>CM061137.1:133905633-136790255 GCA_030789695.1 Scilla litardierei | reverse complement strand
CGTCGCTCCAGGTTGACACCCTCTCTGCCGTGGTCGGTGACCACGGCTCGAGCATAGCGGGGGACGGAGCTCCTGATGGTCGGGGATGGTCGCTGAGCCCCCCTCTGGGAGGCGTGGGTGGCCCGTGAGTTGTTGGACAGCGGTTGCCAGTGTTTGAAAATGGGCGTTAGCCTCTTGGGCGAAGAGACGGAGTTGTTCTTGGGTCACCGTGCATGAGTTGCTGGTGCCCTTGGTGGTGTGGTTGTGCCCGTTTTCAGGCGGGACGTAGTCGCCATCCTCCTGGATGGGGGCATGCGTCTTATTCCATTCCAAGCTGATTCCATCTTGTGTGGCCTCTAGGAGCGGGATGCAGCTCGTTCGGCTTTGCGAAGAGCGTGCGGATTCTAGTGTCGGCGTGTCAAAGGAAGTCCTCGACAATGCGATGTCCTCCGTAGGGGTGGAGATGAACGGGCTCGGGGGCGAGCGCGTTCGACTCCGAGCTGATTGGGGGTCGGACCTTGGATCTCCTTGACCTAAACAGACGAGAAAGCTCGTTATGGGTATCATGCCCTATTTTGCACTATACGTGTACTCTACTGTACACACGTGGTATTTCTACCTATGATGCATATGTGGGCATGAAATAAGCGTAGATATCGATGTACGTGACGTAGTGCAAGGAGGATTAGGCCGTAATACGTGGCTAATGGAAGAGAATGCGAAATATGAATGCAGGAGAAGTGCAAATGACGTCGTGGGTATAAAACAACAGGAATGAGTTAGACGTGTGTGTGAAGCATGTATGCATGCATGGATGTGCGTGGATGTATGTAGGAAGAGCCATGCAAGTGTGAAAGGGTTAGGGGTCAATGGCAACCCCCGTAAATTTTTAGAAAGGCAAGGGGCAAAACGGTCATTTGGACTAAAGCTGCTGTGCGTACATCCTAAAGGTGTGTGCATAAAGTAATGGCACACTTGAAGGGTATTTTAATCATTTTAAGTTAAACATGGCTTATGGAGCAAGGAAGAATTGTGTAGAAATTCTTTAAAAAATCCTTTCTTTTCTTTTCTTGAACTTTCTCCTCCATTCTCTCTTTTTCTTTCCCTCTCCATCCCAATATGGCCAGCCACCCCTCTCCCATTTCCCCCTCCTTCTTCAACCCAAAAACCCTAATTTCTAATCTCAATTATAAGGGGTTCAAGCTTACTTCAAGGGAGATGGAAGTAGAGAAGAAACGAAGAGAAGGGAAGAGGAAAAATCAAGATTTGAGGTACGATTCTAACTTGGATTTGGAATTTAATTAGGGTTTCATTTTATCATGTTTTATACCATGTTTTATCAATATGAATTAGTGGTAATCAAATTAATATGCCATAATCCAATTTTCATGCATTTCCCTTGAAAATTCTTAGCAAAGTTATTCCCTTTGAAATTCAGAAATCTTGATGTCTGATTTTTCCTTGATTCTGGTTACTGTAGCTCGAATTAGGATTCAAAAAAAATATGATCTTGTAGATCTTGAAGTTCTACCCCAAAATCATATAAATTTTGATATATGTTCAATTCAGAAACTAGGAGCAAAAATTTCATCCTTACAACATGTCTGTTTGATTTTCAGTTTTGACACAGTTTAGTAAAATTGATATCAACACCTGCACACACACAATGGAATTTCATGTCTTGGTCTTGTTGGAAATTTAACAAGTTTTCTAAAAATTCATCAGTGTGCTCATATGTTTGAATTTCTAGCTGAATCATGCCCAAAATTGGCTTTCAATACAGACCCTGAAATCTGTCTGAAAAACAGATTTGACACACTTCACCAAATTATTCACCATAAATTACCTACTTCATATTTTTGCATGAAATTTCATCTGTGAATCTATATCTATAACTTTCATTTAGGACATTTTGTCAAATTCTCAATACAGACTGATGATATGTGCACATGTATTGTCAACTTCTGCAAATTCTAGCAATCTGAAGTACTAAAGTGGTGTTATGAATTGTGTAGTATTGCTAATTCATTCTCTATAGTGCATGATTGTTGTTGTTACATGCAAGGTAGATTCTTGGTATGTATTCCTAATGGATTTGCTAATGTGCTCATGGGCATGTATGTCACGCCCATCACGTGTTTGTTGAAATGCCCCAATGAATGGGAAGTTAAAGAAACGCAAGAATTGAGCCTATATGCTCTTGTATCCAGAACCCTCTTATAAATTGATGATGTTGGGGACATGGATGGCATGGCTACACTATTATACGTGAATGTGTATATGATGTGATGGAGGGCATGTCACGTGAGTGCATGACCCAGATTGTTATGTGATGATGTGATGACTAAGGGCATGGCACTTAGGCGCATGACCCGTATTGATGAAAGGAAGTTACTGAGCATGTACCATACCACCATGATTCCTATAATGGAACTTATAATGCTTAATTGAATTTAGAATTTCTCAGTCCTCTCTAAGGAGGGTGAGTTAGCAAAACCCGGGTTTTAGGTGGGATTTGAGTAAATTGTGGATATGAGGCCTAGACTGAGAAGTTGGGGGGAAATGATTATGTGATATGTGATATTTATACCCACTCTTTGTTACCGATAGTGGAGGGTACATACAGAGGTTGTGTTATTATGTGGAGAGCCTCGCTCCTGCCAGAGACGGGGGAGCTGAGAGGCCTGGTGTCGTACAGTGCTCGTGTCCACTGCGCCGTGTGCTATATTCACCCCAAATTTGGGGTGAAGTCCAGGTCCTGGTATCACACGGTTTATCCAATTTCCCAACTAAATAAATTAATAGATAAGTGTTGTATATGTTGCTTCTTCTGTTTGCAACGCATCCCTTTCCCTTTACCTGTTTGCTTGTGCCACTGTGGTTACACATGGCACTTATGATTCCTCTTTTAGTATATGTTGTGTGAACACTTGTATTATTATTTGTGCTGACCTTTTTCTTGCAGTAGCTTGACATCAAACCGCAGGTATGATTCCTTACTTAGCTGTTTACTTTTCGTCACATTATTTAGTTGCACGTCTTATTTATCTTTCCTTGCTTTATGATTGATAACTTGAAATTAGTGTTCCAAATCCAAGTTGGTTCCTACTGGGGCATGCATTGACGTGCTCCTCCCTATTTTTCAGGTGACAAGGGTAGCATGGTTGGCGGTGGCTTGGAGTTGGGTTTCTGGGGTAGTCTTGATGTGAGCTGTAGCTGTGTAGTGTGACATGGTTGTTATGGGAGGTGGAGAGTGGCGGTGTATGTGTAGTGGTGCGTTTGGACTAAGTATGTAAATAGAATTTGTTATATAAATTTGTTGTTGTTGTTCTATGTTATTTATGAGTTGTTTGATATTTTAATGAAGCTGCACTTGTACTATCCCAGTATGTGCGCAGTGGCCTGTTTATTCAGTTTCTTCTTTCTCTCCCTTTTCCTCTCTCATCACCCTCACTCTTCAGGATACTTGGAAAAAAATTTAAATGCCGGGTATTCTGGGGAACGGGACGTGACAATGGGGTCGGACCTTGGTTCCGACCAAGTCACATACGATGCCTAAGTCAGAACGGATCTGACGGATGCTTGGTGGGATCGGTATGGCTCACGGGGAGGCCGATACGCGAGTCCTCGGGTCGAGCTGTGGATGAGAATTATGAGGTCGGAGATAAGGTCGTTCAGGAAGAATACCTCGGGGTTTTTGGTATCCAGAGAGTGGTCCTTTTCTACATTGTTCTTCGAGTTTCTTTATAGGAGTCTTCCCCAGCCACGTCCACTCGACGTCCCTTATCTCGGCCCAACGATCCGCCACTTTGATGGCACCTTCATGGGTCATGAATGTGGGCGTAATGGGTCTCCTTAATAGTGATTAAGGGGGTGTGTTTTAATGGGGGTGGTTAACTTCTGCTGGCGTGGGTCAGCGGTTGTGTCTGCTTCGGTCCGAGGCCGGCCTAACTCCGAGTCTTCGTGAGGGCCCCGTTTTCCCCAGGCACATGGGCTTGCAACACGGGCTTGGGCCGTTCGGTCTGGACACATCCTGGAAGGGTCGTATCATGTTTATTTGTAGAATAACCAAAGTCAAGTGATGCTAATTGTTTTGGTGTGTTTTCTCCCTTTTGAAACCTTGGGCTAACGAGGAGGAGGACCGACAGTTTGAGGGATGAGTCTTGCCTTTAGCCGATTTGTGAGAGCCGACTTGAAACACTAAGCAGCTCGTCACGGGACTATTCCTGGACCCAGTCGAATCCCATCTGATGCTTAAATAAGATTAGTTGGAATAAGGTTCCGAAACAATTATGAAAAATCTATTGGGAGATCAGCCTATAATATCTAAGAACTATATTGCTAGAATAGGGATGGCAGTAATGGCCTGACCCGACTGGACCGACCCGGACCGACCCGGTTTTGACCCGGCCCGCCCCGGCCCGCAGACGGGTCGGGGCAAGCTTGGGATTCGTATGCGGCCCGCCCTGCCCCGGCCCGTCCCGGTAAGCTATAGAAGTTTTAAAAAAACCT
This sequence comes from Scilla litardierei, assembly GCA_030789695.1. Classification (NCBI taxonomy): domain Eukaryota; kingdom Viridiplantae; phylum Streptophyta; class Magnoliopsida; order Asparagales; family Asparagaceae; genus Scilla; species Scilla litardierei. Next base: position 136,785,764 of record CM061137.1, on the reverse strand, counting down.
TACTATTTTGATGCAGACCATACGGCCAGTACATAACACATAACTCATACTCTGTTCCAATATTCTCCCAATTAAGCCAATTCCCAATTCGAAATTACCAAATATATCACAATTCTCCCAATTTTGATATAAAAATTTTGTTTTGGATTCATAGGGATGGTAGAAATTGTAGGAGAATATATGCCCATAAGGCATTTATCCATTAGTATACGTCTTGTTCATACCGTATATGATACCTATTATTCTAAGTATAAATAGTTCGTATTAATATACTTAGATAATATCCATAGACTTATAGTTAGGTCCTTGCGTATCTAGATGCGATCTCGATTATGAGTAAGTAAGCGACCGTATATAAACATGAGTCTTAAACGGCTCATGGTCATATATGTGTCGAGAACTGGATATCGACACATCGGATAGACCATTGTGTCTTAGTCTTACCTTAGGGTAATGATGATCTCATAGTCATTCGACTTGGTGAAGTCGGAGACGAGACACAGGTGCTCATTAGAGAATGAGTTCACTGAACGACCACATAAGAGTTATTAAATGGTTGACTTTAACTAAACTGTCTTTAATAACTCTAGGGTGATGATAGGTTAACTGGTCCTTAAGACCTGAAATCATTTATACAAACCTGTGAGTGAACGGTGTAGCTTAGACCTATGATCTAGCTTCGATGCTAGGCCTGCTGAAAGATCTTAGGTTGAGCTTCACCCGAAGCTCTCGAGGCGAGTAGATGACTAAGAAGGGATTCGTCACTTCCGTTAAAGGGAAGTTAGTGTTACATGCTCAGTACGGTCTTTATATTAATCCTCGGCCGGGGTGCATTGTAAGAAGTACAACATGTATACAATAAAGACCGCCGTATACTGACCAATGTTGTCTAATAGGGTTGACAGTAAACCATACCCTAGGCCAACAAGAACACAGTCTTGACGAAGGGACTACGGCTAACAGAGTTCATCATTGACACAGCCAATGTAAACCCAATGATGCTTTTATCAAAGGGTCGATCATGTTATGATGATTCTGAAACAGGGACGACAGCTATTGCTCATAGTGACCGTCGTCTAGGGGTTCCGAGCCCCAACCTGTAGTAAAATCAGGCTGTAGGGTCTCACACCGAGTAGTGTTTGTGTCTTAGAAATAGGAATATTAATTGAGAGAAAATCATTTGATGATATTCACAAGTCAAGTTGTGAAAGTTAGTCGCAATAGCAATAGGGACAAATGTTGCATTTCATGCAAACCAAAGATTAAACGTGTCGTAAATTGGTTACGACAAATTTAGTATGAACAAACATATTGGAAAGAGTTACCTGGATGACGGGATCGTCCCGGTCTAAACACATGTTCAAACCGTGTCCAAATCGGAGCTCAAACGAGCCCGGAAACGCGAAAACAGTCCAAGGCGAAGTGGGTTAGACCCACTGGGCTAATAAGCCCATAGGCAAAGGCAAACGGGCGCAGCCCGCTGCAGCAGCAGGCGCACGCCCGCTGCCCAGCGGGCGTGCGGCCCGCATTTGCCCCCTTGGGCGGGCGCGCCCGCTAAGCTTAGCGGGCGCGCCCGCAACTTAAGTCAATTTAGGGGGTTTTGAAACCCCAAATGACGGCTACGAATTTTGATAATTTTCTCAACTTTGGGCAATTGTTTGAGGGGTCAAACGAAGTCGAAATTCGTCGACGTCGGTTCCTACGCGTTCACCATTCGAAGCTCTTCGGATTGATAGCTTGTTTGTTTTCTAAGGTTTAATGTGCAAAGAGAATTAATTAGTTAAAGTTTGCTTTTATGAAAAGCTCACTTAAACTAGAAATTAAGCCAAATTGGCTTAATTGATTTTTCTCCGATTTTGCGAATGTCCCACATTGCTCGCAACGAAGGAGTGAGTGCCGACTCCCTATATAAATAGGGGTGCACTCTCTTCGTTGAAAAACACACCAAGTCATCGATCGAATAGCTCCAGACTTTTAGAGCAAGCTCGATCGGCGACTAAATTATTCTCTCTCTCTCTCTCTCTCTTCTTGTTCTCCGGAGTAGTCCTAGCAAGACTACGAAGGGGGTTTGGATTTTGATCCGGACGTCTAAGACGCGGGTTCTTCTCAAGTGAAACTTTCTACCGCGTGTGATCGGCTCGGAGGCGAAAGTCGATTCGGGCGGATCGGTTCGAGGGTGCGAGGCGGCTCAGGCAGATCGAGTCAAAGCGGCTCGGCTACGAGGAGCTTCTGAAGAGGGTGTGGTACATCTTGCCTGCTCCAGGGCCAAGATTCCGGGTATGTGGTTAAGTAGTTTTTAGTGTAGATTTAATTAGTCGCTTTAGAGTAGATCCCTCTTGGGGTGGTCAGATCCACCCCAAGTTGGCTTAGATCGAGCTAGGTTCTGGCTCCCTCAGAGCCTAGCTAAATAGTTTAGCTAGATTAGAAAATTTTGATTTTCTATTTCCGCTGCGTTTTTGTGCCTCTGTGGTCCGTCCGACTTAGGACGGACACAGATCCGAGCTCTGGGGGTCCGCCAAAACCCCAACAGTGGTATCAGAGCCACGGTTTTGCTATAGATCTATTATAGCGACTTTTTAAATCTTTAAAAATTGCCTTTTTAAACATATAAAACTATTTTAGCTTTATGTTAAATTAGTTTAAAATTGTTTTTGTGTTTTAAAAAAGGTTTTTACAACACGGAAATTTTGAGACGATTTAATTTTATGCGATAATTTTAAATGAATCTCAAATGCTTTGAAAAATTATTTTTTATGAGATATAAATATTTTTTAAGAGCATTTAAATGTTGATGTAATTTTAAGAAATATTTTATTTTTGAAATATGATTTTTTTTTCTTAAGTTACATAAAGATTAGAAATTTTAAAAACTTTATTTGAAAGCTTTTAAATGTATTTCTAATGATTTTAAAAGTGTTTTAAAATTGTTTTAGAGAATATGTAAATTATAGAAATACTTTGTTTTCATGAGATGAAAGATAAATTAGTTTCTTTTTACATATAAGTTTCTAAAATTATTTATGCGATATTTCGATTTTAGAAATAATTGATTAAAATTTTAAAGCCTAGGTTTTAGAATTATTTGATAATTTTATACCTAGTTTTATGTGATAAAATGTTTTGGAGCTTTAAAAATTTTATCTTCGAATTTAAATTGTTAAATTCTAGATTTGTGTGTTTTTATTATGTAGATAATTTTAAACTTGCAAATACTCGTTATATGTCACAAATATGAAACTTTCATTTATGCAGATAAATTAGTAGTTTCAATTTTTTAATGGACAGATTGAATAATGTATTCATAAACCTTATTAGGTTAGCCATTAAATGTTTAAAATTTTATGAGATGAAATTTTAATTAACCAGTGACATGTTATGTTTGATAAAACAAAACAACATCAAACCTAATACCAGTTTAGGGTAGTCCTTTTGATTGTCAATCATTTCATTAAAACATTTAATTGATGATTTTCATAAAAGACAAATGTTGAATTGTTTTATAAAATCATTGGGGTAGCACGTTGAACAAATAGATCTTATAGTTGATAAGGACTTAATAAAAATTGTTCAACCAATCCATAAAATTTCGAATTTTAGGATTCATTAGTTGATAATGATTAACTAGTCTTCTTAATTAAAAGCCATTTAGTTGTTTGGAAAACATAGAATTGATGAAAAATCCTTCAATAGATCATGATGTCGGTCAATGTGCTTGGCTAAGTTTGCTGGACCAACCTAGCTAGACTGGGTAACAAGTGGTCCTGGCTTAGTCAATTCCCTCGCCGAGTCCGCTGGACCGCAAGGAGTCGATTCATGACTATGTAAGTCCATCGACTATACCTAAGTCAATACGATAATAATCTTGTTCAAGATAAATCGTTGCCCTCCTTATTTTAGGAGTTGGCAACTGTAAGAAACATGTTACGGTTGTTGAGCTACACTCAAGCCGTGATATGTCAATCTTATAGAACCCGATTTCTTGATTGACATCTTGACCTGACTGAAAGCGTTGTCTCATCCTTCGAGCATCGGCATAAGTCTAACCGAGAATGTAGTCTAAGTCCTGACCCAAACCAACGTGTCGTGCATACACCGAGCGGCGGGGCAAGTCAGGCTAGACACGAAAACAAGGGTCCGACTAGGCTAGCCATTGTGATCCGGTTGAGCACACTCATGATCACAAATGACTAGGGGTAAAAATCGATAGGGAATCATAGTTAATATGATTGACGACGAGTTCGTCTACCGACTGCAGAGTCGAACAACTTGTTGAGATACACTCAAGGTTGTCAGACTCGGGGTAGTCGGATCCCTCTCTCATAAATGTTATTTTACAATAAATTGTTTATTATTATGGCTTTAATAAATTTAGTGGGAGCATATATTTTTATAAAAACCATTAAAACTATACTACGAACTTATACTAACTAAAGTATCTATAAAATGCAGAATGGATTCGTGTCTTAGATATATGGTTGAGAAGAACGTGCTCGATGGAACGAACTACAAAGACTGGCTTAGGAACATCAAGTTGGTCCTTTCCCTAGCCGGGATAGGATACGTACTGTTCGAGGACGCTCCGGATAAGCCCGATGAAGATTCGACCTTCGAGGAAAAGGAAGCCTACAAATTGTACTAGAGGGATGCAGAGAAGGCCAGGTGCCTTACTCTGGCTTCGATGAGTAACGAGCTGCAGAGGAAGCATGAACATATGGATGTTCAAAGTATGCTTCTCAATGCACAAGAGTTATACGGCAAGCGATCTCGAGCTGCCAAGTTCGAAGCCACCAGCAGCCTCTGGGGCACAAAGATGGGGGCAGGGCCCGTACAGGATGATGTTATCAATATGATCGGGTATGTAGAGGACGCCGCCCAGTTAGGATTTGTCCTTGACAATGAAATGTCCATAGACATTATCCTAAAGTCTTTGACTCCTGAGTTTAAGACTTGCATCACTGGTTTATAATGAACAGTCTTGAGACTGATCTTCCTGGTCTCCTCAATATGCTTAGGCAATTTGAGGAGATTGAGAAGAAGCCGACTGCATTGGTTGTTGGCTCTGCTTCTTCCGACCAGCCGAAAGGCAAGGGTAAGAAGAGGCAGGTCCCACAACCTGCGAAAGCGAAGAAAGAGAAGAAAAAGACTAAAGGGGCCCCATCGAAATCTAAGTGCTTCCATTGCCACAAATTGGCCACTGGAAGAGGAACTGTAAGATCTATCTTGCAGAGAAGAAGAAAGGGCATACGGATGCCTCCGCCTCAGGTACAAATTCAATTCAATAAAACGTAATTATTTCCAATCATATAGTGTGAGATACTAAAAGACATCTGTGTAATGTATACAGGTGGCTGATATGAAGCGGAGATTGGGAGAAGTGCGGAGGACGGTCAGCAATCTGAGCAATCGTTACTGCTAGGGCCGTTCAACGACTTCAAGAGACATGATCAAGAAGGAGATGATACTAATCTTAGTTTAATAAATTGTATCATTTCCTGAAAGTTGAAAACAATGATTGAGTGTTCTGCACTCAAAGTTTATGGGATAAACAAATCATCTTAATGAATCCGTTGTTTTAATGAATGTCTCGGAAATTACGTTCTTGTTGAGTTGAAATTTGATTGGCTTAAATTTTCTGTGTTGTGGCTTTCTGAGATGGTTGCGAAATTCTCGAATGTTGATGCGAAGCTTTGGAAAATGTTGATTTTTGAGCTGACTTAATGTTATAATCAATTGGTAGTTAAGCATAGGTTCCAAAGGCGTATAAATTGTGTGCGATCACAATTATACGCATATTAAGATTAATTCTTAATAAACTGCATTTAATTATTAAAGAGTTAATATTAAATGTGGTTAAGGGAAAAGTACAGTGTAGGACGTTTTGATTGAGCGAGTCAATGTCAAGACTCCTTAAACCGATCTTGACTTGACTCATTCGTCAAACCGAACCTGACACTAGTACATTCCATCTAAAGCACTTATCAAATGGTTATATCTTCGCATATATAATCTAAATTTGATTTAGATATAATATTGAAGTATTTAACCAGGTAATTCTCAAAGTCAGTGAGAGCCAGCTCGTATACTTGGTTCCGGTCTCTCGGACTAAGTAAAAAGGATTTCCACCTTAAATAAATCATCTATATAGAACATTGAATCAAAACTGTTTTGATTTAATCGAATATATAGAGACTCAGGGTGTCTAGTATATACTTGACATATTGACACAAAGAAAGTGGAATGAGCTGAGACTGACTTATAGATTATAATGTTAGACCCTACATCTAGATTGTATAAGCTAATTGTTAGCTATACAAAGATAGGAAAATTGATCCAGATCATTTTTCCAAAGGATCAACCCTGTGTGATCAAGAGATGTATTATTTAATCCATTAAAATGAGTTGTAGATACTAGTTAGTTAAACCACTCTTAGGTTTGTCATATAAAATGTCAAAGTGACTGATATGCTGTAGCGGTATGAGATACCGAGATAAATGGCCTAAGTGCAAGTGGGAGATGTAGGAGAATATATGCCCATAAGGCATTTATCCATTAGTATACGTCTTGTTCATACCGTATATGGTACATATTATTCTAAGTATAAATAGTTCGTATTAATATACTTAGATAATATCCATAGACTTATAGTTAGGTCCTTACATATCTAGATGAGATCTCGATTATGAGTAAGTATGCGACTGTATATAAACATGAGTCTTAAACGGTTCATGGTCATAGATATGTCGAGAACTGGATATCGACACATCAGATAGACCATTGTGTCTTAGTCTTACCTTAGGGTAATGATGATCTCATAGTCATTCGACTTGGTGAAGTCGGAGACGAGACACAGGTGCTCATTAGAGAATGAGTTCACTGAACGACCACATAAGAGTTATTAAATGGTTGACTTTAACTAAACTGTCTTTAATAACTCTAGGGTGATGTTAGGTTAACTGGTCCTTAAGACCTGAAGTCATTTGTACAAACCTGTGAGTGAACGATGTAGCTTAGACCTATGATCTAGCTTCGAGGCTAGGCCTGCTGAAAGATCTTAGGTTGAGCTGCACCCGAAGCTCTCGAGATGAGTAGATGACTAAGAAGGGATTCGTCACTTCCGTTAAAGGGAAGTTAGTGTTACATGCTCAGTACGGTCTTTATGTTAATCCTCGGCCGGGGTGCGTTGTAAGAAGTACAACGTGTATACAATAATGTAGTGCCCTGGGAAGCTACTGCACATGTACTAGAGGGGGGATGAATAGTACTTTTAAATAATAGGGAGAGTTATTCCTAATTATCGTGTAATTACCAAACAACAATGCGGAATAACAACGATCAAGAAATAATGCAAACGCAAACACAATGGTTTAATGGGTTCAGATCCACCCAAGTCTCCCCGACTTGTTCCCGGTGATCCTACGTCCCAACCACCCGGATCCCTTCCGGATACTTGAGTTAGAAACCCTAACTCAAGATTTCCAATATGAACACTTGCAAAAACCTCACAAGCGCAATCGACCTACAATCGATGACCGTGACTCCCACAACCTGGGATCACGCAAAACCTCTCACAACCGAGAGTATACAATTCAAATATAACTGAAATGAAATGCTTACCAACAAAATACCTATGCCTTGAGATTTCTTACCAAATTAGGGCAAAGAGGATTTTGTTGGAGGAAGAGTCACCAAACCCTAGCTTCAAGAAGATGACCAGCAATGGAAGCCTAGGGTGGAGATGGTGACCTAGAATCAAGCTTCTAGCTTGAATGGCTCACAATGGAGAGAATCTCTCTTGAGGATTTAGGACTCAAGAACTTGAGGGAGAGATTCTTGTGAGAAGAGAGAGCTTGAAAATAGAGTTGATTGCTCTTCTCTTTTGATCTGAAAATATCTCCAATATGTTGCTTAACCCCTTCAAGAAATGAATCAGGATTCTATTTATAGGGGCAAGGAAAAACGAGTTCAAAAAGATCCCAACGGCTCTATTCTGAACCAGACTAGTCGGTCAAAGAAGGATCGCTGACTGACTAGTTCATCAACTAGTCGGTCGGTGATACAACGTAGACCGACTAACGGTTGAACAGCCAAAAGGTGAAGTTCCAGGCAAAGACAACTAGTCGGTCTAAGAAGACTTGCCGACCGACTAACGTGGAAAAGGAATAGGTTGACTTCAAGATGACTTAGTCGGTTTAAGAACAAATGCTGACCGACTAGTTTCTCAACTAGTCGGTCGGTAAACGTTCTTTGACCGACTAACTCGAAACAGTAGCTCAGGCTGAAAAAGACTGAACACAACTAGTCGGTCTAAGAAGGATTACTGACCGACTAAATCGTCATCTAGTCGGTCGGTGACTCTTCTTTGACCGACTAACTGTAGTCATAGAAAGAGCTGAATTAGAGAAGGCAAACTAGTCGGTTTAAGTAGAGTTTCCGACCGACTAGATCGTCATCTAGTCGGTTGGTGACTCTTCTTGAACCAACTAACATGCACTCGAAGCCGAGGGAAGAAGCGATAGGCTTCGGGAAAGTTTCTAATGGCTTCTAAGAATATCCTAGCTCTAAGATATGAGCGAAATGAAGATTATAAAGTAAGTCCTACTCAAGGCTTAACATTCTAATCTATGAAGCTAGAAGACTATAAAATAAACCTTACGAGCCGTCTTCAAAGCTTCAATCTTCATTCCTCTTGACTTCAATATTGCTCCTCGAGCTTCACTGAAGCTCCAGGCATACGATCACGCGTATTGAGAAGTCTTGAGACGTCGCTTTTGTTGTACGTGGTATTTTGGCGACGATCTCCATAACTGCGCTCACAAACTGTTAGTTCATGATATATTTATGTTTGCTCATCATCCAAAACCAAATCCGGGGAGTCCAATACTCAACAAATAAAGACCGCAGTATACTGACCAATGTTGTCTAATAGGGTTGACAGTAAACCATACCCTAGGCCAACAAGAACACAGTCTTGACGAAGGGACTACGGCTAACAGAGTTCATCATTGACACAGCCAATGTAAACCCAATGATGCTTTTGTCAAAGGGTCGATCACGTTATGATGATTCTAAAACAGGGACGACAACTACTGCTCGTAGTGACCGTCGTCTAGGGGTTCCGAGCCCCAACCTGTAGTAAGGTCAGGCTGTAGGGTCTCACACCGAGTAGTGTTTGTGTCTTAGTAATAGGAAGATTAATTGAGAGAAAATCATTTGATGATATTCACAAGTCAAGTTGTGAAAGTTAGTCGCAATAGCAATAGGGACAAATGTTGCATTTGATGCAAACCAAAGATTAAACGTGTCGTAAATTGGTTACGACAAATTTAGTACGAACAAACATATTGGAAAGGGTTACCTGGATGACGGGATCGTCCCGGTATAAACACAGGTTCAAACCGTGTCCAAATCGGAGCTCAAACGAGCTCGGAAACGCGAAAACAGTCCAAGGCTAAGTGGGTTAGACCCATTGGGCTAATAAGCCCATAGGCAAAGGCAAACGGGCGCAGCCCGATAGCTGCAACGGGCGCACGCCCGCTGCCCAGCGGGCGTGCGGCCCGCATTTGCCCCCTTGGGCGGGCGCGCCCGCAACTTAAGTCAATTTAGGGTTTTTTTTGAAACCCCAAATGACGGCTACGAATTTTGATAATTTGCTCAACTTTGGGCAATTGTTTGAGTGGTCAAACGAAGTCGAAATTCGTCGCCGTCGGTTCCTACGCATTCACCATTCGAAGCTCTTCGGATTGATAGCTTGTTTGGTGTCTAAGGTTTAATGTGCAAAGAGAATTAATTAGTTAAAATTGCTTTTATGAAAAGCTCACTTAAACTAGAAATTAAGCCAAATTGGCTTAATTGATTTTTCTCCGATTTTGCGAATGTCCCACATTGCTCGCAACGAAGGAGTGAGTGCCGACTCCCTATATAAATAGGGGTGCACTCTCTTCGTTGAAAAACACACTAAGTCATCGATCGAGTAGCTCCAGAATTTTAGAGCAAGCTCGATCGGCGACTAAATTATTCTCTCTCTCTCTTCCTGTTCTCCGGAGTAGTCCTAGCAAGACAACGAAGGGGGTTTGGATTTTGATCCGGACGTCTAAGACGCGGGTTCTTATCAAGTGAAACTTTCTACCGTGTGTGATCGGCTCGGAGGCGAAAGTCAGTTCGGGCGGATCGGTTCGAGGGTGCGAGGCGGTTCAGGCGGATCGAGTCAAAGCGGCTCGGCTACGAGGAGCTTCTGAAGAGGGTGCGGTGCATCTTGCCTGCTCCAGGGCCAAGATTCCGGGTATGTGGTTAAGTAGTTTTTAGTGTAGATTTAATTAGTCGCTTTAGAGTAGATCCCTCTTGGGTGGTCAGATCCACCCCAAGTTAGCTTAGATCGGGCTAGGTTCTGGCTCTCTCAGAGCCTAGCTAAACAGTTTAGCTAGATTAGAAAATTTTGATTTTCTATTTCCGATGCGTTTTTGTGCATCTGTGGTCCGTCCAACTTAGGACGGACACAGATCCGAGCTCTGGGGGTCCGCCAAAACCCCAACAGAAATGACTAGACCCAACCGGCCCGACCCGGTTTTGGTAAGAAGTTACCCGCCCCGCCCCGGCTCGAGACCCGCCCCGCCCCGACCCGTAGCCGGGACGTGAAAAGCTTGGGTAGTTAAATACCCGCCCCGCCCTGCAATATTGCCATTTCTATACTAGAATGATTATAATGGATGGGCTCAGTGGATGTGCTCAAGTACGAATTTAGATGTTACTTACCTTCACCTTTCTCGATTGTTGAAGTATGCTAATTATAGGGGTAGCATCACGGTAGACTTGTAACTATCGATCTGATGTGATAGCTCTAATTTGATGAGCTGCCCAGCTGATAGTCATTGCTGGGTCGGCCCACAGCCTCGCAAGCCATAGCTATGATGGGCCCGTTTGGACGCGTTGCGTTGGAATAAGAAAACATGATCCTTGGGCCCCAGCTTTAGGGCCCAGGTTGCTGAGATTTGTTTGAGTTTGGTTTCTTAGAGCATCTCCAACCGTCCATCATAACTGGTATTATGACTGGATTTGATCTCCAACCCATGGCCAAAAAATCGCATTTTTGATGATTTGCTATGGTAGCTTGTCAAATTTGGGGTGAGAAGAGAGAGAGAGAGATGACAGAGCTTCATGCATATTAGAAATATGAAGGGTTGGGTTGGAGCTCACTCCATTTTCAATCCTCCACATTAAGAATATTCTTTGAATATTTCAGTCCAATCAGCCATTTAAGGGTTGAGTTGGAGATGTTCTAAAGGGTAGTATGGTTTACTGTAAAAAATCCACACCTAAAAAATGTTGAAACACTACACATGTTCTCTCCGCTTTAGTATTACCACCCACATCACGGGTTACAACAATTTCTTTGCTATTGTATTTTACTTCCCAAATTCCCCCTCGCTTGTATTCATGTTGATGATAGTTTCTTTGCTTTTATAGAAAAACTGTCTCTGGCCGTAGGACGGGTAGGTTCAAACCCACTGCGAAATAATTTAAGCAAATGAAATTTAGTATAATTAAAACAAGAAAAAAACAATATGACACGCCAGATAGTTTTAGGCAATTCTTAAAAATATCATGTGAGAAGCCAACTCATTATCTAAAATTAGCTGACAGCTGACAAAAAGCATTCTCTCTAGACAATTAATTAAAAGAGTTAAATACGTGCATAATGTATTATACTATCAAGTTAATAAACCCGAGCTTAAGGGCCTGTTCTTTTGTAGGAAAGTATAAATTGGGAAAGTTAAGAAGTGTGGAATCTGATGAGAGAGAAATTTGGTGTAGTGTGTTCTTTTGTTGGAAAGTGGGGTTGGATTATGGAGTTGGAAAGTTGAGGTGGGGCCCACTCCGTGTAGTGTGTTCTTTTTGTTGAAGAAAGTCGAATGAAGAAAGTGGTGTGGGGCCCACTCAAATTTAAATTACTTTAAAAATAAAAATAATTAATTAAAAATAAACTAATTAATTATTAAACTAACCAAATTATTTAAAAATAAACTAATTAATTATTAAACTAACCAAATTATTTAAAACTAAACTAATTAATTAACTGATTAATTAACTAGCCATATTAAATATTAACTAAACCTAATTAATTAACCGAAACGTATTGGGCATCAGAGTTATGCGTCAACTCTCCTTATTGCTCAATGGGCCCCACGCGCCATGGCAAGTCGCGTTCTTTGAACGAACCCAGGGAATAAAAATTTGAACGCTCATTTCGATTGGTTGGATGGACCCCACGCGCATGGAATCGTCTGTAATCCGAGCGTTTCGCGTGGATTGAAAATTTTGCCGTGGATTCTCAAAATTGGCCACACGTCAGCCTGTATTCCAAAATTCCAAAGTGAGCAACAGAACACGCATGAATATTTTCGGCCAGGATTCCTATGAACAGTTGGTCAACAGTAAAAAATCCAACTTTCTCCTCCAAAGTTCTGAGAAAAAAACAGGCCCTAAATCCCTCAAAAAAAGGAGGGAAAAAAATTAAAGGAAAATAAATAATTTAACTCAAACGCCACTTGGTCCATCCTTCACCGTGGGCCTCACCCCGCCGATCAACTCCCTTCGTATCGTACCAGCTTCCGTGGGCCCCGCCTTGACTGCACGTCACCCCTCTTCTTCCCCCGGTCCGCACACTCCAAAAAAATAGAACACAATTCGGTCTCTCATTCTCTAATGGCGTTCTTTCGATCTCTCTCTCGTCTCTCTCGCTCCTCGATCTCTCCCTCAGCTCTCCCCACAAAATTCAAATTCACTACGATCTCCGCCGCCCAGACCTACGCGGGGCTGGGCCCCACGGCGCCGGCTACGGAGAAGCCCCGCATCGTCGTCCTCGGCACGGGGTGGGCGGGATGCAGGCTGATGAAAGGGATCGACACGAGCGTCTACGACGTCGTCTGCGTCTCGCCGAGGAACCACATGGTCTTCACGCCGCTGCTCGCATCCACGTGTGTCGGAACCCTGGAGTTCCGATCGGTGGCAGAGCCCATCGGTCGGATTCAGCCGGCCATCTCCACCGCCCCTGGGTCGTACTTCTTTCTCGCTAAGTGTACCGGCGTCGATACCAAGTCTCATACGGTGAGTAGATTAGTTGGGTCAAGATTCCATCTTTTGAATATTCCTTTCAATTTTGGGTCAAGATTCCATCTCATGATCGAACGAGAGAGAGAGAGAGAGAGAGATGAAAAAATTGTTTTTGATTGGGGGCTGAATTTTATTGATATTTTAGAAGAGAAAACACACTTCTCTGTTTATAGGGCCACTATCATCCTGCAACTGCAACTGTTACTGTGATTTCCTCAACCGACTTTTGATTCTCTCAATGGACACATGAGATTCGGTCTTTCGTTTGAAGAAAATTCTCAACCAACTATCGGGTCGGGTACCACGGTTATTTGGCCATATTGGGCCAAAACCTCTTACATCTTCCACTTGCTCTGAAATGGCCAAGTGCATTCCGGTCATACTCTCACTATTCGTGAGATATAACACATGATGTAATTTCATATACTCCCACTATTCGTGAGATATGCACATTTTATTTACCGAGCACAATCATTATCCATGATTGTCTCCTTTCATTACTCATGGAAGTTTTCTTGACTTAGATATTTCTAAGTCTCATTAAACTAACATGTTTGATGAATGTATCTGCTTGAATACCATTTGTCAAGGGATCCGCAATCATATCACTTATCGGAATATAAGTCAACATTGATTTCTTTCTTTTCCCCCATATCAAGTATGTAATGATATTGTATTTAATATGCATTCCTTTGGAATTGTTTGCACTACTGTGGATCAAGCTGATGGCGGATTGATTATCACAGTACATCTCAATTGGTCCATCTACCAAATTGAGATCCAAGTCCAATAGTAACCATCTGATTCAGACCGCATGAGTAGCCGACATACTACATGCTATATACTCAACTTCTTGTGTGTATCTCGCTACAGGATCCTGTTTCTTGATACCTAAGAAACAGCTGCACCACCAAAGATGAACACATGTCCTGCAGTTGACTTCCTGTCATGTTTGTCCACTCCGAAATCTGCATCGGAGTAACCATGAACCTAAGAGAATCTGCTTGATATACCAACTTATGATGCACTATACCCTTTATATATTTCATAATCCTGTTAACAGCTTCCCAATGAGCTATACCAGGATTACTTTGATATCTACTAACCCGACTAACTGGGTACGCCACGTCTGCTCTAGTATACAATATTGCATACATCAAACTTCCAATATCCTCAGCATATAGAACACCCAACGGTTTCTGTCTCTCTCCAGGACATTGTTCTTTACATACCCGCTTCCCCATAACCAATGGTGTAGGTGTCGGATTGGAATTATTCATTCCAAATCTCCTCAATATTGTATGCAAATATTTTTCTTGGTTTAAACTAACATTCTAGACTTCTGATCTCTAAGGATCTGTATTCCGAGAACATAGGATACATCACTCATGTCCTTCATCTCAAATTCACTACAAAGTGCTAATTTAATCATTTTCAACACTTCAATGTCATTTCCAGCGAGCAAAATATCATCCACATACAGTGATAATATCGTAAAACTGCTCCCATTTTTCAAGACATACACACAATTATCCAATGTGTTTGCAAAGACACCAAGTTGGATAATAGTATTGTGAAATTTGAGATACCACTGTTTAGATGAGTGTTTTAAACAATACAAAGATTTTTTTAATTTGTAAACTTTGTCTTCCTGCCCCTCAACCTGAAATCCCTCAGGCTGATCCATATATATTACTTCCTTTAACTCTCCGTTGAGGAATGCAGTCTTGACATCCACCTGGTAGAGTTCCAAGTCAAGATGTGTGACAATCGCTAAGATTATCTGTATGGATGCAAACTTAGCCACTGGAGAATAAGTCTTTTGATAATCAATCCCTACTTTCTGAGTAAATCCCTTTGCAACTAATCGGGCCTTGAATGTATCAATAGACACATCAACCCGATATTTTTTTCAACACACATTTGCATCCTATGGACTTCCTCTCTTCTGGTAAGTCGTATAGCTCCCAGACATTGTTTCACTCAATTGAGTCAAGCTCCATTTTCATGGCATCAAGCCATTGATTTAACTCAGATGATTTCATTGCATCTGTATAATTCAAGGAATCAGCTTGCTCATCTATGTCAATATCCACTGAGAAACAAGATGGTTCACATGGATATAGATAATAATCATCCATCCATGCTGGTATTGTTCTGAGTCTTTAGTTGCCACTAGGGGTTGCAGGTTGGACATGTTCAGCTGGTTGATTTGCCATATGTATATTCTCATTTACATGTTCATCTTCCATAATTAGATGGTGTATATCATCCAATATATCCAAGTCATTATTAGGAACATCATCTAAGTCCAGCAAGTGCAACACATTTTCTTGGACTTATTCATTTTCTTCAAGATTCTCTAGAAAAGTAGCATCTCTGCTTTCAATGACTCCCCTATTTTCATGGAAGAACCTGTATCCTTTAGATTTTTCAGAATATCCTATGAATATATATCTTATGGTTTTAAGATCCAGCTTATCTTTAACGTGATATGGAATGAGATCATGTGCCATACAACCCCATTTTCTTAAATGACTTAAATTGGATTTGCATCCATTCCATATTTCATACGGTATTGTCTCGACCGATTTTGTGGGAATTCTGTTCAGAACATAATTTGCAGTCAATATTGCTTCTCCCCAAAAATCCTTGGAGAGACCAGAATGTGATAACATACATCTCACTACATTCATTAATATTCTATTCTTTCTTTCAGCCACACCATTTTGTTGTAGCGTATAAGGCATAGCAGTATGCTTCTTTATACCGTACAGTACTCCTCAAATTCCTTTGAGTTGAATTCACCACCTCTATCAGTTCTTAACACCTTTATTTTCCTTCCAAGTTTTCTTTCTACTTCTGCCTTGTATCTTTTATAGCTTTCAAAGGCATCAGACTTTCTGTTTAAAAGATACATGAAAGTATATTTGGAATACTCATCTAAAAGTTATGAAATATTCTTTGTTCACACGTGTCTTTATTCTCAAGGGCCCACAAATTTCAGAATGAACTAATTCCAACAATTCATTTGCCTTTGACCTTCCGATAATGATTTTTTGATTATCTTCCCAGTTAAACAATGTTCACAGGCTAATGTCCTTACACCTGTCAATTCCAGTAATAAATCCATTTTGATTAACTGGTCCATCTTATTGTTGCCAGGATGACTTAATCTCATATGCCAAAGATCATAGTCAGACAAAATACACGAGGAATAATTCAAATCACAATTTTTATTTCCAATATCAGATTTTACAACCGAAAGACAGAATAAATCATGACCAGGCACAAACTTGTTCATATCAAACACCTCTGTCTTTTCCAATAGATACCATATCGTTGTAAAATCTCACTTCAAGACCATTCTTC
Source organism: Scilla litardierei (assembly GCA_030789695.1). Lineage (NCBI taxonomy): Eukaryota > Viridiplantae > Streptophyta > Magnoliopsida > Asparagales > Asparagaceae > Scilla > Scilla litardierei. The sequence goes on along the minus strand of CM061137.1, from coordinate 136,769,284 downwards.
AGCAAAGCCGCGAGACCAGATTTCGCTTTATGCTAGGTGCATAAAACACATCATTGAGGATCATGATGCTGTCCCCAAGATCCAATCTGTATGAACCAATACCTTCTACATCCAGATAGGTATTGTTTCACATGTATATCCTTTGGTCTTCTTTTTTCAGTTCCTGTAAGTCAACAATTCCTTCCTTCGTCTTTGCTATGTGTCGGGTTGCACCCGAGTCAATCCATCAGCCTTCAGCATCTGTTGTTGCAGCGTTATATTCAATAATGTCAATGAATTCTCGCTTCCCGGTTTCTCCTTGTTCTGGGCATTTAGAGTTGCCACTATTCCTTGCCCGAGGACAGTTGGCCTTGAAGTGACTAAACTTTCTGCAGATGTAGCAAGATCCAGGAGGTCCTTTTATGCCGCGAGCTGATTGCTGGCCGGATCCATTGAAGAAGGGCTTCACAGGTTCAAGATGCTGGTTTCCTTGTGCTTTCCGATATTGAGTTGCATTCACTTATACCTCCTGCACAAGGTTGACGTCTGAGCCCTTCCTTATAGCCAGATGGTCTTGCTCCATTGCTAGCTGCGCTGGCAAGTTAGTGACACACTTAACGATTCCATTTAGCCTAAGCGTAGTGGCAGCCATATCAAGCGACGACATCAGACTATTCAGAATAGCTGCCACCTAAAGCTTTTCAGGAATTTCAGTTCCCGCGGTGGCTAAGTATTTAGCCATAACAATCATTTTATTCACGTGTTCAATGACATTGTCCTGCATACGGCATGAATTATACCTATGTTGCAGGAGTCGTATGTTCACTTCTAAGGTGATCTCATACTTATCCTTAATAGCCTCTGCCGCATATCATTGGTAGTACTATAGTTTTCGAACACTTTTATTAGGATATCATCCATGAACATAAGCATGAGACTTTAGCCTTCTTGTTATTAATTTTCCACAGGTCTAGCTCTCTCTTCTGGGCATCAGTGGGGTTTTCAGGGAGAGCAGGAGCAGTGGACTCAATGACACTATCTAGATTGTCATGTTTAAGTCCGTATTTTATTTTCCGGTGCCACATGTCATAGTTGAAACTGTTCATGTGTTTTATCTTAGCTAGTTCAGAAGCAATCAATTTGTTTGCCATTATATGTCACTGGTTTGGATAAAGTAGGGTTCATTTACAAAGTTCAAGAATATGATGATATATATAAATAATATATATCTAATAACTTAGCCTAAAAATCAAATTTTAATATTAATGAGAGTGACAAATTTTATTAGGTTATAAGGAGTCTAACTATGCACAAAATAAATTACGATATAATATGATGTGACAAAGATCTCTACCTTTTTTAATTAATGTGAGCCAAATTTTATATTATATTTAAGTTGTAAGGATGTTAACCTGCAATGCTAAATAAATTGCAGACATAAAAAACTGAAGAACCTGATTGCATAATGACGCATAGAACAAATGATTGCATAACGACGCATAGAACAAAGTGAGAATGGAGTTGATTTTGCGCTCGTTAGTTTGATGATGCTTAGCCAAAAATTTGTAGGGCCTGGCAAAATAGTAGTGGGGCCTGCTGCACAGATGGTTGGAATACAAAACGATGTTCCTCGCAAATTGGTCTGTAAAACTGTTTCCCTTTTTTCGCCTCGGTGCGCGCTACTTGGTGAAGACGAGATGAGGCTTGCTGTGTGGATTGCTTCGAGGGCAGGGCCCACTGCTTCAAGGAGTTCTTCGACAAAAAATGTACCTGAACAAAAATTAAGGGAGTTGATCTATTCTCGATGGGAGCGGTAATATTTCTTGACTTGGAAGAAAGCCGTGGCCTAGTGGGGTATGGGCTTTCTTTGATTGAAAAAAAACTTGCTTAGGGATTTGGTGATGCTCGACAGAGAAAGGAAAAACGACGATTAGTCATATTTGGATTTTTGATAAGAAAAGAGAGGTGCTGGCTTGCGTCGTGTCTCAGCAAAGACCAAAGAAAAATGGGATAATTTGGTGGGGAAAATCAATGGGGAAAATAGTGGGAAAATAGTGGAACTTGACTGCCGATTTGGTTGATGGACGCGAGGAATAGGTGGGACTCGCTTGCCGCATGTCGCACTTCTTCGTTGGTTTGCGCCTAAAAAAGAAGAAGCAGCGCCTCAAAAAAATTTCTCTTTGGAGATATAGGTAGGTGCCTACCGCTGGATCGGTGAAGGAAAGATAAGGATAAAGCTTGCCAGTGTGTCGTAGTTCCTCACAGTGGGGATGCGATATGCTGGCGCTCGGCATGTGGAGCTCTTCGCCTTGGGACAGATTGCAGTAGCGTTGTGCTTTGCGTGTGAAGAACGTGGTGTTGAACATAAGATAGAGGAGCAGCTAAATTTGGATGTCGGATCGAGGGAGAAATGATCTGATACCAATGATCGAACGAGAGAGAGAAACGAAAAAATTGTTTTTGATTGGGGATTCCGGAATATGACTTAATTTTCTTGATACTTTAGAAGAGAAACACTCTTCTATATTTATAGGGCCACCGCCATATTCTCCACCCCTGCAACTGCCCCCGAGATTTTCTCAACCGACCCTTAATTCTTTCAACGGACACGTGAGACTCGGTCTTTCGGTTGAGGAAAATCCTTAACCAACTATCGGATTGGGTACAATGTATTTGGCCATATCAGGTCAAAACCACTTACACTTTTGTGTGTGCGATGAAAATGTGAAATGCGGCTAAACACTTTTCCCCCCTATTTTCTCCTCGACTTAACTTCCCCCGACTCTGTTCAATTTTGTTGACTTCAATTTTTTTTCCTGTTTGTGATATTGTTTCTTTTTTGCTTTTTTTAAAAGTTTGTTTTTGTGTTTAGAATGGGTTGTATGTTCGATCGAGCATGATATGCGATCAAAATCTCTTTACCCTTAATTTGGATGCTTATGTATCTCAATAATCTTATAATGGTTGTTTCCTTTTTTTTCTTAATAAGTACTTTTTAAAATTTTTATGGGTGGCAAAGCTGAAAGTGTATAGAACTTTTTTGGATTTCCCCCCAATAAGTACAACATTATCAATAAAATTATAGCGAATCTATCGGTTAAAGGTCAAAGTTTCACATACCTCTTTATAACCATGAATAATTACCGTTTGAAATTAGATTGCCTCTTAATTGGTGCCAATTTCTTTTATATTTTTTTCCTTTGGTTCTAGATGTGATTTCTGATGTACTCCAAAGTCGGTGCCATGGTGGAAATTATTCTTTGTTTCTGTTACGGGATAAATCCGCACGTCAAATAAACATAAATGTTGTTGAATGAACCTTGATGGGGTAGCAGGGACACGCAGCAGGTGGATGATTGGGTGAACCATCCCCCGATTGGTGGGGATCCGATCTGTGCCATAGAAGCCGAGACCGAGCTATCTCCCTAGCTATTTGCAACACAGGAAGATCATCAGGGGGCTCGAGTCTGGGGCCCGAACAAATCGTCACCGATGCTTAAGTCAATAACTGACTCGAAAGGAACTAGGTGGGGCTCGGTCTGACCGGTTGGGATGTCGTATGCTAGTCCTCCGATCGAGCTATATAAGAGAGACATATAGGATTTGGTAGAATATGTATTGAGTGCTTAGGTTAACTCGGTGTTGGATCTCGTAGATCCTCCCCCTTCTCCCGTCACCTCTAGGAGCTCAGATGGGCGAGCCATTGACCCATGGCGTCTGGGCCAATAATGGAGCTTTATTGATGTCGTGGATGATGGCGCACTAATGAGGGAGTATTGACTACCAAAAAGCATCTGTATTAATGGCAATGAAGGCAGGCCATAATTGTTGGATCGATGGCCATAATTATTGGATGAGGACAACCATAGTTAGCGTAACAGTTTCTATAATGATGTCTGAAGTGTTCGGAATTTGTTGCAAGTATGGAAATTTTTTCTTTATCTCTACTTTGTAGAGTGATGCATGATGTGATGCATATTCATGCCCAGAGTGATCTCTGATGTGCTCCAAATTTCGTACAAGTTTGGAGATGTGCATATGATCAAGTTCACAATATAAAAAGAAAATAAAAATGAACATGCTACTTGGCTCAACGTAAAGGATTGACACAGAAGAGAGAAACCTAGATAACTGTCACAAAAGACAAGATACTATGTTTAGTTGTTTATTGACCATTGGAAGCCTTATCAACAATGCCTACGTTCAAAATAATGAAAAGTTACCGAATAATGTTATTTAATTGGTTTCTTATACTTTTCACAGTTTTTCTAGAGGGTGTTTAATAGTTTCGATATCTCCTACTAGATTCCATTTTGTCCCTTTGGTTTTTCTTGTCTGATGTAATAGCTCTTTAGGCCTGGTGGAAAGGTCTTTTGAGCTGAGAACCGAGACTCGGCTAGCATGATCTATGCATGTGAATAATTGGTACTAGGAGTCTGTTTTGTTAGAGACAATTAGGATCATAAAAATCGTTGCTTTATATTTTTAATATAGAAAGCAGATGCCCTATCAGCATGATGAGTAAATTAATTCATGGTGTTGGATTTATTCATAGAACATTTCTAATGAGTGAAGTAGCACGGTGTTTCCTTCCACATATAATGATGGGTCAATAGAATGTAAAGATCATAGTTTATTTTCCTTTCCTTTATGTTTTCATTGGGTGTGAATGAATATATCCTGTAATTAGTGCTGATAAACGTGCATCAATGGAATACCGAATTACTGAAACCATACTTATTGTTTATGTTACTATTTTTAAGAATTTCAATCTGAAAATGATAGGAGTGGATGTTTCCGAAGTGAGCGCATGTCTATATTTACTTGAGAGTTGTTTTATAGAAAAGTAGTATGTATTACTTCTTTGAGAAAGCTCTGCGAAGCACAGACTTCTATCCAACATCTATATCGGATGTGACCCTCCTATGCTTGTTCACTATTATTGTGTGTATAATTTAAAGAATTTTCTGTGTCTATGTCCCATCTTGCCATGCTTGTGTCAGAGTATCAATTTCATGCAATCGTAGGAAAAATAAAAAAAGCTATTGAAAATGAGAGATATGACTATATGAAATTCTTTTGATAGTTGGATCAGACCCTATTGCTTTATTCCACTACATGGAAAATATTTCTAGAACCAGTCTTTTTGTACAATGACAGATCCCTTGCTTTACCCACCACTTAAATCCAGATAAGTGACTTCTAGTTTTTGACTTCATATACCTTTGGTGGTCAGAGATGTACAAATAGTTGCAGTGATTGTACTGCTTTTCACCTTGTGTTTGTCTTGTAGACTGACTAGTTATCCATGGGTGGTGTGTTGAACGGAGCCTCGATGTTTCTATGTCTCGCAATGGTGCTAGTGTGCTTACATGGTTGAAGAGTTAGTTTTGCTATTGGATCAGGAAATCAGTCGTCAATCTGGTAAGAAGGGGGTCCCTATGGGACTGTGTGAATTAATGGAGCTGACCCAAAAAGAATCCGTTACCCATCTTTTGCTTCTTAAATCCACATCATAAAAAGACATGGTTCACACCAACCTTTGTAAACAACTAAGTTCTTTTTGCCCCCTCATGTGTGTGCTTTTAATGAAATCATTTAAGCTTTCTTTTGCTACTGTCATGTTGAGCAAACGACTTGTATACATAGTTTTCCTGAATAGTCTCTTTTGCCTTTAAGGCTGAGCCTTTCTGATGCTATATAAGGTGCACTGTGAAACTGTTTCTAACGGAGACGACAAGAAAAGTATGGAGCCGTGGAAATTTAATGTGGCATATGACAAGCTGGTCATTGCATCTGGGGCTGAGGCCTTAACATTCGGCATTAAGGGTGTAAGAGAACATGCAATTTTTCTTCGTGAAGTGTACCATGCCCAACAGATCCGGCGGAGATTGCTGCTCAATCTAATGCTGTCTGATGTGCCTGGTATGTCATCTTGTGCAAACTGGTTTTTGAAGAATTTATGTCTACTTTCTTACTGGACAGATTATTGTGTAACTGTATACGCTTATTGTTTATTGTTAGCTTTAAATTTAATGTTTGATAGCTGAAAATACCGTTTTATCTCATTAAGGTATTTCTTAAGTCGTGATACCATGGCTTTTTTGGACTTCTGGTAACCAAAAAATGGAACTTCTTTAAAATGGTGGCTCATGTTCTCACTCTTTCCTACCAGCAAATACTTTGATTGCTTGTCTTTGTATCTCGCATCATGGAAACAAAATCCAGAAGCAGAAACATTTCAAACCAAAGCACTGCCAGTGCATCCATATTTTTAGAATTAAGCATCTTATATATTACTTCTATTGACCCTGATATTCAAAATATGTAACATTCTACTTGTTGACATTTATACATGAAAATTGGGTATGGTCCTTTAGCATATTGCATCTTGCCAGTCCTATAGTATGTTATACATAGAAGCACAATAATGTAAACAAACTCTTAACTTCTTGCGACTGTTGCAAGAAGAAATTCTTATTTTAGAGAGAGGCAAAAGAAACTAATATGCCAAACATTTTTTGTGTTTCCCCCCTCCTTGCTTGGTGCTTCATTCCTAAATTATATTAAATCTATTGGACTTAACCTCACATCCCTCCAAGAAGTTGCATGCATGTTCCCACAGTTGATATGGCGTATGGAGCATGACTCAAAAAGTTAAGAAGCTACATGAAAGAATTGTCCAATTAATAGAAATTGGCTGTCAATGTTCTGTAAATTGGTGCCAAATTCCTGGCTTAAGCAACCACATGCAAGTGGTATCTCTACCTCAAAAATCAAAATATCAATTTGGTTGTTTTAAAGCTCATGTAACCAACATGATCCCTCCAAATTCCGCTAGAATGTGAAGTATAAATGAAGAAGATAATAATACTTGACTCTGCGCAAATATGATCTGATATCTTGTTAGGTATGATTGATGAATTTTCTTCATCTGGCTAATATGAAAACCTGGATCTAGATCAACATAAGTGTCAAATTTGAGTACTATCCACTTTTGTAATCAAAATGCTTCATTGGCAGTTGGCATGTCATCCCAATTGTTGAATCTTTATATGTGCTTATTGTTAGACCCGGCCATTAGGGGATGTTTGGGGTATTTTGTATTATCTATTAGTGTAATTAGACAATTAGGGGGATTATTATAAAAAGGGATGGAGCCGGCCGGCCCTAACTTGATTTGATTATTGTCATAATAGAGATAGAATTCTCTTTGTCCTCGGGAAGGTGTGGACGTCCCTTATCAATCGACATTTTGGGAGGGTGATTATCCCATTAAGTATAATCAATCTATCTTTATTTTCAGTTTATATCAATAAAAATCGTATTTTTGCCTTGATTCCTATCATTTTGGTATTAGATCACGTCGATCCATGGTGGCAGCTACGAGATCCAAAGATCGGATCGATGCGATAGAGGAGAAATTGACAGGAGAGATCGAGGGCATCAAGGGCAACGTCGCGAGCATGAAGGACACTCTAGCGGAGCATGTGGAACAATTGAAGCAACACAGCAAAACCCTAGCAAAAATCATCTTCCAACTTGGGGAGATTTCATCGCAATTGAAAGGAGGCGATGCGAACCCTAAAACAGCGACAAAGACGCCACCTTTGGAGGAGGGGAAGCATGTAGCGATGGATCCGGAGGACGGGAGGTTCGCAGATCCGGAGGACGGCGGATCAGAGGTGGAGTGGTTCTACCGGGAGGTCGACGGCTCTAGCCGGCTCACCTATAGGGCACGACAGTCCCGCGGTCAGGGTCCCGCGGCCACCCAGGGCACCGGCAAGGGCCGGGGACCCTCCCCCAGGGTCGCCAGGGGACGGCGAACCACCCCAGGGCCCCGACAGGCCCCGTCGACTAGCGACAGGGCCGTTGGGGCCCCGACGTAGGCCAGCAAGCTTCGGTGGCCCTTCCCTAGGGCCGCAGAGGCCCCATCGACTCCAGAGGGCACCCCCGCGGGGGGTTTGGCGTAGTTCGTGGAGGAGAGGAGGATTTCAGAGGGTTTCAGCCCTATTCGGAGGACCCTGTGCATGGTTACGATGATGTTTATGGTCTGGAAATTTTTCGGGAGTATGACGATGATGGGGAAGTGTTTCGGGACCCTCTCGACACCCAGTATGGCGACGACAGAGGGCGACCTCCACCCCGTACCCATAAGGGACGCCCTGGAGAGTTTGTGGAGGTTACAGAGACTTCCAGGAGGAGCACGAGGGAAGGTTTGGATGCGACGACGGGGGAGAATATGAGGGTTGAGGAGGAGGCCCATGAGGGGGTCACAAATTCCATGATGAAGGCCCACGTGGGGCTTTGAGCGGTATCAGAAGAGGTGGCAACACTACCACCAGCTTAGGCACGACGGGGGACGAGGAGACCAGATGACATTCACTATGGACAGGCTGCGGAAGCTGAAGATGCTTGTATTCGAGGGAGAGGATCCGGTGTCGTGGATTTACATAGCAGAGAGATTTTTTAGGGTCTCCCGCATGACGAAGGAGCAAAAGTTGGAGGCGTCTGCTATTTATCTGGATGGAAAGGCCATCGCTTGATACCAGTGGAAGGATGTTGGGCGTCCTTTTCGCTCGTGGGAGGAGATCAGGGACCAGATGGTGAAGAAGTTTAGATATCCCCATCCGGGTAATGTGAGTGAGCAGCTGCTGTCACTCAGGCAGGATGGCACCGTGAGAGACTATCTGAAGAGGTTCGATGCACTGTCAGGACAGGTGCGCAGAGTGTCTGACGAGATGATGTAGAGCACCTTCATGAAGGGGCTGAAGGCTACTATTCATGCAGCGGTCCTCATGCAGAAGCCTCAGAGCCTCATGGAGGTCATGGAGTATGCTCAGATGGCGGATGACTGCCAGTTGGAGGATAGGAGAGCGAGAGGTGGTTGGGATGGACCGGTTTTTCGTAGTGTTCCGACTGCGACTAGAGAACAGGAGACAACTACAGGGGTGGATCAGGCGAGTATTGAGAAGACTGGGGAGAAGGGCAACACACTGTCACCAAGGGGCCAGTTTCGGAGGATGACTGATGCCGAGATGAGGAAGAGGCAAAAAGGGCTATGTTTCAGATGCGATGAAAGGTTCACCCCAGGGCACCATTATGGGGCGCACAAGCTGCAAGTGCTGATAGTCGGAGACGATGAGGAAGACGTAGTGGAGGATGAAAAGCCCGGAGGGGATGATGACTATCCCTTGGAGAAGGACCGCAGAGATTTCATGTACCACCTTGAGGACACGATGGATTTTCGGGGGGCGGAATAATGTTAGACACTGCCATTAGTGGTTGTTTGGGGTATTTTGTCTTATCTTATTATTGTAAGGGTATTCGGGTAATTAGACAATTAGGGGTGATTATTATAAAAGGGGATGGAGCCGGCCGACCATATCTTATGCTATGGATTTGATTATTGTCATAATAGAGAGAGAATTCTATTAGTTCTCGGGAAGGTGCGGACGTCCCTTAGCAATCAGCGTCTTGGGAGTGCGATTACCCCTTTAAGTTTAATCGATCTATCTTTATTTTCAGTTTATATCAATAAAAATCGTATTTTTGCCTTTGTTCCTATCACTTATCTAATTCGATATACAGAGATTATTTTGTGCAAACATGAGCAGTGACTTTCTGTACACAGTATTGATACACATGTTGATGCAGGTGTAGCAGAGGAAGAAAAAAGAAGGCTGCTGCATTGTGTTGTTGTTGGAGGTGGTCCAACTGGTGTTGAGTTCAGTGGTGAACTTAGTGACTTCATAATTAAAGATGTGCATGAAAGATATGCCCATGTTCGAGATTACATCCATGTGACTCTAATTGAGGTATGCTTATATACAGATCTTATGCATGAGTTATATGGTAAAGTAATCTCTCTCGTAGATGTTTTATATGGCCATGTTACCTTTTTGCTAGCTGCCTTGTTGATAATGTAGTACTGATGCTACAATTGCTTGACATTATTGCTTCGTGATAATCTTTTTTATTTATTAGTAGGACTTCGTCTGAACTGTAAACTTGATGCTGTTGCAGGCAAATGAAATATTGTCATCCTTTGATGTTCGCCTCAGAGAGTATGCTACAAAGCAATTGACTAAGGTGTGTAATTCCGAGCCATGAATAGATGCAGTTCTATTTGGGTTGCTTTTATTCAAGCCTGTTTTTCCTTTTTGATTCTAATAGTGAATGTCTTTAGTTTGATACATTTTTTTGATTTCTCCATATAATTTAATCCTGAATTATGCACTTCTTCAGTGAATGTTTTGATGATTTTGTACATCTGCAAGAAAGTATCAATCATATCATATTCATCTTTTTTGAAGGCATATGTGTCCTCTTCCAACCGAGCACAGTTCATAAAGAATTATGTTCCTCTCCTATTATTTCTGAGAATCTAGAGCTTTATTCTTGTCCTTTACTAATTCCTATCTTCTATGAATCTCATATTTGTTTTCACGACCTAGTAATTAATTCTAGGGTGGTACTACTAATGCCACAGAACATTTGAAACTTAAAATTGTGAGGTCTGACTATTTTGAGCCTTGCTTTCTCAGTCAGGTGTTCGCCTTGTCCGTGGTGTTGTCAAGGATGTTCAACCTCATAAGATAATTCTTAATGATGGCACGGAAGTCCCATATGGTCTCCTTGTATGGTCAACTGGAGTTGGCCCCTCACCTTTCATTGCATCTTTGCAGCTTCCAAAGGCACCTGGTGGTCGGTATGTTCTTTACTAAGAAGTGATTATCCGTTTCACTACGAGAAATTATTTAATCTCTATGAAGGCAAACCACAAAACAAGACGGATGCATGATATTTATGGTTTACTCATTCATAACATTACATACAACAGGATTGGTGTCGACGAGTGGCTACGTGTTCCTGATATGACGGATGTGTTCTCAATTGGTGATTGTAGTGGATATGCAGAAAGTACCGGCAAAGCCCCGCTGCCAGCTTTGGCCCAGGTTCGCCACTACTGCCTTTTATTATATTCACTGCCACTTTGTTTGATGATGAAATACCAAGCTGCATAGCTCATGCACAATTAATTGAGGAACGAGCAGATCCTTTGTATCGGCCCAACCTCAATTTGCACCAGCAGACCCCGAAACCCGTTTTGATCAATGTGGTATTGTTAGGGTTAGGAAGATATAAACGAGGAAGATATAAACGAATTGGGCTGATATAGAATCAGCTGAACAGACATGGTTATTCAAATATGTATATGACATGGTGATACACCATAGATAATAAAAAATACATATGACATGCATTTTCTACACACGTTTCCGACATGATGCCGCTTCACAATAGGAATGTGTGCGTTACATAGACCCTACTATGAAGTTATAACTGTTGAGAGATGAAGAGTCTCCAAAAAAGAGTGATGGCTAGGGGTTTCCTAGCCTCACATATATATTAATATATTAGGCTTGAATACGAAGGGATGGATATATGAAAGGTTTCAATGAGCCTATTCATAACACTTCACATTATCCATCCATCTTTGTAAACTCGACATATGAATACTTTAGGATTCATAGTGGTTATGAGTATCACAAGGGGTGGGTACTTCTGAATCCTAAGTTAGAGAGTACAAATCTTTTTAATTTCCCCTGTTGTGTGGATATCACTAGGGGTGGATACTTCTGGATCTGGAGTTAATGAGGTTGGCTCGTTAAAACCTTTGGCTATGGAAAACCCAGTGTGAAAAACCATAGCTAAGGGAAAAGAGTACAACTCTACATTTAACTCCTCCTGATCTGTACAAGCTTAGGATTACAGATCTCCTTGGCATTTATACATCAATCTCATCTACATCATTTCGAGAAAAAGTACAAATATAAGCATCGCTCATCTATACAAGTGTCGCTCATATGACAGTTACTGAATCCAAGGGAGCTCCTCTGAAGAGATGTGCTCTGTCTCGTTGTCTCGTCGCCTTTGATGTAGCGTTCTCAAGGATGAGTTAGGAAAGTGGCATGGTTTTGCAGACTGGGTAGATAGCTCCATGTCTCTAGTCTCTAACCCAGTCGTCACTGTGTCTGCGAGGTATTTCAGAGGGTAGCTATGCATACTCTTGATTTGCTTCTTGGATGATGAACTTCTCAGAATGGTAGGATGATGTTGCCTTAGTCACATGCTTTGCAAATTTTCAGGACGTGACTTGTGTTAGGACCTAGCGGGGCTACATAATACACTAGGGGGTGAATAGTGTAAAGGCAAGCAAATTGCTTAATTAAAAGTTACTGAAATTGATGCACAATAAGCAACGGAAATTAAAGAGTAATCTCAACAACAATCACAAACACAAAGGATTTTACCCTGGTTCTCCAACTTGGGTACATTTAGCCACACCAATATTCACTATGATCCTACACAAGGTAATGAATACACTTCCTATAGAAGGGATACCCCACACAAGGGATTTGTCCGACACTAGGACACACCAAACCATACACAAGGGTTAGTCCTGCACAAGGATGAAAACTCCACAAAGGGAGAACACAAACCCTACACAAGGGTTAGTCCTATATAAGGACACAACCTCCCACAAAAGGGAGAAACTAACTCTCACAAAGAGAGTTAGGATTTCACAAAAGATGAAACAAAATAACACTTAGCTATGCCTTGAGATGATCTTACCAATGTGAAGAAGGCATGCAAGTGTGGAAACCAAGTGCTTGAGATGAGGCTTTGATTGCACTTGATGATCTTTCTCTCTTCTAGGAATGAACCCTAACGCTTCTTACTTGAGTGTATGAATGAAGAAAAGAAAGATGTTCTCCAAAAAAGGAATGAGATTGAAATCTCTTATAAAAACTCTTTTGAGCTTTGATTTCACTTCATGAAAGAATAGAAAGCTCAAAGGAGAGGAAGTGAGAAAATGATAGGATTTAAACTCTCTCATGGGATTTTCTGACACTCCAAAATGATGTATATGAGTAGGAGTTCGTGTCAAAAAATCACACTCAAACTACATCAGTCGACTGACCCACAAGATGGATTGGAGTTCAAAAAGACCAAGTTACGTACATTGGTGCGCCAGGCAACTGTAGAACAATGTTCATGCGCTTGTTGGTTGACAGGCGGCTGTCAATTGTACTTCAGTCGCATGAAACAAATGCTCAAGTACGAGTCAAGGAATTTGACTTGAGCCTGTGTAGAACAGCCATTTGTTGAAGGATGGCCAGGCATCTGGTGAACACCAGTCGCCTGTCATGACTTCAACAGGCGCCTGCTGGAAGTCCAAAAACTCAAATTGATTAGCACACTAACATAATGTGTTGATCATCATCAAAACAACATTAGTCTTGACCCTCAAGAACTAACAACATGCCCTTCGAGGTGGTCATCACGATGATTTATTAACTGCATCTGTAAATACATTTAACATAGAGAATGATCCTTTATAATATTGACCCTTGGAGGTAGCGCAGAAGATGCGTAGCTTCGATCCAGTGGCACTGCAGGCGTTGCACAATATCTGGCTAAACAGATTTACTGCCAATGCAATATAGGGATGTGTGCAGTATGCCCGATAAAGGAATGTACTAAAGACACTCAAGTAAGGCACTTCAGGACACAAGATATCCTTTCCCTCTTCCAGCGAACGGAAGGGGTCTTTATGTAAATCCGTATAACCAATAGGTGTATTTAAATGGATTACAATTGTCCATGTTTCTTCATCAACTTCGGGTATATGAAGTTAAATGTCACATGATTTTCATCTTCTGGATGTTATTTTCATGTGTTGGATGATATTTTCATCTTCTGGATGATCATCTTCGGGATGATGTTGTCATCTGCTGGATGAAAGTTTCATCTGGTGTGTTCCATCTTCTGGATGATGTGTTCATCTTCTGGATGAGAGTTTCTTCTTCTGTAAGATAAGTTTGTAAGCCAAGATTTTTACCTAGGTCTTTCATATTATATTTGGTAGGTGGGCTTAAACAGCTATTTTGGTTTTCTCTTCAGGAGATCCGATGAGATTTGAGTCATTTACAAATATTATCTCAAATCATTTTTTTGCTCTTTCAAAGATGCAATGACAACCTTTAGTAGGAGTCCTTATTTTGATAAGGAACTTTATTGGTTGATTTTTATATTTTTCGTAGAATAGACGACCCAAAGTCTATTCAGTCAAGTAAGGAAAATATGAATAAAATCCATAAGGTTATGCTGTCACAACATCCATAGCAGCAAAAATCGAATTTTTCTTTGCCAATCGTAGGAATTTCACAAACATAACCAGGGAGCCTGATGCATTAGTTATATGTTGTAAGTGAGTTAAGCTCATCTCACTTGCTTCCTGGTTTCAGCGAAATGAACCTCTAAGCTATAGCTTGTCGCTTTTAGCATACGATTTTATGTATTTATTATTTGTGTTTATTCAATATTCATTGTACTCACATGTTTGATATCTTTTGATATCAGGACTTCAGGTCCAAACACTTCACATTTCATAAGTGAGTCCAGCTCAACTTATTATTACCTCGTTCTACATTTTTGGCTAATCTCTATGTTTGCTTGAGGAAACAGAGTGTGTAACGATATTTATAATTATCATTTAAACGGCAAAATAAAATATGAGTAATTGTCGACAAGTGTGTTTTTATCCAAACACTTCACCCTGTACATACATTTATTCAATAATATTTCAATTTATTCTAGATTCATCTCTTCTAGAGGGTCTGGAAAGGGAGAGGATATGGAGATGAGCTCACTTTTCTGTGGTAGTATTGTTTAAAGGTCTCCAAGAGTTTTCCTCTCTTTGGAGCCTCGTGATGTCCTCTCATTCATTAAGGACATCCACTTCTGCTATTGGTGGATTGCATCTATTATTTTTGGTATGTCAATCCTAGATAGATTTTTAGCAGCAGGGATACATGAATTTGACAATATTCGGATTGTCAGTGAATATGTCCAAAAACTATTTAACAGTTGCATAAGTGTGTATCTTCAGGATCTCATCACGATTCAAGATATTGAAATGGTCAACTGAGCTTCAAGCTCAGGGTTGATGGTAATATCCATGTTGGACATAATACTGGGAATTTAAAGAGTTCTTAACGTGAATGATCTTCAGGATCTAGTCTTCACTATCGAATCTTTATATGATGACCCATCAAGGCACAATCTATGATATATGCTCTAAATGCTTCCCCGGTTGGAGTGCTCGGAATCTATTGATATGGGGTAATTACTTCCGATAAATAGTTTTAAGACACCATTCTGATGGTTTATAGTGGTGCTATGTGGATATGAACACATCATGGCACAATCTATAAGATGTGCTCTAAACGCTTCCTCCTTTAGTAGTTGTCGGAAACTGTTTATATGGAGTGATCAGGCTCATATAAATAGGTTCTAAGGAGGCTTTTTGATGATATACAGTGTAATTGCATGTCCCCATGCAGTCACCAGTAACTGGATTTTTAACGGATGAGTAATCCGTTTAAATCATTTTAATGATTTATTCATATAACCTAGTTTGGATGTGAACACAGACTCCAGTGTGTTCAACTTTGTTCCAGTGGCAAATTATGGTTGATTTTCTAGTATTATCCAATGTTCCCGCTATGTAGTAATGTGTCATATATGTTGTGAAAAAGCTGGACTGCGGTTAGACAATAGGTTTGATTATGACCATTTTAGAGAATATACGGATGAGTATACTAAGGTACATCATTAGTCCTATGTAGGGAGTGGATAAGTCCACTTTAATCCCTCAAGTACTTTCAAGAGACCTAGAGGTCTTATTATTTTAACGATGATAGTAAATATATCATCTTAAATCCTATTAGAGGAAGTTTTGAGAGTCAATGTCCACGCGTAGTGGAGATGATCTTCTAATCATTTTTCCAGTTGAATGGGACAATGAAAACGCACCATTCTGAAGAAACTTCGAGTTCTTCAGATTTTTAGGGCATCATTAATCCATGGTGACATGTTATATCGTTCCAAATTTAAAATTTGGATAATTCTGGACACTTCAGGTGTTACATTTAATTCCTCTTTTCGAATTTATGTAGGACTTATGAAACTCCATTTAAACACTCAATATTCTTGAGTAATTCACGAGGGATTTTGTTTTAACGAATATCCATCGAAACTGGATAAGTTTCTATTCTTGATTTTGAGAGTATGTGACATCGTCATATAGAGTTTTCAGGTTTGCAAAGCCCGAATCTCAAGTCAGACGTCCCAAAAAATAGTTTTCTACTAGACTATTATTAGAGAGAAATACGTTTGAAAGCATCCGTCTATAATTATGTTACGGCAATAGATTTAAATTTGTTTTCACAAGTCTATTTGTCCTCGGGAGTAGCTAAGTATACAATAGCTAGATCGACTTTCGTTTTTAGACTAGCTTTGTATATACTATCTATGTCATAAATTAATGATCATTTCATATCGCAACAGCAATATGGGTCTTATCAGAACTTCTGGGTCTGGGTCTGGGTCTGATCTTGGTTTGCCATTGTTTATTCCATGTCGAGGTATATCATATCTTCCCTTTCTCCTTTTTATATCAGGACATAGTTGATCCTGGACTTTTCCTGTTTTCAGTCTTCCATATTGTTATTTATAACGAAGAAGAAACATTAGTCTTACTAGAAGACATATACAAATGAATGAGATAGTTTCTATACTTCGACTTTTCATATTTATGTGGGGCTTTTGAAAGTCCATTTGAATGCTTAAATATGGTCTTCAGTCCATTAGTTTCTTGAGTCGTTAAGGTTTAATGTGGATAGAGAAACATGCTTAAGGGAAATAAATACGTGGTTGCGAATTTCATAATATATTTCTCACTTATCTATTAAGTCATGACTTCAGGAGTGAGCTAATACGCAAGGTTAGATTCAAGAATCTTTCCTTAAAAAGTGAGGTTATTTTAAAAAGAGTTAGCGGAGTCATAGCATATTTTGGTGTCCATATTGGTATTAATTGGTATATATAGACCATAAATCTGCAAGATCTATATACCGCGAAATGCATATCGTTAAGAAGATCGCATCATAGTTTTCACATATTCTCTCGTATTTTTATTTTCATTTTATTTGAGCAAAATGATGTTGAAATTTGAATTTGAACTTCAGGTTCAATTGTCAATATAGATATGATTTTAAACTTTTGATAGATTATAATCATGTGCCATAATCATAATGTGAGTACATATGCATGAATAAAATGTAAAAACAAATCATGCAAAACAACATAGAGCATTCATCACATGCAATTGATGATACATATAAAACAATGATGTACATGAAAAGAACCTAAGTGATGTACAACAAATAGGCTTGGCCAAAAAGCCCAGGCCCGCGGGTGCCCGGCCCAGCCCGGCCCGACGGGATTGGACTTTTTTTGCTCTGTTTGGACTTCGGGCTGGGTTCAAGCCCGGCTCGTGTCATTTTTGGCGGGCCCGGGCCGGGCATGTGCACACCATTTGCCCGCCCGGCCCGAAATATATTCAATGTAAAAAATATTATATTTATGTACAAATACAATCAGTTTTTTAAAAACCCCTAATCCAGGTTGTTCAACATCACGCCTTGCGAAGAGGCTCTGCCTAATTTCTGGGATCATGTAGTTAAGTTCTTGGACAAGCTTATTTATTTCAATTCAATAAATATTACTTGACATCATTTTTTGGTTGATTTCTGTTGGAGGATTTGAAGCATTACTTCATTTCCCTTTTAGCATAGGAACACCGAGATGAACAACGTATATTCAAGCCAAAATTTTAACCTTTTTGTGAGGGTTTGCCTTCCTGTTTTTCTTTAAAAAATAAATAAGAAGAAGAAAAAGAAGCTGAATGTTGTGGCATTGTTTGCTATCCTCTTGAAGTAATATATACCGAGAAAAATCAAAGCAAACCTTTGAAATTAGATTAGTTTTTCATTCCATAAATGGTCAAATCTTTGTTAATGAGGTATCTTCGTGATTGATCTTTAATCTTTATTCTAACACACTGCCATTTGTTTCTCTTGCGGCAAATATGAGGAAGAGTCAGGCGTGTGAGATTATCGGTTGGCAGCAGCGAGAAGGGTCTTCTTGCATTCAACTTGGCTTGGCATAAAAGCCCAGGCCTGTGTCACGACGCCACGTCATCGACACGTCATCGCCTAGGTGGCTCTCATTTGGCATGTGAAGTGGCATTCTCTAGAATATTCCCATGGCATGCTTGTAAATAATTGTATCTAGAATGTTCCTAGATATTCTTTTGTATTCTTTAGAAGGTGGAATAATAGAGAATGATCTAGAAACTCATCCTAGCCATTGGATCTAGGAAGTCTCTAGAACCTTAATCTCCATCCCTGGTTGTAAGGGAGCCTCACCTATAAATAGGGACAAGGGGATGCATTTGTAACCATCCAAGAGTTGAAGAAATACAAGCAAGGCATTCTCCAAGTTCTCTAGTGTTCTCTTGTGTGCTCTTAAGTTATTCTTGAGAGTAAGAGTGAGAGTTAGGCTGACTTAGCCATTCAAAGGAGGGGTGAGTGAGCTAAGTGCCGCTCGTGATTGGAAGAGTCAAGTAGCTAAACGATCCGTCCGTGACAGTTGGTATCAGAGCTTGCGTTTCGGGGAAGGATGTCAACTAGCAACGTCACTGCTGGCGATGCTGAGAGCCGCCTCGCAGAAAGAAGTCCAGAGACATCATGTCGGAGTTCAAGGCAAGGCTGTGCAAGGCAGAGCTCACCGTGGCTGAGGCGAAGGAGCAGTTCGAGACCATGGAGGAAAGCATCGAGGAGCTACGATCCGATATGGATGAGCTTCGGGAGGAGATGCTGACGGTCTTGAACTCGACCGTCGACACGCTCCAAAAGAGGGATGCTCTCTTGGAGGAAACTCTGAAGGCTCAAGTGGCGGCTCTCATGAGGGAGTTGGAAGAACTCAGGGGCGAACTTAACCAACAGAAGATGACATGGGCGAGTGGAGCGGTCGCCAGCCATCCCTTCTTGCCGAAGGTAGACATCCCCACGCCAAAGCCATATGGAGGTACACAAAACGCTAAAGAACTTGATACTTTCCTATGGAATTTGGAGAAGTACTTCGATGCCATGAGGATCAAGGACGATGAATCCAAGCTTCTCACGGCTTCACTCTACCTCCAAGATGTTGCTACATTATGGTGGCATAGACGGTCTAACGACATAAAGAAGGGAACATGCACCATCAACATTTGGGAGGAGTTCAAGGCGGAGCTCAAAAAGCAATTCTATCCCGAGAATGCAGAAGATGAAGCACGAGATAAGCTTCGCCGCCTTACTCAGAAGGGTTCTGTTCGGGATTATGTGAAAGAATTTTCAGAGTTGCTCCTTGAGATTCCCGACATGAACGAGAAGGATTCGCTCTTTGCCTTTACGGATGGCCTCGCGGGTTGGGCCAAGATGGAGCTTCAATGGCGGTGAGTCCAGACCCTCGCCCAGGCTATGGCCGTGGCGGAGTCGTTGATCGAGTTCAGGAAGATGGACTCCGGTTCCGGTAAGCCAAAGGAAATGAAGGTGAACCATGGAAAAGGTGGGGAATAAAAAGAGAAGCACTCCAAAGACTCCCACCCTAAGCCAAGCCAGTGGAATGGCAAGTACACTGAGAGGTCCAAGGAGGATCGTCCGAAACTCCAATGCTACTTTTGCGATGGTCCCCAACAAGGCTCGAGAATGTCCAAAGAAGTCCAATCTTGCGGCCCTGATCCAGAAGGAAGAAGAGAAGCACCAAGAGGAAATGCGGGTGAACTCGTTACGGCTACTCAATGCCATTCATGCCAAGGTGGATGAAGGGCCAAGAGGGCCAATGTTCGTGGAGATGGAGATCGCGGGTAAAGTCTTCAAAGCTCTTCTTGATACTGGTGCTTTTCACTTCTTGATTTCTGGTAGGGTAGCCGGGGATTTGGGGCTTGCGGTGGCTAAGGAGAGAGGGGTCATCAAGGCCGTCAACTCGGAACCCACTCCTATCGTTGGCATGGCACGACAAATCCCAGTGAAGATGAGGGAATGGTCGGGGCCGGTGGACATGACTGTGATCGGGATGGATGACTTTGATGCGGTCATCGGCTTGGAGTTCTTGGATCGGATGAAGGCGGTGTTAGTTCCATACGTCAACAGTATGTGCTTCCTTGAGGGAAAGGCTTGTATGATTCTGATACAAAGAGAGAAGGCATTGTCAAGTAAGATCATCTCGGCTATACAACTCTCCAAGGGGGTTCGAAGGAATGAACCCACCTTCATCGCTGCTGTTAAAATGGAGGAAGGCCCAACCAAGGATGAAGAGGTCCCTGTGGAGATCCAATCGGTCTTGGAGGAGTACCAGTACATTATGCCCGAGAAGCTGTCCATCAAGCTACCACCAAAGAGGGAGGTGGACCACAAGATCGAGCTGATTCCGGGTACACAACCACAAGCAATGGGACCCTATCGGATGGCTCCACCGGAGTTGGAGGAACTTCGGAAGCAACTGAAGGACTTGTTGGATGCGGGGTACATTCGATCATCGAAAGCTCCATATGGTGCACATGTGCTATTCCAGAAGAAGCACGATGGATCTCTTCGATTGTGCATCGACTATCGGGCGCTCAACAAAGTTACGGTGAAGAACAAGTATCCAATACATTTGGTGGCCGACTTGTTCGACCGGCTGGGACAAGCGAGGTACTTCATGAAGCTGGACCTCAGATCGGGATACTACCAGGTGCAGATCGCTGAAGGAGACGAGCCCAAGACAGCAAGCGTGACGAGGTACGGGTCCTATGAATTTTTAGTCCTGCCTTTTGGACTCACAAATGCACCTGCTACTTTTTGCACAATTATGAACAAAGTATTAGAGCCCTTCTTGGATCGCTTTGTCGTAGTCTACCTTGAAGACATAGTGATCTATAGTCGAGACACTGCAGGGCATCAGGAGCACTTGAGGCAAGTGTTCGAGGCCCTTCGTCGGAACGAGCTCTACGTCAAGAGGGAGAAGTGCTCCTTCGCACAGGAGGAAGTTGTGTTCTTGGGACACATCATCGGACGGGGCCAGATACGGATGGACCAAGGGAAGATTCGGGCCATCCAAGAGTGGGAACCTCCCACCAAGGTGACGGAGCTGCGGTTGTTTCTTGGGTTGGTGAACTACTACCGGAGATTCATTTGAGGATACTCGGCTATCGCAGCTCCACTGACGGACTTGCTGAAGAAGAATCGGGCTTGGGACTGGAGCCCGAAGTACCAGAAAGCGTTCGAGGGACTAAAGAGAGCGGTGACGGAGGAGCCGGTTCTCTCCCTTCCAGACTTCAGCAAGCCTTATGAAGTCCACACCGATGCAAACGACTTTGCCATCGGATGGGTGTTGATGCAAGATGGGCATCCCATCGCCTATGAGAGTCGGAAGCTGAACAACACCGAACGACGGTACACTGTGCAACAAAAGATGACGGTTGTGAT
Organism: Scilla litardierei; assembly: GCA_030789695.1. NCBI lineage: Eukaryota > Viridiplantae > Streptophyta > Magnoliopsida > Asparagales > Asparagaceae > Scilla > Scilla litardierei. The sequence continues at coordinate 136,747,880 of CM061137.1, read as the reverse complement.
CCATTGCTTACGATTGTGGAGGCACTACTTGGCTCCAAGTTCGTAGTGAAGACGAACAACGTGGCCACTAGCTACTTCCAGACGCAGAAGAAGCTGTCCCCCAAACAAGCAAGATGGCAAGACTTGGCGAAGTTTGACTACACGTTGGAGTACAAACCGGGCCGGGCAAACTTGGTGGCAGATGTGCTAAGTCGGAAGGCAGAACTTGCAGCAATGGTGAGCCAACCACAAAGTTCCTTACTCGATCGCATAAAAGAGGGCATAATGCAAGATCCAACGGCAAAGTCCCTAGTGGAGTATGCCAAGGAAGGAAAGACTCAGAGGTTCTGGCTTGAGGACGGCTTGCTCTACGCCAAGGGATCGCGGGTGTACATGCCATCGTTCGGGAACCTAAGGCGTGAAGTTATAAAGGAATACCATGACTCTCCATGGGCATGGTATCCAGGAGTGCATCGGACACTGGCACTACTGGATGACGCTTACTATTGGCCTCGGATGCGGGACGACATTGAGGCCTATGTGAAGACTTGTCTTGTGTGTCAACAAGACAAGGTGGAGCAGAGAGCACCGGCGGGACTTCTCGACCCATTGCCGATTCCGGAGAGACCATGGGAAGGCATTTCCATGGATTTTATCATGGGTTTACCAAAGTCTGAAGTGTACAACATCATCATGGTGGTGGTCAACAGATTCTCGAAGTATGGAATCTTCATTCCAGCACCAGCGAAGTGTCCAGCGGAGGTGGCAGCCCCACTGTTCCTGAAGCATGTGGTGAAGTATTGGGGGCTACCAAAGACCATCGTGAGCAACAGGGATGCTCGCTTCACTGGGAGGTTTTGGTCGGAGCTCTTTAGATTGCTGGGATCTGACTTGAGCTTCTCCACCACTCAGACGGATGGCCAGACAGAGAGGGTAGGGCGAATGGCTTACTGGAGGTGTACTTGAGGCATTATGTGAGTGCCTACCAGCAGGATTGGGCGAAATTGCTGGATGTGGCACAGTTCTCGTATAACTACAGAGGAGTGAGTCGATCGGGGAGAGTCTGTTCGAGATCGTGATGGGTCAACAGCCACTCACTCCAAACACCATAGCTACGGGCTACAAGAGGAGTAGTTCGGCGGCCTACAAATTTGCTAAGGGATGGCAAGAGCATAACGAGATGGCGAAATCATGCCTTAGCAAAGCCGCAAAGAGGATGAAGAAATGGGCGGACAAGAAGAGGAGACACGCAGAATACCAAGTGGGGGACTTGGTACTTGTCAGGCTTTCGACGTTAGATCTGCATAAGGGGTTGCATAAAAGCCTGATAAGGAAGTATGAAGGCCCATTTCCGATCATTATGAAAGTGGGCAACGTCGTCTACAAGGTGGAACTTCCTCCAAACATCAAGTACCATCTAGTCTTCCATGTGAGTATGTTGAAGCCATACCATGGAGATCCGGAGGACTCGAGCCGAGGGAAATCTTCTCGTGCGTCGGCAGGAGTGCGGACGGAGATCACTAAGGAGGCCGAGGAGATCATCGCGGATAGGATGGTTCAGGAGGCCAACAACCATCCACGGCTAGAGTACTTCGTCAAGTGGAAGGGATTGCCAGAAAGCGAGAGCAGCTGGAAACTGCAAAGGCACTTTGGCAATTCGGGGACTTGATAGAGGAATTCCGCAAAGAGAAGGCCAAGCGATGAGGGCATCGCTGGGATAGGTGGGGTAGAATGTCACGGACGCCACGTCATCGCCTAGGTGGCTCACATTTGGCATGTGAAGTGGCATTCTCTAGAATATTTCCATGGCATGTTTGTAAATAATTGTATATAGAATGTTCATAGATATTCTTTTATATTCTTTAGAAGGGGGAATAATAGAGAAGGATCTAGAAACTCATCCTAGCCATTGGATCTAGGAAGTCTTTAGAACCTTAATTTCCACCCTTGGTTGTAAGGGAGCCTCACCTATAAATAGGGGCAATGAGAGGCATTTGTAACCATCCAAGAGTTGAAGCAATACAATCAAGGCATTCTCCAAGTTCTCTAGTGTTCTCTAGTGTGCTCTTAAGTTCTTCTTGAGAGTAGGAGTGAGAGTTAGGCTGACTTAGCCATTCAAAGAAGGGGTGAGTGAGCTAAGTGCCGCACGGGATTGGAAGAGTCGAGAAACTAAACAATCCGCCCGTGACACCTGTGGGTGCCCGCCCGAGCCCCGCTCGAGGCCCAAACGGGCCGTTATTTTGCAAGCCCGTCTCTCACAAGACCAGGCCCGAGCCCGGCCCGTAGTCAAGTAGGGTCGGGACTGGGCATGCAAAACCCCGAGCCCGGCCCGGCCCGTTGCCATTCCTAATAACAAACAAGATATTATAATGAATTGTGCATTAATCTTTTCTTCAGAAGATGCCTTGAAATATATGATCCGTCCTTGAAAATTTAATGGGACTTTAACCCAAAAAGAAATGTTCGTGAGGTATATGGTGGAAGCGGAGGTTTCTGGCCGCCACGGTATGCACTGGTTCAATCGGTCATGTTAAGAAAAATTTAAAAACTGAACGCGCCCGAAAACATATTTTATCGATATCTCCTAGCAATGTTTTATCCCCAAAAACATTTAAATGATGTTAATCCCCTCCCATTTTATTCCCTGATTTTTCTGGAATTTTTCAAAAAAATTCCTGATTTTTCCTAAATTTTTGGGAATTTCTGGGCATTTTCTAAATTTAATCTGTATATATAATTATATATTTAAAATATAAATATCTATAAATAAACTTTATTTTTTGGAAAAAAATTTAAAATTTAAGGCTTGCGGGCCTGAGGCCCGCGGGCTGGCCGTTGGCTGCAGGTCAACAGTAGGAAACAGAAAAATATTAAATTTTGCGTGTGTTTTTTAAAAGGCCCACAGGCCGACTATGGGCTTCTGACCTAGTTCCGAAAAACAATAATTTATTTTAAATTTTTTGTTAATTGGTCTGAGGCCCATTTGTCTTGCCCCCCTCCCTAACCCAATCGTGTTAGGGTGTTAAATTTTTTTTGGGTGGGGGTGGGGGTGTGCCGCCGGAGGCGGCAGTTGGCAGCTGCCGACAGGTGCGGTCAGGCCGCGGCTGCTGGCCGCGGTCGGTGCGAAGCTGTAAGGTTTATGGGTGCCGTTTCAAGGCGGCTTCGGGCCGAGATCGATAAAAATATGATAAATTTTTGATTTTTCGAAGGACATCAACAACAAAATTTTTGCAAAACCCAATTGGGTCAACAAATAAGCAACTATTTTGTTTGCAAACAATAATCGAAATGATTTATTTTTCAAAATTGTGCCTTTGGACATCATTCTTTATTGCCTTTTAATAAAAAGATCACAGAATTTCAAACTTGAGACATGCTGGGTGGAACATTGATATATAGATAGCAGTAGGTAATCAGAGTGCGGACAACCATTGTACTTTAATCTCCATCTAATTTGCAATGTCCACTTACACAACAGTTTACTACAAATCAATTTCAGAAGTACAATCAAAATCACAATATTGTTTTTCTTTTGGAGGTTAAACCAAATGCAAGCCTAAATGTTGCTACAAGTAGACTAGATTATAGATGAATCATTTAACTGATTATTCCTTGAATCCAGTTTCATAACTCCGAATACATAAGAACTATTAATTCAATGAAACGAGAACAGAAAACCATAATCGAATGGCATTATCAAGCGCATCGCAATCTTTGATCATGAATATATGCATATAAAAAATGCGATTTTGATCTAAATACAAAACTAGGTCTAGAGAATCATGATCATGAAAAAAAATTGGAACTTTTGCACAAATCTAGAAATACATCTAGATCTGTAGGACCCCTACGAAGCTTTTCGTCACGATCCGCGCATCGGCTCTTCTATCAAGCCGTCGCGAAAAGATTTGTCAGAGCTTCGTCGCATCATTTCCTTCTTTACGAGTATAATTCGTGCTAATAACGTGTTGTGCTAATAACGTGTTGAGAGATTAAGAGTCTACAAGAAAGAGTGATGGCTAGGGGTTTCCTAGCCTCACATATATATTAATATATAAAGGTTGAATACGAAGGGATGGATATATAAAGGTCTCAATGAGCCTGTTCACAACTATAACAAAGTTTTAGAGTTTTATTGCAAATATAACCCAAAACATCAACTTACCCAAAACCTCTTGGTCGTTTTACATTACAAAAAATGACCAGAATCCCGACCCATTTACTCATTAAATTATCATCTTCCTTCTTACATTTAACCCCTTAACTTTGCAACGACACCTGATTGGTATATTATCTATCAATCTTTTAGTTGCTCTTGCATTTCCAATTAAGCTCCAATTGTTACCTTGATTTTTGCACCGCTTGTTTTAGGATTTTATGTCAGTGTATTTGGTTTCAAATTAAAATACTGATGTTTTCTTTAGTATGCAACTTTATTTCCTTCACCACAATTTTTAAAAAACCGAGTGAGCAGGTTGCAGAGAGGCAAGGGAAATACTTGGCTGCATTACTGAACCGGATTGGAAAGGAAGGGGGAGGGCATGCAAACTGTGCCGTAAACATAAAATTGGGAGATCCATTTGTATATAAGCATATGGGTAGCATGGCATCAGTCGGCAGTTACAAAGCTCTCGTTGATCTTAGGCAGAACAAGGTTACTTCTTTCACCGGCTCTCTGTATTCATGTTCTGATGAAAGCGGTTAACTGACATTCATCTCATTTGCAGGAAGGAAAAGGTCTTTCACTGGCGGGTTTCGTCAGCTGGTTCATTTGGCGGTCTGCGTATCTGACACGTGTGATTAGCTGGAGAAATAGGTTTTATGTTGCAATCAACTGGCTTACCACCTTTGTGTTTGGCCGCGATATATCCCGCATCTGAGTGAAATCCACACGAAAGTCTCGCAAATTTTCACCACATGAGCAGGAGTTCATTCTTTTCCTGTACCATTTCTAAATTTTGACTGCTTGGGGGCGCCTAAACTAGAATCCATCTGTTTCTATATACTTTTTTGTTCAATCTTTGTAAAGCCATGCGATTATTTGGTTGTATGTGATACTTCAAAGTTTATCGAGATGTTCCTTCTTGTTTCTCCGCCTTCAGCAGTTGTGCATGAGTAGGGTTCCGGCTATCGCATTGCTTATGTAAATTTGCCTCCAATATTCTTGCAGCTGCTATCCTCGTTTTGTTTGCGTTCATGATACATTCTGATTGCTAAAGCATTGGGTGGAGGTTTCAAGTTGGGTGACAACCGCGATATCAGTTTCCATGGCAAGGACCTGTTTCTTGTTGAAGTTGAGTTTGGAAAAATATGAAGCATGAGGGGGTAGAAAACAGTTGATACATCATGATTGCCAAAAAGATTTCATTCAAATGCTTTACTTATCTTGTCTTTATGATAAATAATGGACGACCACCTTCTAGTCTTGATAGCATTTATAGTTGTTGATACGTCTATTTTGCGAAGGCCCAACAACATAGGCCCAAAGGCACGGCCCACCGAACGAAGCCCGAAAGATACGAGCCCGGAGGCCCGACCACCGATCGGAAGCCCACCTGCACGATCAGGCCCGCCCGGCGAAACCCCATAGAAGACCCCCAAATATCGATCCGACCCGGCCCCGATAACGCACAAGTCACTCACCCACTCCAGCGGTAACCGTTCCCCCGATCCCGTTACCACATAATGGCAGTTATGGGGAGGTGCTGGCATGGCGCAGGGAGCGGCGACGGGGGGGGGGGCGGATTGAGGGGGCACGATCGAGGGCGGACGAGCGACGTGGGTCGGGGGCAATCACGGCGGGAGGTCCATAAAAGGGCTAGGAGGACGACAGGACAAGGGACCGCATCTCAGGTATCTAAAACCTAAGGTACTCCATCAACGACCTAGTTCCCCCATTTCATCTCCTTCCTCCCCCGCTCGCGCCGTGAGACGTCGTTCCGATCTCCTCACGAGTTGAACCGTCTCCGCCGGGCCTCCTCTTTCAGATCTCTGTCTGACTTAGGCATCGGAGGGGATTTGGCCGGAACCAAGGTTCGGCCCCCTGACGAGCGTTCTCGTCTACGCAGGAGGACAGCTGATCCACGGGCCGAGGCTTCCCCTCCGCCCCTCGCCGACCACGCAACCAGCTGGACGATCGAGGCTACCCCTCGTCGTCCGACCGCCGAGGCCGAGCACGTCCGACCGAGGCCGAGCGTCTCAACCCGGGCCGAGGCTTCCCCTCGCCCTACCAACGACCGAGGACCCCGATTTGGCCCAGCCGACGCGCTCCACGTCGCCTGCAGCTCCGACTCGCGCCTCGTCTGCACCGACTCGACACACTTGAGGGACCCAAGCGGGCCCCTTGACCACGTTGACCGGGTTGTCCACGGTCAACGCATTTGTAGTGAGAAAACACTCTGAAACATATGGCGCCGTCTGTGAGAACGAACTGTCCCACGAAGAAACAAACCGCACCTGCAATGGCACGAGCCAGCAACGGAAGGAGACGCATGCCCCCCATCCCGGAGGAGGGTAATGGCGCACCCAACGGCAACCTTGAAGACACACCCGACAGCAATCACCCCGCCCCCTCAACCGAAGAGATCGGCGGGTCGGAACTGGCCACGCAGGGACAGCTCCGTGCCCTGGCCCAGGAGACCAACGCGAGCCTCCAGACGTTGGTCGCGACGGTACAGCAGCTCGTCGGCCCTGCGCCATCCAATGGAGGCGCGTTGGGCGATGGCCATCGCTGGGCGGGGGGCCATCTAGTACTCTTCCATCATCGACGACCACGGGACCCAAAGGCCGAACGCGGAGCGTCGGTTCACGTTGTTCGGCTCCCGTCAAGCTAGATCACGCGCCTCCTCCCCTTATCGTGAAAGAAGCCGAAGAGAAACCGAAGGCACGGAGGACGAATCGGTGACCGCGTCGTCTCGTCGGCCCCGATCACCCCACCGCAGGAGAAGCGGTCGACACCACTCGAGAGACCGATCACGGCGGAGCGGGAGCACCCGCCGGAGGAGCCGGGAACGCCGGGTCAGCCCGACCCCCAGTGTGACGAGGGCCGTGGAGCCAGCCCCGCCGGCGCCTGTGCCCCCTCCACCACCGAACGAACCAGAGGCGGGCGGGTGTCGAACCCCCGGGGGCATCCACGGAGACCGGTGCCCCCTATCACGGAGAATAACCGACGCACGGGTCCCCTCTCGATTCAAGATCCCGGCACTGGGGAAGTATGACGGGATAGGAGACCCGGGAAACCACGTGATGGACTACGAGGGGGACATGTCCTTCCAAGGAGCCGACGATGACCTGCTCTGCCGGGGCTTCTATTCGACTCTCAGAGGAGCGGCGAGGACCTGATACCGCAGCCTACCCAGCCGCTCCATCGACAGCTTCGAGGAACTCACCCAGCTGTTCTGCAAACAGTTCATGGCAGGGAGACAGATAAAGCCTGATGCTGAACATCTGTTTAACATAGTGCAGGGCCCAGCCGAGCCGCTCCGACAGTTCATGCGCCGCTTCAACGCGGAAAGGCTGAACGTGAACAGCCCTCCCGACCTTGTAGTCCAAACGACCCTTAAGAAAGGGCTGCGCCATAGAGGCCTTAAGAAATCTCTGCACAACGATCCCCCGAAGGACCTCCCCGGGATCATGGCGAGGGCCGAGCGCTTCATGTTGACCGAGGAGGCCTTGGCCAATGAGGCAGGAAAGGCCACTCGAGGGACCAAGCGCGGCGACAGCGGACGAGGCAGCCCCGAAGGGTACTGGACCGAGAAGAGGCCGAGAAACAGGCAGCGGGGAGAAGGTACGAGGGACGCCACCCCAGACGCCATCCTCGCCCAAGTACAGAAGGAAGAGCGCGTCGATCGCCCCCCACCGAAGGCAAAAAGAGGTGGAAAGAATGGGGAGAAATACTGCAAGTACCACAAGGACAATGGCCACGACACTGAAGACTGCTGGCACTTAAAGAAGGACATCGAGAAGCTGATGAGCCGGGGGCACGCCAGGAGTTTGACCGACGAGCCGGCCCACGGAGAAGGGACCTCCATGCAGCCGGACAAGGGGAAGAAGATCAACGCCATCCAAGGACCCCTCCGCATCATAGAGTGAGCGGGCGAGGTCCCTCCCCCCGGTCGTGGCCTAGTCCGAGGGAATTATCTAGGTTTACATCCCTCTGTCTAGCTTTATTTCCTTTTCCTTTCCTCCAAATGTACTAGTCCGACAGGACTCTTAAGAGTACAATTGCATTCCCTTTTGTCTTTTCTTAATCTTCGATGGAATCAACGTTTCACTAAGGGTGCAAAAGAATGAAGACCGCCGCCTCACTGGAGGGGAGGGGGAGCTTCGCCCTCGCCGACCAACTCCTGCGCTCATGAGTCTGGGGGCAATTCCCCCAGCCAGCGCGGACGCCGACCGGTCCTAAGCCGAGGAGCCTTGCCCTCGCCGACCAACTCCCGCGCACGTAAGTCTGGGGGCAATTCCCCCAGCCAGCGCGGACGCCGATCGGTCCTAAGTCGAGGAGTTTTGCCCTCGCCGACCGACTCTTGCGCTCGCAAGTCTGGGGGCGACTCCCCCAGCCGGCGCGGACGCCGACCGGTCCTAAGCCGAGGAGCTTTGCCCTCGCCGACCAACTCCCGCGCATGTAAGTCTGGGGGCAATTCCCCCAGCCAGTGCGGACGCCGATCGGTCCTAAGTCGAGGAGTTTTGCGCTCGCCGACCGACTCTTGCGCTTGTAAGTCTGGGGGCAACTCCCCCAGCCGGCGCGGACGCCGACCGGTCCTAAGCCGAGGAGCTTTGCCCTCGCCGACCGACTCCTGCGCTCGTAAGTCTGGGGGCAATTCCCCCAGCCAGCGCGGACGCCGACCGGTCCTAAGCCGAGGAGCTTCACCCTCGCCGACCGACTCCATCACTCGTAAACTTGAAGGCAATTCCCCCCGCCAGCTCGGGCGTCAGCCGGTCCTAGGCCGAGGACGAAGCAACAAAGCAAAACATACGAGAAGTTCGAGTAAGTCAAATTTCGTTTATAACAGTGTGTCTTATTTACAGGAAATCAAAGTGAAGAAACCTCTCTACAAATAATCCGCTCTCAACGGACAATAAAGCTCGTCACCTACAGAAACTAGGGCAACACCGGCAGAGCAAATGTAACGACCCGCTTTCGGGCCCGTTACTGTTTGAAAATGCACAAGTCCTGCTAGGCACCGATGAGATCAATACAGGCTCTGTTGCAGAAATGCGCCAAAATACTCATACATGAAAGTGATGTAAACCTTATTACAAACCAGCAGCGTACATGAAAGGAAATACAACTCGAATACAAATACACACCAAGCAAGCCACTCTGATACATATAATAAATAAACACGCTCACACTCACACTTAGTAACCAGCGTCCTCCTGGTCAAATTCTATAGCAAACTCAGCGTCTGCAGTCCCTGGTGCAACTTCTTCAACCTGTGCTGTATCTGGCGAGACCACCACAAAAAGAAGGGTCGTCAGGATCAGACGTAACTCAAAGTATCTTTAGCATGTTATTTAAAACAATAAATGAGCATGGCAAAACTAACATGGCAAACTAAAAAGTAAAGTGCGAGCAATAGAGCAGAAAAGTAACATAGCTGTCTACTTCTATCAGCAATAACAATATTTAAAATGACCAGTTACGAGACTTTTAGTTGTGCCTGAGCCTACGTGACTTATAATGCGGGGTACAATAAGCAACCAAGAGGCCAACTCTTGTCGCGGGTGCTACCCGGGCGAACCAATTCTCTGAGTACTGTGCAATAATCTGTGATCTGTGATCTGTGATCTGTGATGGTTGTCACCGGCACTGTTATGGGTTGCTAGAACCCGCACAGTGACAACAAAGTCTGGACTAGTCGCTCCCGTACCCTCGCCATTATAAGTTACCCCAAAAACCCAGTGTGTGTGTGTGTGTGTGTGCAGGTTACCGTACTTACAATTTACGAGTCAATCACCATTCTCACTTTTCCCATTACATCTTTCGATTAACGGTTACGCATGTCACAGAGTCCAATTCAATTTACGGTACGGTGCAATTTATCAAGTTTAGCTAACTGTTCAAATGAAACACTTTGTCAATAAAAGAAACTAATTTTGGCATGCATCAATATCGCTTTTAAACCCCATAGCTAGGGTACGATGAGTTACCGTTTCGCCCTGTAGTGAAAGGCACGTTTTGAAAGACGGTCGGTGTACCTGGTTCACAAGTGAGTTAGTCATTTCAACTTATAAAAAGTAACTAACTTTAATACTACATATGTAAAAATAAACCTAACTCCATAAATATTATTATACAGAAGGGGCGCACCTTCTGCCTATATTAATTTACTAACTTTTATAAATAAATATACTAATTAACTAAAATAATAACTTATAATGATTATCTAAAATAATAACTTATAATTTAACTAACAAATAACCTTACCTCTATTCTTCTCTCTCACCCTCTCTCTGTCTCTTTCTCTTCTCTCTTTCGTGTTCTGTCTTTCTCGTTTCTCTTTTTTTTTGTTCTTTGGTGCTTGCAGGAGGACGTGGTTGCCTCGGAAAACGCGCAAGTGCACGCCTTCCGCTCCCAAGCGTAGGAGCGTCAATGCAATATAAAAATAACCGGTGAGTACCGGGTCGGATCACAGGGACAAGTCGTTCTATATTCACAAATTTTGATTGATAAAGAAAATTAAAGTGTTTTACAACTACCTAAATTACGGCGGAAATGTCGGAAACGTGTCGTGAAAACAAAAAAATAAATCCTAACCTAAATACTAAGGGTGGAGAGCCGAATCGGTAAGCAACGAGGAGGGCTCATGTGGTGTGCGTGTGAATGAGGCCGGGCGTGGAAAATCATCCCTAAGATAACTCAATTGATCTCCCGGCTAAGGGAGCTCAATCGGAAAATACGGCATTTCATCGAACGTGTGGGGTGCAATAAGTAATGAACGAAACTCAAGAGTAATCGACAATTAACACAAAAGAGAGGGTCCGCTAGGATGATCCTCTCTTTGGATTTCCCCTTCGGGTTCCAATAAACAAGCCTACTCAAAGTTTCATCCACAAATTAGACAATGAAAATGTGCTAGGGTTTCAATTCACAACAATCAACAACATTCAACAACACAACCACACAAGCAATTACACTACTCCATCATACTAAATAAGATGAGATTTATAGCAAATTCATCACAATTCATTACAAAATGAGAAGTGCAAAATACAAGGGGGGGAGAGGAAGAATTTCACCCAAGATCTCCCCAAATGAGTCTTCCCTTCCACTCTAGCACCTCCACCAAGCTTCACCACCATCCATGGCCTCCAAGCTCCACCCCTAGCCTTAGTGGGGAAGAAAACCCCCTCAAGAACCCTAAAATCGCCAAAAACAGCAGCCTCTCAAAAAAATGAAGCCCCCCTCAAAAATCGCACAGCAGCCCTTTTTCAAGTGATTGCGGGTCGGGTTGGGGTCTTGGGGGGCGGGCGCCCGCTGCCCGCCCCCGAAACAGCTTGCGAGCGCGTTCAGCGAAGCGGGGAAGCCCGCTACAAAATTTCGCGGGCGGGCCGGCCAGCTGGGCCGGCCCGCTCGCAAGTCGTTTTTTTTAATATATATTATATATTTTTTTTTGCGCGCGCGGGGAGCGAACAGAGGCGGAGCGGGCCGGAGCCCGCTTCGAAAATTCGAAGCTGGCCGCCGGCCCATGTTGTTGTTTTTTTATTAATTTTTTTTAACTTAATTCAAACGGCTGCTGTGGGCCGGCCGGCGGGCCGGCCCACGGGGCTTTTTTTTAATTAATTTTTTTATTAAATTTCTTTTATTTATTCTTTCCTGAATTACAGAAATGCCATTTTTGCTCCAATAAATCACCAAAAATACCTAGAAATTCCCAAAAATTCTGAAAAAATTCCAGAAAATCCAGAAAAATCCCAGGAGTACCTGAAAAATACGAGAAGCAAAAATTAGCTCACAAAAACCACATTTTATGTATAAAATACGAATAGGCTTCAATAATACACAATATCACAAATACGCCCGTATTAAAGCCAAATTTAACATGATATACACATAAAATACCCGAAAATGGGGGGGGGGGGAAACAAGCAATTTATATCCCGAATCACACCCCCCAACTAGCTTTTTGCTAGTCCCTAGCAAAATACGCGATAAATTCGGATTAAATTGAATGACATGCACCAAAATCACAATATCTTCATGGCATACTCCAAAAATGAGATTTCCAATTGATTTCAAAGCCAATATACCAAATATATGAAAGCAAACAACAAATGATACTCCCCTCAATCCAATTCAAAGAAAAGTGAAGAAATAAGCCCCGTATCACACGCATCGGGATATCACGATGTCAAAATTTCCAATTTCCATGAAAGTGGCCAAAACAAAAAAAAGAAATTCCTTCTAAGTGGTGGGAGATGAGATTGCATCATTCATGAAGCTTATTCATTCATTTTTTTTCTTTTTCTCTTTTTTTTTGTTTTTGGATTTTTCATGTTTATGTTTTGCATTCACGCGATAACGCTATAAATGCAAACACGGCCACCAATACCTACACGCGATAACGCTATATAGGCAAAGGGATGGAATGATCCCCAAAATCTCATCTTTGGCGTCCTTCCCAATGTTTCGTGGGGCACCGGCTACTCGATTTGATTAGGAAGAAACCTTCACTTATACTAACTCTCTTTTTTCATTCCAACACAAATTAGCAACTCATCCACCCACTTCTAAGAAGAAAACAAAGCATACACAAGATGGCCAAATCCAATCCAATTAAAACCCACACCGTTCATCCCAACAAATGCAATCACTTACACCAAACTTTTCCCAAATTGTTTCAAAGAGATATCACGACGTATAAAATAGCTTCATACATGGTATATTAACATATGAATCCAAATTGGAAAAGAAATGAAAACATACCAATCCAACATCGAGAAATCGATACCAAAATGATAATCCGAAAAATCGCATGGCATTAAGCAAGTAGGGACTAAACAAAGCTAATGGCGTAAGGACAAGGAGGCCAAAATATGATATGCAATGAATTCATGGAATGAGGCGAGACTTGGAGGAATCTCAACAAAAAAAAAATTTAGGCCAAAATCCTAACTATCCTAAAGATTCTAACACTCTCCCACCAACTTAAAATAAGCATTGTCCTCAATGATGGAAGAGTACTAGATCTTGGCAAAAGTTCCTTAAAAAGGAAAGAAATGCATACGAAAGCAAAATGCAAAAGCAAACTAACTTTTAATTTTTATTTATTTACACTACATGGAAAGAACACACCGTGGCAAATGGCGGATCTCGAATGTATAACGGTGGTGGTAGCTGCTCGATCATATCCTTACACTCCTCCGCCAGCTGCTTTGGAGCTAGGCCACCACCGGCCTCCTTGGATTCCAGCAATGCAACTCCAAGCATCTCATTTGGATAATATGGATCACGTGAGAGACGAGCTGCATCAATCCAAGTCATGTCCTCATGCCCTGCAAAAGCATTCCAAAACGGGTCGTCAAAACAAATAAAAGAATTTAAATGCAATGGACGACAATCTGAAGCAAAAATATGTGGAAGTGCAAATTGGGCTTCAGAAATGCAAGGCATGAGATGGTGGAAACTTCCCTGAAATGCGGTGCTAGATGTGGCATGATGCACGGCCTCATGAGGAGGTGGAAGTGGCTGCAGAGAGAAAACTGGAGTAAGAGGGAGCTCGGGCTCAGAATATACAATCTCGCAATCCCCGTCGCTATCATCCTCCTCGATATCCATATCAACATCAACGATCTCTGCGACACTCCCCACATCTGATAACTGCTCCTCACAAACCTCCTCGATGACTGGCAAGTGCGCATCCTGAGGCGAGGGAAGTGACATCTGTGATAGGACTGGAGGTAGACACGTCTCGGGCAAATCCAAGCACGCATCATCCTCGCCATCCCAGAAATAGCTCATCTCAGTCGTCCTCCCAAAATACTCAACCGCCTCGACCTGTGAAGCTAACTCTGAAGTGGCCTGTGGCTCAGGCTCCATGGTGTACTCGATCTGCTCTCGGCCATCATGCACATCCACTTCTTCATCAACCTCAAAATGAAAATGCATCGTGTCACCGTCGTGGTCGACACGCACTCCATCATCTATCTCCTTCGACTCATCAAAATATAATCTGTCAATATCCTCTACCTGGCTCTCATGCAACCCATCCTCCTGCTCTGCTCTGTATCCCATGGGGTCGCAAGAAAAAGAGCCGATAGGTGGCTCCTCAAGCTGACACTGGACCTGCTGCTCTATCTCCTGAAGTGGAAACTGGGACTCGCCATCATCATCATATCCAAGTGACTGCTCTCCTGATGGCGTAGTCTGCTCCCACTCTGCAAGGTCCCTCAGGTAACTCCAGGAATCCTCGGTCGAATAATCCAAGAACTCCCCACCACAACTCATCTGCACAAAATCCCGCCCAGATGGCAATAATCCTGTGTAGAAGATCTGCAGAAGATGATCCTCGTGAAAGCTCTGGTGTGGGCATGCAAGCACCAAATCAGTGAACCTCTGCCAAGCCTGATGGTAGGCCTCCCACTCAGCCTGGATAAAGCTCGCTACATGCTCCATGGCCTGCCGCCCATGTACCTGCTCCAAAAAGATAGGCAAAAACACTCGGAGAAATTCAGCCTGAAATGACAACCAAGTAAAATGTGAGTCCAGAGACAATGAATCAAACCAAAGTCTAGCATCATCCTGTAAAGAATAGGGAAAGAATCTAAAATATATGCAATCATCATCGATATTCCCACCAAGACATGAATGCATCCAATCTTCAAAATTTTTAATATGTAAGTGAGGGTTCTCCCACTCCGTGCCATGGAAGTATGGCGGAAGTGGGATATCCTCCAAATCAACGTCCGAAAAATCTGAAGATGATGTCATGGTAAAAAAAAAATTCCAAGAAAATGAAAATAACAACCAAAAGACTCAATAAAAGGAAAATAAATAAACGAAAAGACACACACTAAAAGATAGAAGTATCACACAAAATTTTTCAAAATCAATCAAAAAATGCTACTACTAGAAACCGTTGTCCCCGGCAACGGCGCCAATTGGTTGCCTCGGAAAACGCGCAAGTGCACGCCTTCCGCTCCCAAGCGTAGGAGCGTCAATGCAATATAAAAATAACCGGTGAGTACCGGGTCGGATCACAGGGACAAGTCGTTCTATATTCACAAATTTTGATTGATAAAGAAAATTAAAGTGTTTTACAACTACCTAAATTACGGCGGAAATGTCGGAAACGTGTCGTGAAAACAAAATAATAAATCCTAACCTAAATACTAAGGGTGGAGAGCCGAATCGGTAAGCAACGAGGAGGGCTCATGTGGTGTGCGTGTGAATGAGGCCGGGCGTGGAAAATCATCCCTAAGATAACTCAATTGATCTCCCGGCTAAGGGAGCTCAATCGGAAAATACGGCATTTCATCGAACGTGTGGGGTGCAATAAGTAATGAACGAAACTCAAGAGTAATCGACAATTAACACAAAAGAGAGGGTCCGCTAGGATGATCCTCTCTTTGGATTTCCCCTTCGGGTTCCAATAAACAAGCCTACTCAAAGTTTCATCCACAAATTAGACAATGAAAATGTGCTAGGGTTTCAATTCACAACAATCAACAACATTCAACAACACAACCACACAAGCAATTACACTACTCCATCATACTAAATAAGATGAGATTTATAGCAAATTCATCACAATTCATTACAAAATGAGAAGTGCAAAATACAAGGGGGGGAGAGGAAGAATTTCACCCAAGATCTCCCCAAATGAGTCTTCCCTTCCACTCTAGCACCTCCACCAAGCTTCACCACCATCCATGGCCTCCAAGCTCCACCCCTAGCCTTAGTGGGGAAGAAAACCCCCTCAAGA
Source organism: Scilla litardierei (assembly GCA_030789695.1). Classification (NCBI taxonomy): domain Eukaryota; kingdom Viridiplantae; phylum Streptophyta; class Magnoliopsida; order Asparagales; family Asparagaceae; genus Scilla; species Scilla litardierei. The sequence goes on along the minus strand of CM061137.1, from coordinate 136,731,975 downwards.
ACCCTAAAATCGCCAAAAACAGCAGCCTCTCGAAAAAATGAAGCCCCCCCCTCAAAAATCGCACATCAGCCCTTTTTCAAGTGATTGCGGGTCGGGTTGGGGTCTTGGGGGGCGGGCGCCCGCTGCCCGCCCCCGAAACAGCTTGCGCGCGCGTTCAGCGAAGCGGGGAAGCCCGCTACAAAATTTCGCGGGCGGGCCGGCCAGCTGGGCCGGCCCGCTCGCAAGTCGTTTTTTTTAATATATATTATTTTTTTTTTGCGCGCGCGGGGAGCGAACAGAGGCGGAGCGGGCCGGAGCCCGCTTCGAAAATTCGAAGCGGGCCGTCGGCCCATGTTGTTGTTGTTTTTTATTAATTTTTTTTAAACTTAATTCAAACGGCTGCTGTGGGCCGGCCGGCGGGCCGGCCCACGGGGCTTTTTTTTAATTAATTTTTTTATTAAATTTCTTTTATTTATTCTTTCCTGAATTACAGAAATGCCATTTTTGCTCCAATAAATCACCAAAAATACCTAGAAATTCCCAAAAATTCTGAAAAAATTCCAGAAAATCCAGAAAAATCCCAGGAGTACCTGAAAAATACGAGAAGCAAAAATTAGCTCACAAAAACCATATTTTATGTATAAAATACGAATAGGCTTCAATAATACACAATATCACAAATACGCCCGTATTAAAGCCAAATTTAACATGATATACACATAAAATACCCGAAAATGGGGGGAAAACAAGCAATTTATATCCCGAATCAGGACGCTCGGCGGGCAGCGCGAGGCGGGGGCGGCGCAGCGTGAGGGGGGCCGGTGGCGGCGTTGGCGGCACTGGGCGGGATCCGGCGGGGCTCGGCGGGCAGCGCGAGGCGGGGGGTTGCGGGGGTCGGCGGCCTAGGGGCGGCCGGATGCGGCGGATTCGAGGCGGGGGGCCGGCGGGGGTCGGCGGCCTAGGGCGAGCGTAAGGGGAGGAGGATGAAGAAGAAGAAGGGGAGAAGATTGAGGGTTTGGATTTGGATGATTTGGGTTTTGGATCTTGATTTTTTTGGTGTTTTTCAGATCTGATTTCTGTTTCTCCCTCTCTCAATTTCGGATTTCGGATTTCATTTGGTTGAATCGATTTTAGGTTGGGTTGTTTGATTTGGAAATGGCTGATTGATTTTGGGGGAGAGGAGATTCTGATTTGGTGTTTTGATTTTTTTGGCAGTGGTGAAGGGAGAAGATGATGAAACTGTGAAGTGGAATGAATTGTGTGAGGGGCTGATCAACGTTGCAGGGAAGTTGATTGGTGCTCCTTGAAGTAGGAAGAGGCAGGGAGACAATTTGTCAACAGATTAGGTTTCTCATTAAGGCGAGGGAGAATTTTTTTGTAAGTGGAAGAGACGTGTTAGAACGCAGTATTAATGAGGGGAGGTTATGGAATGAATTGAATGTATTTGGGGGAGGTATCAGGTTGGGGAGATGTTTCGGATGAGAAAAACGTGAGGGGGAAAATTTTGACTAATTAACTATCTAATTAACTAACTAATTAAGTAACTAATTAATTAACCAAAGTAAAATTGGTAATTAGTAAATTAGTAATCGTAATTTGTAATTAGTAAAATAAATTAGCTAAGGTAATTAGTAAATTAAAATAACTATAGTAATTATTAAACTTTGGTAAAAAATTTAGACGCGCTCGCGTCGACTCTACGGATAAAAACACTCGGACAATCGGAAGTAAAATACCAGCACACACATACCTAAAATTACCGGCCGTTACAGCAAAACTTGTCGACCAAGAACCCAAAGTTGCTGGCCTAAGCAAGCATCCATGCAACCAGCAATTATTGGCTCTGAAGCAGGGAGTCGGTGGCGAAGCCGAAGGAGAAGGCGGGGTCAGGGATCCATTTCAAGTAGACTGGCCCAAAGCGAAGCGGATGCTAAAAAATTTGAGGATAACCGGCCAGGAGGGACGACCTAGGGGACCCGGGCTCGAGAGGACGCATCCTCGGGCGCCTCCCCCTGCTCGGAGCGAGGGGGATCGACCGGCGGAGGGGCTTGCCGAACGCGCTCCGCACATTCCCGGAAGGAAGACTGGACGACTTCGACGATCCGAGGGGCGATGAGGTCTTCATACGTACCGAAGGCCTCCCTGAGAACCTCGAAGATTCTCTTCCCCAGTGTCCCGACGACGCCCCTCTCCACCTCCTCCGCAAGCCGCGTCACCTGACGCCGATCCGACAGTTCCCTCTGAAGCTCCTCCCTCTCCAGGCGGAACGACTCCGCCGCATCCTCAGCCGACTGCCGAGCGTCCTCCAACTTTCCCTGGAGGTCACCCACTCGTCCCTCCAGCTCGGCCACACGGACCTTGAGATGCCGAGACTCCATCTGGGCCTCCGCCATAGCTATCTCCGCCGCCCCGGCCCGCTCGTGGGCCCTCACGGAGGACTCCTCCAGCTCCCTCAAGTGGATGGCTCGCCGCTGCGACTCCACGGCAAGCGTTGAACCCTGGAAGACGAGACATGAGCTAAGAAGAGAGTGAAGGAAAAGAAAGGACAACAAGATAGCCGAACTTGTTGAAGGATCCAGACCAAGGAGTCCGACACCTTGTCGGCGGGAATCCTCTCGAGGAGGCTGCGGTCCCGGGGGAGGACGGAGCCCTCGGCCACCTGCTGGGCCAGGGCTCAGTCGACAAACACCGAACTCCCGGGGGTGACATCGAGGGAAGCCATATGGCTCGCCAACAGGGTTCCGATTCCCGGCGACGGAAGCGGGGACGCTGCGACGGGGGTAGTTGTCAGAGCCACCGGAAGATCCCCGGTGGTAGCCGCAGGAAGCACGGAACACGCCGGGCTGGAGGGTTCCACATCCTCCTTCCTCTTCTTCCCTCCGTGGGGCTCCACGGGCGACGAAGGGGAGCGCCTCCGCCTCGCCCCCTCTCCACCCTCGGGGACAAGAGGGGGCACGCCAAGGGCAAGAGGGACTTCACCGGACCCGTCGTTACCCCCTGCCTCTTGGGCTGAGGGGGCGGATCCGGCCCTTACGACCCCCCTGGAGAGAGGATCGCCAGAAGAAGAGGCGGGTGGCGCGGGCACCACCTTGCCCACAGAAGGCTCGGCTCGGCGTACCTCCTCCTCAACGGTCCGCCGAGGCGCCCTTCCGGAGGTGCTGCCCCGGCTCCGAGCGGCTCCACGACGGATCAGCTCATCGACATCGCGGGTGAATTCGCGACCAGCCATTCCTGCAAGGAAAACCGAAATCAGGGTAAGCTGCGGGGCAACCCGGGACTGAAAAAGCGACCTACCCGGAGACCACAAGACGGCCTTCAAGAGTAGGTCATCCAACAAAGACCAGATGGACTTCGCCTCCAAGGGGAGGGTCGACAGCAGCGCGACGGCCGCCTGATCCGCCTCCGAAAGGGCTAGCGTGGAGCAAGGCCGGACCGACCCGCCCCAACCTGTCAGAATTTGGGCACCCTCCAGGAAGACCACGAAGACATATTCCGAGCTCCAATTCCCCGACCAGCGGGGTAGCCCGATCAAGCATTCCCTCATCGAGCGGGCTCGGAGTTGCAACCATGACCCCGGGCCGACCGTCTGGATCTGATAAAAGTAGAAGAGAAGGGGGAGAGACGGCTCCAGACCACGGGTATGGCAGAGCATCGCGAAGCCCGTCAGTACCGCAATCGAACAAGGGGTGAGCTGGCAGAGGGGCACCATGAGATACTCCATGACTTGGATGAGGAAGGGATTGAGCGGGAAACGAAGACCCAGGCGGAACATCTCGACATAGACGCCGACCTCATTGTTCCTCGGAAGGCAGATCCGCTCATCGATGAATGGAACTCGAACCTCATACGGATAGCAGAGATACCTTTCCCGGATCTCCGTGGCCACCGAAGGAGGGGTTCCCGACGGCGTTCGGAGGATAATCGGGGGCACATTAAGCCGCACGGCAGCCGATGCCACATCGTCACCAGCGAAGTCCGGGAAGAGCTTCCCCTTTCCCTTATCCCGAGGGGGACGACTCCCAGAGGAGGAACCTGATCCCACAAGCCGGGTCTCGCCCCGCCTCAACTCAGTAGGATCCCTCGCCCCTCGGCCTGAACCACCTATCCTAAGAGCAGCCATAATATGGGAGTAAGAAAGGAGTTACCTTTTTGATTAATTTGGAGAAGACAAGGAAACGAAGGCGGCGGGAGACTCCAAGTTGCGGAAAGCCTGGGACAGAGGGAAGAGCGAGAAAGAAGTGGGGATCCACGCAGCCGGGGATCTTATATACCAGACTCAGGGGCGAATTCGAAGCGCCTGACAGGGACGCGTGGCAGGTCTCGAAGAACCGGCGGCATTTCGAATTCGGCGCCAAAGGAAGTCCAATCGACCCGCCTCATCATAACCTTCATTTATGACCATGCCTCGACTGACGCGCCACTCGGAACCCCAGGAGTCACATCGGTCGAACCGAACCGGCCAAGGCCGATCAGCCCCACCGATGGGGGCAATTGATACGTCTATTTTGCGAAGGCCCAACAACATAGGCCCAAAGGCACGGCCCACCGAACGAAGCCCGAAAGATACGAGCCCGGAGGCCCGACCGTCGATCGGAAGCCCACCTGCACGATCAGGCCCGCCCGGCGAAACCCCATAGAAGACCCCCAAATATCGATCCGACCCGGCCCCGATAACGCACGAGTCACTCACCCACTCCAGCGGTAACCGTTCCCCCGATCCCGTTACCACATAATGGCAGTTATGGGGAGGTGCTGGCATGGCGCAGGGAGCGGCGACGGGGGGGGGGGATTGAGGGGGCACAATCGAGGGCGGACGAGCGACGTGGGTCGGGGGCAATCACGGCGGGAGGTCCATAAAAGGGCTAGGAGGACGACAGGACAAGGGACCGCATCTCAGGTATCTAAAACCTAAGGTACTCCATCAACGACCTAGTTCCCCCATTTCATCTCCTTCCTCCCCCGCTCGCGCCGTGAGACGCCGTTCCGATCTCCTCACGAGTCGAACCGTCTCCGCCGGGCCTCCTCTTTCAGATCTCTGTCTGACTTAGGCATCGGAGGAGATTTGGCCGGAACCAAGGTCCGGCCCCCTGACGAGCGTTCTCGTCTACGCAGGAGGACAGCTGATCGACGGGCCGAGGCTTCCCCTCCGCCCCTCGCCGACCACGCAACCAGCTGGACGATCGAGGCTACCCCTCGTCGTCCGACCGCCGAGGCCAAGCACGTCCGATCGAGGCCGAGCGTCTCAACCCGGGCCGAGGCTTCCCCTCGCCCTACCAACGACCGAGGACCCCGATTTGGCCCAGCCGACGCGCTCCACGTCGCCTGCAGCTCCGACTCGCGCCTCGTCTGCACCGACTCGACACACCTGAGGGACCCAAGCGTGCCCCTTGACCACGTTGACCGGGTTGTCCACGGTCAACGCATTTGTAGTGAGAAAACACTCTGAAACAGTTGTAATTGAAATCCTTCTCTTTGCATGGTATTGTATAACTACCGTATAACACCTTTTGCATAAAATTATTCATAGAGATTAAACTTTTATCATTAAGTGCCCCCATCCCCAAACTAAGATTAGGGATGAGATCGGGTTCGGGCTGGCCCGAAAAACCCAACTTAAAATTTGCCCGATTGGGCATTGGGTCTGCACAATCCCAAATTTTAACCCAAAAACACAGCGTCGGGCATGCCCAAAGCCCGGCTCGACAAACTGTTCTAGGCCCGAAGCCCGACCCTCCGCCCGAACGAAGTCCCTACGTTACGCAGCAAACTCCCACGCCCGAGGGCCGAAAGCCGAATCATCTGTCCAAACGAAAGCCCTAAATTACTCTGCAACTCTCACACCGACGTTGCCCTCATCCTCCTCCGACCACGTCGCCGCCCGTCGTCGGTCATCAGTATCTCTCCTCTCGTTCCCAAACCCGCTAAAAGCCCTAATCGTCCCTCAAAATTCGGCCAAAAAAGCCCCCTGTGAGAATTCCCCCATAGAATTTTACTCTCTTTATTGTTTCACCAAAATTTTGATCTTTCATCCTTAATCTTATGAACTTTACTGGACTAGCAATCTCTAATTATTCTTTTTTAATTCTTTTTCTGTTGTTTTTGTTATTCATCGTATTGTTCGCTTCTCTAATCTTACATTTTTGTTTCTTCTCAATTTCACATTTTGGCTTGAAAATGGTGACCTGATTTTTTTTGATTTTTTGTTTAAGTTTAGCCGATTATCGAATACTCATGATTTAATAGCTTGTATGTCGTATGCCTGAATCCTGAGCCTTGTGTTTGCCGCAGGTATCTGGTGCATTGCTTACGCTACCACTGCAATCCTCGTGGCATTTTGACTTGTTCAGTTTTATTTCACGCTTCAGATGCAAATTTAGTGACAAAAACCTCGCATTTTCACAGTAATGGGTTATGCACAGCTCGTCATTGGCCCTGCAGGCAGTGGCAAGGTGAGGGATTTCTTGTTAACAATGAATGTGTTTATTCTCTTTAGATGCAATTAATTTGGGGAATGTTCTTGATTGCAATGCAGTCTACCTACTGCTCTAGCTTGTATCAACATTGTGAAACCATTCGAAGGACCATTCATATTGTGAATCTAGACCCAGCTGCGGAGAACTTCGATTATCCTGTAGCCATGGGTATCAGTACTTGATTTGATTTTATTTAGTAGTCGAGTAATTGGTTTGGTGAGCTTATTTTGCTATCTTTCTGCAGATATCAGAGAACTCATATCTTTGGATGATGTTATGGAGGAGCTTGGATTTGGACCGAATGGGGGCCTGATTTACTGTATGGAGTATCCTTTGGTTGACTAATGGCATGCACATTTCATCTATCATTCATCGTTTTTCTTGAGGACTTGTTGGGTGTGAATATTACTAATTATTTATTAAGAGAAATTGTAATGATAAATTTGTCGGTATTATCTAGCAAGCTTTTCATATAACAGTGGATGTAAAATTAGCTTTTTTGCTGACGTGCTGCTTCAAGAATTTGATGTTGCCAACTGCAATTATAATTCTATAATATTAACTGTTATTACCATTATAATCCTGGCTTGTGGTGCAACATTGAGATGGAGTAATAGCTCTAGGGATCTTCTTAACACATTTCCAGACACCTTCAAGATAGTTTGGATGATTGGCTGGAAGATGAACTGGATAATTATTTAGACGACGATTACCTTGTATTTGACTGTCCAGGTATCTGTTATCCACTTCCTATTCGGTAATTTTTTTATTTCATGTTACTTGTAGTTTTGATCTGCTACACTTTTGGAAGCAATCTTGTTCTTCTCTACTGTCCATAATAAGTACCTATCTATGTTCATTAACCGCTCTTGTTGACCATTGGAATGACCACTTCAGTATAATTAAAATTATCTCTCTTAATAATTATAAGTAAGGTGCTTCCATTGTGAGTAAACTTTACATTGTTGATATTGATGATCTTCTTCTTATGTACAAACACATTCTTACACTTCATGTTCCTTAAGAAACAAATTCTGCGATAGGAATAGTTGTATTTCTTTCAATTTACTTTCTACCATTGTTCATTTATGCAAATTAGAGGACCATGATTTTGATACTACATTAACTTAGTAGATCAAATTACTTCTTTTTCTACTAGTTTCAAATGGTCGCTTGATTGAATTATCAATATCAGAAGAGGTAACTGTAATGAACCGTTTCCAAGGGCCATCACATTTTACAATAACATACAGATCCTGCTGGGTACCAGTGACCACAGAATATGGAAAAGTAGAAAATAATACTGAAATTAGAATCGTACATGTACTAACAATCTTAAAAGCTTTTTGCACGGTCCAAAGAGACGAAAGCTAATATTGGATGCTGAAAAAAATCTCCTACTAAACCTATTGAAGAACGTATAAAAGGGAATAAAAAAGTAGATTATATCTAAACCAAACAAACGATCTATATACAAACAAAAACAGTTTCAATATCACTAAGCAAAAAAAGATCTACTGAACTGAAAATGTAACTTAAGCGTTGATTAAAGTTTGACTAACCATTCTAGGCCGTGACTCATGTCCAATGGGCGATCTTCAGTAACAGGTAGTCTGTAGTGTAACCCCGCTATCAGTATGAATAGTGAAAAAATGAAAATTGAGTTATCCCCATTCCATAAAAAAGAGAAAAATGTATATGACCTCTCGTTCCATAAAAGGAGAAGGAAAAATGTTTACTTTTGTAGTATGCCACACTTCCATAAGGAGAGTGGAAAAAATGAATACATTAACCTTTATCGCATCCACACCCTTGGACGGTGAGTTAAATGTATGACACAATTTTAAAGTTGTTCAATGTTGTGAACTGTTAATGCCAAATGACTAATCAATCGGTCCTAGTACTAATGTGCACAAGGTCTTAGTAATGCAGTTAAATATTACACTTAAATGGTTCTGGCCCATGCATGCATGATAAGTATTTCTTCAATTGTTCCAAGTACCGGTGTTTTAGCATCCAAAGGCAACTTATTAATTTGGCAACTTTCAATTAAAGAAATCAATCTAAATCTAAAACAGTTACAGTTATCCAAACATATATATCTAAAAAATTAGTGGAAAATTAATAAAAGAACAATATACTTTAGATCAGATCCACATCACTCACATCACTCGGCATCCGGTAATTGGTAGTTTACCAGGCTAGGGGTAGTTTTGTCATTTAGCATAGGAAGACAACAAGCACATGCTTAACCGATCAACTCAAATGTCATTGTAAAGAAAAGAATAAGGCAAGAATAAGGCAGGGGCCCAAATAATAAGCAGTGGACCCCCTAGTAATAAGACATGGCCCAGCCAACCGGACCAAGAAACGGCCCACCCAACAAACAGCAGCGGTCAGTCGGCCCCGAAAGGGAAGTTCCACAGAGCGGTGGAACCCATAGAAAGGAAACGACAACAGCCGGCGATCCCTCAACTGCAGAACCCACCAAGTACCGCGATGATAGGAACCCAAAACTACACCTGGCGGCCAACTCCCAAGTAGAACAAAGGAAATAAAATCAACCGAGACTGTTGAGCAAAAAGAGTGACAGCGGAGTGGCCATGAGACCTAGGGATGCCGAGAAATCTCATCGGGAAAAATCTCCTAAAAATCCAAGTGAATCATCATCGACAAACAAACCAACAACTTCCAACAATTAAGCTCATACCGATATTAAAAAGAAAAACCGAAAAGCTTCGAGGTTAGAAAATAATCTACTGAAACCGTCGATGGCTGAAATCTCTTCGAGGTTAGAAAATAATCTACTGAAACTGTTATGGACACACACACGAATATTTGTTTCTCTTATTTTTAAATGATCTATAAAGCACACAAGTTGGCTGGCACGAGAAACCAACACATCAAATTCTATAAAGTACAAACAAAATAGAAGTATTGTTCCCTATGCTAGTGTCTTGCACAATTGTCCAAAATTAAACATCTTGATGATGAAAGCATCCATGCTACCTAGGTTGGCACAGAACATGCATAATTAACATGGCTTTAATGGATTTACACACTTCATGGTGGTAATTGGAGCAAATGGAGGTATTGATGTGCTTCACATATATTTGCATTTCTGATGATTTAGAAGGTCAAAATTTTGATGCCCCCCTCCCCCAAAAAAAAAACAAAACAAAAACAAAAACACAAACACAAAAGCAAAAAACAAAAAAAACACGCGCTCGCACACACACAACATTGCGCACTAGAAATCATGGAGAAACAAAGTGCAGGAATGATATGACAAGTACTTGTTACACTAAAAAGAGCCCCCCCCCCCCCCCCAAACCCCCCCCCCCCCCGGGGGGGGGATTCAGTTAATAGCCTTCCAGGGAGAGGGACATTATCTGCAAGATTACTGGAGGTGAATTTGAACATTGAATAATAGTTTTCAATAGCAACTGTGATGGCAAACTACAGCCGGATGAATAATTGGGGGGAAGATTTAGATAAAGGACAGAATTCAATAAAAAGGCATCTAACCAATGGATTTGATTAATTCTTATTCTTTAGCTTTTGGTTGCTCTTCCATTTTAAATACCCAACATTTGTTTTGCCATCTTATATAAATATTGTATTCTGCAATCAGATAATCCTAAGAAGTCTGTCTACTTTGATTCCATGAACAACATCCTTGTTGATATCAGCATCATGACGAATAATCGACCTAATGAGTACTAGGGTTTCCTTAGGGTATTTGCTGGTCAGTAATGTGAACTAAATTAAGAAGCTTTCCACGATGTACCTGTTTTATTTTTTATAATTTTATCCCACTGTGCCTTCTCATCTTATCGTTTGGAGAGGAGAACCTATAAACTAGGATAATAGTCATTGAGCTGAGTAACAATATCACTGAGCTGACCATGGTCACTGACCTGATAATAGTAGTAGTCATTTAGCTGATAAAAGTGGGCAATACTCAAATAAATATATAGGTCGTGATGCTAGAATGTATACAGATGAGATGTGAGGTTCTATAAATCAAGGTTTGAGGTTTTGGCCGATACCATTGGGTATCGGCCGTATCTTTCCAGTATTGGTGGATAACGAGACCGAAACTAGGGGTCAGTTTTGGTATCGGTCGATACTGAACGGTATCGTTCAGTTTCGGTCAATACCAGCCGATACCGATCGATACCGTTCAGTATCGGTCGAAAACGGAGAAAGAAGAATATGTAATTAAATAAAAATTCTCAAAAAACGCCAAAAATGAGATATTGACACGCTATTCACACGCTACATCTGTCTAAACATATTACACATTATTTACAAGTTTGCCATATTGTAACTAACGAGAGAGTATTTTTAGCTAAATGGTTAACGTGAATAGCATATTTTTAACTAATATTGTTCATAATTATGTTATAAGTTACAAACTATCTTTATTAGTTTGTCATTATCTTATTAGTAACAAATTTTAACTAATATTGTTAGTTACATGTAACTTACAATTTTTGAAACTACCGGTACGGACGAACCGAAACTCACTTCCGAAACCACCGAAACGGACGATACCGATACCGAAACCTAAATTTTTGAAAAAGTGAAACCTGGACCTCAAACCTTGATATAAATAACATTTTTGATTTTTTTCCTGTTATGCTGATTGAGTGGTAGTTAGGTCAGGGATGTCTTACTCAAAACTCATCATAAATGCAAAACAATAAATATACTGATATCAAATTACTTGCTTTATATATTTTTTATCCCGGTTACAATGTCTTTTTATGCTGAATATTCTGCCTTTTGTTGAAATTTCTCATCTGGCTGTCTTTTCTATGTTATGTTTTACTTGGTTGCCTATACTTAACCATTGTACGCATTGGATGGTGCCAAAGTCACCAACGCATTCGATGGTGCCCACCATTTATCCAATCCCTTTACAAGCTTCTATTGGAGGATGCGGTGGCTATGTTAGTTATGAATTGTTGCTCTTATGCAGCCGGTTCTTTTTGAAGATTTCTGCATTTTCTTTTCTTGCTTTGGAAATCAAACTCAAATATGAAGGGCCTCCAGTTCTTTGGTTTCCCTACTTGTTAGGGCAATCTCTTCCGATTTGTTCTGTTCTGTTCTGTTTTTTGTTTTTGTTATCTACAATCCTTGACGCTGACCTTTCCTTCTCTTCAGTAGTTCTTGCTTTTGGCAGTACTTCTGCAACTCTCCCCTTCATCAGCCCCTCCTCTTCCCTCTGTCTATTCTTGTAACATCGTCTTCATCCTTATTATATGCACATCATTTAGAAATCAAACAAGTACATTTGAATTTTGATTTTGTTGTGGTTATTTAGACATATTACCTTAAAACAATGCGTAAGCTGTTAGGTCTATCATCGGCACTATCTATTAGCGTGAATGGAATTTAATTAATCTAAGGCTGCACGTTCCTGTAGTTAGTGATGTAACTGATGTATTCATGTATATCAAACCAGTAGTAGATTATTCGTCTCACATCTATAGTTTATTAAGAAGTGATGGTGTATGGTTCATATGATTGCATCCTTTTTTTACCATAAGGCTTCTGCCTTTTTGAGTCTAGGCGTTTACGGGTTCTATCATGTGAGCTGGTCCTTATTAGAGAGTCTGCTGTTTACAGGTCAAATAGAGTTATTTTCACATGTTCCTGTTCTGCGAAACTTTGTGGAACATCTACAGCGGAAGAACTTCAAAGTCTGCTGCGTTTATTTGCTTGATTCACAGGTTAGTTTCAAGTAATTTATTGTGTGGTTGAGTCTGTGTCCAGGTCTTCTCATTTTATTTCACTTTTTCCTGACAACTTCACATCATCACCTTGAAATTGTTGAAACTTTTGCTTTCTAAATTTTTTTTCATTCAGTTCATAACTGATGTAACCAAGTACATAAGCGGCTGTATGGCATCTCTTTCTGCAATGATTCAACTTGAGCTACCCCATATCAATATTCTCTCAAAAATGGACCTTGTGACGAATAGAAAGGACATTGAAGAGTGAGTTCTAATTTCAACCTTTGCACCACTTATAGCTCTTATATGCTGATTGTATATCTTACTCTTTTCTTTATTTGGTTATAGCTTCTTAAATCCAGAGGCACCAATATTGCTGAGTCAATTGAATCGGAATATGCCTGCTTCATTCGCAAAGCTGAATGAAGCTTTGGCCGAATTGGTATGTTGCCCCTTCCTTTCGTTCAGCAATTATCGAACTATTTCCTGCCAAAAAACGTGAATTATCAAAGTTTATGTTTTGTAGTTTCATGAGGCCCAAACAACTTCCATATCACTTGTACCTACATACACATTTGACATTTGTTTTGCATACCTTCCTCTAATCTTTCTCGGCTATGGGTAATTTACTATGGTAAAGAATGCTGGTATGCGAGTATGTTCGAATGCTTCAAAAAGGGAGAAAACATTGTTAGATTCTTCTGTGTGTGCTTGTTGGTGACGGCTTTCCTCTTTCATCCTTCTATGTTATTTATTTATTTGTTGGTGGTGGCTGGCACGGGTCTGTATGTGAGTGGCGTGTCACATCTAGATAATGGTAAATAACTGTGTGGTGCAATAACAGTTATGGTCTATGCTAAGATTTGTGGACGGATTATATGTTAGTTGTAGCCTATTGGCCAAAACGATTCTTCTTTTTGTTCTGAAGGACGATGATGAGATCATGATGATGCCGGGGAACGAGAGTGGTTGCATTGTTTTTTTGGGTGGACGGTTTGGAAAGATGCTTGAGTGACATGTGTCTTGCACATTTCTTTTTACCATACTTTAGGGCAATCTTTTCCCTACGTTGTAAGAATTGGGTACACGCTGTACATCGCGTGTATATACTTATCCAAAATTCGAGGTTACCACTATGTAAGACCACTGCTTATAATTGTTTTATAATTTTCTAAATTTAAGTGGCCAAATAACCTTCTCATTTAAAATGTCTTTTTATTATTTTTGCATTTTCTTAGGTTGATCAGTTCAGCATGGTGAATTTTGTGCCCCTTGACTTGAGGAAGGAAAGCAGGTACATTTGTTATTAACTTGAATTTTGTTCAGTTTTATAATTTAGGTTTCGTGTTAAATCTTATTAAGTGTCTACCATTGCCATAAACTCTAAACTTGGTTCCCATAAAATATTTCAGCCTGTTTAGTCGGTTGATTCATTACTGTAATGTGGTATATCTTATTTTGTGGAGTTGATGCTAACTGGATTTTGTGTGAAGTCAGAAGAATCTATGATTGATTGCCATGCTAATTTTCAATTTTTTTTGGGGTTTTTCTCAACTTGTGTAATTTAATATTAATATTAGTCGACCATTGAGCTTGCAAAGTACATGTGCAGAATTTCATCTTTGTCATCATCATCATCATCATCATTCAAGCCTCCCCATAAAAAAGGGGTCATTTTTTATTTAATATAGGATGTAAATCTAGTATGGCACCTCAATGAATTGGTGGGACTCTGAATCATATTTTTATTAGAAAAAAAATCTTTGGTCAATGATAGAAAAAGATCCGGTTTGCATCATATATAACGGATACCTTCGTTTGGACTGAAGAAGTAATGTCAGTTTTTAGTTCTTACTAATAAATTTAAAAGTTGCACGAAACCTAAAGGACACTTGATGGCTAAATATACCTAAGTTTTGGTCATGTTGTTTCAACTTGTGGAATCAAGGAGACAGCTGCCTAATGCAAGGCAAGCAAGGAAATAGCATGAGCAAGGAGGGATTATGTGCTTTTTTATAGGCAGAGCTAAATCCTGCTTTTTTATAGGCAGAGCTAAATCCATGTTTTAGGTATATAGTTATTATTATAAGAATTTTAACTTTATTAAAGTTCACATTAAAAAGAAAAATACCAAGCGGGATACATGGATGCAGTTGCAACCTTGTAGTTTATCACTTGACAAGGAGTACGGAAGTGTATATGGAAAAAGGTTATAAAATGTATATGCACTTTGGTACATCATGGATGCAAAACTATACATATCTTACAAAAATATTCATGTTAAATACTATTGTACAAAGATATGCAAAATAGAAGTTGGAAAGAAATGTTTCACCTTTTTAGGGTTGGGAGCGGGGAAGGGTTAATATTCATAAGCTTCTATTGTTGACTGTCTACTGGCAGGGTGATTCAAAAAGAATTGGTACTACATGGCATGCATAGAAAAGGGGTAATTATAAGCATCTAATTCACATTGTGTGGTTCTTATTTTAAAGGAATATATGAATCTTTTTAGCAATATTTTTCAGTTTAACCTTGTATCATTTGGTGTTTTCCTAGTTAAGATTAAACACGATCAGGAATTTTATTAGAATCCTTGAATGCATGCTAGATAACTGGCTTGTGAAATTGTTTCTCCTTGAATGCCCTATTAATGGACTGGCTGGAGAGATGGTTGATTGCATAATATAGCATTATTCATAACCGTTTGTCTATTCTGAAGGCTGGAATGCTTCACCTTGACATAAATGCTGAATCGGCCTATTGGCAAGCCGGGTTTGCTTTTCTAGGAGATATTTTGTCTAAACTCTCATGTGGAAGGTTGTGATCATTGCACTAGCAGAATGTTAAACAATTTGCATACTTTAAGCTACCAGTAGATTCACAGGCATGGTACACAATTGTATTTTTTAAGAGTCCCCTTTTGTTAGCTTTGTTATTCTTATCCCCCCTACGTTCCCACCATTTTTCAAAACATCGTTGGCCTATACGATTAAGGATCAAGGTAGTGATTTCGAAGCACAATGTAAGCTTTGTTATTCTAATCCCCCCTACGTTCCCACCATTTTTCAAAGCATCGCTGTCATAGATGATTAAGGATCAAGGGAGTGATTTCGAAGCATGATGTTCTATGCAAGCCATGATAGAGGGATACACCTGCATAATATTCATAGCCATGTCTCCTATCCCTGCTGAACATGAACAGACTTTCTTTTTTTGGCTTTTGATTGTTAAAACATGACATAGAAATAACTTAGATGGTAGAAGGCACACGAACATGGAAAAACCAGAGGCAATATGAAACATGAAGATGGAACACAAACGGTCAAGAAGATAATAAATCATCAATAAAGAAGTAAACATCTATATTACATTTGAGGGGGGATAATTGGACATTTGTCATATGTGGCATCCAAAGAGGGGTGCCACATAGGATGCCCCATCACACACACACACACACACACACACACACACACCCCCCCCCCCCTCCCAAAACAAAAAACAAAACACACACACACCCCCACCCACCCAAACCCAAAACACCAAAAACGCACCACCAATCAAAAAAAACCCAAAACCCCCAGGCCTATACGGTTATACCAACACTCACACACACTCTTCCCATTTAACCCAGTTTTGCAGCCACCGAAACACGTATGGGTCTCACGTCCTGAGTTTGTGGGTTGGTTTTTTGGGTGCCCATTCACACAGTACACGGGTTATTTCCAGTGACTTTATATTGAAGAGTTTATCTATTTATTAGCCATGAGCTTCGGTAGGTAGGATGAGAGAAAAACATGTATGTTTTATCATATGGCACTCTTGCATTTCATTTTCTGGTTTCCTCATTGCAATCATATAATGATTTGTGTCGCCCATCTGCAACTGCAGGGCCGCCCTTCCAATAGGTGCTAGTTTTCTATTCAATGTTCCATACGTTCAGGCCGTTAAATGAGCATGACCATTGAGTAACGGTTGTTTTCTTCTTGTTGAAATGCTGATTGTGTAACATGGAAGTTTTGACAATTTCTTTTCTTCTAATGCATCATGCAGTATACAGTACGTCTTGTCTATGATCGATAACTGTATCCAGTATGGAGAAGATGCTGATGTGAAGATCAGGGATTTCGATCCGGAGGATGATGATTAGGCTTCTTCAAGTACAGCCGACTTTCGAGCAAGCCATATGGGTTCATGATATCAGATCAAGGGATATCGATAATATAGTATTTCCTAATGTAATGGTTATTATCCTGACATAAATTTGGATGCACCATGGATTGTACATGTTATACATGTTTGTAAGATTTGGTACCAAGATACTGTGATGTGTTGCTCTTTGGCGTCCTAGTACAATTAACTTTCTTATTAACACCTCATGTTCCTATCTATTTACGATGCTCATGATATAAGATCGGCAAAACATGAACAAGATCAGATTTTTTTGTTCTTAAATGATTTTATTTACCGCTGTAAGTTCTCCCTTATTCTCTGTGAAATTAAGGCCTGGCTTATTTCTCAAAAGAAACAGATGAGTATCATAAGACATCTCAGACATTATCTTTTGCAGAGTAAAAGAGGTGAAAGAGGTCACATGTGATGTATTTTTTGTTCCCTCGGCGTCCTTTGCGCACTGGCGTTGAGCTGGTAGGGTAGGGCCAGTGGATCTGTTACATGATCAGAAAATTTGAAGCTAAGAAGATGAATATTGTTTGTTGAACGCATGTTGTTCAGTGATTTACCAGATAAAGATCAAGATAATCAAGTTGTGGCTCCTGAAGGGTGATGTTGAGCGCTCCTCTCGAACTCTGTCGGGCGACTAAGTCCGAGCACCTGTGAAGATGGATCGGTCCAATGAAGCCGTGTGTTAGTTGAAAACGAAAATCAAGACTTACACTCGTATGTGTAGAGAGACGATGGCGTGCACACCTGCGTGAAGACGTTTGGGATGAACATATGCACGATATCATTTCTCCGTTATATTGTATGATCTCTAGAATTGGAGTGTGATTATTGGATCCAAGAATGGAAATGATAAATCCTTGCAATCCTAAATCTTTTGCATAGTCTCTTGCTTTTTGTATGCTGCTTGATGCGATCTCAAAGATTACATGAAGAGTACCTCGGCGACGGCGGTGGAGTGAATCGGATGCCTTTTCGACAGATTTCCAGGTGCCCAGTCCCACCCCAGGGATGCAGCTTGTAGCTCCTCTCCCCCTCTCTGCCATTCTCTCTCCCTCCCTCTCTGGGTGTGGTGTTGGGAGTATATCTTCTTTTTATGTGCATGGGGGTGACATGTGTGTGCATGGCATTCGATTTGCATTGAGCCATGGTCTACACGTGCAGGGCAGCATGGGTGGCTGTCCCCTTCAAAGCTCCAAATGCGATGGAGGAGGGATTGGATCTATGACCGAGTGTTGGGTTAGCTCCTGCCCTGGTTGCTCGGTGCATTCAAATGTTTTGGATTTTTCCATTTGGTATTAAACAATTAATTTTTACAAGTAATCAGAATTAGCAACGACTTTTCATAGAACAATATTTGTTATGATTTATTCTTATTTTAGTAATTTTGTGTAAATGACGCATCAGCCTGGGTCCGCCATGAGTAGGGTCCGTCTAAGCTGGTCGAGTGCTCCCTTTGGGCCACGTAGCCATTTAGGTCAAGCTTGACAAGCTTGCAACTGCGATATGTGCACTTTTCTAACGGTTTGGTCTAATTAGGACCCTACGAGGCCACCCTAGTCATGAGCTCGGCCTCACAAGGAAAATGCCTGGGCAACCCAACAACGACAACCCTTTGTGAACGCCCCGGAGGTTGTCCCGCTCAAACCTCACGGCCAGAACACACGCATAGCATTCAACATCAGCCTCGCAATCATATAAGTGGGCTACTGATTCTATAGTGAGAAATTGTATAATTTCCCCTTTGTTTTGATTAAATTTTGTGCATATAATATGTTAATTTTGGCTCCGACACGTGCATTCTCTTAATATCATGAAATATTAGAGCGTATCATTTATTTATGCACAAAATACAATTTTTATGGATAGTTTATGTCTTCTCTTATTTTTCATGTGAAGATGGTAATATTTCGATTCCAATGACTATTTTTCCAAATTTTTCTGACCTCGGAGCCATTTTGTACAATTTTTGGAAAACAGCATCTGATCTCCAATCAGATAGCTGGAAGCACTGCTTCAGGCGTCTAATTCCCAGCCATGTGGTTGAACCAGTCGGCGCTCAAAACAAAGGGTAGGCAGAAATTACCGCCAATGCCACCCAGGCATCTGATGGAGCTCAGCCAAGCGCCTGACTGACCCAGGGCTGAAATTTCTAATAACCAAGACGCCTGAGACCACTGCACGAGGCGTCTGACTAACTATTGACACCCATTCGTCTGGAGCTATTGCACCAGGAGGCTGACTGACTCTTTCTGGCGATTTCTGAAGCGTTTTTTTCAGTTGTACCCATTCTATTTTCAACCGTCACATCTTGTTATCAAGGGCCATGATTTTAATGGGTTTTGTGCAGTATAAATAGGAATCCTTAGTGCTTATTTTGAGAATCTTTGGAGAATCTAAAGTGTGGAGAAGCCATTGAAGGTTAGGATTTGGAAGAGCTCAAGACAGGGGTTGAGAGCTTCATCTTCTTCAAGAGATTGCAAGATTTGTTCTCTCTCTCTCTCTCTCTCTCTCTCTCTCTCTCTCTCTCTCTCTCTCTCTCTCTCTCTCTCTCTCTCTCATATTTTGTTCTAGTTATTTGTAATGATGTATTGGACTCTCTCTCTCTCTCACGTGTATTTTGTTCTAGTTATTTGTATTGATGTATTAGACGATGTTTTTGATTAAAATTCTTCCTTTTTTCTATGACGAGCTAGATCTATATTTGCATGTGTTGTGGCTAATTTAGGGCTTTTGTGATGTTATGATTCCTTTGATCTCTTGCACACTTTAATATTTAGATTTATTGTGTCATGAATCCCTACCTTACCTAGGATGTTTGATCATCTCAAATGGTATGATGATTTGAGAGGATTGAACCGAGAGGTCCCTCTTACTTGTTTTCATGCTATGGAATTTGTTACGACCTAAAGATCGTGATAGTCCGACCTCCCATTTCAGTCCGCCAAATACACCGCCGGCACGCTTGTTTTCCTGAAGGCCGGATGGCCCAGCGATAGGGCGCACCTCGCCTGAACTTCGGACGACGCTCGCCTGTTGATTCGGGTTCAATATTACATATTTAACTCCCCATTTCGCCCTATTTTGTGCTCATGTGATGCTATATTATTCTCTAATACATTCGTATTTTATACGCAATCATTTATTAGAGAAAACATTCTATTTAAGCACAAAACATTCTATTTGAGCACAAAATAGTAATTAACGGAGTATTTCTGCACTTCTTATATTTTCCCTAGCTTGGTCTCGATCTCACGATTCCAACGACTATTTATTTGTATTTTTCTGAGATCTGTGCTAATTACTATGAATTTTTGAATGCAGAATACCATTTAATTGAAGAAATACGGAAGAAAATACGTTTAAATACGTATATACGGCCGACGCACGACTTTTGGCGCGCCACATGGCTTGATTTCAGTGTTCTCCCGCTCGATCCAACGGCGCTCAGCCAAGAGACGAGGCGGCGTAAGATCAATCGTTGGATCTAGATCCAACGGTACAAAGCGATGCTTTCGAAATCAAAATCCATGTCGACGTGGCTCTTCTAGAGCCGCACGATCACGATCTGACGGACCTGAGCGCTCCCGCGTTTTGAAACGAGAGCGACATCGTTGCAACCGTTGGATGATGATCCAACGGTCCATCTCGAAACAGAGATCAGCGAGTAAGGCGGGCGACGTGGCCTCTTGTGCATCGTGCGATTGAGATCCAACGGACGAAGTTCGCCCCGACGTTTCGAATCGCATCAGCTGAGATCGCTCCGAGCGGGGCCACGTGGCATTCATCTGACGGTCGCAGCTTCGATCGAACGGATCTGATCATCTCCGAGCGGCGATCGGACGAAGAGCGGAGCACGAATCTTGGAGCACACGTGGCACTCCTGGGTTCCATCCCGCTTGGATGAGCGGCTCAGAATTGCACCGGCGGATGGATTGGGTTTAAGTTGATTTTGGGTACGGGTTTGAACCCGTTGAGCCCCCAAACCCGCAATGCTAATATTTAAGCGTATTCTAGGGGTTTGGGGCAGAGACTGGCGTATTTTGGGCGTATTGGAGGCTCTAGGAGCCGTATTTCGCCAGGAAAAAATTCTGTAAAATTCCAGAGGCTATTTTCTTATTTCCAGAGAGTTTTGGTGTCCATCTTGGAAGATTTGGTGATAAATTTCTAAACTTAAACCACGTATTTGGTGCTTTTCTATTGTATTTTGCTATTAGATTGATGTATTTTGCTATAAACTTCATTATTCTTGCACCATGAGTAGCTAATTTCTTATTGTGCATGGTATGGCGTAGTTAGGGGATATGATGCGTGTTTATTTGGTTGTATTCCTTGTGCTAAATCGTTAAACGTTGATAAAGTTGTAGTCTTTATTCGTAAATCATCTTTTTCATCTTCCAAAAGAAGTGATTGAGTTGATGATCGCCCCACAAGGGTGAGTTTTGAACTCCCCAAAAGGGAGTTTCATATCGTATTTTTGATCTCTCCAAAAGAGAGTTTCATATCGTATTATAACTTTAGCGACGATCTTATTGAATTTTGTGCTTGAACCCCCAAAAGGGTATCTTCCGATGAATTGCTCCCAAAAGGAGAATTCATTGAGTTATATTGGGTATTTTCCGATGAGTTGCTCTCAAAAAGAGAATTCATTGTGTTATATTCGTCAACCAAGTTAATACGAATTATTGATCTTAACGAACCCATACCATGTGCATACTTTTCATAGATACTTTCATACACGACTCTTCTTTGTTCGTATTGTTCGCACATCATCATCACGCACTTTCACACCATCATCACCATCATTATTGAAGTGGATAGTTTCTTTTCGTCGAATTTCTATTTGATTTGAGCTGTGGTTGCAACAGATTTCCTCCCGAGGATTCGACATCTGGACTCCCAGATTATATTACTTGTACGGACTCTTGCGCTTGAGAGAAGCACTATTTCGGAGCTACCAAGTTTTTGGCGCCGTTGCCGGGGAGGAATGATTTGTTACCACAGTTTATTTCATTTAGAGGACCTTCGGTGAGATCTTTCCACTTTACTGTATATAGATTTTTGTTTAATTTTATTGTACATAAGCTTTTATTTTTTTGAAAATGGAGTATATGAATTTCTATTGCACAAACAATCTGTATGATGCAAGGTATGCTAATGCACACAAACATAGGATGGAGAAGCTCAAGATCGTTAATTTTAATCAGACTGACTGTGAAACTTTCTTTCAGGCCTGGAGGAGGTTCACAGACATAATATCGAGCTATCCGCAGCATGGGTACACAAATGAAGAGCTTATGGAGTCCTTCCTAGAGGGACTACGACCACAGCTGCAGGAATTCTTGGGAGGCATGACGCCGATAGAGGCGTGGGAATACATGGAGTCTCTGCAAGAAAATGAAAAAACCATGGAAGAGACTTCAGAGAGCGATTCAACGGAGCCTTCGTGCCTTGATCAAGAAGAGCAAAGCGTAGACATACCTTTGCAATCCTTGAAAGAGGAAGTTTACCTGATTATTCAAACACAGGAGGCTACATCCCATCAATTCCAGGAGAATTTCCTTGCTCGGAGTTGGCAGATTCAGAAATCCTTTGAAAATCTTACTCTGATTGCCACTTGCTTAGAAGAAAATAATTCTTTTGAAATTCAACTTCAAGAATCTAATACGAGTTTATCTTCTATTGCAGGAAAATCGAGCAAGCCATGTCACGTTGAGGACACGAATAAAAATATCTACATGGCAGAAAGTGTGTGCAAAAGGGAGGACGAGCTAGCAATTTTGGATGAACGAGAAGAGGAGACAGCTAGGGACAAGGGTTTTGAGATTATCGCCATGGAGCCAGAACCATTCCCTCCTCCAGTTTTTTCCCAAAATCATTTATCCCTCTCCCCAATGACTGAGCATCGTACCGAGAGTAGTGCATATCTTTCAGGGAGTAGTCTTCAACTCGCTTTAATTTATTTCACTTATTTTGATGACTACATTTGGAATACTTTTATTGAGAAAAATCTTAGACTGAAATGGATTGACGTGACTCATCTCTTGCAGGATACAGATGAACATCTTATAGAGATGCTGGGAGTTACGTTGCTGGGATCCAGTTTAGTCATTGGAGGAAAATTACTCGCCGAGGAGCGCAAGGAGAAAATTGAACAACTTCCTCCACCATCAAAGATTCGGGACCCGCCATTTGATCACGGTGTGTTCTTTCCAGTAGTGTAGTTTTCAAATGCTTTCTAGGATGCTTGCTTGAATAAACTCGTGCCCCTTTCGACATTGAGGACAATGTCCATCTTTAGTTGGGGGTGTGTATGAGACCTTAGGATTTTTTTTGAGAAGAATAAATCACCAAATCTCATCATTTTAAAACTCCTTCATATGCCTCAAATACGGATGATTATACATTAATTGAGTTCTAAAAATTGTTTATGGCTTGATTAAATTATTTTTCCTTCATGGAATTACCGTTAATATGCTATTCATGAAAATTTTCAATTGCTTTGATTAATATCTCGAAATAGTTTGAATTTATTTCATGCATGCTAATGTGATGAAAAAGCTTAAGTATACACGATTTATTAGAAAAGTCTTCAAGTTGAAGAGGATTTTGGCCTTTGTTATTAATGTTTATGTTCGAAAGAATGGGTGTTGAGTTGCTTAAAAAAAGAAAAAAAATGAATGAAGAAAAATGAATGAATAAGCATGTCACTAATAAATAACTTGGTTGGCTCGAGTAGTACAGTCCGATGGGTCCTTTTTGGCCTAATGCCCTACTATCGTCTGATTTGGGAGCCATTGACCGAAAACTCGCTCATTTGATAGAGCGATCCAAGTTATACATGTTTCTGCGAATGTTGCTTGATGCGCGTTACGCGGAACTAATAAAAGAAAAGAAGTGGTGAATATACTAGGCAACATCAATACCCATGATGTGAACGGTTACTTTATGAGATGCCAATTCCTTGGAAACAAGAAAACTAGAATATAACGACGTGTTATACTTTCGCTTGTGCAAAATGATGCTTGCATGTGATTTATTCAAATTAAATTAGAGAAAATATCATGTGATTGATCTTGTGCATGGACTATGTATATTGATAGTCTAGATCATGTTGGAAAGCGTATTATTGAGCCATGCCATAAGCGATTGATAGAATTTATTGTTTTATTAATCACCCGTATTAATCGCTCTTTTTGCTTGAGACTAGCAAATCGCTAGTTGGGAGGTGTGATTCGGGTTCAATATTACATATTTAAATCCCCATTTAGCCCTTGTGCTCATGTGATGCTATATTATTCTCTAATACATTCGTATTTTGTACACAATCATTTATTAGAGAAAACACTCTATTTGAGCACAAAACAGCAATTAACAGAGTATTTCTGCACTTGTTATATTTTCCCTAGCTTGGTCTCGATCTCACGATTCCAATGACTATTTATTTGTATTTTTCTGAGATCTGTCCTAATTACTATGAATTTTTGAATGCAGAATACCATTTAATTGAAGAAATACGGAAGAAAATACGTTTAAATACGTATATACGGCCGGCGCACGACTTTTGGCGCCCCACGTGGCTTGATCTCAGCGTTCTCCCGCTCGATCCAACGGCGCTCAGCGAAGAGACGAGGCGGCGTAAGATCAACCGTTGGATCTAGATCCAACGGTACAAAGCGATGCTTTCGAAATCAAAATCCCTGTCGACGTGGCTCTTCTAGAGCCGCACGATCACGATCTGACAGACCTGATCGCTCCCGCGTTTTGAAATGAGAGCGGCATCATTGTGACCGTTGGATGATGATCCAACGGTCCATCTCGAAACAGAGATCAGCGAGTAAGGCGGGCGACGTGGCCTCTTGTGCACCGTGCGATTGAGATCCAACGGACGAAGTTCGCCCCGACGTTTCGAATCGCATCAGCTGAGATCGCTCCGAGTGGGGCCACGTGGCATTCATCTGACGGTCACAGCTTCGATCGAACGGATCTGATCATCTCCGAGCGGCGAGCGGACGAAGAGCGGAGCACGAATCTTGGAGCACACGTGGCGCTCCTGGGTTCCATCCCGCTTGGATGAGCGGCTCAGAATTGCACCGATGGATGGATCGGGTTTAAGTTGATTTTGGGTACGGGTTTGAACCCGTTGAGCCCCCAAACCCGCAATGCTAATATTTAAGCGTATTCTAGGGGTTTGGGGCAGAGACTGGCGTATTTTGGGCGTATTGGAGGCTCTAGGAGCCGTATTTCGCCAGGGAAAAATTCTGTAAAATTCCAGAGGCTATTTTCTTATTTCCAGAGAGTTTTGGTGTCCATCTTGGAAGATTTGGTGATAAATTTCTAAACTTAAACCACGTATTTGGTGCTTTTCTATTGTATTTTGCTATTAGATTGATGTATTTTGCTATGAAACTTCATTATTCTTGCACCATGAGTAGCTAATTTCTTATTGTGCATGGTATGGCGTAGTTAGGGGATATGATGCGTGTTTATTTGGTTGTATTCCTTGTGCTAAATCGTTAAACGTTGATAAAGTTGTAGTCTTTATTCGTAAATCATCTTTTTCATCTTCCAAAAGAAGTGATTGAGTTGATGATCGCCCCACAAGGGTGAGTTTTGATCTCCCCAAAAGGGAGTTTCATATCGTATTTTTGATCTCTCCAAAAGAGAGTTTCATATCGTATTATAACTTTAGCGACGATCTTATTGAATTTTGTGCTTGAACCCCCAAAAGGGTATCTTCCGATGAATTGCTCCCAAAAGGAGAATTCATTGAGTTATATTGGGTATTTTCCGATGAGTTGCTCTCAAAAAGAGAATTCATTGTGTTATATTCGTCAACCAAGTTAATACGAATTATTGATCCTAACGAACCCATACCATGTGCATACTTTTCATAGATACTTTCATACACGACTCTTCTTTGTTCGTATTGTTCGCACATCATCATCACGCACTTTCACACCATCATCACCATCATTATTGAAGTGGTTAGTTTCTTTTCGTTGGATTTCTATTTGATTTGAGCTGTGGTTGCAACAGATTTCCTCCCGAGGATTCGACATCTGGACTCCCAGATTATATTACTCGTACGGACTCTTGCGCTTGAGAGAAGCATTATTTCGGAGCTACCACCTGTCTTCCTGGGCCAGCAGGGTGCCTGTCGACCTTAGAGACCGACGTAACTGGAGAAAGGGCGCGCTCCGCCCCGGCCAAGTGTTAAGGGCGCACTCAGCCACGGACCTGACGGATCGCACGCCCGTTCTCCCCTAGTTCGCCGGGAACAGCACGCAGGGTGTACGTCCGGACTGCTCGTCCTCGTCCAGGGCGACCTAGCGGTCTGTCGCTAGCTCCGCTCCTCGGAGGCACTCCGACAACTCTTTGACACATCGGACACAACAAACAACCTAGTACAATGACGCTACTGACACTTCCGCCGCCCGACCATCTGACAAAGCACCCCCTGGCCGCTGCGCCCCCTAAACTTGATGCTTTCGGCCCTGACATCCTGACAAAAGCGCCCCTAGCCGTTGCGTCGTCTGACAAAAGTATGGCTGACACCCCTGATCCTGACATCCTCGTCCGAAGCTTCCGCTGACAGCGGGGCCAGCTCAGCACGCCGAGTCAGCACGCCAGGTCAGCCTCACCTAACCGCCTCCATCAGGTATAAATACCCCTTCGCCTCCAACGGGGAGGGGGCTGGCAAATTATCTCTCAATCTCATTATTCACACACAAGAGCAAAGGTCTTCCATATCTTTGTTCTTCCACCTCTGATAGCTCGTCACGTAAGGTGGACTCACTCTTAGTCCGACCTGCGTGCCTTGCCCCCGCTTTAAGTCCTATTTCTAACTTAGGCATCGGAGACGCTAAGGATTGGGCCCCCAACCCGGCCTTTCTGACGAGCTGCTCCTTGTGCAGGTCAGCCCGCCGTCACAAACTGTGCTCCGCCCTTACCTCCGACAGTGCGGTCGTAAGGCAGAGTCCTTCAGGAACTGTTTCTGTGTTCATCCTTTGTAGTGTGCTCAGCCTCTTCACTACACTAATCACCTGTCAAATAGCCTACCCTAATCCCTCTATTAACATAACCATCGTGCCATTGGTTCCCGATTATACAAATTCATTGTACGCGAGTTTTACCCCACAACAATTGGCACCGTCTGTGGGAACGATGGGTCACACCCATGTCAAATCCCATACCAATCAACTGAAACCCTGACCACGGTAAGGATCCCATGGACCAAGAATCACACTCTCACCCAATGAATCCTACGACTAATCCACCCCCCGAGGTGGAGGTCGAGACAGTCCAGGCCTCGGCCCGTGCGGTACATCAGAGCTTTGAGGCCTTCACTAAGATGATGGCAGGCTTTGCAGCGACCAGGACCGAAGCACCCCCCGGCCCCTCCGAGCCCCCGAACGTGAGGCAAAATCTTCACCCTCAGTTCGATAAAGAAGTGGGGGACAAAGGGCTCGCCGAGGATATAGCGGCCCAACAAAGGCTCTTGGAAGAAGAGATGGAGGTCGCGCGGCTGCGAAGGCACCAGGAAGAAGCGACTGCCGCTCAGAGGCATCTAAATGAAGCGGCCGAGGCTGCCCGACAAGCCCGCCTCGATGAAGAGGTCGCTCGTCTCCAGCTCCGCTTCATCATCGCGGAGCGCGAGAGGCTCCGGCGGAATAATGAGGAGAACCGAGAGATCCCGGAGATGTCGGCCTCGGGCCAACGACGCATGAACGAGCATAGCCCGCCGTTTTCCAGGTCCCCACCTCAGGGGTGGAGCCCCCCGTCGGCATCCCTCCCCGCCCGAGCGAGGAGACCGTTGCCTTCAAGACCGAGGCCTTAGCCGCACCCCAGATCGCCTCGACGAGGAAGCCAGCCGTCAACAACTCCGCTTCCTCACTGCAGAATGCGAAAGACTCCGAAGGGAGAATCAGGAGCAGAGAGAGATTCCAGAGATGACGGCTTTGGGCTGGCGGTACTGGAATGCCCGTAGTCCGCCTTCCGATGGATCCCCGTCGCGCGGAAGGAGTCCTCCGCGGCGACCGCTTCGCCCCTCCCCGGGGCATGATGACCGTCGACAGCCAAGGCGGGATCGGAGCCGAACTCCAGAGTGGCAGAGTGGGCGAGCGCCTGAGTGCCCCGCTTACCCTGAGGAGGCCACGCCGCTGGCGCGATGGATAACCTCGGCCCCGAGACCCGCGAGGTTTAAGGCCCCCCACTTGGCCACCTACAGCGGGAAAGGTGACACCCTCTCGCACGTTCAACAATACTGAGGGGCGATGGAGGCACAGGATATGGATGACGCATTCCTTTACCGGCTCTTCTCACAGAGTTTGCGGGACACAGCGCTGGATTGGTACTACGGCTTGCCCGTGAGATCCATCGAGAGCTTCGGCGAGCTATCCCACAAATTCTGTCTGGAGTTCCAGGCCGGACGCATAAGGAAGAAGCCCACAGACTACCTTTGCACAATAATCCAGAAGGAGGGGGAGACGATTGGGAAGTACCTGCGTCGCTTCCAGGACGAGAGGCGAAGCGTGGTGTCCTGCGGCGACGAAGTCCTCATGCTGGCCTTCAAAGCCGGGTTGAGGAACCGAAGCCTCCACAAATCCTTGCTCCGAGACCCGCCCGCCGAATACGACGTGCTAGTCGCACAGGCGGAGAGGTACACATTGAGCGAGGAAGCTCTTGGTGCAAAGAAACAGGACACCAAGGCAGGGGCATCCCAAGGTGAGCCTCGGTCCTATCACAGGCCGAGGCAAGAAGACAGGCCCCGGGGCCGCGACCAACTGGCTCAGACAAGACGCGACCCAGTGGGGCATCGCCCGCAAGACCGCCCAGTCCCAGTGCGAGAGTTTGTCCCCGCCAGGGAAGCGGTGCAGGCGGTCCCGAGGTTGGAAGGACCCCTGCGGGCTCAATACACACAGCTTAACGTCCCAATGATAGAAGTACTGGCTGCGGCGACAATGGCTGGGTTGCTGCCGGAGCCACCTAAAGAAATGAAGTCGGACCCGGCTCGTCGAGACTTCCAGAAATATTGTCGATACCACCGGGACCACAGACATGATACCGACGACTGCTTCGCCCTCAAAAGGGAGATCGAGCGATTGATCCAAGCAGGTCACCTCGGGGGCTTCGTCGAGGGCAGGAGGCTGGTCCGAGAAGAGAGAGCCCTGTGGCGGGTGCAAAGACCGGATCCACCCCCGAGCAATGAGCGGGAGGAACCACACCCACCGAGGCCGGTCATGCGCATAGATGTGATATGCGACGGACCGTCCTCCGAGGGAGTGTCGTCATCGAGCAAGAAGGTGTATGCGCGGCAGGTGATGGCAGCGAGCCTCGACAGAGATACGAAGCGGAGAAGGGTGGCTCGACCTCCCATCACCTTTACCGACGAATACCTGGAGGGAGTCGAGCTACCACACGACGATGTGATCGTCGTCGAAGCTCAGATCGGGACGTCCATCATCAGTTGCCTCCTGATCGACACCGGAAACTCCTGCGACAGTCTATTCAAGTCGACGGTTGAGAAGATGGGGCTGAAGCAGGCCGACTTGAGGCATTGCACAAGGCCCATTGTCGGCTTCACTGGCCACTCGGTTCCCATTATGGGGGTGATCACCTTACCGGTGTCACTTGGAGAGGAACTGAGGGTCGTCACTCACATGATGCAGTTCGTTGTCGTCGACATTGCGTCGACATACAACGGGATCATAGGACGACCATACATGACGGCCATTGAGGCGCTCCCCAGCCTGCTCCATCAGATGGTCAAATTCCAAACTCTACGAGGGGTGGGATTAGCGCGGGGGGCCAGAAGCTATCCAGGAGCTGCTACGTAAGGTCGACCAAGCATAAGGCTCCGGAGAAGGCCTTATCGGTCGACCTCCTTGATGAAAGAGAGGACTTTTGCGACCAACGGCCGACTCCCGCTGAAGAGGTCGAAGAGGTGCCCGTGGCCGCAGAGGAAGGCAAGACTGTCTCCATCGGCACGAAGCTCCCAGTTTCTCTGAGGACGGCCCTCATCAGCCTCCTCCGAGAGAACGTGGGCATATTTGCCTGGTCGCCCACGGACATGCCGGGGGTCGACCCAGCGGTAATCTTCCACAATCTGAATGCGGACCCGGAATCCCGGTCGGTCCGGCAGAAGAAGAGGAGTGCCAGAGGAGAGAAGATGAGGGCAGCCGGCGAAGAAGTGGATCGGCTTCTCTTGGCCAAGTTTATCAGGCCGGTGGACTATCCGGATTGGCTCGCCAATGTCGTCTTAGTGAAGAAGGCCAATGGGAAGGGGCGCATGTACGTCGACTTCACGGATCTCAACAAGGTGTGTCCGAAGGACAGCTTCCCCCTTCCAAGGATCGACCACTTAGTCGACCAGGCATCCGGTTACGAGTTTTTGAGCTTTATGGACGCCTTCTCGGGCTACAACCAGATCCCGATGGCGAAGGAGGATGAGGAGAAAACGTCCTTCATCACCGTCATAGGCACCTTCTGTTACACAAAGATGTCCTTTGGACTGAAGAACACCAGGGCGACCTACCAGCAGATGGTGGACAAGATATTCAGCTCGCATGTCGGGCGGAATCTGGAGGTCTACATCGACGACATGCTGGTTAAGAGCAAGAAAGCCTCGGACCACCTCGTCGACCTGCGGGAGACGTTCCAGAAGGTGCGCCAGTATGACCTGAGGTTGAACCTGGTAAAGTGCGTCTTCGGCGTGCAGTTGGGAAAATTCCTTGGCTTCATGATAATGAAGCGAGGGATTGAGGCGAACCCCGACAAAGTGTCGGCCCTTGTCAATATGGCGGAGCCACGGACCATCCGGGACTTGCAGCGGCTGAACGGCCAGATCACAGTGCTGGGGAGATTCTTGTCGAAGTCCGCGGAGAGATCGCTCCCCTTCTTCCGAGTCCTGCGCACGGCCTTCGGCCAAGCGAAGGTCAACAGGAAAGTGATCCAATGGGATGACGACTGTGCTCGAGCATTTGCGGAGCTTAGGGCTTACCTGCAGAGCCCGCCCTGCTCGCCAAGCCGGAGGAGGGAGAACAGCTGGGGCTGTACTTGGCCGCCAATGAAGAAGTCGTCAGCTCCGTCTTAATCAAGAAGGAGAAGGGCATGCAGCGGCCCGTCTACTATACGAGCCGGATTCTTCGAGAGGCGGAGACTCGTTACAGCCCCATCGAGAAGGTCGCCTACTGTCTGGTCACAACGGTGAGGAAGCTCCGACCGTACTTCCAGGCCCACCCCATCGCTGTCCACACCAATCTGCCCCTCGAGAAGAATCTGAAAAGGTTAGAGCGGTCGGACAGAATGCTTAATTGGAGCGTCGAGCTCAGCGAGTTCGACATAACCTACAAGACCTGGACATCGATTAAGGGCCAGGCCCTGGCAGACTTCGTGGTGGAATGCACTGTTGAAGACCCCCCCCCCCCGGAGAACCTGCCGGACGCAACACTAGCAGCTGCATCCCCACAAGCAATGGGGGTAGTCGGACCCTCGGAGCCTGCCCAAGAAGAAGTAGGCAGATTGTGGACCGTTCATGTCGACGGGTCAGCCACAGGATCCAGGACGGGGGTAGGCATCGTCATCCAAACCCCCGACGGATGCCTGATGTAGTACGCCCTGCGCTTCGACTTTCCAGCGACCAACAACATTGCAGAGTACGAGGCCGCGGTCAAAGAGTTGAAGCTTTGCAGAGCTATGGGGGCAAAGAACGTGATGTTGCTTAGTGATTCATGTCTCGTCGTCCAACGGGTCCAAGGGAGCTTCGAGGCCCGAGAAGAGATGATGAAGCGCTACCTCGAGGGCATCCAAGCCGAGATCCAGAAATTCAAGAGAGCGGAGGTCCAGCACTTACCTCGCTCCAACAACCTCCTGGTCGACGCCTTGTCCAAGCTGGCCTCCTCCTCCCCAGCCGAGATCGGGAAGGCCGTCTACGTTCGAGAATCTGCTGACGTCCACCATTGAAGAAGAGGAATTAATGTGTGTCGGCCAGACGACGACGTGGATGACCCCAATTATGCAATACTTAGAGACAAGGGCCCTGCACGAGGAGCGGCTGCAGGCCAAGAAGGTCAAGAGACGGGCCTTGTCGTTCGCGCTCTTTGATGGGGTCTTATACCGCCGGCGCCGCGCAAGCTTCGACGCCCTACCTTACCTGAAGTGTCTGTGGCCAGAGCAAACTGAACAGGTCATCCGCGAAGTGCACGAGGGCATCTGCAGAAACCACTACGGCGGGCACACTATCACCCACAAGATAGTGCGCTAGGGGTACTACTGGCCAACAATGATCCACGACACGGCCCAGTACGTCAAGAAGTACGAGGCGTGCCAGAAGTACGGTCGACACACGACAGCACCTCCAGCCAACCTGGTGCCCATCTTGAGCCTGATCCCATTTGCCAAATGGGGGCTCGACATTCTCGGACCCTTTCCAAAGGCCTCCGGGGGGAGGAAATACCTGGTCGTCGCCGTGGATTACTTCACAAAATGGGTCGAGACCGAACCTCTGGCGTGCATCTCATGGACGGACATGAAGGTCTTCATTTGGAAATCCATGGTCTGCCACTTTGGAGTACCCCATGCCATAATGACGGACAATGGGAGACAGTTCGACTGCGAGGGCTTCCGAGACTTCTGCTTGGGCTGGGGGATCAAGCTTCACTTCGCTTCCGTCGCCCACCCTCAGTGCAATGGGATGGCAGAAGCCACGAACAAATGCATATTGGGCCCCCTGAAGAAGAAGGTCGATGACGCCCTCGGCACTTGGGTAGACAAATTGCCGGGCATTCTCTGGTCGTATCGCACGACCCACAAAGCTGCGACGGGAGAAAGCCTGTTCATGCTGGCGTTTGGGTCGGAAGCAGTCGTTCCTATGGAGGTCGGAGAGGAAAATCTTTGGCTTCGGTACTTTGACGAGGATGTCAATGTGGAGGGCCTCGGCCCCAGTCTCGAGCTCGTCGATGAAGTAAAAGATCGAGCTCTGACAAACCTCGTCTGGCACAGCCAGAGGATGGCCTGGCACTACAACTCCAGAGTGAAAAACGGAGCTTCAGGATCGGTGACTTGGTCCTCAGAGATGCCACCTTCAAGCCCGAGACCGCTCGCCGAGGGAAGCTGGCGGCAAAATGGGAGGGTACCTACAAAATCGTTGATATCATCGGACCGGCCACATACATCTTAGCGACCTTGGATGGAAGCGAACTGGCTCACCCGTGGAATGCAGAACATCTCCTAAAATAGTATCAGTAATTGTGAATCTTTAATAAAATACTTTCTTTTCTGCACATTTTCAACTCTTGTCGTCTCCACTTGAAAATTTTCAGTTTAACAAGACTTCGAGGCAAGCCTAACAAGCTTTGCCACCCAAACCGGAGAAGGGCGTGGGCCGGGCTACGCGCTCGCTCCCCCCTCAAGCAAAGACTCCGGAGCAAGCCTAACAAGCTTCGCCACCCAAACTGGAGAAAAAGGGCACGGGCTGAGCTACGGCTCCCTCCCCCTACGAAGCCTCCGGGGCAGGATCCGTCCTCGCCACCCAAATCGGAGAAGGGCATGGGCTGGGCTATGCGCTCGCTTCCCCCTCAAGCAAAGACTCCGGGGCAAGCCTAACACGCTTCGCCACCCAAACTGGAGAAAAAGGGCACGGGCCGAGCTACGGCTCCCTCCCCACTACGAAGCCTCCGGGGCAGGATCTGTCCTCGCCACCCAACCTGGAGAAGGGCACGGGCTGGGCTACGTGCTCGCTCCCCCCCTCAAGTAAAAGACTCTGGGGCAAGCCTAACACGCTTCGCCACCCAAACTGGAGAAAAAGGGTACGGGCCGAGCTACGGCTCCCTCCCCCCTACGAAGCCTCTGGGGCAGGATCCGTCCTCGCCACCCAAACCGAAGAAGGGCACGAGCCGGGCTACGCGCTCGCTCCCCCCTCAAGTAAAAGATTCCGGGGCAAGCCTAACACGCTTCGCCATCCAAACTGGAGAAAAAAGGCACGGGCCGAGCTACGGCTCCCTCCCCCCTACGAAGCCTCCAGGGCAGGATCTGTCCTCGCCACCCAACTGGAAAAGGGCACGGACCGGGCTACGCACTCGCTCCCCCCTCAAGTAAAAGACTACGGGGCAAGCCTAACACGCTTCGCCACCCCAACTGGAGAAAAAGGGCACGGGCCGAGCTACGGCTCCCTCCCCCTATGAAGCCTTAGGGGCAGGATCTGTCCTTGCCACCCAAACCGGAGAAGGGCACGGGCCAGGCTACGTGCTCGCTCCCCCCAATTAAAAGACTCCGGGGCAAGCCTAACACGCTTCGCCACCCAAACTGGAGAAAAAGGGCACAGGCCGAGCTACGGCTCCCTCCCCCTACCAAGCCTCCGGGGCAGGATCCGTCCTCGCCACCAGAACTAGAGTAGGGCACGGGCCGGGCTACGCACTCGCTCCCCCCTCAAGTAAAAGACTCCGGGGCAAGCCTAACACACTTCGCCACCCAAACTGGAGAAAAAGGGCACGGACCGAGCTACGGCTCCCTCCCCCCTACGAAGCCTCCGGGACAGGATCCGTCCTTGCCACCTAAACTGGAGAAGGACACGGGCCGGGCTACGCGCTCGCTCCCCCCTCAAGTAAAATACTCCGGTGGAGAAAAATGGCACGGGCCAAGCTTCGGCTCCCTCCCCCCTACGAAGCCTCCGGGGCAGGATCCGTCTTCGCCACCCAAACCGAAGAAGGGCACGGTCCGGGCTACGCGCTCGCTCCCCCCTCAAGTAAAATACTCCGGGGCAAGCCTAACACGCTTCGCCACCCAAACTGGAGAAAAAGGGCACGGGCCGGGCTACGACTCCCTTCCCCTGCGAAGCCTCCGGGGCAGGATCCTTCCTCACCACCCAAACCGGAGAAGGGCACGGGCCGAGCTACGCGCTCGCTCCCCCTCGAATGAAAGGCTCTGGGGCAAGCCTAACACGCTTCGCCATCCAAACTGGAGAAAAAGGGCACGGGCCGGGCTACGCGCTCACTCCCCCCTCAAGTAAAAGACTCCGGGGCAAGCCTAACACGCTTCACCACCCAAACTGGAGAAAAAGGGCATAGGCCGGGCTACGCGCTCGCTCCCCCCGCTCAAGTAAAAGACTCCGGAGCAAGCCTAACACGCTTTGCCACCCAAACTGGAGAAGAAGGGCACGGGCCGAGCTACGACTCCCTCCCCCCTACGAAGTCTCTGGGGCAGGATCCGTCCTCGCCACCCAAATCAGAGAAGGGCACGAGCCGAGCTACGCGCTCGCCGTCCCCCCAGACAGACCCATAAGCCTCGAAACCCTAACCTAGGGCAAGGGGCAAGGGCACGCGGACCGGGGCAGGCCCCGCATCGGGCAAGAGCCTACGGTCAATGTAGGGTCCTGATAAAGCGTGCCCCGGATGCGACTCGTCAAAACGGAAGGACACTCGCGAAGCGCCCCATTAATGACGGCACAGCCCCCGAGAGGCACAGGCTGACGATTCACGTCTGACACCACTTGGCAAAAGCGGATTCGAAGGATGTGACCCTGACAAGCCAACCAATAGGTGCCAGCTCACCACATTAACCTCCCAGGAACTATCAGCTCCCGCCATCTATAAATATTCCCCTCACTCCTTTGAGGGGAGGAGAAGGAATGGGCGAGCGAGTAAGCCTTAGCCCGTCTCCCATGAAGGTTGAAACGGGTCGAGATATGACTGCCATCGATCTCTCCTCGCCGACCCGGCACGTCCGGGTCGGATTCGCTTTCAGACACCCCCTTCTCAAAAACAAACCACCGGTGATCTGTTCGTGTAAAAGGCACCCGGTCGGGCTGGACCACGCCCCTCCGATAGGCTATTCCTCTTACATACGGATCACTGATGGGCTATTCCTCTTACACGAGGGGTGCCCCGCCTTCCATTCCTTGACTTCCCCTAGACAACTTGCGACATGGGAACAAAAGGACCTGCGGCGGATCTCTCCTCCTGACCAGCACCCGCTCCACAATGATCCCCGCCGACGGAAAAGGCAAAAGCCCCGCGGGGCATACCAGCCTCCACCGGCCCGCCCACCTTCCACCCATCTATCTTCCCATGGAGGCTGCGCCGCCGGAGCTCATCCCATGAAGGCGACGCCACCACCGTCGACTCATTCTCCACCTCTTCCAGGGTTTCCCTTCGAGCCAGAGGAACTCCCCGAACAGATGAAGCAACCCATCCTCGTCGAGTCGAGGATCCCCCGAGGAGACCTTGCAACCTTTCATGGTCGAGGAGGTGAAAGAGGAGGCAGCGAGCATTGATAGAGAAGGAAGGCAACGCCGGATACAGGAGTTCGCTGATCCTGATGCGGTTTACAGTTGGGAAGAATGGCACGTCAGCCCGACCATGTAGGGCAGCTCGCTCATCCGAAGCATCGTCAAGTGTCTTTGTAAAAGATAACGAAATTGTCCTTCCTAGCGAATAGTCAAATTCCATCTATGCGCGCCCTAACTTGAGAAATAATTTTTCTAGACCTATGGGTGAGTGGAAGTTTAACTCCTAAGGAAGCTCTTTATGAAGCTTCTCGGAATTTGATTGATTTATTTAGGAACAACTCCCATCGAACTCCAGGGCGAGGCCACGAAGCTATCCCACCTAAATCGAAGAGAGACACGGGCAGGGCTACTCGCTCTCCCTTCCCCCACGAATACGACTCGGAGAGGGGAAAGGCCGAGCTACCCACGCACCCTTACCCTGCAAAGACGACTCGGTACTGTGCCTTAAATTACACAAAGAAAACCCAGGCATGAGACAGCAAAAATTTCCATCTATTTCAAGTTAAAAATTTACATCCACAACCAGGGCCGACCTTACAAAACAGGGCATCCCTCAGGTCGACCCCACTCCCAAACCGAAGCACAAAAAAGAGGGGGGGATTAAACAAGACTACTGCAGTGGGCCACCACCACTCGGGGCGCTATCCCATTCATCAACCTCCAAGGAGTCAGCCTCGATATCAACGGCTGCACCCTCGTCGCCCCTCACCTCTTCATTGCCCTCCGCTCCTTCCTCATCTTCTGAGGCCCCCAGCTTGTCAAAGTCTACGCCGATCGGAGGACAGAAACTGGCCGCCCTTTCCTTAAACCGGCCAAGACAGGCCTCCCAGCCCTCAGCCCGGCCCACCTCCAGGCCTTCGGCTTGGCCATCCTCCAGGCCTTCTGCGCGCCCTTGCACTATGCCATCGCGCATCGCGTCTATCAGGTCGGGTAGGACGGTTGACTCCTGATACCCCCAAAATTCTTCGATCTTCATGGTCAGCTCGTCCTTCGCGGCCCTCACCTGTGTCGCCAAGTCGGTCACCTGCACCTTCTCTAGCTCTAGCACGTCCTTTAGCTCCTTTATGCGCTCAACCACGGAGGCGGCCTTTGTCTCGCAGTCCGCCAGGAGCGCCCTCAGGTGCTGGACCTCCGACGCCAGTTCGCCGCACTTCCCCTTTTCCTGGGCAAGCTGCTCATCGGTACTCTTGTGAAGCACGGCCAGCTCGTTCGCCAATTTGCTGACGCGGCCTCGGCCTTGTTCAAGGCAGGCGTGTGGTCCCTAGCGGCGACCATCATCTGTATGGCCTGTACGACAAAACAGAGTGGGTCAGACTATCCCTTGGGACAAAGGCGTCTATTCTACCTGACCCGATCCGGACCACCGACATGCACGCCATGCCAGACCGCGGAGCCGCACAATTGCTCTTGACCGACGACGGCCAAGCTCTCCCTATCGCGGGGCAACATGCAGTTCTCTGCCAACCTCGCTGCGACCCTGCCATCATCGTAGATCGACTCATCGGCCCCTACCGGATATGGCATCAGTTGAAGGGCCTCCCGAGGATAACCTTCGATCTCGGCCTTCTTGGCCTTGAAGCTGATGAGTGAGGCTTCGTAGTTAGGAGGGGCCGGCCTCCTCAAAAATGAACCGCGGGCAATCATAGGGCCAGCCCTCCCAGCCCGACGACCTTAAGCCAGAGCCCGACCCACCTGAGCCCTTGGGACGACCTGGGGTTTGGGTCTGGCCGGCGGCGGTTGTAACCCCCGGGCTCGGATGGCAGGCTTCAGGTTCCATCACCACGGGTTCAGTCTGCTCTTCGCCCCCGCCTTCGAGATCGATAACCGGAGGGGCGGCTTCCTGGGCAACCTTCTCCCTGAGCCGACTGGCATACTTCTCCTTTCGGGGATCAGCAGCGGAGGACTTCGCGGAAAGCTTCTTCCTCTTCGACCCCACAGGCTCCTTCCCCTTTCTCGAGCCTTCCCCACTAACCTCTTCGCGCGGCCTTTTCGGGTTTGCCCTCCTCACCTGCTGGACCGCTTGCTCTGTGGCCCGCCTCCGCAGCTCGTCAATCAGTAAACTCATCGTCCGACCTGCAGAAGAAGGAAAGCTTAGAGTGAGCGCTTAAGATACAGCAGTCGCAAAGTTCGTATTACTTTCGCCAAATATGTTGAACTATCATGTCGGGGTCGGCGAGCATTCTATATTCCCGACCCTCCTCCGGGATCGCCATCAGGAACCTGGCCAATTCTTCTTCCTCGTCACTCAGCTCGATTCCCCGCCTCACCTCGGGATTCAGCTCCCCCCAGTTCGACCTCAGTACCACATCTGTGGGCATCGAGACGAACACATACTGCTTACTCCACCCTTTGATCTTGTCTGACAAGCCCCTGATGAGGGGATGATTTTTCTTTGCGGACAGATAATAATATGACCTTAGCCTCTTCAGTGCAAAGAAATGGCGGAAGAGGGACAGGGACGGGCTGACGTCGTTCCTCATGCACAGAACCAAGAAGCCGACGATCACGCTGATGGATTTCGGCATCTGTCGGAACAGTGGCAACTCCATGAAATTCAAAATTTCTAGCACCATGAGGTGAAGGGGAAAGCGTAACCCCTGCTGGAAACAGGCCACGTATACCCCAACCTCGTAATCCCCCGCAAAACACACCCTTTCCGAAGTGGCAGGCAGGCGGACCGAGTAGGGCGGCCTAATATACCACTCTCCGATGTTTGAGATGGACAACTTCACCACTGAAACCACGCTCGAGATCTCGGCGGGCACTTTCCCTTCCGCCGCCCCTGTAACAGCGGCACGGGGAGCGGGTTTTGGTGCCCGAGCTATGGGCCCTTTCCCCTTCCTCGGGTCCTTCGGGGCCTCCGAGGGCGAGCCCACTGATTGAACGCCACCCGCAGTCCCACTCCGACTCTCCAATGACTTTTCCCCGGTACTCTGCGCCGTATCCACGCCAGAGCTCTCTTCCTCCACCTCCCTCGACTCCGACAAATGGATAGAAGACGTTGATGAAGACATCGAGAAAGAAGGAATTTAATACCTATTCGGTGTCGACGGCTTCGACGGCGATGCTGCAACGGTGGACTTATCTGCGACGGCAACTTCGGCGAGAACTACATAGTCTCCGGCGAACACAAGCGCTTAGAGAATTTCGAAAGTGAGAAACCCTCACTCGTTCCGACCCAGAGCTATTTATAAGACGCCCTGAGTGATTGCAACCGTAGACATCCCGCCACGCGTCGATGATCCACGCCCCCTGACGCTTCAATCCGTGCGGTCTGATGCTTCAGCTGATAGCAGTTGTCGCATCTGCCACGCGTCACCCTCAAAGTGGTCGAACCGCTTCGATTTCCATCCACCGCCGATTCGAAAAGATCGTGTCGGTTTGTGCAATGGGCACCGAGACGCTTCGATTTCTGCCCTCTTTCAAGTCGAAACGCTTATGCCAGATCGAAATGATTTCACTCCCTCCTCTTTCGTTGTTCAGGCCTAAGAAGGGCCCCGCCACTATAAATGCAACCCGAGAGCCTGGGCGGCAAATAGTCGAGGTCGGACTGCGGCGCCGACCATCCGCAAGTGACCTGGGTAGAATACCCCACCTCGCCCCGACCAGATGGACCACCCTGGGTCCCCCTGAGCTCGCCCTCATACCCATGACAAACATAACATGTCTCAACATCCTTCTCCCCACGGCACAGAGCTCGTCGACAGAAGGATGTTGGGGGCATCCATACCCTTGCAAGAAAAAAATCCGCACATCTAGCAAGGAGGAAGAGAAACCAAAAATATTCATTTCATTCATTTAATTGTCGGGGCCATTCACAGAGCCCGTCAAGAATACAGCGCTACATCGGGATCGACCAACGGCCAGCCGTACAAAAGTACGAAGTTCTCCTACACTAATTCCTCCTCGACCTCGCCACCTCGCCTCATCCCATGCTTCGGTCCCTCGATGCCGACCTCTCCGCCGGCCTAGCCCTCATCCCCTCCATCACCTGTCGGACGCCCGCCTCCCTCGTCTCATGCAGTAAGGGAATGAGATGCTCGTCTTGATAGCGACGGATGGCGGCCTCAATCGTCCCCTGGTCGGCCTTCCCCTTCTCCCCTAGTTACCTCTTCAGGATATCCTTCTCCTTCCTTTCTGCCTCAACCGCCAACTTCAGCCCAGTTATCTGCTCTTGCTGCACCTCGATCACACATTTCTTGCTAGCCATCTCCCCGGCGTGCTTCTCCCAGATGTCGGCCTGCTTGCATTCCTCCTCCAGGAGCTGACGCTCAAGCGTAGCCTTCGTCGCATCAAAGTACGCGGCCCGCCCCTTCTTAACCTCGTAGGCCATAACGACCCGCGCCAGCTCCGCCTCCTTCTCTCGCAGCTTTTCCCAGGTTTCACTGAGATCGATCATTGCTTTGTCAAGAGCAGCCTTTGTGGCAGCCACCGGGGTCTGGTGCTGCAAGACCACCATAGCCGCGACCATCTACAAAAGATCCAACTTAGTCAGACGGGAGCAAGAAGGCTTGAAAGGCGCAGTGAGGAGTCCGACTTACCTGCATGGTGTGCCACACAATGGAGCCACACAGCCGCTCCGCGTCGACGCGGATCAGGGACTCACGATCCCGCGACAGCATGCAATACTTCGCTAGACGAGCCGCTACCATGGCATCCTCAAATACCGACTCATCCCTACCTATCTGATAGGTCGACCGGTGAAGAGCCCCGCTTGGAAGCACCTCAGCCTCCGCCTTTGTCATCCTGAAGCGGATAAGCGCCTTCTCGCAACTTGGGTGCGCCTCCCTTCCCATCTCCTGCATAGGAATGCCGTAAGGCCACTTCTGGACAGGGGGTGCCTTGCGAGGCCCGTCCGCTTCCGGGACCCGGATAGGAGCCGGGTCAATCACTCCCCTAATGGGCAAACTTTCCGGCACGGCCCTGCTAGTCCGCGGGGGAAGAGCCCTCGAATCGGGAGTCCGTCGCTTCCTGTTCGGCTACTCCGCAGCCGGGACCTCGGCACCTCGCTTTCGGGGTACTGATCGCGCCCCGGATACACACCCGGGACGAGACTCGCTAGTCTTACCGCAATCGCACGGTGTAGCGGTGAGCGGGTATCGAACACGAGGAGGGCAAATGACGGTGTCTTCTTCAATTCACCTGGCTATAAGAACAGTCGAGAAATATTCGCAATAAAGCGGTCACAGTCGTTCAATTGTATAAAGAAAATATCAAATCAATAAAAACGCCTAGGGATAGGGAATCCCCGCTACAAACCGTATCTCGTCATTGTGATTCGTAGATTTCACAATTGCTAGACTTGAAATTCAGGTGAACTAGTTGCAACTAAATGTGGAACCAAGCTCACGCTCTCGGGCTATTGCCGGTCTATAGCAAACCTAGAGTAGGGTCCAATCTCTTGCAAACCCTAACCTAGGCAAGCTAGCGTGAAGAACAACATCATCGTTCAATCGTATCTTGAGCCCACTCTCGTGCAAACTCGAGCTACGACCTAGGTTGGGACAGTTCCTACCCGTCCAATCTCTTGCAAAGGGGTATTGGTATAGAATTGCAATCGAAAACCCTAGTTTCGGTCCAATCTCTTGCAAACCGATTCCAGAGAAACCCAATTGTAACCCAATTCGAATTTTTAGGGCTTCCTATCAAGTTGGGATCCAATCTCTTGCAAATCCCAATCGGTATGAATCCCTAGCTATTCGTATTAAATCGATCCCAAACTAACCCTAATCAATTCTAGCAAGAATTACACCAGTTCATCACAAATTAGAAATAGGGTTCGTAGGGTTCATTCATACGCCCTAAGACGATAAAACTACTCACAATTCATAATGCAAATCATTAGAAATTCAATAATAAAAACAATAGAATTCATTGTAATAGATAATATATCAATAAAAATGAGGTTTTTGATAGAAAGAGAGACAAACCAATGAAGATTCAATAGCATCCAACAAAATAGAACTTTTTGTCTCTCTCCAAAGAACTAAATCTAATCCCCTCAAAAGTAATCAAAAAGGGCTGCCAAAAATCTGAAAAAGCTCTATAAACTAGGTTAAAAACTGGGGTTAAATACCCCCCAAAATCGCCCAAAAAACTGTGACAAAATTGCCCCTGCGCAGCTTGAAAATCGCACTTTACGCCACAGGCAGCGCGGCTCACTCGGCCGAGTGACAAATGTCATTCGGCCGAGTGACAGACCCTGACGGATTCCAGTAACTTCGGACTTTTTGGGCGTCGTCTCCTCGGGAGTCACTCGGCCGAGTGACTTTCTTCGCTCGGCCGATGTGATTTCTTCATTCGGCCGAGTCGGAACTCGTGAGCTGACTGACGGATTACAGTAACTTCGGGATTTTTGGTGGTCGTCGTCGAGATGCCACTCGGGCGAGTGGTGTCTCCGTGCTCGATCGAGTGGTCTGGCGATGCTCGGCCGAGTGCACGCTGATATTCAATCTGCTGCGTGTCCGATCTGGCCGGCCGAGCGGGCTGTCGATGGTCGGCCGAGTGACTCCTTCACTCGACCGAGTGGCATGCTAAAAATGCCCAATCTTCGTATTTTTGCTTCCTCGTCGCTCCTACGACATGCTTTCCTCTTCCACTCCTCTCCAATCGCAGAATTTCCCTCAAAAGAGTCACGGGTGACACTCCGGAGTGGGTGCATCTCAGAATCGCTCCAAATCGCTCCAAATCTCCTGAAATTCGACAAAAACAAGAAATCGTGAAAAGCATCGCAATATTGTCGAATAATCGTGAAAAACATGATACGAGCGATCAAAATGGCATGCAAACATGCAGAAAAAAGGTGTAAAATATGGAGTGATCAAAATCCCCCAAGCTTACCTCTTACTCGTCCTCGAGGAAGATGAGTAAAAAGCGAACCCGGTGGATAAAGATAATGGAAGCGATGAAAAAATGGAAAATGAAAAATGAAAACCAAAATAGAAAACGAAGAAGGAAGCTGCTAGATCATTTTTCTCAGGACGTGGGTTTTGCTCACTCATATAGCACGCATCGAATATAAAACACATGTTAACGACTTTTATCTCGATATCATAGTATAATGGTGCATTTGAAATAGAAAACCCAAGAATATCAATATAGCATGAAAATGGAATAATTCTAGAATTAACATCGTCTGAAGCATCTAAAGCGGTATACAAAATCGTAGATCACACACTTTTCAATTGAATGCTTTCTATAAGGAGTATAAGAGATATCACACAATAGAGTAGTAAGAATAGAAAAGCGGGGTTTTCATGAAATGAATGCTAAGCGTAGGTTTCTGGATTTCGTGAAACTTTAGCAATCTCACCGAGTATAAAATATTACTTAGCCTAGGTTGTCATGCACCGTCAAGTAGTCGCTCTCTAACACATCATTGGATCCTCTCCCCCAAGCTTATCCATAAGCGTGGTGGCATAAACAAAACAATATTTACATTCCCCGTTTCTTTTGAAGCTCCAAAAGTAAAAGAAATAAAAATAAAAGCAAAAGAGGGAAGAAAGAGAGAAAGGGTACGAGATAGGATCGTTTTCGAACTTCTTTTCTCTTTTCTTTTCTTTTTCTCAAATATTTTTCTTTTTCTCTCTTTTTTTTTCTTCATTTTTTTTTCGAATAACATATATACACAAATGATCCCAAATCAAAAGAGAAGGATATACAAGTATTTTTTTTCTTTGGTTTTGGGGAATTTGGAGCATGGGATATAGTAACGGGGGGAATGCCAATAATAGAATTACTAAGGGGAGATTCACCAATGAATTTAAAATAGAGAAATAATGTCCAAGATATGTGGAGAAAGAAATAAATGTATCTCTTGGTTCACTCTATAGGA
The DNA here is from genome assembly GCA_030789695.1 of Scilla litardierei. Lineage (NCBI taxonomy): Eukaryota > Viridiplantae > Streptophyta > Magnoliopsida > Asparagales > Asparagaceae > Scilla > Scilla litardierei. The sequence continues at coordinate 136,688,478 of CM061137.1, read as the reverse complement.
CGTGCATGACAACTTCAGCAGGGTAATTTAATCTACTCATTTTAATCTCAAAAAGCAAACTAGTCCAGATATATCAATGCTAGCAAACATTCAATCAACCTGAAGTGAAGCGTACAAATCATGCAATAAGAAGTGTATGAGAAAAGAAAGCAGTACTCCAGATATAAGCAATCAATGCGTGAATCTTGGTGTGTTTTCTACGATAGCATACATATGAATTATCAGACATCAGCTAATAGTAGAATTTCATCCATTTTCATACGGAAAAAGAAGTGGGTTACTATTTCTAAATGCAAAGCAGAACATAGCATATGATATCAGAAACAAAAGCTATGACATGACAAAATTAGCATGCATATAGAGAAAAACTAACACCACGTCATCGTCATCACAGAAAAATCATCTCTAGCAAAAGATGAAAGAAATAAGGATAAAAGAAAACAGAACTGTTTACTATGCAGCACACAAAGAAAATAAGAAAAACGTGATGCATGGTAAAAAATGAAAAAGTGATGAAAACTGGGTGCAAAAGCGGAAAAAACGTGAAAAATTAAAAATAAAGGTGATAAAGGCAAAAAATGTGAGAACTCACTCCCCCAAGCTAAAGTGCACAGTGTCCTCAATGTGCAAAGCGTGGCACACCGAGAGACGTGATATGGGTGGGGTGGGTGAGGATGCATGCATGATACGAAAAAAGGAAAAATAAACAGAAAATATGATGCGGATGTGATGCATGCAAAGATCAGAGTGATGCAGATATGTGTCACCAAAAATACTCTCCCTCTCTCCCAAAAAAGATAAAGAGTGATATGATCAAGGCAGAGACCAGAACAGTGTGGAGGAGGGGGGCAGAAAATATCTCCAGGACCAGCAGAGAATGGGCAGCATAACGATAAAAATATCAATGGCATCAAGAGTGTGCCTAAGCTGGTGGTGCTGCACCATCTCCGTCCTGTGGCGGAGGTGGTGGTGGAGGTGGTGGTCGTGGGATCTGCTGGGTGGGTGGGTGTAGTGGAGGCAGTCGTGCCAGGATCTGATTCAGGCAAGCCTGAATATAGGGAAGCATGGCGACGCGGGACTGCACGGAACTAACCGTGGTGGAGAGAGCCCTAAAGTCGCCTCTGAGTCCACTTACAGCCCCCTCTAGAGCACGAATGCTTTGAAGTAGAGTGTCAGGGGGTGGTGGAGCGGAGGGATGAACAGGTCTAGGCTGTGAAGGACGGGGCTGTCTGACACGCGCAGTGTAAATAATCGGGCCAGCAGGTATGTGCGGAAAAGATGATGTGCTCACTAGTGGATGCCCAGCCTCAGTGTGAGGCTGGGACGCTGGCTGGGACGAGGAGGCAGAAGCAGTAGTGGTGGAAGACAAAATCGGTGACGAGGAAGCGGGAGAGGTCAGTGACACAGAAGCGGGGACAGACGTCATGACACTCTCGGAAAGGACAGCTGCGGTGGAGACAGAAGGTTCGACCACTGGGGAGGAAGTGTATGGACCAAAAGGTGACACCCCAGCAGACAGTAAACTAGACAGGGTCTCCACAACGGTAGAGAAGGAAGACTCGCCGCTCTCAAGGATAGTGGGTGGACGCTCGGAAAGAAGTGAGGAAATAGGCTCAACCGAGATAGGCACAGCAGTGGTGATGAGCAAACATAAATAATTCATGAACTAACATTTTGTGAGCGCAGTATTGGAGATCGTCGCCAATTTCACGAGAATATTCAAAGCGACATCTCAACACTTCCAAAAGCTCGTATTCAAGCCTAAAGCTTCGTTGAAGCTCCTGCAGCGCTTTGGAAGTTATGAAGATTCAATCGAAGCTCTCAAAGACCGTTGATTAAGGTTTTATTTATAGTCTTTTAGTTTCGATTGATAGAATGTTAAGCCTTGAGTATATCTTACGTTTCTATCTTCATTACGCTCATTTCGTAGCTCTAGGATTCTTGCACAAGTTCATTCTAACTTCCTCGAAGCGTCGCGCTTCGATTCGGACTTTGTTGTGCATGTTAGTTGGTACAAGAACAAGTACTGACCGACTAGATGGTGATCTAGTCGGTCGGCAACTGTTCTTGGACCGACTAGTTTGATTCCTTAATTTCTTGGACTTTACTGTTTACAGTTAGTCGGTCTACGTTGACTCACCGACCGACTAGTTTGTGAACTAGTCGGTCAGTGATGCTTCTTTGACCGACTAGTTGTGACTTACTGTTCACTCTAAATTTCTCCTAAGCTACTATTTACCGTTAGTCGGTCTAAGAACGTTTGATGACCGACTAGTTGACAATCTAGTCGGTCAATTTTTGTTCTTAGACCGACTAAGTCAACTTGCCTTCAGACTAAGTTGTTTTGCCTCTTAGTCGGTCTACGTTCATTGGATGACCGACTAGTTGTGAAAATAGTCGGTCAGACAGTGTTCTTGGACCGACTAGATGTCTAGGTCTGAAATTCTCTTTCTTCTCAGATCTTCTCTTAGTCGGTCCACGTTGTTTGGCTGACCGACTAGTTGATGAACTAGTCGGTCAGTGAGTGTTCTTTGACCGACTAATTCTCACAGATTTCTTTCCGTTGGAGATTGACCTAACTTGTTTTTATGGGACCCTATAAATACGAACCTAGGTCATTTCTATCACAAATAGAGCTGCCATTAAGAGATTCATTGAGTTCTAAAGAGTTAGCTATTCTCCCTCAAATCTAAAGCTCTCTTCCTCACAAGAAACCCATTCTCTCTCATTTCTAGATCTAGAGAGAAGCTTGTTCTTGGTGAGCTCTTCAAGCTATTGCTTGATTCAAGTTTCCAAATCATCCCTAGGCACCCATTGCTGCTCATTTCCTTGGTGCTAGGGTTTGGTAACTTCATCTTCCTCAAATCCTTCATTCCACCTATTGGGTAAGAAAAACTCAAGGTATAGGATTTTGTGGTAAGCTTGTTTATTTCATATAAACTCTTTTATATTGCTTATTGGTTCTCTCGGTTGTGAGAGAAGTTTGTGATCCCGGGTTGTGGGATTCACTTTGCCATTGCATGTATGATTTGATCTTGTGAAGGTTTTTCACAAGATATTCATAGTGGAAATCTTGAGTTAGGGTTTCTAACTCAAGTATCCGGAGGGGATCCGGGTGGTTGGGACGTAGGATCACCGGGAACAAGTCGGGTAGACTTGGGTGGATCCGAACCCATTAACATCGTTTGTTAGCATTGTCAATTTCGTTGTCGTCGTTCAATTTAAGCTTCCGCAAATTGATTTGGTAGTTGATTGCAATTTAATTTGGAATTATACTCCTTATTATTTTAAAGTACTATTCACCCCCCCCTCTAGTACTTGTGCAGTAGCTGGTAGGGCATTACATTTGGTATCAGAGCCAGATACACAGCTATGTCTGCCAACGACAACAAGACCGTGCCTCCACCCTCCAACTATGACACCTTCAGGAACCGTGAAGGAGCGTCATCGGTGATGGAAGGACATTCCTCTACGAGGCATCCATTCTTCAACGGTACCAACTACGGGTACTGGAAGTGCCGGATGGAGACTTTCCTCCGGAGTGCATCTTTATGGAGGACTACAATGAAGGAGTACATCGAGCCCGAAGAAGAAGATTTTGAGAAATGGACTACCGCGGAGGTCGCCGCGGAGGTAAGCAATGCCAAGGCAATGAACGCCTTGCAATGCGCATTGGAGCCCGAGGACTTCAATAAGATATGCACATGTAAGAGTGCATATCAAATTTGGAACTCTCTCCTCATACTACATGAAGGGACGAGTCGGGTAAGAGACTCTAAACTCGTAGTCGTAACCAAAGATTACGAAATGTTTCATATGCAACAGGGCGAGAAGATGAAAGAATATTACGCTCGCTTCGTTGACATAATAAACGAGTTAGAGGCCCTCGGCAAGATCTACACTCAAAAGGAGAAGTGCTTAAAGCTTATTGAAGGACTTCCCTCTTCTTGGGAAAAACGTACCTTCGCCATCGAGGAAGGTAATGACATGAACAAATATACCGTAGTTCAACTAATGGGTACTTTGATGTCATACGAGGTACGCAAAGATAGCAAGGTGAAGCTACAAGAAAAGATGAAGTCATATTTGAACCTAGATGCGCCTAAGAAAAAGGCGATTGCATTCAAGGCGGCTTCATCCACATCTTCCGATGATGAAGACTCGGAAAACGAGTTAGACTTGGAGTCCATGGCACTCATGGCCAAGAAGTTCAACCGTTTCTTCCGAAAAGGTAACTTCAAGAACAAAGCTAAATTTGGTTCTACTAACGCCTCTTCCTCTCCTTTGTGTTTCAAGTGTAATAAGCCGGGACACATGAAAGCGGAGTGTCCCCTCAATAAGCACAAGGAGAAGTGGAAGGCGCCAAAATTCGATAAGTCCAAGAAATACAAAAAGGGGTACAAGAAAGGACTTGTCGGAGCAACATTCACCGACTCCGAGGATTCCTCAAGCGGAGAGTCGGATGATGAGAAAGTGGAGCAAGCACATATGTGCTTCATGGCAAGAGAGGAGAACGATCAAGGATCCTCCTCTTCCGATGATAGTAATGACGAAAGCGATGAGGTACTCAAGGAAAAGAAAAAGGAAAGGAGCAACAAATTTAAATTTAGCTCCAAAGGGAATTGGATACTCGATAGCGGGTGTTCAAAACACATGACGGGTGACGCTCGATTGCTCTCCTGAGTGGTTCCCATTGCGAATGGAAACCGCGTCGTATTTGGAGGCAACGAGAGCGGAACCATCATAGGTGTTGGTAAAGTCGGTAACCCCTCTAAACCATTAATTAGTGATGTTTATCTTGTTAGTGGTTTAAATCATAATCTTATTTCAATAAGCCAACTTTGTGACAAAGGTTACAAAGTTAGCTTTGCGAAAGGATTGTGTCATATTTTAAGAAAGGATAATGAAAAATTATTATTTTCCGGAACTCGTCGTAAAGACATTTATATTTTGGATCTTCCTAAGTCATATGAACAATGTCTCGTTGCCAACACAAGTGAACAACACTTATGGCATCGACGCTTTGGACATGTGAACTTTGGAACACTATATAAGCTTTCAAAATTGAATTCTATTAAAGGTTTTCCGAAGCTAGTTTTTGAAAAAAAAAGTTTTTGTGATTGTTGTCAACGCGGCAAGCTTCCTAAATCTTCATTTAAACCTAAGAAAAGCATCTCTACTAAAAGGCCACTAGAGCTATTACATCTAGATTTATTTGGGCCAACTAGAGTAGCTTCCTTAGGAAATGCAAGGTATGGACTTGTCATCGTAGATGACTATTCAAGATTTACTTGGGTATTTTCATTGTGCAATAAAAATGAAGCTTTTGAAAACTTCACAATTTTTGTTAAGAAAGTACAAAATCTCTTAGGAACCACCATTGTCACTATTCGTAGTGATCATGGAGGTGAATTTGAGAATGAGTCTTTTGAGACATTTTGTGATGAAGTTGGTATTACTCACACCTTCTCTTTCCCTCATGCACCGCCTCAAAATGGTGTAGTTGAGAGAAAGAATAGGACGCTAGTGGAGTGTGCTCGCACTATGCTTGATGATAGCCAACTTGGCCATCAATTTTGGGCGGAAGCGGTACACACCGCTTGCTATGTGTTTAATAGAATACTTTTGAGGCCCGGCTCTAAACAAACGTGTTATGAATTGTTGTTTGGTAGGTTGCCTCAAGTTAAACATTTTCGTGTTTTCGGTTCAAAATGTTTTATTAAGAACACATATGGTAGTTTGGACAAATTCGATCCAAGATCCGATGAGGGAATCTTTGTTGGATACTCTACGCGTAGCAAAGCCTACCGGATATTCAACAAACGAACCTCAACGATCGAGGAGTCGCTTCATGTCTCATTTAATGAAGGATTTGTTCCAACTAGAATTTCAAATGATAATGATTCTATGGATGTTTTATGTGATTCGTTTGAAAATTCTAAGTCTAATGATTCTATTGATTCTATTGAGACTAACCCAACTAATGAAGTTGTTGAGAATGTTCCAAGTGATCAAGGTATTCCCAAACGGCTTCATTCGGTTCGTGACCATCCCCATGAGCAAGTCATTGGAGATATCTATGATAGTGTCAAGACGAGATCGCAAGTTCACCACTTCGCAAATTGTGCCTTTGCCTCATCGATAGAGCCAAAGAATATTAATGAAGCATGTGAAGATAGCGCTTGGATCTTAGCCATGGAGGAGGAGCTCATTTAATTCGAGAGGAATGAAGTTTGGGAGCTTGTTCCATTGCCATCGAAGAACCACACCGTCATAGGGACAAAGTGGATCTTCAAGAACAAGACCGACGAAAACCAAGTCGTCGTCCGGAACAAAGCTCGGTTAGTAGCTCAAGGCTATCGTCAAGAGGAAGGTATCGATTTCGAAGAATCTTTCGCTCCGGTAGCTAGATTAGAATCAATTAGATTACTTTTGTCTTTTGCATGCCATAAGAATTTTAAATTATTTCAAATGGATGTTAAAAGTGCATTTTTAAACGGAGATGTCGTTGAGGAAGTTTACGTTTCTCAACCTCCGGGCTTCATAAATGACAAATTTCCAAATCACGTTTTTAAACTAAAGAAAGCTCTTTATGGTTTGAGACAAGCTCCTCGAGCTTGGTATGATCGCCTAAAGAATTTTCTTTTGGATTTGAATTTTAAAATGGGCGAAGCCGATTCAACACTTTTTATTAAGCATGCGAACAATGATATTTTATTAGTTCAAATTTATGTTGATGATATCATTTTCGGTGCTACTAACTTCACTCTTTGCGAAGAGTTTTCTAATGTTATGAAGGAACAATTTGAGATGAGCCACATGGGCGAACTCAAATATTTCTTAGGTCTCCAAATTCGCCAAATGAACGATGCAATCTTCATCCACCAAACGAAGTACACGGTGGAGTTGCTAAAGCGATTTGGAATGGAGAATGCCTCCGGGAAAAAGACTCCGATGAGCACGACTACGCATCTTGACAAGGATACGGGCGGTAAGGATGTAGACATTCGTCTATATCGAGGTATGATAGGTAGTTTGCTTTATCTTACCGCAAGTAGGCCCGATATTATGTTTGCCGTATGTATATGTGCTCGTTATCAGTCTCAACCTAAGGATTCTCACTTAGTAGCGGTAAAACGTATTTTTCGCTATCTAAGTTACACTTTAGATTTTGGATTACTATATCCGAGATCTAGCACGTATGAGTTAGTCTCATACAGTGACGCTGATTATGCGGGATGCAAATCCGACAGGAAAAGTACTAGTGGCACTTGCCATTTTCTAGGAAATTCTCTTGTCTCTTGGTTTTCCAAGAAGCAAAATTCGGTTTCACTTTCAACCACCGAGGCGGAATATATTGCCGCCGGTGCCGCTTGTGCCCAGGTTCTTTGGATGAGACACACATTGAAGGATTTTGGTATTCATTGTGATACTAGCCCTATCATGGTGGATAACCAAAGTGCTATCTGTCTTTCAAAGAATCCGGTGCACCATTCCCGATCGAAACACATAGATGTCCGACACCATTTCTTAGATGATCATGTTGCTAAAAAGGACATCATTTTAGTGTACGTTGAAACCCAAAAGCAAATCGCCGATATTTTCACGAAACCCCTAAAGGAGGACTCCTTTGTGCGGTTGCGTCGAGAATTGGGGATTATGGGTAAATCCGAGATATAGGATTCATATTTTAATTCAATCATCTTGCATGCTAATATATTTCGCGATATTTCATTCATGCTAGATTAATTGAATTTTTGGGAATTTTATGTGAATTATTTGAATTTATTGCTCGAATTCGTATTTCAATGTCGTATTTAAGATTTCGACGTTTTATGGGATAATTTAGATGACTAATAAGTGAGTTTGGATGTATCATCCAAGTGGTTTGTGAAGAGAAATCAAATTTCTACTTTTGGACTCTTCTAGTCGGTTTCAGTTCACTTGTCAACCGACTAGATGCTCATCTAGTCGGTCAGCAAATGAACTCAGACCGACTAGCTCATGCAAATATCCATCTCCTATCTTTTTCTATCGTTAGTCGGTCATAGTATACTTTCCGACCGACTAGATTGAAAACTAGTCGGTCAGTGAATATACTGCGACCGACTAATTCTTGCCCTAGAAATTCATCTGAGCTACTGTTTCGACTTAGTCGGTTCAAGCTCATTGACCGACCGACTAGATCGTAATCTAGTCGGTCAGTACTTGAACTGTGACCGACTAAGTGTGTTAGGGCAGCTGTGTCTTTTCGCATCCTGACCGACTTATACTCGATCTCGTCCGACTAAATTCTCATTTAGTCGGTCTTCTCACTTGCTCCAGCCCGAAAACCCAAAACCCTCAACTCGAAACCCTTCGTCTTCCGGCCGTTTCTCCGTCGATCGCCGCCGTCCGCCGCCGTCGACTCCACCTCCTAGGTATCTCCCTCCCTCTCCTAGGTGGATCTCCTATTCTAGGGTTGTCTCTCCTTGATTTCAAGCTCTAGGTCCTAGGGTTTCAATTTCTAACCTAGGGCTTGTGATTTTCGAATTTTCTTTATCTCTAGGGTTGTTTGCTTGTGATCTCTAGGTTGTTAGTGACCTAATCTTCGATTGCTTGTGCTCTTAGAACTATGGCTAAGACTCGTATTCCGATCACCTCTTCCGGGGCCTCTCCTATGACCGTAGGGCCTTCCGACCCTAGGAATCCCCCGAAGCCTAAGCGTCGTGCCAAGTCTACCCAAGCCTCTCCTTCGTCGCCTCCTCTTAAGAAGCCTAGGACTGCCACCGTCAAGCCCCGCAAATCCAAGACCAAAAAGCCTATTCTTCATACTCCGGCTACTCCTCCCGATTCCGATTCCGATACTGATTTTATCCCTGAGGATGAGCCTACTAGGGAACCTACCCCACCTCCGAAGACCCGTAAGGCCAAGGGTAAAGCTCCTATGCCAGTTGGCGGTGTAGACATATCGTTGTGCCGCGATGACCCTCAGTGTCTCGCCGCGTACAACCGTATAGAACACTGTCCACTGTTGTTAGAGCATTACGTTCAGTTCTCTGATTTCCTCGGCCTTGCTGATCTTCTGTCTTATAGTGGCCTTCTAGATTATCTCCGATTCGACCCCAAGGCCAATCCCAAACCGTACCCTCGCCTCGTGAAATTGTTCTATGCCAACCGTATTCGAGGCCAGTACGACGCCAGCCACTCCATTGAGACGACTGTCTTGGGAACTCCTATAGTTCTCACGGCAGAAATCTTAGGGGAGATCCTTGGTTGTGCATCGTGTGGTCTCCTCCCCTCGGACATTTCTGTAGACGACATTTCTTCCTTGGATCAGTCTATTCTTGCAGATATTTTCCAGGTTATCCCCTCCGCATTCATTGGTGTTCCTTCGAAATCCTTTAAGCCGAATGCGTGGGTTCTTAACCTGATTTTGAAATCATGTCTTCTTCCGAAATATGGATCCTCTTCACTTCCCTCTCAACCGTTTTTGAAGCTCATATACGCTCTTTTCTTGGGGTGCGAGATAAATTGGGCTCGCGTGATACTCGATAAGATGGATTCTTTCGAGTGTATACGCAAGACCAATAAGTCTGCGCACATTCCATACCCCTGCTTATTGACACTCGTATTCCGTCATTTTCGCGTTCCTCTCCCTCCTGACGATGAGCGTCCTTTGGGTACGCCTCTGAACGCGACGGCCGTGAAGAAATCTTTAGCGGCACTTCGTCACGTGCAGAGGTCTACCGCATCTGCTTCTCAGTCTACTCCGTCAGCCGCTGCAGCCTCCTCTTCCCCTGCTACTTTGGACGATGTCGTACGTCTTCTTCGTCAGCACGACTCCCGTTTGGCTCGTACTGAGGAGGTCGTATGTCGTATGGCTCGTATGATGGGGATTGAGCTTCCTCCTTCGGTGTCTGAGGCCGAGGAGATGGACGATGAGGAGCTTGACGAGCTTGTCACTTCTTTTGCCCGTGGCGATGAGGCCACTGCTGCTGCTGCTGGTGTTTCCTCTTCTGCTCCTGGAGTTGGCACCTCTTCCGGTGCTCCAGAGCCTTCTGCTTCAGCACTTCAGTCTTCAGAGCCTGCTGTTGACCCTGTTGCTGAGCCTGCTGCTATTCCAGTTGACACTTCTGCTGTCGAGACCCTTGCTGCTGTAGAGCCTGTTCCTGAGATCTCGACTCCTGCCCCGACGATTCCATCTGTTGAGACGCCTCTTCTCCCTGCAGAGCCTGAGTCCACTCCGTCGACTGGACCCACGGACGCTGCAGATCCTGCCTCCTCCTCGTAATCGTTGTTCCGAGGACTCTCCATATACGCCTTGGATGATATATCTTAGCGAGAGTATTATGGGTTAGGATAGGGTATGAGGGTTATTATGTTTTTGATGTATTTTGGATGTCGTCGCTGCTGCTGTATTTATTTTGATGAGAATGATGATGATGATGGTGTATTTCATTTTGATGGGTATATTGTATCGATGATGTTGATGTATTTCTTTTTGTTGATATGTAGCGCTTGATATGATGTATCTCATATATTCGATGTGATATCTTTTTGGATATACTCATGTTGTCTCTGCATATATATATGTTCATCGTCATTCACTTTGTCTTTTATTCGTCGTGCAAATTTTAATATTCGTTGAATGTATTTGAAATGAGATTTCGTCGCTCGACGCATAAAAACTTGGTTAAATAGATTTAAATTCTATAATTGTATAGAATTGTTTTCCATGCACAAAATTAACCAAGTATATTGAATATTGAAGAGTATGTTTCTTTATTCAATTAATGAATAATTATTTGGTATTTTTGATGATTTTGATTTTCACTTTGTGATAATGGACAATTGGCACACTTTGAATTGATTTAATCGTTTTTCTTTTGGTGTCAATTAGCTCCATCGTCATTGTCTACGACTCCCGATGTTGGATTTTACATTTCCTAATTGTTGTCGTTGTATGCCCCCCATTTTTGGGATAATGCCAAAGGGGGAGAGATAATGATAATAAATAGTGCAAATGAAAAATTTAACTCAATTTCCAAGAATCTAGTTTGATATGTTAGATTCAGGGGGAGTTAAGATACATATAAGGATTTTCAAAATCCGATATTTCAAAAATCAATTCTCATTATATATCTTACTCGTCTGATTGATGCAATTCATATATATTCATTTGGGAATTAACGTGTCATCAATGCAGGGGGAGTAAGTATTTTACATTTGAATTATTATTTTTGATTATTATTTATGTTGGTTTGTCATCACCAAAAAGGGGGAGAATGTTGAATATTGGACTCCCCGGATTTGGTTTTGATGATGAGCAAACATAAATAATTCATGAACTAACATTTTGTGAGCGCAGTATTGGAGATCGTCGCCAATTTCACGAGAATATTCAAAGCGACATCTCAACACTTCCAAAAGCTCGTATTCAAGCCTAAAGCTTCGTTGAAGCTCCTGCAGCGCTTTGGAAGTTATGAAGATTCAATCGAAGCTCTCAAAGACCGTTGATTAAGGTTTTATTTATAGTCTTTTAGTTTCGATTGATAGAATGTTAAGCCTTGAGTATATCTTACGTTTCTATCTTCATTACGCTCATTTCGTAGCTCTAGGATTCTTGCACAAGTTCATTCTAACTTCCTCGAAGCGTCGCGCTTCGATTCGGACTTTGTTGTGCATGTTAGTTGGTACAAGAACAAGTACTGACCGACTAGATGGTGATCTAGTCGGTCGGCAACTGTTCTTGGACCGACTAGTTTGATTCCTTAATTTCTTGGACTTTACTGTTTACAGTTAGTCGGTCTACGTTGACTCACCGACCGACTAGTTTGTGAACTAGTCGGTCAGTGATGCTTCTTTGACCGACTAGTTGTGACTTACTGTTCACTCTAAATTTCTCCTAAGCTACTGTTTACCGTTAGTCGGTCTAAGAACGTTTGATGACCGACTAGTTGACAATCTAGTCGGTCAATTTTTGTTCTTAGACCGACTAAGTCAACTTGCCTTCAGACTAAGTTGTTTTGCCTCTTAGTCGGTCTACGTTCATTGGATGACCGACTAGTTGTGAAACTAGTCGGTCAGACAGTGTTCTTGGACCGACTAGATGTCTAGGTCTGAAATTCTCTTTCTTCTCAGATCTTCTCTTAGTCGGTCCACGTTGTTTGGCTGACCGACTAGTTGATGAACTAGTCGGTCAGTGAGTGTTCTTTGACCGACTAATTCTCACAGATTTCTTTCCGTTGGAGATTGACCTAACTTGTTTTTATGGGACCCTATAAATACGAACCTAGGTCATTTCTATCACAAATAGAGCTGCCATTAAGAGATTCATTGAGTTCTAAAGAGTTAGCTATTCTCCCTCAAATCTAAAGCTCTCTTCCTCACAAGAAACCCATTCTCTCTCATTTCTAGATCTAGAGAGAAGCTTGTTCTTGGTGAGCTCTTCAAGCTATTGCTTGATTCAAGTTTCCAAATCATCCCTAGGCACCCATTGCTGCTCATTTCCTTGGTGCTAGGGTTTGGTAACTTCATCTTCCTCAAATCCTTCATTCCACCTATTGGGTAAGAAAAACTCAAGGTATAGGATTTTGTGGTAAGCTTGTTTATTTCATATAAACTCTTTTATATTGCTTATTGGTTCTCTCGGTTATGAGAGAAGTTTGTGATCCCGGGTTGTGGGATTCACTTTGCCATTGCATGTATGATTTGATCTTGTGAAGGTTTTTCACAAGATATTCATAGTGGAAATCTTGAGTTAGGGTTTCTAACTCAAGTATCCGGAGGGGATCCGGGTGGTTGGGACGTAGGATCACCGGGAACAAGTCGGGGAGACTTGGGTGGATCCGAACCCATTAACATCGTTTGTTAGCATTGTCAATTTCGTTGTCGTCGTTCAATTTAAGCTTCCGCAAATTGATTTGGTAGTTGATTGCAATTTAATTTGGAATTATACTCCTTATTATTTTAAAGTACTATTCACCCCCCCCCTCTAGTACTTGTGCAGTAGCTGGTAGGGCATTACATGGTGGGGGTGGTGGACATGGTGGACGACTCAGCAAGGGTACTCCCGACACCGACAGAAGTGTGGACAGAGGTGCCGGGGGGTGCAGACAGTGCAGGCTCGGTTTGAGGGATCACGGGGTCGACGGGTGCAGGTGGTGCCTGCTCAGCTCCCTCGGCCTCTAGAACGTAGGCGGCGGGGATCAGGAGATCCATCACCGGAAGCCAGTCCCCGTGTGCCGGTTTTATATGTGTCCGAGCGGGGCTCGGGAGGATCATGTAATCGGCACTAAAGGGACCGTGCAACCATACCTAGTGCCGCTGGCCGTGGGGATGAAGCATCTTCATCCGGGCCATAACATCTATCGAGAGTGAAGTGGGGCCCGGTGCTCGTCGCAGGTCGTCAGGTAGGTCCACGCCGGTCATTAGGGCTAGTAGTGTGATCAGACCGCCGCAGCAAATAGGTGAGCGAGTGCCCACCGTAATGATGATGCGGTCTAAAACCAGCTAGCAATATCGATCTCGACGGTGGAGACCAGGTCGTCGCTACCCCTATCCAGAACTCTAGGGCGAGTCATCGCGTAGAGCATGTAGAGCTCAGGCGTAGACATCGTCTCAGGCACGTACCTCGCTATGAAAGTGGTCGCCATAAGGCGCTGTGCTATGCGGAGGCAGGGGTGCAGGATGGCTGAGTCCTTGGCCCTACTAGGGTCAAAGCCAAGGGGGGATCCCGTGATCTGTGTCCAGAAGGTGGAAGTGTCGAACGACGGGGGTGGGATGTGCGTGGGCGTGTAGGCACGGTCGGGGACAGGGATAGCGGGCCACTGGAAGAACGCACGAAGCATGTCGAGAGTGACCTCGCACTCTCGATCCATCAGGCGGAATGTGCATCCTCCAGGGGTCCGGTCAATCGAGCTCAAGACCTCAAGTGTCGGACGGACGTAGGTGTCCGCCGACACAGACAAGAAGTCGCGCCATCCCACGTTGTCGTACAACGTGAGTAGCCCCTCTAGTACCCCTAGGCGGTCAAGGTCTGCTAAGTGTGCGAACCTAGAGGGCACTATCGAGCGCTGGGCGATACGCTCAAATTGGACGTGCTGTGCGTCGTTTCTGAACGTGATCCCCAGCGGCCCGACGGCGGGAGCGGGTGGAAGGACAGGATCGGCTGGGATAGGATGTGTGGGTGGTGGTGGCGGTGGCGGGCTAGGTGGAGGGGAGTCCTCCCTAGTGTGAGAGGGACCGGGGTCATCGGTCTGCCTCCGCTTGGGGGCGGATCCCCGTGTGCGTGGCCTAGTACGGGGCGGCATGTGTGCCGCGAGTGCTCACCCAACAAAAATAATATGCGACGTGCTAAATAATGGAACGAGTGTACCTGAACACGCCGCGAGAGCAAATCAGCAAGTGCGTGCGAAGAACGCCGCCTCCGCGAAGCCAAAAGCACGTCCAGAAGCTCCCCAAAGCTCCCCCAAGAAAGCCTGCAAATCAAACAATGATATCAGCGGATAATATTCAAAATACATGGGGAAGATGGGGTATAATAGATAGGAAAAAGAAGTTGATTTGAGTTAGGGGCTCAATGGGTGTACGGATCGAGTAAAATAGGAGAAAATGGAGCTTAGGGGAAAATTGGGGGGTTGCCGAAGGTCGGCCGGCGGCGAGGAGGGTCGCCGGAGGTCGGCGAGGCAGTGGGGGGTCGTCGCCGGTGATGTGGGCTCGGTAGGGTTGGCGTCGAGGTCGGATCGGGCGAGTGGGTAGCGGTCGCGGGCGAGGGGAGACGAACAGGCGAAGCTCGGGCGAAAAATTTGGGAATTAAGCTTTCGAAAGTCGCGCCGAGCCCGCTATCGCTTACATATGGTATGTTACGACTCGGCCGAGTGACGTTGTCACTCGGCCGAGTGCGTAAACGAAAATTTTCGAAAAATCTCGTTCCCACATACGACTCAGCCGAGTGGCTTTGCTTCACTCGGCCGAAGGGAGAAACTCCGTTCGGCCGAGTGGCACTGTCACTCGGCAATTTTCGCCCTAGGAGGGTATCTGTTTCACTCGGTCGAGTGACTAAACGTACTCGGCCGAGTGGCAGTTAATACTGAAATGCACAAAAAAGACAGAGAGTTGGTTCCGCAGACTTCCCTGGTTGGTGCCCCACTCGACCGAGTGGGGTCCTTTGCTCGGCCGAGTCGCATATGATACTCGGCCGAGTGGCGAGCTGTTTTCTACTTCGGTGCTCCGTTTTCGCTCTACTCTCTGTTTTTCTTTCTCCAGTTGGTTTCTTCCTCTTCCTAAGCCTCGAGCGCATTCCTGGAGCGCTCTTCTTTGCCTCGGTCATCCTCCATATGATAGATCTCCTTTTCTCCTCTCCTGTCATAGAAATTAAGACCCGTTGTCACGATTTTTATGGGCAATTGACTCAAAACACTAATAAAGTATAAAACAAAAGTGAAAACCAAAATAAAAATAATGTAAAAATCGTTGGGTTGCCTTCCGACAAGCGCTCGTTTAAGGTCTTGAGCTCGACCCCTTTGGATTTTCAATTTAGCGCGGGATGTTGGGTGCATACGAGATGCACCCGTCGAATTTGCCGGGAAGACCGCTCGGATTTGGATCGTGGTGGTGCGTGGTCTTCCTCAGTGCCCCTTCATCATGGGTAATGTTGGGGGATGGCTCTCCCAAGCTTGAGCTTGTTCCGGTCTTTGACTTCGCCGGTGACACCGATCTTTGAATCGGTGGAGCTTTCTTCGGATTCTTCAATGTCGAGAGCTTGCAAAGCTCTCGTATTCTCGCGACATCAGCGTCGCCATCATCATTCTCCGTGGAGCTATTGGGAGAGTCCTCCATCTTCTCTTCTTCGACCAAATCTTGGCCTTCTTCAAAGCCATCATCGTGGAGTGCACCGATGGAGTGGGGGATAGCCTCTGCAATGACCTCGTCAAGGAGGTCCACATAATCTAGATCCTCATAATACGGCATGTGCTTCATAGCCTTTGGTATATGGAGCTCGACTTTAATGTTGCCGACATTCAAGGTAAGAGTCGCACATCGACGATTACACCGGCGGTGGCGAGGAATAGGCATCCAAGTATGAGCGATGTGTCATCCTCCTCCTTGATATCCATGATCACAAAATCACAAGGCAAGCATATGCCTCCCGAAACTTGGAGTGGGATGTTCTCCACGATCCCAACCAGCCTAGTGATCCGACCGTCCGCGAGTTGAATCCTCATGTCGGTCGGCTTTAAATCGGTGTCGGTGCTCAACTTCTGGAACATGGTGAGAGGCATGAGGCTCACACTAGCGCCCAAATCAACCAATGCTTTTTGTAAGGGGACGCCTCCTAGTGTGCAAGGAATCCGGAAACTCCCGGGATCTTTAAATTTGGCGGGCTCCTTTTCCTTCCTAGTGAACCAAGTTCCTTGTTCCACGAGCATGATCTTCTCTTTCCTTTTCCTTCCCGTAATCAAGTCCTTTAAGAACTTCGCGTAGGATGGGATTTCCACTATGGCATCAAGGAAAGGGATATTGAGGCTCACCCCTCTCAAGTATTCGAGGAACTTGGCTAGCCTCTTCTCGGTCTTGGCTTTAGCTAGCCGTTGAGGGAAAGGTACCGGTTGCATGAATCGGCGCTCATCAATAGGTTCCTCCACTCTAGATTTTGCTCCTTCTTGCGGCTCCTTCTCTTTTTCCACCTCAATTGCCGGCTCGCTCTCTTCTAGAATTTCCACTACAGGTTCCTTGGCTTGAATCATGACGGGAGTGGTATCCTTCCCGCCTCTTGTCGTAACTGCAACAACCGCATTGATATGGCCGGTGTTGCCCCGTGGATTTGGCTTGGGTTGAGCCGGTAATTGTTGGTTATTTCTATTGAGCAACGCAAGTTGCTCCCCAATTTGAGCGACGACGGTGATAAGAGAATCTTGTCCCGCCTTCAACGTGGCGTTAATCTTTCTCTGCTCCACCATAAGCTCCTCCACCTTAGCTTCAAAATCCGAACGTGGTTGAGCTTGCGGAGGGTTGGGATTTCTCCAACCTTGATTATACCCGGGTGGCCTATAAGGTCCCACTTGTTGCCTAGGTGGGAAGTTTTGTTGCGGTGGCCCCCTTGGTTGATAATTCGGTTGTGGTGGTGGAGCCCGAGCTTGAGGAGGTTGTTGTGGTGAGGGGTTCAAGGCACCATCATTATTAGCATAGGAAAAACCCGGATGGTTTCTAGCGGCCGGGTTGGCCCAATATCCGGAATTCCCCGCAACATACTGAATTTGCTCCAAAGCTCCTTCTCCATGCTCTCCACCTACATACATGGCCTGGGATTGGTCTTGCCAATCACTCATATGGTTTGTCGGTGCGGATGTAGAAGGAGCTCCATGCGGCTCGGTAATGTATTTCTCCAAGCTCTCCACTACCTTGTGGAGAGAGTCAAATTTGCTAGCAAGCTCCGCCACGGCCTTGGCCTCATAAATACTCGTGTGCTTCAAGGAGGACGAAGAATGTCCTCGCTCGTCGCCCCACTGTTGGTTGTTGGAGGCCATCTCCTCTAGTAAGGCAGTAGCTTCATCGGAGGTCTTTGACAAAATGGCTTCGTTGGCGGTAGCATCAATAATCTGTTTTGTGCCCGGTTGGAGTCCATTGTAGAAACTGTGGACAAGCTCCCAATCCTCTATGCTGTGATGGGGGCATTGATGCTGCAAGTCCTTGAAGAGATCCCACGCCTCATAGAGAGTCTCCTGATGTCATTGCTTGAAGGACATGAGAGCACTTCTTATCTTCACCGTCTTGGAGGGCGGGTAAAATTTGTCGACGAAGGCACTCGCCAATTCATCCCAAGTGGTGAAGATTCCTTCAGCCTGCATCCTCAACCAATATAAGGCTTTGTCCTTGAGTGTGAAGGGGAAGATGCGCAGTCTGATAGCATCTATAGAGACGCCCGGCATTTGGAAGGTGGCACATTTTGATAAAAAGAGCTGGATGTGGTAGTGAGGGTTTTCATGGGAATTCCCATGAAAAGGGTCTTGCTGCATCAGAACTACCAAACCAGTCTTCAACTCGAAATTTTTGTCGGCCGCCAACTCCGGCATAGCTATGGACGAGGTCGTGGAGGAAGTCTTAGGCCGAAGCCTATCTCTAATGGAAATGATCCTCGCCATTCGCGCCGCCAATTCTTCGGGTGTCTCAGGATGGGTCATAAAATTCCCTTCCGTATCGAGTCTCCTCTCCGCTCTGATCTTCCTCAATGTACGTTCGATCTCTGGATCGTATAGTATTTCTTCGGGGTCCGCTGTGGATCTCGTGTACATGCAAGGAAAAACAGAGTTTCAAAGAAATAGTTAGCACAAAGGAAGGGTAAAATAAAAATAAAAATAATAAAACAAAAAGAAAAATAGCTAGGTAGGTAGAATCAAACACTATCGCCTCCCCGGTAACGGCGCCAAAAACTTGATCGCGCCCCGGATACACACCCGGGACGAGACTCGCTAGTCTACCGCAAGCGCACGGTGTAGAGGCGAGCGGGTATCGAACACGAGGAGGGCAAATGACGGTGTCTTCTTCAATTCACCTGGCTATAAGAACAGTCGAGAAATATTCGCAATAAAGCGGTCACATTCGTTCAATTGTATAAAGAAAATATCAAATCAATAAAAACGCCTAGGGATAGGGAATCCCCGCTACAAACTGTATCTCGTCATTGTGATTCGTAGATTTCACAATTGCTAGACTTGAAATTCAGGTGAACTAGTTGCAACTAAATGTGGAACCAAGCTCACGCTCTCGCGTTATTGCCGGTCTATAGCAAACCTAGAGTAGGGTCCAATCTCTTGCAAACCCTAACCTAGGCAAGCTAGCGTGAAGAACAACATCATCGTTCAATCGTATCTCGAGCCCACTCTCGTGCAAACTCGAGCTACGACCTATGTAACGACTGGTTTTCATGTATCTGGATTTATTATATTATATTATATGTTTTGGTGGATTTACTCCTTGTGTGTGGTTTCCTTCTCCGTTGCTTCATTTTCGATCGTTTCGTCGCGTTTTCCTAGCTTCTTCCGTTGATCGTCGATTTTGGAGTAAGTCATTCGTGACGGGCTTCATATCGGTCATATATTATTGTTAGATCAAGCCTAGGAGTCTTAGGAATCGATCCCGGAGCTTCGCGCTCCATTTCGGAACTTTTGGTGCATGTTAGCCGGTATAAGAAGGGGCACCGACCGACTAGATGACGATCCAGTCGGTCGAAAAAACCTTCTTGAACCGACTAGTTGGCTTTGTAAATTTCTCAGGAGTTACTGTTTATCGATAGTCGGTCTAAGAACATTGGTCGACCGACTAGGTTGCAAACTAGTCGGTCAGTAATGCTTCTTTAACCGACTAACTCATTAACTATTCTTGGTACCAGTTACTGTTCATTCGTAGTCGGTCTAAGTTCATCTTTCGATCGACTAGTTGTTAAACTAGTCGGTTAAGTTTTGTACTCAGACCGACTAATTCTTAGTTCTTCTATACAGTCGAATACTGTAACGACTGCTTTTCATGTATCTGGATTAATTATAATATAATATGTGTTTTGAATGGATTTTCTCCTCATGTGTGGTTTTCGTCTCCGTAGCTTTCATTTTCGATCGAAACGTCGTATTTTCTCGTTTCTTCCTTAGGATTGTCGATTTCGAAGTACGTCGTTTGTGACGGGCTTCATAACGGTCGTATCTTATTATTAGATCAAGCCTAGGAGTCTTAGGATTCGATCACGGGGCCTCGCGCTCCGTATCGAAACTTTTGGTGCTCATTAGCCGGTGTAAGAAGGGGCACCGACCGACTAGATGACGATCCAGTCGGTCGGCAATCCTTCTTGGACCGACTAGTGAGCTTTCTAAATATTCTCAGGAGTTACTGTTTATCGTTAGTCAATCTAAGAAGAGTTGTTGACCGACTAGGTTGCAAACTAGTCGGTCGGCAATGCTTCTTGAACCGACTAACACATCATCTAAATTTTAGTTGAGTTACTGTTCACTCTTAGTCGGTCTAAGAACGTTCATCGACCGACTAGTTGCTAAACTAGTCGGTCGGTACCTGTTCATGGACCGACTAACTCTAAACCCTATTTTCGTTCAGGAGTTACTGTTTACACTTAGTCGGTCTGCGTTGGTCGACCGACCGACTAGTTGCCAAACTAGTCGGTCAGTGGTTGTTCTTTGACCGACTAGTCTGTGTTAAAACCCTAATTTCTGGGCAGCCGCCAGCTCAACCTATTTATACCCAACCCAATCGTTTTCTTCTTCTCCAACACGACCCTAAGCCCTAGTTTCTTCCCCTCTAAGCCCTCATCTTCCTCCAAGCTTCAATCCTTCATCTCAAGCCCTAAATCCATCATCCAATCCATCCATTCACTCTATCTACCCCTCATCTTCCCCAAATCTCCATCGAAACCCATCAAAACCCCCAAATCACCCAAAACCCTAGTTTCCCCCAAACTTCTCCAATCCTTTCCAAATCTGGTCCTAGGGTTCCCCGGAGTGTTTCTTCCGCCTTCTCTCGGTAAGAAATCGATCTACCGTTGTTTTTATAACTTATTTATAATTTTATGAAACCCTAATAATATTTCATGTTGTTTGATGATTGGTCCCCCAAAACAGCGATTTCCCCGTAGATTGGCATCCGTGTGACGAAGTGGTCGTCGTCCCCGGTGCTAGGCAAGTGAAACTTGCCACTTAGGGTTTAGGCCATGTTTTTAGGCCATTTGCTTGTTGTAGGCGTAAAAGAGGCTAGGCGACGAAATGATACTCGCCTAGGCGCAAATTGGGGAACTAGCTTGACAACGAAGCTAGTTCCGACATTTAGCATGTTGCACAAATACCATGTCATGTTTACTTTCCCTTAACGGTACGCAAATTAAAGGTCATGTCATTGCATTCTTTAAGTGTTTCTGTGATTGCGTAGCTCCGCTACGAATGCTTGTGTTCCTGGCTTGTGTTCCAGAAGCGGGCCATGTGTTGGTTGATAGCCAATGCCCGGATTGCGTGTTTCTTGGCTCGTGACCAGAAGCGAGCATAATGAGTTGGAAACCCCAACGCTCGGTATTGAATCGTGAACTAAGAAACAAGCTCCCGTGCGGGGCAACCCTGGCTCACTAGCTGGGCTCATGTACAGGGACCCTGGCTTGTTTAGTGCGGGATGGGGTGAGGGTTAAGCGGCCATTCAACTGGGGGTCTGTTTGATCAACAACTGTAGTTGTAAGGCGTAAACTCTTTGGGGTGGGGTAGTGTTTAGTGCCGATCGGACTGAAATGCTATGCCATTCAGCGAAGGGCGTAAACATCTACAAAACAATGTGGATTGATTGATAGTAGCTTGGCTACTCTTGTCTTGTCTTGTCCCGATGATTGCTCTCAAGTACAAATCGTCTTGCCATGTCTTAAATGTGCACTCATGTTATAACTGCCATGTCATGCATACTAAACTGCTAGGTTGCTAGTTGCCTCACTTTCAGTTTCCTTGCCCAAGTCTTTTAGACTTGCTGACATGTGCCCCTCTCTCTTTTGGGTGACGCATGTTAGACCTTGAGCCTGAGTTGCCAGCTGAGGGTGAGGTGTTTGCGGACGCCGAGCTTGAGCCCGTGTTGGACAGGGAGTACGTGGACACTGGGGACCAGTCCTAGTGTCTCCGTTGCGTTTTAATTTTGTTAGACAGTTGTTTGTTATCGGTGCGTGGCACCTATACTTATTTATGTCGTTGCTTTTGTTTGGCCTTGTTCTGGGCCCTTAGACTCTTTCTTTTTAGCCTGGTGGCTTTTCTGTGATGTTGAATATTTTGTGGACAAACTTTGGGATTGGTATTTCATATCCGTCTTATATTATTATTGTTGTTGTTTCGATTGCAATTACAGGGACCTGCTTATACTAAGTTGACGCTTATCGGGTTTGGGGCTTTGCCGCTCCACTCCCGTGTGGACCTTTTCACGTCTCGCCTCCATTTTTGGGAAGCGGGTCGTGACAGGTTTTAGTGGTGGCCCATGCAGGTCCTCTGTAACTGCAATTATCGGGATAACGATAATAATGCAAGATTGTCCAACAAATAATTTCGACCTCTGAGCCCTAAGCTATGAGTCTAATTGTTTCGTTTTCTGCGTCATTAGATGGCAGGAAGGCGGATCACCCGTGGGAGTGGTAGTGGTGCGCCCCCTCATGACGAGGAGCCTGAGCGGGAGCCCACTAATGGGGAGATGATGAGGATGATGTTGCAGATGATGCAGGTTCAGCAGGGTGTGCTTCTGCAGGTGCAGAATGCTCCGGTGACTCGAGCTGCTCGGGTGGTGGAAGCCCCTCGCCCTGAGCCCGGGGCGAAGCAGTTCAGGGAGCTGGGTCCTGCGTATTTTGATGGAACCGAAGGTCCCCTAGCTGCTGATGAATGGATGAGGAATATTGAGGACAATCTGAAGATGTCCAAGGTCAACGAAGTTAGTTGGGTTGACTTGGCGAAGCGCCAGCTGAAGGATAACGCCAGGAATTGGTGGGATGCTGAGGAAAAGATGTTGGTAGAGCCGATCGTCTGGGCTACCTTCAAGGCCAGATTTGATGGTGAGTTCTTCCCAAAGGCTGCCAGGGAAGAGATGCTGCAGCGTTTTATCGAGCTGAAGCAGGGGAACTCGTCGGTGAACATGTACCACCAGGAGTTCATGAGGCTGAGTCGGTTTGCACCAAAGATGGTGCAGGACGCTGAGGAGAGAGCTCAGAGGTTTCTGCAGGGGCTTGCTTCAGAGCTCCAGAGTTTTGTGACCTCTTCTGACCGGGAATCTTATCAAAGGTTTTGGTCGCTGCCAAGAGGCAGGAGCTGCTTGTGAACCAGAGGAAGGGGTCTGTTGTTGGTGCTGCAAGGAGGCCTGTGGAACAAGCGAGAGCTGTGGTTAGACCTGGATTCAGGCCTAATCAGTCCGCTCAGTTTAAGAGGCCGGGAGGGCCTATTCTGAAGTCTTGCCATTTCTGCGGCAAGCCTGGCCACGTCAAGGATCAGTGTCGGAAGTTTTTGGGCCAGTGTCTGGTTTGCGGTGATGCCTCCCATGTCGCGAGGGATTGTCGGCATGCGGGTCCGCTGCGAAGGGCTCCTGTTGCAGCTCAGCCGTTGCAGCAGCGAGCGCCTGTTCCTGCTGGACGTGGAGCGGCTCTTGTTCCACAGGGGCAGGCTTTTCGGCAGGCTGTTCCGCCGAGGAGGCAGGCATTTCTGATGTCTGAGGAGGAGGTTTTGGCCATGGATGAGGTCATTGCAGGTAACTTTCGATCTAGATTGTTCCTTCCTTAATTAATTGATTGTTAAATTATGTGAATGCTTGTGTATGGTGTTGCTAGAATAAGATTTGATCGATTAGACTGTTTGTTAGGTGTGGTTTTGGTTTGCACGTTCCCTGCCCGAGTCCTCTTTGACTCAGGTGCGTCAATGTGCATTTTGGCCCAGAGCTTCGTGGAGAAGCATTCCTTGTCGACGTCCCCTCTCTCTAAGAGTTGGAATATCGTCACAGGGAATGGAGTAGTCACGGTGCATCGTGGATGCAGTCCTTGCTCTGTGGTGGTTTGTGGACATGAGCTTTATACTGATTTTATTGTCCACAACATCACCAACTACGATGCGTTCTTTGGGATGGATTGGCTTGCGAGCTTCTATGCTACGATCGACTGCAGGAGGAAGAAGGTGGTGTTCGAGATTCCCGGACATCCAGTATTTGAGTTCAGTCGTGGTAGCAGTTCGCTTGGTCCTGTCAGATTTCGGGCCAGGCCGATGGAGGCAGTAGCTATGCAGATGGAGCTGGAATGGCCAGATGTGGTGCGAGATTTTGGCGACGTCTTCCCCGAGGAGATGTCTGGTTTGCCGCCTGATCGAGCTCTGGAATTTTCTATTGATCTTGTTCCAGGTGCGCAACCGATTTCGAAGGCGCTGTATCGTATGGCTCCTGCAGAATTGGAAGAGTTGCGGAAGCAGTTGGATGAGCTGTTGCTGAAGGGTTATATTAATCCTAGTGTGTCTCCGTGGGGAGCACCGGTGTTGCTTGTTAAGAAGAAGGATGGTTCGCGTCGCATGTGCGTGGACTATTGGGGATTGAATGCGGTAACCATTAAGAATAAATACCCGTTGCCTCGCATCGATGATATTTTTGATCAGCTTGGAGGTTCGAGGGTGTTTTCTAAATTGGATCTGAGGAGTGGTTACCATCAGTTGAAGGTGAAGAGGGATGATGTTCCGAAAACAGCGTTCAGGACGAAGTATGGACACTATGAGTTTGTGGTTATGCCTTTCGGCGTAACTAACACGCCCGCAGTTTTCATGAATCTGATGAACCTGATTTTCTACGACTTTTTGGATAAGTTTGTCGTTATCTTTATCGACGACATTCTGATTTATTCGAAGTCGGAGGAAGAGCATGCGTCGCACTTGAGGACGGTGTTGGAGATCTTGAGGAAGCATCGTTTGTATGCCAAGTTTTCGAAGTGCGAGTTTTGGCTGGATCAAGTTGCTTTTCTGGGGCATGTGGTGACTGGGGATGGTATTTCTGTGGATCCCGAGAAGATTAGGGCCATCAGGGAGTGGCCTGTTCAGTCATCTGCGTCTGAGATTCGGAGTTTCCTTGGACTTGCTGGTTACTATCGGCGATTCATTAAGGACTTTTCCCGTATTGCTGAGCCGATGACCAGGTTGACGCGGAAGGATGTTGCTTATGTTTGGTCGGGTGATTGCGAGAGTGCTTTTGGTATTCTGAAGGAGAGGTTGACGAGTGCCCCTATTCTTGTCGTGCCTGATCGCAGCAGTGGATTTGAGATCTTTTGCGATGCTTCTGGCAAGGGTCTCGGTTGTGTGTTGCATCAGCACGGGCATGTTGTTGCGTATGCGTCTCGTCAGCTTAAGGTTCATGAGAAGAATTACCCGACGCATGATTTGGAGTTGGCTGCCGTTGTGTTTGCTCTTAAGATTTGGAGGCACTTCTTGTTGAGTGAGAAAGTGAAAATCTTCACCGATCACAAAAGCTTGAAGTATATTTTCACTCAGAAGGAGCTCAACATGCGACAGCGTCGATGGTTGGAGCTTATGGCGGATTATGAGATTGATCTGCAGTATCACCCTGGCAAGGTGAATGTGGTTCCTGATGCGCTGAGTAGGCTTCCAGCGGTGATGATTTTGACCTCGGAGTGGAGGTTGCAGCAGGATTTTTGTGAGTCTGGCGTGGAGATTGTTCTTCCTGGAGAGGCTTCTTCGTTGATGTACATGCAGGTACAGTCGACGATCGTGGATCGGATTAAGGCTGGCCAGGCCGGAGATCCGAAGTTGGTAAGGATTCGGGAGATGGTGGAAGCCGGTCTGCGGACTGACTTTTTGATTCATGAGGATGGCTCGCTGAGGTTTGGAGCCAGGTTGTGTGTGCCGGCTGGGGATATTAGAGAGGAGCTGATGGTGGAGGCACACAGTTCGCCGTATTCTGTGCATCCTGGTGGCACCAAGATGTACCAGGATCTTCGTCTGAATTATTGGTGGCATGGTATGAAGGGGAGCGTGGCTCAGAGTGTAGCCAAGTGCTTGGTTTGCCAGCAAGTGAAGGCGGAGCATCAGCGTACGGCCGGGTTGCTACAACCGCTTCCGATTCCGGAGTGGAAGTGGCAGCACATCAATATGGATTTCGTGACTAGACTACCTCGGAGTCCGAAGCAGAATGACGCGATTTGGGTGATCGTAGATCGATTGACCAAATCTGCGCACTTTATTCCATTCCGAGTGGGACAGTCCACGGAGGTGCTAGCGAGGAGATATATGGAGGAAGTCGTGCGACTTCATGGAGTCCCCGTGAGTATCGTGTCGGACAGAGACACGAGGTTCACATCTCAGTTTTGGCAGAGTTTGCAGAAGGGTTTGGGTACGCGTCTGAGTTTCAGCACGGCGTACCATCCGCAGACGGATGGCCAGTCCGAGAGGACGATTCAGATTTTGGAAGACATGCTGAGGGCGTGCATGTTGGATTTCAAGGGTTCGTGGGAGGACCATCTACATCTGGTCGAGTTTTCCTACAACAACAACTTCCAGGCGAGTATTGGCATGGCGCCTTTCACCGCTCTTTATGGGAGGAAATGTCGATCGCCATTGAGTTGGGATGACGTTGGTGATCGGGAGTTGTTGGGGCCTGAGATGATCGTGGAGGCCGTGGATATCGTCAGGAATATTCGGGAGAGGTTGAGGATTGCTCAGGACCGTTTTAAGCATTGGGCGGATGCTAAACGTCGTCCTTTGGAATTTCAGCCGGGCGACCATGTGTTCTTGAAGATTTCCCCGAATCGTGGTGTGATTCGTTTCGGGAAGCGTGGGAAGTTGAGCCCGCGATACATTGGACCATTTGATGTTTTGGAGAGGGTTGGCGAGGTAGCTTATCGCTTGGCCTTGCCGCCATCTTTGGAAGGAGTTCACAATGTTTTCCATGTGTCGCAGCTTCGTCGATACATTAGCGATCCATCTCATGCCGTGGATTTCTCGGAGATCGCCGTTCGCTCAGATTTGACGTATGACCAGCATCCAGTGCAGATTCTGGACAGGCGTCAGAAATCGCTTCGGAACAAGGTTGTCAATCTTGTGAGAGTGATGTGGCGGCACGGTTCGCCGGGAGAGTCTACTTGGGAGAGAGAAGATGAGATGCGAGAGCGCTACCCACTTTTGTTTCCGGACTCGTGAGTATTTGGGAATTCCGAGGACGGAATTTTTCTTAAGTTGGGGAGGATGTAACGACTGCTTTTCATGTATCTGGATTTATTATAATATAATATGTGTTTTGAATGGATTTTCTCCTCATGTGTGGTTTTCGTCTCCGTAGCTTTCATTTTCGATCGAAACGTCGTATTTTCTCGTTTCTTCCTTAGGATTGTCGATTTCGAAGTACGTCGTTTGTGACGGGCTTCATAACGGTCGTATCTTATTATTAGATCAAGCCTAGGAGTCTTAGGATTCGATCACGGGGCCTCGCGCTCCGTATCGGAACTTTTGGTGCTCATTAGCCGGTGTAAGAAGGGGCACCGACCGACTAGATGACGATCCAGTCGGTCGACAATCCTTCTTGTACCGACTAGTGAGCTTTCTAAATATTCTCAGGAGTTACTGTTTTTAGTTAGTCGGTCTAAGAAGAGTTGTTGACCAACTAGGTTGCAAACTAGTCGGTCGGCAATGCTTCTTGAACCGACTAACACATCATCTAAATTTTAGTTGAGTTACTGTTCACTCTTAGTCGGTCTAAGAACGTTCATCGACTGACTAGTTGCTAAACTAGTCGGTCAGTACCTGTTCATGGACCGACTAACTCTAAACCCTATTTTCGTTCAGGAGTTACTGTTTACACTTAGTCGGTCTGCGTTGGTCGACCGACCGACTAGTTGCCAAACTAGTCGGTCAGTGGTTGTTCTTTGACCGACTAGTCTGTGTTAAAACCCTAATTTCTGGGCAGCCGCCAGCTCAACCTATTTATACCCAACCCAATCGTTTTCTTCTTCTCCAACACGACCCTAAGCCCTAGTTTCTTCCCCTCTAAGCCCCCATCTTCCTCCAAGCTTCAATCCTTCATCCCAAGCCCTAAATCCATCATCCAATCCATCCATTCACTCTATCTACCCCTCATCTTCCCCAAATCTCCATCGAAACCCATCAAAACCCCCAAATCACCCAAAACCCTAGTTTCCCCCAAACTTCTCCAATCCTTTCCAAATCTGGTCCTAGGGTTCCCCGGAGTGTTTCTTCCGCCTTCTCTCGGTAAGAAATCGATCTACCGTTGTTTTTATAACTTATTTATAATTTTATGAAACCCTAATAATATTTCATGTTGTTTGATGATTGGTCCCCCAAAACAGCGATTTCCCCGTAGATTGGCATCCGTGTGACGAAGTGGTCGTCGTCCCCGGTGCTAGGCAAGTGAAACTTGCCACTTAGGGTTTAGGCCATGTTTTTAGGCCATTTGCTTGTTGTAGGCGTAAAAGAGGCTAGGCGACGAAATGATACTCGCCTAGGCGCAAATTGGGGAACTAGCTTGACAACGAAGCTAGTTCCGACATTTAGCATGTTGCACAAATACCATGTCATGTTTACTTTCCCTTAACGGTACGCAAATTAAAGGTCATGTCATTGCATTCTTTAAGTGTTTCTGTGATTGCGTAGCTCCGCTATGAATGCTTGTGTTCCTGGCTCGTGTTCCAGAAGCGGGCCATGTGTTGGTTGATAGCCAATGCCCGGATTGCGTGTTTCTTGGCTCGTGACCAGAAGCGAGCATAATGAGTTGGAAACCCCAACGCTCGGTATTGAATCGTGAACTAAGAAACAAGCTCCCGTGTGGGGCAACCCTGGCTCACTAGCTGGGCTCATGTACAGGGACCCTGGCTTGTTTAGTGCGGGATGGGGTGAGGGTTAAGCGGCCATTCAACTGGGGGTCTGTTTGATCAACAACTGCAGTTGTAAGGCGTAAACTCTTTGGGGTGGGGTAGTGTTTAGTGCCGATCGGACTGAAATGCTATGCCATTCAGCGAAGGGCGTAAACATCTACAAAACAATGTGGATTGATTGATAGTAGCTTGGCTACTCTTGTCTTGTCTTGTCCCGATGATTGCTCTCAAGTACAAATCGTCTTGCCATGTCTTAAATGTGCACTCATGTTATAACTGCCATGTCATGCATACTAAACTGCTAGGTTGCTAGTTGCCTCACTTTCAGTTTCCTTGCCCAAGTCTTTTAGACTTGCTGATATGTGCCCCTCTCTCTTTTGGGTGACGCATGTTAGACCTTGAGCCTGAGTTGCCAGCTGAGGGTGAGGTGTTTGTGGATGCCGAGCTTGAGCCCGTGTTGGACGGGGAGTACGTGGACACTGGGGACCAGTCCTAGTGTCTCCGTTGCGTTTTACTTTTGTTAGACAGTTGTTTGTTATCGGTGCGTGGCACCTATACTTATTTATGTCGTTGCTTTTGTTTGGCCTTGTTCTGGGCCCTTAGACTCTTTCTTTTTAGCCTGGTGGCTTTTCTGTGATGTTGAATATTTTGTGGACAAACTTTGGGATTGGTATTTCATATCCGTCTTATATTATTATTGTTGTTGTTTCGATTGCAATTACAGGGACCTGCTTATACTAAGTTGACGCTTATCGGGTTTGGGGCTTTGCCGCTCCACTCCCGTGCGGACCTTTTCACGTCTTGCCTCCATTTTCGGGAAGCGGGTCGTGACAAATACTGTTCACTTTTAGTCGGTCTAAGAACGTTCATCGACCGACTAGATGACAAACTAGTTTGTCAGTAGTTGTTCTTTGACCGACTAAATCTAAATCCTATTTTTGCATAGGAGTTACTGTTTGGACTTAGTCGGTCTGCGTTGGTCAACCGACCGACTAGTTTCCAAACTAGTCGGTCAGTGGTTGCTCTTTGACCGACTAATCACTGTTGAAACCCTAATTTCTGGGCAGCTGCCAGCACTTCCTATTTAAACCCCTCCCAAACGTTTTCTTCTTCTTCTTCTTCAACTCTAAACCTAATTTCTCCCCCATTGAGCCCCCTACTACCTCAAACCCTTATTCCTTCATCCCAAGCCCAAAATCCATCATACAAACCCTCACTTAACACATTCTACCTCTCATCTTCCTCAAACTTTCATCAAATCCCCCAAAATCCCCCAAAACCCCATTTCTCCATATTTTCCCCATCTATTCCAGATCTAAACCCTAGGTTCCCCGGAGCATTTCTTCCGTTGCCGTGCTTGCTTGGCGTCATTCTTCCGCTTCCGATACGGTAATAATCGTTCTCTTAATGTTTTCATAACCCGTTGTGTTTTTGTGAAACCCTAATGAAATGAATGTTGTTTTGATGATTGTTTCTCAATAACAGCGACTTCCCTGTAGATTAGCGTCCGTGGGACGAACCCTCGTTGATCGTCATCCTCGGTGCTAGGCAAGTGAAACTTGCCACTTAGGGTTTGGGCCATGTCTTAGGCCATTTGCTTGTTGTAGGCGTAAAAGAGACTAGGCGACGAAATGATACTCGCCTAGGCGCAAATTCCGGAACTAGCTTGACAACGAAGCTAGGACCGTCATTTATCGTGTTGCATAACTATCATGTCATGTTTAATTTTGATTAACGGTACACGAATAAATGGTCATCCATGCTATCCATGTTGTATGTCGCATTCGTAGCACACGCTACAATACTTGTGTTTCCTGGCCCGTGTTCCAGAAGCGGGCTACGTGGGTTGGTTGATAGCCAATGCCCGACCTACTTGTTTACCGGCTAGGCACCTGCGTTGCAGGCATAACCCTACGCCATACATGTTAAATACACTTCCTGGCTCGTGTTCCAGAAGCGAGCATTCCGTGTTCGGGGTAATTCCCTGGCTCGATACACGTGGAGGGGTAGAGATAAACGGTCACTTGAGCTTAGGAGTTGGCCCGATCAGCCACTCTAGCCAACAGGCGGAATCTCTGTGCACAACTTGTTTACTTGACTGTTCACTTGACGTGAACCACTTGACTTGTACTTGTCCGTGTTTTACTTGTTATCCGTGACATACTTGCTACTTGTACTTCCCTTTACTTGTCACTTCCATACTATACTTGCCATGC
This sequence comes from Scilla litardierei, assembly GCA_030789695.1. Classification (NCBI taxonomy): domain Eukaryota; kingdom Viridiplantae; phylum Streptophyta; class Magnoliopsida; order Asparagales; family Asparagaceae; genus Scilla; species Scilla litardierei. The sequence continues at coordinate 136,657,908 of CM061137.1, read as the reverse complement.
CATGCATCATACTATAACTGCTAGGTTGCTAGTTTACCTTACCTTCAGTTTCCTTGCCCAAGGCTTTTAGACTTGCTGACATGTGCCCCTTTACTCTTTTGGGTGACACATGTTAGATCCCGAGCCTGAGTCCGTTGTTGAGGATGAGGTGTTTGCGGACGCCGTGCCCGAGTCTGTGTTTGGCGAGGAGTACGTGGACACTGGGGACCAGTCCTAGTGTCTTCGTTGAGCTTTTCCTCTTTTTGTCTTAGACTGCTGTAGTTGTCGGTGCGCAGCACCTATACTCTATTTACGTTTGCTTTTGTTTGGCCTTGTTCTGGGCCCTTAGACTCTTTCTTTTAGTCTGGTGGCTTTTCTGGATGTTGAACTTATTTTTAATGTTGGACAATTTCTGAGATTGAGATTTTGTTTCTGTCTCTCCTTGTGTTATTATTGTTGTTCCGTTTGTGGTTACAGTGACCTGCTTATGTCAGATTGACGCTTATCGGGTTTGGGGCTTCACCGCTCCACTCTCGTGCGGACCTTTTCACGTCTCGCCTCCATTTTAGGGAAGCGGGGCGTGACAACCTAGGTTGGGATAGTTCCTACCCGTCCAATCTCTTGCAAACGGGTATTGGTATAGAATTGCAATCGAAACCCCTAGTTTCGGTCCAATCTCTTGCAAACCGATTCCAGAGAAACCCAATTGTAACCCAATTCGAATTTCTAGGGCTTCCTATCGAGTTGGGATCCAATCTCTTGCAAATCCCAATCGGTATGAATCCCTAGCTATTCGTATTAAATCGATCCCAAACTAACCCTAATCAATTCTAGCAAGAATTTCACCAGTTCATCGGAAATTAGAAATAGGGTTCGTAGGGTTCATCCCTACGCCCTAAGACGATAAAACTACTCACAATTCATAATGCAAATCATTAGAAATTCAATAATAAAAATAATAGAATTCATTGCAATAGACAATATATCAATAAAAATGAGGTTTTTGATAGAAAGAGAGACAAACCAATGAAGATTCAATAGCATCCAACAAAATAGAACTTTTTGTCTCTCTCCAAAGAACTAAATCTAATCCCCTCAAAAGTAATCAAAAAGGGCTGCCAAAAATCTAAAAAAGCTCTCTAAACTAGGTTAAAAACCGGGGTTAAATACCCCCCAAAATCGCCCAAAAAACTGTGACAAAATTGCCCCTGCGCAGCTTGAAAATCGCACTTTACGCTACAGGCAGCGCGGCTCACTCGGCCGAGTGACAAATGTCACTCGGCCGAGTGACAGACCCTGACGGATTCTAGTAACTTCGGACTTTTTGGGGGTCGTCTCCTCGGGAGTCACTCGGCCGAGTGACTTTCTTCACTCGGCCAACGTGATTTCTTCATTCGGCCGAGTCGGAACTCGGGAGCTGACTGACGGATTACAGTAATTTCGGGATTTTTGGGGGTCGTCGTCGAGATGCCACTCTGGCGAGTGGTTTCTCCGTGCTCGGCCGAGTGGTCTGGCGATGCTCGGCCGAGTGCACGCTGATATTCAATCTGCTGCATGTCCGATCTGGCCGGCCGAGCGGGCTGTCGATGGTCGGCCGAGTGACTCCTTCACTCGGCCGAGTGGCATGCTGAAAATGCCCAATCTTCGTATTTTTGCTTCCTCGTCGCTCCTACGACGTTCTTTCCTCTTCCACTCCTCTCCAATCGCAGAATTCCCCTCAAAAGAGTCACGGGTGACACTCCGGAGTGGGTGCATCTCAGAATCACTCCAAATCGCTCCAAATCTCCTAAAATTCGACAAAAACAAGAAATCGTAAAAAGCATCGCAATATTGTCGAATAATCGTGAAAAACGCGATACGAGCGATCAAAATGGCATGCAAACATGCAGAAAAAAGGTGTAAAATATGGAGTGATCAGGTACCACCACCGCGGGCCCTCCCTCGTCCATCACTTTCTTACCCTTATCTTGAGGGTCGGCTTTCTCCGCAGCTCGCACACCGACAACCCTCGATTCCTCCTCCGGCGAGAGCATGGCGTCTTCACCTGCGAAGAAGAAAAAGATCAAGGTAAGCCTATATAAAGGCTCGCCAGATTCAAAGTACCTTGGGACCAGAAATCCTAAGCGAGCCGGTCGTCCTGCATCAAGGACGCCAGCCGGTGATCCGCCTCGGGCAGCTCCACCAAAATCTGTGCCTTCGCCACGTCGTCACCAGTTAACTTCACACTCTCATTCACTAGAGGGTTCAACGCCCCCCAGTTGGACATCAGCACCGCATCGACTGGCATCGCGACGAATACGAAATCCTCCATCCACCTTCCAACATCAACTGGCACCCCACCGATGAGCTCCCGTCCCCTCCTCGCACAGACGCGGTGGTACATCCCCCTCTTCCGAACTACGAAGAAATGCTGGAACAGCGCCAGTGGCGAACTCAGGGAGCTGGCGAGACATAGGACGGTGAACCCCACTAACAAGCCCCAGGAGCGGGGCTCCAGGGCGAAGTCGGCAGCTTTAGGAAGTTCAACAGGTGGACGAGATAAGGGTGGATCGGGAAGCAGAGTCCCAACTCGAAGGACCGAGCGTAAATCCCAACTTCATTATCCCCAGGCCAACATACCCTTTCCTCGGGCCCAGGGACCCGTACTTCACAGGGCGGACGCACGAACCACACCTAAATCTCCCTAATGTTGATCCTATCCGACCTACACCTGATGGCCTCAATCACCCTTGGCACGTCGGTGCGCCACATCCTCCTTCTCTGAGGCCTCTGCACCCACCACCACCTCTCCTCTTCCATTGACTCCTCTGTCGCCATACCACTACCTCCTCCGAAGTCAAACTGAGGAGCCATCGAGCAAAGGGTCAAGAGGCTAGCAGAGCAACCGAGCTAAGAGGACGATCGGAAGCGGATCTCTGTCGGGGGCAACAGCGGCAACGTCAGCAAGCGACGAGCGAAAGCCGGAAGGCACGTAGAAGAATTGAAATCGGAAGAAACTTTCCACCGGTCTTCTTCTCCCCCTACGTATAGGAAGCAACAGGCCATCCCGACCGTCGATGCGCCGTCACGTGGCGACCATCGGAGCACCCCTGACGCCTCGACTGGCGTGATGGTCACCTCAGCCACGTGTCACAAGTTCAGTAGGTGAGGCGCTTCGATTTCTCCCTTGCCCTTTCAAATCGCAATAATGACCAGCCGGGCGGGAACTCCAAGACCAACAACGCCGCTCCAGAGCACGAAGAAAAGTCCAAACCGTCGTTTTCTGGCAGGGGAAGTGGTACGTCATCTGAGCCAAGCCGGGCTTCCTCCTCGATCTCGAATGCCGAGGGCAATTGTTACGACATAAAAATCATGATAGTCCGACCTCCCATTCTAGTCCTCTAAATACACTGCTGGCACACTTGTTTTCCCGAAGGTCAGACGGCCCAGCGATAGGGCGCACCTCGCCCGAACTTCGGACGACGCTCGCCTGTCTTCCTGGGCCAGCAGGGCGCCTGTCGACCTTAGAGACTGGCGTGACTGGATAAAGGGCGCGCTCCGCCTCGGCCAAGTGATAAGGGCGCACTCAGCCATGGACCCGACGGATCGCATGCCCGTTCTCCCCCAGCTCGTCAGGAACAGCGCGCATGGTGTACGTCCGGACTGCTGGTCCTCAGTCCGGGGCGACCTAGCGGTCCATCGCTAGCTCCGCTCCTCGGAGGCACTCCGACAACTCTTTGGCACATCGGACACGACAAACAACCTAGTACAAGGATGCTACTGACACTTCCGCCGCATGACCATCTGACAAAGCACCCCCTGGCCGCTGCGCCCCTTGACACTTGATGCTTTCAGCCCTGACATCCTGACAAAAGTGCCCCTTGCCGTTGCGCCAACTGACAAAAGCATGGCTGACACCCCTGATCCTGACATCCTCGTCCGAAGCTTCCGCTGACAGCGGGGCCATCTCAGCACGTCAAGTTAGCACGCCAGATCAGCCTCACCTAACTGTCTCCATCAGGTATAAATACCCCTTCGCCTCCAATGGGGAGGGGGCTGGCAAATTATCTCTCAATCTCATTATTCACACACAAGAGCAAATGTCTTCCATATTTTTGTTCTTCCACCTCTGATAGCTCGTCACGTAAGGTGGACTCACTCTTAGTCCGACCTGCGTGTCTTGCCCCCGCTTTAAGTCCTATTACTAACTTAGGCATCGGAGACACTAAGGGTTGGACCCCCAACCCGGCCTTTCTGACGAGCTGCTCCTTGTGCAGGTCAGCCCGCCGTCACAAACTGCGCTCCGCCCTTACCTCCGGCAGTGCGGTCGTAAGGCAGAGTCCTTGGGGAACTGTTTCCGTGGTCATCCTTCGTAGTGTGCTCAGCCTCTTCACTACACTAATCACCTGTCAAATAGCCTACCCTAATCCCTCTATTAACATAACCATCGTGCCATTGGTTCCCGATTATACAAATTCATTGTACGCGAGTTTTACCCCGCAACAATTGGCGCCGTCTGTGGGAACGATGGGTCACACCCATGTCAAATTGATGATATGATAGATCACTAAAGATACCACCCTTTATCAATTTAATTGCTTCATCATCCGATGGTGCAACTTTGAGAGGGATTCAGTTATATTTAGGGACATTGGAATTATAATTAGCACTAATCCTAGATGAACCCATGACACATGCTAATCTTCCAATTCCCCCTCAATTGATCATCAAGCTTTAGTGAATCCTAGATCAAAAACCCAATTTTCCCATCTTATCCATCAATTTTGTAATGGATGCAGTATTTTTCTCATCGTTAGCCTTTCTCAATCAATTGAACTTGTGAGACTGTAGAACTACTTGTCCCTATGGATTCAACTCCAAACTCACCGGATTATATTACTTGATTGACTTCATGCACTTGGGAGTTGCATTAATTTGAGGCAAGCAACTACCTCCAAGCCGTTACTAATGAGCCAGCCCCACTTGAATAATAGCTTATCTCATCGGATGAACCATGTGGCATGTCCCATAAAACAGAGACATACAACCATTTTGATAGGCGGCGTGGATCCACCTCGGTCGGGGGCTCACTGATGTAGGCAGGTTACCCTCCAAACACTATAAATAGAGAGGAAACCCTTTCTGTCAAGTACGTAGAATCTTACACCATAAATCTTTATTTCAAACCCCCTAGTTCTTACACATTTGAGGAACCCTGGAGCAACGGCTACCCCTAGCTGCGTTTCCTCCTTTCTCCGCTTGACGCTAACTTAAGTATCGGAGCTGAATCGGATGGTCACCACATCCAGTTTATCTAACGCGCGTGTTCTTTCCTTTTTCAGGTGGCAGTGAAGGACCTTTCCCCCAGTACGGAAAAACTCACTTGACTGGGCTCTCCCGGTGCTTCAAAACTCGCTCCCTCAGCATGATCTGGGCCCCGTAAGATTCCTAGCATCAACATTTTGTAAAGAACTTGTGGCTGAATTATAAAAGAAAATGAAGCTTATACAATGTTTTGATAGGTCACCAAAATATTTTAATTATAACGGAATTGTGCATTTGTATATTTGCATCTTTAGCGCAACATATTATATTCTATCATTGATGATTGCCATTATTGAGATTGATTGTTGTATACTAAAACATAAATATCCTAATATTCTTCTAAGAATCTTCTGATTTTTAGATTATTTGCATATTGATCATATCGTTAGAATTTGAACAGTTTTACAATAATAAAACTTTTTTTCATCGCTGAATCTACAAGAAATTATAAGCATAAGGCTTACTAGATTTTTGATGTATTTATGTTTTAGTAAATGAACATCAACATAAATAGTGCCGATTGCTGTTGAAAAAGCATTGAAAATGGAGATGAGCAGTCAGTGCAAGAAATTTCCTACATTGTTCATCAAAAATTTCAAGGGGAGGTGGGTGATGTGGCCGAAGATGTCGACGACGGCGATGGCGGATGAAGGGTGGGAGTGGTGGATGAGGGAGGCGCGGGTGGGGCCCGGGATTGAGACCTTGGCGAAGGGGATGTCGGTGTCAATGGCCATGGCTGATTGAAAAAAATAGAAATTTAAATAGGGTATAATGGGTGAAGTGAGACAGTAAGCTGACGAGATTTCCAACTGCTTTTTAAATATCGGAACTATGGAAAGTTATAAGTTTGAGTTGATGACGTAGTTTGTACTTTGTTACGACAATATCAAAATTCTCATGAGAAAAACAAATCAATTTAGCAAATAATTCTTCTTTAATTTTATTCATCACTCCTCGCATTAAAACATCTAAAATTAAGAAAAAAAACTCTCAAAAACATCCTAGAAAAACTTACAAATTCTTTGGAAAAAAAGACTTGAAATTGTTATGAATCAACTACTGGGGGAGGAGCCCCCCAGCCCTTTATTTATAGGCAATATGGAGAGTACAAAGATAAGATACATGGGGATGGGCCTATCTCTAAGATAGCCCACAATCATAACCAACTCGGGTTCATATACATTCACAACACTCCCCCTTATCCAGCCATAGGTGTGGACTCTGCTCATGAATACTTCAAACTTCTGAGCATATTAAGAGTCTCACATGGGGTGGATACTTCAGGATCCTGAGTTGGTGTGATTTGCCTCGTTAAAACCTTTAGCTATGGAAACCCCTGTGGGAAAAACCGTGGTTAAGGAAAAAGAGTGCAAACACTCCCTAACTCCCCCTGATCTGTAAAAGCACGCAAGCTTTCAGATCTCGTAGGCGCCTCATCCCAATTTTCAATACAAACTTCCTAAAGGTAGCAGTAGGAAGAGCTTTAGTGAACAAGTCTGCCAGGTTGTCACATGATTGTACTTGTCTGACATCGATCACTCCATCTCTCTGTAGCTCGTGCGTCCAGAAGAATTTGGGAAAATATGCTTCGTTCTGTCGCCTTTGATGTAGCCACCTCGTAGCTGAGCTATGCAAGCAGCATTGTCCTCAAACATTGTAGTAGGTTCAAGATCCCCAGACTTCAATCCGGTCGTCACCAGGATGTGATTTACAACTGACCGTAGCCAGACACATTCTCTGCTTGCTTCATAGATGGCGATGATCTCTGAGTGATTGGATGAGGTAGCCGTCATGGTTTGCTTAACGGATCTCCAGGAAATGGATGTCCCACCATGGGTAAACACGAACCCGGTCTGTGACTTTGCATTATGGGGTCAGACTTGTAACCTGCATCAGCATAACCAACAAGCGCGGAGGATAATCCATTTTTGTAAAAGAGTCCCAAAGCTGTAGACCCTTGGAGGTAGCACAGAAGGTGCTTTACCCCGGTCCAGTGACGCTGCGTAGGCGTTGTACTGTATCTAGCTAGTAAATTTACTACGAATGCTATATCGGGACGCGTGCAATTGGCCAGATATAGAAGTGCTCCAATAGCACTCAGATAAGGAACTTCTGGACCAAGTATATCTTCCCCCACTTCCAGCGGCCGGAAGGGGTCTTTATGTTCATCAAGAGATCGTAGCACCATAGGTGTACTAAGTGGATGACATTGGTCCATATGAAATATTTGTAACATTTTCTTCGTATATGTGGTTTGGTGTAATAGGATTCCGTCTTTTAGATATTCAATCTGTAGGCCAAGGCAGAATTTCGTTTTGTCTAGGTCTTTCATTTCAAATTCTTTTGTCAGGCTTACAGATATCTCAGCGATCTCTTCAGGAGATCCAATGAGATTCAGATCGTCTACGTAGACTGCTATTATGACAAATCCTTTCCCCTTTGCTCTTATGAAGATGCTGTTGGTAGCAACACTTTCACAACCTCTATCTGTGAACTTCGTGTTTGATGATAACAAACGTCTGTGAACGTTTTTAACGTGTGTGTTAAGTGTTTCAGGAGAGGCAAAGCTTGACGAAACTCATTGTGAGACGCGACCAATATGATGGGGAGAAGGTGATACTCTACTTGGTTTGATGAGGTCACTGATTGAAACTAGGTCAGCCGTATCTTTGTTTAGGCCCTCGCCAAACATTTCACCTGGCCGAGATTTTTTTTTGGCAAAATCCCATAAGTCAACACAGTTCTATTAAAATGCAAATGGGTTTGTGGGCATTAGGCTCTCTAGTGTTTAAAAAAATTAAAGAAAACTGGGTTCGGCCTCTTGTGTCTCCTACACAAGAGTGAAAACAAAAAGGACTCAATTTTTTGGCCCATATCCTTGCAAATAACCTAAGCAGCACAAAAAGAAAGGGCCCACGGCCTGGGCTCTTCAAAAAACAAAAACGTGTTTTGTTTTTTGGTTACACGTGCTGATCATTTTTGAGAGAGGCTGCCGAAGTTCCTTCTCAAGGGTTTTTATTTTTTTTTTGTGTGCGTCGTTCTTCCTTTGCTCCTCAGACCTTCATCCAAAAATAATTCCTATAGGGCAGCCGAGTTGATATTGTTTTTTTCTCACAACTCCAATTGAAGAACCAAAATGCTCTCGGTTTTAAAAAATCAAGCAAAGGCCAAATAAATTTTTTTGAAGACCCCCAATTTTCGAAAGCACACAGCTTGCACAGATTCTATTTTTGTTTTAGAACAAAAAGGTTCTTATACTGTCATCTTTTTTTTTGAAATCCCATTCATCTTCATCCAGAGTTTTTGCAAAGGAAAGAGCCCTGAGACTTTTTTTTGAGTGCCTCATCAGGCCATGAGCATGTCTTTTGATTGATATCTAATTGGCCGTGAGTTTTTCTTTTTTGCGCAACAAAAAGTCACACAGTGGCACTTCCTTTTGGTTTGGGGTTCTGCAATTTCTTTTGGAGTTGTTGGTGGTCAGGATCAGAAATCTGTGATCAAGCACAGCCGCAAGAATTTTGTTTGGAAGAGCGTTGCTGAATTATTTGTACTGCTGCAACTAGAACTCTATCTGCTACTTGCTGATTGTTGGAACTACAGAGGGACTACTACTTGTCAGATTGATCTGACCTCGCGCTGATTGACAGAGACATCGACACCGTCACGATTGAGCAATTCTAAACTCTGAACCTTATTTTATTTGTGATTTGGTGTTGTAATCTCTGTGAAACAATTTTTTTATTTGTTTGGGGACTTGGCTAGTTGGGACTAGCCAAGAGAGAGCTTTACTAGTATTGTTATTGTTTGGGCACTTTGGTGAGTGCAGGTACTGAGGGCCAGGTGAGTGTAGGGTTGGTGCTCTAGCTACAGGTTGTACCAGTAAACTTTAATAATCTAGTATTGCTTTTGGGGCTGGACTTAGGTCGTGGGTGCGACCGAACCAGGGTAAAATCTACTGTGTATCTGTGGTTGGTTATTGTTTACATCGACTGTGGCTATAACTGCGTGTGATTTCTCGTGGGTTGCACGAGAATTTTTATAAGCCTATTCACCCCCCCCCCCCCCCCTCTAGGCTTAGATCCAGATCCAACAAGTGGTATCAAAGTCGGTTTAGAGGATCTAGCCTAGTTGATCATGTCTATGAATATGTCTGATAGTGCTTTTGCTGAGGGACAGTCTATTTCCCGTCCCCCCCAAGTTTAATGGTGTTGATTTTGCCTATTGGAAAACTAGGATGAGGATTTATTTAGCTGCTGTTGATTATGATGTATGGAGCATTGTAGAAAAAGGCTATAAACCTCCCACCATTAATGTTGCTAATAATGAAATGATAAAACCAGAAGATAAGTGGGATGACTTTGATAAGAAGCGTTTTTCATTGAATAACAAAGCGATGAATGCATTGATCTGTGCTTTAGATAAAGCTGAGTTTAACCGTATATCTCAATGTCAAACTGCGCAGGAAATTTGGCATACTCTGGAGGTGACGCATGAAGGTACATCGCAGGTTAAGGAGTCCAGACTTGCGCTACTCAGCACTGAATATGAAAGCTTCCGCATGCTTCCATCAGAGTCAATTAAAGAGATGTTTGCAAGGTTCACAGACATCGTTTACAAATCTACCTCTCTTGGAGAGCCGTACTCGAGTCTGGAGCAGATCAGAAAAATCTTAAGAGCATTGCCTAGTACCTTCCGTCCTAAAATCACAGCTATTCAGGAAGCAAGGGATTTATCGCAGATGAAAGTGGAGGATCTGATAGGGAACCTAATGTCCCACGAGCTGGAGCTGCAAAGCATTGAACTGAGAGAGAAAGATGAAATGAAGACTTCAAAGGCCATAGCCCTTCAGGCTAAAGAGGATGAAGATGGAGATGAAGAGGAGGCCTTTTTGGTGAGGAGCTTCAAGAAATATATCAGAACTGGCAACGGGAGATCAGAGATGCTGAAAAGGTTTAATCGCTCTAAATTTAATTCTAATAATAAATCTTTTGAGCAGAATACTACTGATCCGGTTACATGTTTTAAATGCAAAAGGCAGGGACATTTTATGAAGCAATGCCCTCAAGGAAAGAATAACGCTGCGGAACAAAAGGGAAAATCTTTGGTGCTCACATGGGATATGGACAACGAGGATGAATCTCAAGAGGAAGTTGCACATTCTTCTCTTTGTCTGATGGGAGAACTAGATCAGGTAAAATCTTTAACTAAAACTCAACTAGTTACTACTTTTAAAGAAATGCAAAATGAAATTGAAAGGTTGGAATCAACTGTTGAGTTACTAGAATCCCATGTAGAGAAGTTTAAAAATGCCAATTTTGAATTGCAACAAGACAATTATAATATGTCATTAGAAGTTGATGAAATTAAAGAAAAACTTGTTGCATGTAATTCTACTATTAGTTCTTTGGAAAAGGGAAAATCTCGCATGCCTACTGAAACTGAGTGTCTGAATTGCTCTACTTTGATTAAAGACATTAGCATGTTTAAACTAAATATGGTTAAGCTAGAAGTTGAAAATGAATTATTAAATGAGAAAATTTGCATGCTAATAAATGAGAGCAAAGAGCTAGAGAAGAAGATGGCCAATCTGAAAAAGAGTGAGGAAGAGAACAAAAAGGCCTTCATTAGTAAATGTACCATGCTTGTTAATGAGAACATGTTTTTAAAGTCTAAAGTATCTGATCTTGAATTGTCTATTAAAAAATTTGGTGTTGGGAAGCATTCACTAGACATTATTCTAGGTAATCAGATACAAGGAAATAACAGGCGTGGCTTGGGATATGGAAATAAAATTGATGAGAGGCCTAAAATTAATAGAAAGCATCAAAAAGAAACTGGTATAGGAAGAAGTGTGTTTGCTAAATGTTATACATGTGGTGGTGTTGGTCATGCTTATTATAATTGTAAGTATAGGAATACAAACATCAAATTTAAGCAAATTTGGGTTCCAAAAAATAAAGTGACTAACACTAGTGGACCTATTTGGATTCCTAGGTCACACATATCATGCTCTTCTTATGTGTAGGTACATGGCACGGCTAAGGAACAAAAGTGTGAGTGGTACTTAGACTCTGGCTGCTCAAGACACATGATAGGTGAAAGAGAAAAGTTCCTTAGCCTTACAAAGCATGAAGGAGGAAGTGTTACTTTATGGGACAATGGAAAATGCAAGGTAATTGGTAAAGGTGTTGTAGGTAACGACACCTTTCGGCTTACAGATGTCCTATTGGTTGAAAAGTTGAAACATAACCTCATTTCTATCAGTCAGCTGTGTGACAAAGGTATGAAAGTTGAATTTGATGAAAAACTTTGTAGAATCATTGATAGATCCACAGGTGACATTATTATTACTGCAAATAGAAAGAATAATGTGTATACTCTTATGATTGAAGAACTAACTGTTTCTAAATGCTTGCTTGTAGGTGAAGAAGAGGCCACACTATGGCATAGACGATTAGCACATGCAAGCATGGGATTGATAAAGAGGCTCGAAAGCAAAAATTTGGTAAGAGGACTACCGCATCAGACATATGAAAATGGTAAGTTGTGCGTGGCATGCACCAAAGGTAAGCAAACTAGATCTACTTTCTCTAGCATCAATGAAATTGCCACCACACGTATATTGGAATTAGTGCACATGGATTTATTTGGTCCAACAGACGTTGCTAGCCTAGGAGGTAAAAAGTATTGTTTAGTATTGGTGGATGACTTCTCTAGATATACATGGGTATACTTCCTAGCCAAAAAATCAGATTCATTTGACCATTTTCAAAACTTTTGCATACAAGTTTCTAATGAGAAAAATTCTTCCATTGTAAAAATTAGAAGCGATCATGGAGGTGAGTTTGAAAATGCTGTTTTTGAAAAATTTTGTTTTGAAAAAGGAATTTTACATGAATTCTTTTCTCCTAGAACACCTCAACAAAATGGGGTGGTCGAGAGAAAGAATCGCACATTAAAAGAAATGGCTAGGAGTATGTTAAATGAATATAGCCTGACTATGTCTTTTTGGGCTGAGGCCATTAATACGGCATGCCATGTATGCAACAGAGTTATGCTTAGACCTATACTAAATAAAACATCTTATGAACTATGGCATGGCAACACCCCGAAAGTTTCTTACTTTAGAGTTTTTGGATGCAGGTGCTTTATATTAAATACTGCAGATCAGCTTGGCACCTTTGAATCAAAATCAGATGAGGGAGTGTTCGTAGGATATTCAGCAAGGAGCAGAGCATACATGATTTATAATAAACGCACACTTGCAATTGTTGAATCTATAAATGTAAAGTTTGATGAATCTGATATAAATTCTTTGGATTGCAGGCAGAACATTGAAGAGGAAAATGTAGAACAACAAGGCATTCCAAAAGTTAATGAGGAGCAACCTGAAATACAGAAAGAAGCTGAAACTGATTCGACAGAAATACAAGATGAAGCAGTTACCAGAGGAGAGTTGAGATTCACTCCAAACCACCCACCAGACTTAATCCTAGGTGAGCCTACGGCAGGTATTCGCACACGTTCCTCTTTTAGAGATCTTTGCGCTCTATGTATTTATGGTGACTTTATTTCTGTAATAGAACCTAAGACTATAGATATTGCTTTAGAAGAGGAAAGTTGGGTTTTGGCCATGCAAGAGGAATTAAATCAATTTGTCAGGAATAATGTCTGGAAACTAGTACCTAGACCCACTGATTATCCTGTAGTTGGTACTAAATGGGTGTTTAAGAATAAGCATGATGAATCTGGTAATGTTATTAGAAACAAGGCTAGGTTGGTAGCTAAAGGGTATAATCAAATTGAAGGGATTGATGTGGATGAGACTTTTGCACCAGTTGCTAGGCTTGAGTCCATTAGAATCTTGCTAGCTTTTGCAAGTTATAAAGGGCTCAAACTGAAACAAATGGATGTAAAAAGCGCTTTTCTTAATGGCTACCTAAAAGAAGAGGTATTTGTTGAGCAACCCCCAGGTGAAAGCCATAATTTTCCAAACCATGTTTATAAATTGGAAAAAGCTTTGTATAGTCTTAAGCAAGCTCCACGAGCTTGGTATGACCGTCTAAGCACATATTTGTTGGAAAATAACTTTAAAAAGGGGAGTGCTGACAATACACTATTCTTGATGCATGAATCTGAAGAATTTCTCATTGTGCAAATTTATGTTGATGACATTATTTATGGTGCTACTAACGATCTTCTATGTCAAAAGTTTGAGAAAGTCATGCAGGATCAGTTTGAGATGAGCCTTATGGGAGAGCTGAAATATTTTCTGGGGTTCCAAGTAAAGCAAGGAAAGGAAGGCATCTTTCTATCTCAAACCAAATACATCAAGGAACTTCTGAAAAAGTTTGGGATGTAGAAGTCTAAAGGTATTGGAACGCCGATGTGCCCCAACACGAAAATGGACAGGGATGAACAAGGAGTTGCAGTGGACCAAAAGCTATATCGAGGTATGATTGGTTCTTTATTGTACTTGACTGCATCTAGGCCTGATATAATGTTTGTTGTATGTTTGTGTGCACGCTTTCAATCAAACCCAAAAGAATCTCATTTGAAAGCCATTAAAAGGATCTTTAGGTACCTAATCAGTACACCTACTTTAGGCCTTTGGTATCCTTCTAGTGGTAACTTTGATTTGGTGGGTTATTCTGATGCTGATTATGCGAGTAGTTTAACTGATAGAAAGAGCACTAGTGGCACTTGTTTTATGCTAGGACACTCTTTAGTTTCATGGTCTAGTCGTAAGCAAAATAGTGTTGCATTATCCACTACTGAAGCAGAGTATATTGCCCTCGGCAGTTGCTGTGCTCAAGTACTATGGATGATGCAAACATTATCTGATTACGGACTAGCTCTTAAAAGAGTTCCTCTTCGATGTGATAGCAAGAGTGCCATAGATCTTTCTAATAATCCCGTACACCACTCTCGTACTAAACATATTGACGTAAGACACCATTTTCTTAGAGATCACCTCACTAAAGAGGATGTGTCTGTGGAGTTTGTTCCTACGGAATCACAACTTGCAGACATATTCACCAAACCTTTGGTTGAGGCTCGCTTTTGTCGTCTTCGTCTTGAGCTTGGTATTATTTATAAAACTTAGTACGAGATTCCATACTTTCTTGTGTGCTTGAACTTTTTTTTTCTTGTTTGTGTGCTTGTAGTTGCATTGTTATGTGTGCATGACTTGTTTTTATTTGTGTGATTGCATCTCATGTTTGCTTTAGTATCTCATGCATTAAAAACAAAAAAAACACAAAAAAAACAAACAAAAAAAATTGAAAAACAAAAACACAAAAAAATGGTGCTTCAATGTGTATCTTTCTCTTTGATTCATTCAAAAGAAGTATTCATGAATGATTTTCATATCTATGTAGAAATTGTTGTATTATTTCTTTTGCTACATGCGCATGTACATCTCTCTAAATATTCATGGCATGTTCAATGACTGAAAATAACTTGATTTCTACACCACCTACTTCACTTCCACATATACTATTATTGTTGCACATTTGGAGATATCGTTTTGAAATTGGAAATGTGAATGTAGGAGGAACACTTAACTGATAATCTAAGGGATATGATATACCTTGCCATGGATAAAAATTGAGCATTAAAAATGTTACTACAAGTATAAAAATTGAAAAGAAAAATACATGCTCTGTATGAAAAATGGATACAATCCTTGGCAACGGTATTACCCACGAGTATCCAACATAAGCTTTATGGGTAAACTTTAGCGTTGGTGTATTTACTCGTCAAGCAATGCCACCCCCACATCTAAGAGTCCTTATAGGCTATGTTTTTGGGGTGCGGTAACTTGAACTCATTCTTACTGAGGTGGGAAAAAATCAATCTTAGGTGATAGAATGTTATTTGGAAAAAGTGGATTGTTTTTGGTTGATTTTCTTAACGATTCTCCTTATGTGCTTCAATTTTAATCATCGCACGTACACGTTGGTGTTAAAGTCTTAGTTGTTTAATTTCATTGGATTTTGACTTGATTATTCTATGAGTGTATGCATGCAATTATTGGTAATGACTAATAATACACTCTTTTTGCATAATATATGATTTTGACTTCGTGGTATGGCTTTTGATGATAACAAAGGGGGAGAACCCTTGTGGAAAGATTTGGTGTGCTTGGTGAAGATTTGGTATTTACTTGGTGTGCTTGGCTTTTGGTTGAAGATTTGGTATTTACTTGGTGTGCTTGGTATTTGGCTTTTGGTACTATCTTTGTAATGCTCGCAAGTATATGACTTGTTTGATTAAGGGGGAGCATTAATGAATACGGGAAGCACAAAAGTAAGGGGAGCATGCCTATTGCTATATTTTCTACATCATTGATCGCACATCATTTCATCTCATTGCATGTCACCCTCTATTGTCACACTTTCACACACACTATTTGGAACCTTATTGTGCAAATCTTTTACTTAGTTTGTCATCATCAAAAGGGGGAGATTGTTGGTAGCAACACTTTCACACCCTCTATCTGTGAACTTCGTGTTTGATGATAACAAACGTCTGTGAACGTTTTTAACGTGTTTGTTAAGTGTTTCAGGAGAGGCAAAGCTTGACGAAACTCATTGTGAGACGCGACCAATATGACGGGGAGAAGGTGATACTCTACTTGGTTTGATGAGGTCACTGATTGAAACTAGGTCAGCCGTATCTTTGTTTAGGCCCTCGCCAAACATTTCACCTGGCCGAGATTTTTTTTTGGCAAAATCCCATAAGTCAACACAGTTCTATTAAAATGCAAATGGGTTTGTGGGCATTAGGCTCTCTAGTGTTTAAAAAAATTAAAGAAAACTGGGTTCGGCCTCTTGTGTCTCCTACACAAGAGTGGAAACAAAAAGGACTCAATTTTTTGGCACATATCCTTGCAAATAACCTAAGCAGCACAAAAAGAAAGGGCCCACGGCCTGGGGTCTTCAAAAAACAAAAACGTGTTGTGTTTTTTGGTCACACGTGCTGATCATTTTTGAGAGAGGCTGCCGAAGTTCCTTCTCAAGGGTTTTTATTTTTTTTTTGTGCGCCGTTCTTCCTTTGCTCCTCAGACCTTCATCCAAAAATAATTCCTATAGGGCAGCCGAGTTGATATTGTTTTTCTCACAACTCCAATTGAAGAACCTGCTCTCTGTTTTAAAAAGCAAAGGCCAAATAATTTTTTTTGAAGACCGCCAATTTTCGAAAGCACACAGCTTGCACAGATTCTATTTTTGTTTTAGAACAAAAAGGTTCTTATGCTGTCATCTTTTTTTTGAAATCCCATTCATCTTCATCCAGAGTTTTTGCAAAGGAAAGAGCCCTGAGATTTTTTTTGAGTGCCTTATCAGGCCATGAGCATGTCTTTTGATTGATATCTAATTGGCCGTGAGTTTTTCTTTTTTGCGCAACAAAAAGTCACACAGCGGCACTTCCTTTTGGTTTGGGGTTTTGCAATTTCTTTTGGAGTTGTTGGTGGTCAGGATCAGAAATCTGTGATCAAGCACAGCCGCAAGAATTTTGTTTGGAAGAGCGTTGCTGAATTATTTGTACTGCTGCAACTAGAACTCTATCTGCTACTTGCTGATTGTTGGAACTACAGAGGGACTACTACTTGTCAGATTGATCTGACCTCGCGCTGATTGACAGAGACATCGACACCGTCACGATTGAGCAATTCTAAACTCTGAACCTTATTTTATTTGTGATTTGGTGTTGTAATCTCTGTGAAACAATTTTTTTATTTGTTTGGGGACTTGGCTAGTTGGGACTAGCCAAGAGAGAGCTTTACTAGTATTGTTATTGTTTGGGCACTTTGGTGAGTGCAGGTACTGAGGGCCAGGTGAGTGTAGGGTTGGTGCTCTAGCTACAGGTTGTACCAGTAAACTTTAATAATCTAGTATTGCTTTTGGGGCTGGACTTAGGTCGTGGGTGCGACCGAACCAGGGTAAAATCTACTGTGTATCTGTGGTTGGTTATTGTTTACATCGACTGTGGCTATAACTGCGTGTGATTTCTCGTGGGTTGCACGAGAATTTTTATAAGCCTATTCACCCCCCCTCTAGGCTTAGATCCAGATCCAACAGATGCAAGGACAGACTTCATTATTGTTGAATCCTTGTTGTACAAGGAATTCAATTAGTCTGTTATACTACATCCATCCCGATTTTTTGAAAACATACAATGATCTTTGAAGCTTAACAGAGTAGACGTCCCGAGGTCTATCTTTTAATTCAGCATGCATTGAAAAGCCATCAGGAAGTTTCATGTATATCTTCTTGTCGAGATTACCGTATAGATATACAATCACAACATCCATTAGCTGCATATCTAAACCTTCCTTTGTTGTTAAGCTTATCAGGAATCGGAAAGTGATCGCATCCATGACCGGGGAATATGTTTCCTCATAGTCAATACCCGGTCTTTGGGAAAATCCTTGCGCTACAAGCCTTGCTTTGTAGCGTGCGATCTCATTATTTTTATTTGTTTTTCTCACGCATACCCATTTGTATCCCACAAGTTTGACACCAGTAGGTGTCTAGACATTTGCCCAAAGAATTTGAATTTCTGAAGCGAGTCCAGCTCTGCTTCTATTGCCTGATTCCACTTTGGCCAATCATTTGTACGTTTGCATTCAGCAACGGAATGTGGATCATGATCATCGTCGCTTTCGACGACGTGGATAGCAATGTGAAATGCGAAGTCATCGTCGATGACTGTACTCTTTCTTTCCAACACCTCACCTGTACGTACATAATTTAATGATATTTTAATTTCTCCCGGCAGTTCCTATGCAGTGGATTCCGGGAGGGGTGAGGGTATGGCCATGAGTTCATTTCTCTGTGGGGGTATCGTCCCAAGGTCTCCGGATATTTTTCTTTTTCTTGGATTTTTATCCTTGGAGCCTGGTGGTCTGCCTCTTTTCTGTTGAGGTACAGCCACTTCTGCTGCTGGTGGATTGCATCCATTCTCGAGGATGTCAATCCTAGCTGGATTATTTGCAGCAGGGATGTGTGATTTGACAATCTTCTGGTTGTCAGTAAATGAGTCCGGCAATCGGTGGACATTCTCCTGAATTTGGAGGATCTTCATGATCTCATCTTCACATTGTTTCGTTACCAGATCGTAGTGGGTTAAACTTTTTGTATCCCACGTTATGATGTGCTTCGCACTAGATTTCTCAGTTTCTGGGCCCGTTTTGGGGGAAACGGTCTCATCAAATTCACAGTCTTCAAGATGTGCCTTAAAGCGTCCCCCGTTGGGGTTCTAGGTATCTTATAATTGAGGGTGAGTCAAACCCTACATAGATACCTAGGCGACGTTGAGGACCCATTTTTGTCCTCTGTGGTGCAATGGGGATGTAGACTGCGCAACCGAAGATTCTCAGATGAGAAATGTTCGGTGGCCCTCCATATGCAAGTTGCATTGGAGAGAGACTTTGACCTCCAGAGGGCCTAATTTTTATTAACGATGCAGCAAGCAGAATTGCATGTCCCCATGCATCCACCGGTAACTGGGATTTCATTAGCAATGGTCGTGCAATCCATTGGAGTCTTTTTATCAGTGACTCTGCCAACCCGTTCTAGGTGTGAACATGCGATACTGGATGTTCAATTTCTATTCCCGTTGCCTGGCAGTACTCATGAAATGACCGGGAGGTAAATTCCCCAGCATTATCGAGACGTATTTTCTTTATATGGTTGTCTGGAAAATGCGCACACAACTTTATAATTTGTGCCAGTAGCTTTGGAAAAGCAAAGTTGCAGGTTGATAGTAGACACACATACGAATATTTTGAAGATGAATCAATCAGTACCATAAAGTACCGAAAGGGCCCACTTGGGGGTGGATAGGTCCATCTATGTCTCCATGTATTCTTTCGAGGAAGCTTGGAGACTCAATATCCACTTTTAATGGTGATGGCCATGTTATTAATTTTTCCTTGAAGCAGGGGATGCAAGGGAATTCTCCCTTTTGAAGAATCTTCTGGTTCTTCAGGTTGTGCCAATAGGATTGTATTAGGATGCGGTGCATCATTACAGATCCATGGTGGCCAAGTCTGTCATGCAAAAGTAAAAATTTGGCTGATGTCGGGCACTTCAGGTGCTTCGTCAAGTTAGCTTCTTCTCTCCGAATCTTTGTATGGTAGATGCCCGATGAAAGGCTCTCAAAACGTTCAAGTATGAATTTTACTCCATTTTCTTGAGACGTTACATACAATAATTCTGTTTTATTTACATTTGTTGTTTCCAAATGGAATCCGTTTAAGCGGATATCTTTGAAACTTAGTAAGTTTCGTTTGGAGTTCGGAGAGAATAGTGCATCTTTTATTTTAATTTCCGTTCTATTAGGGAGCAACAAGGTTGCGTTTCCAGAACCTTCAATTATATTCGATGGCCCTGAAATTGTATTTACAGGCCTTTTGTATGGTAGAATGCTATGAAAATAGCACTTATACTGAAGGATCGTATGTGTCGAAGCACTGTCTACCAAGCAGTCATGAGAGCGATCCATCTATAAAGATGAATAAAACATTTGCATTTCAGGAACATAAACTTTATTTATTCAAATTCAAAATTACATAATATGAAAGCTCTCATAATATGAAATGTTCTAGACAATTTTTGCTAAGATAAAAAATAAAAGGCTAATCCAGCATATCATCAGTTTCGAAGTCGTCAGCTGTAAACTTGACTGGAGCATCAGATGTCACCAGGTTTGTTTTAGCTTTCTTTTTCTTGTTTTCTTTATACAATTCCTAGAGATGCTGCGGAGTTCGGCACACTCTGTACCAGTGACCTTTCATGCCACAGCGATGGCACTGGTCTTTCCAATCCCTTTTGGGTGGGGGTGCATCATTCTTCTTGTTGTTATTTCTACGCCAGGTGAACTTGCGCTTTCATTCATTTCTTCGCTGCTGGGCTTTGGCCCTAGCCCTTTTGTTCCTCCTTCTGTGGTATTTCTTTCCTTTTGTTGTCTCTCTTCTTTCGAGAAGAAGAGGCATTATGAGCTTCTGGGAGGGGGGCAGTGTCAGGGGGCGCATGTTGTGAGTGGCGAGTAGGAGCTCTCTGTTTTGTTCAGCCATGAGTAAATATGACAGCAGCTCAGAATACTAGGCGAACTTTCATTCACGATATTGCTGCATAAGTATCGCATCTTTCTCATGGAAAGACGTGTACGTCTTTTCCAGCATGCAATATTGTAACGACCCGTTCTCGGGGGCCAGTTAATTATTTGATTTATTTGCAGGTCCTGCAGTTAACCAGTGAAACCAAAATAGCCA
The DNA here is from genome assembly GCA_030789695.1 of Scilla litardierei. Classification (NCBI taxonomy): domain Eukaryota; kingdom Viridiplantae; phylum Streptophyta; class Magnoliopsida; order Asparagales; family Asparagaceae; genus Scilla; species Scilla litardierei. The sequence goes on along the minus strand of CM061137.1, from coordinate 136,637,345 downwards.
CGATGCAGAGATGTACAAAAATACCTAAATAGTGTCCAATTATTACAATCCATACTGTACAAATGTTCCAACAATGATACATAAAAGAAAGAAAGTACATAGCGAAAATAAAACTGAAAGCTGCGGTCTCAGGGTCAAACTCTGGCGCTATCAACTCAAGAGCATCTACCTCCATATGTACATCGTCTGCGGTGCCATGGAGATGGAACCGTAGGTAAGTCACAACAATTCTAAATAAAGAAAAGAAGTACTGCACAAGTATAACTAAAAGTAACTAGACTGAGTGGAAGTAAAGTACTGAGCAACATCTGTACACAGCTGAGTAGTAAAGGTAAACTGAACTGAAAGGAAAGAACAACTGTACTGTGGTAGTGCAAGTGTAAAGCAGGCTAAGCAAGTGAAATGTGCTACTGCTATAGCTAAAAGTACGACAAGTAAAGTACTGTGACTGCACAAGTATAGTAAGTAACGTGCATGAAACGTGTAAAGTAAAGGTGACTGTAATGCGTAAAGTAAAAGTGACTGTGCAAAATTAACTACACTACGTGACTCAAGTAGGAGAGTACAATATGTGACCGTTCAGTTCATCTCTTGCCCGGGTGTGCTTACCCAGACGAATACCGAAACCCAGGCAGTAGTACATGTATTTTGCCGAAACTCAGGCAGCAGGACGGGATGCCGAAACTCAGGCGACAGGACGGGAAGATGGAACTCTAGTCACTCCCGTACTCTCTCAAACTATGAGTTACCCAAATACCCCAGTGATGTGTCAAGTGCAAGTTCGTTACATGCTGTTCCACAGGATATTCCACATGTTGCTAGTCGAATCAAGACAACCGGTTGACTTTCTTATTGAAAACCAGAAAGTAGGAAAAAGGATAAAGACAAGTCCAACACAAAAGATGTTACTTCCGTGCTTTGAGCACATGGTAGTGTGGTTTAGTACACAATTTACCCAAGTTGGTAGTTGCGTACTACAACCACCAAAGTTGAAAGTTGGCAAAGTAACCTTTAGTTGATTAATTTCCTATTAGGTTAGGTCTTTAGTTCGGTACAAGTCAATAGCCGTTCGGAGGCTATAAGTGGTGAAGTGTTACGAGTTCGTACAAGCACAGTAGACTAGTTTCCTAAGTTTAGAACATGATGTGACTTACATAATTCGAGGCCGTCGTAATAGGCCGGGAATGGATCTAGGGCGTCCTCTGAAGTTGGTACACAAGAGTTTGTACCTGCAACACAAAAATAATCAGTTAGAAGATACAACTTTTCCTATTAAATAATTATGTCGCTTTGATTTAAAACCCGTTGAAACGGTGTTGGAAATCGTTCAAAATTTTTATATAAGCTGAAAATAAATATTATAATTTTACTGCAAAACGAAAATATTTTCAGAATCTCCTACTATTTTTTATAATTTTCAGAAGCTCAAAAATAATTGTAAAAACTCAATTTACTTAAGTAACGTATAACTTCCGTAATTTATTCCGGGAGCAATACTAGTCAGAAATACTTGAATGAGCAGTCAAAACGACCGTCTCGAAGATTACTATTACATATATTTTTATCACGTATCAGTGTACGTGAAAACAGAGAGCTACAGATTTTATAATGAATTTTACGTATTTAAGTTTTAGGCTAAAAATGATCCTGGATAAAGTAAGCGTCTGATTGAGATGAGACTAGCGTCATTAGATCCAAAATATTATTTCCGATTTTCTGGAGCTAGTCTCATATTTTTCTGAGGCCTATATTATTTACTATGAATTTAACACCAATAAACCCATTTAATCTAATTATTAAAATACGAAAATACACGTATCTATACGTATACGTATATAAAAATACGTTTTATTAAAACCCATACTCATCTCTTGTGCATGGCTGGGGGGGTGATGCGATCGTTGTGGTCGGAGCTCCGGAAGCTCGGGGGGCTGAGGTCGTCGGAACGGCGGACGGCGGAGGAGTGGGCAGAGGGAGAGCGACAGGAGGCACTGTGGTCTTAGGGAGTGGATGGCGGTGAGGCATGGGAGGAGCTCGGCGTCGGGCGCTTGGCGACGGTGACTAGGTGTTGGGGGCTCCGTTGCTGCGTCACGACGACGAGGGGTGTCGGAGCGCTGGAGGGTGGCCTTCGTCGTGGAGACGTCGACGAGGCGGAGGTAGGGGTGATCGAACGGGGGAGGGGCGGGGTGGCTTCGACATTTGGAGGACGCGCTGTCGATGTCGAGCGGCGATGGTGAGATCTCGGAGGGGGCGAGCGCTGGAGCGGGGAGCTCACCGAGTTCGGATCGTGGCGGGGCGCTTCGCGGTGGAGGATGGCGGCGTCCTTGCGGCGGTGCACTTGCGGCGGTGCACCTCCGGGGAACGGCGAGAGAGGTCAAGAGAGAGCGAGAGCGAGATAGGGAGATAACCGGAGGGTGAGAGAGAGAAAACAAGGGCGGGGGAGGTTGCGTGAGAGAGGGAGATACTGTGAGAGAGCGGGAGAGGGGAAATGTTTGTGCGACCCTGGGCTTAAAACGAAAAAAATAGAGAGGGAGACTGTGGGTGCTGCCGTTGGATAGGCTGAGTGTGGGAAGCCTGGGATGGGGAAGAGATGTGCTGAGAACGAAGAGCAGGGGAAATATATATAGGGTTAGAGAATTTAAAACATAGATAAAAATAATATATAAATAATTAATAGAAAAATGAATTCGGGGGGAAGGATGTTGGATCTGAGCTACCAAAGTGGGTGGGGTAGTGTCACGACCCGCTTCCCTAAAATGGAGGCGAGACGTGTAAAGGTCCGCACGAGAGTGGAGCTGTGAAGCCCCAAACCCGATAAGCGTCAATAAAACATAAGCAGGTCCCTGTAACCACAACAGAATAACAATAATAACACAAGGAGAGACTGAAATAAAAATCTCACATCTCAAAATTGTCCAACATGAAGATAAGTCCAACATCCAGAAAAGCCACCAGGCTAAAAGAAAAGAGTCTAAGGCCCAGAACAAGGCCAACAAAAGCAACGACATAATAAAGTATAGGTGCTACGCACCGATAACAAAACAACTGTCTAAACGAAAGTAAAACACAACGAAGACACTAGGACTGGTCCCCAGTGTCCACGTACTCCCCGTCAAACACAAGCTCGGGCTCGGCGTCAGCAAACACCTCGTCCTCAACAAGGTACTCAGGCTCGGGATCTAACATGTGTCACCCAAAAGAGTAAAGGGGCACATGTCAGCAAGTCTAAAAGACTTGGGCAAGGAAACTGAAAGTAAGGCAACTAGCAACCTAGCAGTTATAGTATGCATGACATGGCAGTTATAACATGAGTGCACAATTAAGACATGGCAAGACAATTTGTACATGAGAGCAATCATCGGGACGAGACAAGACAAGAGTAGCCAAGCTACTATCAATTCCAATCAATTCACTATTCACGTTGTTTTGTAGATGTTTACGCCTTACAGCTGAATGGTTTCACATTCGCTGATTGGCCGCTTAACAACTACCCCACCCCAAGAGTTTACGTCTTACCACTGTAGTTGCTGATCGGGCGGACTCCCAGTTGATTGGTCGCTTAACTCTTACACCCAATACCCACACGTAATGGAGCCAGGGTCCCCGCACATGGAGCTCAGCTAGTGAGCCTGGGGTTGCCCCGCACATGAGCTCGCATTCTTAAACATTTGGTGTAGGGGTGCACCTAGCCGGAAACACGCAATTCGGGCATTGGCTATCAACCAACACATGGCCCGCTTCTGGAACACGAGCCAGGAACACAAGCATTGTAGCGAAGCTACGCAATCACAGAAACACTTAAAGAATGCAATGACATGACAATTAATTTGCGTACCGTTAATGGAAAGTAAACATGACATGGTAATTGTGCAACATGCTATATGTCGGGACTAGCTTCGTTGTCAAGCTAGTTCCCCAATTTGCGCCTAGGCGAGTATCATTTCGTCGCCTAGCCTCTTTTACGCCTACAACAAGCAAATGGCCTAAAACATGGCCTAAACCCTAAGTGGCAAGTTTCACTTGCCTAGCACCGGGGATGACGACCACTTCGTCTCACGGATGCTAATCTACGGGGAAAATCGCTGTTATGGGGGAAACAAACATCCAACAACATGAAATTTATTAGGGTTTCATAAAAATATAAATAGGTTATGAAAACAACGGTAGATCGATTTCTTACCAAGAGGAGGCGGAAGAAACACTTCGGGGAACCCTAGGATCAGATCTGGAAAAGATTGGAGAAGTTTGGGGAAACTAGGGTTTTGGGTGATTTGGGGATTTTGATGGATTTGGTGAGATTTTGGGGAAGATGAGAGGTAGATAGAGTGGATGGGTGGTTTGGATGATGGATTTAGGACTTGGAATGAAGGATTGAAGCTTGGAGGAAGATGGGGGCTCAAGGGGGAAGATTTTAGGGTTTTAGGTCGTGTTGAGGAAGAAGAAAACGTTTGGGTTGGGTTTAAATAGGCTAGGCTGGCGGCTGCCCAGAAATTAGGGTTTCAACACTGGTTAGTCGGTCAAAGAGCAACCACTGACTGACTAGTTTGGCAACTAGTCGGTCGGTCGACCAACGCAGACCGACTAAGTGTAAACAGTAACTCCTGAACGAAAATAGGATTTAGAGTTAGTCGGTCCATGAACAAATACTGACCGACTAGTTTGGCATCTAGTCGGTCGATGAACGTTCTTAGACCGACTAAGAGTGAACAGTATGATACCAAAAATAAAATGATGAGTTAGTCGGTTAAAGAAGCATTGCCGACCGACTAGTTTGCAACCTAGTCGGTCAACCAACCTTCTTAGACCGACTAACGATAAACAGTAACTCTTGAATAATTTAGAGAGCTAACTAGTCGGTCCAAGAAGGATTGCCGACCGACTGGATCGTCATCTAGTCGGTCGGTGCCCCTTCTTATACCGGCTAATGAGCACAAAAAGTTCCGATATGGAGCGCGGGGCCCCGGGATCGATTCCTAAGACTTCTAGGCTTGATCTAATAGTAAGATACGACCGTTATGAAGTCCGTCACGAGTGACATACTTCGAAATCGACAATCCTAAGGAAGAAACGAGAAAATACGACGAATCGATCGAAAAATGAAAGTTACGGAGACGAAAACCACATATGAGGAGAAAATCCACCAAAACATATATTATATTATAATAAATCCAGATACATGAAAAGCAGTCGTTACATCCTCCCCAACTTAAGAAAAATTCCGTCCTCGGAATTTCCGATACTCACGAGTCCGGAAACAAAAGTGGGAAACGCTCTCGCATCTCATCCTCATTCTCCCAAGTAGACTCTCCAGGCGAGCCGTGTCGCCACATCACCCTCACAAGGTTGACAACCTTGTTCCGAAGCGATTTCTGACGCCTGTCCAGAATCTGCACTGGATGCTGGTCATACGTCAAATCGGGGCGAACGGTAATCTCCGAAAAATCCACCGCATGAGACGGATCGCTAATGTATCGACGAAGCTGCGACACATGGAAAACATTGTGAACTCCTTCCAAAGATGGCGGAAAGGCCAAGCGATAAGCTACCTCGCCAACCCTCTCCAAAACGTCAAATGGTCCAATGTATCGCGGGCTCAACTTTCCACGCTTCCCGAAACGAATCACACCACGATTCGGGGAAATCTTCAAGAACACATGGTCGCCCGGCTGAAACTCCAAAGGACGACGTTTAGCATCCGCCCAATGCTTAAAATGGTCCTGAGCAATTCTCAACCTCTCCCGAATATTCCTGACGATCTCCACGGCCTCCACGATCATCTCAGGTCCCAACAACTCCCGATCACCAACGTCATCCCAACTCAATGGCGATCGACATTTCCTCCCATAAAGAGCGGCGAAAGGCGCCATGCCAATACTCGCCTGGAAGTTGTTGTTGTAAGAGAACTCCACCAAATGTAGATGGTCCTCCCACGAACCCTTGAAATCCAACATGCACGCCCTCAGCATGTCTTCCAAAATCTGAATCGTCCTCTCGGACTGGCCATCCGTCTGCGGATGGTACGCCGTGCTGAAACTCAGACGCGTACCCAAGCTCTTCTGCAAACTCTGCCAGAACTGAGATGTGAATCTCGTGTCTATGTCCGACACGATACTCACGGGGACTCCATGAAGTCGCACGACCTCCTTCATATACCTCCTTGCCAGCGCCTCAGTGGACTGTCCCACTCGGAACGGAATAAAGTGTGCAGATTTGGTCAATCGATCTACGATCACCCAAATCGCGTCATTCTGCTTCGGACTCCGAGGTAGTCCAGTCAAGAAATCCATAGTGATGTGCTGCCACTTCCACTCCAGTATCGGAAGCGGTTGTAGCAACCCGGCCGAACGCTGATGCTCCGCCTTCACTTGCTGGCAAACCAAGCACTTGGCTACACTTCGAGCCACGCTCCTCTTCATACCATGCTACCAATAATTCAGACGAAGATTCTGGTACATCTTGGTGCCACCAGGATGCACAGAATACGGCGAACTGTGTGCCTCCACCATCAGCTCCTCTCTGATATCCCCAGCGGGCACACACAACCTGGCTCCAAACCTCAGCGAGCCATCCCCATGAATCAAAAAGTCAGTCCGCAGACCGGCTTCCACCTGCTCCCGAATCTTCACCAGCTTCGGATCCTCAGCCTGGCCAGCCTTAATCCGATCCACGATCGTCGACTGTACCTGCATGTACATCAACGACGAATCCTCCCCAGGAAGAACAATCTCCACACCAGACTCGCAAAAATCATGCTGCAATCTCCACTGCGAGGTCAACATCATCACCGCGGGAAGCCTACTCAAAGCATCCGGAACCACATTCACCTTGCCAGGGTGAAACGGCAGATCAATCTCATAATCCGCCATCAGCTCCAACCATCGACGCTGTCGCATGTTGAGCTCTTTCTGAGTGAAAATATACTTCAAGCTTTTGTGATCGGTGAAAATCTTCACTTTCTCACTCAGCAAGAAGTGCCTCCAAATCTTAAGAGCAAACACAACGGCAGCCAACTCCAAATCATGCGTCGGATAATTCTTCTCATGAACCTTAAGCTGACGAGACGCATACGCCACAACATGCCCGCGCTGATGCAACACACAACCGAGACCCTTGCCAGAAGCATCGCAAAAGATCTCAAATCCACCGCTGCGATCAGGCACAACAAGAATAGGGGCAGTCGTCAACCTCTCCTTCAGAATACCAAAAGCACTCTCACAATCACCCGACCAAACAAAAGCAACATCCTTCCGCGTCAACCTGGTCATCGGCTCAGCAATACAAGAAAAGTCCTTAATGAATCGCCGATAATAACCAGCAAGTCCAAGGAAACTCCGAATCTCAGACGCTGACGACGGAACAGGCCACTCCCTGATGGCCCGAACCTTCTCGGGATCCACAGAAATACCATCTCCAGTCACCACATGCCCGAGAAAAGCAACTCGATCCAGCCAAAACTCGCACTTCAAAAACTTAGCATACAAACGATGCTTCCTCAAAATCTCCAACACCGTCCTTAAGTGCGAGGCATGCTCTTCCTCCGACTTCGAATAGATCAGAATGTCGTCAATAAAGATAACGACAAACTTATCCAAAAAGTCGTAGAAAATCAGGTTCATCAGATTCATGAAAACTGCGGGCGCGTTAGTTACGCCGAAAGGCATAACCACGAACTCATAGTGTCCATACTTCGTCCTGAACGCTGTCTTCGGAACATCTTCCTTCTTCACCTTCAACTGATGGTAACCACTCCTCAAATCCAACTTAGAAAACACCCTTGAACCTCCAAGCTGATCAAAAATATCATCGATGCGAGGCAACGGGTATTTATTCTTAATGGTCACCGCATTCAACTCCTGATAGTCCACGCACATGCGACGCGAACCATCCTTCTTCTTAACCAGCAACACCGGTGCTCCCCACGGAGACACACTAGGATTAATATAACCCTTCTGCAAGAGCTCATCCAACTGCTTCCGCAACTCTTCCAACTCAGCAGGTGCCATACGATACGGCGCCTTCGAAATCGGCTGCGCACCTGGAACAAGATCGATAGAAAATTCCAGAGCTCGATCAGGTGGCAAACCAGACATCTCCTCGGGGAAGACGTCGCCAAAATCTCGCACCACAGCTGGCCACTCCAGCTCCATCTGCATAGCCACAGCCTCCACCGGCCTGGCCCGAAATCTGACAGGACCAAGCGAACTGCTACCACGACTGAACTCAAACACTGGATGTCCGGGAATCTCGAACACCACCTTCTTCCGTCTACAGTCGATCGTAGCATAGAAGCTCGCAAGCCAGCCCATCCCAAGAACTGCATCATAGTTGATGATGTCGTGGACAATGAAATCAGCGAAAAGCTCATGTCCACAGACCACCAACGAGCAAGAATTGCAACCACGATGCACCGAGACCACACCATTCCCTGTAACGATATTCCAACTCTTGGGAAGAGGGGACGTCGACAAGGAATGCCTCTCCACGAAGCTCCGAGAAATAATGCACATCGATGCACCAGAGTCAAAGAGGACTCGTGCAGGAAATGTGCACACCAAAATCACACCTAACAAGCAATTAACAATCAAACCCTATTCTAGCAAACAACCATGTTCAAGCAAACAACATAATCTAACAATCAAAACCAGCTAGAAAAGTAACAACTAGATTGAGGATTACCCGCGATAACCTCATCCACAGCCTCGCTCTCCGCAGCGGTCATCAGAAAAGCCTGCCTCCTCGGCGGAACAGCCTGCCGAAAAGCCTGCCCCTGTGGAACAAGAGCCGCTCCACGTCCAGCAGGAACAGACGCTCGCTGCTGCAACGGCTGTGCTGCAACAGGAGCCCTCTGCAGCTGATTCGCATGCCGACAATCCTTCGCGACATGGGAGGCATCACCGCAAACCAGACACTGGCCCAAAAACTTCCGACACTGATCCTTGACGTGGCCAGGCTTGCCGCAGAAATGGCAAAACTTCAGAATAGGCCCTCCTGGCCTCTTAAACTGAGCTGGCTGATTAGGCCTGAATCCAGGTCTAACCACAGCACTCGTCTGTTCCACAGGCCTCTTCCCAGCACCAACCAAAGATCCCCTCCTCTGGTTCACGAGCATCTCCTGCCTCTTGGCAGCGACCAGAACCTTCTGATAAGATTCCCGGTCAGAGGAGGTCACAAAACTCTGGAGCTCCGAAGCAAGCCCCTGCAGGAACCTCTGAGCTCTCTCCTCAGCGTCCTGCACCATCTTCGGTGCAAACCGACTCAGCCTCATGAACTCTTGGTGATACATGTCCACCGACGAGCTCCCCTGCTTCAAATCGATAAAACGCTGCAGCATCTCTTCCCTGGCAGCCTTCGGGAAGAACTCACCCTCAAATCTGGCCTTGAAGGTAGCCCAAGCTACCGGCTCCACCAACAACTTCTCTTCTGCATCCCACCAATTCCTGGCGTTATCCTTGAGTTGCCTCTTCGCCAAATCAACCCATCCAGCTGGGGTGATCTTGGCCATCTTCAGATTGTCCTCGATGTTCCGAATCCACTCATCGGCAGCCAGAGGACCCTCAGAACCATCAAAATATGCGGGACCCAGCTCCCGAAATTTCTTCGCTCCAGGCTCAGAGCGAGGGGCATCCGGAAGAGCCCGGGCAGCTTGAGCAAGTGGAGCATTCTGGACTTGCAGAAGCATGCCCTGCTGCACTTGCATCATCTGCAGCATCATCCGCATCATCTCATCGCTGGTGGGTTCCCGCTCAGGCTCCTCATCATGAGGGAGCGCACCACTGCCCCGACCACGGGTGAAACACCTTCCTGCCATCTATTGACACAGAGAACGAATCAGATTAGACTCATAGCTTATGACTCGGACGTCGAACTTAGTTTATTGGACATCTAATATTATTATCGCTATTCCAAAAATCGCAGTTACATAAGGACCTGCATGGGCCACCAACAAAACCTGTCACGACCCGCTTCCCTAAAATGGAGGCGAGACGTGAAAATGTCCGCACGAGAGTGGAGCTGTGAAGCCCCAAACCCGATAAGCGTCAATAAAACATAAGCAGGTCCCTGTAACCACAACAGAATAACAATAATAACACAAGGAGAGACTGAAATAAAAATCTCACATCTCAAAATTGTCCAACATGAAGATAAGTCCAACATCCAGAAAAGCCACCAGGCTAAAAGAAAAGAGTCTAAGGCCCAGAACAAGGCCAACAAAAGCAACGACATAATAAAGTATAAGTGCTACGCACCGATAACAAAACAACTGTCTAAACGAAAGTAAAACACAACGAAGACACTAGGACTGGTCCCCAGTGTCCACGTACTCCCCGTCAAACACAAGCTCGGGCTCGGCGTCAGCAAACACCTCGTCCTCAACAAGGTACTCAGGCTCGGGATCTAACATGTGTCACCCAAAAGAGTAAAGGGGCACATGTCAGCAAGTCTAAAAGACTTGGGCAAGGAAACTGAAAGTAAGGCAACTAGCAACCTAGCAGTTATAGTATGCATGACATGGCAGTTATAACATGAGTGCACAATTAAGACATGGCAAGACAATTTGTACATGAGAGCAATCATCGGGACGAGACAAGACAAGAGTAGCCAAGCTACTATCAATTCCAATCAATTCACTATTCACGTTGTTTTGTAGATGTTTACGCCTTACAGCTGAATGGTTTCACATTCGCTGATTGGCCGCTTAACAACTACCCCACCCCAAGAGTTTACGCCTTACCACTGTAGTTGCTGATCGGGCGGACTCCCAGTTGATTGGTCGCTTAACTCTTACCCACAATACCCACACGTAATGGAGCCAGGGTCCCCGCACATGGAGCTCAGCTAGTGAGCCTGGGGTTGCCCCGCACATGAGCTCGCATTCTTAAACATTTGGCGTAGGGGTGCACCTAGCCGGAAACACGCAATTCGGGCATTGGCTATCAACCAACACATGGCCCGCTTCTGGAACACGAGCCAGGAACACAAGCATTGTAGCGAAGCTACGCAATCACAGAAACACTTAAAGAATGTAATGACATAACAATTAATTTGCGTACCGTTAATGGAAAGTAAACATGACATGGTAATTGTGCAACATGCTATATGTCGGGACTAGCTTCGTTGTCAAGCTAGTTCCCCAATTTGCGCCTAGGCGAGTATCATTTCGTCGTCTGACCTCTTTTATGCCTACAACAAGCAAATGGCCTAAAACATGGCCTAAACCCTAAGTGGCAAGTTTCACTTGCCTAGCACCGGGGATGACGACCACTTCGTCTCACGGATGCTAATCTACGGGGAAAATCGCTGTTATGGGGGAAACAAATATCCAACAACATGAAATTTATTAGGGTTTCATAAAAATATAAATAGGTTATGAAAACAACGGTAGATCGATTTCTTACCAAGAGGAGGCGGAAGAAACACTCCGGGGAACCCTAGGATCAGATCTGGAAAAGATTGGAGAAGTTTGGGGAAACTAGGGTTTTGGGTGATTTGGGGATTTTGATGGATTTGGTGAGATTTTGGGGAAGATGAGAGGTAGATAGAGTGGATGGGTGGTTTGGATGATGGATTTAGGACTTGGAATGAAGGATTGAAGCTTGGAGGAAGATGGGGGCTCAAGGGGGAAGATTTTAGGGTTTTAGGTCGTGTTGAGGAAGAAGAAAACGTTTGGGTTGGGTTTAAATAGGCTAGGCTGGCGGCTGCCCAGAAATTAGGGTTTCAACACTGGTTAGTCGGTCAAAGAGCAACCACTGACCGACTAGTTTGGCAACTAGTCGGTCGGTCGACCAACGCAGACCGACTAAGTGTAAACAGTAACTCCTAAACGAAAATAGGATTTAGAGTTAGTCGGTCCATGAACAAATATTGACCGACTAGTTTGGCATCTAGTCGGTCGATGAACGTTCTTAGACCGACTAAGAGTGAACAGTATGATACCAAAAATAAAATGATGAGTTAGTCGGTTAAAGAAGCATTGCCGACCGACTAGTTTGCAACCTAGTCGGTCAACCAACCTTCTTAGACCGACTAACGATAAACAGTAAATCTTGAATAATTTAGAAAGCTAACTAGTCGGTCCAAGAAGGATTGCCGACCGACTGGATCGTCATCTAGTCGGTCGGTGCCCCTTCTTATACCGGCTAATGAGCACAAAAAGTTCCGATATGGAGCGCGGGGCCCCGGGATCGATTCCTAAGACTTCTAGGCTTGATCTAATAGTAAGATACGCCCGTTATGAAGTCCGTCACGAGTGACATACTTCGAAATCGACAATCCTAAGGAAGAAACGAGAAAATACGACGAATCGATCGAAAAATGAAAGCTACGGAGACGAAAACCACATATGAGGAGAAAATCCACCAAAACATATATTATATTATAATAAATCCAGATACATGAAAAGCAGTCGTTACAGGTAGACACAGGTTATATTAGGTGAGAAGTTAACTAAGGTAATTAGTAATAAGTAAAACCGCATTAGTGAAAGTAATTAGTAAAATACATAAACGAAATTACGATTTTGTCCCTACTAGTAAACGTGTCCGAAAAATTACGAAAACATACTCACGGGTTCGTATTGTCACGAGGATCGTGAATACGAGATCCATTTTGGGATTTGAGCTACGGAGATACTAGTTTTAGGCCAAAACATTTAGAAAGCGGGTTTGCGGGTTCTTGGTCTAAATGACATCAGAAAATTACGAAATTAATGTGGGGAGCCCTAAATGATCATAGGATGCTACTATAGAAGTTTGAAAATGTTTTGAAAATGTTTGAGTTGCAAATTAATTCGTTAAGCCAAAACAGTAATAATTGGAAATGAATTTTTATCATAATTGTTTTGATTATTTAAGGAAATCTGAACTTACTGAAATACACCATAACTATTTTATTACTTCAAAATATTTTTATAAGAAATTTTTGAAATCATTTAAAACTCCTGATCAACCACTACAAAATACTCTTTTAAAATGAAATTTCGTTAAATACTTAATTTAAATGTATTGGAAAAATACAGGCCGTTACATATCTTCTGAGACATTTTCACCACACAACTTCAGGCGTGAGGTGATGCTAAAAAGAGCTGAGTTGTACTCAGCTATGGACTTAAAGTCCTTCAGTCTCAGGTTCTCCCACTCGTATCGTGCCCTTGGTAGTATAACATCTTTCTGATGTTTATACCTGTTCTTAAGGACAGTCCACAACTCAGATGGATCTTCGACCATAAGGTATTCAGCCTTAAGGGTCTTGTCCACATGGCGGCGAATATAAATAATGGCTTGCGCCTTTTCTATATCGCTTACATTTTCATTCTTTGTCACAACAGAAATAAGGGACTTAGCCCGCAGATGGAACTTCACATCGAGCTGCCAGCTCAGATAGTTTCTCCCTGATGTATCTAGCACTTCGAAATCGACACTTGCGATTTTAGCCATTTTATCTAGTATAGCACAAATTTGCATGAATTAATAATATCAACAATAAACATTTTCATGCGGAGGCAATTTTAATATGCGAGCTAATTGCGTGGATCGGCCAGTCCCACATAAATAAAAAGTACAAAGTCCATTAGTGTCTATATTACACAAATGAAAGCTTTAAAAAGAAATTACGACTTTGGAAACCCCGTGGGTCCCATATAAGATTTTCAGCATCAATTGTGGCCTCCGTCTCCATGGAAAGTGGTCTTCGGTCTTGGACATTTACATAAGTTCCTCACTACAATTTCTCTCAAAAGTAAAAGAAAAGTGCAGGAAAATAAAATGTGGGACTTAACCAGCCGATCCAAAACCGCAATTAGTCATCCATGCAAAAATTTGTGCTCATCAAACATTTTCAGCAGACATTTTCATTACAGGCATCACATGCATTTATATTCGTAGAGAGGGATAAACGATTTAATTACTTAATAATTATTGGAACACTAGGCACCGTCATACAAACGTTAGGTTAGCTGACTAATGGCAGAGTGGTCGCATGATCTTCCTAATAATTAAGTTTTAAAAATATGCACAACCAAACATAGTTTATCCGCAGAATAAGCCAAAATGATGCGAAGCATATATTAATGATTCTACAAAGGAAATCATTTAATGCAAAAGTTGTGCTAGTTGTGTTTATCCAAAGAGATTGAAAAAGAGCCCAATACTAGACATGTTCTTCGTAAAAGGAAGAAGTTTTCCTTTTTAATTTATCCCCAAATGTCCCCAAAAGTCCCCTTATTGCACCTATAATTTATCATGATTTTCCATGAATTTTTGGGTCTCCAAAACGCCATTTTAATCAATTTTTAGCTCCAAAAGGCCTTTTAAAGCTTATCTCTTAGGCCCCCTGGATTTTTTTCCCGAAACAGAAATGGCCTGTGGGCCAGAAGCCCGCAGCCGCAGTCATTAACAATTTTTTTTGTATTAGGCCTGCGGGCTTGAAGCCCGCAGTTTGCCTGCGGGCTTTAGGCCCGCAAGGCTGTGTTTTTTGAATGGGCTTCGGGCCCATTTAGCACAACATAGGGTTTAAGGGCGGCGGCTAGGGTTAGCCGCCGCCGCCCCTCGTTGTACTGCCGCTGAGCGGCGGCAAGGGGCAGGCGCCCCCTCGCCCGAGGGGGGGGGGTGTCGGTATGTGACAACGCCACCCCCTTCGGGGGGGGGGGGGGGGGGGGGGCTTCGGAACGAGGCAGCGCCGCCCCCCTTCGCCGGGGGGGGGGGGGTCGAAACGCGGCATCGCCGCCCCCTTCGGGGGGGTTTGGATTGGGTCGGTGGCCGCCCTCCCTTCGGGGGGTTCCGATTTGGGCGGTGGCCGCCCCCGCTCGCTTCAGGCCGGGGGGATGGGATACAGTAGGGATGGGGTGGGGGAGCAGTCGGCGGGGCTTGTATAGGGGAGAAAACCCCAATTATACAGTTGTTCTCAGATTAAAAACATGCTTAAAACATGATTTTTGGACAATTAGCCCTAATTCCACTTCGATCTTGCGAGATCTATGGAGAATACCATCATACGTATGATAAAAACTATATTTTAGCGAGTTTTACCTCTATATCCGTCCTCCGGATATATAGACGGTTGAACGAAGCCTACGCGGATGACGACGCTCGTTTAATGAAGCTTGACGCCGTCCACGTGGATCTCCCGCCTTTCTTCGCTTTCACAACGATCGATTTGTGTGGAATATTTAGAGGCTCGTGCTGATAACGTGTTATGAATTAATTACTGGAGGAGGAGCCCCCCGGCCCTTTATTTTTAGGCAATATGGAGAGTACAGAGATAAGATACATGTGTATGAGCCTATCTCTAAGGTAGCCCACAATCCTAACCAACTCGAGTTCATACCCATTCACAACAGAAATAAATTTAATTATTATTTATAATTGTAGTTCAAACTAATCTCCTAAATAGCATAGCACTCACACAACAGAAATAAAACATAATAAAGAAAACTCAATGCAATTAGATCTCAAATTAAATTTTGAGTCAAATCTGAACTTAATTTCACTTCATAATCCCTCTTGCAAAAAAACCTTTACATCTATATTTGTTCTCTTATCGGGTAGGGTATTAATCCCAGAAACAGATCCGTTTTCTTTTCTTATCGGATCTAGATGTGGATCCTAACTCAGGGTGTCAAACAGGGGCCCGGGCCCCTCCAAAATCCAGGCCGACCCAACTGGGGAGAACCCCGGCCCAGCGTGTCGGCCTGGCTCCCCCACCCCCAATTTAAGCCTCACAGAGGCTTGTTTTCAAAAAAACTCCGGGCCGGGCCGGGCCGGCCCCGCCTGTGGGCCAGGCACCTTGGCCCAGCCCGGCCCGGGGGCCGGACCACTGGGTCCGGACCGGACCGGGCCGCCGGGCCGATGGACCTCTGGGCCGTTTTGACACTCTGAATCCTAACCAAAGCAATCAAATTCCACCCGCAACCATTCGTTTCCATCCAGAACTTGCTTCAAGTTCCCGACTCCACTTTCGTCTCTCCTGACCTTTTCTCACTTTCCTCTCCCAGAAAACTTTAAACCCTAAATCAAACTCAACCAGCTAAGGATCGAACTCCTAACTAAACTCTAACAACTAAGGTCGAGCTCCAATGGAGGAGGAGAACATCGGCCCTTTTCGCCGGACGTCTTCTCGGACGAGGAAGATGGCCGGAAAGATGGCCGCCGCTCTCGCCAGCTCCGACAATCGAACCCAGGTCCATTTTCTTCTCTTGCTGTTTTTTGGTTTTTTAATTAATTATTTCCGGAAAATTTCAGCTAACCGTTCATCCAGTCGATACAATTGTGTAATAACGAGAAAGATAAACCCTAACGGAGAGTTCACATACTCACCAAATCAAGAAATTCGTTGAAAAATGGGCGTTTGAATGTTCCCCAATGTGGTTTCTTGGTTGTAAATAGGAAAGATTTTAGTGTGCCCTTCTTTGTGCTTGATTTATTTATTTGTTTGTGTGGAGGCTCTAGCTCCGGACAACGACTAGGCTTCGCCATTGAAGGGGTTGAAACTTGTAGAAAACTCAATATACAAGAATGAATGATAGAGGAGAGAACATAAAGTGAGGAGACAAGAATTCCAGAGATAAAGGAAGAAGAATTAGAGGTAGGAGAAGAAATTTAGGCAGAGGAAAGAAGAACATATAGAGGAAGAATAGTAAGAGAGTAAACTCAAGTACTATGTTATTTCATTAATTCTCGATGATCACTCTTTGTTACAATAATTCCCTTTTATACAGGTGCTTCATAACAACCCAACTAACATAACAACCCCAACTAACAACGGTTGTCTAGCAAGAGCTTGCGACACGTCTTTCTTTTGCTAGCAATGATTGTCGATAGAAGAAGACAGTTAGACCAGTTGCAGATGGAAGAAGACGGCTAGCCAAGTTGGCTGGATTCGGGAATCCTCCACCTCTGGTCAGCGATCATAGCCCGGATGTGCTGGATCTAAGCCAATGGTTCATATCAAGTGCAAACGGCCTTTCAGATACGCACCTGATCTTTCGAGCTGAGGACTCAATAATGATGATGCAACTCTCCTCCACCCTCATTGGCTACGACGATTGCTGAGCCGCAATGGAGAATGGTTTAGCTCTGCTGGGTCTCCAACAAACCATCCCTCTCAAAATCGACCTTGTCCTCAAGGTCGAGTGGTGCCACTTCTTTTCCTAGTGCTATCCAGACGGCGTGCAACTTCTTCATCCAATGAAACTGAAGAATAAATGGTTGAAGGTTGTGTGGAACTGAATATTAGCAGGTCTGTCGATAGCTTTTCCACCATGCTTTTGCATCAATAAACAGTTTCTGGCAACCCATTTTTGAGAAAGTCATAAAATTGAAATCCTGCACTAAGTCCATTGCATGGGAAAACAGGAATCAGCAACCATGTAATGTTCATCCAATTCTATTCCTGGATCAAAACAGAAGTGTTCCATGGTTCCTACTAGCATTTCATACTGAATCTCCAGTGGAACCTCTTTGGTGTCTGTTAATATGAACCCCAACTCATAAAATGTTACTTTCATGACATTTTGAGCCATTCCAACTTAAATTCTTCAGAATTCTTTGGAGCACAATACTCCACATGACCCATTCCCTTAGCTTTGTCTCCTACACGATCAAAGTTTTAATGTTCTTCTTCATACATCTCATAAATTGCTCCAACTCCAACTTTCTTCCTCACACCCTCTTGGTACAAGGGTGTTCTCACAAACAAACTCACTTCCTTTCGTAAATACTCATTATGTTTCTGGCAAGTTGAGTTGTTCATCACACTTCCAAGCTTCTCTCCAATCAAGTGAAAAAGGAAGCTCCAAGGATAGTTGGGGCTTCTTTAACAAAGGAACTTGAACCTAGGATCTTCATCATCAATCTATCCTAGGATTAAACTTTCACAACCCTCTGATTCCCTAACTGCAGCTCCTCCAGGGTCAAATCAAAATTCCCCTATGAATCTTCCTCTACTCATTCCAAGATTATTCAGTAAGAGTAATGAGATCGACAACAATTCAGATGGGGTATGAACAAATACATGGCTAGGCATTCAAGTGCATGTGAAAGATACAGTAAACAAAAGAAGATCTCTTCAACAGAGCCTTTGTGTCTTTGGGTTTGGCCTGAAGATTGGAATGAAATGTTTCCTGGTGCTGGGAATTCAACCTTCAGCAAGAACTCATGACTTCCAACATCTCTTGCTCAATATCCTCCCGGGTCAAAGCCTACAATTCTTTTGAATATCCTCTTACAACCCACCATTCTTATCACCCCAGGGAAATGAGCTTCCAAGGTCTCCAGGGAAATGAAGAGGGTTACAAGGTGGTTGGAAGAAACAGATGGCTTGGAGAGGGATCAGAATTTCCAAGAAATTTCCTTTACAAAACTCTTTTTAATAAAACTCCCGAGCTTGAAATTGATACATGGAATATGGAATATGGAATAATGGCCTGAATTTAAATGATCCGACAGATCTTTTCATTCTCTGGCCTTTCTTCTTCTTTGCGCTCCTTAACCCAAGCCTCATTGGCTTAGTGGATTCTCTCTTCCTTGAGCTCTTCCTCTCAACATTATCACAAGGAAATATAAGCAATCTTCTTAGGATGCACTCGAACTTCTTTTTCCATATTGGTATGTGACTGTGGGAGCTCCATGAAAGTCTTGCTTACTTGAACCGGACATGGTCATGGTTCAGCTCAGGTCTCTGATTCTTAGCTCGGCTTTTGCATGCTTCTGCGACGGAATCTGAAGTCGCTTTCTCATTCTGGCATGTATCCCAAATTTGAATTGCTTCCATTAGAGCCGAATCAGAGCCGTCTATTTTTCGATCCAACAGCTTCAAAAACTCATCAAAATCAATTTTATCAACATCCATATCATCGATCATTTGCCGTAGATCAACTTCAGTTGAACTTTTGGCTCAGCAATCTCAACACATTACCCAGTTCTTTTGTATCAATGTAATCATCACGATCCTTGTCAAAGAAGCTAAAAGCCTTCTTGAACTCGGTTATCAACTCATCTGTCGGATTGTCCACCATCGCTGAAACTTCTTCTTTATTGGTATTTTCGTCTTCTTTCTCATTTTCTTCTTCTTTGACAGCAGCTCCCTCTTCTTCCTCATGCTCTTCCTCGTCATTCGAGAAGTACCCATGAGACTTCATCATATCGGAATGAGCAGCTTCATGAAGACCCAAAGCTCGATGAGATTGCTCCCTATAATAGAATACTACAAAATTTCTTGGGTCGAACTCCAAGATTTCTTAGCCAAATGCTATACAACTTTGGTAGTACTCATTCTGTTAGATCCGTGCGCGGCTAAGGAGGTGAGGGAATTACTTTGCGCACAACAAATCAGGGGGGGATTACTTTATGCACTACAAGGAGGGTTTTCTTATTTTCTTATTTAAACTAGGTCTAGCCATCATTTATTTTCATGCTTGATTATTGAGTTGTTTCGAGAGATTCCTTAGGTAGATCTAGGAGAGTGCAGACGTCCTCTTTAATTGGCGTCTTGGGAGGGTGATCGTCCCTATAATTGTGATCAAGGTATCTTTATTTTCAGTTTTTATTAATAAAAATCATTTTTTTCTTGGTTCCTATCAATTTGGTGTCGGAGCACGTGACGATTCATGGCGGTGCCGACAACGAGATCGAATGATAAATTCGACACTTTGGAGGAAAAGTTCATGGGCGAAATTGAAGGGTTAAAGAAATCACACGAAGAGACGATGAAGGTGATGAAGTCATTGGCGGATTCCATCAATTTATTGGCGGCTAATCAATCCAAGCAAGGAGAACAATTGACGAAGCTCCTCTCCCAAGAGTCGACAAGTCACCCCGATGGAGAAAACCCTAATTCATCATCAAAGGCGACACCTTTGACGGAGGGGAATGAGAAAGAAGAGGATTGGGAGACGGATCAACCCTACGAGGAGGATGGATCACATGAAGGGGACGAGGAGGATCAGTGGAAGGAAGATTATCGCGAAAGCATCAGACGAAAGGCGGAAGAAGCGAGGAGGGGTGACGGCGAACCTAGCTGCCGCCCCTATGAGCGGCGAAAAGCAGAGGGGCTCCCGACGGTGCCCCTAGACGACGGCCGGGGGCGACGGCCCCCCAGCACCACCAGGGGTCGACGAACCCCCGTCGGCCCCCGACGGCCCCCGCGGGGCCCTCCCCAGACCGCGAGGGCCCGGAGACCCATCGCCAGGCCCCCGCGGGCCTGGGCGACTATCGCCAGGGCCTTGCGGCCCTGGTACAGGGCCGCGGGGCCCCTGGGCAGCAGCGCCCAGGTCCCACGGGCCCTCAGCCCCCCCGAGGAACTTTTGCCGGGCCACGACGGCCCCTCGACGCATCCGGCAAGCAGCGCGGGCGACAACAGCAGTTCGAGAGGGGTTTTCAGCCCTATTTGGAGGATCCGACGCGTGATTTTGGTGGTGTATTTGACCCGGGGGAGGGATAAGGGTACTACGATGACGGGGAGGTTATGGGGCGGATTTCAGAGATGACGCAAGATGGGATGACTTTGAGGGCAGGCGTGGGGTTTCCCGAGGGGACTATGTGGGCGGCAGAGGAGAGCCACCGCGTCATTACATGACCCAGGACGAGAGGCGACCGCACTACCGCCAGTCTCGCCGTCCAGAGGGGAGGTCCGACATGGATACTTTGGTGGGGACTGCAGGGTACGGAAGCTGGAGATGCCTTTGTTCAGGGGAAAGGATCCACATGCCTGGTTGTTCACGGCGGAGAGGTACTTTACAACGTACCCCATGACATATACTCAGAAGTTGGAGGCGGACACTATTTGCATGGAGGGGAGAGCTCTGGGTTGGTACCAGTGGAAGGAGAGGAGGCAACATATTCGTGATTGGGAGGAGCTGAAGGACCTAATTCTGGAGAAGTTCAGGGATCCCCGCCTGGGAAACCTTCACGAGCAGTTATACGCCCTCAGGCAGGATGGACCAGTACATGAGTACATTGAGAGGTTCGAGACGTTGGCAGGGAGAGTACACGATGTCTCAGACGAGTCACTAGAAGCCACCTTCCTGAAGGGGCTGATGCCTAATCTTCGAGCCGCAGTGAGACCTTACAAGCCCGGGGGCTTTCAGAGGTCATCGAGATGGCGCAGTTAGTAGAGGACTCCCGGACAGAGGATATGAGAGTCGGGAGCAGCTACAGTGGCCAGATACAGAAGGGCACCCTGACAGGAGCAGGCGGAGTGAAGATCATTACTGGGACAGATCAGACGAGTTCTGAGAAGACTGGGGAGCAGAGCGGCACACCACCTGCTGGAGGCCAATTTCGGAGGATGACTGACGCAGAGATGAGAGAGACGAGGCAGAAAGGGCTCTGTTTCAGATGCGACGAGCGCTTCACCCCCGGTCACCATTGTGGGGGTTGCACGTTGCAAGTGTTGATAGCGGATGCAGACGAGGATGATGACGTGGAGGATGAAGGGATCGGAGGGGAAGAGGACTCCCACTCGGAGTATCCTCGCCAGTCATGTCATGCACCACCTTGAGGACAAGGCGGATTTTCAGGGGCGGAGTAATGTTAGATCCGTGCGCGGCTAAGAAGGGGAGGGAATTACTTTGCGCACAACAAGTCGGGGGATTACTTTATGCACTACAAGGAGGGTTTTCTTATTTTCTTATTTAAACTAGGTCTAGCCGTCATTTATTTTCAGGCTTGATTATTGAGTTGTTTCGAGAGATTCTTTAGGTAGATCTAGGAGAGTGCGGACGTCCTATTTAATTGGCGTCTTGGGAGGGTGATCGCCCCTATAATTGTGATCAATGTATCTTTATTTTCAGTTTTTATTAATAAAAATCAGTTCTTTTTATTGGTTCCTATCACATTCATTAGACAACAAAGCATCAAATTGGTTAGGCAATGCAATTATTGAGCATTTCCTTTAACCGTGGGAATGTCGTCGAAATGAACCTTCACAAAAATATAGTTGTCGGCTGTCTCTTGGAATCTTTCTTCTTGATATAGCTTATTCCCTTCTTGAAAGTACTTCTGAGCTCGTTGCAGCAAACCGTCGAACACCTTGCTTGCACTTGCAGAATCGCTGGGCCCTGATACCAATTGTGGTAGCTCCAGCCCCAGACGATGACTAGGCTTCGCAATTGAAGGGGTTGAAGCTGGTAGAAAATGATCGCGCCCCGGATACACGTCCCGGAGCGACGGTTGTAGTTTTCCCGCAAGCGCACGGTATAGCGGCGAGCGGGTATCGAACACAGGGAGGACGAATGACCGTGCTTGTTCCTAATCAACCTGGCTATTCAAGAGAGATAATTGCCTTGGGCGATCCTGTCACAATCGTCAGACAAATGTGCGAAGTATCAAATCAAACAAAGAACGTCTAGGGAATGGGGAATCCCCGCTACTCACCGTATTCCATAAGAGTGGTTCGTCGGTATTAAAATTGCTAGAATGAGAATTCGGATGAACTAGTTGCAACTGAATGTAGAACCAAGCTCACGCTCTCGCGCTGTTGCCGGTCTATAGCTTTCCTAGGTTCGGGTCCAATCTCTTGCAAACCCTAGCCTAGGGAAGCTAGCATTAGGATCAACATCATCGTCCAATCGCGCACCGAGCCCAATCTCTTGCAAACTCGGTCCACGATCTAGATTGGGATAGTTCCTACCCGTCCAATCTCTTGCAAACGGGTATTGGCATGGAATTGCACCCGAAAATCCTAATATCGGTCCAATCTCTTGCAAACCGATACTTCGAAAATCCGACTCCAACCCAATTCGGATTTCTAGGGTTTCCTATCGAATTGGGATCCAATCTCTTGCAAATCCCAATTGATATGAATACCTAGCCATCCGTAGTAAATCGATCCCAATCTAATCTCTAATAACAATCCTAGCTCAATTTCTACCAATTCATCACAATTATGAAATAGGGCTCGTAGGGTTCATCCCCACGCCCCAAGACGTGGTGACTACTCACAAATCATAGCAATATCACAAATTTGATCAATGAAATAAGCAATGGAATTCATCACAAATATTGAGATAAACAATAAAAATAGAATTTTTAGGGAAGAGAGATGCAAACCAATGGAGTTCTTCAATTTAATCCAACAAAAATCCAAGTTTTTCCTCTTCTCCAATCACAATAATAAAGCTAAAAAGTAATCTAAAAAGCTGCAAAAAATCTAAGAGATGGCTATCTAAACTAGGGTAAAAACAGGGCTTAAATAGCCCCAAAAATCGTCCAAAAATTCTGACCAAAACGCCCCTGCACAGCCTGTTTTCCGCAAATTTCGCTACAGGCAGCGCATCGCACTCGGCCGAGTGACAAATGTCGCTCGGCCGAGTGAGAAACCCTGTACTTTTCCAGTAAGTCGGGGCCTTCTGGGGCATTCACTTCGGGCGCGGCTCGGCCGAGTGAGTTGTCGTCACTCGGCCGACGGCTTCACTGCACTCGGGCGGACGTGGTTTACCACTCGGTCGAGTGGGTCTTCTGAAGCTCAGGTGGCCGAAAAAAACAGAAACTTCGATATTTTGGAGGGGCTTCGTCTGGGCGCCACTCGGGCGGACGTGGTATCGTCACTCGGCCGATGTGGTCTCCGTCGCTCGGCCGAGTACACATGGAAATCGTGTCTGAACGGGTCGGCCGAGCAGTGTCTCGCTGGTCGGCCGAGTGGCTCCTCCACTCGGCCGAGTGGGACACAAAAAATGCCCAATCTGATTGTTTTGGCCTCCTCGTCGCTCCTGCGACGTCCATTCTTCTTCCGCTCCTCTCCAACAACAAAATACCCCTCGGGGAGGTCGTCGGTGGCCGTCTAGAGTAAGCGCATCTCGGGATCACTCCAAATCGCGCCAAATCACCTGAAATGCGACAAAAACAACAAATCGTGAAAAGCATCGCAATATCGTCGATATATCGTGAAAAACATGATTTGGGCGATCTAAATGGCATGCAAACATGCGGAAAAAAGTTGTAAAATAAGGAGTGATCAAAATCCCCCAAGCTTGCCTCTTACTCGTCCTCGAGGAAGATAAGTAAAAGGCGAACCCGGTGGATTCGGAAAACGAAAACGGCGAAAAACGAAAAAAAATGAAAAACGAAGAAGAATGAGAACGAAATGAAAATGAAGAAGAAAGAAAGAAGGAAAGAAGCGAAGAGGTGGGATGCTAGATCATTTTCTCAGGACGTGGGTTTCACTTACTCTTATAGCATGCACCGGATGAGAAATACATGTCAAAGAATTTTATTTTGATATCATAGTATAATAGTGCAAATAGAAATAGAAAACCCACGAACAACAATATAATCATGAAAAATGGAATGATTTTAAAATTAACATCGTCTGAATCATTTAAAGCGGTATACAAATCACAGATCACACACTTTTCAATTGAACGCTTTCTATCTGGAGTATAAGAGTATCACACTATAGAATAGAGAGAATAGAAAAGTATGGATTTCATGAAATGAACGCTAGGCTTAGATTTCTGGATTTCGTAAAGCTAGAAACAATATCACCGAGTATAGAATATTACTTAGCCTAGGTTGTCGTGCAATGTCAAGTAGTCACTCTCTCACACATCAATGGATCCCCTCCCCCAAGCTTATCTATAAGCGTGGTGGCACAAAAATATTTACATCCCCATTTTTTTATATATATAGCTCCAAAAGCAACGAAAAGAAAGAAGAGAGAAAGAAAGTGAGATGTGATCTTTTATTGAGGATTTTTCCTCTTTTTTTTTCTTTTTTTTCTTTGCAATAAGCAATATATACACAATGATCCCAACTCAGAGAGAGATAATGATATACAAGAATGTTTTTCTCTCTTTTATTATCATTTTTTTTTCTTTTTAGAAGAAGGGATTTGGAGCTAGGAATTAATAGCGGGGGAAATGCCATAAAATAGAATCACTAAGGGGAGATTCACCAATGATTTTTTTAAAAGTAGAGAAATGATGTTCAAGATTTGTGGAGAAAGAAATATATATAACTCTCGGCTCACTCTATAAGACATGCACGACAACTTCAGCAGTGTAATCTAATCTACTCAGTTTTGATCACAAAAAAGCTAACTAATCCAGATATATCATAGCTAGTCATCATTCAATCATCCTGAAGTGAAGTGTACAATTCATGCATATAGAAGTGATAAAGGAAAAGAAATCAGTACTCCAGATATAGGCATTCAATGCGTGAATCTTGGTGTGTTTTCTGTGATAGCATACATATGAATATTCAGGCTCAGCTAATAATAAAATTTCATCCATTTTCATGTGGAAAAAGTGTGGGTTACTATTTCTAAGTGCAAAGCAAGTCATAGCATATGATATCAGAAATAAAATCTAAGACATGACAAATATAGCATGCATATAGAATAAGCTAACTCCACGTAGACATCATCATAGAAAATTCATCTCTAGCATGAGATGAAAAAAAGGAAATAAAGATAAAGGAAAAATAGAACTATTTACAATGCGGCACGCAGAGAAATAAGAAAAACGTGATGCATGGTAAAATGAGAAAAAATGATGAAAATAAGTGAAAATAAGTGCAAAAGCGGAAAGTGGCGTGAAAAACTAAAAATAAAGGTGGCAAAACGAGAAAGAACGTGGAAACTCACTCCCCCAAGCTAAACTGCACAGTGTCCTCAATATGCAAAGTGTGGCACACAGAGAGACAAGTAATGTGAGGGGCAAGTGAGGGTGCATGCATGGTAAAAAGGAAAAAAAGGAAAATAAGAGGAAAAATAAAGAAATAAATATGATGCTAATGTGATGCATGCACAGATATGAGTGATACGAGTATAGATGTGGCACCAAAAACTCTCCCTCTCCCAAAAAAGGATATATAAAAAGATACGGCAAAATGAGAATCCCAAAATAAGTGAGGGGGGGGACAAAAATGCAACGGGACCCAGCAGAAACGGGCAGCATAACGGCATGAATAGACTAAGGCATCAGGGGTGCCTAAGAAGGTGGCGCTGCACCGTCTCCGTCCCGAGGTGGAGGAGGAGGTGGTGGTGGTGTAGGCTGCTGAGCTGAGGTGGGCGTGGAAGTGGGAGCAGGTCTAGTGTGTGTGGAAGTGTGTGTGGGAACCTGCTGGGTGGGTGGGGGTACGCGCGGGAGACGCTCTAAGATCTGTGTCAGGCAGTAGTGGATCTGAGGGATCAGGTCAAAGCGTCCAGCCATCGTAGAGACGGTGGAGGACAGGGTCCTAAGGTCACCTCTGAGACCGCCCACCGCCAACTCAAGAGCACGAATGCTCTGCAGTACAGTGTCGAGCGGGGGTGGTGCAGAGGGACGCACCGGTCTAGGCTGCGCAGGGCGAGGCTGGCGTACGCGTGTGGAGTATGTAACGAGCTCAGCAGGGAATGTGACAAAAGGTGCCGCTCCAGCAAATGTGGGCCTGGCCTCAGTGTGAGGCCGGGACGCCGGCTGGTGAGAAGTAGAGGCAGCGGCAGCAGAGGAAGCGTGCAAAAGTGGCAACGAGGTGACAAGAGAGGTCAGTGGCCCAGAAGTGTGGACAGACGCCACGACGCTCTCGGAGAATACGGCGGATGTGGAGACAGAGGACTCTATCGCTGGGGCGGAACTGTGTGGACCAAAAGGCGCAATCCCAGCGGAGATCATGCTAGCCATGGTCTCCACGACCGCGGCAAACGAGGGCTCTCCACTCTCGACAAAGGTCGGCGGGCGCTCGGGGAGTGCGGAGCAAAGAGGCTCCACGGACAGAGGGCCAGAGGTGGCAGCGGGAGTGGTGGGGACAGCCTCGGAAGTGGTGACAGTGGTGGAAGTGGGCTCAGCAAAAGTACTCTCGACACTGACAGAGGTGGGGACAGAAGTGTCAGGAGCAGCGGAAACGACTGGTATGGGCTGAGGGGCCACTGGGTCAACAGGGTCGGCGGCAGGCTCGGCAGGGTGTGCAGCAGGGTCTGCGGGGGCAGCCTGGGCAGCGTGGGCAGCGTGGGCCTGCTCGGCCTCCTCGGCCTCGAGCACGTAGGCGGCGGGGATGAGGACATCCATCTCTGGGAGCCAGTCAACGTGGGCTGGTGCAATCTGGGTCCGAGCAGGGCTCGGGAGAATCATGTAATCGGCCCCGTAGGGGCCGTGCAACCAGACCCAGTGACGCTCACCATGCGGACGAAGCATCTTCATCCGGGCCATGACATCAATCGACAAAGAAGTGGGGCCCGATACTCGCCGCAGGTCGTCTGGTAGGTCCTCGCCCGTCATCATGGTAAGCAGGGTGATCAGACCGCCGCAGCAGATCGGTGAGCGAGCGCCCACCGATACAATGATGCGGTCTAAAAACCAAGCCGCAATGTCGATCACGACGGCGGGGACGAGCTCGTGTCCATCCCTAGATAGAGCTCTGGGACGTGTCATCGCATAGAGCATGTAAAGCTCTGGCGTAGACATCGTGCCCGGCTCATATCTGGCCAAAAAGGTGGTCACCATGAGGCGCTGGGCAATACGTAGGCAGGGGTGGACAATGGCCGAGGCCTTGGCCCTACTAGGGTCAAAGGCGGCGTGGTGGCCTGTAATCCGGGCCCAGAAGGCGCCGGCGTCGAAGGAAGGTGGGGGATGTGGGTAGGGCCGTAACCGCGATCGGCTCCGGGGACTGCGGGCCATGAGAAGAATGCTCTCATCATATCGAGAGTGACCTGGCACTCTCGATCCATGAACCTGAATGAGCATCCCTCATCGGTCCGGGCGATCGAACTCAAAACCTCAAGTGTCGGGCGGGTGAACGTGTCCGCCGACACCTGAAGGAAGTCGCGCCAACCCACGTTGTCGTACAACGTGAGTATCCCCTCTAGTACCCCCATGCGTCCAAGGTCAGCGAGGTGTGCAAACCTGGAGGGTACGATCGAGCGCTGGGAGATACGGTCGAAGACGGCGCGGTGTGCGTCGTCTCGGAACGTGATCCCGAGCGGCCCGACCAGTGGAGCCGGTGGTGGTGGCTGTGCAGCGGCGGGGAGTGGCTGTGCGGGCTGTGCGGGCTGTGGGTGCGTTGCAGGCTGTGCGGGGTGTGCGGGGCCTGCAGGCTGTGCGGGGTGTGTGGGGGAAGGCGGAGGAGAGTCCTCCACCAAGTGGGAGGGGCCAGGCTCGTCCGACCGCTTCCGCTTGGCGGAAGCTCTCGTCGACCGCGGCCGTGTCCGGGGCGGCATATTGGCCCCGAGCGCGCGCCGAAAAGTGAAAAAAGTGCGGTGCGTGTAAAAGAATGGAAAGAGTATACCCAAACACGCCGCGAGTGCTAGGCAGTGGAAGCGTGCGAAGTCCGCGCCTCCACGAAGTCCTGAGCAGCCCGTAGAAGCTCCCCTGAGCTCCCCTAAGCTCCAAAAAGCAACCTGCGCATGAAAAAACGATATCAGCGAGTAATAATCAAAATGTATGGAGCAATAGGGGTATAATGGATAGATATATGAATTGATTTGGGTTAGGGGGGCGTTTAGCACATGGATCCTCAAGAAATACACGAAAAGAGGAGAAAACGGCGAAAACAGGGTTACCGGAGGTGATCGGACGGCGTGCCGGCGGCGGCGACTCGGGCGAGGCACCGGCGTGTGCTCGGCCGGCGGTGGCGGACCGAGCGGCGGCGCGGCGAGGTCGTCCGGGCGAGTGAGGGTCTGAGCGAAGCGAGATCGGGCGAGGGGAGCTGGAGCGTCGGGCGCTTGGGGGTTTTGGGATTTCGAAAAATGAGCCCCCCCTCGGCCCTTATATAATAAAACTTACGACTCGGCCGAGTGACGTGGTCACTCGGCCGAGCGAGACCATTGAAAGTTTCCTCCCCGATATCGCTTCGGCCGAGTGGCTTTGCCAGCCTCGGCCGAGTGGAGTAAGTCCATTCGGCCGAGTGACTCAAGCTACTCGGCATGACTCGCCCTAGGAGGGTATCCGTTTCACTCGGCCGAGTGAATATGTATACTCGGCCGAGTAGCAGCTATAATGAAATGAGGAAAATAGACAGAGAGTTGGGTACATCAGACTTCCCTCGTTCGTGAGCGGCTCGGCCGGACGAACTTCTGTACTCGGCCGAGTGACTAGTATGCTCGGCCGAGTGAGCCTTGTTTTCTGCTGTTTGTCTTCGTTTGGGCTCTAAACTTCGTCTTTCTTCCTCCAGTCGATTTCATCCTCCTCCTAAGCGTCGAGCGCCTTCTTGGGGCGCTCCTCGTCGTCTCGTTCATCCTCCTCATGATGGATCTACCTATCTCCTCTCCTGTCAAGAAAAATAGGACCCGTTATCACAAAATTTTTGGGCGAACGACTCGAAACTCTAAAAATTTCTAAAACGAAAATAAAGAAAAAGTAAAAATAAAGCAAAAACCGTCGGGTTGCCTCCCGACAAGCGCTCGTTTAAGGTCGTGAGCTCGACCCCCTATAATTTTCAATCAATGCGGGATGTTTGGTGCATATGAGATGCACCCATCGAATTTTCCGGGGAGCGCGCTTGGATTTGGATGTGGCGGCTGCGCGTTCTCCCGCGGTGGTCTCTCGTCTCGAATAGTGTTGGGGGGAGGCTCCCCCAAGCTAGCGTTTGCTCCGGTCAACGGCTTAACCGGCGATGCCGGTCTCCGTGCCGGCGGAGCTTTCTTTGGAGACTTTAATTTCGAGAGCTTGCAGAGCTCTCGAATTCTTGCGACATCAGCGTCGCCTTCATCTTCTTCACCGGAGAGGTCGGGGGAATCATCTTTATTCTCTTCATGGCCTAAATCCGGGCCTTCTTCAAAATCTTCATCAAAAAGGGCGCCAATTGAGTGGGGAATCGCCTCTTCTATCACCTCATCAAGGAGGTCCATGTAGTCAAGTTCCTCGTGATAAGGCATATGCTTCATAGCCTTAGGGATGTGGAGCTCCACCTCGATGTTTCCGACGTTTAAGGTTAAGGTACCTTCGCGCACGTCGACGATGACTCCGGCGGTGGCGAGGAATGGGCGTCCAAGTATCAATGAGGTGTCTCCCTCCTCCTTAACGTCCATGATGACGAAGTCACATGGCAAGCATATTCCACCCGGGACTTGAAGTGGGATGTCTTCGGCAATCCCTACCGGCCTTGTTATCCGTCCATCGGCTAATTGAATGCGCATGTCGGTGGGTTTCAACTTGGTCCCGGTGTTTAGTTTCAAGAACATGGAGAGGGGCATGAGGCTCACGCTAGCCCCAAGGTCAACCAACGCCTTTTGAAGAGGAACGCCGCCCAAAGTGCAAGGAATCCGAAAACTCCCCGGATCTTTAAATTTTGCCGGCTCCTTTTCTCTCTTAGTAAACCAAGAGCCCTCCTCGGCTAGCATGATCTTCTCCTTCCTCTTTCTCCCCGAGATCAAGTCCTTCAAGAATTTGGCATACGTGGGGATCTCGACGATGGCGTCAAGGAAGGGAATGTTAAGGCTAACTCCTCTTAGGTACTCGAGAAATTTTGCTAGCCATTTCTCCATTTTCGCTCTAGCGAGCCTTTGGGGGAATGGGACCGGTGGCATGAAGCGCCTTTCCTCAATCAATTTCTCCGCTCTAGATTTCTCTTCGTCATGTGGCTCCTTCTCTTTTTCAACTTCTACTATTGGCTCAATTGGCTCCAAGCTTTCCTCCACGGGCTCCTTGGTAGGAATCATGGCGGGGGTGGTGTCCTTCCCGCCTCTAGTAGTTACGGCAACTACGGCGTTGATGTGGCCGGTGTTGCCCCGTGGGTTTTGCTCCGGTTGCGCCGGCAATCGTTGAGTGTTCCGATTGAGCAAAGCCAATTGCTCCGATATTTGAGCCACTATGGTATTAAGAGAGTCTTGCCCCGCCTTCAAAGTAGCATTCACCTTATTTTGCTCGACCATGAACGCCTCAACTCTAGTTTCGAAGTCGGTTCGTTGCGGAGCTTGTGGAGGGCCTTGGTTTTGATTCCTCCACCCTTGGTTGTATCCGGGAGGCCTATAAGGTGGAACTTGTTGCTTCGGTTGAAAGTTTTGTTGTGGAGGCCCCCTCGGTGGGTAATATTGTTGTTGGGGTGGTGGTGGCCGAGCTTGATTAGGCGGTTGTTGTGGCGGGTTCAAAGCTCCTTCATTGTTGGCGTAGGAGAATCCCGGATGATTTCTTGCGGCCGGATTGGACCAATACCCTTGGTTCCCCGCAACATATTGTACTTGCTCCAAGGATCCTTCTCCTTGCTGTCCTTCCGAGTACATGGCTTGAGATTGGTCTTGCCAATCACACATTTGGTTCGTCGGCGCGGAGGTGGAAGGGCTTCCTTGGGGCTCCGTAATGAACTTCTCCAATCTCTCCACCACCTTGTGGAGAGAATCAAATTTGCTCGTAAGCTCCGCTACGGCCTTCGCCTCGTAGATGCTTGTTGGCTTTAAGGAAGACGTGGAGTGTCCTCGCTCATCGCCCCATTGTTGGTTGTTTGAGGCCATCTCCTCAATTAGGGCCGTAGCTTCATCGGGAGTCTTTGACAAGATTGCACCATTCGCCGCGGCATCAATAATTTGTTTGGTCCCCGGTTGGAGACCGTTGTAGAAGCTATGCACTAACTCCCAATCTTCTATACTGTGGTGCGGGCATTGATGCTGTAAATCCTTAAAACGCTCCCATGCTTCATAGAGCGTCTCCTGTGGTCCTTGCTTGAAGGACATGAGAGCGCTCCGGATCTTCACCGTCTTGGATGGCGGATAGAATTTGTCAATAAATGCACCCGCTAACTCATCCCAAGTGGTGAAGACTCCGTCAGCCTGCGTCCTCAACCAATAGAGTGCCTTGTCCTTAAGCGTGAAGGGGAAGAGACGCAGTCTGATAGCATCGATGGAGACCCCCGGCTTCTGGAATGTGGCGCACTTTGACAAGAATAGTTGGATGTGGTAGTGGGGGTTCTCATGGGCGTTCCCATGAAATGTGTCTTGTTGCATCAAAACCACCAATCCAGTCTTCAGCTCGAAGTTCTTGTCAGCCGCCAACTGCGGCACGGCAATGGACGAGGTAGTAGAAGAGGTCTTAGGCCGAAGCCTATCGCGAATAGAAATTATTCTCGCCATCCTTGCCGCCAATTCTTCGGGAGTTTCCGGGTTGGTCATAAACCGCCCTTCCGGATATTGTCTTCTTTCCGCTCTAAGTCTCCGCGCGGTACGTTCGATCTCCGGATCAAATAATAAGGCTTCGGGGTCTGCCGTAGATCTCGTGTACATGCACAGGGAAAACAGAGTTTCAAAGAGATGATTAGTACCGTGGAAGGGTTAGGTAAGAATAAAAATGGAAATAATAATAATAATGAAAAAAAGAAAAAATAAAAACAAAAATAAAAGAAAGAAGTAGCTAGGGTGAGAAAGGATCAAACGCACTCGCCTCCCCGGCAACGG
The DNA here is from genome assembly GCA_030789695.1 of Scilla litardierei. Taxonomy (NCBI): domain Eukaryota; kingdom Viridiplantae; phylum Streptophyta; class Magnoliopsida; order Asparagales; family Asparagaceae; genus Scilla; species Scilla litardierei. Next base: position 136,605,053 of record CM061137.1, on the reverse strand, counting down.
CGCCAAAAACTTGATCGCGCCCCGGATACACGTCCCGGAGCGACGGTTGTAGTTTTCCCGCAAGCGCACGGTATAGCGGCGAGCGGGTATCGAACACAGGGAGGACGAATGACCGTGCTTGTTCCTAATCAACCTGGCTATTCAAGAGAGATAATTGCCTTGGGCGATCCTGTCACAATCGTTAGACAAATGTGCGAAGTATCAAATCAAACAAAGAACGTCTAGGGAATGGGGAATCCCCGCTACTCACCGTATTCCATAAGAGTGGTTCGTCGGTATTAAAATTGCTAGAATGAGAATTCGGATGAACTAGTTGCAACTGAATGTAGAACCAAGCTCACGCTCTCGCGCTGTTGCCGGTCTATAGCTTTCCTAGGTTCGGGTCCAATCTCTTGCAAACCCTAGCCTAGGGAAGCTAGCATTAGGATCAACATCATCGTCCAATCGCGCACCGAGCCCAATCTCTTGCAAACTCGGTCCACGATCTAGATTGGGATAGTTCCTACCCGTCCAATCTCTTGCAAACGGGTATTGGCATGGAATTGCACCCGAAAATCCTAATATCGGTCCAATCTCTTGCAAACCGATACTTCGAAAATCCGACTCCAACCCAATTCGGATTTCTAGGGTTTCCTATCGAATTGGGATCCAATCTCTTGCAAATCCCAATTGATATGAATACCTAGCCATCCGTAGTAAATCGATCCCAATCTAATCTCTAATAACAATCCTAGCTCAATTTCTACCAATTCATCACAATTATGAAATAGGGCTCGTAGGGTTCATCCCCACGCCCCAAGACGTGGTGACTACTCACAAATCATAGCAATATCACAAATTTGATCAATGAAATAAGCAATGGAATTCATCACAAATATTGAGATAAACAATAAAAATAGAATTTTTAGGGAAGAGAGATGCAAACCAATGGAGTTCTTCAATTTAATCCAACAAAAATCCAAGTTTTTCCTCTTCTCCAATCACAATAATAAAGCTAAAAAGTAATCTAAAAAGCTGCAAAAAATCTAAGAGATGGCTATCTAAACTAGGGTAAAAACAGGGCTTAAATAGCCCCAAAAATCGTCCAAAAATTCTGACCAAAACGCCCCTGCACAGCCTGTTTTCCGCAAATTTCGCTACAGGCAGCGCATCGCACTCGGCCGAGTGACAAATGTCGCTCGGCCGAGTGACAAATGTCGCTCGGCCGAGTGAGAAACCCTGTACTTTTCCAGTAAGTCGGGGCCTTCAGGGGTCTTCACTTCGGGCGCGGCTCGGCCGAGTGAGTTGTCGTCACTCGGCCGACGGCTTCACTGCACTCGGGCGGACGTGGTTTACCACTCGGCCGAGTGGGTCTTCTGAAGCTCAGGTGGCCGAAAAAAACAGAAACTTCGATATTTTGGAGGGGCTTCGTCTGGGCGCCACTCGGGCGGACGTGGTATCGTCACTCGGCCGATGTGGTCTCCGTCGCTCGGCCGAGTACACATGGAAATCGTGTCTGAACGGGTCGGCCGAGCAGTGTCTCGCTGGTCGGCCGAGTGGCTCCTCCACTCGGCCGAGTGGGACACAAAAAATGCCCAATCTGATTGTTTTGGCCTCCTCGTCGCTCCTGCGACGTCCATTCTTCTTCCGCTCCTCTCCAACAGCAAAATACCCCTCGGGGAGGTCGTCGGTGGCCGTCTAGAGTAAGCGCATCTCGGGATCACTCCAAATCGCGCCAAATCACCTGAAATGCGACAAAAACAACAAATCGTGAAAAGCATCGCAATATCGTCGATATATCGTGAAAAACATGATTTGGGTGATCTAAATGGCATGCAAACATGCGGAAAAAAGGTGTAAAATAAGGAGTGATCAGAAAACTCAATTTACAATAATGAATAAGAGAGGAGAGAACAGAAAGTGAGGAGACAAGAATTCCAGAGAGAAGAATTAGAGCTATGAGAAGAAATTTAATCAGTGGAAAGAACAGATAGAGTAAGAATTGTAAGAGAGGAAACTCAAGTACTGAGTTATTTCATTAATTCTCGATGATCACTCTTTGTTACAATAATCCCCTTTTATACAGGTGCTTCATAACAACCCAACTAACATAACAACCCCAACTAACAACGGTTGTCTGGCAAGAGCTTGCGACACATATTTCTTGAACTGGCAATGGTTGTCGGTAGAAGAAGACAGATGGAACAGTTGCATATGGAAGAAGACGGCTCGCCAAGTTGGCTGGATTCGGGAATCCTCCACCTCTGGTCAGCGATCATAGCCTGAATCTGCTGGATCTGAGCTAACGGTTCATATCCAGTGCCAACGGCCTTTCAGATACACACCTGATCTCTCGAGGTGAGGACTCAATAATGATGATGCAACTCTCCTCCACCCTCCTTGGCTATGACGACGGCTGAGCCTCGATGGAGAATGGTTTAGCTCAGCTGGGTCTATAACAGTTTGTTTATTTTGGCGATGCCGTCTCTGCATTCTTCATTGCATTGAATTTGGTTTTCATTTAGCTCCTCTTTTTGGACAAAAAAGGCTCTATATTTACCTTTTGTTTTTCCTTTTTTCAACCAGATGAGTGTGATCGCATCTACATGCCTTAAGCAGCATCCAAAACTCTCCATAGAAATTTCTTTTTCGTTCCTTTCTTCTTAGTTCTTTCATTAAGTTAATGTTTTTCTTCGTGCCACTGCAAAAACTATGTACAATTAACAGGATTATGTACCATTGTGATGTACCAAGAATGCACCGTTTTGTAAGGAACCTGTTTAGAATCACATGATGTCCATATCTATAAAGTTAGTTATTATTTGGTGCTAGTAAGATAGAAAGCGAGCAAGAAGATTCAAGTCCCGGGCTAATATGCATGTTTATGTTTGTTGCTAGCAAGACAGAAAGCCAGCAAGAGAAATCTAGTATAGGAACTGCTTTCATAAAGATGTCTATAATTGGGGTTAAAAAGAGATGGTATAAGCCTAAATAATTTATAATCAGTGGGAAGTGAGTAGCAACATGGTTACATGGAACAAGAACATATGATAAGCTAGAATGTTTCATATTCCTCTCGGTGTTTGCAGCTTGCGGCTTAAATCTTTTGGAAACTTAATTTCCTCCCTCACTTTTCTTTTTGAGAATCCCACTATGCATCTACATTTGAAATAATTTTGTTTGGAGATGAGATGCACATTACGGATATCTACCCAACGAGGGTATTTTTACAATAAAATATATTTTGTCCAATGGTTTTCACTTCATTAAAGTAATCTGGAGTGCATATCACTTAATTTAGATTAAGTGAACTTGAATTTAGATTAAGTGAACTTGACTCTACATATTTGGCTAGTATTTTACTAGCCTTATTTTAGATTAAGATAATTTGACTCTACATATTTGACAGGTAATTTACTAGCTTTGTTTGCTTTCTTGATATCAGGCAATGCTTGCACGTCTTGAGGCTCTAGAAAATGACAATGCTGGGGTTGAGGCAGTAGATCTTAATGATGATGGCGATGTTTCTCTAGATGATGATGATCAAGGTGTTGTCTTCTATGTCCCACATATTGCCCGATGTTTATATGGAAAATTCCTTTACTTTTTCTTCAAAATATTTAAGATTCAGTAAGTAGAGTTTTGGAACCAAGTTCGAGGTTTAATCATAGGGTGCCAAATGAGAAAATGTTAAAGTATAAATTGAATAAGAAAAAAAAGAATTTCCATTACGATGTTGAAGCTACGCAATTAGCAGATGTCTCAATGCCATTACATTTTAAGATTAACAGTTAAAAGAAATCATAGGTAATCAAGGCAACTTTTTTCGTTATTTGAACTTCTTTGATGCAGCATTCTCATCTTTATCCCTTTCAATCAAATATGTGGAAGGCGTTAAGGGTATGTGTAACTAGATTCGAGAATAAACCGACATTGGAAAATTAAGTGACAAGTGAATGATATAGACAAAAAGTTGGGCTTCTATGTATCAGATTTTGAGTCAGATGGTCTCTACTCATATTTCACTTGTTTATTAGGAGCACATTTTCCTGTAATAGAAGGATTAGGAAATCAGAATTTTGATGTGTTCTGTTTGTAATATTGGTGAAGTTCCTATTATAGAAAAGTGCATTTTTTGAATCTTATTATAACTTCTGAGCTATTATAAGTAGAAATAAACTTCCTCCTTTCATATCAATTTCTTGCTAAAACTCATCTTATAGTTCCTTAGCTTCTCAAAAGTACTTTGTATGTGTGAGCCTGCTTTTTGGAGACCAATTCAAGAATGTTCTATTGGAGGGTTGATAATTAACATTATACATATTTATGTGGCGGTGTCAATGTCTCAGATGATATCTTTACTTGCTTCTAGCTATTTACACCTATTGTAATCTCCTGTAGGAGCCATGAGTCATGAGTCATGACATAACCTAACTGTAGGTTGCATGTGAACTATAACCTATAATTAGGGTATATGTGTTTTTAAATTTAAGCAGAAACAAGGAGAAGAGATGACCAGATAAACAAGTAGTTATTCAACTGGGGAAAAGAAAGAGAACATCAATATCCATCATCAAAGTTTGGAGAGAGAGAAAGATGTAGTTTCCATTTATAACTCGGTTCATGTCTGTCTAAATGATCAATGTTTAATTCCTTATTCACCAACAAAGTTCAGCTTCTCTTTAGGTAGTTGCCCTTCCTAACTCTACTCATATTATAGTCTGGTAAAAGCATTGTGCACGGACAACTAGATTAAGATTAATCATTCTTGTTACAACATGGAATTAACGTCTCTTTCATTTCAGTAGCACATTTGTTGATGGATCTGATTGGAGATTTTTGACACAACATTAATACTCATAATATGGCTGCAGTGTACACGAAGAAACATTCAAAGAATACAAGGCGCAAAACCAGGCAAGCAAAAGCACTGGAGACTGCAAAAAAGGCTAGGACATTCTTGGAGGTGCTACATGAAGTGAGTGAACCCCATCTTTTAGTGCCTGTACAAGCTTATTTTGAGGGTCGGCCAACTTCAAGACCCTAGATAAACCACTCATTATCATCATTCTTTAAGCTTTTCCTTATCAAAATGAAATAAGCTAAATTTCCTTCATTGTCTAAGCTTTCTCCAATCAAGATGGTATGGGCTACAACGCAAGCTTCATAAATTGAGAAAAGTTTAGACTCTGACTGGAAAGTCCTCTAGCTAATTCCTAGCTAATTCCAAAAATTCAAGTAAGCAATGTCCATATAAGATTGAGCGCTAATATAAAATTCAACTGGGTTTGGAGTTTGATATTATGTGCATACTCAAATAGTCTCAACATTGGAGTGCATCTATCCAACCGAGATACCTGATGAATCCCGTGCACATGAACCATTGTTTACCTCACCTGCATTTAGATAGGTGAAATGGATTATGGGTTTGTGTTACAGTATTTTGATAGGTCCGGTCCACTTTTGGGTTATTTTATTGGAATATGGGCATTTGAGTAATTTATTATTTTTGGGAAATTGTATTAGAGGGGAGGGTTGTAGCCGGCCCTAGTATGCTTGATTATCGAATTGTTTGGAGAGAGTTCTTAGGTAGGTCTTAGGAGAGTGCGGACGTCCTCACTTTAGGCGTCTTGGAAGGGTGGTTGCACATATCAATTGTAGCCACGTTATCTTTTTATCTTCATTTTCTTCAATAAAGTTCAGATTTGCCTTCGGATCCTATCATTTTGGTATCAGAGCGACTACGATCCATGGCGGCATCGACAAGGAGCAAGGATCGAAGCGAGGTGGAGGAGAAAAATCATGTGGAGATCGAGGAGATGAAGAAAACCGTGGCGGGAAATAGCGAGTCGATTGCTAAATTGACGACTGCGGTGGATCGACTCGTCGCTAAACAAGATCGGACGGAGGAAGCCCTTGCTCAGATCATTTTCCAACTTACGGCTCTCAACGAAAAATTGGGGATCGACAGCGCAAACCATAGTTCTTCAAAAAAGGTCCCACCTTTGGAGAAGGATAAGGAAAAAATGGAATCTTTTGATGAGGGGATGCTTTCGGATGCTGACGAGAACTTCAAGGAAGAGGAGGCGGAGCCCTGGAGGATCGAGGTGAGCGGAGAATAAAGACGGAGCGTCGAGGAAGGCCAGCCGCCCCCATCTCAACCTTAGGGGGCGGCCGACAGCAGGTGAGGCCGGGGATCACCGCCCCACCCTCGGGGGTGGCCGGCAGGGCCGGCTGAACCCTGCCAGCCTTCGGCAGGGTCGACCGACCCTGTCGGGGCCACCGGAGGGCCCGCCCGGCCACCGGCAGCCCCGGCCGGGCCCGTCGGAGGCTGGACAGGCCTAGGCGCACCCCTGGCAGCCACCAGGGGTGACTTCGGAGCATGCCGCACACGCGAATCGCAGATCTGGACTTCCAGGGGCTCTGCCGCATCGCCACGGGCATGTGGATCATTTTCGGGGTCCTTCTGAGTTTCAGGGACACGCGCATGCTGGAGACTACTACTACGGTGACGAAGGAGGGGAGAGGAACCATTATAATGAAGGTGGAGGAGCTCACAGAGGTGACTTTGGTGCTGGAGTTGGATGGAAAGATTATGGGGGACAACCAGGAGGGCAGCGAGGGGACTACGGAGTTCACGGAGGAGGGCCACATGGAGGATATGAGACACATAATGAGAGATGGCAACATTATCACCAGCACATGCGCACAGAAGGTAGACCAGACCAGGACATTTTGGGGGAGATGGCATGGTAAAGAAGCTGAAGATGGCCGTGTTCGACGGAGAGGATCCGCATGCGTGGCTGTTTCGGGCTGAGAGGTATTTCACTGCTTATCACATGACGAAGGCCCAGAAGTTGGAGGCAGCGGCCATTTGTATGGAGGGAAGAGCTTTGGGGTGGTATCAGTGGAAGGAGAGGAAGCGTCATTTTCACAGTTGGGAGGAGTTAAAGGATCTTAGTTTGGAGAAGTTTCGGGATCCCCACCTGTGAAACCTTCACGAGCAGTTATTCGCCTTAAGGCAGGAAGGACCAGCGAGGGATTATATGAGAAGTTTGAGACCTTGTCGGGGGCGCGTGCATGGAGTCACTAATGAGTCACTAGATGACACATTCATGAAGGGGCTGAAGCCCAGTCTTCGTGCAGGGGTGCGGCCATACAAGCCCAGGAGGCTGCCAGAGGTCATGGAGATGGCACAAATGGTCAAGGATGCTCAGGCTGAAGAGAGGAGAGTTAGGAGTGGGTATAGTGGTCAAGTGCAACGCGGGTCATCAGCTGTGTCAGGAGGGATGAAGGCTACTACATGGACAGATCAGGCGAGTGAGGAGAAAATTGAGGAGAAAAGCAGCGCACAACCAGCAGTGGGACAGTTCCTGCGGATGACTGACGCCGATATGAGGCAGAAGAGACAGAAAGGACTGTGTTTCAGATGCGATGAGAGGTTCACCTCAGGGCACCACTGTGGGGTGCGCAAGCTCCAAGTGCTGATAGCCGGTGATGACGAGGAGGATGTCGTGGAGGATGAAGAGTCAGGAGTGGATGACGATCAAGTCGATGACGATCACGACTTGGAGTAGGACCGCCAGAGACTTCATGCACCACCTTGAGAACAAGGTGGTTTTCGAGGTCGGAATAATGAAAGGCCCGGCCCACTTTTTGGGCTTTTGGGTTATTTTATTAGAATAGGGGCATTTGAGTAATTTATTATTTTTGGGAAATTGTATTAGAGGGGAGGGTTATAGCTAGCCCTAGTATGCTTGATTATCGAATTGTCTAGAGAGAGTTCTTAGGTAGGTCTTAGGAGAGTGCGGACGTCCTCGCTTTAGGCGTCTTGGGAGGGTGGTTGCCCCTATCAATTGTAGCCAAGTTATCTTTTTATCTTCATTTTCTTCAATAAAGTTCAGATTTGCCTTCGGATCCTATCACTGTGGGGTGCGCAAGCTGCAAGTGCTGATAGCCGGTGATCCCATCATATTTATACGACCGTGAAGGCGGTTTTGACTTTGCTGGATCATATGGAACATATTGGGGTTTCTACTGTTGCGCTGCGATTTTTAGCCAAAGCATTGGTGCGGATTTAGTCTTAAGGTTTTCTTATGCACTTTGCTTTCTTGGTCTTTTACTAAGATTGACTTTCGGTCTTGCATGATGTATTTCTGTCATAGGTAGTTTGTACCACTTAGAATATTTTGACAGATGGTTTGCCTAAGTGGTAAATGAGTGAATGACTTGTTCCTTGAATCCTGTATAAGACCGATCCAAACTACCACAATTCTTTCAATCCTCACCATTTTGTGGGACCACTTCTATCAAAAATACCGGCAAGTAGTCTACACATCGGGCGCAATGCTTCTGAGATGCTTCCTGGCACATGCTACTATGTTGGATACTTCTCGAAAATTCTATCATTTTTATAAATATCTTAAAGTTTGGACAAATTCTGAAATTCTGAAGATACTTCTTATATGCTTATTGCACCTAGATACCACCTCCTTTCCTCTTCACAATAAAGTCTTCTTGGAATAAGCAAAAAAGAATTATGTATCATGTTTTAGCTAACTATTGAAGTTGGCTTATGATTTGTCAATATCAAAGTAAGGTCTCGTTTTGATGTTGAAGTGAAAATCCATTAGATTTAATTCTGTTCGAAAATCCATTGTTTTGACCATGTTTGTGAAAGTGTCAAAAAATCCAGATTAGAATCTGAAGAGTTTTTGTTGGGATGGCAGTATGGCACATTAAGTTCCCACCACGATCTTTAATTTCATAGATAAAGTAGTTTTGTGATTCGATTTGTAGAATTTAACGAGAAGAAAAGAAATTTAAAAGTGGAAATTGATATTAAGATAGACGATCTCTTCTGGAGTGGATTTCTCCCCAGCTTGAATTGATGGATCAAGCCTAATCCCCCAAATCACTAACAAGAAAATACTCTCAGATGATCGTTCTTCGATAAACCAATTAGGGCCGGCTCGTGCCCTTTTAAACTCATCCTAACACAAAAGATAATAAAAGACTAATAAGCCCCCTAATTGCTAAACATACAACTTGACAATGAGTAAAAGCCCTCTAATTGCTAAACGCACAACTCGACTAATGAGCAAAAGGATAAGTCACCCCTTGGGTGCGCGCCGCTTCCGCCTGGTATCGGACCCGGATCACATCATTTTGTAATCATGAGAGATCCTTTGTATTACAGGGAGCGGAAAAAAAGACAGAAGAGGTCAAAGACCTCTTCCTTACAATCCAAAGGAATGGGCAACCTTTTGGATCACAATCCTTAAAATCTAGTCAACAATTGGAAGCCAAGCAAGCAATCTCTTTGGATGCCTCAAGTCCATTGAGAAAATGGACTATAGGATTAAGCTTCTTTGGACCGGACAGATCCAAACATATATACATCAAGTATGTCTGTGGGGAGATGGATAAGATATTTACATATATGATAAAGAGTTGCATTGAATTCCTAGGTAGTATTCCCTCTTATGCGAATGTATGAAAAAATTAACCATATTAGATATTGTAAGTTTGTAACTGAAGGATACTAGAACAAGTAATACACACCTTTAATAGGGAAATGTCATTTTCTTACTTTATTATTTGTTTAGGATCTACTAAACTGTGCGCCATTGCTCACAGGCTGTTGTTCAAACATCGTTGTGTGAAATAATCATTTTGTGTTTCTATTATCTTTCGTTTCATGTATATCCCCTGAGATACCACATTGTGTGCGCATAATAGGTTTTTGTTATTTGCTCTATCGGAATATTCATGTTATGCTGCATCCAGCTAAGTGCCACCCATAATGATGATCATGCTAGGATTTAATTTGTCTCAGTTCAAATTGAAAACCAGCCAGTTAGATTCTAGATCAAACTACTTAAAATATGACGGGACTCCAACCTAAGGATTCCATCTTCAGCCCAATCAGAACAGGAGAAAAATCCAATGTGTGTCATGTAGATGTTGAGCGAGATATTAATCCTGGCTGCAAGTAATTGTCCTCCCGGTCAGATTATGCAGGTCCCCTACAAGGCTGAATTCACATGCTTGCCTGCATGTATTGCATGTCTCAAAAGTTTGTTGTGGCATTGGTTTACATGTATCTCTGTTCTACTGAGTGGTGTTGTATGTTACTGGTTTACATGTATGCATAAAACTAATTGCTTTTGTGGCAATAGGCAAATTTGGAATCCTTGCCTCCACATGTTCCCACATATTGGAGGGCAGCAGTGGGCCCACCAAGTGCCAACGCTCGCCGCCATTTCTGTAGCGTGTGTGGTTTTACTGCCAACTATACGTGTGTGAAGTGTGGGATGCGTTTCTGTTCCTGTCGATGTCAGGTCATACATGATGATACACGGTGTTTGAAGTTTGTTGCCTGATCGACCCTCTATCAATTTTCTCATTCTTTCTGGGCTTGGTCTACAGACTTGAAGGCAGGTTTGGATTCCTAACTATTATGCTAATTAAGTGTGGCTATCATTCTATGCCTTGTGCAAAGTGATGAAATATATGTAATGAAAGTTTGGCTTTTGTGATTGCTGCAGTTTCTCTTAGAAAACTTGCTATATAATTTTTATATGGAAAATATGTATGCTGAACTTTTTGTTTAGAAGTATAGGTTTTGTTTTCTTATTGTAAGTGCACTCCTTTATGTTTTAAACAAAATAGGGGGAAAATGTATATGAGGCCTAAGGAAGATGCATCCTGAAGGTTTTGATTTCTTGTCGGTCAATCATGTTAGACAACTCTGTATAATATACATGAGCATTGGCAAAGATATTCTAGAAGATTTCCGAAAATGCTCTTATCGAGTTGAACTGAAAATCATGTGAATGATCAGAGTGATGTGAAAACATCATTAATCAGAACATCTATCTTTGGCTAGTAGTTGCCTTGTTACATAGGCATTGTCCCAAAATTATGAAGTCAAACTCATTTGGATAAAATCCAATTTTTAGCTGAATATGCTAGCATTACAGATCTCTCTCTGCTTACTATTGCAGCTTTGCCTTCTACAAATTCTAAGAATACCCTTTTGGGAAGTTTTCTCTATATATCTGTTACATCATTGGGCCGGCTCCTAAAGGCAAAACGAATATAGACGCCCATATAAGCAAGACCTGCTAAGGAGGGCAAAGCGGCCCAACAAACCCATAAAACCCATCGAGCCCATGGTAAATGACCGGTTGGTTACTTGGTCAAGGGCAATTCACATCATGCCCATTAAGCCCCCACGTCTCTAAGAAGAGGTGGGTAAATGGGCTTAGTAATGGTGTAATGATCACACATCCCTTATGTCCGAGTTGGAGGAATATACGTGCCACGATCAGAGCGAAGTGGTTATTCGTCAACAAGACCGAGTGGACGGCTTCAGCTATAAAAGGACCAAACCTCTCTACTAAATTCTAGGTACTCTCACTACACCTATCTTCTACTTCCGACTATATATTTATTCCTTCATGACTCGACAGGCCAGCCCCTCGGATGATCTTCCTTCAGATCGATCCCGCTGCTCCTGACTCTATTAAGTTTCCTACTAAATTAATCATAAGAAGGGATTTGAGTCTGAACCCAGATCCAACACTCCTAACAATTTCCTGTGGTGCAGATTGCTCGGCAGGTGATCCTTTGATCAGTTCGACCCCCTCTGAACTAGGTTGGTTTTCATCCAAGTAGCTCGGTCGCCTCCCTCCAGACCCAAGCTACCCAGCAATTGGGCCTAATCATCCCAACTGACGAGGATACGCGTTGACTCGAGGCGTCCAAGTCAGCCCCCTACATTGTTGACCGGAACCCAACAGTCAACAGTTGGCACCATCCGTGGAAACCACACTTCAAATCAGTCAACATCCCAAGGAAACTACTAGGCCATGTCAACTGGACCCACCAGCAATGGACCGATCCTCGGCCTGAACGAGGACGCACAAAATGTCCCAGACGATGTCGGGTCTTCTGCGGAGGTACCAAGTGTACACTTGGTCTCTCAGGAACAATTCGATGCTTTCACTCAGTCGGTCAATGCCAGCCTCGCGACATTGATTGTTGCCATCCAACAGATCACTCAACTGCCGATTCAGACAATTGCAATGCAGCCGCCCCTATTCTGACACAGGCCCCCGTAGGGGTACGATCCACACCAAGAAGCCAGATACGCGCAGAACTAAATCCTGAGCTGGATCCTCCGCTCAATGTTACTCCCGCCTCTCAATGAAGGATTGAAGTTGGATGTATCAACGAAGGCCACGACGATCGAAGAGAAGACAACAACCACTCATCTGGGCGTCTACTAGGACAGTGCCCTCCAATAACCGGCGGGGTACTCGTAGCGGCGTAGAGCAGACAAGGGTTCGAGATGCCGAAGCCTATAGTCGTACTTCCACACGACCCACCACTGGGCAGAAACGCAAAGGGAGCCCACTTCATCAGAATTCCCTCTATCCCTTGAGAGGAAGCCATGTCCGATCTTCCAGTGCCTCAACGTACCGATGGGCTCACCAACGGGAGGAAGAACAACCTCCAATTACTTCAGCTCCTAGCAGAAAGACTCCTTTGAAGGAGAACATCACATCGCCCCTCCGACTGGCTAAATTCAAGATACCGTCCCTGAGGCTGTACGATGGTACGGGTGATTCAGAAGAGCATGTTTGGAGGTACCAGAGTGTGATGGAGCTACACGGAGCTGACGGACCATACTTGTGCCGAGCCTTCCATACTACTCTAACCAAGGCTGCGGATGAATGGTATAATGGGCTGCCCGACTGTAGCATCGGTTCTTTTGATGAATTGTCACAACTCTTTTGCTGGCAGTTCATAGCTGGAAAACGTCAAAAGAGGAAGTCAGCCCACTTATTCTCCTTGGAGCAGGGGAAAGGGAACCGCTACGAGATTTCGTCAAGCGTTTCAATAACGAAAGGCTGCATATCGAGGGTGCCACCGACGACACGGTCATCACTGCTCTCACTCAAGGCATCCATAATGAAGACTTACTGAAATCCATACATCAGTCCCCCCAAGCAACCTTGAACATATGCTTGGGAGGGCAGAGCGCTTCATGATCTCTAAGGAACGCTTGCCGCCAAGAAGAAGAGCTCCTTCAAGCACCATGTGGAGGTAAAGCAAGATGCCCGACCACGAGACCCACGCCGGGATCCCAGGGACTAGAGGCGACGAGACATGAGTCTACGAGACTGCATACCCCCAATGGACGAGTCCTTCACTAAGCTAAATGCGACCAGAGCTGAGGTCCTCACTTACGCGAAGGGCGAAGGACTCTTTGATCGACCTCCTTCGAAACAAAAGAGCAGGTATGAGAAGAGAGATGATCTAAAATTTTGCAGGTACCATAATGACAGCGGCCATGACAAGGATGACTACCTCACTTTGAAGGACATCGAGGCTCTAGTCAAACGGGATTATTTGAAGAAGTTCGTTGATGACACATCCATGAAAGGAGGAACTTCAAAGACGAAGGACAAGGGGCCCATGTGTAACTCCCTGGTTAAGAAAGTCGTCCCTTAAGCCCTCCCCAGGACATCGCGGTCAGAACAGGCAGGAAGTATGAGATGATGTATCCCTTATGAATTAAACGCATGTATGCTTTTTTCCTTTGTTTAGACTTTCTTTGCAAATCAATGAAATTATGTTTTAGTCAAATCATGTGTATGTGAAGCGTATTTTGGCAAAAGAAATTTGACGTTACTCAAGGCACATTAATCACAAACACGATCAGGCTGACTTTTCCTCCTTCCCAAGCCAATCGGGTTACATGGACAGAGATGACTCTACCCTCGCGGGCCGCTCGGCTGTACGATCGGAGGGACTGACCCTTCGCAGGCCGACCGAGCTACACGATCGGGGATGCCTTTTCCTCCTTCCCGAGCCAACCAGGTTACGCGGACGGAGATGGCTTTACACTCGTGGACCACTCGACTATACGATCGGATGGACTGACCCTTCGCGGGCCAATCGAGCTACATAATTGGGGATGGCTTTTCCTCCTCGAGCCAATCAGGCTACGCGGACGGAGATGACTCTACCCTCGCGGGCCGCTCGGCTATATGATCGGGGGACTGACTCTTCGCTGGTCGATCGAGCTACACGATCGGGAATGACTTTTCCTCCTTCCCGAGCCAATCAGGCTACGCGGACGGAGATGACTCTACCTTTGCAGGCCGACCGAGCTACACGGTTGAGGACGACTCTATCTCTCCACAAACCTTTCGAGTTACACGATGGGGAATGATCAGTTTGAATTCTCGGTTGCATGAGTTAAGGGGCAGCCTCTTCGTGGACCGACCTAACTACATGTTAGAGGATGTCCATTAGTCAACAAGCCCACCCCTAGCATTTTCCAAATACGCGAGGTTGACTAATTGAGGGGCAGATAAACATACATCGCCACACAGGCAAGAAGGTAACCTGAACCCCAAAACAACTACTTTCTATTTCAAATTTCAGCTACCTTTTATTTTAAATTTCGATAGACTAGACATCTACAAGCTAATACATTCATGGGGCGATACAATCTTGCGAATGACCTCCCAAGGGCATCGACCCCTCATTTGAAGTAGGGACATCCTCCTCAACCGCAGTATCGTCACCCTTTCCTTTGAGCTCATCATCCGACCACAGTGACAATTGGTCGAAATCAATCCCCGAAGCATGATATTTGCGCCCAATTTGCAGCCGACAGCGTGTGAAGCCAGCCTTGAACAACGTCAGCACGTTGCCAAGGCTCACCTTATACTCATTTACAGCCTCCCAAGCGATCTTCGATTTCATCTCTTCGGAAATCTGCAAGGATGATCTTGCATCATCTCCTGTGGAGTCGAGCTTGCCCAAGGCGATGAGCAATTGACCTTGAAGCTCTCCCTCCTTCGCCTCCCATTCCCCTCCTTAGCAATCTTTCTTCGGCTTGTTTCCTCAGGAGGGACTCCTCGGCAAGCCTTTCCTCTAATTACCTTTTAAGGGCCGCCTCACCCTCAGCTCTAGTTTTCAATTCGACCAGTTCACGCTCGACCTCTTTCGCTCGAGAGATGAGCTCGATGTGACGAAGCTTGGATTTATGTAACTTCACCTTCGTCTCGTCAATGACTTTTTGGCCGGCGACTATTTGTGCGTTCTCATATGCCAGATTGGCTTCATAGTTAGCCACCGCCAATGAGCGCCGTTATAAATCTGCTACCACGGTAGCTGCCTGTGAGTAAGGAAGTCAGACCAGATACCTCTTATGAATAGAGATCAAAAGAAATTTCTTACCTGGAGGGTTTGCTGAACCACCAGTGTGGACAGTCTCTCATGGTCTACTCTGGCCAGGATAGCCCTATCTCGGGGAAGAGTCAAATTTTTAATAAACCGAGAGACAGTCCTACAACCCAAGAAGACAGACTCGTACTCGCATACTGGGTAAAGAGACCCTTCGCCTGAACACCCTTCCGGAGCCTGAGGCGACCTATCCTCCAAGAAGATCGACCTGAACTTCAGGGGAATGTCCTCGGCCAATGGCTCTTGGGGTAAGAGACCCCCAATGGCCATGAGTCTGCATGCAGACAAGGCCCCTGAGCCAATTGTGAGTCCGCCAAAGAATCGTGCGAGGCCGGAGCCCGAGCTTGCTCAGGAACTACGTTTAGGGCTGGGATGTCACCCCTGCCAGATGAACCCTCAACCCCACGCTTCATCCCTTTAATTTTCTCCCTTTCGGCCTTAGCCAGGGTCCGAGGCTTCCTCTTTCTTTGACCTCGGCTCGCCTGAGGAACGCTTGGGGCCACCAAGGGTGAACTCAAGATCGTACCATGCCCGCCCTCCTTTTTCTTTTCCCTGGCCTCACGACCTATGCGGAGGGACTCAGTTTCCTTTCTCTTTTTCAGCAATTTCTTGGAAACTTCTGGGATCGCTGATGATGATCATCCGACAGCAATGGTCACCTCATCGAGATGAACCGCTTGATGGGACGATGAGCTCCCTTTAGTCTCTCGAAGAGAAGCATGAAAGACCGATTGAAGTTCAGGATCTTCTTGATATTCTTGACCTTTCATTCCTGCAAAGGGAAGGGGAAAGTCAAGAAGAAGAAAGGAAGAGTCGGCAAGGAAGAAGTCCTTTACCTTCCGCCCATACAGTCTTTAGCAGAGTCTTCGTGTCGAACACTGTTGCTACCATCCTAAGATCGTCAGGGATTTTGTGCAGCTCATCGACGGTCTTTAACTCACCCTCGGAAAGGGGAAATTCTTCGTTAGCCGCAAGAGTCGGGTCCGCCCAATTGGTGAGGAAAATCGTTGAGCCAGGAAAAGCCACCAAAACAAATTGCTCTTTTCACCCCTTATTAGAAGTGGGAAGATCTTTGATTAACTGCCATTCTCTTTTAGCGGTGATACAATACCACACGGAGCATGTGTAAGGTTTCACTTGAAAGAAGTAATTGAACAGCCTCAAGGTCGGTTCCACCTCAATCGTCATACATAACGATATGAAGCCGACCAAATTACCCACAGAATTAGGCATCAGTTGGTAAAGGGAAAGTCCTAAAGCATTTGGTACTTCCAGGATAAATGGATGCAACGGGAAGCGTAACCCGCGTTCAAAGGCTTTGATGTACACGCATACCTCGCATTCCACATGCCAACAAACTCTTTCAGTCAACATAGGGATCCGGATTTGATAATGGTGTCAGAAGAAATTCTTATGGATAGACGGCAATTGGGCGATCGATACTTTTGAGGCAATGATAGTAACAGTGTAGGGTGCCGTCGTGGTCTCATTTTCTTTACGATGCGTTGGTGCCTCATTACCGACAGGAATTAGCGCTAAGTTACCTTCTTCTACAGATGATGTCGAACG
The DNA here is from genome assembly GCA_030789695.1 of Scilla litardierei. Lineage (NCBI taxonomy): Eukaryota > Viridiplantae > Streptophyta > Magnoliopsida > Asparagales > Asparagaceae > Scilla > Scilla litardierei. The sequence goes on along the minus strand of CM061137.1, from coordinate 136,588,235 downwards.
AGCAATACCGGTCGGTGCACCCCCACGGCCAACCAACTTTCTACCGAAGGAATTTTGGCCTGATCTCCCTCCATCTCATCTCTGTATTCGTCGGTTCCCGATGCCGAAGATGCCACCATGATGAAGGTAGAGCGAGAAAAAGGGAAAGAACCAAGGAGTTCTCTTTCTCAAACGGTTAACTTGTAAAGTTTGCATAGCTTTCCCCTATTTTATCATTTATAACGAGGATGATCAACTATGATCGAAGCCGACCCTCCCGTCTAAAGCCACGTGTCACCAATCAGCAACTATCCGTGTTCCGAACCCGAGTCAGTTGTAACGGCTAAACCGATGGGAACGGAGTTTTAGTCGACTATGATTGTGTGCTTTCGCTTCGTCTGTCTTGTCCAATTAATTAGGTATCGCGTCACCGACCTCAATCGATGCGTCAGCCAAGCTCAAGTGACAGGGGGCCATTGTTACATCATTGGGCCGGCTCCTAAAGACAACGAATATAGACGCCCATATAAGCAAGGCCCGCTAAGGAGTGTGAAGCGGCCCAACAAACCCACAAAACCCATCGAACCCATGGTAAATGACCGACTGTTTACTTGGTCAAGGGCAGTTCGCATCATGCCCATTAAGCCCCACGTCTCCAAGAAGAGGGGGGTAAATGGGCTCAGTAATGGCATAATGGTCACACATCCCTTATGCCCGAGTTGGAGGAAATATATGTGCCACGATCAGAGCAAAGCAGTTATTCGTCAACAAGACCGAGGGGACGACTTCAGCTATAAAAGGACCAAACCCCACAGGAACGAAGGAGGTCAAGAGGGCTACCAAGTGCTAGGTACTTTGACAACGCCTATCTTCTACATCTGACTATATATTTCTTCCTCCTTGACTCGACATGCCAGCCCCTCAGACGATCTTCCTTCAGATCGATCCCACTGGCCTGGATCTCTCTTAAGTTTCCTACTAACTTAAGCATCGGAGTGGATTTGGGTCGGAACCCAGATCCGACCCTCCTAACGATTTCATCTGGTGCAGATCGCTCAGCAGGTGATTTTGATCAGTTTGGACCCCCTCTGAACTAGGTCGGTTTTCATCGAAGTAGCTCGGCCGCCTTCTTCCAGACCCGAGCTACCCAGCAAGTGTGCCTGATCTTCCCAGCTGATGAGGATACGTGTCGACTCGAGGCGTTCAAGTCAGCCTCCTTTATTGTTGTCCGGAACCCAACCGTCAACAATATTTTTGTGCTACAGTTTATGTGGTCTTACTTTAACTTCATTGCTAGAATTAGTTTATTTTTCTCTTTGTAGACACCACACACCTCTCCCCCTCGTTCATTTGTTAGTGATACCAACGTGTGTTTCCGAAGTCTTTACTCTATGCTCTTGTTGCTTCATATTCTCCCTGTGACTTTATCACAAATTTCCTGTTTCCTGCAATTTATAGATCAAGTTCCCTGACACCATCTTTGTAAGATATTGTTTAGTAAAACAAGAGAGAATGAGTCGGGTAATTGGTCCGCGTGTATAGGTTACTGATTTGTGGGGGGAGAGAACATAGCGACTGTTTGTGCACTCTTTCATATTGGAAGAGCTCTAGCCAGGGTAGATAAGAGTTCCAATGATGGGAAGTGGCTAATTTTAAGGGCAGTGTTAAGTTTTAGCCATATGCTCAAGTACTATATCAACATGCCAAACTTAAAATTTATAAAATATATGTCATTACTAAATCAACTATAGAGTAACATGACAAAATCTTGAAGCTCAAAACCCCCAAAACCATCTCATATGACTGCTAAATCAATGTTACTGAAACCAAGTAAGAGAAGTGAGAACAGCAAGATACAAACTAACAAGGAAAACCAATGTTACACCAGTCTGGATCCTTCCTCTCAGCATAGAGGGAGGTCTTCTGGATGTGCCTCCTCCATCTCCAACTCCCCAACTCCATCCACCACCAAGAACGCCATGGCCAGGCCCCAAGTGACGTGAACATCCAAATGGCGGCACATCAGCCATACTCCGGGATTGTCTGCTCACTGACCATCCGTTCACCGGCACTGCCACATTGTTCCTCGGTGGCGGGTCCGCCAAATTAAACCTAGCCGCGTCCTTTGCCGCATTAAAGTTCCCAAAACCCTCGGCAAGTATGTAGAAGTCGTAACCATGGATATGGATTGGATGGTTCTCACCTGCAAAGTTACTAGTCCCCTGCAGCACCAGCTGAACCACATACCAATACCTCAATTTTTGCACCTTGGTTGCCGGAACAGGCTGCCATAGGCCACTGCTGACATTCCCAGTGTAGTTGAACTGGATTGGCGGAGGAGATTGGTTTTGCCTGGGGCTACCGGAATTATTGATGTATCTGTTTTGATATCAGAGCAAATTGTATCAGTTGAGCAGTCCCTTGCCCGTTTCTGTTTCAAACTAAAACTTGATACATGATGCTGATCTCTGTAAAACTGTTTGTTCAGGAAACTAAACAGTTTGAAGCGGTGTCTTACCTTGACTGGAGCAATTGTAGAGATCGCCGGGTTGGCCATTGATGGTGAAGGCATCGGAGGTGTTGGGAGCCGCTCCGGTCCTTTGCGCCTGCCGGAGGCATCGACCTGATTCTGTTTCCACCGTTCCCCTGTTCATCATCGTCAATCCTCGATCATTGATATCATTGTAGAGCTTTAAGCTGAGAATTCTAATTACCAAGAATTATGGGAGACTCTCTTTTGGGCTTTTTGCAGCTGCAGGCCCATCCCATCTGCACTTCCCGTCATCATCTGTCGTACCCCATGCCTAAAACCCAAAAAAATTAGTAATATTCAAATACTAATAATTTAACTATCAACATTATTAAATCGGAAAAACAAGGATTAATCAGCTATGAATTCAGTCATCACGCCAATGAATTGTTTATGGTATGTGATGATAAATTCACGTGTTTTGTCATGCCATGGAAAATGACAAGGATAATGCAATGTGCACATAACTCAATCTTGAAGCTTTATCTAGAGATGTAACTTTTCTTGCTTCCAACTAAAAGTTAATTCTTCTGTTTCTCTCCAGAGCTAGCAACGCGTGGGAGCGAGTTTGGGCGCTTAGAAGGTTTGTGAATCGTGAAGGGCTACATTAGCAGGGTGAATCTTCTATTGTGTATGCTTGGTGAAAGGATCAGAGGTCTTTCCCGAAAGAGAATTGGACTTACGGATATCGTGAAAGCATATCCGCGCAAAAGGTATGTTTTTCTTTCTAGCATTCTAATTCATGGTTTCTGTAGTTATCTTGGCTCTTTGCTAAGTTTAGAAAAATTTTGTTTTTTTCCACGCTTTTGTATTTTTAATTGGATTAGAAACCATAACAATATTTCCTTACATAGATTTCACGCTACCAATGAGGAAATTTTCCTTCTTATGTAGCTGATACCCACTTTCCACACACACATGATGTTGCTGGAACTGTGCGGTCAGCGCAGAAAATTTTCTAGAGGCATTTCACCCTAAAACTCCAAAATGCCAAATATGAGTGAACCCTAGGGTGATCCATTGTAAAAAGTTTTGTTGCTCTGAAACCATTGGATTTGCAACGGTTAGATCAATGGTCATATATTGTTAGATTCACTTGATTTTTGGTATGATGATCATTCATGGTGTAAACCACATCTAAATTTTTTTAATAAAAAATAAAAAAAGAACTTATATTTGCATCAACTCAAGAAGAAATATGTGTGCATCAGCTTAGGAAATTTTCTTGCACCAATGGCACATAAACATTATTCACACACATGAATTTTCTAATGCGACCTACCAAAAAATCATGTTTTTTTTTCATTTTGCAAAAATATGTTTCGTTAGATTTGTTGTACATATTCTATGTCACGCCATGGTATCCAGGATACCCGGGAAGTACGAATCCGTCCCAGATACGTCTAGAGAGACGAGAGTAATAAAGAGAGAGGAGGGGGGGAGAGAGAGAGAGAGAGAGAGAGAGAGAGAGAGAGAGAGAGAGAGAGAGAGAGAGAGAGAGAGAGAGTACAACAAGAGACGCAGATTACTTCGCACTTGCTGAAATAGTACAAATAATGCTCCATACAAAAGACAACACAAGAGAACAATGTCCATCAACAACATTATATATAATAATGTCCATTCAAATAGCAGAGTTCAAATACAACATCGTCGTGTACAAATATACAAAGCCACAACTCAAGTACAACTCCAAAAAATGACATCCACCACTGCATCTCCCATTCTACATTACCCAATGCTCCAACTCCATCTCCCAAAATACCAAGCTCCAGAGAAGCCCAACTTTGGTACCTGCTACCGGTGGAAAAAGGGGAGGACACGACACATCGTGCCCAGTAGGATCTCCAACTACTTATGGTACATTATTCAACAAGTGATGCAAACTACCATGTGAGACATACTCTAGCATTATGAAAAAGTAATATAAAGGCGACCATGTTATGGCATAATGGAAATGAAACATGGAAGTAAACATAGAAGCTATCAAGTGCAACATGAGGCAATTAGACCAAAAAGTAAACAATGGATTACTTAATGAATTAAAAGGCATAACAACATACATGTTAACGAAAGAAGGAACTACAATAACTTATCAATTCAAGCATTGCATTAAGTATGACAAATTCCATTAGGCATGATTATGATACATTAGTGGTATAAATAGATGTGTTTGAGGTCACCATGGCTGTTAGTTCTTGGGTTCAAGACTAACGTTGTTTTGATGAGGATCAATACATTATGTTAATGTGCTAATCAATTTTATGTTTTAGTTTCAGTTTATCTTAATGATTATATATTGATGAAACAAAGCATAATGCTTGGAGTATGATGCAATGGATATATTAAAGACCTCCAAGAGTGATGGAGTGCTCAAGCTTGGATGAAGTCATGTAGATCATCTAATGAAGCCAAAGCTTGGAGCATGATGATGGATGGACATCAAGAGGAGCAATGCCAAAGCTTTGACTCAAGGGGTGCCAAAGCTTGAAGATGATTGGGAGCTTCAAGGTATCATGAGCTTGAAACCATAAACTCTAAGGGAAGCAATGTAATACATGTATTATTTCATTTATTGCTTTTCTATTTTTGAGTCAAGGATTAATTGTAATGCCTTAATAGATGGTCATAGTCTCATACATTTGCATTTAACCATCTTAGTGAGCATTAGGATTATCATAGAAACCATCCTAATAGGTTCACCTTGCCTTAAACTCTTACTGGAGTTTTTGGCTCTCCAACAGGCGACTGATGAAGGTCTTACAGACGACTGGGTGATTCCAGGCGCCTGTCGAGCCTTCTACAGTCGGTTGTTGTGCACTAGCTCAAGTCAACTTTTATTGACTCTTTCTTGAGATATTGGAGACAGACGACAGACGTTCATTTTACAGTCGCCTGTATTCCATCAAGCGCTTGGGATTTGTTCTCCAGTCGTTTGTGTGCCAAATTGCGTAACTTGCATTTTCTGGGTTTCATCCCACTTTGCAAGTCAGTCGACTGATGACTAGATTTCAGTCGCCTGTATAATTACAGGCGCCTGTGAAATGGTCATCAATCGTCTGAAGGCGATAGTGCGAAAATTGCATTTTTCTCTGCTCCTTTCCATCCCTAGTGACAGTCGCCTGCTGAAGGATATTTAGGTGCCTGCTCATTTCAGGCGCATGTGTAGTCTTCTACAGTCGTCTGTCCTGGCTCAGATTATAGCCGTTGGGATTTTTATAGCCATTGCCTAGTCGACTGTCAGTTGTTCTTCAGTCGACTGTTTGTGCCGTAAACTACCAAAATCTAGCCGTTGCAGATTTCTTCCTGTTAAGGCCAAAAATGACCGAAACAATTGTCTTGCTGACGTGGACACTTCGTGCTGAGTTGGAGCCTTGTCAGCAAGTTGAGTGGAACCCTAGGTTGGAAGAACCAGGGTCGGTTGATGGATGATGAATAGCTTGCGATACTCGATCGACCTTTGAGCGGCCTGTGTGTCGATGGATCGAGGCTGGGACGCTTTGGAACGACCCTCACGGAAGATCGAGACTTAGCGATCTACACCACAAGGAAGCGTCGGGGGGGGGGGGGGGGGGGGGGGGGGGGGGGTTAGATTTGGGTTCCGACCCAAATCCCCTCCGATGCTTAAGTTAGAATGGGAACTTACGGAAGAGAGGGAGCTTGGAGCAGTTGAGGTCGACCCACGGAGGTTCGTCTCAGATCTGACGTCGCAAGCTCTTTAGTGGAAGAAATATATGCTTAGAAAATAGAGTCTATGTATTAGATCTCGTACCTAAGGAATTGGAACCCTTTTGGTATTTATATGCCTCCTGGGTCCCTTCAGTGACATTGGGGGATATCGGTCACCCATTATGGTGCCATGAACTCCCCCCTTGAATAGGAGTAAACGTTGCCCATGTTCCCATTATTTATGAGGGCGCTTTCAATCCTACATTCGAGTGATGGGTGTGCAACGGGCGACTGGCCGGTGGGCTCTGACCGAGTCGATATCGGGCTTCTCTTGTGGGCTTTGTGGGCCTAAGTCATCCGTCGGTCGAGTCATCTCGAGTGCCGGCCCAATGATTCAATAATGGCCCCCGTCGCACGACCTCAGAGGGTATGCCTGTTGGGGTCAAGCGACGTTACATCTCATTAATAGGGCAAGACAGTCAAGGAATTAACACTCAAGTTCTAGGCGCCAAAACGTCCGCCTCGCCGGTTCGGATGAGCTGTCGATTCGAAACCCAAGATGCTTAGAGCCTTGGATCTTCGACGCGTGTTCTATCAAGCGGTTGTCGTCATGTAGATATAAGATGGTTCAAGTGCAGGAATTCGAAGATACTGTCTTCGTCTTTCTTGATTTTGCTATCCCCTTCTGAAAAATGGCTTCGTCCTCCGTTCCCGTTTCTGAGAGGAGTCTGGTTACAGTCATGCAGAAGAACAAGGAGGGGGCTATGGAGCCTGGTCTGATCGCAAATTTGAGGTTCAAGGTTGGAGCCGATCAAATCCCTGAGTTTCAGAGAAACTACGTCCACCTCGACTATTAGATCTGGGTGCCGAGGAGAAACGAGAGGGTCCATCGTCCTGGCGACCGGGAAGTTGGGGTTTACGTCAAAGCCTTCCAACAAGGGTTTCGATTCCACATGCATCCCTTCATGTGCTACTTCTTATGCACCCTGAACATTTCTCTTTGCCAGTTGATGTCGAACGTCATAGGTGCATTGATGGGCTTTATAGCTATGTGCGTGATGAAAGGGATTGAACCGTTGCTAAGATTGTTCAATCACTTCTTCTCGATTCCTCCTCTCAAGACTCCTGGCTAGTATATGATAACGGCTCGTCGAGGCAAGAAATTATTTGATGACCTCCCGACTTCTAATTCCAAATGGAAAGAGGAATTCGTGTTCGTGGTCTTTTAAGGAGAGGCGAGCTTCTGCACCGGCTGGGGTGTCCCTGACTTAGGCCCTGTCGAGGACAAGCCTTTGACTAGAGAGGAGAAGAAAGCCGCCGACGTATTGACGAGTCTGCCAGAGAATGTGAGGAAGACGAAGTGGTTGTGGTCCGACTTGGTGTTGCGCCAGACCGTGTGGATGAAAGTTTGATTCGATCGTGCCTATCAACTGTTCGACCTTCGTTCTATGACTTAACATGTTTATTTCTTCTGCAGGCATGGCCGGTCTAGAGTACCAGGTGGACCCTGCGCTGAGGGAGGGAGTTGAGGCTTCTATTAGAGAAGCTGAGGAGAGCATGTTATCTCCTCGAGTGCCGTCCATGGGAGAAAGGGCGGCTCAATCGTCGGAGGATCGACCCATTGTTGCTGAGAGGGCTGCTAAGGTGGCCCGTCTCCAGTGGACGAAAAAGGAAAAGCCCATCTCCGAATTTGAGGTAGTTGCCATTGAGGGAAATAAAAGGAGGCGGTGAATTCTCCTTAGCGACTCAGAGCCGTCCGGGTCGACAGAAGCTGCGGAGGAGTTTCCTCATCAGACGCGGGGAACTCCTTTAGAGGGAGACTCGGGGGAGACCCGGGTTCCTCCGAAGCTTCTTTTGCACCAGGATTCCTGGTCTTGGGGAGGCATGTTCCCTCCAGTGCCACTGTCTGAAGACATCCCTGATGAATTCAGACCCATTTTGCTAGAGAGTCGATCTTCTCAGGCTTCATTCGATTGCTCCGTAGATGAACTCGTTCAAATGGAGTTTCCGATAAGGAGAGAGGATTCTCTTCTGGAGTGCAGGACCGCCTCCCGGATTGCTGAAAATGCGACCCTTCCACGGGACAGAGTTGTCGTGGAGAGGGTCGATTATGATAGGCTTGCATCGATGGCCGTCCACGCAAATGTCCAGGTAACTACTGTACCAGCCTCCATTGTAGTGATGCAAGCATGGATATTGCTTGGTTTGCAGGCTCTCGTGGCTACCACTGCTTGCGTCAACACGCGTCGATAGTGGCCAATCACGACGTCACCCTGGAGATCGTTAAGTCAGCCGTGGAAGTCTCAGGTCGAGCTGCCTAGGATTGGGCTTCTTTGCGAATCGAGACTGGATCGCCTTCAGCGGCTCGATCGTGAGCTATGCGAGTCTCGCAAGAGGGAGGCAGAGCACGCCGCTTTAAGAGAGTGAGCAGAGAAGGCTCTCTTAGAGGAGAGATCCAATACCAAGGCCATATCAGAGAGGGTAGTCCAGGAATTCAAGGATTCATTTCCCGATTTCGACGAGTTATACACGCAAGGTTATGAATGATGTCGATCGGAGGTGAAGGACCGATTCCATGACCTCTCTGCTGAGATCGACCCGATCCCGGTGCTGTTTCCGGATCTCGATGACGATGATCAGAGTCAGCGCACGGGGGAGGTCGCTCCATCGACGAAGTTGTCACTACGACGGGTGACGATGCAGGAGCTGCTGCTTCGGGAGATCAAGAGCATGCGACCGTGCTTGGCAGAGATCAAGGGCCTAGCCAGCCGTTGTAGGATCTCGACACTCCTCTTACACCTGCTTTAATTTTTGAATGTATATGAGGTAATTGAGATGTAAACGAAAACAATTTTGTAGTAAACCCGCCTGAAGAGTTGGCTTGTATATCTTTGTTTTTCGTTATATCTCTTTGTTTGTCATCGTTCATGCCATCGTGTGGTCATAATGCCTGATGTCCCCTTTCGATGGGTTAGACCCTCGCCCAAGATGATCGAGGATAAGCCATCGAACCATGTTAAGAGTTGACCACTATGTTCAGTGGCGAAGGGGTGGCCCTTCGTCTTACTGCCGACGACACGTGAGGGTCATTCAGTGGCGAAGGGGTGGCCCTTCGACTTAAGGCTGATGACGCGTAAGGTTGTTCAGTGGCGAAGGGGTGGCCCCTTCGTCTTACGGCTGACGACGCGTGAGGGTCGTTCAGTGGCGAAGGGGTGGCCCCTTCGTCTTACGGCTGACGACGCGTGAGGGTCGTTCAGTGGCGAAGGGGTGGCCCCTTCGTCTTACAGCTGACGACGCGTGAGGGTCGTTCAGTGGCGAAGGGGTGGCCCCTTCGTCTTACGGCTGACGACACGTTAGTGTCATTCAGTGGCGAAGGGGTGGCCCTTCGACTTACGGCTGACGACGCGTGAGGGTCGCTCAGTGGCGAAGGGGTGACCCCTTCGTCTTATGGCTGACGACACGTTAGGGTTATTCAATGGCGAAGGGGTGGCTCCTTCATCTTACGACTGACAACACATTATGGTCGTTCAATGGCAAATGGGTGGCCCTTTCGACTTACGGCAGCCGACACGTTAGGTTTGTTCTGTGGCGAAGGGGTGGCCCTTCGACTTACGGCTGACGACGCGCGAGGTTCGTTCAGTGGCGAAGTGGTGGCCCCTTCGCCTTACGGCTGACGACACGTTAGGGTCGTTCAGTGGCGAAGGGGTGGACCATTCGTCTTACGGCTGACGACACGTTAGGGTCGTTCAGTGGCGAAGGGGTGGCCCATTGATGTGTCCTTATATTCCACATTATATATATATATGATTACATGTCAAAATGATTGATCATTTACATATTTCATATGCTTTTACGCTATTATTTGGAATAATATGACTTTCGAAGAGTTTATGTCCATTTCAGGGATTTGGGCGATATTGGAACAATTTGGAGTCAATAAGACGATCGACGATGTGAGAGCACCAATGAGACTCATGATGACATGCTCGAGGTGCCAAAGAAGAATACTGGAGCAAGGAAGGGGCAAGAGAGAAGGTCGCTCGATCGAACTATGATGCGGCGAAGGAATCGAGCGACCTGAAGTGCTGGAAACAGGACAACCGTGTACTATTTCCAAATCTGCTATCACCTGGGATTTTTCACTATTTTTCTGATATTTTTCCCAGATAATAGACTTCAAGACGGTTCCAACGCCACCAAGAACGCGCCAATCGGAGGTCGAATGAGCCCTAGGGAATTTCTGCAAGTTGATGGTGCAGTGCTGAAACTGTTCTCAGCAGCCTACTCGGTCGAGCAGTACACTACTTGGTCCGAGCAGTGCACTACTCGACCGAGTAGTGTGCAAAATCTGCTGAAATGCATTTTTACCTCCGATACGGCTGAACAGTTCACTGCTCGGCCGAGCAGTTGACTGCTCGACCGAACAGTGTGCTGAAATGTGTTTTTTGACATCCTGTTTGGCTGAACATCAGGGTGCTTGACCGAGCAGCCTACTGCTCGACCGAGCAGCTTCATACTCGATCGAGCAGGGCCTGCTCGGGCCGGTTTGGCAGATGGACATATTTCGGAGGAGCTCATTCCCTGTCGTACTCGACCGAGCAGGAGGGCTGCTCGACCGAGCAGCCGAACTACTCGACCGAGCAGACCCTACTCGGTCCGATCAGACAGAGCGACGTTTGAGCGAAGTTTCCAGATTTCCTGACGTACTCGACCGAGCAGGAACCTACTCGGACCGAGTCGCCGTGGGCCCAGATTTTGAGTTGCGTCCGGATTTTGGGATTGGTTGAGCGAGGGTTTTTGGAGGACTTGGGGCAGCCGTCATTTAGAGGGCTCTGTACATGTAACGGCCTGTATTTTTCCAATACATTTAAATTAAGTATTTAAAGTAATTTCATTTTAATTGTATTTTATAATGGTTTGTTAGGAGTCTTAAACTGATTTCAAAATTTCTTATAAAAATATTTTGAAGTACCAGACTAGTTATGGAGTACTATTTTAGTAAAATCGGATTTCGTCAAATACCTCTAATAGATCTGATAAAAATTCATTTTCAGATATTGCAGTTTTGGGTCAATGAATTTATTTTCTATACAAACGTTTTCAAAACGATTTCAAACTTCTGCAGTAGCATCCTATGATCATTTAGGGCTCCCCACATTAATTTCATAATTTTCTGATATTGTTTCAATAGAGAACCCGTAAACCTGCTTTCTAAACGTTTTGGCCAAAAACTAGTATCCTCGTAGCCCAAACCCTGAAACGGTCTTCGTATTCACGATCCTCGTGACGATACGATCCCGTGGGTATGTTTTCATAATTTTTCGGACACGTTTACTAGTAGGGACATTTTCGTAATTTCGTCTTTACTAATTACCTAATTAACCCTAATTATCTTTTACCTACCCTACTTAATTACTTAACCCTACCTAATTACCCCACCTAACCGTATCACCCCGTATCTACCCCACCATAATCCCTCTGCTAACCCTCTCCATCTCTCTCAGTTACTCATCTACCCCCTCTCAATCTCTCTCTCTCTCTCTCACCCTATATAATTAAACCCCCCGTTCACGTTGGAACTCACAGACACACACACACACACACTCTCTCTCCACGGGTTCATTTGAAAACCCAACCCAGGCCTCTCACTCTCTCCCTCGCCCACGACGTCTCCGACCCGCGCTTCGCCGTCGTGCGGCCATCGCCCCGACACTTCGACGTCCGCTTGAGCGCCTCATCGAGCTCCCGTCGACCCTCGCCTCCGTCCGACGTAAGCTCCCCACCTCCGGAGCACTGCACGCTGATGACGCCATGGCCAAGCCCTGAACCCGCCTCGAGCTCTCCTAAGTCGAGCAACTGAGCATGCCGTCCTCCGTCTTCGACGTGACCGCCGCCCTTCCACTTCGTCATGCCCGCCGCCGACAGCGTCGACGCCGCTGCTCCGTCGGGGCGAAGCAATCCCGAGCGCTGCTCGCTCTCAGCACTCCGACGACGAACTTCCGACGACGCAGCGCCGACTGCGCCGCTCCACCGAGTCGCCGTCACCCCGCTCCGCCACCGCCGCTCGACCGAAGTCGCCGTCCGCAGCCCCCCTCCGCCGCTGTCCCCCTCCCTCTCTTCCCCGCATGCACGAAGACGAAGAAGCAACGGTAAATTCGAAATGGCAAACTTGTAAATACGACGTATTTTCGTATTTTCGTATTTTATATAATTATTCAATGATGTTTAAAGGTTTTAAATCCATAACTAATAATATAAGACCCATAAAAATGAGTGACTAGCTCTAGAAAATCAGAAATGACATTCTGGACACAATGACGCTAGTTTCATCTCAATCCGACGCTTAGTTTTTCCAGAATTAATTTTTAACCCTAAAAGATAAATACGTATAATTCGTTCAAAAATCCGTATCTTCTTATTTTTACGTAAACTAATACTTGAGAAAAATATATGTCTTAATACTCTTTGAGACGGTCGTTTTGACACCTCATTCGCAACATTCCGATGCAGATTGCATCCAGAATAAATTCCTGAATAAATACGTCACTAATTGAAAAATAGATTTTAAATTGTTTTTGAGCTTTTAAAAATCCTAAAAATTACTATAAGACTCAGAAAAATATTCCCTCTTGCAGTAAAACTATTTTTTATCATATATAGGCTATATAAAAATTTAGAACGCTTTTCGACAACGTTTTAACCTGTTTTAAAAATCAAAACGATCCGATTATTCAAATAGAAATGTAGTGTGCTTTAACCAAGTATTTTTGGTGATTGCAGGTTCCAATCTTCGTGCACCAGCTCTTCTAGCTCCAACCTCGTCTTGCCACGACGAGCTCGAAATTAGTAAGTCACGACAGATTCTAAGTTTAGAAAACTAGTCTACTGTGCTTGCATGAACTTGTGACACTTCACTTATAGCCTCAGAACGGCTATTCAAGTTAAACCAAACTAGAGAACTAAAATGAAAGTAATCTACCAAAGATTACTTTGCCAACTTTCAACTTGGGTAAATTGTGTGCTAGCCACACTACCACGTGCTCAAAGCACGGAAGTAACAGCTTTTGGTGTTGGACTTGTCTTTATCCTACTTGCTGGTTTTCAATGAGGAAGTCAACCAGTTGACCTGGTGTGACTAACATGTGGAACATCCTGTGGAACAATCTTGTGAAGAACTTGTACTTGACACGTCACTGGGGTATTGGGGTAACTCATAGTTTGCGAGAGTACGGGAGTGACTAGAGTTTGGTCTACCTGTCCTGTCGCCTGTGTTTTGGCGCCCTGTCCTGCTGCCTGCGTTTTGGCAAACCATACTGCTGCCTGGGTACCGGCATTCGTCTGGGTAGCACCCAGGCAAGAGACGAACTGAACGGTCACATATTGTACTCTCCGACTTGAGTCACGTAGTTCTAGTGTAACTTGCACAGTTACTTTCTTTACAGTACTTGCACTTTACTTTCCTTACCAGTACAGTCACCATACTTGCCTCACTTTACTTGCCAGTACAGTCACCTTTACTTTACGCATTCCTTGCACGTTACTTTCTACACTTGTACAATCACTGCACCATACTTTACTTTACTTTCACTTTGGTCTGCTTTGTCATACTTGTACAGTACCTCTATTTCTTTATTTAGAATTGTTGTGACTTACCTACGGTTCCATTTCCGTGGCACCGCAGACGAAATACATATGGAGGCAGATGCTCTTGAGTTAATAGCGCCAGACTTCGACCATGAGACCGCAGCTTTCAGGGTTATTTTCGGTTGTGTACTGTATTTTCTTTCTTTCAGGTATCGTTGGAATATTTGTACGGTTGGATTGTAATAATGGACTCTATTTGGGTATTTTTGTACATCTCTGCATCGTGGCTATTTTGACTTCACTGGTTAACTGCAGAACCTGCGCAATTATCAAATAAGTAACGGGCCCCCGAGAGCGGGTCGTTACAGTACAGATTTTTGGGGAGTTCTAGGCAGAGATTTTTAAAAGAGATTTTTGGGGAGACTTTTGTATACTTTTTAGAAGAGAATTTTTAGATCTTTCTTAGGCTTTTTGGAGACGATCTTTTTGGGGAGTTCGGCTATGCCCTGGGCCCCTCCTTTGTATCAAGATAAGTATTTTTGCCCTTTTTAATTCTATTATTATTTCTTTGTGATTTATTATTGTTTATCCTTTTTTGATGCATGCAATGAAATCTTTGTGTGTTCTATTATCTATTGCTATTGTTATGCTTGAGTAGTCTTTTCTAGGGCTAAGGGATTAGCCCATGGATCTTAGGATTTAGATGCAAAATTGGGATTTTTATGGTGCGTTGGATATAAAAGTGGTTGTATTTTGGTTGATCTATCAAAATCCCTAGGAGAACTCGTACTGAGATCGTGCCCACGGTCGGTGGAATCGATTAGCTTAAGGAGTATCCTACGGATTTAATTAGGGAGTTAGTGGATTCAACCGAGGCACGTGACCATGCCCGGCTCGTGCCTTGAGGGGATCCACCGACGAACTGTATTACTAATTGACGGCTACTGCCATTGCGTCAAATAGAGCCACCAAAGTACCTCGAAACTCTAACCCATGATAGTGGTACGAGTTGAGAGCATTCGAACCACGAGAGTGGTGAGACTATTGTAGATCCTTAATGCACGTATCGTATGCGCCTATTGCGAAAGCGGGGTTAATGTGATACGTTAGATTCATGATGCCCAGACACGTGAATTCGCTTCCTAGATGCTACAATCCCCAATAAAACCAGTGCAACGTAAGAGTCTTAGCCTAGCGTCGACATCCGACGGTCCTAGTGGCGAGTCCTAAAGCCCTAATCTTTTTATATTTTATTCTTTTATATTGTGTGGAATCACTTGTTTGTGATATCGAGTGACACGACTTTCGCATCCATCATCATCACGACACTCCACAATCCACACCCACCAATAAACTCGCAAGTCTAACTCAACCTAGGAGTAGATAGGTAGTATAGCACCGCTTTCCTCGTGTTCGATACCCGCTTGCCACTATACCATGCGCTTGCGGTAAACGACATCGTTTCGGAGTTAGTTCCGGCTCGGTCACCCATTCGTCAAACGGCTGACGACACGTTAGGGTCGTTCAGTGGCGAAGGGGTGGCCCCTTCGTCTTACGGCTGACGAAACGTTATGGTTGTTCAGTGGCGAAGGGGTGTCCCCTTTGTCTTACGGCTGATGAAACGGTAGGGGTTGTTTAGTGGGGAAGGGGTGGCCCCTTCGTCTTACGGCTGACGACACGTTAAGGTCGTTCAGTGGCGAAAGGGTGGTCCTTCGACTTACGGCTGACAATGCGTGAGGGTCGTTCAGTGGCGAAGGGATGGCCCCTTCGCCTTACGGCTGACGACGCGTTAGGGTCGTTCAGTGGCGAAGGGGTGGCCCTTCGACTTACGGCTGACGACACGTTAGGGTCGTTCAGTGGCGAAGGGGTGGCCCTTCGACTTACGGCTGACGACACGTTAGGGTCGTTTAGTGGCGAAGGGGTGGCCCTTCGTCTTACGACTGACGATGCATGATGGTGGTTCAGTGGCGAAGGGGTGGCCCCTTCGTCATACGACTAACGACACGTTAGGGTCGTTCAGTGGCGAAGGGGTGGCCCCTTCGTCTTACGGCTGACGACACGTTAGGATCGTTTAGTGGCGAAGGGGTGGCCCTTCGACGTACGGCTGACGACACGTTAGGGTCGTTCAGTGGCGAAGGGGTGGCCCTTCGACTTACGGCTGACGACACGTGAGGGTCGTCACGGGTTTCATCAACATGAGTTTGTCCCATCTAGATTTTCCCAATGATAGGATCCCTTTTGCAGGGAGTCCGATGGGACTCTTTTCATGAAATTCATAAATGCTTTATCGATGAAGGTTGTTTCGAAAAGGATGCAGAATTAAATTGATGAAAAACACATTTTATTCGAAATTAGTAAAAAGCATACATGTGTTTCCGAGTTTCGTCCGGAGTTGCTTTTGTCCCATGCTTTTTTATTTGTCCCTGAGCTTTAGAAGCTCATTAGTCCACCACCTTAGTGTCAGGTGACACTGTCATCTTGCCCTTCTGCTTCGAGGGCCCCTCTTTGCTGGGTTGACCAGCAACCGGATTCTTAGGATGTCCACGTTTGACCAGTGCATCGATCTCTTTCTTGAGTGTCCAGCAGTCGTTGGTATCGTGCCCATAGTCGTTGTGGTACTGGCAAAACTTGAGGTCATTTCTCTTCTCATATTTGCCCTTCTTGGCCAATCTTGGATCAGCTCTTCCCGGGGGGCATAAGCGAGGACCTCCGTCTTGGGAGCGATTGTGGTTGCATAAGCAGGGTGTTCCTTGCTCCGAGGGCTCCTCTCTCTTGGTCTCTTGTCTCGAGATTCCTGGCGAGGGGTCCCCTGAGTCGGTTTTTCCCGCCTGGTGTCTCCATAGCGGGCGGGGGTGTCTTTCCGAGTAGATTCGGTTGGTTCCTCTGCTTCCTCGGAGATGATGAACCGATCCATTATATTGAACATCTCTGCGAGGTTGTTGGCAGGAACTGGTTGAGCGTCCTTTGCAAGTGTTTGTTTCGCACCGCTTGAGTGAGAGCCGCGATGACAGTTACATCTAGTGTCTCTTCTACCTCGAGCCTTTCGTCGTTGAATCGTTGGATGAAAGCTCGGATTGTCTCCTTCTCATTCTGCTTGAATGTAAAGAGGTGGGAGGACTTCTTCTTGGGACGTCGACCCGCGACGACTTGTTTGCAAAACATATCAGCCAATTCGTCAAATGACCCGATGCAGCCGTCGGGTAATCCTTCATACCAGCCTTCTGCCCTCTTAAACAGGGTAGCGTAGAAGGCTTGGCAAAGGTATGGCTCATCAGCCTCGTGAAGCAACATCACGTTTAAGTACTTGCGGATGTACGACCACGGGTCGCCTTTTCCATCGTATGTTGCAAGGCAGGGAACTTGAACTTCGGGAGAGAGGGTGCGGAAGTGATGTTATCCTTCAGTTGGGTCTGCCGAAGCGCGGATTGGATGAGCAGGGATCGCCCTTTTCTGCCTTGCATGTAAGTAACTCTCGAAGATCGGGTTGGGATCTCTTCTCTCCTCTCATATCCACCTGCAAGATTGAGAGGGTTATAACCTGGGGGGCCTGTATATTACCTGATCCAGGATGTTGCGGGTTCGTTTCCTTATAGTTGGAAGGACCGGGTTCTGCCTGGAAACCGAAGGCTCGATTGTCTATCCCCCTTTCGCCATATTAGTGAGACATGGGGGTTGTATTGTGCGGGCTGATCTCTTGCCGATCCGCTCTCGGATTTCCTTGATCCCTGAGCAAGGCTGCGCCTCTAGTCGGTGTCAGAGTCAGGTTTGGAGGCGGCAGTTGCTCATTTGTGAGCAATGGATCTCCCATGCTTTGGCGTATCAGGGTTGCCAAAACACCGAGACTCTTGTCGACCCGCTCCGCGAATTGGTCGAATTGCTTCTGGGTCACCTTAGGTTCTTTGGTGGCCTTCGCAGGTCGCTTTGATGGGGATGTAGATTCTGCGGCATCCTCCACCAGGACACTATTTGCTTTTTGTTTCTCTTTCGGACCTTGGATCGGTCCGATATTGCTGGGTACAGCTGACATAGCTTTTTGATCGCTTCGGGACGTCGAGCTGGTTAACTGTTTCCCACAGACGGTGCCAAACTGTTAAGACCAAAAATGACCGAAACAATTGTCTTGCTGACGTGGACCCTTCGTGCTGAATTGGAGCCTCGTCAGCGAGTTGAGTGGGACCCTAGGTTGGAAGAACCAGGGTCGGTTGATGGATGATGAATGGCTTGCGATACTCGATCGACCTTCGAGCGGCATGTGTGTCGATGGATCAAGGTTGTGACGCTATGGAACGACCCTCACGGAAGATCAAGACTCGGCGATCTTCACCACTAGGAAGCGTCAGGGGGGTCGGATTTGGGTTTCGACCCAAATCCCCTCTGATGCTTAAGTTAGAATGGGAACTTAAGGAAGAGATGGAGCTTGGAGCAACTGAGATCGACCCACGGAGGTTCGTCTCAGATCTGACGTCGCAAGCTCTTTAGTGGAAGAAATATATGTTGAAAGAGTAGAGTCTATGTATTAGATCTCGTAGCTTGGGAATTGGAACCCTTTTGATATTTATAGGCCTCCTGGGTCCCTTCAGTGACGTTGGGGGATATCGGTCACCCATTATGGTGCCATGATCTCCCCCTTGAATAGGAATAAACGTTGCCCACGTTCCCGCTATTTATGAGCCCATCTTTAATCCCACGTTCGAGTGATGGGAGTGCAACAGGCGACTGGCCTGTGGGCTCTGACCGAGTCGATATCGGGCTTCTCTTGTGGGCTTTGTGGACCTAAGTCATTCGTCGGTCGAGTCATCTCGAGTGTCTGCCTAATGATTCAACACTTCCGTTTGGGTTTTTGGTTGGTTTTATGTGTTTTTCTTGGCTTTATATATATAGGAGATGGCTTAGTTCATTTAGCATTTCTGGGAAAACATTAGGAATATATTGAAGATCAATTCACATCTTTCCTAAGCCACTCCTCACTCATTCCCTCATTAGAGCTTCAATCTTATGCTTTAGTATCTAAGCTCTAGGGAATTTCTCCAAGGGATTTCAATCTCATTCCTTTTCTTGGAGAACACCTTTCTTCTCTTCATTTTCATACCCTCAAGTGAGAAGTGTTAGGATTCATTCCTAGAAGAGAGAAAGATCATCAAGTGCAATCAAAGCCCCATCTTAAGCACTTGAGTTTCACTTGCATGCCTTCTTCTTCACATTGGTATGATCATATCACGACATATGTAAGTGTTATTTCGTTTCATCTTTTGTGAAACCCCTAATTCTCTTTGTGGGAATTAGTTACTCTATTTGTGAGAGTTACTCTGTGTGTGGGAGTTTGTGTCTCTGTGTGGGACAAAGTCTCTCTGTGTGAGAGCACTAGTCTCTCTGTATGAGAGCACGGATATCTCTTTGTGGGAATCCAAAATCCTCTGTGTGAGGTATCTCTGTATGAGATTGTATTCACTTCTCTTTGTGGGAATTATAGTGGATATTGGTGTGGCTGGACGTACCCAAGTTTGGGGAACCAGGGTAAAATCCTTGTGTTAGCGATTGTTGTTGTTGAGCATACTCTGTTTATTTTCCGCTGCTTATTATGCTTTAATTTCAGTAACTTTTAATTAAGCACTTTGCTTGTTATTACACTATTCACCCCCCAGTGTGTGTGTAGCCCCGCAGGGTCCTAACAATGGCATGGCTTCATATTTCTTTACTTCTTTCTTTTCCATATCTTTCTTTCATATCCAAGGGTCATGCATCCATGTGTCATGCCTATCATCATATCCACATCATAACAACAAACCACATGATATAAATCCATGTCATACATGCCACCAACCCCCAAATATGCATAACACTAATGTTCCCCGCCAAATTTACATAATTCAATCCCCAATTTTACATTCTTTCATATGAGCCTCAACTTCTCCAATGCCATCACCATTTGCACTTAGAATTTGATTTAAGGTTCTAAATGAAACTTGTAGAAAATTTAGTTATGTTTACAGGGAAACAAGAATTGTAATTTTTGGATATCTATGTTAATAGTTATAGCTTGCACCATAAAGGGGTAGAATATGTCCTGAAACTGAATTATTTAGCTGTAAAGATCAGTTGATTTCAATTACCTACAGTCAGAATCATGAAAAGCTCTCAACATGAAACTTATAGATAATATAGTTAGAATTGCAGATTGTCTTTAATTAAGTCATTTGGACAACTGAAGTGCGAGTTATGCTTTGCTCACTAACATGGTGCAGAATCTGCCAGAATTGGTACTCCGACAAAAATCAGCAATTTCGATCTAACTACATGCATAATTTGAACTTGGTTTTTAAATGAAAGTTGTAAACAACTTAACAAACTTTCCAGATTGTATTTATTTATAGTTTTTGGAGATCTTTATTAAAAGTTATGCTCAGTTAAAACAGTAGTAAAAACTGAAACAATAAAAAGGCCACATCTTTAACATGTAAAAGAGCATATGAATAATATACCATAAGATATGTTGGATTCCTATATCAAGTTGCTCACTTTCCTCAAGATTCCTTCTCCAGCTTCCTCCTCCTTGTTCCAAGGCTCATAAAGACATCATCTTGCTCCATGAAGTCACCTTTTTCAAGCTCCAAACACTCACACACACTACTATCTAGCACCATGGAAGAAACGAATAGGAAGGAAGAGAGAGAGAGAGAGAGAGAGAGAGAGAGAGAGAGAGAGAGAGAGAGAGAGAGAACTCTCTAAAGCTCTAGATCCCTCTCTCTCTCACTTATCTCTAAGATAAGCATCACTCATAGTAATTGACTAAAATAACCTCACACAACTACCCCTCATCTTCTACCTAATTACAAGTTTGCCATCAACCCTACCCCCTTTCACACTTGCCCTCCTACACACCCTCATACATGCATCCATACATACACCCACATACATACACTTGCATACATATATACACTAATACACATAACATGTACATACATTCTACATTATACTACACAATGCACCTACACCCCCAAGTAGACATACTCACACATGTATATGTATACATACATACACATACATAAAATACACACTAGCCGTACACATCTATACAAATAAACATCCACACACTCCTTATACACACATTCGTTCCTACACATGCATATTCATACACTATACACATAGACATACATCTACATTACATATATTCACAAAGTCACACCCCATACGTACATGCACATACATGCCTCACCACACCATCCATAATATATATGGATACTATACCCATCCAATATTAAGTATCTATTATACATTTGACAACCTTTTTTGAATTCTAGGGCTGACTAGGACAAGCTGACTAGGACAAAATGGTTGATAGAAAATGGCTGAGATTTAATCTTGATGCATGAATGGTTGAGATGAGATTTTGTGGAAAGTTTTGGAGGGAAAAACATTTTTTGGGGAAATGAAAGTTTATGGGAAAATGAATATTTTTGGGGAATTAAAGTTTCTGAGGAATAGAAGATGCACGCAATTAATGCATTTGGGAAAAAAATTTTAACTTGCACTTAATGTTGCAGATCAAATGCGTCTGCAGATCGAATGATCTCTCCCACAACGCGGGACCCACCGTCTCTTTGACGAATGGGGCAACAAGATGAGAATAATTTCCCGCGCCGAAGGCGCCCGCGTCGAAGTTTTTTACGCTAATTTGTTGTCCCGAGTCGAAGGCGTCCGCGCCGAATTTGTTGTTTCGCGCCGAAAGCGCCCGCGCCGAATTTGTTGTTCCGTGTCGAAGGCGCCCGCGCCGAATTTGTTGTTCCGCACCAAACGCGACCGTGTCGCTAAATTTTGGTTTTTAAATTTTAATATTTTTTGGGGAACAAAGATTTCGCGTGCACGGATTTGTTCCGCTAAATTTTTGGGGAACAAAAATTTGAACCGTACTCGCTGGCACGGGTTTTTGGGAAACAAAAATTTGAACCGTGCCCGCAAGTACGGGTTTTTTTACGCTAATTTGTTGTTCCGCGCCGAAGGCGCCCGTGCCGAATTTGTTGTTCTACGCTAATTTGTTGTTTCGCGTCGAAGGCGCCCGCGCCAAATTTGTTGTTCCTCGCCGAAGGCGCCCGCACCGAATTCGTTGTTCCGTGTTTAAGGTGCATGTGCCAAATTTGTTGTTCCATGTCGAAGGCGCCCGTGCCGATAAATATTTTTACTCTAATTTGTTCTTTTAAATTTTAATAATTTTTGGGGAACAACGATTTCGCAGGGAAAATCTTAAATGACCCGTGCCCACGGGCACGGGTTATGACTAGTACACTACTATTACACACACTAAGATATAGAAAATAACACCAATACATACACTACATTCAAATAGGAATCTATTTACTTCACTACCATACACACATACAATATACACACACATAGTATATCTCACATAGGGGCATTACCTTCTAAAACCCAAAACACAGAATTTAGGATGAACCCTCCGATACTCGATCAAGCCATTATAAAAGTTCCATTGTATGAGTGTCAGATCATATTCTTCTTAAATTTTGTATCGTACGTGTTTACGGGTGTTTTCTCACCACAGAATCGTTGACCAAGGGTTGGATGGTCAACGTGGTCAAGGGATCAGGTTTCACCACAGAATCGTTGACCAAGGGTTGGATGGTCAACGTGGTCAAGGGATTAGGTGAGACCCCTTGGGTCTCGTCAAACATGCGATTGCCCAACGGGGTAGCTTTGATCCTCACGCCAGCTCCGGTAATTGCAGGCTCGGTGTGTCGAGGGCGAACGAGCTCGTCGTTCGCAGCGTCCGGCCTCGGTCAGTGTGGTGCAGAGGGGTAGCCTCGGCATCGTGGAGTACGCTCGGCCTCGGTAGGTGCTGCGCTGAGGGGTAGCCTCGGCGCGGGGTGGTGGTCTGCTTGACATGGACAGACGACCTCGTCAGGAGGGCTGGACCTTGGTTCCGGCCAAGTCCCCTCCGATGCCTAAGTCAGAACGGATCTGAAAGATAATCGGCGGGACCGGTACGGCTCACAGGGTGGCCGTTACACGTATCCTCGGACCGAGCTATTGGAGGGAATTTAGAGTGGAAATCAAGGTCTTCGAGAAGAATACATCCGTCCGTTGGTATCTGAGGTCAGGTCTCCTTCTTTGTTGCCCCCCTCGAGTCCCTTTATAGGGATTCTCCCACGATCGTCCCCCCCCCCACGCCCTCCATTTCCGCCCCCATGATCCGCCTCCCTTAAGGCGCCTTTATGCGCCATGAAGGTGGGTTAATGGGGTCCCATAATGGTCATAAAGGGGGAGTGCTTTGGGGAGCGGTTAGCTTCCACTGATGTGGGCCAATGGGGCGCACGTTCAGGTCGTGGTCGATCCGATTCTGAGTCCTTGTCGGACCGAACTCCTCCTGTGGGCCTCCAGCTTCAAGCGTGGGCCTGGTGATTCTGATAGAATATTGCGTTTATTACCCCCTCATTTGATTGTATTTTGCGTATATTTAATATCTATTTGGTCTCTAATAAGTGTATTATTGAAATATCATTTAATTTTAATGCATATCGCTTGTTTATACGCAAAATACCATTTTATGGCCTAATTTTGTCTTCATTTTATTTTTCAGGTAAAGCTTGCAATTTTCCGAATCCAACGGCTATTTTTCCATATTTTTCGGAGATTGGAGCAATTTTTGGAGATTAAAAAGGTCCAGTAAAGCTATTGGAAAAGAAAAAATAAAAAATAAAAAACAAAAAAATGTCAAACTAAGGGGGGGACCCGCCTGGTCAAACAGGCGGGACCCGCCCGCCTGTTCAAAACAGGCGGACGGGTCCGCCTGTTCACACAGGCGGGTGCCCGCCTGCGTTTTCCACGCGGGCGACGCCCACCAGGATCCTTTGACCCGCAAGACAGATCCTTTGACCTTGTTGACTGGGTTGCGGGTCTGCAGGTTGCAGACCCGCAAGCCCAATAAGCCCTAAATTCCTATAAATAGCGGTATTTTGGGCATAAGTTGAGCATCCAAGCTCCGATTTGAGCGAAATTTGATTTGGGGGCTTCTCCCCCAAATTCCAAAGGAGATGGAGCAATTGTAGTAGACGTTTGGGGCTGTTTTGGCATCGTTTTGGGTGGTTTCCTTCCACTTTTCCTATGTTTTTATTGTATTTGTTTTAAGTATTGTATTAAACGATGTTTGTACTAATGAAAATCGTTGTTTTTATTACCATGGCTAGCTGAAATTCATGTGATTGTGTTGTGTACTAGTTAGTATTGATGGATTTCATGTTTCATTTCTTTATATCACTTGTAATAATCTAAAACGTTGAAAATGTCGGTTTTCGCTTTCTTAATTAATTACGCGCTATCCGTGAGGAATCCGCTTAGGATGACATGCCGCGAGGCATCGTCTACGTGCACAAACCCGTAGAGGGGTCCAAGGAGGGTGATGAACCGTGAGGTTCATCTATTTATACGTCATTGTCTTGAAAAACGACCGATTCAACGTTAATGTAATTTGCTAAAAAATCACCGTGCTTTCAAAGTTAAATCATCCGATCCTCATACCTTGACATGTATGAGGGATTGAGTCATCAATGAAGAATGATTATCATGAGACCCTACAACACTAACGAAAACACAACACACTCACACTTTTACCGTATCACTTTTTCACATTATTTTTCGTACCCGTTTTACCTCAAATCAAAAAGCCAACCAAAAAATTCATCTTCAAAGGGTGGTTCATACTTCACTAAATTATTCCAAAGCAAGTTTCAGATTGTAAAACTTGTAGATTAGTTTGTCCCTGAGGAATACGACCATGGACTCACCAGGTTTACTACTTGACCGACTTCCTATACTTGGGAATTTAACTGCAACATTTTGGTCCAGTCAAGTTTTTGGCGCCGCTGCCGGGGACAACAGTTTATATTTTTTTCGATTTCTAATTAGCTTGGAAATATTGGTGAGATTTGTCCACTTTTTGTGTAAATATTCTTTGTATATCCATTTTTTCTTTCATTTGGTTATTCGTTTTTTTTACGTTTTCTATGGCTAGGTTTCTTTTGTTTTTAGATTGTCCCATCTTTTTAGTGTGAGATTTAATATTTCTTTCTTTTACATTTTTTAGTCATTTTGTTTTCTTTTAGAAGTCTCCCATCTTTAGTTTGTGATTTAAACTTTCTTTCTTTTACAAATTTGTCATTTGTTGTCTTTATATTTTTCACTTTTCTTTATATAATCCAAAAAAATTGTAAAACTGAAAAAAAATTTGATATGGATAGTGATGCAATCGTTTCAGACTTTATTTCGGGGTTGATCCAAATCCTACCAGTTTTCCATGGTATGGAGGAGTTAAACCCACATTTACATTTACAAAAGTTTGAAACGATATGCCGCACTTTATTCGGTGGGAATGCACACATTAATGACTTATTCTTTCGATACTTCCCATATTCTTTGAGAGATTTTGCTAAGCATTGGTTTGAAACATTGCCTCTTGACTCAGATTCTACTTGGTTGTCGTTTCAGGCTGAATTTCTTCGAGTATTTTTTCCTACTTTCTTCGCACATGTATAGGAGCGGCAGGCCACAAAGCACCAACTAGCGAGTTTTGCTCAAACTGACGAGGAGGCATACTATCAAGCTTGGCAGAGGTTCAATGATTTGATGCTTGCATGTCCACACCACAGCTTCCACGACGATCATCTCCTACAGATCTTCTACACGGGATTATTGCCTTCTGTGCGAGATTTCGTGCAGACAAGCTGCAATGGGGAATTCTTTGCTTATTCTACCGAGGAAGCATGTTGGTATTTGAATGATCTTGCTGAGTATGAGGTTGCACTCCAACAGGTCGGCGGTCGGCCTGAGGTTCCGCCAGAGGACTCATTCCAATGCGACCCTCTGGAAAAATTTGAAGAGCATATTGATGGGGAACATTGGAGCCAAAAGAAAGAGGATGAACGACCACCACTTGAGAAGCAAGAGGAGATGGATGATGTGGTGCGTGTTGACCATGAGGGAATCTACTTTGATGATGACGAGGAGGATATATGCAAGGGAGCGAGCTTACAGACCGAGATGGAGCCCGAGCCATACATTCTTCCTACTTCAGTGCATCAGCTCCCACTTCCTTCACCACAGGAGGAGATTGATGGCGATTACGAGATGATCTACGTTGAGCCATCGCTGTTTTATCCTCCAGATTCATTTTCGCGGACACTTCCTCCTCATGAGGCAGAGCATCAGATCGAGCTTAGCGACACACACCAGGGGAGTTCCCATAGTTCCATGCCCTATATTATTGAATCACAAATTTCAATTCCATATGCTTTTGATTCAAAATGTCGTCAATTGAATTTAAATTCTTTAGTTAATTTTGACGACCCATTTTGGAACATTTTTGTTACAGGGCATGAGGATAACGCTTGGATTGATGCAGCTCGTCTGGGAGTTGCATTGCTGGAATCCAAGAAGGCCGGTAGAGGCCTAACTTCGCAGCAGCTGGCTGAGGAGCACACGGATCTGATTGTGTAGATGCCACCTCTGCTAGAGATTCTGGATCCTCCTTTTGTGATGGAGACCGTACCTTCACCGTACACGACGCCTCGCACTTATTGGATGTCAACTTTTACACAATTGCCATTGACGTCGCCATCTCGAACACTGACGGAGGATATACGCAAGGAGCTTCTGGAACAAATTCCTCCACAAGTGGATATCTATGATCCTCCATTTGGGAGGCTATGGCGATCTCTTCCCTTTTTTACCCTTATACGTCGTTATATATATTTGAAAGGGAAGCTGTTTGTTTATGCATTCACCTATTCTGATCTCCATATTTTATTCTACCACGCTTTAAACATTGAGGACAATGTTTATTTTAAGTTGGGGGGAGGAAGTAGTAAACATGTTTTGCATAAACAATCTATATAGTTTGCATAAAAAATGTTGTTTGTTTACATTCAAGTTTGCAGCAAAAAAAAATAGTTTTCATATGCTTGTATAATAAAAAAGAGTTGTGTTTTTCACCCAACCATCTATATGCCCCTTTGAAGTGGAAATTCCATCGTCTTTAATTGCACACCTATATTCATTATTGTAAAATAGATTAAGAATGTTTTACCTCTGTGCAGAATTTTAAATTATCATGACTTTCATGTAAATTAGTGCATATATCCGCAATTGTAATCTCATGAAACTATTGTTTGGTTTAGGCAACCACATGTCATGTATGCGTTTATGAATTGGTAATTATGTGAAGAAGGTTATAAATTCTTAGGATAAAGGCCAACCACACAAGCTTATTGTTTAGTAGATGATGGAGAATTTTACTCAAACATGTCTCATGTCAAAAAAAAGAAAAAGCAAAGCAAAAAATGAATAAATTGCACCGTTCTTCCAGCTTCTTTTAGTAGCCAGGTCCTCGTACCTCGGAAGCACGGGGATTCGCGCCGAAATATGAGGGAGTGCATAATAATCTTTAGACATTCTGAGTTATGAAGTCTGAGGGGTTTTTCAAAACCTAATGCCCTAAGACCGTCTGGTCTGGGAGTCATTGACCTAACGCTCGTTACATGGATTGCTCTAAAAAGTTTATAAAAAAGGAAAAAAGAAGAAGAAAAATACAAAAAGAGATGAGATATTTTGAGTAGATTCAAGATCATGATCTTATGATTTGGATGTTGTGATGGCCTAATCCTAGGAAATTTACATCCTAGGACACGTGATTACATTTTGATTAAACAATTGCATTTGTGCGATACTGAATATGTGTGAATTGAGATAAAGTTGTAGATTTTTGCATCAGTTCATGAAAACCCATGATAGTTATTAAACTTTGTTGGGTAATATTATTCTTAATTCATTTTTGAGGTGTATGACATATTTTTGGAATATTCGCTTATTTTGCTAAGAGACTAGCAAAAAGCTAGTTAGGGGGTGTGATTCTGAGAGAATATTGCGTTTATTACCCCCTCATTTGATTGTATTTTGCGTATATTTAATATCTATTTGGTCTCTAATAAGTGTATTATTGAAATATCATTTAATTTTAGTGCATATCGCTTGTTTATACGCAAAATACCATTTATGGCCTAATTTTGTCTTCATTTTATTTTTCAGGTAAAGCTTGCAATTTTCCGAATCCAACGGCTATTTTTCCATATTTTTCATAGATTGGAGCAATTTTTGGAGATTAAAAAGGTCCAGTAAAGCTATTGGAAAAGAAAAAAAAGGAAAAAATAAAAAAACAAAAAAACTGTCAAAATAAGGGGACCCGCCTGGTCAAACAGGCGGGACCCGCCCGCCTGTTCACACAGGCGGGCGGGTCCGCTTGTTCACACAGGTGGGCGCCCGCCCGCGTTTTCCACGCGTGCGGCGCCCGCCAGGATCCTTTGACCCGCAAGCCAGATCCTTTGACCTTGTTGACTGGGTTGCGGGTCGGCAGGTTGCAGACCTGCAAGCCCAATAAGCCCTAAATTCCTATAAATAGCGGTATTTTGGGCATAAGTTGAGCATCCAAGCTCCGATTTGAGCGAAATTTGATTTGGGGGCTTCTCCCCAAATTCCAGAGGAGATGGAGCAATTGTAGTAGACGTTTGGGCTGTTTTGGCATCGTTTTGGGTGATTTCCTTCCACTTTTCCTATGTTTTATTGTATTTGTATTAAGTATTGTATTAAACAATGTTTGTACTAATGAACATCGTTGTTTTTATTACCATGGCTAGCTGAAATTCATGCGATTGTGTTGTGTAGTAGTTAGTACTGATGGATTTCATGTTTCATTTCTTCATAGCACTTGTAATAATCTAAAACATTGAAAATGTCGGTTTTCGCTTTCTTAATTAATTACGCGCTATCCATGAGGAATCCACTTAGGATGACATGCCGTGGGGCATCGTCTACGTGCACAAACCCGTAGAGGGGCCCAAGGAGGGTGATGAACCACGAGGTTCATCTATTTATACGTTATTGTATTGAAGAACGACTGATTCAACGTTGATGTAATTTGCTTAAAAATCATCGGTCTTTCAAAGTTAAATCATCCGATCCTCATACATTGGCATGGATGAGGGATTGAGTCATCAATGAAGAATGATTACCATGAGACCCTACAACACTAACGAAAACACAACACAATCACACTTTTACCGTATCACTTTTTCACGTTATTTTGCGTACCCGTTTTGCCTCAAATAAAAAACACAACCAAAAAATTCACCTTCAAAGGGTGGTTCATACTTCGCTAAATTATTCCAAAGCAAGTTTCAGATTGTAAAACTTGTAGATTAGTTTGTCCCTGAGGAATATGACCCTGGACTCACCAGGTTTACTACTTGACCGACTTTCTATATTTGGGAATTTAACTGCAACATTTTGGTCCAGTCACCTGGGCCGCTCGTTCTTGTGCCGTCTCCAAATGGTCATATCAAATGCCCCCATCGCTCGTGCCGTTCGGATTCTGCCAATTCGGTTCGGGCGATGTGACTTAAGTGGATTTTGACAGGTGCGCCAGTCGAGACCATGCCATTAAACGGGGGCCATCATGACACTGGCCGATTGAACTTCTCCCGACCCTGGGATCGGGATTCGAAGTGCCGTGCTCTGTGGGATGTCGACGCGTGTGCACATGTGGTCGACTCGCGACGCGGTGGAAGAGTCCAAGGAAGGGAGTGGTATAAAGGGAAGCCATCGTCCGTCAGACGAGGGTTTCGCTTTTTCGATCGTCATCCTCTCCTTCTCATCCTTCACAGCTGTCCCGGATCCTCCTCAGGTGCTGCCCCCATGTCATCCTCCTCCTCGGCTGTAGGTTCAGGGCGCCCGACAGTCGCTACCAATCCAGACCAGGCTCGTGGATCTATCACGGTTGTACGCCGCCACGGGGGTGAGCTCTCCGGAGTGCCCCCCGAGGTAATGGGGTGGCAGTCGTCCGTTTGCGCCACTTCGATTGGAGCGTTGCGTTCCAACCATCTTCTCCCTCCATGCTCCGCCAGGGCCCCTGAGAAGGACGAGCGGATCTGCTTCCCCGGCCCTCGCGAAATCGGGGTGTATGAACTGAGCTTACGGTTCGGACTTCGATTCCCTCTCCACCCCTTTATCATTGTTATTCTGCGGGCTTACGGGCTTGCCCTATGCTAATTCTGCCCCAATGCCGTCGGGTCACTGGTCGGGTTCGTCGTTCTTTGTGCGCTGAAGGGGGTAGAGCCGTCCCTCCGGCTTTTTGCCCAATTCTTTCACTTGAGCCATCATCAGTCAGGAGCCTGGCTTTACATCAGCGCTCGGCCAAAGAAGAGCTTGGTGCTGGGGCTGCCGAGTTCCTTGAAACATTGGAAGGGGGAGTACGTCTTCGTCTGCTTCCCGTCGGAGGTGAATTTCCCGGCCCGATGGGGGGCGGCGATCACGCTGACACTCGAGCTGGGGAGCCCGACCGACGCCGAGCTCAAGGCGGTCGACAGCCTGTTGTCGGTCCCTACCGCGGACCGAAGAATCGACGTCCTCTTCTCCGACCTTAACCTGCGGAAGACCGTGTGGCCCATCGGTGAGTTTTGCTGAAGTCCTGAATATGAGAGAGCTGTTATTCGAGATCCGCCCAGGTGGTTCTGATCCCTTATTCTGCCCTTTCGTGCAGGTGGGTTCGGCCAAGGTTCTTCTCAGCCCTTTCTTCCAGCCACTGTCCCATACCCCAGCCCGCGGCGAAGGGACCATGTGTTGGAAGTCCGGAAGAAACCGCGAGTCGGGTGCTCCGGAGCGGGTTCTAAGAGGGTGAGGGGGCGAGCCCCATCCCCTCCGGGGGAGGACGCGCGGAAGAAGGCCCGAGTCCCTGTAACGGTGGAGGGCGTCCCTCCCCCCGAGGGTCGCGCCCAGCCTTCCCCGACGAAGGACTCGTGGCCCTGGGCCGGGCCCTCGCCTCTCCCGTCGGGGCCGCTCCCGGAAGTTTACGAGCGGTCTTTGGGTGTGTTCTGGCCAGCCGAGGCCGACCTTCCGCGGTCAGGGGAAGGTTTACTCCGGCCCCGTTTTCCTGTGGGGCTGAAGGAGTCTGTATTCTTCGATTGCGGGTGGCGACCCGGCTGACTGAAAACTACTGCCTTCCTCTGGACCATTCCGTGCTGGACGGGGTGAAAGGTGATCGGCTGGCGGCCTTCGTAGTACAGGTCGGTCAACAGGTGAGGTCTTTCGCACGCTCCATTTCTCGCAATGGTTTTTGACTCATTCCTACCTCATGACGCAGTTATCCTCGGTCGGGCTTTCGATGAGACGCCAATTCGTGGCGCTCTCGGGGGCCAGGGTTGATCAGGCCCAGAAGCCTGAGGTCAAGGAGTGCGAAGGCGAGGCGACCCAGTTAGCCGAGGCGCGCGCTAGGTCACTAGAGACTCAGATGGCTGAGCTCTCAGCCGCCCTGGAGAAATC
This sequence comes from Scilla litardierei, assembly GCA_030789695.1. NCBI lineage: Eukaryota > Viridiplantae > Streptophyta > Magnoliopsida > Asparagales > Asparagaceae > Scilla > Scilla litardierei. The sequence continues at coordinate 136,557,097 of CM061137.1, read as the reverse complement.
GGAGCTGGAGAGGGCTTTAGCCTTGGTCGAGAAGGCGAAAGCCGAGGATCGAGTAGCTGAGCTAACGAAGGCCGCTGAGGCAAGAGGGGATGATGCCCCGGTAGTGGAAGCCGACATCCCGGAGCTCGCTAGTCTCCTGGAGGCGGAGGAGGAGAGAGAGTTCTTCTGGTTAAACTCAACACGAGTTCTCGGGAGGCCGAAATGGAGCGGGCGGAGCACCAGCGTCGTGTCGCCGTCCTCGAGGGCCGGGTCCAGGAGCTGAGCGCGGTGGATCCCGAGCGAATCGCAATAGAGGCCGTGGACGAGTACGCCACATCTTTTGTCGCCGGGGCGATGTATGAGGCGTTTGAGAGGGGGTTCGCTCGGTGCCGGTCCGAGATCCAGAGAAGGTTCCCGCTTTCCGGGATTCGATTCGAACAGCTTCGGCTGGATTCCGTGGGTGAGGAGGAGGCGAAGGACGTGCTTCTCGAAGGTGCCGAGCCGCCAGTCGGTGCTTCCGAAGATGCTTCGGGTGCTCGTGCGGGAGGTGGGGCTTAACCCATCAGCCTCTCCATCCCGTCGTAGTTCCGCGCATAGCTTTTGTATGATACACTTTTCTTCATTTGCAATGGAGTTCCATCCTTGTTTGCGGTTGTATGCCCCCTTTTCTAACCCTGGATGGGACTCTTGAGCGGGCCGGGTTAACGACGCCTCCTCGATTCGCTCGGAGATTCGGCCGCCGGGTTGGTCCCCCAGGATTCTCTGCTGTTTTGGGTAGTCGGGGCCTCGCCGTCAATCTTAGGGATCGATCACCCTGCGGGGAGGAAATACCCCCCGGTCCTACAAGCGATCGGATAGTCGGCCTGCTGGGGGAGCTGTCCCCAGCCTTACGGTCGATCGGGTCGGTCGGCCGCTGAGGGGGGCTACCCCTCAGGCTTACAGTCGACCGATACTCCGACCCGCTGGGGGGTTGCCCCAGCCTTACAGTCGGTTGAGCCGGTCAGCCTGCTAGGGGAGCTACCCCAGTCTTACGACTGATCGATGGGCCAGTCCGCTGGGGGAGTTGCCCCCAGCCTTACGGTCGAACCGGTGACCGGCCAGCTTGTAACGACATGTTTTCATCAAGACAACTATTTACGCATTTAACCTATTTTTAAACCATTTTATAATGGTTCGTCAAGAGTTTTAAATGATTTCAAAATTTTCTTAAAAATATTTTGAAGTAATAAACTGGTAATGAAGTATTTTAGTAAGTTCGGGTTTCATCAAATGCCTCTAAACATTCTAATAAAAATTCATTTTCAATTATTGCTATTTTGGCTCAATGAATTTATTTTCTATACAAACATCCTCAAGACGTTTTCAAACCTCTACAGTAGCATCCTATGATCATTTAAGGCCCCCCACATTAATTTCATAATTTTCTGATATCATTTCAACTTAGAACCCGCAAACCCGCTTTCTAAACGTTTTGGCCTAAAACTAGTATCTCCGTAGCTCAAACACCGAAACGGACTTCGTATTCGTGATCCTCGTAACGATACGAACCCGTGGGTATGTTTTTGTAATTTTTCGGACATGTTTACTAGTAGGGGCAAAATTGTAATTTCGTGTTTCGAAGTATTTTTACTAATTACTTACTAATTACGTTTTATCTTACCTAACCTTTGTCAGCATCTACCCACGTTTTCACGTGGTTCCTCTCATTCCACACCTAACATTATTTAACCTTATAAATAGCATCCCCAGGTTCCCTCTTCTTCATTCGCAACAGCTCAACCCAGGCTTTTCCCCCCTAACTTGCGTTCATCATCCCACAAACAAACTCCACTTCCTCTTCAACACACAAGCCATCTTCACAGCAAACACAAGGCCTTCATCTCCTTCTTCCTCTCAACCCAACACCCAGTAAACTCAACCCATATTTTTTCCCTCTCCCCTTCATTTTCAAATCACCCTCAGCCCGCTCCCCATCTCTCCTCCACTCGCGCGGATCCACCGAACCCACACACGCTTAGGCCATCTTCCCCCCTCTGTTCACGTTCGAAACCCACCCCAGCGCCATCGAGAGCTCGGAGCTCCGTCCCAGCTGCTCGCCGTGATCTCGCCTCCGACGTCGCCCGAGCCCGCCGCACCGACGTCGCCGCCCCTCTCATCGGAGAACACCCCGTAGCAACGATCCGACGCCACCACAGCAACGACGAGGCCGCCGACCGCCGTCACTTCACCGTCCAACATCTCCCGCAGCTCCTCGCAACAGTGCCGCTTCGTCGAACCCCCTCCGTCCCTCCGCCGTGCGGCGTCGACGAACCCAGCCCGCTCCTCCTCCATCGCCTCCGAAGCCACGGCGACAGCTTCGCCGTGCTGCACCTGCCGTCCAACGCCCTCTCGCAGCCCCAGACGACAAACACCGACGACTCCACCGCCCAGGCACCCGCCATCGCCACTCGACGTCGACAACTCCGCCTTCGCCGCCGCCTCCTCGTAGCACCCCCGAGGCCCCCACGGCGAGCCCGCCACCAAACAGCGAAGCCCCCCCTCGCATGCAACGAAGATGAGAATGCGATAGTAAAACGTATTTTAAATACGTATTTTTGAAACGTATTTCGTATATATACGCGTATTTTCGTACTTCTGTAATTAAATAATACGGGTTTATTTGTTTTAAATTCGTAATAAATAATATAAGCCTCATAAAAATGTGAGACTAGCTCCCGAAAATCGGAAATAATATTCTGGACCCAATGACGCTGGTTTTATGTCAATCAGACGTTTACTTTTTTAGAATAAATATTTAAGCCTAAAACTTAAATACGTAAAATTCATTCTAAAATCCGTAACTCTCTGTCTTCACGTACACTGAGACATGATAAAAATATATGTTATAGTACTCTTCGAGACGGTCATTTTGACTGCTCATTCAAGTATTTCCGACTAGTATTGCTCTGGGAATAAATTACGGAAGTTATACGTTACTTAAGTAAATTGGGATTTAAAGGGATTTTGAGCTTTTGAAAATTATAAAAATTAACCTAAGCTTCTGAAAAATATTTTCTCTTGCAGTAAAATTATTTTTAACATATCTAGCCTATAGAAAAATTTAGAACCTTTTTCAACACCGTTTCAATCAGTTTAAAAATCAAAACGATCAAGTTTAATAAATAGAAAATAGTGTGTGCTTTAACCAATTGTTTCTTGTGTTTGCAGGTACCAATCCTCGTGCACCAGCTTCTCTAGCTCCAACCTCGTCTTGCCACGACGAGCTCGAAATTAGTAAGTCACACTAATTTCCAGTGTTCTAAAAATCGGCCTGGGCGGCCGCCTAGGCGGCGCCTAAGCGCTAGGCGGCCAGTAAACGCTCCAAGTAAGGCCAAATCGGTCAATCTGGGCGTTTTTGGGATTAATTGGACGCCTAAGCGTCATGGGCGGTGTCTGGGCGCTCTGGGCGGTTCCTAGGCGGCTGAGCAGCTTTTCAAAATTAACTTTATGGTTGGTTTAGATATAATAGACTAATGGTTGTATTATTGCAATATTGTGTAATGGACTAATAGTTGTTTTAGACTTTTTTTATATAATGAACTCATTATTATAATAATTTATATTAGATTATTAGTATGTATTAAAACTTGCTTGCTGCCAGATTATAGAGGAAAAAGATGATTGCTTCATGCCAAAAAAATTTGGTCCTGAAACAAAAAAAGGGTCAAACATGCCGGTCTGCATTTCTCATGTACTGTATTCATTTTCGCCTAAGTTCAAGTTTGGTAAATGGCTTAATTGCTCAAGAGTATCTTTTAAATTTTATTTTGTTGCACACAAATACTCTAAAGTTGGTAAACTGGATTTGATTTAGTATGTATTAAATATTTGATGTATTTTAAATAATATATATATATATATATATATATATATAAATATAAATATATTATATAAAAATAAATAAAATAATTAAAAAATGCAAATCCGCCTAGGCCGATTAATCCCAGATTAATGCTCTGGGCGTTAGGCGCTAGCAATCCGAACGCCTAGCGCCTAGCGTTTTTGCAACCTTGGTAAATTCTAAGCTTAGAAATTTAGATAGTGTATGTAATGGATAGTAGTGTACTAAATGGAAATACCGCATGCTCGAAGCATGCAATCGGTAACTTAGTTGTTGGACTTCAAATCATTGCTCAAGACTGACATTCTCTCTTAAGGTTTCTGCCTTGACTTTTCAACAAGTAAATATCTTTGGAGTGTTGTTAATGCATGTGAACATCTTTACTTTTGGAACAACACATTGACATACCGTATTGCTACATAATGATCGAATGATATACAATGTTGACATCATACTGCTGTAACATCTTATTGAAATTGAATGCTTAAAAGTAGTTAGCACTGCACTGGGTTTTTGGGGTAAACTTATATTACTGAAAGTGCAGGAGCGACCACGAGCCATCTACACAGTGCACCGTACCGACCGTCTAAATGAAATGTACCGACTAAAGTGAAATGAGATCCGCCCGGGTGAGCGCCCCTGTGGCAGGAGATGAGCTCAATGGTCGCACACTGTACCTTCCTATATAAGTCACATAGCTTTTAGTGTTACTATTGCCTGCTTGTCCTTTTAGTGTTACTACATCTGTCTGGTTGTCCTACTATCGTCATTACATTGTCTGCTGGTTAAAATATTGATGCTACCTTATGCCATGCCACAATTGTTGTTCTTGCACGTTACTTTTACACTTGCACCGTCACCTTTACTTTACGCACTACATGCACTTTACTTGCTACACCTACACAACCACTAGCACTTTACTTATCGCTCTTGTATGCATGTTCGCTTTTACTTTACTTTCCGCACTTGTTTACTATAGCCTGCTCCATATTTGTGCACTCCTTATTTTCTATCGCTAGAATTGTTGTGACTTACCTACGGTTCCATCTCCGTGGCACCGCAGACGACGTACATATGGAGGTAGATGCTCTTGAGTTGATAGCGCCAGAGTTCGACCCTGCGACCGCAGCTTTTAGAGTTATTTGCACTTATGTACTTTTTTTCTTTCATGTATCATTGTTGGAACATTTGTATGGTATGGATTGTAATAATTGGACATTATTTGCGTATTTTGGTGCATCTCTGCATCGTGGCTATTTTGGTTTCACTGGTAACCTGCAGGACCTGCGCAAATATCAAATAAGTAACTGGCCCCCGAGAGCGGGTCATTACACAGCTGGGGGAGCTGCCCCAGTCTTACGGTTGGTAGGTTGTCCGGCCCGCTGGGGGAGTTGCCCCAGCCTTACGGTCGGTCGAGTCGGTCGGTCCGCTGGGGGAGCTACCCCCAGTCTTACGACTGAACGACGGGCCGACCTGCTGGGGAGCTGCCCCCAGCCTTATGGTCGGCCCCATGACTGATTTGTTGGGGGAGTTTCCCCCAACCTACCAGTCGGTCACGGAGCCAGTCCGTTGGGGGGTTGCCCCGGGCCTCGCGGTCGGTCGTCGAGATGCCCAGCTAGTAGGGTTTGCCCTACCCTGGTTGGGTCTGCGAAGCAAAATAGGGATAGAAAGAGTTCTTCATTCGTGGATGTCCTCTCTTTTTAATACATTTGTTCAGGCAAGGGGAAGGGAAAGTTACATTTGTGGTCGACCTCATTGATAGTACTTTCTCAAGTGCTCGGCGTTCCACGTGTGAGTCAGGATATTCCCTTCCAGACTGGCAAGCCGGTAGGTCGCGGGTCCGAGGACCTCGATGATCCTATAGGGCCCTTCCCACTTAGCAGCGAGCTTCCCTTTGCGAGCGACCTCCGGGTTGAATATCGCCTTTCTGAGGACCAGATCCCCCTGGTGGAAGCTGCTTCCCCTAACCCGGGAGTTGTAGTAATGGGCCACCTTTTGTTTCTGTCGGACAATAGTGGCCAAGGCCTATTCTCGTCGCTCGTCCACTAGCTCCAGACAGAGTTCCAGACCTTCCGTGTTCTTCTCCTCGTCAAAATGTTTAATGCGAAGAGACTCCTCGCCTACTTCAACATGCACCACCGCTTCGACGCCGTAGGCTAGCATAAAAGGGGTTTCACCGGTGGCCTGCTTGTGGGTCGTTCTGTACGACCAGAGTATCCCGAAAAGTTCATCCGGCCAGCTCCCTTTAGCCTCTGTTACCTTCTTGCAGAGCGGGTAGATAATGCATTTGTTGAAAAATTCGGCCATCCCATTAGTCTGGGGATGCGCCACTGAGGCGAACAAAAGTTTGATCTTCCAGTCTGCACAGAAGTCTTTGAACCCCGCAGAATCGAACTGCTTCCTGTTGTCCGTGACGATGGACCGGGGAATCCCGAATCTGGAAATGATGAAGTTCCACACGAAGCTCTTCGCCTTTTTCCATGTTATAGAAGCCAGTGGTTCCGCCTCAACCCACTTCGTGAAGTAGTCCGCCGCAACCATCAGGTACTTTCTCTGCCCCCTCCCAGGAGTGAAAGGTCCGAAGATGTCCAGCCCCCACTTTGCGAAGGGGATGGGGCTGATTATTGGAATGAGCTCCAACGGGGGAGACGAGCTGAGCTTGGCGAACTTCTGGCATTCCTGACATCTTTGGACGTATTCGGTGGCATCGTTGGTTAAGGTTGGCCAGTAGTACCCTTGCCTCAAGATTTTCTGGGCAACCGTCTTGCCTCAGTGGTGATTCCCACAGATCCCTTTGTGCACCTCTCGGATGACGTAGTCAGCCTCCTGTGGCCCGATGCACTTGAGGTAGGGGAGGACGTCTGTTTTCGTCCAACGCCTCCTGTACAGTGTTCCCTCATGGAGTACGTAACAGAGTGCCTTCCGCTCCAGCGATCGGCACTCGTCCAAGTCCGATGGGACTTCTCCACTGGTGAGATACTGAACGATTGGATCCATCCATGTCGGCTCCTGGTCAATGGCCATCACTTCATTCACCTCCGTACTAGGAGAACCTCTAGTTCTCCACGTATATGGCCCGTCCCAATTCCGCGGGACAGGAGGAGGCCAACTTTGACAGAGCGTCTGCTCGGGCATTCTCCGATCGCGGTAAGTGAAAAGCCTCCGCGTGTCTGAATTTGGACAATTCGGTCTTGACTGAGGCGAGGTAATGCTGCATTGCCTCCTCGCGAGCCTCGTAGTCTCACTGTAGCTGGTGGACGATGAGCTTGGAGTCACTGAGGAGGCGTACAGATTCCGCTCGGAGCGCTCGGGCCAGCCTCAGTCCGTTTATGCCGGCCTCGTACTCAGCCACGTTATTGGTGGCCGAAAACCCAAATCAGAGCGCGTACTCAACGATGTTTCCATCGGGTGATCGGATAATGATGCCAGCCCCGTTTTTCGCCCTGGTGGCCGATCCATCCACGTGGACTACCCATGTGTCCTGCTCCCCTGGGCTATTGGTAAGAGCGATGTCAGTCGAAAGGAAAGAGAAAGGTTGAGGTATTACCATAGCTGGGATCGTCTCCTCGGGGGGGGGGGGGGGGGGGGGGGGGGGGGGGGGGGGGGGCTTCCTCCGTTCACAGTGCATTCGGCGATGAAGTCTGTCAGGGCTTGTCTTTTGATGGCCGCCCGCGGTTTAAATCGGAGGTCGAACTTGCTCAGCTCTACTCCCCAATTCAGCATCCGCCCCATCCGACCTAACCTCTTGAGGTTCTGCTTGAGCTGGGAATCGGTTAGGACCAGGATCGTGTGAGCTTGGAAGTAGGGCCGGAGTCTTTGCGCCGAGAGTACCATGTAATGCCCTACAAGCTACTGCACAAGTACTAGATGGGGGTGAATAGTACTTTAAAAAATAACAAGGAGTATAATTCCTAATTATCGTGCAAACAACTACCAAAACAATTTGCGGAAGCTTAAATTGAAGACAACAACAAAATTAACAATGCTAACACAAGATATTACTGGGTTCGGATCCACCCAAGTCTCCCCGACTTGTTCCCGGTGATCCTACGTCCCAACCACCCGGATCCCCTCCGGATACTTGAGTTAGAAACCCTAACTCAAGATTTTCACTATGAAATACTTGTGAAAAACCTCCACAAGTCAAATCATACACAAAGTAATTTGTGACTCCCACAACCCGGGATCACAACCACACTCTCACAACCGAGAGTGAAACTTACAATATGAAATTGAAATGAAATAAGAAACTTCTTACCGACAAAATACCTATGCCTTGAGTAATGCTTACGAATTAGGGCAAGGATGATTTTGAGGAAGAAGAAGTGGCACCAAAACCTAGCTCCAAGATGTAGATCAGCGATGGAGAGCTATGGGGATGTTGGTGACCTAGAATCAAGCACTTGGCTTGGAAGGCTTCACACTCAATGAATCTCTCTTTGGAAGTAAGAGTGAGGAGAGATTATTGAATGGAATGAATGAGCTTTGAATGAGCTTGGAATGATTTCTATTGATCTCTAAACTTGCAATAATATCAGCCTTGACTGCAATGAATGCAGCCCAACAAGTATTTATAGGATAGAGGAGAGAGAGAGAAAAACGTTTCAATTAAAGCTCCAACGGCTCTTTTCTGAACCCAACTAGTCGGTCAAAGAACAACCACCGACCGACTAGTTCATCAACTAGTCGGTCGGTCAATTAACGTATACCGACTAATGAGTGAACAGAGAAAAGACCAAAGCACAGACATAAGGAACTAGTCGGTCCAAGAAGAGTAGCTGACCGACTAGTTTCACAACTAGTCGGTCGGTTACACAACTGAGACCGACTAACAGATAAAACTGAAGTCTGAGCATAAATAGACTTAGTCGGTCCACGAACAAATGTTGACCGACTAATTCACCAACTAGTCGGTCGCCAAATGAGCATAGACCGACTAACGATAAACAGTAATTTAGGTGAAAAATTGGCATGTACAGTAAAACTAAACTAGTCGGTCCAAGAAGGAAAGTTGACCGACTAGTTCATCAACTAGTCGGTCGATCAATGAACACAGACCGACTAAAGATAAACAGTAGCATAGGCTCAAATGTGCATGTACATGGAAAGCTCAACTAGTCGGTCACAGAAGCATCACTGACCGACTAGTTCACAAACTAGTCGGTCGGTGAGTCAACTTAGACCGACTAACTGTAAACAGTAAAGAGCTTAGAATTAACTGACAGAAACTAGTCGGTCCAAGAAGCTTTGCCGACCGACTAGATCACCATCTAGTCGGTCAGTTCTTCTTCTTGAACCAACTAACATGCACAAGAAGTCGCGAATCGAAGCGCGAAGCTTCGGGAAGAATTGTATGGACTTCAACTAAGATCCTAGAGCTAAGATATGAGCGTTATGAAGATTTAAACCGTAAGACCTACTCAAGGCTTAACATTCTACGACAGAAGCTTAAAGACTATAAATAAAACTTGACAATACCGTCTTCAATAGCTTCAATCGAATCTTCATGACTTCTAAAATGGTCCATAAGCTTCAACGAAGCTTTAGGCATACGATCACGTGCTTTGAGAAGTCTTGAGACGTCGTAATTGATATTCATATGAATTTGGCGACGATCTCCATAACTGCGCTCACAAAGTGTTAGTTCACGTTATATTTATGTTTGTTCATCATCCAAAACCAAATCCGGGGAGTCCAATATCCAACATTCTCCCCCTTTTTGGTGATGACAAACCAACATAAATAATAATCAAAAATAATAATTCAAATGAAATTTACTTACTCCCCCTGCATTGATGACACATTAATTCCAATTTAAACAATAATAATACGCATCAAGCAGACGAGTGAAGTATATAAAATTAGAATCGATTATTGAAATATCGAATACCAAATGTAGGTTATTGAAATATCGGATTTGAAAATCCATTTGTATATCTTAACTCCCCCTGAATCTAACATATCAAATTAGATTCTTGGTAAAATGCTTTAAATTTTCATTTAGCACATCGTTATTATTATATCTCTCCCCCTTTGGCATTAGCAAAAAGAGCGGGAGGAGATCAACGACAACAACAATGGCCTCAAATAAAAAAGCACGGGAGTCGTAGAATACGACGTTGGTTCAAGTGACACCAAAAGAAATACGAATAAAATCAAGGCGTGTCAATGAAATCATAGTCGAAAATCGTAAAAACGAAATCATCAAAACTCAAATCATTTTTACGGATTGAGTTATGGAATATACTCTCCAATATCAACATTCTTGGTTAATTTAGTGCATGGAAAACAATTCTATGTTTCCATAGAAGAAATTTCTATTAAACCAAGTTAATATCGTCGAGCGACGAAATTAAACATCAGAGACATAAAAAATTATAAATTGTGCACAATAGAATGAAATGTCAACTGCGATGCATATATATATAAAATATGAACCAGAGTACATCAAAAATGAGCATCACTGACATACAAAACATCGATCCACCGATCGGGGCACAAAAATACATCATCATATCACAGATATCGGAGTGTCAAAATACATGAAGATACATCATCAAAAGTATCAAAATACATCAAGAAGATCATCAAAGTACATCAAAATACATCATCAAAAAGATCCAAAACCCCACTCTATCCTAACCAAACTCTCTCACACTAGATGTATCATCCAAGGAGCATCGGAGAGTCCTCAAAGTAGCTCAAGAGGAACCGGCAGGATCTGCAGCAGCAGCAGGCTCTGCAGGAGAAGTGGAGGAAACAGGATCAGCAGGAACGTCTGGAATGTCAGCGGGAGCGTCGGCAGAAGTGGCAATCTCTGGAGCAACGACAGTAGTGGCCTCGGGAGCACCAGTCAGAGTATCCACCGCAGGAGTGGTGGCAACAGGTGTGCTCTCGGGGGCACCAGCAGACGAAGCAGCAACAGCAGCACCAGAAGGGGTAGCACCAGCAGCAGTACCAGAAGTGCCCTCGGGGGCACGAGTGGAAACACGACAAAGCTCCTCAATGTCCTCCTCAGCCAACTCATCCATCTCCTCATCCTCAGAAACAGGAGGAGGAAGCTGAACACCCATCAGACTAGCCATACGGCAAACTACCTCCTCGGTACGAGCCAAACGAGACTCGTGACGACGAAGTAACCGAACGACATCATCAAGGGTGGCAGAGGGAGCAGCAGAGGCAGAGGCAGAGGCAGACGCTGAAGGTGTCGTCCTCTGAACGTGGCGGAGCGCCGCAAGAGTTTCTTGACGGTCGTCGCGTTCAGGGGAGGACCAAGTGGACGCTCATCGTCACGAGGAAGTGTGACACGGAAGTGACGGAAAACAAGGGTCAACAAGCACGGGAAGGGGATGTGAGCCGATTTCGTGGTCTTGCGAATACACTCGAAAGAGTCAATCTTATCAAGTATAATGCGAGCCCAATTAATCGAGCTCCCCATGAAAATAGCATAAATCAGCTTCAGAAAAGGCTGGGACGGTAGAGATGAGGAGTCGTACTTGGGAAGCAAGCACGACTTCAGAATTAAGTTGAGGACCCATGCATTTGGCTTGAAAGATTTGGAGGGTACGCCAATCATGGCGGGAGGAATCTGATGGAAAATCTCAGAGAGGATGGTCTGATCAAGGGAAGAAATATCATCAACAGAAATGTCCGAGAGGAGGAGGCCAGACGAGGAGATACCCAAAATCTCTCCTAAGATTTCTGCTGTGAGGACTATAGGAGTCCCCAAAACAGTCGTCTCAACAGAGTGGGTCTCATCGTACTGACCCCGGATCCTATTGGCATAGAATAGCTTGACTAATTGAGGGTAGGGGTGAGGATTCGCCTTCGGGTCATATCGAAGGTAATCGAGAAGACCCGAGGACGAAAGAAGATCAGCTAGCCCTATGAAGTCACTGAACTGGACGAAATGCTCCAGAAGCAGCGGGCAATGTTCGATACGGTTGTAAGCCGCGAGACACAACGGGTCGTCGCGACACAACGAGATATCGACACCGCCTACCGGCATCGGAGCCTTTCCCTTAGGCTTACGGGTAGACGAGCGAGGTCGGGAGCTAGACTCAGGATGGGTAGGAGGAGTGGGTTCCCTATGAGTCTCAGGCTCGGGGATATACTCGGTGTCGGAATCCGAAGCACCGGGAGGAGTGGGAGCACGGAAAATAACTTGCTTGGGCTTGGGCTGAGGTCGGGCTCGGGGTTTCGCAGTCGCCGTCCTCTTACGCTTAAGAGGAGGCGAAGACGAAGAGGGTTGGGTGGTCTTAGCACAGCGTTTCGGAGGGGTTCTCGAAGGTTGATCGGGGTCCGAAGGGGTTGGTTCTACGGTCATCGGCGAGGGGCTAGAGGGAGTGACCGGGATACGTGTACGAGCCATAATCGCGGCACGACACGACGCAAGAGAGATCAAAGCGAAGAAACCCTAGCACAACCCTTGGAAATCCGAAACCCTAGAAGAAGCCCTAACAGAAAATGAACTAACCCTAACCCTAGGAATTGAAAATCGAACCCTAGACAGGAGAGGGAGTGAGAGGGGTTACCCTAGGTGGAAGATCGACGGCCGGCGACGGCGGGAGTGGTCGGAAAATGGCCGGAAGACGAAGGGTCACGAGGGAGTCGGGGGTTTTGAGCTGAGAGAGGGGAAGATTTGATCGACTAAAATGTGATCCGACTAAATCGAGATTAAGTCGGTCGAGAGCTCAAAAGACCAAACAGTCCCTGGCACAACTAGTCGGTCACAGTTCAAGCACTGACCGACTAGATCACGATCTAGTCGGTCGGTCAATGAGCTTGAACCGACTAGTTGCAAACAGTGGCTGAAACCAAGTTAACTGACAAGAATTAGTCGGTCTGTGTTCATTTACTGACCGACTAGATCTCAATCTAGTCGGTCGGTCACTGAACATGAACCGACTAAAGAGTTAAGCGGGAGAGGAAACTCAAAAATGGCTTGAGTTAGTCGGTCTGAGTTCGTTTACTAACCGACTAGATACGAATCTAGTCGGTTGGTGATTGAACTGATACCGACTAAAGGAGTTTAAAAGTTGAGAGATAGAGCTAGTCGGTCTGAGTTCATTAGCTGACCGACTAGATGTGAATCTAGTCGGTTGGTTGATGAACTGAGACCGACTAGATGAGTCCAAAAATTGATAATGAAGTTCTCTCCTCAAAAAAAAACTTGGACGATACATCACAATCCTCACAAAAATCATCTAAACTACCCCATTAAACATCAAAATCTCAAATACGACATTCAAACATGAATTCGAGCAAAAATTCAAAATATCACATAAAATCCCGAAAAATCCAATAAGTCTAGCATGAATGAGATATTGCGAAATATAATAGCATGCAAGATTATTGAATGAAACATGAATCCTATATCTCGGATTCACCCATAATCCCCAATTCTCGACGCAACCGCACAAAGGAGTCCTCCTTTAGGGGTTTCGTGAAAATATCGGCGATTTGCTTTTGGGTTTCAACATACACTAAAATGATGTCCTTTTTAGCAACATGATCATCTAAAAAGTGGTGTCGGACATCTATGTGTTTCGAACGGGAATGGTGTACCGGGTTCTTGGAAAGACATATTGCACTTTGGTTGTCAACCATGATAGGGCAAGTATCACAATTTATACCAAAGTCTTTAAGTGTGTGTCTCATCCAAAGAACTTGAGCACACGCGGCACTGGCGGCGATGTATTCCGCCTCGGTGGTTGAAAGTGATACGGAATTTTGCTTCTTGGAAAACCAAGAGACAAGGGAATTTCCTATAAAATGGCACGTGCCACTAGTACTTTTCCTGTCGGATTTGCATCCCGCATAATCGGCATCACTATATGAGATTAACTCATACGTGCTAGATTTCGGATAAAGTAATCCAAAATCTAAAGTGTAACTTAGATAGCGAAAAATACGTTTTACCGCTACTAAGTGAGACTCCTTAGGTTGAGACTGATAACAAGCACATACGCATACGGAAAACATAATATCAGGCCTACTTGCGGTAAGATAAAGTAAACTACCTATCATACCTCGATATAGACGAATGTCTACATCCTTACCGCCCGTATCCTTATCAAGATGCGTAGTCGTGCTCATTGGAGTCTTTTTCCTGGAGGCACTCTCCATTCCAAATCGCTTAAGCAACTCCACCGTATACTTCGTTTGGTGGATGAAGATTGCATCGTCCATTTGGCGAATTTGGAGACCTAAGAAATATTTGAGCTCACCCATGTGGCTCATCTCAAATTGTTCCTTCATAACATTAGAAAACTCTTCGCAAAGAGCAAAGTTAGTAGCACCGAAAATGATATCATCAACATATATTTGAACTAAAATTATATCATTATTCGAATGCTTAACAAAAAGTGTAGAATCGGCTTCTCCCATTTTAAAATTCAAATCCAAAAGAAAATTCTTTAGGCGATCATACCAAACTCGAGGAGCTTGTCTCAAACCGTAAAGTGCTTTCTTTAGTTTAAAAACATGATTTGGAAATTTTTCATTAATAAAACCCGGAGGTTGAGAAACGTAAACTTCCTCAACAACATCTCCATTTAAGAATGCACTTTTAACATCCATTTGAAATAATTTAAAATCCTTATGGCATGCAAAAGACAATAATAATCTAATTGATTCTAATCTAGCTACCAGAGCGAAGGATTCTTCGAAGTCAATACCTTCCTCTTGACGGTAGCCTTGAGCAACTAACCGACCTTTGTTCCGGACGACGACTTGGTTCTCGTCGGTTTTGTTCTTGAAGATCCACTTTGTCCCTATGACGGTGTGGTTCTTCGATGGCAATGGAACAAGCTCCCAAACTTCATTCCTCTCGAATTGAATGAGTTCCTCCTCCATGGCTAAGATCCAAGCGCTATCTTCGCATGCTTCATTAACATTCTTTGGCTCTATCGAGGAGGCAAAGGCACAATGAGCGAAGTAGTTCACTTGCGATCTCGTCTTGACACTATCATGGATATTGCCAATGACTTGCTCATGAGGATGGTCACGAACGGTATGAAGCCGTTTGGGAATACCTTGGTCACTAGGAACATTCTCAACAACTTCATTAGACGGGTTAGTCTCAATAGAATCAATAGAATCATTATAGTTAGAATTACCAATTGAATCACATAAGACATCCATAGAGTCATCATCATTAGTAATTCTAGTTGGAACAAATCCTTCATTAAATGACACATGAAGCGACTCCTCGATCGTTGAGGTTCGTTTGTTGAATATCCGGTAGGCTTTGCTACGCGAAGAATATCCAACAAAAATCCCCTCATCGGATCTTGAATCGAATTTATCCAAACTACCATACGTGTTCTTAATAAAACATTTCGAACCAAAAACACGAAAATGTTTAACTTGAGGCAACCTACCAAACAACAATTCATAACAAGTTTGTTTAGTGCCGGGCCTCAAAAGTATTCTATTAAACACATAGCAAGCGGTGTGTACCGCTTCCGCCCAAAATTGATGGCCAAGTTGGCTATCATCAAGCATAGTGCGAGCACACTCCACTAGCGTCCTATTCTTTCTCTCAACAACACCATTTTGAGGAGGTGCGCGAGGGAAAGAGAAGGTGTGTGTAATACCAACTTCATCACAAAATGTCTCAAAAGACTCATTCTCAAATTCACCTCCATGATCACTACGAATAGTGACAATGGTGGTTCCTAAGAGATTTTGTACTTTCTTAACAAAAATTGTGAAGTTTTCAAAAACTTCATTTTTATTACACAATGAAAATACCCAATGTAACGACTCGAAAATTTTCAAAACATTTAATTACAAATTTAATATATTGTCAGGAGTTTTAAATGATTTCAAAAAAAAAATTCTATAAAAATATTTTACAGCACTAGACTTATTATATTGTATTTCAGTATTTTCGGATTTCCTCAAATGTCCAAAACATTTCTGTTAAAATTCATTTTCAAAAATTACCGTTTTGATTCGATGAATTTATTTTCTATTCAAACGTCTTCAAAACGTTTTCAAACTTCTGCAGTAACCTCCTATGACCATTTAGGGCTCCTCACATTAATTTCGTAATTTTCTGATAACATTTCAATAGAGAACCCGCAAACCCGCTTTCTAAACGTTTTGGCCAAAAACTAGTATCCCCGTAGTCCAAACCCGGAAACGGACTTCGTATTCGTCATCCTCGCGACGATACGGTCCCGTGGGTATGTTTTCGTAATTTTTCGGACACGTTTGATAGTAGGGGCAAAATCGTAATTTTGTTACAAATTTTACCGTCACCATTTACCTTAACTAATTACTTTGACCTAATCACCATTTACTTTAACCCCCCATGCTTAACACGTTTAAACACTTTACAAAGTTTTCTAACTTTAGTCAAAAAGAATACCCACCGTATTAAAAATGTTGGGGTTAGTCAACAACCCCTAACCCCCTCATTAATTACAAATAGTAGGGTATTAACCCTATAAATACACCCCTAAGACCGCTTAACCCTTAAGTTAATTTTCTTTAAAATTTTCCAAGGCGTTCCCTCATCTCCCTCGCGTTCTCTCCCTCTCTCTCACTCACGCTCACTGTCTCCCTCTCCCTCCGACCGCCTCCGACTCCGCCCCCGACCGACACCGCTGCCTCACAAGCCGCCTCCGCCGCTCGCCGTCGACCGCCGGCCACCCGAGCCCCGCCGCCGTCCGCTTCGAGCAACACGCAGCGCCGGCCCCGCGCTGCTCCGCTCGACCGCCGCCGCTGCGCCGCCTCCGCCGTCGCCGCTCGCCTCGCCGCCCCGTCTCCGCCGACTCGCCGCCCCCCGCCCTCCGTCGCCGTCCCCGACAGCCACCGCCGAGCCCCCGACGACCGTAAACGGCGAACGCTGCGTAAGTTCGCTCGATGGCAAACTTGTAAATATTAAGAAACTTCGAAATTTCGTATTATTAAATTATTATTAATAGGGTTTAATGGTTTTTAACCCATAACTAATTATACAGGGGCCAGAAAAATGTGTGGATAGCTCCAGAAAATCAGAAACGATATTTCGGATCCAATGGCGCTGGTCTCACTACGATCAGACGCCTACTTTTCCCAGAATAAATTTTTGAACTTAGAAATTAAATAGGTATAAATCGTTCTAAAAATCGTAACTCGCTGAATTTACGTACACTAATATTTGATAAAATTATATGTGATAATAGACTTCAAGACGGTCATTTTGACTGTTCACTCAAGTCATTCCGACTTGTATTGCTCCCGTAAGAAATTACGGAAGATACACGTTCCTTAAGTTTTAGGATTTTTAAGCTATTTCTAAGTTTTTAAAAATTATAAAAAATTACAGAAGCTCCTGAAAATTCTCCCCTCTTGCAGTAAAATCTAAATAATTATTTTAGGTTTATATAAAATTTTTAAATATTTTCCGACACCGTTTTAATGAGTTTAAAAATCAAACTAACCTAATTATTAAATAAGAAAAAGTCGTGTTTTTCTAAAATAAGTATTTTGTGTTGCAGGTACAGACTCTGGTGTACCAACTTCTGAGGAAGCCCTAGATCCTCTTCCGGCTTACTACAACAGTATTAATTTTGGTAAGTCACGATAGGTTCTAACCTTAGAAATCTAGCCACTGTGCCCGTACGAACTTGTAGCACCACACTACTACGTGCTCGAAGCACGGAAATACAAGCCACTTTCTTGTGTTGGACTTGACTTGGAACATCCCGTGGAACGATCATGTAAAGAACTTGTACTTGACACAACACCGGGTTTTGGGGTAACTCATAGTTTGCGAGAGTACGGGAGTGACTAGAGTTTGGTCTACCTGTCAAGCTGCCTGTGTTTCGGCAAACCTGTCTAGCTGCCTGCGTTTCGGCAAACCATCCTGCTGCCTGGGTACCGGCATTCGTCTGGGTAGCACCCAGGCAAGAGACGAACTGAACGGTCACATATTGTACTCTCCGACTTGAGTCACGTAGTTCTAGTGGAGCTTGCACAGTTACTTCTTTACAGTCATGCACTTTACTTTCTGAACTTGTAGCACTTTACTTTCTGCACTTGTAGCACTTTACTTTCTGCACTTGTACAGACACTACACCGTACTTTACTTCTGCTTGTCATACTTGTACAGTACTCCTTTTCTTTGTTTAGAATCTTTGTGACTTACCTTCGGTTCCACTTGTGGCACCGACAGACGACGACTTGATCGAGGAGATCGCTCCAGAGTACGAGGAGCCTGTGTACGACCCGGAGGCCACAGAGTTTTAGTTACTTTCTGTCAGGAGTGTGTATTGTACTATGTATTTCCTTTTCTGCATTTCCTTTCATGTATTGGTGTGAGAGAGTGTTGGTTGTTGTTGTACTTTAATTTGGACTGTAATAATGTCTGTAAGCTGGTTTGAGTGTTGTTGGTACATCTCTGCGTTGTGGCTATGCTGAATTCACTGGTAACCTGCAGGACCTGCGCAAATATCGAATAAGTAACGGGCCCCCGAGAGCGGGTCGTTACAAGTTTGGTGGCCCATGCAGGTCCGTGCAAAATACCTCGTGAACAGTATAGCAAAACCAGGATGTATCGTATACAATACTCGACTAAGCTGACATCTTTTTGTGAATGCAGGTTCGACACTCGAAAGACGGACGGGAACATCTCGGAGAGCCCCAATGGAGTTGATCTACCTAGCCTTAATAAAAGCCATTATCAAAATCGAAATAAGATTAGTTAGTTGTTTAGAAAAAAAAATCCTTCTGTGTCGGTGGCACTCATATGAATGATGATCTTCCTTCAATGGACCATGATACCGGTCAATGTGCTTGGCTAAAGTCTGTTGGATCAACCTAGCTAGACTGGGTACAAGTGATCCTAGCTTAGTCACTTCCCTGGCCGTGTCCGCTGGACCGTAAGGACGTGAACCATGATTATGTGACGTCATCGATCTTCTCCACTATCAACCTTCCTTTGTCTTGATGACCTTTCATTTGACCTTCTTAGAATCTTTCTACACCAATTCTTACCAAACATTATGTACAGGTCTTTTGTGTTCAACGCTCAAGAATGGACGGAAACACCTCAAAGACCCCAAATGGAGCCTATCAGTCTGAAGCCAACAACCCGACCGACAACGGGCCAACTCCCACAGTGCATCAGATCTCGGATCTGGCATTGCGAGAAATGGTTGAGGCTATCAAAGGTGAGTATCACCCTACGGGAGGCATCCAACAATTTCGCTCCCTCCACCCGAAGACCTGGAACGGAGAAGATGGCCCGATGAAGGCCGATGAATGGCTAGAGAGTACTGAAGAAAACTTGAGGGCCGCTCAGATCGGGAGGCATGCCTGGACAGATACTGCCAGGTCCCAACTAACGGATGGGGCCAGAGTCTGGTGGGGCTCTGCAGAAAAGCGTCTCCAGCGACCAATCGAATGGGAGACATTCACAGAACTTTTCCGCACCCAATATTTCTCTCCGGAGGCCCAGATGGAGCTTGAGGCGCAATTTGTTGGATTGAAGCAAGGTTCCATGACGGTAGAACAATACGACGCCCGGTTCACCATGCTGAGCCGCTTTGCTCCTGAGTTGGTTGCCACTCCAATAGCCCAGGCTCGACGCTTCAAGCAGGGTCTCAACATAGAGATCCGCAGGAATTTAGTCGGACGTACATTGTCTACCCACACCGAAGTTCTAGCTGCTGCTCGTGAGCACGAGTTTATGGAGAGGGAAGAAAGGCGTGAGTTGGCTGCCCCTCACAGAAGGCAACCACCTCCAACCCCTGCTGCTGGACCTAACCGACGACCCCCGCCTAATCAGATGTATCGGCCCATTCAACAAACACAGTTCAAGAGGCAGGGTCCACCACCACCACCACGCCAAACATGTCATCATTGCGGGAAACCAGGGCACCTCCGCTCAGAATGCCGAACTCTCCTGAACCTCTGCCTGATCTGTGGGGCGAAAGACCATATCGCAAGGGATTGTCCGAAAAGGCCGCCACCTTCTAACCCTGCTCCAGCCCACGTCCCTGCCAGGAATGTGCCACCACGTCCACCACCACCTGCTCAGCAACGTCAGCCACTCCCTCCCCAGCAACAGGTATACCAGCAAGCTCGCACACAGGCGCCACCTCCAAGGCGTCAAGCTTATACCATGACTGTGGAAGAGGCCGAAGCTACGGACCAGGTGATCACAGGTATGAGATTTCCGTTCACTAAGCTACACACTATACTGTTTAGGGAACGTGAGCTTAGATGTGACTCTCATTACCGTAGGTATCGTCTTAGTAGCTGGTAAGCCTGCCCTCACACTGTTCGACTCAGGAGCTACACATTGCTTCATGGCAAGTCGATTCGTCCAAACACACGACGTCTCTGTAGAACCTCTGACTTCCCGTTGGAAGGTCGAGACCGGTGGTGGATCTCTACCAGTAACCAGCAGATGCCTCCAATGCTCTGTTGTGATTTGTGGACGAGATCTCTACGCCGACTTCATGGTGATAGAGTTGCCAACTTTCGATGCTGTTCTTAGGATGGACTGGTTAGGAACTTTTCATGCCACCATTGACTGTCGTCAAAGGAGGGTAGAATTCGAGATACCTAACCATCCAAAGTTCGAGTTCCTCAGCGGAAGTCGATCAGAAGGACCCGTGAAGTACCGAGCCAGACTTTCAGAAGCCATGGCGACTACAGCAGAAGATGAGCAAGAGAAGCCTGAGATAGTGCGAGAATTCTTGGACGTATTTCCGGACGACCTCTCAGGTTTGCCTCCAGATCGCGGCCTTGAATTTACCATTGATCTTATCCCAGGTGCACAACCAATGTCCAAGGGACCCTACCGCATGGCACCACCCGAGCTTGAAGAGATTCGAGCTCAACTAGATGATCTTATACAGAAAGGATGGATACGACCTAGTGTATCCGCATGGGGTGCCCCAGTGCTGCTCGTGAAGAAGAAGGACGGATCCCAGCGCATGTGTGTTGACTACC
This sequence comes from Scilla litardierei, assembly GCA_030789695.1. Taxonomy (NCBI): domain Eukaryota; kingdom Viridiplantae; phylum Streptophyta; class Magnoliopsida; order Asparagales; family Asparagaceae; genus Scilla; species Scilla litardierei. The sequence goes on along the minus strand of CM061137.1, from coordinate 136,536,282 downwards.
GCGAGCTAAACAAGATGACGGTGAAGAACAAGTACCCACTGCCCCGCATCGACGACCTGTTCGACCAGCTTGGAAGATCGAGCGTGTATTCAAAGCTGGACCTGAAGACCGGATATCACCAAGTAAAGGTGAAGAAGGAGGATGTCCACAAAACTGCATTTCGGACGAGATATGGACACTACGAATTCCTGGTGATGCCATTTGGTGTGACTAATGCACCTGCTGTATTCATGAGTCTCATGAACCAGGTTCTTTACAACCATCTGGACAAGTTCGTAGTCGTCTACATCGACGATATCCTCATCTACTCAAAGGACGCCGAAGAACATAGAGTTCACCTGAGGAAGGTCTTGGAGACGCTAAGACAACATAAACTGTATGCCAAGTACAGTAAGTGTGAGTTTTGGCTCGACAAGGTGGCTTTCCTGGGCCACATCATATCTGGAGAAGGGATATCTGTCGACCCCGAGAAGGTAGCTGCTGTTCAGAACTGGCCAGTCCCGAAGACTGTAACTGAGATTCGAAGTTTTCTAGGACTGGCTGGTTACTACCGACGATTCATCCAGGACTTCTCGAAGATCGCAGGAGCCATGACGAAATTGACGAGAAAGGACGTGATGTTCGTCTGGTCGAAGGCCTGTGAGGATGCATTCCAGGAGCTGAAGAGGCGACTGACTTCTGCCCCGATTCTGGTCATCCCAGACAGAACCGGAGGGTTTGAAGTATTTTGTGATGCTTCGGGCAAAGGACTTGGGTGCGTGCTGCATCAGCATGGTCGAGTCGTTGCCTATGCATCCAGACAACTGAAGATCCATGAAAAGAACTACCCCACTCATGATCTTGAGTTGGCGGCAGTTATCTTTGCCCTAAAGATATGGAGGCACTTTTTACTGGGCGAACACGTAAAGATCTTCTCTGATCACAAGAGTCTTAAATACATGTTCACCCAGAAGGAGCTCAACATGCGCCAACGCCGATGGATCGAGCTGATGGCGGACTATGATATTGACCTTCAGTACCATCCTGGGAAGGTCAATGTCGTACCAGATGCTTTAAGTCGCCTTCCTGCAGTGATGACTCTCACATCACAATGGAGGCTTCGACACGAGATCCGAGCCATGGAGATGGATGTCATACTACCTGGAGTAACGTCTTCGTTGCTCAGCCTTCAGATCAAGTCCGACCTGGTGGACAAGATCAAAGCTGCCCAAGCCGGAGACGCGAAGCTGCAGAAGATCAGAGACATGGTGTTAGCAGGTCAGAGGCCTGAATTCAAGATCCATGAGGATGGATCTTTGAGATTCGGTAACCGCATCTGCGTACCATCTGGAGACGTCAGAGAAGCTCTATTGGAAGAAGCTCACAGTTCTCCATATTCCATTCATCCAGGAGGAACGAAGATGTATCAAGACTTGCGACAACACTACTGGTGGCATGGGATGAAGAGAAGCGTCGCACGCAGTGTGGCGAAGTGTATAGTGTGCCAACAGGTGAAGGCTGAACATCACCGGTCTGCCGGATTGTTGCAGCCTTTGCCCATCCCAGAATGGAAATGGCAACACATCACGATGGACTTCGTGACGGGACTGCCCAAGAGCACGAAGCACAATGATGCTGTCTGGGTGATCGTTGATCGATTGACCAAGTCAGCACACTTCATTCCTTTCAGAGTGGGCCAGTCGACCGAGGTGCTTGCCAAGAAGTACATGGAGGAGATAGTGAAGTTGCATGGTGTCCCTGTCAGCATTGTTTCAGACAGAGACACTCGATTCACGTCTCACTTTTGGAAGAGCTTGCAGGAATGTCTGGGGACCCGATTAAGCTTCAGTACATCTTATCACCCTCAGACTGATGGCCAGTCAGAACGCACCATTCAGATCCTGGAAGACATGTTGCGTGCGTGTATGTTGGACTTCAAGGGATCTTGGGAGGATCATCTACATCTCGTGGAGTTTGCTTACAACAACAGTTATCAGGCCAGCATTGGTATGGCGCCTTTTGCAGCGCTGTACGGCCGGAAGTGTCGTTCCCCCTTGAGTTGGGACGACGTTGGTGATCGAGAGCTCATTGGTCCAGACTTGATTGTTGAAGCAGTGGAAGTAGTCCGGACCATCAGAGAGAAGCTACAGTTGGCTCAAGATCGATACAAGCATTGGGCAGATGCAAAGCGCCGACATTTAGAGTTCCAGCCTGGCGATCATGTATTTTTGAAGATCTCGCCGAATCGAGGGATGATTCGTTTTGGACGAAGAGGGAAGCTCAGTCCTCGATATATTGGTCCATTTGATGTCTTGGAGCGAGTAGGCGAGGTGGCCTATCGCCTTGCCTTGCCACCTGCATTGGAAGGAGTACATGAAGTTTTTCATGTCTCACAGCTTCGACGCTACGTGAGTGATCCTAGTCATGTTGTGGATTACTCCGAGATTGCTGTTCGTCCGGATCTATCTTACGAACAACAATCAGTCAAAATCCTGGACCGACGGCAAAAGATCCTCAAGAATCGAGTAATCAACCTTGTCAGGATAATGTGGCGTCACGACTCACCTGGAGAATCTACTTGGGAACGAGAAGACGAGATGCAAGAACGCTACCCGTATCTATTTACCGAATAAGGTAATCCTACTAGTTACGAGACTAGTTACGGAAGATAAGGTGATGTTAATAGTAAGTATTCATAAACATCATCTCTTGCTTTCTTGATGCTATGATGTCACATTATATTATTTACAACCTGATTTATTAGACCATTATTATCATTTATTTGCTTGAACTTCTTCATAACAAAAGTTATTCGTTTTAGAAAGTTCGAGAAATTCCGAGGACGGAATTATTTTAAGGAGTGTAGGATGTAACGACTCGAAAATTTTCAAAACATTTAATTACAAATTTAATATATTGTCAGGAGTTTTAAATGATTTCAAAAAAAAATTCTATAAAAATATTTTACAGCACTAGACTTATTATATTGTATTTCAGTATTTTCGGATTTCCTCAAATGTCCAAAACATTTCTGTTAAAATTCATTTTCAAAAATTACCGTTTTGATTCGATGAATTTATTTTCTATTCAAACGTCTTCAAAACGTTTTCAAACTTCTGCAGTAACCTCCTATGACCATTTAGGGCTCCTCACATTAATTTCGTAATTTTCTGATAACATTTCAATAGAGAACCCGCAAACCCGCTTTCTAAACGTTTTGGCCAAAAACTAGTATCCCCGTAGTCCAAACCCGGAAACGGACTTCGTATTCGTCATCCTCGCGACGATACGGTCCCGTGGGTATGTTTTCGTAATTTTTCGGACACGTTTGATAGTAGGGGCAAAATCGTAATTTTGTTACAAATTTTACCGTCACCATTTACCTTAACTAATTACTTTGACCTAATCACCATTTACTTTAACCCCCCATGCTTAACACGTTTAAACACTTTACAAAGTTTTCTAACTTTAGTCAAAAAGAATACCCACCGTATTAAAAATGTTGGGGTTAGTCAACAACCCCTAACCCCCTCATTAATTACAAATAGTAGGGTATTAACCCTATAAATACACCCCTAAGACCGCTTAACCCTTAAGTTAATTTTCTTTAAAATTTTCCCAGGCGTTCCCTCATCTCCCTCGCGTTCTCTCCCTCTCTCTCACTCACGCTCACTGTCTCCCTCTCCCTCCGACCGCCTCCGACTCCGCCCCCGACCGACACCGCTGCCTCACAAGCCGCCTCCGCCGCTCGCCGTCGACCGCCGGCCACCCGAGCCCCGCCGCCGTCCGCTTCGAGCAACACGCAGCGCCGGCCCCGCGCTGCTCCGCTCGACCGCCGCCGCTGCGCCGCCTCCGCCGTCGCCGCTCGCCTCGCCGCCCCGTCTCCGCCGACTCGCCGCCCCCGCCCTCCGTCGCCGTCCCCGACAGCCACCGCCGAGCCCCCGACGACCGTAAACGGCGAACGCTGCGTAAGTTCGCTCGATGGCAAACTTGTAAATATTAAGAAACTTCGAAATTTCGTATTATTAAATTATTATTAATAGGGTTTAATGGTTTTTAACCCATAACTAATTATACAGGGGCCAGAAAAATGTGTGGATAGCTCCAGAAAATCAGAAACGATATTTCGGATCCAATGGCGCTGGTCTCACTACGATCAGACGCCTACTTTTCCCAGAATAAATTTTTGAACTTAGAAATTAAATAGGTATAAATCGTTCTAAAAATCGTAACTCGCTGAATTTACGTACACTAATATTTGATAAAATTATATGTGATAATAGACTTCAAGACGGTCATTTTGACTGTTCACTCAAGTCATTCCGACTTGTATTGCTCCCGTAAGAAATTACGGAAGATACACGTTCCTTAAGTTTTAGGATTTTTAAGCTATTTCTAAGTTTTTAAAAATTATAAAAAATTACAGAAGCTCCTGAAAATTCTCCCCTCTTGCAGTAAAATCTAAATAATTATTTTAGGTTTATATAAAATTTTTAAATATTTTCCGACACCGTTTTAATGAGTTTAAAAATCAAACTAACCTAATTATTAAATTAGAAAAAGTCGTGGTTTTCTAAAATAAGTATTTTGTGTTGCAGGTACAGACTCTGGTGTACCAACTTCTGAGGAAGCCCTAGATCCTCTTCCGGCTTACTACAACGGTATTAATTTTGGTAAGTCACGATAGGTTCTAACCTTAGAAATCTAGCCACTGTGCCCGTACGAACTTGTAGCACCACACTACTACGTGCTCGAAGCACGGAAATACACGCCACTTTCTTGTGTTGGACTTGACTTGGAACATCCCGTGGAACGATCATGTAAAGAACTTGTACTTGACACAACACCGGGTTTTGGGGTAACTCATAGTTTGCGAGAGTACGGGAGTGACTAGAGTTTGGTCTACCTGTCAAGCTGCCTGTGTTTCGGCAAACCTGTCTAGCTGCCTGCGTTTCGGCAAACCATCCTGCTGCCTGGGTACCGGCATTCGTCTGGGTAGCACCCAGGCAAGAGACGAACTGAACGGTCACATATTGTACTCTCCGACTTGAGTCACGTAGTTCTAGTGGAGCTTGCACAGTTACTTCTTTACAGTCATGCACTTTACTTTCTGAACTTGTAGCACTTTACTTTCTGCACTTGTAGCACTTTACTTTCTGCACTTGTACAGACACTACACCGTACTTTACTTCTGCTTGTCATACTTGTACAGTACTCCTTTTCTTTGTTTAGAATCTTTGTGACTTACCTTCGGTTCCACTTGTGGCACCGACAGACGACGACTTGATCGAGGAGATCGCTCCAGAGTACGAGGAGCCTGTGTACGACCCGGAGGCCACAGAGTTTTAGTTACTTTCTGTCAGGAGTGTGTATTGTACTATGTATTTCCTTTTCTGCATTTCCTTTCATGTATTGGTGTGAGAGAGTGTTGGTTGTTGTTGTACTTTAATTTGGACTGTAATAATGTCTGTAAGCTGGTTTGAGTGTTGTTGGTATATCTCTGCGTTGTGGCTATGCTGAATTCACTGGTAACCTGCAGGACCTGCGCAAATATCGAATAAGTAACGGGCCCCCGAGAGCGGGTCGTTACACCCAAGTAAACCTAGAAAAGTCATCAACGATGACAAGTCCATATCTAGCATTACCTAATGAAGAAACTCTAGTTGGCCCAAATAAATCTAGATATAATAGCTCTAGAGGCCGCTTAGAAGAAATGCTTTTCTTAGGTTTAAATGAAGATTTTGGAAGCTTGCCTCGTTGACACGAGTCACAAAACCTTTTCTTTTGAAAGACAAGCTTAGGGAAGCCTCTAATAGAATTTAACTTGGAAAGCTTAAAAAGAGTTCCAAAGTTCACATGACCAAAACGTCGATGCCATAAGTGTTGTTCACTTGTGTTGGCAATAAGACATTGTTCATGTGATCTTGGAAGATCTAGGATATATATATCCTTATGGCGTGTGCCGGAAAACAATAATTCATTATTATCTTTTCTTAAAATATGGCACATTCCTTTCGCAAAGTTAACTTTGTAACCTTTGTCACAAAGTTGACTTATTGAAATAAGATTGTGGTTTAATCCTTTAACAAGGTAAACATCACATATAATGGGTTTAGAAGGATTACCCACTTTACCAACACCTATGATGGTTCCGCTCTCGTTGCCTCCAAACACGACGCGGTTTCCATTTGCAATGGGAACCACTCCGGAGAGCAATTGAGCGTCACCCGTCATGTGTTTTGAACACCCGCTATCGAGTATCCAATTCCCCTTAGAGCTAAATTTAAATTTGTTGCTCCTTTTCTTTTTCTTTTCCTTGAGTACCTAAAGATAGAAAATTTCATATCATGGTACCCAAGGTCATTGGGTCCAAAAGATTAGACCTTTGGAAGCCAAGTCCAATTGGACTTAGACTTCCCCACATAATTTCTACTATGCACAACATCCGAAAAATAAGCATTCATGTAGACTTGTTTTTCATCCATGCTTGTGTCCTTTGGGCTCCAAATAGTGAAAATCTTGGGAGCCCTCATCCTATTGGGTGCATGCATGCGACGTTGATTTCTACGTGATGCATGTTGTGGATAGGCATAAGGAACATGATAGAATGGTGCATGTGGATAATTATTCATATGATGTTGTGGGTGAACATATGCATGTGTGGGAACACGTGCGTGAGGGTGTCCCACATGGTGTGCACGTGCCCGTGAATGAGTTGCATAAACATCATCATACGTGTGAGCCGGTGTAGTAGGACGTGTGTTCCTACGTGGCATAGTATTGGTGTACATATAAGCATGCCCCTTCTTTGGAGGTCCACCCAAAGTGGGTTTCTTTCCGAAAGAGGGTGTGGTCGAGGTGGAAGCACCGTTGGTAGAAGAACTACCAATAGAGTGTTTGCTACCACTCGTTGAGTCACCGGAAGTTGGCCTAACAAAAGTAGTGGCCGATTTGGATGAACATCCCATCGTATACCCCAAGCCAATGTGGTGATTGGCCGGAAGTAAGTCACTTAGGATTTTATCCAAATGGTCCTTACCCTTATTGAATTTATTAATTCGGCCTAATGTGTTCTCATATTTCTCGGTGAGAGAACGCATAGAAGTATCCAAGTTGGATACTTGCGATGTGAGCACATAAACACGAGATTTAAGATTCTCATTCTCAATACTCAAAGTCGAGTTTTGAGAAGTCAAATCCGCTATCTTGTGATCCTCCGGATCTTCAATGCTAACATGTTCAAGTTGAGTCTTGAGATTAACAATCTCATTCCTCAACCCTTCAACAACGGTGTCGTTGTTGGTGATGATAGTTTTAGGCGAGGTTTGAATGCTAGCTAAGTCATCTTTTACTTTAGTATACCTATTTACTAATTTAGTATACTTAGACCATAATTGAGAGTTAGCATTCCTAAGGTCATCCATAGTTACGTCATCGCCTTCGTCGTCACTATCATCGGAATAGGAGGATCCTTGATCATGCTCCTCTCTTGCCATGAAGCACATATGCGCTTGCTCCACTTGCTCATCGTCCGACTCTCCGCTTGAGGAATCCTCGGAGTCGGTGAATGTTGCTCCGACAAGTCCCTTTTTGTTCCCTTTCTTGTACTTCTTGGACTTATCGAATTTCGGCGCCTTCCACTTCTCCTTTTGCTTGTTGAGAGGACACTCCGCTTTCATGTATCCTGGCTTATTGCACTTGAAACACAAAGGAGAGGAGGAGGCGTTAGAAGAACCAAATTTAGCTTTATTCTTATAGTTACCTTTTCGGAAGAAACGGTTGAACTTCTTGGCCATGAGTGCCATGGACTCCAAGTCCAACTCGTTTTCCGAGTCTTCATCATCGGTTGATGTGGATGTGGATGGAGCGGCCTTGAAAGCAATAGCCTTCTTCTTTGGCTCGTCTTGCTTTAGGTAGGACTTCATCTTTTCCTGCAATTTTCACTTGCTATCCTTGCGTACCTCGTATGACATTAAAGTACCCATTAATTGAACTACGGTGTACTTATTCATATCATTACCTTCCTCGATGGCGAAGGTACGCTTTTCCCAAGAAGAAGGAAGTCCTTCGATAAGCTTCGAACACTTCTCCTTTTGGGTGTAGGTTTTGCCGAGAGCCTCCAACTCGTTTATGATGTCGACGAAACGAGCGTAATACTCCTTCATCTTCTCGCCCTGTTGCATATGAAACATTTCGTAATCCTTGTTAACAACAACGAGTTAAGAGTCTCTTACCCTACTCGTCCCTTCATGTAGTATGAGGATGGAGTTCCAAATTTGATATGCACTCTTACATGTGCATATCTTATTGAAGTCCTCGGGCTCCAATGCGCATTGCAAGGCGTTCATTGCCTTGGCATTGCTTACCTCCGCGGCGATTTCCGCGGTTGTCCATTTCTCAAAGTCTTCTTCGGCGGGTTCGACGTATTCCTTCATCGTGGTCCTCCATAGAGATGCACTCCGGAGGAAGGTTTCCATCCGGCATTTCCAGTACCCGTAGTTGGTACCGTTGAAGAATGGAGGTCTCGTTGAGGAATGTCCTTCCATCACCGAAGATGCTCCTTCACGGTTCCTGAAGGTGCCATAGTCGGAAGGTGGACGCACGGTCTTGTTGTCGTTGGCAGACATAGCTAAGTATCTGGCTCCGATACCAAATGTAATGCCCTACAAGCTACTGCACAAGTACTAGAGGGGGGGTGAATAGTACTTTAAAAAATAACAAGGAGTATAATTCCTAATTATCGTGCAAACAACTACCAAAACAATTTGCGGAAGCTTAAATTGAAGACAACAACAAAATTAACAATGCTAACACAAGATATTACTGGGTTCGGATCCACCCAAGTCTCCCCGACTTGTTCCTGGTGATCTTACGTCCCAACCACCTGGATCCCCTCCGGATACTTGAGTTAGAAACCCTAACTCAAGATTTCCACTATGAAATACTTGTGAAAAACCTCCACAAGTCAAATCATACACAAAGTAATTTGTGACTCCCACAACCCGGGATCACAACCACACTCTCACAACCGAGAGTGAAACTTACAATATGAAATTGAAATGAAATAAGAAACTTCTTACCGACAAAATACCTATGCCTTGAGTAATGCTTACGAATTAGGGCAAGGATGATTTTGAGGAAGAAGAAGTGGCACCAAACCCTAGCTCCAAGATGTAGATCAGCGATGGAGAGCTATGGGGATGTTGGTGACCTAGAATCAAGCACTTGGCTTGGAAGGCTTCACACTCAATGAATCTCTCTTTGGAAGTAAGAGTGAGGAGAGATTATTGAATGGAATTAATGAGCTTTGAATGAGCTTGGAATGATTTCTATTGATCTCTAAACTTGCAATAATATCAGCCTTGACTGCAATGAATGCAGCCCAACAAGTATTTATAGGATAGAGGAGAGAGAGAGAGAAAAACGTTTCAATTAAAGCTCCAACGGCTCTTTTCTGAACCCAACTAGTCGGTCAAAGAACAACCACCGACCGACTAGTTCATCAACTAGTCGGTCGGTCAATTAACGTATACCGACTAATGAGTGAACAGAGAAAAGACCAAAGCACAGACATAAGGAACTAGTCGGTCCAAGAAGAGTAGCTGACCGACTAGTTTCACAACTAGTTGGTCGGTTACACAACTGAGACCGACTAACAGATAAAACTGAAGTCTGAGCATAAATAGACTTAGTCGGTCCACGAACAAATGTTGACCGACTAATTCACCAACTAGTCGGTCGCCAAATGAGCATAGACCGACTAACGATAAACAATAATTTAGGTGAAAAATTGGCATGTACAGTAAAACTAAACTAGTCGGTCCAAGAAGTAAAGTTGACCGACTAGTTCATCAACTAGTTGGTCGATCAATGAACACAGACCGACTAAAGATAAACAGTAGCTTAGGCTCAAATGTGCATGTACATGGAAAGCTCAACTAGTCGGTCACAGAAGCATCACTGACCGACTAGTTCACAAACTAGTCGGTCGGTGAGTCAACTTAGACCGACTAACTGTAAACAGTAAAGAGCTTAGAATTAACTGACAGAAACTAGTCGGTCCAAGAAGCTTTGCCGACCGACTAGATCACCATCTAGTTGGTCAGTTCTTCTTCTTGAACCAACTAACATGCACAAGAAGTCGCGAATCGAAGCGCGAAGCTTCGGGAAGAATTGTATGGACTTCAACTAAGATCCTAGAGCTAAGATATGAGCGTTATGAAGATTTAAACCGTAAGACCTACTCAAGGCTTAACATTCTACGACAGAAGCTTAAAGACTATAAATAAAACTTGACGATACCGTCTTCAATAGCTTCAATCGAATCTTCATGACTTCTAAAATGGTCCACAAGCTTCAACGAAGCTTTAGGCATACGATCACGTGCTTTGAGAAGTCTTGAGACGTCGTAATTGATATTCATATGAATTTGGCGACGATCTCCATAACTGCGCTCACAAAGTGTTAGTTCACGTTATATTTATGTTTGTTCATCATCCAAAACCAAATCCAGGGAGTCCAATATCCAACATACCAGAGCATAGTCGAGCTTCTTCATGGGGTATACCGCCCCTCCGCGTCCCTCAGGACTCGGCTGGTGTAGTACACATGCCTCTGTATCCCCTTGTCTTCTTTGATCAGCACCGAGCTCACCGCCTCCCCTGTGCAGGGCAAGTAGAGGCTCAGTGGTTCCCCTTCCTTGGGTTTAGAGAGGAGCGGTGGGCTGCGGAGGTACTCCTTCAGGTCAGCGAATGCTCGGGCGTAGCTCTCATCCCACTGTACGGCCATCCTTTTATCGGCTGGCTCGGCAAGAGCTTTCCTCAGGGTCCTGAAGAAAGAAAGGGATCTCTCCACTGACTTGGACAGGAAACGCCCCAGGGCGGCGATTCGCCCATTCAGCCTTTGCAGCTCCTTGATTGTCATTGGCTCCCGCATGTTAACCAACGCCTCGATCTTGTCGGGGGTCGCCTCGATGCCTCGCTTGGTGATCATGAATCCCAGAAATTTTTTGGATCTCACCCTAAACGTGCACTTCGTAGGGTTGAGTCTGATGTTGTTCCTCCGAAGCCGCTCGAAAGTCTCCCGGAGGTCCGCGATGTGGTCGGCTGGGTCTCTGGACTTGACCAGCATATCGTCCACGTAAACTTCAAGGTTCCTCCCTATCTGAGAATCGAACACCATATTGACCATCCTTTGGAAGGTCGCCCCCGCGTTCTTCAGGCCGAAAGGCATCTTCTTGTAGCAGAAGGTCCCTCGGTCGGTGGTGAAGGATGTCTTCTCTTCGTCTTGAGGGTCCATTTGGACCTGGTTGTACCCGGAGTAGGCGTCCATGAAACTGAGCATCTCGTAGCCAGATGCGTGTCCACGAGGTGGTCAATGCGAGGTAAGGGGTAGCTATCCTTGGGACATGTCTTATTGAGATCGCTGAAGTCCACACACATCCGCCATTTGCCGTTGGACTTCTTCACCATCACCACGTTGGATAGCCACTCTGGGTACCAGACCTCTCTGATGAATCCGACGTCAAGCAGGCGCCCTACTTCCTCGGACGCAGCCCTCCTCTTTTCACCTCTTAGGTTTCTCTTCTTCTGCCTGACTGGCTTGAAATTGGGGTCGGTGTTCAGCTTGTGGGTGATCACTCGAGGGTTCACGACTGGCATGTCGTCGGGCGACCAGGCGAAGACGTCCAGGTTGGCCTCTAGGCACTTGATTAACTCTCCTCTCAAAATCGGGTTTAGCTCGGACCCGATGGATAGACCCGATGGAGATGAATCTCCCGTCCACTTTCGTGATAGGAATTAGTTCCGGTTCTTCCCATGGAGTGGGTCTCGGGTCATACCTTTGGTCGAGCAGGTCCATCGGATTATTGTGTTCCTCTCCGCGCTCCGCGTCGGTCAGCTGGTAGCAGATCTTCGGTTTCGCTGGGTCGCCTCTGATCTACCCGACCCCCCCCCCCCCGGTGTCTGGAACCTGACTACCCGATGGAGGGTCGAAACCACAGCTCCCGCCGCGTTGAGGAGTGGGCGTCTGATGATACCATTGTACGACGATCCAATCCTCAGCGCCACGAACTCTATCGTCAAGGTAATCGAGTTGGGCTGCTCCCCGAGCATAACGGGGAGGCGGATTGTCCCTACGATGGGCGTGGAGTGACACGTGAATCCTATCACGGGCCCTGAACACGGCTCCAGGTCCTCAACCTGCAGCCCCATCCTTTCGAGAGTTGACATGAAGAGGATGTCGCACGAGCTGTCGGTATCGACGAGTAGCCGTCTGACGACGGCGGTATCGATAACGACGGAGATCACCAGTGCCTCGTCGTGGGGCGGCCTCGCTTTCACCGCGTCTTCCCCGAAAATATAAAGGGGCGGGGAAGAACTCCCTGAATCCCCCTCATTTGTCCCTGCGGGGCTATATCGGGGTTCACTCGGCCCCCCGGAACGGGGGGTATACCGAGCAGTTAAGGGTTTCCCCAAACGATTGCTGATTGGTCCCGGTACTGATGTCGACGCCGCGGCTCTTCTGCTCCGAGGTAGGTGCGGCATCGTCATCACTAGCATGGCTTTTAACCATGTGGTCATGGGTTCGATTCCCACAGACGGTGCCAGATGTTTACGGGTGTTTTCTCACCACAGAATCGTTGACCAAGGGTTGGTCACCGTGGTCAAGGGATCAGGTGAGACCCCATGGGTCCCGTCAAGCGTGCGATTGCCCAACGGGGGTAGCTTGGATCCTCACGCCAGCTCCGGAAATTGCAGGCTCGGCGTGTCGAGGGCGAACGAGCTCGTCGTTTGGAGCGTCCGGCCTCGGTCAGTGTGGTGCGGAGGGGTAGCCTCGACACCGTGGAGTACGCTCGGCCTCGGTAGGTGCTGCGCCGAGGGGTAGCCTTGACGCGGGGTGGTGGTCTGCTTGACCTGGACAGACGAAGGAGCTCGTCAGGGGGGCAGGACCTTGGTTCCGGCCAAGTCCCCTCTGATGCCTAAGTCAGAACGGATCTGAAAGATAATCGACGGGACCGGTACGGCTCACAGGGTGGCCGTTACACGTATCCTCAGACCGAGCTATTGGAGGGAATTTAGAGTGGAAATCAAGGTCTTTGAGAAGAATACCTCCGTCCGTTGGTATCTGAGGTCAGCTCCCCTTCTTCGTTGCCCTCTCGAGTCCCTTTATAGGGATTCTCCCACGATCGTCCCCCCCCCCAACGCCCTCCATTTCCGCCCCCATGATCCGCCTATCTTAAGACGCCTTCATGCGCCATGAAGTTGGGTTAATGGGGTCTCATAATGACTCCGTCATGCGACATGAAGGTGGGTTAATGGGGTCCCCATAATGGTCATAAAGGGGGAGTGCTTTGGGGAGCGGTTAGCTTCCGCTGACGTGGATCGATGGGGCGCACGTTCAAGTCGTGGTCGATCCGATTCTGAGTACTTGTCGGACCGAACTCCTCCTGTGGGCCTCCAGCTTCAAGCGTGGGCTTGAGCCGCTCGCTCTTGGGCCGTCTCCAAATGGTCGTATCAGTACAAGTGTCGAAAGGATCATACTCTTCTTAAATTTTGTAAGGTGAAGTTTTATATTATATGTATCACATCCTCAAAAAAAATATTCGAATTTTTTTTCTTTCTAATTTTTTAAAGGCTGGGAGTGCTTAATGAGGCATGGCATCGTTTGAAAATATTTTTGTGTGTAGTGCTTGTCTAAATAGGTGGTTCTCAATTCAAAAGATTTAAATTATGATAATTACTTTCATTTTGTTCAAAACAAATTCTAATAATATTGCAACTATTTAAAAACGTGTAGCTATGGGTGGCTCGATAAGTCCAATGCCTAAGCTGAAGGCTTGAAGATTGGGAGTTGCTATACACATAGACCTAATTGTGTTACACACTAACTATTTATTTACAAGTCTACCCGTCAGAATTTTTACTCATCTCTTTCCCTTCACTTCTTTTCTTCCTATTCCCCTCCCCCAATCCTCCTCATCATCCTCCTCCCCCCATCGTTGTCTACCCTCAACCATTGCCGCCGTCGTCTACCATCCCAACCGGCGATCGTCATCTCTCGTCAACTCCCTGGCGCCAACCTCACCTCTTCCCCTCCCATCCCCTCTCGATACACACATATCATCTTCCTTCATCCTCCACTCTCCTCTTTCGTCGATGTTGCTACCGTAGTCGAGGAAGAGGAGGGAGAGTTGATGTGAGGAGGAAGGGGGGAGGTCGACGGTTGCGGATGCGGTCGGGGGCTGAGGGAGGCGGAAGAAGATGGTGGAGAAAGATGAGAGTGGTAATTTTGGAATGTGTAAAGAAAAATAAAACTGAACTTTGAATCGTTTTGGATGTGCAAAGTGGTATGTGTGTAAAGCATTGAGGTCGGTCTATATAGAATTTCCCTTGAAGATTGGGCTGGGGCCTCTTTAGGATTGGTCGTCAATTTACTACTACTTCTGTTTTTTTTTTGATACGTCGGAAAGCATGAAACATGGATCGTGAAACACAGATACATCATGGCTACTTCTAATGCAGACAAAAACTCATCTAATGCGATTATGCGATCCAAACGCCAAATGCATGACACGGCCAACATTTGTGTGGCCTGCTAAAAACGTAAAAAGCCCAAATGAAGCGGGGTATAGACAGAGCTTCGGCCCAAACCCTTTTCCGGGCATGCTGCTGACTTACCGGCCCGATTTGCTACCGCTTTAAGCGGTCCACTCCACCTAGGATCTATTTAACAAATCGCAAACAACAAAACCGACGCCAAGTAAAGATCGTCAATCCCGCCAGAACACGTTGACAAAACAGACCTCTCGGCACACCGCACCGCCACGGGCACCCCCCCATCACCTTTCGAGGCTTCCAACAAAAACTGATCCCTTAAATACACAAGCATTCTATTTCTCGTGCCCCAGGTTGTCCCAATAAAATCCCCCATTGCCCCAAATTTCAACCACAACCAAATTTTATTATTTGCATCAGCCCCCGGTTTCGTGCAGATGTTGCCCTCCGCCTCTCCCCAGCCCCCGACCCTCCCCATCACCGCCCAATCCACCACCTCTGCCGCCTCCGATCCCGTTCCCGCCGCCGCCTTCCGCCAGTTCGTCTCCCGCCTCGCCGACTCGGCCCGTTCCGGCCTCTCGAACAGCCGCCCGTGGTCGGAGATCGCCGAACGCTCCGCCTTCTCCCGCCCCGATTCCGTCTCCGACGCCACCTCTCGGATCCGCAAGAACATCGCCTACTTCCGCGTCAACTACATCGTCCTCGTCGCCGGCGTCCTCGCCCTGTCCCTCCTCACAAACCCTTTCTCTCTCCTTGTCCTCCTCGTCCTCTTCGCCGCCTGGAGCTTACTCTACCTCTTCCGGCCCGCCGACAGCCCGCTGGTCTTGATGGGCCGCCAGTTCTCCGACCGCGAGACCCTCGGCGGCCTGGTGCTGCTCACGGTCTTCATGGTCTTCCTCACCTCTGTGGCGTCCATCCTGATGTCGGCTCTCGTGGTGGGGGCCGCCCTCGTCGGGGCCCACGGGGCCTTCCGCGTGCCGGAGGATCTGTTCCTTGACGACCAGGACGTTGGTGGGGCAGCCACCGGGCTGCTGTCGTTCCTCGGCGGCGCCGCCTCCAATGCCGCCGCCGTCGCCGGCGGTCCTCCCGTGACCGCGCGCGTCTGATCCCGATCTTGGTTTGGATATCTCAGGTGATCTCGGTTACTTTGTTTCTGCATTTAAAAGGACGGGGTCGAATTTGATCTAGAGTTTGATTTTGGGAAATTATATGTAGCTATGCTGTTACTGTTGTTTGATACTGAATTTTTTTTTGTGGGGTGGTGGTCCGGACTTTTTTGTGCAATTGATTTATGCTTACAATTTGTTATATTGATGAAATCTATATGAATGTTGCATTTGGATGTTGAAGAATTTTCATACATTTTACGTCAGTTTTTTAGATCTATTGTTTAGATCTTATCTCTTCGATTGTTGATCGTTCTCATTTGTTTATGGCATCGAATGGATTATAGTCTAACCCCAAATATCCGTAAGGTATCAAAGTTTATGGTTTAATCTATATGGAATTATATCAGATATGTGAACATCATTGTTAATGCATCATTTTTAGCAGATCTTTTTCTAATTGCAATGTTATTGAGCCTTTCAGATCTGAAACCTTGTGAAATCACAAGATTTCAATATATACTTGTGAAATGATATGAGATTAGCGATATCTGGAGGTCTTATTAGCGCCTCTGATTCCAATGTTTGTATGTGTATTGCTTATTCTGATGTTCATTTGTAAGACTCTTAAATGTCTCATGTGCTCTGAAGTATCCTGACATAAGTTTAATCTTTTTTTGCCATAGATATATCCATGATTGAATAAAAATTGCAGTTCGAGATATAATGCATGCATGGAGCCACATCATGTTTGAGCTTAGAAAACATTGTGTGCTAAATGCTGGAAATGCATTCCCAGTTAAACAATACTACATTAACTGCAATTAGGTGATTGTGTGCAATGCTGATGGGTTTGTGTTGTGTTGCCAAACTGCAAAGTGGTGAAACCCACAACTTAATTATGTTAAGGTTGATTGCTTGGAATTTTGGTGGTTTAGAATCTGTCTTGTTGGGGGATAAAATCTTGAATAAACATTCAGATGGTTTGATCACATCAGTTATAGACGGGCAGATATTGCATGGTTGTATGTTAGTATGTAAGATTCGTATATTTTTGTAAGATTCAAATACTCGAACAGAATGAATTGCTATTTGCTTGAGTTTGGTTAAACTAATGTAAGTTACAAAGAGTTTTGAGTATTTAACAGTTTTCATACTTGAGCTTAGGGGGTAGCAGTGATAGACTAGGCGTGATGTGTTTTAATGTGTTTTATTTGTTAAGGTTATTTGGTTTATTTGAGTTTCTTGTGCTTAATTATTATATGTTATATGAAAATAAATAACAAATGTTTGCCTTAGAAAGGGCTTGTGTGCAAGGTTGTTTTCAAGCTGATAGAAGGACAAAATTTTGGATTGCCACTATCGGTCTAAGTAGGGGAACATATGGTTTAGATCCGAAATGCTGAGCTTTTGTTGATTTCAGCCTTTCAGGGACCAAGCAGTAGTCAGAAAAGAAAAACATAGTTTAAGAGCACATTTTCTCAATTAGAAAGATGCAAAAAATGGATATACAAGCTAGCAAATTACCCATCTGTTGGTGCTTAATTCCGAAGGCCCTTGTTAGCCTAATCCTTGTTGGCTGTTGTCAAGAGGATCCAAATCTAAGTGATTTTTGTCCAGGGTCATACTTAGCTCTGATTGCACCATACGATCTATAGTTGGATTTTGCAATTTAATTGATGTTATGATCCTTACAATCTATGGTTGGATTTTGCAATTTAATTGAAGTTATGATCCAATCAACTTTGATCGTTCACAAACAAGCGAACTTTCAAACTATTCTCATCTTTCTACATTAGATAGTTTGTCTGGTTACATATTTATTTAAAGTCCTTCCCCTTTATAGTATTATCTATAGTTGCAAGCGGTGATGAAGTCATTATAACTTGTGTGCATTCTTCTTCTCTCAACATTATAAAGATGAGGTTTATGTGTGAGAGTGAGGATGGAGATATTGACATTGCATAGCAACAAAGAATAGGGGTGTGCGGGTCCGGGTATCCTGTTTTTTTATATTACCCAGACCTTACCCGGCAAGAGACTGGTTCCTAAAATTTGGACCCGAAACCTACCCAGTTGGACCATATACCCGTAACCTACCTGGACCCTATGATTTCTGGTAGGTTCCGGATATCCTGTAAAAACACTAATGAAATAGAGATTATTAGATTATTGCACATCCTCTGTTTTTTTACAGTGTTAAAAAAGCACAGCTGCATAAACACCAGTTTGGAGCACCCCCTTCCTTTAGACTTTATTCTTGTTCAACAGCCTGATCCTTGGACTTTATTGGACCCACACCCACACAAATAATATCAATTATTTCATATATGATCATATTGTTGTGGTTAATTAATGAATATTTCAACTGCAAATGGAGAATGATAACACCCTAAACACTACAACTATTTCTGTTCATAGGGTTTGGGTAGTTCAAGTGTTGGCCCGATACTATGGGGACTCGATTCACATTGAACTATTTATATATAAAAAAATAAAGCTATCTATAATTAAACCTGGGTCCGGATATCGGTTCTAGCTCCGGGTACCCATTCCCTATAGATGGGAACCGGAACCGGACCCAATTCACACCGGTTCCTAATTTTCTTGCCTGAAACCTACCCGGAACTAATGTGTATCTATCCAGAACCTACCCATTCGGATAGGTTCCGATCGGATATGTGGATACCATGTACCCGTGCACACCCCTAACAAAGAAGGTCGAGGAAGCCAATCTCCTGTAAAATTTCATGGATTCTGCTCTAATACGCTTAGGTAATTAGCAGTGTATGGTTGGTTTTTGTACATGTATAAAATTGTTTTATCGCAACTCTTTATGATAAGCAATTTATCAACAATGATCATATTTTGTTGAACAGTATATTTTGCAGACAGTTCGGATATGAAATCTATATGGTGGTTGACTGGTTGCGAAGACACCCATAGCTCCAGTGACATTGGGGCCTTGGTATGAATGCATTTAGGCCTGTAAAATGTGGCCATGTGATTTGTTTGTTAATTATAGCGGTGTCATTTGTTGTGTCATATTGTGTCACAGTATCTGTAACGACATGAATTGTTAATGTGTTGATTGTTGGCACTTGACTGGTAGATCTTGTGCAAGCATTTGAGACGTTGAAATAAATTAGCAAAAAATCATTAGATCTGTCTTGTGCCTAGGACTAGACTCGCCAGAAATATCGGAATTATGTTGTGAAATTGTTCATATGTTCTACACGCTATGAAACTATGCCCGAAGGCAAGGGAACGGAATGGAATTTGTGAACATGTTTCAATGGACCACAAAAGCTAAGCATCATGTGGTAGTCAAATGATGTATTCTGTTCTTATTGTATGAAACAAATGCTTTAAAATTATGATTACAATTCTCTGCTTCTTTTATGTTCCATTCTTGGTGGGAAGGTCCGAATGTTTCACCTTTTGCTGCAATCGGCAATATTGGAATTCATTTTGATTATGACATGGGCGTAAATATATTACGACGTGTGCTCAGTTTAATCTAGTGTGTATTTGTTTGGCTCATGTATGTCTCCATTAATTGGTATTAATTGAAAGTTGAAGAATGACAATGGATTGTTATAGAACGTCCAAAGGAATTCTTTTGATAGCTGTTAGGCAAGCTGTTATGTTTAATGGAAATGAACTGAAATCTACATAGGCTTTTAATAATTTTTTAATATAAGCCACCGTAAATAGATCTGCGCTCGTGCACGGAGGCCGCATGAAAGAGTAGGATGGATCGCCAATGTTCATTGTGTTTCTCGGTCGAAACAAGAGTTAATTTTATGAGTTAGTTCTAGTTTATGATACTGTAAACGAGTAGTGCAAGAAAATACTTGGAACAAAAGAGCATTCAATGAAGCAAGATGTATAAAACTCAGGGGTCATGGGTAGGGATGGCAAACGGGTCGATCAGATTTGATCCTATCCGGATATGGGTAAACCCTAATTCGACTTGGATTGAAGTCGGGTTGGGTTCGGGTGACCCAAAAAATACCCGGGTCGGGTTCGGGTTCGTCCGTCGGGTTAAGATTTGAATTACACGCAACTGCTCCTTTTCGATGTACGCCTATTTATTAAGAGATACCGTCAATTTATTAAGTGTTGCATAATTGTCAGTAGCTCGTCGTTTAAACCGCACCAATGACAGTGTGGAAGTATAATTAACTTTACCATTTTATTAACGAAAGTATTAAAAGTAACTAAAAAGGTGTATGTAAAGGAAATTGAATCCAATACATCTTAAAGAAGAGGACAACAATTCAAACCGTATAAGCACAACTCCCATTACAATTATGTGTTGAAATTATTATTTATATTTTTATATATATAGAGGGTAAATTAGGTTGAATTCGGGCCATCCGGATTGACAGGTCAAACCTCCGGGTCGGGTCGGGCCAACTCGGATCCTACTTGACCCGGATTGGCCCCCTACTCATACCTAGTTAAGGAGGCCGCGCTCGGGTCGGGTCTGGTTGGACTCATTTTGCCATCCCTAGTCATGGGTCATTATTTTGCTCTTTGGGACTAGGGATGTCAGTAATGACCTGACCTGACCCGCCCGGCCCGACCCGACCCGGTTTTGACCCGACCCGACCCGACCCGCAGACGGGTCGGGACAAGCTTGGGCTTTGTATGCATCATGCAGTCAGCCAATAACTCATAATTTATAATATGTTCCAATGTTCTTCCAAATGGGTCAATTCACAATTCCAAATTACCAAATAAATAAAAAATCTTCCAATTCCCAAGTGAAATTTTTATTTGGGATTCATCTGGATGGCAGTAATACTTGACTCGGCCCAATCCGGTTTTGATAAGAAAGTACATGCTCCGTCCCGGTCCGAGACCCGCCTAGTTCCGGCCTGTAGATGGGTCGGTGCAAGATTGGATATTTAAATACCTGTCCCGATCTGCAATATTGAAATTCCTATTTGGGACGGCTGGCTGAGCCCGAGTGACGTAGGAGCTGAGACTTATGCCTGCAACAAATTAAATGCTCTTCTTGGTTTGGAGTCAGACCTCACGTTAGCCTATGCTTTATAGCATTACAGCTTAGCGCAAACAAAGGTATTTAACCAGTACAATGTACAGAAATACAGACCCAAGACTGCATGCCATCAACAATTCATCATCAAACTAGTAATAAACCTTTTCCATTTCTGCTCCCTTGGACCCAAAATATGCTCCCAAAAAAATCCTTATCATTGTTACTTTTTGGGTACCCATACCAAATACTCGCATCCCAAACTAATCACACGCTCCTCAAAATCCGACCACTCGAATCTTTGAACGCACAAAAAGCTTAGACCTCATCGTCGCTGCATAAAATAGCCGTTAACAGTGCTCAGAAACAGTTTCAGAAAACCACATTCCCTCATTCACTCATAAACCAACCTGCAAAAAAAACTAGCCGTTACCACTGATTATATCTCCCTCAACCTCTGCTTCTTTCCAAAAAAAAAACAACCCTCTCCTTCTCATTGAGATGAGGAACCAATTAGGAAAGAAGCGACTTTGGAACCACGCTCTCTTCAAATTTCTATTCCAAGCTCTGCTCTTCATCCCTCCCACAACCTGCCGGCCCTCCGATGGCATCGTCATCACCCAGGCCGACTTCCAAGGCCTCCAGGCCTTCAAGCACTCCCTCGTCGATCCCCGCGGAGTCCTCCTCAGCTGGAACGACACCGGCCTCGGCGCCTGCCTCGGCGCCTGGGTCGGCATCAAGTGCGTCCGTGGCCAGGTCATCGCCATCCAGCTCCCCTGGCGCGGCCTCGGCGGCCAGCTCACCCCCATGATCGGCCAGCTCGCCTCCCTCCGCAAGCTCAGCCTCCACGACAACCTCATCGCCGGCCAGATCCCTTCGGGCATCGGCTTCCTTCCCAACCTCCGAGGCCTCTACCTCTTCAACAATCGCCTCTCCGGCGCCATCCCCCCTTCCATCGGTAACTGCTCTTCCCTCCAGAATCTCGATCTTAGTAACAACTCTCTCAGCGGCGTCGTCCCCGATTCCATGTCCAAGTCCAGTAGGATCTACAGGATCAACCTTAGCCACAACAATCTGTCGGGCTCGCTTCCCGCCGCCCTTGCTCGCTCCCCCTCCCTCACTTTTCTCTCGCTTCAAAACAACATGTTCTCTGGTTCGATTCCTGGAACGCTAGGGAACATCACTAGCTTGTCGCAGCTAGACTTGTCCGACAACGATCTCAGTGGCATGATCCCTTCTTCTTTAGCTCGACTGTCGAACTTGACGTTCTTCAACGTATCAAACAACAATCTCTCCGGTCCGGTTCCCGTTGCCCTCTCTCGAAAGTTCAACGCTAGCTCGTTTAGGGGAAACCTTCAGCTATGTGGATTCAGTCCTTCTGTCCCTTGCCCATCGCCGGCCCCGCCCCCAAATCCCCCGCCGTCTCCTCCGACTGGCAAGCCGACGCATCGTAAGCTAAGCACGAGAGACATTGTCCTCATTGCCGCAGGGATCGTTCTCGCGGTCCTGCTGCTCCTCTGCTGCGTGCTTCTCTGCTGTTTGATCAGGAAGAGGACCGTCTCGAGCAAGAAGAGCATTGGGGCAGGCGGGGCTGCTGCTGCTGCCGCCGCGGGGAGAGG
Organism: Scilla litardierei; assembly: GCA_030789695.1. Taxonomy (NCBI): domain Eukaryota; kingdom Viridiplantae; phylum Streptophyta; class Magnoliopsida; order Asparagales; family Asparagaceae; genus Scilla; species Scilla litardierei. The sequence goes on along the minus strand of CM061137.1, from coordinate 136,514,015 downwards.
CGAAAAGCCGGGCACTGCAGCAGGGGCCGAGGTCGAGTCGGGGGGCGACGCCGGAGGGAAGCTGGTGCATTTCGACGGGCCGTTCTTGTTCACCGCGGACGATCTCCTGTGCGCGACCGCGGAGATCATGGGGAAGAGCACCTATGGAACAGTGTACAAAGCTACGTTGGAGGAAGGCAACCAGGTCGCCGTGAAGAGGCTGAGGGAGAAGATCGCCAAAGGGCAGAGAGAGTTCGAGACGGAGGTCAATGTTTTGGGGAAGATCAGGCACCCGAATCTGTTGGCTCTTCGAGCTTACTACCTCGGTCCGAAAGGGGAGAAGCTGCTGGTGTTTGATTACATGGCTAAAGGGAGCCTCTCTGCTTTCCTCCATGGTGAGCTCGAATCGAAACTGCAAACGTAACAGATTCAACCTTTTTATTCCCCCCCTAATTCTTCGATCTTTTATTGACAATGTGCAGCTCGAGGGCCTGACACTCCGATCAACTGGGTTACGAGGATGAACATAGCGATGGGCACCGCGAGGGGGTTGAATTACCTTCATAACGAGATGAACATGATACATGGCAATCTCACGAGCTCCAACATCCTGCTCGACGAGAACACCAATGCAAAGATCTCAGACTACGGCCTCTCGCGGCTCATGACCACGGCGGCCAGCTCCAATGTGGTCGCGACCGCCGGGGCTCTGGGGTACAGAGCGCCGGAGCTGTCCAAGCTCAAGAAGGCCAATGCGAGGACCGACGTGTACAGCCTCGGGGTGGTGATCCTTGAGCTGCTGACGGGAAAATCTCCCGGCGAGCAGATGAACGGCATGGACTTGCCGCAGTGGGTGGCGTCGATTGTGAAGGAGGAGTGGACAAACGAGGTGTTCGATCTGGAGCTGATGAGGGATGCCGCGGGGGGCACGGGGGACGAGCTGCTCAACACGTTGAAGCTGGCGTTGCATTGCGTGGATCCTTCGCCCGCAGCGAGGCCGGATGCCCGGCAGGTGCTGCAGCAGCTGGAGGAGATAAGGCCGGAGCTCGCTGCCGCTGCTGCAGGGATCACGAGCGACGCAGGGAGCACATCAGCAGCTGCGGCCGGTGCCGGTGCCGATCCAGTGACGACAACCGATGATGTTTGATGAGTCGTAGTAGTTATAGTGTGTCCCAATTCTTTGATTCTTGAAGTTTTGATAGATAGTAGCGTGTTAGTAGGGGGTTATCGCATCTTTGGTACTTTGTACATAGTTATTATTGGCCTGTTAACTAGGGTGTTCTGAATTTATTGATGACCACTGTTACTTTCTTTGTTTGAACAGGAGGGTGATGCAGGTATGATTGCATTTACATGGTGAATAAAAAGGGTCATAGATTAGCAGCTTTGTTACTGATTCTCTCTCTCTTCCATCAAAAATTAATGTGTCCAATCTTTACACTCGGGTCTAATATTTAATCTCCCTTCCATCCAACAACTTTACCATACCACTCAGGCCATAGATTAGCTGGATCCGCAAGGAAGCTGGGTCGGACTCTCTGGGCTTGGATTGACATTCTATGATGACAAGTAATGCTGACATAGGAAAACTTATTCAGGTGGACCGCAACACGCTCTATTTGCATGGAGGTAGCATTTGTTTGGAGATCAACCTACATGCACCGGTTGTAGGACGAGTTTGGGTACAAAATTGATGGTTGCATGTGGAATACGAGGGATATATGGGCATTTCGTCAAAGATTGTAGCCAAAGATCAATGGAAGAGGAACATGTAAACACCGACGGTGGATTGCCACACAGAGCAACTAGCGTCCAAACTTAAGAGGCGTGCTACATACACCGGCCAGTCAACGGTGTAGACACGGAAAGCAATGGACCGAAACGTCGAATTACGGGATTGACAAGACGGTAGAGAGAACGAGCCGCTGTGCATTCCACGTGAAGCAGAGGGGTGGGCCCGCTCATCAATTCGCCAGAAAGGAAATCGAGTGTGGACCCCATCCTGCGACAGCCAGCTGCTGAGCTAACCCTCGTCACGTCACCAAACAGTGCTCCAGACTATGCATGAATATGATCACATTCAATGGTTACACCCTTCTTCAATCTCCCTCAAGAAACCTAAACTACCTCTTTCTCCTTCTCTCCTCTCTTTCAATCTTGCTCATCATCATGATGACAGGTAACTCCAAAAACACTTCTCCTTCTGCATCTACCGCAGCGGTGGCAGTGGCGATGATGCAGTCACCGGAGCAGGTGATCAGTTGCACGCGATGCGACTCCTCCAACAACAAGTTCTGCTACTACAACAACTACTCACTATCTCAGCCCCGCCACTTCTGTAGGACCTGCCGTCGGTACTGGACCAATGGCGGTGCCCTCCGCATGACCCCGTCAACGGCACCTGTCAAAAGTACTCCAAGAAGTCCAAATCCTCGTCGTCTTGCTCATCTTCCCTTTCCGCTGTCGTTTTTGTCTTGCTACCGTTTCCGTCGTCTTGTTCGACCGGCTTGGCGAGCTCCTCATCGCCCAACTTCCAGCTGCACGACCTGATTCCGGCTGCAGGGTTCATCGGAATCAATAGGCAATGTAATAAAGACTACAGATATGGATGTCGACCCCTTCATTTTATGAATCGCGGACTGGAATCGGATGACGATCTAAGTCAACATCATCACACAAAACCGTGCTTCTTCCCTCCGGAGACTCCGCCAGTCCCTTCAGAATGCTTACTACATTGGAGACGAGATCCCTCTAAGCTTCAATATTGACAGAAAGGTCGATGAGGAGACTCTGAAGGTTGTTGAATCATTTAACTGGACACATGGGCACAAATTCATAAGAAGGAGAATAGTTCAAGGTGGTCTGATCCGAGGAGTTAGCGAGAGCTGGAATCCTTCATCTGATGATGACTTCGGCATCTTCTTGGAAGATGACATCGAAGTATCTCCCTACTACTACCTATGGATCAAGTATGCACTCATGGCATACTACAATGACCCCAAGTCTCTCTCCCCGAGCTTTCATCAATCTCTCTTTACAACCCATAACTGGGTGAAGTCGTTAAGGAGAGGCCTAAATGGACTGCAACCGAGTTCTTCAAGCACATCCACGGATCCACCCCAATACCCCTTACCTTCACCAGCTCCCTTGCAGCTGGGGAGCTGCCCAAACACTGACGAGAATTCTATGCTTGCGTGGGAGAAAAGTTCACCGAGGACTCGAAGCAAATCCTGTGCAAGTTCCCAAATCACGTATGATACGACCACTTTGGAGAGGCCCAAAAGCCAGCGGCCCGAGCCCAAACCAGAGGCGAGAGGCCCACAAAAGGAGTTTGGCCCAACCTACGAGGCCCCTCAGTGCGGAACTCACCAAAGCAAGGCTCGCACAACAGCGAGTCCGTTCGTCACTAATGAACATCACCATCAACTAAGTCTAAGTGATAATCAGGGCACCAAGGCTTCCCCTCGACACTTGATTGACCGAGGGCGAGCGCTCACTTAGGTGCCGACGCTACCCCTCCGCACCCCGCTGACCGAGGCCCAACACTACGGACGAAGAGCCCGTTCGTCCTCGATCCGCCAAGCGAGCCGTTTTCCGTGCTGAAGCGGGACCTCGCGCTACCCTTGTTGAGAACCCCAACGCTCGGTAGGACCAAGGGATTCCAATCGATCTCTTGACCGCGTTGACCGTCTAAGCGCCGGTCAACGATCCAGTGGTGAGAAAACACCCGTAAACATCTGGCGCCGTCTGTGGGAACGAGCTAACACCCACACAGTGCAACCACACCAGCAATGGTGCTGCCCCGCCCGTCCCGAAGAAGGAGGGCCGCAGCCCCGATACCGGTACTTGGGTCGCATCTCGATCGACAGGGGAGAACCTTGACGGCTCGGCGTGCATCCCAGGCCGGAGGGCCCAACGAGCCCCGGTCAGGCCTCGCAGGGGGCAGGGACGTGGAATCCGAGAACCCTTCCTCACTCATCCCCGGTGGGGGGAGTGCAGGGAGGGGGAAGCCAAGGTCCGATGAAGCACCCGTAGTCTCTGACGTCATCGACGCTGCCGTTGTGAGATGACTACTCGTTGATACCGGCAGCTCGTGCGACATCCTCTTCATATCGACCCTTGAGAGGATGGGACTACGGGACGAAGACTTGGAGCCGTGCTCGGGGCCAGTGATATGTTTCACTGGACACTCCACACCCATCGTCGGGGCGATCCGCCTCCCTGTCACGCTCGGAAAGCCGCCTGGTACGGTGACCTTGGCGATAGAGTTCGTGGCGCTAAGGATCGGATCAGCGTATAATGGGATCATCGGTAGGTCGCTCCTCAACGCTATCGGAGCGGTGGTCTCGACCCTCCATCGGACGGTTAGGTTCCAGACCCCGAGGGGGATCGGACAGGTTGAGGGCGATCCGGGAACGCCGAAGATCTGCTACCAGCTAGCCAACGCGGAGCATGACGATCAACATGATGGTTCGATGGCCTCGCTCGACCTAAGGTATGGGCCGAGGCCCACCCCTGGGGAGAAGCCGGAGCTAATTCCTGTCACGAGGGTCGACAGAAGATTTGTCTCCATCGGGTCCGGGCTGGACCCGAGCTTGAAGGGCGAGTTGATCGAGTGCTTGGAGGCCAATCCAGGCATTTTCACGTGGTCGCCCGGCGTGGATCCTCGAGTGATCATGCACCAGCTGAACGCCGTCCCCAACTTCAAACCGGTGATCATGCACCAGGAAGAAGAGGTCCCGAGGCCCAACACTCCGGACGAAGAGCCCGTTCGTCCTCGACCCACCAAGCGAGCCGTTTCCTGTACGTGCCGAAGCGGGACCTTGCGCTACGCTTGTTGAGAACCCCAACGCTTGGTGGGACCAAGGGATTCTAATCGATCCCTTGACCGCGTTGACCGTCTAACCGCCGGTCAACGATCCAGTGGTGAGAAAACACCTGTAAACAACGTACAAATGGCTGGCAAGCTCCTCATCGAAGAAATTTCTGATTGACATGATATACTTGAGAGGGTATGTTAGTTTGTGATACGACTATTTTGGAGAAGCCCAAAGGCTAGAAGCCCAAGATCCAGCTGTGGATGAGAAGCCAGCTAGTAAGGTTGGGCCCTGCCAGACGAGGCCCACGAAGAAAACGCGGCCCGATCGATGAGGCCCCCGAGGAATCTCAAATCCGAACCGTCCACGATTCGACACGCTCGTAACCGACCCACAATCCCCGGGAGAAACCACTCCCCCGGGGTGTACGACCTTAATGTCCATTAAGGGGCCCCGTAATCGGCTCCCCCATGACGCTGGCAGGCGCCATCGTGGGGACGGATCTCGAGGGCGTGAGTGGGGGCGGACGGCGTGACGGCGCGAACGGGGGGCAATCGTGGCAAAGATCTTATAAAAGGACCGGAGGGACAACGGAGCGAGGGATCGAACCCCAGGTATACTAGTCTGAGGTATTCCATCAACGACCTTGGTTTTCCTCCATTACTTCTCCCTCCCCCTGCTCGTGTCGCGGGTCAGTGCATCGATCTCCTCTCGAGTCGAGCCTACCCCGCTGAGCACATTTCAGACCCTGATCTGACTTAGGCATCGGAGGGGATACGACCGGAACCAAGGTCCGGCCACCCTAACGAGTTTTCTTGTCTATTTAGGAAGGAGCCGACCGAGGCGCCGAGGCTACCCCTCAGCGCCCGACGACCACCCACGCGGTTAGCGGGAGTGGCGACCAGAGACCGAGCTCCCAGCGAAGCGCCAATGCTACCCCTCATCGCCCATCCGTCCGAGGCCGAGCCCATCAAACAGAGCCGAGACCTCTCCTCAGCTCCGCTTCAGCCAGGGATCGACGCTCGACCTCGACTCCGTTTCCGACTGACGATGAGTGCACGTGAGCTAGGCGTGACCAAGGGATCCCAACCAATCCCTTGACCACGTTGACCGATCAGCTGTCGGTCAACGATTCAATGGTGAGAAAACACCCGTAAACAGTTTGTATCCAAACTTTCCACTTCAAATGAGCTTTCCACAAATCACTTGGAGCCCGGTGCACACATCAATGCTAAGGACAATGTGGTGAAGCACGACAGGGCGGACTACGAAGTGCCATTGATGAAGGATGACTTCACCAGTTTGTTGCCGGGTGGAAAAAGAGAAGGACTCTATGCACCGAGACGTTCGGAGCATAGAGTTGACAAGCTTCTAAAAATGGGAACGAAGGAACACTGAGGTGAGATAAGATGATTTATAAATTCTTTTTTTTTTCAAATTTGGAATTTATTCACATCCATACACCGAACTTTAGGTGTATATAGCAATACGTGGAAAAATACATTCGGCCTCAAAGTTACCAGTGCTAGCTAGACTTGTTCAATCAACCTACACCTTTAAAAGACCTGAAATCAACAGGGGCAAAGCTTGGACAAGATGTCATGTAGTGTAGCAATGACAAAGAAATTGTTGTTGTTGATCACAAAGCAGACATACCTCAAACTTGCTCACCCTTCTAAAGGGAGGACAACCATCTCATCTCCCTTGTATGTACATGTTTTGGTGTTTGTGTGAGGGAAGGGATGTGCATGCATGTGGGCATCTCATCTCCCGTGTATGTACATGTTCTGCTTGTTTTGCCTTGTGAACAGTTGCTGAAATAACTTAACCCGTAAGACTATAATACAAATTAGTCAATGGGCAATGTAAAAAAGACCAAAGGACAATGTACATATATCCTACTAGAACGAAACATCAGAACTAGTCCGATGTCCATGAGTAGCAGCAAAACATAGGCTTAGAATGCATCCATCCAGCCTCCTTTCCTAACAGGAGTTCCATCTTCTTTAACTACTCGAGTTGGACTGATAATTAAAGGCTGACACGATTCTTCGCCGCTCATGAAGATTACATGCCAAAAAACCCGAGCTCACGAGGTGGTTAGTTTAGGTTCCAAGTGAAGACTGAAAGAGAGGGGAGAAGGAGAGAGGCAGTTGGTTTAGGTTTCTTGAGGGAGAGTGAAGAAGGGTGCCATTGAATGGGATCATATTCATGCATGGGATTGCATTAATATTGGAGTCTGGGGGCACTGTTTGGTGACAAGGGATAGCAGCTGGCGGTCGCACGAAGGGACCCACACGATTTCTTTTCTGGCGAATTGACGAGCGGGCCCATCCCACCGCTTTACGTGAAAGAAGCAGCGGCTCGTTCTCTCTTCCGTCGCGTCAATCCCTCAATTCGACGTTTTATCACAATGTTTTCCGTGTCTACACCGTTGACTGGCCGGTGTATATATCACGCCTCAAACTTAATCCCCAAATGGAAAGGACGGTGTACTTGTTAACACATTGGACCGGCCTACGAAGCGGATGGAAATACTCTTTTAAGGAGGAGCCCATTTGTAGCGCTGGGCTAAGCCCAATAGCCTGGGCGGAAATAAATGGGTAGCCATTATCCTCATTCCCGGAGAGGATCTCGCCGTTATGAAGGAAGAGCCATTACGCGTTGACAGGATGGGAAATCATCATCTATAAATAGAAGAAATGACAACAGAAGGAGGGTTCAAGCTCCAGAGATACGAAAACACTACAGTACTCTGGCAACTCATCCTCTTTACTTCCACTTTATATTTCTTTCTCTATAGCTCGGCGATACAGTATCAAATCGACCTCCCAATAGGTCAGTCTTGGCTGTCCCGAGTCATCTTAAGTCCCTTACTGACTTAAGCATCGTATGGGATTTGGGTCGGAACCCAGATTCGACCCCCCTGACGATTTGTCTGTGCTGCAGATAACTCGACAGATTACTCGGAGTGACTCGGAGTTAGGTCGGGCTGCATCCAGATAGCTCGGACTTGGCTATCCCTGACCCGGGTTCCAACTACCGCGGATCCCAATTCACAGCTGACGAATGTCCACGTCATAAGAGGCGTCCTCGTTAGTTCCACCTCACTGTTCGAAGATTTCGTTTGTCAATAATACCCAAGCAAGACGCCGTGAATCTCAGCATTACAATCGGGAATTATGGCTGATATTTATGGTGAATGGACGAAAATGGTTAAACCGCACCGTCAAATGAGTGGAAAATCCGGGTCACAACTAAATGCCAACCCATTCATTAATAGCATAGTTAATCCTTTTGTCGTGCTCACTAAAACAACGGAGGCATATGTGAAAGTTATGGGAGCAACTACAAAGGAAGGAATGTTTCAAAAAGTAAATATGAGTATATGATGAATGTCAGGGAAGAAAGGGGGTGCTAAACTACCATGGGACTCTCTGGGTATAAAAAGTAATAGAATTAGTGAAGGGGGAGCCCATAGAGAGAATACGAGTCTGCAGGCCCAAGCCAAAGTGATAAATAACACGGGAGAAAAAGGACGTGAAACCATTTGGGATATTATGGAGATGGATCGTGGGAATGGTTATTGTTGAGTATTGGTGTTTCATACCAATCTTATTTTGATGATGATCACAACATTATATTGTTGCTAATGAATCTCATGTTTTAGTCTCTCAGTTTATTTCAAGGATATCTTTCTTGGAGACTAATCACTTGGTGTAAGGATGGACATCATGTGAAGAAGTGCCAAAGTTTGGACTCAAGGAGTGCCAAAGCTTGGAGATGGTGGAGAGCAATCAAGGTATCAAGATTGAAGACTTAGACTCTTAAGAAAGTATTGTAATCCATGTAATTTACTTTATTGCTTTCTCTCTCTTTTGAGACTCGGGTTAATGTAATGCCTTGCTAGATGGTTTGCTCATTCATGCACATGCATTTAACCATCTTAGTGAACCTTAGGATTATCATAGAATCCAACCCAATAGGTTCACTCTGTCCAAAGACTCACTTGGAGTCTCTGGTTTTCCGTCAGTCGCCTGTTGAGGGAAACACAGCCGACTGGGTGATTTTCAGTCGCATGTATATCCTTCTACAGTCGCCTGATATGCACAGCTCAAGTCAACATTTCAATTGACTCAAACATGAGCTTTACGCACAGTCGTTTGTCGATCTGTTTACAGTCGTCTGTATACTTACAGTCGCCTGTCTAGCGTAAGTGCAATCTCTGCATCTCTTTGTCTTCTCTCCATATTATACAGTAGTCGACTGATGTAGAATGTACAGTCGCCTGACTATTTGACAGTTGACTGTGGTATTAACATCAGTCGCCTGTGCGAAGAATTGGAGAAAGAGTGCAGCTCTCTGTTTCGATCCATCCCCTGCAGCAGTCGTCTGCTGAAGGATTAACAGGCGCCTGTCATGTTTGTCAGTCGACTGTATTGACTTTATCAGTCGACTGTCCTGGCTCAGATTATAGCCGTTGGATATTTTCTAGCCGTTGATCAGTCGACTGTCTTTTGATCATCAGTCGACTGATCCTGTCGTTTTCACCCAGTTTCTAGCCGTTGCAGATTTGTTCTTTTGGCTGTTTCTTTGGGGTTTTGGGCTTGATATAGGATTCCTATATATATGAGTGTGCTGCCATCACTTGAGAACTCTGGACAACACTTGATAACTCTTGACTCCATAGAAAATCTCAAGAGATCAATAAGCCACTCTCAAGCTCCCTCATTTCCCTCTATTAAGCATTCATCTTCCTTCATGCATTGAAGTCCAGCTCAATGGAAATCATCCAAGTGCTCTCAAGCATATTCCAACACTTGGAGATCCTCTTCCATGCATTGCATTCATTCATGAGTAAGCATCTCAAGGCATAGGTAAGAGTATTTACTTTACAGGGTGTAATTTGTTTTCCTATTTCTCTTTGTGGGATTAGGATACTCTCTTTGTGGGAGTTTCTCTCTTTGTGAGAGGTTGTCTCTTTGTGGGACTAGGGAATTCTCTTTGTGGGAATTAACTCTCTTTGTGGGAGTTCTAGTGTCCCAGTGTAGGGCTAACCCTAATTCTCTGAGGGGGAGTTAGTGATTCTCTGTGTGGGAGTCTTGATCCTTGTGTAGGATTGGTTGGGTCCTTGTGTAGGGCATAAATCCTCTTTGTGGGGTATCTCCTTGTGAGATTTGTATTCACTTCTCTGTGTGGGATTATAGTGAATATTGGTGTGGCTGGATGTACCCAAGTTTGGGGAACCAGGGTAAAACTTTGTGTTTGCGTTTGGATTGATTATGCCATTTAATTCCTCTTGCATTTATAATTCCGCATTTGCAAGTTAAATTTTAATTGGACAATTTTATTGCCATTACACTATTCACCCCTCCTCTAGTGTGTGTTGTTAGTATTGCAGGGGTTAGACGATCCCTACAGTTATAAAGCCAATGAAACTCAGACAAGACCCATTACACAGCCAAGCAAGCAACAGTGGATTCCCAGGTGTTAAGGCCAAAATTGACCGAGACAGTTGTCAAGCTGACGTAGACTCGAGATGCTGAGTCGGAACCTTGTCAACAGTTGGAGTGGGACCCTGGTTGGAAGAACCTGTGTCGGATGATGGTAGTTGATGATGGTGTGATGCTTGATCGACCTTCGAATAGCAGATGAGTCGATCGTTCGAGGCTAGGAAGCTCAATGACGACCATCGATGCTGGATGATGACCGTCAATCTGCCCCATAGGGACACGTTGGGGGGGTCGGATCTGGGTTCCGACCCAAATCCCCTCCGATACTTAAGCTAGTGTGAAAACTTAAGGAAGATAGGGAGCTTGGTGCAGCTGAGATCGACCCACGCAGGTTCGTCAAAAGACTGGGGGCGCAAGCTCAAATGTATAAGAAGTATCAGCTGAGAAAGTAGAGTTCTATGTCTTAGATCTCGTACCTTGGAAATGGGACATGTCCCTCTATTTATAGGCGTTCAGGGTCCCTTTCGAGACGTTTGGATGATAACGGCCATCCATAAAGGGGCCACGATCTTCCCTCTTTAATAGGAATGAATGTTGCGCACGTCCCCGCGATTTACGAGCCCACTTTTAATCCCACGTTCGAGTGGACTCAACGGTCGACTGATCATTCGGCTTTGACTGAGTCGATATCGGGCTTCTTTGGTGGGCCTTGCGAGCCTTAGTCATCTGTCGGTCGAGTTATCTCGAATGCTGGCCCAATGATTCAACAATGCCCCCCGTCGCATGACCTTGAAGGGTCCATCCGCTGAAGTCAACCGACGTTACATCGCATTAATGGGGCTCTGCAGTCGAGAAAATAACACTTGAGTTCTAGGCGTCAAAATGCCCGCCTCGTCGATTCAGATGATTTTTCGGTTAGAAGTCCAAGACATTCTGAGCTCTTGGATCTCTGACGCGTGTTCCATCATGCGCTTGTTGCCTCGCCCATATAGGATGGTTCCAACAATAGATGCGGAGGTCATTCTCTCGATTCAGATTTTCTTCCGCTCAAAAGTAATGGCTTCGTCCTCCATCCCCGCCTCTGGAAGGAGCTTGGTCACAGCCATGCAGAAGAATCGGGAAGGGGTCATGGAGCCGGGCTTGTTGGCGAATGTGAGATCCAACGTCAAGGCTGGTTAGATCGCCGAGCTTCAGAGGAGTTATGTCCGTCTCGATTACCAAATTACCTGGGAGGGACGAGAGGGCTCATCGTCCTGGTGATCGGGAAGCGGGGGTTTACGTCAAAGCCTTCGAATGATGCCTTCAGTTTTCCATGCACCCCTTCATGCGGTACTTCCTGTGTACCCTGAACATCTCCCTCTACCAGTTAATGTCGAACGACATTGGCATGATGATGGGCTTCATAGTTTTGTGTGTGACGAAGGGGATTGAACCATCCATGAATTTGTTCAATCATGTGTTCTCGATCCCTTCCCTCAAGACCCCGGGCTGGTATATGATAATGGCTCGCCGAGGCAAGAATCTGTTGGAAGATCTTCCCACCTCCAATCCCAAATGGAAAGACGAGTTTGTGTTTGTGGTTTTCCAAGGGGATGCAAGCTTCTGCACAGGTTGGGGCACCCCTAATTTGGGACCTACCGAGGATAAGCTGCTGACTAGCGAGGAGAAGAAAGCCGTTGATACTCTGACTAGTCTAGCAGAGGGTATGCGGTCGATCAAGTGGCTGTGGTCGGACAACGTGCTGTGTAGGACCGTGTGGACGAAAGGTTGGTTCGATCATGCCTGCTAACTGTTTGACCTTCGTTCTTCGACCTAATTTGTTTGTTGCTCTCGCAGGTATGGCTAGTATGGACTATCAGGTGGATCCCGCCTTGAGGGAAGCAGTTGAGACTTCCATCAAAGAGGCGGAGGCGAGTATGTTGTCTCCCTGGACACCGACCGTAGGGGAATTGTCAGCCAAGCCGTCCGGGGATCGTCCCATGCTTGTCGAGGGGGTTTCTCAGGTGGCCCGCCCTCAACATAAGAAGAAGAAGAAAGGGACCACCTCCGAATTTGAAGTAGTTGCACTGGAGGGGACCAAGAGGAGGCGGAAAATCGTTCTCAGCGACTCAGAGTCGTCTGGGTCGAATGCAGCTGCAGAGCAGGTCTCCCGGCCTGGGAATGATACTCTTCACGCGGGAGACTCAGGGAGGACTCAAGTTCCATCGGAGCTTCTTGTGCACAAGGACTCCTGGCCTTGGGGGGCTCTGTTCTCTCGGTAGGGCTGTCTGAAGATATCCCTGACGAGTATAGGCCGATTTTGCTGGAGGGCCGATCTCCTCAGGCCACATTCGACTGCTCCGAGGAGGAGCTCGTCCGGGGGGATTTTCGTTGAGGCGTGGAGATTCCGCTCTTCTTAACTGCAGGACCGCCTCCTGCATCGCTGAGAATGCGACCCTTCCACGGGACAGGGTTGTCGTGGAGAGGGTCGATTATGAGCGGCTTGCGTCAATAGCCGTTCATGCCAACGTCCAGATAATTATTGCTCTAGCGTCCCTTGTAGGTGATGCCAGCACACATGCTTACCGTCGTATGTTCTTTGCAGGTCCTCGTGGCGACCGCGGCGTTGCGTCGTCGTGCTCCGGTGGTTGCCAATCATGGTGTCACCCTAGAGGCCGTTAGGTCGAGAGTGGAGAGATCTCAGGCTGAGCTGGCTAGAATCAGCCTTCTCTCCGAGACAAGTTGGATCGCATTCGGAAACTCGAGCACTAGTTAAGCAAGTCTCGTAGGAGGGTGTATGAACAAACCGCCCAAAGAAAGCGAGCAGAGGACGCTCTACTGGAGGAGAGAGTCGAAGCCGAGGTCATTGCGGAGAGGGCGATTCGGGAGTTCATGGATTCATTTCCTGACTTTGACGAGCTATACAAGGGAGGCTGCGAGCGATGTCGATTTGTAACGCCCCACTCCCCAAGATCTGTCACAGGTTCTCCCAGAGCAGCGAGTGTTACGATTGGAGAAAAGGAAGAATACAAAGAATCTGACAGGTCACTGCGCACTGCTGGGATAGTACCTGTAATGTTCACTAGAACAACTCAACAAACACAGCACAAAACCACACGGCGAACCAGAGAAAACACTGAACAAACTCAGAGACACCAACTAAACCAAGGGAAGCCCATATCTTTATAACATCACCAATGTCCATTATACATCTATATATAGATACAATATCTCACTCTGCCCAAAGCAAAACCCCATGAGTACAAGTCTCTCATTGTCACGCCCTGCTTCCTTAATATGGAAGGCGAGACGTGAGGAGGTCCGCTCAGACGTGGCACTGTGAAGCTGCAGTCTGATAAGCGTCTGTAAAAATTTCGAAAAGTAGCAGGTCCTTGCATTGCGACGAAACAATAAAGCAGATAAAAGAACATCCACCAATAACATCCAACAAATATTACAACATCACAGAATAGTCACAAAAATACAAGTCTGAACAATAGGCCTAAAGCATGGCCAAACAAAACAAAGAGAGATAGGTGCTAACAGCAACTAAGGAAAGTTAACAACTAAGTGGAGACTCCAAACGAGTCTAGGACTGGTCACCGGTGTCCTCGAACTCGGTCTCTGCAGGGACCTCAAACTCAGCGTCAACGAACTGCTCGTCCTCTGCTACATGCTCTGTCTCAAAGCCTGACATGTGACACCCAAAGAGAAAAGGGCACATGTCAGCAAAAATCTCCCAAGGGAAGCGGAGAACTTTTGTGCAAGGATACGAATATAGAAAAGCGACTAGCAGTTCTAAACATAATGAAAAGACATGACATTTAAAGATTGCAACAGTTAAGATGACATGATGAAACAAGCATGCACGTCGTAGCAGAAACTACGAAAACACTATTTCACGATTCACGAATCACTGATTTATCACTTTGTGCACAGGGTTTACGCCTTTTGGCTGAAGTGGCTGTACGGACACACTTCTACGCTCAAGTAATCGCTTAACCATACCCCTCCACGTGTATCGAGCGTTGGTTTCCCAACAACACTGTGCTCGCTTCTGGATCACGAGCCAGGAAGTGTTTTTCAATATGGCATAGGGTTGTGCCCGCAAAAGCAGGTGCCTAGCCTCAATAGCAATAACATTTGTAGCGTGTGCTACTCAATCACGAAGGACACATGATGCATGACATGACATGGTAATGAGCAGTTAAAGTGCGTACAGTTAATTGAAAGTAAACGTGACATGACAGCATGAAAAGATAGCATGGTAAAGGTGTCGGATCTAGCTTCGTTGTCAAGCTAGATCTAGTAAGGGCGTCTAGGCGACTATCATTTCATCGCCTAGTCTCTTTTACGCTACTACACAAATTGGCCTAAAACATGGCCTAAATAATTACTGGCAAGTATCACTTGCCTGTTTCCGGTGGTATCGGTTGTCGTTGGGTTCGTCTTGACGGGTACTACTTATCGGTATATCCGGTTCTCTGTTTTGGTTAAACACCGAGTTACAATCTGTTTTAACATTAACTAATAAAACTATAACTGAAATTAATTAGCTATTATCACTTGACCAATTATTACACCAAGGCTTATTAACTTATCTATGCTTTAACTATCCTATAGCTTGTACACAGATCATAATCCCCCCCTTCCCCAACTGCCACTATAACCTCATCATTATTCCCTTTTTATTTACATGGACTTCCCTTATACTCATTTTTTTATTCAAAAAAAACCTACTCCCATAATTAATTCCATGTCTCCCCTTTTATTCATTCTTTAACCCTTCATTAAAACTCCTAGGCTGTCACTACTTTAATCATTTTTTTTAATTAAAACAACCTACTCCCATTATTACTCTCTGTCACACACTTTTGTTTTCATGCTTTAAGGCCTCTCTCTCTCTCTCTCTCTCTCTCTCTCTCTCTCTCAAGTCTTCATCAGTTCTGTTCTTACGTTTTCCTCTTTTTTTTATTCCATTCGTTTGCAGGAAACAAGGGAAGCTCACGCAAAAGCTAAAGGGGAGGGGTTGTCACCTTGCACGACGGGGAGGAAGAGGCATCGGCGGTCAGGGGCACAGGGGCGGCGGTTTCACGGCGATGCCGGCGGCACGCGCGTGGGTCTCTTCCGACGGCGTGGCGGCGCGGGCCGGTGGCTGGTGGGTCCAGGCGACGCGCGCAAGCGGGGAGAGGGTGGTGCGGCCAAAGGGGAGGAAGGAGGAAGATGATGGGAGATGAAGGTTGAGGGTTTTGAAATTTGTTGTGGTTTGATCCCTGAAATTGATTTTTCTTTGGGTTTGTTTTCAAATTTTGGATCTGAATTTGTTTTCAGATTTGGGTTGATTTGGGTTTGTTGCTTTGTAGTTGGACTTAGGTTTGTTGGTAGAGGAGAGAAGGATCAGAAATGGGGTTGATGTTTGTATTGATTTGGGGAAGATTTGTTTGAGAGTTTGGGGAAGATTTGGTTTATTGGTTTGAGAAATCTGATGTAGGATTTTGGGTTGAAAAAAAAAAACAGATTTTGGGAATGATTTAGGGATGATTTGTTTCTGGTTTGTGGAATGATTTTGCAGGGTTTGTTCATCAGGGAGAGACCGTTGGCTTAAGAAGATGAGCAGGGGAACACCCCCTCAATATTTGTCAAAGCAACATTAAATCAATTAGGATAGAAGTTATTACTATCTTTAGACTAATGAGGGAAAGAGAGACGTATAGCTTTGTTTAAACAAAAAAAGAAAGCCTAATTTGACTAACTGAATATTTATTTGGCAACGTGTGTTTTGTCATTTTAGGTAGGGTTAAAGTAAAAACGTAATTAAGTAAGTTTTAATAGTAATAAATAAAAGGAGAGGAGTAATTTGTGAACGTAATTAAAACGATTTAGGAATTTGTAATTAGTAAATTTTAGATGTAATTAATAAAGTAATTAGTGACAGTAATTAGCAGGATAATGAGTTAAATTATTTTAGTTAAACTTGTTGGTAAATAATGACGACACGGTAGAATGAAAACAGTGCGAGCGTTCGCGTCGACATGTACGGACGAAAAGTAAACTCGATGACTAAAGAAAAAAATACATGTACGTAAAATCGAAAACACGCCTAAAAATACTGGCCGTTACATTCTACTCACCTTAGGAAAAATTCCGTCCTCGAAATTCTTATCAACTAAGGAGCAGGAAACAAATATGGATAACGCTCTCGCATTTCATCTTCCCGCTCCCAGGTAGACTCTCCTGGCGAGTCACGACGCCACATCACTCTGACTAGATCAACAGTCCTGTTCCTGAAGACTTTCTGACGTTGATCTAGGATCTCCACTGGTTGCTGTTCATACGTTAGATCTGGTCGAATTGTAATCTCAGAGTAGTCCACAGCATGAGAAGGGTCGCTGATATAACGACGGAGCTGGGACACATGAAAGACGTCATGAACTCCCTCCAAGGACGGTGGCAAAGCTAAGCGGTAAGCTACTTCTCCAACTCGCTCTAGCACATCGAATGGTCCAATATATCTCGGACTAAGCTTGCCTCTCTTCCCAAATCGAATCACTCCTCGGTTTGGTGAGATCTTCAGGAACACATGATCTCCCGGTTGAAACTCCAGAGGACGTCGTTTAGCATCTGCCCAATGCTTATAACGGTCTTGCGCGATCCGAATCTTGTCTCTGATATCTCGCACAACATCAACTGCTTCCACTATCATCTCTGGCCCCAAGAGCTCTCTATCATCGACGTCATCCCAACTCAGTGGCGATCGACATTTCCTTCTGTAGAGAGCAGCAAAAGGCGCCATGCCAATGCTCGCCTGATAGCTGTTGTTGTAGGAAAACTCCACCAGGTGCAGATGATCCTCCCATGAACCCTTGAGATCCAACATGC
The DNA here is from genome assembly GCA_030789695.1 of Scilla litardierei. Classification (NCBI taxonomy): domain Eukaryota; kingdom Viridiplantae; phylum Streptophyta; class Magnoliopsida; order Asparagales; family Asparagaceae; genus Scilla; species Scilla litardierei. The sequence goes on along the minus strand of CM061137.1, from coordinate 136,496,908 downwards.
ATGCTCTAAGCATATCCTCCAAGATCTGAATGGTACGCTCTGACTGGCCATCTGTCTGCGGGTGAAACGCAGTACTGAACTTCAGACTGGTACCCAGATTGGTCTGCAGACTCTTCCAGAACTGAGACGTGAACCTCGTATCACGATCTGATACAATGCTCACAGGGACTCCATATAAGCGCACGATCTCCTACATGACATAATTCACATCACGACTAATACTAGAAGGAAACTATTAAGGTATGAGTTAGGTCATTACCTCCATATACTTCCTTGCTAATATCTCTGTGGATTGCCCAACTTGGAAAGGTATAAAGTGCGCAGGCTTGGTCAACCGATCAACGATGACCCAGATCGCGTCGTTCTGCCTGGTGCTCCGAGGTAAGCCAGTCACGAAGTCCATCGTGATGTGCTGCCACTTCCACTCCGGAATCGGCAGAGGTTGTAGTAATCCGACAATGCGATGGTGTTCAGCCTTCACTTGCTGACACACAAGACACTTGGCAACGCTACGTGCCACACTTCTCTTCATCCCATGCCACCAGAAATTCTGACGAAGGTCCTTGTACATCTTAGTACCTCCAGGATGAATAGAATAAGGCGAATTATGAGACTCATTCATCAACTCCTCTCTGATATCTCCTGCAGGTACGCAGATCCTACTACCATATCTCAAAGATCCATCCGCGTGAACCAGAAAATCTGTCCGAAGCCCTGCTTCGACTTGTTCTCTGATCTTCTTCAATTTAGCATCTCCATCTTGAGCAGTCTTGATTCGATCCACGATCGTCCATTGAATCTGTATGTTCATCAATGACGATGTGACTCCCGGTAGTACAGCTTCAACATTCATCCTTCGCAGATCCTGCTACAATCTCCACTGAGATGTGAGAGTCATCACTTTAGGCAGTCGACTTAAGGCATCCAGTACGACATTCACCTTCCCAGGATGATATTGTAGATCGATGTCGTAGTCTGCCATTAATTCCAACCATCTACGATGTCTCATATTCAGCTCCTTCTGAGTGAAAATATATTTCAAACTTTTGTGATCGATGAAAATTTTCACTTTCTCACTCAGTAAGAAATGTCGCCAGATCTTCAGTGCAAAGATGACAGCGGCTAGCTCCAAATCGTGGGTCGGATAATTCTTCTCATGGACCTTCAATTGTCACGAAGCATATGCGACCATATGATTGTGCTGGTGCAGAACGCATCCAAGTCCCTTGCCTGATGCGTCACAGAAAATCTCGAAGCCTCCGCTTCTGTCCGGAATAGCTAAGACTGGTGCAGTAGTCAGTCTCTCCTTCAAAGTAGAAAAAGCTTGCTCACAAGAGTCTGTCCAACTGAACTCGACATCCTTCCTCGTCAATCTCGTCATCGGCTCAGCTATTCTCGAGAAATCCTTGATAAATTTGCGGTAGTATCCAGCCAATCCAAGGAAACTCCTGATGTCCGATGCCGATCGAGGTGTAGGCCATTCACTGACTGCTTTGACCTTCTCCGGATCCACTGAGATACCAGCTCCCGATACTACATGCCCAAGAAATGCAATCCTATCCAGCCAGAATTCGCATTTGCTGTACTTGGCATACAGTCTATGGTGACGGAGCGTCTCCAACACTATCATCAGATGTTCTGCATGCTCCTCCTCGCTCTTTGAGTACACCAGGATGTCGTCTATGAAGATCACCACAAACTTGTCAAGAAAGTCGTAAAAGATAAGGTTCCTGAGATTCATGAACACAGCAGGAGCGTTGGTCACACCGAACGGCATGACAACGAACTCGTAATGCCCGTACTTAGTCCGAAAAGCAGTATTGAGTACATCTTCCTTCTTGACTCTGACTTGATGGTATCCGCTCCGGAGATCTAACTTCGAAAATACTCTCGATCCACCAAGCTGATCGAAGATATCATCAATGCGGTGCATCGGGTACTTGTTCTTCACTGTGATCTGATTCAACTCCCGATAATCAATGCACATCCTCCTCGATCCATCCTTCTTCTTTACCAGCAAGACGGGTGCACCCCAGGGAGATACGCTGGGATGAATGAAACCCTTCTGTAGTAGCTCATCCAACTGTTTCCTCAACTCTTCTAATTCTGCAGGAGCCATACGGTACGGTGCCTTCGAAATTGGTTGAGCTCCTGGCATAAGATCGATGCCGAATTCCAACGCTCGATCAGGCGGCAGTCCAGAAATGTCTTCAGGGAAGACGTCTTCGAAATCTCTTGCTACTGCAGGCTTCTCTGGTTCAGCAATCATAGATGCAACGGTCAATCGGTAAGGCTGGGCTCGGAACTTGACAGGTCCAAGCGAACGTCCTCCGCCGACAAACTCGAACACTGGGTGGTCAGGAATTTCGAACACCACTTTCTTCCGGTGACAGTCGATCGTGGCATAAAAAGCTCCTAACCAGTCAATGCCAAGAATAGCATCAAAGTTGGATGGGTCGTGGACAATGAAATTAGCATATAGTTCGTGTCCACTAATCACCAACGGGCATGGTCTACATCCCAGTGCAACCTTCACTACACCATTCCCAGTTGTAATGTTCCAACACTTGGGAAGTGTATAGGTGGGTATCGAGTGTTCGACTACAAACTTCCGAGATAGGATGCACATGGAAGCTCCAGAATCGAACAGGGTCAAGGCCGGGTGAGATGAAACTAATATGACACCTAAGGGTAACATGCAACTAAATTAACATGGATATAACTAATCAGACATAATGCATAAATAAGGAAGACTAGTCTAGGGTTTACCTGCAATAACTCCGTCCTCAGTCTCTGCCTCTACTGCAGTCATCGTGAAGGCTTGCCTCTTAGGCTGAACGGCCTGCTGGAAGCCTGCTTCTGGGGAATGAGAGGTGCTCCACGTCCGGCAGCCACTGGAGCTCTCTGCTGCTGAACTCCATCTGGTGCCTTCCACGGTTGCTTAGTTCTCGGACAGTCCTTCAATGCATGCGTAGCGTCACCACAAACTAATCACTGGCCCAAGAATCTCCTACACTGCTCCTTCACATGACCAGCCTTGCCACAAAAATGGCACATCTTCTGAATAGGCCCACCTGGCCTCTTGAACTGCACGGACTGATTAGGCTTGAACCCAGGCCTAACTACAGCTCTGGCCTGCTCCATAGGCCTCTTCGCAACACCTGAATACTGCCCTCTCCTCTGGTTGGCAATCAGCTCCTGCCTCTTGGCAGCTATCAGCAACTTCTGGTAATAATCCAAGTCCGAAGAGGACATCAGACTCTGCAGCTCCAAAGATAAACCCTGCAAGAATCTCTGAGCTCGATCTTCAGCGGTCTGAACTAAATTTGGCGCAAAACGGCTCAGTCTCATGAACTCTTGGTGGTACTGATCCACCGTCAGATTTCCATGCTTCAGATTGATAAACTGCTGCATCAGCTCCCTCCTGGCAGCTCGAGTGAAATACTCCTCATCAAATCTCGCCTTGAAAGTGGCCCAGGGGATAGGCTTTACCAACATCTGCTCTTCTGACTCCCACCAATTGTGGGCATTGTCCTTCAGTTGCTTCTTTACCAAGTCAACCCATCCAGCTGGGTTAACTTTCGAGAGAAGCAGATTATCCTCTGTGTTGTTCATCCATTCATCCGCAGCTAATGATCCTTCAGACCCAGTGAAATATGACGGGCCCAGCTCCCGAAATTGCTTTGCTCCAGGCTCGAAGCGAGGGGCATTCTGAAGCATGCCCTGCTGAACCTGCATTATCTGATGAATCATCCTCATCATCTCAGCCGTGGTGGGTTCTCTATCAACATCCGCAACACGTCCTGCTCCACCACCAGCTCCAGGTCCACTACCAGCTCCTCGAATAACGCGTCTACCGGCCATCTAAGACAATGAAATGTTCAGATTAGACTTAATCATGACTCGAATGTTATGAATAATTAATTGGATGTTATTATCAATATTGTTGTTCCGATATTTCGCAGATGCAAAGAGGACCTGCATGGGCCACCACTAAAACCTGTCACGCCCCGCTTCCCTAATATGGAAGGCGAGACGTGAGGAGGTCCGCTCAGACGTGGAGCTGTGAAGCTGCAGTCTGATAAGCGTCTATAAAAATTTCAAAAAGTAGCAGGTCCTTGCATTGCGACGAAACAACAACAATAAAGCAGATAAAAGAACATCCACCAACAACATCCAACAAATATTACACATCACAGAATAGTCACAAAAGTACAAGTCTGAACAATAGGCCTAAAGCATGGCCAAACAAAACAAAGAGAGATAGGTGCTAACAGCAACTAAGGAAAGGTAACAACTAAGGGGAGACTCCAAACGAGTCTAGGACTGGTCACCGGTGTCCTTGAACTCGGTCTCTGCAGGAACCTCAAACTCAGCGTCCACGAACTGCTCGTCCTTTGCTACCTGCTCTGTCTCAAAGCCTGACATGTGAAACCCAAAGAGAAAAGGGCACATGTCAATAAAAGTCTCCCAAGGGAAGCGGAGAACTTTTGTGCAAAGATACGAATATAGAAAAGCGACTAGCAGTTCTAAACATAATGAAAAGACATGACATTTAAAGATTACAACAGTTAAAATGACATGATGAAACAAGCATGCACGTCGTAGCAGAAACTACGAAAACACTATTTCACGATTCACGAATCACTGATTTATCACTTTGTGCACAGGGTTTACGCCTTTTGGCTGAAGTGGCTGTACGAACACACTTCTACGCTCAAGTGATCGCTTAACCCTATCCCTCGACGTGTATCGAGCGTTGGTTTCCCAACAACACTGTGCTCGCTTCTGGATCACGAGCCAGGAAGTGTTTTTCAATATGGCATAGGGTTGTGCACGCAAAAACATGTGCCTAGCCTCAATAGCAATAACATTTGTAGCGTGTGCTACTCAATCACGAAGGACACATGATGCAAGACATGACATGGTAATGAGCAGTTAAAGTGCGTACAGTTAATTGAAAGTAAACATGACATGACAGCATGAAAAGATAGCATGGTAAAGGTGTCGGATCTAGCTTCGTTGTCAAGCTAGATCTAGTAAGGGCGTCTAGACGACTATCATTTCATCGCCTAGTCTCTTTTACGCTACTACACAAATTGGCTTAAAACATGGCCTAAATAATTACTAGCAAGTATCACTTGCCTGTTTCCGGTGGTATCGGTTGTCGTTGGGTTCGTCTTGACGGGTACTACTTATCGGTATATCCGATTCTCTGTTTTGGTTAAACACCGAGTTACAATCTGTTTTAACATTAACTAATAAAACTATAACTGAAATTAATTAGCTATTATCACTTAACCAATTATTACACCAAGGCTTATTAACTTAACTATGCTTTAACTATCTTATAGCTTGTACACAGATCATAATCCCCCCTACCCCAACTGCCACTATAACCTCATCATTATTCCCTTTTTATTTACATGGCACACTTCCCTTATACTCATTTTTTTATTCAAAAAAAACCTACTCCCATAATTAATTCCATGTCTCCCCTTTTATTCATTCTTTAACCCTTCATTAAAACTTCCAGGCTGTCACTACTTTAATCATTTTTTTAATTAAAACAACATACTCCCATTATTACTCTCTGTCACACAGTTTTGTTTTCATGCTTTAAGGCCTTTCTTCTTTTCTCTCAGTTCTCTCTCTCTCTCTCTCAAGTCTTCATCAGTTCTGTTCTTACGTTTTCCTCTTTTTTTTTGATTTCATTCGTTTGCAGGAAACAAGGGAAGCTCACATAAAAGCTAAAGGGGAGGGGTTGTCACCTTGCACGACGGGGAGGAAGAGGCGCCTGCGGTCAGGGGCACAGGGGCGGCGGCTTCACGACGATGGCGGCGGCACGCGAGTGGGTCTCTTCCGACGGCGTGGCGGCGCGGGCCGGCGGCTGGTGGGTCCGGGCGGCGCGCGCAAGCGGGGAGATGGTGGTGCGGCCAAAGGGGAGGAAGGAGGAAGATGATGGGAGATGAAGGTTGAGGGTTTTGAAATTTGTTGTGGTTTGATCCCTGAAATTGATTTTTCTTTGGGTTTGTTTTCAAATTTTGGATCTGAATTTGTTTTCAGATTTGGGTTGATTTGGGTTTGTTGCTTTGTAGTTGGACTTGGGTTTGTTGGTAGAGGAGAGAAGGATCAGAAATGGGGTTGATGTTTGTATTGATTTGGGGAAGATTTGTTTGAGGGTTTGGGGAAGATTTGGTTTATTGGTTTGAGAAATCTGATGTAGGATTTTGGGTTGATGAAAAAAAAAACAGATTTTGGGAATGATTTAGGGATGATTTGTTTTTGGTTTGTGGAATGATTTTGCAGGGTTCGTTCATCAGGGAGAGACCGTTGGCTTAAGAAGATGAGCAGGGGAACACCCCCTCAATATTTGTCAAAGCAGCATTAAATCGATTAGGATAGAAGTTATTACTATCTTTAGACTAATGAGGGAAAGAGAGACATATAGCTTTGTTTAAACAAAAAAAGAAAGCCTAATTTGACTAACTGAAGATTTATTTGGCAACGTGTGTTTTGTCGTTTTAGGTAGGGTTAAAGTAAAAACGTAATTAAGTAAGTTTTAATAGTAATAAATAAAAAGAGAGAAGTAATTTGTGAACGTAATTAAAACGATTTAGGAATTTGTAATTAGTAAATTTTAGATGTAATTAATAAAGTAATTAGTGACAGTAATTAGCAGGATAATGTAGTTAAATTATTTTAGTTAAACTTGTTGGTAAATAATGACGACACTGTAGAATGAAAACAGTGCGAGTGTTCGCGTCGATACGTACGGACGAAAAGTTAACTCGATGACTAAAGAAAAAAATACCGGTACGCAAAATCGAAAACACGCCTAAAAATACTGGCCGTTACACTCATCCTCCCGCCTCATTACCCAACTCATATCCCAAACTCCTCAACCATAACTCTAACTCTATCTTCCTTCCTCCAGCTCCATAAACCTGAAACCACAAATTGGAGCACGTCAAAGCGTGTCCAAGTAGGAAACCCAACTCATGCATGTAAATATTAATTTGGAAATGTTATTTTTATTCACCATTTAGTACAAGGCATAAGGGAACCACATACGAGCCAGACAAGGAGAGAAGTAAAAATTACACAAGGAAAGTAAGAATTGCACATTGGAACTAAAAGCAATTAATCATTTAATTAAATTTTGTTTGGAAACCTGGGTGTGTCGTTGAATATGAGGAACTGGACTCCACCCCCAAGATGGGGCTGTAAGGAGCACTCGCCAGTGGTACACGAGCACGGTTTCCTTAACGGGGCCTTTCACTCCACACATTCCCCGACATCGGGGTGCGAGTGAGGGAAACTCCACAACATCACACACATCGTACCCGAAACTGAGTAGGTACGGCAAACACCACAAGTGCCCGAAACTGAGCAAGGTACATAACACACCATCACAATACAGTCCAGTCCTCATACCCACTAATACCCAGTTCTCCCCCAACCCCTTTTCTAGGGTGCTCACCTACCATGTGGTAGACCGAGACAACCCTATAATTTATGAACATTTAAGTTAAATGAGCGAGCATTCCACATTTAGAGAATTGTATTTAAATTACATTAAAGTGACATAAAAGTGCTATAAAGGAAACAATAAAGCCATCATATTAGAAGTGCATGTGTCAACAAGGCTAACATGTCCAAATTGCAATTAAACTTAGAATGCAACATTAAGGTGGCATATTGGGACATGAAGTATGCAACATAAAGGATGCATTAAAATTAAAATAAGAAGTATGCATTAACAACATCTCACTGGTACTATTTTATGTGAATGGAACATCACTTATGGTGGTTTAATTTTAATACAATATGTGGCATGAAAATGCAACAACTTGCATCAGAGGAAGGTGCATTGGCATGGCCTTACTTTCCTCCGTCATTCCACGTAAATTTCATTTGTTTCATCCACATTTGGATCATGCATCCATGTGCTAGGCCCATCACCTTTGCGCCTCTCATAATACGACATGAATATGACAATATTGTCACGCCACTACAAATCTCACAACAATACTTTCATACATCTCCATAGCAACTCCCACAAGCAAATCATTACAAGGTTACTAACTTGCAAGTTAGACATAAACAAGGTTCCACAAATTTCTACTTTCACTTTAGTAACATGCAAATCTAAGAAAAAACAACTTCCATTTGGCACTTACTATCTACCACAAATACAACTTTAGGCAAGACAACCATGCAAGACAACCTCATGCAAGACAACCATCATATATGTGTAGGCAAATGCAAGCTTTAATAACTTTAATTGAGGAACTTGACAGCAAATGTAAACTTTGGTAGCCATATGTAAACTTGAGAGGAAATCACTTGGGGTTAAGAATAAACTTGAGAGGAAATCACTTGGGGCTAAGAATGAAAGATGCATTCCTCATAAACACTAATTTGGAACAACTTATAAATACCAACTTTAGTTAGGAGAGCCATGGAAGGTTCCACCTTTATCTCACTTGGGGCTAAGAATGAAAGATGCATTCCTCATAAACACTAATTTGGAACAAACTTATAAATACCAACTTTAGTTAGGAGAGCCATGGAAGGTTCCACCTTTATCACAAATATTGACATGTTGCTTAATAAAGATGCTAAAGTTCACTTGAATTCAACTAAAAATTTCAACTTTCTTACTATTTAGTGCAAAAACTACAACCACCCTAAATTAATATTTAGAACACCAAATTGGGAATCCTGCCTCTATCTTCTAGGTACCATCCATGCATCTTGACAAAAATCCAATTTCCTATCTCCTTCCAATCTTCAACCATGGCTATGTCTCACACGCACCAAGGAATTATCCAACAAGAGAATAAGAGAGCTTTAACTATGAAACTGAGGGAGGAAATGGCAGTGGACTGTCGGCCAGATCTGGACAGAGTGTGGAAATTTTCGGCCACGAAAGAGGAGGGAGAGGGAGGGAATGGAAAAGGGAGAAAGGAGAAGAGGATGTATTAGTTTCTAGCTAAGATGATCTCTTTTTTCCCTTCTGTTCTGTTTTGTTTGTTTGTTTTTTTAACTCCTTTCTTCTCCATGAAATCCACAGCCAAGGGGTGTGGTTCTGTTTTTTTTTTTTGAAGAGAGAGAGAGAGAGAGAGGAGAGGAAATGGGAGAGGAAATGGGAGGTGTACTAGGTTTCTCTTTCCTTCCTTTCTCCATCTTCCTTCGCCTCCTCCTCCTCTCCTTAATTTCTTCTTTTTTCCTCTTTTTTCCAAATTCGGCAGCAGGGCAAACAAAAGGGTAGGCTGGGTTACGGGTTAGGCTAGGGATTAGGGAATGAGAGAGGTGAGGGGAAAATGGAATTAAAATATCTCTAGAAACCTCTCAACTCATCTTGGGGCTATCCACACACACCTATCATACATATTCATCTTATTAATCTATACACTACCACACCTACTACTACATACACTACAATTTTTCATCCCCATAGGACACACAAGTGTGTTAGGATTATTAGCCGCACAAATTAAATGCAACACAAGATTCATACATGTCAAGTCTTAGCAATGAAATTCAATATTTCATACGTAACCATATAATACCATGTACGTAATATCATATCACTCAGACAAACTACTACTACACACACACAACCCAAAAATCCATACACTAGGTCTTAACATCACACACACTAGGGCATGACATACGCAAATTCACACACACAGGCAATTCCATACAAACATATGTATTTCACATAGGGCGGCATTACACGAATGGAGATGAAGAACCGATTCATTGACCTCTCCGTAAGGATCAACAAGATCCCGGTGATTTTTCTGGACCTTGGTGACGATGAATCGAGCCAAGGCGCGGAGGAAGCTGCTTCCCCCGACGACGCTGCCATCGTGGCTGATGATGACTTACGAGCAAATGCTACGAGGGACACAGAGTCTGCGGCCGTGTTAGATGGAGACCAAGGGCCTAGCTAGCTCGTGTAGGGTCTCGGCGTTTTTAGGCCTATTTCAGAAATTTTTTGAATGTATAGGGGATGATGTAAATGTGAACAAACAAACAATTTTTTGTAATAGGAGTGCCAGATTTCGTCTCTTTGTTTGCTGTCGTGCATATCGTGTGGTGGTCGTAACGCCTAATGGCCACTCGATGGGTTAGGCGGTGCTCCAGGATGATTGAGGATAAACAATCGAACCATGTCTTGAAGTTGATCACCATGTTACATGATAAGGGAGAGATTTCCTCGAATCAAGACTGATGGCATGTGAGTCGTTCAGTAGCGAAGGGGTTGCCTTATCGACTTTCGGCTGACGATATTTAGAAGAGTCGATCAGTGGCGAAGGGGTGGCCCTTCAACTTACGACTGATGACCGTTTAGAAGAGTCGTTCAGTAGCGAATGGGTGGCCCTTTCGACTTACGGCTGATGCTCGATTAGGAGAGTCGTTCAGTAGCGAAGGGATGACCCATTTGACTTACGGCTGACGCTCGACTAGGAGAGTCGTTCAGTAGCGAAGGGGTGGCCCCTTTGACTTACTGCTGACGCTCGACTAGGAGAGTCGTTCAGTAGTGAAGGGGTGGCCCCTTTCACTTACTGCTGAAGCTCGATTAGAAGAGTCGTTCAGTAGTGAAGAGATGGCCCCTTCGACTTACGGCCGACGCTTGATTAGGAGAGTCGTTCAGTGTGAAGGGATGGCCCCTTTGACTTACGGCTGACGCTCGATTAGTAGGGTCGTTCAGGAGAGTCGTTCAGTAGCAAAAGGGTGGCCCCTTTGACTTACGGCTGACGCTCGATTAAGAGGGTCGTTCAGTGACGAAGGGAAGTCCCCTTCGACTTACGGCTGACGCTCGCTTAGAAGAGTCGTTCAGTAGCGAAGGAGTGGCCCTTCGGCTTACTACTGACGCTCGATTAGGAGGGTCGTTTAGTGGCGAAGGGGAGTCCCCTTCGACTTACGGCTGACGCTCACTTAGGAGAGTCGTTCAGTGGCGAAGGGGAGTCCCTTCGACTTACGGCTGACACTCGCTTAGGAAATTCGTTCACTAGCGAAGGGGTGGCCCTTCGGCTTGCTACTGACACTCGTTTAGGAGAGTCGTTCAGTAGCGAAGGGGTGGCCCCTTCGACTTACGGCTGACGCTCGTTTGGGAGAGTCGTTCAGTAGCGAAGGGGTGACCCCTTCGAATTACGGCTGACGCTCGTTTGAGAGAGTCGTTCAGCAACGAATGGGAGGCCCCTTCGACTTATGGCTGATGCTCATTTGAGAGAGTCGTTCAGTAGCGAAGGGGTGGCCCCTTCGACTTACGGATGACGCTCGTTTGAGAGAGTCGTTCAGTAGCGAAGGGGTGGCCCCTTCGATTTGCGGCTGACGCTCGTTTGGGATTCGTTAATAGCGAAGGGGTGGCCCCTTCGACGTACGGCTGACGATCGTTTGGAAAAGTCGTTCAGTAGCGAAGGGTGACCCCTTCGACTTACAGCTGACGCTCTTTTGGGAGAGTCGTTCAGTAGCGAGGGGTGGCCCCTTTGACTTACAGCTGACGCTCAATTAGGGAGTCACTCGCATCAACGTAAGTTTGGGTTTCCCAAAGCTTCCCGAGGATCGGATCCTTTTCAAAGGGAGTTTTGATGGGATAGCTTCTGTAAACTTTACGCAGGCTTAAGGAAGCAAAACTTTATTTGATAAAAGAGACATGCTTTATTGAAAAAAGAGTGACAAAGAAAAACAAAAGGCGTACAGGTATTTCCGAACTTCGTCGGAGCTGTTACAGTCTAACGCCTCTTTATTCGCCTCAAGCTTAGATGGTTTGCTAGTCGATCACCTTGGTGACAGGTGATTCCGTCATCTTGCTCTTCTGCTTTAAGGATCTCTCCTTGCTAGGTGGATCATTAGCAGGGTTCTTGGGGTGTCCTCGCTAGACTAGGGCATCGATCTCTTTTTTGAGAGTCCAACAGTCGTTGGTAACGTGCACATAGTCGTGATATTTGCAGAATTTGATGTCGTCCCTCTTCTCATATTTGCCCTTCTTAGCTGCTCTTGGATCAGCTACTCTCGTGGGGCGTACACGAGGACTTCCGCATTAGGAGTAATCGGATTAGCATAGGTAAGGCGCTCCTTGCTTCGAGGGATCCTTTCCCTGGGCCTCTTGTCTCGAGATTCCTAGCGGGGGGTTCCCGAGGTTGGTTTCTCTCGCCTCGTGTCTCCATGGCGGGAGGGGGTGCTCTTCGCATTAGCTTCGGCTGGTTCTTCTGCCTCCTCGGAGGAAGTGAACCGATCCGTTATGTTGAGCATTTCTGCGACGGTGTTAGGGATGAACTGGTGAAGGGCCCTCCTCAGGTGCTTATTTCGGATCGCCTGTGTGATCGCCACTTTAACGGTCACATCCGGTGTCTCCTCTACATCGAGCCTCTTGTCGTTGAATCTCTGGACGAAGGCTCGGATCGACTCATTCTCGTTCTGTTTGAGCGAGAAGAGGTGTGAAGACTTCTTATTAGTACATCGTCCCGCGACGAATTGTTTGCAGAATATTTCTGTCAATTCATCAAATGAGCCGATGCAGCCGTGGGGTAGCCCTTCGTACCAGATTTCTTCTCTTTTGAACAGAGTAGCATGGAAGGCTCTACAAAGGTACGGCTCGTCGACCTCGTGGAGCAGCATGACATTCAGATACTTATGAATGTGTGACCATTGGTCGCCTCTGCCATCATAAGCTGGTAGAGCAGTGAGCTTGAACTTGGGGAGAGGAGGAGCAGAGATGATATTATCTTTCAAGGGGGTCCTTCAAATCGCGGATCGGACCATTAGGGATCCTCCTTCTCCAGGTTGCACGTAGTTGGCTCCCAAGGATCGGTTCGGGATCTCCTCCATCCTCACGAATCCACCTGCAGGGTTCAGAGGGTTATAACCTGAGGAGCCCCGTACATTACCTGATCTAGGATGCTGCGGGTTGACGACTGGTAATTAGAGGAGGTGGGTTCTCCTTGGAAAACAAAAGCTCGATTGTCGACACCAGCTCCGTTGTATTGGTGGGTCGGGAGGTCGAATTGTGAAGGTTAATCTCCAGTTGATCTGCCCTTGGGTCCCCCAGATCTCGGAGGAGCCCATGGTTGGCGCCAGGTTCGGATTTAGAGGCAGCAACGGCTCATTTAAGGGCGATGGGCTCTCCAAGTTTTGGCGTATTAAAGTCGCCAATACGCCTAGGCTCATATCGACCTGCTCGGTGAATTGGATGAATTCCTTCCGGGTCACCTCAGGCTCCTTCGGGGCCTCTGCTGGTCGTGGTGGTGGTGGTGAGTCTGCGACGTCCTCCACCATGACGCTGTTTGCTTTCGGCTTCTCCTTCGGACCTTCGATCGGTCCGGCATTGCTGGGTCCAGCTGTCATAGCTTCTGGATTTCTTTGGGATGTCAAGCTGGTTAGTGTTTCCCACAGACGGCGCCAAACTATTAAGGCCAAAATTGACCGAGACAGTTGTCAAGCTGACGTAGACCCGAGATGCTGAGTCGGAACCTCGTCAGCAGTTGGAGTGGGACCCCGGTTGAAAGAACCTGGGTCGGATGATGGTAGTTGATGATGGTGCGATGCTTAATCGACCTTCGAGCAGCAGATGTGTCGATCATTCGAGGCTAGGAAGCTCAATTAAGACCCTCGACGCTGGATGATGACCGTCAATCTGCACCACGGGGACACGTTAGGGGGTTTGGATCTAGGTTTCGACCCAAATCCCCTCCGATGCTTAAGTTAGTGTGGGAACTTGAAGAAGAAATGGAGCTTGGTGCAGCTGAGATCGACCCACGGAGGTTCGTCTCAAGACTGTGGGCACAAGCTCGAATGTATAAGAAGTATCAGCTGAGAAAGAGTTCTATGTCTTAGACCTCGTACCTTGGAAATGGGACACATCCCTCTATTTATAGGCATTCAGGGTCCCTTTGGAGACGTTAGGATGATAACGGCCACCCATAAAGGGGCCACGATCTTCCCTCTTTAATAGGAATGAATGTTGCGCACGTCCCTGCGATTTACGAGCCCGCTTTTAATCTCACGTTTGAGTGGACTCAACGGTCGACTGACCATTGGGCTTTGACTGAGTCGATATTGGGCTTCTTTGGTGGGCCTTAGTCATCTGTCGGTCGAGTTATCTCGAATGTCGGCCCAATGATTCAACACCAGGTAGATCTCAGGGTGTGAAATCGGCCCGGCCCAGGCGGGGCGAATCCAGGCCCAGCCCGGCCCGCCGGCCCGGCTGCCTACCCCCCTTTTTAAGCCTCCTGGAGGCTTTTTTGACAAAAGCCCGGGCCGGCCCGACCCATGGGTCGGGCAACTCAGCCCAGCCCGGCCCTGGGGCCGGGCCCGGGCCGCAGCCCGGCCCAGGAATGGGGTCCCGGGCCCTGGTCGGCCCGGCCCGGAACCCGGGCCGGGCTGGCGGGCCCCCGGGCCATTTTGCCACCCCGAGGTAGATCCAAAACCTGGGGGATGTTATGAATCGAGCAAAACAATATAGGATAACCTATCTTGTTAATCCAACAACATTAAAGGCCACCAGATGGAGTAGGAACAGGCGCGCAACAGTTGATGGAGTTCAGCGGCGTGAATGGGGAAGCAGACATCGTTATTGAAACACCTATGGAGCCCATGGGCTTGCCTACTCAACAAGCACAGCCCCATGCGTGTCCATAAGCCGGGGTACATTTCTTCCTTTCATTTTTTTGTTTATTAATGGACCCACAAATTCTAGTTTGAAATTGTAGTAGTGCAAGGAATGAGAGGTTTTCTCGTATTATGAGTATTATGATACGTGACATCAAGCCTTCCTTAATAGTGTGCAAGGAATGAGAGGTTTTCTCGTATTATGAGTATTATGATACGTGACATCAAGCCTTCCTTAATAGTGTTATTGGAGACATGGGTTACTGTAAGGACCCTGGCTATGAGGAAACCACTAGAAGAGGGATTGAATAGTGTTTATAAAATTTAAACGATAGTTATACCAATTTAAATTCCTAGCCAACAATAAATGCGGAATTATAAATAAACCCAAAATGAAACAATGCTAACACAAAGTATGTTTCAAGGGTTCGGATTACCCAAGTCAACTCTCGACTTGTTCCCGGTAATCCTACGTCCCTTTCACCCGGATACCTTCGGATACTCAAGTTAGAACCCAAACTTGAGATTTTCTTTAAACCCATTTGTAGCAACCCTACAAGTGAAATCGAAACACAATCGATGTCCCTGAGTCCCACAACTTGGGATCAAGCAAACCACTCTCACAAACAGAGAGTAAAACTAATATCGAAAGATATGAAATAATGAAATAGTAACACTTACAATCACCTATGCTTTGAAGTAGAACTTGAAGGAGCAAGTGTGTTGTGTGTTAAAGTTTCTTTCAAGAAGAGAGAAAGTCCTTTCTCTTGTCACCACCAATTTCCTGAGGATATCATTTTGATTCTAGGGTGGAGAGCAAGAGAGAGTGAGATTGGAAATCTAGGGCTTTTGGATTTGAGAACTTTGAAAACTTGAAGATGAAAGCTTAGGGTTTTCAAGAGATGATCAAGTAGATGAGTAACCCCCCAATGGAATAATAGAAGCCCTCTTTATAAGTTCTCTAAAACCAACAAACAAAATCCCCAAAAATCCCTTTGAAATTTGTGAAGAAACAGCCAACGGATAGAATTTACACACTCGACAGTCGACTGATGAAGACCCAACAGTCGACGGCTGCACTGTGTCAGAGGGTAGGTGAGAATTCAAACGGTAACTTACCACGTAGGACAGTCGACTGATGAAGGTCTGACAAGCTCCTGTAAACCTAACATACGACTGATAAACCTTCTACAGGCGACTGAGCGAAACATGAGTAAGTTGAGAAATTTCTGCAAGTGTTGGGAAGAAGGGACAGGCGACTGATGTGGTATCCATAGGCGCATGTGCATGAACAAGCGACTGCGAAACCAATATCAGTCGTTTGGCCGAAACTTACTGAGCTTGTCCAACACCAAGTGTTAAGACAATGATCGACAGGTGACTGAAGAAAAATTCACAGGTGCATGTGCCATGGACAGACGACTGTGAAACCGACATCAGTCGTCTGGCCGAAAGAAGCCTAATTAATGATCTTTGGGTAAGAGAGAGACATGTGACTGACTAACAAGTCACAGGCGCATGTACCTTGGACAGGCGCATGTACTTTGTACAGCAGTCGCCTAACGAAAGTTATAGCTGAAAGACCAAAAAACCAAATGATAAAGTATGTGCAAAACAGACGACTGTAGAACAAATCACAAACGACTGTTTGGAGACAGTCGCCTGTAAAACATTCAGCAGTCGCCTGATGAAATCCAAAATGCACATAATTGAGAATTATGAATTGGAGGCCAATGAAATGTGATCTAATGATTTCATAGGACAGAAATAAAGATGTGTGTGTGCTCCAACATAGTTCTACTTCTAAGCTACATACTAGAAGAGAATAAAATGATTACATCTTGTATTGGCCTCTCTTCTTTCCATAGAATAAGCTTGAAATCTTCTAGGAGCTTCATTCATCATCTTTGATCATCCAATCCACTTTTCACGCTATGATTGATCATTGAGTGACATCCATTGCTAATTGATCTTCATGATATGCTTAGGCAATGGATTAACTGCAAGTAGAGAATTAGTCACAAGTATTTAGGTTTGCTCATCATCAACACCAAATAGGGAGAAGTCCAATACTCAACAGTTACGATTGGCAGGCCCCCAACAATTCTTAAGAAGCGTAACTCGAAGTACCATACTTTGGTTGAAGGTCATGGGTTCAAGGGAGGCATTAGGGTGGCGTGGCAACATCAGGAGGTTTGGATTAACGTGTTGCACACATCTGACCAGTTTATCCACATGTCAATGTTTCTTAAGGGGGAACCTCAATGATTTTTTTATTGCTACTTATCTTAGCCCAAGGTTACAGGAGAGAAGGAAAGCTAGAGAGCTACATAAGAATATAACTGGACCTTGGCTTTTAGCGGGGGACTGAAATGAGATCACTGATATTTCTGAGAAGATGGAAGTGTCTCCACACTTTCACACTAGACAGAGAAGACTTTAGAGATTGGATTAATAGTTGTGAACTTATGGGCATGGGTTGTGTGGGTCCATGCTATACGTGGAGAGGACCGAAGCATGAACATCGCCTCCGGGTTTTCAAACGTTTGGATCGGGTTCCTTTGTAATGCTAGCTGGAGGAACCTTTTCCAAGAGGCTCGTGTTAAAGTTCTAGCAAGGGTCTACTCTAATCATCATCCATTATTGGTGCAAGTGGGGGGGACAGAGAAGCATGTGACGAAAACGCCCATTCCGTTTTGAAGCCTACTGGCTAAACCATAATCAGGTTGCATATTTCTTACAAGATAACTGGGAACCCAAAGTAGATATTCACACAACCCTGAGTAAGCTAGTTGATCCCCCTGAGTAAGCTAGTTGTTCCACTAAACTATTAGAATAGAAAAGTATTCAGCCGTTTGAAAAAAGCATAGAGATAAGCTGAAAGCGAGGCTGGTAGATATACAAGCAGCAATGTCTACGTGGTGGAACCCTTTCCTTGATCGATCGGAACTACACTTACAAAAGGATCTTAACTGGGTATTGTGTTAGGAGGATATATTGTGATATCAAAAATCGCAGGTTGAGGTGATAAAGGATGGGGATCGGAATACAAGCTTTTACATGACAAACTATTCGATGGAGGCACCGCAACAGGATTAGAGCTTTACTAAACGAAGCTGGGGGAAAGGGTGACTGATGAAGTTAAACTCCGGTAGAAGGCCTTCCATTTTTATCAACAGATATATACCCAAGATACACATTGTGAGGGTTTTTTTTGGTACTTGTTGTGAGGGTTATGTATACACTATCCAGGCTTTTCCTGATCTGAAAGATAAGCTTGATCAGATTTTTCTCTAAACAAGTTTTAGACTCTGAGATGGTTAAGGCTATGTTGGGTATGGGGGCGTTGAAATCACTAGGTCCTGACGGGTTCAATGCATAGTTTTACCAACACAATTGGGGTATGATAAAATGCAATTTTGACACCTATTCAGAGAAGTGATCTGGCAACAGAAACATGTTGAGGAGATCAATAAAACATTCATGGTGTCGATTCCAAAAATCTAACATCCTGGAAAAAAAATTGCAAGTTCGACCCATTTCACTGTGGAATGTTACTTATAAATGTGTTACAAAGATTATTGTGAACAGACTCAAGCCTATTTTGACTAAAATCATCACCTTACCAATTAAATTTTATATATGGCCGAGTCATACATGATAATGTGATTGTGGCTTAGGAGATGATGCATACTCTACATAAGATGAATGGAAAAAAGAAAAATATGGACATAAGGGTGGACCTGAAGAAGGCGTATGACAAACTTCAATGGGATTTTGTTGAATCAGTTCTAGGGGAGGTGGGTGTACCTGAGAGTTAGAAGAATGTGATTATGAGAAGTATTTCTAGTAATTCCATATCAGTACTCTGGAATGGCAACAATACCGCTCATTTTAATCCATCACGTGGAGTTTGACAAGGGGGCTCACTTTCTCCATATATCTTCGCTAAGTGTATGGAGAAGTTAGCACATATTATTATGGACTCTGTAAACCCAAGGGATTGGAAACTAGTTCAAATCGGCCACTATGGTATCAGTGTTTCACACTTGATATTCGCATATGATTTATTGTTGTTTGTTAAGGCTTCAGTCTCTCAGAAAAAATATTCAACAATGCCTAGGAGTTTTTTGTGAAGCCTCCGGACAAAAGCTGAATGATGCTAAGACGAGTATTATGTTCTCCAAGAACATGGCGAGACATGAAATTACTCAAATTCTCAATAAGCGTGGGTATAAGGAAACCAAAGATTTGGAAATGTGTTTGGGGATTTATGTTGCATTTGGGAGAAATAAACATAGATGTGAAGAAGTCCTGAAGATATTTGAGACTAAGCTTAGTGGATGTCAAACGAAATGTTTGTCCATGGCAATGCATATAACCATTACCAAGTCGGTATTGGCTAGTATGCCAATTATATAGATGCAATCCCAAAAAATCCCACGGCATATTAGTGAGAGATTGGAGCACTTGAAACACAATTTTATATGGGGTCATGGCCCAGAGGAGAGGAAAAGGCACACAATTAAATGGGATATGTTGTGCCAACCAAAACGAGACGGGGGCTTGGGAATCAGGAAGATGGAAAGTTTGAATCAAGCTTGCTTAATGAAAATAGCATGGTGTGGCTTACACAACCAGAAGGCCAGGTGTGTTAGATACAGTGGATGACAAACTAAACACTAGAGGGTGGTGATTAGTGTTTTTAAAAATTCTTGCACAAATAAAAGGTAATCCCTCAAGTTTAGCCTATGTTGCTCGATAGAGTTACATACTCAAGAACCTAATCAACACAAGTAATGCTTGCAATGAACTTAGAGTAAGATGCACATCGGAAATAATAGACAATTATGCAAAAGCAAGAGAGTAAGGAAAATCACAACGTAAACACCAAGGGTTTTATTTTGGTTTACCCTCCCTTGGGCTACTCCAGTCCCCAACAACTTGTCGAAATTTCCACTGTCCAACTCTCTTCAACAAGAGAGCAAATGCCTCACGAAGAGGTCTTTCAATACACTTGCCTAGCTCCGCTTACTATGTCTTCCCAATACAACAATTTTCCTCTCTCCAAAGAGGACATTCACAAAGGCTTTTCAGTACAACAAAATTAAATACCAAAACACTTACCATCACTTACTAAGTAGGTTTACAAACCTCTTAAAGATGGTTGGTGGTGCTCACAAAATCCTATAGCCAAACAGATTGGAACTTTGATTGTGGCTATGGAATCCTATTTCTTCTTTGTTTCTTGAGAAAATGAAGATTAAAACATAAGAAAATCAAAGAATGATTTTGATTTGTTTCTCTTGAAAATGAAGATTAAAACTGATAGAAATCAAATCACTTAAAATCCAAGAATCAATGCTTAAAAGCTTTCGTAAAACTGAAAACAGCTTGGCTTTGAAATTGTGAGAGAGAGAGAGAGCTGAAAATTGCTTTGAATGCTTAAGAATGCTTAGAAAATTTTCACATTCGTTACCCCCATAACTCCAGCCAACTCCCTCTATTTATATGACTTCCAAACATTCAAAAACAATCCCATAAATACCCTTGTAACGGCTACAAAACGGCTAGAAAAACAAAGTTCCGTAAAATCTGGAAATCTGTCTGATAGTTCAAAATAGTTGACCGTCGTTATGAAGGTAGTCGACTCCCAAAAGAACTGCGGTCGACTCCTTTTGGATCCAGAGCATAGAATTCTTTACCCATGCAAAGTACTCGACTAAAATCAAGAATCAGTCGACTATAATTCTGATACTTGGGTTTTTGGGCTTTAAAACTTCGTGAAATTCTTTCAAAAATAATTTTGAAACATTCTAAAACATTTATTTCGTTTTAATAAGTATTTTGTGTGTGTGTGGCTCCAATCTTAAGGCCCACAAAAGATCTAAGACTCATGAAGAACAAATACATCAAAATACCCAATTAGGCTTCTTGATGCTTTTGAGTGTTTTCCTCTTCATACCATAGTTCCACCATAACTCCTTGGTCTTGGTTTCACCGTTTCTCAAAGCTTTTGTCTTGACTCCTTACTTTGGCTAAGTTTCTTAGCTTTGTTGACTTTTTGTTAGTCTTTGTTGACTTTTGATATGAAACTCCATTTTCCTTTACTTTATAATATCTACACACTTAATGATATAGATTAATAATAATCATTTGTTGATCATCATCAAAACTTCACTGGGGATGTTCAATATCCAATAATGTGGGCAAAGCTTCTTTATGCCAAGTATGGTCGGGGCCACAATTGGACTAGAGGCATGGTTATTAAAGATGGCGATTCTCCGTACGGAAAGAACATTGGTAATGCCTGGAATAATCTCATGTGTTACTTGAAATGGAATATAACTGATGGGGGCAACAACCGAATGTGGTTGGATCCTTGGGTGGAGCTAGGGGGTTTGCTTCAAACATTTACCAATGCATCGTTACCAGAGGCAGAGTTACAAAACACGATTAATAAGTATCACACAGTTTCAAGGGATTGGGATTGTGCAAGGCTAAGTATCTGGCTGCTTATGAAAATGCTTTGGAAGATTGCTCAAATCCCTCCTTCGTGCAATAGTATGGGCAATGAAACTTATGTGGGGGTGCAAAGGAAGGAGGTCAAGGATGCATATGCAAAGCTTACATTGTCAAACACATTGCAGAACTGGCAAGGATGAAACCTGATTTGGATGTGCCACGTATCTGAATGGATTAGAGTTTTCCTTTGGAATGTTGCACATGATGCTTTAATGACAAATGCTAAGAGAGCTAGATTGTTGCAAGCTTCCCATTTTTGCAACCACTATACGGGGTATACTGAACACACTCTTCATGCTTTACGGTACTATCCAAGGGCAAAGGATATATGGACAAGGCATGTCAATAAAGATATAAGGAAGAGATTCTTAAGAACACAAATGAAAGAGTGGCTATTGGACAATCTGTCATATGCGCAAATGGAGTGGACAATTTTGTTGGGGGTCGCCACCTGGTATATATGACCAAAGAGGAACCTTTATGTGTTTAATGAGTAGCAAGATAACAAAATTCTCTTTTGATTGGATCAAGATGGAAGCGAAGAAGATGTTGCGGGTTGCTAATGGGAAACATCCCGATAATTAGAGGGTAAAGAGGTTCCTAGCATGGGAGCCACCACAAAATTTGGGGGGGGGGGGGGGGGGGGGGGGGGGGGGGGGGGGGGGGGTGGGGGGGGGGGGGGGGTAAAAGTGAACTCAAATGATGATGTGACAGATCATGCAGCAGCATGTGGTGTTATTATGCAAGGATGTCAAGAAGAGTGGTTGGAATGAGTGGCAAGAAATCTTGGCTGTTCTTCGGCTATAGTGGCAGAGTTGTTGGGGGTTTATGAGGTGCTCTTCCTTGCATGGGAAAAGGGATTCAAGAAGGTACTGCTTCACACGGATTCATCAGTGGCAACCACTGCAATTCTAGGTGGCAGGAGTACCTCCATTAGCGAGCATCCAATGTTTAAACGAATTTAAGGATTGCTAGAAAGACCATGGACGGTCAAAATATCGCAGGCATACCATTAAACAAACATGTGTGCTGATTGGTTGGCAAAGTATGTGATGAAATTGACTATCGGTTTACATGTCTTTAATGAGACTAATGAGACTCCTCCGGAGTATTTCCTTGTAAGGGCTGATGTACAATGTGTTGGGTATGTGTTGGGTTTGAACGTTTTGTACACCTAATTTTCTTTTTTAAAAGGAGCTAAGCTCCTCCCTTTCTACCAACAAAATAAAAAGAAGATCAATGGCTAAAAAAATCCAAGGTATTATTTATTAAACAGTATCAATTGATTCTCAAAACCAAAGAACAGGCAACGGTCGAATTCTCAAAAACTATCTCCATCTTCTCTCTCCAAGAACTGCTAAATCTCACTGGCCTGAATCTGAAGGAGATCCCTGCGGCCGGAAAAAATAACCGAGGGCAGGGCCCGGAAGATTCCAGTCCAAGTATGTACATGAAGAGAGCTTTCTTTCCCTCAAAAATATGAAGAGGTCCTGTTCTCATCTAAGTTTGTATATTATTTTTTTTTGCTTGCTGTTTAAGCTTCTACATTCCTGCGTATTGAGTGTTATTCTATGATAATTTGATGTCAATCCACAAAATGGATGACACACCCAACTTAATTAGGGCACAAAATCCAAATGCTAGATATTCTTTCAATACTGGAACAATATCAAATGGGTAAATTCAATATGAGAATCCAACAGTAATGCACTTCAAGGGAGGGTGCATGTACTATTTTTTTTGTCAAAAATGAAAAATCTATCACATCAGTCCTCTCTCTCACTCCTACTTTTCCCATTTTTAATAATGAACCATGAATACACCCCACTCTTTGCGGGTGTATATAGCACAGCCCAATGCAAACTAGGGATCGGATTGCTTGGGGCTAATGGAAAGAAGGAAATACTCAGTCGTCCAGAAGAAATTTTGCTTTAGATTTTCTTTTTTGATATTTTCTTAAAAACGTTCTTGCCCATCAGAATCTAGGATCTAAACACACCCGGTCTGATTAGCATAAACAGATACAACTACCGCCCCTCCTCCCCTCTCATCAGAATTCGGAAGGAGCATAACCATAATAAACGGATATGTTTTGATAAAAGACTAAACCAAAGGATGAACTGAACCAAAAACAGGCTGTGACGAGCGGCAAGCATATGTCTCACACACGCGCATGCTCATCATGCTTGAAAGAGGAGAGCAATCAACTTCAATGGTGGAAAAAGAAACTCAAAAGAAGGAGCAAGTGGTACCTGATTTATTACGAATCCTTTTAGCAATTCCATGAGTTCATGGGCATTTTCTGTCTTAATCTCTCATGTTTCTTCCTGTTATTCGCCTGCATCATGGAGGAAAAAAATGAAGTTAGATATCAGCAAACCAAATATCATCAGGCATTATACTTGAATCTGCTTCACTAATGGCTATTATTGACCATTATCCAAATCTTTTTGCGTAAACAAACGTTTCTGTCAATTGGCAAAAGCCGGCCTGGTTTCTTTGATAAAAAACGTTGTGCAGATACTGAAAAGTGTACCTGTAAGTACTCTTGATACTTTTTTTGCATGTTCACGCATGAAATGCACCCCGTGCCTATCACCAATCCAACAAAGCAAGCACGGTCACACGAAAAAGATGGCAGAGTAGGAGAAACTAGTAAAACTAGACTCTAGTCCTTGCTAACAAACTTACTCTCAAACTATATGCATGACTTTCCACCACCTCGGTAAAAACTCTCCCTTCATCCATTGTGTGTGTCCTTCATTCACCAGGCTTCAGTTGATAATACAAGAAAGAAGATTGAAGTAGACAAAAACAGTTTTTTTCCGACATATAGCATTTTCACTCCCAGGTTTTGACAAAAACGAAAAAGTTACACGATGGAGTTGCAACGGGGGTTGAAATTGTTGCAATAGTACAGAACCAAGACCACACTTAAAAATCTGAGTCCAAAACAGTTGGAAAGATTACAGACAGTGTAAAAGAAACTCAACTGAAACATGTTTTATTCCGGGTGGGCGGATATCTACAGATAGTGTACATTAATGTGTGTGTTGGGGGGGTGGGCTTGTGGGGGGGATGATTAAAACGTCAAATTTACATCTGGATTTTAATCTCTTCGGCTGCCTGTGCCCATATGCCTGCGTTCTTCTCTGCATACCCAACCTGTCACACAACACAAAGGAGAATGTTCTACCTCGTTACCAAACAGGAATGACAAGGATTCATTGATGATTACCCAAAATGTACTGATCGCACACAAAAAAGGAAAAATTCAATAAAGGAGGCATGTTGCTTCGGAAATGAAGACACATACATGGTCCATACTCCATATAATAATTTTTCACTGTATGTAACTAATTATTTGATCTGCAACAAGCCAAAATGCATGAAGCCTCCACATTTACAAGATATTTAGCACAGAAAACTTCAAGGCTATAAACAGTTCCATTGATCTCTATGTTGATTATCACAAAAGTTGTATGTATTCCATGGAATACACCAAGTAGACTAGTGAACTGCTCCTGTTGCTGATGGCTCAAAGTAAGTTCCAACTTATCTCAGGATTTTTGGAACTTTGGGGGCTCACACTCTAGCATTTATTTCTCTCAGAGTTCATTTCTTCAACTCATTTTGCCAGATATTAGGGTGCAAATGTAATTTCTTATTCTTCATGAGAAAACTGTAATTTCTTATCTACTCTTCTATTAGTTGCCAGTATATAATACTGCTCTAAAATAATACTAGAATATATCAAATTTGTCAAGCATGCAATCTAGCATTAGCATCTGGCAATATGATACCCATGTTTTGCCAGTACATAATCCTTGCTCCAGAAGAATACTGTAGTAAATCCTTTTGTGAAGGTATTAATTCATTATTTGGTAGTTATAGCTTGAAATTCTTGTTTATTTAGCTTTCCTACGGATGACCTATCTTTCCAAAAAGATTCTGGGACAAAAAACATCACATTTTGCAATGCAAGACCTATGTGTTTACTAAAACCATCCATGTTTTGGTTGGATGGTTTGGTTCCAATACCTCCCCCAATCTATGTTTCTAAAATCCATTGGAATCCCCACTCACAAGTAAACAAATGCGTGCAACCACTCAACGCACACCCAAAAGGGAAAAAAAATCCTCTATCAATTGGGCAAATAGCTATCGTTGATATCTGATAACTTGTTTAAAGCTCTTGTTACCTTCTTCCACATTGTAAAGACCCAAAAAATGGACAACTACGAACACAAATATAGAACATCTGATCATAGTGGGCAAATTTTGCACAGAATTCAGATTTAATATTTTACTGGTCGTAAATTGGCATTAATATTTTACTGGTCGTAAATTTGCCAATGTGATTCTCCCTGAAATGAAGGTAAGAGAAGCAAATAAAAGTTAAAAGGTCTGTTGGTGTCCCCTTTCAGTAAATTATAGTATATTTTATAATCTTAAGGGATTGCTTATAATAAGTTAAAAAGCAATATGAATGTTGGATTGCATAAACGAGACATCTCTCTGCCCATCCAACACAGTGCACTCTGATTGGCTGAATCTCAAGCATGGGCCACACAAAGAAAAAGAGACATTACATGCTAGCACAGAGGTATGTGGAAGGTTATGAGTTATTACGTGATTTAGGTTACTCCTTAAAAAGAAAATAAGCATCATGCAAACTTTCACTTACATCAAGTAACATTAAAATCTAACATATCTAGCTTTTGTATTCTCATATAAAACGACACTTTTCTTGCGCATCCATAAATACAGTAAACATAGACGGGTTGGAATTTGTGATCCATTGCATAGTGAGAACAAAATAAAATACATTTTACGATAGAGCATTTGGAATGCACAATTCACATGGAGAAAACAAGAAAGGCAATGTAAAACCTGACTTACATCATGAGATTTAATGAACTAAATCCCTCGGATCACACTTACCAACATGTGAACAAGAACTAACGGTATTATAGTTTTGATGAAGTACAATCAACGTCAAATGCTTACCATACTTGAAAGAGAGATGCCAACATGCTAATAGGCAATCCATAATGTTAATAAGATCCCAACTTTTTTTGTGTAGTTCAGTTTAAGTATAGTTGTGGCCACATGGTGATAATGCTCAAAGACAAATGCTAAGACGTACTACCTGAGTTATTACAAATCCTTTTAGCATGCCCAGAAAATCATCATGTCTTTCTCTGTCTAATCTCTCAAGTTCACTCCTGTTATTCTCCTGCAATAATGATCGAAAATATTAGATATCAGTGTTTTAGAGGTTTGAGGATAGTTTTTTTATATACAATAATAATGCTAATTAGTAGGTGGAAATGGGCCAATCGCTAATGTACTTGGCCTCGTCTTTTGTTACATCCTCAGTAATTCTATGAAAGGAAGAAGAAAAGGGGAACCCATGTTCCCTATGTTTGCCATTGTCGCTGTTGCTTCCACCTAACTGCCACCTCCACTGGAGCATAAGAGAAGAGTTTGGACTCAACAAGCATGACTTACTGATGTCATGACCCTCTTGAGACCCAACTCCCCTTTTCCCATTGCACAGCACATACAGATGAGGTGAACAATAGAGGAAAACTTTTCCTTATTAAATTTCTCATTTATCCTCATTTTGTTTTCTCTGAAGCTAACCAGCCCATTTCTACAATGAGCAACGTAACATGTGACCACTTAGCCTAGCAGACAGCCCAAGGCCTCATTCTACAACACCGATTATATCTTTAGAAAAGTTCCTTGCTGGAATTAAACAAATGTGTACACCAGAACAGCCAGAAAAGATCTTCGACATGGTAGGTCAAACATTTCAGAATTCCCATATTTAGTAATTGTTGAGAGTAATGGGTGATTGCACTCTCAAAGCATGAAGCTCGATGGATATCAAAGACATCAAATAGCACCTATCAAGATAACATAACTGTATAGAGTAACGCACAAAAGCATTTAGAGATGACTGATTCACGTCTGTAATTATAAAGTATAGCAAACTTAAATTCAGATATTTTCTTTTGAACACAAATTATGACTACTGCTGTCAGTATTTCTTCATTGGCGAATAACCAGATGTTAACATGCTATGAAACTGCAATGGTTACAAATAAAGCAGCCAACAAAAAAACCATTTGCAACCCCCAACAGCGTACATCCAATGTTGCATGTTAAGGTTTGCATCTCACAAAGATTATAGTGTTGTATTTGAGGGGAAGAAAAATAAATTGGTTAACCAATGTGATATGTAAAAAAGAAGGAATACCAATATCTAGACTCGGAAAATTTCTAATTGATCACCCACATGCTTTCAGCTTGTGATGCCATGAAGCCTTTCAGCGTTTATATGAAATTGAAATTGCTATGTAAAAAAGCAGCAGTACCTTTATCCGTTCATACTCCCTAATGGCACAACTTTTAGCATCTTCAGTTTTTCTAATTGTTTCTTTCAACTCCTCTAGTTTCTGGATTCTCAGCTTATCAACGCCAACGCCAAAGATACTGGAAGATGCAGCTTCAAGCTTTTCTGTCCTCGTATGCAAGGAAGACAAATCTGACATGAGTGTCTGGACAGTCAACAATGCACTGGAGCGATCTGAGAATGCACTATGTACAGCCAACATCAGCCCTAGGTATTCATGCAGAGTATCCTGCCAGATAGATCATAGATGCATGAAGGCCGGGACAACTTAGAAAAATGAGAGGATGATGAGACTGGAATTTCTGAGATGTTAGCTTGTAGTCATACCAAATGTTTGACAGTTTGAGCATTTGCTTCTCGATATGATCGACTTGCCCTCACAGCAGCTGTAGCTACATGCTTGAAATCAGCAGCTCTCGTTCTCTGAGAATTATGCATAGCTTCCTTAGTCTCGAAATTGCTGAGTTTGACAAAGGCCAACCCTAATTCTCCCATTGTTTCACCAATATCCTGTTGTGCCTTAACAAACGCTTCAGCCTATAGCACAAAAGGAAAGATGTTGAAAAGAAACATTGCAAGAATCAAACAACAAGATACAATAATAATGTGGATCAATAGATATAAATTAATTTAAGTACAGTGACAGATATTTTCTTGACTTTGCGATAAAGTTTGGGACCTGTGGGCACGACAATGGAAAATTGCATCTTATATTAACTTACTGCAGAAATGCATCCTTAGTTATAATATGTATTCCATACAATATAAGAAATCGTGGATTGTAAGTATTAAAGAAACCAAGAAACCATGCAAAACAATATGCTAGAGGAAACTTAGTTTTAAACATATAGGTCTTGGCGACAGTCCTAATGGATGCTTCCCACCATTTAATTGTTGGCAAACAAAATTGCTCATATCATTAGACACTTATTCATATAATTTTTACCATTTCAAAGCATCTTGATAGTATAAAGTTTTATTTCATAGCATGCATTGAAATTACCTTCAAGACTATGCAAGCAATGACTCCTTGTCCACAGGCAGTAGTGTGCACTATGAGGAATATATAGACCAAGTTTCCAACAACTGTCAAGGTAGCACTGCATGTATATTTGACATGACTCGAGGTAGCACTGCATGTATATTTGACATGACTCGAGGTAGCACTGCATGTATATTTGACATGATTCTGTACTACATGGCATCAAACTTCTAGAAACACGTGATATTTTTATATGTTCAGTTTAAATTATATATTCTGTATGACATGTTTAACATCAATGGTTCGCCGATGCCTGTAATATAGCATATAATACTGGCTCCAGAAAGCGTTCATGTGCATTCCAAACTATTTGCTGCAACATGTAGATGCCAAGTACTGGCGGCAATTGTTGGAGAAGCAGAGGCTAATGTTGGAGAAGCGGAGTTAGGCATTCCCAAAATTTTGATTGGAAAAAGATGAGATTGCGATCCCACCCCTTACAGCTAACTACACCAAAAAGGTGGAGTTGTAACTCCACATTCACAAACCAAAACTAGGGGTTCTTTGATAGTTTTTAAACTACTATGCCCTTCGAATTATATGAGGATGTTCAGGCGCATGGCAATGTGTTGGAAGAGTTAGGATAAGATTAACACGTGAATCATGGGAGAAAATATAGACAGCATTGGGGGATATATAAATGTGGATGGTTGATCCCTGAAACTATTTATTCAGGAGCCTATATATTGTGGGGTAAGCTACAAAGAACAAATGCAGGATATGTTCAATTTCCCTTATAGAGAACATTGATAAACTTCTTTTCCTCTTAGTTTTTTTTCCTTTTTTAAGCCTGAATTTAGGCCTTTTGGTTTAGCCAGTGCTTCAATTGCATTTCTATTCGTCTTTCCTGGTGCTAGCTGCCTTTTCCCTATCACTCTTCTCGACCATCACACTAACTGATGTCATCGCACACATCCAATTTGTCTCAAACTATCCTGAAACATATTCTCCTTGACGAAGCAGCCTCAAACTTCCTATGAATACAGTATTTCATTATCGCATCATTCATACATCTGAACGTCTGTTTGAATTGCACTTCAATGGCTCTTAATTTCTCAAGGGCGGCACTTGTAGCCAACATTTAAAATTTCCCTTGTATAGGCATGCTATGCACACATAATAGACCAGCTTTGATTCAATGAATTCCTACAAATAACAGCAACTTCCCCGTTACGATTAAAGCAAATGATATATCCTCAGTGTAACTTGGTACTTTCTCATTTCTAACTGTAATTGTGCTGAAATTTAATTCATATTTTCACCTCCAAAAATTCATTAATTTTATAAAGCTACGCTCCCCATTTTCACCTTTTAACTTAACACCTTCTAAACCTCAACAAAGACCATTCACCATGGAAACGCATCCTACATATGCTTTGAGATAAGAAATTAAGAATGATACTTGATAAAGCCTTGGTGCCTTTTCAACTGAGGAAACATTTTCTTCTTCAAACTTTGAGACGTTGGTTTGACCCTCAAAACAAATAGAGTAACTCCCAGGCAAATGTAAGTGGTCACCAATGTAAGTGGTTAACTGAATGCTTGATCCTTAAAGAATTATTTACAAAATGGTATTCTAAAACTCACTGGAAGCCAAATATCAATGCACTAGTCATAACCCGTGCCCGCGGGCACGGTTCATTTAACATTTCAACGACAAATTTTTGTTCCCCGAAAAATTATTTACACAACCAAAATTAAACAGAACAATAAATTAGCGTAAAAATATTTAGTGGCACGGGCACCTTCGGCACGGGCGTCTTCGGCGTGGAACAACAAATTCGGCGTCGAACAACAAATTTGGGGCCCGGCCCTTCGGCGCATAACAACAAATCTTTGTAAAAAAATTGCGCGGGCGACTTCGGCGCAGAACAACGGAACAACAAATTCGACGTCGAACAACAAATTTAGCGCCCGCGCCTTTTGCGCAGAACAACAAATCTTTATAACAACAAATTCGGCGCCCGCGCCTTTGGCCCAGAACAATGGAACAACAAATTCGGCGTCGAACAACAAATTCGGTGTTGAACAACAAATTAGGCGCCCGCGCTTTCGGCGCAGAACAACAAATCTTTGAAAAAAAATTTAGCGGACGCCGAAGACAACAAACATCAATGTATTTTTACGCTAATTTGTCGTTCCGCTAAATTGTTTTACGCTAAATTTTTTATTTTGTTTAATTTAATGGATCATGATTCTCCACAATCTTTCCCAAGGCACTTTTAATTTCAAAGTTTAGGTTTCCAATGCACTTTTTCTTCCAAATTTAATCTACACAATATTTCCCAATGCACTTTTCCCCCCAAATTTAATTTCCACACTCTTTTCCAAGGCACTTCTAATTTCAAAGTTTATATTCCCAAAGCATTTTCTCCCAAAAATTTTCACAAAATCCAATCTCAACCATTGATTTACCAAGATCAAATCTCAGCCACTCTTTATCTTGTCCTAGTCAGCCCTAGAATTCAAAAATCGTTGTCAAATGTATAATAGATTTCCACCATAGTCCATGTTATCATCGTCTATAGAAGCTTTAATTTGTGTTGCTCGTGTACTCTTGCACCATATGTAGATTCGTTATGCTAGATTCCTATTGTTCAACCTACACAAAGTAGCAACATCATTAGATTCAGTCCATAAAAGAGTTGTGGAAACACTATGCCAAGTGCAAAACCCTTAAAATGGTTCACTATTTCCATATTGAAGCACAATATATAACTAAATTGATGCTATTGCCTCCACAACTCTAATCCTTTTGGTCTGTGAACCTATTTACACCATCAATGTTAATAGACTAAGATTGTTTGTAGAAGTTCCTTTTTCAACAACTATCATATCTAAGTTTTTTCTCATAATTCCAAACAAATTCTCAAAGTCTTTCAAGCCCTTTAACTTCACAAGGAAGCTCCACCATTGCTTCCTTTCCGATATACAACTTTAGCTCCATCTAGAGTTTCCTACACACAAGGACTCTCTCTCTCTCTCTCTCCCTCCCCCCCCAAGGCTGGATGTTGTTTAAGAAATAATGAATCCGTAATGTAGCACACTGATAGCTTTGCATTTTGGCCCTTTAGGGGCGTTTTAGTAATTTTCGGATTTCTGGAGGCATTTTCGTAATTTTCAGTTTTAGGGGACTTTTCTGTAATTTTACATTTTCAGTTTATTATATATATGGGCTAGGGGAATTAGGGATGCGTATGCTTGATTTGGAGAAGAAAAAAATTATTTGCAGTGAGAGTATTCATCTTTTCGTTGGAGAGCGCGGCTCCCTCTCGAATCGACGGCTTGAGAGAGAGCTCCACCTCTAGAATTGTAACCAATCATCTTGTATCTTTTATATTTCCAAGTATTTATCAATAAAACATCAATCCCCCCCGAAATCCTCTCTTTCTAACACTAAAACCCTTCTTTTACCCTAAAAACCACACCTTTCCACCAAAAATCCTTCCTTTATCCATCACCCTATAAAACCCCTAAAAATCCTATCTTTGTCATCAAAACCCCGTAAAAATCATATCAAGGGATATCAGAGCAACGATCTTGACATCAATGGCGGCGGATCTTAAGAGATCTATGGAGAAATTCAGATCTGAGATCAAGACGTCGATGAAAGGGTTTGAGGCACGAATGGATGTAAAATTTGAAACCCGCATAAACTCGCGGATCTAAAGACGGCAATTTTGGCGAATGAAAAGAAGAGGAACAAAGAATCCGGAGAACAAGCCCTTCTCGACGTGGAGGGTTCCGAAGAAGACAAAGAGGACACCACGATCAGCGAGAACTCCAGCCACATTGTCGCGCCGTTGTCGGGCGTTGTTGCACCTTTGCATGGCCTGCAGGGGGCTTCCGCGCCCAAGCATGGCCTGCATGGCCCCCTACAACGTGCCCCTGCAGGACCTGCTGGGCCCGCATTGGCCCGACGATGTTTTTTGTTGCCTACCTTGGCCTGACGACGTTTTTCAAGGCCCACTTTGGCTTGACGACGCTCCTCGAGGCCCGCCATGACACGACGACACTTTTGCGGGCCCCAAGGCCCATGGTTGGCACATGAACGACCTCCTGATCATCGGCATCACTCTTTTGGATGCAAGGAACCTTCAGATGGGCTATGTATTCATCGTGACAACTGTTCGGACGTCGTTGAGAACGGTGGAAACCAATTCTACCCTTTTGATCCAGGAGAAAACGAGCGCCATCGGTCAGAAAGGAGGGCACACGCACTTCATCCTTCACCTTGAGAACAAGTTGGTTTTTCAGAGGCGGAGTAATGATAGATTTGTATTTTGGTCCTTTAGAGACATTTTTGTAATTTTCA
The DNA here is from genome assembly GCA_030789695.1 of Scilla litardierei. Taxonomy (NCBI): domain Eukaryota; kingdom Viridiplantae; phylum Streptophyta; class Magnoliopsida; order Asparagales; family Asparagaceae; genus Scilla; species Scilla litardierei. Next base: position 136,463,977 of record CM061137.1, on the reverse strand, counting down.
GATTTGTAGTGGCATTTTTGTAATTTTCAGTTTTTTTTTTGGGGGGGGCTTTTCTATAATTTTAAATTTTTAGTTTATTATATATATGGGCTAGGGGATTAGGGATACTCATACTTGATTTGGAGACGAAGAAAACTTGTTTGAGATGAGATTATCCCTCTCTTCATTGGAGCGCGCGGCCCCCTCTCGAATCAATAGCTTGGAAGAACGGTCCACATCTAGAATTGTGGTCAACCATCTTGTATCTTTTATATTTTCTTGTATTTATCAATAAAACAGCGACTTTTCCCCCAAAATCCTCTCTTTCTAGCCTTAAAACCCATTCCTTTCCCCTAAAACCCAACCTTTCCACCAAAAATCCTTCCTTTATCCATCAAAACCCTAGAAAACCCCCCAAAAATCCCTATCTTGATCATCAAAAACCCATAAAAATCCTATCACGCACCCAAGCCTATAGCATGGATGCTTCTAACATGAAGCCATGCCCAACGATAGGTGCAACTAACATGTAAATCGATCCTCATATTTCTATTGTGTACACTTTTGGAATTTATTGTACGTAGTTGGGTCATGTCATGTTATGTCTGGGTTAGAGTGTGCATCTCCATGCAACATGGTCTGTAACTCCGTATTAATTGCCGAGTCCCCAACGCATGGCTAATTAGTAAATTATTGCAATATAGTTCAAGCTCCTTATTTATGATGAGTCCGCAATTATAGGTAACTAATAAACTCTTGTATCTCATGTACATCCATGTTCCCTCTAATATGCTCTAAAGTGTGTTATGAACAGATTCATATTCTCCAGGCTTTTCCTTCGGTTGGGGCAGCGGCGAATGTAAGATGTGCAACTGAGTCAACATAACCCGAATATGCTTGGCAAACTTAGCTAGGAAAATCTGATATCAATGTGGATATCGAAAATAATAAGTTATCTCCTGCATTCTCTATCTTTTGACAATAGAAAATCAGGTAAATACACCAGAGCAGCCATGCCTAAAGTTCAAACTTTCAAATAACTTGATCTGAAATTATGCATCTACTCCACATTTGGTCAATTGATCTTGTCATAATCTAGCCTCAACCCCAGCTCTACTATGAATAACCGTATGCTAATTAAATGCACTGCGTGTTCTCATGTTTTGATTCCTTGAACTGTTTGATACAATGTGAACTTACGAAGTCAAACAAGATGAACAAGCATGCAAAGAAACCAACTCGATCTGCATCAAAATTATAAACCTATGAAAACCAGCTACCCATTACAAAAATTGATTTTTTTTATTTTTTAAATAACTTGATCTGAAATTATGCATCTACTCCACATTTGGTCAATTGATCTTGTCATAATCTAGCCTCAACCCCAGCTCTACTATGAATAACCGTATGCTAATTAAATGCACTGCGTGTTCTCATGTTTTGATTCCTTGTACTGTTTGATACAATGTGAACTTACGAAGTCAAACAAGATGAACAAGCATGCAAAGAAACCAACTCGATCTGCATCAAAATTATAAACCTATGAAAACCAGCTACCCATTACGAAAATTGATTTTTTTATTTTTTATTTTTCATACCTGCTGCGACGCAGTGCTGAGCTGCTGCTCCATCTCCTGTACCTTCTCCTTCCTCTCCAAGAACTCCCTGTCCTCCTCCACAGCCGGCGGCCTGCCACCTCCCCAATCATTCGCCACCGCCTGCTTCAGTTCCTTGAACATCCTCAGCAAATCTCTCCCCACTTTCGCCGGCTGCACCGCCTCCTCCGGTGGCACGACCCCACTACTCTCATCCCCCCACAGCTGCATAGGCAACCTCACCGCGCCGTCCAGCATCCTCGATGCCACGTCAGCGCTCGCCGGAAGCGGCAGTTTCCCCGGCGCCTGCAGAAAGATCCCCAATTCCTCGCTCTTCCCGATCACAGGATGCGAGACCAATTTGATCAGATACTTCTCCAAAGCCAACCGCCGCTGCTCGACGAACTCTTGCTTCTGCATGACCTGGCTCTCAACGAGTGACTTGTCGGGGCGAGGGGGGATGAAGAAGCCGCGGTGGGACTCGGCGAGGTGGTCAGCTAGGGTGACAAAGTCCCTGAAACGGCGGCGGACCGAGAACTGGGCCGGCGGATCTCCGCGGGCTTTGGTGGTGATGAGGTACGAGACGAAGGCGCCGGAGCCGGGGACAAAAGAGTTGGCGGTCGGCTCTTGCTCCTTCTGAGGGTCAGAGACTGTAATTTTGAGGTAATCGGAGGTCGAAGGAGGAGGAGGAGAGCCGCGATCACGATCGGAGAAGCTGCCGTTGCTGACGTCATTGGGATCGGATTCGTTGTTGAAGGGGTTGAAGATGACGTCGGCGTAGGAGGGAGGGTCAACGAATGAGGAGCGGGAGGATGGTGGGTTGAGGAGGGGGTCGGAGGCGGCGGCGCCGTTGGTAGCGGAGTGGTGATCGCCATAGGATGAGAACGGGTCGGTTAGGGTTACGGTTTCCATTGTTTCCTCCTTTGGAGGATCAAAGGAACCCATCATTTTTTTTAGAATTTTAATGATTTATCTTTGATGGAAATGGAGAAGTGAGAGAGAGATGAGATCTGAGGGACAGAAAGATCAGACAGGAGAGAGGCTGAGAGCGGTGTGCTGCGCTGCAGGAAGGACGAGGACGTGGATAAGGTTTAAAACGTGGATGAAGCTAACTACTGCTACTGAGCGGGTTGCCTGGACTTTGGATCCGTTTGACTTCTGTTTATGTTTCAAACTCGTTAAGATTCAAGAATGCTCATACACGATCCTAATTCAACAAAATGCATTTAAATAAGATTAATGCAAAGTTACAGAACTGAATCTTCTATTTTATATAAGCAATAAAAATTTTACCAAAAAATAAGAGGAGTACCAAATGATTAAGAAAGCAACTTTATTTTATCCTTATTACAACTCTTAGGCTGATGTTATATAACTACTGATAGCCTGGCAATCAATAAATTCAGGTGTGTTTATTGGGTTAGTGGGTTTGGATGCAAATATATACCATACCCACCTACGTGAGTTGTTTGGAGGGTGAGAGAGGAGAAGATGTAGGATTAGGGCCTGTTTCTTTCGGTGAGTCTGAATTGTGAAAGTGTCTTAAGTGAACTGTTTTGCGTCACTTCTGCTACTATTCATCTATTTTCTCGCTCTCTTTCTTCGTTCATGTTTCTTTCGCTCCGCTGCTCTGCTCCCCTCTAACGAATTTCTCTTTCTGACGTGGAGCGGCCAAATACAAGGTCTGAAATCCCCGGAATTCGCGGGGATTTTGCCAGGAATCCTCGATTGGGGTCCACTTGGTCAGAACTCCCCTCCTCTCTCCTTCGTTTTCGCTGGTAGCAGTTGGTGCGGCATTCAACCCTAGCTCTCCGGGGGTTTTCCATTGGATTTGGTTGCCTCCTTTGATACCTAGGTCGGATCTGACTTGGATGTGCCTAGCTTGGGCGGATATACTTGTCGTCGAAGCGCAGAGCAAAACTCTAGTCTGCTTGGGAGATCGGTAGGATCGGTGAGCTTTCCTAAAATTTATCTGTGATATTATCGACGAGGTATAATTTCTTCAGCTCTCATATGAATTTTGATTTGCTTTGATGCTGCAATGGGTTCCTGTCGTCATTGATCTCTGCAGCCAAGTGTTTTTGCTATTATACCTCGCTGTTCTTGATGGCATGCAGCTAGGGTTTCAAATTTCATGGGTTTAGGCCCTATGCGGATCTTATTTCGTGATGTTGGTATGGATGGGTGCATAAATTCTATGTAAGATGAAATCTTTGTATGATGAATCAAATGGCATGCGGCTAGGGTTTCAAATTTCATGGGTTTAGGCCCTATCCGGATCTTATTTCGTGATGTCGGTAGGGATGGGTGCATGAATTCTATGTATGATGAAATCTTTGTATGATGAATACAAAGAATTGTGCATGCTTCCAAATAGCCCAATGATGAAAAAAATGAGGAAGGTCGGAATAGATTTGATTAAGTACGTACACGCTGGATGGCTTGCTAGTTGGAACATTTCATCCCCATTTTGATTTTTACATTCATGGATACCCATTTCAACTGAAAGTGAATATTTTTAAATGTTTAAAATTAAGTATATTTAAAGTTAAAGTTTCAAATTATTAGAATTTATAATTTATTTTTTCAGTATACAAATTGTTTAATTACGTCCAATTGATGATTGGGAAATTTTTATGATGTGTGTATTTTTACTTGATATAATGTTTGGGTATTTATGGGGTGAAATTGCAGGAGCAACGGCTCAGCAACCGTGTGTGTGACTATGATTACACAGTAATTCTGAGGGCTACTATTTTGGATATGCACAAGTGTATATTAAATGTGTGATTCATATTCGTTTATGCTATGTAATTAATTTATAGGGGATATCAAGTGGGTTATGTTTTGAGCTTGTCCTAAGTTCTATATGATAATGGGAAGAGAAGTGTAAATTTTTTCATTTCCAGCCTATATGGTAATATCATATGTCAGTCATCTGTTACGCGTTAAGTTATGTTTGAAGCAATTAAGGTGGACATGGATATACAAGGAGACCATTCGTCTTATGATTTATGTACCTCTACCGCGGCGGCAATAATGTTTGTCAGCTTAGCTTTACAACTTGACAATTCCGCTAGGCCCGACCCTATACCCAAAGAGCCCTCAGCTATGCGGGATCTGCATAGAAAATCCCACATGCGGAGAATTCTGTATGGGTCTGAAAGTAGCTGTTTGCACTACCTACGAATGCAAAGACATGCTTTCATGAATCTTGCATCATTAATGCGACAGCGTGATCTTCTCGAGGACACTATTCATGTATCCGTCGAGGAGCATGTGGCCATGTTCTTGCATATTGTACGGCACAAGTCAAAGAATAGAGTGCACTTCGGAATATGTTCGTGAAGCAAGCTCCTAATGAGACGCCACCAAAGATAGTCAATAATCCTAATTGGTTCCCATTTTTAAGGTATGTGTGATTATCTGTATATGTGTCAGTATAATAAGTATCGTAATGGGGATTGCAAATTGGTCTCATTTAATACGTTGTAGGACTGCATCGGTCTCATTGATGGGACGCACATAGATGCCATGCTACCAGTAAGGCTCGTACCTTGCTTTAGAGGGCAAAGGGGGTTACGCAAAATATGCTAGCAGCTGTTACTCCAAATAAAATATTCACATACGTACTGGCCGGGTGGGAAGGATCTGCAAATGATTTTACGGTCCTGAAAGATGCATTGTCTTCCCCCCACTGGGGCTTCGAGTGTATGAAGGTAATATGCATAAATTTACATATAAATTATAATTACGTATCTCAGAAAGTGTTGGATCATAAACTTGGTTTCTTTGTTCGAATGTAGGTAAATATTACCTTTGCAATGCTGGATATACTACAATGCCAAGATTCATATCTCCATACAGTGGAGTTAGATACCATTTGAAGGACCATACTGATCAGGTTCCTCGAAATCGACGAGAACTATTCAACCTACGCCATTCTATATTAAGATCAAAGATCGAGTCGACATTTGGTATCCTAAAAAACAAGTTTAAAATATTGACATCCAAGCCTTACTACCCATTCAAAAGTCAGGTCGATAACGTACTATCGTGCACTGTTTTGCATAATTACATCCAAATTGCAGATCCTCATGACCCCCACCTAACGGAAGATGGTGATGGGTTTGAGGAGGATGTAGATGGTATCGATCATCAGGATGACGATGTTATTGATCTATCCCAACATGTGACCGTTCGTGAACAAACCGAACAACGGGATCGCTGGAAAATGCGCGGGGAGCAGATGGCTTGGGATATGTGGGTGAACTACTGTAACATAAATAATAACGGGAACACAGTAGAGCATGAGCAATGAGGGTGTCGTAATAATTGCATACTAAGTCTGAACATTTTAACATTATACCTTGATTATTGCATTATGTTTGATGTGTTGAATATTACAATATTTTCATTCTTTGGCTTATCCTTTCAATGATTTACAATTCTGTATTTTTATACACCATGCGGTATAGTTTCAGATAATATGATGGTTGGATGTTTATTTTAAAATTATGCATTTTCATTATCATAATATTGATGTTGTAGGGATGGAAGGATCTTCAAAATCAGGGCATGGGGGTGATCCATACCCGGATGGGAGTGATCCAATGCATCAATTTTATGAAAATGTATATGGGACACAACGTGGAGAAGCAGAAAGGAGGGTGGATCCCCTTCTCAACCGACCAATTCCCATGGGGATGCCTCATATCCCCTACCACATGCATGGATTCCAAGCTGGTGGGCATGGAATGACATATCCACAATATGGCAATTTCAACTTGCCAATGCAAATGCCAATGTCAATGACATCGCATAGTGGCCAAGGGTATATGAATATGCTCCAAGGGGGAGAACTACCCACTTTCAGAAAGCCCCTGGTCTCATGGTGCCTTCATTATGCCAACGCCACCAAGTGGCAATGAAAGAACTCCCGGCAGTGACTCCTCGAGGAAGTCGAGCCGGCGTAGCGAGGATGTCGAGGGGTCTGTATCAAGTCCCGATAAAAAGCAGAAGCAACCTTCCTCTTCTTCACAACACAACAAATTATGGAAGCCCGAGCACGATGCCACCCTTATTCCATTCCTAGCTGAACTTGCACGGCAGGGCCTTAAAGTCGATAAGACACTTAAAGGGGCCGCATTCAATGACGATGCAGCCGAAATCAATAGTACTCATGGGACGATGTTCACAAGTGGTAATATAAAAAATCACATGAAAGCATTGAAGACATGTCTCAAGGATGTTTACGAGTGCATGGAAAATGAGCGGGGCAGGATGGGATGCGGAGAGGAAGATAATTAAGCTGGATCCGGAAACGTATGAAACATGGGCGGCAGTAATTACTTCTATCTTATATATAGGATATGTGCTAGTACATTAAATATAACTATGAATGGTATGTTCATATATGCTCTGCTAATCGTTCAGGAAAACCATCGGAAGCGCGCTTATGTGAACCAACCCATACCATGGTTTGACGATCTGGTTGTCATCATTGGGGATGACCCTGCACGGGGGGATTTGTCATGTTCCTTATTCGATAGCTTTGGTGGCCCATTTTCTGGAGGGGAAGGAGCGCCCGTAATGCATGATCCGACACATATTCCTACCCCACCCCCACTATGTCTCTGAGGACATACCCACACAAGCGTCGACAGGAGAATCTCCACAAGGGGGGACAAGAAATTCAACCCTACCATCGCTGGGGAAGAAGAAACAATGGCGACGCTCCTCGAGGGAAGATCCGGACGTAATGGAGGATATAGCCGCTAATGTGAAAGAGGTCGCGGATGCTATACGGAGCGCACACTCCCACTGGAAAGAAACTCTTGCACAGCGTGTGTACGAGTTTACGGAGTATCCTCCCGTCCTCTTATTGAAGTTTTTTAAAGACCTAAGCATGAATGAGATGGTGGGTCGACAATTTTTGGCCGTGCCATAATCGGGTCGGAAGCTTATGCTTGAGGAGTTAGTTGCTGAGATGGAAAGGGACTTGCGTGAAGCAGTTTATGAAAAAGGATATGGCAAAGGAAATATATGAGGATGGGTGGGCCCTATGGTATTTAGGTTGGGTGGGGATGAGTGTTGGTTGGGTTGGGGATGTGTTGTATGGTGGGGTAATTGTTATTGTTTGGTGGTGTTGTGGGGAAGGGATTCTGGTAGGTTGGTGAAGGTGTTACGGTTGGTTGGGTATGGGTATTATGTTGGGATGGGGATGTTAGTGAGGTGGGTTTAGCCTTTTTCTAAGTTGAGGTTATGAGTATAATTTTACGTGTCACAAACAGAGACGATGTTGTTGTATATATTCAAGTTTTGGGGCATGGCACCTTGTTGCTGATTGTGTTTTTGGGCCGGTATGGGCATGTCTTATTGCTTCAGTTTTTGGGGCATGCCTCTTTGATGCTGGTTGTGTTTTTGGGGTGGTATGGGCATGGATCCTTGTTTCAATTTTTGGGCCATTCGTCTTTGTTGCTTATTTGGGGGGCATGGCATAATGTTTCTTGGTGTGTTTTTGTGAAACAAATTGGCAAGGCAAATTGGTTCAGGTTTTGGGGGCATGGCTCCTTGTTGTTGGGTGTGGTTTTTTGTTTCAAATGTGCATGGCTACTTGGTTCAGTTTTTTGGTGCATGTCTCCTTGTTGCTTTTTGTGTTTATGTGAAACATATGGGCATGGCTCCTTGGATCAGGTTTTGGGGCATGGCTCCTTGTTGCTAGGTGTGATTTTCTGTTTCATATGTGCATGGCTCCTAGGTTTAGGTTTTGGGGCATGGCTCATTGTTGCTGGGTGTGATTTTTTGTTTCACATGTGCATGGCTACTTGGTTCAGTTTTTTGGTATTTGGCTCCTTGTTGCTTTTTTTGTTTATGTGAAACATATGGGCCTGGCTCCTAGGTTCAGGTTATGGGGCATGGCTCCTTGTTGCTGGGTGTGATTTTATGAAACATATGGGCATGGCTACTTGGTTCATTTTTTTGGTGCATGTCTCCTTGTTGCTTTTTGTGTTTATGTGAAACATATGGGCATGGCTCCTTGGTGTAGGTTATGGGGCATGGCTCCTTATTGCTGGGTTTGATTTTATGAAACATATGGGCATGGCTCCTTGGTTCAGGTATTGGGGCATGGCTCCTTGTTGTTGGGTGTGATTTTTTGAAACATATGGGCTTAGCTACTTGGTTCAGTTTTTAGGGGCATGGCTCCTTGTTGCTTTTTGTGTTTATGGTGCCTTCACATATGGGCATGGCTCCTAGTTTCAGTTTTTGTTTATGACTCCTTGTTGCTGGTTACCCATAGCCCAATGATGAAGATAATTATTTGATCCCTTTGTCCCTTGGTTATGCATAAATAGTTGGTACTAGGCTTGATGGTTCCATTACTCCCCAATGATGTATTTTAGTGAGATACATTGAAAATCAAATGAATTGATATGGATTGTATGTATAGTCTATGAGATGGGTGAAGGTTAAATGAGGGGGTGATATGTGATGGAGCAAATGTCTATGACCAACATGTTTTCTTGATAAATTAAATTTCTTCCTGAGGGCTTATGTATCACAAAAACACAAACAAAAACAAGGAGTCATGCCCCCCAAAACATGAACCAAGGAGCCATGCCCATATGTTTCAGCCCTATGATGATGAACATATAATGATCAATTTGTCCCTCGGTTATGAAGAAAAGTGGTATTTGGCGAGAAGGTTCATTCATAATGAGCAACCACCTAATACATACTTAATACTAAAAACATGTTTACCTGAGGGCTTTAATTTAGTAATATTTTAAGTACCTATTGGGTTCAGTTTTTGGGGCATGACTCCTTGTTGCTGGTTGTGTTTTCTTGAAACAAATGGGCATGGCTCCTGGGTTCAGTTTTTGGGGGCATGTCCCCTTGTTGTTGTTTGTGTTTTTTTGGATCATATGGGCATGGCTCCTGGGTTCAGTTTTTGGGGCATGTCTTCTTATTGCTGGTTGTGTTTTTTTGGATCATATGGGCATGGCTCCTGGGTTCAATTTTTGGGGCATGTCTCCTTGTTGCTGGGTGTCTTTTTTTAAACATATGGGCATGGCTCCTGGGCTCAGTTTTTGGGGGCATGTCTCCTTGTTGCTGGTTGTGTTTTTTTAATCATATGTGCATGGCTCCTGGGTTCAGTTTTTGGGGCATGCCTACTTGTTGCTGGGTGTGTGTTTTTGAAACATATGGGCATGGCTCCAGGGTTCAGTTTTTGGGGCATGTCTCCTTGTTGTTGGTTGTGTTTTTTTTTGAATCATATGGGCATGGCTCCTTGTTTCAGTTTTTTGGGCATGACTCCTTGTTACTGGGTGTGTTATTTTGAAACATATGGGCATAGCTCCTGGGTTCAGTTTTTGGGGCATGTCTCCTTGTTGCTGGTTGTGTTTTTTTTGAATCATATGGGCATGTCTCCTTGTTTCAATTTTTGGGGCATGACTCCTTGTTGCTGGATGTGTTTTTTTTTGAAACATATGGGCATGGCTCCTGGGTTCAGTTTTTGGGGCATGACTCCTTGTTGCTGGGTGTGTTATTTTGAAACATAGGGGCATGGCTCCTAGGTTCAGTTTTTGGGGGCATGTCTCCTTGTTACTGGTTGTGTTTTTTTGAATCATATAGGCATGGCTCCTTGTTTCAGTTTTTGGAGGCATGACTCCTTGTTGTTGGGTGTGTTTTTTTGAAACATATGGGCATGGCTCCTGGGTTCAGTGTTTGGGGCATGTCTCCTTGTTGCTGGTTGTGTTTTTTTAATCATATGGGCATGGCTCCTGGGTTCAGTTTTTGGGGCATGGCCACTTGTTGCTGGGTGTGTGTTTTTGAAACATATGGGCATGGCTTCTGGGTTCAGTTTTTGTGGCATGTCTCCTTGTTGTTGTTTGTGTTTTTTTTGAAACAAATAGGCTAGGCTCCTTGGTGGTGATTGTGTTTTTAGGGTGGTATGTGCATGGCTCACTGTTTCAGTTTGTATGGCATGGCTCCTTGTTGCTGGTTGAGTTTTTAGGGTGGTTTGGGCATGGCTCCTAGTTTCAGTTTTTGGGGGATGGCTCCTTGTTGCCGGTTACCTAAAGCCCAATGATTTGTTGCTGGTTTACTATAGCCCAATGATGAAGATAATTATTTGATCCCTTTGTCACTTGGTTATGCATAAATAGTTGGTACTAGGCTTGATGGTTCCATTACTCCCTAATGATGTATTTTAGTGAGATACATTGAAAATCATATGAATTGATATGGACTGTATGTATCAGTATATGAGATGTGTGAAGGTTAAAAGAGGGGGTGATATGTGATGGAGGAACTGCCTATTACCAACATTTTTACTTGATAAAATAAATTTCTTCTTGAGGGCTTATGTTTCTGTTGTAGACAAACAACAACAAGGAGCCATGCCACCAAAACTGAAACAATGAGCCATGTGCATACCACCCCAAAAACTGAAAATGATACACCCCAAAAATCCAACATATGCTTGGCATTTGAGACCTTTGCAAATGTATCATGTTCCTACTGTGGACGCTGGTTATTTATCAGTTGGATGTGTTCATATAGCCCTATGATGATGAACATATACTAATCAATTTGTCCCTCGGTTATAAAGAAAAAAGTGGTATTTGGCGAGAAGGTTCATTCATAATGAGCAACTGCCTAATACATACTTAATGCTAAAAAATATGTTTACCTGAGGGCTTTAATTTAGTAATATTTTAATTATCTCTTCTTGATTCTTTCTTTATCTTTGCTTTGTTTGGGTTTCTGCGTTGTCTATATTACGGTATATCCTTTTCTCTTTTACTTCTGATTTAATTCAGATGATGTCATCTTTCGCGGGTGTTGTAACTGTTCGTAGGTACACTTCTTAAACCATTTTTCATCTATTTAATTATCATATCTCTTTAAATCATTATTCATTCTAATTGTTTTTATTTCATGCTAGGTTCAAATGAGCAATGGGTCCAGCTCTTCTATTCAATCCAGACCAAGAGTTGCTGCAGGTGGTGAGTTGGCTGCTGATGAAGATGACTGCAAGTTTTGCAACTGTGGGCTGAGGGTTACCAGGAGGACATCATGGACCCGAAAAAATCCCGACAGGCGCTTTTCGAGCTGTCCATCCCGCGTGAATAAATGCAAATTCTACGAATGGAAGGATACACCACACTCGGACTGGTCCACATATGTGATACTGCAGTTGCTTGATGAGATTGAAAGAGGCCCCACCAATGCTTCATCTTCCTCAGCGTTTCTGATCGGTGGCTTTTAGAGATAGAGGGGCGGTTGGCCACACTCGTTGGGCGATTTGAGCGGACCACGATGAAAATGGACAACATGAAGTTGGTTTTGTTTACGCTCCTAGATTTGATGTTAGTATTGTTATTGTTGATTATAAACAAGAGTGTTTGATGTTAGGCTGGCTACAATGTAACACTTTATTACTGTTTGTTGTTTATGAAAAATGAGATTGTATTATGGATACTATAAGTATTTTGCATTTGCTGGATTAATATGGTATGTTAAATGGGATTGTGATATCTGTTGCATGCGTTCTATGCCTTTCATTTAATATTTTTATAATTTATGAATGTTGGATATGAAATGGTCTACATTGTTCTGTTGCTTGCGTTGCATGGCATGCCTTCATTTATATTTAATAGCCTAAAATTGCAATTAATTAATTCTTTTTATTATTAAATTCGGTATTTTAATATTTATTTTTGAGTAGTGGGATTTAATTATGCATATTTAATAGATATTTATTTAATAGTTAATAGTTAGTTAACTAATAGTTATTAGTTTAGTTAATTAAATGATTTTTCTACTTCATATGTGAATAAGGGGTATTCTCACCTCATAACACCATAACCAACTCCCAACTATCCTCATCCAACAATCACAGTCTCACTTTAACCCAAAGAAACACAAAACTTTAGTATGGGACCGACAAACAAATCCCAAACCAACTTTTCAACCCACTTTCCTCCAAAAGAATCACAAAACTATTCTTCTCTCTCCTCAAGAATCCAACATGGATTTACTATTCACAACAGTAAATCCCAACCCACAATCACACAAAGAAACATGCCCTTAAGAGAGTACTGACAATTGAGGGTTGGATTATTATGGTCCATTGTATTGTTGATGTGATTTGTATTTATTAGGGCAATGTTGACAAATGAAATCAACGAACAGTAAGGTGGAGCTGACGATGATGTCTCTCATGACGTGGACCTTCATTGGCTAAGGAGTGGGACCCACTGTGGCTGAAACACAGGTCAGGGAGAGCCAAGTCCGAGCTATCTAGATGCAGCCCGACCCAGCTCTGAGTTGTTCCGAGTGATCTGTCGAGCTATCTGCATCACAGACAAATTGTCGGGGGGGGGGGGGGTCTGGGTTCCGACCCAAATCCTCTCTGATATTTAAGTCAGTAAGGGACTTAAGATGACTCGGGACAGCCAAGACTGACCTATTGGAAGGTCGACTTGATACTATCTCGCGAGTTATAGAGGAAGGAATATAAAGTGGAAGTAAATGTGGAGAGTAGGCAGAGGACCTAGTAAGTATCTCTAGAGCTTGTCCTTAGTTTTATTGTCGTTAGGACTATTTATAAGTGGAGGCATCCCCTCAGTGCCATTGGTGGATAACGGCCTTGCAATAATGGTAGCATGATTGCCCCCAAAAAATAGGCATAACTGCTTTCACTTACCCTGCCATTAATAAGCAAATTACTAATCATCTCATTAAGGCTTAGAAGCTCAACGGTCAGAACATGGCTTGGCTTTGACTGGGCAAACGGTCAGCCTTCCTCATGGGCTTTTTGGGCTTCATAGGCTTTGATGAACCTAGATGTCATGTTTCCAGTAGGCTTTATCCACACCTGATGAGACTATCTCTTTCCTCCTCGAGGGTTGGCCCAATGTTGTAACAATTGCCCCCATCACTTAAGCTCAGTCGAAGCGTCAGTTGAAGTTGAGTGATGTGAAGGCTTATTAAATGGGCACAGCAGCCGTGCTGGAAATTTTTGATTTTGACCAACAAAATCTCTTCACCTTTGACTCGGACGTTGCATCGATGCAAGGCTTGGGATACAGATGTCGATAAATCGTCGACACGCGCTCTCCGATAAGAGGATTGGTCCCAATCATATGGGAATAGCCTGCCACATAAATAAGGGGAAGGGGAAGATGGAGTGAACTTTACTGTTCATACTTTCACAAAGAAACACTTCTCCTCTCTTTGTTTCCTCTGAAAATTCTCGTCATGGCTTCTTCTTCCACCTCAGGAACAAATGAGCAATGGGAAGAAACGAAGAGAACACCACTGACTTCGTCTAAGATGGAAGATCTCTCACCCGTGGTTGATACATCAATAGATGTCAACCCTTCAGAGTAGCACACGAATAAAGGGAAAAACTTGGCCATCATTCGTGTCAATATGGAGGCTCCGGTGTCGGGGGATGGCAAAAGGAGTCATGTGTTGAGTATTGGTGTTTCATACCAATGTTATTTTGATGATGATCACAACATTATGTTGTTGCTAATGACTCTCTTGTTTTAGTTTCATAGTTAACATTTCAAGAATATCATTTTTGGAGACTTAAACACTTGGTGCAAGGATCGACATCAAGAGGAGCTATGCCATAGCTTGGACTCAAGGGGTACCAAAGCTTGGAGATGATGGGGAGCATCAAGGCTTTCAAGATTGAAGTCATAGACTCTAAGAAAAGAAATGTAATCCATGTAATAGTTCGTTTATTGCTCTTCTCCATTTTGAGTCTAGGTTTAATGTAATGCCTTGATAGATGGTTTTCTCATTCATGCATATGCATTTAACCATCTTTGTAACGACACGCTCTCGGGGCCCCATTACTTGTTTGATTTATTTGCAGGTCTGCAGATTACCAATGAAATCAATATAGCCATGATGCAGAGACGTACAATAATACTCAAGCCAACATACATTATTACAGTCCACTAATTAAAAATACAACAACAAACAGCTCTCACACACCAAATACATGAAAAGTAAAGCGGAAAAGAAAATACATCCAAAGTACATCACACATACACTCTAAATATAAAAGTCGGCAGTCCCAGGATCGTGCTACGGCTCTACGAACTCAGAAGTGCCTAAGTCAACATGTGTGGTGTCTGTGGTACCACGGAGATGGAACCATAGGTAAGTCACAACAATTCTAGCAATAGAAAAAGAGTAGTGCACAAATATGGAACATGCTATAGTAAACAAAAGATGATCATGCAAGTGCGAAAAGTAAAGTAAGAGCAGACATGTGTGTAAGAGCAATAAGTAAAGTACTGGTGGCTGTTTGGGCGTGGTAAGTAAAGTACATGTAGTGCATAAAGTAAATGTGACGGTGCAAGTGTAAAAGTAACGTACAAGAGCAACAACTGTGGCATGGCATATGGTAGCAACAATATTTTAACCCGCAGATAATGTGATGGAAATAGTAGGACAACCAGGCAGATGTACTAAAAATAAAAATGACATGTAGGCAATAGTAAAGCTAGAAACTACGTGACTTATATAGGAAAGTACAGTGTGCAACCATTGAGCCCATCGCCTGCCCCGGGGGCGCTCACCCGGGCAGATCCCAAATCACTTTAGTCGGTACATTTCATTTAGACGATCGGTACGGTGCAATGTGTAGATGGCTCGCGGTCGCTCCCACACTTTCTCTAATATAAGTTACCCCAAAAACCCAGTGCAGTGCCAACTACTTTTAAGCATTCAATTTCAATAGGATGTTCCAGCAGTATGATGTCAATACTGTATATCATTCAATCATTATGTTGTAATACGGTATGTCAATTTGTTGTTCCAAAAGTAAAGATATTCAAAAGAATTAACGACACTCCAAAGATATTTTCTTGTTGAAAAGTCAAGGCAGAAACCTCAACAGAGAATGTCAATCTTGATCAATGTTTTGAAGTCCAACAACTAAGCTACCGATCCCATGCTTCGAGCATGCGGTATTTCCATTAAGTACACAATCTTCCATTACGTACACTATCTAAATTTCTAAAGTTAGAATTCATTGTGACTTACACTATCAAGATTGTCGTAGCAAGACGAGGTTGGAGCTAGAGCGCGAGGATTGGTACATGCAAACACAAGAAATTATTAGTTAATGGCTACACTAATTTCTATCTAATTAATTTGAGCGTTTCGATTTTTAAAACTGGTTGAAACGGTGTCGAAAAACGTTCTAAATTTTTATATAGGCTGAAAATGAAAAATATAATTTTAATGCAAGAGGAAAATATTTTCAGAAGCCTCTGCTAATTTTTATAATTTTCAAAAGCTCAAACATCACTTTAAGAGCCAATTTTACTTAAGTAATGTAATCCTTCAATAATTTATTCTGGATGCAATACTAATCGGAATTGTTCAAGTGAGCAGTCAAAACGACCGTCTCGAATATTACTACACCATATATTTTTCTCGTGTATCAGTGTACGTGAAAATTAAAAGTTACGGATTTTTAAAAGGAATTTACGTATTTAAGTTTTAGGGTTAAAAATTTATTCTAGAAAAACTAAGCGTCTGATCGAGATGAAACCAGCGCCATTGGATCTAGAATATCATTTCTGATTTTCTGGAGCTGGTCTCACATTTTTCCTACCCTTATATTATTAGTTATGAATTAAAAACCAATAGTACCCATTTATAATATATTATAAAATACCGTATATTATAGAAATATTTTTTCGTATTTTATTCAAAATACGTTAAAACTTTGCCTATCCCCACCGACTGTGCGTGGGGGGGGGTCTTGTTGGCAGACGGCGGCGTCGGAGGGGAGCTCCGGTCGGCAAAGTCACGTGCGGCGTCAGGAGGGTCGAGGCGGTGAAGCGGGGTGTGCAGTGGGAGTTGCTCCGGCGAGGGTGGTGGCGTTCTTGGAAGCAGCAGCGGCGGGGTTCGTCGCGGCAAGCGGTGGCGCGAGGGGACTCCGGCAACGGCAGACGATGCAGAGGAGCGAGGCGGTCTTTGTGGTCGGAGCTCCGAGAGCTCGGGGAGGCTGTCGGACGTCGAGAGGGGATGCTGCGGTGCACCGGTGGTGGAGAGCAAGAGAGGGGGCTCGAACGCTCTTGGGGGGGTCGACGGCGGGGTGCTGGCTCCGGTGGCGTCGACGACGGGGCGCTGTTGGTTGCAGTCGTCGTCGCTACTGGGCGGAGGAGGGCTGATCTCAGGGGCGGGCTCGTCGGACTGGGGCGGCGACGTTGTAGGGTGGGGCGACGTCGAGGAGGCCCTCGGGAGCGGAAAATGGTGTCGCTCCGGGCTTAGGGAGCACGGGGAGGTGAAACGGGCTCGGAGCTTCGAATGAGAGGGCGGGGAGAGAGAGAAACGGAAGAGAGGGGAGTGTTTCGAAATGCCTAGGTTTTGAACAGTAAGAGAGAGAGAGAGGGAGAGAGAGAGAGAGAGAGAGAGAGAGAGAGAGCACGGGGAGGTGAAACGGGCTCGGAGCTTCGAACGAGAGGGCGGGGAGAGAGAGAAACGGAAGAGAGGGGAGTGTTTCGAAATGCCTAGGTTTCGAACAGAGAGAGAGAGAGAGAGAGAGAGAGAGAGAGAGAGAGAGAGAGAGAGAGAGAGGATAATGTGTGTGTTAATTTGGAGGAGGAGGGGGGTTTTAATAGGGTTTAGTGAATGGCTAACTTGTAATTAGGAGGGGGAGACAAAGGATTGGGTGAGATCCAATAATTTTGGATCTCACCAGCTAAGGGGGTTGGTTAAGGGAGTGGTTGTGGGATTAGGGTAGAAGTAATAGATAAAATTTAATTAGTAAGTGTAGAAATGTCATTAGTGAAAGTAATTAGTGAAAACGGAGGAATACAACCCCGTTTTCGCATACGACTCCGAAAAATTACGAAAACATACCCACGGGATCGTATCTTCGCGAGGATCATGATTACTAGATCCACTTTGGGATTTGAGCTACGGAGATACTAGTTTTAGGCCAAAACGTTTAGAAAACGGGTTTGCGGGTTCTAGGTCGATTTGATATCAGAAAATTACGAAATTAAAATGGGGAGCCCCAAATGATCATAGGATGATACTGTAGAAGTTTGAAAATGTTTTGAAGATGTTTGTATAGAAAATTAATTCATTAAGCCGAAACAGCAATAATTGAAATGAATTTTTATCAAAAAATTTTAGAGGTGTTTGATGAAATCCGAACTTACTGAAATACTTCATAACTAGTTTAATGCTTCAAAATATTTTTATAATAAATTTTTGAAATCATTTTGATATAAAACTCATGTCTAATCATTATAAAGAAATTTTGAAATGTTGAAAATACGTTAAATACGTAAATTGATGTGTTGAAAAATACAGACCGTTACATCCTACCCTCCTTAAAATAATTCCGTCCTCGGAATTAAGAGGATCGATAATTGCCCAAGCAATTTAAACGATTGACGGGAAGGCTTGATGAATGATTACGACATTGGAAAATAAGTTGTTAATAGCATGAAACATAATGTGATATCACAGCATCAAGAAAACAAGAGATGATGTCATGTATGAATACATACTATTGACATCAACATAGCTTCTATAGCTAGTCTCAAGACTAGCATTAACATAATAGCTACGATGATATAATTGTATGGGGTACTGATTGCAACTGATCGAGTATAATATCAAAAGCGATAATTCATACCTCCAATCACCTGGTTGATGGCTTCGACATCTTCTGCGATCATCGTGTAGGCATGTCGTTGTGGGGGAGGTAGATGAGAAGCGTCTCCAGTAGGGGGCAGCAGCTGTGACAGTGGTAGTAGCTCGTGCTCTTGTATCCGGGCAATCCCTAGCAAGATGATCCTCTGCCCCACAAATCAGGTAGAGATTCAGGTATCATCGGCACTCTGATTTCACATGTCCAGGCCTACCACAATGGTGACACACTGGACGTTGTGGTGGTGCATGTCTCTTGAATTGGGCATGCTGGATTGGACGATGCATCTGGTTGGATGATGGCTGACGACTGGATCCAGTAGTAGTTGTAGGTGGCGACCTTCAAGGATGGGCACATATCTCTCGCCTTTCTTCTCTCTCAATGAACTCGTGTTCATGAGCTGCGGCCAGGACCTCGGTATGAGTGCAGAGTTGACGTCCGACCAAGTTCCGTCGGATCTCTATGTTTAGCCCTTGCTTGAAGCGTTGGGCTCGGGTCGGGGGGGGTGGTGGCAACCATCCCGGGAGCAAAACGACTTAGCATTGTAAATTGGGCATCATACTGTTCCACTGACATGGAACCTTACTTCAACCCGACGAACTGAGCTTGCAGTTCCATCTGAGCTTCGGGTGAGAAGTATTGGGTGTGGAAATGGTCGGTGAATGTCGCCCAGTCGATTGGTCATGGTAGACGACCTTCAGCGGAGTTCCACCAGATCCTGGCTCCATCAGTCAGTTGGGACTTGGTAGTGTCCACCCAAGCATGTTCTCCGATCTGAGCAGCTCTCAAATTATCTTTAGTACTTTGTAGCCATTCTTCGGCCTTCAGAGGGCCACCTACACCATTCCAGGTCTTTGGGTGGAGTGACCAGAATTGTTGTATGCTTCCTTCGGGCTGGTACTCTCCTCTAATAGCTTGAACCAGCTCTTGCAATGCGATATCGGAAATCTGATGCACCATGGGAGGTGGTCCGTTGTTGGTCTGGCTGCTGGCTCTAGATAGGTCAACTCCGTTGGGACTCTCAGGGGTGTTTCCGTCCATCGTTTTGAATGTCACACCTGCATACATAGAAAAATTGTCAGCTTTATTGAGTACTGTATACATTACATCTTGATCTTGCTATATTGTTCACGAGGTATTTAGCGCGGACCTGCATGGTCCGCCAAACTTGTAACGACCCGCTCTCGGGGGCCCGTTACTTGTTTGATATATTTGCAGGTCTGCAGATTACCAGTGAAATCAATATAGCCACGATACAGAGACGTACAATAATACTCAAGCCAACATACATTATTACAGTCCACAAATTAAAAATACAACAATAAACAGCTCTCACACACCAAATACCTAAAAAGTAAAGTGGAAAAGGAAATACATCGAAAGTACATCACACATACACTCTAAATATAAAAGTCGGCAGTCCCAGGATCGTGCTACGGCTCTGCGAACTCAGGAGTGCCTAAGTCAACCTGTGCGACATCTGCGGTACCACGGAGATGGAACCATAGGTAAGTCACAACAATTCTAGCAATAGAAAAAGAGTAGTGCACAAATATGGAACATGCTATAGTAAACAAAAGATGATCATGCAAGTGCGAAAAGTAAAGTAAGAGCAGACATGTGTGTAAGAGCAATAAGTAAAGTACTGGTGGCTGTTTGGGCGTGGTAAGTAAAGTACATGTAGTGCATAAAGTAAATGTGACGGTGCAAGTGTAAAAGTAACGTACAAGAGCAACAACTGTGGCATGGCATATGGTAGCAACAATATTTTAACCCGCAGACAATGTGATGGAAATAGTAGGACAACCAGGCAGATGTACTAATAATAAAAATGACATGCAGGCAATAGTAAAGCTAGAAACTACGTGACTTATATAGGAAAGTACAGTGTGCAACCATTGAGCCCATCGCCTGCCACAGGGGTGCTCACCCGGGCAGATCTCAAATCACTTTAGTTAGTACATTTCATTTAGACGGTCGGTACGGAGCAATGTGTAGATGGCTCGCGATCACTCCCCACGCTTTCTCTAATATAAGTTACCCTAAAAACCCAGTGCAGTGTCAACTACTTTTAAGCATTCAATTTCAATAGGATGTTTCACCAGTACGATGTCAATACTGTATATCATTCAATCATTATGTTGCAATACAGTATGTCAATTTGTTGTTCCAAAAGTAAAAATATTCAAAAGCATTAAAGACACTCCAAAGAACTTTGCTTGTTGAAAAGTCAAGGCAGAAACCTCAACAGAGAATGTCAATCTTGAGCAATGTTTTGAAGTCCACAACTAAGCTACCGATCCCATGATTCGAGCATGCGGTATTTCCATTAAGTACACAATCTTCCATTACGTACACTATTTAAATTTCTAAAGTTAGAATTCATCGTGATTTACACTATTAAGATTGTCGTAGCAAGACGAGGTTGGAGCTAGAGCGCAAGGATTGGTACCTGCGAACACAAGAAATTATTAGTTAATGGCTACACTAATTTCTATCTAATTAATTTGATAGTTTCGATTTTTAAAACTGGTTGAAACGGTATCGAAAAATGTTCTGAATTTTTATAGGCTTAAAATGAAAAATATAATTTTATTGCAAGAGGAAAATATGTTTAGAAACCTCTGCTAATTTTTATAATTTTCAAAAGCTCAAAAATCACTTTAAGATTACTACAACATATATTTTTATAATTTTACTTAAGTAACGTAATCCTTCAATAATTTATTCTGGATGCAATACTAATCGAAATTTTTCAAGTGAGCAGTCAAAACGACCGTCTCGAAGATTACTACAACATATATTTTTCTCACGTATCAGTGTACGTGAAAATTAAAAGTTACAGATTTTTAGAAGGAATTTACGTATTTAAGTTTTAGAATTAAAAATTTATTCTATAAAAACTAAGCGTCTGATCGAGATGAAACCAGCGCCATTGGATCCAGAATATCATTTCTGATTTTCTGGAGCTGGTCTCACATTTTTCCGACCCATATATTATTAGTTATGAATTAAAAACCAATAATACCCATTTATAATATATTATAAAATGCCGTATTTTATAGAAATACGTTTTCGTATTTTATTCAAAATACGTTAAAACTTCACATATCCCCGCCGACTTTGCGTGGGGGGGTTCTCGTGGGCAGACGGCGGCGGAGTGGAGACGACGACGTCGGAGGGGAGCTCCGGTCGGCGAAGTCACGTGCGGCGTCGAGGAGGGTTGAGGCGGTGAAGCGGGGTGTGCAGTGGGAGCTGCTCCGGCGAGGGTGGTGGCGTTCTTGGAAGCAGCGACGGCGGGGTTTGTGGCAACGAGCGGTGGCGCGAGGGGACTCCGGCAGCGGCGGACGATGCAGAGGAGCGAGGCGGTCTTTGTGGTCGGAGCGCCGAGAGCTCGGGGGGGCTGTCGGACGTTGAGAGGGGACACTGCAGTGCACCGGTGGCGGAGAGTGAGAGAGGGTGGTCGAACGATCTTGGGGGGGTCGACGGCGGGGTGCTGGCTCCGGTGGCGTCGACGACGGGGCACTGTTGGTTGCAGTCGTTGTCACCGCTGGGTGGAGGAGGACTGATCTCATGGGCGGGCTCTTCGGACTGGGGTAGCGACGTCGTAGGGTGGGGCAACGTCGAGGAGGCCCTCGGGAGCGGACTGCGGTGTCGCTCCGGGCTTGGGGAGCACAGGGAGGAGAAACGGGCTCAGAGCTTCAAACTAGAGGGAGGTGGAGAGAGAGAAACAGAAGCGAGGGGAGTGTTTCGACATGCCTGGGTTTTGAACAGTAACACACACACACACACACACACACACACACACAGAGAGAGAGAGAGAGAGAGAGAGAGAGAGAGAGAGAGAGAGAGACATATATATATATATATATGATAATGTGTGTGTTAATTTTAGAGAGGAGTGGGGTTTAAATAGGGTTTAGTGAATGGCTAACTTGTAATTAGGAGGGGAGACAAAGGATTGGGTGAGATCCAATAATTTTGGATCTCACCATCTAAGGGGGGCTGGTTAAAGGAGTGGTTGGGGGATTAGGGTAGAAGTAATAGGTAAAAGTTAATTAGTAATTGTAGAAATGTCATTAGTGAAAGTAATTAGTGAAAACGGAGGAATACAATCCCGTTTTTGCATACAACTCCGAAAAATTACGAAAACATACTCATAGGATCATATCATCGCGAGGATCGCGAATACGAGATCCAGTTTGGGGTTTGAGCTACGGAGATACTAGTTTTAGGCCTAAACGTTTAGAAAGCAGGTTTGCGGGTTCTAAGTCGATTTGATATCAGAAAATTACGAAATTAAAATGGGAAACCCTAAATGATCATAGGATGATACTGTAGAAGTTTGAATTTTTTTTGAAGATGTTTGTATATAAAATTAATTCATTAAGTTGAAACAACAATAATTGAAAATGAATTTGTATCAAAATTGTTTAAAGGTGTTTGATGAAATCCGAACTTACTGAAATACTACATAACTAGTTTAATGCTTCAATATATTTTTATAATAAATTTTTGAAATCATTTTGATATAAAACTCCTGTCTAATCATTATAAAGAAATTTTGAAATGTTGAAAATACGTTAAATACGTAAATTGATGTATTGAAAATAATAGGCCGTTACAATCTTAGTGAGCCTTATGATTATCATAGAATCCAACCCAATAGGTTCATCTTGCTCAAAGACTAAATTGGAGTCTCTGGGTCTCCAGCAGTCGCCTTATGAAGGTTTTACAGTCAACTGGGTGATTCCAGTCGCCTGTCGAACCTTCTACAGTCGACTGTAGTGCACTGCTTAAGTCAACCTTTTATTGACTCATACTTGAGCTTTTGGAACAGTCGAATGACGGTCAATTTACAGTCGACTGTCTTCCAACAGTCGCCTGTGAATTGTTCCACAGTCGACTGTGCGCAACTTGCATTATCTGGCCTTCTTCCCAATTTGCTCATCAGTCGACTGGTTCAGTATTTAGAGTCACATGTCTATTTTATAGTCGACTGTATTCTGGTCATCAGTCATCTGTCTGCATACAGTGCGTTAGATTGCATCTCTCTGTTTTATTCCATCCCCTTGCAGCAGTCGCCTTCTGAAGGATTTACAGGCGCCTGTCCTGTATACAGTCGACTGTATAATATTCATTAGTCGACTGTCCTGGCTCAGATTATATCCATTGGGAATTATTTGATGGAAATTGGATTCCACCCAAAGTGATTTTGATGATGAGCACACCAAATGAAGTTGGTGTACTAACTACACTACATCTAAAGTGTGCAGGTTATGCATTGAATGAAAAGGTTTATGCATAACTCCGAAGAAGAACAAACTACACTTAGTAAAGACAAAGACGATGTTGCAGAATTCAAATGATGAAGCTCACGCTCAAAAGAAGAAGAAGCTCAAAGGAAAGCTCGCATCTACTTCATCTTTGATAAAGCTTCATGAAGACTAGTCCTAAGTCTATAGTGTGTGAGTTGTGTCTTTCTTAGGATTATGTTAAAGCCAAAAGTAATTATAACACACACACTCAAAATGATTTCAAAGTTGAAATGTTTTCAAATGTTTTCAAATCATTTCAAACTCTTGAGAGCAATTGCTAGTTACTTCTCATCTTAGTAATTAATCTCCATTACACCCCGGAGTTAATTACATCTCTTGCTAGCTAAGTTTCAGTAGAAACTGCTCTGGGAGTCGACTACCAAAGAGTGGGAGTCGACTACCAGCTAGAAATTGTTTTTCTCCTGAAACGCTCTGGGAGTCGACTACCCCTCTAAGGGAATCAACTACCAACTGTCGAATTTCAACGTTTTGATTTGTTTTTAATTGTATCTCCAATTCATTGCTTCCATGATTTTCGGGGGCAAAAGTCAAACTTCGTTTTAAATTCAAATCCTCTCATTTTACCTATAAATAGAGGATCATTTTTGAGATCGAATACTCATACTTGAATTCAAAATTCTCTCTTGTGCAAAAATTCTAAAAGATCTCTAAGTTTCAGCTCTCATTATTTTTCCAGCCAAATCTGCGTTTATATTTCTGATCTCTTTTCTTTAAGTTATTATTATTTTGTGAGATCAATTTTTATTTGGCTGTCATTTTTCAAAATCCTTGTTCTCTATTTTTGATTCTATTGAAAGGATTTTCGAAAACAACGATCTAGATCACGAAGAATAAATTCATATCTTTGTGTGATCTAACGATCGATTTTTGAATTCTATTCAGCCACGAATACACTTTGTTATTTATTATTTTGGCTGTAGAATTTGGGTGTAAATCCAAACTCCACCAAATATTGTGGTGAGTTGGATATCGGTTTTCATTTTGTGATTTGCCCTCTGTTGTAAGGGTGTTGAAAATCCTAGACAAGTCTAGGTGTTGCAGTGTTGCAGTCGGAAATCTTAGTCAAGGCTAGGTGTGTGGGAACTCCTAACGAGTGGAGTTAGGTGCTTGTATTTGCCAAGGCAAATAGTGGAAATCTCGTACCGGATTGGTCGGGGACTGGACATACCCAAGGTTGTGGGGAACCGGGATAAAAATCCGTGTGTTTGCGTTTGATTCTTTCTGTGTTTGTTTATCTTTGAACTTACATTATTATCTGCTGATTGTTGTACATCTATTGCAAAGATTAATTCTCTTTTATCCGCTGTGAATAAAGATATAATATTGGTATTATTTGTAATCACATCTATCTCATTCTTTTAGCAGATCTGTGGATAAAATCTCTCTGGGAGTCGACTACTATTCATAGGGAGTCGACTACCAGAAGTGTTTTCTCTGTGATTTATTTTAAGATTATCGAAGTTAATTAAAAAACAAGCGTAGATCGCTCTACTTGGTTTCTTAGGCAACATTAGAAGGTTTTGAATTGTGCTAACTAATCAGAACGAAAAAGTTTATATTTACACAACACTATTCAACCCCCCTTCTAGTGTTGTTTGCCATCCACAGGATCCAACATTATTTAGCTGTTGGACAGTCGACTATCATTTGTTCATCAGTCGACCGTCGATGACGTTTTTGCCCAGATTCTAGCCGTTGCAGCCTTTTGTTTTTGGCTATTTCCTTGGGTTTTGAGAGTTCATATAGGGTTCATATATATATATAAGAGGGCTGAGTTCATTGGAACTTCTTGATGCTATTGCAAATCTTTAGAGATTGATTAAACCACTCTCACACTCTCTCATTTCCCTCTTATAGCTCATTCTCTCCTTCATGCATTTAAGTCAAGCTCAAGGAAAATTATCCAAATGCTTTCAAGCTAATCTTATCCCTTGGAGATCATCTTCCATGCCTTGCATTCATTAATGAGTAAGTTCATCTCAAGGCATATGTAAGAGTATTTGTTTTACTTTATGTTTCTTTGAAACCTTAATTCTCTTTGTGGGAATTAGATATTCTCTTTGTGGGAATTAGATACTCTCTTTGTGGGAGTTTAGTGTCCTAGTGTAGGACTAACCCGAATTCTCTCTGCGGGAGTTAGTAATTCTCTGTGTGGGAGTTTGACCCTTGCGTAGGGTTGGTTTGGTTCTTGTGTAGGACAAAATCCTCTGTGAGAGGTATCTCTTTGTGTGATTGTATTTACTTCTCTTTGTAGGAATTATAGTGAATATTTGTGTGGCTGGACGTATCCAAGTTTTGGGGAACCAGTGTAAAATCTTGTGTTTGCGTTTGGTTTGATTGTGTTGATTAATTCCTCTTGCATTTATTATTCCGCATTTGCAAGTTAAATTTTAATTGCACAATTTATTGCCATTACTCAATTCACCCCCCTCTAGAGTGTTTGTTGTTAGTATTGCAAGGGTAAGACGATCCTTGTAATTGGTATCAAAGTAAGGTTATAGCATACGGCAACGATGGCATTGAACGCTACATCCGCGTCTCATGCAGAAGGTCACTCTACCGTTCGACCCCCACTCTTCAACGGAACCAACTACCCAAGTTGGAAGATCAGGATGATGATCTACATGGAGTGTCAATACCTATGGGACATCATGGAGTTGCCATTTGAGAAGCATACTACACACGCAGCTTCTAGGAAAAAGGCGGAGAAGGACTCGATCAAATTCAATGCGATGGTTATGAATGCATTCTATTGCGCCCTCACTGTAAATGAGTTCAACCGCATCTCCATGTGCAAAATGGCCAACGAAATTTGGCATACTTTGGAGATATGTCATGAAGGGACTTCAAATGTAAAGAAATATAAACAAACTGTGTTTAGATCTAAATATGAAATGTTTAAGATGCAGGAAGGAGATAGCATTTCAGAAATGTTCACAAGGTTCACAGATATCGTGAACGTTTTGGAAGGACTTGGGAATGTGATTTCCTAAGAGGATCGCGTAGAGAAGATCCTTGACTCACTCACATCTCATTGGGAGTCAAATGCCAACGTAATTTTGGAGTCAAATGACATGTCCAAATACACCGTTGACGAGTGCATTGGAAATCTCATGGCATATGAAGTAAAGTTTCAACACAAGAAGGAGATTCAACCATCCAAGCCCGAAAAGCCCGAAAAGTAAAAGGGGGTTGCATTCCATGCCAAGGAGGAACCAATCAAGTGGAGGAAGAAATTCCATCGAGAAGCTCCTAGTGAAGAAGATAAACACGATAAGACTAGTGGAGATGAAATCGGGGATCTTGCCGAGAAATTCAAGGCATTCCTCAAGTGCAAGCAAGGTAAATCTTTGTCAAAGTTTGCCTCCAATTCTAACAAGGTTCCTACTTGTTACACTTGCAGTGGAAAAGGTCATCTCTCCACTGAATGCTCTTCCAAACCCAACAAAGAGACTTACAAGGGTAAAGGGAAGAAGCATTGGAAAGGCAAGTCCAAGTTCAAGAACCAAAAGAAGGGGAGTGTCGGGACATTTGATGACTCAAGTGAGGATACATCAAGTGACAAAGAAGATGATGACAAGGAGAAAGCTCACGTGTGCTTTGCGGCATTTGATGTCTCTTCGCCAATCCCTTCTAGCTCAAATGAAAGAGAGATAGAGGCGTGACTCAACTCCAATGAGAAAATGTGCTTCATGGCAAACGGAGAAGAGTCGTCGTCAAGCTCTAGCGAGGAAGCAGACGATGAAGAAATCCAGAAGGAAAAGATATCTTACGAGGAGCTCGAATATCGTTTCGACTTGGTCTCCGAAGGGGCTAGTAAGTGCATCAACTCTTACAATAAATTAAGAGCAAAATATAAGGATGCTAAGAGTAGATTGCATGAACTAGAATCTTCTAGTGTAAACAATAATGATATGCAGATTTGTGACACTAGTGAGAGAGATACACTTCTCTCTCAAGTTAAGAAATTGAGCATGTCTAATGATAATTTAGTAACTCAAAACCTTAGCTTAGAAACTCGTATTCAACAACTTACATTGAAATGCGAAGAGGAATCCTGTAAGCTCAAAAGCTTTGTTTATTCTAGGGATTCATTCCACGGTTTGCTTGAAAAACAACATCCGGCAAACCATAGAGGATGTTTGGGGTATATTAAAATGTGCTACCCAAACCCACCTCTAATTCCTCTTTTGGTGCAAATACAAGACATATTGCTAAAGCACCTAAGAAGAATCATCATGCTTTCTTGTATAACAATAACACCAACAAGAAGCATGTAAATCACAAGGTAATGAGGAAGAATGAAACTCCTTCATTTTTTGCTAAGAAGCAAAATCCTCATTCCATGCATGCTAAGAAAATATTTTCTACACCTAAGCATGCCACATCTACCCCTCTTGTAAAGGCAAAATCATTGCCTAGGAAATCCTTGAGTTTATGGATTTCCACTAACGTTAGTGTGCAAGAGATGGATAGTTACCTCAACTCTCTAGTTAGGGATGTGATCACCTCATGTGATACATTAGGAAATCAAACTCCTCTTGGGTTTGGTTCCCTAATGTTTAGGTTCCTCACACATATGCATATTGCATATGTATGGTGCTTAAATGTTTATTTTTAGCATATACATTGTTTGTTTGTGTTTCATGATTTTGAAAATATTTTCAAATTTATTTTTTCATGAAAATGGCGACCTTAGGGAATATATTGTCATGCACGCATTCTTTGATCCATATGAATGACAATGGGGAGTTAATATGTTGTATGTTTAAAATAATTTTAAACTATATTTTGACTCTCATTTCGGGGTGTCTTTGGGATCATTGCTTCACAATTGGTGTTATTTCAATTAGCTAGTTTTGGTCTCAAACTCAATCCCTTGGATATTGACATGTTTCATGTTATACTTTGTTTTGGCAATGTAATTGTGTATCAATGAAGCTTGATTTTTCCATATCTATTGCTTTGATACACTTTAGGCCCATGGCTCCAATTATAATTAACAATTGGTAAAGAGGATTATCTTTCAAGATTCTTTTTCTACAATTGGTATTATCTCAATTGTTAGAGATCGTTTATCTCCTTCTTTACCATTGGTATTAGATCCTGGAAGTAAACAATTTGACCATTTCTATGATCTAGGGGGAGCATGGGATAGTGATTGATACCCACTAATTTTTACAAATTTGGTATCATACATTTCTTTACTCTTGCATATTGTCACATCTTTGATTAAGATGACAAGTGGGATATTTTTGATGTCCACCTTTTTGACAATGACAAGGGGGAGAAATATATGCATTATGTAAATCTTGTATTTCATACATATGCATTTGGGGAGAGATATATATCTATGAGGATATAAATATATATGTGTGTATGTATGTCTGTATATATGTATATATATGTATACATACATACATACATACATACATACACACATATATATGTATGTATATAGTCCCTTTTCGCAGTGTATGTTTATGGGCTCTACTTCGGTGGGGGTTCTACTAGTAGGGAGTGACGGCGCCTGTGCCCTATCCTCCCTCTAGTGAGACCCCTACCCTATTAGAACCCATTTGTATTATTCACTATTATATATAAAGCCGACTTTCCAAATATATATATATATATATATATATATATATATATATATATATATATATATATATATATATATATATATATATATATGTATGTATGTATGTATGTATGTATATATATCTATATATGGGGAGAGATATGTGTGATTATATAAACCATTCATGTGTGCATGCTATATTCTTATTGTAATTGGTTTATGTAATCCATACCTATTATATGTCACCATTGTCACTCATTATTTCATTTGGTATAATGAGTATTTACAATTGATTATCTCATTTTTCAATTGGTACATATAATTAGGGGGAGCTCATTAGCTTTGTGCTTTATTTTCTTTGCATTAACATAATGTGTGTCATCATCAAAAAGGGGGAGATTGTTAAGTATTGGTGTTTCATACCAATGTTATTTTGATGGTGATCACAACATTATGTTGTTGCTAATGACTCTCTTGTTTTAGTCTCATAGTTAACATTTCAAGAATATCATTTTTGGAGACTTAAACACTTGGTGTAAGGATGGACATCAAGAGGAGCTATGCCATAGCTTGGACTCAAGGGGTGCCAACGTTTGGAGATGATGGGGAGCATCAAGGCTTTCAAGATTGAAGCCATAGACTCTAAGGAAAGCAATGTAATCCATGTAATATTTCATTTAATGCTTTTCTCCTTTTTGAGTCTAGGTTTAATGTAATGCCTTGATAGATGGTCTTCTCATTCATGCATATGTATTTAACCATCTTAGTGAGCCTTAGGATTATCATATAATCCAACCCAATAGGTCCATCTTGCCCAAAGACTAAATTGGAGTCTTTGGCTCTCCAGCAGTCGCCTGATGAATGTTTTACAGTCGACTGGGTGATTCCAGTCGTATGTCGAGCCTTCTACAGTCGACTGTGGTGCACTGCTCAAGTCAACCTTTTATTGACTCATACTTGAGCTTTTGGAACAGTCGACTGACGGTCAATTTACAGTCGCATGTCTTCCAACAGTCGCCTGTGAATTGTTTCGCAGTCGACTGTGCGCAACTTGCATTATCTGGCCTTCATCCCAATTTGCTCATCAGTCGACTGGTTCCGTATTTACAATCACCTGTCTATTTTACAGTCAACTATATTCTGGTCATCAGTCATCTGTTTGTGTACAGTGCGTAAGATTGCATCTCTCTGTTTTATTCCATCCCCTGCAGCAGTCGCCTGCTGAAGGATTTACAGGCGCATGTCCTATATACAGTCGACTGTATAGTCTTCATCAGTCGACTGTCCTGGCTTAGATTATACCCGTTGGGAATTATTTATCCGTTGGACAGTTGATTGTCATTTGTTCATCAGTCGACTGTCGATGACGTTTTTGCCCAGATTCTAACCGCTGCAGCTTTTTGTTTTTGGCTATTTCCTTGGGTTTTGAGAGTTCATATAGGGTTCATATATATATATATATATATATATATATATATATATATATATATATATATATATATCTATTATACATTTGACAGTGTTTTTTGAATTCTAGGGCTGACTAGGACAAGATAAAGAGTGGCTGAGATTTGATCTTGGTAAATCAATGGTTGAGATTGGATTTTGAGAAAATTTTGGTGAGAAAAGTGTCTTGGGAACCAAAACTTTGAAATTAGAAAATATTGGGAAAGATTGTGGAGATTAAATTTGGGGGTAAGTGCATCGGGAACCTAAACTTTGAAATTAGAAGTGCCTTGGGAAAGATCGTGAAGATTAAATTTGGGAGGAAAAGTGTCTTGGGAACCAAAACTTTGAAATTAGAAGTGTCTTGAGAAAGATTGTGGAGATTAAATTTGGGGGGAAAGTGCCTTGGGAACCTAAACTTTGAAATTAGAAGTGCATTGGGAAAGATTGTGGAGAATCAAGATCCATTAAAATAAAAAAAATAAAAAATTTAGCGTAAAACAATTTCGAGGAACAACAAATTAGCATAAAAATATCCCGAGTTTTGTTGCTCCGCGCAAAAGGCGCTCGCTAAATTTTGCCGAATTTGTTGTCACGCGCCGAAGGCGCCCGCTAAATTTTGCCGAATTTGTTGTCCTGCGCCGAAGGCGCCCGCGTCGGTGCGGGCGCCGAAAAGTTTTTTACGCTAATTTGTTGTTCCGCCTGCGGGCGCCAAATTTGTTGTTCAACGCCGAATTTGTTGTCAGCGCCGAAGGCTCCCATGCCGCTAAATATTTTTACGCTAATTTATTGTTCTGTTAAATTTTGACTGTGGAAATAATTTTTCGGGAAACAAAGATTTCGCGGGGGAAATCTTAAATGAACCGTGCCTGCGGGCACGGGTTATGACTAGTATATATATATAATGCGAATAATGGGTATCATACTCCATATGAGAGGGTCTCTCATATTCCCTCTCACATAAAGGGGGCAAGTACAACAAGTACAAGCCCATGTGAGCTTGTACTTGCCCCCTTTATGTGAGAGGCAATATGAGAGACCCTCGCATATGGCGTATGATACCCATTATATATATATATATATATATATATATATATATATATATATATATATATATATATATATATATATATATATATATATATATATGAGAGCAGAGTTCATTGGAACTTCTTGATGCTATTGCAAATCTTTAGAGATTGATTAAGACACTCTCAAACTCTCTCATTTCTCTCTTAGAGCTCATTCTCTCCTTTATGCATTGAAGTCAAGCTCAAGGGAAATTATCCAAGTGCTTTCAAGCTAATCTCATCACTTGGAGATCCTCTTCTATGCCTTGAATTCATTAATGAGTAAGTTCATCTCAAGGCATAGGTAAGAGTATTTGTTTTACTTTGTGTTTCTTTGAAACCCTAATTCTATTTGTGGGAATTAAATATTCTCTTTGTGGGAATTAGATACTCTCTTTGTGGGAATTACTCTCTTTGTGGGAGTTTGGTGCCTTAGTGTAGGGCTAACCCTAATTCTCTGTGTGGTAGTTAGTAATTCTCTGTATGGGAGTTTGGTCCTTGCGTAGGGTTGGTTTGGTTCTTGTGTAGGACAAAATCCTCTGTGTGAGGTATCTCTTTGTGAGATTGTATTCACTTCTCTTTGTGGGAATTATAGTGAATATTGGTGTGGCTGGACGTATCCAAGTTTTGGGGAACCAGGGTAAAATCTTGTATTTGCGTTTGGTTTAATTGTGTTGATTAATTCCTCTTGCAGTTATTATTCAGCATTTGCAAGTTAAATTTTAATTGCACAATTTATTGCCATTACTCTATTCACCCCCTCTAGAGTGTTCGTTGTTAGTAGAGCAAGGGTAAGACGATCCTTACATCATACAGCGCCTGATGTAGTCGCCAACCATGCCTCCAAAGTGTCCGTTGAATAACTTCACGTGCTCCAGAAGAGTTATGTCAGATACCCTTATCTGATTTGGGTTCTGTTGGGGGATGTATGCCATCAATTCATTTGTATTTGATGTAAATGATTTTTTATAATAGATGTGGGAATTTTCCATATGATGCAAAGGAAATTAGACGTGTCGTAAAATGTTTATGTGCATATTTAATAAAATAAACGCGTGTAAAAGGTTACCTGGATGACGGTATTGTAACGACATACTTTCCAGGATACCCAGGAAGTATGAATCCGTTCCAAGTATTCCTAGATCAACGAGTGTTACGGAGAAAGAGAGAAAGAAAGAGAGCAAAAGAACGCTGCAGGTCACTATGCACGTGCTGGGAAGTACAAATAAAGCTCAATCACACATAAAATACTAAGAAATAAGTAAAGGTACAATATTTCATTTCATTAATACAATTATACATCTTTACAACACCATCTGTACAAAAGAGGGTACAAAAGAGGGAAGCTACACGGTGACGAGTATGTATCTAGGTATATATACAAAAGAGGGAAGCTACAATTATAAGGAGTGTGTGAGATTACATGTGTTGATGTATGTATCTAGGTATACCTATATGTGTGACCATGTAGTAACATATATTCTTGAGCATATACTTGTGGAAATTCTTATGTATAGTACTATGTACGTGTTACGATGATTTGTCTAGGAGCATGCATATATCCTTGGATAGGAATGTGTACATATATGTGTATAATATATAGTATCGTGCATGTATACATGGGTGTATTGTATATACATATAGCGTTGTTTGTATGTTGTGGGTAGGGAGACCCTTCTACTATTTAATCTCAGGTCAGACCCTTAGCATGAAAAGTCCGAGGGCGGACTTTGTTTTTAAGGTGGGTAGAATGTAATACCCCGTACCCCTTGAACAGATGGTGTATGTAAAAGAATGTATCAATGTATTAAATAAATGAAATATTGTACTTTTGATTATTTCTCAGTGTTATATCTGTGATGGAGTTTTACTTGTATTTCCCAGCACGTGCGCAGTGGCCTGCAGAGTTTTCTGTTCCGAGCGATACTTCTCTTCTCTCTCCTCGTTTTTCTTCACACCCGTAGTTTCGGGAATACCTGATACGGATTAGTAATTATCAGATATCCTGGGAAGCGGGTCGTTACAGGTATCGTCCCGGTCTAAACGCAAGTTCAAACCGCGTCAAAAACGGACTCCAAACGCGAAAAATAAAGCCAAAACAGTGATATAGTCCAAATGTTGGTCATTGCGGGTCTGGTGCCCGCTAGGCGGGCACCCGACCCGCCTGGAATGCAGGCACCCATGCCCGCTAAGCAAGGGGCGCCCGTTAAGCAGGATGGGCACCCAGCCCGCTTGCGGGCGGGCGCCCGAGCTGGGGCCCGGACGCACGCTGGGGCGCCCAGTCCGCATGCGGCAGGCTGGTGGGGCCCAATCGTGGGCCCCACCATCAAGGGTTTTTGGCACTTATTTGGCGGCTGCGTTTTTTGCGGAAAACATGGGTTTTGGGAAACTTTGGAGCAATGTTTGAGGGGTCAAACAGACTCGGAATGGAGTGTCGTTTCTTCCTACGCGTTCACCGGTCAACCCTCTTCGATTTGATAGGTTGTATCACTTGTGAAGCTCAACGGTGAGGGAGGAAAAATTCGCTAAAGTTTGGCCTTTGTGAAAGGCAAACTTTAATTAATTTTTTCTCCAAAAACTTTTAGTCCCACATCGGATATGGAGTGAAGGGGAGGGGTCAGCCGCCTATATAAATAAGGGCCTACTCCCCTCCTTGAAACTCGTCCCAAGCTCCTGATCTGAGTAGCTCCATTAATCGTGAGCAAGCCTAGATCTGAGCTTAAATTAATTTCTCCCTAAATTTCTTCCTTGCTCCTGTTCAGGCTCTAGCAAAGCTACGAAGGAGCTCGGATCGGATCTGAAGTCTTGATGAAGGATCCACTCCAAGTGAAATCTTCTTCGGCGCGTGGTTGGCTTGGCGACAAGGGTGTTGCTCGCCTCGGGACGTGGTGCGGTTCGGGAAGCGGTTCGGCTCGGGACAAGGTGCGGCTCGGGACGCGGTTCGGCTTGGGAAAAGCAGCTCGGGTACCAAAGAAATATTGCTGAAAACGACGCTTCGTATTCTGCGGAAACAAAGTAAAAGGTTTGTAGTTTAAATATTCATGCGCTTATAAATTGCAAATGTTAGATAGATTTATCCTTATGGGTTGGTCGGACCCAACCCCGGGATAGTAGAGATCTTGGTTAGGGTTTGTTCCCTTTAGGGCTTGAATTTAAAACTGTTTTAAGTACTGTTTTTCCGCTGCTGTTTTGATCTCGTCGTCAGCCCGACTTAGGTCGGACGACGATTTTATAGCCCTAAGGACCCAGAAAACCCTACAGTGGTATCAGAGCCTTGTCTATATGATCTATAATTTGCAATTTATAAATTGTATATGATACAGCTTGCTTCTCCATCAGATGGAGGTTTTATTTAAACTATTTAAATAGTCGTTCTAAAGCAATGGTTTTATTTTCGAAAATAGTTTTTAAAAATTAGATTTAATTTTAAAATCATGTGATAATTTTAAATTTTTGATCTTTATAATTATTTGATAATTATTGATGTAACTTAGATTTATGAGATAATTTTAAGTTGCATGCTTAGCTAAATTGTTTAGTTGATAATGGTTATATTAGTTTTATTGATTATGTGATAATTCAAGGAAAACTATTAGGATGGCCATTGAAAACTTTTAGAAAATTATAATACAATTTTTTAATGGACGTGCTATGATTTAAAAATTGTTGCAACATATTAAATTCCTGTTTAGGGTAGCCCTCTCCCATTATTATTATTTTAATTGTTCTAATAATAATTTTGAACAAAAGGCTATGATTTAAATTGTTGCAACTTGAATTTTAAATGCCTAATATATAATTAGGATAGCACCATAATAATCCTTATAGTTGATAAGGACATTAATAAAATTTATTAATCAATCCTAATAATTTCGAATTTTAGGATTCAACTAGCTGATATGATCAACTAGTTTTAATGAAGCCAATTCTAATCGATGACACACATATGAATAATAAGTTTCCTTCAATGGACCATGATCCGGTCTAGTGTTTTTTGACTAGTGTTGTGGATCACCCTAGCTCGACTAGGGATAGTGATCCTGGCCTAGCCAAATCCCTGGCCGTATTTCGCTGGACCGCAAGGATACGAATTATGATTATGTGACACCGTCGATTACATCTAGTCAATTACGTTAATATCTTCTTCAAGATTAGCTGTAACCCTCCTTATTTTAGAGGTTGGCAACTATAGGTTCTATGTTATAGTTGTTGAGTACACTCAAGCTATGTCATGGCTACTTTATGGAAACCAACTTCTCATTACATGAGATGTAATCTAGACTTAACCCAAACCGTCGCGTCGTGTCTATACACCGAGTGTCGGTGTAAGTTAGGATAGATACGAAAACAAGGGTCCGACTAGACTAGTCATTGTGATTTGGATGAGCACACTCATGATCAAAAGTGGCTAGGGGTAAAAACTAATAAGGGAATCATAAATGATATGATTGATTAAGAGTCATCTACCAATCGTAGAGTCAAGCAATTTGTTGAGCACACTCAAGGTTGTGAGGCTCAGGGTGCTTGGATCTCTTTCTCATTAAATTTAAATTTAATTAAATCGTTCATTATTATGACTAAAAATGATCGTAAAAATAGTGGGAGGATATAGTTAGATAAAAGCCATTCTATCTATATTTAAAATTGAACATATGCTAAACTAGGTTAGTTATATGTTTGCCAATGGAATCAAAAACATAATATTCTATGAAATTAAGTTAACTGGTCAAATGGTTGGTTAATGGAATATCAAATCAAATGCTAATTAATAGACTAAACTATGTTCTCGATGACATTAAAAATGACCTTCTTAGCACAGGCTTAAGGACAATGGTTTCCTTAAACTCTAGGTCCAACAAAATAAATGCACGCTACCTGTCACTCGCCTCTATGAGGGGCAGCTTGAACATACTGATGTTCAAAGCATGTTTCTCCATACAATTTGTTGAGTCAACTCAAGGTTGTATGGCAAATAGTTTCGATCCGCAAAGTTCGAAACTTCGATCAAATTGTTTGAATCGAAGATGAGTGCATGAGCGGTGCAAGACTATGTGTCCCAACCGATTCTTGAGACGAGCAACTTGTTGAGCACACTCAAGGTTGCAAAGCTCAAACGTCTAGATACATAAGATGTTTGCACGACTATTATTTGTGTTGAGACGCGTAATATCTAAATGAGATTTAGAAAAGGAAGAAGTCATTAATGAAAGTCAATTGAGAAAGAAAGTTTTATGTATCATTAGTAAAGGCAAAAGTAGGAGGAACTGAAAGTGTGACATATTTGATGTCACGACTTCAGGATAATCGTTATACAAAATAGATTGACATACGTGTTGGAACAAGGAGCAATTGTTGTTTCTTGGACCATAGAAGACGTCTAACATTTTTGGCGAATGTTGTCACCTTACTTCTGAAGCAATGAGTAATTTGTATAACGATAATGTATTAAATATTAATACATGAACACGCAAGATAGTAGCAAAACTTATATGGCAAAATAGACTAGGCCGTACCGAAGAGACTAAGCTTCACAAGTCACAAAAAGAGTGGTCTGACCTCTCGTATTATGAGCCAATAGACACTTGTGAATCTTGTCTCAAAGGTATGATGGCCGAAATTCCATCTGAAAGACATTGAGAAAATGAGTTGGTGAACTCGTGGTCTCATACATACGGATGTACCCGGACCCAAGTCTAAGTTAGCCAGGATAAGTTGTGCTTATTTTATTACGACACGTGTTCTTGCTGAAACACAAGTCTGATAAAATAGATAACACAATGACAGAAGTATTTTAACTGCTTCGATCAGATCGAAGAGTCGAATACTTAGCTGTATAATTCTTGCGTAATTAAAAGAGAATGTGAATTTCTCTCAGGTCAAGTTTATTAACACATCGATGTGTTAGAGAGCATGAATCGTACTATGTTAGACTTAGTACTATACATGGCTAGTGACTCTGAGTTGCAATCCTCGTTCTGGGTTAAAACCCAGATTATAAAGCCTAGTTTTTTTAATAAGGTTCTATGAGGACCTTATCAATAAGATATTCATTAAATCAATCGTTAGGAAGTTAAAGGATTACTCGAGTCTCGTGAGACGATAAGTCGAGTAAAACATCATAAGTGATGATGATGTAATCAACTTCCAGAATGCCATTCGGAGTAGGGACTCTGATTAAGAAATGGCTTGATGCAATCTGAAAAAGGTCCGTGCGACTTTAGTTTACGTGCCCAAAGAAAGTGTTGCTTATTGGCTGCAAGTAAATCTTCAAGACAGAAGATTGATGCAGAAAGAAAATAGTGAAGTACAACTTATGTTGGTTGAGAACAGTAATCATCCTAACTCCTATAAATGGATTATGATGAAACGTCTCACCAGTAGATGTGTGCAGATCTACTCGGACCAAACTCGATGTAAATGCTCATGATGACCATGAAAACTGGAGGATTCATGTATAGTCTGTTTTCTAAATATGATTTAGAAGAACAAACTTATATGAATCGGCCAGAGAGTTTTCAAAGTCAGTGGGAGTGAATAAAATGCATGTGAGGCATCATGGACCCGAACATATGTTTTGACAAAGTGGTCGAAGAGTTTAACACTTTATCAGAAATGATTATGAACCGTCTAAATGACCAGTAACTTATTTGGATTATTCTCGTAAGGTACGATGAGCTGGTTGAGATCCAGGCAAGACATTAATTATGGATTCGAAGAGACCAATGAAATTATTTGGATGAGATTCAATATGTGGTCTAACATGAACATAGAAACCCCTTAAGTCTACACAGTAGACGGTTTAGCAAATTCACCCACGAAGGCTCTGTCACATAAAGTCTATAGAGACTTATGTGTAAATGCGGTATGAGATACCGGGATAAATGAGCCTGAGTGCAAGTGAAAGATGTTGGGAGATAGGTATGCCCTCGAACTCGAGGCAATTTATCTCTGTGTAAGTGTACAAACATCTTGTTCAAAATTACAGTAAGATCTATGGTAAGAATTTATTTAAGTTAATTAAAATGTAGTCAACAATAGAACTTAGGTAAAGTCCTAAGACTTAATGACAGGTTAAACAAGTATCGAAATGAGGATCTCGATCATGGAGAATTGTTTAACCGTTAGTAGCATAAGTCTGAAATCGTTCGTGCTCATAGTGTTTCAAGAACAGTATATCGAAATATCAGATAAACCATTGTGTCTTGGTCTTCACCATGGAGTGGTGACGATGATCTCATGGTCGTTCGACTTGGCAAAGTCGGAGACGAGACACATGTGCTCATTGAAGAATGAGTTCACTGAACGACCCAGCAAGAGTTATAAAATGGTTTATATTGACATATCTGTCAATGATAACTCTTAGTGATGATAGGCAAGTTGGTCTTTTGACTTGAGGTTATTGTACGAACCTGTGCGTGAACGTTGTCACTTAGATCACTGATTTAGCCTCGAGAAAGCTCCGTTGAAAGGTTTTTAGTTGGGTGACATTTGAAGCGTGCGAGAAGAGTAATGACCAAGATAGGGTTCATCACTCCCGGTCAAGGGAGTTAATGTCGCACATGTTAGTTCGATCTTTAGTAAAAACTCTGGCCAGAGAATATTGGAAGTAGTCCAACATTATTTGACTAAAGATCGATGGAGACTAACCAAGTTCAAGCTAGTAGGATTGACAGTTGACCATACCCTAGGCTTGACTAAGCGGCATAGTTTTGATAAAGGACTAAAACTGTGGTATTCATCACGGACACAGTCAGGGTGGTCCCGACAATACTCACGTCAATGAGTTAACCACATAAGTATGATACCGAAATAGGAACGACACCTGCTGCTCGTGGTCTCTGCCATCTGGGGTTTCGAGCCCCACATGTAGTAGGGTCAGGCTGTAGGGTCTCACACAGAGTTAGACATTCGTCAAGTAATAGGTAGAAATTAGGGAGAATATGCATTTGATGCAAGGGATAGAAAATTGCAAAGAGTTTGCAGTTAGCTTCTGCATTCAGGATAAATGATCCTGAGTACAAGTGGGAGATGTTGGGGGATGTATGCCCTCAGTTCATTTGTATTTGATGCAAATGATTTTTTTAAATAGATGTGGGAATTTTGCATATGATGCAAAGGAAATTAAATGTGTCGTAAAATGTTTACATGCATATTTAATAAAATGAACGCATGAAAAAGGTTACCTGGATGACGGGATCCTTCCGGTCTAAACGCAGGTTCAAACCGCGTCAAAAACAGACTCCAAACATGAAAAATAGAGCTAACACAATGTTATAGTCCAAATGTTGGTCATCGCGGGTTTGGCGCCCGCTCGGCGGGCACCCGACCCGCCTGGAATGCAGGCACCCGCGCCTGTAACGCCCCGCTCCCCAGGAAACCCCAAGAAGCGAGTGTTACAAAATGAAAAGAGAATTACAATACGAATACACTAGCAGGCCCACTGTGCACGTGCTGGGCAGTACACATAATGTTCCATAATTAAATGCAACTCCAAAGTTCCACCAAATTAAAACCAACATATAAGAACAACATAGATTAAAACATCCTTCATATTTATTAGAAACAAAGTTCTTTTACAATTTACATACAACTCAAATTTACATACAACATATAACATCAATATACACCTCTCATTAGAACCACCTCCTAGCCATACCCAAATACAACTCAACACCCCCAAAATCAATCCCCCACACTGTTCCAATCCCAACTCTGCCAACTAAGCTTCTCCAACTGCCAATCACCTGAAAAATATCAACGGGGACACGTCACAGCGTGACCCAGTAGGAATTGCCAACTCCCTCTAGTATGCTATTATGAAAATGCAACTATTTTACATGCATCCATGACAATGCGCAAATGGAACATGGTACGAGCTAAAGAAAACAAGCTAAAAGAAGCATGAGCATGGCTTAATGAATTTCAATGCATAATGTAAGAAAAGGCAAGTACAATAAATAACGAGCAACATAATGAAACCTAAGGCAAGTTATAAGAGCTACAAAGGTGAAGTGAGCTACATCATCAATCCAACTTACAAAATGAGTTTTAAGCGTACAAGAGGGTCTCTCATGGCTATGGGACAATGGCCTTATACATGCATGGTTCATGGGTCAACATGGCATACATTCATGTAAATTGATTCACATTTCCAACATCTCATTACCAACATCATAACAAGGTGTCATGCACATCGTGCCATGCCCACCATACCACCACAAACCATACCACATTACCACCCAACATAAATGCATGCCATGTCCACCACATCCTTCCCACCATGTATAAGCATCCATGTCCAAAAGCATGTTACAAAACATAAAGACTATGATCCATGATTCATAAAGAGAGGCAAGTACTTCACTTTCACCTTCTCATCTTCCATATACCAAACAATCAACATCAAACCCCCAACAAAGCCATGGAAAATAACTACAAATAAAAGTAAGTCCAACATCTAATGATTTAGCTTGCTGGAAATTGCACAACAGTCAGGTAGAATAGCAGTTTACTCCATATTCTTGTATGGAACGTAACAATGCAATGTAAATGAAAGTTGTAGGTATGATAGTTATGGATTCACAGATAACATTTCAGGCAAAAATATTAAGAAGGTGATTTATAGTGAATTATTTAGTGAAGGATGCCAAATCTGTTTTCCAGACAAATTTCAGGGCCTGTCTTGAGTGCTGATTTTGGGCCTATTGCAGTCAGAATTATGAAAATTAAGCACTCTGATGAAGTTGGAGAAAAACTTGTTAAATTTCCAACGAGACTAAGATCATACAATTCCAGTGTGTGTGCAGGTACTGAGCTTCGTTTTACTAAAATGTGTCCAGTTTGACAGAATTTCAGACAAGCTGTAAACATTGAAATTTTAACCTAACTTCCAGTTGAATTGGAAAAAGTGGTGAACATGAAAGTTGTTCATAACTACGAAATAAACAACATATAAAATTTTCAGAGCATTCCTAATAGCCAATTAAGTCCATAACTTAGTCAAAGTTTCAGCTTTTCAGGATAAAACTTTCAGCATCAAGAACACAAGTGATCCATGAAAATTAATCATGTATTAAGCCCAAGATTAATCATGAACTAATTCTACAAATGACAACCACATAGCACGCTAGGGGAAATTGGATTCCTACCTTCTTGAAGAAACAAACCCCTCATCCAATTCCAAGGGAAATCCACCAAGAATCTACTTTTCAAGCTCAACCCCAACTCTCCTTCTTCCATGGCTTTCCCCCTTCCTCTTCTCTCTTATTTCTTTCTTTTTCTCCCCTTTTCTTTTTTTGATTGCTGGTTTTGGCCTCCCATGGGAAAGAGGGGAAGAGGAAATAATGAATTGAAAAAGAAAAAGAAAACAAAAAGAATAATGTAGAAGAGTGGAGAAAGCGAGATATTTCTAATGATCCTCTTAATTACAAGTTTGCCATTCTCTACACTCTTCTCATCCCTCCTATACACACAACCCAAACCTAATTACAAGTATGCCATTCTCTACACATGGCATGCTACTACACACACTTCCCCATTATTACA
Organism: Scilla litardierei; assembly: GCA_030789695.1. Classification (NCBI taxonomy): domain Eukaryota; kingdom Viridiplantae; phylum Streptophyta; class Magnoliopsida; order Asparagales; family Asparagaceae; genus Scilla; species Scilla litardierei. The sequence goes on along the minus strand of CM061137.1, from coordinate 136,421,717 downwards.
ATAATGCCACCCAACAATATTAGTACTAACATAATACCAATCACATACACTATTAACACATAGCACTAATACTCCATGCATCACCATATTAGCCAATAATCATTCACCAATATTTTTATACCAATTTCATACATAACTCCATTGCATTATACATTCACCTAGCCAAGCATTATTCATACATCAACAACACCATATCAACCAAGGTTTATATACTCACATACAAAAATCCCATACAATAGCCTCTTAATATTTACTTCAACCATACACACTAATGCACCATGCAATCCAATACATATAGGCACACAACTACATATACAAATATTTATTACCAACATCCAATTCAAATATCCAATACCAAACAAATAGCCATCTATACATATACGTATCCATCCAAATATAGATACATAAATACATATATGTATTCATCCAAGTATAACACACATAGGGGCATTACAATCTACCCACCTTAAAAATAAAGTTCGTCCTCGAACTTTCTAACTTAGGGCTCTACCTTAAGGCTAGCCTGCTACCCACCTTAAGACTCAACTACCCAATGGAAGCATTACCTGCACTACCTTACGCACGCCACAGGGCGGTGACCTGCATGGGCAACCAAATGTAACGCCCCGCTCCCCAGGAAACCCCAAGAAGCGAGTGTTACGAAATGAAAAGAGAATTACAATACGAATACACTAGCAGGCCCACTGTGCACGTGCTGGACAGTACACGTAATGTTCCATAATTAAATGCAACTCTAAAGTTCCACCAAATTAAAACCAACACATAAGAACAACATAGATTAAAACATCCTTCATATTTATTAGAAACAAAGTTCTTTTACAATTTACATACAACTCAAATTTGCATACAACATATAACATCAATATACACCTCTCATTAGCAACACCTCCTAGCCATACCCAAATACAACTCAACACCCCCAAAATCAATCCCCCACACTGCTTCAATATACATAGATAACCATACAAAAATATATTCATCCATACATAGGTGTAAGCGTACCAGCTTACGGCCATACATGTATCATATACTCTTCACATACATCATCTCATAACATTAATACTCTTAAGGCATATTCACACATACATGAGTGGAACTCAAGGATCCACGCATGCATCTGCGCACTCTACATGTGTATATGTCACATATAGTATATAGCCAATACATAGTACATCCATACTCTACATGCATCGCAGTCAAGTATATATCTCCACTTTACACACTATTCATATGTCAACCATTTATTAACACATATACTTCAAATACAATCACAGAACCATACAATCATTCGTACATATGCTTTCTAGTTGTATGTTGATATTAGTTGTATGTTGCTAAAGAGGCTAACTTTAATTATGAAGATGCATTCCTTTTCATGCTATGTAATTAAACATCCCACTATTAAGCTGCCATCTTGCTATTAGTCTTATGTTGTTCTCAATTGAATTATTGGAGACCCTCTTGTACTCTTAAAACTCGTTTTGTAATTTGGATTGATGATGTAGCTCACTTCACCTTTGTAGCTCTTATAACTTGCCTTAGGTTTCATTATGTTGCTCGTTATTTATTGTACTTGCCTTTTCTTACATTATGCATTGAAATTCATTAAGCCATGCTCATGCACACTCCTATACACGCTAATATACAAATCATACCGCCTTACACGTACGCTTAACTATAAGCACACATATCACTATATACATAACACCCTCTATCCATAATTTTCCTAACATACTAATACCAACATAAACAAGTACCAATGATGTACACACCCCTTAGTAGATGGCTATACACCAACACTCACATGCACATATATCCATCCAATCGTATAGTTACCAACACAAACATACAAGCATGTGTAATCACACATATCCCTATGTACTTATCACATATAGTACCACACATGCACAGACAACGGGATAAACAAGCATAATATATGCACAAGCCAAGAACTTGCCCACTCATACCTGAGTGGAACACAAAGATCCGCACATAGATCAACACAATCAGCATGTACATATATACCTCATACTACATATATAGATGGCATGTCATGTCTATACATCTCCTAGAGCTCAATCGATATATAGTTTTATGATACATACTACTCATGGGCAACCATATATTAATACATATACGCATGCACTTCTATACTCAGACATACAATCACGTATGTCTCCTAGCATCCCTCCAACATCCACACATGTATCATCATACAAGGTCTACTATTTCAATATCAATACACATAGATATCTATGCAAAAACATATTCATCCATACACATGTATAAGCATACCAGCTTACAGCCATATATGTATCACATACTCATCACATACATCATCTCCTACACTAATATTCTTAAGACATATTCACACATACATGAGTGGAACTCAAAGATCCACATATGCATTTGCACACCCTACGTGTGCATATATCTCATACAGTATATAGCCACTACACAGTACATCTATACACTACTCGTACCTCAAACAAATACATAATTCAATTTCACACATCATTCATAAGTCATCCACGTATTAACACATATACTTCAAACACATTCATAGAGCCATATAATCATTCGTACATATATTATAATCACATGCACATGAGTATATCATCTCAATATACTCAACAAGCCATGTTCATCACTTATAGAGCCATATACGTATAGGCATACACGCATACACACATAGATATATACATACATTCTTACTAAATCAACACTCTAGTGTCTACCCCCAGGGCTCTATATCTTACGCTTCTGATGTTCTGGTCCCATCCTAAGGCTGGACTCTACCCACCTTAGGGTTCAACTACCCACAAACACACGAACACTACTCGTACTATTCCGTACACAACCGTAGTGAGGGGACCTGCGTGGGCCACCACCTGTCACGACCCCGTCCCCGAGATACGCATGGAGGCAGGGTACGCGATGAGAACTAAAGACGTATCTGCAGGTCCACTGCGCATTGCTGAGAATAGTACATGTAGTATTCAACAAACAACCAACCAACAAACACAAAACGACACAAAGTCACTGAGAAATACTGAAATCCAAACACTGAACAATTTCATCTACATCTCAAACATCCCATTTCATCAATTCATATAGTACAAGCATCTCTCACCCCAAAAGAAAACCCAAAGTACACATAGCTCTCCTCTTACCCCTCACCACCCATTCTAAGCTCCAACTCCCAACAACAGCCCTCCAACCTCAACCTTCAGCTCCATCTGTCATCCCCAGGAACCACACCTGAAAAAGTCAACGGGGGCACGTCAACGCGTGACCCAGTAGGAATTCCAACTCCCGCTAGCATGCTATTATAAAAATGCAACTATTCTACATGCATTCATAGCAAGGTGCAAAAGAAGTATGGAATGAGCTAAAGGGAACACATGTATGACATAAATCATTGAATGCATAACATAATAAAGTACAACAACAAAAGAGTGCAACAACAGAAGTAAAATAAACGCAAACGACAAGAACTACAATAGGTGATGCATATAACAAGGGTATACAACATGGAAGCTACAAGTAAAGAAACCACAAGTAGGCAACATTGACCAAGACTACAATAGTGATGAAAGTATCAATTAGTGATTTGGACCCTAAGTAGTGGGTAGACCTTCTTGGGACTGGACCTCACCCCCAGTTGGGGTGGAACAGGCAAACTCCCCGAGACATGCTCTTACTAAAGGAGCCCTGTTTTCCCCTTATTTCCCCTTCACATTTCCTCCATTTCTCCTCATTTCTGCCACTCCCCGCTACTCGGGCAAGAACAGGAGGGCCACCAACCACCAGTCCAGCCCCTCATGTTTTCCCCACAACTTAGTGTCCCCAAATTCCCGTGCCACCCTCATTTAAGAGGACTTATTCATTTATCAGCATTTCAATTACAAATTAACGTGTAACAAAAGGAATCACATGACAACCACCAATTCCACCTCATCTCTAACTTTTCCAATCACAACATTTGCCACATAGTTCTCATTTCCAACACATATGTTTCCAACACGTGTAATCGCACAACTTTACCATTGATTGCAACATGAAAATAATTAAGCATGAGCCAATAAAACATATGCCAACATCCCTTAATCCAACAGAAAATTAGTTAAACGAAAAGCAAGATGACATCCTCTTCTAGCAACATGGAAATGATAGCATGGGACCAATAGCATGAAACTAATAGCAACATGAGACTAATAGCAACATGAAAATGTTAATAAACATTTCATCCAAAACAGTACAGCTTGATTGGAATTTTTCTCTATATTGTTGTATGGAACATAATACTGCAATGTAAATGAAAGTTGTAGGTATGATAGTTATGGCTTCACAGATAACATTTCAGGCAAAAATATTAAGAAGGTGATTTATAGTGAATTATTTAGTGAAGGATGCCAAATCTGTTTTCCAGACAGATTTCAGGGCATGTCTTGAGTGCTGATTTTGGGCCTATTACAGTCAGAATTACGAAAATTAAGCACTCTGATGAAGTTGGAGAAAAACTTGTTAACTTTCCAATGAGACTAAGGTCATACAATTCCAGTGTGTGTGCAGGTACTGAGCTTCATTTTACTAAAATGTGTCCAGTTTGACAGAATTTCAGACAAGCTGTAAACATTGAATTCTTAACCTAACTTCCAGTTTGAATTGGAAAAAGTGTGAACATGAAAGTTGTTCATAACTACGAAATAAAAAACATATAAAATTTTCAGAGCATTCCTAATAGCCAATTAAGCCCATAACTTAGTCAAAGTTTCAGCTTTTCAGGATAAAACTTTCAGCATCAAGAACACAAGTGATCCATGAAAATTAATCATGTATTAAGCCCAAGATTAATCATGAACTAATTCTACAAATGAAAACCACATCGCACACGAGGGGAAATTGGATTCCTACCTCCTTGAAGAAACAAACCCATCATCCAATTCCAAGAGAAATCCACCAAGAATCTCCTTTTCAAGCTCAACCCCAACTCTCCTTCTTCCATGGCTTTCCCCCTTCCTCTTCTCTTTTATTTCTTTCTTTTTCTCCCCTTTTCTTTTTTTGATTGCTGGTTTTGGCCTCCCATGGGAAAGAGGGAAAGATGAAATAATGAGTTGAAAAAGAAAAAGAAAACAAAAAGAATAATGTAGAAGAGTGGAGAAAGCGAGATATTTCTAATGATCCCCTTAATTACAAGTTTGCCATTCTCTACACTCTTCTCATCCCTCCTATACACACAACCTAAACCTAATTACAAGTATGCCATTCTCTACACATGGCATGCTACTACACACACTTCCCCATTATTACAATAATGCCACCCAACAATATTAGTACTAACGTAATACCAATCACATACACTATTAACACATAGCACTAATACTCCATGCATCACCATATTAGCCAATAATCATTCACCAATATTCTTGTACCAATTTCATACATAACTCCATAGCATTATACATTCACCTAGCCAAGCATTATTCATACATCAACAACACCATATCAACCAAGGTTTATATACTCACATACAAAAATTCCATACAATAGCCTCTTAATATTTACTTCAACCATACACACTAATGCACCATGCAATCCAATACATATTGGCACACAACTACATATACAAATATTTATTACCAACATCCAATTCAAATATCCAATACCAAACAAATAGCCATGTATACATATACGTATCCATCCAAATATACATACATAAATACAAATATGTATTCATCCAAGTATAACACACATAGGGGCATTACAGCGCCTGCTAGGCAAGGGGGCACCCGCTAACCAGGGCGGGCGCCCAGCGCGCCCATTGCATGCGGGCGCCCGAGCTGGGGCCCGCACGCACGCAGGGGCGCCCAACCCGTGTGCGGCGGGCTGGTGTGGCCCTATTGTGGGCCCCACCATCAAGGGTTTTTGGCACTTATTTGGCGGCTTTTGGGTGACTTTAGAGCTACGTTTGAAGGGTCAAATGGACTCGGAATGGAATGTCGTTTCTTCCTACGCATTCACCGTTCAACCCTCTTCGATTTGATAGGTTGTATCACTTGCGAAGCTCAACGGTGAGGGAGTAAAAATTCGCTAAAGTTTGGCCGTTGTGAAAGGCAAACTTTAATTACTTTTTTCTCCAAAAACTTTTAGTCCCACATCGGATATGAAGTGAAGGGGATGGGTTAGCCGCCTATATAAATAGGGGCCTACTCCCCTCCTAGAAACTCGTCCCAAGATCCAGATCTGAGTAGCTCCATTAAACATGAGCAAGCTCGAATATGAGCTTAAATTAATTATTTTCTTTCTTCCTAAATTTCTTTCTTGCTCCTGTTCGGGCTCTAGCAAAGCTACGAAGGAGCTCGGATCAGATCCGAAGTCTTGACGAAGGATCCACTCCAGGTGAAATCTTCTTCGACGCGTGGTTGGCTCGGCGAATAGGGTGTTGCTCACCTCGGGACATGGTGCGGTTCGGCTCGGGACAAGGTACGGCTCGGGAAGCAGTTCAGCTTGTGAGAAGCGGCGCGGGGGCCAAATAAATATTGCTGAAAACGACACTTCGTATTCTTTGAAAACAAAGTAAAAGGTATGTAGTTTAAATATTCATGCGTTTATAAATTGCAAATGTTAGATAGATCTATCCTTAGGGGTTGGTCGGACCCAGCCCCGGGATAATTGAGATCTTGGCCAGGGTTTGTTCTCTTTAGGGCTTGAACTTAAAACTGTTTTAAGTACTGTTTTTCCGCTGCTGTTTTGATCAAGTCGTCTGCCCGACTTAGGCCGGACGTCGATTTTATATCCCTAAGGACCCAGAAAAGCCTACAGGTTCCTCTTCCATCTGACAGAGTTTGCTTTCCAATGGAATGTGAGGTGGGCGTGTACACTACAACCTTCTGCCATATGCTTCGCTTCCCCATGCACCCCTTCATTCTTCAAGTGTTAAATGCTCTGGGCTCTCCCTCTGCTAGCTGATGCCCAACTCAATAGGCAATCTGGTCGGCTTCATCGTGATATTCATGACGATTGAGATGGAGCCGATGTTGAAGCTGTTTAATTACTTTTTCCAAATAAAACCCTACCCGGCCTTTGCATGGTATTGTATCATCGCCAGGAGGGATAGACAATTAATCAAGGGCCTCCCCACCTCTAACCGATGATGGAAAGAGAAATTCATGCTTGTGGCCTTTCCCGACATGGCAGTCTTCATTAATCATTAGAAAAATCTGACCCTCGCAGCTAATGAGGAAATGCCCCTTTTCAAAGGCAAGCTGAAAACTGTTGATCGCTTGCTTGCTCTGACTGAGAGTCTCATGGTAATATCGAAGCTATTTGATACAAAGACTCTGTTGAAGATCGTCTGGGCGAAGAGTAAGGCATCTTCTCTGGTCCCAAGTTTACTCTTCCTTTTCTTCACATCCTCTTCTTCTTGCAGAAGTAAAGGGTCAAGAATATCAAGAAGATCCTGAGCTTCAGTCTGCCTTTCGCGCTTCTCTTCAAGAAATTGAAGAAAGCTCGTTGTCTCGTCGGGTGGTTCATTCCGACCAGGATCCGACTGAGATCGTCGGAGCTCATCTTTGGCGGCCCAAGAGATACCTCAAAAGGGTCAGTGCCAAAAAAATAGAAAACTGTGCACCCTCGCTGAGGTTAAGAGAGCCAAAGAGAAAACGAAGAAATGAAGGAATGAAGCTGATGTCTTGGATTCGATCTCTCCTATCACGAAAGTCGCCGAGTCCATGATGATTCGAGCTCTCCTATCACGGAGGTCGCCGAGGCCATGATCGTGGCCCCTAAACAGACTCTGGACCCCACTCAAGAAGAATCTTCTATAAGGCCATCATCACCTCAAGAGTCATTCCTTCACAAGGATACTTGTCCATGGGAGGCCTTCAACCCTAGGAACCATTGGCCAAGGAGATCCCCGCTGAGCTTAGGTCAATCTTACAGGAAGATAGGTTGCCCCAGCCTCCACCAGAATGTTGTCAGGACGAGCTTCACCAATTCACTTATCCTATGGAAAAAGGAGAGTCCACCTTCTTAAACTGTGGAGTTACCGCTAGGGTCGTTGAGAACTCGATCCTTCTGCAGGACATGGCTATCTTGGGGAAAATCAATTACAAGAGGTTGGATACCTTTTATGGTTGAGCAGAGTCACCAAGTAAGTAAGTCACATTTCATCCCAAATTATGGCACATTCCGATTTTGACTTCCTCTTTTTACTTGGTGATGTGCAGTTGACCTTGGTGGCTACAGAGTTACGACGGCACTCCCCGGTAATGGCTGAATCATCCAGTAAACGACAATGGATAGCTGCTTCCAAGAAAACCCTGGACCAGGCAAAGGCAAAGTTGGATCAGTCATCGCATCGCCAAGCCAAACTCGCATCTCGGATAGAGGCGATGGATGGAGAGCTGACTTCAATGAAGAAGATGGATGCGGATGAGGCTATCCTCAGGATTCAGGCCGAGCAACAGTTGCTTGAGGATACCACCCTCCGAAAGCAGGCAGAAGAACGGTTGCTTGAGGAAGCCGCCCTCAGAAAGTAGGTCGAAGAGCGGCTATTCGAGGAGGCAGCCCTTAGGAAGCCGACCAAAGAGTGGTTTCTTGAAGAGGTCACCTTGAGGAAGCATGTTGAAGAACAGCTACTTGAAGGGGAGAAGAAGTAGGCGATGAGGGAAGACGAGCTTCAGGCTCAGTTTCTTGTCACCCTAAAGGGGCTCAACCCTTCAAAAATTACAAAAGAAGCCGTGGAGTAGTATAAGGACAGCTTTGGTGATCTCAATGAATTGTATAAGGCGGGCTTCACATGATATCAGCTAGAAATCAAGCGGTAGTTCCCTACTTCAGGAATTGATCTTGATCAGCTAACATTGTCGTCAGACGATGACGAGCACGAAGAAGAGGGTGGTGACACCCCATCACAAGGGATTGACCTGCATGCTTCGGATGAGGGAGCTGTCCCTTCGGCTGAGGGATCCCTAGGAGCTGGAGGCCATCCCCATGATTTCGCCACCCCATGAGCTCGCCACTTGTATCAGGGCCTATAGTCCCTTATTTTTGTATCTCATAAACAAATACCGAAAAATTTATAATAGGAAATAAACTTTCGTCTTGTCACGGAATACCTTATTGTCTACGGGAAGTAGTATTGCTTGCTTGCCCCCTCAACAGTTTAGACTCATGCATGAGAAGAATGCTTAATGTGAGTTGTTGATCAACGAGCGTCTTCCTCAGTTTGAGGGTTTCTCGCTCTGGGTTGTAGGAAGTTTGCTCGAAGCAAGGGTTCTAATAAGTCATCCATGTTTATATTGCAGAATCGTCCTAATTTTTTTCATCGATCACATAGCTCGATCTGCCCGCGAAGGGTTACCCCATCGTTTGTGTAGTCGAGCGACCCGCGAGGGTATCAATAAATCGTTCTCGATCGTATAACTCGGTCGGCCTGCTAAGGTAAGGATAGTTCATACTCAATCGCATGGCTCAGTCGACCCACAAATGAATGCCCCCTCCATCCGTATAACCGAGCCGCTCGAGAGGGTAAGGATAGTTCATCCTCGATCGCATAGCTCAGTCGGCTCGCGAAGCGTTGGCCCTCCGTTCGTATAGCTGAGAAGCATGCAATGGTAAGGATAAGTCATCCTCGATCATATAGCTCGATTGACCGGCAAAGGGTTGACCCTCCGTTTGTATAGCGGAGCGGTTTGTGAGGGTATGGATAAGTCGTCCTTGATCATGTAGCTCGATCGGAGATCATGTAGCTTGGTCGGCCCACAAAGGGTTGCCCCTCTGTTTGTGTAGCCAAGCGGCCCGCAAGGGAATCGATAAGTCATCCTCAATCGTGTAGCTCGGTTGGCCTGCGAAGGGAATATCCCCTCCGTTTGTGTAGCCGAGCGTCTTGCGAGGGAATCAAAAAGTTGTCCTCAATCGTATAGATCGATCGGCCAGCAAAGGGTTGCCCCTCCGTTCAGGTAGCCGAGCAGCTTGCGAGGGAATCAATAAGTTGCCCTCGATCATGTAGCTCGATCGGCCCGAGAAGGGAATGCCCCCTTTGTTCGTGTAGCTGAGCGGCCTACGAGGAAATCGATAAGTCTTCCTCAATCATGTAGCTCGGTCAGCGCACAAAGGGTTGCCCCCCCGTTTGTGTAGACGATCGGCCCGTGATGGAATCAAAAAGTCGTCCTCAATCGTGTAGCTCGGTCGGCCCGCGAAGGGTTGCCCTCTGTTCGTGTAGCCGAGTGGCCCGCGATGGTTGTCCCTCCATTCGTATAGCCGAGCAGCTCGTGAGGGAATTGATAAGTCGTCCACGATCGTGTAGCTCGGTCGGCCCGTGAAGGGAATGCCCCCTCCGTTCGTGTAGCCGAGCGACTTGCGAGGGAATCAATAAGTCATCCTCGATTGTGTAGCTCGGTCGGCCTGCGAAGAGTTGCCCCTCCATTCGTGTAGCCGAGCGGCCCACGAGGTAATCGATAAGTCGTCCTCAATCATGTGGCTTGGTCGGCCCGTGAAGGGTTGCCCCTCTGTTCGTGTAGCTGAGCGGCTCCTGAGGGAATCAATATGCATATATCTAAGTAATTAGAATGAAATCAGGGTCGACAGACATGAATCTCATAAATCTCATTTGTCCCGCAATTTAGTTGCTCGAGATAGTGAAAGTTTTGAACAGAAAAGAGTTTTATTCATTGACAATGAAAGAAGGGAATGACAGAAATTCGTACATGCGTTTTATTCCATGCGAAGCTAGAGGCATCGACATACACCTTCCGACTGGATCTTCCTTGTGGTTCATTCGACAACCTTGGCGATGGGTGAGTCAGGAATGGGCCCTTTTCCTTTATCCTTTGCTTCGAGGTTCCTTCATTTGCTTGTGTGCTGACGACAAATTTCCTTAAATGGACGTGCTTGATCAGAGCTTCAATATCCTTCTTCAACGTCTAACAGTCATCTATGTCGTGGTCGTTATCTTGATGGTACCTACAATATTTAAGGTCATCTCTTTTCTCATATTTACCCTTCTGCTTCAGAGGGGGTTGGTCGAAGAGTCATTCACCTTTTGCAAAGGCCAAGACTTCAACCTTGGTATCGTTCAGTTTGGTGACGGGCTCGTCGATTGGTCGTGTATGACCCTTGGGATTCCGCTTCTGTTGTTGTCAATCCATGGACTCTCAGTAAAATCCATCACGAGGTTGAGCTTCGCTCCGTGTTTCTGCATGGGGTTTGGAAGAGCTCTTCCTTCATGTGGCGAGTGCTTCCTCCGACAACATGAACCGCTCTGCCCTAATGAGGGGGTGTTCAAGGTCACGTGACGGTCGCTGTTGAGTGACTTCACCAGATCTTCACAGTGAATACCTTAAGTAAGAGCTGTAATGACTGTATCGTCGGTGCAACCTTCGACGTTCAGCCTCTCATTGTTGAAACGTTTGAAGAAGACCTGCAGCGTTTCCCCATCTCCTTGTTCCAAAGTAAACATGTGAGATGATTTTCGCTTCTGCCCACGCCCTGCCATGAAATGTCGTCAGAAGGTTTGGGATAAGTCCTTGAAAGACCCAATACTACGATTGGGCAACCCGCTATACCATTCAACTGTCGCATTGGTCAAATTTGTATGGAAGGCACGACACAAGAAAGGTTCATCTGCCCCATGAATCTCCATCACACTTTTGTATTTTCAGACGTGCTCAAAAGGGTCGCCTGTTTCGTCATATTGGGCCAGGTGTAGCAGCTTGAATTTCGACAAATGGGGAGCCGAAGTGATGTTTCTCTTCAAAGGATCACTTCTCCTTCCGAACTAGAAGTCGGAGAAGTAGGACACAGTTCATCGCCGTGACATCGGGTCTGCCAACAGGTGGATGCGCTGGAGGAATCGATAGGGCTCCCTCCCAAATGTTTGGGATAGTTCAAGGGGAGGGGATTGCCCCCTAGACTCTTTCGTTTCTGCCCAGTCATGGGCCTCTGGGGAGGACTGCAGCTCTAATCTTGGGTGCGGCAGTCCTTTACTTGCTCCACGTCGCTATGAGTGGGGCAGCAGGAAGCTCTTCCGTTATTGGAGGGTCTCGGGCCATATGGCCGCCCGGTGGAGCAGTTGTTGCCATCCCTTTGGTCGCCATGACCTCCATCAATGTTGCCGACTCCCAGTCTTCGCCGAGATGGGGGAGTAGTGTCAAGCAGAGTGTCGACTTGCCTCTCTAGGTTTGGCTCAACGACCCTTTGTGTCCTTGGTGCAGATTTTTACCCCACTAGGTCCGACGTCGAATTGGGGGGCTGCTGCTCCGCAGCCACTTGCATTGGTTGTTATGCCATTCGTTCTATGGCGGTAGTCAATGCCTTAATGCTGGCATTGATCATCTTCGTAAATGCGTTGAATTGCTCCTGAAGGATCAGACGTGGCTCTGGTCTCCCCTCTGAAGAAGAACCAAAATCTTCCTCGATGAGCGGGGACCGGCTGCCTTGACCGTCTTTGTAAACGCATTGAATTGCTCCTGCGAGACCAGAGGTGGATCTAGTCTCCCCTCTGAAGAACCAGAATCTTCCTCGATCGATGGGGACCGGCTGGCTTAACCGTCTTTGTAAAACGTTGAATTGATCCTGTGAGACCAGACATGGCTCTGGTCTCCCCTCCAAAGAAGAACTGGAATCTTCCTCGATGAGTGGGGCATTAGGGTCCCCGCTAAAGATTGGTCCAATGTTGGTGGGATGACCCGACATTGCTATTGCTTGGGATGTTGACTCGGTATTCCCACAGACAATGCTAACTGTTGACAAATGAAATCATCGAACAGTGAGGTGGAGCTGACGATGGCATCTCCGATGACATGGAACTTCGTCAGCTGAGGAGTGGGACCAACGGTGGCTAAAATCTGGGTCAGGGAGAGCCAAGTCTGATCTATTTGGATGCAGCCCGACCCAGCTCTGAGTCGTTCCGAGTGATCTGTTGAGCTATCTGTAGCACAGACAAATCGTCTGGGGGGTCGGATCTGTGTTCCTACCCATATCCCCTTAGATGCTTAAGTCAGAAGGGACTTACGATGAATCGGGGCAGCCAAGACTGACCTATTAGGAGGTCGACTTGATACTGTCTCGCCAAGTTATAGAGGAAGGAATATAAAGTGGGAGTAAATATGGAGAGTGGGTGGCGTACCTAGACTTAGTATCTCTGGAGCTTGTCCTTAGTTCTGTTGTCGTTAGGACTATTATAAGTGGAGGCATCCCCTCAGCGTCGTTGGTGGAAAACGGTATGGATGGAAATTCGGGCCAGCCTGGTCTTATCGTGCTGGGCCGGCTCGGTCCGATTTTATTAAAGGACCGGGCCAGCCCGGGCCAATAAGACTTCGGGCCATTCCGGTGCGGCCCGGGCACGATCCGATAAAATCTGGGCCACCTGGCCCATCCAATAGGGTTAAAAGAATTATTGGGCTCTGTTGTTTATTAGATTTCCATACCCCCTGTTAATGATGTATCTTTAAATGCTACTAGAATTTAATTTAGAATGCAAGCTACATGCAAATTCTAGAGCAAACTGATAGTTCAGCATAAGAGCTTTTTTCTCAGAGTAAATTCTCATGTAATGAATTTTCAGAATATGAACTCAAGCTATCCTCAAGATATCCATATAGCTTATTTTTTTGTTTGCAAGTTTGAATGAGCTACTTTGTTTTGTGATAATTGTATAGTTCAAATATTGGTTTATGATCGAGCTACTTTGTTTTGTAAATCGAGCTCCTTTGTTTGAATCAAGCAAACTCAAAAGGATTTCGTGCAGTGTCGTACCGCCCAATGGGCCGAATAGCTTGGCCTGAGCCCGGCACAAAAATGAATCGTGTCGTGCCAACCTGGCCCAATAAGGATTTCAGGCCAAAATTGCCGGCCTAGGCATGGTCTTATCGTGTCGTGCCTGTGCCGTGCTATCGTGCAGGGCCGAAAATTGCCACATCTATTGTTAAGGCCAAAAATGACCAAAACAATTGAGTTGCTGACGTGGATCCTTGGCGCTGAGTCAGAGCCTCGTCTGCGGGTTGAGTGGGACCCTAGGTTGGAAGAACCAGGGACGGTTAAGTATAATGAATAGCTTGTGATGCTTGATCGACCTTCGGTCGACTTGTACGTCGATGGATTGAGGCTGGGATGCTCCGGAACGACCCTCACGGTAGATCGAGGCTTGACGATCTGCATCAGAAGGAAGCGTCGGGAGGGTGGTCGGATCTGGGTTCCGACCGAAATCCCCTCTGATGCTTAAGTTGGATTGGAAACTTAAGGAAGAGAGGGATCTTGGAGCAGCTGAAATCGACCCCCGGAGGTTCGCCTCAGATCTGACGTCACAAGCTCTTTAGTGGAAGAAATATATACTGAAAGAGTAGAGTCTATGTATTAGATCTCGTACCTTGGGAATTGGAACCCCTTACCATTGTCTTTTCAGGTATTTATAAGTAGTTCTCTATTGATTGCAAGTAACCGTCCCTTATTGATTTGGGCGTGATCTTCTCTGGGATTCGAGATAACGGCTGCCCATTTATTCGGCCCCATTAACTTCCTCCTGAGTATTAGCAGGAGCTTAACGGTCGAGTGAGCCATTCGATTGACTTGGTATTACTTCGCCTCACTGGCGGGTTTCAGGTCGTTCGCACTAAATGGGTCGAGTATGCAGATATTCCTTTGTGATCCGTACCCGTGCACTAATAATGGCCCCCATCATTTGTGCCTCAGAAATTGATTGAGACTGCATGATGTGTAATCTCCTAAAATGCACACATTTTTTGAAATGTTTGATTTGATTTATGCCGCCAAAACCCGTTCGTTTCTGAATCAATCCCCACCGCTTCTTGAGGCCGGCTTCAGACGCGTGTCATTCATCGATCATTAGTCGGTTGAACTCCTCCATATAAAAGAAGAAGATGAGAAGAGGAAAGATTTTCTTGTTCCGCCTTCTTCTTCGTTTCGAGAGCTTGATTCCTCCATTGTCTTCTTTGGAGCTTGCTTGTTCTTTCTAAGGTACTTTTCTCAATTGACCTCGACTCCTCTTTAGATCCATTTAGGCATGTTTACACCAGTTAGGATATATGAGCCGTCTTACGAAGAGCTCGTGGCACGCCTTCGACCCCCTCAATGCGAGGAAGTTCCTGGAAAGGGTAAAGGGGTTCGTATTGAACCAGACCTTTCCATTTGTTAGAGGGATCCGAACTCAAAGGTTCCCAAAGTTATCTTGGAGATGGCACCTGAGTTTTCTCTTGATCTGACCGTAGAGGTTTGGTTAGGTTGCATATGTCCTCCTTTTAGGGTTAGGAGGCCCAATTTGGATGAGAGAGTTTGTTTTCCCCGTAAGAACGAGGTTGGAGTGTATCTCAAAACTTTTCGCCTTAAACTCCACTTTTCTATTCACCCCTTCATCATAGAAGTCATATGCTCTTCGGGGCTTTCTATTTGTCAACTTGCACCCCGAGCCCTTCCTCCTTTAGTCGGTTTTATTGTGCTTTATGAGCTTTGTGGGGTTCGACCATCCATTTGGCTATTCAAGTATTTTTTTGGATAATACTTGATCCCCGCAAAGTGTGGTACCATATTGCTGCTTGATGTGTCCATACTTTACACCTTTTCATAGCATCATGACATCGTATTCCATGCCATTTTCTCATTCAAATCCCATATTTTCCTACGATATCGCATTTCTAACGTTATATTCGAGTTTCGTAGTGTTTCATGAATTTTCAGGGATTTTGGAGCGATTTGGGACCCGGTCTGGGTATGGACACATCTGACGCACCTATGAGCTCATTGGCAAAGCTCTACAGGAGTTCGTCGAGTTTTGGGAGCCATGGGATGAGTGGAGGAGAGAGCAAGAGGAGAGGAGAAGCCTCAGAAGCCACAACAAGGAGTTTCCCAGGCGACTCGACCGAGTAGAGCAGCTGCTCGGTCAAGCAGATGCAAATTGAAAAAATGAGCAGATACGCAGCTTGCTCGGACCGAGCACTCATGGTGCTGGGTCGAGCAGCTCTTAATTCCAATCTCTTGCACGGCCCGAGCAACTTCTTCAGCGACCGAGTCAGCTATCTGCTCAACCGAGCAGAGCTGACTCGAGCCGTGCAGACAGAGTGATGATTTTGGAGGAGCACGATTTACTGTCATGCTCGGTCGAGCAGTACATCTGCTCGGACCGAGCGACCAACCGAGCAACCCACTGCTCGACCGAGTCACCGACTCGGTCGACGATGCTGAAGGCCATTTTTGGAAGTATTTTTCGGCCGACTGTTGCGCGCTTGAGCGAGTAAAGGGGGATCTGTGACAGCGTTTGAAAAGGGGAGGCGATTCATTCTTAGTTTTTTCGGATAATTTTGGGAGAAGAGATTAGGAAAAACTTGTTAGATCTAGATTAACTTTCGAAGATTATTGGATCGAAATTTATTGGAAGTTTATTTGCTATTCTCGCGTTCTTGGAATCTTGGTTTTTCTTTGAGATCTATTACTCGCTGTAAGTTTCTCAACCTATTTTCTATCAATTTGCTATGACGTTTTCTGCCCTAAAAATTGTGTTTTTATTCGTCAATAACGTCATGAGTGAATAGTCTTTTCTAAGGTTGATGGGTTAGCCCTAAGACCCTTGGGGGAAGACGTAGATCTGGATCCCTATGTTGAATTAGGAATATAGGGGAGTATTTCGGTCGATCCTATCGAATCCCTAGGATAACCTGTACTGAGATCATGCCAATGGTCTGTGGAATTGATGTGCTTAAGGGGTATCCCTAGGATTCGAATAGGGAAATCGATGGATCCAACCAAGGCTCGTGACCATGCCCGGCTCGTGCCGTGAGGGGATCCCCCGACGAACTATATCGCTACGTCGACGGCTACCGCTATTGCGTCAACGAGAGCCACCGAAATACCTCGTAATTCTAACCCGCGAAAGTGGTAGAATTAGGAGATTAATCCCATGAACCTAATGCAACGTAAGGATTCTATTCCAACGTCGATCCCCGACGGTTTTAGCGGTGATCCCTAACGCCCTAGTCCTTTTTATTATTAAATCAACAACGATACCAAAACCAATTTTCTCAACCCGATAGCTATCTCACTTCGAATATAAAAGTAAGCTAAGAACCCAATTACACTGTCACCGTCCCTGTAGGATTCAACATCTTTTATACTACAATTTGACACCGTCCGCTTGCGGATAGAGCCCGAAATTGACACCTAGGGGCCATACCACGCCTGGCGATCGTGACACCGCCGGGTGGAATCTAGGTGTAGGTTTCGGGTACGTCACTGCTCGCCCGGCGATGAAGCTTATATATGATCTCCCGCTTTCTCATCCTGGTTGGAAAGACACTTTCGTGTTTGTCGTCCTTCCCGGCCTGGGACCGATGCTCAACGGTTGGAGTTCTCCGAGTCCTGAGCTTGCTGAAGAGTCCAAGTTAACATCAGAAGAGGTCAAAGCCAGGTTGTCGTTGGGCGAGGTTGAGGCAGCAAAGCTCCTTCTGGGTCGACCAAGGCGAGAGAGGTCGACCCCGTATTTGTTGGATGGCCATCGAATAAAGACCCTTTTGTGGAGCCCGGGTAATGCATATTGACCCTGTGTCTTTATCACAGCCACGCACAATAATTATATCCGTTGTTTGCAGATATGACTTATGGAGCTCACATGAGTGGGGACTCTGGACTGAGTCAGGGCTGGAGAGAGCAACGTAAGAAGAAGAGGAACGTTGAAGGGTTAAGTGCTCACGCTGAGGGGTCGAGCACTCGGTCCCCCCTTCCTATCAGTCAGAGCTCTTCCTCTAAGGGGGGCGAGGTCAGGCAGACCTCAAGGTCATCTTCTCATGCCTCCTCGAGGGAGGCCTTGAATCGGGCCACCACTCGATCTGTTCCACCCCTCGCCTCCATCGTCATTTCGGAGCTGCTGGTAGTGGATGATGTTGACGCCGTTGCGGTCGTTGAGCCCACAAAAACTGTCAGCAATAAATAGGGGATATCCTCCCATGTGGGGGAGGAGTCGAAGAAAAGAAGGCCAGCAGAGGAGGAAAGCCCTCTACTTTCGCCTATAGCGAAAGGCCAGGGGGCAGCCCCTCTCGAGTCTCAATGGGTGACCGAGACTCCCTTGGCACCCACGACTCCCATGGTGCCTCTTTTAGATAAATGGCCATGGGGTGGTATCGAGTCACATGTTCCCTTCGTCGGCCCGATCCCCACGGAGTTTGACCGAGTCCTGCTACTCAATTAGCTTTCGTCTCGCTCGTCAGGACCCGTACGGGGCAATCCTCACCAGCCTCCCTTCGTCGTTGGAAGAGAAGAGTCGGCCCTGTTGGATTTCGGAATGACTGCTCGGTTAGTGGAGAATTCGATCCTCCCTCGGGATTTGGAGCTCCTTCTAGGGTTGGACCTCGAACGGGTGGCCAACTTCTTTGTGGGGAGCGGATATCAGGTATGTTGTCTGCCTTCTGTCAATTGACTTGCAATTCGGCCGTCCCTGACTGATCCTTTCCGCAGATGTCCATCCTTGGTGCTGTGTTACGTCACCAGGCCATCGACTTGATCGAAGGAGGTCGGCGGGTGGAAGCTGCTGAGCACAAGGCATCCAAGCTCGAAGCCCGGATGTGGAAGACAGAAGAGGACCTGTAGAGAGCCCTCGTAGCCATGGCAGAGGCCGAGTGGACGGCTGTAGAGGCCAAAAATAGCCTCTCGTCCATGTCTGACCTCCTCAAGTCTGATGAGCTTGAATGGAGGATGGAGATAACTCAGCTCCAGGCGGACCTTGACGCTTCGAAGTGGGAAGCGATCGAGCTCCGAGCCAAATCTTTCGACTCTGAGAGATGGGTGGAGGCTTGCAAAGCGGAGGCCACTGAGTTCCAGGCCAAAGCTACCGAGTTCGAGAGGGCCGCCACGAGAGAGAAGGAGGAGCTCACGACGAGGTTCACAAAGGCGATGGAAGCTTTCCACAACGTCTTTGTACCAAAAGGCACTCCTCCTTTCTAGGCTGGTAGAATTTAGCCTATGTTTTATGTAACCCTTTTTTCTATGGAAAAAGACAACTTTTGATCAACAACCTTTGAGTTTCTTTTGTAGTCTTCATTTGATTTTTATTTGAGCATCAGATATGTGATATGCGCGTGTATGGCCCCTCAACGACTCAATTTTCAATTTTATGAAAATCGAAAATAAGTTTGGTCGTTGATGATTTAGGCGCATTCACCCGATAAATACAATCTTCTAGACCATAAACCACGGGGGCGCGTTTCGTTTGATAGCGAGGGCAAAGCCCCTCGACAGGGTCGTTCGGTGGCGAGGGGCGAGGTCCCTTAGGCTTATGGCCAACGATGGTCGGGGGTCGTTTAGTGGCGAGGGGTGATCCCTCGGCTGAAGGCTGATGACTAGGGTCGTTCGGTGGCGAGGGGCAAGGCCCCTTCGACTTACGGACGACGACGGTCGGGGGTTGTGTAGTTGCGATGGGTGGTCCCTTGGCTTATGGATGACGACTAGGGTCGTTCGATGGCGAGGGGGAGACCCCTTCGACTTATGGTTGACGAGGGTTGAGGGTCGTTCGGTGGCGAGGTGCGAGGTCCCTTCGGCTTATGGCCAATGACGATCAGTGGTCGTTCAGTTGCAAGGGGTGATCCCTCGGCTTACGGCAGACGACTGTCGAGGATCGTTCAGTGGCAAGGGGGGATCCCTCGGCTTACGGCTGATGACGGTTGAGGGTCGTTCAGTGGCATGGTGGATCCATCAGCTTACGACTGACGACTAGGGTTAGAAATCATTAGATAGATACAAAACGATCGACTTTGTATTTATCAGAAATTTGCGTAAGATAAAAAACAAATGTAAGTTTTGTCACCCGATGTATTTGCCATCTCTAGTACAATCATTGATAGTACTTCTGCAAGTGCTCAGCGTTCCAAGGATGGGATAGCTACCTATCATCCAATGTAGTGAGCCGATAGGTGGCCGGACTGAGCACATCGATCACTTTATAAGGCCATTCTCACTTCGCAGCGAGCTTTTCTTGATTGAGAATCTCGGGGGTGAAGGCAGCCTTATGTAACTCCAAGTCGCCTATATAGAAGCTACGTCTGCGCACCTTGGAGTTGAAATATCGAGCCATGCATCCTTTTTGTTCAATAAGGGTCGCCAAAGCTCGTTCGCGAACCTCGTCGACCAGTTGTAGGTTGAGTTCGAGTCCATCTGAGTTTCTCTTTTCGTCGTAGTATTGAAGATGAAGTGGTCGTTCACTAACCTCCACTGGGACGACAGCTTCACAACCATAAGCAAGCATGAATGGTGTTTCACCTGTTGAAGTCTTATGGGTCGTTCTGTACGACCACATTATACCAGGGATCTCCTCTGGCTAGGTTCCCTCGAGCCTGGTTATTCTCTTCTGAATGGGTCCAAGGATGCATTTATTAGCAGCCTCTACCAATCCATTGGATTGGGGATGGGCAACAGAGGCGAAATGTAGCTTGATTTTCAACTCGGAGCAGAAATCCTTGAAGCCGGCTGATGCGTCCTGGAATTAACTCCGAAATGATGTCGTTTACCGCAAGTACACGGTATAGTGGCAAGCGGGTATCGAACACGGGGAAGCGGTGCTATACTACCTATCTATTCCTAGGTTGAGTTAGACTTGCAGGTTTATTGGTGGATGTGGAGTATGGAGGGTCGTAATGGTGATGGATGCGAAGGTTGTGTCACTCAACGTCGCAAGGGAGGGATTTCACACAAAGAAAGAAAGAAATAAAATATAAAAGATTAGGGCTTTAGGACTCGCTGCTAGGACCGTTGGACGTCGATGCTAGGCTAGGGCTCTTACGTTGCATTGTTTTTATAGGGGGATTGTAGCATCTAGAAAGTGAATTCATGTGTCTGGGCATCATGAATCTAACGTATCGCATTAACCCCACTCTCGCGATAGGCGCATACGGTACGTGAATTAAGGATCTACAATAGTCTCACCACTCTCGTGGTTCGAATGCTCTTAACTCGTACCACTCTCGTGGGTTAGAGTTTCAAGGTACTTTAGTGGCTCTATTTGACGCAATGGCGGTAGCCGTCAATTAGTAATATAGTTCGTCGGTGGATCCCCTCAAGGCATGAGCCGGGCATGGTCACGTGCCTCGGTTGAATCCACTAACTCCCTAATTAAATCCGTAGGATACTCCTTAAGCTAATCGATTCCACCGACCGTGGGCACGATCTCAGTACGAGTTCTCCAAGGGATTTTAATAGATCAACCAAAATACAACCCCTTTTATATCCAACGCACCATAAAAATCCCAACTTTGCATCTAAATCCTAAGATCTATGGGCTAATCCCATAGCCCTAGAAAAGACTACTTAAGCATAGCAATAGCAATAGATAATAGAACGCACAAAGATTTCATTGCATGCATCAAAAAAGGATAAACAATAATAAATCACAAAGAAATAATAATAGAATTAAAAAGGGCAAAAATACTTATCTTGATACAAAGGAGGGGCCTAGGGCATACCCAAACTCCCCAAAAAGATCGTCTCCAAAAACTCTAAAAGAACTCTCTAAAAAGTCTCCCCAAAAAGGATCTCTAGAACTCCCCCTATACGGCTGCTAATTTCCCCTTCAAAAACCCTCGCCAAACAAAATCGTGATCTGGACGCACGTGTGGGCCCACGACGACTCGGTCCAAGCAGGAAGTTGCTCGGTTGAGCCGTCAAAAAGTCAGATACGTCGTCCAAATGTTTGCTCGGGCCGAGTAAGGCATGCTCGGTCGAGCAGCCCTCCTGCTCGGTCGCATTGCACATGAAATCAAGCTTCTCCAAAATATGTCGCTCTGCCTACACGAACAGAGTAGATTCTACTCGGTCTGAGTAGGTAGCTGCTCGGTCGAGTAATAGGCTGCTCGGTCGAGTCTGTCAGTAGATTGCAGCTCTTCCTAAAATCACGCTCTGCCTGCACGGACTGAGTACGTAGCTGCTCGGTCGAGTATGCAGCTGCTCGGTCGAGCAGTAGGCTGCTCGGTCGAGCACCCTGATGTTCAGCCAAATAGGACATCAAAAATTACATTTCAGCACACTGCTCGGTCGAGCAGTAAACTGCTCGGCCGAGCAGTAAACTGCTCGGCCGAGCAATCAACTGTTCAACCCATAAAGGAGGTAAAAAACATGTTTCAGCAGATTTTGCACACTGCTCGGTCGAGCAGTGCACTGCTCGGTCGAGTAGGCTGCTGAGAACAGTTTCAGCACTGCAGCATCAGCTTGCAGAAATTTCCTAGGGCTCATCCGACCTCCATTGGTGCGTTCTTGGCGGCGTTGGAACCGTCTTGAAGTCTACTAGCTGAGAAAAATATCAGAAAAATAGTGAAAAATCCCAGGTGATGACAGATTTAGAAATAGTGCACGACTGTCCTATTTCCAGCACTTCAGGTCGCTCGATTCCTTCGCCGCATCATAGCTCAATCACACGAACTTCTCTCTTGCCCCTTCCTTGCTCCAGTGTTCTTCTTTGGCACCTTGAGCATGTCATCATGAGTCTCATTGGTGCTCTCACATCGCCGATCGTCTCATTGACTCCAAATTGCTCCAATATCGCTTCGAATCCCTTAAATGGAAATAAAGGCTCTAAAAGTCATATTGTTCCAAATAATAGCACAAAATCGTATAAAATGGGGGGTTTGAAGGGTGAAATGTGTCATGAAGATATGCGATAAAACATGTAAAATAGGAGCATATCACCGGCACTGTCGAATTGCATCCCATTGTCTGTCACAATGGATTGTGGAATGCCAAAACGACAGACAATGGATTTCCAGACGAAGCTTCTGACCTCCTTGTAGGTGATTCGGGACAGGGGCTCTGCCTCGATCCGTTTTGTGAAGTAGTCGATTGCTACTATCAAGAATTTCCATTGCCCGCTTGCTTGCTTGACTGATGATATCCAATCCCTACTTAGCGAAGGGTACTGGACTGACGATAGGGATCAGATCAGTTGGAGGGGCTGAGCTGATCCTTGAGAACTTCTGGCAAGTCGGACACTTCCTCACGTACTCGACCGCATCCTTGAACATGGTTGGCTAGAAGTAACCTTTGTTGGATCTGGATCCTAGCCTAGAGGGGGGGTGAATAGGCTAATAAAAAATTCTCGTGCAACTCACGAGAAATCACACGCAGTTAAAAGCACAACCAGAGTAATGAAAAGCAGACACAGAGTACACAGCAGATTTTACCCTGGTTCGGTCGTCCCAACGACCTACTCCAGCCCCCAAAGCAAATACTAGATTGAATAGTGCAATAGGTACAAAGTCACAAGTTAGATCACGCTCAGAGCACCCTCTACGCCTCTACACTCGCCAGACTCTCAGTACCCCACACACAGTGTTTTCTCTCACTATCAATCCTAGTAAAGCTTTCTACCAGCTAGTCCCAAACTAGCTGGGTCTCGCTTGTCTAGTCCCAACTAGACAAGTCCCAAAATAGTCCACAAAAATAGGTAAAAGTTTTCCCTACAGAAAACGTTACACTAAGACACAAATAAAGGAGTTTAGAGTTTAGAAATGCTCAGTTTGTGTCTGTGTAGGCGTCTCTGTCAATCTGCACGTCGTTAGCTCCAATCTGACGCAAACGGTGTCTCAATCCGACTCCGGATGTCAAGATACACACTGGTCTGTGTGTAAAGCAATTGCAGTTCAATCGTCAATAAATTGCAGTCTATGCGCTCAGCAACTCCTTAAGAATAAAGCGGTCGGTGCCCAAGGAAACGCAGTCCATTCCTTTTAGATAACGGCCTGTGCGCAAAGCAACTTCCTTTAAATTCCTTGCCACGTCAGCAAGGCAGATTCGCCTTCGTTTTCTCTCTCTTCTTCACGAGATCAAGCGGGCGTCGATATTAGCCATTGATTTCAATGTGTTTCCCGTGATCGTGTGGATGTGAAGTCACCACGTCAGCAACGTTCGCTTCAATTCGATTTTGCATGCAGCGTTGGCTTCTTCGAGACCTCGACGACGAGACTGCTTCCTATGGCGGAGACGTCTCCTTCACGGTTGACGGGAGCGACGACTCGGCTTCGATGAACAGCATAGCGGTGATCTCCTCCTCCGGTGGTGACGTCTTCAGCGACGGCGGTGTTCAACTTTAACGACGACGGCAGCAGCTTCTCCGATTCGGTGCAGTAGCAATGACGCCTCCGACTTCGACTAGGGCTCGCAGGTGGCGGGAGCTCCTCTTGCTATTCTCCGTCGTGCAGCAATACTTCTTCGTGCAGTGGCGGATCTTCGTGCAGTAGTGGATGCGGAGCTTCGAGATGATCGTCGGTGGCTACGTCGTCTTCCTCGACTCAGCAACGACATCAACTCCGGCAATAAACTCAGCGACGACGACGCCGACTTCTTCTGTGTCGTCTTCGTTCTCGTTCTCGGTGACTTCGTGCAGCAGCAATCACTTACAGACGGTGGAGATTGCTTCAGGCACACGTCAAAGGCGACGATTCAGCGGTGACTTCTTCTCAGCGTCGTGCTGCGAGATCTCCTCACGGCGATGAGAACTTTGTAGGCGAGACTGTCAGCGACGTCGTTTGCTCCGGTGATGGCTTCGCAACGGCAGCGGCGTGCTGCTCGTTGAAGGCGACGGCGTGGGCTTTGTTCGGTGGCTCTCTACTTCGCTGAGGTGCTCCTTCAACAGATTGCTTCTTCAGCGATGCTTGAACACGAAGGGTACTGTGAGGCCTTTGGAGAATTGTTTTTGGCTTGGCTTGGCTACGCAAGGGAATATGCGAGGGTTTAAAGCTTTTGAATTTCTTTGTATCTCCCCTAGGTTTTTTATGAAGCAGCCACAACCTTATTTTGTAGCCCCCCTCTCCAATGTTTTTGATTGCCGTAGGTTAAAAAATTTTGTATATGGCCGTCAAAAAAATTGTGTAGCCCCACAATGATATTTATAATGAAGTGTTAGGGTTTGCAAGATGGCAAGGGATAGGGAATTTGAATGTGATAGAGTTTGGCTAGGATGAGGACACAACCAACTAGGAATTTTTGAAATTGGCTAGTGATAGGGTTGAGTCAATCAATTTGGGATTCTTATTTGATCTTATAGCAATACTAATGGGATTAGGAAGAATTCAAATATTTGTAAATCTTACTAAAAGATTTGATCAAGCCCATCTCATCCCCATCTCATCCCATATTGGACCAAGTCCAAATTTTGCTCTTCATTGACCAAGTCACACTTCTTTGTGCACAAACACTCCATCTCTCCCAATTTGCTATACGAATAGCAAATCCGCCAAATATCGAAAGTATATCATTTTGCCAAGCCTGAAACATACTGAGCACACACATTAGATATACCGACACGTTTGTCATCATCAAACCAAGATCCTAGATCGTTGCTTCCAACAATCTCCCCCTTTTGGTGATGACAAACCCACAAAAGATTTGATCAATAGAAATGAGTGTGTGCGAAGTGTGTAGAAGGGTGTAATGCAATATGATGTATGGATGAGTCATTCAAGCATCAAGCATTACAAAGCATGCATTACAAATACTAAATATAAAAGCATGCTCCCCCTTCTCTCAAGCTCCCCCTTCAACATTTATTCAAGTATTTTTCTCAAGCTCCCCCTTCAACAAATAATACCGACAACAAACAACACACAAATCTTTCTTCCTCTTTCTCCCCCTTTGTAATCACCAAAAGTGGATTAATGAAGTCGCAACGCTATTCCATGCAAAAATAAACCATTATTAAAAGTAGCGTGCAATTTGCATGAGTTTTCCAAGAAATAGACAATTCAAGCTCATAGTGTTTCATAACACGACTTCCCACCTTTGTGTAAATGTAGTGATATAGACAATAAAGTACAAGGGGAGATTCAATTTTAGAAAATCAACCAAATCAATCCACATTTTCCAATTTTCATGAATATCACTAGGATTGATTTTTCCCACCTCATCAAAGATGAGTTCAAGTTACCGAACCCCGAAACATGGCCTAAAAGGACTTTTAAATGCGGGGTGGCATTGCTTGACGAGTTATATACACCAACGCTAATGATTACCCATGTAGCACAAGTTGGATACTCGTGGGTTGTGTTTTAGCCATGAAGTGTATCCATTTTTCATACGGAGCAAATATCGTTTTTTTTTTCATTCTTTTGTGCTCAATTTTAATTCTTGGCTAAACACATCATATCCCTTAGAAAATTCAGAAATTAATCATTCCTACATTCATTTTCCATTATTCTTCAAAAGAATCTCCAAAAGAACTAAAAAGTCAAATATCGTGAAAGTGCAAATGTAGGTGTAGAAGTCAAGTTTGAAACTTATGAGACACGTCATGGCTACTAAAAATAATAACATCATGTTCATGTAGCTACAACAATAATGAATTGACTTCTACAAGGGATATAATTGATCATTCATACAATATCACTCAAGAGATTCAAAAGAGGATTCAATAAGCACACAATTTTTTTTATTTTTTATTTTTCAATTTTTTTTCAGAAATAAAAACATTAAAAATCATCCATGCAAGCACACAAACCAAAATAAATCAAGCACACAAAAAATCTATGAAGGTATGCAATGCAATGCAAAGAGGGATAGAAATTATACCTTCTCGTCGCTATTTTACGAAGGAGCTAAAAGAATGAAACATTGAATTTAACGCTCCTCGCCAAAACTCCATCACACCTACATGAAAGGTGTTAAGTGTGACCTTGGAATCCAACAAGGTCCACTAGTGTTAGCCAATATTGTTTTAGGAACCCACACTTGTTTAAATTTGATTTTAGTGTTCCTAAATTTACAATAGTATGAAGTATGGCCTACACTATCACAAGTAAAGCACTTTGCATATAAGTTCTTCGCAATAGACGGTGCATTGTGGAATTTCTTGAATTTTTGCTTTTCAACGTTTTTCAGACCAAAACCAAGTCCTCTTCTATTATTGCCATATAATTGATTCTCTAAAATAGTGTCCAACGATTGTTTTCCCGTAGAGAATTTCTTAATGGCCAATTCAAGATTAGAGACTTTGGTTTTCAACAATTTATTTTCTTCCACAAGCAATGTGCATTTTCTTATAAAAGCTCTCTTGTTTTCCTCTTCCTTCTTTTCAAATTCAACCATTTTTCTTTTAAAATCATTATCCAACATGCAGAATTTATCATTAAGCTCTCTAATAACATAGTCTTTTTCAGTTTTGAGCTTAATCAAATCAAGTTTAAGCATGCTAATATTATTCATCAAGGAAGGGCAAGAGAGACAAGGTGATTCATCATTAAAACTGGATTTTTCCTTTTTCAGAATATCAATAGTAGAGTCACGTGCAACAACATCAATTTTGAGTTTTTCAATCTCTTTAGACATTTCATATTCAGATTGTTGCATTTCAAAGTTCTCATTTTGATAATCATCTATAGTGGATTCAAGCTCTACTATTTTATCTTGCATTTCTTTACAAAGGGTAAGGAGTTCAGTTTTACTACCAGACGTTACCTCATTGTGTATTCCCATCAATGCCATGCATGAATGGGCTTCGTGTTCCTCCTCCTCGCTCTCAGCTTCGCTATCCATGTCCCAAGTAAGCACCTTGGATTTTCCCTTTTCTTTAGCTACCTGAGCTGTCTCATGTGGGCAATCCCTCATTCGATGTCCTCTTTTCTTGCATTTAAAACAAGTCATTCTATTAGTAGTATTCTGATCATAATTTTGCTTAGAAGACTGAAAAAAGTTAGAGCGATTAAACCTGGGTGCCATTTCTGCTCTTCCTTGCTTGGTCTGGACAAACTTTCTGAAATTTCTGACCATTAGCGCTATGTCATCATCATCATCTTCACTTTCGTCAGCTTTCAGAGCAAGTGGCTTGATAGCTTTCTCTTTTTCCTCAGGTTTCTCCCTTTCATCAATATTTTGCAATTCAAGCTCGTGGGACATTAAATTACCTATTAAGTCCTCCACCCTCATCTGTGACAGATCTTTCGCTTCTTGGATGTCAGTGACTTTAGGCCTGAAAGAGCTTGGCAGAGCTCTTAATATCTTCCTCACCTGCTCAAGGCTAGAATATGGCTTACCGATCGAACTAGACTTGTAGACAATGTTGGTGAACCTCGCAAACATTTCTGATATCGTCTCTGATGGTAGCATGCAAAATCCCTCGTATTCCGTGCTCAGAAGTGCAAGTCTAGACTCCTTCACCTGTGACGTTCCCTCATGCGTCACCTCCAAAGTATGCCATATTTCCTGCGCAGTTAGACAATGTGAGATACGATTGAATTCAGATTTATCTAATGCACAAATAAGAGCATTCATAGCTTTAACATTTAAAGAATAAAGCTTCCAATCATTATCATCCCACTTATCATCAGGTTTAGGCATCTCAGTATTTTCAATTTTGATAACAGGTGATTTATATCCTTTTTCAACAATTTTCCAAGCTTTATAATCAATAGAAATAAGATAGATTTTCATACGATTTTTCCAGTAAGCATAATCTCCTCCATTAAATCTAGGTGGTCGGAAAATAGACTGACCCTCAGCAAAAGCACTATCAATGTGGTCCATGGTCAAACTAGGCTAGATCTACTGAACTGGCTCTGATACCACTTGTTGGATCTGGATCCTAGCCTAGAGGGGGGGTGAATAGGCTAATAAAAAATTCTCGTGCAACTCACGAGAAATCACACGCAGTTAAAAGCACAACCAGAGTAATGAAAAGCAGACACGGAGTACACAGCAGATTTTACCCTGGTTCGGTCGTCCCAACGACCTACTCCAGCCCCCAAAGCAAATACTAGATTGAATAGTGCAATAGGTACAAAGTCACAAGTTAGATCACGCTCAGAGCACCCTCTACGCCTCTACACTCGCCAGACTCTCAGTACCCCACACACAGTGTTTCCTCGCACTATCAATCCTAGTAAAGCTTTCTACCAGCTAGTCCCAAACTAGCTGGGTCCCGCTTGTCTAGTCCCAACTAGATAAGTCCCAAAATAGTCCACAAAAATAGGTAAAAGTTTCCCCTACAGAGAACGTTACACTAAGACACAAATAAAGGAGTTTAGAGTTTAGAAATTCTCAGTTTGTGTCTGTGTAGGCGTCTCTGTCAATCTGCACGTCGTCAGCTCCAATCTGACGCAAACGGTGTCTCAATCCGACTCCTGGATGTCAAGATACACACTGGTCTGTGTGTAAAGCAATTGCAGTTCAATCGTCAATAAATTGCAGTCTGTGCGCTCAGCAACTCCTTAAGAATAAAGCGGTCGGTGCCCAAGGAAACACAGTTCATTCCTTTTAGATAACAGCCTGTGCGCAAAGCAACTTCCTTTAAATTCCTTGCCACGTCAGCAAGGCAGATTCGCCTTCGTTTTCTCTCTCTTCTTCACGAGATCAAGCGGGCGTCGATATTAGCCGTTGATTTCAACGCGTTTCCCGTGATCGTGTGGATGCGAAGTCACCACGTCAGCAACGTTCGCTTCAATTCGATTTTGCATGCAGCGTTGGCTTCTCCGAGACCTCGACGACGAGACTGCTTCCTACGGCGGCGATGTCTCCTTCACGGTTGACGGGAGCGACGACTCGGCTTCGATGAACAGCATAGCGGTGATCTCCTCCTTCGGTGGTGACGTCTTCAGCGACGGCGGTGTTCAACTTTAACGACGACGGCAGCAGCTTCTCCGATTCGGTGCAGTAGCAATGATGCCTCCGACTTCGACTAGGGCTCGCAGGCGGCGGGAGCTCCTCTTGCTGTTCTCCGTCGTGCAGCAATACTTCTTCGTGCAGCGGCGGATCTTCGTGCAGCAGCGGATGCGGAGCTTCGAGATGATCGTCGGTGGCTACGTCGTCTTCCTCGACTCAGCAACGACAGCAACTCCGGCAATAAACTCAGCGACGACGACGCCGACTTCTTCTGTGTCGTCTTCGTTCTCGTTCTCGGCGACTTCGTGCAGCAGCAATCACTTACAGACGGTGGAGATTGCTTCAGGCACACGTCAAAGGCGACGATTCAGCGACGACTTCTTCTCAGCGTCGTGCTGCGAGATCTCCTCACGGCGATGAGAGCTTTGTAGGCGAGACTGGCAGCGACGTCATTTGCTCCGGTGATGGCTTCGCAACGGCGACGGCGTGCTGCTCGTTGAAGGCGACGGCGTGGGCTTTGTTCGGTGGCTCTCTACTTCGCTGAGGTGCTCCTTCGACAGATTGCTTCTTCAGCGATGCTTGAACACGAAGGGTACTGTGAGGCCTTTGGAGAATTGTTTTTGGCTTGGCTTGGCTATGCAAGGGAATATGCGAGGGTTTAAAGCTTTTGAATTTCTTTGTATCTCCCCTAGGTTTTTTATGAAGCAGCCGCAACCTTATTTTGTAGCCCCCCTCTCCAATGTTTTTGATTGTCGTAGGTTAAAAAATTTTGTATATGGCCGTCAAAAAAATTGTGTAGCCCCACAATGATATTTATAATGAAGTGTTAGGGTTTGCAAGATGACAAGGGATAGGGAATTTGAATGTGATAGAGTTTGGCTAGGATGAGGACACAACCAACTAGGAATTTTTGAAATTGGCTAGTGATAGGGTTGAGTCAATCAATTTGGGATTCTTATTTGATCTTATAGCAATACTAATGGGATTAGGAAGAATTCAAATATTTGTAAATCTTACTAAAAGATTTGATCAAGCCCATCTCATCCCCATCTCATCCCATATTGGACCAAGTCCAAATTTTGCTCTTCATTGACCAAGTCACACTTCTTTGTGCACAAACACTCCATCTCTCCCAATTTGCTATACGAATAGCAAATCTGCCAAATATCGAAAGTATATCATTTTGCCAAGCCTGAAACATACTGAGCACACACATTAGATATACCGACACGTTTGTCATCATCAAACCAAGATCCTAGATCGTTGCTTCCAACAACCTTGCCTTACGGACTTCAAGGCTATTGCTTTTCCACCGCAATGGTTCCCGCAGTCGCCCTCGTGGATCTCCTGGATCATATAGAGCGCTTTCTGCGAGGCTAAACTTTGAGGTAGGGGAAAACATCATACCTGGTCCATCGCCTTTTGTACAATGAACCATCTAGCGTAGCGAACTGGTATGCCTTCCGTTCTAGCTTTCGCAGCTCTACCGAGCCGGTCGGCTTTTTCCCGTGCTTAGGTAACGGATTATGGGATCCATCCACGTGACTTCTTGGTCGAGGCTCAGGAGTTCCTGTTCCAGCATGCTGGGGTATGGTAGACGTTGCACGTACACTGTATGACCGAGTCCCACGGGAGAGGATGACGCGAGCTTCAAAATGGCGTCAGCTCAATGACTATTCGACCTTGGTACATGATGGATTTCTACTCGTCTAAATTTGGCGAGCTCCGCTTTAGTGACTTGCATGTAGCTCTGCATTGTGTCTTCACTGTCCTCAAAGCTTCCATTTAGTTGGTGGATGACGAGATTGGAATCGTTGAGTAGTTGGACCACCTTTGCTCCAAAGGCTCGAGCTAATCGGAGTCCGTTGATGGCCACTTCATACTCTGCACCATTATTTGTGTTTTGGAAATCGAAGCGGAGTGCGTACTCGAATATGTTGCCCGCTGACGTTTGGACAATTATTTCAGCCCCGCTTCCGGTTTGAGTGGGCGAACCGTCAACTTTTACGATCCACGTTCCCTCGTCTTCAATTGTATCGGTCGTCGAATTGAGACCTGTCGAGGGTGAAGATGTAGCATCGGGTCGTATGTTAGTAACATATACCTCTTTCGTTGGGTTGTCGTCGTAAGTGAGTTTGACGATGAAGTCGACGAGAGCAAGCCCTTTGATGGCGGTCCTCGTATTGAACTGGATCGCGAACTCGCTTTGATCGACTCCTCACTTCGTCATTCTCCCCGAACGATCCAACATCTTTAGGGTCTGTTCCAAGAGAGTATTGGTGAGGACCAAGATGGTGTGTGCTTGGAAGTACGGTCGTAGCCTCCTCGCAGATTGGATCAGTGCAAATGCCATCTTCTCTATTCTTAAGTAATTTACTTATGTGCCTCGGAGGACTTGGCTGACGTAGTAGATAGGCCGTTGCACTCCTGAGTTTTCTTAGATGAGTGCCGAGCTTACGACCTATATGGTAGCGGCCAGATAAATGATGAGTTGGTCATCCTTGTCTGGATTGGTTAGGAGTGGTGGGCTGCGGAGATATTCTTTCAGTTCGGAGAAAGCTTTCTTGCAATCTGCGTCCCACTAGATGACCCTCTTGCCATTCAAGGCGGAAGCTATCGCCTTTCTCAATACTTTGAATAAAGGCAATGATCTCTCGGCTGACTTAGACAAGAATCGACCCAAAGTGGCTATTCTCCCGTTCAGTCTCTGAAGTTCTCTGATGGTCGAAGGCTCATTCATCGTTACGATCACCGCGATCTTGTCGGGGTTGGCCTCGATCCCTCAATTCGTTAGCATGAAACCGAGGAACTTCCCCGATTGAACCCCAAAGGTACATTTGGCAGGATTCAGCCGAACGCTGTATCGTCAGATCTGTGCGAATATCTCTCGGAGATTTGCAACGTGATCCACCGGCTTTCTCGACTTGACCAGCATGTCGTCAACGTAGACTTCTAGGTTCCGCCTGATTTGTGCCTAGAAGACTCCATTCATCAAACGTTGGTATGTGGTCCCTGCATTCTTCAAACCAAATGACATTTTGGTATAACAGAAAATACCCCGATCGATGATAAAAGAAGTCTTTTCTTTGTCTTCTGGTGCCATTTGGATCTGGTTATATCCTGAGAATGCGTCCATGAATCTAAGGAGTTCATAGCCTAAAGCACTGTCGACTAGATGGTCGATCCAGTGCAGGTGGTAACTATCTTTCAGACATGCTTTATTAAGATCGGTGAAGTCGACGCACATTCACCATTTTCCGTTCGCCTTCTTTACCATCACGACATTCAAGAGCCAATCGAGATATTTGACTTCACGAATGAAGCTTGCCTTCAGAAGTCGATCCACTTCCTCGATTGCGGCCTTCATCTTTTCGCCCCCACATATTCCTCTTCTTTTGCTTCATGGGTCTGGAAGTCGGGTCGACCTCTAGCTTGTGAGATATCACCTCGGGGTCGATGCCGAGCATATCCTTTGGGGACCAGGCGAAAACGTCTGCATGCTCTCTCAAGAGAGCGATCAACTGCTCCCTTAGGTCGAAAGGAAGCATCGACCCAATAGAGCCAGTCTTTCCTTCTTCTTCTTCGGAGATCCGGATGTTCTCCGTATCTTTGCCTGTCGCGGGCCGTCGATCTTCGCCTTTGGGATCGATGGGGTCTGCCTGTCATATTCTTCTCAAAGCGGTGGACAGAGTGTAGCACGACCGTGCTTGCTTATGATTTCCTCTCGCTTTCCCACCTCCTTCAGGAGTCTGGAATTTGATCATTTGATGGAAAGTTGAGACCACCGCTTCTATAGCGTTTAGTAGTGGTCTGTCGATGAATCCATTGTATGCCGAGTTGATCTTTACCACCATGAAATTAGTCAAGCGAGTGACTTGTCGTGGATACGTACCTAGGGTCACTGGTAGGGTGATGATGCCTGCTATTGGGGTGGAGTGTCCGGTGAATCCCACTAAAGGTCCCGAACAAGGTCTCAACTCCGCAGAGGATAGCCTCATTCTTCCCAACGTGGTGAAGAAAAGCACATCGCACGAGATTCTGGTGTCGACGAGTAATCTTTTTACGGCGATCTCATTGATGGTGGCCATGATGACGTCGGCATCATCATACGGCAGCTCTACACCCTCTAGATCTTCATCTGAGAAGGATATAGGAGGTGTAGAATCTTTGGGATGCTTTCGACCCACGGATATTGTCATCAACCTTCCGCCATAGGAGCTTTGGAACGATGTTGACAGCTCCGGGTGTGGAGGACCTCCCATTATCATGTTGGTGAGGCCGATGCTGGGAGGTATCGAGGCATCACCGAAGGGTGTTGATGGGTGAGCCAACATGGTCAAGATATTTCGTTGACTGGGATGTCGACTCGTTTTCCCATAGACGGCACCAAACTATTAAGGCAAAAAATGACCAAAACAATTAAGTTGCTAACGTGGACCCTTGGCGCTGAGTTGGAGCCTCGTCAGTGGGTTGAGTGGGACCCTAGCTTACGATGCTCGATCGACCTTCGGTCGACCTGTACATCGATGGATCGAGGCTGGGATGCTCTGGAATGACCCTTACGGTAGATCGAGACTCGACGATCTACACCACAAGGAAGCGTCAGGGTGATCGGATCTGGGTTCCGACCCAAATCTACTCCGATGCTTAAGTTAGATTGGGAACTTAAGGAAGAGAGGGAGCTTAGAGCAGCTGAGATCGACCAACGGAGGTTCGTCTCAGATTTAACGTCACAAGCTCTTTAGTGGCAGAAATATATGCTGAAAGAGTAGAGTCTATGTATTAGATCTCGTACCTTGGTGTTAAGGCTAAAATTGACCAAGACAGTTGTTAAGCTTACGTAGACTCTAGATGCTGAATCGGAGCCTTGTCAACAGATGAAGTGGGACCTTGGTTGGAAAAGCTTGGGCCAGGTGATGGTAGTTGATGATGATGCGTTGCTCGATCGACCTTCGAGTAGCAGATGCGTCGATTGTTCGAGACTAGGGAACTCGATGACGACCCTCGATGCTAGATGATGACCGTCGATCTGCACCACAGTGAGATGTTAGGAGGGTCGGATCTGGGTTTCGATCCAAATCCCCTCCGATACTTAAATTAGTTTAGAACTTAAGGAAGAGAGGGATCTTGGTGCAGCTGAGATCGACCCACGGATGTTCGTCTCAGTACTAGAGGTGCAAGCTCTATAGTATAGGAAATATCAGCTAAGAAAAGTAGAGTTCTATGACTTAGCTCTCGTACCTTGGAAATGTGACACGTTCCTCTATTTATAGGCATTTAGGGTCTCATTGGAGACGTTGGGGTGATAACAGCCACTCATAATGGGGCCACGATCTTTCCTCTTTAATAGGAATAAATGTTGTGCACGTCCCCGCGATTTACGAGTCTGCCTTTAATCCCACGTTCGAGTGAGGTGGACTCAACGGTCGACTGGCGATTGGGCTTTGACTGAGTCGATATCGGGCTCCTTTTGTGGGCCTTGTGGCCCTTAGTCATCTGTCGGTCAAGTTATCTCGAATCCCGGCCCAATGATTCAACAATGGCCCCCCATCGCACGACCTTAAAGGGTCCACCCACTGGAGTCAAGCGACGTTACATCACATTAATGGGGCTCGGCATTCAAGAAAATAGCACTTGAGTTCCAGGTGCCAAAACGCACGCCTCGTCGATTCAGATGATTTGTCGATTCGAAATCCAAGACATTCTGAGCTCTTGGATCTTTGACACGTGTTCCATCATGCGGTTTCAGCAATAGAGCGCGAAGGCACCGTCTTCATTCTTTCGATTTAGATTTTCTTTCTCTCGAAGTTAATGGATTCGTCCTCCATCTCTGCCTCTGGAAGGAGCTTGGTCACAGCCATGCAGAAGAATCGGGAAGGGATCATGGAGCTGGACTTGCTGGCAAATGTGAGGTCCAACGTCAAGGGTGGTCAGATCGTCGAGCTTCAGAGGAGTTATGTCTGTCTCGATTACTAAATCAGGCTTCCTGGGATGGATGAGAGGGCTCATCGTCCTGGCGATCGGGAAGCGGGGGCTTACGTCAAAGCCTTCGAATGAGGCCTTCGATTTCACATGCACCCCTTCATGCGGTACTTCCTGTGTACCCTGAAAATTTCCCTCTACCAGTGGATGTCGAACGCCATTGGCATGCTGATGGGCTTCATAGTTCTATGCGTGACGAATGGGATTGTACCATCTCAGAGTCTATTCAATCATTTTTTTCTCGATCCCCCCTCAGGACCCCAGGGTGGTATACGATAATGGCCCGTCGAGGCAGGAAGCTGCTGGAAGATCTTCCCACCTCCAATCCCAAGTGGAAAGATGAGTTTGTGTTTGTGGTTTTCCAAGGGGAGGCTAGCTTTTGCACCGGTTGGGGTGCCCCTGATTTGGGACCTGCTGATGTGTCCATATTTTACACTATTTTCATATCTTTATTCCATTGCATCGCATGCCATTTTCGCATCCAAATCCCTCATTTTACTACGATATTGAATTTCTGACGATATTTTCGAGTTTCGTAGTGTTCTGTCAGTTTTTAGGGATTTTGGAGCGATTTGGGACCCCGCTTGGGTATGGACACATCTGACGTGCTCGTGAGCTTATTGGCGGGGCTCTGGAGGAGTTCGCCACACTTCTGGAGCCATCAAAGAAGAAGAAGAGAGAGAGAGAGAGAGAGAGAGAGAGCCCAGGAGCTTCTGCAGCATTTTCCCAAAAAATGCTCGGTCAGAGTAGCTCAGCTGCTCGACCGAGCCATATCAGATTGAGAAGAGAGCTGACACGGGCTGGCTCGGACCGAGCAGTTCAGCTGCTCGGTCGAGCAGCCATAATTTTCCATCAAGGGACGCGCCCCGAGCAGCTGACCGAGTCTACGCCTACTCGGACTGAGCAAGAAGCTGCTCGGTGCAGGTAGGCTGAGCAACGTCTTAGAAGATTTCTGTAGTGCCCGGTCGAGCAGCTCATCTGCTCGACCCGAGCCACCGAACAAGCAGCTCATTACTCGACCGAGTCACCTACTCGGTCGGCAACCCCAATGTCATTTTTGGAAAGTTTTGAAAGATCACGATGCGCGCGATCTCGGGGCACTGAAGGCTGGCAGAGCTGGGCGACTGAAGGGAGGCTTCCATTAGGGAATTTTTGAGAGTTTTAGAGGGAGGAGCTGGGCGATTTTTGTAGGAATTTTTAGAGACTTATTTATGTAAGCAATTTTTGGATCAAACACTTGGGGATCATTGCTTTTGTTCTTGTCTGCGACTGCCTTTTGGAATTTGGATTTTTTTCTGGATCTATTGTTCGACTATTCTCGCTGTAAGTCTTTTAGCCCTAATCTTCTGATTGATATAATGTTTTCTTCTCTGAAATGATATTTTTGTCTGTCACTGTTGCCATGGGTGAGTAGATTCTTTCTAGGGTTGATGGGTTAGCCCTAGGATCCTAGGGGAAGATGTAAATCTGGATCCTTGCGTTGAATTGGGGATTTATGGTTGTATTTCGGTAGATCCTACCGAATCCGTAGATAACCCGTACTGAGATCATGCCCACGGTCTGTGGAATTGATGTTCTTAAGGGGTACCTAGGGATTCGAATAGGGAAATCGATGGATCCAACCAAGGCACGTGACCATGCCTGGCTCGCGCCTTGAGGGGACCCATCGACGAACTATACCGCTACGTTGACGGCTACCGCCATTGCTTCAACAAGAGCCACCGAAATACCCCGCAATTCTAACCCACGAGAGTGGTATGAATTGGAGGATTGATTCACTAGCCCCAATGCAATGCAAGGATCCTAAACCAACATCGACCCCCAACAATCCTAGTGGTAATCCCTAAAGACATAGTCTCTTTTATTAGCATTACAACAAACAACACCCCAACCAAATCTTTTACCCCGGCAGCTATCTCACTTCTAGACTTAGAAATAAACGGAGAACAAATTGACACTATCACCATCCCTGTGGGATTCGACAATCTTTTATACTATAACTCGACACCGTCCGCTTGCGGATTGAGCCCGAGACTATAGCCTAGGGGCCATACCACGCCTGGCGATCATGACACCGCCAGGTGGAACCTAGGTGCCGGTTGCAGGTGCGTCAAGTTTTTGGCGACGTTGCCGGGGACGACAATAGTGTTCCATCTCAGTTTGTTTTTATTTTGAGGAGTTTGCTAGCATTCCAATCATTTCTCACCCTTCCATCGTTTTTATTCTTTTTATTTATTGCGGTGCTACGGACGGTATTTCTTTGAGCTTTGTTGATGCATGAACACCCGCTACAAATGGTCTACTAGAGAATTATTATTCGATCCCGAGATCGAAAAGACAGCCAGGGCTTTGAGAGCCTCTAGCAGAAGTTCATCTCAATCTGCTCAGATGGGAGAAAATCCTCCTCCTCCTCCTCCTCGCACTGGGTCCATCAGGGACCACATGAAACCAACTTTTGGGAACAACTCCTCAATTCTTAGACCGCAGCTGACGGCGGCGAGCTTCGAGTTCAAGACGGGGTTGATCAATCTGATGCAGCAGGATCCCTTCCACGGGCATCCTCATGAAAATCCCAACCATCACATTGACTCCTTCCTGGCGAAATGTGATACGTTCAAGGCGAAGGACGTCAGTGATGATGCTGTGAAACTGCGGCTTTTCCCGTTCACCTTAAGGGATAAAGCCTCCTATTGGCTCCGGGCCCACCCTCCCAACCATTTCACCACGTGGGAGAAGCTCGTGCTTGCATTCGTGGATAAGTTTTATCCACCCTCGAAGACGGTCCGGATCTGGAGAGCTATATCAAACTTCAAGCAGCTTCCACAGGAGTCACTTTTCGAGGCTTGGGAGAGGTTCAAGGACCTCCAACACAAGTGACCTCAACATGGGATCGAGCCCTGGGATTTGGTGCAGAGCTTCTTCAATCGGCTCCAGCCTAGCACTAAGATGATTATCGATGCTGCGACGCAGGGCGCCTTACTTGATAAGTCTCCTGAGGAGGCTATAGATCTATTGGAGCACATGGCGGCCAACACTCAGCAGTGGAACGATGAACGGACCGTTGTGACCCG
This sequence comes from Scilla litardierei, assembly GCA_030789695.1. Classification (NCBI taxonomy): domain Eukaryota; kingdom Viridiplantae; phylum Streptophyta; class Magnoliopsida; order Asparagales; family Asparagaceae; genus Scilla; species Scilla litardierei. The sequence continues at coordinate 136,383,069 of CM061137.1, read as the reverse complement.
GACTCCTAAGGTCATGGTTGCCAGCCACTTGGATTCTCACATCAAGACCTTGTGCAAGCAGGTGGCCCGCATTGAGCAGCGTCTGGGCTCCATTAGTGCTTCACCCAGTACATCATATCATCCTGCTGAAGAATATGTTGGTCCAGGATATATCCATAGCGAGGCCCACTACGATGGTGCTGAGACTTCTGAGACCGTGCAGTACGTCCAAGGAGAGGGACGGAATCAGTGGCAGCACCCGGCTGCCAGGAATCACCCGGGGTTTTCCTACGGAAACCCAAGTGGAGGGCTGCAACCTCCGCAATTTCAAAGACCTCCTCCTCCTCCTCAGCAGCAGGGCGGCTTTAGGCCAGCTAGGCCTTACAGGCCGCTGGGATATCAGTTCAACCGGCTGCCTCAGCAGAGTTATGCGCCGGCTCCACCCAAGCCTAATCTCGAAGCCACACTGGAAACCTTCATGAGCGGCCAGATCCGCTTCAATCAGGATACATCAAACCAATTCAAGAATATCAATTCTTCACTCGATGAACTGAGGGGGCAAATGTCGCAGCTACCGAAGAATCAGGGGAGATTGCCCTCCCAGCCAGAGGCAAACCCGAGAGCTCAAGCCAACGCCGTGGTTTTGGTGACCACACATGGAGGACGTGTGACTGACCCCGTCATGGTCCTGGTGCTTAATAAGGAGAAGATCACCAGTGAAGAAGCTGTTGACGACAGCGATAAAGTTGAGGCCACTGAAGGGCCAACCATTATTGAGGAGAAAGCGGATGTCCCTCCCATCACGCCTACTACGACGCCGCCTCCCGTCGATGCATCCAAGTGTAAATCCTCCCGACCTCCTCCTCCATACCCACAGAGGCTAGCATTAGCCAAGTTGGAAAAGAAGTACTCTAAATTCATGGAGCTATTAAAGGGGATCCAGCAAAACATCCCTTTTATGGACGCGATCACAGAGATCCCGATATACGCCAAATTTCTAAAGGATCTCATCACGGGGAAGAGAAGGCCCGAAGAAATCAAGTTATTGGAGGATTATACCTCCATTATCAAAAATCACCTCCCCCGGAAGCTGCCGGATCCGGGGAGCTTCACCGTGCCCTGCTCCATTGGAGGGATGCCGATCAGGGCGTTGATTGACTTAGGGGCTGGCATCAGCCTGATGCCCCTCTCCATCTTCAAAAGACTCCAGACGGGAAGTGAGCTGGAACCGACGAGCATGTCCATCCATCTCGCCGATCATCTATCACCTACCCGGTGGGAGTAGCGAGGGACGTCATCCTCCAAATACCCCCAGGACTATGTGTTCCAGTCGACTTCGTGATCATGGATATGCCTGAGGGATGGAGCTCTTAACTCATACTCGGCCGCCCCTTTATGGCGACGGTCGGTGTTCTTATAGACGTCCGGGAAGGGACACACTCTCTCAACGTGGGGGATATTGAAGCTGAGTTCCGGCTACAAAAGCCGATGAGGGAACGAGCCCACGTAGAAGGGGCTAGCTATCTGGAGCTTCTTGAAGAAGAAGCAATTGAAGACTTTACTTCTAAGGGGGTCATGAAGGACCCAATGAAGACAAGCGTCGTCGTCGTCGACGACCCAACCTACAACAAAGCGGTCGCCGCGTATATCCAAGTATTGGATGAGGAGTTTCTACGTCGTTCATCAAATGATCAAGGACCGGAGACTATACGCTACATGGAGGAGAATCTTGAAGTATGCGGAGATCAAATGTCGCCGGGTTGCACCATCACGGAGATTGACGAGCGGCCACCGCGCGCACAAAATGAAAACTGATATAATCAAGGGAGTCGAGCTCACGACTGAAAACGAACGCTTATTGGGAGGCAACCCAATTTCGTGGACTTTGGATTTTATTTTTCCTATTTTTGTTCTGTATTTCGTATTTTTAGACAAAACCACAAAAATCACAAAAATTTGATGAGTTCGTCTTCTGTGTAGGATGGACAAGTGGGGTATGCGTATGGACATTATAAATGAAAGGAAGCCGGAGGAGAGCAAGAGATTCGAAGATTTGGAGAGAAAACCAAAGATATAAGAGGATACAGGAAAGGCACAGGCGGCTCGACCGAGCAGCCTCACTGCTCGGTCGAGCAATACAGACACGGAAAAACTGAATGAGAGTGCAATGTCAGCTCAGCCCGAGTAGATTTTTGCTCGGTCGAGTAGCCTTATACTCGGTCGAGTTTTACAGGCTCTACAATTTGAGGAGAAAACGTCACTCTGCCAACCCGGACGGATTATTTTCGGCTCGGCCCGAGCAGTTGGTGACTCGACCGAGCAGCCTTATACTCGGTGGAGTATTACATGCTTTTGAATTTGAGGAGAAAACGTCACTCTGCCAACCCGGACGATAATTATTGGCTCGGCCCGAGCAAGAGTCAACTTGACAGAGTAGCTCCCTGCTCGACCGATCAGGCTGAAGGTGTATCCCATAATTTTTTCCGCAGCTTACTCGATCGAGCACTCAAATTGCTCGGTCCGAGCCATTCTCCTCTCTAAATTACTCGACCGAGCAACTGTGTTGCTCGGTCCGAGTCATGTTTCGCTGCTTCGGGTTATTGCGCGTCTCAACCAACCCATTTTTGCCCTTTTCGAAGCTGTAACCTAATCGAAAACCTCCCTCCGCTCGACCAAGCCTCCTTTCCTTCCCCACAGCCGACGCCACCTCTCCAATAGCCGCTCCTTATCTCCGCACAGCCGCGGCCTCACGCCTAATCTCCGACCGAACACCCTTTTGCATAAAATCTACTTGTTTACGCTTAAATATACTGACGCCCTCCCTATTGCTATTTCAGGTTCAAATTGCCAACACTTATTTGAAAAGCGTGGGGATACTCCAGATCAGCGGCACTCCCGACGAGGACATAACGCCATCTCATTCTAGTCGGTAAATTTGTTCCCTATTTGCCCTATTTGCTTTACGTAGTATATTACTTTTCTCCTCCACTTACACAATGCCTCCATACTGTGCTAGACCCTCCAACACCGGCACATCCAACCCTAGGCCTACCCGTCATACACGTCGCACACGCTCGCCCACTCGAGCCAACATTGTCGCCGAATCATCCACCACTACCCATGCATCGCCCACCGCCCCACGCCCCTCTGCTCCCCTTTACATAGGCGCCGCCGAATACGAGGTCACATTCCGTGACGATGATCAAGCCGACCGCTTTGGCGCCATGCTCCTACTAGTAGGATATGGTGGTGAAATGACTCAACAGTCGGTCGAGCGTGACCTACCTTTCCTTCAGATCCTCATGCGTCACATTGGTACCGATCCACCTCACGAATTCCAGCCAGATCTTCCACCCACCACTCCTGGTCCACATCAGCGGGACCCATCACCACCCCCAGAGTGTGGTGCCTCTGCTTGATGTAGTCCTCACCCACCTTTGCCTCCCCTATATATTTTGTGCTCATCTGTCTCTTCGGGGACCTACTTTTACATAGCTTGGGGGAGGCCCCACTCATGCATCATATCTCATTTTGCATTGCATCATGTCATATTTTTTTATTTTATTTCTTTTTGCACGTTTTTGTTTATTTTATTTTAATTTTATTCCCCCACCCACCCCACCCCTCTAGCATCATCTCCCGCTTAACAGTGAGGACACTGCTAGAATTAGCTTGGGGGATGAGCGCTACCGCTTTATTTTTTTATTTTTCTTTTACATTTTCTTTCCTTAATTCAGTTTTTATTTCATTTTTCCACCGTCTTTTCACGGCATTTTCTTTTTTCTCATTTTGCATCATATTTCCTATTTTTACCATGCATGCATCTATTTTTCTTTATTTTCCATTTTTTCTCCGCTCCTTTTTCTTTATTTGCTAAGGATGTTTCCGCATGATGATATCTCTCGTGGCCTTATTAGTCGTTTGCGATGCTCATTTTCGATGACATGCTATTAGGGTGAATTTCAGTTTTACTATCTATATGCATGCATTTCTATTGATGATCTATCTGATTTAATACTTGAAATGAATTGAAAATCGAATGCATGAATTAGTATCTAATATGATCTATGTTGGGAAACGCACCCAGGTTCATGCATCACTAGAACACTTGGAGCATCTGTTTTCTTATCGCAGTCGCTTCTGATTGCATGCCTGCTGATATTGTGATTTTTACTGCATGCCTTTTTCAGTATTCATTTAGAGAAATAAAAATATCCATGCTATATATGAGTTTAGTTAGGGTTTTATTTTATCAAACCATTGTGCACCCTCTTATGAGTGAACCGAGAGTCCTACTATTTTCCTTCTCCACATATCTATTTATATCTCTACATATCAGTTGGTTACACCCCATGGTTATCTTTACCGCATCTTACTTCCCAAAACCCAAAAAGAAAAGTATAGCTTCTAAATAAAAAAAGAAAAAGAAAGAAAAAAAGAAAAAAAGTGTATATATTCATATGCGAAAAAAGAAAAAGAAACGAAAATGAATAAATATTGTTTTATATCATTTCATTAGAAGCTATCATTTATTCTGGGAAGAAAAATAAAAATTCTATATCATTTTCCTTGATGCGACGCCTCAAGCTAAGCTTGGGGGGTAAACCAACTGATTACATGAGTGAGCATGACATTAGAGTGGAGACGGTGCATAACGGGGAGATTTAATAACGCCTGAACTTTACGAATTGCTTTAGTTTTTGGAGATTTTTCATGGATCGAAATGAATATCTGAATGGCATGATTTTTTCTATTCTTTATTGCATGTTGTGTGATTCTTTTATGCTCCTTGTGTATATGTGATTGAAAAGGACGTTGCCAACTTCTTTATACTAGACTCTAGGGATTGCATAAGATTGATATGATTTGATAGTGTTATTTTAGTAGATCCCTATTCTTTGCCTGCATTGCATGGTCATATCATTTGTAAAACTAGAAATTACCAATAGCATGTATGTTTATCATTCAGAGCTTTGTGATTTACTATTTAGGCCGGAGATCTGACCGATCATCCTTAGCACCCTCCTCTCACTTCTCTTTTCGCTTTTCATTTCTTTCTATTTTCATTTTTCTTATTTTTTCCTTTTTTTTGTTTTCCTCCCGGCGTATCGATTATTCGTCTTCCTCGAGGACGAGTAAGAGGTAAGCTTGGGGGATTTTGATGTGTCCATATTTTACACTATTTTCATATCATTATTCCATTGCATCTCATGTCATTTTCGCATCCAAATCCCTCATTTTACTACGATATTGCATTTCTGACGATATTTTCGAGTTTCGTAGTGTTTTGTCAGTTTTCAGGGATTTTGGAGCGATTTGGGACCCCACTTGGGTATGGACACATCCGACGTGCTCGTGAGCTTATTGGCGGGGTTCTGGAGGAGTTCGCCACACTTCTGGAGCCATCAGAGGAGGAGAGAGAGAGAGAGAGAGAGAGAGAGAGAGAGAGAGAGAGAGAGAGAGAGAGAGAGCCCCCAGGAGCCTCTGCAGCATTTTCTCAGAAAATGCTCGGTCCGAGCAGCTCAGCTGCTCGACCGAGCCATATCAGATTGAGAAGAGAGCTGACACGGGCTGGCTCAGACCGAGCAGTTCAGCTGCTCGGTCGAGCAACCTCAATTTCCCATCAAGCGACGCGCCCCGAGCAGCTGACCGAGTCTACGCCTACTCGGACCGAGCAAGAAGCTGCTCGGTGCGGGTAAGCTGAGCAACGTCTTCGAAGACGTCTGTAGTGCCCGGTCGAGCAGCTCATCTGCTCGGCCCGAGCCACCGAACGAGCAGCTCATTACTCGACCGAGTCACCTACTCGGTCGGCAACCCCATCGTCATTTTTGGAAAGTTTTGAAAGATCGCGATGCGCGCGATCTCGGGGCACTGAAGGCTGGCAGAGCTGGGCGACTGAAGGGAGGCTTCCATTAGTGAATTTTTGAGAGTTTTAGAGGGATGAGCAGGGCGATTTTTGTAGGAATTTTTAGAGACTTATTTTTGTAAGGAATTTTTGGATCAAACACTTGGGGATCATTGCTTTTGTTCTTGTCTGTGACTGCCTATTGGAATTTGGATTTTTTCTGGATCTATTGTTCGACTATTCTCGTTGTAAGTCTTTTAGCCCTAATCTTCTGATTGATATAATGTTTTCTTCTCTGAAATGATATTTTTGTCTGTCACTATTGCCATGAGTGAGTAGATTCTTTCTAGGGTTGATGGGTTAGCCCTAGGATCCTAGGGGAAGATGTAGATCTGGATCCTTGCGTTGAATTGGGGATTTATGGTTGTATTTCGGTAGATCCTACCGAATCCGAAGATAACCCGTACTGAGATCATGCCCACGGTCTGTGGAATTGATGTTCTTAAGGGGTACCTAGGGATTCGAATAGGGAAATCGATGGATCCAACCAAGGCATGTGACCATGCCTGGCTCGTGCCTTAAGGGGACCCATCGACGAACTATACCGCTACGTTGACGGCTACCGCCATTGCTTCAATAAGAGCCACAGAAATACCCCGCAATTCTAACCCACGAGAGTGGTATGAATTGGGGGATTGATTCCCTAGCCCCAATGCAATGCAAGGATCCTAAACCAACATCGACCCCCAACAATCCTAGTGGTGATCTCTAAAGCCCTAGTCTTTTTTATTAGCATTACAACAAACAACACCCCAGTCAAATCTTTTACCCCGACAACTATCTCACTTCTATACTTAGAAATAAACGGAGAACAAATTGACACTATCACCGTCCCTGTGGGATTCGACAATCTTTTATACTATAACTCGACACCGTTCGCTTGCGGATTGAGCCCGAGACTGTAGCCTAGGGGCCATACCACGCCTGGCGATCGTGACACCGCCAGGTGGAACCTAGGTGCCGGTTGCGGGTGCGTCAAGTTTTTGGCGCCGTTGCCGGGGACGGCAATAGTGTTCCATCTCAGTTTGTTTTTATTTTGAGGAGTTTGCTAGCATTCCAATCATTTCTCACCCTTCCATCGTTTTTATTCTTTTTATTTATTGCGGTGCTACTGACGATATTTCTTTGAGCTTTATTGATGCATGAACACCCGCTACAAAGGGTCTACTAGAGAATTATTATTCGATCCCGAGATCGAAAAGACAGCCAGGGCTTTGAGAGCCTCTAGCAGAAGTTCATCTCCATCTGCGCAGATGGGAGAAAATCCTCCTCCTCCTCCTCCTCGCACTGGGTCCATCAGGGACCACCTGAAACCAACTTTTGGGAACAACTCCTCAATTCTTAGACCGCAGCTGACGGCGGCGAGCTTTGAGCTCAAGACGAGGTTGATCAATCTGATGCAGCAGGATCCCTTCCACGGGCATCCTCATGAAAATCCCAACCATCACATTGACTCCTTCCTGGCGAAATGTGATACGTTCAAGGCGAAGGACGTCAGTGATGATGCTGTGAAACTGCGGCTTTTCCCGTTCACCTTAAGGGATAAAGCCTCCTATTGGCTCCGGGCCCACCCTCCCAACCATTTCACCACATGGGAGAAGCTCGTACTTGCATTCATGGATAAGGTTTATCCACCCTCGAAGACGGTCCGGATCCGTGGAGCTATATCGAACTTCAAGCAGCTTCCACAGGAGTCACTTTACGAGGATCCGGATCCGTGGAGCTATATCGAACTTCAAGCAGCTTCTACAGGAGTCACTTTACGAGTCTTGGGAGATGTTCAAGGACCTCCAACACCAGTGTCCTCACCATGGGATCGAGCCCTGGGATTTGGTGCAGAGCTTCTACAATCGGCTCCAGCCGAGCACCAAGATGATTATCGATGCTGCGGCGCAGGGCGCCCTACTTGATAAGTCTCCTAAGGAGGCTATAGATCTGTTAGAGTACATGGCGGCCAACACTCAGCAGTGGAACGATGAACGGACCGTTGTGACCTGGACTCCTGAGGTCAAGGTCGCCAGCCACTTGTGTTAGCACGAGTGTCGTTCGACGACGACGAGGTGGCCTGACAACATTTTAGAAGAGTCGGTCAGTGGCGAAGGGGTGGCCCTTCGACTTACGGCTGACAGTCGTTTAGAAGAGTTGTTTAGTAGAGAAGGGGAGGCCCCTTCGACTTACGGCTGGTGCTCTCTTAGGTAAGTCGTTTAGTGGCGAATGGGAGGCCCCTTCGGCTTATGACTGACGCTCGCTTAGGAGAGTCGTTCAGTGGCGAAGGGGAGGCACCTTCGGCTTACGGCTGATGCTCGCTTAAAGGATTCGTTCAAGGGTGAAGGGGAGGCACCTTCGGCTTACGGCTGACGCTCGTTTAGGGGAGTCGTTCAGGGGCGAAGGGGAGGCCCCTTCGGCTTACAGCCGACGCTCGTTTAGGGGAGTCGTTCTGTGGCGAAGGGGAGGCACCTTCGGCTCACGGCCGACGCTCGCTTAGGGGAGTCGTTCAGTGGCGAAGGGGAGGCCCCTTCGGTTTATGGCTGACGCTCGCTTAGGAGAGTCGTTCAGTGGCGAAGGGGATGCCCCTTCGACTTACGGCTGACGCACGCTTAGGGGAGTCGTTCTGTGGAGAAAGGGAGGCCCCTTCGACTTACGTCTGACGCTCGCTTAGGGGAGTCGTTCAGTGGCTAAGGGGAGGACCCTTCGACATACAGCTGACGATCGCTTAGGTGTCACTTGCATCAACGTAAGTTCAGTTTTCCCAAAACCTCCCGAGGATCGGATCCTTTTCAAGGGGAGTTTTGATGGGATAACTTCTGTAGACTTTACAAAGGCTTAAGGAAGTGAAACTTTATTTAATAAAAGAGACATGCTTTATTGAAAAAAGCGACATAAAAAAAGAAAAAGGCGTATATGTGTTTCCGAAATTCGTCGGAGATGTTGTTGTTCATCGCCTCTTTATTCGCTTCAAGTTTTAGACGGCTTGATAGTCTATCACCTTGGTGACAGGTGACCCCGTCATCTTACCCTTCTGCTTCGAGGACCCCTCCTTTCTAGGTTGATCGTTAGCCGGGTTCTTAGGGTGCCCTCGCTTGACTAGCGCATCGATATCCTTTTTGAGAGTCCAACAGTCGTTGGTATCATGCCCATAGTCGTTGTGGTACTTGCAGAATTTGAGGTCGTCCATCTTCTCATATTTGCCCTTCTTTGTTGTCTCTTGGATCAGCTCCTCTCGTGGGGCGTAAACGAGAACTTTAGTCTTAGGGGCGATCGGCTTAGCATAGGTAGGGCGCTCCTTGCTTCGAGGGCTTCTCTCCCGGGGTCTCTTGTCTCAAGACTCCTGGCGAAGGGTTCCCGAGGTCGGTTTCTCTCGCCTCGTGTCTCCACGACGGGAGGGGGTGCCATTTGCAATAGCTCCGGCTGGCTCTTCTGCCTCTTCAGAGGAAGTGAATCGATCCGTTATGTTCATTGTTGAATCATTGACCGGCATTCAAGATAACTCGACCGACAGATGACTAAGGCCCACAAGGCCCACAAAAGGAGCCCGATATTGACTTAGTCAAAGCCCAATGGCCAATCGACCGTTGAGTCCACCTCACTCGAACGTGGGATTAAAGGCGGACTCGTAAATCGCGGGGACGTGCACAACATTTATTCCTATTAAAGAGGGAAGATCGTGGTCCCATTATGGGTGGCCGTTATCACCCCAACGTCTCCAACGGGACCCTACACGCCTATAAATAGAGGAACGGGTCCCATTTCTAAGGTAAGAGATCTAAAACATAGAACTCTACTTTCTCGGCTGATATTTCCTATACTATAGAGCTTGCGCCGCCAGTACTGAGATGAACATCTGTGGGTCGATCTCAGCTGCAACAAGCTCACTCTCTTCCTTAAGTTCTATACTAACTTGAGCATCGGATGGGATTTGGGTCGGAACCCTGATTCGACCCCCCTTAACGTCTCCCTGTGGTGCAGATCGACGGTCATCATCTAGCATCGAGGGTCGTCATCGAGTTCCCTAGTCTCGAACGATCGACGCATCTGCTGCTCGAAGGTCGATCGAGCACCGCATCATCATCAACTATCATCACCCGACCCAGGCTCTTCCAACCAGGGTCCCACTTCATCTGCTGACGAGGCTCCGACTCAACATCTAGAGTCTACGTCAGCTGACAACTGTCTTGGTCAATTTTGGCCTTAACACTTGGGAATTGAAACACACTTACCATTGTCCTTTCAGGTATTTATAGGCAGTTCTCTATTGATTGCAAGTAACCGTCCCTCATTGATTCGGGCGTGATCTTCTTCGGGATTCGAGATAACGACTGCCCATTTATTCGGCCACATTAACTCCCCCCTGAGTATTAGCAGGAGCTTAACGGTAGAGTGAGCCGTCGCTTGACTTGGTATTACTCCGCCTCACTGGCGGGTTTCGGGTCGTTGGCACTAAATGGGTCGGGTATGCGGATATTCCTTCGTGATATGTACCCGTGCACTAACACCTATATAACGGCCTTGCAATAATGGTAGTATGATCGCTCGTGAAAAATAGGCATAACCGTTGTCCACTTACCCGCCATTAATAAGCTCATTCCTAAACATCTCCTTAAGTCTTGTAAGCTCAACGGGCAGAACATGGCTTGGCTTTGTCTGGGCAAACGGTCAGCCTTCATCATGGACGTTCTGGGTTCATGGGCATGGACGGACCTAAACGTCATGTCTCCTGTCGGCTTTATCCACACCTGATGAGACTATCTCTTTTCTTCTCGAGGGCCGGCCCGATGTTGTAACAAGAAAGATGCACTAAAATGCCTTAAAGTTTGAAGGTTCTTTCATGTTGTTAATCTTTAAAGTCGTTTACGTTAATACCTTAATGTGACAAAATGTTACATTTTAGCATCCTTTGTTTTTTTTCCGTTCTGGCAAAAATTTTGGGACCGAAATGTCATCTTCGTAGTCAATATTCTCCTCTTCGTATGTTCTTTCTCTACCCTCTTCTCCTCTTGTATGATCCTCTCTTCTTCTCATGTCAACCCCGCATGACTCGAAATGAGTTCGAGGCAGATGGGGTTTTGGGACTGATGTCAACCCTGCACGAAATGGATGAGCTCGGGGCTAATGGGGTTTTTAGGTGAAGCAGTTTTTTTGGCTCCTCTCTATCAAATTTAAGAGCGAGATTAATAGAGGGATATGTATGGGGGTTTGAGAGAGGGAGATTTGGCAAAGAAGAGAAGGAAAGCTTCATGATTTCTATGGATTTAGGGTTAGGGTGACAGAGAAAGGGGAAGAGCAGCACGGATAAAATCGTTAAATAGTAACTCGAGTTAACACCCGTTGATCAAATGGTACAAGATGTATGACTTAAAATAGTATGGTCTTTACTTGAAAGAACCCCCAAAATATTAGGGTCCTAGCGAATGCCGGTGCCCGGAGGGCACGGCGAAGATCGTCTACTGAGTGCGAAACAGAGGGAAGAGCCTGTTCACGGACGAAATGGCGACGGTGGCAGTCGTCTTCCGAGCGCAAGAACGACGGAGACAATTGTCTCCCGGACGCAATACTGATGGCGAAAAGAAACCATGTGTCAGTAGTCGCAGAGGCATAAAAGCAGGGAATAAACCGCAAAAAAAGGGGTGCAAAGCGGAAAAACAGCGATTGCAAATCCGTAAATATGGGGAAGATGAGGGGTCTTTGGGTTTTATGAAAAAACAATGGCAAACTTGCAAATAAGGGGAATGTGGTGAGCTTTTGTCTGGGGTTTCACCAAAATACACAACTCCACACCCAACCACTCACCCACACTCCATTGGGCCCCCATTCTCCCAAAAACTTTTGTCCTAGGCATATTGTGTTGCCATGTAGGACAAAGATTCAAAAAAAGTCCTCATTTGTATAATAGATTTTAGCGCATTGTGCCCCCTTCTTATTTTAAATGAGTGTAAACTACTCCAAAAATTTTATTTAAAAACTATCTTTTTTTTAATTTATCGGAAAAAGTAAAGGACATTTGACCTCAGCGGGAGGGAGGGTTACATAGGTCGCAGAAACACGAGGACTTCCCAAGAGGTTACCCATTCTGGTTCTGCTCTCGCCCCCAAACATTTAACTTAAGAATTTTCATGGAAGTGGAAGAAACCCGGGAATCCTACGTAGCCCCAAAAACTATCTATTTTGATGCTCTTACAATTGCTTTTTTTTTTGTATATATGAAATTTTGAACTATATACATGGATGACATGTATTTAGTTTTAGTTTTTGTAGGTTGAACTTCACACTAGATTTGAAATGTCAGTCCATACTAGTACATAGGCATTTGAATTATGATAATACAATCCATTTAAAACTTGTCAATACCATGAGATTCAAAATTTGAATTGCTAACCCTATAGGTTCTATTTTATTTCATATATTGGTTTTAAACAATCTCATCTAACAGGCAAAATTAAAGTTGGAAAATTAGTTGATTCCAATGCATATCAGCAACTTCAGTTGGATTCCTAGAAGGGATAGAAGCATACCACTCTTTCTTAGCATAATTTGAAACTATTGAGTCCTTTGGCAACTAGTTAAATTAGGGGTCAAGAAGGCTTAATCATGTTAAGGTTTCCAAACAATTTTTACGATAAATGGGTTCAAAATTATGTTCAAATGGTGGTTTAACAATCCTTGTATATGGGTAGGCTATCTACTAACCCATAATATAGGGAATTAGGGTATATAGAATTAGGGTTTGAGTTCTGGAAAAGGGACATTTTACCCCCCATGCCTTGAGCATGTCACACACAGTCTCTGGAGTTACTTATTTCAACTGTTTACATTTATGAATAATATGAATAAAATTTACTTGTACAAACATCTTGATTTCCTTAAGCTGAAGAACAATCTTCAACAAAGAACCTATACAAAATAAAGATTTAAAAATTGCAGGATTCAACTACTTCAGCTCCCCATGCAGCAGATCACCACCCCCAACATCAGGACCTGATGGCAAGAATAAATTTGTATATGGCAGGAAAATATGTCGGATAAATTGAGAAGATATGTCAGCTTATTCTCCACCATCATAATCACGGGCCATGGCCTCGACTATATAGCATTTGCCATGAGTTACCTTCGACGACTGTGCCAACTTGATCAACGTTCACTCCCGATGCTTCCTCAACTTTGGATGGTCTAATGTTGCACCATTCAATCTTCTACCATTCCTGACTCCATCTCGGACCAAATCATTTTCCATGGCCCCCCTTTGGTTCCTAATCTGTCAAGTGGAAAACTCTAGGTTTAGTTTGATTCCGCAACAAATAAGTACAAATTAACAGAACATGGCGATTGTACCTCCAAAACCCAGCAGCCGCTCGCAAGGTCATAAACAGAAACAATCCTGCCCAGACTCCAGCAAGACCAAAAACGGGGGAAGCTATTAGAAGGAATACCGATGAAGCAAGCCCCACAAATACCTGTGACGAGGTCTCATGCCAATTAGAAATATGGTCTGTTGTGCTACACGAGTGACGAACCAACATGAGACGATCAGAGAAACTGACCATAGAATATGCTGCGAATGCAAAGTCTGAGACCCCATAATAAAGCCCATCGAACACGAAAGCAATGGCATTGATCGGCTGAGATGCCGCGACAAACTGCAAATGCTTTAAACTCAGAAATCGAGGCTCCCATAATTCCCCACTTAAAAGAGGATATTTTATCATTAACATTACCAAGACTCCAGATCGAGCAATGTCCAGAACCGCCTTGTCTGTGGTGAAGACGGTAGAAAAGGCTTCAAAACCAAACAACAATAAAGCAGCCAACACAATCCCAGTGGCTGAGCCAATCTGGTCAAAATTTCAGTAAGATGGTAAATTTTAGACATGAATATGAGGGAAAGTAAAATACATGTTTCTCGTATTGCTATTTACCTGCAGAACTCTGTTTATGATTCCACGAGCTTGTTTATAGTTACCTTTGCTGTATTCGCTTGCAAGTAAAGCCTGCGAAAATTATGTGAAACTTGAAACCTTCTGATTGTGAAGATGTGCCTTCTGATTGTGAAGACGTGTTTCTAAAGAATAACAACCAGAAGATGGAATTGCCAAATTGGTATTCTCATGCACACAACAACCAGTTCTCACACATGCGCTCCCCCCCCCCCCCCCCCAAAAAAAAAAAAAAAAAAAAAAAAAACAAACAAACAAACAAACAAAACAAAACAAAAACACAAAAACACACAACACAAACACAAACACACAACACCCGCAGAAGCTTTTGTGTGCACACACATGCTTGCACCACAGACATACACACAAAAAAGAGCATAAAGTGTGCCACACAGATTGACACACACACACACACACACACACAAGAACATAAAAGTGTGCCACATAGGTTGACACACATCCATGTGTTGGCATGTGTAAGATGCAGGCTAGTATGTGTTGTCATATCTGTTGAACTGTACTTTAAAGGAATAATAATAATAATAATTGAATCCAGATAAGCAAAAGCTATAAATATAACAAACCTGACCAGCAAGTGCCAAAGCGTCATTGAGAAGGGACACTGCCAACCAAACTTGCAAGCAGATCTGATGACCGGCCATATGAACTGGACCTTCCCGTGCTGCCATGGATGTTGCGAGGGTCATCGTTAGGAGCACTGCAATTGTTCTTCCGATCAAGAGACCACCTGTAGCGAAACAGAATCATTGGAACTCTCACTTGACAGTCCATTCACACGATAAAGTCTTCCATGTGATTTCGGTTGTTTTAGATCAACGTCGATACAACTTTCATGAATACAGTGGCAGCAGGACCATCATGGATTTTGAAAGTTCAATGTATGTTATGTTATGTTATGTTTTGTTTTGTTTTGTTTTGTTTTGTTTGTTGTTTTGTTTTGTTTTGTTTTGTGTGTGTGTGTGTGTGGTTTTGGGTTTTGGGAGGGGGGCGGGGGGGGGGGGGGGGGGGGGGGGGGGTGTGTGTATGTCTCTCTCTTTTATCATTGTCAAGTAACAGTACCACAATTAGCCAATAATTTCTTGTGTTGGCATTTGTGAGGGGATGAGACAATTCTCGGATTATCCAAGCGGAAATAAAAATACATTACAGGTTGAATTCTTATCTGATATGTTGCCAACAGACACCACTGTCAAAGTTATGGCATAATATGGCCTTGATAGTAGAATACAAAGCCACGAGCATCAGTTCCCAAATGGCATGGCATACAAAAAAAAAATATCACTGGTAAACACAAATGATTGACCTACTTCGATGCGACCAGTGGTGTTGGACACGACAATTTTTCAAAATCCAAACATGTAAGTACAGATAAACATATTTCATTTATCTTTTTATATATGAATATTTCTTTTTTTTCTTGTGTGCCTGGAGAGAGAGGCGTGGGAGGGGGGGCAACGATATGAGAAAAATTCCTCTATTGGTAGTCAAAAAATTCACTATATGCTTCTTTTTTATGACGGCACTGTTCATGTGGATCCACACGTTCTAAAACATAAATACATTTATCATCTTGTGGTTTCCGTATTGTTTTTGCATACATCAGGTAGTTAGAAATTTGACATTTTTAGAGATAATTTAACTGTTTTGCAATAATAGAGCTTTTGCCACCCCTAGATTAACAAACAAAAGGCATGTGTTCATGGGGTTCCCTCGATCTTTGATGTAGTTAGGTTTTAGATATAAAAATCAACATGAACGGTGCCATCATCCAAGAAACAAATGGAGAGTGGACTATTTGACTACTACAGGTGGAAATTTCTTCCTATTTTTGTGTGGATTTGGATGACACTCATATATGAATGAACCTAATTTTAGTAAACAATATTTTAAACTGGTAGCTTTTGTCAAATTGCAAGATACTCCATCTTATACATACATGTAAGATGAATAACAGTTCACATTTTTTGGAAGTATCAGACAAAGATGGACACATATACACAACCTCTGTATTGACATGGCAATTTAGGGTACAACGAAAATTTATGAAACTACGTCCATCTAAACATAATTAAGATTACGAACATCCATTCATGACAGAAGAGGTTAATTCTTGGAGTAGATTTAGCATAATTAAGATCATTAAACGTGCATACATGACATACCAGATTTTAGATAACGAGCAACTCCGTTTCCAAAGATATCTGCCGGAACTAGTATTACTTTCTCATTCAGCTTCCAAAGAAGAATGAAGGTTATAGTGTACCTAGTTAAATAAATGTGAATACATCAATAACATAAAACTATAAGAAAAAAGAAATGAACGTCTATTAAGAATGCATTGATATATACACTCTAGAGTCCATTGCTTTCGTGATAATCTCACATTGCTCTATACGTACTCAGATATCACTGTAGCAATTGCAGCACCACTTATGCCTAGATTGAGGAGAAATATAAAAATAGGATCCAATACTGCATTCAGTACATTTCCAGCACCTAATATCCAAGATATCATTAGACAATACTCAACCAAAGTTTCAGCAAATGCACAATATAAAAGGAAATGCATACCTTATTGAATGTGATGACTTTCTAACCTTCAATAAACAATAAACACTACTGGTAGCAGATTGCTAGTTTAAAATTTTAGCATTAAGAATAAGACAGCAATTATAATGTCACAATGAATGGTCCAAGTTCATAGTGATGTTAAGAACTAAACAGGCAGGGCTTGATAACCACGTATCTTTCAGTTATATCCCCCTCCAATATTTTTTTTTGGTTTTGCAAGGTGGTTCCTGCAATATTATTTTGACCTTCGATGTTTCATTTTAGCCTCATATGTAGGTCTCTCAAATCCTAGTAGTTCACGTTGGACCCGGAATCTTAAGCTCTTAGGTCGGCCAATAGCATATGCGCACTCCGCCAAGATGCATGCAGACAGAGATAAGGGAGGTAATATCTATTATACAAATACGTGGCGGAGTTTGTCCCATGTGGGACCTTAATCCCATGTGGCTATGTCACATCACCACATGGGATGCCACATCACCACCCAAGGAAAACCCCCATTGGCCGCAGAATTACGGTTTGTCATTGCCCTTTCAAAAACCCAAAGAACACACCCACTAACCCAAAAACCCCATCATCTACCCACGTATTTGCGGGGTTGCCCTTGAGATTTCTCCCCCTTTTACCCTCAGACAATACTATCACACAAATCCACTCTTCTCTCTCCTTTGCCATTTTTCATGTGCCCCGCATCCGGTGGGTGGGTTTTTATGTTGTCCATGTGCACTATATGCACATGTAATTTAGTAATATTATGGAACAGAAGCCTAAACAAATACATCACCAAAACTAATGCTTTCATACCCTGTTTAAAAATACTTTAATTGCAACTTTAAGTTGTTAGATAGCAAGTTGACAAAAGTAAATAAATCAACTTAATAATTTTCAAATCTCAATTCAATTTTCCCTTAGAGCATACACACACACACAAAATAAAATAGAAAATTACAAGCATGCCATTGTCCTATGTGATATGTTTGTCACATGTGGCATTGTACTAAAATGTCACATCACCTCTCAAAACACACCCAAAACCAAAACACATAAAAACACCCCCAATCAAAAAACCCAAAAATCACAAGACAATACTCACACTCACAACCACTCTTCCCATTTGAACCCGGTTTTGCACCCAGCGGAACACCCGTGTGGGACCCGCGTCCTGATTGTGTGGAGTTTTTTTGGATGTATGTGCACTTTGTGCACGGGTTATTTCTAGTATATATATATATATATATATATATATATATATATATATATATATATATATATATATATATATATATATTAGAATACTGTGTATCATATGATATATGAGATCCTCGTATGCAGCTTTCAAAACTTCACCCTCTATTATTTTTTGGATGATCGGAATTGTTCATTTTGATCTTCATATTCTAAAACCATTAAAACAACCAAAAAACACCAAATATCGGGTGAACCAAAGGGATTTTACTAGTTCATCCACCGATCACACAAGTTCTATTCTTGCAAAACTTGCAAAACTGATAAATTATGCAGCTTTCAAAACTTCACCCTCTATTATTTTTTGGAGGATCGAAATCGTCTATTTTGATCTTCATATTCTAAAAATATCAAAACACCAAATATTGGATGAACCTAAGGGATTTTACCCGTTCATCCACCAATCGCACAAGTTCTATTCTTGCAAAACTATTAAATTTGCGATGGATAGATGATCAGATAAATCACATTGTGTTCATCTCATTGTGTTCATATGATATTAAATGTTCTGGCGTAGATCAAAATGAATTGTTATGATCCTCAAAAAATATTAGAGGGTGAATTTTTAGTTACATACATACATACAAGTTCTACTCTTGCAAAATTGATAAATTATGCAGCTCTCAAAACTTCACCCTCTATTAGTTTTTGGAGGATCGGAATCGTTCATTTTGATCTTCATATTCTAAAAACATCAAAACATCAAATATCGGGTGAACCTAAGGGATTTTACACGTTCATCCACCGATTGCACAAGTTCTATTCTTGCAAAACTATTAAATTTGAGATGGATAGATGATCAGATAAAGCACATTGTGTTCATCTGATATTAAATGTTCTTCTGGCGTAGATCAAAATGAATTGTTATGATCCTCAAAAAAATATTAGAGGGTGAATTTTTAGTAACATACATACACGAGGGTGAATTTTTAGTAACACACATGCACACACAGACACACTGACACACACACACTGCCACACTGACACAGACACACATGCCACACATGACACACAGACACAGACACACACAGACACATACATACATACATATCAATGTAGGAAATTTCCTACATCGGCCCAAACTTCAATTTCTAATTTTTTTTATTTCAATGATCAACACTGTTCACCTTGATTTGCATATCATGAATGATCAATATACCAAATTCAAGTGAATCCAATGCTACTTGACACTCAATCCAATTGTTACAAAGAAAAAAATTTAAAAAATAAAATGGAACGTGAAGTTTTTTCCTGGGCGATGTGGGAAATTTCCTTCAACGGATGCTCACTTAACATTATATATATATATATATATATATATATATATATATATATATATATATATATATATATATATATATGCATCAGCTAGTCAAGGGAAAAAATCCCTCCTTTAACTTGGTCAAAAAGTCCACTTTTCATTATTGTTTCCAACGATTTGTTTATTTTAATCTTTATGTTCTAAAATCCCAAAACACCACATATCTAGTAATCTCAAGCGGTTTTGCTTGTCCATCGTTGCAACATATCTAGGCGAGCGTCAGCCGTAAGTCGAAGGGGTCACCCCTTCGCTACTGAACGACTCTCCTAAATGGTCGTCAGTCGTAAGTCGAATGGGCCACCCATTCGTCACTGAACGACTCTCCTAAGCTAGCGTCAGCCGTAAGTCGAAGAGGCCACCCCTTCGCCACTGAACGACTTTCCTAAACGGTCTTCAGTCGTAAGTCGAAGGGGCCACCCCTTCGCCACTGAACGACTCTCTTAAACGGTCGTCAGCCGTAAGTCGAAGGGGCAACCCCTTCGCCATTGAACGACTCTCCTAAAACGAGCTTCAGCCATAAGTCGAAAGGGTCACCCCTTCGCCACTGAACGACTCTCCTAAAGCGAGCGTCGGCCGTATGTCGAAGGGGCCACCATTCGCCACTGAACGACTCTCCTAAAATAAGCGTCAGCCGTAAGTCGAAGGGGCCACCCCTTCGCCACTGAACGACTCTCCTAAAGCAAGCGTCAGTCATAGGTCGAAGGGGCCACCCCTTCGCCACTGAACGACTCTCTCAGAACGTCTTCAGCCATAAGTCGAAGGGCCACCCCTTTCCCGCCGAACGATTTCCATTTCGTCAACTATGAGTCGAGTGAATCTCTCCCTTTCTATGGAACATAGTGGTCAAATTCTAAATGTGGTTCGATGTTTTATCCGCGGTCACCCCGAAGCAGTACCTAACCCATCGAAAGGGACCATCAGGCATTGAGACCGCCACGGAGTGTAAGCGACAACAAACAAAGAGATGCAATGGCATATAATGATACACATGCCAATTCTCATGTCACTTTTCGTTGCAAAACATTGTTTTCATTTACATCACCCCCTATATACATTCAAAAATTTCTACAAGCATGCCTAAAAACTAGAGCGTCGAGATCTTACGACGGCCGTTCAGGCCCTTGATCTCCATCCAGCATGACCGTAGACTCCGGGTCCCCCGTAGCGCCCGCCCTTGCTTCATCGCCAGCCAGGGTGGTAGCCTAGTCCACAGGAGCGGCCTCCTCCATGCCTCGGCTCGACTCGTCATCGCCTCGCCTCGACTCGTCTTCACCAAGGTCCGAAAAATCACCAGGAACTCGTCGATCTCCGCGGAGAGGTCAGGGAATCGGTTGCTCATCTCCAATCGGCATCGCGCGTAGCCTTACTAATATAGCTCGTTAAAGTCGGAAAATGAATCCGTGAAATCCCGAATCACCTTATCCGCAATGACCTCGGCTCCGACTCTCTCCTCCAGCAGAGCATCTTCCGCTCGCTCTCTTGAGGCGATTTGTTCAGCCTCTCTCCTACGAGACTCGCTTAGCTCTTGCTCTAGTTTCTGAATGACTAACGACCTCGTCTCGGAAAGGAGGCTGATTCTTTCCAGCTCAGCCTCGGACTTCTCCACTCTCGACCTGACGGCCTCAAGAGTGACGCCATGATCGGCCACCACCGAAGCTCGACGACGCAACACAGTGGTCGCCACAAGAGCCTGCACACAACATTCGATGGTCAGCTTACGCACTGATATCAGCATCGATAGATGCCCAAACGATAATTACCTGGACGTTGGCATGAACGGACATTGACACAAGCCGCTCATAATCGACCCTTTCCACGACAGCCATGTCTCGTGGAAGGATCGCATTCTCGGCGATGCGGGAGGAGGTCCCGCAGTCAAGGAGAGCAGAATCTCCACGCCTCAATGGAAACCTCGCCTTGACGAGATCCTCCTTGGAACAGTCGAGAGGGACATGAGGAGATCGACCCTCCAGCAACATCGGCATATACTCCTTAGGGATATCTTCAGGCAACCCTACGGAGGGAAACAGACCCCCCCAAGGCTTGGAGTCCTGGTGCACGCGAAGATCCGACGAAACCTGAGTCTCCCTCGAATCTTCCTCGTGGAAAGCATCACTCTCTGGATGGGAGACCTGCTCTACAGCTACGTTCGACCCAGACGGCTCCGAGTCGCTGAGAACGAGCTTCTGCCTCTTCTTGTGCCCCTCCAGTGCAACCACTTCAAACTCGAAGGGGGGGCCTTTCTTTTTCTTCTGCTGAGGACGAACCACCTGGGCAGTCCCCTCAACGAGCATGGGCCGATCTCCGAACGGCTGGGCCATCGATCTCGATACGGTCGGCGCTCGGGGTGACAACATTCTCTCATCCACCTCTCTGATGGAAGCCTCGACCGCTTCCTTCAATGCGGGATCTACCTGATAATCCACATTGGTCATATCTGGCAGAGCAACACACAAGTTAGGTTGAGTAACGAAGGTCGAACAGTTGACGAGCACGGTCGAACCTACCTTTCGTCCACACAGTTCGACGCAACACGTCGTCCGACCACAGCCACTCGATCGATCTCGTGCCCTTTGGCAGGCTCTTCAGAATGTCAGCGGCTTTCTTCTCCTCGATAGTCAGCGGCTTATCCTCGACAGGCTCCAAATCAGGGGCGCCCCAACCAGTGCAGAAGCTTGCATCCCCCTGTAAGACCACAAACACAAACTCGTCTTTCCAATTGGGATTGGAGGTGGGAAGATCTTCCAGCAGCTTCCTGCCTCGACGGGCCATTATCGTATACCACCAGGGGTCTTAAGGGGAGGGATCGAGAAGAATTGGTTGAACAGACGCAGAGATGGTTCGATTCCATTCGTCACGCACAGGATTATGAAGCCCATCAACATGCCGATAGCGTTCGGTATCAACTGGCAGAGGGAAATGTTCAGGGTACACAGGATGTACCGCAGGAAGGGATGCATGGGGAATCGAAGGCCCCGCTCGAAGGCTTTGACATAAACCACTGCTTCCTGATTGCCGGAACAATGAGCTCTCTCGTCCCTCCCAGACAGTCTGATTTGATAATCGAGACAGACATTGCTCCTCTGAAGCGCGACGATTTGGCCGGCCTTAACTTTGGACCTCACATTGCTAACAAGCCCGGCTCCATGACCCCTTCCCGATTTTTCTAAATGGCGTTGACCGCGTTTCTTCCGGAGGCAGAGGACGAAGCCATTGCTTTCAAAAGAAGGAAAATCTGAATCGAGCGAATGAAGACAGTACTCTCGCACTCCATCGCTGGAACCGTCATATATAGGCGAGGCAACAACTGCATGATGGAACATGCGTCAAGGATCCAAGAATCCAGAATGTCTTGGATTTCGAACCGACAAATCATCTGAATCGACGAGGCAGGCATTTTGGCGCCTAGAACTCAAGTGCTATTTTCTCGACTGCCGAGCCCAATTAAATGCGATGTAACGTCGATTGACTTCAGCGGATGGATCATTCAAGGTCGTGCGACGGGGGGCCATTGTTGAGTCATTGGGTCGGCATTCGAGACAACTCGGTTGACAGATGACTAAGGTCCACCAGGCCCGCCAAAGAAGCCCGATGTCGACTCAGTCAAACCCAAATGGCTAGTCGACCGTTAGGTCTGCCTCGCTCGAACATGGGATTAAAGGCGGACTCGAGAATCTCAGGGACATGCACAACATTTACTCCTATTAATGGGGGAAGATCGTGGCCCCATTATGGGTGGCCGTTATCTCCACAACGTCTCCAAAGGGACCCTGAACGTCTATAAATAGAGGAAATGGTCACATCTTCAAGGTACGAGGTCTAAAACATAGAACTTTACTTTCTCAGCTTACATTTCTTATATTCGAGTTTGTGCCGCCAGTCTAGAGACGAACCTCCGTGGGTCGATCTCAGCTGCACCAAGCTCCATCTCTTACTTGTTCCCTACTAATTTAAGCATCGGAGGGGATTTGGGTCGGAACCCAGATCCGACCCACCTAAGGAGTCCCTGCGGTGCAGATCGACGATTATCGTCCAACGTCAACAGTCGACGGCGAGGATCCCAACCTCGAACGATCAACGCAACGGCCACCCGAAGGTCGATCGAAGGTCGCACCATCTACAACCACCATTACTCGACCTTGGTTCCTCCAACCAATGGTCCCACTCCAACTGCTGAATATGCTCCGACTCATCACCTCGAGTCTACGTCAGCTTGACAACTGTCTCGGTCAATTTTGGCCTTAACAATATGTATATGTGTACACACAAATGTACATTTATCATGTATATCTATGTATATGTATATATGTGCATACACGTATATGTACATGTACATGTACATATATGTACACACACATACATATACATACATACATATATGTGTGTACGAAAATGTATATGTATATGTAGATATCCTTATTACAAATGGGTGATGTTGACAAACATGTGGGCCTTACCTTTATCCCCATTGGACAAAGGGGTTGTCCCATGTGGCACCATTTGTCCCATATGGCAAAGGGAGAGGGTGTCACATGCCCTCACATGGCCCCCCCTTTTGCATAATTACATGGTTGCCATCGCCCTTTCATGTTTGCCAAAAACACCCCCTCTTCTCTATTTTTATATGTTTGACATAAGACTTTCTTTTTAGCACTTTAACCCTCCATTCCCTTGAATTACAAGCTTGCCGTTGGGAATTATGCACTTTGCCCACCTCAAGTTTTTTTACGATATAACCCCTGCCTTTTCCCATTCCCCCCCCCACGATACCCCCACACACCCACACTTTTCACTCCTTTTCGGTTGCGCCCATGCACCGCATCTTGTTTGTAGGGTTTTTTAGCGCCGTGCACTATGTGCACAGGTTATTTCTAGTATATATATACATATGTGTGTGTGTATGCACATACATACATATGGAATATATGCATCAGCTATCTAAAGAGGAAACGCTTCCTTGGCTCGATCAAAAAGTCCACTCTTCATTTTTTGTAATGATCGGAAACATTTATTGTGATCTTCATATTTTAAAAACATAAAACACCAAAATTTAATAAACCCAAGAGATTTTACTTGCTCATCTAACTGTTGCAATAAATTCTATTACTATAAAATCTATAAGGGGTGGCCCCTTCGACTTACGGCTGACGACCGTTTAGGAGAGTCGTTCAGTAACGAAGGGGTGGCCCATTCGACTTACGGCTGATGCTCGCTTAGGAGAGTCGTTCAGTGGCGAAGGGGTGGCCCCTTCGACTTATGGCTGACGCTTATTTTAGAAGAGTCGTTTAGTGGCGAAGGGGTGGCCCCTTCGACTTACGACTGACGACCGCTTAAGAAAGTCGTTCAGTGACGAAGGGATGGCCCCTTCGACTTACAGCTGACCCTCGCTTAGGAGAGTCGTTCAGTGACGAAGGGGTGGCCCCTTCGACTGACGGCTGACGACCGTTTAGGAGAGTCGTTCAGCAGCGAAGGGGTGGCCCCTTCGACTTACGGCTGACGCTCATTTTAGGAGAGTCGTTCAGTGGCGAAGGAGTGGCCCCTTCGACTTACGGCTGACGCTCGCTTAGAAGAGTCGTTCAGCAGCGAAGGGGTGTCCCCTTCGACTTACGACTGACGACCGTTTAGGAGAGTCGTTCAGTAGCGAAGGGGTGGCCCATTCGACTTACGGCTGACGCTCGCTTTAGGAGAGTCATTCATCGGCGAAGGGGTGGCCCCTTCGACTTACGGCTGACGCTCGCTTAGGAGAGTCGTTCAGTGGCGAAGGGGTGGCCCCTTTGACTTACGACTGACGTGCGCTTAGAAGTCAATTGCATCAATGTAAGTTTAGTTTTCCCAAGACCTCCCGAGGATCGGATCCTCCAGGGATGGTTTTTTCTTTTTTAGACTTTACGAATGCGTATGGAAGCGAAACTTTCATTCGAAAAAAAGAGACATGCTTTATTGACCGAAGTAAAAGAAAAACGGAAAAATGCGTACAGGTGTTTTCCGATCAACGTCGGTGTTGTTGCCGTTCATTGCCCTTTTATTTGCCTTAAGTCTTGGATGGCTCATTAATCGACCACCTTGGTGACAAGCGATCCCATCATTTTGCCCTTCTGTTTTGAGGATCTTTCCTTGCTGTGTGGATCATTGGCCGGGCCTTTGGGGTGTCCATGCTTGACTAGGGCGTCGATCTCTTTTTTGAGAGTCCAACGGTCATTTGTGTCGTGTCCATAGTCGTGATATTTGCAGAATTTGATGTCGTCCCTCTTCTCGTATCTGCCCTTCTTTGCAGCCTCTTGGATCAGCTCTTCTCGGTGAGGACTTTTACCTTAGGGACGACCGGCTTAGCGTAGGTAGGACGCTCCTTACTTCGAGGGCTCCTCTCCATGTGCCTCTTGTCTCGGGACTCCTGGCGGGGGTTCCCGAGTTTGGTTTCTGTCGCCTCGTGTCTCCACAGCGGGAAGGGGTGCTCTTCGCATTAGCTCCAGCTGGTTCTTCCACCTCCTCGGAGGAAATGAACCGATATGTTATGTTGAGCATCTCTGCGACGGTGTTAGGAGGAACTGGTGAAGGGCCCTCCTTAGGTGATTGTTCATGACCGCCTAGGTGAGCGCCGCTATGACGATCACGTCCGGTGTCTCTTCTACATCAAGCCTCTCGTCGTTGAATCTCTGGACGAAGGCTCTGATTGATTCATCTCGTTTTGTTTGAGCGAGAAGAGGTGGGACAACTTCTTCTTGGGTCGTCGTCCTGCGGCGAATTGCTTGCAGAATATTTTCACAAGTTCGTCGAATGAGCCGATGCAGCCGCGGGGCAGCCATTCGTACCTGCTTTCTGCCCTCTTGATCAGGGTAGCATGGAAAGCTCTACAAAGGTATGGCTCGTCGGCCCCGTGGAGTAGCATGACATTCAAATACTTATGAATGTGCGACCATGGGTCGCCTCTGCCATCATAAGCTGGTAGAGCTGGGAGCTTGAATTTGGGAAGAAAAGGAGCTGAGAGGATATTATCCTTTAGGGGGTCTTCCGAATCGCAGATTGGACCAGTACGGATCCTCCTGCTCCAAGTTGAGAGAAGTTAGCTCCTGAGGATCGATTCAGGATCTCTTCCATCCTCACGAATTCACCTGCAGGGTTTAGTGGGTTATAACCTGGAAGGGCCCCGTACATTACCTGATCTAGGATAATGCGGGTTATCCGATAATTAGAGTGGGTGGGTTCCCCCTGGAACACGAAAGCTCGATTATCGACTCCTGCTCCGTTGTATTGGTGGGCTGGGGGGTCGAATCGTGAAAGTTAATCTCTGCCCTTGGGTCCCTCAGATCTCGAAGGAATGCTGAGCCCCTCGTTGGCGTCAGGTTCGGGTTTGGAGGCGGCGGCGGCTCATTTACTGGGGATGGGCTCTCCATGTGCTGGCGTATTAAAGTCACCAATGCGCCTAGGCTCATATCGATCTGCTCGGTGAACAGAGTGAACTCCTTTCGGGTCACCCCAGGCTCCTTTGCGTCCTCCGTTGGTCGAGGTGGTGGCGTTGTGGAGTCTGCGACGTCCTCCACCAGGACGATGTTTGCTCTCGGCCTCTCCTTCGGATCTTCGACCGGTCCTGCGTTGCTGGATCCAGGTGTCATAACTTTTGGATTGCTTTCGGATGTCAAGCTGGTTAACGTTTCCCACAGACGGCGCCAAACTATTAAGGCCAAAATTGACCGAGACAGTTGTCAAGCTGACGTAGACTCGAGGTGATGAGTCGGAGCCTCGTTAACAGTTGAAGTGGGACCATTGGTTGGAGGAACCAGGGTCGAAGTGATGGTGGTTGTAAATGGTGCGACCTTCAACCGACCTTCAGACGGCCGTTGTGTCGATCGTTCGAGGTTGGGATTCTCGCCGTCGACCTTTGACGTTGGATGATGATCGTCGATCTGCACCATAGGGACTTGTTAGGGGGGTCGAATCTGGGTTCCGACCCAAATCCCATCCGATGATTAAGTTGGTATGGAACTTAAGTAAGAGAGGTAGCTTGGTGCAGCTGAGCTCGACCCACAGAGGTTCGTCTCTAGACCGACGACGCAAGCTCGAATATAAGAAATGTAAGCTGAGAAGTAGAGTTCTATATCTTAGACCTCGTACCTTGAAGATGTGACTCTTTCCTCTATTTATAGACGTTCAGTGTCCCTTTGGAGACGTTGGGAAGATAACGGACACCCATAATGGGGCCACGATCTTCTCCCATTAATAGGAGTAAATGTTGCGCACGTCCTCGAGATTCTCGAGTCCGTCTTTAATCACACGTTCGAGCGAGGCGGACCCAACGGTCGACTAGCCATTTGGGCTTTGACTGAGTCAACATCGGGCTTCTTTGACGAGCCTGGTGGACCTTAGTCATCTATCGACCGAGTTGTCTCGAATGCCGACCCGATGACTCAACACATATACATATACAATGTGTGTGCAATTGTGTATACACACACATATACACATTTGTGTGTACATTTACACACACACATATCATGGTCCATGATCAGTCACATCATCATCCAAAACTAAAAGTTATATACTTGTGTGGCAGAATCTTATAAAATCACCCATGATATTGCACTCAACAATTGAATTATCGCTTTATGCAATCAAAAAGTACTAAATATTACGTTAGGACAGACAGACAATGATTTAGTTAAAAAGAAAGCATATATAAGTGGCTAGAGGATAATCATAGCTTGCAGTATATAATCATGTCAAAAAAGTTCTAATTATTTTTAAAACAATTATAAATCAACTTGACATGTGAATATGAAAACTCCATGTCAGAATCATATTTCATCTCAAGATCATTCAACCAACAAAAAGATTGAACAGAAACCAAATTTAAACTAAAAAATTCATACATAAGCACATGGTCCACACTTAAAAGGTCATAACTGGTAGTGCTTGAAAACTGAAACATACAACAGAACTGCATTATGAAACAGAGATATGCTACATACCTACAGCATATGATGGTGTCTTGGTATCCATGAATCCACGAAACGTCCCTTGCGCTGCAAGTGCTATCACCACTGGTGGAGCGCCAAATGCTCGTAGAGTAAGGAACTGTTCAGCTGGTATGCGCATAGGTGAATCCTGTGTAGAGCATGGAAATAAGGATTAACATTTTAACAAACATCAAAAAACATGTGTGCTATGTTAATGCCCCTAACTCAGTTAAATTTCATAGTGCATGTCAGACCACCTTATAATCCAACAATAATTCCTATATATCAAAGGAAACCCAGGTAAAGTTAATCAACTACAAGAGGGGTGCAACAGAGAAGGCTCCATCATCCACCCTTTTGTTTGCCAATTTTACTGACAATCTCAAAATTGTGGCACGATGGATACAAGGATCAAGGTTAGATCCTTATCATCCACAATAAAAGAAGTATGGGCCACCCCATCGTGCAATTGTAACAACATACAAGCTAGAGATGGTGAATATAAGAGACATTGCTCCGTAAAAGGATGTTTTGCTTCTTTTCCTTTTCGTTTTCTTTTTTCCTTTGGATGGGGGTGGGGTGGGTTACCATAAAGGTGGTATCATCCTCTTGACCATGAATGGACAGGAAAGGGGAAGTGAGATTGCATGCCTCTATTCAAATTATCAGCTGGAGTGATTATGTGCCACCTATCTAAGGATCCTAATTTGGTCCACTTGCTAAGAAACGTGATTGGCTCCCTAATATTATTTTTTTCATTTGAGGGGAGATTGACACCGTATTATTGACAAAACCCAAAACAAATTAGCCAGTTGGAAAGACAAAATGCTTCTTTAAGTGTTGGCTTACTACTATCAACTATCCCCTTCAATTAACCTACTTATACAAGTCCTCTATCCATCAATATGCATGTAAAGCATATATGCTTCATCGGGCCCACTAGGTCTAGAGAGTTTTTTTGGGGGGCATGGTATTACCAAATGAAAACATGACTTGAGGATATATGCATTATTGGCATAGGGGAGACACATATATGCTGCTGGCCCATGGATGTACCGGTGAATTGAAACTTTTGTCACTCTAAGCTAAAAGCGGCTACCACAACTAAGGTTATGTATATATATCGAATTTGAGAAGGAGTTCAATTTGAAAGTCTTTTATTTATTTGATAGAGTTTGAGTCCTTAGAAAATTCCTATTAGTTTGAATCTTTTGTTATTATGAGAGTTTTAGTTATATGAGTCTTTTTATTGGAGTCTTTTTTGTTATGTGAGTTTGAGTTATTCATCATGGCTAGTCCTAAACAATTTCAGAAAGTCAACTTGTAAGCCTATATAAAGGTCACAAACTTCTTAATTTTTTTAACGAAGAATTCAATGAAAATTAGTTTCTAGTATAAACTTTTAGTTTCTCCACATGTTAAATTTTTTGCATTAATGTGCGAGAGTGTGCTTGATTCCTTGAGCGAGAGGTCCGAAGAATCTCCACATGTAAGGCATGCGAGTCGGTGATCGAAAGATTTCGGAGATACGAGATCCGAAAAGTTAGCAAATCCCTAATCTACTTATTCCTCGAATTCCCACAACATCCCTTCACGCTTCCGTCCTACGTCAAATTGGTATCAGAGCGAAACTGGTTTTGTTTTTTCTTCTCTTTTTTTCCATAAAAATTTTCTTTAGTTAGATTCAAAAAAAAGCAAAAAAAAATTCTGAACAAATAAAGAGAACTAAAAACACAAAAAAGAGAGAATTTTTGGAAAAGAAAAAAAAGAAAGAAGTGAATTTTCAAGGAAAAAAGAGAAAAAATCTAACCTGAGTCTACCGCCACTGCTTGTGTGGCCCTGTGAAACCCTAGCCACCGCCAATAGACTCCACCGTCACCACCCCTTTGCCGAGCGCCTCGGGAGATCTCCACCAACCCCTTCCTCAACGCTGCCCACGAAGAACCTCATACTCCAGCCGCTCATCAAGAACCCTGATTGACCCACCTGCTTTCGATAACACAGCTGTCCCCTCCACTGATCTCGACAACTGACACAACCGCCTCCTTGACACTCCATGGCCATCATCGACCCCACCAAACACCGCTGTCGTCGCTCAAATCAAGCGAAAACTATCGCCATCAAAAGTCAATGCTTGCCGGCACCGTCTCCGATGGTTTCAACAGCTAATGATCCTCTCAGTTGATTCGCCTACCTCAGGCGACTCTGTAGCAAAGATCGAGCGGCGAAATGACGTCAAAATTGTCGAAAAACACCCCGACGTCGTGGAAACCACCGCTGCTATAGTAACGGCACATTTGAGCCGACCCTGATACGAGCCGAGCCGATCTCAAGTCGTTGACCACACTGACTGAGCCACATGTCATCAATGCGGCTTGTGATTTTCTGAGGATTCTTAGCTGTATTTCTAGCATATTTTCACGATTTCTCGAGCTTTTCGTATGAAATATTTGGTCCTGGTCGTTTAGATTAAAGCTTTACAAGTTATAGAGGCCTTGTGTGATACAACAAAGCAGATTTGCACTCTTGATAACCTCTAACTTGATCAAATCCTTTATAATTAAGTTCCAAAAAATTTCTTTGTTTGGCGGAGGCCATGCAGAAGCTCGGCAGGGGCCGGGTGCCCTTGCAGAAGCTCGACAAGGTTCAGCCTGCCCTGTCGAGTGCCAGTGGGGGCCGCGCAGCCCTGCAAGATGACTGCAGGGGCCGAGCAGCCCTGTTGCATGCCTCAGTGATGTCGGCTAGGGCTTCCACCCCTCAGGAGGTCGTTCTCGTCTTCTGCGTAATAGTCATTACCATCGGAGAGCAAACCCTCTTTGTCTTCTGCTGCCTTTCCCTTTCTTTTCTCCAAAGTCGTCGTCTTTTATCCTAGGTTAGGGTAGTCGGGCACGTTGGAGCTCGTTGTCGCGATAAGAGTCGAAAGTTGTTGCATTAAGGTTGAACTTTGTTTCGCTAGGGCTTGCATGACTTCTTCAAACGTTTTATCTGTCAATGCCTTAAGTTCC
This sequence comes from Scilla litardierei, assembly GCA_030789695.1. Lineage (NCBI taxonomy): Eukaryota > Viridiplantae > Streptophyta > Magnoliopsida > Asparagales > Asparagaceae > Scilla > Scilla litardierei. Next base: position 136,352,143 of record CM061137.1, on the reverse strand, counting down.
TCCATAAATTTCTTCAATTCCTTGATCTCGCCATCGTATTTTTCATCCAATGCGTCGAACTTGTCCTTGGATCTCGTCGCCGACATGGATCGTAGATCCTCTGATACCAAATTAGTCGGAACCAAATGAGATTTTTGATTTTTATTTAATAAAAACTAAAAATAAGACGAAAGAGGCCACGTTGGACGGTGAACTGCTCTCCAGAGCCGCCAATTCTAGAGGACGGCCGCACTTATCAAAAGCGTGAATTCTCAATCTCTAGGAAATTCCTCTCAAAAATCAAGCATGAGTTGGCCCCTACACACATATAAATACTAAATCAAGAAAAAAAGAAAATTATAGAAACCCCCAAAAAGAATAACAATAACAAAAACAGAAAGACCCAAAATTTACAAAATACCCCTGGACTTAATTTTTAGCCGCCCGCTCCTTCTTGCGCCTCCTCTGATACATAATAATTCCATCACATTCTCCATCCATAAATGGAGGGGAGACCATGAAATTTGAAACAACCAATCCTAGCCACGATGTAACCTCCAAACATATCTCTCACGAACCCTAGAGCAGTAAAGTTTCTTTGAAGGGAAGGAATATCTCAGAAATCTTGAAAACACTTGTGCAGATCAATGATATCACTTTTCTATTTCTGAAACCAATACAAATGAAAACAAGAAAGATGTTTCAACTCTAAAACCTAATATCCTACATGTTTCTAGTATCAGCTTTAAGCAGGTTGGAGACAGTGATATCTCCCCTTTAATTATGGATTAAAAGATCTGGGTTTTTCATTTGTACATAGAGTTCGGAATTTAAAGAGGAGTCAGTCAAGCTAGCTGGATGCCAGCCTCTACGTGCAGGTAATGGCTCATGTACCCATTTGTTTGTGAATATATGGTCATGTGAACATCCCTTTCCTACCATCCTTATTTTTGAAAGCTAATCCAGACAGTTGTAAAGTTGAACAAGAGTGACAGATGACTACATGCCACTTGGATTCAGCACACACCCATGTTTCTGGTCAATCTTTATGTAATTGCATTCTGACTCTGAAGCCTGAACATATAACATTTCAGAAGAAAACAAAAATAATTGGTTCCTATCACATTACCATACAGTTGATGATATAATTAGATGTTCTTACAGTCCCTAACCTTCTGAAAGTTCTCCAAAAAAATTTCCAAAACCGAATTTGACTACTGAGCTCCCATCTTGGGTAACTAAATTTTCAACCCAAAGTAACATACTTATGCCGCCAGCAAACATAAAATAAGGCTACTTGGTTTAGATGTTTTCAACCGCTAAGATAGAACAAAAATGATTGTAATACAAGAAAATCATGGGGTTAACTATTACATGCAACCGAGAGTACAATATCAAACATCATAAGCCGGTTTAGTAAAGAAAATGACAAATCTATTCTATAAAAGAAAGAATTACAACAATACCATTGTCATGCTAGGATAAAGAGAGAGATAGAGATGTGGCCTAGGTTTGGCCGCCTCATCATGGTGGGGCCCACTTGGTGAAGGGTGCCAGTGTGGGTTCAATTTGGGGTGTTGTCGTGTGGAGTTGGGTTAAATGCCCCCTCTTTCCATTATTTGCAAGCTTGCCATTACTTTTTCATTAAACCCAAATGCTCCTCCCTATTCCACATAGTTAAGGATTTGCCATCCGTTTTTTCACTTTGACCCCCTGTGTTTTCTTCACTTTGACGCCTGTTTTCCACCTTTTACTCCCAACAATACACGCACCCACACCCACACCCACACTTCTCTATCTTTTCGGTTGCGTGCTGGTCCCATCTCCTCCCAACAATACTCCCCACATACCCACTCGTCTCTCTCTTTTATCGGTTGCAAGCGTGCACCGCATTCGGTGTGGGTTTTTTCTTCGGTTATGGTGCACTGCATGGGTAATTTCTAGTACTTTGCTAAAAGAAAGTAGGATCAAGTCAGATGCTCCAATGTTGCAGTGATAATAGTTCAATATTTTTAGCAAAAAAGAAAAAGGGAAACAATCAGTTCCAACACAACTCACATGTACTTATAACAGTAATGCAATCATAAGAATGAGCTAGCATAGAGAAATCATGGATTACATATCTATCACTTCATTTTTTAAAGAACATTTATCGGAAGAAAACAAAGTGATTTGAAGATTAAGATTTAATTGCACCATGTTCTTGCCACTAATACACAAAGTCTACATCCAACCAAGTTACCAAGGAGAGAATTGCTCTAGTAAGAAATGTAAACATGATTAGCTTAGTTTGACGTACAACAGGTATACCCATGAAATTCAGCAGTGACCCCGATCCCAAGGACAAAACTATCAATTCGATAATACCAATCCCAGCAGCCAAAGCTAAGGATGTTGATACTGCAGGTAGATACTTCTTTCTGTCCATCATCTCTTGTGACTCCTTTACAAATACATCTTTCTGTTCATCATCTCTTGTAACTTCCTTATCAAATAAAGAGAATCCGAGATCAGCAAGAAATTATCATCAGATAATAAATGCCAAGAATACAGCTGATATACCTGCCATTTTGATGTCAAGTGCCTGTTGTTCAGCAACAAATGAAGTAGTAATATTAAGGAGAGGAACATTAAACAACTTGGAGACTAGATTGAACAGTGAAACCGATACACCAATCGCGGCCAATTCAACTGAGCCTGTTAAAAGTCATGTAGAACATTGACAACCATGTCAAATTAAATTAAACTAATATTGTCAATTAAAAGCCCACGTATAGAACCTAAGCAACTGCAATACAAATACCATATGATAGTATATGCTACTTAGCATGCACTACACTAGTACAACGCAGAATATCATTCAAGATGCGGTACAAATACAAGAAGAAGCAACTGGCCAATATAAAGAAATCGTGACACCCGAATAAAGAGCTTAGCAATAAAATAGAATTTCCAATTATTTGAATCTCATAATCGTTGATGCCTACATGGCTAACGAATGCCGTGTTCAGAGCAGAACCAAATCACCCAAAGAGAAACGGTTCAGAGCACAGTCACATTTCGTCTTGATCTAGTCAGAGACTCACAGCTACAATGCAATCCGAATATGCATGCATATCCAATTGCCTTAGTTCAAGCTGGTACTAAAATATAGAAAACTCGTCTGATCATAATTAATACAATCTGTAGTGGTGTAATTATAGGCTCGCAATTACGCTACAATTCCAACTGCATGCATCTCCAACTGCGGTAGTTCAAGCTGCGACACCAAATACTTTACATAACTCTACTATATCTACAACTCCCCGCTCAACCCGCCATAATTGGATCCGAAAGATGACATTTTGGACTAATTTCAATATATAAAAAAATTAAACAGGCATAATAATCACGGCATGGAATCCAAGAATTCAACATACCCAAATGCCCAATGTACGCAGTATCCACAAGCGAAGCAATCGGGTCGGCAGCGAGGGCCAAAACCGCCGGCAACGCAATGTACAGTATCTCCAAGCTGATCCCATCAACCCTAAACAAGACCCAAATATAAAAGAATTAAAAGAAAGACGCGATGCATCCCAAAGTTAAAGGGCTTTTCTGCAAATTCCTCCCTACCCTATTCTGTTGAGAATGCCCGGACGGGAAACCGATTTCGGAGCTTCGGAAGAGGATTCGGGTTTGCTTTCGTCATGGGGGTTAGGGTCGTGCTGGGACTGGGAGGAAGAACACGAGGACGAGGAAGAGGCGGGTCTTGGCAGATTTCGGGTGCGGATTCGGGTGGGATTAGAGCGGGCCGTGGTAGCGGGTCGGATCGGGTTGATTTGAATCGGGGAGTGGAGGGAAGTGATGACTGGGCGGAGGCTGAGGGCCGTTCCCGCCATTGCTGCAGCCTCCAGCGGTTTCTTTCTCACCGCGATTTTTAGAACCGTAGGATTTTCATGTATTATTATTCCCTCGTTTATCCGCTTATATTATTATTATTATTATTATATTTTATTTCTCTGTTGAGTCTGTTCAGAGAGTTACAGGCCCAGCATAATCACTTGGGCGCCCAATAAAGAATCACAATAAAGGCCCATCCGGATAATATATGGAGCTGATTTAGCTATTATCGTACATGTGTATTTTTATTTGGATATAATGTAGCAGTGCCAACACACAAAAAGGTGGAAACTACAAGTCTTACATGAGCTTGTCTTGTTGGGGGTCCACCTTTTTGTGTCTTGCACCTGATCTACATGAATCCCTTTTTATTTTCAGAACAGCGGTTATCACGAATGAGATCTCTCTCACATATATGATCAGGTTTTGGCTTAATTTGTTTATATACTGGCTAAAGACCAAATATGACTTAAGACACAAGGAGAATTAGTTTGGACAAAAAGAAACGAATTGAATTAAACAAATCTTGATAGCCTCAGACTAATCAATTGTGTTTCTTTTTTTTTTTAAGGCAAGAATCGCACATATGAAAACGCTTGCCTCGTTGATTGAAATCAAATCTATAGACATATGAGGGCTGGGGGTCTTACTGTGCTTAACCATAAGCTCTTCAACATATCTTTACTACCTAAATAGTGGTGGAGGCTTCATCAAGAACCTGCGCATCTTTGGACTTTTGGAGTTATAGGCATGTTCTTTTTCTCGCTTGGTGAGAAAGTGGGTGCTACCTACTATCAACCTTGTGTAGCTTGGAGTCCTAGGTCACTTTCTTTTGTTGTGTTCGGTTGCGAGAAACTAGAAATGCAGAAAGTTTGCCTTCGTGGCGGTGTCATGTGAGGTTCTCTACCAACATTGAAATCTCCGGGGTTTTACGTGGATTTCGCTCGATTCCTTCCTCTGATGGGGCCCTCTTGGGTGTTATCACATCAGCTTTAGTTTAAAATAATTTAATAAGTAATTAGTTTAATTTTAAACATAATAAATTGAATTTGAGCGGGCTCCACACCACTTTCGTCATCCAACTTTCTTCAACCAAAAGAACACACTACACGGAGTGGGTCCCACAATCAACTTTCCTCCTACACTTTCCATCCCACAATCTAGCAAAAGAACACACTACACCAATTTTCTCCATCCCAAGATTCCACACTCCCCAACTTTCCACCATTTCACATTCTAGCAAAAGAACACGCCCTAGGTTCTCATATCACTCACAAACATGCGTTTAGGGTGTACCTGAAATTAATTAAGTGAACGGCTCCCTACATCGATGACTTCGGTGTAGGGAGGTGACGTTTTACCTAAAGAAGAAAGCAAATGGAAGTGAGAGGGTGTGATGTGATTTTTTATTTGATTGTTTTTTGTCAAACTTGGAATCATGTCCCTTCCCTACACCGGGTTCCTGGTGTATTTAGCAACTCTCTTAATTAATTTGGCCTTGTCATCCCTTCCAAGTACTAAGACAAAGAAAAAACAAAAGGTGGATGGTGGGACTCAAAAAGGTGAATGGTGTTGATCGAATGGTCCACGGCGTGTTGGACGATCACATAGTCCAACGCACATAGGAGCCAACCCGATCCCGCTTAACATACCCCAAGGATCCGAGTGGGGTGAGGAGAGATGGGAACTTTTGGACCGTGACGTGCACGGAGTCGCTCCCCAAAATGTGTCAGCTTCCCCCATTAATTCCATTTGGATTGATCCCATCCCTGCTCCAATCTCCGGCCGTCCACTTTATAATCAGAATAAGTTGCCATTTCTTACATTCTCCTCTAACTATTAATTATTCAGTCTTTAATCAAAAAAAGGACATAGGTGATAGGACTTGACATATGACCATTTTTTCGGGCAACTCGACTTTTTCCCCTTGCTCAAACGTTTGTTGCATTGGACCCTAGCCAGGGCTCAAAAAGTAATGACATGTGGAGTTGGAGAAATCATCATCAAACTTATAAGTTATAATCATCCAAGGAATTGATTGGAGACGAACTCTTTTGAGCTACTGTCACAAAAATGTTTAGATTGATGGGTCGATTGTCAACACCTTGTGCAAAAGTTTCGTACCCTATACAACATATACGTGTGTGTCTGATAATTGGATGGGTAATAATTTTCTACGTTAGCAGCACACACAGTGCCACATTGGGGGCACAAATTTCAAAAATCACATGTTATTTTCATTATTTGCATACAGTCATCGATGATAAGAACGTGGGTCACACCATGTGAGTCTGCGGATCGACCTCAGAGTCTGAGTACCACTGCTCTTACGTACTAGTATATAGCATTGTTTGAAGCAATCATCTCAATGTCACCAGCAACAGAACTTGCAGAGATGAATCATTTCATGTATTCATCAAAAGAAACGAGCTAAATTGGGCTAAAATGTCCACCAAGTGCTGGTCCTCATTCAGATGTGTATGCAGTGCCTAATGTTTCTCATTCTCGGCCGATTAAAAAAACCTGGAGTTTTAATTGTAAAGATTAAAAACAAAAAAAAAACTTCAACTTCTCAGACCGAGCCACTTCATGATCATCACTACTGGGGATAATATCTGCCAAAAAAAATACTTCAACCAGAAAATCAAAACCACTCATTGGTTGAGCCAAGCCCCAATCGTTGGCGAACTACTCATGAATCATGATCGAGGATGCTGTAGCAAGAGTTGGCCAAAACTCCTGCAGCTTCCCTTTAGATGATTCTTGGTCTTCTATTAATTTATTCTCTTAATTTACTCGTCTTATATATGCTAGTTATAACTTTGCTTGAAAATACTATAATGATAACTTTAGATCTTGAGCCAAACTGACAAGAAAGAGACAATATTAAGCATCTGATTCTCAAGTGTATAAATATATGAAGTAGTCTACAAATTATAAAGCAAAAAAAAGAATAAAAGCCGGTGGATAAAGAAAGAGAACACGACCATGAGATGAGAGACAGAGAGTAGGAAGAAACCATAATGCTCAGGATAGATAGCGCCAACATAAATTTTTAGATGCAACTTTTTATAACCATTTCATCATAACATCATCATGGCGCTATCCCTCCTGAGCTTCAAGGATTCTTTCCATACTTGTTCTTCTTCTTTAGGCTCCTCCAAAATGTTTTTTTTTTTTGGTACAAGAGAGAAAGAGAGAAGAGAGAGCGTTTGATGCCAAGTGAAGAAAACAGGTTTATTTATAGGAGGATCCAACGCGATGAGTGCGCGAGGTAGAGACAAAGGTCACGTCTCTCTCGGGCCATGAAAAAAACCCTTGACCAATTCCCTCCCTCCCTATCTCTCTCATATTTCATGTGGGTTTTTTAAGAACAGGTTTCTACTGTGCGAGGGAGCCCTGTACTAGACTCAAAACCAGTACAAAAAATAGTAGAAAGAGGGGGATTCAAATATTACCCACATTCCATTATGGCATTCACGGCTTTTGTGGGTGGGACTTTTAAGTTGCAGCAATCATTTCAACAGCACTGTGATCCCTGCAGATGTCTCTCTCTCTCTCTCTCTCTCTCTCTCTCTCTCTCTCTCTCTCTGATATAAACTTATTTCAGATCGAATTCATTGGGGCCTGCCGGAGGGCTAGCTAGATTAGCTGGATTTTGTCAGGTCATGTTTGATCGGATTTTAAGATCGTGGGCTGTACAGTTTCAGAAGGGATGATGGCTGGACTTAAATAAAGGGTAGCTGGCTGACAGAGAGATGCAAGCTCTCCCTAATGAGCTCGCTACTCCATCAATGTTGTGTAGCTGATGCTGGATTTTTGGACTTTGATGTGTGTTTTATGTGTGTGATTTTATCGTTCTTAATTAGTTGGCTTCAACTCGATCCATTTATGTAGTTTCAAGTTCTTTTGTCGAGAACATTGTGCAAGATCTGTAACATATTCGGAGTTGGATGCTCAGTATGTACTAATAGTTTTTAAAAAACTGGATGATGATTTCTAGTAGGGTTCTCGTTTATCTAGCATGCTTAACTAATAATTGTGGTAGTAATAGTAATGCAAAAGAATTAGAGAGTGAGTTTAGTCTCGTATCTACTAAAATAAAAAATATGAATATATATATACTTAATTATAGAGAATAATGTAGAAAAGGTGCCACCTGAACTAATAGATGAGGTGACAAGACACATAAAGTTGGAAAGTAGAAACACATGTACCTTCCATAGGGCATACCTTTTTGTGTCTTGCACCTGATCTATTAAACCAGGTGCCAACTGATCTACATGATTCCCATATATTAATTATCTCATGACTTAAATATTGTTAATTCTTCTGATTCAATGTGTGTGTCAATATAGGTGGCTATTTGAATGTGAAGAGAAAAAAGTATATATGACGGCTCAATTGCTTAACCGATAGAGATGGAAGTAATTATCTGGGCAATAGATCTATACTAAAGTTGTCATGCATGGGTTAAGATATTAGTTGAGAAAGACCATCACATGCATTTTAGGTGATCTAATAACAAATCCCTAAGCTTAACGTACGTTTTATATCAATAAGATACTAATGGATTTTAACGACAAAGAGATGGTGTAATTAAGCAACCAAGAGTAAGCCCTCATCTTATTTGGATGCGAAGAATATAGGTGCCGGGTTCTATGCGTTGAGAGTTAAAATCCATTTGGACCGGTCTACGAAATTTCTTAACCCTCACAAAATTATTCATAAGAAATTTTTTTACAGCACTTCAATATGTTTAATGCACACAACCTGTTGATACACATGTTGTTAAGAACCACATCCTTCCTTTATATTAAGACTCAATAAGAATGTGAGCAGATGGTGTGATCAGTCTAATATGCTAATGTGGTAGGTTGATATTCATTAACATGCAAGCAGAGAAGGGTGGTCAGAGTTGCAGCTGCATGCACATGAGAGACGAACGACAGGGAACTGCAGGGCTGAGGAGGAAGCAAATTCCCTGTTCCCCGCAACTATCCATCCATCCATTCATTCATGTGATACAGTCCTCCGTACGTCGTCACTGGTGGCCAGCTCCCCCCCTATGCTGAAAACTGGAGGCTTTGGGAATTACGCAGAGCCAGCTGCACGCTCCCGGCGCTGACTCTCGCCACCAATCGCGCAGACGTCGATGGCTTGCGTCGCCCTGAAGCGTGGGGGCGTTGGAGTCTGGACCCCGAGTCCCGCCCTCGGGCACGCGAATGAAGGAAAAAAACTAGTAGCAATGAATCTTGACCGCTGCTGGTCGCATTACTTGTTTTGCTGAACGTATTACATTTATTTACAAGTTTGCAATTCCTTTGAGTAAAACATTTATTTACGAGTAAAACGTATTACATTTACTCAAAATATAAGACATTAGGGGAGAGCACGGTCTCAAACCGGCGGTTTGGGACCTAAACCGAACCAGACCGTATATGTAGCGGTTTCTCACAGGCCAGACCAAACCAGACCGTCAGACCGACGGTTTCCGAGCCGACGAAAACCGCTTGGAGCGGTTTGATTCGGTTTGAAACCGCGGTTCAGACATATGATGATGGAAGATCCCCTCGTATACCCAATTGTGCTAAATATAGACTTTGTCATTAAAATAATTTCATGACATGGCTTCATTAAACCCCAACCAGCAGATCTGAGATCCGAATTAGCAGCTTAAACAACTCATTACCTCAGTTCCTTGTTCCCCAGCGACCACCGAAGACGGGTTGCGCGACTGCGTCGGACAGCTTCTCAACGCCGGCGACTGCTTCTCAACTGAAAGAGAAGAATAAATAAGAAGATGAATACGAAGAAAAACAAGAAGAACAAGAAAGAATAAGAACGAGGAGGAGAGGGGTTTACCTGGTCCTGGTGTTGGCGATGGTCGATGGGCTGACCGCTGATGAAGAATTAGCGATGCTCAAACGAAAAAAAACGAATGCAGTCTGAACTCTGAAGAGTGAAGACTGGAGATTGAAGAAGGCCGATAGTCAAATGGGGCCGATGTGGTGCCGCTCAGTCTAAAGGCCTTGTGCTAGGGTTCCTAGGGACTAGGGTTAAAATCCCAACAGATTTCCAGCACAATATATAATATATGTTAGGAGTCGGTTTGGTTCGGTTTAAGTGGTTTCGACAGGGTGAAACCAAAGCAGAACATATAAGTGGCGGTTTCCAACGATTGAGACCAAACTAGACCGATGGAGAGCGGTCCGGTTCGGTTTTTGGCTCGGTCCGGTTCGGTCCTGTTCGGTTCGGACGGTTTGAGCAAACCGTGCTCACCCCTAACTTAGACATTAACAGTCACGCGCTACAACTTGGGCCCACATGCCGGCCTTCTTTAGACCAAATGGGCTTTCTCCTAGCCCATTCCAGACCTCAACACTTGGGAGGTAACCTGACCGCAGAGCTCTCATCTCAAACACTTGGTTCATAACATCGCTAGCCTTGAAACGATTGACCTCTAAATAGCCGTGGAAACGAATGAACAGAGAGAGAGAGAGAGAGAGCAAAAATGATGGCTGCTCTCTCTATGATCAACTCTTCTCCAATCCACCATTCTCAACTTCGCAAGCGCGGGGCGAAGCCAATTACAGTCAAAGGCGATCCCCCGACCTTCGTCTCTGCGCCAGGCCGCAGGATTGTTGCTGGTGAGATTCCATTTTTTTTCTTTTGAAATTATTTATTTTGTGATTTTTTGTATGAATTCTAGAGTTTCTGTTTCTGTTTCATTGATTTTTAGTTGGCGCTTCTTGGATATTTGTTTGTTGGTTACTTGTTATGCTGAAGTTATGAGCTTAAGTGGCTTAGTTTTTCGGTGGAGAGATTTCAATGTTTAGCAATTGTACTGTTGGATCATATTTGTTTAGATTAATGTTTTTATATGGGACTCAACCGATTCTTTAGCTCTTGCATACCACTTGTATGTTTGAATGTATGTGAGATACAACTTCGACAGAGACCTGACTCTTTATGGCACATACCGAAAGACAGAAGATTCGAATTTTACTCTTTCTGAATATAATCCAACAAGACAATGCTGACACATATATGAACACTGAACTAACATTGATTCTTATTTGCAATACAGTACTAATTACTTAACATTTTGAAGAGTTCTTCTAGATTTTAGTTCAAACGCTCATTTGAATCTTCACATGGCATTATATGTCTAAAATGGTTGAAGCAGGTGTCAAATATGATTTCGGGGGTACGTTTTTTGCGTGCTTCCTATAAATAACACATTTATCTATATGCTGCCATTGTTTATCTGACATTTTTCATCATTTGTTGCTCTTGTGAATTACTGCTGGTACATATTTTCTTATCCTGAAACTTTAACCCCATATTTTTTTAGTCTTTTATAAAAATGTTTTTGGCTGGAATCCCATCCTTTTCATTAAAAGAAGAAGAAAATGGGAAAAAAAGAAGAAACATTGTTTCTATGCTTTACACATCAATATGCACTGTCATATCTTTTGTGGCATATTATTTGTAGGGTCGAAGCTCAATTATGGAATACCCGTATCAAAGTTTTGGCTTTAATCATGTTCTCTTTTCCTTTCCACGTCTTTTCGTTTCCCATATGCGGCTAAACTTATACTCTGTGGCTTTGCCTGTTTGCCTTTCCTAGAGTGCTGCAAGCAGCACTTTAACTTTTCCTAATCACGTCTCACTTTTAATTACAAGTTTGACATTAATTTTAAATGCGTATTCTATCTTTTTTCTCTCCACACAAAAATACATTCTATTCTCCTCCTCCGCTGCATCACATCCTCTCCGCTTCCTCCCACTACTGCCTCATCCTCATCCTTTTTGCCATTTCTGCCGCTCCGCTCCATCCTCATCGTCATTCTCCTTCTCATCATCGTCCACCTCACCTGCTTGACTTGTAGCTCGGGTTTTCAAATCCAAGCAGCTAAATTGGAGCTAGGGCTTATAGGCCCCCGAACACCTATCTGGTTGATCGAGTTTAAGAACCCAAGCTGAAAATTTATATATGATGCTCAGACTTATGTACCCCGAGCATCATATTTAGTATTTGGAGATATAGTTCTGAATGTTACAAATGATGATTGGTCCTGAAAGTTCAAACACATGATTTTAATTGATTTTTATTAAGCTTCATGTTTTTTTAGATATTTTGATTTCTTTGAATTTTTTAAGGTTTAAATGAATTCATTGGAGAAGAAGCTGCGAGAGGATGAGGCGGGGTGTGGACGATGAGGAAGATGATGAGGAAGAAGAGAAGATGGTGGATGAGATAGATGAAGAGGAGGAGTTATAGGAGGAGAGGGGGGCTGGCGACCGAGGAGTTGAATGAGCAGTTGGATGAGAAGAGGATAAAGAGATGAGGAGGATGAGGGGAGGGGTGAGGATGAGTTGGAGGAGAGGGTAAAATAGAAACCAGAGTGGTGAGCTTAGAAAATTCTAAAAATTAGTATAGTGTGTTGTATAGTGTCCTCAGAAGTGAGGTTGTTTAGGGAAAAGCAAAGTGCAAATAGAAGCACACCCTTTCTTGACATAAATATTTGTCAGGTCTTTGTCTCATTTGCCCTTTTAATTTGAAGTCATACTCTTTGCCTTTGGTCCCTTATTAGATGCTAGTCATTGTAGGTAATTTTCAAGTTTTGTCTCACATCAATAGAACAATCAGTTTTGGCTGTCATGCTGTTAGGAACTTAGTATGTGAATTTCTTCCTTCGTTTGAAATCTAGTGGTAATGAGTGATAATATGTCAAAATGCTTAATAACCCAATAGTTAAAGCTTTTGGTCAAAAGTAGTCTTATCATACTATCTGTGTTACACACACAACCATCATATATTGGGGTATTATTACCCAGAGGTGATCACCCCTTGTTCTTGTATATTTCCGTCTATCCTTGATGAGAAATGCACTATTCCCCCCAAATATTTCTGTTCTCATTCTGACTTGGTATCAAATGAACAATGGGCATGATTTTTCGGCAGAGTTTTCACCATCCTTTTAGGATTAGAAAATTTTAACTCTAGGAATTTTTTCCGCCAGTGTTCGCAACTCCTAGTGACGCACTCCTCTCCATTAATTATATCGATCACAATTTATTGTGATCGATTACTCACATTCGTAATATATTGTGACGAGCTTATTTCTCTGAAAAAAGTCGATCATAATTTCTTGTGATCGCTCGTGTATATCTTATATATGTTAAATGTTTTCCTTCGATTTTCGTGACAAGTCATCATCAATGTGAGACTCTAAAAGCCCGATTATTACTTTGGTAGCGACTCAATCGTATTATATGATCATGTCACATGAACAACAGTGACACTAACTGTATATAAAGACCATCCATTCTAGAATCGTTATTATCTAGTTAATGTCGGACTGGAGTCTCCTCTGAATCAAAATTGGGTCTGTCAGTGGTAGCTACCGTACAGTCTGATCCATACGTGAAAAATATACTGTCAAGATGTCTAGGGTGTGGAAGTCTGTCAAACCCTATGAATACCTTAATGTCGTGAGTCATGCATGCGATATCATAGTCAAGATAGATTAAACTTTTATTCTAATAAGTTTGTCCATTCTGCCATGGCCAATGACTAACTATGGATTTATGTCGACTCCCTACGACACTAACCTCTCATATCGAAGGAGATGAGTCCTTTCTTGACTGTCACATCCATTCACACGCTTTGGATTATACCCAGCGAGTACCTAACAACGATTACGCTTGCTCTTTGTAGGTAAAAACCAAAGTATAGCCTGCACGTGTAAGTTCCTTCAATGCATCTCAGGTCAAGGGACTAAGCTGTACCAACTGTCACCTGAGAGTTTTTATTGGCAGTGAGAGCATTATTATCATATAGAAGCTTATTGGCGAGTCATTCTATGTACTTGTTCTCCAACAAGAACATACACATTGTCTCATGATGTCTCCATTTCGAGTAACTATGAGACTAGACACTATCATCGCTATGATAATGACCAGTGTGTACTAGTTTATCCACAATACTAATGCCCATCTGGATATTCCTACGACCGAGAATATTTTAGATTTATGCTTAAGCAGTTCCATTATGCCTCGTTATCATCATCTTCATCATGATATTAATGTCCTCACATAATTCAGGTACTATCCATGCAATTATATATAACTATGCACACATAATTACTCAAATGCATAAAGAATTATATAAATAAAGGTGTACCTAATAACTTACTATTATTTTGAATGAGATATATCACTTACAATAATTGACGCAATGTCATATATCCCAACAAAAACAGTGAGGATGAATTTTGGAGAAAGGTCTGGAAGGATTAGTTAAACACACCCTTTACCATTGCTTTATTATATATAGTGTGTACAATTTACATATAAGACTTCACTAAGTTTTATTTTACACTCAAAAAATTTCATAGATATGTTGCTGACTTGGGCACCATACTTTAGTTATGCTTTCTCAGAACTCTGGAGCAAAATGGAGAAGTATAAGCATATCTACGCTCCCTATGTCTTCATTTGTTCTTACTTACTGAATTTAAGATGAGTGTGTTTTGCATGTAATTTTTCTTCTTAATCGCATGTCTTCTTTTGTTTTAAGTGGAGTTACTTCTTTCCATCGGCTATTCTAACGCCCATCCTTTTATTCTTAATTACTAGTGGTTGGTTGTATATGTTGTGTCCTTCCATCACATGAGCACACTTAACTTTCTCTTCATTCTATTGAGTGTCTTCTGAGGCTACAATCTTGAGCATAAATGATATAAATGTCATGTTCATATTGCTGGATGATCACAAATTACTAGCAATATGTTATATTTAAGCATTTAACTTACTATGTTTAACCTAAGCTTGATTTTCCTCTACTGCCTTGTCAATGTACAGTTTTGGATTCCCCCGCTCAAATTGGTCTATATTTTCCCTCTCCATTGCTACAGATTATCATATTCCTTTCCATGCCTCTACTCTAGCTTCTATCATTCCTGTTTTTCATCGTTGTTCTTCAAAAATGGACATCATTCTTCATCTTGGAGTTATGATTCATCTTTACCAACACTAGTCCAGTCTATCGATCCAATCATCTCTGCTGCTTTTGAGCATTTTCCTGTATCTAACTCTTCTCGTACTCTTTCTGTGACCGATCTTTCTATATGTTAGCATTATTATCCTTTCAAATTCACCAACCTCTTAATTGATTTGATCTCATTGTCTTCTATAGTTTTTAGCTAGTTTTCAATCCTTTTAGCAACGGTTTATACTTTTCAAGAGCCATAAAATTATTTTGATGTTGCAAGCATTCCTGGGTGAAAGCATGCTTTGGCTGATGAGACTACAACACTTCATTACACTACTTGGGACCATCTCCCTTTCCCACCTAGTAAGTTTTCCATATCTTATAGCTGGGTTTATAAGATTATGACCCTTGCTGATGGATTTTTGAAGCCCTAGAAAGTGCATTTGCTAGCTCCTGGTTTTACACAAGAGTATGGTATTGATTATGAGAAGATTTTTGATTTTATGGCTAAGATGACAATAGCACACACCTTTATCGTTGTGGCCACGGCTTGTGGTTGGACGTTTTAGCTAGATATGAAGATTGTTTTTTGGTGATCTTTTTGAGGAGATTTAAGTACCACCATCAGGGTTTTCTCATATTTCTCATCATGGTTGTCTTCTAGTTTGGGCTCTTTATTATCTCAAACTTCTTGTGCTTAGTTTGAGAATTTTAGTTTGTTTGGATCACGGTTTGAGGTATCGCCCGATACCTCTTAGTATCGGACGTATCGGACTGGTACCGTCCAGTACCGGTCCAATACTGCACTAAAAACTCGGTATTGCCTGATAACATTGGGTTTCGGCCAGTATCGTCGTGTATCGGCCGAAACCGACCAGAACTGGCCGGAACGACAACGTTCCGGCCGAAACAAGCAAAAATAAGAAGAAAAAAAGAAAAAAGAAGAAGAAGAAGAGCAAGAAAGAAAACTGCAAGTCCCACAAGAAGTCATAAAAAAATAGAAGAAGAAGAATAAGAAAACAAATAGGAAAAGAAAGAGGAAGGGGCTTACCTGTCTCAGTCCTCTCGCCACCCGCAGCCACAAGCTTCAGTCGCTCGAAAATTTTCCCGCCCGAAACCACCTTTTTCAAAATTAAACACGGTCCCAACCCGAAGCCACCGAGATCAAAACTGATGCGGCTCTTTTGTGTGATTTAGTGTCCGATGCCACTTTTTAATGTGTTTTAGTCTTCGCCGATGCCGTTGCTTCTTCAGATCAATGCTGTCGCTGCTCCTTTTTTTAAAAAAACTGAAGACTATGGAGATAAGATGAGGGAAAAGTGAAGAAGAGAAGAAACTGGGTGGGAACTGTGGGATATTAATTGCCTCACGTGAAGGCATGTGAGGCCTCGGGAGTGGGTGGAGAGCTGATGACGATGCTAGTCAGCTTACACTTTTTGCTGAATATATTACATATATTTACAAATTTGCCATTTTCTTTTATAAGTTTAACAAAGGAATGGCAAATTTGTAAGTACATGTAATATGTTTAGTAAAATATAGCATATTTCATTGTCTTGTTGTCTTCGTTGACACGTAATACCATATATAGTGCTTATTCTCTCCATTTGGAACTTGATGCAATTGTACTGTTAGCTCAGAGAACAGTGGTAGCATGTTCAAAAGCACTATACGTTGGAAATACAAATGCAGTCTATATGTTGGAAATACAAACACAGTATAATATATTAATTCTAAAGAGTGTTCAAGATAAAAAGAAGTTATCAGAAACCCAGCATAAATGTTTTTTCCCAGATAAAAAGAAGTTAGCATAAATGTTTTTTTATTATTGTTCTTTTATACCTATTAATTTGTTATTTTTTGTTACAAATGTGTAATGTGCAGAAAAATACATGAAAAATACAGAAAAATACAGCAAAGTATCTCCGATACCGAAATACAGGAAAATACAGGAAAATACAGCAAAGTATAAAATACAGAAAAATACAGGAAAATACATGAAAATACAACAAAGTATCAAATACAGGAAAATATCGAAATACGAAAAAATACAGGAAAATACAGCAAAATATATCCGATACCGATACCGATACCGAAACGAAATTACCGATACGGACGATACGGACGATACTGAAACTTGCTTCCGAAACCGCCGAAACGGACGATACCGATACCGAAACCTAAATTTTGGGCGGAGCGATACCCTTTCCGAAACCGATACCTAAAACCTTGGTTTGGATAACTGGTTTACTTTGGAGTGAGTATGGACATGATAATGTTCATTCATGCTTTAAGCCGGCAGAACCATTATGTTCATTCATGCTTTCATGCCAGGGAGATTCATTCTACTCCTCTTATGTGGACGATATGATTATTACTAGTGATGATCCATCTTATAGTCAGTATGTCTAACTATGTGGTCACATCATTTTGACATGTGATCGTGGCTGGGTCCACTTTGATATTTCCTTGAGCATAAGGTCGCATATAGTCGTCATGGTTACTTTCCTGGTAGAAGAAAACGATTGATATCTTCTCTCAAGCTTATTTAACTGATGATCATACAACTTCTGCTCTTATCGAACTTCATCGGAAGCTTTAACGTGATGATATCAAATTATTTTATGATTCCACTTGTTATTGATAGCTTGTTGGTAGTCTTATTTATTTGACTCTCTCTTGATGGGATATTGTTTATGCAGCGCATGTTGTTAGTTTATATTTGCTCGATCTATTGTTCATTATTCAGCTTTGTTATTGATCATTTGATATCTTCAGGGCTAAGAGCCCTAGTTCATTGCTCTTTCTCGCTTCTCTTTCGCGTCGTGCAACTCCGATGCAAATCAGGTTGGTGATATTATATGTTGTTGAGTCTTACCAGTTTCTATTTTTTTTCTTAGCTATTCTCTTATCTCTCGGTGCACTAAGAAGCCATATATAGTTGCACGATCTGTAGCTAAAACTGAGTATTAACATATTACATCTAAGATTGTTCGGCTTCATTGTTTAGGTGGTGATATAGGAGTTTCTGTCCGTTCTCGCACTCTATTGTATTGCGATAATTGGAGCACTATTCCAATTGGCAGTAATCCAGTGTTTCATGAGCGGACCTAACATTCGAGATTGATTGATATGTGAACTGACAATATTATGATGCAAATATTTTGTCATTACCATACATTCCTTCATAGCGTCTCTTACTTATTTCTTTACAAAATATCACATAGTTTAGCGCTTTTTGTTTTTTACCTGGCAAAGTCTTAATGTGTGATCCACCATAAATTTAGGAGGGGTGTTATATATAAATATATATGATGTAAATGTCTTACATTGGGGTATTCTTCCCTAGTTGTGACCACACTTGTTCTTGTAAATATTGCCATATATATGTAATGAGAAATGAGATATTTTTCCCAAACACTTCTCTTTTAGTTCTCATTCTAACAATCCCCACCTCCCTAGTCACCTTATTTAACTTGCATACCATATTGACACACGCGAAGCTTATGAACTACAGACAGCAAATGCCTTCACATGCATACATATCCCTTTCATCATTTTCTAGTGTGTTACAAATCTTTTTCCCTTTTTTCTATTGTGAATGACAAAGTGGATAGCTCCACATCTTCACTATCTGGGAGAAAATTCATGTAAGCATTTTGCAGACTGCCTATATTAAGTTACCGCCTTGAACAAAAACAGTTACTTATCAACACCTCCAAGTTCAACTCCTGATCTGACTTATATGTTCAGCTTGAAATTCCACATTATATTATTTCATCAAGTGATTTGTGAATTGTAGTTGGTGATCTACATGGGGACCTCTCACAAACAAGATCTGCGCTAGAAATAGCTGGAGTATTGAGCTCAGATGGTCAAGATTTGTGGATTGGTGGAGAAACAGTAAGTGCGTATTTATTTATTTTCCTAATCAAATTTAGATTCAATCCTTTTCCTCATAAAATGATGAAAATCATACTTAATGCTTATTATAGGATTTCTGAAGCTATCCAATGGTTGAGAAAAGTAATCTAATGTTTCGCTGTATTTTATTCTGGCGCGTGCGCGCGCACACACACACACAACACACACACACACACACACACAGAGAGAGAGAGAGAGAGAGAGAGAGAGAGAGAGAGAGAGAGAGAGAGAGAGAGAGAGAGAGAGAGAGAGAGAGAGAGAGCTTGGAACCATGAGAAATAAATGAAGTAATCTTTACAATGACGTACTATTTTGGTGATTGTAATGAAGAAAGCGTAGTAAGTAAAACTTACATGAATTTTAATGTGTATAAAACTAGATAGTGCAATGCAGACTATCTATATAGTGAAATACTTGAATTTTAATGTGTATAAAACTAGATAGTGCAATGCAGACTATCTATATAGTGAAATACGCTTTTGCAGTTGATTTTCTAATTCCATTCACGCACTTATCTCTTATCTTTTCCCCACCAATCCTACATTATAAAATTGAGGAAAATCAGAGGTGAATGCAAAAGTACCTTTAAATGGAAGCTTATAAATAACAGGGACAGAGCATTATGGAGAAGATGTTTGTATTACATTATTTGCATCTTTTTCTTCTTTCTGATGTGGATATGAATACAGATATTGTCCAATTTGATAAGGCGTGGATCGTGTTTGGTTATTAAGCGAAATTTATCGATTATAATAAAAGGTGTAATGGAAAACTGAGCACAACCTGCCATTGATGTATTTGTGATGGAAAATTATTCATTTTACATTATGTAATACAAACTGTACTTTAATCTATATAAAATTGTATATATTCCTATACATTCGTATATCTACTTGGATATGTCGAAGTCGGATAGTTAAGCACTATTCATATCCGTATCCATATGCTTAAATGAAGCGAATACGGATATCCGCGTTGCCAAAATACTGATACAGAATCAAATTTGGATCAGATTATATGCATTCATTTGCATCCATAAAAAATACACTCATGAAAGCATTGTTTTGAACACATGAGATTGGATTATTTTATACACTTTGTAGTCAGCATCTTCAAAACTTATGAATTGCACATGAAAAGTGTTAGGAACTAACCAAAGATAGGATTTTTATAGCAAAATAATAAAGAAGAACAAGATAATTGGGCACAAAAGAGGTGTGCCCTCCTCCCAAGACGCCTAGAGGACGTCCGCACTCGTCTAGATCTAGAACTACTCCTAATGGACGCTCAATAGAATTCTCTCCAATATTAAGCATGAGAAAAGAAGAGAAGGCTACCCCCTATTTATAATAGAAACCATGACAATCCTAAACCAAGTAGGACTAGTCCGACTAATCCTACTCCAAGTAGGACTCGGGGTGGGAGGGGGAATCCTACTCCAAGGAGGACTCGGGGCGGGGAGGGGGGGAATCCTACTCCAAGGAGGACTCGGGGCGGGAGGGGGAATCCTACTCCAAGGAGGACTCGGAAAGGGCAAGTACAAAAAAGAGGGTCGGGTGTAAACCCGCATGGGTTTGGGCACGGGCCCATCAAGTAATTTCTCCCCTCCTTAGCCGTGCATGGATCTAACATTACTCCGCCCCTGAAAATCCACCTTGTCCTCAAGGTGGTGCATGGAGTGTGGGTGCCATCCATCACACGTATTGCATGTCTCCTCCCGGATCGAAAGGATGAGATTGGTCTCCACCACCTTCATCAACGCCTAGATAAAAGCCACGGTCACCAACAGTCAGATCTGAAGGCCCTCTATATCCAAAACTGAGATGTTGACGCTCTGAAAGACTTTGAACTGAAAACCAATGGCCTTGGGGCCCACGCCGCCCTCCCAGAAGCTCAAATGCTCGCTGTTTTGGGCCCAGAAAGTTGAAAAATTGCTGTCCGCTACATCGGAGGGTCTGTCGTCGATGCTGAAGGGGCTGCCGGGCCTTGCAGGGCCACGGCAGGAGTCTGCACGGGCTCCTTGGCTCCTGCCGGGCCCTGCAGGGCCTGCAAGGCCCCTGCAGGGGCCTGCAGGGCCTGCCGGGCCCCTGCCGGGCCCCTGCCGGGCCCTGCAGGGGCTCCTGTGACCCCTGCAGAATTTCTGCAGGGCGGCCAGCCCCTGCAGAAATTCTGCAGAGGGCGTGTCCGCCTTCTTGAGATGACGGCTAGGGTTTGCTCGCCTTGGGGACTCGTCCTCGTCTTCCGCGGCCGCCTTTAAATCTGGATTTTCACCGCCATCGGATTCAAATCTGAAATTTTTAGATCTAAAAATTTTCTCTTCTTCCTCCGTCACCTTCAGATCTGAAATTTCTAGATCTGGGCTTTTCTCCTCCAAAGGTGACGTCTTTTGCCCAAAATTAGGGTTTTTGCCGTCGTGAATGCGCGCCGTCAATAGCTCCATGATTTTTGCAAATTGCTCGTCGTTCTTTGCTTGTCTTGCCTTCATGTGCTCGATGTATTCCACCAATTCGTCAACCGATTTCTTTACCCCTTCAATTCCCGCCATGGATCGTCACGCGCTCTGATACCAAATTGTTAGGAACCAACCAAAGATAGGATTTTTATAGCAAAATAATAAAGAAGAACAAGATAATTGGGCACAAAAGAGGTGTGCCCTCCTCCCAAGACGCCTAGAGGACGTCCGCACTCGTCTAGATCTAGAACTACTCCTAATGGACGCTCAATAGAATTCTCTCCAATATTAAGCATGAGAAAAGAAGAGAAGGCTACCCCCTATTTATAATAGAAACCATGACAATCCTAAACCAAGTAGGACTAGTCCGGCTAATCCTACTCCAAGTAGGACTCGGGGCGGGAGGGGGAATCCTACTCCAAGGAGGACTCGGGGCGGGAGGGGGAATCCTACTCCAAGGAGGACTCGGAAAGGGCAAGTACAAAAAAGAGGGTCGGGTGTAAACCTGCATGGGTTTGGGCACATGCCCATCAAGTAATTTCTCCCCTCCTTAGCCGTGCATGGATCTAACAAAAAGCAGCTTCTTCTGGTGAGAAAAATTAAGAAAGTTAATTCCTGATGTCGTTGCTTATTACCATGTAGTTTACTATGGTTCTCACTTGCGTGAGAAGATAATCATTCTATACTCTATAACTTGTTTTCCCTTTTCAATACCTTCAGCTCTTTCTTTCCAACACACTTCTCATTGTATTACCATGTTAGTATTTTATTGAAAGTACGCTGGAACTCACTTGGTCTTGCTCTAAGAAGCTAATGCTTTCTATGAGACTTCTGAAAAGTTATATTTCTGAAATCAGCTCTGAACTATTGAGTTATGGACTTGTTATTTCAGGTGTTAGTTCAACTTGGAGATATTCTTGATCGAGGCGACGATGAAATAGCCATCTTGTCTTTATTGCGCTCCCTAAATATTCAGGCAGAATGCACTGGTGGAGCAGTCTTTCAGGTTTAGGTTTACTGACTTTGGATATTAGACTGTTCTTTTCCCTTAATGAAGTGCTGTGAGGTTACTCTATAGTCCATCTTAATGAAAAATAAGCAGTAGATGTATACTTCTTTTTAACCTCTAATTTTTTTCCCCAACAATTAATTTGATCCTCTCCTAATATAATGCATCTAATTAGTAGATGTCCATCTTTGTAAACTGTTATTATCATCTTAATGTGAAAGGAGGACACTTGCTGCCTGAGATATATTGAGCATGAGGAAGCTGATATAGGTAGAATTTGCTTAAGATTTAAGAATAAGTCCTTGGATCCCGGAAATAGATTTACAAACTCTATCAATATGGTACTGTTGTCCAATGAAAGGATTTGATTCTTTGGCTCATCCACAGACATCAATACTTACAAGGAGCCACAGATGTGACATAGTCAACGGATTTGATGAAGAGAATCCAATAGATATAAGGATGAAGATTATAGTTGAAACTATTATTTCCTATTTTTGTGTGCTGTCCGTTGCTGTTGAATTGTTTCATGTTCAAATAAAAAACTATCACATGTATTCTTCTGTGCCATGCACATTCTTCTCTAGAATTTTATAAATTGAATATAACTATAAAAGATGTGATGCATTTCATTTGGTTATGGGAAATATATGGTAGCAATGTAGCCATGCTACATCACTAGGTGTGGCAAACGGGTCGGGTCGGGTCAAGTTTGATCTGACCCGTTTAGGGGTAACCCGAACCCGACCTGGATCAAATCTGGGTCATGAATCTAAAACCTGAATCCGATCCAGTGGGTTGTCGGGTTACCTATACCTAACCCACAAGCATAATGTTTTTTCCTCTGGAAAAAAAATTTATGGTAAGAACGGCCGACTGCATGTTTTGATCCCGCGACCGCAGGGAGCTATGAACACATTCTAACCAATGAGCTACGTGAGCATGCTGCTGTTCTTTGAAAACGTTCCAATTATTTATTGAAATAAAGAAGCAAGACTTGTAGTTAACAAAAAAATCAAGTTTTTCAACAACGGGATTCGAACCAAGCCCACTGGCAGCAGTGAAACATCTGAAACCCTTGACGAACATTCCCAAATCCCCATGTGTTTCAATGTTATAAGAAAAATATAAAACGTGTATAATTCGGGTGGTAAAACGTGTATAATTCGGGTGGATCCGGGTTGACAGGTCAAACCTGTACCCGACTCGGATGCTTATTCAGGTCAGCTGGGTCAACCCGGATTTTACCCAACCCATTTAAGTCCATACCCATACCCGGTTAATGAGGCCGAGTTCGGGTCGGATCGGTTCAGGTCGGGTTCATTTTGCCACCCATATACAGCACAAGTCCTGAGATAATAGCATTCTAAATATTATGCTGAAATATTGAATTGCTTCATTGTGCATTTTTAATCATTGCCACTGTAGTCCTCTAATGGATTTCTTTAGTATATTTCCAGGTAAATGGAAATCATGAAACAATGAACGTGGATGGTGACTATAGATATGTTGATCCTGGGGCATTTGACGAGTGTATAGACTTTCTTGAATATCTGGAAGGATTTGAAGAAGATTGGGATGAGGCCTTTGTTGGTTGGATTAGTGTTTCAGAAATGTGGAAAGAAGATCGGAGAATGTCTCAAAGTCATTGGGGTCCTTGGAATCTAATGAAGGTAGCACAGTCTATTCTTTCTGTTTAATTGTCTATTTATTCTCTCACCATTCACAGAAAGGTCTTCCGAGCCGATTAATAATTTTATTTCTCATCCCTCTACGTTGAGCTGTTTCTACAATTATTGTTTTCATTAGGTCTTGCAATGATTTCTCAAGCATCGTTATCATGATCTTGATCATATTTAGGATTGGCTTGAAGTAGTAATGAATTGAACATGTCAAAAGTATCGGTATTCATTATAATGGCAGCTGGCTGCTGCTCATTTTTCTGTAAGCTGCTTGTGTCCTTCCCTAAAAAGTTAATTCTTCTGTGTTTTGGTTGTGTAACAACCCCAATTCTGGTTCTGCTAAAATATGGGATCAGTAGTTGATTATGTGAAAAGTCCAATAAAATAACAATTCTAATGACAAAATCTGGAGAGAGAGAGAGAGAGAGAGAGAGAGAGAGAGAGAGAGAACTATCTAGAGTTTAGATCACATCACCAAGAGAGGTATTGGGGTTGTTTATGTAACCAAAATAAACAAGATGAATGCTATCAGGATTTCACGTCATATTTGAGTCCTTATTTGACTTTACCTCTAAAATTGTAGAAATATAATTTCTATTTCTAAACTGAAATTCTCTTAATTTTAATATAAATCTTAACACTCCCCTTCAAGTTGGAGCACTTATATCATATACTCCAAGCTTGGTATTAATATACTTTACTCTTGAATCACCAAAAGCTTTATTGAATAAATCAGTTAACTAAGCATCCAATTTGACACGAGTCATTTCAATCATCTCATCCAGAACGTTCTATTGAATAAAGTGACAATCAATCACTATATGTTTTATCCTCTTAGTAAATACTGGAATGTTTGCAATATAAATGGAGGGTTAATTGTCACTAGGATCGGATGTAAGGGGGCTCACATGTTAGGTATTGGTGTTTTAAACCAATATTATTTTGATGATGAGCACAACATTATTTTGTTACTAATGACTCTCATGTTTTAGTCTCATGTTTATCAAATGAAGAATATCATGATTTGGAGACTAATAACTTGGTGCCAGGATGGACATCAAGGGGAGCCTAGCCAAAGCTTGGGACTTGATGAAGGGAAGCTCATCAAGTGGTGCCAAAGCTTGGAAGATGGTGGGGAGCATCAAGGCATCAAGAGCTTGAAGCTTAAACTCTAAGAGAAGCAATGCCATTTATGTAATATCTTTTGTTACTTGTATTTCTCTTTTTGAGTCTAGGTTTAATGTTATGTCTTGATAGATGATCATACTCTCATGCATATGCATATAACCATCTTAGTGAGCCTTAGGATTATCATAGAATCCAACCTAATAGGTTCATCATGCCAAATGACTCAATTGGAGTCTCTGGCTCTCCTAGAGGTGACTGTTGAAGGAAGGACATGCGACTGAGTGATTCCAGACGCTTGGCCGGCCTTCTACAGACTGTAGTACACTGCTCAAGTCAACTTTTTATTGACTCATTCTTGAGCTGTTGGGAACAGACGACTGATGTTCATTCTTCAGGTGCATGTCTTCCATCATGCGCTAACTTGTCCTACAGTCGTCTGTATGCCAAAGTGCGTAACTTGTATTTTCTGGGCATCAACCTACTTTGTGAGTCAGTCAACTGATGTAGAGTTTACAGTTGCCTGTCATTTTTAGGCGCCTGGACTTTGCTCGTCAGTCGTCTGAATGCACAAGTGCATAAGTTGCATTATCTCTGTTTCTGTCCATCACATGTGATAGTCGCATGCTGAAGTTTATTCGGGCACCTGCTCCTTTACATGTGTCGGTGTAGTCTTCTACAGTCGCCTGTCCTGGCTCAGATGATAGCTGTGGGAATTTTATAGCCGTTGACCAGTCGACTGCACGTCCTTCTTCAGTCGACTGTCTTAGCCGTAAAATGTCAGATTATAGTTGTTGCAGATTTTCTCTCTTGGCTTTTTCATTGGGTTTTATGGTGTTTTGGGGCTTCCTATAAATAGGAGTTGGCTTAGTTCATCAAGCACTCTTGGAACTATTGAAGATCATTAAGGATCATTAAGCCACACTCCTAATTCTCATTTCTCTCTTAGAGCTCTCTAATCTCTTCATGCATTGAAGCTTAGCTCAAGGAAAATCATCCAAGTGCAATCAAGTTCATCTCATCACTTGGAGATCCTCTTCCATGCCTTCTTCATATTGAGTAAGTTCATCTCAAGGCATATGTAAGAGTATTTATTGTAAGAGACCCTGCGGGGCTACACACACACTAGAGGGGGGGTGAATAGTGTAATAGCAAGCAAAGTGCTTAATTAAAAGTTACTAAAATTAAAGCACAAAAAGCAGCGGAAATTAAACAGAGTGCTCAACAACAACAATCGCAAACACAGAGATTTTACCCTAGTTCCCCAAAACTTGGGTACATCCAGCCACACCAGTATCCACTATAATCCCACAAAGAGAAGTGAATACAAATCCCACAAAGGGATACACTCCCACAGAGAGAGAGACCTCACCAAGAGGATTTTACCCTACACAAGGACCCAACCAACCCTACACAGGGGTCAAACTCCCACCAAGAGAATTACTAACTCCCACTCAGAGAATTAGGGTTAGCCCTACACTAGGACACTAAACTCCCACTAAGAGAGTTACTCCCACAAAGAGAGTTATTCCCACAAAGAGAATATCCTAATCTCACAAAGAGATAAACTAATTCCCACAAAGAGAATTAGGGGAATCACAAAAGTGAAACGAAATAACACTTACCTATGCCTTGATATGGTCTTACCAATGCGATGAAGAAGGCATGCAAGTGAAACTCAAGTGCTTGAGATGAGGCTTTGATTGCACTTGATGATCTTTCTCTCTTCTAGGAATGAATCCTGATACTTCTCACTTGAGTGTATAAAATGAAGAGAAGAAAGATGTTCTCCAAGAAAGGAATGAGAATTAGATCCATTGGAGAATTTCCCTATGAGCTAGCTTCAATGCATGAAGAGAAATGTGCTCATGAGAGGGAAATGAGAGAGAATAGGAGTGGCTAATGATACTCAAAGATATTCAATATCAACCTAGAGTTCTACAAGAACTAAGCAAACTCCTATATATAGGAAGCCCAAAGGAACCCATAAAACCAGCCAAAACCCAAAGGGAAGAAATCTGCAACTGCCAGATTTTGGCAGTTTACGGCATGAACAGTCGACTGATGATCATTAGACAGTCGACTGATCAACGGCTAGAAAATATCCCAACGGCTATAATCTGAGCCAGGACAGTCGACTGATGAAGACATTACAGTCGACTGAGAACAGGACAGGCGCCTGTTAAACCTTCAGCAGACGACTGCTTCAGGGGATGGATCGAAACAGAGAGCTGCACTCTTTCTCCAGTTTACGCACATGTGACTGATGTCAATAATACAGTCGACTGTCTTATAGTCAGGCGACTGTAATACCTTCATCAGTCGACTGCTGTATAAGATGGATAAAAGATAGAGAGAGATGCATATTTCGCACTTACGCCTTTCAGACGACTGAAGGCCGTTTCACAGGCGACTGTAAATATACAGGCGACTGTAAAAATAGCAACATGCGACTGTCTTGCAACATGGGAAAAAGCCCAGAAAATGCAAGAAGCGCACATGCGACTGTCGACCAATTCACAGGCGACTGTAAGAGTACATGCGACTGTAAATTGAACATCAGTCGATTGATGCGAAAAGCTCAAGATGAGTCAATAGAAAATTTGACTTCAGCTGTGCCTCATAGTCGACTGTAGAAGGCTCGACAGGCGACTGGAAATCGCCCAGTCGACTGTAAAACCTTCAGCAGGCGACTGCAGGCGAGCCAGAGACTCCAAATGAGTCTTTGGGCAAGATGAACCTATTGGGTTGGATTCTATGATAATCCTAAGGCTCACTAAGATGGTGAAATGCAAATGCATGAGAGTATGACCATCTATCAAGGCATTACAATAATCCTAGACTCAAAAAGAGAAATGCAAGTAAATGAAATTACATGGATTACAAATTGCATCTCCTAGAGTCTAAGTCTTCAAGCTCACTATGCCTTGATGCTCTCCATCATCTCCAAGCTTTGGCACTCTTTGATGAGCTTCCCTTCATCAAGCTCCAAGCTTTGTCAATGCTCCTCTAGATGTCCATCCATCATCATGCTCCAAGCTTTGGCTTCATTAGATGATCTTCATGACTTCATCCAAGCTTGAGCACACCATCACTCTTGGAGGTCTTTAAGCTATCCATTGTAATATCCTCCAAGCATTATGCTTTGTCTCATCAACATATAATCATTAAGATCAACTGAGACTAAAACATAAGAATGATTAGCACACTAACATAATGTATTGATCATCATCAAAACAACGTTAGTCTTGAAACCAAGAACTAACATTTATTTCATCTTTGTGTAAGTTGAAACCCTAACTTTATTTGTGAGAGCTAGTTACTCTGTGTGTGTGAGTTTAACCCTTGTGTAGGGTTGGTTGACTACTCTCTATGTGAGAGTTAAAGTCTCTCCGTGTGAGAGCAATGATTTTTGTTTATGAGAATCCAAAATCCTCTAAGTGAGGTATCTCTGTGTGAGATTGTGTTCACTTTCTTTGTGAGAATTATCTTGTGTTTGTGTTTGCGTTTGCTGATTGTGGTGTTTAAATTTCTCTTGCATTTATAATTCCGTATTTGCAAGTTTTATTTTTAAACATGCAATTTGTGTCATCACTCTATTCACCCCTAGAGTGTTTGTTGTTAGTATTGCAATACATAGACGGTCCTTACACCACGTAGGCATGTGTCCCTTGAAATTAGTAATAAATATAAGGGATTATCATGGTTTCCATATAAAATACTTTCGCAATGATAAAAACACATGTAAAATTAAGAGATTTATTTGTATCCCTCCTAAAATTAGGCTTAATTTGTGTTAGTCCTAAATTTTAGCCTCGATAGCCAACAAGTGTTGGCAGTAAGTTGAATTAAAATTTTAGCCATGCTATAAAAAAGCACATTTAGCAACATAAACTATTAACAATTAATGGTCCAACTTATATTTCCTTAAGAGCAGTTAACCTAATAATCAATAGCTAATTGATCTGTCTCAATTTTTTTATAATCTAAGGTTTTCCCTTTATTTCTGGTCTATTTTAACTAGAGGATCTTATTTCCATCTTTAACAAGAATGAATGGTTCTTTTATAAAGTAATTAATTTATTTTTTTCTTTCAAAAGAAAAAGAAACTAAAAGAAAATTTACCTGATTTGAATTTATCTTTAGTGCCATTAAAGGTTTTGATTGCATTTCACCCGAGAAGAGAATAAGAGATGTATTATATTCATTGCTATATGTATGGTTTTCTTCTAAATCCTGATATGTTGATATAAAATAGGCTTTCTAAATAGAACCTTACAACTGATGTCAGTCTACAAATATGTAAAATTAAAATAATTTGTGGACTCATATTATTTTATATCTTACCTAGCTATTAGTCAAATATTTTTAGTCTTATAAATTATATTTTGGTTGTATCATTCGTTTCCACTTTCAATTTTTTAATACAAATTTCAAATTTGGAGAAAATATTAGTTCATAATGTGACCATCTTACCAAAAAGTATATGGATCCATCCCTGATTATTACACTTAAGGATTACAATTTATGGATGTCGAAAACCACGTTCTTCTAATTAATTGTACTAACTCCCATGTGTCATTTCCCATAGTTCTGTGTTCAGATTTTACACTTGATTGATAGAGTATTGGTCGATTCGTATCTTTTCAAGACATTAAGTTTCCTCCAAAAAAACATAATAATCAAAGATAGACTATCAAATATTTAAACATGCATCCCAATCTACATCGATATAGTATTCAATCTGAAGATTCTATTGCTCTATAACAACTTATGTCCTGGAGCATTCGTCAAATATCGTAGTATGTGAACTACAACATAAGTAGTACATGGAGTATCAAGAAAATGACTAACAACACCATAACAAAATATATATTTTTGTTTGAGTAAATATGAATTGATTAAGCTTAAACATCTACCTTCTATACATGCTTATAAACTTCAACTTACATGCATTAGCTACCATCTTAGTATTTGGATCCATATGAGTATCGATCAGTTTGTAACCCAACATCCATGTCTAAGTGAACAAATCAAGTACATACTGTTCTTATACACAGAAGATACTATTATAAGATCGAACAACCTCAATCTCAAAGAAATAATGCAGTTAACCCAAATCTTTTGTTTGAAACTTCAATTATAGAAAAGTCTAGGGCTTGTTTGGGGAAAAATAGGGTTTTTAGTGGAGGAAACAAGAGAAAAGATGAAATTTTATAATACTTTCAGATCTGAACAAAACAAGGATAAGCCCCGATTCGAGATGTGGAGATCCCCTAACAGGAATAGAAGAAAGTCTAATTCTCCAAGACGGCACCTTGGCCTAGGGTTTCAATATCCAAAATAAGCATGAAAAACATCCCTAGGGCCAGCTCCTAGCTATAACCCAAAAATAGCAATTTTACATAAAAGCCCCCCAACTTTCATAATTGCAAAAAAACCCCAAAAATTACGGATCTGCCTCGAAGCTACCGCGTGCCTCCTCTGCCTGTAGGTGATAATCACATCATTACTCCCCCCAAAAAGCCACCTTGTCATCAAGGTGGAAGTCAGGGAACTGCTGTCGGATCACCGCCCGAGGCTCTCACGTAGCATCATAATCGGACAGTCTTCGACACCTTATGAGACTCCTATAAATCTAGCCTGTAAGGATCAAATACACTAGAGGGGTGTGAATAGTGTATATTAAAAAAATTAACTGTTGCAATTAAAGAGTTACTTCTAATTGCTTAAGATGTGCAGAAAGTAAAGTATGTAGAAAATGTAAATCAAACGCAAACACAGAGATTTATCCTGGTTCGGATCCTCTTGATCCTACTCCAGTCCTCTACCCCGTAGAGATTTTCAATTCACTATAATCACTTGTCCTGCAAGCACCAACTTACAAAAATGGCGACACTCCCCGTGTCCCAAACTTTGTACAATCTCAAAAGAGATTCAAACCTGTTAAATAAGAAATAGAAAAACACATATAGCCTTGTTATGAATTTAGAATGAAATTCAAGGATGGTGTTTAAAAGGAGACTTCAAGATGTATAAGATATATAATGAAGAGCAATACTTGAAGTTCTCTGGTTCATAAAAGAAGAGAGAGATCAATCGATTTCTTCTTACAATTATGAACACAAACAACTTTCTAAAATAATGTTGAAAAAAAAAATCAAATTTGCTTCAAGGAAGAAAACTTCAATTTCCAAAAGATCTATGATTAAGAATCTTGAAGTTCTTCCGTTCTCATAAGAAGAGAGAAATCTATGGATTTCTTCTTACAAATGAGAAAAGAGCAACTAAGGCAAGATTGCTTAGAATCAACAATTCTAGGAAGAAAGAGAGAAGAAAGTTGTGTGGAAAGAATGAGTGGTATGCCCACTTATTTATAGTATTTTGGGCAGTTATTCTGAGGGAAAATGGGGGGAAAAGGAGTTTCCTACCGTTCAGAAACGGTCTGGAAAGTTTCAGTTAAAACGGACACAAAAACTTCATTAGTCGACTAAAGAAGTCTTAGTCGACTAAAAGTCAAACTTTGGAATTTTTGACTGAAATTTTAACGGTAAGTTTTTGATGTTGACTGAAGACTACTCAGAAATTTTCAGGTCAAAATTCGAACAAAAAGTTTTTAGTCGACTAATGGTTGACTTAGTCGACCAGAACAAAAAAACGTGAATTTTGATTTTTCCGAAAAGAATTGTTTAGGATATGTTATTAGGAATCTAGGACTTAGATGGATTTCATATTCAAGGCTCTGAAATCTATAAAGTATAAAAATACATCAGTCCGTAGATTTCCGTAGATATATATGATGAGCTTCATGTGAGTATTTGAGATGCCTTTGTGCAGGGATTCCTTATCAAGTGATTATTGTCCAAGCGTGGATATATTAGGAATCTGCACATCTGCATAGATAGAGTGAGTAGCAATAATAATAGTTGTCACATCAAAATCATATGGAATAGAATAGGAACGTGAACATGGGATTATGAAATCCCAACATTCTCCCCCTTTTTGATGATGACAAATATTTATAAAAAGTGAAGTGTCATACTCAGTTATATGCAGATATCATATCATATGCTAAACTCAGTTATATGATGACAAATATGTATGCTCCTGATACGATTTGGATCGTATCAATGGAAAATCAGCGAAGAAAAGTATTAAAAATTGGAAAAGATGGGATTTTTATTGGTTTTTTGAAGAGGAAACAACTACTAAAAGCAAGATAACTTGAGCCCTTTCGAGAGGAACTCGCTCTCCTAACTTTGATGAACGGATCAAAGTCTAAAACCCTCACAAAAGACACTTACGATGTTTTTCACACAATAAGCATAACTCTCATGACGGCTAACCCTAGATATAAATAGAGAAAACCTAGGAATAAAATATCATAGCAAAAGACTAATCTGCCCTTCGACGCCTCCGATAGTAAGTGACCCATCCGCCATGGGACCCGCTTGGATCCGTGACCGCCTCGGAAGGTGCGTCCGTATCAATACCCGCCCCTAAAAGAGCCACCTTGTCCTCAAGGTGGAAATCAGTGTACTGCTCCTGGGTCGTCCTCTTCGGGTTTCTCTGGTTCGATGTATTCCTCCTCGTCCGGCTCGATAGTGATCTGCAGCAACCGGCTCGCACACCGATGGCCCGGGGTGAACTTCTCGTCGCAGCGGAAGCACAACCCTCTGGCTCTTCTGTCCCGTATCTCGGCCTCGGACATCCTCCGCCCTTGTCCCGCAGGGCGTGCTTCTCCTGCCTTCTCCCCCGTTTCGGCTGAGGCGGCCGGCGGTAGTCTCGGGGCGGCTGCTGTATATGGGACCCTCTGCTGTGGCGCCTCCCACGTCCCTCTGATCCTCCGCTCCTCCGCCTGCTTCTCCTCAGCCCTCAACGCCAGACGAATCACATGCTCTAGGTCTCTGGGACTTTGCATCCATAACTCGGCTCGTATCGAGGGCTTCAGCCCTTGCATAAATGCCCCCAAGAATACGTCTTCCGACACTCCCTTCACCCTGCCTGCCAACACCTCGAACTTCCCCAGGAAGTCCAACACCGTCCCCTCCGGACGTAGTTCAAGCAACTGCTCGTAGAAATTCGCCCCCGGTTTGGCCTGAAAACGGTCAAGTAGGAAAGCTGACAACTCCTCCCAAGTCCGAAAAGGGGCTCGGGACATCCTCCAGCGGTACCAACTCAGCGCCTGTCCCTCCAGATAGCAGATGATGTTCTCCAATACCTCCCGCTCTGAGATCCGCATCACCTGAAAATACCGCTCCGCCCGCACTATCCACCCGTCGGGGTCTGTCCCCTCAAAAATGGGCATCTTCAACTTCTCCATCCTCCTGTCTGGGTACATGGCCGGATGTCCTCCTCCCTGAACTCCATGGCCCCCATACTCGATCCTGCCTCTACCGTAGGCCTCTTCGGGAAACCCTCGCGGGCCCCCAAAATTTTCCGCGTACTCCTCCAAAGGCCCCCTCTGGCGCTCCTCCTCTGTAACCCCAAAAATCCCACGGTAACCTCTTGCGGGGCCCTGATCGCTGCCCGGGGGGGCGAAAAACTGACCCGGTGGGTTTACTGGGCCCCCCCGGGCCCCAAAATTTCCCGCCGGAGCCCAGCCCACCCCAGGAAGGGCTGCGAAGCCCCCCTGAGGGCCGGCGGTGGCCTGGTTGGGCCCAGGCGGGCCGCGCGGCCCCTCCAGTGTGTCGCGCGGGCCCGCCCAGCCCTCCCAGGTGCCCGCGCGGGCTCGGGAGTGGGCCGCGAGGCCCCCCGAGCCCTCGCGGAGCCCTGGCGGCTCGCGCGGGAGGGGGTTAGGGTTTCCCCCCTCCCAGCCGCCGCCTCCTGCGCTGTCCGGGAGCCCTAGCCTCCCTTCCCCTTGCATTCCGCGTCCCCTCGCCTCCGCAAGAAACCCTAGGGGATCTCCTTCGCGCCGTCGTCGCTCCCGTTGCACTTCCTCCACCCACGACTCCTCCCGGAACCCTAGATCTTCCTTCTCTTTGGTGATTTTGGTCCCCGGAGGTGCCCCAGAGGTGTTCGCCATCAACTTCGGATCGTTCGCCTTAGCATGATGATTCTCCGCTTCGGATTCTTCCCCTCCGATCTCCACATGCTTTCCCTTCCCCTCAAGTTTTTGAAGGATTTTCAAAATCTGAACTTGAGTGGCGTCCCACTCCTCGTGCTTCTTCATCAAACGTGCTTCCATCTCTTTTTGGGAATTGGAAAGCATCTCGACCGTGACTTCCAAAGCTCCCACCTTTTTGCTGACCTCTTCCCGGATCTCCTTCCGCAGCGCCTCCATCTCCGTCTTGAATCTAGTACCTTCCGCCATTGGATCTATTGCTCTGATACCAATTTGATACGATTTGGATCGTATCAATGGAAAATCAGCGAAGAAAAGGATTAAAAATTGGAAAAGATGGGATTTTATTGGTTTTTTGAAGAGGAAACAACTACTAAAAGCAAGATAACTTGAGCCCTTTCGAGAGGAACTCGCTCTCCTAACTTTGATGAACGGATCAAAGTCTAAAACCCTTACAAAAGACACTTACGATGTTTTTCACACAATAAGCATAACTCTCATGACGGCTAACCCTAGATATAAATAGAGAAAACCTAGGAATAAAATATCATAGCAAAAGACTAATCTGCCCTTCGACGCCTCCGATAGTAAGTGACCCATCCGCCATGGGACCCGCTTGGATCCGTGACCGCCTCGGAAGGTGCGTCCGTATCAGCTCCCCCTTAAAATTTGCCTAAATATTCTCCCCCTTTGTCATTGACAAAAAGATGGGGAAAAAATAAAATTAGTCGATTAAGGAACCTGTTAGTCGACTAAGAGGAAAAATAACACAGAACGAGTACGAAACAGGGAACATAATGTTTATGAAACAGAACAAAACAGATCTTTACTAAACAGAACATATTGGAACCATACAAAGTAACTAGCAAATAACCAACCACCATCGGAATCATACGGACAGACATATCCAAAGATCCTAGCACGAAGGCCCTACGGCCTATAACAACGACAACTTAGAACCATAAAACAGATTGTGTCCAAAGCCCAGCACTAAAGCCCGAAGGCCTACAATCCAAAAACAAAATACCACAACATTCATGAAACAACAGACACCGGCGATAACAAGCGGCTAGGTTTAACGACCAGAAGGAGAACCATAGTCCTGAGAATTGCGACGCGATTTCCGACGGGGTGTTTCCTCGGGAGCAACTACATTCAGAGCCTCAAGAGCGGAAACAAGCTTGCGCTGATTTAGTTGAACTTGGTCGAGTACGTGAGCCTGTTCAGTCAAGGCTGACCGAAATTCCCTAAACCCAGTAGTTACTGTATCGCGAAGAGAGCGAACATCCTCCCTAAGACCGTGAAGTGTAGTCTGAGTAGTTTGGCGAGGAGTGGAGGAAGTCCGTGGGGTCTTTAAGGGACACGACCGAGGATTTGTTCGACATTCTGGAAAACATTTGTGGACACATTGTTTCTTAACAAAACGACGAAAACCGCGGGATGAACCCGGAGTAGATGAAGCAGAGGGGCCGAAAGTTGGTTGGGCCGGAGTATAGTCAGGGTCGGTGGAAGTGGGGTCTTCTACGGGGTCCTCTTCGGGGTCTTCGTCTTCGTCATCATCATCACTATTGGCAGCATCGAATTCCTCAGGGTCCGGAATATCCAGATGCATATTGTGCAAAGTGATGATGTTGATATTGTAAGGATTAGAGACGGCAAGTTCTCCGTCAAGAGGAACACAAAACATCTTCAGAACCAAGGTTATGAATGAAGGATGATAGATATGGGTCTGAACTGGTCGAAGAAGGGACTGCAAGATCACAAAACCCCAGTTTATAGGTAACCCACCCATCACAGCATAAAGACAATGCTCCAATTCATTGGATAGATAGTTAAAAGAGCCACCTTTCGGCATGAGATTGGAAACAATGACCTTGAGTATGATGCGAGTAGGTGGATGGAAATGAACGGCGGAGAGTTTGCGAACCCAGGGAGTTGCGATTTTCACAAGGATACGAGGATCGGTCATGGTGAAGTTGAGGGAACCCGAAAAATGAGAAGGAAGATCAAGGAGTTCACAGATCCTACGAAGTGTAAGACAAATCGGAAGACTCTTGACGCGGGTGAGGATATGGGTATCACGACCGACGACGCACGGCTCTAGATTGCCGTAGAACTCCCGAACAAGGAGTGGGTAGTAGGGTTCCTTGTTCCCAAGAGCCCAAATCTTCTCGAGGCCGGCGGCTGAAAGGATGGAGAGGACGTTGAACGAAGCAAGAGCGGAATAATCGATAAATCGCTCAGGATGGAACTTAGCACTAGCAGAGGCTTGGAAGCGATTCTCGGCCGCGGCATCACGAAATTGAGGGAGAGCCATCGGAGAAAAGAGATATTTTCGGTGGAGGAGAAGGTAAAATGAGATGATGAAAGAAAAAGAAAGAAACAGCCGAAAATAAATAGGCAAAATTTGAAGTAGTTATCCAAGCGAACGGGTGCCATGATCAGTTCGAGAGCAGTTTTAGAAACTGAATGGGTGAGATAGAACTGAAAAGTGTTCAAAAAATATGTGAAGAGGCGGGAAGAAGAAGAAACGAAAACGCGAAAAGACGTAAGTTAGATCGGAACGGTTTAAAAAACTGAGTTAGTCGGCTAATAGATTGGTTAGTCGACTAAGGTAACCGAAATAAAAATATCTAGATCGCACCGTTCGGATTTTAATAATAATAAAAAATAAAATATTAAAAAAATTGAAAAGATAAAAAAATAAGTGGGAAAGGACGGTAGTGGGTAGAGATATTTAAGTCTTGTAAGAGAGTTTGGTCAAATCATTGAATAGGGTAGATAAAGTACACTTTCCAATGAGAAATGATGAAAGAGAATGGTGAGTTCCAAGGTGAATTTATTTCAAGTTCTCATTCCAAGAGGAGAAATTTCGGTTTTCTAGGCAAAGAGGTGGCCGACGCAAGGAGCCCAATAGCCTATGTCAGGTAAGAATTTAAGATATTTAAATAAAGTAAGTAAGAATTTAAAGAGTCTAAAATAAAAGTTCATAAATAATTTGATGAAACCGAATGCACACAATGACAATGACAGAAGAAAGATACACCGAATTATTGAACATTCCTAAGAGATAGGAATAAAAAATAATAATTATATAAACCGAATGAAAAGCAACAGATCTCTTAGTTGATAGAAAGTCTCATTGTATAAAAGAAATCTGGATATATTAGTCGATTAAACAAGACTTTAGTCGACTAAAAAAAATTATTATCAAAAATTATAAGAAAATTCCAAAAATTCACAAAAATTGGAAAACATTAAATGGCAAATTCAGATTCACTGATGATGCCTAGATCTCTTCTAAGTTTGATGAAAGATTCCTCTTTCAAAGGCTTAGTTAAGATATCGGCAATCTGATGTTCAGTAGAAATGAATTTCAAAACTATATCCCCTTTTATACATGATCATCTAAAAAGTGATGACAGACATCTATATGCTTGGTGCGTGAATGATGAACTGGATTCTTAGATAAATTAATTGCACTAGTGTTATCACACATTATAGGACATGTGGAACATTCAATGCCATAATCTGAGATAGTTTGTTTCATCCATAAAATTTGTGCACATGCTAACCCAGCGGTAATATATTCCGCCTCTGTGGTAGATAATGAAACAGAATTTTGCTTTTTGCTAAACCATGAGACCAAAGCATGTCCAAGAAAATGACATGTACCACTGGTACTTTTTCAGTCTGATTTGCTACCAGTAAAATCTGCGTCACTATATGATAATAAATCATATGTGCTAGTTTTAGGATAAAATAAACCAAAATCAGAAGTATGTTTAACATATCTAATTATCCGTTTTACATCGGTAAGATGTGACATCTTAGGATCTGCTTGAAAACGAGCGCATAAACAAACTGAAAACATAATATCTGGTCTACTAGCAGTTAAATAAAGTAGAGAGCCAATCATACCTCTGTAAAGACGTTGATCAACACTCTTACCATTTAAATCTTTGTCTAGTGATGTGGATGTACTCATTGGAGTATGTTTATCAGCAGAAGTCTCTAAACCAAAACGCTTGATGAGTTCTTTGGCGTACTTTGATTGATGAATAAAGATACCTTCCTTCATTTGTTTGATTTGAAGTCCAAGGAAGTAGTTGAGTTCGCCCATATGACTCATTTCAAAATCCTTCTGCATAATCTTAGAAAAATCTAAACAAAGAGTTTCATTAGTAGAACCAAATATAATATCGTCAACATATATTTGAATAATAATGATGTCAGATTTTATATTTTTAATAAACAGAGTTGAATCAATTTTACCAATTTTATAACCAGAATTTAAAAGATAATTTTTCAATCGATCATACCAAGCACGAGGTGCTTGTTTAAGACCATATAAAGCTTTCTTTAGTTTGAAAATATGATTTTCTAAATTCTCATGAGTAAAACCAGGTGGTTGTTCAACATAAACTTCCTCCTTGAGAAAACCATTTAAAAAAGCACTTTTAACATCCATTTGAAATAATTTAAAATCTTTAAAATATGCAAATGATAAAAACATTCTAATAGATTCAAAACGTGCAACTGGTGCATATGTTTCTTCATAATCAATTCCTTCTTCTTGATTATAACCTTGTGCAACCAATCTTGCCTTGTTTCTAATTACCTGACCAGATTCATCCAATTTATTTTTGAATACCCACTTGGTACCAATAATTGAATGATCTGTTGGTCTGGGAACTAATTCCCAAACATCATTTCTCTGAAATTGATTGAGTTCTTCCTGCATAGCAATGATCCAAGAACTGTCTTTGCATGCTTCATTGATGTTCTTTGGTTCAATGGTTGAAAGGAAAGCAAAATGCGCCATTTGTTCTATTGACGACGAGTTCTTACTCCATCTGTAATATCTCCAATGATTAATTCTGATGGATGATTTGGTACTTGTGCAAATGTCTTAGGAAGATCTGCATTATCTGAAACAGACTCAACAGAGGGTTTAGTAGCATCAATTTCATCAAGATTAACATTATCTAAAGAATTAGATAAAGGTAATATATTCTCTTCATCATCAATGATGATGTGAGAATTAGATGCGGGGTTTTCATCAAAAGTGACATGTAAAGATTCTTCAACTGTTGAAGTTCTTTTGTTATATACCCTGTAGGCTTTGCTACGTGTTGAGTGTCCAACAAAAATTCCTTCATCAGATTTTGAATCAAATTTATCAAGTGCATCTTTAGTATTAAGAATGAAACATTTACATCCAAATACTTTAAAATATGATACACGGGGAATGCGATTAAAGAATAATTCAAAACAAGTTTTATTAAGCAGTGGCCTTATAAGAACTTTATTCATAATGTAGCAAGCAGTTGCGACAGCTTCTGCCCAAAAATATTTTGGTAGATTACTATCACAAAGCATTGTTCTAGCACATTCTTGTAGAGTTCTATTTTTCCTTTCTACTACTCTATTTTGTGGAGGGGCACGAAGAAAAGAAAAATTGTGTGTAATGTCATTTTCATTACAAAACTTGGTAAAAGAATTATTTTCAAATTCCCCCCCATGATCACTACGAATAGTGACAATGTTAGAGGATTTGATCTTTTGTATCTTTTTACAAAATATTGAAAATTCTTCAAAAGCATCATTCTTATTTTGTAAGAATATAACCCAAGTATCTAGAATAATCATCAACAATGACAAATGCATATCTACTTCTATTCAAAGAGGCTACTCTTGAAGGACCAAACAAATCTAAGTGTAGAAGTTCTAACGGTCTCTTTGTTGAGATAATACATTTTGATTTAAAAGAAGATTTATGCATTTTTCCTTGTTGACAAGCATCACAAAAATATTTGTGTTTGAAAGAAATATTTGGCATTCCATTTACTAATTTGTGTTTTGAAATATATGCAAGGTTTTTGAAATTTGTGTGTCCAAAACGTTTATGCCATAAAAGTGTATCATCTAATGTAATCATTAAACAATGATTATTAGTGGTAATAGACATGCATAAGATATAAATGTTATTCTTACGCTTACCACGGAATAAAATAGATGACATATCAGAATCATAAATGATGCAATCATTTTGTTCAAAAACTATTTTGTAATTTTTATCGCATAACTGACTAATGGAAAGTAAGTTGTGTTTCAAACCGTCAACCAGGTGAACATTCTCAATGATTGGCTGATTTGCATTACCAACTGTTCCAGTGCCTATGATTTTGCCCTTTTTGTTGTCACCAAAGGTAACTGTGCCTCAATCTTTATATATAATGTTAGAAAGCAAGTCATATGTTTTGAACATCCACTGTCCAAAATCCATCTTTCCTTTTTAGGTACCTGAAAGATAAAACATTAAGCATTGGTACCCCTTTTTGAGGGTCCTTGGGATTAGATTTTTGGAAGCCAAACCCAAGTGGAATTTGGCTTTCTAAGATAATCACGAGAATAAACAATAGAATGCATATAATGAGAGATATAATCATTTCTATCTTTTAAACAAGAATCCTTAGGAACCCATATACTAATTGTAGTAGGTTTCCTAGGAAATGTTTTTGAAATGTTAGTAACATTTCTTTGTGAAGAAGTAGGAATGCTTACTTTCTTCGTGTATATGAATGCGTGATTCTTCTTTTGTGGTTTAACAAAGATAGTTTTTCCATAAGAAGAAGAAGTGTTACAGGACTTGGGTGCATCCTTATGAGAATATCCCAATCCTTGTCTATGATTGGCTGGATATTGAATTTTTAGCAAATCATCGAGATTTGTCTTTCCTTTGTTAAATTTATCAACATTGGAAGACATCTTGTCGTATTTCATCTTTAGTGATGAAATATTTTTATCCATTTCGGATATTTGTGTATGTAGTTCTAGATTCTTAGTTTTGAGAATATCATTCTCTTTACTAAGATCCAAATTTTGAGAAGATGTATTCTCAATATGTATGGAATTTGGTGTAGTGTTTTTAGAAGAAGATAATTCATGATATTTAATAAGGAGATCGTCATTATTCTGTTTCAAAGATTTATGTTGACCATTCAACTTTTTGAAACGAGAATAGAGATCTTTCAATGCTTCTAATAATTCTTCATTATTAAAGGAACTTACCTCATCTTCATTATCTTGTGCCATAAAGCACATATTAGCACTTTCATCATGGTCATCTTCATCATCTGAAGATTCATCCCAAGTTGCTGCAAATGCTTTCTTCATCTTGTCAAACTTCCTTTCTCTTCTGGATTGATCGTTGTTGTTGGAAGTTTTGAACTTTGCTTTGAGAAGTGGACAATCTTTCTTCATATGTCCTGGCTTATTACAATTGAAGCAAAGAGAAGAATCAGTATTTTTAAACTTATTATTATACTTACCTTTTTGAAAGAACTTTCTAAAGTTCTTGGCAAAGAATGCCATATCATCATCTGAATCTTCATTATCTGATGTTGCGTTGAAGGCGAGTACTTTCTTCTTCTGATATGATTCTTCTTTCGCATCTTGCAATGTAACTTCATGTGCCATTAGGTTACCAATTAGATCTTCCATTGATAAGGTGGAAAGATCATTGGCTTCCTCAATAGCAGTGATCTTTGGACGCCATTCTGGGAGAAGTACCTTAAGAATCTTGCGTACCTGATCAAGAGAAGAGTAAACTTTTCCAAGAGCATTAAGAGAATTAATAATGTTAGTGAACCTGATGTTCATTTCTCCAATCGTCTCTTTGTCTTGCATCTTGAACAACTCATACTTATGAACCAAAGAGGCAATCTTGGTTTCCTTTACTTTACTGGTTCCTTCATGAGTTACCTCGAGTATGCGCCAAATTTCCTTTGCACTTTTGGCCTGAGATACTCGATTAAACTCATGTTTATCCATGGCACAGAATAAAGCATTCATGGCCTTTGAGTTGTTGGTCTTTGCAGATTTGTCGTTGGCGGTCCAATCAGCAACAGGCGTTTCTGGCTTTGTGTATCTTGTCTCTACGATGTCCCAAATCTCATAATTCATACTTTGGAGATGATTCTCCATTCGTATTTTCCAATATGAGTAATTTGAACCATCAAATAGAGGAGGACGAGTTTGAGAGTGCCCTTCAGGATGCTGCTTGTAGTTGTGTGGAACGGCGTTCATGTTTGATGTTGAGGAACTTGCTGCCATCTTAGCCTTGCTCTGATACCAAATGTAAATCTAGCCTGTAAGGATCAAATACACTAGAGGGGGGGGGGTGAATAGTGTATATTAAAAAATTAACTGTTGCAATTAAAAAGTTACTTCTAATTGCTTAAGATGTGCAGAAAGTAAAGTATGTAGAAAATGTAAATCAAACGCAAACACAGAGATTTATCATGGTTCGGATCCTCTTGATCCTACTCCAGTC
Source organism: Scilla litardierei (assembly GCA_030789695.1). Lineage (NCBI taxonomy): Eukaryota > Viridiplantae > Streptophyta > Magnoliopsida > Asparagales > Asparagaceae > Scilla > Scilla litardierei. The sequence continues at coordinate 136,309,686 of CM061137.1, read as the reverse complement.
CTCTACCCCGTAGAGATTTTCAATCCACTATAATCACTTGCCCCGCAAGCACCAACTTACAAAAATGGCGACACTCCCCGTGTCCCAAACTTTGTACAATCTCAAAAGAGATTCAAACCTGTTAAATAAGAAATAGAAAAACACATATAGCCTTGTTATGAATTTAGAATGAAATTCAAGGATGATGTTTAAAAGGAGACTTCAATATGTATAAGATATATAATGAAGAGCAATACTTGAAGTCCTCTGGTTCATAAAAGAAGAGAGAGATCAATCGATTTCTTCTTACAATTATGAACACAAACAACTTTCTAAAATGATGTTGAAAAAAAAAATCAAAATTGCTTCAAGGAAGAAAACTTCAATTTCCAAAAGATCTATGATTAAGAATCTTGAAGTTCTTCCGTTCTCATAAGAAGAGAGAAATCTATGGATTTCTTCTTACAAATGAGAAAAGAGCAACTACGGCAAGATTGCTTAGAATCAACAATTCTAGGAAGAAAGAGAGAAGAAAGTTGTGTGGAAAGAATGAGGGGTATGCCCACTTATTTATAGTATTTTTGGGCAGTTATTCTGAGGGAAAATGGGGGGAAAAGGAGTTTCCTACCGTTCAGAAACGGTCTGGAAAGTTTCATTTAAAACGGACACAAAAACTTCATTAGTCGACTAAAGAAGTCTTAGTCGACTAAAAGTCAAACTTTGAAATTTTTGACTGAAATTTTAACGGTAAGTTTCTGATGTTGACTGAAGATTACTCAGAAATTTTCAGGTCAAAATTCGAACAAAAAGTTTTTAGTCGACTAATGGTTGACTTAGTCGACCAGAACAGAAAACCGTGAATTTTGACTTTTACGAAAAGGATTGTTTAGGATGTGTTATTAGGAACCTAGGACTTAGATGGATTTCATATTCAAGGCTCTGAAATCTATAAAGTATAAAAATACATCAGTCCGTAGATTTCCGTAGATATATATGATGAACTTCATGTGAGTATTTGAGATGCCTTTGTGCAGGGATTCTTTATCAAGTAATTATTGTCCAAGCGTGGATATATTAGGAATCTGCACATCTGCATAGATAGAGTGAGTAGCAATAATAATAGTTGTCACATCAAAATCATATGGAATAGAATAGGAAAAGTGAACATGGGATTATGAAATCCCAACAACTCCCACGCAGCATCATAATCGGACAGTCTGCACCACCTGATAAGCACCTCCTGAACTCCTGCTACACTCTGGCAAACACCCTTGAACTGTGGCTCCAGCAATACCTCCATGTCCTCTGTCAGGGTGGGTGGAAGAGTAGGTGACAAAGTGTGGTATTCAATAGAACATCATATCTGGGACACATGGAACACAGGGTGGATGCTGGACGTAGTAGGCAGTTGTAAGCGATTGGCCACCTTCCCAATCCTAGCCACCACCTCAAAAGGACTATAATAGCGAGCCGCCAGCTTTTCGTTGTTCCTACGCGACACTGTCTTCTGTCTATACGGCCGCAACTTCAAATACACCTTACCGCCGACCTTAAAATGTACATCTCTCTTCTGATACCACTTGAAACAATCTTCAAGAAAAATCAGAATAAAAATGAAATTTTGATGATGGAAAGGGGGAAAAGATAGAATTTTTATTTGTTTGAGGAAAATGAAATACAAGATAGTTGACCTCTTTAGGAGAGGAAGCTGCTCTCCTAGATTTACATTCGAGACTAAATCTTACCCAATCTAAAACAATCTTTCTTCTCACCATAAACATGCCCATTTCTAATGATCACTGCCCTCTTATTTATAACAAGTCTCTCACTAATTATGTAATTAGCCAAAAAGACTAAATTATCCTTCTTTAAACATTACCAAACGAGGATCCTAATATTTTTCTCACATTAAACACTTACCAATTGAGAGGCCTAAAAATCATACTCTCATTTAATGTCATGATTTTCACATTAAACCATTACCAATTGAGATCTCGTCCACATTCGTCACACCATCCAATTGCATCATTTCTAATTGAACCCTTACCAAATGAGGTGCCTAAAATCACTCTCATTTAATGGTATGATTTCCGCATTAAACCATTACCAATTGAGATCTCGTTCACATTCACTGCTCGTCCTTATTCGACATACCCCAATCGCATCATTACTCCATCCCCAAAGAACCACCTTGTCCTCAAAGTGGTGCATGAAGTGTGTGCTATACTTATCTCCGACTGATGGTGCTTGCTTCCTCCTGGATCAAAAGGCCATCTAAGGTCTCCATCACGAAGCCCGAAAAGAAGCTACAATAATCACCAAGGTTATCCGTGGATTCATCACGTCATGACTATTGTCGCAAGACCCAAATGAGCCTATCGTTTACATTCGAAGCTCTACGAGCTCCTGTGTGCCAGTACTTGGCCGTGGGGGCCCTGCAGCACATGCGGGGGGCCCTGTCGGCCTTACAGATGGACTGCAGTAGGGGTGGCAAATGGGCGGGTCGGGTCGGGTTCGGGTTGGGTCAGGTTTGACCCGACCCGAATAAGGGTAAACCCGAACCCGACCCGAATTAAATTAGGGTCAGGGTTCGGATACCCGAACCCAACCCGGTCGTAACCCGGGTGACCCGTACCCGACCCGGTTTGTCTTACCGGTCGGGTACGGGTCGGGTTCGGGTCGGGTTTGGTGTGAAATAGTGATTATTTTTCAAAAAAGGTCGGGTTCGGGTCGGGTTCGGGTCGGGTCCGGGTCGGGTTGGGGTGAAAAGAGTGAACATACTGGTCGAATTCGGGTCAACCGGGTCGAGGGGTCAAACCCGTACCCGACCCGGATTTTTATCCGGGTCGGTCGGGTTGACCCGAATTCGACCCGACCCGGATTGGCCCCTACCCATACCCGACCCAAGAGGCCGGGTTCGGGTTCGGGTCGGGTCGGGTCGGGTCGGGTCAATTTTGCCACCCCTAGACTGCAGGGCCCTGGGGACCTGTGAGGGGGTAGCGCCCCCTTCCGTAGCCTTCCGATGGTCGGAATGCCTTGGATCTTCGTCGGAGTCATCGGCTGGGTTCAGATCTGAAGCTGAATCTTATTTTTGTTAGACATTCTTCTCCAAGGAGATGATTTTACCATTGTCCCTTTTCAAAGCTGGCACCTTTTGTTCTGCATCTCTGTGGTTGTCTTCGTCTTTGTTCAGATTTGATGTCATGTCGCCCTGCGAATGGGTCTCCTTAGAAAAAATTCCAAAAAATTTCATCATCTCCGAGTCAGCAGCTTCAAGAAAACCAAGTGCTCTATAAGCTTGTTCTCTATAAAGAAAAACTGTAACATTCTTTGGATCAAAAGTTAAGATCTCTGAACCTAATGCAATGCAACTTTGATAGCATCAAGTCACCATATAACTCATCAATTGAACTAGACATCGTAAATGTTGAGTTCCACCTTTAGCTGTGGGAATGTTGTTGAAATGAGTTTTTGCGAGGACATACTTGTTACATGACTCCTGAAATTTTTCATATCGATAAAGCTTGTTTCCTTCTTATCGTAGCACATCAGTTCTTTGTAGCATTTCATCAAACACCCGATGATCTTCTATCATGGCCGCAGAATCGTCGTGCTCTGATACCACTTTGATAAATCGTAGGGCTTGTTCGTGAAAAATAGGGGTTTTAGTTGGGGAAACAAGAGAACAGGAGAATTTTTATAATACTTTCAGATCTAAACAAAATAAGGATAAGTCCCGATTCGAGATGTGGAGATCTCCTAACTTTCTATTCGAGAAAATAGTCTAATTCTCCAAGACGGCACCTTGGCCTAGGGTTTCAATCTCCAAAATAAGCATGAAAAACATCCCTAGGGCTGGCTCCTACCTATAACCCCAAAAATAGGAATTTTACATAAAAGCCCCCCCCCCCCCAACTTTCACAATTGCATAAAAATCCCACAAATTACGGAACTACCCTGGGAGCCGCCGCACGCCTCCTCCGCCTATAGGTGATAATCGCATTAAAAAGTCTTCAACTGGTGTATACTTTCTGTAATGATTATATCATTTGCGTACATAACTAGCAAAATACAACCATTAGTCATAAAGTTACAAAATGATTGAGAAAAAAATTTCTAACATTATCACTTCAAAGAATTTTCACTGGCATATTAATTGGGAGAATTTCAATAAAGGCACAAAAATTGAAAATAACTTAAAATAATTTTTCATTAAATAAATCCGTGTTACACGTGTAAAATCATCTACAAATGTGATGAAATACCAAAAAGGCCAAAACTTAATTTTGATGTAACACAACATGAACCCCAAATGTTAGACTGAACCAAAACAAAAGGAGTAGAAGCTAGGTGAAAAAGACACGCGATGATGTTTTGCATACTCATACGACTAACGCGTTAAAGTTTGCAATGCCCTAAACTGGAAACTAATTTCTTCAAATTGTTCAATAAAGGATGACCTAGATGATAATGAATCTGCAACGAAGAGAAGCTGTAGTTGAACAAGCAATAGGAGCATGAAAATAGTAGAAACAATTGAACTCATGCCCTTCACCAATCTTCTTTGACTTCAAATCCTAAATGACAATTAGAAGAAAAGATAACCGAGCACCAAACACTTTTAGTAAGTTTGCAAACGAACATAAGATGTCATATGATTTAGTGAAAATGAGGAACAAATAAACCGTAGATAAAGAAAGAGATGATATATGATGCATTATTCATGTAACATTGGTAGAAGATCCATTAATTAAAATAACAGAAGTTCGCAAGGATTGTTTTGCATATAAGAGAAGAGATTAGATGTCCTGACATATGATCAGTTGTCCTAGAGTCAATAACTCAAGGCCGAGAAATAAAACTGGATGACAAATATGATGCAGATGATTATGTCTTACTAAAAATATAATGTGAGTCAATATTATTTTAGCATGATGATGTAAAAACGGAGGATAACTATTTCAAGAAACAAGAATTTGATATTGCTTGGTAGGATCAGCTGTCAACATGCGTGAAGGTTGCCTAAATAGATTTTAACCGTAGTCATGAGTATAATTTTTCTTTTCTAATGAGTGCAACTTTGACTTTCTCTTTCAAGTACTATACCATGAAATCTATTATGATCTCTTCGACCATAAAATCTATCACAAGCAGGTGTAAAACTATCGTCACTGCTTAATTGATCCATCTTACTTCTGAAAACAAGTACAAACTTGGCATCTCCATCAACACCATTAGATTTAGATTCATGAAAAGCAGGAGATAACCAAGAAAAGATTTTAGCAAATGATGAAAGCTTTTATCCCTTAAGATATTAGACTTCACCGAATCAATGTCAATCCTCAAACCATGAAGAAACCAAAGAGCAACTAAATGTTGCAATGCTCTTGCATCTTCTTAACGTTGGATGTAATTGGCACTAAATCCTTCTTCATAGGCGTGCTCCAAATCTTCAAATAATTCTGTAATAGTTTCTCTCTCTTTTTCTTGCACATGAAATTATTCAGAAACACCATTCAAACGATTCAAATCACTTGTATAGAGAAGCTACACATACCATCAAATCTATTTATGAGTCAATATAAGGCTCTATAGACATCTGCAGCAAGGAAACAATCTGAACAAAATCTTGCATCCACTTTTAACTTTGATATAGTATCTGAGAAATCATTGAAATACTAGATGAGGTACCAGAAGTAGTTGAAGAGTGAGAAATGACACTATTTTCCTTAACCAGTAAGAACCATTTTGACGACCTTAGACCATTATAAGTAATTACTCCCATTAAGTTTGCTGATATCAATATGTGAAAACATCTTCAATCCATTGATCACACTCTTTGAATTCATATTGACTATAATGGAAAACAACTAATAACAACCAACAACCAACTAGCTTCCAACCAACAAACGAGTCCCACGACAATCGGTGACAACCATCCGTATTAATCTATGAAAGCTTAAAATACTTAATATGTCTTATTGTTTCAGATTTGAAACATGGGTGATCGGTAGAAAATCAAACAAAGAATAGAAGATAATGATCAATGATCAATACTTCAGCATTCTTATAGCACGGCAGTAACATGGTTACTGTAGCCGTACATTAACCTAATTTGGAAGGAGATGAGAGAAACCAAAGGAGGAGATGGGGGTTAGGAGGTTTCCGGTTTTGGATTCTATTTAGATAGGATTATGATTTTTGAGAAGAAATGCAGCTCTGAGCTTGCAAATAGAAAGAAAAAATATTATTTAGAATAAAAGACATACATGATGTTGTGTATATAGTTAAAAATACAAGACGACGCTTCATATTTAACTTTTTATTTGATTCTAAGTTTAAAAACTTTAAGAATATAATTTCTATTTCTAAATTGAAAACTCTCTTAATTCTAATATAACTCTAAGATATATATATATATATATGCATGCATGCTTGTATATCCTTCTCAATTTTAAATAAAATAATTGTTCAATATTTCATTCTCATCTCCTCGACGATTTCCTTAACTTTCATGTTCTTAATTTCTTTCAAGCCAATTATAAATTTTATAAAATAAATATATACCTCAATTCGAGTTATAATCAAAAAAAACATAAGGTACTTCATTGAATTCTCTTTGTATAACTTACGAAAGCTGATTACAATCTCCCCTGTCGATCACTAAAAGTGAATATGTTGAGCTCATAGCTTAGCACTTAGATGGAAACAAACCATATTGCGTGCATAAAAACATATAACGACAATAAAATATTTCTCATAAGTCAACTTCAGTAGACTTTTGAGTAAATAACTAGTTACATTAATTATGAATTATGTTTAATATACATTTTCATGCATGAAAAACACCATGCTATATCTCAATGCGATCAACATTTTTGTTAACTTGGATATACCACATAGTCTCATGATGAAGAGTTGAGATCCACTAACTAGGACCAAATCACTATAATAGTTCTTATGGATGGAAGACATTGGGTATCATTATAACTTAATTTTTGATGTGTACTGTCATATTGACACGATGTGCATACAGCAAAACAACTAGATAATATGACAAGATTTTTCATTGTACAATAGACATCAATGGTAACTTATTAATATCATTTGTATGCACCTCATCATACTCTTAATGAAAAATACAAAATCACATGCTCACTAGAAAAAGGAAGAAAACCTACAAAATAAAAATAAGAATATATCATAAGTATTCAATTTGAAATAAAATGAGATATCACAAACATTACAATATAAGTACATCACAAAAATTATCGTTAAAAATTATAATAGTGAAATCTACTTAACTTTTTGATAAAATATATATGGAAAACAGATGGTACCTAATAAGAAATAATGCTGATATGATGTGTTTCTATTGATCAAGAAAAATTAAGCATATAGATTGTACTATTATTTTTTTCGCAGCTAATGGGAACACATCACGTCTGGATACCTGATCGAAATCAGGTGCCATCTATTTCCCATTAATCACACACGCACACATAAATGAGGTTAAGGTAGGTAATTAACCAATGTAGGAAATTTCATATATCGGCACTTTAAAAATTCATTTTCCCTATTTTTTTTCAAATTTTTTATCTAAGTTTGATGTATGCATTCTAAAAATTCAAATATAGGTGAACCCTAAATGAATTTGATACTTGGTCGGCTTGTTACAAAAAAATTCTATTATTATGAAACTATTGAATTTGTAATAATCAGATCGGTAGTCAAATTAATATATTCACATGATTTTTGAAATGTTGATCATCCATGATGTGTATATCAAGATGAACCATGTTGATCATGAAAAGTGAAATTTTTGAAAGCATGTGTAGGAAATATTTTACAACAGTTGATCATATAATTTATTATATATATGCATGTCATAAACATAAAACTACAAATTGTAAAGCATTAACCCGTCATTTACATTTAATATCCAACAAACAATATCCTTATGCTTTTAGCAACAACCTTATCTTTCAAGTAAATCCCTAATATTAAATTGTTAGAGTTAGGATATTAACGGGGGCACACGATTATTTTATATTGGTTAAACAACAAATCAATAGTTGAAATTGTATATAACCCAAAAACTTAAGTAATTGTGTAGATGCTCAACTACTAATGTATGCCATTATTCTTATCACTCCCACTCAAACTCACGATGAATTCACGTTTGAGTTTGTAAAGTAGTTCTGAAGCAGAATAATGGTACATAATAACCAGTTGGAGTTTTTTTTCATTGTTCTAATACCATGTCAACGTTACAAGGAGGCCAACGATTATTTATATTGGTAAAATCACAAACTGATAATTGAAACCATATCTAACATAAAACGGTAAGCCAATTGGTAGAGGCCAACTATCAATTTATAGTCAACTTTTTGTTTTTTATCCAATGTGTGACTATTGTGAGTTAGTGTTAGTGTATTGGGTGTGTGTGTAAAGTAAAGTAAGAGAATATATATATGAGGGGTTAGCCATCTTGTGGGGCTAATCACTATTTCCCCAAACTTCTACATGGTATCAGAGCCCTAAAAAAACAAAAAACCAAAGCCCTAAACCCCCACCGCCTGCGCCAACCTCCCACGCCTCCACCCGCGCCTCCACCAGCTTCGCCACCCACCCGCGACCAGCCTCCACCCGCGACCCGCCTCCACCCGCGCCTGCGCGAGCGCCTGCGCGCGTCGCCGCCTGCGCGCGCCGCCGCCTGCGCGCGCTGCCCTCCGGCCGCCCCCGCTGCCTTGTGATCCCCTCTCTTCCAAGTCCTCTTCTAGCCCCACAAAACCCTAACTAGCTACAAAGAAAACCCACAAAACCCTAACCCTAGATCTATGGTAGAGTCATGAAAAGGACTCCATAGATTTACGGTTAGGGTATGCCCTAGAAGAGGAAGAAGAGAAGTAGATCTGCGGATCTAAGGAGGAAGAGAGGAGAGATCTGCGGATCTGAGGAGAGATGGGGGACAATCTTACCTCCGCTGACATGAAGGCCTTCATTGGAGAGATAACGAAGCTGCTTGCTTCGAAGGAGTTGGGATCCTCGAGTGGATCGACGCCTTCACGGCCCGTGCAGAAGCTGGAATTGATGCCCAATGATGTGAAATTGGAAAGGACCAAGAATTACCTCAGTTGGTCCAGGAGGGTGCTTCTCATCCTGAAGTCGAAGGGGTTAGAAGGCGTCGTTCTGGGTTCATGTAAGGAACCGGTGGATAAGGATGGGGATGATTGGAAAGTCTGGAGCACCACCAACTCACTGGTGGCTGCTTGGTTGATGACATCGATGGTTCCACCCATTGCTGGGATGGTGGAGGCCATAGAGAGTGCTGCGGGGATATGGAGTATGGTGGAGAAAATGTATTCTGGAGCAGGGAATGTGATGCTTATGATGGAGATTCAGGGCAAGGTCGACACCTTGAAGCAGGGGGAGATGTCTATTCTAGCCTACTCTGCGGAGTTGAAAAGGCTGTGGTCAGAGTTGGACCACTATGACCCTATTGATCTGCCTGATCCTAGGAGCGCTGCGATACACAGGAAGTGGGTGGAGCGTAGGCGTGTCACCCATTTTCTGAGGAACCTGAGTGGAGATTTTGAGGCCAGGAGAGCGAGTATGTGCCACTTATCCTCCATCCCATCTCTGGAGGAGGCCATAGCTGCAATGGTACAGGAGGAGACCCGATTGAGGGTTATGAAGGATGAGGGTATTCAGGTCACTCGGGCTGCACTGGCTGTACCGGCAGTGGCAGCAGTGAGCGAGGATCGAGAGTGCTACACATGTGGGGTGAAGGGGCACCTAAGCTTTAACTGCCCACAGAAGGGCAGTGGACGAGGACGTGGCACAGGAGGCAGAGGAGGAGGTCGTTGGGGCCGTGGAGGCCGTGGACGAGGTCGCGGCGGCCCACGGGCCAACTTTGCTACCGCTGATGGAAGACATGAGACAGTGATGATCGAGGCCACGCCAGCCGAGGCTTCAGATCTAGAGCAGCGGAGACAGTCCAGGTCGACTACTGAGAGCTCGGAGAGTCATGCAGACCAGACTGGGGATATTGCCTTGCCATTCGGTAACTTTGCCCACTTCGCTCACACAGGATCAGGTAACCGATTAGCCCTTTCATGTAGAGATCATATAGAGTGGATTATTGACTCAGGTGCATCTAGTCATGTGTCAGGAGCATATAGACAGTTTTCCACATATAAACCGTATACCATTCATGAAACTGTTCAGACAGCTGATGGCACATCCCAACCCATTAGAGGGATTGGTACTATTCAGTGCACTCCCTCCATACGCCTCTCTTCAGTCCTTCACGTCCCATCATTTCCAGTCAACCTCTTATCTGTTGGCTCTATTGTTGATGATCTCGACTGTAGCATTACTTTTGACTCTACTCATTGTGTGTTGCAGGAAAGGAAGACTGGGAGGAGGCTTGGGACTGACGTCAGGCGTGATGGACTGTGGTATCTTGACAGAGCTAGTGGGGATGCTGCACTGGCTGTCGTTGGTGGAGAGAAGGAAAGGGATGTACTTTTGTTACATTGTCAGTTGGGACACTTGCCTTTTGATATTTTGAGTAAAATGTATCCCGATGTTTTGAATAAAGTGAATGAAATGAATTTGAAATGTGATGCATGTGAATTTGGGAAACACACTAGGACATCATATCCTAGTGTGGGGATGAGGAGTGTAGAGAGATTTCATCTTATTCACTCAGATGTTTGGGGGCCCTGCCCAGTGACTTCAGTAAGTGGGTTCAGGTGGTTTATCACCTTCATAGATTGTCATTCTCGGATGACATGGCTTTATATGATGAAAAACAAAGGCGAAGCATTGAAGTGTTTTCAGGACTTCCATAGAAGTGTCAGAAATGTGTATGAGGCCAAGATCCGTGTCTTGAGAACGGATAATGGGACAGAGTATGTAAACAGGGAGTTTACATCTTACCTATCTGAGAGTGGGATAACTCATCAAACCACTTGTCCCAACACCCCTCAACAGAACGGAGTTGCTGAAAGGAAAAATAGACACTTGTTGGAGGTAATTAGGTCACTCATGCTCACCATGAATGTACCTAAGATATTATGGAGTGAAGCAGTGATGACAACCACCTATCTTATCAACAGGATGCCTTCACGGATCCTTGGTATGAAGTCTCCATGTGAGATTCTTATGGGAAAGAACACTTTTGTAGTTCCACCAAAAGTGTTTGGATGCACATGCTTTGTGAGGGATCATAGACCTTCTGTGGGGAAGCTGGATGCTCAGGCAATTAAATGCATATTTGTTGGGTATCCTTCAAATCAGAAAGGCTATAGGTGTTGGAGTCCTTCAGAAAGAAGGCTGTTTGTGAGCATGGATGTGACGTTCAGGGAGACTGAACCTTTTTATGGAGGACTGACAGATTCTACATCAGTATTTGATACTGGGCCTCTCCAAACACAGGAGGAGCTGGTCGAGAGGGGGAGACTGATGACAGGAGGGTAGTGGTTGGACTTATACCGTGTCCTGTCAGGCATACTGGTACTGGTCCTGATAGCAGGGAGGAAGAAAGGAACTTGGTGGAAGAGGAGGAAGACAGGTTATACGGCAAGAAATATAGCAGGAGACAGAAGGATAGTCATGGCGATGGAGAACAACAAGAAGACATCTTCTCCACTGAAGAACCACTAGCTCCACTGCCACATGTCGAGATTGATCAGTCTATCACGCCTGCTCGAGTCCCGACTTCCTTACTGCCTTCCTCTCCTATCACGGATGGTAACCTTTCTTTGCCTTCCTCTAGTTTAGATCTTCCACTTGCATCTCGTAGGGAGCCTCGTATCAATGCCGGCAGGCCTCCTGTACGGTATGGATAAGAGACTGATATTGCTAATCATGTCTCCTATGCATCTCTTACACCTGCATATAGGGCTATCATTGCATCCTTACAGTCTATCCCTATACCAAATGATTGGCGAGTGGCAAAGCAACATCCCCAGTGGAAGAAAGCAATGCTCGAAGAACTTGAGGCACTGGAGAAGAACAAGACATGGAGACTTGTCTCACTTCCAGCAGGGAAGAAAGCTGTGGGCTGCAAGTGGGTATTCACAATAAAGCAAACTTCAGAAGGGAAGGTGGACAGGTACAAGGCAAGGCTGGTTGCCAAGGGCTACAGTCAGACTTATGGGATTGATTATAATGAGACATTTGCCCCAGTGGCAAAGATGAGTACTGTGAGAGTACTGATATCCTGTGCAGCGAATTTTGGATGGAAATTGCATCAGTTGGATGTAAAAAATGCCTTCTTGCATGGAGACTTACAGGAGGAGGTATACATGGAGGTTCCACCTGGCTTTGGCACACAACAGACGGTGGGAAAGGTGTGTAAACTGGACAAGTCCTTGTATGGGCTGAAGCAATCTCCAAGGGCATGGTTCGACAGGTTCAGGCGTGCAGTCATCACTATGGGCTACAAGCAGAGTAATGATGATTATACTGTATTCTATAGACATTCAGGACAGCGGATTACTCTTTTGGCTGTGTATGTTGATGATATTATTATCACTGGAGATGATGAGGAGGGAATCTCTCACTTGAAGGTGAGGCTGGCGAGAGAGTTTGAGGTCAAGGACCTTGGACAGTTGGGGTATTTTCTTGGACTGGAGATTGCCAGGTCCAGGAAGGGTATAGTTTCTCACAGAGGAAGTATGCCCTGGATTTACTGGCTGAGACTGGCATGTTAGGATGTCGTCCATCAGTCACTCCTATTGATCAGAATCGTAGGTTGCATTCACAATCAGGGGAGCCAGTAGACAAAGAAATGTACCAGAGACTTGTTGGACGCCTTATCTACTTATGCCATACCAGATCTGACATTGCCTATGCTATCAGTGTGGTAAGTAGATACATGCATGATCCTAGGACTGGACATATGGAGGCAGTCTTCAGGATACTGAGGTATCTGAAGAATAGTTCAGGAAAAGGCATACTATTTGGTAGTCATGGTCACATGAATGTGACAGGCTACTGTGATGCGGATTGGGCCAGTTGCCTAGATGATAGGAGATCGACCTCGGGCTACTGTGTGTTTGTTGGGGGCAACTTGGTCTCTTGGCGCAGCAAGAAGCAGGATTTGGTGGCTCGTTCCACTGCAGAGGCAGAGTATCGTGCTATGGTGCTTAGTACCTGTGAGATGATCTGGTTGAGATCACTCCTACATGGGCTACGCCTGCTGAGAGAAGGACCATTGCGGTTGTTGTGTGATAACAAGTCTGCAATTAATATTGCCAACAACCCAGTGCAACATGATAGAACGAAGCACATAGAGATTGACAAGTTCTTCATTAAAGAAAGACTGGACAAGAAACAGTTGGAGATCTCCTACATTACTTCTGGACAACAACTAGCTGATTGTCTTACAAAGGGGTTGAACTCTAAAGGAGTAGAGGATGCTTGTAACAAGATGGGCATGATAAATATCTTTTGCTCATCTTGAGGGGGAGTATTGTGAGTTAGTGTTAGTGTATTGGGTGTGTGTGTAAAGTAAAGTAAGAGATAATATATATATGAGGGGTTAGCCATCTTGTGGGGCTAATCACTATTTCCCCAAACTTCTACAGTGACTATTGTTCTTAACCTAAATAATAACAATTATTAATCCAAGTTAAATCCCATGCATTGGACAAATAAGATTTAATCCCCCCCACTAATTCCACGTCAACAAACCAGTGAAACTTCCTCCAATATTTGTAATATCATTATGTATTCTGTATCTTTTCTTTGCATCCCAGTGAACTCAGTGGAAAGTCAAGTTTTTAAAAAATGAATCTGGATGTAAACAAAATCATTGTGAATATATATTGGATTACTATCTAACATAATATTGACTTTCTAAAGTGCTAAGGCAGTTGATCATTTCTCCTCAATCAAATCACAATAGAGTATAAAAGAACGACAAGAAATTATAAAATCATTAATTCGTTCCTTCAATTTGGATGTTCATCTTTTTTTTCTCTCCTTCTGCATCTACCATAGTTTTCTTTTTTTTCCCTTTGTTTTAGCATCCATTTTCTCTCCTTTTTTTCCTTTTTTTGCGGCTATTCTTTTTTCTCCTTTTCTTTCTTTTACCGCATAGATCGATAATTTGACCCATCATCTCAAGACTTCCCTTATTTGATCAATTCTGTGTTGGATCCTAACTTTCTGATCAACTTAACTGAATACTATTACTTCCAAATGGATTCTCATATTGTAATCCAATAGCTCAATAAGCAATAACTTTTACTTTACAAGAGAACCCTTGTTTTTAATGAGTTATTAACAATAATCCAACTGACTCCTTAATTCTAATTGCTTGTTAAATGACTGTTTTATCAAGAAAGCATGATATTACATTTTAAGAACTTGAACTTTGATGATTAGATTTGATTCCATAATTGGACAGGTTCTATTTACTCTTCGGTTTATTCAAGGCTTATTTTCTTCATTCTTTTGCCACCATCATTCTTTAAGATTTCCTTTGCATATCTGGACTGGTATTTGTGCTTATTTTTTATAATAATATTCATGGTATTTGTTAGAAATGTATAATGATTCTATTCTAATACTTTCTAATGCTGACAGAATTGTGAAAATATTAGGACAGAGGCAGAAGGGAATTGCTGCTAGATCATCACTATTTAGTCCTGGCAGTCCATTGGCATATGAATTGGCTCGCCATCCTGTAGTTTTGAAAGTTGACGATTGGGTTTTTTGTCATGGAGGCCTTCTTCCTCATCATGGTGAAGTTAAAATCTCTCTATTTCTAAATTTATAGTTCTTATAGAATTTCAGTACCAACCACAAGTTTGTTACAAAAACTTTGCATTTGGACAATTTATTTAAATTTTTTTAGAACAGGAAAGCTTCTAACTTATCTATGCAATCTTTACAGTTTTTTATCCATTGTAGATGCATTCATCATTAAACATACATAGGAAGGTTTGTTCTTGAGGAAACTATATATGTTCTGAAATGGGTATATTAAATTTGTGGATTTCACCACTTATGCTACATCAGTATAAATTCTTTGCCACAGATGGCACTATTATGTGTAGTTAACTAATGTTAAACTAACAGTTCTGTTCTCCTAGATTGCAATTGATCTTAACAGCTTGGATATATGGTCTTATTGAAGGTGTCGCTGAGAGAACTAAGCGAAGTCACTTTGAAGGTCTCGTTGAGAGAACCAAATCATATTGAACGTAGACCACTTATGTTTTTATTTTTGGGCCTTCTGTTTGCGTGCACGTGCGTGCATGCATGTGCAGGTATGCTGGGAAAAAATAAATGGTGAACGGGAGGGAGAGAGAGAATATCTTAGGACTTTTTCTTCAAACTGACAGAAGGAAACATGATATCATTTTGTTTTTGGATAAACCTGTTTACGGGTGTTTTCTCACCACAGCTCGTTGACCGTCGGCTGTGCGGTCAACGTGGTCAAGGGGCCGACTTGAGGGTCCCTTGGGTTCGTCGAGCCCGCTTGTTCTCGGGGCTACAGAGCTGAGGGGAGCCTCGGCTTGGTGAGTCGCGCTCGGCCTCGGCTGGGTCGCGCTCGGCCTCGGTCGTATCCGCGTCGAGGGGTAGCCTCGGCGCCTTGCGAGTAGGTTGGTACTTGATCAGTCGTCCACCTGACGACTGCGACGGTGATGGCCGACCGACGCTGCGGCGTAGCTTCGGCGTCTCGTATGTCTTCTTCCTGGACAGATGAAGAAACTCGTCAGGGAGGCCGGACCTAGGTTCCGGCCAAAGCCCCTCCGATGCCTAAGTCAGATCAGTGTCTGAAAGGATACTCGGCGGGGGAGATCCGGCTTGTGAGGAAGCCGGAACGTCAACCCAGGCGGCGCGAGTATTGGGGGAGGGAGGAAATGGAGTGGCGAAAGCCTAGGTCGTTGATGGAGTACCTCTGTGTTGGTTACCTGAGTTTCGATCCCTTTCTTCGTCGTCCTGGCCTTCCCCTTATAGGGTCCTTCGTGATTGCCTCACGTCCTGCATCCTCTCACGTCCCCACGATCCGCCTCCGCCGCCTCCCACTCGCGCGTCCTCGTGGGGTGGCCCATTAACGGGTCCGTTAATGGCCATCATGGGATCGCAGATTCAGAGGGACGGTTAATCCGGCCGAATCGGGGCCAGTCGGGTGTACCCGAGGGCGAGGTGGTTGGGCCTTCTGTTCCGTCCGTGGGCCCCCTTAGGGCGGGCCCGTCTTCTCTATTGGGCTTCTCCTTCGATGTCGGGCCGTGGGCCGTTGTGCTTCGAGCTCGTTGATATTAGTCGTAACAAAACCCATTCAAATTATAGCAGTAGTCCTTGCATATGTTGTGATGAACAATATAAGAAGCTATTTTTGCTCTATTTTTGTGATTCAATTAGTTATGCTGATATTGCATTGATAACCATACATGTTGTGTCATGTGCTTCTCTTTTCAGTTTAAATTTTTGTTATGTTGCAAATGATGCAGTGCAGTGAAACTAGTACATTCACATTTTGATTTACAATGGTTGGTCTATTTGTGATAGGAAGCTGCCCATTTTCTATTACAGTAGGCAGTGTGAAGCAGTTCAAGTATGCTTTGATTGTGCAAGGGGTCCACTCTGATCATAAAAAAGGAAATTCTGCTCCATGTAACAAGGAGACGTCCCTATCATGAAACCGTGTTTCTTGCATGACACCATCTGATGATGCTTGTTACACACTTCTCGGATACTTGCTGTAAACTTGATGTGTCCTCAATTGATAACATCTTTTGACTATGTGCGTGCTTATTGGAAATAACGGGCATGTTAAAACATTGTCAAATGCTTCGTATATATATTGGGCTGTCATTTCACATTCAATTTCCATGCTAAACTTTAATGTGAATATCTTAGAATAATAGTTTATCCTTAAACATGGTAAACATAATTGAAGAGAAGATACAAGATAAATTAAAGCCATAAAGCTAATGTAAATATTTAGAAGATGAAAAGAAGAAGCATGCCATTATAAATCTATGTAAATTTATGAATATTATAAACATCTACTACTAGCCAAACTATTGAAAACCAAATTTTCATTTCATAAAGAAATTTGTTGATTATATATTCCAACTAGTATATTATTTTCCATGACTTCAAAATTTACTTCATCAAATGAATATAATCATAGATATAATATATTTGTTGCTGTGTACGGCCTACCTATCCTAGTTTTTCCTTTTAAAAAAGATTTTTCTCATCATCTTCTGATGAGAAATCTAGGGGTTGAGAGAGTAAAAACTGGATTTTTATATCTTTGAGAGAAAGGAATTACAAGATCATCATCACACTTCATAACACAATGAGTTTCATTTAAGATGTGCCGAAATCTTAATCTCGATTACCTTTGCTCTAAATTCTCATAGATTTTAAACCTTGTTAATGGTACAGTTGAGGTGAATGATGTGATAGTAGGACAATGGTCACCTGGGGTGGCATTAAAATTTACAAGTGATTATCATCATAATTTAACCGAGGAAGTTAGATTACCCATTGAGACATACTGTAATTATGTTACATATGGATGCTTTGAGGCTTATCCACCCTGTTACTTAATACAATAATCAGCTGACTAAATCTAAAAATGATCTTGATGGAAGTGTAAGATTTGTAAGAGCAAGTAGTGAAATATCAAACCGAGCGTTATCCCTCTTGGCCTCGCCACTCATGTTACTTGGTGCTAGTCAAACCAAGTGATATCCTGCTAGGCCTCACCAATCATGGCACCATGTGTCTAACTCTCAGCAATGAAATGACAACAGAAACTCCGGTGGTGCGATCGTTGATGCTAATGTAAGATTTCAATTGGAAGGATAAAGCATATATCTTACATTTCGAGCCACCAACGTATCTTTGATTTTTCACAATTTTGCGCCTGTTAACGGTCTTCTGGGTATAAGATATGATCATATCATGTTGCTAAATTTTGGAGAGCCCGTTTTAAAAACAAATGGAATTGTCAGATGATGGTAGGATGGTACTGGTTACACTGTTGATATGTGGATGTATGATGATTAGTAGTATTAATGTACCTGTTTTCCTTTGATATACATCTATCCTTACGGAAATAACTAGCAAGTCAATGGTCCATTCTTCGCTTACGATCAAGACCTGGAGGCACGTTGAAATTCTGTCGAAAATGTTGTGTAGATAAGTCTTTTATTTCCCTTATAAGGTCTAAATGTCTGTGATTTGTGCAGTTGCATATGGTATTGAAAGAATGAACAGCGAGGTATCATGTTGGATGCGAGGAATTAATGCAGAGAATGATATTCCTGAAATTCCTTTCATAGCTACTAGAGGTTTTGATAGCGTTGTTTGGAGTCGCCTATACTCAAAGGATACAGCAGGTGTAGACTCCCATAATTGGCAGGTAACAGACTAACTGTCCACATAATTAAAAGGATCTGTGATATTCTATGCTTCTTGCTAGATATGGATCCATTATGCTCTCTAACAAATGAAGTTTCTTTTCAGATATCATCAATTGCAGAAAAGACACTGCGGTCTGCAGGAGCCAAGGGGATGGTAGTTGGCCATACTCCACAGGTTAATGGCGCAACTTGGTATGTATGACTTCTAGCGGGGGTTTCAAATATACTTGATCATTTGGAAGTTCATTCGTGAAACCAAAGCTAATGCCCGCTTCAATCGACTGGAATCCTTTATATGCTGCAGTAAATATAATGAGAGAATATGGTGTATTGACGTGGGCATGTCAAGAGGAGTGCTTAATTCAAGACCAGAGGTAATTTCTTAGCATTTTGTACAATTTGGTCCTGGAGTTTGCATTAGAAGATTGATTTTTTTTCTCTTTTTTTGTTCCTTTTTATTGACTGGGAATCAGTTGATGACCCTATCTTGATTGACTTGAACAAGGAAACGTGTTAAATTTGAGCCAAACCAAAGTGCATCAAAGCAATGTGAGAACTGTTGGCCTATCGAGAATTTTAACAACATTTAATTGATGATAATAAATAGGGTCATCTTCGCATGCAAAATATTATATTATATGTTCGATATCCGTGTTATATAAAATCAATGCATAAATGCATACAGCTCTTTTGTTCATGTATGATAGAAAACAAAGGACATGTAGAAAAGGATTTGTATGATATCGGCTTTCTATGGAAATGTTTTCAGATTTTATCTCTAAAAGTAGAAATTCATATCACAATAGAAACCATAAAAAAAGCTACTGCCGATTAATATCTTCGACCATACACCTTATGAAAATTTGACAGTCAATTGGAGATCATATAAGAAATTCACTGTTAGCCTTTCATGAACCAAACATATAATTGAAAGGTGAGAAATAATAGAAGGAATAAGTTATAGGTAAGTTAAATGATAAAAACAAAGACTGTAAAGGGGGAAAGCAGTAATATGATGCGATCTAGGGTATAGAGTGAATAAAAATCGGATTTTTATGGTGAAAGATGAGATTTTTGGATGAAAGGTGGGATTTTTATGGGAAAAAAAGAGGGGATTTGGGAGAAAAGATTTTTTATTAATATAGAAACGAAAAATAAAAGATAACTAGCCCCGATTCGAGAAGAGGCATTTCTCTTAACTATCGATTCGAGATGAAATCCTAGGATCTTCCGGAAAGTGTTTGTGGACACCTTGAACAATATGTTTCACAAAATAATCAAGCATAACCCCCTTTCTAGCCGGCCCTAGCGTAAAAAAGAAAATTGCAGAATTGCAGATTTTACGAAAAAACCCCCTAAGATCTAAAAATGTTGAAAATGCCCCTGTTGGGCCAAAAATCCAAAACGATTCATTACTCTACCCCCGAAGAACCACCTTGTCCTCAAGACGGTGTCGTGAAAACCATAGGCTTACTAGTCCAAGTGGAAGACCTCGTCCACTCCTGGCTCTTCCAGATCCACCAGCTGGCCCTTTTCATCTTCAATGATCAGCATTTGGAGAGTCAGATCCTTGCAACGGTGTCCCGGTCTATACTTTTCGCCGCATCAGAATAGAGTCCCTTTATGCGCCTCTCCTGGATTTTCGTCTCTGTGAGCCACTTACGCCTACCGTCCAGTTGAAGCTTAATGTTCATCTTGTGGCTGGATTGAAGCCCTGATGACACCTTCTCTTCTCCCGTCGCTACCTGGTTTCGAGGAATGAATCTGCTCCACACTCCTCGGGCAAGCTTCTATTCCACTAACCTGCCCTCAACCATCCTTGCCAGGCGCATCTGGTCTAACAAGCCTTTGGGCCTCTGAATCTGTAGCTCTACACTAATGTTGGGTTTCAGCCCCTTTATGAAGCACCACTCTAAGGACTCTCCTGAAACCCCACTGACATGACCCGCCAACATCTCAAACTTCTTTATGTACTCTCGGACTGTCCCCTCCTACCTCAAGGCATACAACTGCTCATACACGCTGTCCCCTTGCACCTCTCCGAACCGATCCAGGAGGAAAGTAGCGTACTTCTCTCACAAGCGAAAAGGTCGATGATGCTGCGTCCACCTGTACAACGATAGTGCCTTCCCCTCCAGGAACACTCCAATGGCCCTCAGACACTCAATCTCATGTACCTGCGACACCTCGAAGTATCGTTTGGTCATGTAGATCCATCCCTCAGGGTCTTTCCCATCAAAATAGGCATCTTCAGCTTCCTGACCATACTCTCCGCGGTAAACCCTCTAGTGCACCTCTCCACTGTTGATATTCATGGCGTCATGGCGGAGGGAGAGCAGGTACGTCATAGCCATAGTCTCTAACATGGTCCCAATCCTCTCCATCAGCTTCATCCTAAGTAACTTCCCCCTAATCAGCTCCTCCTCCATCAACGAAGTCCACACAATCATCCTCGTGGTATCGATTGTAGTTTCGAACTCTGCATCAGGTCCTTGGGGTCTTCTTCCGTAGAAATCAGCTCCAAAATCCTCCAGGGGCCCTCAAACCCCTCGTTGTAGCCTGCGTGCTGTCCCAAACCTCTCCTCAGGGCCACCGGTGTCTCGAACTAAGCCCGGCGGGATGCTGCAAATTCCCAAGGCCATAGCAGGCTGCCAAGGGCTCCGATCGACGCTTGCAAGCAGCCAATGTTTCCGCGGGGTCCTGGCAAGCCGACAGGGACCCATGAGGCCCTGGCAGGTTTGCCAGGGCTCGACAAAGCCCTGGCAGCCCACCAGGCCCCCCCCCCCCCCCCGCGGCCCCTGACGAACTGCCTTGGGCTCGCCGATGCCCTGGGAGTTTGCCAGGGCTTCGGCGGGGCCTGCTGGGTTACCGGAGATCTGTGTAGCTCCAGGCGACCTCGTCGATTGCTGCTGAGGTCCGACGCCCCTCCTCAATTGTCGGGGCTCTCCTTGGTTGTCGCCTTCTTCATCTCCCGTGACCTTATTCGCATCGGAGAGAAGCCCTTCGCTAAAAGGATCAACTTTCCCCTTCACCTTCGCCAAAGTTCTCGCCTTTTGTTTCAGATCTAAGGCTGAATCTATCTTCTGGGAGAGCGTTGCAACAGTCTGATTTGTTTGATTTATGGCTTTCATGAGTTGCGAGAACCTTCGATCCAACTCGTCCTTTTGATTGTCTGCGTTTGCGCTCTTCTTGATCAAACCGTGGATCTCGACTTCAAACTTCTTCATCTTCTCTTCCAACGTGTCGATTCTTTTCTTGGATTTAGTAGTCGCCCTGGATCGATGAGCTCTGATACCAATTTGATGCGATCTAAAGTTTGATGGGAATATAAATTGAATTTTTATGGTGAAAGATGGGATTTTAGATGAAAGGTAGGATTTTTATTGGGAAAAGAGGGGATTTGGGGGGAAAGAGGGATTTTTATTGATATAGAAACTGAAAATAAAAGATAATTAGCCCCGATTCGAGAAGAGACCTTTCTTCTAACTTTCTATTCAAGATGAAAGCCTAAGATCTTCCTAAAAATGTTTGTGGACACCTTGAACAATGGGTTTCACAAAATAATCAAGCATAACTCCCTTTCTAGCCGGCCCTAGCTTAAATAAAAGAGAATTGCAGAATTGCAGATTTTACGAAAAAAAACCCCCCTAAGATCTGAAAATGCCAAAAATTCCCCTGCTGGGCCAAAAATCCAAAACACATAATAATCACAAGTACACAAAATTAATCAGATTATATGATGGGTTTAAATATATAATTGAATACATAGACTACTCGTTAGATGTTACAATTCTAAGATTGATGCTAATGTAGAATAGAGATTTTTGTTCGTCACTCGTTATTATTTAGTGAAAGACACTACCAACACAGCTTCATTAAGCTGAATGAAGCTAGAAAACCTGAGGCTAGACAACATTGGTGCCCAGCCAATCAACAGAACTAACCGTTCATTTATGAACTGTTCTTTAGTGCTGATTAATCTAGAGTTCAAGCAGGATTAAATTGGTTCATTAGTGGGGAAACATGTAATGGAGATTCCTCTACAAATTGAGCACCATGCTCAATTCAGAATTTGGCCCTTTAATCCCCATGATTTGGACATGAAAGTAATTTCCGTTGGAAGATATGAAAACATACCGCCTTTAGGCTTGATGATCGCACACTCGTTGATAATCAGTATGAGCAATCCAAGTGCAGCTGTGTAACAACATCGAATTCTAAGCTGTTAAATCTGTAGAACATTGAGTTCTAAAAAAGATAATGATGATACATAGTTCCAAAATTTTTAATTCTCTCATTAATGAAAAGTTGTTCAAAATGTCTTGATAGTTGTTAATTATCATTCTTATCTGTTTGTATTTTATGTTTGTTTCATTGAAATACTAATCCTTTTCTTTTATTGACCAGGTTCTGGAGATAGTAGATAATAAAGCAAGAGTCTTAAGGAGCCAAGATGACCAGTTTGGTGGATTAGAAGTTGTGAGTTACTTGTAATGACCTCAAGGTAACGAAAATAAATTTTTAACATTAGACAAAAAATAAAAAGTAAAAAACATGGATAAAATAAAAGAGAATAATGGGTTTCATATTACATATGAACGAAGCACTCATATATAGGCCCAAAAAAATCCCTTCTCCATATTTTTAAAATGGATTATGGGTATTAGTTGGCACCTGGCTAACTTGGGTTAGGTGCGCTGACGTGGCCGGATCTCATTGACCTTCCAAAAAGCAATTGGACAAAACCGACCGGAACTGACCGGAACGGCAATGTTCCGGTCGAAATCGGAGCTTTTCCTAGTTTCGTCTCTGTTAGCTCCGAAACCGAGACGAAACAGCCGAGGGTTTTGGCCGATACCTAAAACCATGATAGAGGAAATAAAACTAAGTCTCTTAACAAGTCCAAGAGTCGCATCATAGTTAGTCAATATGGTTGGGGTGTTATATGATGCATCCAAGTTCAAAATTCCAACAATTTTAGGGTAATTATATCAACATGTCTAATCCCAACAATATGTCGCACGTAAAGTTATATCAATATCCAACAAGTCCAACAATATGCCATACATATAGTGATCATTATCTAACAGATCCACTAAACCAAAAATAAGCCATGCATGGAAACAACTTAACTCAAAATCATATTCAGTCCATCCGTATCTCCTAATTGATATCAGAAAAATATCATATAATCATATGCATGCACCAGGGTATTCCACAACAATTTAAAATGGAGGAGGGTCAACTGATTGATATCAAACAAATCTCATCATCGATCATGTTAAGGGTCTGGTCCATACACATGCTTTTTATATCTCCAGCCACAGACAACACCAAAAAAGATTTTTCAGTTAAATACAAGCATGTGCATGACTAAAAATAAAGCCAAGTAATGAAATTCCAAGTCCAACCATCAACAGAGCAAAAACCTGCAATCCAACCAACAATGGCCCACAGCCTCACAAAATAGGGCAAAAGCCAACGGGTCCAGCAAGCTGGGAAAAGGCCCAGTCCACAACAAGCCCCGACTAACCACCACTAAGCAAGGACAGTAGCCCACAATCCACGCAAGGGCGGAAGCCCAACCGAAAGCCAACGGCATGGGCAACGGCCCAACAACCCAACTAATGGCCACATTCCACGAACACTAACAGCTAGGGGAAAACCCAGACATCCAAACGCAGCAGGGGAAAACCCCCAATGAAGCGCATCTGTAGAATATCGACAAGGGGTGGCGGTGAGAGTCATTAGTGGCGGCGAGATTCATCACCCAGCCCCAAGAACTCAAAGAAAAACTCACGCGCTGATAGTCATCATCACTAAACTGAAAATTGAAACCAAAATTTAGAATTAGACAAATTTACCAAAACCGAAAGCTGTCGAAAAAATCGTCGAAACCCTGTCGTCATGTCGTCGAGCGCTGCGACTGCTCGACGAAGAAATGGGGCGTAACTGAGAAGAACCAAGCCTCGAAGCAAATCCGAAACCCAAATCCAACGAAAACCCACAGATCAGACAATTTTTGGGAGGGAAAAAATTTGAAATTGTGGCGTGAAAACTTCACAAAGGGGAAGGGTGGTCAAATAAATCTCAGGGGACGAGAGAGAGTGGAGAGGGGCCTAGATCTAACGTCGAACAGCACCGATCGGCAAGGAAACCATCGATTGAAGTAATAGAGAATCGAAATCATGTCAAGAGAAGAGGGAGGAGAGGAGTCAAAGCCATCGAGTGCATCGCTAAGGAGTTAAGGTAGAGTCGCTCCGGTGGGGGGTGGGACTCTCGTCCCTTGGTGAAATATTTGCTGATGGAAGTGGATCTGGTCGGGGGAGTGAAGGGGGGAGAGAGAGGAAATTGAGAGTTTTCGCCGAGTGAAAAGGGATGTGTGCGTGCGGTGAAGCTTGCGAGGGAGGTGTTAAGTGGGATGTGGGTCGTGGGATTCGATGGGCTTGCAGGATAAAATTAAAAAGAAATATAAGAAAGGAGTGGGTCGGGCCCCGGCTGGCTAGGCTGGGAACGGAAAGAAAAAAGAATAAAATAGAGAAGAGGGGCAGAAAGAACGGTGGGCTAGGCTAGCGAGCCAAATGAAAAAGAAAAGGAAAGAAAGAAAGAAAAGTAAGAGAAAGAAAGAAGAGGGAAATTATATATATATACTAGAAATAACCCGTGCACAAAGTGCACGACTCGGGGAAAAACCCGTATGAAAAGAATGTGGTGCATTCGCAACTGTAAAGGAGAGAGAAGTGTTGGTGTGTGTGTCGGTAGCGTCGGGGGGAGGGGGTAAAAAGACCTAAAAACCCCCGAAGCCCAAAACCCCATAGCCCAAAAGAAAGCCCAAAACCCCAAAGCCCAAAAGAGGGCTAACACGTAAATAAATGGGGGGGTGTTTTTTTGGTTTTGTCGGTGTGAGTGGAAAACACGTAAATAAGAGTAAAGGGGGGTTATTTTTTGGGGGTTTGTCCCAGTCAATTTATACAAACCCTGCGACCTAGGACAATCCTAAGTGGCATGCTCTCTTTTATAGAATAGATATCCAATATACATACATACATACATATGAGGGATCAAATGACCCCCAAAAATAACACCTATCAAAAATCCTATGCACCCCATTTTATCGAAAGATCCGAACCGTTCATCTTGATCTCCACCCTCTAAATATCTGACCCACCAATTTTCAACCTGATCCCATGTGTTTTGCCCGTTTCTCAACCATTCGCAAAAGTTCTGTTCATGCGAAACCGTTAAATTTGGGTCGGATGGATGACCGGGCAAAACACATGGGATCGGGTTGAAAATTGGCGGGTCATGTATTTAGAGGGTGGAGATTAAGATGAACGGTTCGGATCTTCCGAAAAAATGGGGGGCATAGGATTTTTGATAGGGGTTATTTTTGGGGTCATTTTTGGGGGGTCATTTGATCCCTCCTTATATATATATAGCAAATAACCCGTGCACACATGCACGTGGACTGAAAAAATGGTCGGGAAGGGTGGAAGAATAAAAAGTGTGGGTGTGTGTGTGGGGAGGGTCCAGGGGTAAAAATGCAAAACCCGGGGTTGTATGTGCAAAATTCTCCACTTCTTCTCTTATCTCTCAAAATCTCATCACAAAATTCCACACCTCTTCTCATATCTCTTAAAATCTCATCACTTATCCAATTTCTCTTATCCAAATGCTCTTATCTAATTTCTCTTGTCCAATTTCTCTTGATAACATCCCTATTTTATATAATAGATATCCAATTTCTCTCGTCCAAATCCTCTTATCAAATTTCTCTTGTCCAAATTCTCTTATCCAATTTATCTTGATAACATCCTTCTTTTATATAATAGATATCTAATTTCTCTTGACCAAATTCTCTTATCCAATTTCTCTTGATAACATCCCTCTTTTATATAATAGATATGTGTGTGTGTGTGTATACACTAGTCATTACCCGTGCCCTGTGCCCATAGGGCATGGTTTATTTAATGGCTGAGTTCCCCCTCCCCCCTAAAATTTCAAGTTCCCCCAAATTTCAAGTTTTCCCACAAAATTTCAAGTTTCTCCCAAATTTAAGTTTTCTCCCAAAATTTCAAGTTTCTCCCAAATTTAAGTTTTCCCCCAAAATTTCCCCAAAATTGTCATTTCCACCTAGGACAAACTTGCCACGTAGGACAAAGCTTTGCACTAGTAGGATAAGATTCAAAATCTTCAAAGGACGGGAAAAAATGTTCGGAACGGGGGGAGAATAAAAAGTGTGGGTGGGTGTGGGTGGGGAGGGTCCATGGGCATGCAAAAACCGGGGTGTATGTGCAAAATTTCCCACCTCCTCTCTTATCCCTCAAAATCTCATCTCTTATATTTTCTCTTATCCAAATTCTCTTATCCAATTTCTCACCCCCAAATTCTCTTATCCAATTTCTCTTGATAACAT
The DNA here is from genome assembly GCA_030789695.1 of Scilla litardierei. Lineage (NCBI taxonomy): Eukaryota > Viridiplantae > Streptophyta > Magnoliopsida > Asparagales > Asparagaceae > Scilla > Scilla litardierei. The sequence continues at coordinate 136,282,884 of CM061137.1, read as the reverse complement.
CCCTCTTTTATATAATAGAATATCCAAATTCTCTTATCCAATTTCTCATGTCCAAATCCTCTTATCCAATTTCTCTTGATAACATCACTCTTTTATATAATATATATATATATGTATATAGGGTAAAGTGTTCCTAGGGTGACTCCTTAGATTAAATCTAAGGAGTCGCCCCCATTTTCTCTCATCTCCCACAATTTTTTTGGATTTTATTTTTCATAGGATTGTTGGTCACATCATGAATGATCAACATACCAAAAATCAAGTCATTCCAATACTTTAAAAGCACCCATCTACCCCTTGCAACTTTATGGGTTTTTCAGCACGTTTTTAGACCGTTGAAGTTGCAAGGGGTAGATGAGTGCTTTTAAAGTATTGGAATGACTTGATTTTTGGTATGTTGATCATCCATGATGTGACCAACAATCCTATGAAAAATAAAATCTAAACAATTTGTGGGAGAAGGGAGAAAATGTGGGCGACTCCTTAGATTTAATCTAAGGAGTCAACCTAGGAACACTTTACCCATATATATATATATATATATATATATATATATATATATATATATATATATATATATATATATGAATATGGATGTGTGCTGACAGCACAGGCTCAGTTTTCCTATGCTGTCAGCACTTTGACCCCCCCAAAAGGTATTTTTTTGCAATGTGTTATACAACTTATCGGCTACCTCTCTACTAATTTTCAAGTCAATTCAACACTTTTTGAGCCTCTATCCATGTATTTCAAAAAGCTTGCGTCGACAGTTTCAGAACTTGAGTAGTGTTTTTGAAATTCATGGATAGAGGCTCAAAAAGTGTTGAATTGACTTGAAAATTGGTGGGAATGTAGCTAACAAGTTGTAAAACACATTGCAAAAAAAATTTCAAAGAAAATACTTTTTTGTGAGTGAAAATGCTGACAAGACAGAAAAATTTTCTGTGATGTCAGCACACCTCCATATTTCTATATATATTTTGACTAGGATTCATTCTGATGGATCAAACATACAAATCTATCCAAGTCAAATTTAAAATTAGACGACCTAAATATAAAATTCGTTCTGTTGGATGTCATCTAACATGTCCAAACAAAATTTCAACTAATTTGGAAATGTTTTGCCCATGCATCAAGTGGTTGCAAAATCAATTACCACTTGATGCATGAGCAAAACATGTCCAAATTAGTTGAAATTTTGTTTGGATGTAGTTTGGACATGTTAGATCACATCCGCATGTTTGATCCTTCCGAATGGATCCTAGTCCACACACACATATTACAAAATAAAATCTAAAGCTAACATATAAAATACGGGGTATTACAGTTATAATAAAAGAATTATGAACTTGATATATTTTGTAAAGACTCTATGTAGGTGCAAACTAGTTAGGTTTCATATGGATCAAAATTCAAGGTTGTTACCAGATAAAGGAAAGATATTCGATGATCCTAGGTGATATATGAGACTTGTAGGAAAGCTTAATTACCTTATCATAACTCGGTATGATATTGCATATCCAATGAGTGCAGTTAGTCAATTCATTAGTCAATTCATGTTAGCTTCATGTATAGCTCATTGGGAGGCTATACTCGGGGTAGAACGCTATTTGAAGAGTGCACCATGTAAAGAACTTATATATATTGTAGAATGGATGCATTCTTTGATACTAATTGGGCAGTATTACTCATTGTCAGGAATTTTATTTCAAGATGTGTGGAATTAGCTGGAGAAAATCTTATAGTATGGAAAAGCAAGAAGTAAGGAGTGGTTTCATGGTCTGAAGAAGAATCCGAATTTCAAGCTATGGTAATAATCACATGTGAGTTGGTATGGATCAATGATCTCATGATAGGGCTTTAGTAGTTCTATACACTTGTAGTTATAAATGATAATAAAGTAGATATTCATACTATCTTTCATGAGCACACTAAGTATATTGAGATTGATTGTTATCTGGTTTGGGAGAAGTTTGTAGATGAAAATGTTATGTAGACTCTTCATGAATTATCAGGGAATCAGATGGCAGACTTATTCGCTAAACCGTGTGGGATGCTTGTATTTAGTTTATTTGTAGCAAGTTGGGCATGCATAATATTTATGCATCAGCTTGAGAGGTAGCGTTAGAATATACTATGTAGAGTGTTCTATGTAAATTTGTGTTATGAGATCTTTATAAATAATAATTTATTTGTGTTGATAAAGATGAACTAACACTCTATAACCCTTCCATCAAATTACATCTCTTATATTGACAAGATGCATTTAACTATTTTTGCTTCCAACATTCAACCCATTTCATATATTTGTTATTCCTCTACTCCATAGGATCTAGATGTTAGTTGCATAATTTCCCATACAACCTCAATGTGTCTATTTATAAGCTACACCAGTATATTATCCACCTCGCAATTTTCAAGATGTAAACTGCTTGGAAATCTAAAATATGTTGAGATTGCAACCTGGAATACATGCTGAGAGTTGTCAGTAAGTCACGCCTAGTGGTGGTTCTTCAGTGGGCAAATTTGCACACCTCTTCTCTTGCAAATAGAGCAAAGTTATTTGATGATTTTTTTCTAGATTTCACTGGCTTTTCGTATACATGAACTTTGTTTATAAATTTAATCATTGAACTTGCAGGAGTCATGCTATCACTTAGTCCAGTTGAGGTCTAAATGAAATGATTAGTGCTGTTTGGCTCATGATCCATCAGGAAGGGACCATCCTATAGATGTGGTGAACTCGAGGCTTCAAAAGGATTGGATGATGTTGTCTGGACCTCAAATATCTTGCAGGGAAGCCAGCAACCAACTGAAAATTAAATTGATGTATGAACTTAATATATCAGAGAGAGGAAGATTAGTGATCAGTATAGATGAACCCTTACAAATAGTGGAAAAGAAAACAAAGTATTCACATATAGGAGGATCACAAAACCAATAACAGATTAATTTGTATATTGTAAAGAAATTAAACACAGAAAACAGATTAAATTCTATGTGGTGGAAAAAATGCAGATATATTGGTAATATCATCTTGTGTATAAATCATGATTTTATGGAATGACTTCACTTTTAGAGTTCTGTGAATTAAGCATGTAATTTTTACAGAAATAGTTACTCCATCTATTTTATTTTATTCAAATGAATTGTATTTGATTAATTTTAGAAGATGTACGAGATGTAAAACAAAACCGAGCCCAAAACTGGGCAGTGGTGAACTGACATTACAGAATAAAAACTGATGGGTGGCCACTGCTTAAAGGGTTTGGTTTTGCTAGTTGCTCTTGCTACTAGGGTTTGCTAGTTGCTCTTTGGTTAAAGGCTCCCACTGCTTCCTATAAACTGAGGGGTGGCCATTTTTCCTATACACTGAGGGATGAGCAACAATGAGTATTTGCACCTTAATAACTCTTAAGCTTAACCCCAATAGTTGTCTTTGATGATTGGCTCTGTCTCATCGTAGCAGTTTAAGCTGCCACCGATTCCCCATGCTTCACCCCTGCCAATATTTATGTTTTGTTGTCAGAACTAATAAATTTTGATATCACTTTAGTCATACGATTGTGAAATCTGTCTATCAAGTTTTAATTGATTTCTTATAACATATTACAATGTAGACATGCACAAACATACATGCATGCTCATGCTGCTGATGCGTTTTGCATTTAGGCCCAAAAGGGGCATTAATTTTCGTAATTTTCAGATTTTTTTGGGGGGGGTCTTTTGTAATTTTTGGTTTTAGGGGGTTTTCTATAATTTTGGTTATTTTTCAGATTATTATTTGTAGGACTAGGGAGAGGAGGGGATGTCGAATATTTGTGGTAGAAACCCTAGATCTATGAAGTTTAGGCTTTTCATTCGTTAAAAAATTTAGATCTTAGATATTTAGGCTTTGATCTCGAATACAAAGCTAGGAGAGCGGCCTCGTCTCCAATTGTAGCCAACCTTATCCCTATTATTTCAGTTTATTTGAATAAAAATCCATCTTTTCCCAAATCTCTCTGAAAGAGACCTTGTCGAAATATCAGCTCGGATCAATGTGGGGCATTGGATCAACTCAGGGATCATTAGAGACGATACATTACTGATTTAATCAGGGCCGTTCGTGCATTAAGTGAAGGCATCCGATCCTGTTTTCGCCATCCAGCAATGAAGCGAGCCAATCTCTTTGGTTGCCAGAACAGAGCTGGCTGTTAGTGCAACTGGATGAAGAAATTTCTTGCAATGGAGGAAGATTTTTGCAGAATTTTTTTACCTTCTTCTTTAATCTGGTCTTCCTCTCTTCTTGCAAACTGGATGGCTTGCAATAAGTTCTTTGGATCTTGGTCTTCAACCTTGCAGCCGATTTCCGATTGAAGACCGATAAGAAACCAATCCAAGATGAAAGCTTCCTTTATCTCGTGGCCAAATAATGTGAAATGCTTCCTCGCCAACTTAGCCATTTCAACAAATCTTATCGTGTCCGCCGTAACTGAGTTTCTATGCTTGATTCGGCTGAAGATATTCTCCAATTGGATGTAGATGTATGGGTTAAGAATCATATTAATCGTGAGACCTGCAAATGATCTTCTTCCCCATTCGACCTCCGATGGCCTCAATTTGGAAGACCTTACCATAGCATCAAGAGAAATATGTTGGATAGTCCACTTTCATTTGCCCTGCTCGAAAGATCTGGCTCTTTGAATCAAAGCATCGAACACCTGGTGAGCATCCAAAGCACCGCGGTGCTCTGATACCAATTGTGGAGAGCTAGTGCCATCCTGTGGTTCCTCCTCTTGTCATTGTCCACGATTCACCATGGCTTCACTTGACTCTGTTACAGAAGCAAAGATTCAGACAAGAATTGAAAGAAAACAAAAGAAATATGAAGAAAGATGGAGGAGGAAAATCCAACAGAGTTTTGTTGTATTCAATTTCATAAACGATTCTTTCTCACTACAATGTTCACTCTTTTATAGTTCTTTTCTCCTAGAATTAGTTAACAATTCTCTAACTGAACGCCCTTAACTGTCGATGAAGATCTGCAACTGCTGCAACCGTAATCTAGTCGCACTAACAACCATCTCTTTTCTGGCAGCCGAAGAGATTGGCTTGCTTTATAGCTCGACGGCAAAAACAGGATCGTATGCCTTCACTTAATGCACCAACGGCCCAGATTAAATCAGTAACGAACAGTCTCTGATGATTCCTGAATTGATCCAACGGTCCACATCGATCGGAGTTGATATTCCGACAATGTCTCTTGCACTCTCTATCCAAAACCCTAAAAATCACATCTTTCCATTAAAAATCTCATCTTTCCCCATAAAAGTCCAATTTTTATCATCAAAAACCTGGTAGATCGTATTAGCTGCACACACACACATAAACACAACAAACAAAGACGCACATGCATGCACACACAAAATCCAGCAATTTCAACCAATGACACCATTAATCAGATTGATTCACGTTCAAGTATTCCCCCTTTCCAAAACCAATAACGTCTGAGTGATCATTGAAAAAGTTCGGAAAAACTGATGATATTTATGTTTTTGGCGAATAAGAGGGTAATTTAGGTACAATCCCCAAATTTCATTAGCTCACATTCATCGACTTTGAGTCCTGGTGAACTCATTCTTCTGCGTCCAGTTTGGTCTGATAGTTCTGGTTTTAGTTTATCAGCATGAGGTGTTTTAAAGAGATGGATGAGAGTTTTGCAGTTCCCTCTTAATAGCCAGAATTGAGTAGGTGACAAGCTCATGAAAAATAGCTGGGTCTTGAGTGGACACACATTGAATTCAAGCCAATCCGACCATGACTTCAGTGCAAGCTCATAGCTATACAACGTCTCAATCTCTTTGTAGATCCCATCCTCATCCTCAAATGAACCCAACCTGAAAAATAAAATCGTCAGTTAATGTATAATATATATAACAAACTAAAAATTGTTTTATGTTATGAATGGGGGAGACCTTTGGTCTCCACCCACTATCATCCACCATAAAACCCACCCTTAGTGGGTGTCTCTTGGGTTCCAAGGGACTTGTAACACATATATGTTAATATATATATGGCTATGGTGAATACCATATGTCTACTACTACTTCTTCTTCATTCTAACACGTTATCAGCACGCTCTGAAGCTGAGCCGAATCCCTGCCGACGGACGAACTACGAGGACGCGGATATGGCTTCCTTCTCCGACCTTCGCTAGATCCGGCTAGTAGGATCTAGAGGTAAATTTTGAGAAACCCCTAGATCAATATTTTAACATGCGCATGTTGTTCTCAATCTGTGATACTAATTTTCTTAGAGTACTATAAGCAAAATTTATAGCTAGAAAATCAGTTTTCATAATCACAGATTTACTAATTAAACATATTTCGAACACACATATTTCCCCATTTTCGGATCTGCATCCGATTGCAAAATTGGGCAATAGAAATCAAAATTGAAATTGGTCATCAAAATCTGTTGCAAAATTACTTTCAGATATTGAAATTGGGCATCAAAATCGCAATTAATGTTGTTTGATATCAATGTTTCGGATCGCTGTTGCCCCCCCTGTCGGGGGGGGGCTCTCTTCTCGTCGGAGCGCTGCCCCCTCCTGTCGAGGGGGCCTGCGGCTGTTCGCGCCGCTCGTTTCGCTGCAGGGGGGCCTCCCTCCGGGTCCGCGCCGCCCCCTTGTCGAGGGGCGCCTCCGTCCACCCCGCCCCCCTTGTCGGGGGGCATCCCGATCGGCAACCCCCCGACGGGGGGGCCTTCTGCTGCGCCCGCCCGCCCCCCCTGTCGGGGGTGCCTCTGTCCGCACCGCCCCCCCTGTCGGGGGTGCCTCTGTCCGCACCGCCCCCCCTGTCGGGGGGTGCCTCTGTCCGCGCCGCCCCCCTTCCCCCTGTCGGGGGGCATCCCGATCGGCAAACCCCCCCTGTTGGAGGGGGGGGGGCCTTCGAATCCCGAGCGCCGGCCACCCCCATTCGTCGGGGGCTCCTATTTCGCCGGCGCGGGCCTCAGATCCCCCCCGATGGGGGGCCTGCCCTCTGGTCGGATCGTCGCCTCCCCCGTCGGGGGGGGGGGGGGGGGAGCATGCCTTTGGTCGGATGCGCCGCCCCCTCCCTGTCGGAGGGGGCCTCCTCTTTGCGTGCCGCCCCACCCTCTGTCGACGGCGCCCCTGGGGCATCCTTCAGATCGCCGACCGCCACCTCCTTTCGGGTGGGCCTCCTTCAGATCGCCGGCTGAGTGGGGTTTTCCGATGCCCGAAGCATTTTTCCCTGGCGGCTACCTCTATCCTGCCCCCACCCTCCATCCTTAAAGCCCTAATTATGGTAAGGAGGAGAAGAGGCATGTGCCTCCCCTGATGAGCCAGAAGCCCAGTAATTAACAGAATAAATAAATAAAATGGGTATTTTTTGGCTAACGGGCAGCCAGCCCGCGGGCATCTGGCCTGCAGGCCTAATTTAATTTAAATTCATATAATACCCGATTAAACCCCTGAAATTTCCAGAAAATTCTGGAAAAAATCCAAAAAAATCCGAAAAAAATTCTGGAAAAATCCAGAAAAATCAGGGAAAATCAGGGTGAGGATATTGAGTATGAATAACTCATTTTGGGGCGAGTTATAAATTTGTTAATGAATCCTATGTGTAATTCATTTATTTATCGCCTTATTTTTAATTGGATTAAAATTAATATTAATTTACGTTTTAATAAATTACAAGGATCTTGAGACCGCTCTGCCGTTAGGTTATTTCCCTAACCTAACGGGTAATGACGTTTCCCCGTAGTCCAAGTAATTATAAAACGTAAATTTAATATATTTATCCGATAAAATTGTCTGCGATGTTGAAAAAAAATGTATTGTTTATGACTGTGATGTTGCATAATAATATTATTAAAATTGCCTGGAATGTTAGTAAGACTGTGTTGTGGTTTTTGGATCGACCGTTATTAGTCACCACCATTTATTTTTCCTCGCATTTTATTTTTTTATTTTTGAGTGAAAATGTAGTGAGGAACTAAATGTAAAAGCCAAAGCCCGGAGAAACTTCACCTAAAGACGGAGGAAAATTGCTAATGCTGGGACCCCGAAGGGTTTCCAAATTGTAATTTTAATTTTTTCGTTATTCAAAATGTATAAGGGACTTTGGACTTTTATTATTTTTGGTGGTGACCGGCCGATCCCCACAACAGTCTTAATTTTACTACTATGCATGTCTTAATTTTTGAATAATATTTAATTCATGCTTATTCCATACTTAGATAAATGGCAAAGATTGCGAGCGTCGATTTTGATGTTCTCGATGCGGCTGGAAAAAATTACTTGAGCTGGCAGCTGGACCTGAAGTTCCATCTACGCTCACAGGGCATAAGTCACACAATTCAGGCTCCAGCTACGGTTGTGAAAACTGATGAAGAGACTTCTACTGTTAGAGTCTCCGATGTAGAGAAGGCGAAAGCCATTATCTATATCAGGAAACATATTGATCGGACCCTGAAGGCCGAATATCTAACAGTAGAAGACCCTCATGAACTATGGACAACACTTGAGGACAGATATTAACATCAGAAAGATTTTATCCTCCCTCGTGCACGTTATGAGTGGGAGAATCTCCGACTTCAGGACTTCAAGTCCGTAGCTGAGTATAACTCAGCTCTTCATAACATCACCTCACGCCTGAAGTTGTGTGGTGAACAAGTCTCGGAAATCCGAATGCTTGAGAAAACATATACATCCTTCCATGAGAAGGATGCTATTCTCATGCAACAATATCGTGAATGCAAGTTCATAAGGTACTCTGATTTACTCTCCTGCCTTCTTATGGCAGAGCAGAACAGAGACCTCATACTGGCCACTCATAACCTACGCCCTGCTGGCTCTGCTCATCTCCCTGAAGCTCACACAGGTTCTTCCCAGAAGATGAAGAACAAGCACAGAGGAACATTCAACAAGGGGAAAGCTGCGAAGAAGCAGACCAGAGCTCCTCCCCAGAAAAACTATACTGAGGAGAAGAAAAAGAATACGTGGAAGATGAATACCTCTGACCAGACATCTGCTCCCAAGAAAAACTGGGAAGACAAATGCCACAGATGTGGCATGACTGGACATTGGTCCAGGGTCTGTCATACTCCATGCCACCTTCAAGATTTGTATATGGCAAGCCTGAAGCCTTCCGCAGAAACAAATCTGATGGACATACAGCCTCCAACTCGGTTCAACACCGAGGATTTCGAGAATGACGACCTCCTTGACTAAAGCAAATTTAGTCATTGTTTCAGCCTTTATCATTAAATGTTTTAAATGTATCTTCAAATATGTCCTTCTTTATCTTAATTATGAATCGAATGTAGTTTTACTTTTCATAAAACTTTTTACATTCTTTTCTAGATATAGAGATGAATTGTGACTGCCTAATGGATAGTGCCTCCACGCACAAGATCCTTCTTGGTAGATGCTATTTTAATAGCATCTTAATTATTATGGTCCCGTTACTACAATTTCGGGACTAAATCATATTATATAAGGATCAGGTGAAGCAATTTTATTGCTCCCAAACCAAACACAAATTATAATAAAAGATGTTTTATTTTCTCCATAATCAAACAGAAATCTATTAAGTTTCAAGGACATCTGTTTAAACGGATATTACTTGGAAACCGATGATTTCAAATAATGTTGAATAATTGTATGTTGTTCGTCATAAGGATGGTATTGAAACCATCCTAGAACGTTTTAAAGGACTCCCGTCGAGCCTTTATCAAAATACATCCAACATATAGAAGCTAATCTGATAGAGCACCAGCAGTGTTCTACATTACCTCTCTGGCAATCATAGACTAGGTCACCCAGGATCGGTAATGATGCACCACATCATTACCCCATCCCGTAGACATAATCTGAAGAACCTGAAGAGCCTTCAAAATGGTGATTTTTTTCCTAGTCCCCTCTGTTATAAGGGTAAAACTAAGCAGGAGACCGTCCCACCTGAAAGTGGGGTTTTGAATCTCCTAGCTTCTTAAAGACAATACAAGGAGACATTTGTGGGCCAATTAACCCATCAAATTCTCCATTTCGGTACTTTATGGTATTGATAGATGCATCTTCATAAAATTATTTTCCATACTAAGCTCACAAGACAAAAGCCTGAAGCTTCTGAGACCATTTCTTGGGACACTAAGTCTTTGTCTCAATATGATCCGCGTACTAATATCTGTGAAGATGAGATCCTGAAGATCCTTCAGAATACTTTTACTACCAGACAAATTTATTGATAACCAGAAGATTATCAGATCACACGTCCCTGCTGCCAATACGCCAGCTAGGATTGACATCCCCAAAGATGGGTGTGATTCGGGTTGAATATTGCATATTTAACCCCCCATTTAGCCCTATTTTGAGTTCATATGATGCTTAATTGGTCTCTAATACGTTCGTATTTTGTAAAGCATTATTTATTAGAGCAAACCATTGATTTGTGCACAAAGTATGAATTTTAGTGAGTATTTCTACCTTTTTATATTTTTCATGGCTTGGTCTCGATCTCACGATTCCAACGAATATTTATTTGTATTTTTCTGAGATCTGTGCTAATTACTGTGCATTTTTGGATGCAGAATACCATTTTAAATAGAGAAATACGCAAGAAAATACAAAATACGCGCCGCCGTACGTATCCCGCATCCATCTATGCCACGTGGCACGCATGCACGCATCCCCGCTCAGATCTGACGGGCAGAAGACACGGGCGGCGTGGCATCATCTCATCCGTCGGATTTCGATCCAACGGCAGTCTCCGTTCCCGCGCGAGAGCTCGGAGGAAGCGATTCAAGCGGCGACGTGGTTCTTCCACATCCGTTGATCACCAATCCACCGGCCAGAATTCTCCCCGCTGCCGCGATACGAAATCGAGCGACGTGGCCGTTGGATCTCGATCCAACGGCCGGGTGATTGAGAGCAGCGAACGCGAAGAGCAGCATTTTGCGGAGCGACGTGGCAAAACTTCGATCGTGCGATTCCGATCAAACGGCGGAGATCAAACTCCGAGATGAATTCGGATCGAAGAGCGGAGCGCGATTTTTGAAGCACACGTGGCGCTCCTGGGTTTAATCCCGCTTAATCGAACGGTCGATAATTGCGCCGGCCAGCGGATCGGGTTTTGAGCGCTATTGGGTGCGGTTTTTGAACCCGTAAAGCCCCCAAACCCGCAATGCTATTATATAAGCGTATTCTAGGGTTTTTGGGGGTATTCTGGCGTATTTTGGGGCTTTTGGAGAGGCTACTGTGCGTATTTCGCCAGGGAAAAATTCTGATAAATTCCAGAGGCTATTCTTCTTATTTCCAGGGAGTTTTGGTGTCTATCTTGGAGATTTGGTGATAAATTCTTGAACTTATACCCCGTATTTGGTGCTTTTTCATTGTATTTCGATACTTGAACGATGTATTCATCTATGAAATCTGATTTTTCTTGCACCATGATTAGCTAATCTCCTTGTGCTATGGTTGTGATGTAATTAGGAGTATGTAATCGCTAAATTTCATGTCTTTAGCCTTATTATCATGTTAAAATTGCTCGTAACGTTGATTTCTACATCGTATTTGTTGGGTATTCTTCATTGTCGATATCTTTGATGTTCCCTATGGCTAGGCCCTGATAAGGCTAGCTACTTTATGTTCTCTAATCAGGACATATCATTGCGCTTATCGTTTAATGAAATCAACGTTGCTAGTGATGCGTATACGGCTATTTTGACTAGTTTTTATCGATTCATCTTCCGACGTCTTCACGCCTTGACCGGGTGAAGCGTTGTGTGATATTAAAAGACATGATATTTTCAGCGATTATAAACTCCTAATGAAGTCACAACCGTAGCACATTCATCTCGTTTAGGGTGCCGTAATCATTGATTTTGATATCTTTTCGCCCTATTTGAATTGTATAATTGCGTATTTTGTCAATTTCTATATATATCTTGTTTGGGTATGTTATACGGAGACGTGTGCATGCTTGAATCGAATCTGATCTTTGCAGACTTATTCAGGATGCGTGTTTATTTTCCTTAAGAAATTGACGTTATACGTGATTGATTCTTTGGCACATTTTTATACGCTTGATCGCCATATTTTCCGACGTTCTCGTGCCCTGACCGGACGAAACGTTGAGTTATAGAAAATGTATTAACAATCATTGATTGCGCACACCCTAACGAAATCATACTGGAGTCACCGTAAATATCGTAGGATTTTCTTTTGTTATTCTAAACTCTTTATACTTGATAGGTGGTTGGGTATTATCGTATTATTACTCTTTACAAACTGAAGTTCGTGGTTTGCAGATCAGTTGTCACGTGGACACGATACCTGGACTCACCAGGAATCTTACTTGTATGATCTCCTGCGCTTGGGAGTAGTGCTCACATTATTTTGAGAGAGGCAGGGTGCAATCCACCGGCAGCAGAATCGGCCTTACCTCAAATAAAAAGAGGACGACCGCCTGGCTCCAAGGATAAATTCCCTCGTAAGAGGAATATACCTGGAGAAATAAAGAATATCCCACCATAGGATGCTGAGCTCAGACCAGTAACCTCTCCCCTCATTCAGTCCCCTGAAGAGGACAATACAGAAGAAATATAATAAAAATTCGTACGTACTGGGGAGGTACTGGACAGAAAAAGCACTGTCGTCGACGATGACTTCGCGTTCGATATTGCTATTCACGTCGCTAAAGGCGACGATGATATCGATCCATTATCTCTAGCTAAATACAAACGCAGAGATGATTGGCCAAAGTGGAACGAAGCAATAGGAGTAGAGCTGGACTCACTCTTGAAACACAAAGTCTTTGGACCAGTAGTCCAAACACCAAAAGGTGTAAAACCTGTGGGATACAAGTGTGTATTCGTAAGGAAAATAAATAAGAATAATCAAATCGTACGCTACAAAGCACGACGTGTAGCTCAGGGATTTTCCCAACGACAGGGGATAGATTATGAATATACTTCCCTTGGTTATGGATACAATCACATTTTCGATTCATAATAAGATTAAATGGAAGGTCTAGAAATGCAGCTCATGGACGTTGTGACTGCATATCTACATGGCAATATAGATAAAGATATCTATATGAAACTTCCAGATGGTTTCAAAAAACCAACAGAAATAAAATATAGACACCGGTAAGTCTATTCTGTTAAGCTGCTAAGATCATTATATGGTCTTAAGCAATCGAGAAAAAAATTTGGTATAACAGACTGAGTGAATTCCTTGTTCAACAAGGTTTCGCCAATAATAAAGTCTGCCCGTGTATTTTAACCACGGGAACATGATTCGTAATAATAGCCGTCTAAGTAGACGACTTAAACCTCATCGGATCTCCTGCAGATATTGATGATATATCTGCAAGCCTCAAACTAATGTTTGAAATGAAAGACCTAGGCAAGACTAAATATAGTCTTGGCTTACAGATAGAAAACCTCAGTGGAGGAATCCTGAAAAATTACTGAAAAATTTCCAAATGGGATAAATGTCATCCTCTAAGTACAACAATGGTCGTTTAAATCCTTGGATGTACATAAGGACCCCTTCCGTCCGCTGGAAGAGGGGGAGGAAATGTTAGGTCCTGAAGTACCTTAACTTAGTGCCTTTGGAGCACTACTATATCTGGTAAACTGCACGCGTCCCGACATAGCGTTCGCAGTTTTCCCACTAGGCAGATACAGTTTCAGCATCCGCAGCGCCACTGAAACGGAGTAAAGCAGCTTCTGTGCTACCTTCAAGGGTCAGTTGGCCTAAGATTATACATTCCGAAAGGTGGATTTTTCACCTTGATTGGTTATGCAGATACATGTTACAGGTCTGATCCACATACTGAGAAATCACAGACTGGTGTTCATTTTCGGTGGTACGGCCATCTCCTGGAAATCTTTGAAGCAGACCACCACAACAGTCTCATCCAATCTCTCAGAGCTCCTGGCGATCCATGAAGCTAGCAGAGGATGTGTCTGGCTTCGTTCAGTCATTCATCACATTCTAGTGACGACCGGCCTGAAGACGGACGACCTTGAGCAAACCATATTTGAAGATAATGCAGCTTGTATAGCTCAACTACAAGTTGGTTACATCAAGGGTGACAGGACGAAGCACATCTCTCCCAAGTACTTCTGGATGCACGAGCTACAGGAGCAGAAGCAGATTGAAGTACATCAGATTCTATCTTGTAATAATTTAGCTGATCTGTTTACTAAGGCATTGCCTAGATGTACTTTTAGAGAGCTTGTATAGGGATGCGACAGTTGTAAGACCTACAAGCCTGAAGCTTGTACGGATCAGGGGGGAGTCACTTGTGTATTGTACTCTTTTCCTTAAGCTGTTGGTTTTTCCCACTGGATTTTCCACAGCTAAGGTTTTAACGAGGCAAACACGGTAATTCTGGATCCAGCAGTATCCACCCCATATTAGCGTATTGGATCCTGAAGAATTCATATGCTAAGAATGGATGGATGAGTGTGAGTGTTATGAATGTGGGAGACCTTTGGTCTCCAACCACTATCATCCACCATTAAACCCACTCTTAGTGGATGTCCCTTAGGTTCCAAGGGACTTGTAACACATATATGTTAATATATATATATATATATATATATGGCTCTGGTGAATACCATATGTCTACTTCTTCTTCATCATTCTAACATTTTAAGGATATTTTCAGAAATGTCAGCCTCTTATCCCCTGCGCCTTTCGGGTAGTCATGTGGCATTAAATCTGTACCATGTAAATTAGATGGTTGTGTGGTTAGGAGTAACCTTGCAGCTCATTGTTCTAAAGTTAACATCACACAAGCTGTGTATTACATGGGCGTGCGAAAAAATTCTACCAAGCTTAATTATGTTCCCATGGATAAAATTCTACCCAGTTTAAATAGTCGGAAATCTTCTTTTTCTTCTTCTTGTTTTTAAATGTTGTAATGTTTTAGTGCATATTACAAATTTGGAGGGTCAGTCCAATTGTAAAATCGAATTCTTTCCTTGTTAGATATATAACGGAGCAATAATGTGGTGGGTTTTGTAATTTGACATGTTGATAGATCCCAAACAAATCTGAAATTATATTGAAGAAAATAGCAATAAAAAGATAGATTTGGCTACAATTAATAGGGGCAACCACCCACCCAAGACGTCAAAAAAGAGAGAACGTCCGCACTCTTCCTAAGAATTCTCTCACATAATTCAATAATCAATCATAAATGAAGATGGCAGCTAACCCTAGCTTAAGAATAGAAACCACTCTCTAATCTAATTACAAGTTTGCCATTAAAATATAACTAATTAGAGAGAGTACAAAAACGCCCCTTTCGCCACAAGTTGGGTTCGGCCGGCCTTCTTGCACGCGCCCCCTTGGTCCGCCTCCTCTGGTACACGCGGAGCCCACCACTACTCCCTCCCCAAAGAGCCACCTTGTCATCAAGGTGGAAGTCTAGAAATTGCTTCGCCATAATGTCTAGGGACTTCCACGTGCTCTCGTGTTCTGGCAAGCACTTCCACTGCAATAGAACATCCTGCTCTCCAGTACTCCCTCTGCAAACCCCCCTTCAGCTCCTGAGGTTCCAATCTCACCTCCATATCATCTGTCAAAGTCTTTGAAAGCGTGAGCAAAGGGGTATGGTCCCTAATAGCCTGGCGAAGCTGAGATACATGGAATAATGGATGAATCACAGATCCTAGGGGTAGGCTTAGCCTGTAAGCAAATGGTCCCACCCTGGCCTCGACCTCGAAAGGTCTAAAATATCTCGGTGCCAACTTCTTATTCCTCCTATAGACCAAGGATCTCTGCATGTAAGGTCTCAGTTTAAGGTACACCATGTCTCCAACTGCAAAATGCACATCCCTACGATGAAGGTCTGCCCTTGTCTTGATAATCTGCTGAGCTCTAGCCAAGTAGAGCTTCAGCTCCTCCAGAATCCGGTCCCTCTCAGCCAGATACTGCTCCACATCTGATACCGGGGTCGTATACTGTCTATAATATAATAAGTGTGGAGGGTCACGACCATATGGAATCCTGAAAGGTGTCGTTTGGGATGCGGTGTGATAGGACGTATTGTACCAATACTCCGCCCATGCTAGTTAACGGGCCCACTCCTTAGAGTTGGATCCTGTGGATGGCAAACAACACTAGAAGGGGGGTTGAATAGTGTTGTGCAAATAGTAAACTTTTTCGGTTGTTAAGATTAGCACAAATAAAATCCTTCTAATGTTGCCTAAGAAGCCAAGTAGAGTGATCTACGCTTGGTTCTTAATCAACAAAGTAATCTTACAAATATGATAGAGAAAAGATTACAATCAGATATAAATCTTTACAAAGAGATCTTTTCACAGCGGAATTAAATAAACAATCTTTGCAATAATAAATAAACAACGAATTACAAAGATATAAGATTATCAAATGAAAAATGCTTGTACAAGAAATATAAACAATCACAGAAAAACAAACGCAGAGACAAGCGATTTTATCCTGGTTCCCCGCAACCCTGGGTACGTCCAGTCCCTGACCAATCCGGTACGAGATTTTCCACTATCTGCCTTGGCAAATACAAGTACCTAACTTCACTCGTTAGGATTTCCAACGACCTAGTCTCAACCAGGATTTCCAACTGGCAACACCTAGACTTGTCTAGTGTTCCAACAACACAATGAAACTTATATCCAATACACCACAATAAATTGATGGAGATTGGTTTTTACACCCGATTCTATAGCCAATCAATGATAGACAAAATTGTGTAGTGGCTTGATAGAATAAGAGTCTAGATCACACAAAGATACGAGAGAATTCTTTGTGATCTAGATCTAATGCTTTTCAAAAAAAATCCTTTAAACAAAATAAAGAGAATAGCAATAAGGATTTTGAAAAACGTTTAGCCAATAAAACCAGAGTATGATCTTTAAAAAAGTAATAACAGAATTTTGTAAGATCACAATAAAAATAGAATTGGTTAGAGAGAATGAGAGCTTTGAATTAAAGAGTGTTTGCATAAGAGATTTGATTTTCAATAGTTGGTGTGGTTTTCTCAAATGAAATTAGCTCTTATTTATTGGGAAAATTCTGAGATTTGAAATTCAAATTTTCTTTGACTTTTGTCCCAAAAATCACGGAGAAAATCGCTCAACGAATTTTCAAAATTCAAATCAAAACGTCAGAATTTTACAGCTGGTAGTCGACTCCCTCATGTAGGTAGTCGACTCCCAGAGTGTTTCAGGAAATCTTGAATCCCAGCTGGTGTCGGCTCCCTACTGTTGGTAGTCGACTCCCAGAGGAGTTTTTCCTGCAACACTTCTAGTCAGACAGGTAGCTAACTCCAGGGTGTGTGGAGTTTCACTACAGAAGTTATAGGATGACTAGAGAAAGCTCTCTAAAACATTTTTGAAGATATAAAAAAGATTTTCAAAAAGCTTTTTCAAATTGTTTGTGTGCGTGTGTTTTGTCTATATGATTTGGCTTTAACAAATACCCTAAAGAGACACGACACACTCACTATAGACTTAGGACATGTCTTCGGAAGCTTGATCAATTTGATGGAGTAGAAGTGAGCTTCACTTGAGCTTCTTGTTTTGTTTGAGCTTTGAACTTCATCATTTGACTTAGCCACGTTTGTCCTTGTCTTTGAGCGTAGATTTGTGTTTCTTTGAGTATGAGTAAAGCTTCGCATATTCTGCACACTTAAGTGTAGTGTAGTTAGTACACTAAGCTTTCATTTGGTGTGCTCATCATCAAAATTACTTGGGGTGGAATTCAATTTCCATCACTCTCCCCCTTTTTGATGATGACACCCAAATGAAAAAATGAAGTAAGTTTGAAATTTGAAAGTACATGAAAGTATACTTACTCCCCCTGCTTTGATGCGGTTCTCCCCCTGCATCGAAGCTGTTAGCAATACAATTCATATAATTTCATTTTTGCATTTCATATCTTTTTCTCCCCCTTGTCATCAACAATTTTTTTTCAAAAGATCATAATATAATCAGGAGAGGAATTCAATTTCATATGCCTGCAAGAGAGATGTTAGTTTATAGGAACAACTAAAGTATTGCATAGAAGATAAGTTCATGATAGCTAGCATCACACGATAAAAGTTATTACAAGCCATAAGTCTTAAGGACATAGTTTTTTAGAATCATTGTTTGAAAGAGAACCATTGTTTATGAGAGAAGCTAAGGATGACCGCCATTCTTCTTTAGTTCCTTGATCTCATCAAGGATCATAACAAGTGTTTCTTCAGTAATCTTGTTGCTTTTCACGACGAACTCCTTAAGGTCGTCCACCTTTCGATTGAGATCTTCAAATCCTTTCTCTTGTGAAATCTTCAATTTTCCAATCTTCTTTAGAAGCATTTCTTGAAGCTCAAGAATATACGCTGGTGCTTCTTCTTCTTCTTCTTCTTCGCTTCCTCTTTCTTCTTCTCCTTCTTCTTCTTCTTCAGAATCTGAAACCACAATTTTCTTACCTTTCCTAGAGGATGAGGATCCTCCTTCAGCTGCAAGTTTTTCTTCAGGGATGTTCTCATCAAGGTCATGGTGAAGATTCATTCTCCCAAGTGCATGAACATCAAAAACTCGAGCCGGTTCTAGAATAGAGGTTTCATGATCCAAAGGCACATTATAGCTAATAAACAATATAGTGAGATAGTGCCCATGAGCTAAGGTGGAAGAGGGTTTATTAGAAGAAGCTGAAGCAAGAATAGAATCCATGATAACTTTGGCCCAATTGATGCGAATGTTACCTAGTATAGCATAGATGCATTTGGCTTGCTTTTCTGATAAGATCGAATGACTTCCAGACTTTTGAGTGATATTATAGGATAATATATTTGCCAAAATTCTTGCCGGATAGCGAAGATCGCTACATGGCAGTTTAGTCTGAAAATGTCTTCCTGGCAAATACATTCTCTCTAGAATATTTCCTTCGGTCATTTGTACTTTATCAAGAAGCATGCCAGAATATGGGATTCCTAGGGCTTCTCCTAGAGATTTGACAGTAATGGCAAGCTTGGTATCAAGGACTTTGGTTATAAAACGGCTTTTAGCAAGATCGTAGTCCATGTTAGCATAGAACAAGTGCACAAGCCTTGGATAGCAAAGATAAGTATTTTCAGAGGAAAATAGGTTGGCCAAGTTCTGAAAATCTAGTAAGCTATCAATGACATAATTTATAACATCATTAAGCTTAACAAAACGTTCATGCAAGATGGGTTTCTTAGTGACCTTAACGAATTGTTCATAAGTAGTGGTTTTGAAAAGATAGGGTAGAATGGTTTCCTTTTCAGAATCAATTTCAGATGATGTTTTTCTCTTCTTGGTGAAAATTCCTTTGATAGGCATCTAGAAAGAGTAAAAACAGTATTTTTACAATGCTAGATAAGCAAGAGAAAAGGAATAATGAAATAAAGATCATGAAGTAAAAAAGATTTTACCTTGAGTGAAGTTTGGAAGAGATGAAGTTTGGAGGAGCTTCGAATAACCCAAGCACCAAGAGAATTCTCAAGAGAGGAGGAGCAAATGAGGTAGTCGGCTACCTAGGGTTTCTCTTGGGGGGTTTTAATCTTTGGATGAAAGATGTGAAGGAATGAGGGCCTTAGGATCAAGAGATGAAGGGTTAGGATGAAGTTTTAGCTTATTGGGTATAAGTTGCCTTGAGGATATGAACCCATTTACTTAATAGAACCCATTAGGAGTTAGTCAAAAAACAAACCCAGAATTTCGCATATACTCTGGTAGTCGACTCCCTCATGGAGGTAGTCGACTTCCTACTGGGTTGAGTCGTTTTCTCATCCCGAGGGGGTTTTGATCCAGGTCGAGTGCGATTTCTGAACACAAAAATGTTTTAGGAGTATAACACAAATACATAAGAAAAAAATATTTATTTAATTAAATTTAATCATATATATTTTAGCAAAGAAAAAACTTAAGTCGCGCAAGAAGGTTGTTGATGTTGATCCTTTACAACGCGTTTGATCTTGTTTTCTTCCTTTCATTTCTTTGGAGTACCTGAAAAAATAAAACGTTTATGGTACTCTCTCCTTTTTTTTGAGTCCGAGAAGTTAGTCTTTAGGAAGCCAAACCCAGTATGGTTTAGTTCCCTCATGAACAATATATTTGTAATTTTTGTTTAAATGAACTTGCTGAACAAAGTCAATAGCGTACCTTTTCCTTCGTTGATCAGATAGTTTCTTTGGTATCCAGATGCTCAAAACATTATTGTTAGAATGATGCATCCTAGTATGCTTAACCCGTTTCTTGGTATGATGTGAATCATAACCGAGTCCGGTTTTGCTAGATGAGGCTTTTTGATTATCTATTAGACTGTCTAGCTTCCCTTTTCCTTTGTTGAAATTCTCAATAATTTTTCATCGTAGCGTCGTATTTATCTTTGACAGATACGAGAAGATTATTTAGATTCTCAACCTTTTTATTTACTAAAGAAATATCTTTTTGCAGAAAATCATTCTTTTCTTTAAGGAGACTATTTTCTTTAATGATTTCTTCTTTTTTAGTATCCTTTTTAATATTTCTAAGTGTTTTTCTATGTTCTTTTATGAGCTTTTCATGCATTTTGCATAGCTCCTTATATGCTCCCCTATAATCCATGTCTTCATCATCACTTGATGACGAATCATTGTCGCTAGATGAATCATGATGTGTGCTTACCTTGGAGGATGTGGATGCCATGAAGCACATGTGAGCTGTTTCTCTTCTTTCATCGTTATCTTCTTCTGAGGATTCATCAGATGAGGAATCGTCGCTCTGGTCGAAGGCTGCGTAAGCTTCCTTCTTAGGTTGTCGGAATTTATTTCTTCCGTTGTTTCGCTTTTCAGTATTATCTTTGTTCTTCCCACGATCTCTGGAATCACGATTGTTTCTTTCCAATGGACAGTCTCTCTTGACATGTCCTGGTTTGTTGCAACCAAAACAAATAATACCGTTAGTGGGTCTAAAAGATCGTTTTCCATACTTACTTGTAATGAACTCTTTAAAGTTCTTTGAGATGAACACGATATGGTCTTCTTTGTCCGTGTAATCGGAATCTTCCTCTTGGGCTTTGAACGTGAGATTCTTCTTCTTTGGTTTTTCTTCGATCTTCTTGTCTTCTTCAAGCTCAATCTCATATGCCATGAGATTTCCCATTAGTTCTTCGATGGTGAGATCCTTTACGTTGTGAGCTTCTCTAATGGCAATTGTCTTTCCCTTCCACTCGGGTCGGAGGGATCTTAGTATCTTCATTGCCTGCTCATATTCAGAAAGTTTCTTTCCTAGTCCTGCGAGCTCATTTGTAATATTAGTAAAACGAGTATTCACATCGGTGATACTCTCTCCTTCTTCCATTTTAAAAGATTTGAATTTTGAATGTAAAACATTTATGCGGGATTCTTTTACCTTTTAGGTTCCTTCGTGACTTACCTGAAGAGTATGCCATATTTGGTGTGCTGTCTCACATTGGGAGACTCGATTGAACTCATTTCCTGTAACGGCGTAAAATAGTGCATTCATTGCTTTTGCATTGAGATTATCTCTATTCTTGTCGTTGACAGACCATTTCCCAAACTCAACGTCGGTAGGTGCAATGTACGTGACTTTAGTAACGGTCCAAGCTTCAATGTCTAATGACTCTAGGTGAGTCTTCATTCGGATCTTCCAGCTAGCGTAGTTGGTTCCGTTGAACAGTGGTGGTCGCATGGTATTTAGTCCTTCAGAGTGAAAGGATGTTGACGACATCACCTTTGTAGCCTTGCTTTGATACCAAGTGTTGGATCCTGTGGATGGCAAACAACACTAGAAGGGGGGTTGAATAGTGTTGTGCAAATAATAAACTATTTCGGTTGTTAAGATTAGCACAAATAAAATCCTTCTAATGTTGCCTAAGAAGCCAAGTAGAGTGATCTACGCTTGGTTCTTAATCAACAAAGTAATCTTACAAATATGATAGAGAAAAGATTACAATCAGATATAAATCTTTACAAAGAGATCTTTTCACAGCGGAATTAAATAAACAATCTTTGCAATAATAAATAAACAAGGAATTACAAAGATATAAGATTATCAAATGAAAAATGCTTGTACAAGAAATATAAACAATCACAGAAAAACAAACGCAGAGACAAACGATTTTATCCTGGTTCCCCGCAACCCCGGGTACGTCCAGTCCCCGACCAATCCGGTACGAGATTATCCACTATCTGCCTTGGCAAATACAAGTACCTAACTTCACTCGTTAGGATTTCCAACGACCTAGTCTCAACCAGGATTTCCAACTGGCAACACCTAGACTTGTCTAGTGTTCCAACAACAACACAATGAAACTTATATCCAATACACCACAATAAATTGATGGAGATTGGCTTTTACACCCGATTCTATAGCCAATCAATGATAGACAAAATTGTGTAGTGGCTTGATAGAATAAGAGTCTAGATCACACAAAGATACGAGAGAATTCTTTGTGATCTAGATCTAATGCTTTTCAAAAAAAATTCTTTAAACAAAATAAAGAGAATAGCAATAAGGATTTTGAAAAACGTTTAGCCAATAAAACGAGAGTATGATCTTTAAAAAAGTAATAACAGAATTTTGTAAGATCACAATAAAAATAGAATTGGCTAGAGAGAATGAGAGCTTTGAATTAAAGAGCGTTTGTACAAGAGATTTGATTTTCAATAGTTGTTGTGTTTTTCTCAAATGAAATTAGCTCTTATTTATTGGGAAAATTCTGAGATTTGAAATTCAAATTTTCTTTGACTTTTGTCCCAAAAATCACGGAGAAAATCGCTCAACGAATTTTCAAAATTCAAATCAAAACGTTAGAATTTTACAGCTGGTAGTCGACTCCCTCATGTAGGTAGTCGACTCCCAGAGTGTTTCAGCGAATCTTGAATCCCAGCTGGTAGTCGGCTCCCTACTGTTGGTAGTCGACTCCCAGAGGAGTTTTTCCTGCAACACTTCTTGTCAGACAGGTAGCTAACTCCAGGGTGTGTGGAGTTTCACTACGGAAGTTATAGGATGACTAGAGAAAGCTCTCTAAAACATTTTTGAAGATATAAAAAAGATTTTCAAAAAGCTTTTTCAAATTGTTTGTGTGCGTGTGTTTTGTCTATATGATTTGGCTTTAACAAATACCCTAAAGAGACACGACACACTCACTATAGACTTAGGACACGTCTTCGGAAGCTTGATCAATTTGATGGAGTAGAAGTGAGCTTCACTTGAGCTTCTTGTTCTGTTTGAGCTTTGAACTTCATCATTTGACTTAGCCACATTTGTCCTTGTCTTTGAGCGTAGATTTGTGTTTCTTTGAGTATGAGTAAAGCTTCGCATATTCTGCACACTTAAGTGTAGTGTAGTTAGTACACTAAGCTTTCATTTGGTGTGCTCATCATCAAAATTACTTGGGGTGGAATTCAATTTCCATCACTTGAGACTCTCTGAAATAAAACATCTCAGGTACGTCTCAATGCTCTTATTGACGACATCTGTATGGCCGTCTGTCTGGGGGTGGTAGGCCGTGCTCTTTCGCAATACCGTGCCCTGCAGCCTAAAAAGCTCCGGCCAAAACCTGATCAAGAAAACCTTTTCCCTATCAGAGACACTGGACTTTGGGGGTCCATGCAGACGAATGATCTCCCTCACAAATATCTCCGCCACCGACACTGCGCTCTAGGGGTGTCTAAGCGGTATAAAGTGTGCATACTTGCTGAGACGGTTTACCACAATAAATATGACTGTGTACCCTCCTGACTTAGGCAAGCCATCTATAAAATCCATGGAGAGATCCTCCCAGACCCGATCTAGCAAGGACAAAGGCTGAAGCAAACCTCCTGGAGCCATCGCCTGATACTTGCGACGCTGAAAATTGTCACACTCTGCAACCATCCTCGCGACATCCTTCTTCATCACAGTTTAGTAGACCTCACTCGTCAGTCTCTGGTAGGTCTTGAGAACCCCAGAATGTCATCCCACTGCACTGCAGTGAAACTTCTGTAGTATGGCGGGGATGTGTCTCAAGGTCCTCAGTAGGGCCAAGCTCCCCCAAAATAGTAGCCTACCATCTTGAATAACATAACCTGGATGCTCCGTAGACCCCTGCAAAAGCGCTGCTCGTATGGCTGCCAACTCCTGATCATGCTCAATGTCCTGCTGCAACGGCTCCCGATCATATAGCACAAAAACAGACAAAGCAGCCAACTGAATGTCCTCCTCGCGTCGTGAAAGTGCATCTACCGTGTTGTTCTCTAATCCTGGGCGATACTCAATCTCAAACATGTAGCCCATCAAATTTCGCAGCCACTTTTGATGCTCCTCCGCTACCATACGCTGCTCTAATAGGTATTTGAGACTTCTCTGATCCGTGCACACCAGGAAACACCTCCCCAACAAATACGGTCTCCACTTCTGGATGGATAGGACAATTGCCATCAGCTCCCTCTCGTAGACCGACCGTAGGCTGGCTCTAGCCGTCAATTCCTGACTGTAATATGCTATAAGCCGCTGATCCTGCATCAACACCACTCTCATTCCATGCCCTGAAGCATCCGCTTCCACCACAAAGGGTCTGGAAAAGTCTGGCAATGCTAGTACTGGCACTGTGGTCATGGCCTTCTTCAAGGCCTCAAAAGCTGGCGTCTCCTCCTCACCCCAAATGAACTGGTCCTTCTTGAGTAACTTTGTGAGCGGCCAGGCAATTGTCCAATATCCATGCACAAATCTGGGGTAATATTCTGTCAAGCCTAGAAATCCCCTTAGCCCCCTGAGAGTGGTGGAGCGCGGCCAATCCAACATTGCCGCAATCTTCGCTCTATCAGCGGCCACCCCATCTGCAGATAACACATATCCCAGATACTCCACCCGTGGCTATCCAAATAAGCACTTCTTTCTGTTTGTGAATAGCTGGTGGTACTGCAACTCCTGAAAAACGACATGCATGTGGTCCAAGTGCTCCTCCAAGATATGTTTGCACACCAATATGGCATCGAAAAAGACTAGTACAAATCGTCGCATGTAAGGACGGAATACCTTGTTCATTAGGGCTTGAAAAGTAGCTGGTGCGTTAGTCAAGTCAAAGGGCATGACTAAGAACTCATAGTAGCCCTCATGCGTCCAGAAAGCAGTCTTGGGCACATCCTCCCCCCACATCCTGATCTGGTGGTAGCCCGATTTGAGATCTATCTTTGTGAATATGGCCACCCCGTGCAACTCATCCAACAGCTCATCGATCACTGGTATGGGGAACTTGTCTGGCACTGTCTTCTTATTCAACGCTAGTCCACGCAGAAACGCCAGCTCACATCCTTCTTCTTTACCAGCAGCACAAGACTGGAAAAAGGTTCACACTGGGCTGTATCACACCAGTCTGCACCATCTCCGCCACCATCCTCTCAATCTCGTCCTTCTGTGCATGTGGGTAGCGGTATGGCCTCACACTGATGGGAACACGTCCTCCCATAGAACTATGGAGTGTTCATGATTCCTCGACGGTGGAAGTCCATGTGGCTCTTGAACGACTTCCTCAAACTGCTCCATCAACTGTTGCACCTCTTCTAATGTGTGCTGCTCCCTGCTGGCCTCAGTGCCACCCTCTCCCATTAACGAATATAACTCCACAGAGTATCCACCGCCCTATGTCTGTATGGTCCTCACCATGGTCTTCAGTGAGACCAGTACTCTGCATAGACTGGGGTCTCCATGTAGTGCTACTGTTCTCCTATCCTCCTAGGGCTCCATCCTGAGCAGTTTCTAGTTCACTGTCATCTCCTCCAGCGTCTGTAACCAAGTCATGCCCAGAATGACATCGATACTTCCTAGATTTAGAGGCATGAAGTCAGCTGTCACCTGCACTCCCTGTAGTGTCAGCACCAGCCCTCTACAAACCACATGGCTGCTCTCCTTCTTTTTTGTCCCCATCATGACTCTAAAGCTGTCACAGTCTGTCGCTGGAGCTACTGCTGGGCTACCACTCTCCTGGAAATGAAATTGTGGGTCGACCCACTGTCGATAAGTACTGTCACCTCTTGGTCGTCGATATGCCCCCTCAACTTCATAGTATGGTTCGGTGTGAACCCTACCACAAAGTTAAGGGAAACCTCCGTCACGTCTAGCTGATGGCCCTCAGACTCCTCCACATCAGCGGTCTCATCCTCCACATCGGCCTCGTCGTCCTCATCTTCCAGTAGCAGTACCTGGAGCTTGCGCCCCGCACATCTGTGACCTGGTGTGAATCGCTCGTCACATCTAAAACATAGGCCCTTCTGGCGCTTTTCCCTCATCTCTGCGTCAGTCATCCGCCTAAACTGTCCCCCAGCCTGTGGTGCACTACTCTTCTCCCCACTCTTCTCCTTGATAGCAAGATCCGCTCCCGTAGTGGCTCTCTGTTGCCCACTTGTCGCTGTCTGACTACGGGAAATTGGGCCACTCCAACCACCACTAGCCTTTCTCTCCTTCAACTGCTAGTCCTCCGCCATCTGAGCGTACTCCATGGCCTACAAAAGACTCTGAGGCTTCTGCATGCGCACTGCTGCTCAAAAAATGGCCCTCAGCCCCTTCATGAAGGTGCTCTCCATCGTCTCGTCAGTCACTCCGTGCACCTGTCCTAATAGGGCCTCGAACCTCTCAAGATAATCTCGCATTGTGCCCTCCTGCCTGAGTGAAAGCAGCTGCTCCCTCACATTCTCCAAATGGGGATCTCTGAATCTCTCCGCCATCTGGTCCCTGATCTCATCCCATGAGCGAAAAGGATGCCTCGCATCCTTCCACTGAAACCAAGCGAGGGCCTTCCCATCCAGACAAATACATGCTGCCTCCAGCTTCTGCACCTCAGTCATGCGAGAGACTCTAAAAAATCTCTTTGCCCTGTTGATCCATGACACCGGATCCACCCTGTCGAATACATGCATCTTCAGCTTTTGCAGCCTGTTCATATTGAACATCCTCGGGTCTCCTCGTCCCCCGCCATATCTGGACTGGTGGTAATACTGCCACCTCTCCTGGTGTGTCTCATGTGCTCCCTGTGGTCCCCTCCCACGACCTCCATAACCCCTCCGGGGTCTCTCTCCTCGTCATCCGTTGTAATAGCCCAGAGTGCCATGTACGTAGGACCTATATGTTTGTATGCTTTATAGTGTGTATCTACTTGAACGTATGTATGTAGTGTGTATATCATATCTCTGTTGTCTGTCTACTTGTATGTTTTTGTGGATGACTTAAGTGATATATGGTGTCACATTGGTGATTGGTAGTCTCTATTGGTTGCCTACTTGGATGGATTATTGGGTGTATTGTTATTGAGAGTGTATCCTTATCATTATTCTTAAGTGTATCCTTATTATTATTCGTATCATTGTTACAATTATGATTATGACTATCCTTATTTGATTATGATGGGGTGTGTATGTTGGTGTAGGGGTGTGTCTTAGTATTGGGTGTGTGCTTAGTATTGGGTAGTTAGTAGAGAAGTGGAGTTGTGTGTTAAGAGAAGTGGGTGTGTATGGAAGAAGTAGGGAATGGCAAGCCTTTGTAATTAGCATCAAAGTTGGAGGGCTTTTATGGAGTGGATTTATGCACAACCCTACTTAGTCTAAGAGGTAGAAGTGCATAAAGAAAGAATAGCCTAAAACTCTCTAAACTCTTCAGCAAGCTTCTACAACTCTCTCATTCTTTCTCCAAGCTACTCTTCATCATTTCCCTTCTCTCCTCACTCATTCCACCAGGCCCTAGGCTGAATTTCTCCCATGGGTTAAAAAAATGAAGGGAAAAAGGAAAAAAAAAGAAAGAAGAAGAGAAAGATCAAAGAAAAAGAAGAAGAAGAAGAGGAAGAGGATTCTTGAAGAAGGAGAAGCCATAGGGTAGAGGGCTTCCCCCTCTCCTCTCATCACCTTTAAGGTAGAATTCTAACTTGTAGGAATCCCTCACTTATCTCATGTCATTTGTACTTGCCCATTTCCTTGTAAAAGGTGTTGATGTTCTATTTTCAGATTCTTCCTACAGAATTGATCCGTGTTCATCTGCGTTTACTGCTCAGTGAATCTGAAAAAATTATACACTTGTAGATCCTGAAATTCTACCCAATGTTCATATGTAATATACCAAAAGTTCAGTTCAGTAATTAGGAGTAAAAATTCTATCTTTCTAACATGTCTGAATTTCATTCAGTCTGGACATAGTTTGGAAAAATTGATCTCATTCCCTACACACTCCAACGAAATTAGTGTTCTTGGTCTCGTTATAAAGTTAACAACCTTTTCTACAACTTTTTCCTAGTGCATGTTTTCGAGATTCTAACTGAAACATGGCTTAAAATAGCAATTGTTACATCCCTCAGAATCTGTCTGAACAACAGTTTCAACAGGTCTCACCAAATAATTCACCATAAATCGGATACTACACTCGATTTTCTGAAATTTGGTGGGTGTATGTACAACTAGCATATCTACAATTTTCATTTACTAAGTTTTATCAAATTCAAAGTAGAAATATGTGAAATGGCCACTGTTCTGTACTTCCCTGCCTTTTTTTGCAACATGAAGTATTGTAGGGAGTTCAAACTATTTGGCATGTTCTTTGTCATTGTAGTAGTTGTCATCTTAGCCTTCATTTCTTATTGTAAGTTAGTTTACATGTGTCGTTGCATTAACTCCCATTGTATGCTATACTCTTGTTAAGATGCCTTATGTAATATGTTTTATTTATGCAAATGGTTCTCTTTTACTAATATCATGAAAGTTGTTGACTTAATGATGCCAAATGCTTGGCTTAATGTTCCTTTAATTAAGCCTTGATCGTTATACCATTTCTTACAAAGAGCTCTCTTTTTCCATTCGAGTGAAAGGCTTTATTCAAGTCTCATATGCAAGCTATAATTTGGTATCTCACATGAAATTGATGTAATGTTCTTGGTTGTAAATTGTTTCTCTTATGTGGAAAATGAGCAAAGCCATCCCTAGCAACTTTCGTCCATGGGCCTATTTGGCACTTGTGATGTTGTATGAGAAAAAGAGAGGTGGGAAGATGGAGAAGGTGAAGGAAATGAATAATTTGATTATGAAAACATTCCTCTTATGTTGCTTTTTGTATGCTCTTGGTTGTAGTTCTTTTACCTCAATTGCTCAGGTGTTTTATTTTATCTCACATGAAATTGATATAATGAAAATGACTAAGTCCTCTTAAAGGAGGGTGCCACGGGGTTTGGGGAACCAAAGTGGTAGGTGGACATGAGGGATGGACCGTTTGTGGTTTGCACTCCTGACGTAGCCCATGAGGCGGGGTGTGGCTGATTTAAGGAGGAATGAGGAAAGGGCTCCTTTGTTAATAGCATTGCATGCTTGGCTCAATCCATAGCATGTCTGGGGGAGTTTCAGTTCCACCCCAACTGGGGGATGGTACAGTCCCAAAAGGGTCCTACCCACTACCTAGGTTCCAAAACGCTAACCAATGACTTAATTGATAACCCTTATTATTTTTGTAGCATTGGTAAATGTTGTTTACTTTTGTTTTCTTTACTTATAGTTCTTTTAAGTCGTATACCATTGTTATACACATTGCATGTTGCATGTGCACCTTTTCCACACTTGTGTAGCTGTAATTGCATGTTGCACGTGCACCTTTTCCACACTTATGTAGATGTAGTTCTTTAAATTACTGCCATATTTCTCTTATGTCAAGTCTTTATGCCTATTACCTATAGTTTATGATTACACTACCTCGCTGTTGCACTGCTATATTGTTGACCATGATGCTCATCCCGTAAGGATTAAACTACTGAAATGAAAAGAATAATTGATAAGTCAATAATCAAACTTGTGGGTCTTCCTTCGAGTTAGAATTATACTAGGTCACGCATTGACGTGCCCCACCATTGTCTTTTCATGTAGTTGGAGCGGGAGGATGGAGTTAGAGCCGGGAGCATTGGTGTTAGCTGGAGTTGGGAGATGGTTCTGATAGTGGATGGGATGGTGAGGGGCAAGGAGTGAGACTTGTACTTCTGGTGTTTCTTTCTCGGGTAGACCTTTGTACATAGGGTATGGTGAGGATGATGATGATGTTGTTGTATAAATTGGAATTTGGATCTTGGAGATGTATATATTATGGTTTCTTCTTTAGTAGTTCAATATTCTCTTTTCCTAAGTTGTTCTATTTTTCTGTGATGTTTTGTGTGTTAGTTAGCTGTTGAGTTGAACACTACAGGTAATATTCCCAGCAGCACGCAGTGGCCTGCTAGTTTCTTTTGTATCCTCTCTCTTTTTCCCTTCGTAACACTCGCTGCTCTGAGAGAACCTGGAACGGATTCGTGCTTCCCGGGTATCCTGGGGAGCGTGATATTACATTTGGTGGCCCATGCAGGTCACCACACTGCGGCTGTGTAAGGGTAGTGCGTGTATTGTTCCGAGTGTAGTTTAGTCTTAAGGTGGGTAGGAGTTCAGCATTATGATAGAGCCCTGATATCAGAAGCTTGAGGTATAGAGCCTTGAGGGTAGACACTAGAGTGTTGATTGAGTAAGAATGTGTGTACATATCTATGTGGGTATGTATGTGTACATATACATTTATAACTCTATAAGTGTTGAATATGGCTTGTTGAGCATATTGATATGATATACTCATGTGCATATGACTATGGCATATGTACACATGATTATATGACTATGTGATTGTAGTTGAGGTATATGTGTAATAAATGGTTAACTTATGAGTAGTGTGTAAAATTTAGTTATATACTTGATTGAGATGCATGTAATGTATATATGTACTGTGTAGCGGCTATATACTGTATGTGATGCATGCACATGTAGAGTGTGCAGATGCATGTGTGGATCTTCGAGTTCCACCCATGTATGTGTGTATATGTCTTAAGAGTTTTAGTGTCATGTGTTGATATATGTGATGAGTATATGATACCTGTATGTCTATAAGCTGGTACGCTTACATCTGTGTATGGACGAATATATTTTTGTATGGTTATCTATGTGCATTGATATTGATATAGTAGACATTGTGTGATGACACATCTGTGAATGTTGGATGGATACTTGTGTATATTGATATATGTGTATTATGTGACGACACACATGTGTATGTATGTAAGTATGTGTATATTGGATGTTATGTATATAATGGTATGTGTAGCTACGGACTACATGCTAGTACAGTTTGGGTAGCTTGACTGTATATATATATATATATATATATATATATATATATCTATTATACATTTGACAGTGTTTTTTGAATCCTAGGGCTGACTAGGACAAGATAAAAGACGGCTGAGATTTGATCTTCAAAGATCAATGGAAGGGTGGGGTCAGCTGTGCTGCGAGAAATGACGCCGCCTTCCCCCAGATAGGCCTGTGTGAAGAACTCGAGAGATCACCTTGCCTTCTGTGAGGACACTGTCTCAGCTTTAGTGTCCCAGCAAAATTTTTAGTAGCATATTTCGATAATTACCAAATTTATATTAATTTTTTTTATTTAGTTCATTGATCAGATGGACATACATATATGTTTACATTCATACATATAAATATCGGGTGGTGGAAGTTACAAGTTGAAAATAAAGGGTTTGCAATAGTAAACAACCAATTTCTAGAGCATGTAAGTTCATTACAACCGTAATTGAACCGTGCCTGCAGGCCTGGTTATGAATCTTTGTCCTATGTGTCAATTTTGTCCTACGTGTCTCTAAAAATGACTAGGACAATCTATTTATACACGGTTTTAAAACGCACTGTGGAAAACAAACGGTCTGGAATTAATGGGGGGAGGACACACGGTCCGGGCACGGGTATACTATATATATATATATGATAATAATGGCTATCATACGCCATATGAGATATGCTCTCATATGCCCTCTCATATTTATGTGGGCTTGTACTTGCTTGTACTTGGTTGGCATATGAAAGCCTATCTCATATGGCGTATGATAGCCATTATATATATATTTTTGGGGGTTATATATATATATATATATATATATATATATATATATATATATATATATATATATATATATATATATATATATATGAGGAATATGGGCCTGAGCTGATAGCGCATGAATTTTTCCTGCGCTGTCAGCGATTCCGGGCCTCTAAAACATTTATTTTAAATTTTTTTGCAGTATATTTTACAACTTGTTAACTAGCTACCCACTAATTTTCAAGCCAATCCAACACCGTTTGAGCCACCGTTCATCGATTTCAAAAAAAAAAGCTCTAGAATTCCGAACTGTCAGCGCAACATTTTTGAAATCGATGAACGGAGGCTCAAACGGTGTTGGATCGGCTTGAAAATTGGTGGGTAGCTAGTTAACAAGTATTAGAACATACTGCAAAAAACAAATTTAAAAAAATTGTTTTAGAGGCCCCGAATCGCTGACAGCGCAGGAAAAAATTCCTGCGCTGTCTGCTCAGGCCCATATATATATATATATATATATATATATATATATATATATATATAATGAACCGTGCCCGGGCACGGTTCATTTAAGATTTTCACCCACGAAACCTTTGTTCCCAAACATTATTTACACAGTCAAATTTGTGCGGAACAACAAATTCGGCGTAGAATAATAAATTCGGCGGGGGCGTCCTTGAGTCGGAACAACAAATTAGCATAAAAAATTTTAGCGGGCGCCTTCGGCTCGAAGGGTGGAAGTGCATAAGTGTGTGTGTGTGTGTGGTGTGTGGGTAAAAAGTGAAATGAGATGGTTTTTTTAGCAAAAAGGGGAAATAGGTGGTATTCTGCGCAAATGTAGTGATTGTGAGGGGTTTGAAAACAAAAGGAAAAAAGTGGTGGTTTTTCCAAACACTCATCTCAACCCTTCTTTTTCCAAGATTAAATCTTAGCCATTCTTCTATCAACCTCTTTATACATCAGCATGACATCAGCTTGTCCCAGTCAGCCCTAGGATTCAAAAATAGTTGTGTTTTAATATATATATATATACTAGTCATAACCCGTGCCTGTGGGCACGGTTCATTTAAGAGTTTCCCCCGCGAAATCTTTATTCCCAAACATTATTTACACAGTCAAATTTGTGCGGAACAATAAATTCGGCGTAGAACAATAAATTCGGCGAGGGCGCCCTTGATTCGGAACAACAAATTAACGTAAAAAAATTTAGCGGGCGCCTTCGACGCGAAGGGTGGAAGTGCATAAGTATGTGTGTGTGTGTGTATGGTGTGTAGGTAAAAAGTGAAATGAGAGGGTTTTTTTTAGCAAAAAGGGGAAATAGGTGGTACTCTGCGCAAATGTAGTGATTGTGGGGGGTTTGAAAACAAAAGGAAAAAAGTGGTGGTTTTTCCAAATACTCATCTCAACCCTTCTTTTACCAAGATTAAATCCTAGCCATTCTTTTATCAACCGCTTTATATATCAGCATGACATCAGCTTGTCCCAGTCAGCCCTAGGATTCAAAAATAGTTGTGTTTTAATATATATATATATATATATATATATATATATATATATATATATATATATATATATATATATATATATATATGACTATTGTGGCAGTATGTACGTAGGATATGTAAAAGTGGTTATATATCGCATATGAGGGAAACATATTATGTTTGTGCACTCTTTTGTGTATTGTATGTGGTGTATGTGCATATCTGTGTGAGGCAGTAGGTGCATTGCTATGGATGTGAGGTTATGTGTAGATTTATTTATAGTTATGATTGTGGGCCCTATGTGACTTGATCATGCATGTGTTAGTAAGTGCATGCAGGTGTATGTCTGGATGTGACTAAATATTGTGTGTACGTAGATATTTATGTGCATATAATTGTGAGTGAATTTATATGGCTAAGTATTGAGTGTATGGGGGTCCGATGTACATACGGTGTGACACCGTGATGGTGACACTGTTTGTCAAGTTACAATGTGTAGATTGATGTGTATAGTTGTGTATGCAGGCAGAATATAACTTGTTTATACTTGAATGTATCGTGATATATATGAAAGCATACCATGACATGTCATGGGTATAAGTGCCTTATGTATTGTGATATGGATATGATGTGATGTCATATGCATATAAGTATGAGTAGTGATCTGGATACATATAATGATACATATAGAGATCCAATTGTGGTGTGTGTTGTATCTATTAATGTGTATAAATGTGTTTACATGTTTATGTGAAGGACGTCTATGTAGATATATGTAGTGAGTGCACATAGTGATGTGGATGTGCTACTAAATGAATAGTAGGATGTATCTGTGATATGTATATGATACAGATGTGTATGGATGATAGTGAAGCACATATTGTATATAAGTGTGGTGTAGGTATGTATTCTTGTTTGTACTTCATGGGTAGTAAGACCATCATACATATCTAACCTTTGACGGGGCTCACACCTTTGAAAGTCCGAGGACGGACTTGATTCTTAAGGTGGGTAGAATGTAATGGCCCAGAGTGCCATGTACGTAGGACCTATATGTTTGTATGCTTTATAGTGTGTATCTACTTGAACGTATGTATGTAGTGTGTATAGCATATCTCTGTTGTCTGTCTACTTGTATGTTTTGGTGGATGACTTAAGTGATATATGGTGTCACATTGGTGATTGCCAGTCTCTATTGGTTGCCTACTTGGATGGATTATTGGGTGTATTATTATTGAGAGTGTATCCTTATCATTATTCTTAAGTGTATCCTTATTATTATTTGTATCATTGTTAGAATTATAATTATGACTATCCTTATTTGATTATAATGGGGTGTGTATGTTGGTGTAGGGGTGTGTCTTAGTATTGGGTGTGTGCTTAGTATTGGGAAGTTAGTAGAGAAGTGGAGTTGTGTGTTAAGAGAAGTGGGTGTGTATGGAAGAAATATGGAATGGCATGCCCTTGTAATTAGCATCAAAGTTGGAGGGCTTTTATGGAGTGGATTTATGCACAACCCTACTTAGTCTAAGAGGTAGAAGTGTATAAAGAAAGAATAGCCTAAAACTCTCTAAACTCTTCCACAAGATTCTACAACTCTCTCATTCTTTCTCCAAGATACTCTTCATAATTTCCCTTCTCTCCTCACTCATTCCACCAGGCCCTAGGCTGAATTTCTCCCACGGGTTAACAAATGAAGGGAAAGAGAAAAAAAAATAAAGAAGAAGAGAAAAGGGGAGAGAAGAAGAAGAGAAAGATCAAAGGAAAAGAAGAAGAAGAGGAAGAGGATTCTTGAAGAAGGAGAAGCCATAGGGTAGAGGGCTTCCCCCTCTCCTCTCATCACCTTTAAGGTAGAACTCTAACTTGTAGGAATCCCTCACTTATCTCATGTCATTTGTACTTGCCCATTTCCTTGTAAAAGGTGTTGATGTTCTGTTTTCATATTCTTCCTACAGAATTGATCTGTGTTCATTTGCATTTACTGCTCAGTGTCGATTGGAATTAAAATTTGAAAATATTATACACTTGTAGATCTTGAAATTCTACCCCATGTTTATATATAATATACCATAAGTTCAGTTCAGTAATTAGGAGTAAAAATTCTATCTTTCGAACATGTCTGAATTTCATTCAGTCTGGGCACAGTTTGGTAAAATTAATCTCAGTCCCTGTACACTCCATAGAAATTAGTGTTCTTGGTCTCGTTATAAAGTTAACAACCTTTTCTACAACTTTTTCCTGGTGCATGTTTTCGAGATTCTAACTGAAACATGACTTAAAATAACAATTGTTACATCCCTCAGAATCTGTCTGAACAATAGTTTCAACAGGTCTCACTAAATAATTCACCATAAATCGGATACTGCACTTGATTTTTTGAAATTCGGTGGGTGTATGTAAAACTAGCATATCTACAACTTTCATTTATTAAGTTTTATCAAATTCAAAGTAGAAATAGGTGAAATGGCCACTAATCTGTACTTCCCTGCCTTTTTCTGCAACATGAAGTATTGTAGGGAGTTCGATCTATTTGGCATGTTCTTTGTCATAGTAGTAGTTGTCATCTTAGCCTTCATTTCTCATTGTAAGTTAGTTCACATGTGCCGTTGCATTAACTCCCATTGTATGCTCTATTCTTGTTAAGATGCCCTGTGTAATATGTTTTATTTATGCAAAGGGTTCTCTTTTACTAATATCATGAAAGTTGTTTACTTGATGCTAAATGCTTGCCTTAATGTTCCTTTAATTAAGCCTTGATCGTTATCCCATTTCTTACAAAGAGCTCTCCTTTTCCATTCGAGTGAAAGACTTTATTCAAGTCTCATATGCAAGCTATAATTTCGTATCTCACATGAAATTGATGTAATGTTCTTGGTTGTAAATTGTTTCTCTTATGTGGAAAATGAGCAAAGCCATCCCTAGCAACTTTCGGCCATGGGCCTATTTGGCACTTGTGATGTTGTATGAGAAAAAGAGAGGTGGGAAGATGGAGAAAGTGAAGGAAATGAATAATTTGATTATGGAAACATTCCTCTTATGTTGCTTTTCGTATGCTCTTGGTTGTAGTTCTTTTACCTCAATTGCTAAGGTGTTTTATTTTATCTCACATGAAATTGATATAATGAAAATGACTAAGTCCTCTTAAAGGAGGGTGACACGGGGTTTGGGGGAACCAAAGTAGTAGGTGGACATAAGGGATGGACCGTTTGTGGTTTGCACTCTTGACATAGCCCATGAGGCGGGGAGTGGCGGATAAAAGGATGAATGAGGAAAGGACTCCTTTGTTAACAACATTGCACGCTTGGCTCAGTCCATAGCATGTTTGGGGGAGTTCTAGTTCCACCCCAACTGGGGAGAAGGTCCAGTCCCAAAAGGGTCCTACCCACTACCTAGGTTCCAAAATGCTAACCAATGAATTAATTGATAATCATCATTATTTTGTAGCATTGGTAAATGTTGTTTACTTGTGTTTTCTTTACTTGTAGTTCTTTTAAGTCGTATACCATTGTTATACACCTTACCTGTTGCACGTGTACCTTGTCCACACTTGTGTAGCTGTAGTTCTTTAAATTACTGCCATAGTTCTCTTATGTCAAGCCTTTATGCCTGTTACCTATAGTTTATGATTACACTACCTCGCTGTTGCACTGCTATATTGTTGACCATGATGCTCACCCCGTAAGGAATAAACTACTGAAATGAAAAGAATAATTGATAAGTCAATAATCAAACCTCAGTCGGTAGTTGTAGATAATAGTAAATCTTTTGTTTGAAGTAGATGCGCAACGAACCATCTAGCAGAACGAACCATCTAGCCGATAATACTAAACCTCAGTCGGATTAAATCTTTTGTACAACGAACCATCTAGCAGAACGAATTGATATGCTTCCATTCTTGCTTCGTGCCTCTTACTGGGTCAGTCGGCTTTTTCCACGTGTTCAGGTAGCGGATTATGTGATCCATCCAAGTGATTTCTTGGTTGAGGCTTAGTAGCTCCTACTCCAGCACACTAGGGTGTAGTAGATGTTGTACGTACACTGTTTAACCGAGTCTTGCGGGGAAGATGACTTGAGCTTTGACAGGGCATCGGCTCGGTGATTCTTCGACCTTGGCACATGATGGATTTCTATACGTCTGAACTTGGCGAGCTCCGCTTTAGCAACTTGCATGTAACTCTGCATTGAGTCTTTGCGGGCCTCGAAGCTTCCGTTTAGTTGGTGGACGAGTAGGATGGAATTGCTGAGTAGTTGGACCACTTTTGCTCTTAGGGCTCGAGCTAATCGGAGTCCGTTGATGGTCGCTTCATACTCAGCGCCATTATTTGTGTTTTGGAAATCGAAGCGGAGAGCGTACTCGAATATATTGCCCGCTGACATTTGGACAATTATTCCGGCCCCGCTCCCGGCTTGAGTGGCCGAGCTGTCAACTTGTACAATCTAGATTCCCTCATCTTCAATTGTATCAGTTGGCGAATTGATATCTGTGGAGGGTGAGGGGGCAGCTTCAGGTAGTGTGCTAGTGACACACACCTCTTCCTTCGGGCCGTCATTGTAAGTGAGTTTGACAATGAAGTCGGCAAGAGCATGTCCCTTGTGGCGGTCCTCAGCTTGAACTGGATGTCGAATTCACTCAGCTCGACTCCCCATTTCGTTATTCTCCCGAAACGATCCAGCCTCTTTAGGGTTTGTTCCAAAGGAGTCCCGGTGAGGACCAAGATGGTGTGCGCTTGGAAGTAGGGTCACAACCTCCTCGAAGATTGGATCAGCGCAAAAACCATCTTTTCTATCCTTGAGTAGTTTATCTTCACGCCTCGGAGAACTTGACTGACGTAGTTGATGGGTCGTTGCACTTCTGAGTCTTCTTGACGAGCGCCGAGCTTACGACCTCCATGGTAGCGGCCAGATAGATGATGAGTTGGTCATCTTTATCTGGCTTGGTCAAGAGTGGTGGGCTGCAGAGGTACTCCTTTAACTCGGAGAATGCTTTCTTTTAGTCTGCGTCCCACTCGATGATTCTCTTGCCATTCGATGCGGAGGCTATCGCCTTTCTCAACACTTTGAAGAAAGGCAACGACCTCTCGGCTGACTTAGACAAGAATCAGCCTAAAGCAGCAATTCTTTCATTCAGCCTTTGGAGTTCTCTGAGGGTCGAAGGCTCCTTCATCGTAACGATCGCAGTGATCTTGTCGGGGTTGGCCTCAATCCCTCGATTTGTCAGCATGAAACCGAGGAACTTTCCAAATCGAACCCCAAAGGTACATTTGGCAGGGTTCAGTCGAAGCTTGAATCATCGGACCTGTGCGAATATCTCTCGGAGATCTGCAATGTGATCCGTCGGCTTCTTCAACTTGACCAGCATGTCATCAACGTAGACTTCTAGGTTTCTCCCGATTTGAGCTTCGAAAACTCCGTTCATCATGCGCTAGTACGTGGCCCCTGCATTCTCCAAACCAAATGGCATTTTGGTGTAATAGAAAATATCTCGATCAATGATGAAAGAAGTCTTCTCTTCATCCTCTGGTGCCATCTGGATCTGATTATATCCTGAGAATGCGTCCATGAAGCTGAGGAGCGTAGCCTGAAGCACTGTCGACCAGATGGTCGATTCGTGGCAGGGGTAACTATCCTTCGGGCACGCTTTGTTGAGATCAGTAAATTCGACATATATCTGCCATTTGTCGTTCACCTCCTTCACCATCATGACATTCGAGAGCCAGTCAGGATATTTGACTTCTCGAATGAAGCCTGCTTCCAGAAGCCGGTCCACATCCTCGATCGCAGCCTTCATCTTTTCTCCTCACATATTTCTCTTCTTTTGCTTCATGAGCTTAGAAGTCGGGTTGACCTCCAGCTTATGGGATATCACCTCGGGGTCGATGTTGGGCATATCCTTCAGGGACCAGGCGAAAATGTCTGCATGCTCTCTCAGAAGAGCGATCAATTGTTCCCTTAGGTCGAAAGGGAGCATTGATCAATATAAACAATTTTCCCTTCTTCTTCGGAGATCTGTATGTTCTCCGTCTCTTCGACGGATGTGGGCCGTTGATCTTTGCCTTCGAGATTGACTGGGTCCACCTTTCCAACCCTTCTCAAAGCGGTGGACAGTGTATAGCACGACCACGCCTGCTTCTGATTTCCTTTTGATTTCCCGACTCCCTCGGGGGTCTGTAATTTGATCATCTGATGGAAAGTCAAGACCACCGCTTCTGTAGCGTTCA
Source organism: Scilla litardierei (assembly GCA_030789695.1). Taxonomy (NCBI): domain Eukaryota; kingdom Viridiplantae; phylum Streptophyta; class Magnoliopsida; order Asparagales; family Asparagaceae; genus Scilla; species Scilla litardierei. The sequence continues at coordinate 136,243,259 of CM061137.1, read as the reverse complement.
GTAGTGGTCTCCTTGTTGGAAGCAACGATCTAGGATCTTAGTTTGATGATGATAAACGTGTCGTGATATCTAATGTGTGTGCTTAGTGTGTTTCAGGCTTGGCTACACAATATACTTTCGATATTTGGCGGAATTGCTATTCGTATAGCATATTGGGAGAGAGGGAGTGAGTGTGCACAAAGAAGTTTGACTTGGCCAATAGGGATCAAAGTTGGACTTGGTCCAACATGAAGAGATGGAGCCAAATCCTATTTGGTTATTGGAATTTATCCTATGGCTATACAAACTTCTTAGCCAATACCAACTCCTAGTAAAATTCAAATTCACAATTTGTATTTTCAATCTCAATTGCCATGGAGATCTAATTCTAAATTCGTATTTTAAATCCTATTCAAATCCTACTTGATTTCCCATTCAAAGATGGCCTCAAATCTTTCCTAAATACTAGGGATCCTATCTTTGACAATTCATCTCATATACTCTATATAAGCCATCCCCTCAACCCTAATGTTTGTGCGCGGCCGTAACACAAAATTGAGCAACAACTTTTGGCAGCCACAAAATTGATAGTACGGCTAATACAAAAATTAAAAAGTGCGGCACAAGCTACAAAGCCAAAAGATCTACCATTGTGAAAGCTTCATCTAAATCACATTGTCATACGCAATATTAAGCCTAACTTCACAAATCATCAAGGCAAAAAGCTACGCACTCCACCATCTTCACAAGTTCCAAGGGAATCAAAGCTTCATGCAATCAACCCAACTTCCCAAAGCTGCCTCTTCGGCGTCTTCTTCAAGCTTCACCGAAGATCATCCTCGCCGCCGCCAGAGATCCGAGCCATCTCTTACCGTTGCCTGAAGTCAACGAACCACTCGCCGCTGTGACGTCGCCATCGTTGTCATCGCTGCTGTGAAGCCATCACCGGAGAGCATGTTCGTGTCATCGTCGTCGCAGAGATCTCGCAGCCTGCTGCAACTCAAAGTCACCGCTGCTCGCTGTCGTTGAATTCTGAGCGCCTTGTGTTGAGGCCATCGCCGTCATTTGTCGTCGCCATCGTGTGCAGAAGCCGCCGCCATCGATTGGAGAAGATCACCACTGCTACACGCCATCAGGTTCGAAGATGATGCCGCTGCCCGAAGTCGCCGTGGAGTGAACGCAGGCGCCTTTCGCTGTCGCCGAAGTCAGAGCGCCGTCTGTCGAAGCCTCTCGCCGCTAGCCACACCGTCATCGAGAAGCTGTCATCGCTGCTGAACGAATCATCGAAGGGCTGTCGAAGCTGAGAAGTAAACCGCCGCCGTTCGTCTTGAAGACGCTGCACCAACCGGAGGCAATCGCCGTCGCTGTAGACTTGTCGTCGCCGTTGTCATTGAAAGTACGTCGTGTAGCCAAGTATTCAAGAATATTTCAAGCTCCCCCTTCAACGTATTCAAGTATATTTCAAGCTCCCCCTTCTCTCATGCTCCCCCTTCAACATGCCAAATATCGACAAATCCGACAAATCTGGTCTTTCTCCCCCTTTGTAATCACCAAAAGTGGATTAATGAAGTCACAAAAATATTCCATGCAAAAATAGACCATTATTAAATGTAGCGAGCAATTAGCATGAGTTTTCCAAAGAATAGACAATTCAAGCTCATAGAATTTCATAACACGACTTCTCCACCTTTGTTTAAGTGTAATGATATAGACAATAAAGTACAAGAGGAGATTCAATTTTAGAAAATCAACCAAATCAATCCCAACTTCCCAAAGCTGCCTCTTCGGCGTCTTCTTCAAGCTTCACCGAAGATCATCCTCGTCGCCGCCAGAGATCCGAGCCATCTCTTGCCGTTGCCTGAAGTCAACGAACCACTCGCCGCTGTGACGTCGCCATCGTTGTCATCGCTGCTGTGAAGCCATCACCGGAGAGCATGTTTGTGTCATCGTCGTCGCAGAGATCTCGCAGCCTGCTGCAACTCAAAGTCACCGCTTGCTCGCTGTCGTTGAAGTCCGAGCGCCTTGTGTTGAGGCCATCGCCGTCGTTTGTCGTCGCCATCGTGTGCAGAAGCCGCCGCCATCGATTGGAGAAGATCACCACTGCTGCACGCCATCAGGTTCGAAGACGATGCCGCTGCCCGAAGTCGCCGTGGAGTGAACGCAGGAGCCTTTCGCTGTCGCCGAAGTCGGAGCGCCGTCTGTCGAAGCCTCTCGCCGCTAGCCACACCGTCATCGAGAAGCTGTCATCGCCGCTGAACAAATCATCGAAGGGCTGTCGAAGCTGAGAAGTAAACCGCCGCCGTTCGTCTTGAAGACGCTGCACCAACCGGAGGCAATCGCCGTCGCTGTAGACTTGTCGTCGCCGTTGTCATTGAAAGTACGTCGCCGGAGAAAAAGAAGGGTCGGTGCGAAGACGCCTACGTCGTCGCACTACTGTCGGAAATCGGTGCTGGCCTTACTGTCACCGTCGTCGTGATTACCCGCCGTACAAAGTCGCCGTCATCGCCATCGAGTCGTTCGAAGAAGCAGCGTCATTTCCCGACTGCATGCCCTAATAGGCGAACTACGAGATGACGTGGACGAAGAGCAGCTTGCGGATGAATCCGAAAGCAACGGCTTAGATTAAAATCGAACAAAAGCAAAGGAGTTGTGGGCGCTGACGTGGCGAGGATTTAAAAGGGTATTGCTTTGCGCACCGACCAAGATTAAAATCGATTTGAACTGTTTTACCGAGCACACCGACAACCAAGTTTAAAGGGATTACTGAGCGCACAGACCATCCAGTTTATAAGGACTTGAGCTGAAATTGCTTTATGCACAGACCAGTGCATATCTTGACATCCAAGAGTCGGATTGAGACACCGTTTGCGTCAGATTGGAGCTGACGACGTGCTGATTGACAGAGACGCCTACACGGACACAAACTGAGCATTCCTAAACCCTTAAACTCTTTTATTTGTGTCTTAGTGTAACGTTCTCTGTAGGGGAAACTTTTACCTGTTTTTGGTGACCATTTTGGGACTTGTCTAGTTGGGACTAGACAAGTGGGACCCAGCTAGTTTGGGACTAGCTGGTAGAAAGCTTTGCTAGGATTGATAGTGAGAGAAAACACTGTGTGTGGGGTACTGAGAGCCTGGCGAGTGTAGAGACATAGAGGGTGCTCTGAGCGTGCTCTAACTTGTGGTTTTGTACCTATTGCGCTATTCAATACTATTTCTTCTTTGGGGGCTGGAGTAGGTCGTTGGGACGACCGAACCAGGGTAAATCTGCTGTGTACTCTGTGTCTGCATTTTATTTACTCTGGTTGTACTATAACTGCGTGTGCTTATTCGTGGGTTGCACGAATTATTTTTTAAAAGCCTATTCACCCCCCTCTAGGCTAGGATCCAGATCCAACACTCCTATGATCCAGTTGTATGCCGAGTTGATCTTTACCACCATGAAACTGGTCAGGCGAGTGACTTGTCGCGAATACGTGCCAAGGGTCACCGGAAGGGTGATGATGCCTGCTATTGGGGTAGAGTGTCCGTTGAATCCCACCAGGGGCCTCGAATAGGGCGTCAAATCTGTGGAGGACAACCTCATTCTCTCCAACGTGGTGAAGAAGAGTATATCGCACGAGCTTCTGGTGTCGACAAGAAACCTCTTTACGGTGATCTCATCGATGGCAGCCGTGATGACGACGACATCATCATGCGGTAGTTCCACACCATCTAGATCTTCATCTGAGAAGGAGATAGGAGGTGTAAAATCTCTGGGGCGCTTCCTCCCCACAGATACTGTCATCAACCTTCCGGCGTAGGAGCTTTTGAACGAAGTTGACAGCTCCGGGTGTGGTGGACCTTCCACTATCATGTTGATGAAGCCGGTGCTGAGAGGTGTCGAGGCATCCCCGGAGGATGTTGATGGGTGAGTCGACATGGTCGAGGTATTTCGTCGATCAGGATGTCGAATCGTGGTTTCCCACAGACGGCACCAAACTGTTAAGGTCAAAAATGAACGAGACAGTTGTCAAGCTGTCGTGGGCCCCTCGTGCTGAGTCGGAGCCTCGTCAGCAGGTGAGGTGGTACCCTAGGTTGGTAGAACCAGGGTCGGATGATAGATGTTGGACGAGATGCGGTGCTTGATCGACCCTCGAACAGCTTGTACGTCGATCATTCAAGGTTGGGAAGCTCGAAAACGACCCTCGTGGATGATGGCAACTCGTCGATCTATACCACAAAGACACGTTAGGGGGGTCATATCTGGGTCCCGACCCAAATCCCCTCCAATGCTTAAGTTAGTACGGGAACTTAAGGATGAGAGGGAGCTTGAAGCAGCTGAGATCGATCCACAGAGGTTCGTCTTAGGTCTGACGTCGCACATTCTATAATGTAAGAAATATCAATTGAAGGAGTAGAGTCTATGTCTTAGATCTCGTACATTGGGAATTGGAACCCCTTTACCTTTATCCTTTCGGGTATTTATATGCAACTCTCTATTGATTGCGTGTAACCGTTCTCTCAATGATTTGGGGCGCGATCTTCTCGGGATTCAAGATAACGGTTGCCCATTTATTCGACCACACTAACTTCCCCTTGAATATCAGCGCAAGCCTAACAGTCGAACGACCCGTTCGCTTATCTTGGTAATACTCCACTTTGAACGACGGGTATCGGGTTGTTGGCGTCAAATGGGTCGGGTACACAAATACTCCAGCATGATCTGTACCGTGTACTAACAATAGTATAGCATGATTTAGAGACTAAATGCTTGGTTCAAGGATGGACATCAAGAGGAGCAATGCCAAGGCTTGGACTCGAGTGGTGCCAAAGCTTGGAGGTGATGGAGAGCATCAAGGTTGAAGCTATAGACTCTAAAAGAAGAAATGTAATCCATGTATTATTTCATTTATTGCTTTTCTCTTTTTGAGTCTAGGTTTAATGTAATGCCTTGATAGATGGTCTACTTATTCATGCATATGCATATAACCATCTTAGTGAGCCTTAGGATTATCATAGAATCCAACCCAATAGGTTCATCATGCCAAATAACTCTACTGGAGTTTTTGGCTCTCCATCAGTCGACTGATGAAGGCATGATAGGTGCATGCCCAGCCTTCTATAGTCGACTGGTATGCACAGCTTAAGTCAACTTATTTCTTGACTCTTCTTGAGCTTTTCGCCTCAGTCGACTGAAGTTCATTTTACAGTCGCATGTCTTCCAACATGCGCCTGGGAATTGATCTACAATCGTCTCAGCGCAACTTGCATTTTCTGGGCTTCATCCTAATTTGCAAGTCTGTCGACTGATGAAGTATTTACAGTCGCCTGTATAATTACAGTCACCTGTGAAATGGTCATCTATCGTCTGAAGGCGCTAGTACGAAAGTTGCATTTTCCAGCTCCGTTTCCATCCCAAGTGACAGTCGCGTGCTGAAGGATATTAAGGCGACTGCATATTATACATGCGCATGTGTAGGCTTCTACAGTCGCCTGACCTGACTCAGATTATGGCCGATGGGAATTTTATAGCCGTTGATCGGTCGACTGTCAGTTGTTCATCAGTCGACTGTTTGTGCCATTGATGCGTCCGAAACTAACTCCGAAACGATGTCGTTTACCGCAAGCGCATGGTATAGTGGCAATCGGGTATCGAACACGGAGAAGCGGTGCTATACTACCTATCTACTCCTAGGCTGAGCTAGAATTGCGGGTTTATTGGTGGATGTGGAGTATGGAGGGTCGTAATGGTGATGGATGCGAAGGTTGTGTCACTCAACGTCGTAAATAGGGGATTCCACACAAAGAAAGAAAGAAATAAAATATAAAAGATTAGGGCTTTAGGACTCGCCGCTAGGACCGTCAGACGTCGATGCTCGGTTGAGACTTCTACGTTGCATTGGTTTAATGGGGATGGTCTCTCATTGACGCAATGGCGGTAGCCGTCAATGTAGTGATATAGTTCGTCGGTGAATCCCCTCAAGGCATGAGCCGGGCATGGTCACGAGCCATGGTTGAATCCACTAACTCCCTAATTAAATCCGTAGGATACTCCTTAAGCTAATCGATTCCACCGACCGTGGGCACGATCTCAGTACGAGTTCTCCTAGGGATTTTGCTAGATCAACCAAAATACAACTCCATTTATATCCAATGCACCATAAAAATCCCAACTTTGCATCTAAATCCTAAGATCCATGGGCTAATCCCTTAGCCCTAGAAAAGATTACTCAAGCATAGCAATAGCAATAGATAATAGAACGCACAAAGATTTCATTGCATGCATCAAAAAGGGATAAACAATAAGAAATCACAAAGAAAATAATAATAGAATTAAAAAGGGCAAAAGTACTTATCTTGATACAAAGGAGGGGCCTAGGGCATGGCCTAACTCCCTAAAAGATTGTCGCCGAAAAAACCCTAAAAAAGATCTAAAAACTCTTCTATCAAAACTCCCTTAAAATCCCTCTAAAAATCCCCCCTTTGACGGCTGCTCAATATCCCCCCAAACCCTCCAAATCGTCCCCAAAAATCCGGACGCAGTTTAAAGATTGGGCCCACGGTGACTTGGTCCGAGCAGGAAGCTGCTCGGTCGAGTACGTCAGTGAGTCGGGATCAATCCCCCAAAACGTCGCTCTGTCTGCTCGGACCGAGTAGGGTTTGCTCGGTCCGAGTAGGTAGCTGCTCGGTCTAGTAATAGGCTGCTCGGTCGAGTACGTCAGTGAGTCGGGCTTCTCCAAAATATGCCGTTCTGCCTACACGACCTGAGTAGGCATTGCTCGGTCGAGTAGGAGGTTGCTCGGACCGAGCAGCCAACTGCTCGATCGAGTAGTGGTCGAACAGCAGCATTTGACAGATTTCAGCATAATTTTCAGCACTGCAGCATCAGCTTACAGAAATTCTCCAGGGCTCATCCGACCTCCGATTGGCACGTTCTTAGTGGAGTTGGAACCATCTTGAAGTCTACTATCTGGGAAAAATACCAGAAAAATACTGAAAAATCTCAGGTGATAGCAGATTTTAAAAGAGTCCACGGCTGTCCTGTTTTCAGCACTTCGGGTCGCTCGATTCCTTCACCGCATCATAGCTCGATCGAGCGACATTCTCTCTTGCCCCTTCCTTACTCCAGTATTCTTCTTTGGCACCTCGAGCATGTCATCATGAGTCTTATTGGTACTCTCATTTCGTCGATCGTCTTATTGACTCCAAATTGCTCCAATATCGCCCCAAATCCTTGAAATGGACATAAACGCTCCGAAAGTCATATTATTCCAAATAATAGTGTAAAAGTGTATGAAATATGTAAATGAACAATCATTTTGACGTGTAATCATTTAGATAAAATGTGAAATATAATGACACATCAAAATCCCCCAAGCTTACCTCTTACTCGTCCTCGAGGAAAACTAGTAAGAAGCGAACACGGGAGATGGATACAATGGAGATGCGAGGCGGTGGCATGTAATGGAGACAAGGGGTTCAATCTTAAATTCAAAAAAATACAAGAACCCAAGATATGCAAGATCTCGTGAACACACGTCAATATGAAATTAGAACACATATACACAACAAATACTTAAGTCTCACTCGAATTAAAATAACGTGGATTTAAATAAATAAAATGAACTTGATAAGCAATAAAAAGAGATTAGCGTTATATCATATCATAGTTTATCATGCAATATACTAAGTTCATAGAAATGAAACCAATGTTCACAACTCATTCTCTAAGTAGTATAGTATGTCATGATCAAACATTTTCAAGCATGCGCAGTATTTTGTTATACTTCATGAAATGAATTTAGCAAATTCAATCAAGGTGAGGCATCACCACACTACAACCATTTCAAGACTCCTAGAACCCATCAACTTTGCCAAGTCTTTGTTCTATACAGAAATGGAGATAAGGATATGGGATTTTTGTAGTTTTATATTGTTTTTGGCTATATGAATATTTCATATGCATTTTTCTTTCTTTGTATACACGAGATAACTCAATATATACAAGAAGCGGCCTATGCATCCCAGACCAGACGGTCTGAGGGCATTGGGTTACGAAGAACCCCTAGAGCCTTTTATTAAGGATATTTGTTTGATTTTTGCATTATTTGGATTTTTGCAAACTCGCGTAAACGCGATGGAATGCAAAATATGATCAAAGATCATTTATTGGCTATTCACAAAAGAAAAATAAAAAGCATAGAATCTAGACATGGCTCGGTTTCAGGAATCTTACTCATCATTACTTTGGTTGTCGTGGGGTTATCCTATCTCTTTTGTATCACTAAACATCCATGAAGCAATAGAGTTATCAATCAAATCATGCAGGAGTTAAATGATTTTCAGATTTGATTCATTCATTTTTAGCTTAACTGTTTCGAGAATGTGGTTGTGAAACTCTGAATTCTACTATGAAAAAGCATATTAACAAAGATACACTAATCAAGGAATCAAACTCTAATCTAACAGATATCAGAGTTCATAAAAAAAATAAATCCACGATATTTCATAGAAAATGAAGCATATGAGACATAACTATAAGAGTGAACATGGTTCATATGGAAAATACGAAGTGTGTTTCACGATGAAGGAAAGTGCATGCACTATGCACTCCCCCAAGCTTAAACATCACATTGTCCTCAATGTGTGAATGATATAAATAGAAGACACCGACAAGATAGGGGAGCCACTCAACAAAATAGTTTCTCTCCCCCAAGCTTAAACAACACATAAAAATTGGGGGGAGAGGCAAAATAAGCGCCAATATAGGGGTGCAAAAGATAATTGAGCCATCATATGGCGTGAATTTATTAAACTAAGAAAGAATATAAAATCTTATACGGTCCTCTCGCTGTCGAGAGGATTCGTGTTTATTGAAATCATAAAATATTACACTACTAGATTGGTCCACATGTAGCAAAAGGCGGGTCCAATATCTTTGCCGGTGCAGGCAGCTGCTCTATCTGCAATTTTCGTGGCTCCGCCAGGTGTGTATCTCTACGGAATCCATCAGATTCCAACAATGCGGCTCCCAGCATCTCTCCAAGGACTCCACCTGTACCCTGGAAGAGATAAGCCGCATCAATCTGATGTGGAATATCTTTCCCCAAAATAAAATTTTTCCAAAGAAGATCATCAAAAGAAATATGGAAAGTAAAAATAGGTAGACGATACTTCCCTGAAAATACATCTCCGCTCTCATGTACCACGACAGGCGGTTCCTTGTCGTTCGTCTCAGGCTCTTCAGGCAGCTCTGGCATATGAGTATGGGTCTCATCAGGCGAATCCTTATCGTTGTCAATGGAAGGATGAGGTGGCTACGGAAGCTCAACTGAAGGTGGGCAACACTCGGGATCCTTATGAATATCTGTGTCCTCATCCCAATGCATGACCTCCTCGATGACAAGCTCTGGTTCCGTGGGTATGGAAGTGAATGTGTCGCCCTTAGATGCATCGTGTATGTCAGCCACTGTCTCCTCAGATGTGGAAGTATTAATGTCCTCAGTCTCTCCATTGAGCTCATAATATAAAAGGCACTTGTTGATTTCGGCCATATCTTTCTGCCATCAATCATGTGACTCATTCAGCATAACACTGACATCCGTGCTCTCCTCTACCGATGCCATGAATGCATTGAGTGTCAAATTGAGAGGATGTCAGGACTTAAGAGACAGACGCGACTTTCGTAGGGCATATGTCCCTCCTTGTCACAAGACTCGCAATAGGCATAGCACTCTGAATATTGATCATATCCTTCCATCTGATAGTATGGGTCCTGTGAGTAATATTCGCATTCTTCCATTGGAGCCTCATACTGTGCCGAATAATCATTGCCTGAATAATGCCAAGATTACTCCATTGTACCTGAATAGTCAAAAACAACAACCTGGAAAAGATATCAATGATACAAGAAGATAGAGATAAAGATAAAGCAGGTGGTGGGAAAAATTTATCTCTGTTTTTTTATTTTGATTTGTTTTTTATACGCAATCTAATCAACCTAATTGTGGTAAATAGATAATATGGCGGAACGCCTCCCCGGCAACGGCGCCATAAACTTGATGCGTCCGGAATGTAACCCTAGACCGACCTAGTAATGGTGCAAATTACACGGAGATAAATCCCCGGCAACGGCGCCATAAACTTGATGCGTCCGGAACTAACTCTGAAACGATGTCGTTTACCGCAGGCGCACGGTATAGTGGCAAGCGGGTATCGAACACAGGAAAGCGGTGCTATACTACCTATCTACTCCTACGTTAAGTTAGAATTGCGGGTTTATTGGTGGATGTGGAGTATGGAGGGTCATAATGGTGATGGATGCGAAGGTTGTGTCACTCAACGTCGTAAATAGGGGATTCCACACAAAGAAAGAAAGAAATAAAATATAAAAGATTAGGGCTTTAGGACTCGCCGCTAGGACCGTCGGACGTCGATGCTCGGTTGAGACTTCTACGTTGCATTGGTTTAATGGGGATGGTCTCTCATTGACGCAATGGCGGTAGCCGTCAATGTAGTAATATAGTTCGTCGGTGGATCCCCTCAAGGCATGAGCCGGGCATGGTCACGAGCCATGGTTGAATCCACTAACTCCCTAATTAAATCCGTAGGATACTCCTTAAGCTAATCGATTCCACCGACTGTGGGCACGATCTCAGTACGAGTTCTCCTAGGGATTTTGCTAGATCAACCAAAATACAACTCCATTTATATCCAATGCACCATAAAAATCCCAACTTTGCATCTAAATCCTAAGATCCATGGGCTAATCCCTTAGTCCTAGAAAAGATTACTCAAGCATAGCAATAGCAATAGATAATAGAACGCACAAAGATTTCATTGCATGCATCAAAAAGGGATAAACAATAAGAAATCACAAAGAAAATAATAATAGAATTAAAAAGGGCAAAAGTACTTATCTTGATACAAAGGAGGGGCCTAGGGCATGGCCTAACTCCCCAAAAGATCGTTGCCGAAAAACCCCTAAAAGAGATCTAAAAACTCTTCTCTCAAAACTCCCTTAAAATCCCTCTAAAAATCTCCCCTTTGATGGCTGCTCAATATCCCCCAAAAACCCTCCAAATCGTCCCCAAAAATCTGGACGCAGTTTAAAGATTGGGCACACGGTGACTCGGTCTGAGCAGGAAGCTGCTCGGTCGAGTACGTCAGTGAGTCGGGATCAATTGCCCAAAACGTCGCTCTGTCTGCTCGGACCGAGTAGGGTCTGCTCGGTTCGAGTAGGTAGTTGCTCGGTCGAGTAATAGGCTGCTCGGCCGAGTACGTCAGTGAGTCGGGCTTCTCTAAAATATGCCGCTCTGCCTACACGGCCCGAGCAGGCATTGCTCGGTCGAGTAGGAGGTTGCTCGGACCGAGCAGCCAACTGATCGATCGAGTAGTGGTCGAACAGCAGCATTTGACAGATTTCAGCACAATTTTCAGCACTGCAGCATCATCTTGCAGAAATTCTCCAGGGCTCATCCGACCTCCGATTGGCGCGTTCTTGGTGACGTAGGAACCGTCTTGAAGTCTACTATCTGGAAAAAATATCAAAAAATACTGAAAAATCTCAGGTGATAGCAAATTTTAAAAGAGTGCACGGCTGTCCTGTTTCCAGCACTTCGGGTCGCTCGATTCCTTCGCCGCATCATAGCTCGATCGAGCGACCTTCTCTCTTGCCCCTTCCTTGCTCCAGTATTCTTCTTTGGCACCTCGAGCATGTCATCATGAGTCTCATTGGTGCTCTCAAGTCGCTCAGGGTGTCAATTAGGCCCAGGGGCCCGCCGGCCCGGGCCCGGCACCCCAAACCCGGGCCGGGCTGGGTTGCCCCCCAGCCCGGCCCGGGCAAAAGCCCGGGCCAGGCCCGGGCCAGCTGCATTTTGCAGCAAATGCCCGTTGCCAGACGGGCAAAAATTTGCCCGTTTGGCAACGGTTGCATTTTTTTTATTTTTTTTAACATACAAAAATCTCTATAAAAACCCCCCTCCCCCCTTATTTCTACACTCACAAAATCTCTACACTCCTCTCTACCCTCACAAAATCTCTAAACTCTAATTCTCTAAACTCCTCTCTACCCGGTGTTCTACAACTCTAGCGACTACCGTCTATCTCCGTCTATCGTCTCTACAATCTTCAATCTCGCTACTATCGTCAACCGTCTCGCTACTCCAATTCACTACTCCAATTCGCTACGTCCGGTCTCTCGCTAATACCGTGCAAACTTCCCTCGACGGTCGCTAGCTACTACCGGGCTCTACAACTCCGGGCATACTCAAACAGGTTTCTGTAGTATAAATTTTAGATTAGCATAATGGCAGGACCGTCTAGGAAGATAAATATGAATTTTAATATAGATGATGATACTAATACTGCCGATTATGAATATTATGCTGATGTACTACGTGGTAACTATGCGGCTGGTTATAATCCTGATATAGCAAATATTGAAACACAAGAACCTGATAACTATGGGGCTAGTAATAATCCTAGCCCCGTCATGCCACCACCTGCACATTCACCTTTCTCGCATGCTGCTCACACGTACACAAGTTCACCGACACAAACATCAACACATGCTTCACATATGCCTGCACCTACTACACAAACCCAAAAGAAAGGACCAAAGTCAGGTGTTTGGGATCACTTTACACGTGAAATGGTAAAAGATAGTAATGGCATCGAACAAATTCGTGCCTTTTGTAAGATATGTAGAACTAGTTTTGTTGCCGCACATACTGCCGGCACTTCACATCTGCTAAGACACATGAAATCGCATGTTAAAAAAGATGCTAGACAAGCAACATTAAATTTATCTTCATCATCTTCCTCTCTTACTCCTTTCTCATATTCTGTTGAAAATATGAGAAAAGAGATGGCGAGATTTGTGTTATGCAAAGAACTACCTCTAAATTATGCTGAAAGCCCAGAATTAGAACGATTACAGCAAAATGCATTTAACCCTTCTTTTAGAAAATTATCTAGGAACACCCTTAGAAAAGATTGTATGACTATTTTTCATGAAGGACAGGAAAATTTGCATCAGATTTTTCTTAATTTAGAATGTAGGATTTCATTAACTTTTGACATATTGACTACAAAATGGGGTGCATCATATGTGTGTCTTACGGCCCATTTTACAGATCATGATTATATCATTCAGAAAAGAATTATTGGTTTTAAGGTGTTAGAGCATGCACACAAGGGACAGTTTATTGGTAAGACTTTACAAAATATTTGTCGTGATTATGATATTGAGCAAAAAAAATTTTACAATTACTTTTGATAATGCTTCGAATAATACTTTAGCCATTAATTTTTTGCAACGTCAATGGAACCCAGATCTAGATGGGTTAATTTTTCATCAACGTTGTACATGCCATGTTTTAAACTTAGTAGTTCAGGATGGTCTTAAACTTGCTTCTGTTTATCTGGAAAAGGCTAGAAACCTTATGCTTTTAATTACCACTAATTCACAAAAAAAGGGAATATAGGCAGTTTTGTCGTAGTAACCAACTGCCTTATATGGCATTTAAATTTAGTGTCCCCCCATAGGTGGAATTCAATGTATCTAATGATACGTTGTATGAGACAGAATAGAACCCAACTTAGTGAGTTTGCAAGTGCATACCTTGCAAATGATAGTGATTATGAAATTAGTCATTATGAGTGGCTAATTATAGATGAACTTTATGATTTTTTTGAAATTTTCTACATGACAACAAACAAGTTTTCTGGTATGTACTACTCTACTTCAGTTCTAGGCTTAGACCAATTAGCGGTGATCTCTGAAGTTATACAAAAACATAGAGATAATGACACCATTAGGACTCCAGACCTTAAAGCCATGATAGAACAGATGGAGATTAAACTCCGTAAGTATTGGAATCCTGTTCCTTTGCTATACACTATAGCGAAGGTTTTAGATCCTCGGTTTAAGGAGGATGTAGTACTTGACTTCTTAGATACCTATTATGAAAACTTGAACCTTCAAGCTGAAGCAGAACAACACAAAGCTAGTTTTAAGAATAGCTTACGATCACTTTTTACTGTATATGAGGCACGATATGGTAGTTCTGCACACACATCTAATGTTCAAGCATCTTCAAGTGCTCCAAGCAGAGTCCGCCTGCTTATGGGCAAGAAGAAGCAAAGAACATCTGACACGACTAATGAACTGTCTAGGTATTTGTCAAGTTCTTGTCCATTTTCTGAAGAAGACTTGAATAATGAGAGTTTTGATGTTCTGTCATGGTGGAAACAATATAAGAATAGTTATCCAATTCTTTCCATGATGGCTCGTGATTTGTTAGTCGTACCCATATCCACTATTGCTTCGGAGTCTGCTTTTAGTGCATTTAGTCGTGTTCTTAGCAACAAGAGGTCACGGCTGAAGCCAGATATAGTAGAAGCGTCAGTTTGTGCGAAGGATTGGTTCAGGGCTGAATCGAGAACCCAATATCAAACCGACCTTTCTGAAGACTCTGAAGAAGAAGAAGCAGAGACTTGATATATTTACTTGTATTAGCAGTTTATAACATGTATTAGTTTCTTTTTTTGCCAATGTATGAGGGGTAAGGCTGGCCAACGTATGTCCCCCCCCCCCCCCTCAAAAAAAATTTCAATTAATAAAATTTAAAGGTTCAACCCGGGACCTTCGAGAATTTCGGGATTAAACTTTTGGTATATATTAATTTTTTTCTTGTATTGTTAGTAACATTAACATATACAATTAAATATATGTTGTTAACTTACCCAAAAAATTTAGTAGGCAATTAAAACTTTAATTTGGACTATTTTTATTTCTTAAGAGATTTGAACATGTTTAAACTTTTTTTCATGTTTTTAAAATGTCTGATTTTTTTAGAAGTGTTCTATATGTTTTTGGAATTTTACATGTTTACAACTATATTTTAGATTTTTAGATATTAGATTATAAGTTTTTTAAGATTTTTTTGATTTTTGATTTAAGTTTTTTAAGTTTTTTTTAAAAAAATTAATTTTTTTATTTAAAAAACCGGGCCGGCCCGGCCCGCCTTGGCCCGGCCCGGCCTACCCGGGCCCGGGCCGACGGCCCGGGCTGGGCCTGCCTTTGGCCCACCCGAGCCGGTCCGGGCCGGCCCGGGCCGGGTTTCTTTTGAGCCCGGGCCGGCCCGGCCCATGGCCCGGGCGGGCCATGGCCAGGCCCGGGCCCGGGCCGGGCCGGCCCGGTGGGCCTAATTGACACCCTGACATGTCGCCGATCGTCTTATTGACTCCAAATTGCTCCAATATCACCCCAAATCCCTGAAATGGACATAAACGCTCCGAAAGTCATATTATTCCAAATAATAGTGTAAAAGCATATGAAATATGTAAATGAGCAATCATTTTGACGTGTAATCATTTAGATAAAATGTGGAATATAATGACACATCAGCCGTAAACTGCCAAAATATAGTCGTTGCAGATTTTTTATTTTGGGGGTTTTCTATGGGTTTGAGGGTTCCTTTGGACTTCCTATATATATGAGA
Source organism: Scilla litardierei (assembly GCA_030789695.1). Taxonomy (NCBI): domain Eukaryota; kingdom Viridiplantae; phylum Streptophyta; class Magnoliopsida; order Asparagales; family Asparagaceae; genus Scilla; species Scilla litardierei. Next base: position 136,227,793 of record CM061137.1, on the reverse strand, counting down.
GTGATGAGTTCATTAGAGATTCTTGGTCACCGTTGCAAATCATTAGAGATTGATTAAGCCACTCTCAAACTCTCTCATTTTCCTCTTAGAGCTCATTCTCTCCTTCATTGAAGTCAAGCTCAAGGGAAATCATCCAAGTGCTTTTAAGCAAATATCATCACTTGGAGATACTCTTCCATGCCTTGCATTCATTAATGAGTAAGTTCATCTCAAGGCATATGTAAGAGTATTTGTTTTACTTTGTTATTTTATTGAAACCCTAGCTTTCTGTGTGAGAGCTAGTTACTCTCTGTGTGAGAGTATAACCTTCTGTGTGAGGATTGGTTGAGTACTCTCTGTGTGAGAGTTTGGGTCTCTCTCTGTGTGAGAGCAAAAGTCTCTCTGTGCGAGAGCAAGTATATCTCTTTGTGTGAATCCAAAATCCTGTGTGAGGTATCTCTCTGTGAGATTGTATTCACTTCTCTGTGTGAGAATTATAGTAGATATTGGTGTGGCTGGACGTACCCAAGTTTGGAGAACCAGGGAAACTTCTTGTATTTACGTTTGGATTTTTGTGGTGTTTAAATTTCTCTTGCATTTATAATTCCGCATTTGCAAGTTTAATATTTAAATACGCATTTTGTGCCATTACACTATTCACCCTCTCTATAGTGTGTTGTTGTTAGTATTGCAAGGGTAAGACGATCCTTACAATTGGTATCAAAGAGAGATTATAGCATACAAAAACGATGGCATTCAACGCTATATCCACGTCTCCTGAAGAAGGTCTATCAACCGTTCGACCCCCGTTCTTCATTGAAACCAACTACCCAAGCTGAAAGATCAGGATGATGATCTACTTGAAGGGTCAAGACCTTTGGGACATCATGGAGTCGCCCTGTGTGAAGCCTACTACACTCGTGGCCTCAAGGACTAAGGCAGAGAAGGACTCTATCAAATTCAATGCGAGGGCTATGAATGCATTCCATTGTGCCCTCACTCCGAATGAGTTCAACCGCATCTCCATATGCAAATCGGCCAACAAAATTTGGCATATCTTGGAGATAACTTTTGATGAGACATCCAAGGTAAATAAATCTAAATAAAGTGTGTTTAGATCTAAATATGAAATGTTTAAGATGCAAGAAGGAAAAAGCATCTCAGAAATCTTCACAAGGTTCACAGACATCGTGAACGCTTTGGAAGGACTTGGGAAGGTGATTTTCAAAGAGGATCTAGTGGAGAAGATCCTTGACTCTCTTACACCCAAATAGGAGTTAAAGGCCAACATGATTTTGGAGTCTAACGACATGTCCAAATATACCGTTGAGGAGTGCATTGGAAATCTCATGGCATACGAAGTGAAGCTTCAACACAAGAATGAGATTCAACCAACCAAGCCCGAGAAGCCGGAGAAGCATAAGGGGGTTGCATTCCATGCCAAGGAGGAGCCAATCAAATGGAGGAAGAAATTCCATCGATAAGCTCCTAGTGAAGAAGATGAAGAAGTTGAGGCTAGTGGAGATGAATCGTGGAGCTTGCCAAGCAACTATGAGCATTCCTCAAAAGCAATCAAGGTAAATCTTCTTCAAAGTTTGCCTCTAATTCTAACAATCTCATTTGTTTCAATTGTAGAGGAAAAGGTCATCTCTCCACCGAATGCCCTTCCAAACCCACCAAAGAGACTTACAAGAGTAAAGGGAAGAAGCATTGGAAATGCAAATCCAAATTCAAGAACCAAAAGAAGAGATTTGTCAGCACATTTGATGACTCCGATGAGGATACATCAAGTGGTGAAGAAGAGGATGACAAGGAGCAAACTCACATGTGCTTCGCGGCTTTTGATGATTCTTCGTCAATCTCCTCAAGTTCAAGCGATGAAGAGGTGGAGGCGTGGCTCAACCCCAACAAAGAAATGTGCTTCATGGCTAAAGGGTAAGAGTCTTCGTCAAGCTCTAGCGAGGAGGAATCCGATGAGGAAGTTGAGGAGGAGCCAAATCTATCCTACGAGGAGCTCAAATACCGCTTCAATGTGGTCTCTAATGGGGCAAGTAAGTGCATCGACTCATATGTAAAATTGAAAGCTAAATTTAAAAATGATATGAGTAGGGTGCATGAACTTGAATCTTCTAGTGTAAACAATAATGATATGCATATTTGTGACACTAGTGAGAGAGACACTTCTCTCTCAAGTTAAGGAATTGAGCATTTCCAATGATAAATTAGTAGCTCAAAACCTTAGCTTAGAAACTCGCATTCAACAACTTACGTTGAAATGCGAAGAGGAATCCCAAAAGCTTATTAGCTTTGTTCATGCTAGGGATTCACTCCACAGTTTGCTTGAAAAACAACATCCGGCAAACAATAGAGGAGGTTTGGGATACACTCCAAAGGTGGTTACCAAACCCACCTCAAATTCTTCTTTTGATGCAAATACACGAAATATTGCAAAAGCACCTAAGAAGAATCACCATGCTTTCTTGTATAACAATAACACCAACAAGAAGCATGTAAATCACAAGGTGGTGAGGAATAATGAAAATCCTTCATTTTTTGCGAAGAAGCAAATTCCTCACTTTATGCATGCCAAGAAATTTATTTCTACACCTAAGCATGCCATATCCACCCCTCTTGCAAAGGCAAAACTATTACCTAGGATATCCTTAAGTCTTTGGATTCCCACTAGGTGTAGTGTGCAACAGAGGGATAGTTACATCAACTCATTAGTTAAGGATGTGATCACCTCATGTGATTATATTAGGAAATCAAACTCTTTTTGAGTTTGCTCCCTTAATGTTTAGGTCTCTCACACATATGCATATTGCATGTGTATTATGCTTAATATTTATTTTTGCATACCCATTGTTTGTGTGATTTTTCATGATTTTGAAAATGTTTTCAAATTTATTTTTTATGAAAATGGGGACCTTGGGAAATACATTGGCATACATGCATGTGTTGATCCATATGTATGTATATATGTGAGTTAATATGTTAAGTATGTTTAAAATTATTTTTATAACATAATTTAACTCTCTTTTTGGATTTTGATTAAGATCATTATTTACAATTGGTTAGTATGGTCTTGATCTTAACCCATTGATATTGCCAACATGTTTCGTGTTATATTTTCCTTTTGGCAATGCCATGTGTATCATTGTGATTGATTTTTCCATATCTATGCTTTGATACACTTTTGGGCCCATGGCTCCAAGTATTATTTACAATTGGTAAAGACGATTACCTTTCAAGATTTTTTTCTTCATTGGTATTATCGCAATTGTTAAAGATCGTTTATCTCTTTCTTTACAATTGGTATTAGATTCTAGAAGTCAAAAATTTGACCATTTCTATGATCTAGGGGGAGCATGTGATAGTGAGTGATACCCACTAAATTTTTATATTTGGTATCATACATCTCTTTATCTCTTGCATATTGTCATTTCTTTAAGTAGAATGACAAGGGGATATATTTGATGTCCACCTTTTTGACAATGACAAGGGGAGAGATATATGCATTATGTAAATCGTATTTATCATACATATGCATTTAGGTAGAGAGAGATATATATCTATGGGGAGATTGCTTGAAAGCGTCTCAAGTATGTAATGCTTGAGCGTTACTCCCAAGTGTAGGAGGACGTCAAGTAATAAATTTATAACCGGTGAGACCGGGTCGGATCACGGGGACAAGTCGTTTTACAATCACAAGTTCAATTAATAAAGGAGAGATAAAGGCAAAGTTACAACCAACTAAGCTAACAGGGGAAATGTGTGTGAAAATGTGTGTGAAACCATCTACCAAATCAACAACCTAGGGTGGAAGTATCGGTGAGGAAAATAGGCGAGGAAGCTTGTGTGGTGTGTGGGGATGTGGTTGTTAAGCATATGGGTTCAATCCGAGGATAACTCAATTGTCTTTTCGGCTAAGGAAAGCGCAATCGGTGGATGTGGCATTTTATCAAACACTTAGTGTGCAATGAAAGTAGTGTATGGAAATTCGAGATAATAAACATCCAAGCATGCATGAGTGGTACTACTAAGCAAACTCCACTCTAGGGATACACACTAGGGTTCCTAATTCAAAGTATATCTCAACAATCTAACACATAATCATTAAAACATGCAAGATTGAAATACCAAAGCACAACAACCAAATATCACCACCCAACCACACAAGAAGAAGATTTAGCTCATTATAACAAGAAAACATAGATTTTTACTTCTGAAAATATCATCCAATATCATTACAAATCACCAAATCAAAATACACAAAGAAAGGGAAAGAGTTCACCAAGATTTCTCTAAGAAAAACATAAACTTTCTCTTCCAAAGTGCTCCTCCAAGCTTGCTTTGTGCTCCCCAAGCTCTAACCCTAAGATGAAGAAGAGGGAAGAATGGAATGAGGGGAATAGAGGGGAGGAAAGCCCAAGAAATAACTCAGAATTTCGGGTCTGAAAATATCCCAAACGGGTCGGATCCGCGCCCAAACCCGCAATTAATGCCCAAATTTACAGAAATTTTCAGCACCGTCACCCTGTCTTGCGAAAATTCTAGAAAAATCATCCGACCTCGGATTGACGTGTTCCAGGCGGCGATGGAACTGCAACAAAGTGTACTATAATAGAAAAATATCACTAGGCTGAATTATACACTGAAATGATAGCAGAATTCTTCACAAGAGGGGAAAATCTGCAGAAATTTTCAGCACCGTCACAATGTCTTGCAAAAATTCTAGAAAAATCATCCGACCTCGGAATGACGTGTTCCAGGCGGCGATGGAACCGTAACAAAGTGTACAAGAACAAAAAAATATCACCAGGCCGGAATATACACTGGAATGATAGAAAAATTCTACGCAAGAGGGAAAAAGCAAACTTTCTAGCCCAGAAATTTTCAGCACCGTCACACTGTCTTCCAAAAAATGCAGTAAATTGCTCTGACCTCCAAAAATTCTGGAAAAATATGCGTTGGAATCGAGAAATCACGAAATTCAACTGAAAAATAATAGGAGACCAAGCTGAAGATGCCAATAAGCTGTAAAAATTATGTTTTAAGCATATAAAAACGGTAAGCTCCAATATTAAGTGATATCATCAAAATGCGCCTATCGGAGCCAAAATGAACACAAATTATGCACAAAATACCATCTAATGAGGGGTAAAATATACAATATTGAACCCTAATCAGAGATATATATATACACACATATGTGGAGAGTTATGTGGGATTATGTAAACCATTCATGTGGAGTATGCTATATACTTATTCCAATTGGTTTATGTAATCCATACCTATTATATGTCACCATTATGTCTTATTATTTCAATTGGTATAATGAGTATTTACAACTGTGTATCTCATTTTATAATTGGTGCAGATAAGTAAGGGGAGTTCATTAGCATTGTGCTTTATTTTCTTTTCATTTACATAATGTGTGTCATCATCAAAAAGTGGGAGATTGTTGAGTATTGGTGTTTCATACCAATGTTATTTTGATGATGATCGCAACATTATGTTGTTGCTAATGTCTTTCTCTTTTTAGTCTCATGTTTATCAAATGTAGTATAGAATGATTTGGAGACTAAATGCTTAGTGCAAGGATGGACATCAAGAGGAGTAATGTCAAAGCTTGGACTCGAGTGGTGCCAAAGCTTAGAGGTGATGGAGAGCATCAAGGTTGAAGCCGTAGACTCTAATGGAAGCAATGTAATTCATGTATTATTTCATTTATTACTTTTCTCTTTTTGAGTCTAGGTTTAATGTAATGCCTTGATAGATGCTCTACTCATTCATACATATACATATAACCATCATAGTGAGCCTTAGGATTATCATAGAATCCAACCCAATAGGTTCATCATGCCAAATGACTCTACTGGAGTTTTTGGCTCTCCATCAGTCGGCTGATGAAGGCATGACAGACGACTGTGTGATTCCAGGCGCCTGCCCAGCCTTCTATAGTCGACTGGTATGCACGACTTAAGTCAACTTATTTCTTGACTCTTCTTGATCTTTTCGCCTCAATCAACTGAAGTTCATTTTACAGTCGCCAGCTGTCTTCCAAAAGGCACCTGTGAATTGATCTACAGTCGTCTATGCGCAACTTGCATTTTCTGGGCTTCATCCCAATTTGCAAGTCAGTCGACTGATGAAGTATTTACAGTCGCATGTATAATTACAGTTGCCTGTGAAATGGTCATCTATCGTATGAAGGCGCTAGTGCGAAAGTTGCATTTTCCAGCTCCATTTTCATCCCAAGTGACAGTCGTCTGCTGAAGGACATTCAGGCGCTTGCACATTATACAGACGCCTGTGTAGTCTTCTACAGTTGCCTGTCCTGGCTCAGATTATAGCCGTTAGAAATTTTATAGCCGTTGACCAGTCGACTGTCAGTTGTTCATCTGTCGGTTGTCTGTGCCGTAAACTGCCAAAATAGAGTCGTTGTAGATTTATTATTTTGGGGTTTTTCTATGGGTTGAGGGTTCCTTTGGACTTTCTATATATAGGATCGGGCTGAGTTCATTAGAGCTTCTTGGTTACCATTGCAAATCATTAGAGATTGATTAAGCCACTCTCAAACTCTCTCATTTTCCTCTTAGAGCTCGTTCTCTCCTTCATGCATTGAAGTCAAGCTCAAGGAAAATCATCCAAGTGCTTTCAAGCAAATCTCATCACTTGGAGTTCCTCTTCCATGCCTTGCATTCATTAATGAGTAAGTTCATCTCAAGGCATAGGTAAGAATTGTTGAGAGATAAGTATGCCCCCGAGGCAAATTCATCCCTGTGTATCTATACACACATCTTGTTCGAAATATCAGTAAGCTGTTTGGTAAGTATTTATTTAAGTTAATAGAAATGTTTTACTCATTAGAAACTTAGGTAAAGTCATGAGACTTAATGCAAGGTCAAACATGTATCGAGATGAGGATCTCGATCATGGAGAAGTGCTTGACCGTTAGTAGCAAAAGTCTAAAAAGGTTCGTGGTCGTAGATGTTTCGAGAAAAGGATATCGAAACATCAGATAGACCATTGTGTCTTAGTCTTCATCGTGTATCGGTGACGATGATCTCATGATCGTTTGACTTGGCGAAGTCGAAGACGAGACACATGTGCTTATTGGAGAATGAGTTCACTGAACGACCCCACAAGAGTTTGATGGAAATTGAATTCCACCACAAGTGATTTTGATGATGAGCACACCAAATAAAGATTAGTGTACTAACTACACTACGACTAAGTGTGCAGGTTATGCGACAAATGAAAAGCTTTATGCATACTCCAGAGAAGCGCAATCTACGCTCAAAGACAAGGACGAACATTGCTAGATCAATGATGAAGCTCAAAGCTCAAATGGAACAGAAGCTCAAGAGAAGCTCACATCTACATCATCATCAGTTGATCAAGCTTCCGAAGACGTGTCCTAGTCTATAGTGAGTGTGTTGTGTCTTTCTTAGGGTTATGTTAAAGCCAAACGTATAGACAACACACACACACACAAATGATTTCAAAGTTAAACATCTTAAATATATTTTAAATCATTTTCAAAAGTTATTGAGAGCTTTTTCTAGTCGCTTTGCATTTTCGTAGTGAAACTCCATTACACCCTGGAGCTAACTACATGTTTGACTAGCCTTGTCTCAGAAGAAACTCCTCTGGGAGTCGACTACCAGCTGAGAATTAATTTCTCCTGAAACACACTGGGAGTCGACTACCAATCCCAGGGAGTCGACTACCAGCTGTCGAAATCTGACGTTTTGACTTGACTTTTGACATATCTCTAATTTATTATTCCCATGATTTTCGGGACAAAATTCAAAAGAATTTGAATTTTGAATTCTCAATTCTCACCGATAAATAGAGGACTATTTCTTTGAGAAAATATAACAACTCTTGAAATCAAAATTCTCTTGTGCAACACGTTCTCAAATTCTCAGCTCTCATTCTCTATTAGCCAAATCTGTTTTTATTCTTGATCTTGTAATTTCTTTGAGATATTATTTTCTGAAGATCGAATTTTTATTTGGCTATTTGTTTTCAAAATCCATATTACTTATTCTCTCATTTTATTTAAAAGGAATTTGAAAAACATTTGATTTAGATCACAAAGACTTCATTCGTATCTTTGTGTGATCTAGAATCTTATTCTATCAAGCCACTAATACACGTAATTGTCTATTACTATTGGCTATAGAATTTGAGGGTAAATCCAATCTCCACCAAACAATTGTGGTGAGTTGGATATCGTTTTTCTTTGTGTTTACCCTTTGTTGTAAGGGTGTTGTTGTTGGAAACCCTAGACAAGTCTAGGTGTCGCGGTTGGAAATCCTGGTTAAGGCTAGGTTGTTGGAAATCCTAACGAGTGAAGTTAGGTGCTTGTATTTATCAAGGTAGATAGTGGAAATCTCGTACCGGATTGGTCGAGGACTGGACGTACCCAAGTTGTGGGGAACCAGGATAAAAATCCTTGTGACTGCATTTGCTTATCTGTGTTTAATTATCTCTGCAAGCAATTCTCATTTACTCCGTTATTATCATAGTTCTTTGTTCATTTGTTTGTTGAATATTATCTTTGTAATTCATTTATAATATACTACCAAGATCAGTTTTTGTATCTGTACTTCTGTGCAAATTTTGTATATCTTCATTAAGTATTTAACTAACTGAGCTATGCTTAATTTCCCTCTGGGAGTCGACTACTGTTCATAGGGAGTCGACTACCAGAAGACTTTTATCTCTGATTTGATTTGAAGATTTATTGAGTTGATTAAGAACCAAGCGTAGATCACTCTACTTGGTTTCTTAGGCAACATTAGAAGGCTTTGATTTGTGTTAATTTATTAAGATCGAAAAAGTTTATTTTATACAACACTATTCAACCCCCCTTTCTAGTGTTGTTTGCCATCCACAGGATCCAACACTTGGTATCAGAGCGAGGCTATAAAGGTGATGGCGTCAACATCATTCCATTCTAAAGGACTTAATACCATGCGACCACCGTTGTTCAGCGGAACGAACTACGCCAACAAGAAGATCCAAGTGAAGACTCACCTGGAGTCATTGGACATCGAAGCATGGACCGTCACTAAAGTTCCGTACATCGTACCCACCGAAGTTGAATTTGGGAAGTGGTCAGCCGACGACAAGAAGAGAGCAAATCTTAATGCAAAGGCAATGAATGCACTATTTTGCGCTGTAACAGGAAATGAGTTCAATCGAGTCTCCCAATGCGAGACAGCACATCAAATATGGCACACTCTTCAAGTAAGTCACGAAAGAACTGAAAAGGTAAAGGAATCCCGCATAAATATTTTACATTCTAAATTCGAATCTTTTAACATGGAAGAAGGAGAGAGTATCACCGATGTGAATACTCGTTTTACTAACATTACAAATGAGCTCGCAGGATTAGGAAAGTAACTTTCCGAATACGAGCAGGTGATGAAAATACTGAGATCTCTCCGACCCGAATGGAAGGGAAAAACAACGGCCATTAGAGAAGCTCATAACGTAAAGGATCTTACCATTGAAGAACTAAAGGAAAATCGCATGGCGTATGAGATTGAACTTGAAGAAGATAAGAAGATCGAAGAAAAACCAAAGAAGAAAAATCTCGCGTTTAAAGCTCAAGAAGAAGATTCCGACTACACGGACAAAGAAGACCATATTGCCTTCATCTCAAAGAACTTTAAAGAGTTCATCACAAGTAAGTATGGTAAACGCTCTTTTAGACCTACTAACGGTATTATTTGTTTTGGTTGCAATAAACCAGGACACGTCAAAAGAGATTGTCCGTTGGAAAGAAACAATCGTGATTCCAGAGATTGTGTGAAGAACTGAGATAGCAACGAAAAGAGAAACAATGGAAGAAACAAATTCCAACGACCAAAGAAGGAAGCTTACGCAGCCTTCGACCAGAGCGACGATTCCTCGTCCGATGAATCCTCAGCAGACGACAATGATGAAAGAAGAGAAACATCACACATGTGCTTCATGGCTTCCACATCTTCTAAGGTAAGTTCGCATCATAATTCATCTAGTGATAATGTTTCGTCATCAAGCGATGATGAAGACATGGAGTATAGGGGAGCATATAAGGAGCTATGCAAAATGCATGAAAAGCTAATAAAAGAACATAGAAGAACACTTAGGAATATTAAAAAGGATGCTAAAGAAAAAGAAGAAATTATCAAGGAAAATAGCCTTCTTAAAGAAAAGAATAATTCTCTGTAAAAAGACATTCTTTCTGTAAATGAAAAGGTTGAAAATTTGAATAATCTTCTCGTATCTGTCAAAGATAAATATGACGCTACGATGAAAATTATTGAAAATTTCAACAAAGGAAAAGGGAAGCTAGACAGTTTAATAGATAATCAAAAAGCCTCATCTAGCAAAACCGGCCTCGGATATGATTCAAATCATACCAAGAAACGGGTTAAACATATTAGGATGCATCATTCTAACAATAATTTTCTAAGCATCTGGATACCAAAGAACTTGTCCGATCAAAGAAAGAAAAGGTACGCTATAAACTTTGTTCAGCAAGTTCATTTAAGCAAAAATTATAAATATATTTTTCATGAAGGAACTAATCCATACTGGGTTTGGTTTCCTAAAGACTAACCCTCTGGACTCAAAAGTAAAGAGTACCAAAACGTCTATCTTTCAGGTACTCTAAGGAAACGAAGAGGAGAAATAAGATCCAAAGCTTGATAGACTGGATCAGCATCAAAAGTTTTTTTTGCAAAAATATATGCTTAACATGTTTAAAAGATTAAATAATTTTTCTCTTTGTATGACTATAAATGTTTGCGTTATATTTATAAAACACTTTTTGTTCAGAAACGCACTCAGTCTTGGACCAGAACCCCTCGGGATGAGAAAACGAGTCAGCCCAGTAGGGAGTCGACTACCTATATGAGGGAGTCGACTACCAGCTGCTGTGCGGATTTCTGGGTTTGATTTTTTCTAACTCCTATTGGGTTCCATTGAGTTTATGAGTTCATATCCAAAAGACAACTTATACCCAATAAGCTAAAATTGATCTCAACCACCCCTCTTTTGATCCAATGGCCCTTATCTTTCATCTCCTTTCACTTCTTAGTTAAAAAAACCCAAGAGTAAAACCCTAGGGTAGCCGACTTCCCCATTCTCTCTTCCTCTTGAAAAAATTCCTTTGGCACTTGGTGATATCTTGGTCATTCAACTTCTGCCATCATTTGGGTTCATCATGCTCTCAAGATTACTCAAGGTAAAATCTCTCCTTATCAACCTCTATTTCATTTTTTTTATGTTTCTTGCATATCTAGTTGTGTAAATAATTTTTACTTTATCTAGATGTCTATCAAGAGAATGATTTCTAAGAAGAGGAAAGTCTCAAGTGAATCCATCTCTGAGAAAGAAACCATCTTGCCCTATCTATTTAGGAGTACTACCTATGAACACTTTGTTAAAGTTTCCAAGAAACCTATTCTTCATGAGAGATTTGTGAAACTTGATCATGTAGAAAACTATTGCATCGATAGCATTCTAGAATTTCAAAACTTGGCTAACCTATTTTCTGCTGAAAACATTTATCTCTGCTATCCCAGACTTGTACATCTCTTTTATGCCAATATGGATTATGACATAGAAAAGAGCCGATTTGTCACCAAAGCACTTGACACTAAACTTGCCATAACTGTAAAATCTCTAGGCGAAGCCCTAGGTATCCCGTACACTAGCATGATACTGGATAATATATAGATGACTGATGAAAGTATTTTGGAGAGAATGTATTTGCTGGGAAAGTATTTCCAAACTAAACTTCCTTGTAGCGATCTTTGCTATCCGGGGAGAATCCTTGCAAATATATTGTCTTACAACATAACTCAAAAATCTGGTAGTCACTCTGTACTATCTGAGAAGCAAGCCAAGTGTATCTATGCAATGCTAGGGAATATTCATGTCAATTAGGCCAAAGTCATTATGGACTCCATCCTTGCTTCAGCTTCTTCAGACAGACCCTCATCCACTCTAGTACATGGACATTACCTCACCATCTTGTTTATTAGTTATAATGTGTCTTTGGATAATGAAACCACAATTCTGGATCCGACACGCATATTTGATGTTCATGCTCTCAGGAGAATGAACCTTCATAGAGGCCTTGATCAGAACATCCCCGAAGAGAAGCTTGCTACTGAAGGAGGATCATCATCCTCCAGGAGAGGTAAGAAAGTTATTATTTCAGATTCTGACGAAGAAGAAGGAGAAGAAGAAGAAAAAGGAAGCGAAGAAGAAGGAGAAGACGAGGAGCCACCGGCCTACATCATTGAACTTCAAGAAATGCTCTTGAAGAAAATTGGCAAGCTGAAGATATCCCAAGAAAGAGGTTTTGAAGACCTCAACAAGAAAGTGGGCGATCTCAAAGAATTCGTGGCAAAGAGCAACAAAATGACGGAAGAGACACTTGGCATGATCCTTGTTGAGATCAAGGAATTAAAGAAGAACGGCGGTCATCCTTAACAAACAATGGTTTTAAAACAATGATTTCAAACCTTCTGGTCTGTAATAACTATATTATGGTGTGATGCTTGCTACTCGTTTATTACTATGCTTATGGATGAACTTATCTATTCTGCTAAAACTTTGGTTGATCATATGCTAACATTTTTTTTGCAGGATTAGTAATTGAATTCCCCTCTGACAAAATTTTTGTTATAACTTGAATGATTCATGTGTTGAAATGATATGTCATTAATTTTTTTTGTTGATGACAATGGGGAGAAAGATTTGAAATGCAAAAACGAATATATGAATGTATTGTTTTGCTAATGGCTTCGATGCAGGGGGAGAACCGCGTCAAAGCAGGGGGAGTAAGTTTATTCTTTCATGTCATATTAGTATGTCAACTTACTTCATTTTTTTCCTTTGGGTGTCATCATCAAAAAGGGGGAGAGTGATGGAAATTGAATTCCACCCCAAGTGATTTTGATGATGAGCACACCAAATGAAGCTTAGTGTACTAACTACACGACGAAGAAGTGTCCAGGTTGTGCGACAAATGAAAAGCTTTATGCATACTCCAGAGAAGCGCAATCTACGCTCAAAGACAATGATGAACGTTGCTAGATCAATGATGAAGCTCAAAGATCAAATGGAACAGAAGCTCAAGAGAAGCTCACATCTACATCATCATCAGTTGAAGCTCAAGAGAAGCTCACATCTACATCATCATCAGTTGATCAAGCTTCTGAAGACGTGTCTTAGTCTATAGTGAGTGTGTTGTGTCTTTCTTAGGGTTATGTTAAAGCCAAACGTATAGACAACACACATACAAATGATTTCAAAGTTAAACATCTTAAATATCTTTTAAATCATTTTCAAAAGTTATTGAGAGCTTTTTCTAGTCGCTTTGCACTTTTGTAGTGAAACTCCATTACACCCTGGAGCTAACTACATGTTTGACTAGCCGTGTCTCAGAAGAAACTCTTCTGGGAGTCGACTACCAAGGAGTGGGAGTCGACTACCAGCTGAGAATTAATTTCTCCTGAAACACACTGGGAGTCGACTACCAATCCCAGGAAGTCGACTACCAGCTGTCGAAATCTGACGTTTTGAGTTGACTTTTGATATATCTCTAATTTATTATTCCCATGATTTTCGGGACAAAAGTCAAAAGAATTTGAAGTTTGAATCTCAATTCTCACCTATAAATAGAGGACTATTTCTTTGAGAAATACAACAACTCTTGAAATCAAAATTCTCTTGTGCAAAACGTTCTCAAATTCTCAGCTCTCATTCTCTATTAGCCAAATCTGTTTTTATTCTTGATCTTGTAATTTCTTTGAGATATTATTTTCTGAAGATCGAATTTTTATTTGGCTATTTGTTTTCAAAATCCATATTACTTATTCTCCGATTTTATTTAAAAGAATTTTGAAAAACATTTGATTTAGATCACAAAGACTTCATTCGTATCTTTGTGTGATCTAGAATCTTATTCTATCAAGCCACTAATACACGTAATTGTCTATCGCTATTGGCTATAGAATTTGGGTGTAAATCCAATCTCCACCAAACAATTGTGGTGAGTTGGATATCGTTTTTCTTTGTGTTTACCCTTTGTTGTAAGGGTGTTGTTGTTGGAAACCCTAGACAAGTCTAGGTGTCACGGTTGGAAATCCTGGTTAAGGCTAGGTTGTTGGAAATCCTAACGAGTGAAGTTAGGTGCTTGTATTTACCAAGGCAGATAGTGGAAATCTCGTACCGGATTGGTCGAGGACTGGACGTACCCAAGTTGTGGGGAACCAGGATAAAAATCCTTGTGACTGCATTTGCTTATCTGTGTTTAATTATCTCTGCAAGCAATTCTCATTTACTCTGTTATTATCATAGTTCTTTGTTCATTTGTTTGTTGAATATTATCTTTGTAATTCATTTATAATATACTACCAAGATCAGTTTTTGTATCTGTACTTCTGTGCAAATTTTGTATATCTTCATTAAGTATTTAACTAACTGAGCTGTGCTTAATTTCCCTCTGGGAGTCGACTACTTTTCATAGGGAGTCGACTAATAGAAGACTTTTATAGCTGATTTGATTTGAAGATTTATTGAGTTGATTAAGAACCAAGCGTAGATCATTCTACTTGGTTTCTTAGGCAGCATTAGAAGGATTTGATTTGTGTTAATTTATTAAGATCGAAAATTTTTATTTTATACAACACTATTTAACCCCCCCCCCTTCTAGTGTTGTTTGCCATCCACAGGATCCAACAGAGTTATCATATGCATGGTTATGATTGACCAATATGTCAATAATAACTCTTAGTGATGATCAACAAGTTGGTCTTTTGACTTGAGGTCATTATACGAACCTGTGCGTGAATGGTGTTACTTAGATCACTGATCTAGCCTCGGGTAAGCCCCGTTGAAAGGTCTTTGGTTGGGTGACATTTGAAACGTGCGAGGAGTAATGACCAAGATAGGATTCGTCTCTCCCGGTCAATGGGAGTTAGTGTCGTAGTGTTAGTTCGATCTTTAGTGAAAACTCTGGCCAGAGTATGTTGGAAGATGTCTAACATTATTTGACTAAAGATCGATGGAGACTAACCGGTTTCGAGCTATTGGGGTTGACAGTTTAGCCGTACCCTAGGCTTGAATTAAACGGCATAGTTTTGACGAAGAGACTAAAATATATGTATTCATCACGGACACAGTCAGGGTGGTCCCGACAATACTCATGTCAATGAGTTAACCACATAAGTATGATACTGAAACATGAACGACACCTGCTACTCGCGGTTACTACCGTCTGGGCTTCGAGCCCCACCTGAAGTAGGGTCAGGCTGTAGGGTCTCACACAGAGTGTGACCTTCGTCAAGTAATAGGTAGATATTAGGGAGAATATGCATTTGATGCAAGGGATAGACTGCTGCAAAGAGTTTGCAATTATCTTCTACATTCGGGATAAATGATCCTGAGTGCAAGTGGAAGATGTTGGGGATGTAAGCTCTCAGATCATTTGTATTTGATGCAAATGATTTTATATAGATGTGGAGATTTTTGCATTTGATGCAAAGGAAAATTTAATGCGTCGTAAATTGTTTATGTGCATATTTAATATAATAAATGCAAGTAAAAGGTTATCTGGATGACGAGAATGTCTCGGTCTAAATCCAGGTTCGAACGGCGTCTAAAACAGACGCCAAATGCACAAGTTATGGCCAAAACCGTCAACAAGCACAAAGGGGAGGGTCAGCCCAATCTGTTGGGCTGAACCCAACTGTAAGCGGGCCCGCAAGGCGGGCCTGCTCCCGCAAAAGGGGGCCTGCACCTGCTGGCGCGGGCGGGGCCCTCCCGCCTACCAGCTGCAGGCGCAGCGTGCGCGCCTTGGGCGCGTGCAAAGCACGTGTCTAGCCTAGCGCTTGGGCGGGTGGGGCCCATGGTGGGCCCCACCCAACAGTATTGGCCTAGGTTTTTTGTGCGGGTTTTCGTGACGGCTGCGTTTTTAGCGAAAAACTGGTTTTGACCTATCTTTGGAGCCTCGTTTGAGGGGTCAAACGAACTCCAAATGACTCGCCGTTTTTTCCTACACGTTCACTGTTCAACGCTCTTCGATTTGATAGGTTGTATCAAATGTGAAGCTCAACGGTGAGGGAGTTAAAATTCATTGAAGTTTGGCCAAGGCAAACTAACTTGAATTTTTCACTCCAAGTTTTTATCTCACATCGGAAGTGGAGTAAAGGGGAGGGCTCAGCCGCATATATAAATAGGGGCTTGCCCCCCCTCCTCATAACTCGTCCCAAGCTCTAGATCTGAGCAGCTCTCAAAAGTTTGGAGCACGCTCGAATCTAAGCTTAAAATAAATATTTTTCTCCATATATTTCTCCCTTGCTCCTGAAGGGCTCTAGCAAAGCCACGAAGGGGCTCGGATTTGATCAGGAGTCTTGGCGAAGGATCCACTCAAGGTGAAACTTTCTTCGGCGCGTGGTGGGCTCAGCGACAATGGGGTTGCTCGCCTCGGGACGTGGTACGATTTAGCTCGGGACGAGGAGCGGCTCGGGACGCGGTTCGGTACACTTTGTCGGTGCAAGTAAAGTTCCGGGTATGTAGTTTAATTAAGCATTTCATTTATTATATTGCAGTAGGTTAGATCTATCTTGGGGTGGTCAGGCCCACCTCACGATAGTAGAGATCCTGGCTAGGGTCTTGAAATCCTTAGGGCTTGTTCGTTAAATAGTTAACGTTTTCCGCTGCTTGCTTTTCTTTTTGCCTCTATCATCCGTCCACCGTAGGACGGACAAAGAAATGTGTCCTAAGGGTCCCTCAAAACCCAACAAGAATATTTGTTTTACTTTGTTATTTCATTGAAACCCTAGCTTTCTGTGTGAGAGCTTGTTACTCTCTGTGTGAGAGTATAACATTCTGTGTGATGGTTGGTTGAGTACTCTCTGTGTGAGAGTTTGAGTCTCTCTGTGTGAGAGCAAAAGTCTCTCTATGAGAGGGCAAGGATATCTCTTTGTAGGAATCCAAAATCCTATGTGTGACGTATCTCTGTGTAAGATTGTATTCACTTCTCTGTGTGAGAATTATAGTGGATATTGGTGTGGCTGGACGTACCCAAGTTTGGGGAACCAGGGTAACTTCTTGTGTTTGCGTTTGGATTTTTGTGGTGTTTAAATTCATCTTCCATTTATAATTTCGCATTTGCAAGTTTAATATTTAAATACATATTTTGTGCCATTACATTATTCACACACCCCCTAGTGGGTTATTGTTAGTATTGCAAGGGTAAGACGAGCCTTACAAACCCGACATTTCTATCTTAGTTTTAGTCCATTCTTAGTTTTTATTTTGTTTAGATTTACAAAAATCAATAGATCAAGAGCTAGGAAAAATCCTGATATATTGGGCAATGTTATATCTGCAAGGAGAGAATGTTAGAGCTAATCATTTCCAAAGCAAGTCGGCATATCAAGCTTGATGATGTGATACAATAATGCTTCTCATGATGGGTAGAATGCGAGAGTGGCCACTAAGGGCCTGACATCCAGCAACCACGGATACCAAGTACATACATTTCCTTAACTAGCTTTTCTCAGCCACCGTTCTGGAAGACGTTCAAGTATGAGAATTTACATCTTTTCTGTGCAGGGTATTAATAGGCAACTTGGGCATCAACCTCTTCATTGCCTTTTAAGTCACCTACAAAATTCCACGTCGCATGGGATGTCAACATAGACGCATTGGTTTCATGCTTTACTTCCGACGCTGCTACGTACAGTACCAATTAAGTCCTTGGGTACATGTACACTTTCAATCTTGTCATCTTCTCCTCAGATTCCCACTATTATCCTTCGCCTTTAGCTCCTTTGGAGGCCACAAGAGTGATGCACCTTCGGGCCTAACAATAATTAATCCTATGCATTGGGACAACTTTGAGCAATGCTATGAAACCCGATTTGGTCTCTTACTCATCAGCGTCATATTGAGTTTGCTTCGGAGGATGACGAATCCCCCTTATTAAGAAGCCGCTTAAGAAGAATGGCAAAGAGAATGGCAAATAGAGTGACTTGATTAACATTATATTTTTCTATTTTGTTTGTTTGCGTCTTTGTTTCTATTCATTTGTATCTATGTTTCTAGAAAAAATTAAAAAAAGTGAAAATAGACATTACTAACAGATGCTTGTAATTAGTTTTTTTCACTTGAGAGTTGTAAATCCCATCAAGGGGGTAATGACTCGAAGTATCCTTGAAGTTACCCTAAAAATAACTTAAATATTCTGCATATTTTTTACATCACTTAACACACTTAATGTTTACTTTTTGATTATTAAAACTAACAATGTAATATAGACGCTTAACATTTATAACTAGTAGATCACATCTCCGCAACACACAAGTGTATTTGCATCAGACAATGGTACTGCTCTTTTAATTGAGTAAAATCTAACAACCAGAACAACAACAACAACTGTCAACTACTGCAAAAAGAAAAGAAAAGAAAAGAAAAAACAACAACAATGGTACTGCTCTTTTAATTGAGTAAAATCTATGGGCATTATATAATCAGGCCCATTTTGCCAAAAGAGACATCAATCCTGCTCCTGCTAGGAGAGAGACGTTTACGGATACTTGCAGCAGGCGGTTGCCCTGCACCCTTGGGTTCATGAAATCCGCGGCAAGAAGATCGACGAGTGCCATATAAATCAAGATGCCCGCGGCTGCGGCGTTGAGGACGCCTTCAACGATAAGAGCAGTCGGGCTGTTCTCATTGTAATGAGATGAGATCCCGATGCCAACAGCAATCCCGACTGGTGTCGTGAGAGAGAAGAAGATAATCATCATTGCCATCGACCAAGCCTTGAATTTTGCCTGCAATGGAAATGTAAATCACATTTAGCATGAAAAAGGGAACACATTCTCACTGAAAACTGTGAAGACAGACCGACGGTAGGCATGTAGAGCTTTGAAATCTATCTGAAAAGTAGAATGCTGCAATTTCAGTATGTTTGAAGGATGATAAATAAAGGACCATATATAATTGAACAGCTTAATTATATGATATGGGAGTCCAATTGTCATGCTTGCAAGCTGAAGAAACTAATGATTGATGATTCTTCAAAATCCAAAACAAAGTTTTCTTTTTTTTCAACTGAAGGAGATTACCAAATTGAAACAGATATTTAATTTAACACAGGACACTCTAGCGCATCATGACTTCTAACATACTCACTAAAGGAAATTTAACAAAGACAAAACAGATACATTCAAATGATTAGCCCTGAAAATAAATTCCACAAATATGAAACAGATAATTTTATCGACATGCATGTATGGGAGTATGTATACCTGCACCATGCATCCTCCAAGGCCTGTACCCTCAAAGAACTGATGAAATGTCAGAGCAGTGACCAGAGGCCTTATTGTTGAAGGGCTGTCTGATGCGCCCAATGATAGGCCAATGATCACAGAGTGAACAACAATGCCCACCTCCAATACCTGCATATTCACCACCCACACACAAAAATCCAAACTAAATCGATTGTGTAAGTTCAACTGGTCATGTTATTATAAGTCCATCCCATTCTATGTATTGTATTTATTGCATTGGGATTAAAAAAATTAAAAAAAATCAAAGCGTCTAATATATAGAAAACTAAAAATTCCAAGTTCTCATAAATAAAATACGATCACCGTATTGAAAATATTTTTTTTTTAAAAAAATACCAAAGATCACCTGTGACACAACCCTAAGCCGAACAAGCTCGGAGGACGGCCCACCACCAACACTGCCATGGGCATGGCCGTGCCCGGGGTGGGTGTGCACGTGCACGTGCTCCTCATGCTCCCCGCCTCCCCTACCCTCGACATCCGTATTGGCCTGATCCTTCCCAAAGTGACGCCGGCTAAAGTACCCCGTGGCAAAGCTATCGATCATCAACGTCCCGATCGCCGCAGCCATCGCCACGAGCCCCGTGAAGGGGAAGTCCTGCCACGGGCTCTCCTTCAGGCACGGCGACGTCAGGTTCTCGTAGGCGTCCGGCAAGATGTGGATGAAGCCGGTGGCAAGGATGACGCCGGCGGCGAATGCCTTAATCACGAAAAATACGTCCTTTTCCGGACGTATGGCCGGGAGCCACTTTCCTAGTATCGGGATAAAGATGCCGATGAATCCACCCGCGAGGATGGAGACAATTGCGGCGATCTTTAGGCCGAGGGCCTTTGCCTTGTCTCGGTCGGAGTCGCCGTCCGGCGAGCAGTCGCTGTCGCAGTCGGCGAGAGCGATGAGAGGGGAGAGGAGAAGACAGAGGGAGAGGAGAGAGAGAATGTGGGTCCTCATCATGGCCGATGATGATTTTGAGAGATGAAAGACGGTGGGTTTTAGACTGTGACGATGGTTTTATAGAGAGAAGTTCTTAGGGTTTTTCAACCTGCCTTTTTGATGCGCGTCGCCGTGCCTAAATCACTCCCGATCCCTGCCACGCACCAACAATCACGCGCTTAATTTCCCCATTCGAATTACGGCTAATAAGAAGCAACAGACCCAGCTATGGAAAGCAACGAGTGCATGCAAAAGCAATGAATTTCCCCTTTCGAATTGCGGTTAAGAAGCAACAGACCCAACTATGGAATTGGACAGCAACGCGTGCATGCAAAAAACGATGAAGCCTTTGCAGGTCTCGCCTGCGAAGCTACCTCCTCCTATTTTTACTTCAACGCGCTTAATTTCTTTCGTCCCATCGGGGAGATCTGCCAGCGAAACAATAACTGTAAATTGATCAAATAAAATTCCATTTTTGATAATCTACACAAAAATATAGCCGTGCATAAATGATTTACCATAAAAAAATTATGATATTCAACATTTATTAGCCATTTACTAAAATAATGCTATCGACAGTTGTATATCATGAAGTGAGAATTTAATGAGGTCAATGCCATTAATTTTAATTGAAGTAAATTTTAAAAAATATTTTTAAAATTAGAAAAAAAAACCTGTTATGTCAGCTAATTATATTTCAATTCAATTTCGAGTTCTTGACAACGTGGTCCCCGAATCCGCAAAGAGGGAGTTGAATTACATCTTCGCTAAGGGGTGGCTTCGAACGGCCTACATGCCCATATTGGTTGCGTCATAACCAGACTCATGATTCGATAACGAAGATGATAACGTGCCAACGTTGTGCATTGAAAAGGCCATAGATGGAGATGTCATCGTGATGCCGTACATCAGGATCATGCTGTACGAAATCTTGATGGGGGTGGCAAACTAAACCCGACACAACCCGAACCCCACCTTTCGGACCGGGTATGATTAGATGCACATCCACGTCGGGTCACTTTCGGGTCAACCCTACTGACCCAAATAATACCTAAGTTGGGTTCAAGTTTGACCCACCAACACATATCGACCTGGATTCAACCCATTTGATTTGACACGCACATACACACACATTCCCCTTCTTAAATGGTTGCAACAATCCAGTTGGTGGGTGCTTGGGATGCATGTTTTGGCATGCGGGTTTAAGAAAAGGCAGTTACTACTTAATTTACAACATAATTTTTTACAAAAAAAATTCGTATCGACTTATAAAGGTCTAAATAACTCAAATCCAAAGTAACAACATCTTTGGTAGCTAGCACTGTACAGCTCCACGCTTGATACACGCTTTGCATGAATATCCGGGCTACCTGGGTTCAATGCTAGGTGGCTGCATTTAATTAAGAAATATTTAAAACTGGACCGAGCACATATATGTTGGGTTCAGGTTACCCGATAACTCGTCTGGTGGGGCATATGTTTTAAGTTCTCGATCTGAATTCAATCCGGGTCGGATTCGGATACTCCCCGAAACGTGTTGGGTTAGATCTTAGACCCATACTCGACCCGATCTGACCTGTTTTCCATCCCTACATCATGAAAACCTGAAACTATGTCCTAGAATCACTTGATACTAATAAATTTAGTCTTTGGTGTATTAAGGTGTTCGTCGCCTCGGGCTCACACCTAGGGGCACGAATCATCGCAAGTGCACGGTGGTTGAGTATATAAAGATTGTCGAACTCTAATGAGGCAGTTGTTTACTGTTTAGCTTGTTGGAAGAGGGAGAATTCGTGGTTAGGGGGTTATCACGTGGAAATTGAATGCCACAAAAAATGGGTTTACAAATTAATAATAGTCCATGGCTTTCGGGAGTCCCCGCTAGGCCTTTCGGTCATGGATGTCAGGTCAAGAGTCCTTTCGTTGAACGATGGATGAGGGTAGGAGTGTCACATCGGAAGATGGAAACGAGTATTTAACTTCATTTGTCCTACTCGTCTAACGTATTCTCACACGCAACTCTGCTTTTGCAATCAGCTTCGCACGGTAATGCGTGCATTACGCTTGACACTGGTTCCCGCATCGCAATCCGTATCCACTTGCGTGATCTACGGATTGGGATGCTACACTACGATTGGTTCTAGTAGTCGAGCTACTTTCATAGTCATTGACTAGCAGATCGGGGATTAGTAATCACCCTCAGCGCTCGAGTCACTCTCGTGATCACGAGCCCTGAAGGCGGCCACTAAGCCCTAATCGGATTCGTGGGTATTCTCCTTAAAATATGGAGCTACTTTCGTGATCCTCCAATTCTAAAGCTAATCCCCAATAACCCTTGTTCAAACTACCATAGAGCAACCCTAGATTCATCCAACTAAGGGCAACCTAACATCCAATCCCTAGGGTCCTAGAGTTCATCCCTAAGCCCTAGAATCACACTAATCTAGCATCATAATAGCAATATCAATGGAAGCAATAGATAGATTCATCGCCAACATAGCAAACATATCAAAACTAATATCAAAACGTAGAGAATACAAAGCAAAAGAGGAATGTATTAAAATTAACGAGTTTTAGCCGTTTACCAATTGTTGGATCGAAGAAAACAAACACCAAAAGCCTTCCTCTCCTCAAATGACATCACAAAACTCAGTAAAAAAGGCTTGCCCTAATCTAAAGAAACTGTTCACTTATATAAAAACCCCCACAATTCGCGGGTTTCCCAAAAATCAGCCACAACCCCCGTTAAGAAAGCCCTAATCTGGAGACTGTCGACGACGCGCTCGCCGAGCAGGGTAGGCGCTCAGTCGAGCGCTCCCATGAGGCTTCCACTGGGCGCTCTGGCAAAGGGACCGCTCGGTCGAGCGATGTGGGTCGCTCGACCGAGCGCAGCCTTGGGGCTTCAGCTCTTAGCCTGGGTGGAAGGATGTTGCTCGGTCGAGCGAGGAAGGTCGCTCGGTCGAGCGAGGAAGGCCGCTCGATCGAGCGAATTAGATAGAGAGTTTTCTCCTTATTTCAGCTCGTCAGGGAGAGAGGCTGCTCGGTCGAGCGGGGAAGCCGCTCGACCAAGCGAATTAGACCGAGAGTTTCAAGGCCAAATTGAAGTTCTTCTAAAGAGGGTCGCTCAGTCGAGCGAGGTGGGTCGCTCGGCCGAGCGACCTCTTACACTTTTCCCTTTCTTTACGAAACCTCAGCTCGGTCGAGCTTGTGGCACGCTCGACCAAGTGATCTGTAAACTCAGGGAATTTGGTTCTCTCCCTCTCTTCTTTCTTTTCCTCTCTTCTTTCTTTTCTATCTTTGCTCCTCCTTTTCTTTGCTCATTTGAGTCGTCAAGCATGGCGACGTGAGCTCCGGCTTTTGGTATCAGTGTCCATCATCCACTTTCGCTTCGAATCGTGCCAAAGTTCATGTAAATCCACAAAACATTGCAAGAATCATGTATATCATGAAAAGTGCGATAGAATATAAAAACATGAACTTTGAGAGATCAAAATACTATAAAAATGTGTGATAAAAACATGGAAAATAAGGACACATCAAAATCCTCCAAGCTTATCTCTTACTAGTCCTCAAAGAAGACGAATAAAAAGCTCGCCGGAGAATAAAAATAATAAAGTGAAAAAAGAAGCCAAAGTTAAGGAAAAGCGACTAAATCATCTCCTCATCTCCTAAGCATGCAGCAACACTTCAACTCAGCAATTAAAACGTACAACTCACAAGAATTTCATCAAGTCCAGCATTGATTATATAGCATGAATTTTCAACAAATAAAGTGAACTCGAAATCGAATATACGATATGAAATTAGAGAGAGATTCCTATCATAGCTGGTAGTGCACGGGTACGGATCACGAAACGGTGTTAAGATATCTGGCCCATTTAGTGTCTACAACCTGAAACTCGTCATTAAGGCGAATTAATACCCAGTCAAGCGAATGACTCACGCGATCATTAAGCTCCCACTAATACTCGGGGGGGGTTAATGAGACCGAGTAAATGGGCAGCCATTATCACCAATCTCGGAGAAGATCTCACCCAAATCAATGAGACGGTTAATCGCAATCATCGGAGCAACGCTTATAAATACCTGAAAAGACAAAGGTAAAAGGGTTCCAACTCCCAAGGTATGAGATCTAATACATAGACTCTACATATTCCATCTAACATTTCTTCCACAAAGGAGCTTGCGACGTCAGATTTGAGACGAACCTCCATGGGTCGATCTCAGCTGCTCCAAGCTCCCTCCCTCTCTTGAGTTCCATTCTAACTTAAACATCGGAGGGGATTTGGGTCGGGACCCAGATCCGACCCCCCTGATGCTTCCTTCTGGTGCAGATCGACGAGTCTCGATCCTACGTGAGGGTCGTTCTTGATCTTCTCAACTTCGATCGATCGATATACGAAACGCTCGAGGGTCGATCGAGCATCGCAAGTTAACTACCATCCGACAACAACCATGGTTCTTCCAACCTAGGGTCTAACATATCCAGATTACGAGGCTCCGACTTAATATGAAAGGATCCACGTCACCAACTGTTCGGGTTTTAGACTTGCACCCGGAAGTGCCAATGTCGTCTTACCGCAAGCGCACGGTATGTGTATATCGGCGAGCAGGTATCGTATCCACAGGAAGGTGGTGTCACACTACCTATCGATCCTAGACTGACTTAGGCTTCGATGTTTCATTGGTGGAGATGAATTATGAAGTGTCGTGATGGCAATGGATGTGGAATGCGAGGGTGTCACTATCAGGGGGCACATCCAAACACAAAGGAAAACAAATAGAACAAAGAGAAAAAAAATAGAGGGAAATATCACTAGGGTATCGGTAATCCTTGCTAGGGCTTTCAGGTTTGGATAACGGGTTAAGGGTCCCTTCGCTAAGCGATGGATGAGGGTAGGAGTGTCACATCCATAGATGGGCGTTTGACTTCTGCCGTCACGCTCGTCTAACGTCTCCCTCTGCGGAGTCGTGCTTTCGCGATCGGCTTCTCACGGGGACGCATGCATTAAGATTGACACTTGGTCCCGCCTCGCAATCTGCGGCCACTTGCGTAGTCTCCGGAATACGACGCCACCCTATGGTCGGTTCTAGCGGTTGGGCTACTCTTGTAGTCATCGGCTAGCGGATCGAGGATTAGTGGTCACCACCGGCTCTCAAGTCACTCACATCAGCGTGAGCCCCAGAAAACAGCCACTAAGCCTAAATCGGATTCTTGGGGATTCTCCCTAAGACGTGGAGTTGCTTTCGCGACTCTCCGATCCTGAGGCTAATCCCCTAAAACCCTTGTTCAAACCGCCGTAGGGTAACCCTAGATTCACCCAACTAAGATTAACATATCATCTAAGCCCTAGAATTATCGGGTTCTTTCCTAATCCTAGCAATAGATCTACTCAATCATTGCAAAAGAGATATAAACAACAGAAATCAACATCACAAGCAAGTAAAATGAAAGCAATAAAAGATTCAACAATAAAAACATTTGAGAGAGACAATAAAAGAGATTTACAAAGGAAAATATACTTAACTAGCGAAGATCTTAACCGCCACAATATTTTTTTATGACAGTTTTGAATGGCTATAAAATCTATTCATATTTTCAGCGGTTCGAAACCGCCAGAAAAACAAATATTTTTTCCCGTGAAAAAGTAACTTTATGACGGTCCGAAACCGCTAGAAGTGTCGTTTGCAGGCGGTCTGTTTGAAGCGGTTCGTAACCGCTACTAACATTAGTTCTCACGGCCGTTTTAGTAGCGGCTTGTTAAACCGCTTGAACATTTGTTAGAGGCGGTTCCGACCCGCCACAAACGTAATTGTTAACCGCTACAAACGTCCGCCTTTCTTGTAGTGGAGGGGGCCGATGGCATAGCCTAGCCTCTGAAAATCGTCCCTAAAGATAGAAAATATATGAAAGGGGATAAAAACCAGCCTCCTCAAATGATGGCTCAACATTTCAATTTATAGACTCCCCCAAAACCCTAAAAATGACCTAAAAGTGGTTTGCCGACCTAGCGCTCGGTCGAGCGCGCCCTAGCGCTCGGTCGAGCGCTATCCTTTGATGCTTCGCATTGGTCCTTGGAGGAGGGCCGCTCGGTCGAGCGGCTCCGGTAAAAGATGGAGCTCTCTGACTACTGGCTCGGGCGAGCGTTGGGGGTCGCTCGGTCGAGCGAGTTGTGTCACTCGGCCGAGCGACCCCTCACAGCCTTGCTCCTCCTTTGTATCGTAGCTCGGTCGAGCGCTCCGAGCGCTCGACCAAACGACCTGAAATTCACCTCCAAGCTTCTCTCTTTTCTCCTCTCTTTCTTTGCTCCTTTGCTTCCTCTCTTCTCTTCCTTTCTTCTCTCCTTCATTGCTCTCCAGCGGCTTTGATTCATCAAATGTGGTGCCGCTGGTGACCCGGCATCGGAGTCCGTGCCATCCTCTCCAATATACTCCGAATTGCTCGATATTTCCCAAAATACAAACAAAAACTCTTAAAGTCAAATAGTTCCAGTTATCAGCGTAACAGCGTATAAAATCGGGATTTAAGCAATCATTTTGATGTATAAATATATAGATGAAATGTGGAATATTATGACACATCAAAATCCCCCAATTTTACCTCTTACTAGTCCTCGAGGATGACTAGTAAAAGGTGAACCCTGGAGAGGAATACAATGGAGAGGTGAGGCGATGGCGTGTGACAGAGACAAGGGGCCCATTATTAAATCTCAGCAAAATATGAACCCAAGGAATATAAGATTACGTGAATACACATCAATATGTAATAAGAACACACATACACACAAAATACTTAAGTCTCGCTCAAATGAACATATTGTGGATTTCAATAAATGCAATGGACTTGATAAACAATGAAAAGGGAGTAGAGCTACATCCTATCATAGTTTATCATGAAATATGCTAAGTTTACAGAAATGAATCCAACGTCCACAACTCATTCTCTAAGCAGTATAAATATGTCATGATTAAATATTTTCAAGCATGTGTGGTGTTTTGTTAAACTTCACGGAATGAGTTAGTGAATTCAATTAAGGTAAGGCGTCACCACACTACACCCATTTCATAACTCCTAGAATCCATCAACTTTGCCATGTTATTATTCTATACAGAAAGTGGGGTAAGGATGTGGGATTTTTGTGTTTTTATATTGTTTTTAGCTATAAAATTTTTATATACATATTTTTCTTTTCTTATATACATGAGATAAGTCAATATATACAAGAGGCGGCCTATGCATCCCAGACCAGACAGTCTTAGGGCAATGGGTTACGAAGAACCCCTCGGGCCTTTTATTCAGTATATTTGTTTGATTTTTTTTGTATTATGGGGATTTTTGCAAAGTCGCGTAAATGCGATGGGATGCAAAGCATGATCAAAGATCATTTATTTGGCTATACTCAAAAGAAAAAGAAAAAGTATAGAATCTAGACATGGCTTGGTTTCATGAATTCTAATTATCACTACTTTGGTTGTCGTTGGGTTATCCAATCTCTTCTGAATTACTAAACATCCATGAAGAAATAGAACTGTCAATCAAATCACGCAAGAGCCAGATGATTTTTAGATTTTTGATTCATTCATTTTTAGCTCAACTCTTTCGAGAATATGGTTGTAAAACTATGGATTCTACTATGAAAAAGCATATTAACAATGATACTCTAATCAAGGAATTGAACTCTAATCTAATAGATATCAGAATTCAAAAAAAATAAACTCATAATATTTCATAGAAAATGAAGCATATGAGACATAAATAGAGAGGTGAACATGGTTCAACTGAAATTTTCAAAGTGTGTTTCACGACGAAGCAAAGTGCGTGCACTGTGCACTCCCCTAAGCTTAAACGTCACATTGTCCTCAATGTGTGTATGACATGGATAGAGGACAACGACAAAATAAGGAGTTACACAATAAAATAATATCTCTCTCCCAAGCTATTTCATATGGTACCCGGTGTGGACAGATGGCATAAAATTGGGGAGAGAAGCAAAGTAAGCACCAAAAAATTAGGATGGGCAATTAAACCATAGAATATGGTGGGGTGCAAAGGATAATTGAGCAACCAACATATGGGGTGGATTTATTAAACTAGGAAAGCATAAAAATCCTATACGGTCCTCTCGCTGTCGAGAGAATTCGTGTTTATTTAAAGCATAAAATTCTATGCTACAGCTACACTACTGGATGGTTACCACCTGTAGCAAAAGGCAGCTCATATATCTTTGCTGGTGCAGGCAACTGCTCCAGCTAGTGGAGGAAATTTTCGGCCCAGCTCGATAGCACGGCACGGGCACGGCATGATAAGACCGTGCCTAGGTCGACAATTTTGGTCTGAAATCCTTATCGGGCTGGGCCGGCACGACACGGTTCATTTTCCTGTCGGGCCTGGTCCAAGCTATTCGGCCCATCGGACAGCACGGCACGGCATGGAATCCTTTTGAGTTTGCTTGATTCAAACAAAGTAGCTCGATTTAAAAAACCAAGTAGCTCAATCATAAACCAATCTTTGAACCATACAATTATCACAAAACAAAATAGCTCGAATCAGACTTGCAAACAAAAAAATAAGCTAGATGGACATCTAGTGGATAGTTTGAGTTCATTTTATGAAAATTCATTAGACGAGAATTTACTCCGAGAAAAAAGCTCATATGCTGAATTATCAATTTGCTCTAGAATTTGCAAGTAGGTTGCATTCTAAATTAAATTCTAGTAGCATTTACAGATACATCATTAACCAATGGGTATGAAAATCTAATAAACAACAGAGTCCAAAAATTCTTACAACCATATTGGACCGGGTCAGGTAGCCAGAATTTTTATCGGACCGTGCCCGGGCCGCACAGGAATGGCCTGAAGTCTTATTGGACCGGGCTGGGCCGGGCCTTTAAGAAAATCGAACTGGGCCGGCACGACACGATAAGACAGGGCCGGCCTGAATTACCCCCCAGCTCCAGCTGATCCTTCCGTGGCTCCGCCAGGTGCGTGTCTCCACAGATACTAACGAACTCTTGTAATGCAGGCCCTAGCATCTCCCCAAGGATTCCACCTATACCCTGTAGGAGACGAGCTACGTCAGTTCATCTCTGAAAATTTTCCCCCATGATATATGAATCCGAAAGAAAATCTGTAACGACCCGCTCTCGGGGGCCCGTTACTTATTTGGTTTATTCGCAGGTTCCGCAGTTTACCAGTGAAATCAGCATAGCCACAACTCAGAGATGTACCACAATACTCAAACCAGCGTACAGACGTTATTACAGTCCAACTTAAAGTACAACAACCAGCACTCTCTCTCACAAATACATGAAGGAAGTACTGAAAGGAAATGCGAAAAGGAAATACACTGTACAACACACACACCAACAGAAAAGTAACTAAAACTCTGCCGCCTCTGGGTCAATGTAGGCTCCACAAACTCTAGGGCAATCTCCTCGATCAGGTCTTCGTCTGCCGGTGCCATAAATGGAACCGAAGGTAAGTCACAACAATTCTAGCGATAGAAAAAGAGGAGTGCACAAATATGGAGCAGTCTATAGTAAACAAGTGCGAAAAGTAAAGCAGAGACAGACAAGCATGCAAGTGCGATAAGTAAAGTACATCTAGTCAAGCATGCAAGGGTGACAGGTAAAGTAAAGGTGACCGAGCAAGACAATAGTAATAACCATGACGATAGCAATGACAATAGCAATAATGAGAGTAATTGTGCCTAGCCTAATTCGTGACTTATAACGGGAAGTACAGTGAGCAACCAAGAGGCCAACTCTTGCCGCGGGTGCTACCCGGGCGAACTATGCTATGAATACTATGCAATAATCTCTGAGAACTGTGCAATAATCTGTGATCTGTGATGGTTGTCACCGGCACTGTTATGGGTTGCTAGAACCCGCACGGTGACAACAAAGTCTGGACTAGTCGCTACCGCACTTCCGTAATTATAAGTTACCCCAAAACCCAGTGTCTGTGCAATACCATACTCTGCAATTTTACCAGCCATTAACCATTCTCACATTTCTAGTTACAATCTTTCTGTCAAGCAATGTCAATAATCTGTTCAGGTCAATAACTGTTCTGAGACTAGATGTCAAGTCCTATGTTCATACGAGTACACTATCTATATTTCTAAGGGTAGAATTTACTGTGACTTACACTATTGGGATTGTCGTAGCAAGACGAGGAAGGAGTTAGAGCGCGGGGAGCGGTACCTGCAAACACAAGAAGATATCAGCTATCGGCTACACTAATTATTATCTAATTAATTGGTTGTTTTGATTTTTGAAACTGGTTGAAACGGTGATGAAAAGTGTTCTAAATTTTTATATAGGCTATATATGATAAAAATAGTTTTACTGCAAGAGGGAATATTTTTCTGAAGCCTATAGTAATTTTTATAATTTTTAGAAACTCAAAACTAGTTTAAAAACCCAATTTATTCTACTAGCGCGTATCTTCCGTAATTTCTTACGGAAGCAATACAAGTCGGAATTACTCGAGTGAACAGTCAAAATGACCGTCTCGAAGTTTACTTTCACATATAATTTTCTCACGTATTATTGTGAGTGAAAACAGCGAGTTACGATTTTTAGAAAGATTTATACGTATTTAAATTTTAGGTTCAAAAAAATGATTCTGGGAAAAGTAGGCGTCTGCTCGCAGTGAGACTAGCGCCATTGTGTCCGGAATATCTTTTCTGATTTTCTGGAGCTATCCCCACATTTTTCTGGGCCCTGTATAATTAGTTATGTATTTTAAACCATTAAACCCTATTAATAATTATTTAAAAATACGAAAATACGAAAATATTCAGTATTTACAAGTTTGCCATTGGACGAACTTACACCTCCTTGCTCGCACGCAGCAGCGACGGGGGCTGAGTGGTTCGCCGGCGGGGCTTTGGGCGGCGGACGGCGGGGCGATTGGTCGGCGTTCGTCGGCGGGCGACGGGGAGCGGCGGCGTCGAGGTCGGGGCGGCGGCGTCAAGGCCGGCGAGCGGCGAGGGCCTCGGGGCGACGAAGTCGGGGGCCGGCAGCGGCGGCGGGAGGCGCTTCGGGGTGCTCCAGCGTCGCGGCGGCGGGCGGTGTCAAGGCGGAGGGGGTCCCGACTAGCTGACGGCGGCGAGGCGGTGGCGAGCGCTGGGAGCAGCTCGTGGGCGTGGCGGAGACGGCCACACGGCGGAGGACTCCGGCGCTTCGTTTGGGGCGCTGTACGGCGGCGACGGGTGGCCGACAGTCGAGTGGAGGCGGCGGCGTGGGTTGGGGCGGGGTCGGGGCCGGCGGTCGAGCCCACCGGCGACGAGGGCGGGGAGGAGAGTAGAGAGAGGGTGGGTGTTTT
Source organism: Scilla litardierei (assembly GCA_030789695.1). NCBI lineage: Eukaryota > Viridiplantae > Streptophyta > Magnoliopsida > Asparagales > Asparagaceae > Scilla > Scilla litardierei. The sequence continues at coordinate 136,196,167 of CM061137.1, read as the reverse complement.
GGGTTTGAAGGAAAAGAGAAGAGGCCTTTGCTGTGGGTTGGGTTTGAGCGAGATGAGAGCGGGGAAATTGAAATTGAAGGCCTGCAAACAAAATATATGGGAGAGGGTGTTACGAGTAGGGGTTGAGAGCTGAGAGAGTGCTGTGCCTGTGAAATGAGAAGGGATGGGAGAGAGTAAGATAGAGTGAACTGTGGCTTGTGGGAATGAGTGGAGGGGGCTTGGATATATTTATAGGTTAAGAAGACGAAAGCTAAGTTATAAATAAATCAGAGTTGTTGGTTCTGAATAAATTCAGATCCAACCACTATTACGGTGAGTGACAAGGGGATAATAGGTGTGGGGGGAGTGTTGGATCTGAGCTACCTAGGGGGTGGGTTAATGGAGGGTAGATCTAGGGTAATGATTAGGGGTAAAAAGTTAATCAGTAAAAGTGATTAGGTAAAGGTGATTAGTATAAGTAATTAGTGAATGTAATTAGCAAAAACGGAGGAATACAAACACGTTTTCACAAACGTCTCCGAAAAATTACGAAAACATACCCACTGGATCGTATCGTCGCGAGGATCGCAAATACGAGATCCGATTTGGGATTTGAGTTACAAAAATACTAGTTTTAGGCCAAAACGTTTAGAAAGCGTGTCTCGGTTTCTAGGCTGAAATGATATCCAAAAATTATGAAATTAATGTGGGGAGCCCTAAATGATCATAGGATGCTACTGTAGAAGTTTGAAAACGTTTTGAATACGTTTGAATAGAAAATAAATTCGTCGAATCAAAACGGTAATTTTGGAAGATGAATTTTAACGGGAATGTTTTGGGCATTTGAGGAAATCTGAAATTGCTGAAATACAATATAATAAGTCTAGTGTTTCAAAATATTTTTATAAGAATTTTTGAAACTAGTTTTGCTATAAAACTCTGGACTAACAATTATAAAGAGAATTTAAAATTGTTGAAAAATACGTTAAATGCGTATTTGAAGTGTTTGAAAAATACAGGCCGTTACATCCTACCCTCCTTAAAATAATTCCGTCCTCGGAATTCAGAAGATCGGTAATCGCCTAAGCAATTCAAACGATCGACCGGAAGGTTTGACGAACGACCACGACATAGGAAAATAAGTTGTTAATAGCATGAAATATAATGTGATATCATAGCATCAAGAAAACAAGAGATATTACTAATAAATATATACTATTAACATCACCATAGTTTCCGAAGCTAGTTTCCTAACCTAGTATCATCACCATAGTTACTTCAGATTTATCACGTAGCCAAAACATGAGATAATGGCACTACATGAAAATGAGAGCTATTACGATGATGACATCAGGTTCGAACTCGGAACCTGAGGTGATAAGTCAATATCAAGCTTTATTGAACAACATAACATAAAGATCACAAAGTCTAAAATTACAACTCATGGCATTAATGAATACTGGTACGTAGCTAAGCAAATCATCGCCATAGCATACATAAACGTAAGGCCTAAAGCTAATGCATTCGTGCTGCTACAACTTAACCAGCCGAACACAAATGACTTCATCTGCCATGCTACCAAATTACAAGTCAATATCCAGATCGACACGTATAGGCAAATGTAAGGCCAATTCTCGCGGGTCAAGATCATTGCTACCACTTCTTCTAGCAGTTTCCATAACATCCAATAAGAAGCCCACATCCTAGCCGTCTCCCAAATCCGAGCACAATACGGACATCCAAAATCAAAACCTAAGGCCAAAAGCAAGCCAAAAATCGTCGACAATAATACTAGATGCCAACACCAATGGTCGATATCTACTGCCATCATCATCAGCCCTAAGCAGTTTAACGACCAAAAAGTCACGAACCCAAAAACACGAAGGAGCGGCCCTAAGAGGAAATCGGAGCTGGGCAGTTCAAGGGGGAAGAACCAGAAAAAGGAGCTCCCAAGAATACCAATAGCGGCGGGTTCCCAATATCCCGACCACATGGCAATAGCGAGGGAGACGATGAAGGCTGTCGCTAAGCCAAGCAATCCCCAGAGTCGTTGATGGGCCATCGGCGGCTGGCGATCCGCGACGGCGAGAGCTGCGACTGGCTGTCGATCCATGGCGGGGACTTCGGGATGGAGCGGAGCTGGCGGAGTGAGGCCGGAGGAGCTCGGGCGAGAGGGGAGAGGTGGAGGTGACGTTGGGGCAAAGGAGGGAGCCGGGGGATGGCTTAGGGAGGAAGGAGAGTGGGTTTAAAAAGAGGGAAAAAGGGGTGAGGGTTTGAAAAGGTGCGCCGAAAGTAGGCAATAGGGTAGGGTAGGGTTAGGCGGGAACGGAGCTCGAGACGAGGAAGATGACAAAATCAATAATGAGGGGAGGTGGTAGGCGGGAAAGAATTCAAACACGTGGAAAAATCGGGTACAAGATGAAAGTAGGGTCTAGAAGAGAAACACGAGCTCAAGAAGGATGCAAAAACGCAACAACATACAGGTCGGGTCTGACTCGATACTCCACTGGTCCTTCTGATCGGCTTTTGCTGAGGAACACGAACTTTGGATGATTGGGTATATCGATTTCTACCCTCCTTTGACGACAGTCAATGGTGGCATGAAATGTCCATAACCAATACATCCCGAAGAAGTCGACAAAGAGATCTCATCTACAAATCACCACAGAGCATTGGAGGCATCCACTGGTTACCGGTAGGGAACTGCCAGCGGTCTCGACCTTCCAATGGGAGTCAGATGTTCAACAGTGATGGCACGTGTTTGGGACCTTCCAACGAGAAGTCAGAGGTTCAACAGTGATGGCATGTGTTTGAACGAAATGACTCGCCAAGAAACAATGTGTAGATCCCGAGTCGAACAGTGTGAGGGCAGGTTTACTGGCTATTAAGACGGCACCTACCGTGATGAGAATCAAGTCTAAGCTTACGATTTCTAAATATTAGAGTATGTAGCTTAGTGAAAAATCTCATACCTGTGATTACTTGGCTCGTAGCTTCGGCTTCTTCCACTGTCATGGTATAAGCTTGGCGTCTCTGGGGCGCCTGTCATCGTCTGCTGGTACACTTGCTGCTGAGGAGGGAGTAGTTGACGTTGCTGAGCAGATGGTGGTGGTCGCTTCCGTTGTGGAACTTGAACTTCTGGTGGTCGAAAATTCGAACGCTACTCTCCGTAGCCAGAGTTCAAGCGTAGAAAGATTCTAAGAAGGTCAATCGAAAGGTCAACAAGCTAAAAGAAGGGTGATAGTGATGAAGATCGATGGCGTTACATAATCATGATTCACGTCCTTGCGGTCCAGCGGACACGGTCAGGGAAGTGACTAAGCTAGGATCACTTATGCCCAGTCTAGCCAGGTCGATCCACAGACTTTAGCCAAGCACATTGACCGGTATCATGGTCCATTGAAGGAAGATTATCATTCATATGAGTGCCACCGATACAAAAGATTTTTCTTATTAATAACTAATTATTCCTATCAAGATTTTTTTTTTTGGTTTTGTTAACAACTTTTTATTAAGGCCAGATAGGTTAACTCCATTGGGGCTCTCCGAGATGTTCCCGTCCGTCTTTCGAGTGTCAAACCTGCATCCATAGAAATGTAAGCTTAGTTGAGTATCGTATACGATACATCCTGGTTTTGCTACACTGTTCACGAGGTATTTTGCACGGACCTGCGTGGGCCGCCAAAACTGTAACGACCCGCTCTCGGGGGCCCGTTACTTATTTGGTTTATTCGCAGGTTCCGCAGTTTACCAGTGAAATCAGCATAGCCACAACTCAGAGATGTACCACAATACTCAAACCAGCGTACAGACGTTATTACAGTCCAACTTAAAGTACAACAACCAGCACTCTCTCTCACAAATACATGAAGGAAGTACTGAAAGGAAATGCGAAAAGGAAATACACTGTACAACACACACACCAACAGAAAAGTAACTAAAACTCTGCCGCCTCTGGGTCAATGTAGGCTCCACAAACTCTGGGGCAATCTCCTCGATCAGGTCTTCGTCTGCCGGTGCCATAAATGGGACCGAAGGTAAGTCACAACAATTCTAGCGATAGAAAAAGAGGAGTGCACAAATATGGAGCAGTCTATAGTAAACAAGTGCGAAAAGTAAAGCAGAGACAGATAAGCATGCAAGTGCGATAAGTAAAGTACATCTAGTCAAGCATGCAAGGGTGACAGGTAAAGTAAAGGTGACCGAGCAAGACAATAGTAATAACCATGACGATAGCAATGACAATAGCAATAATGAGAGTAATTGTGCCTAGCCTAATTCGTGACTTATAACGGGAAGTACAGTGAGCAACCAAGAGGCCAACTCTTGCCGCGGGTGCTACCCGGGCGAACTATGCTATGAATACTATGTAATAATCTCTGAGAACTGTGCAATAATCTGTGATCTGTGATGGTTGTCACCGGCACTGTTATGGGTTGCTAGAACCCGCACTGTGACAACAAAGTCTGGACTAGTCGCTCCCGCACTTCCGCAATTATAAGTTACCCCAAAACCCAGTGTCTGTGCAATACCATACTCTGCAATTTTACCAGCCATTAACCATTCTCACATTTCTAGTTACAATCTTTCTGTCAAGCAATGTCAATAATCTGTTCAGGTCAATAACTGTTCTGAGACTAGATGTCAAGTCCTATGTTCATACGAGTACAATATCTATATTTCTAAGGGTAGAATTTACTGTGATTTACACTATTGGGATTGTCGTAACAAGACGAGGATGGAGTTAGAGCGTGGGGAGCGGTACCTGCAAACACAAGAAGATATCAGCTATCGGCTACACTAATTATTATCTAATTAATTGGTTGTTTTGATTTTTGAAACTGGTTGAAACGGTGATGAAAAGTGTTCTAAATTTTTATATAGGCTATATATGATAAAAATAGTTTTACTGCAAGAGGGAATATTTTTCTGAAGCCTATAGTAATTTTTATAATTTTTAGAAACTCAAAACTAGTTTAAAAACCCAATTTATTCTACTAGCGCGTATCTTCCGTAATTTCTTACGGAAGCAATACAAGTCGGAATTACTCGAGTGAACAGTCAAAATGACCGTCTCGAAGTTTACTTTCACATATAATTTTCTCACGTATTATTGTGAGTGAAAACAGCGAGTTACGATTTTTAGAAAGATTTATACGTATTTAAATTTTAGGTTCAAAAAAACAATTCTGGGAAAAGTAGGCGTCTGCTCGCAGTGAGACTAGCGCCATTGTGTCCGGAATATCTTTTCTGATTTTCTGGAGCTATCCCCACATTTTTCTGGGCCCTGTATAATTAGTTATGTATTTTAAACCATTAAACCCTATTAATAATTATTTAAAAATACGAAAATACGAAAATATTCAGTATTTACAAGTTTGCCATTGGACGAACTTACACCTCCTTGCTCGCACACAGCAGCGACGGGGGCTGAGTGGTTCGCCGGCGGGGCTTTGGGCGGCGGACGGCGGGGCGATTGGTCGGCGTTCGTCGGCGGGCGACGGGGAGCGGCGGCGTCGAGGTCGGGGCGGCGGCGTCAAGGCCGGCGAGCGGCGAGGGCCTCGGGGCGACGAAGTCAGGGGCCGGCAGCGGCGGCGGGAGGCGCTTCGGGGTGCTCCAGCGTCGCGGCGGCGGGCGGTGTCAAGGCGGAGGGGGTCCCGACTAGCTGACGGCGGCGAGGCGGTGGCGAGCGCTGGGAGCAGCTCGTGGGCGTGGCGGAGACGGCCACACGGCGGAGGACTCCGGCGCTTCGTTTGGGGCGCTGTACGGCGGCGACGGGTGGCCGACAGTCGAGTGGAGGCGGCGGCGTGGGTTGGGGCGGGGTCGGGGCCGGCGGTCGAGCCCACCGGTGACGAGGGCGGGGAGGAGAGTAGAGAGAGGGTGGGTGTTTTGGGTTTGAAGGAAAAGAGAAGAGGCCTTTGATGTGGGTTGGGTTTGAGCGAGATGAGAGCGGGGAAATTGAAATTGAAGGCCTGCAAACAAAATATATGGGAGAGGGTGTTACGAGTAGGGGTTGAGAGCTGAGAGAGTGATGTGCCTGTGAAATGAGAAGGGATGGGAGAGAGTAAGATAGAGTGAACTGTGGCTTGTGGGAATGAGTGGAGGGGGCTTGGATATATTTATAGGTTAAGAAGACGAAAGCTAAGTTATAAATAAATCAGAGTTGTTGGTTCTGAATAAATTCAGATCCAACCACTATTACGGTGAGTGACAAGGGGATAATAGGTGTGGGGGGAGTGTTGGATCTGAGCTACCTAGGGGGTGGGTTAATGGAGGGTAGATCTAGGGTAATGATTAGGGGTAAAAAGTTAATCAGTAAAAGTGATTAGGTAAAGGTGATTAGTATAAGTAATTAGTGAATGTAATTAGCAAAAAACGGAGGAATACAAACACGTTTTCACAAACGTCTCCGAAAAATTACGAAAACATACCCACTGGATCGTATCGTCGCGAGGATCGCAAATACGAGATCCGATTTGGGATTTGAGTTACAAAAATACTAGTTTTAGGCCAAAACGTTTAGAAAGCGTGTCTCGGGTTCTAGGCTGAAATGATATCTGAAAATTATGAAATTAATGTGGGGAGCCCTAAATGATCATAGGATGCTACTGTAGAAGTTTGAAAACGTTTTGAATACGTTTGAATAGAAAATAAATTCGTCGAATCAAAACGGTAATTTTGGAAGATGAATTTTAACGGGAATGTTTTGGGCATTTGAGGAAATCTGAAATTGCTGAAATACAATATAATAAGTCTAGTGTTTCAAAATATTTTTATAAGAATTTTTGAAACTAGTTTTGTTATAAAACTCTGGACTAACAATTATAAAGAGAATTTAAAATTGTTGAAAAATACGTTAAATGCGTATTTGAAGTGTTTGAAAAATACAGGCCGTTACAAAATCACCAACATAAATAATGGAAATTAAATCCGGTTGATGATACTTCCCTGAGATAATATCTCTACTCTCGTGCACTAAGACAGCTCTCTCCTCGGTATCATCTCCAAGCATATCAGGTAACCTCTCATGATCATCCTCAGGCGGCTCCTCTTTGTGCTCCTCGGTAGGTTTGTCAAGTAGTGACACGTCCAAGCATACCTCCGGTCCATAATCGTATGTGTCTTGCAAGAGGTACGACGTGTCAAAAATATCTAAATCAAAATAAATATCAAATGGAATACATGATTAAGAAATGGAATGGGTAAAAATATCTCTCTGAGTGGGAGCAATAAGCTCTGATGGGTGATCCTCTGTCGTAGTACATGGGGGAGGTGGTTGCGGAAGCTCTACTAAAGGTGGCATCGCTCGGGCTCCATGTGAGTATCTATATCTTCATCCCGAGTAGCGGCCTCCTCAACGGACTGCTCCGACTCCGCTAGCACAACCTCCTCAATGATAGGCTCTGGTGGTGTGGGATGCTCCATATCTTCAACCTGTGGAGAAGGGTCAAGGGCAAGAGACGGCTCGGACACGACATCATAGACAATGCCATCGTTGCCTTCGCTGGTCTCATCCTTGGCAGCAATATAGAAATGACGGGTGTCTCCCCCAAGCTGAACGTGAATATCATCCTCAATAGTATCTGCAGCAGACACATGATTCATAATAAAATTAATAAGCACTCGTTCAGATGGATCATCACATGCCATAACAGCTAATAAGCATGTCGATCGAACGTTGTGCAGCATGCATCCCAAAGCTGCTGCTAAATGAAGATCATTGATGGTATTCACTTGCATTATGTTCATAGATTCCCTTGAAGGTCCCTGCAACCCTTTGGTGAAGAAGTGGAGTAGCTCTGAGTCATCAAACCCATGTTCTGGTGTATCTATCAATAAATCTTCGAATTTGTCCAAGGCTTGCCAGAAGTATTCTCCATCAGCCTGCCTGAAGTTGGCTACCCTCCCTTGGTCTATAAAATATTGGAATGTGATCTTTGCTCCAGTAGGGGGTACCATCGTTGCACCAAATATGCACCTGATCAAACAAATATAAATTACCTGGAAAAGAACGTCAGTGGCACAAGAGAGATAAAGATAATAATAATGTGGTGGCGGGGAAAATCTCTTTTTGTTTCTTTTTATAAATTTTTATTTTTAGTCGAAGTCTTGCAACCTAATTGTGACAAATAGATAATATGGCGGAACGCCGTCCCGGTAACGGTGCCAAAAACTTGTTCGGGTTCCGGACTTGCACCCGGAAGCGCGAATGTCATCTTACCGCAAACGCACGATATGTATATATCGACGAGCGGGTATCGTATCCATAGGGAGGCAGTGTCACACTACCTATCAATCCTAGGCTGACTTAGGCTTCGATGTTTTATTGGTGGAGATAAATTATGGAGTGTCGTGATGGCGATGGATGTGGAATGCGAGGGTGTCACTATCAGCGCGGCACATCCAAACACAAAGGAAGAACAAAGAGAAACAATCGAGGAAAATATCACTAGGGTACTGAAAATCCCAGGTAGGGATTTCGGGGGTTTGATAACGGGTTAAGGGCCCCTTTGTTAGGTGATGGATGAGGGTAGGAGTGTCACATCCGTAGATGGGAACGAGCGTTTGACTTCCGTCATCACTCTCGTCTAACGTCTCCCTATGTGGAGCCTGTTGGTAGCAACGATCTATGAACTTCGTGTTTGATGATAACAAACGTGTGTGAACGCTTTTAACGTGTGTTTTAAGTGTTTCAGGAACGGTTAACGTGCGATTAATTCACGGAAGGACTTGTTCATGCGTAAAGGAGAAATAATCAAAGGGGTACCAAGTCACGTTTAAGCTTGAATGCATTGCAATTCATTTTTCTTTGAGATCCATATAGACTTTGTTTTCCCCCACCCCTCACGTGCGTATCTTGTTTTGAGGCAACAAAAATAACCCAAGCTGTGACCTATTTTTCCCAGGATGCGGCTTACTCCAAGCATCTGACCTAAAAATAAAACACAACCCCAACTTGCAAGAGAAAGCAGCCGCACAAATTGAGAGCCCAAAAAAAAGGAAAATTATATTCCTCAAGAGCCGCAATTTTTTTTCCCCCTTGGAGTTTGCTGGCAGCCGCATCTTATTCCAATAAAAAAGGCACAGGCCGAAAAAAAAATCTCATTCCCTTTAGAAAATCAAAAGAGCTGCTCCCCTCAATTTCGTTCTCTTTAGGTGCTCTGAAAAAATCAAAGGAGCTCTCTTTTTCATAGCCAATTACAAAGAGCCACAAGCCATACAGAGGCCGCCGCATTTTTTTTACTCTCCATCATATTTTTTTTCACAAGCAGCCGAACCCCTGATTTGTCTGTGAAGAGCCGAAGTTTATAAGAGGTTTTCAAAGTTTTTTTTAGGGTTTTAATCAGAAGCCGCAGCCTCTCCTCTTTGTGCACAAAAGTTCATCAAAATCACATACAAGGGTGGTTTGTCTTTTCCCCTAAAAATTTCGAAGAGCAGTAAGTTCGTTATTATTTTTTATTTGAATACATCAACAACCCATACCCTTTGAAAATCCTGTGAGCAAAATTATAGTGCAGAGCAAGAGGCTGAATTCTGTGAAAGTTTCTTTGTGTTTGGTTTCATGACAATTTTTGTATTCATTTTCCCAAGACCCTGATTGCCGCAAGGTTTGTGTTCTCACAATTCTCCAAGAGCCATACATTAATTCAAAAAGGAAACAGCCTTCAAGATTTTTTTTGAATAAAAAATTCCAGGGTCTTTTTGTGTGTGCTTGCTGACTGCAGTTGTTTGCTCTTTGGATTTTTTGATGAGAAGCCGCACCCTTCATCAATTCCCCAAGATCTCTTTGCAAATCTCAAGGAAAAACGTTTCAGCCGCAAGTTCTGATCAAGGGACACAACTCAACTTCAAGTTGCAACATTGCTAATTGGTTGTATTAGAATTTGGTGCATATTGCAACCTGTTAACGGTTGGAATTTTCAGAGGGGACTACTCCATGTCAGATTGCTTCTGACCGTGCGCTGAATGACAGAGACACCGACGCCGTCACAACTGAGCGATTCTAAACTCTAAACTTTATTTTATTTGTGATTGTGGCATTGTGATCTTTGTAGAACTATTTTATTATTTGTTTGGGGACTTGGCTAGTTGGGACTAGCCAAGAGAGAGAGCTTTACTAGTATTGTTATTGTTTGGGCACTTTGGTGAGTGCAGGTGCTGAGAGCCAGGTGAGTGTAGGGTTGGTGCCCTAGCTACAGGTTGTACCAGTTAACTATAATAATCTAGTATTGCTTTTGGGGCTGGATGTAGGTCGTGGGTGCGACCGAACCAGGGTAAAATCTACTGTGTATCTGTGGTTGATTATTTACATTGACTGTGGCAATAACTGCGTGTGATTTCTCGTGGGTTGCACGAGAATTTTTATAAGCCTATTCACCCCCCCCCCCCCCCTCTAGGCTTAGATCCAGATCCAACAAGTGGTATCAGAGCCAGTTTAGAGGATCTAGCCTAGTTGATCATGTCTATGAATATGTCTGATAGTGCTTTTGTTGAGGGACAGTCTATTTCCCGTCCCCCCAAGTTTAATGGTGTTGATTTTGCTTATTGGAAAACTAGGATGAGGATTTATTTAGCTGCTGTTGATTATGATGTATGGAGCATTGTAGAAAAAGGCTATAAACCTCCCACCATTAATGTTGCTAATAATGAAATGATAAAACCAGAAGATAAGTGGGATGACTTTGATAAGAAGCGTTTTTCATTGAATAACAAAGCTATGAATGCATTGATCTGTGCTTTAGATAAAGCTGAGTTTAACCGTATATCTCAATGTCAAACTGCGCAGGAAATTTGGCATACTCTGGAGGTGACTCATGAAGGTACATCGCAGGTTAAGGAGTCCAGACTTGCGCTACTCAGCACTGAATATGAAAGCTTCCGCATGCTTCCATCAGAGTCAATTAAAGAGATGTTTGCGAGGTTCACAGACATCGTTTACAAATCTACCTCTCTTGGAAAGCCGTACTCAAGTCTGGAGCAGATCAGAAAAATCTTAAGAGCATTGCCTAGTACCTTCCGTCCTAAAATCACAGCTATTCAGGAAGCAAGGGATTTATCGCAGATGAAAGTGGAGGATCTGATAGGGAACCTGATGTCCCACGAGCTAGAGCTGCAGAGCATTGAACTGAGAGAGAAAGATGAATTGAAGACTTCAAAGGCAATAGCCCTTCAGGCTAAGGAGGATGAAGATGGAGATGAAGAGGAGGCCTTTTTGGTGAGAAGCTTCAAGAAATATATCAAAACTAGCAACGGGAGATCAGAGATGCTGAAAAGGTTTAATCGCTCTAAATTTAATTCTAATAATAAATCTTTTGAGCAGAATACTACTGATCCGGTTACATGTTTTAAATGTAAAAAGCAGGGACATTTTATGAAACAATGCCCTCAAGGAAAGAATAGCGCTGCGGAGCAAAAGGGAAAATCTTTGGTGCTCACATGGGATATGGACAACGAGGATGAATCTCAAGAGGAAGTTGCACATTCCTCTCTTTGTCTGATGGGAGAACTAGATCAGGTAAAATCTTTAACTAAAGCTCAACTAGTGACTACCTTTAAAGAAATGCAAGATGAAATTGAAAGGTTGGAATCAACTGTTGAGTTACTTGAATCTCATGTAGAGAAGTTTAAAAATGCTAATTTTGAATTGCAACAAGACAATTATAATATGTCATTAGACGTTGATGATTTTAAAGAGAAAATTGATGCATGTAATTCTACTATTAGCTCTTTGAAAAAGGAAAAATCTCGCATGCCTACTGAAACTGAGTGTCTGAATTGCTCTACTTTACTTAAAGATATTAGCATGTTTAAACTAAATACGATTAAGCTAGAAGTGGAAAATGAATCGCTAAATGAGAAAATTTGCATGCTAATAAATGAAAATAAAGAGCTAGAGAGGAAGATGGCTAATCTAAAAAAGAGTGAGGAAGAGAACAAAAAGGCCTTCATTAGTAAATGTACCATGCTTGTTAATGAGAACATGTTTTTAAAGTCTAAAATATCTGATCTTGAATTGTCTATTAAAAAATTTGGTGTTGGAAAGCATTCACTAGACATTATTCTAGGTAATCAGATACACGGAAATAACAGGCGTGGCTTGGGATATGGAAATATAATTGATGAGATGCCTAAAATTTATAGAAAGAATCAAAAAGAAACTGGCGTAAGAAGAAGCATGTTTGCTAAATGTTATACATGTGATGGTGTTGGACATGCTTATTATAATTGCAAGTATAGGAATACCAACATCAAATTTAAGCAAATTTGGGTTCCAAAAAATAAAGTGACTAACACTAGTGGACCTATTTGGATTCCTAGGTCACACATATCATGCTCTTCTTATGTGTAGGTATATGGCACGGCTAAGGAACAAAAGTGTGAGTGGTACTTAGACTCTGGCTGCTCAAGACACATGACAGGTGAAAGAGAAAAGTTCCTTAGCCTTACAAAGCATGAAGGAGGAAGTGTTACTTTAGGGGACAATGGAAAATGCAAGGTAATTGATAAAGGTGTTGTAGGTAACGACACCTTTCGGCTTACAGATGTCCTATTGGTTGAAAAGTTGAAACATAACCTCATTTCTATCAGTCAGCTGTGTGACAAAGGTATGAAAGTTGAATTTGATGAAAAACTTTGTAGAATCATTAATAGATCCACAGGTGACATTATTATTACTGCAAATAGAAAGAATAATGTGTATACTCTTATGATTGAAGAACTAACTGTTTCTAAATGCTTGCTTGTAGGTGAAGAAGAGGCCACACTGTGGCACAGACGATTAGCACATGCAGGCATGGGATTGATAAAGAAGCTCGAAAGCAAAAATTTGGTAAGAGGACTACCGCATCAGACATATGAGAATGGTAAGTTGTGTGTGGCATGCACCAAAGGTAAGCAAACTAGATCTACTTTCTCTAGCATCAATGAAATTGCCACCACACGTATATTGGAATTAGTGCACATGGATTTATTTGGTCCAACAGACATTGCTAGCCTAGGTGGTAAAAAGTATTGTTTAGTATTGGTGGATGATTTCTCTAGATATACATGGGTATACTTCCTAGCCAAAAAATCAGACTCATTTCACCATTTTCAAAACTTGTGCATACAAGTTTCTAATGAGAAAAATTCTTCCATTGTAAAAATTAGAAGCGATCATGGAGGTGAGTTTGAAAATGCTATTTTTGAAAAATTTTGTTTTGAAAAAGGAATTTTACATGAATTCTCTTCTCCTAGAACACCTCAACAAAATGGGGTGGTCGAGAGAAAGAATCGCACATTAAAAGAGATGGCTAGGAGTATGTTAAATGAATATAGCTTGCCTATGTCTTTTTGGGCTGAGGCCATTAATACGGCATGCCATGTATGCAACAGAGTTATGCTTAGACCTATACTAAATAAAACATCTTATGAACTATGGCATGGCAACACCCCGAAAGTTTCTTACTTTAGAGTTTTTGGATGCAGGTGCTTTATATTAAATACTGTAGATCAGCTTGGCACCTTTGAATCAAAATCAGATGAGGGAGTGTTCGTAGGATATTCAGCAAGGAGCAGAGCATACAGGATTTATAATAAACGCACACTTGCAATTGTTGAATCTATAAATGTAAAGTTTGATGAATCTGATATAAATTATTTGGATTGCAGGCAGAACATTGAAGAGGAAAATGTAGAACAACAAGGCATTCCAAAAGTTAATGAGGAGCAACCTGAAATACAGAAAGAAGCTGAAACTGATTCGACAGAAATACAAGATGAAGCAGTTACCGGAGGAGAGTTGAGATTCACTCCAAACCACCCACCAGACTTAATCCTAGGTGAGCCTACGGCAGGTATTCGCACACGTTCCTCTTTTAGAGATCTTTGCGCTCTATGTATTTATGGTGACTTTATTTCTGTAATAGAGCCTAAGACTATAGATATTGCTTTAGAAGAGGAAAGTTGGGTTTTGGCCATGCAAGAGGAATTAAATCAATTTGTCAGGAATAATGTCTGGAAACTAGTACCTAGACCCACTGATTATCCTGTAGTTGGTACTAAATGGGTGTTTAAGAATAAGCATGATGAATCTGGTAATGTTATTAGAAACAAGGCTAGGTTGGTAGCTAAAGGGTATAATCAAATTGAAGGGATTGATGTGGATGAGACTTTTGCACCAGTTGCTAGGCTTGAGTCCATTAGAATCCTGCTAGCTTTTACAAGTTATAAAGGGCTCAAACTGAAACAAATGGATGTAAAAGCGCTTTTCTTAATGGCTACCTAAAAGAAGAGGTATTTGTTGAGCAACCCCCAAGTTTTGAAAGCCATAATTTTCCAAACCATGTTTATAAATTGGAAAAAGCTTTGTATGGTCTGAAGCAAGCTCCACGAGCTTGGTATGACCGTCTAAGCACATATTTGTTGGAAAATAATTTTAAAAAGGGGAGTGCTGACAATACACTATTCTTGATGCATGAATCTGAAGACTTTCTCATTGTGCAAATTTATGTTGATGACATTATTTATAGTGCTACTAACGATCTTCTATGTCAAAAGTTTGAGAAAGTCATGCAGGATCAGTTTGAGATGAGCCTTGTGGGAGAGCTGGAATATTTTCTGGGGTTCCAAGTAAAGCAAGGAAAGGAAGGCATCTTTCTATCTCAAACCAAATACATCAAGGAACTTCTGAAAAAGTTTGGGATGGAGAAGTCTAAAGGAATTGGAACGCCGATGTGCCCCAACACGAAAATGGACAGGGATGAACAAGGAGTTGCAGTGGACCAAAAGCTATATCGAGGTATGATTGGTTCTTTATTGTACTTGACTGCATCTAGGCCTGATATAATGTTTGATGTATGTTTGTGTGCACGCTTTCAATTAAACCCGAAAGAATCTCATTTGAAACACATTAAAAGAATCTTTAGGTACCTAATCAGTACACCTACTTTAGGCCTTTGGTATCCTTCTAGTGGTAACTTTGATTTGGTGGGTTATTCTGATGCTGATTATGCGGGTAGTTTAACTGATAGAAAAAGCACTAGTGGCACTTGTTTTATGCTAGGACACTCTTTAGTTTCATGGTCTAGTCGTAAGCAAAATAGTGTTGCATTATCCACTACTGAAGCAGAGTATATTGCCCTCGGCAGTTGTTGTGCTCAAGTACTGTGGATGATGCAAACATTATCTGACTACGGACTAGCTCTTAAAAGAGTTCCCCTTCGATGTGATAGCAAGAGTGCCATAGATCTTTCTAATAATCCCATACACCACTCTCGTACTAAACATATCGACGTAAGACACCATTTTCTTAGAGATCACCTCACTAAAGAGGATGTGTCTGTGGAATTTGTTCCTACGGAATCTCAACTTGCAGACATATTCACCAAACCTTTGGTTGAGGCTCGCTTTTGTCGTCTTCGTCTTGAGCTTGGTATTATTGATAAAACTTAGTACGAGACTCCATGCTTTTTGTATGCTTGACCTTTTTTGTGTGCTAGTAGTTGCATTGTTATGTGTGCATTTTTTTTATTTGTGTGATTGCATCTCATGTTTGCTTTAGTATCTCATGCATTCAAGAACAAAAACAAAAAAATTGAAAAACAAAAACGAAAAAAATGGTGCTTCAATGTGTATCTTTCTCTTTGATTCATTAAAAGAAGTGTTCATGAATGATTTTCATATCTACGTAGAAATTGTTGTATTATTTCTTTTTGCTACATGCGCATGTCCATCTTTCTAAATATTCATGGCATGTTCAATGACTGAAAATAACTTGATTTCTACACCATCTACGTCACTTCCACATATATTATTATTGTTGCACATTTGGAGATATCGTTTTTTGAAATTGGAAATGTGAATGTAGGAGGAAAACTTAACTGATAATCTAAGGGATATGATATACCTTGCCTTGGATAAAAATTGAGCATTAAAAATGTTACTACAAGTATAAAAATTGAAAAGAAAAATACATGCTCTGTATGAAAAATGGATACAATCCTTGGCAACGGTATTACCCACGAGTATCCAACATAAGCTTTATGGGTAAACTTTAGCGTTGGTGTATTTACTCGTCAAGCAATGCCACCCCCACATCTAAGAGTCCAAATTGGCTATGTTTTGGGTGTGGTACCTTGAACTCCTTTTTTTAATGAGGTGGGAAAAATCAATCCTAGGTGATAAACTGTTATTTGGAAAATGTGGATTTGTGTTGGTTGATTTTCTAAAATGATTCTCCCGCTGTGCTTCAATTTTAATCATCGCACGTACACGTTGGTGTAGAAGTCGTAGTTGTTTACTTTCATTGGATTTTGACTTGATTATTCTATGAGTGTATGCATGTAATTGTTGGTAATGGCTAATAATACACTCTTTTTGCTTAATGTATGATTTTTTGCTTCGTGGTATGACTTTTGATGATAACAAAGGGGGAGAAAAATTTGGGGAAGATGTGGTGTTTACTTGATGTGCTTGACAAATACTATCTTTGTAATGCTCGCAAATATATGATATTGTTTGATTAAGGGGGAGCATTAATAAATATTGGGGAAGCACAAAAGTAGGGGGAGCATGCTTATTGATATACTTTATACATCATTGTTCGCACATCATTTCATATCATTGCATGCCACCCACTATTGCCACACTATCACACACACTATTTGGAATTCCATTGCCCAAATCTTATACTTGGTTTGTCATCATCAAAAGGGGGAGATTGTTGGTAGCAACGATCTATGAACTTCGTGTTTGATGATAACAAACGTGTGTGAACGCTTTTAACGTGTGTTTTAAGTGTTTCAGGAACGGTTAACGTGCGATTAATTCACGGAAGGACTTGTTCATGCGTAAAGGAGAAATAATCAAAGGGGTACCAAGTCACGTTTAAGCTTGAATGCATTGCAATTCATTTTTCTTTGAGAGCCATATAGACTTTGTTTTCCCCCACCCCTCACGTGCGTATCTTGTTTTGAGGCAACAAAAATAACCCAAGCTGTGACCTATTTTTCCCAGGATGCGGCTTACTCCAAGCATCTGACCTAAAAATAAAACACAACCCCAACTTGCAAGAGAAAGCAGCCGCACAAATTGAGAGCCCAAAAAAAAGGAAAATTATATTCCTCAAGAGCCGCAATTTTTTTCCCCCTTGGAGTTTGCTGGCAGCCGCATCTTATTCCAATAAAAAAGGCACAGGCCGAAAAAAAATCTCATTCCCTTTAGAAAATCAAAAGAGCTGCTCCCCTCAATTTCGTTCTCTTTAGGTGCTCTGAAAAAATCAAAGGAGCTCTCTTTTTCATAGCCAATTACAAAGAGCCACAAGCCATACAGAGGCCGCCGCATTTTTTTACTCTCCATCATATTTTTTTTCACAAGCAGCCGAACCCCTGATTTGTCTATGAAGAGCCGAAGTTTATAAGAGGTTTTCAAAGTTTTTTTTAGGGTTTTGATCAGAAGCCGCAGCCTCTCCTCTTTGTGCACAAAAGTTCATCAAAATCACATACAAGGGTGGTTTGTCTTTTCCCCTAAAAATTTCGAAGAGCAGTAAGTTCGTTATTATTTTTTATTTGAATACATCAACAACCCATACCCTTTGAAAATCCTGTGAGCAAAATTATAGTGCAGAGCAAGAGGCCGAATTCTGTGAAAGTTTCTTTGTGTTTGGTTTCATGACAATTTTTGTATTCATTTTCCCAAGACCCTGATTGCCGCAAGGTTTGTGTTCTCACAATTCTCCAAGAGCCATACATTAATTCAAAAAGGAAACAGGCTTCAAGATTTTTTTTGAATAAAAAATTCCAGGGTCTTTTTGTGTGTGCTTGCTGACTGCAGTTGTTTGCTCTTTGGATTTTTTGGTGAGAAGCCGCACCCTTCATCAATTCCCCAAGATCTCTTTGCAAATCTCAAGGAAAAACGTTTCAGCCGCAAGTTCTGATCAAGGGACACAACTCAACTTCAAGTTGCAACATTGCTGATTGGTTGTATTAGAATTTGGTGCATATTGCAACCTGTTAACGGTTGGAATTTTCAGAGGGGACTACTCCATGTCAGATTGCTTCTGACCGTGCGCTGAATGACAGAGACACCGACGCCGTCACAACTGAGCGATTCTAAACTCTAAACTTTATTTTATTTGTGATTGTGGCATTGTGATCTTTGTAGAACTATTTTATTATTTGTTTGGGGACTTGGCTAGTTGGGACTAGCCAAGAGAGAGAGCTTTACTAGTATTGTTATTGTTTGGGCACTTTGGTGAGTGCAGGTGCGGAGAGCCAGGTGAGTGTAGGGTTGGTGCCCTAGCTACAGGTTGTACCAGTTAACTATAATAATCTAGTATTGCTTTTGGGGCTGGATGTAGGTCGTGGGTGCGACCGAACCAGGGTAAAATCTGCTGTGTATCTGTGGTTGATTATTTACATTGACTGTGGCAATAACTGCGTGTGATTTCTCGTGGGTTGCACGAAAATTTTTATAAGCCTATTCACCCCCCCCCCCTCTAGGCTTAGATCCAGATCCAACAGAGCCATGCTTTCACGATCGGCTTCGCATGGGGACGTGTGCATTAAGCTTGACAATTGGTCCCGCCTCGCAATCCGTGTCCACTCTCGTGGTCTACGAAATGCGACGCCACCCTAAGGTCGGTTCTAGCTGTCGGGCTACTTTCGTAGTCATCGGCTAGCTGTACGGGGATTAGTGGTCGCCTCCTGCTCTTGAGTCACTCACGTGAGCACGAGCCCCGAAAAACGGCCACTAAACCCAAATCGGATTCGTGGAGATTCTTCCTAGGACGTGGAGTTGCTTTCGCGATCCTCCGATCCTGAGGCTAATCCCCCAAAACCCTTGTTCAAACCACTATAAGGCAACCCTAGATTCACTCAACTAAGGTTAACCTATCATCTAAGCCCTAGAATCCTAGGGTTCTTCCCTAATCCTAGCAATAGATCTACTCAATCATTGTAAAAGAGATAAAAACAACAGAAATCAACATCACAAGCAAGTAAAATAAAAGCAATAAAAGATTCAACAATAAAAACATTTGAGAGAGACAATAAAAGAGATTTACAAAGGAAAATATACTTAACTAGCGAAGTCCTGGTACATAAACAACAGAAATCAACATCACAAGCAAGTAAAATGAACGCAATAAAAGATTCAACAATAAAAACATTTGAGAGACACAATAGAAGAGATTTACAAAGGAAAATATACTTAAGTAGAGAAGATCTGGTACATAAACATCGACGAGGGGGCCGATGGCATAGTCTAGCCTCTGAAAATCATCCCCACAGACAGAAAATAGATGAAAGAGGATAAAAACCGGCCTCCTCAAATGATGGCTCAACATTTCTATTTATATACTCCCCCCAAAACCCTAAAAATGACCTACAAGTGGTCTGCCAACATAGCGCTCGGTCGAGCACGCCCTTGGGCTCGACCGAGCGCTATCCTTTGATGCTTCACGTTGGTGCTTGGAGGAGGGACCGCTCGGTCGAATGGGGAAGTCGCTCGACTGAGCGCCATCTTGGATAATTGATGTCGCTTGGTTGGACATGATGCCGCTCGACTGAGCGAATTAACTCCAATTTTAACAGAGAGTTGCAAGGCAAAAGATGGAGCTCTCCGACTACTGGCTCAGGCGAGCGTTGGGGGTCGCTCGGTTGAGCAAGTTGTGTCACTCGGTCGAGTGACCCCTCGCAGCCTTGCTCCTCCTTCATTGTATCGTAGCTCGTCCAGTACACGGAGCGCTCGACCGAGCGACCTGAAATTCACCTCCAAGCTTCTCTCTTTTCTCCTCTCTATCATTGCTCCTTTGCTTTCTATCGTCTCTTCCTTTCTTCTCTCCTTCATTGCTCTCCAGTAGCTTTGAGTCGTCAAATGCGGTGCCGCTGGTGCCCCGGCATCGGAGTCTGTGCCCTCTTTTCCAATATACTTTGAATTGCTCGATATTTTCTGAAATGCAAACAAACGCTCTTAAAGTCAAATAGTTCCAGTTATCAGCGTAAAAGCATATAAAATCGGGATTTAGGCAATCATTTTGACGTATAAATATATAGATGAAATGTAGAATATTATGACACATAAACAACACAATTGTTTTGGTTATTTTTGGTCATTTTTGGTCTTTACAGTTTTACGCCGTCTGTGGGATATATGAGTTGACATCCCAGTCAACGAAACATCTCGACCATGTCGCCTCACCCATCAACACCATCTGATGATGCCTTGGCACCTCCCAGCCGCAATTCCTTCAACATGATAATGGGAGGTCCTCCGTACCTGGAACTATCAATCTCACTCCAAAGCTCCTACGCTGGAAGGTTGATTACAATATCCGGGGGACGAAAGTGCCCCAGAGATTCTACACCTCTTATATCCTTCTCAGATGAGGACCTAGAGGGTGTAGAACTGCCACATGATGATGATGTCGTCGTCACAGCCACCATCAACGAGATCGCCATGAAGAGATTGCTCATCGGCACTGGAAGTTCGTGCGATGTGCTTTTCTTCATCACATTGGAGAGAATGAGGTTGTCTTCAACAGAGTAGAGACCTTGTTCGGGACCTCTTGTAGGATTCACCGGACATTCTGCCACAATATCAGGCATCATCATCCTACATGTGACTCTAGGTACGCATCCACGACCGGTCACTCACCTGACCAATTTCATCGTGGTGAAGATCAACTCAGCGTACAACGCAATCATCGACAGACCACTACTCAACGCTATAGAAGCGGTGGTCTTGACCTTCCATCACATGATCTAATTCCAAACTCCTGAAGGAGTTGGGAAGGCATGGGGGAATCAGAAGCAAGTCCTGTCTTGTTACTATCTATCCACCGCTTTGGTATGGATGGGGCAGACAGATCCAGTCAATCCCAAAGGCGAGGATCAATGACCCGCAGTAGTTGAAGAGACGAATAACATCCGGATCTCTGAAGAAGAAGAGAGGACCGTCTCCATTGGGTCAATGCTCCCTTTCGATCTAAGGGAGCAGTTGATCGCTCTCTTGAGAGAGCATGCAGACATTTTTGCCTGGTCCCTGAGGGATATATCCTGCATCGACCCCGAGGTAATATCCCACAAACTGGAAGTCGACCTGACTTCCAAACCTATGAACCAGAAGAAGAGGAACATGGGGGGCGAAAAGATGAAGGCCGCCATCGAGGAAGTGGACCGACTTCCGGAGGCGGGCTTTATTCGAAAGTTCAAATACCCAGATTGGCTCTTGAATGTTGTGATGGTGAAGAAGGCGAACGACAAATGGTGAATGTGCGTCGACTTTACCGATCTTAACAAAGCATGTCCGAAGGATAGCTACCTCCTGCCCCGGATCAACCATCTGGTCAACAACGCATCGAGCTATGAACTCCTTAGCTTCATGGACGCCTTTTACGGCTACAACCAAATCCAAATGTCACCGAAAGATGAAGAAAATACTTCTTTCATCACCGATCGAGGTATTTTTTGCTATACTAAAATGCCATTTGGTTTGAAGAATGCAGGGGCCACGTACCAACGTATGATGAACGAAATCTTCGAGGCTCAAATCGGGCGAAACCTGGAGGACTACGTTGATAACATGTTGGTCAAGTCGAAGAAGCCAGCGGATCACATTACAGA
The DNA here is from genome assembly GCA_030789695.1 of Scilla litardierei. Classification (NCBI taxonomy): domain Eukaryota; kingdom Viridiplantae; phylum Streptophyta; class Magnoliopsida; order Asparagales; family Asparagaceae; genus Scilla; species Scilla litardierei. Next base: position 136,174,586 of record CM061137.1, on the reverse strand, counting down.
TCTCCGAGAGACATTTGCACAAATCCAACGATACAACATTCGACTGAACTATGACAAGTGTACCTTTGGGGTTCGATCGGAAAAGTTCCTCGGTTTCATGCTGACGAACCAAGGGATAGAAACTAACCCCGACAAAATTGCAGCGATCGTGGCAATGAAGGAGCCCTCGACCATCAGAGAGCTTCAAAGACTGAATTGGAGAATAGCGGATTTGGGCCGGTTTTAAGTCGGCCGAGAGATGTTTGCCTTTCTTTAAATTATTGAGAAATGTGATAGCATCTGCCGCGAATGGCAAGAGGATCTTCAAATGGGATGCAGATTGCAAGAAAGCTTTCTCTGTACTAAAAGAGTATCTCTGCAGCCCACCGTTTCTAACCAAACCGGATAAAGATGACCAACTCATCATTTATCTGGCCGCTACCATGGAGGACGTAAGCTCCGCACTCGTCAAGGAAGACTCGGGAGTACAACGACCTATCTACTATATCAGCCAAGTCCTTCGAGATGCAGAGGTAAATTACTCAAGAATAGAGAAGATGGTGTTTGCACTGATCCAATTGCGAGGAGGTTATGTCTATACTTTCAAGTGCACACCATCTTGGTCCTCACCGATACTCCATTGGAGCAGACCCTGAAGAGGCTGGATCGTTCGGGGAGAATGACGAAGAGGGGAGTCGAGTTGAGCGAATTCAACATCCAGTTTAAGCCGAGGACTACCATCAAAGGACAAGCTATAGCCGACTTCATCGTAGAACTCACTTATGACGACAACTCATCGAAAGAGGTACATGTCACTAACATACAACCCAGTGCTGCATCTTCTCCCTCAACAGGTCTCAATTCATCAACCGATACAATTAAAGACGAGGGAACGTGGATCGTACAAGTGGAGGGTTCTGCCACTCAAACCGGAAGCGGGGCCGAAATAATTGTCCAGACATTAGCGGACAACATATTCGAGTATGCTCTCCGCTTCGGTTTCCAAACCACGAATAATGGAATGGAGTATGAAGTTGCCATCAACGGGCTCCGGTTGGCTCGAGCTCTAGGAGCGAAGGTGGTCCAACTACTCAGTGATTCCAATCTCGACGTCCACCAATTGAACAGAGGTTTTGCAGCCTGTGAGGACACAATGCAGACCTACATGCAAATTTTTGGGGGATATATGCCCTCAGCTCATTTGTATTTGATGCAAATGACTTTTTTTATAATTGATGTGGAAATTTTGCATATGATGCAAATGAATTAAATGCGTCGTAAATTATTTACGTGAAAATTTAATATAATAAACACGTGAAAATGGTTACCTGTATGACGGGATCGTACCGGTCTAAACGCAGGTTCAAACCGTGTCCAAAACAGACTTTAAACGATGAAAAAAGAGCCAAAACAAGCCAATATATATTTTAAAGGCCAGAACTAGGCTTTAACCCAGTTCTGGCCCATATATAGAAGGCTGGGCTAGCCCTGCCCTGCCTGCTACGGGCTGGGCTAGCCCGACTGTTATTGGGCGGGTAAGGCAGCCCGCCCGCTATGGGCGGGCCGGGGCTGGCCTGTCTGCCTAGTGCGGGCGGGCGCCTGCACAGAGCGGGCTTGGCCCACCCACACAGAGCGGGCGGGGCCCGCCCGCCTGTTGCTGGCCAATGAGGCCTGCCCGCCTCCTATAGGCGGGTGCCCCTGCCATGTTTTAGCAGGTGGGGCCCACCCCGTGGGCCCCACCAACTAGGGTTGCGAACCCTTAGTCATTCCTTGTTGCGGCGGCTCAGTTTTTTTTGCGAAAAACTAATTTTAGCTCAACTTTGAGACAACGTTTGAGGGGTCAAACGAAGTCGGAATTGAGTGTCGTTTGTTACTACGCAATTAGCGTTCAACCCTCTTTGATTTGTTAGGTTGTATCACTTACGAAGCTCAACGGTGAGGGAGAAAAAATTCACTAAAGTTTGGCCTTTGTGAAAGGCAAACTTTAATTGATTTTTCCTCCAATATTAATAGTCCCACATCGGATATGGAGTGAAGGGGAGTGGTCAGCCACCTATATAAATAGGAGCCTACTCCCCTCCTTGAAACTCGTACCAAGCTCCAGATCTGAGTAGCTCAATTAAACGTGAGCAAGCCCAGATCTGAGCTTAAATTAAATATTCTCTTTCTCCCTAAATTTCTTCCTTGCTCTTGTTCGGGCTCTAGCAAATCTACGAAGGAGTTTCGATCGGATCCGAAATCTTGACGACGGATCCACTCAATGTGAAATCTTCTTCGACGCGTGGTTGGCTCGGAGACAAGGGTGTTGCTTGCCTCGGGATGCGGTGCGGTTTGAGAAGCGATTCCGCTCGAGACGCGGTTCGGCTTGGGAGAAGCGGCACGGGCCAACGAAATGTTGCTGAAAACGACGCTTCGTATTCTGCGGAAACGAAGTGAAAGGTATGTAGTTTAAATTAAACATACATTTATAAATTGCAACTGTTAGATAGATCTATCATTAATGGTTGGTCGAACCCAACCCCGGGATAGTAGAGATCTTGGCTAAGGGCTTGTTCCCTTTAGGGCTTAACTTAAAAATTCTGCTGTTTTGATAACTTCGTCTGACCGACTTAGGCCAGACGTCGATTTTATAGCCCAAAGGAACCGTAAAACCCTTCAGTGTTATCAAAGCTATAGTCTACATGATCTATTTTTGCAATTATAAAATGTATGTGATACAACATGTTTCTCCATCAGATAGATGTTTTATTTAAACTTTAAAAAAGTCGTTATTAAAGCAATGTTTTTATTTTCGAAAATTGTTTTTGAAATTAGATTTAATTTTCGGTCACTGATGTTGAATGACCTTGAAGCACTCCCAGGCTTCGTACAGCGTCTCCTGTCCTCCTTGTTTAAAGTTTGTAATATAATTCTGTGGACGGATCATCTTCGAAGGAGGGAAGTACTTGGTGACAAAAGCTTCTGCCAATTGTTCTCAAGTCGTGAAGGGGAAGAACCATAGCCTGATTGCATCATCGTTGATCCCTTGCATCTGAAACATGGTGCACTTTGCCAAGAATGCCTCAACATGATGATGGGGGTTCTCATGCGAGAACCTGTGAAAGCAGTCTTGGTGCACCAACAAGATAAGTCACGTCTTCAGTTCGAAGTTTCCTTCGCAGGTTGACAGTATGTTCATGGAAGAAGATGAGATGATGTCGGGCCTCATGTAGTCTCGGCTCAACATCAGATTTGGAGGTGGAGGAAGGGGTCCTTCGAAATTCTCAGCCATTGATTCACGTTCACTCCTTTCTGCTGCGAGTCGTCGCGAGGTTGCTTCTATCTCAGGATCCAAGGGTAAGAAATTCTCTACTCATTGCTAACGTGTTAATATGCAAAACAGAAGAACTCGAGACAGCTATGGAAATTGTCAGCAAAAAGAGAAAAATAATAACAAGAAAACAAAATAAAGTAAAAAAGCGTGGTGGGAGATAAGGAGTATGGTGGAACCAGCACTCTCTAACCCTAAGCTAAAACAAACCGCTGCCTCCCCGGTAATAGCGCCAAAAACTTGTTTGTCACCTCGGGCTCACACCCAGTGGCACGAATCACAGCAAGTACACGGTGGTTGTAGTATATAAAGATTGTCGAACTCTAGGGAGGCAGTTGTTTAGTGTTTAGCTTGTTGGAAGGGAGAATACGTGGTTAGCGGGTTGTCACGTGGAAATTGATTGTCACGAAAATGGGTTTACGAAATAATAAAAGTACAAGGCATTCGGGAGTCCCTAGTAGGCCTTTCGATCATGGATGTCAGTTCAAGAGTCCTTTCGTTGAACGATGGATGAGGGTAGGAGTGTCACATCCGAAGATGGGAACGAATATTTAACTTCTGTTGTCCTACTCATCTAACGTATTCCCACGTGCAGCTCTGCTTTTGCAATTAGCTTCGCACAGGAATGCATGCATTATGCTTGACAATGGTTCCTGCATCGCAATCCGTATCCACTTGCGTGATCTACGAATTGGGATGCTACACTACGGTTGGTTCTAGCAGTCGAGCTACTTTCATAGTCATCGACTAGCAGATCGGAAATTAGTAATCACCCCCAGCACTCGAGTCACTCTCATGATCATGAGCCATGAAGGCGGCCACTAAGCCCTAATCGGATTCTTTGCGATTCTCCCTAGAATATGGAGCTACTTTCGCGATCCTCCAATTCTAAGGCTAATCCCCCAAAACCCTTGTTCAAACTACCATATAGCAACCATATATTCATCCAACTAAGGTTAACCAAACATCCAATCCCTAGGGTCCTAGGGTTCATCCCAAAGCCCTAGAATCACACTACTCTAGCATCATAATAGTAATAGCAATGGAAGAAATAGAGAGATTCATCACCAACAGAGCAAACATATCAAAACTAATATCAAAACAAAGAGAATACAAAGAAAAAGAGGAATGTATTCAAATTAACGAGTTTTAGCCATTCACCAATTGTTGGATCGAAGAAAACAAACACCAAAAGCCTTCCCCTCCCCAAATGACATCTCAAAACTCAGTAAAAAAAGGCTTGCCCTAATCCAACGAAACTGTTCACTTATATACAAAACCTCAAAATTTGTGGGTTTCCCAAAAATCAGCCTCAAACCCCGTTAAGAAAGCGCTAATCTGGAGGCTGTTGACGACGCACTCAGCCGAGCAGAGTAGCCACTTGGTTGAGCGCTCCCTTGAGGCTTCCATTGGGCGCTCTGGCAAAGGGACCACTCAGTCGAGCGATGTGGGTCGCTCGACTGAGCACAGCCTTGGGGCTTCAACTCTTGGCCTGGATGGAAGGATATCGCTTAGTCGAGCGAGGAAGGCCGCTCGACCGAGCAAATTAGACAGAGAGTTTTCTCCTTATTTCGGCTCGTCAGGGAGAGAGGCTGCTCGGTCAAGCGGGGAGGCCGCTCGACTGAACGAATTAAACAGAGAGTTTCACGGCCAAATTGAAGGTCTTCTGCAGAGGGTTGCTCGGTCGAGCGAGGTGGGTCGCTCAGCTGACCTCTTGCACTTTTCCCTTTCTTTACGAGACCTCAGCTCGGTCGAACGTGTGGCACGCTCAACCGAGCGACCTGGAAACTCAGGGATTCTGGTTCTCTTCCTCCCTTCTTTCCTTTCCCCTCATCTTTCTTTTCTTTCTTTGCTCCTCCCTTTCTTTGCTCCTTTGAGTCGTCAAGCGTGGCAACGTGAGCTCCGGCTTTCGGTATCCGTGTCCATCATCCATTTTTGCTCCGAATCGTGCCAAAGTTCTTGAAAATCCACAAAACATTGCAATAATCAAGTATATCATGAAAAGCGCAATAGAATATAAAAACGTGAACTTTGGGTGATCAAGATACTATAAAATGTGCGATAAAAACATGGAAAATATGGACACATCATAAGACAGGAGGGAAAAAACATTGACAAAGCAACCTTTTTTAAAATGGAAAATAGAACAGAAATAGAAAAAAATTTCCATATACAAATATTAAGCCTAAACTCAAATCATATTATTGGCGTCCAGTGGGACCATGTCAATGCGAAAAAAGAATATGATTGCTAAATACACATTATAGTTTGATGTGTATTTAGGATTTTTGCCAAAACTGGCAAAAAACACATCCTCTGCTGTGAATCATCGATTTAGCGAGGATTCTCTAGCTCTTTATTTATAGTGGAGGGAAGAGCGTATAAGGATAGGGTACAATATATACGATCTTATCCAATGGATAAGACGTAATCCTAATATAAATACTCGTCAACATCCATTTACAACACTCCCTCTTATCCAACCATAGGTGTGAACACTGCTAATGAATACTTCAGGATTCTGAGTGTTATAGGAGTCTCACATGGGGTGGATACTTCAAGATCCCGAGTTGATGAGGTTTGCCTCGTTAAAAACTTCGGCTGTGGAAAACCTTGTGGGAAAAATCATAGTTAAGGGAAAAGAGTATTAAGGCTCTCTAACTCCCCCCTGATCTGTGCAAGCATTTAGGCTTTCAGATCTCTTAGGCGCCTCATACCAATTTTCTGTACAAACTTTCTAAAAGTAGCTGTAGGAAGAGATTTTGTGAACAAGTCTGTCAGGTTGTCATATGATTGTACTTGTCTGACGTCGATCTCGCCATCTCTTTGTAGATCATGCGTCCAGAAGAATTTTGGTGAAATATGCTTCGTTCTGTCACCTTTGATGTAGCCATCTCGTAACTGAGCGATGCAAGTAGCATTGTCCTCGAACATAGTAGTAGGTTCAAGGTCCCAGTTTTCAATCCGGTCCTCACTAGGATGTGATGTACAACTGAGCGTAGCCAGACACATTCTCTGCTTGCTTCATGGACGGCGAGTATCTATGAGTGATTGGATGAGATCGCCGTCATGGTTTGCTTGACAGATCTCCAGGAAATGGTTGTCCCTTCATAGTTAAACACGTACCATATCTGTGACTTTTCATTGTGGGGATCAGACATGTAACCTGCATCAGCATAACCAACAAGTGTGGAGGATAATCCATTTTTGTAAAATAGTCCCAAATCTGTTGACCCTTGGAGGTAGCGCAGAAGGTGCTTAACCCTGGTCCAGTGGCGATGTGTAGGCGTTGCACTGTATATGGCTAGTAAATTTACCGCGAACGCTATATTGGGACGCGTACAGTTGGCCAGATATAGAAGTGCTCCAATAGCACTCAGATAAGGGACTTCTGGACCAAGTATATCCCCCACCTCTTCCAGCGGCCGGAAGGGGTCTTTATGTGCATCCAGAGATCGTACCACCATAGGTGTACTTAGTGGATGTCATTGGTCCATATGAAATCTTTGCAACAGTTTCTTTGTATATGTGGTTTGATGTAGCACTATTCCATCTTTTAAATGTTCAATCTGTAAGCCAAGGCAAATTTTTGTTTTACCTATGTCTTTCTTTTCAAATTCTTTTGTTAGGCTTATAGATATCTCAGTGATCTATTCTGGAGATCCAATGAGGTTCAGTTCGTCTACGTAGACTGCAATTATGACGAATCCATTTCCCTTTGCTTTTATAAAGATGCAAGGGCAGACTTCATTATTATTGAATCCTTGTTGTACAAGGAATTCATTAAGTCTGTTGTACCCCATTCTTCCCGATTGTTTAAGACCATACAATGACCTTTGAAGCTTAACAGAGTAGACATCCCGAGGTCTATCTTTTGGTTCAGCAGGCATTGAAAAGCCATCAGAAAGTTTCATATAAATCTCTTTATCGAGATTACCATATAGGTATGCATTTACAACATCCATTAGCTGCATATCTAATCCTTCCTTTGCTGTTAAGCTTATCAAGAATCAAAAAGTGATTGCATCCATTACCGGAGAGTATGTCTCTTCATAGTCTATACCCAGTCTTTGGGAAAATCCCTGTGCTACAAGCCTTGCTTTATAGCATGCGATCTCATTATTTTCATCTATTTTTCTGACGGATACCCATTTATATCCCATAGGTTTGACACCAACTGGTGTCTGGACTATTTGCCCAAAGACTTTGTGTTTCTCAAGCGAGTCCAACTCTGCTTTTATTGCCTCATTCCATTTTGGCCAATCATTTCTTTGTTTGCATTCAGCAATGGAATATGGAACATGATCATTGTCGCTTTCAGCGACATGTATGGAAATGTGAAACGCGAAGTCATCGTCGACGACTATACTCTTTTTGTCCAACACCTCCCATGTACGTACATAATTTAATGATATTTCAGTTTCTCTCGACATTTCCTCTGCAGTGGATTCCGGGAGTGGTGAGTGTATGGACATGAGATAATTTTTATGTGGGGGTATCGTCCCAAGGTCTCAAGGTATTTTTCTTTTTCTTGGATTTTTGTCCTTATAGCCTGGTGGTCTGCCTCTTTTCTGTTGAGGTGTAGCCACTTCTGGATTGCATCTATTCTCGGGGATGCCAATCCTAGCTGAAGTATTTGCAGTAGGGATGTGTGATCTGAGAATCTCCTGGTTGTCAGTAAATGAGTCCGGTAACTAGTGAACATTGTTTTATAGGGCGCCCGCAACTTTATTATTTGTGCCAGTAACTTTGGAAAAGCTAAGTTGCGGGTCGATAGTAGACACATATACGAGAATTTTGAGAATACATCTATCAGTACCATAAAGTACCGAAATGACCCACTAGGGGTGGATAGGTCTACATATATCTCCTTGTATTCTTTCGAGGAAGCTTGGAGATTCAGTATCCACTTTTAGTGGTGATGGCCTTGTTATTAATTTCTTTTTGAAGCAAGGGATACAAGGGAATTCTCCCTTCTGAAGAATCTTCTGGTTCTTCAGGTTATACCCATAGGATTGAGATAATATGCGGTGCATCATTACTGATCCAGGGTTGCCAAGTCTATCATGCCAAAGTAGAAACTTAGCTTATGTCGGGCACTTCAGTTGCTCCGTTAAATTAGCTTCCTCTCTCCGAATCTTTGTATGATATAGGCCTGATGAAAGGCTCTCAAAACGTTCAAGTATGGATTTTACTCTTTTTTTCTTGAGATGTTACATACAGTAATTCTGTTTCATTTACATTTGAGGTTTCCATATGGAATCCGTTTAAGCGGATGTCCATGAAACTTAGCAAGTTTCTATTGGAATTTAGAGAGAATAATGCATCCTTTATTTTTATTTATGTTCCATTTGGGAGCAATGTTCGGGTTCCGGACTTACACCCGGAAGTGCGAATGTAATTTTACCCCAAGCGCACGGTATATGTGTATATTGGGGAGCGGGTATCGTATCCACATGGAGGCGGTGTCACACTACTTATTGATCCTAGATTAGGTTAGGCTTCGATGTTTTATTTCACGGAGATGGGTTATGGTGTGTCGTAATGGAGATGGATGTGGAATGCGAGAGTGTCACGATGGCCAAGGCACATCCGGACACAAAAGAAACAAAAAAGAACAAAGAGAAACAATCGAGGGAAATATCACTGGGTATTTGGAATCCCCGCTAGGGCTTTCGGTTTTGGATAACGGGTTAAGGGTCCCTTCGTTAGGCGATGGATGAGGGTAGGAGTATCACATCTGTAGATGGGAACGAGCATTAGACTTCCGTCATCACACTCGTCTAACGCATCCCTATGCAGAGCCGTGCTTTCACGATCAGCTTTGCACGGGGATGCATGCATTAAACTTGATACTTGATCCTGCCTCGCAATCCGTGTCCACTCATGTAGTCTACGGACTGCGACGCTACACCACGGTTAGTTCTAGCGATAAGACTACTCTCGTAGTCATCGGCTAGCGGGGATTAGTGGTCGCCCCCGGTTTGTAATGCCCTACCAGCTACTGCACAAGTACTAGAGGGGGGGTGAATAGTACTTTAAAATAATAAGGAGTATAATTCCAAATTAAATTGCAAACAACTACCAAATCAATTTGCGGAAGCTTAAATTGAATGACAACAATTAAATTAACAATGCAAACAAACGATGTTAATGGGTTCGGATCCACCCAAGTCTCCCCGACTTGTTCCCGGTGATCCTACGTCCCAACCACCCGGATCCCTTCCGGATACTTGAGTTAGAAACCCTAACTCAAGATTTCCACTATGAATATCTTGTGAAAAACCTTCACAAGATCAAATCATACATGCAATAGCAAACGTGAATCCCACAACCCGGGATCACAACCTTCTCTCACAACCGAGAGAATCACAAAGCAATATTAAAGAGTTTAATATGAAATAAACAATCTTACCACAAAATCCTATACCTTGAGTTTTTCTTACCCAAATGGTGAAATGAAGGATTTGAGGAAGATGAAGTCACCAAGACCTAGCACCAAGGAAATGACCAGCAAACGGTGCCTAGGAAAGAGTTGGAGACTTGGATCAAGCAATAGCTTGAAGAGCTCACCAAGAACAAGCTTCTCTCTAGATCTAGAAATGAGAGAGAATGGGTTTCTTGTGAGGAAGAGAGCTTTAGATTTGAGGGAGAATAGCTATCTCTTTAGAACTCAATGAATCTCTGAATGGAAGCTCTTACTTAGATAGAAATGACCCAGGTTCGTATTTATAGGGTCCCATAAAAACAAGTTAGGTCATTCACCAACGGATAGAAATCTGTGAGAGTTAGTCGGTCAAAGAACAATCACTGACCGACTAGTTCATCAACTAGTCGGTCAGACAAACAACGTGGACCGACTAAGAGTAGATCTGAGAAGAGATAGAATTTCAGACCTAGAAATCTAGTCGGTCCAAGAAGACTGTCTGACCGACTAGTTTCACAACTAGTCGGTCAGTCAATGAACGTAGACCGACTAAGAGCAAAAAGAATTAGTCTGAAGACAAAGTGACTTAGTCGGTCCAAGAACAAAAGTTGACCGACTAAATTGTCAACTAGTCGGTCACCAAACGTTCTTAGACCGACTAACGATAAACAGTAGCTTAGGAGAATTTGAGCATGAACAGAAAGTCACAACTAGTCGGTCAAAGAAGCATCACTGACCGACTAGTTCACAAACTAGTCGGTCGGTGAGTCAACGTAGACCGACTAACTGTAAACAGTAAAGTCCAAGAAATTAAGGAATCAAACTAGTCGGTCCAAGAACAGTTGCCGACCGACTAGATCACCATCTAGTCGGTCAGTACTTGTTCTTGTACCAACTAACATGCACATACAAATCCGAATCGAAGCGCGACGCTTCGAGGAAGTTAGAATGAACTTGTGCAAGGATCCTAGAGCTACGAAATGAGCGTAATGAAGATAGAAACGTAAGATATACTCAAGGCTTAACATTCTATATATCGAAGCTAAAAGACTATAAATAAAACCTTAATAAACGGTCTTCGAGAGCTTCGATTGAATCTTCATAACTTCCAAAGCGGCGCAAGAGCTTCAACGAAGCTTTAGGCATGAATACGAGCTTTGGGAAGTGTTGAGATGTCGCTTTGAATGTTCTCGTGAAATTGGCGACGATCTCCAATACTGCGCTCACAAATTGTTAGTTCATGGATTATTTATGTTTGCTCATCATCAAAACCAAATCCGGGGAGTCCAATATTCAACATTCTCCCCCTTTTTGGTGATGACAAACCAACATAAATAATAATCAAAAATAATAATTCAAATGTAAAATACTTACTCCCCCTGCATTGATGACACGTTAATTCCAAAATGAATATATATGAATTGCATCAATCAGATGAGTAAGATAAATAAAGCGAATCAATTTTCGAAATATCGGATTTTGAAAATCCTTATATGTATCTTAACTCCCCCTGAATCTAACATATCAAATTTGATTCTTGGAAAATGAGTTAAATTTTCATTTGCGCTATTTATTATCATTATCTCTCCCCCTTTGGCATTATCCCAAAAATGGGGGGCATACAACGACAACAAGTAGGAAATGGAAAATCCAACATCGGGAGTCGTAGACAATGACGATGGAATTAATTGACACCAAAGGAAAAGCGATGAAATCAAATCAAAGTGTGCCAATTGTCCATTATCACAAAGTGAAGATCAAAATCATCAAAAATACCAAATAATTATTCATTAATTGAATAAAGAAACATACTCTCCAATATTCAATATTCTTGGTTAATTTTGTGCATGGAAAACAATTCTATATAATTATAGAAATATAATCTATTTAACCAAGTTTTTAATCGTCGAGCGACGAATTCACAATTCAAATGCATTCAACGAATATATAAAAAAATGCACGACGAATAAATGACAAAGTGAATGACGATGAACATATATATATATAGAGACATCCTGAGTATATCAAAAAGGTATCACATCGAATACATGAGGTACATCATATGAAGCGAGACACATCATCTATATAAACATCAAAAAAATACATCATCATCATCAACATTATCAAAGTGTATCAAAATACATCAAAACAACATCATATCATAATATCCCACTCCGACATCCAGAAATCGCAAAAATACATCAAAACATCTCTCAAACCCCATCCTAACCCAAAATACTCTCACTAAAAAAATATCATCCAAAGCGTAGTGGAGAGTCCTCGAAACACACGATCACGAGGAGGAGGCTGGATCTGCAGTGTCCGTGGGTCCAGTCGACGGAGTGGACTCAGGCTCTGCAGGGAGTAGAGGTGTCTCAACAGATGGAATCGTCGGGGCAGGAGTGGAGATCTCAGCAACAGGCTCAACAACGGGAATCTCAACAGCAGCATGGGTCTCGACAGAAGCAGCAGCAGGAGATACATGAGCAGGCTCGGAAGCAGGGTCAGCAGCAGGCTCAGAAGTCTGAAGTGCTGAAGCAGATGGCTCTGGAACACCGGAAGTGGTGCCATCTCCAGGAGCAGAAGATGTGGTAGCAGCAGCAGCAGCAGTGGCCGTGGCAACATCGTCACGAGCCAAAGAAGTGACAAGCTCGTCAATCTCCTCATCGTCCATCTCCTCGGCCTCAGAAACTGAAGGAGGAAGATCAATCCCCATCAGACGAGCCATACGGCAGACGACCTCCTCGGTACGAGCCAAACGTGACTCGTGCCGACGAAGAAGTCGTACGACATCGTCCAATGTAGCAGGACGAGAGGGGGCAGCAGCAGCGGACGGAGAAGCCTGAGAAGCAGATGCGGTAGACCTCTGCACGTGACGAAGTGCCGCTAGAGATTTCTTCACGGCCGTCGCGTTCAGAGGCGTACCCAAGGGACGCTCATCGTCAGGAGGGAGAGGGACTCGGAAATGTCGAAATACAAGAGTCAACAGGCAAGGGTATGGAATGTGCGCAGACTTATTGGTCTTGCGTATACACTCGAAAGAATCCATCTTATCGAGTATCACGCGAGCCCAATTAATCTCGCACCCCAAGAAAAGAGCGTAGATCAATTTCAAGAACGGCTGAGATGGGAGAGAAGAGGATCCATACTTAGGGAGGAGACATGACTTCAAGATCAGGTTAAGAACCCACGCATTCGGCTTGAAAGATTTCGATGGAACACCAATGAATGCGGAGGGGATAACCTGGAAAATCTCAGAAAGGATAGACTGATCCAAGGAAGAAATGTCGTCTACGGAAATGTCCGAAGGGAGGAGACCACACGACGAACAACCAAGAATCTCCCCCAAGATTTCTGCCGTGAGAACTATAGGAGTTCCCAAGACAGTCGTCTCAATGGAGTGGCTGGCATCGTACTGGCCTCGAATACGATTGGCATAGAACAATTTCACGAGGCGAGGATACGGTTTGGGATTGGCCTTGGGGTCGTATCGGAGATAATCTAGAAGACCACTATAGGACAGAAGATCAGCAAGGCCGAGAAAATCAGAAAACTGAACGTAATGCTCTAACAACAGTGGACAGTGCTCTATACGGTTGTACGCTGCGAAACACTGAGGGTCATCGCGGCACAACGATATGTCTACACCGCCGACTGGCATAGGAGCTTTACCCTTAGCCTTACGGGTCTTCGGAGGAGGAGTGGGTTCCCTAGGGCCAGACTCATCCTCAGGGACAAACTCAGGGTCAGAATCAGGAGGAGAACCAGGTGTGTGGAGAATGGGCTTTTTAGGCAAATTCTTTCTAGGTTTAAGAGTCGCTGACCTCTGCTTCTTCAGAGGAGGCGAAGAGGGGGAAGCTTGGGTTGACTTGGCACGGCGCTTGGGCTTAGGTGGATTCCTAGCGGTAGGTTGATCTACGGTCATGGGAGAAGCCCCGGAAGTGGCGATAGGAATTCTTGTCTTAGCCATAGCACTACGAGCACAAGCAATCGATGATAAGATCAAAAACAGCCTAGCACAAACCCTAGAAATCAAAAGAAATCCGAACACACAAACCCTAGGTTAAAAACTAGAAACCCTAGGAGCTAGAAGAGATAAAATCGAACCCTAGGGTAGGAATCGACCAAGGAGAGGGAGGGAGATACCTAGGAGGTGGAGTCGACGGCGGCGGACGGCGGCGATCGACGGAGAGATGGTCGGAAGTCGAAGGGTTTCGAGTGGGGGTTTAGGGTTTTCGGGCTGGAGCAAGAGAGAATACCGACTAAAAAAGATTTTAGTCGGATGAATTAGAGTATAAGTCGGTCTGGAATCAAAAAGACACAAATGCCCTAACACACTTAGTCGGTCACAGTTCAAGCACTGACCGACTAGATTACGATCTAGTCGGTCGGTCAATGAGCTTGAACCGACTAAGTCGAAACAGAGGCACAGATGAATTTCTAGGGCAAGAATTAGTCGGTCGCAGTATATTCACTGACCGACTAGTTTTCAATCTAGTCGGTCGGAAAGTGTACTGTGACCGACTAACGAAAGAAAATGATAGGAGTTAGATATAGGCTTGATCTAGTCGGTCTGAGTTCATTTGCTGACCGACTAGATGAGCATCTAGTCGGTTGACAAGTGAACTTAGACCGACTAGAGGAGTCCAAAAATTTATAATTGATTTCTCTTCACAAACCACTTGGATAAAACATCATAACTCACTCATTAGTCATCTAAATTACCCCATAAAACGTCGAAATCTTAAATACGACTTTCAAATACGAATTCGATCATAAATTCAAATATATCACATAAAATTCCCAAAAATTCAATTAATCTAGCATGAACAAAATATCGCGAAATCGAATAGCATGCAAGATAATTGAATGAAATATGAATCCTATATCTCGGATTCACCCATAATCCCCAATTCTCGACGCAACCGAACAAAGGATTCCTCCTTTAGGGGTTTCGTGAAAATATCGGCGATTTGCTTTTGGGTTTCAACGTACACTAATATGATGTCCTTTTTAGCAACATGATCATCTAAGAAATGGTGTCGGACATCTATGTGTTTTGATCGGGAATGGTGCACCGGATTCTTTGAAAGACAGATAGCACTTTGGTTATCCACCATGATAGGGCTAGTATCACAATGAATACCAAAATCCTTCAAAGTGTGTCTCATCCAAAGAACCTGGGCACAAGCGGCACCGGCGGCAATATATTCCGCCTCGGTGGTTGAAAGTGATACGGAATTTTGCTTCTTGGAAAACCAAGAGACAAGAGAATTTCCTAGAAAATGGCAAGTGCCGCTAGTACTTTTCCTGTCGGATTTGCATCCCGCATAATCGGCATCACTGTATGAGACTAACTCATACGTGCTAGATTTCGGATAAAGTAATCCAAAATCTAAAGTGTAACTTAGATAACGGAAAATACGCTTTACCGCTACTAAGTGAGACTCCTTAGGTAGAGACTGATAACGAGCACAAATGCATATGGCAAACATAATATCGGGCCTACTTGCGGTAAGATAAAGTAAGCTACATATCATACCTCGATATAGACGAATGTCTACATCCTTACCACCCGTATCCTTGTCGAGATGCGTAGTCGTGCTCATTGGAGTCTTTTTCCCGGAAGCACTTTCCATTCCAAATCGCTTAAGCAACTCCACCGTATACTTCGTTTGGTGGATGAAGATTGCATCGTTCATTTGGCGAATTTGGAGACCTAAGAAATATTTGAGTTCGCCCATGTGGCTCATCTCAAATTGTTCCTTCATAACATTAGAAAACTCTTCGCAAAGAGTGAAGTTAGTAGCACCGAAAATGATATCATCAACATAAATTTGAACTAATAAAATATCATTATTCGCATACTTAACAAAAAGTGTAGAATCGGCTTCGCCCATTTTAAAATTCAAATCCAAAAGAAAATTCTTTAGGCGATCATACCAAGCTCGAGGAGCTTGTCTCAAACCATAAAGAGCTTTCTTTAGTTTAAAAACATGATTTGGAAATTTTTCATTTATGAAGCCCGGAGGTTGAGAAACGTAAACTTCCTCAACGACATCTCCGTTTAAAAATGCACTTTTAACATCCATTTGAAATAACTTAAAATTTTTATGGCATGCATAAGACAATAAAAGTCTAATTGATTCTAATCTAGCTACCGGAGCGAAGGATTCTTCGAAATCAATACCTTCCTCTTGGCGATAGCCTTGAGCAACTAACCGAGCTTTGTTCCGGATGACGACTTGATTTTCGTCGGATTTGTTCTTGAAGATCCACTTTGTCCCTATGACGGTGTGGTTCTTCGATGGCAAAGGAACAAGCTCCCATACCTCATTCCTCTCGAATTGAATGAGTTCCTCCTCCATGGCAAGGATCCAAGCACTATCTTCGCAAGCTTCAACTATATTCTTTGGCTCTATTGATGAGACAAAGGCACTATTGGCGAAGTGGTGGACTTGCGATCTCGTCTTGACACTATCATGAATATTGCCAATTACTTGCTCATGGGGATGGTCGCGGACGGTTTGAAGCCGCTTGGGAATACCTTGATCACTAGGCACATTCTCAACAACTTCATTAGTCGGGTTAGTCTCAATAGAATCAATTGAATCAATGGACTTAGAATTTTCAAACGAATCACATAAAACATCCATAGAATCATTGTCATTTGAAATTCTAGAAGTAATAAAATTCTCATTAAAAGAGACATGAAGTGATTCCTCGATCGTAGAAGATCTTTTGTTGTATATCCGGTAGGCTTTGCTACGTGAGGAATACCCAACAAATATCCCCTCATCCGATCTCGGATCAAACTTGTCCAAATTATCATAAGTATTTTTAATAAAACATTTTACGCCGAAAACACGAAAATGTTTAACTTGAGGCAATCTACCAAACAACAATTCATAGCAAGTTTGTTTGGTGCCGGGCCTCAAAAGTATTCTATTAAACATATAGCAAGCGGTGTGTACCGCTTCCGCCAAAAATTGATAGCCAAGTTGACTATCTTCGAGCATAGTGCGAGCACACTCCACAAGCGTTCTATTCTTCCTCTCAACAACACCATTTTGAGGAGGTGCGCGAGGGAAAGAAAACGTGTGAGTAATTCCAAGATCATCACAAAAATTTGAGAAAGACGCATTCTCAAATTCACCCCCATGATCACTACGAATAGTGACAATGGTGGTTCCGATGAGATTTTGTACTTTCTTTACAAATATTGTGAAGTTTTCAAAAGCTTCATTTTTATTACATAAGAAAAATACCCATGTAAATCTTGAATAATCATCAACGATGACTAGTCCATATCTTGCATTTCCTAAGGAAGCAACTCTAGTTGGCCCAAATAAATCTAGATGTAATAGCTCTAGTGGCCGTTTCGTAGAAATGATTTTCTTAGGTTTAAATGAAGATTTAGGAAGCTTGCCACGTTGACAAGAATCACAAAAACTTTTCTTTTCAAAAACGAGCTTCGGAAAACCTTTAATGGAATTTAATTTCGAAAGCTTATAAAGTGTTCCAAAGTTCACATGTCCAAAGCGTCGATGCCATAAGTGTTGTTCACTTGTGTTGGCAACGAGACATTGTTCATATGACTTAGGAAGATCCAAAATATAAATATCTTTATGGCGTGTGCCGGAAAATAATAATTTATTATTATCATTTGAAATATGACACAATCCTTTCGCAAAACTAACTTTGTAACCTTTGTCACAAAGTTGGCTTATTGAAATAAGATTATGATTTAAACCATCAACTAGATAAACATCGCTAATTAAGGGTTTAGAAGGGTTACCCACTTTACCAACACCGACGATGGTTCCGCTCTCATTGCCTCCGAATACGACGCGATTTCCATTTGCAATGGGAACAATTCCGGAGAGCAATTTAGCGTCACCCGTCATGTGTTTTGAACACCCGCTATCGAGTATCCAATTCCCTTTGGAGCTAAATTTATATTTGTTGCTCCTTTTCTTTTTCTTTTCCTTGAGTACCTAAAGATAGAGACTTTCATATCATGGTACCCAAGGTCATTGGGTCCTCAAAGGTTAGACCTTTGGAAGCCAAGTCCAATTGGACTTTGACTTCCCCACATAATTCCTACTATGCACAACATTCGAAAAATAAGCATTCATATATACTTGTTTTTCATCCATGCTTGTGTCCTTCGGGCTCCAAATAGTGAATATTTTGGGAGCCATCATCCTATTGGGTGCATGCATGCGACGTTGATTTCTACGTGATGCATGTTGTGGATAGGCATACGGGACATGATGGAATGGTGCACGACGAGAATTATTCATATGATGCGGTGGGTGAACATATGCATGTGTGGGAACACGTGCGTGAGGGTGTCTCACATGGTGTGCACGTGCCCGAGAATGTGTTGCATAAAAATCATCATATGTGTGAGATGGTGGAGTAGGACGTGTGTTCCTACGTGGCATGGTATTGGTGTACATATAAGCATGCCCCTTCTTTGGAGGTCCACCCGAAGTGGGTTTCTTTCCAAAAGAGGGCGTGGACGAGGTGGAAGCACCATTGGTAGATGAACTACCAATAGAGTGTTTGCTACCACTCGTAGAGTCACCGGAAGTTGGCCTAACAAAAGTAGTGGCCGCTTTGGATGGACATCCCATCGTGTACCCCAAACCAATGTGGTGATTGGCCGGAAGTAAGTCACTTAGGATTTTATCCAAATGGTCCTTACCTTTATTGAATTTGTTAATTCGGCCCAATGTGTTCTCATATTTCTCTTTGAGAGAACGCATAGAAGTATCCAAATTGGATACTTGCGATGTGAGCACAAAAACACGAGATTTAAGATTCTCGTTCTCAATACTCAAAGTCGAGTTTTGAGAAGTTAAATCCGCTATCCTATGTTCTTCCGGATCATCTATGCTAACATGTTCAAGTTTAGATTTGAGATTAACAATCTCATTTCTTAACTCTTCAACAACGGTGTCGTTGTTGGTGATGATAGTCTTAGGCGAGGTTTGAATGCTAGCTAGGTCATCTTTTACTTTAGTATATCGATTTACTAATTTTGTATATTTAGACCATAAGTGAGAGTTAGCATCCCTAAGATCATCCATCGTTACCTCATCGCCTTCGTCGTCGCTATCATCGGAGGAGGAGGATCCTTGATCGTGCTCCTCTCTTGCCATGAAACACATGTGCGCTTGCTCCACGTGCTCATCGTCCGACTCTCCGCTTGAGGAATCCTCGGAGTCGGTGAATGTAGTTCCGACAAGTCCCTTTTTGTACCCCTTTTTGTACTTCTTTGACTTGTCGAACTTCGGCGCCTTCCACTTCTCCTTTTGCTTGTTTTGAGGACAATCCGCTTTGATGTGTCCCGGCTTATTGCATTTAAAACACAAAGGTGGAGAGGCGTTAGTAGAAGTAAACTTAGATTTTTGTTTGAAGTTACCCTTTCGGAAGAAGCGATTGAACTTCTTTGCCATGAGTGCAATGGATTCCATGTCCATTTCTTCTTCCGAGTCCTCATCATCGGTAGAGGTGGATGAAGCCGCCTTGAATGCAATCGCCTTTTTCTTAGGCGCATCTAGGTTCAAATAGGACTTCATCTTTTCTTGTAACTTCACCTTGCTATCTTTGCGTACCTCGTATGACATCAAAGTACCCATTAGTTGAACAACGGTATATTTATTCATGTCATTACCTTCCTCGATGGCGAAGGTACGTTTTTCCCAAGAAGAGGGAAGTCCTTCAATAATCTTTGAGCACTTCTCCTTTTGAGTGTAGGACTTGCCGAGGGCCTCTAACTCGTTTATTATGTCAACGAAGCGAGCGTAATATTCTTTCATCTTCTCGCCCTGTTGCATATGAAACATTTCGTAATCTTTGTTTACGACTACGAGTTTAGAGTCTCTTACCCTACTCGTCCCTTCATGAAGAATGAGGAGGGAGTTCCAAATTTGATATGCACTCTTACATGTGCATATCTTATTGAAATCCTCGGGCTCCAATGCGCATTGCAAGGCGTTCATTGCCTTGGCATTGCTTACCTCCGCGGCGACCTCCGCGGTAGTCCATTTCTCAAAGTCTTCTTCTTTGGGTTCGATGTATTCCTTCATTGTAGTCCTCCATAAGGATGCACTCCGGAGGAAGGTTTCCATCCGGCATTTCCAATACCCATAGTTGGTACCGTTGAAGAATGGAGGCCTTGTAGAGGAATGTCCTTCCATCACCGATGACGCTCCTTCACGGTTCCTGAAGGTGTCATAGTTGGAAGGTGGAGGCACGGTCTTGTTGTCGTTGGCAGACATAGCTGAGTATCTGGCTCTGATACCAAATGTAATGCCCTACCAGCTACTGCACAAGTACTAGAGGGGGGGTGAATAGTACTTTAAAATAATAAGGAGTATAATTCCAAATTAAATTGCAAACAACTACCAAATCAATTTGCGGAAGCTTAAATTGAATGACAACAATTAAATTAACAATGCAAACAAACGATGTTAATGGGTTCGGATCCACCCAAGTCTCCCCGACTTGTTCCCGGTGATCCTACGTCCCAACCACCCGGATCCCTTCCGGATACTTGAGTTAGAAACCCTAACTCAAGATTTCCACTATGAATATCTTGTGAAAAACCTTCACAAGATCAAATCATACATGCAATAGCAAACGTGAATCCCACAACCCGGGATCACAACCTTCTCTCACAACCGAGAGAATCACAAAGCAATATTAAAGAGTTTAATATGAAATAAACAATCTTACCACAAAATCCTATACCTTGAGTTTTTCTTACCCAAATGGTGAAATGAAGGATTTGAGGAAGATGAAGTCACCAAGACCTAGCACCAAGGAAATGACCAGCAAACGGTGCCTAGGAAAGAGTTGGAGACTTGGATCAAGCAATAGCTTGAAGAGCTCACCAAGAACAAGCTTCTCTCTAGATCTAGAAATGAGAGAGAATGGGTTTCTTGTGAGGAAGAGAGCTTTAGATTTGAGGGAGAATAGCTATCTCTTTAGAACTCAATGAATCTCTGAATGGAAGCTCTAACCTAGATAGAAATGACCTAGGTTCGTATTTATAGGGTCCCATAAAAACAAGTTAGGTCATTCACCAACGGATAGAAATCTGTGAGAGTTAGTCGGTCAAAGAACAATCACTGACCGACTAGTTCATCAACTAGTCGGTCAGACAAACAACGTGGACCGACTAAGAGTAGATCTGAGAAGAGATAGAATTTCAGACCTAGAAATCTAGTCGGTCCAAGAAGACTGTCTGACCGACTAGTTTCACAACTAGTCGGTCAGTCAATGAACGTAGACCGACTAAGAGCAAAAAGAATTAGTCTGAAGACAAAGTGACTTAGTCGGTCCAAGAACAAAAGTTGACCGACTAAATTGTCAACTAGTCGGTCACCAAACGTTCTTAGACCGACTAACGATAAACAGTAGCTTAGGAGAATTTGAGCATGAACAGAAAGTCACAACTAGTCGGTCAAAGAAGCATCACTGACCGACTAGTTCACAAACTAGTCGGTCGGTGAGTCAACGTAGACCGACTAACTGTAAACAGTAAAGTCCAAGAAATTAAGGAATCAAACTAGTCGGTCCAAGAACAGTTGCCGACCGACTAGATCACCATCTAGTCGGTCAGTACTTGTTCTTGTACCAACTAACATGCACATACAAATCCGAATCGAAGCGCGACGCTTCGAGGAAGTTAGAATGAACTTGTGCAAGGATCCTAGAGCTACGAAATGAGCGTAATGAAGATAGAAACGTAAGATATACTCAAGGCTTAACATTCTATATATCGAAGCTAAAAGACTATAAATAAAACCTTAATAAACGGTCTTCGAGAGCTTCGATTGAATCTTCATAACTTCCAAAGCGGCGCAAGAGCTTCAACGAAGCTTTAGGCATGAATACGAGCTTTGGGAAGTGTTGAGATGTCGCTTTGAATGTTCTCGTGAAATTGGCGACGATCTCCAATACTGCGCTCACAAATTGTTAGTTCATGGATTATTTATGTTTGCTCATCATCAAAACCAAATCCGGGGAGTCCAATATTCAACACGGCTCTCGAGTCACTCATGTGAGCGCAAGCCCAAAAAAATGGCCACTAAGCCCAAATCGGATTCGTGGTGATTCTCCCTAGGACATGGGGTTGCTTTCACGATCCTCCAATCCTGAGGCTAATCCCCCAAAACCCTTGTTCAAACCACCATAGGGCAACCCTAGATTCACCCAACTAAGGTTAACCTATCATCTAAGCCCTAGAATCCTAGGGTTCATCCCTTATCCTAGCAATAGATCTATCAATCATTGCACAAGAGATATGAACAATAGGAATCAACATTGAAAGCAAATAAAAGGAAAACAATCAAGGATTCAACACCGAAAACAATTAAGAAAGACGATAAATAGGATTTAACCAAGGAAATACTTAGCTCATGAAGATCTGATATATAAACATCGAAGAGGGGGCCGATGGGATAGCCTAACATCTGAAAATCATCTCCAAACCCTAAAAACTAGCTCTCCTAACAAAGGAGGAGATCCCCCAACAAATGGCTGCTCAATACCTATATATAGCCCCCCAAATCCCCTCAAAATAACCCTAAATTAACCTGGGCATGTGCTTGCTGCCCAGGTAGCTCGGGCAAGCTTGTGCATGTCGCTCGGTCGAGCATAGATGCCAGCCTGCACGAGCACAAATTTCAGCACAGATTCACCAACTTACAGAAATTCCTTAGGGCTCATCCGACATCCGTTTGGCACGTTCTTGGTGGCGTTGGAATCGTTATGCAGTCTACTATCTGGAAACATTATGAGAAAAATTCTGTAAAATCCCTGGTTATTGCAGATCTTCAAAGAGTGAAGAACTGTCCAGAAATCAGCAGATTTGGCCATTTCTACTCCGCTCGACCGAGCGGCTTGGGTCGCTCGGTCGACCATGTCCTAGCACTCGATCGAGCACCTCTTGGGGATTTAGAGCTTTGCCTCAATGGAATTGATGTCGCTCGATCGGGAATTGATGTCGCTAGGTCGAGCGGTTGGCCGCTCGACCGAGCGAATTAACATGAAACTTTCTAGAGAGTTTGACGATAAAATTTGGAGCTTCCTGAAGACTGGCTCGGTCGAGCATTGGATGCCGCTCTGTCAAGCGAGTTGGGTTGCTCAACTGAGCGGCCTCTCGTAGCTTTGCTCCTCCTTCATGGTGTTTTAGCACGGTTGAGCGCATGAAGCGCTCGACCGAGCGACCTGGAACTTAACTCCAAGCCTCTCTCTTATCTCCTCTCCTTCCTTCTTTGCTTTCTTCTTTCTCTCTTCTCTTCCTTTCTTCTCTCCTTCATTGCTCTCCAGCGGCTTTGAGTCGTCAAATGCGACGTCGTCGGTGTTCCGGTATCGGTGTTCATGCCATCCTCTCCAATATGCTCTGAATTGCTCGATATTTCTTGAAATGCAACCAAACGCTCTTAAAGTCAAATAATCCCAGTTATAAGCGTAAAAGTGTATAAATCGGGATTGAAGAAATCATTTTAACGTGTAAACATATAGATGAAATGTGGAATATTATGACACATCAAAACCCCCAAGCTTATCTCTTTCTCGTCCTCGAGACTAGTAAGAAGTGAACCCAGGAGAGTAATACAATGGAGAGGTGAAGCGATGGCATGTAATGGAGACAAGGGGCTTATTCTTAAAACTCAGCAAAATATGAACCCAATGAATAGAAGATTACGTGACCACACATCAATATGTAATAAGAACATATATACACACAAAATACTCAAGTCTCGCTCAAATGATCATATTGTGGATTTCAATAGAAGTAATGAACTCGATAAATGATAAAATGAGAGTAGAGCTACATCCTATCATAGTTTATCATGAAATATGCTAAGTGATCGCTCCGGAATGTAACCTGAAGAACGGTTGTAGTTTTACCGCAAGCGCACGGTATAGCAACGAGCGGGTTATCGAACACAGGGAGGACGAATGAAAGTGCTTGCTCCGAACAACATGGCTATTAAGATCTGAAAATAGAGAAATTTGCCTTTGGCGATCCTGTCACAATCGTCAGACAAAATACGAAGATATCAAATCAAATGGGAACGCCTAGGGAATGGGGAATTCCCGCTACTCACCGTATCTCGTCAATGTGATTCGTTGGCACCAACATTGCTAGGGTAAAATTTTGGATGAACTAGTTGCAACTGAATGTAGAACCTAGCTCACGCTCTCTCGCTGTTGCCGGTCTATAGCTATCCTAGGTTCGGGTCCAATCTCTTGCAAACCCTAGCCTAGGAAAGCTAGCATTAGGATCAACATCATCGTTCAATCACGCCCCGAGCCCACTCTCGTGCAAACTCGGGCCACGACCTAGGTTGGGATAGTTTCCTACCTGTCCAATCTCTTGCAAACGGGTATTGGCGTGGAATTGCAACCGAAAACCCTAGTATCGGTCCAATCTCTTGCAAACCGATACTACGGAAATTCGATTCCAACCCAATTCGGATTTCTAGGGTTTCCTATCGAATTGGGATCCAATCTCTTGCAAATCCCAATCGATATGAATACCTAGCTATCCGTAGTAAATCGATCCCAATCTAATCCCTAATAGCAAATTCTAGCAATATTTCTACCAATTCATCACAAATCTGAAATTGGGCTCGTAGGGTTCATCCCCACGCCCCAAGACGTGGAGACTACTCACAATTCATAGCACGATCACAAAAATAATCAATGAAATTAACAAGAGAATTCATCACAATATTGAGATAAGCAATAAAAATAGTATTTTTAGAGGAGAGAGACGCAAACCAATGGAGTTCTTCAAATAATTCAACAAAAATCAACTTTTGTCTCCTCTCCAATCACAAGAATAAAGCTAAAAAGTTAATCTAGAAAGCTGCAAAAATCTAAGAGAAAAGCTCTCCAAACTAGGGTAAAAACAGGGGTTAAATACCCCTCAAAATCGTCCAAAAAACTGTGACCAAAATGCCCCTACGCAGCCTGAAATCCGCAATTTTCGCTATAGGCAGCGCGTCGCACTCGGCCGAGTGACAAAAGTCGCTCGGCCGAGTGAGAAACCCTGTAAATTTCCAGTAAGTCTTGATCTTCAGGGGTCTTCACTTCGGGGGCGGCTCGGCCGAGTGAGTTGTCGTCACTCGGCCGATGGCTTCTTAGTACTCGGGCGGTCGGCATTTTCCACTCGGCCGAGTGGGTCTTCTGAAGCTCAGGCAGACGAAAAACAGTAAGTTGGCGATTTTTGAATGGCTTCGTCTGGGCGCCACTCGGGCGGACGGGACCTCGTCACTCGGCCGAGGTGGCTTTCGATGCTCGGCCGAGTGCACGTATGAAACGTATCCGATCAGGTCGGCCGAGCGGTGTCTCACTGGTCGGCCGAGTGACTCCTTCACTCGGCCGAGTGGGACACCAAAAATGCCCAAACAGCTTGTTTTGGCCTCCTCGTCGCTCCTGCGACGTCCTTTCTTCTTCCGCTCCTCTCCAACAGCAAAATACCCCCTCGGGGAGGTCATCGGTGACACTCTGGAGTAGGCGTATCTCGAGATCACTCCAAATCGCTCCAAATCACCTGAAATGCGACAAAAACAACAAATCGTGAAAAGCATCGCAATATCTTTGATATGTCGTGAAAAACATGATTTGGGCGATCTAAATGGCATGCAAACATGCGGGAAAAAAGTGTAAAATAGGGAGTGATCAAAATCCCCCAAGCTTACCTCTTACTCGTCCTCGAGGAAGATAAGTAAAAGGCGAACCCGGTGGATTCGGAAAACGAAAACGGCGAAAAACGAAAAAAAAATGAAAAACGAGGAAGAACGAAAAACGAAATAAAAACAAAGAATAAAGAAAGAAGCGAAGAGGGAAGCTGCTAGATCATTTTCTCAGGACGTGTGTTTCACTTACTCATATAGCATGCACCGAATGAAAAACACATGTCAAAGAATCTTATTTCGATATCATAGTATAATGGTGCAAATAGAAATATAAAACCCACGAACAACGATATAATCATGAAAAACGGAATAATTTTAGAATTAACATCGGCTGAATCATTTAAAGCGGTATACAAATCGCAGATCACACACTTTTCAATTGAACGCTTTCTAAGAGGAGTATAAGAATATCACACAATAGAATAGAAAGAATAGATAAGCATGGATTTCATGAAATGAGTGCTAGGCATGGATTTCTGAATTTCGTAAAACTAAAAATAATCTCACCGAGTATAGAATATTACTTAGCCTAGGTTGTCGTGCAACGTCAATTAGTCACTCTCTCACACATCATTGGATTCCCTCCCCCAAGCTTATCTATAAGCGTGGGGGCATAAAAAATATTTACATCCCCATTTTTATAAAGCTCCAAAAGTAATGAAAATAAATACAAAAAGAGAAAATAAAGGGAGAACATGAGATGGGATCTTTTATTGAGGTTCTTTCCTCTTTTCTTTTCCTTTTTTTTCTCTTTTTTTTCTTTTTTTTCTTTTTCTTTTTTTTTCAAATAGCATATATACACAATGATCCCAACTCAAAGAGAAATAATGATATACAAGAGTTTTTCTTTTTCTTTCTTTGATTTTGGAAAATTTGGAGCTAGGAATTAATAGCGGGGGAAATGCCATATAATAGAATCGCTAAAGGGAGATTCACCAATGATTTAAAAATAGAGAATTGATGTTCAAGATATGTGGAGAAAGAAATAAATATATCTCTCAGTTCACTCTATAAGACGTGCACGACAACTTTAGCAGGGTAATCTAATCTACTCAGTTTCGATCACAAAAAAGCTAAACTAATCCAGATATATCATAGCTAACATCATTCAATCATCCTGAAGTGAAATGTACAAATCATGCATATAGAAGTGATATAGGAAAGGAAAACGATACTCCAGATATAGGCATTCAATGCGTGAATCTTGGTGTGTTTTCTGCGATAGCATACATATGAATATTCAGACTCAGCTAATAATAAAATTTCATCCATTTTCATGTGGAAAGAGTGTGGGTTACTATCTCTAAATGCAAGACAAGTCATAGCATATGATATCAGAAATAGAATCTAAGACATGACAAATATAGCATGCATATAAAGGAAGCTAACTCCACGTAATCATCATCATAGAAAAGTCATCGCTAGCATGAGATGAAAAAGAAATAAAGATAAAGGGGAAAATAAAACTATTTACAATGCAGCACACAGAAAAATGAGGAAAACGTGATGCATGGTAAAATAAAAGAAAAAATGATGAAAATAAGTGCAAAGGCGGAAAATGGCATGAAAAACTAAAAATAAAGGTGGTAAACCGAAAAAACGTGAGAACTCGCTCCCCCAAGCTAAATGGCACAGTGTCCTCAATGTGCAAAGTGTGGCACACCGAGAAACAAGTAATGTGAGGGGAGGTGAGGATGCATGCATGAGGGAAAATAAAAGAAAATAAAGAAACGAAAAATATGATGCGGACATGATGCATGCAGATATAGGAGTGATACAGATATAAAGGTGTGAAACCAAAAACTCTCCCTCTCTCCCAAAAAGAATATATAAAGATATATAAAGGTAATGTGCAACCAAAAACAGTGAGGGGAGGGGGGATGGACAAAAATGCATCAGGACCCAGCAGAAACGGGTAGCACAACGGCAAAAAGAGTCGATGGCATCAAGGGTGCCTAAGAAGGTGGTGCTGCGCCGTCTCCGTCCTGAGGCGGAGGTGGTGGTGGTGGCTGGACAAGCTGCTGAGCGGGTGTGGGTGTGGAACTGGAAGCAGGCTGAGTGTGTGTGGTAGTGGGGGTGGAAACCTGCTGGGTGGGTACGGGGTACGCGGGGGAGTCGCTCCAGGACCTGGGTAAGACAGTAGTGAATGTGTGGAAGGAGGTCGAAGCGGCCGGCCATCGCAGTGACGGTGGCGGACAGGGTCCTAAGGTCGCCTCTGAGGCCACTCACCGCCCCCTCGAGAGCACGAATGCTCTGAAGTACAGTGTCGGGGGGAGGTGGTGCAGAGGGACGCACCGGTCTGGGCTGTGTAGGGCGGGGCTGGCGTACTCTGGTGGCGTAGGTGACGGGATCAGCAGGTAGGGGAACGAAAGGTGATGCGCTCGCAAGTGTGGGCCTAGCCTCAGTGCGAGGCTGGTGATTCGGGATATAAATTGCATATTTTCCCCCCTAACTATTCCCATTTTGTGCCAAAGATTAGGCTTAATTGTGCTCTTTTTGGGTATATTTTCACTTTATGTCTTTTTCGGGGCTTATTCTCATTCTTGGCACAAAATACGGTTTTTATCGTCTTTATTGGCTTCCTATTATTTTTCCTATGCTCCTGCCATTATTACGATCATATCTCCATTTTTTTGGAATTATTTGAGCATTGGAACATTTTATATGGATTATTGGAGGTTAATATTGTTTTTTTAATGGTCATTATATTAATTTTCTAATCAAATGGACTAATTTTTGCTCCCCATATTTTTCAGGTACTTCTGGGATTTTTCTGGAATTTCTGAAATTTTTCCAGAATTTTTGGGAATTTCGAGCTATTTTTGGGGATTATTTGGAGCTAAAAGGCTATTTCTGGAATTTCAGAAAGAAAAAAAAAAGAAAATTAAAAAAAAATTAAAAAGCCCGGTGGGCCGGCCCGCTGGCCGGCCCATAGCTGCCGCTGCTGTTAGTTAAAAAAAATTGAATTAAATTTAAAAAAAAACCTTTTTAAGCGGGCCGGCCCGCTTGGCCGTTGCTGCGATTAAAAAAAAATATAATAATAATAAAAAAGTAAACGCGGGCTGGCCAAGCGGCCGGCCCGCTAAAGCGCGCGCTGCAAAGAAAGCGGGCGAAGCCCGCTATTACGGCGGGCTGAGATCCCGCCCGCTGAAGCGGGCGGGCGGGCGATCGGGGCCGGGATCCGACCCGGCCCCCGTTCAGCTGCTGCGCGCGCGGGTTTTGCGGGTCGGGCGGCTTCAAACCCGACCCGCAATGCCTATTAGGGCCTGGTTGCGTTTTTGATGGGGGAGGCTGCTGTTTTTCGTTGTTGGCTGCGTTTTTTTTGAGTTTTTTTAGGGTTTTGGAGAAGTTTTGATGGGGGAGGAGGCCATGGAAGCTTGAGAAGGCTTGGTGGAGCTTGGAGATGCTTGGAGGAAGGCAAATAGGAAGAGGGAAGGCTCATTTGGGAGAAATCTTGGTGAAATCCCCCCTTTCTCCCATTGTAATTTGATATCTCATTTTTGTATGAAACTTGGGTTAATTTTGAATGCAATTATCCTATTGTTTTCTATGATTGTGTAGTATTGAATTGCTTGGGTTGTGGTTTATTGATGTTGGGTGTTAATAGTAGCCCTAATTTCTTCTTGCCCTATTTTGAATGTTAATGTTGGATGTTTATTAGGGCACAAATTTAATTGGCTAAGTCCCGAGAGGGCAAATTTGAGAAAATCCATGTGCTTAATTTGATTAGTGCTATGATAATACGTTCATCCCTATTGCAAATTGTTGTGTTTTTAAAGTTAAATATTCCGATTGGGCTTCCTTAGCCGGATGACCGATTGTGTTATATGCGGTAATTAGAGCTTAATTAGCGCCAATTTTAATGATCCCACAACCCATGCTCTCTCTCCTAGCTATCCTAAACTCCACCTTTGGCTCTCTAACCCTAGCCACTTAGGTTAAATTTTAGATTTCTTCACACTTTTTCCCATTCATCCACCATTAATTGATGTAGTTGTTTAACACTTTATTTTTCGTTATCGATCAATTTTGTGAACGTAGAACGACTTGTCCCTGTGATCCGACCCGGTACTCACCGGTTATTTTTATATTGCATTGACGCTCCTACGCTTGGGAGTGGAAGGCGTGCCCCGTGCGCGTTTTCTGAACCAACCAATTGGCGCCGTTGCCGGGGACAACGGTTTCTATCATTAGCAATTTTTGATTGATTTCGAAAGTTTTAGTGTGCTACTTCTATCTCTTAGTGTGTGTCTTTCCGTTTATTTATTTTCCACTTATTGAGTCTTTTGCTTGTTTATTTTCAATTTCTTGGAATTTTTTTTTACAGAATGACATCATCTTCAGATTTTTCGGACGTTGATTTGGAGGATATCCCACTTCCGCAATACTTCCATGGCACGGAGTGGGAGAACCCTCATTTACATATTAAAAATTTTGAAGAGTGGATGTTTTCATGTCTTGGTGGGAACATTAGTGATGATCGCATATATTTTAGATTTTTTTCCCTCTTCTTTACATGACGATGCTAGACTTTGGTTTGATTCATTGTCTCTGGACTCACATTTTACTTGGTTGTCGTTTCAGGCTGAATTTCTCCGAGTATTTTTGCCTATCTTTTTGGAGCAGGTACAGGGGCGGCAGGCCATGGAGCAGTACATAGCGAGCTTCGCCCAGGCCGATGGAGAGGCCTACCATCAGGCTTGGCAGAGGTTCACTGATTTGGTGCTTGCGTGCCCACACCAGAGTTTCCACGAGGATCACCTCCTGCAGATATTTTATACTGGATTATCGCCATCTGGGCGGGATTTTGTGCAGATGAGCTGCGGGGGAGAATTCTTTGATTATTCGACCGAGGATTCATGGTGTTACCTGAGGGACCTTGCAGAGTGGGAGCAGACTGTGCCATCTGGAGAGCCGTCACTTGGATATTAGGATGATGGCCAGTCCCAGTTTCCATTTCAGGATGCAGAGCTGCAGGTCCAGTGTCAGCTTGAGGAGCCACCTTTGGGCTCTTTTTCTTGCGACCCCATGGGATATAGAGCAGAGCAGGAGGATGGGTTGCATGAGAGCCAGGTAGAAGATATTGACAGATTATATTTTGATGAGTCGGAGGAGATAGATGATGGAGTGCGTGTCGACCACGACGGTGACACGATGCATTTTCATTTTGAGGTTGATGATGAAGTGGATGTGCATGATGGCCGAGAGCAGATCGAGTACACCATGGAGCCTGAGCCACAGGCCACTTCAGAGTTAGCTTCACAGGTCGAGGCGGTTGAGTATTTTGGGAGGACGACTGAGATGAGCTATTTCTGGGATGGCGAGGATGATGCGTGCTTGGATTTGCCCGAGACGTGTCTACCTCCAGTCATATCACAGATGTCACTTCCCTCGCCTCAGGGTGCGCACTTGCCAGTCATCGAGGAGGTTTGTGAGGAGCAGTTATCAGATGTGGGGAGTGCCGCAGAGATCGTTGATGTTGATATGGATGTCGAAGAGGATGATAGCGACGGGGATTACGAGATGGCATATATTGAGCCCGAGTTCCCTCTTACTCCAGTTTTCTCTCTGCAGCCACTTCCACCTCCTCCTGAGGCAGCGTATCATGCCACATCTAGCACCACATTTCAGGGAAGTTTCCACCATCTCATGCCTTGCATCTCTGAAGCCCAATTTGCACTTCCACATATTTTTGCTTCAGATTGTCGTCCATTGCATTTAAATTCTTTTATTTGTTTTGACGACCCGGTTTGGAATGCTTTTGCAGGGCATGAGGACATGACTTGGATTGATGCAGCTCGTCTCCCACGTGATCCATATTATCCAAAGGAGATGCTTGGAGTTGCATTGCTGGAATCCAAGGAGGCCGGTGGTGGCCTAGCTCCAAAGCAGCTGGCGGAGGAGCAAAAGGATATGATCGAGCAGCTACCACCACCGTTATACATTCGAGATCCGCCATTTGCCACGGTGTGTTCTTTCCATGTAGTGTAAATAAATAAAAATTAAAAAGTTAGTTTGCTTTTGCATGTTTGCTTTTGTATTTTTTTTTTCTTTTCTAGGATCTTTTGCCGAGATCTAGTACTCTCCCAACATTGAGGACAATGCTTATTTTAAGTTGGGGGGAGAGTGTTAGAATCTTTAGGTTTGTTAGGATTTTGACCTAAATTTTTTTTTTTGGGATACCTCTATTTTCCTCCATGTTTCACCACATTCCATGAATGTCATTGCATATCATTTTGGCCTTCTCGTTCCTACGCCGTTAGCTTTGTTTAGTCCCTATATGCTTAATGCCATGCAATTTTTCGGATTATCATTTTGGTATCAAATTTCTTGATGTTGGATTGGCGTGTTTTCATTTCTTTTCCAATTTGGAGTCAAATGCTAATATGCCATGTATGAATCTATTTTATACGTCGTGATATCTCTTTGAAATAATTTGGGAAAAGTTTGGTGTAAGTGGTCGCATGAATTGGGATGAATGGTGTAGTTTTTGGTTGGATTGGATTTGGCCAATTGTGCATGCTTTGTTTTCTTCTTAGGAGTGGGTGGATGAGTTGCTAATTTGTGTTGGAATGAAAAAGATAGTTAGTATAAGTGAATGTTTCTTCCTAATCAAATCGAGTAGCCGGTGCCCCACGAAACATTGGGAAGGACGCCAAAGATGAGATTTAGGGGATCATTCCATCCCTTTGCCTATATAGCGTTATCGCGTGTAGGTATTGGTGGCCGTGTTTGCATTTATAGCGTTATCGCGTGAATGCAAAACATAAACATGAAAAATCCAAAAACAACAAAAAATAGAAAAAGAAAAAAACAACAAAAAAATTGAAAGAATAAGCAACATGAGTGATGAAATCTCATCTCCCACAACTTAGATGAATTTTTTTCTTTTTGGCCATTTTCATGAAAATTGGAAATTTTGATATCGTGATTTCCCGATACGTGTGATACGGTGCTTATTTCCTTACTTTTCTTTGAATTGGATCGAAGGGAGTGTCATTTGTTATTTACTTTCATACATTTGGTATATTGGCTTTGGAATCAAGTGGAAATACTATTTTGGGGTGTGCCATGATGATATCGAGGATTTGGTGCATGCTTTTCAATTTAATCCGAATTTTTCGCATATTTTGCTAGGGACTAGCAAAAAGCTAGTTGGGGGGTGTGATTCGGGATATAAATTGCATATTTTCCCCCCCTAACTATTCCCATTTTGTGCCAAAGATTAGGCTTAATTGTGCTCTTTTTGGGTATATTTTCACTTTATGTCTTTTTCGGGGCTTATTCTCATTCTTGGCACAAAATACGGTTTTTATCGTCTTTATTGGCTTCCTATTATTTTTCCTATGCTCCTGCCATTATTACGATCATATCTCCATTTTTTTGGAATTATTTGAGCATTGGAACATTTTATATGGATTATTGGAGGTTAATATTGTTTTTTTTAATGGTCATTATATTAATTTTCTAATCAAATGGACTAATTTTTGCTCCCCATATTTTTCAGGTACTTCTGGGATTTTTCTGGAATTTCTGAAATTTTTCCAGAATTTTTGGGAATTTCGAGCTATTTTTGGGGATTATTTGGAGCTAAAAGGCTATTTCTGGAATTTCAGAAAGAAAAAAAAAAGAAAATTAAAAAAAATTAAAAAGCCCGGTGGGCCGGCCCGCTGGCCGGCCCACAGCTGCCGCTGCTGTTAGTTAAAAAAAATTGAATTAAATTTAAAAAAAACCTTTTTCAGCGGGCCGGCCCAGTGGCCGGCCCGCTTGGCCGTTGCTGCGATAAAAAAAATATATAATAAAAAAAAAAAGTAAACGCGGGCCGGCCAAGCGGCCGGCCCGCTAAAGCGCGCGCTGCAAAGAAAGCGGGCGAAGCCCGCTATTACGACGGGCTGAGATCCCGCCCGCTGAAGCGGGCGGGCGGGCGATCGGGGCCGGGATCCGACCCGGCCCCCGTTCAGCTGCTGCGCGCGCGGGTTTTGCTGGGTCGGGCGGCTTCAAACCCGACCCGCAATGCCTATTAGGGCCTGGTTGCGTTTTTGATGGGGGAGGCTGCTGTTTTTCGTTGTTGGCTGCGTTTTTTTTGAGTTTTTTTAGGGTTTTGGAGAAGTTTTGATAGGGGAGGAGGCCATGGAAGCTTGAGAAGGCTTGGTGGAGCTTGGAGATGCTTGGAGGAAGGCAAATAGGAAGAGGGAAGGCTCATTTGGGAGAAATCTTGGTGAAATCCCCCCTTTCTCCCATTGTAATTTGATATCTCATTTTTGTATGAAACTTGGGTTAATTTTGAATGCAATTATCCTATTGTTTGCTATGATTGTGTAGTATTGAATTGCTTGGGTTGTGGTTTATTGATGTTGGGTGTTAATAGTAGCCCTAATTTCCTCTTGCCCTATTTTGAATGTTAATGTTGGATGTTTATTAGGGCACAAATTTAATTGGCTAAGTCCCGAGAGGGCAAATTTGAGAAAATCCATGTGCTTAATTTGATTAGTGCTATGATAATACGTTCATCCCTATTGCAAATTGTTGTGTTTTTAAAGTTAAATATTCCGATTGGGCTTCCTTAGCCGGATGACCGATTGTGTTATATGCGGTAATTAGAGCTTAATTAGCGCCAATTTTAATGATCCCACAACCCATACTCTCTCTCCTAGCTATCCTAAACTCCACCTTTGGCTCTCTAACCCTAGCCACTTAGGTTAAATTTTAGATTTCTTCACACTTTTTCCCATTCATCCACCATTAATTGATGTAGTTGTTTAACACTTTATTTTTCGTTATCGATCAATTTTGTGAACGTAGAACGACTTGTCCCTGTGATACGACCCGGTACTCACCGGTTATTTTTATATTGCATTGACGCTCCTACGCTTGGGAGTGGAAGGCGTGCCCCGTGCGCGTTTTCCGAGTCAACCAGCTGGGCAGGACGGTGAGAAGTGGAGGCAGCAGCAACGAAAGAAGAATACAAAAGTGGCAACGAGGCGGCCAGAGAGGTCGGTGGCACAGAAGTGTGGACAGACGCCACGACACTCTCAGAGAATACAGCAGCGGTGGAGACGGAGGTGGAGACTACGGTCTCTAGGGCAGCGGAAAAAGAGGGCTCACCGCACTCAACTATAGTCGGTGGGCGCTCGGGTGGGGCAGAGGAAACGGGCTCGACAGACAGAGGGCCAGTGGTGGTGGTGACAGGCGTGGAAGCAGTGGAAGTGGGCTCAGCGAGGGTACTCCCGACACCAACAGAGGTGTGGACAGAGGTGTCTGGAGCAGCGGAATTATCGGGGATAGGCTGAGGGGCCACGGGGTCAACAGGGGCAGCAGGCTCGGCAGGTGCAACAGGGTCTGCGGGGGGCAGTGTGGGCAGCGTGGGCCTGCTCGGCCTCCTCGGCCTCGAGCACGTATGCGGCTGGGATCAGAACATCCATCGCAGGGAGCCAGTCCACATGGACCGGTGCAATCTGAGTCCGAGCTGGGCTCGGAAGAATCATGTAATCGGCACCGAAGGGGCCGTGAAACCAGACCCAGTGTCGCTCACCGTGCAGACGAAGCATCTTCATCCGGGCCATAACATCAATCGACAGAGAAGTGGGGCCCGGTGCTCGTCGCAGGTCGTCAGGGAAGTCCTCGTCGGTCATAAGGGCAAGCAAGGTGATCAGGCCGCCGCAGCATATCGGTGAGCGAGCGCCCACCGATACAATGATGCGGTCCAAAAACCAAGCCGCGACATCAATCACGACGGCGGGGACCAACTCATCGCCCTCCCTAGATAGAGCTCTGGGCCGTGTCATCGCGTAGAGCATGTAGAGCTCTGGCATGGACATCGTACCTGGCTCATATCTGGCCAAAAAGGTCGTCGCCATAAGGCGCTGAGCTATACGAGGCAGGGATGGACAATGGCCGAGGCCTTGGCCCTACTAGGGTCAAAGGCAGCGTGAAGACCCGTAATCCGGGCCCAGAAGGCACCGGCGTCGAAGGAAGGTGGGGGATATGGGTGGGGGCGTAACCTCGGTCGGCCCCGGGGACATCGGGCCACGAGAAGAAGGCTCTCATCATACCGAGAGTGACCTGGCACTCCCGGTCCATGAACCGAAACGAGCATCCCTCGTCGGTCCGGGCGATCGAACTAAGTACCTCAAGTGTCGGGCGGATAAACGTGTCCGCCGACACCTGAAAGAAATCTCGCCAGCCCACGTTGTCGTACAACATGAGCATCCCCTCTAGTACCCCCAGGCGTCCGAGGTCTGCAAGGTGTGCGAACCTGGAGGGTACGATCGAGCGCTGGGAGATACGCTCGAAAGAGACGCGGTGTGCGTCGTTCCGGAACGTGATCCCCAGCGGCTCGATAAGTGGAGCCGGAGGTGGTGGCTGTGGAGCGGCAGGGAGTGACTGTGCGGGCTCTGCAGGCTGTGCGGGGTGTGCGGGCTATGCTGGGTGGACGGGGTGTGTGGGAGAAGGCGGAGGAGAGCCCTCTACCTCGTGGGAGGGGCCGGCATCATCCGACCGCTTCTGCTTGGCGGAAGCTCTCCTTGACCTCGGCCGTGTCCGGGGCGGCATATGGGCCCCGAGCGCTCACCAAAACCAATAAAAAATGCGGCGTGTGTAAAATAAAGGAAAGAATATACCACGACACGCCGCGAGTGCAAAGCTATGGAAGCGTGCGAAGATGACGCCTCCACGTAGCCCAAATCAGTCCCTGGAAGCTCCCCTGGGCTCCCCTAAGCTCCCAGAAATAACCTGCGCATGAAACGGAGATATCAGCGAGTAATATTCAAAACGTATGGAGCATTAGGGGTATAATAGATAGAAATAGAAATTAATTTGGGTTTGGGGTTCGTTAAGCACATGGATCCTCAAAAAATACACAAAAGAGGAGAAATAGGCTAAAATCGGCGATACCGGAGGTGGCCGGAGGCGTGGCCGCCGCCGGCGACTCGGGCGAGGAGCGGCGGCGGCTCGGCGAGTGGTGGATGGCCGAGCGGCGGCGTGGGGTCGTCGGTCGGGCGAGCGAGCGAGGGGTTCGGGCGATGGAGCTGAGGGGTTCGGGCGAGATCGGGTTTGAGTGTTTCGAAAAACGCGCCCTCCCCCGCCCCCTTTTATAGGAAAAAGTTACGACTCGACCGAGTGACTAGGTCGCTCGGCCGAGTAACTCAATGGAAAAATTCCTCCCCGCTACGCTTCGGCCGAGTGGCCTTGCCACCCTCGGCCGAGTGGAGTAAGTCCATTCGGCCGAGTGGCTCAAGCTACTCGGCAAGACTCGCCCTAGGAGCGTATCCGTTTTACCCGGTCGAGTGAAAATATAAACTCGGCGAGTAGCAGTTATACTGAAATCAGGAAAATAAACAGAGAGTTGGGTACATCAGACTTCCCTCGTTCGTGGGCGGCTCGGCCGGACGAACTTGTGTGCTCGACCGAGTGACTAGTATGCTCGGCCGAGTGAGCCTTGTTTCTTGCTGTTTGTCTTCGTTTGAGCTCTAAACTCTGTTTTTCTTCCTCCAGTCGATTTCATCTTCCTCCTAAGCATCGAGCGCCTTCATGGGGCGCTCCTCGTCGCCTTGTGCATCCTCCTAATGATGGGCACCTCGTTCTCCTCTCCTGTCAGGAAAAATAGGACCCGTTATCACAAAATTTTTGGGCGAACGACTCAAAACACTTAAAATTTCTAAAACAAAAATAAAATAAAAGTGAAAATAAAGCAATAACCGTCGGGTTGCCTCCCGACAAGCGCTCGTTTAAGGTCGTGAGCTCGACCCCCGATGATTTTCAATTATTGCGGGATGTTTGGTGCATATGAGATGCACCCGTCAAACTTTCTGGGGAGAACGCTTGGATTCGGAAGTTGCGGCGACGTGTTCTCCCTCGGTGGTCTCTTGTCTCGAATAGTGTTGGGGGGAGGCTCCCCCAAGCTATCGTTTGCTCCGGTCATCGGCTTCACCGGTGACGCCGATTTCCGTATCGGCGGAGCTTTCTTCGGAGACTTCAATTTCGAGAGCTTGCAGAGCTCTCGAATCCTTGCGACATCAGCGTCGCCTTCATCATTTTCAGCGGAGAAGTCGGGGGAATCATTTTTCTTCTCATCTTGGCATAAATCCGGGCCTTCTTCGAAATCCTCTTTGAATAGAGCGCCGATCGAGTGGGGGATTGCCTCTTCGATTACCTCGTCAAGGAGGTCCATATAGTCCAGCTCCTCGTGGTAAGGCATATGTTTCATTGCCTTAGGAATGTGAAGCTCCACCTCGATGTTGCCGACGTTCAATGTTAGGGTACCTTCTCGCACGTCGACGATGACTCCGGCGGTGGCGAGGAACGGGCGTCCAAGTATCAATGATGTATCTCCCTCCTCCTTAACGTCCATAATCACGAAGTCACACGGCAAACATATGCCCCCCGGGACTTGTAGCGGGATGTCTTCGGCGATCCCTACCGGCCTTGTTATCCGTCCATCGGCTAGTTGTATACGCATGTCGGTGGGCTTCAATTTCGTCCCGGTGTTTAGCCGTAGGAACATGGAGAGAGGCATGAGGCTAACACTAGCCCCTAAATCCACCAACGCCTTTTGTAGAGGGACGCCGCCCAAGGTGCAAGGAATCCGAAAACTCCCCGGATCTTTGAATTTGGCCGGCTCCTTCTCTCTCTTGGTGAACCAAGAGCCCTCCTCGGCGAGCATAATCTTCTCCTTCCTCTTTCTCCCCGAAATCAAATCTTTTAAAAATTTAGCATATGTGGGGATTTCCACGATGGCGTCTAGGAAGGGGATGTTGAGGCTAACCCCTCTCAGATACTCGAGAAACTTTGCTAGCCTTTTCTCCATTTTCGCTCTAGCAAGCCTTTGGGGGAATGGGACCGGTGGCATGAAGCGCCTCTCCTCAATCAATTGCTCCGCTCTAGATTTCTCCTTTTCTTGCGGCTCTTTCTCCCTATCAACTTCAACTACCGGCTCGATCGGCTCTACATTCTCCTCCACGGGCTCCTCGGTAGGAATCATGGCGGGGGTGGTATCCTTCCCGCCTCTAGTAGTAACGGCAACCACGGCGTTGATGTGGTCGGTGTTGCCCCGTGGGTTTTGCTCGGGTTGCGCCGGCAATTGTTGAGTATTTCGATTGAGCAACGCCAATTGCTCCGAGATTTGTGCCACAACGGTTGTAAGAGAGTCTTTCCCCGCCTTCAAGGAAGCATTTACCTTCTTTTGCTCGACCATAAACTCCTCCACTCTAGCTTCAAAGTCGGATCGTTGTTGAGCTTGTGGAGGGTTTTGGTTTCTCCACCCTTGATTGTATCCGGGCGGCCTATAGGGTGGAACTTGTTGCTTCGGTTGGAAATTTTGTTGTGGAGGCCCCCTCGGTTGATAGTGTTGTTGTTGGGGTGGAGGTGGTCGAGCTTGTTGAGGCGGTTGCGACGGGTTCAAAGCTCCTTCATTGTTTGCATAAGAGAAACCGGGATGATTTCTTGTGGCCGGATTGGCCCAATACCCTTGGTTCCCCACGACATATTGTACTTGCTCCAAGGATCCCTCTCCTTGCTCTCCTCCCAAATACATGGCTTGAGATTGGTCTTGCCAATCACACATTTGGTTCGTTGGTGCGGATGTGGAAGGGGTTCCTTGGGGC
The DNA here is from genome assembly GCA_030789695.1 of Scilla litardierei. Taxonomy (NCBI): domain Eukaryota; kingdom Viridiplantae; phylum Streptophyta; class Magnoliopsida; order Asparagales; family Asparagaceae; genus Scilla; species Scilla litardierei. Next base: position 136,135,538 of record CM061137.1, on the reverse strand, counting down.
TCCGTGATAAACTTCTCCAGTCTCTCCACTACCTTGTGGAGAGAATCAAACTTGCTTGTAAGCTCCGCTACGGCCTTCGCCTCATAGATGCTAGTTGGCTTCAAGGAGGACGTAGAGTGTCCTCGCTCATCGCCCCATTGTTGATTGTTTGAGGCCATCTCTTCAATTAGGGCCGTAGCTTCTTCAATTAGGGCCGTAGCTTCTTCAATTAGGGCCGTAGCTTCTTCGGGAGTCTTTGATAAGATAGCACCATTCGCCGCGGCATCAATAATTTGTTTGGTCCCCGGTTGGAGACCATTGTAGAAGCTATGAACTAGCTCCCAATCTTCAATGCTATGGTGCGGGCATTGATGTTGCAGGTCTTTAAAACGCTCCCAAGCCTCATAGAGCGTCTCTTGGGGTCCTTGTTTGAAGGACATAAGAGCGCTCCGAATCTTCACCGTCTTGGAGGGCGGATAGAACTTATCAATGAATGCACTCGCCAACTCGTCCCAAGTGGTAAAGACTCCCTCAGCTTGCGTCCTCAACCAATAGAGTGCCTTGTCCTTTAGTGTGAAGGGAAAGAGGCACAGTCTGATGGCGTCAATGGAGACCCCCGTCATCTGAAATGTGGCGCACTTCGACAAAAATAGCTGGATATGGTAGTGGGGATTTTCATGGGCATTTCCATGAAATGGATCCTGCTGCATCAGAACCACTAGTCCATTCTTCAGCTCAAAGTTCTTGTCAGCCGCCAACTCCGGCATGGCAATGGATGAGGTCGTAGAAGAGGTCTTAGGCCGAAGCCTATCGCGAATAGAAATGATCCTTGCCATTCTTGCCGCTAATTGGTCCGCGGTTTCCGGGTTGGTCATAAACCTCCCTTCCAGATCTTGTCTCCTCTCCGCTCTGATTCTCCGCACGGTACGTTCAATCTCGGGATCAAATAATATACCTTCAGGGTCCGCAGTGGATCTCGTGTACATGCACAGGAGAACAAAGTTTCAAAGAAATGATTAGCACAATGGAAGGGTTAGGTAAAAATAAATAAATAAAATAAAAAAAGAAATAGCTAGGGTGGTAAGATCAAACGCAATCGCCTCCCCGGCAACGGCACCAAAAACTTGATCGCTCCGGAATGTAACCCGAAGAACGGTTGTAGTTTTACCACAAGCGCATGGTATAGCGGGGAGCGGGTTATCGAACACAGGGAGGACGAATGAAAGTGCTTGCTCCGAACAACCTGGCTATTAAGATCTGAAAAGAGAGAAATTTGCCTTTGGCGATGCTGTCACAATCGTCAGACAAAATACGAAGATATCAAATCAAATGGAAACGCCTAGGGAATGGGGAATCCCGGCTACTCACCGTATCTCGTCAATGTGATTCGTTGGCACCAACATTGCTAGGGTAAAATTTTGGATGAACTAGTTGCAACTGAATGTAGAACCTAGCTCACGCTCTCGCGCTGTTGCCGGTCTGTAGCTATCCTAGGTTCAGGTCCAATCTCTTGCAAACCCTAGCCTAGGGAAGCTAGCATTAGGATCAACATCATCGTTCAATCGCGCCCCGAGCCCACTCTCGTGCAAACTCGGGCACGACCTAGGTTGGGATAGTTTCCTACCCGTCCAATCTCTTGCAAACGGGTATTGGCGTGGAATTGCAACCGGAAACCCTAGTATCGGTCCAATCTCTTGCAAACCGATACTACGGAAATTCGATTCCAACCCAATTCGGATTTCTAGGGTTTCCTATCGAATTGGGATCCAATCTCTTGCAAATCCCAATCGATATGAATACCTAGCTATCCGTAGTAAATCGATCCCAATCTAATCCCCAATAGAAAATTCTAGCAATATTTCTACCAATTCATCACAAATCTGAAATTGGGCTCGTAGGGTTCATCCCCACGCCCCAAGACGTGGAGACTACTCACAATTCATAGCACGATCACAAAAATAATCAATGAAATTAACAAGAGAATTCATCACAATATTGAGATAAGCAATAAAAATAGTATTTTTAGAGGAGAGAGACGCAAACCAATGGAGTTCTTCAAATAATTCAACAAAAATCAACTTTTGTCTCCTCTCCAATCACAAGAATAAAGCTAAAAAGTTAATCTAGAAAGCTGCAAAAATCTAAGAGAAAAGCTCTCCAAACTAGGGTAAAAACAGGGGTTAAATACCCCTCAAAATCGTCCAAAAAACTGTGACCAAAATGCCCCTGCGCAGCCTGAAATCCGCAATTTTCGCTATAGGCAGCGCGTCGCACTCGGCCGAGTGACAAAAGTCGCTCGGCCGAGTGAGAAACCCTGTAAATTTCCAGTAAGTCTTGATCTTCAGGGGTCTTCACTTCGGGGGCGGCTCGGCCGAGTGAGTTGTCGTCACTCGGCCGATGGCTTCTTAGTACTCGGGCGGTCGGCATTTTCCACTCGGCCGAGTGGGTCTTCTGAAGCTCAGGCAGACGAAAAACAGTAAGTTGGCGATTTTTGAATGGCTTCATCTGGGCGCCACTCGGGCGGACGGGACCTCGTCACTCGGCCGAGGTGGCTTTCGATGCTCGGCCGAGTGCACGTATGAAACGTATCCGATCAGGTCGGCCGAGCGGTGTCTCGCTGGTCGGCCGAGTGACTCCTTCACTCGGCCGAGTGGGACACCAAAAATGCCCAAACAACTTGTTTTGGCCTCCTCGTCGCTCCTGCGACGTCCTTTCTTCTTCCGCTCCTCTCCAACAGCAAAATACCCCCCTCGGGGAGGTCATCGGTGACACTCTGGAGTAGGCGTATCTCGAAATCACTCCAAATCGCTCCAAATCACCTGAAATGCGACAAAAACAACAAATCGTGAAAAGCATCGCAATATCTTTGATATGTCGTGAAAAACATGATTTGGGCGATCTAAATGGCATGCAAACATGCGGGAAAAAAGTGTAAAATAGGGAGTGATCACTAAGTTCACAGAGATGAATCCATTGTCCACAACTCATTCTCTAAGCAGTATAAATATATGATGATCAAAAAGTTTCAAGCATGCATGGTGTTTTGTTAAGCTTCACGGAATGAGTTAGTAAATTCAATTAAGGTAAGGCGTCACCACACTACGCTCGCTTCACGATTCCTAGAACCCATCAATCTCTCCATGTCTCTATTCAATATAGAAAGTGGGGTAAGAATGTGGGATTTTTGTGTTTTTATATTGGTTTTGGCTATACAATTTTTATATACATATTTTTGTTTCCTTATATACACGAGATAACCCAATATATACAAGAGGCGGCCTATACATTCCAGACTAGACGGTCTTAGGGCATCGGGTTACGAAGAACCCCTCGGGCCTTTTTTCAGGATATTTGTTTGATTTTTCGTATTATTGGGATTTTTAAAACTCACGTAAACGCGATGGAATGCAAATCATGATCAAATATCATTTATTTGGCTAAACACAAAAGAAAAGGAAAAGGAATAGAATCTAGACATGGCTCAATTTCAGGAATTCTAATTATCACTACTTTGGTTGTCGTGTGGTTATCATATCTCTTTTGAATTACTAAACATCCATGAAGCAATAGAATTATCAATCAAATCATGCAAGAGTCAAATAATTTTCAGATTTTTGATTCATTCATTTTTAGCCCAACTGTTTCGAGAATATGGTTGTGAAACTATGAGTTTTACTATGAAAAAGTATGTTAACAATGATACTCTACTCAAGGAATTGAACTCTAATCTAACAGATTTCAGAGTTCATCAAAAAATAAATTCACAATATTTCATAGAAAATGAAGCATGTGAGACATAAATAGAGAGGTGAATATGGTTAACCTGAAAATTTTCAAAGTGTGTTTCACGACGAAGCAAAGTGTGTGCACTGTGCACTCCTCCAAGCTTAAACATCACATTGTCCTCAATGTGTGTATGACATCGATAGAGGACAACGACAAAATAGGGAGTTACACAACAAAATAATATCTCTCCCACAAGCTATTTTATATGGTGCCCGGTGTGGACAGATGTGCATAAAAATTGAGAAGAGAAGCAAAGTAGGCACCATAAAATTAGGGCGGACAATTAAATCATAGAATAGGGTGGGGTGCAAAAGATAATTGGGCAACCAACATATGTAGTGGAATTATTAAACTAGAATAGCATAAAAATCATATACGGTCCTCTCGCTATCGAGAGGATTCATGATTATTTAAAGCATAAAATTCTACGCTATAGCTACACTACTGGATTGTTATCATCTGTAGCAAAAGGCGAATCCAGTATCTTTGCTGGTGCAGGCAACTGCTCCAGCTGATCCTTCCGTGGCTCTGCCAGGTGCGTGTCTCCATGGATACCAACGAACTCTAGTAATGCAGCCACTAGCATCTTCCCAAGGATTCCACCTATACCCTGCAGGAGACGAGCTGCATCAGTTCGTCTCTGAAAATTTTCCCTCGTGAAATATGAATCCCAAAGAAAATCATCGACAGAAATAATGGAAATGAAATCTGGTAAATGATACTTCCCGGAGATTGTATCTATACTCTCGTGCACCATGACATGCAACTCCTTGTCGTTCACCTCGGAATTTTCAGGTAACTCTGGCGTATGAGTGTGGGCCTTGTGAAGCGAATCCTCACTGTGTTCCTCGGCAGGTTCCTAAAACATTGACACGTCCAAGTATAACTCCGCTCCATATTCGTACGTGCTCTGTAAAAGGTATGACGTGTCAAAAATATCTGAATCAAAATAAATATCAAATGGAATACAAGATTCAGAAATGGAATGGGTAAAAATATCTTTCTAAGTGGGGGCAGTGAGCTCTGGTGGGTGGTCCCATGCCGTATTACAAGGTGGGGTGGCTGCGAAAGCTGGTCTGAAGGTGGGCAATACTTGGGCTCCATGTGAGTGTCTGTATCTTCATCCTGGGTAGCTCCTCCTCAACGGTCTGCTCCTGCTTCGCTAACACGACCTCCTCAATGATAGGCTCTGGTGGTGCGGGCTGCTCTATATCTTCAACCTGCGGAGAGGGGTCAAGGGCAAGAGATGGCTCGGGCACGACATTATAGACAATGCCATCGTTTCCTTCACTGGTCTCGGCCTTGGCGGCAATACGGAAATGCAAGGTGTCTCCCCCAAGCTGAACGTGAATATCATCCTTAATAGTACCTGCTGCAGACACATGATTCATAATAAAATTAATAAGCACTCGTTCAGATGGATCATCACCTGTCATAACAGCTAATGAGCCCGTAGATCGAACGTAGTGCAGCATGTGTCCCAAAGCTGTTGCTAAATGAAGATCATCGATGGTATTCACTTGCATTCTGTTCATAGATTCCCTTGAAGGTCCCTGCAACTCTTTGGTGAAGAAGTGGAGTAGTTCTGAGTCATCAAATCCATGTTTTATCATATCTATCAATAAATCTTCGAATTTGTCCAAGGCTCGCCAAAAGCATTCTCCATCAGCCTGCCTGAAATTGATGACCCTCCCTTGGTCTATAAAATATTGGAACGTGATCTTTGCTCTAGTAGGGGGGTACCATCGTTGCACAAAATATGCACCTGATCAAACAAAGATAAATAACCTGGAAAAGAACGTCAATGGCACAAGAGAAATAAAGATAATAATAATGTGGTGGCGGGGAAAAATCTCTTTTTGTTTCTTTTTATAGATTTTTATTTTTATTCGAAGTCTAACAACCTAATTGTGATAAATAGATAATATGGCGGAACACCTCCCTGGCAACGACGTCAAAAACTTGTTCGGGTTTCGGACTTGCACCCGAAAGTACGAATGACGTTTTACCGAAAGCGCATGGTATATGTGTATATCGGCGAGCCGGTATCGTATCCACAGGGAGGCAGTGTCACACTACCTATCGATCCTAGGTTGGATTAGGCTTCGATATTTTATTTGGCGGAGATGGGTTATGTAGTGTCGAGATGGAGATGGATGTGGAATGCGAGGGTGTCACTATCGGATTTATGCGAGGGTGTCACTATTTGGCAGAGAGGGTTTTATTTGATTCCACAGAACATTAGGCTGCTCATAATACTAGGACAGGAGAGTGGTCTGTACAATGAAATGCACACGCGTTGGTGACTACTGTGAACCAAACAAAAGGCCTCAGTGGATGTCGAATCAGGAACTCAAGCTACCTATGGGAAAGTGTATCTATGTGAACCGTCTTCATTGATTTGTCTTCTTTAATTAAAAGAGTTTTTGCCTAAGTGATCGTCATTTGCTTAAGTGATCTTCATCACGGACTTGTAAGATGCATTTAGAACCTTAAACGTTGAAACACTAGTGTAATCTTGAGCATGCTATGGTCTACAACTGGCTTATATATATGCCTGACCGATACCAAAAAGTAACAATGGAAATGGCATATTTAGTTAGCCTAGCTATGCAAAACATAAAATTAAAAAGTAACAAAAAGATAAATATGGAGATATTGTTATGAGTGAGGGAGACCTTTGGCCTCCCCACCACTTTATCCCTCCATTACTCCCCACTTATTAGAGTAATGGGGACCTTTGGAGTTCATACCCTTTCATATTCCATATGAATGAATAAATATAGAACCATGGCCTTGAGCCATGGTCACTCTTTCTTCTAAGTTATAACACGTTATCAGCCCGTTAGCTCTTGTTCTTAAGCTTCTCCTTTTTATCCCCTCAAAATCACCCTCACCACGCTTAGGAATCTTTGTTGCAGCGATTCGTTGCAGCAATTTCCATGAGACATCGAAATCGGGGATTCATTCTACGGATCTTTATTTTTTATCGATCTTCCCTAGATCATTGATCTAGAGGTAAAAATTCTGATCCCGTAGATTAAATTATGGACCATATTCTATTTTTTGTTGATTGTATTACTCAAATCAACATATCAAAAAAATTAGAATAAAATAAAACTAAAAATCCTAAAATGGATTTTCCCCAAATTGGATAAGCCCTAAATTGGGTTTTCCCCTAAATTTTCCCCAAATTTTCTGATTGGGAGGATTGAAATTGGATTGAAATTTTTGGGGATAAAATTTTGACATTTATGAATCCGAATTGGTTGTAGAATTTGTTGTAATTATCTACATCGATTTGGATATGATCGGATTTTAAATTGTTCTAGAAATCCCTTCATATCTGGATACTTCTAGTTTGCTTATCTAATTCAACGTAGATAAATTGACATATTTCGAATAATCGTATCTTTATCTTTAATAGTTTCCACTCCCTTAACAAGTGAATTTTATCAGTAATATGATCTCAGCTTACGGAGACTGAATAATGTTTTCGGATTATTTCTGAGAATAATAAAATTGCTTCTTTTGCGTTCTCGGCCATGCAACAAGTACATAGAGAACTTTTAATTGGTCTCGGGGTACGTTTGGAAACATGAATGGTCAAGCTTTGAATGGTTACGTAATTATTTTGTCTCATGCCTATATAATGAATAATCCACATGATTCAGTAATGTATAATAAGCACATTATTTCACATGCAAATGTTAAAATCCCATGTTAACATGTTATCTGTCACCGTGTAAACAGATGACTTTGCAAATAGACGATAATATTCAAGCATGCATGGCTGATTTATGGGACTAAATTTGTGCTAACGCGCTCATTAATTAATTAATACCAATGGAAATATTGTTATTGATGCAACTAATATTTTGATTAAAAAAAGTTGTGGCAATATAATATTATGTCGAGTCAAGTGCAAAATTGTAAGGTTTCTTTAAATATGACCCACCATTTTATTTTATTAAAATGATGGGCCAAAAGCCCAGTAATTAAATAAATAATAAAACAAATGGGTATTTCTTTGGCTAAAGGGCCTGCAGCCTGCAGCCAGCCTGCGGGCCTCTGGCCTGCAGGCCAAATTTTATTTTAAATTCTAAATAATATCATATTAAACCCTGAAAATTCTGGAAAATTCTGAAAAATCAGGGAATACCAGGTTGATGATATAGTGTTTGATTAACTCATTTCGGAGTTTTTATTTGGCGCAAATTAAAAAATTGTTAATAAATTTTAAGCGTAATTCATTATTTATCGCTTTATTTTTAATTGGATAAAAATAAATATTAATTTACGCTTAAATCATTACAAGGATCCTGAGACCGCTCTGTCGTTAGGTTAGTTATCTAACCTAACGGGTAATGACGTTTTCTCGTGGTCCAAGTAACTTTTTAAACGTAAATTTAATATATTTATCCAATAAAATTGCCTGCGATGTTGAATAAATGTATTGATTATGCATGTGTGTTTGCGTGGTTAATTTTTATATTGCTTGTAGCATATATAAAACTGCGTGGATGTTATAAATAATTCAGTCTTGTGATTTGGGATCGACCATTTTGAGATACACCTTTTTATATTTCTCGCTTTCTTTTTCTTTTTAAGAGGAATTGTACTGAGGATATAATGTAAAATGCCAATGACCGGAGCTAGGCCAAAATGAAGACGGAGATGAAATCTGCATTATGCTGGGACCCAAAATGGGTTTCCAAGTTGTATTTTTCATTTCTTTTGTATTTCATTTTCATGGACTGTATTCGGACATTTTTGGACATTTTATTTCTAAGGGTATCTGGCCGATCCCCACATGACTGTTTATTTATTTTGCGTGAATTTATTTTTCACAACTATTAATTCATTTATATTTTAATTGCATAGATAAATGGCAAAATTGGCTAGCGTCGATTTCGAGGTTCTTGACGCAGCAGGAAAGAACTACCTGAGCTGGCGAGTGGACCTGAAGTTTCACTTGCGTTCAATGGCACTCCTCCACTCAATTTTGGCCCCCACAGCGGCCGAGACAACTGCTGGCAAGGCCTCTGCAGTGGTCCAGCCAGCTAGCAGTTCTACTACCGTTGTCTGCGACATGGATAAGTCGAAAGCCATTATCTATATCAGGAGACACATAGATCGGACCTTAAAAGCCGAATACTTAACGGTAGAAGACCCTCTTGAGTTGTGGACAGCGCTTGAGGCACATTATAGTCATCAAATTGATGTCATACTACCACGTGCCAGTTATGAGTGGGAAAATCTCCGTCTTCAGGACTATAAGTCCGTTGCTGAGTACAACTCAGCACTTCATAATATCACCTCACGCCTGAAGTTGTGTGGTGAAGAAGTCTCGGAGCATCGCATGTTGGAAAAGACATTTACCTCGTTCCACGAGAAAGATGCAATCCTCATGCAACAGTACCGTGAACGCAACTTCACGAAGTTCTCTGATTTGCTCTCTTGCCTTCTTATGGCAGAGCAGAATAGAGATTTACTACTTGCCACTCATAATCTGTGCCCTGCTGGTACTGCCCCTCTCCCTGAAGCCCACCATGTTTCTCCCCAGAAGTGGAAAAACAAGAAGAAGGCTAGAAAGAACAAAGGGAAAGCCGTTATGAAGCCAGCAAGAGCACCACTTCAGAACAACAACAACAAGGGGAAGAAAAACTTCACACGGAATAATAAGAACACTGGTCCAGTGCCAATTCCAAAAAAGAACTGGGAGGAGAAATGCCATAGATGTGGCATGACTAGACATCGGTCCAGAAACTGTCGCATTCCTCGCCAGCTCCAGGACTTGTATCAGACGAGCCTGAAGTCTCCCCCTGAAACAAACCTGGCGGATATTCAAGCTCTTACCAAGTTCACTGCACAAGACTTCAAGAATGATGATCTCCTCGACTGAGCCTTATCTTACTTTGCTTTTATCTTTGCATTTTAAATACTAGTTTCCTTCATCTGTATTTCCTTTTTTTGAAACTCTATGAATGCATATTTAGCTTTATTTTATAAAGTATATTCATTCTGATATATAGAAGAAGTATGATATATTATGAACAGTGCCTCGATGCACTGGTGAAGCATTAAAATTGCTCCCACATACACCGAGACTAAAAGATGCAAATTTCTCTCTTCAATCATAGAGTAATCTCCCAATTTTTCAAGGATATTTTGTTTAAACGAATATAACTTGGAAACTATGGATAATAAATATTGAATATTTTTATGTAACTCGTCAAAACGATGGCCAGAAGACCATCTACGCACGATTCGTTGGACCCCCGTCGGGTCCCAATCATTACAGATATTCATCATATAGAAAGCCAACTTGACTGAGCACCAGAAGTGCCTTTCATTGCCAGAGTTTTTAACTCGGGCACAATAGACTTGGTCATCCTGGATCAATGATGATGGACACATCATCAAATGAATCCCTTGGAGAACCTGAAGATTCTTCAAAAGGTTGAGTTTCCTTGTCCGCCTTTGTCATAAGGGAAAACTTATATAGAGACCTTTCCTCCTGAAAGTGGGATCAGAGTCTCCTGGCTTCATTGAGAGATTACATGGTGACCTTTGCGGGCCTATTCACCCCGCAAGTGGCCCATTTCGGTACTTCATTGTACTGATAGATGCATCTACTAGATGGTCTTATGTATGCCTCTTTGTTCACCCGCAACCTAGCTTTCTCAAAAGCTGATAATGTGGGTGAATTCACTACACATGTCTTTCAAGACTACTTCCTAGCAACTGGGATTGAAATTGAATATCCTGTAGCATGTTCATACTCAGAATGGGTTATCAGAGTCTCTGATAAAGAGACTCCAATGGATTTCACGTCCATTGTTAAATCCCAGTTGCCTGTGGATTTTTAGGGATACGCCATACTGCATTCTGCATCGCTTATCACGATACGGCCCTCTTATGGCCATATCTTATTGTTGATCTCGCTTGTTTATGGTTCACCACCAAACATATCTCATTTGAGAGTGTTTGGATGTGTTAATATATGTCCACATAGCACCACGTCTTGATATCTGTAAATTTGATGAGCAAAGTCTCATTAAAATAGGCACGCAGTCTAAAGAAGCCTAAAGCTTCTGAGACCATATCATGGGACATAAAAGTCCTAATCTAGTTATGATCCGCACACTATTTCTGTGTGAAGATGAGATCCAGAAGATCCTTCACATTCAGACTATAGTACATCAATTGTCGGATAAATTTACGGACAACCATAAGATTGTTCGTTCATACGTACCTGCTGCCAACACGGTAGCTAGGATTGACATCCCGAAAGATCGATGCAATCCACCGGTAGCAGAATTGGATGTACCTCAATTGACAAGAGGACACCCGCCAGGTTCAAAAGATAAAGTTCCTCGAAAGAGGAAGATTCCTGGAGGTATTAAAATGATCCATACGTAGGATGCTGAGCTCAGACCAGCGACCTCTACCCTCCTATTTTCCCCTGCAGAGGAAACAATAGGAGAAACATCATTATATTACGTACGTACTGGAGAGGTACTGGATAGATATAGCACAGTCGTCGTCGACGATTTTGCTTTTGCTATTGATGTTCACGTAGCTGAATACGACGATGACGTTCAACCCACTTTTCTATAGCGTAAACGCATAGATTGGCCAAAGTGGGACGAGGCAATAAGAGTAGAGCTGGACTCACTCTTGAAAAGCAAAGTCTTTGGACCAGTAGTCCATACACATGAATGTGTAAAACCTGTGGAATATAAGTTGGATTTTCATAAGAATAAGAAATGAAGGAAATGTGATCATTTTCCTATTTCATACTAAGCCTAAACATCTTAGGAAAAGCGAAGAAATGCAGCTCATGGACGTTGTGACTGCATATCTATACGGTTATATAGATATAGAGATCTATATGAAACTTCCAGAAGGGTATAGTCTACCCCCAGAGATTAAAGAGAGACGTAGGAACATCTTCTCTATAAAGACTTCAAAGATCATTTTATGATCTTAAGCAATCCATAAAAATGTAGTATAACATATTTAGTGATTTCCTTGCTGAACAAGGATTCACTAATAATGAAGTCTGACCGTGTATCTTTATCAAAAGAACGAGGACATGATTTGTAATAGTCGCCGTATATGTGGATGACTTAAATCTAATAGGATCTCCTGCAGAGACCATTAAGATATCTGATAGCCTTAAGCATACCTTCGAAATGAAAACAAGGTATTGTCTCGGCTTACAGATTAAAACACCTTCGTAGTGGAAAATCTTTCCATATTCTTCATACACCAGGAGTTTATGAAGATAGATATCCATTTACAATCTATTAAAAATAGATGCTTATTTATGACGCCTTCCAGTCGCTGGAAGAGGGGGAGGACATCCCAGGTCCTGAAGAGCCTAGCTCTAGTGTACTAGTTACACTCCTTTATCTGAACAACTGCACGTGTCTCTATTAGACCGTCTGCAGTAAAGCTGTTAGCCAGGTACAGTGCTGCCCTGGAGAGCACCACTGGACCAAGGATAAGCTGCTTCTGCGCAACTTCCAAGGGTCAAGGAATATATATCGCATATGCAGGTTTACAGATCATCGCGATGACTAAGCACAAATGGACAGCCACCTCCTAAAGATCTTCACAGCATCCTCCAAAGTCTACATCTTCTGAGAAGCTTATCATCCAAGAATCAAGTCTAAAATACGTTCAGCCAAGTCCAGCAGTACATTGCAGACACAGTGATGACTGAGTAAAAGAATTCATACGTGGATTCATCTACCAACTTCGAAGAGCGTACCACTCCAGAGCGCTACTGTTTTCCAGTAGCCGCTAGATATGAGTGAAACTTGTATAGATGAGTAATGATTGTATTTGCTTTCAGAGCATGATGGATGTATAGACGAATAGGAAATGATTGTATAGCTACATAGGATATCTGCAAGCCTGAAGCTTGTACAGATCAGGAAGAGTTGATATTAGAGCTGTACTGTTTTTCCTTAGCTATGGGTTTTTCCACTGGGTTTTCCATATCCAAAGGTTTTAATGAGGCAACCTCATTTAACTCTGGACCCTGAAGTGTCCACCCCTAATGACAGCTGAAAGACCTACAAGCCTTAAGGTTGTACTGATCAGGGGGAGTAACCTGTGGGCTGCACTCTTTTTCCTTAAGCTGTTGGTTTTTTTCCACTGGGTTTTCCTCAGCTATGGTTTTAACGAGGCAAACACAATTACTCTGGATCCAGAAGTATCCACCCCCTTATCTTTATACGCTAAGACCAAAGTATTGGATGGATAAGGGGGAGTGTTATGCGTGAGGGAGGTCTTTGGCCTCCCCACCACTTTATCCCTCCATTACTCCCCATTTATTAGAGTAATAGGGACCTTTGGAGTTCATACCCTTTCATATTCCATATGAATGAATAAATATAGAACCATGACCTTGAGCCATGGTCACTCTTTCTTCTAATTTATAAAAGATATCAATTATTAAACGAAGCATGATTATACATTGCACTTAAAAATATACAAATAAAATGTAATTAAGGCTATAACATATGTGTTGATAATCTTCTTTTAAAGCATACACAGAAAATATACAAATTGATAAGCATCTTTCAGTCTACTCTTGTTTGTGTACCAATTGTATAAGTGTGTATATATATGTCTAGCAACAAAGTAATATGAATATACACTGTAACAGCATGTTTTCTTCAACACAACTATTACGTATTTAACCTATTTCCAAACTTTTTAAAAAAAACTATTTTGTAATGGTTTGTCAGGAGTTTTACTGATTTCAAAATTTTCTTATAAAAATATTTTGAAGTACCAGACTAGTTATGGAGTATTTTAGTAAGATTGGATTTCATCAAATACCTCTAAAAGATCTGATAAAAATTCATTTTCAGTTATTACCGTTTTGGCTTAATGAATTTATTTTCTATTCAAACGTCTTCAAACGTTTTCAAACTTCCGCAGTAGCATCCTATGATCATTTAAGGCTCCCCACATTAATTTCGTAATTTTCTGATATCATTTCAATAGAGAACCCGCAAACCCGCTTTCTAAACGTTTTGGCCCAAAACTAGTATCTTCGTAGCTCAAACCCTGAAACGGTCTTCGTATTCGTGATCCTCGCGACGATACGATCCCGTGGGTATGTTTTCGTAATTTTTCGAACACGTTTACTAGTAGGGGCATTATCGTAATTTCGTTTTTGTATTTTTACTAATTGCTTCCCCTAATGGAGTTTTACCTATTACTAATCACCCTACCTAATCCTGTTACCAACCTACCCGTAGCTACCCACAACCCATCTAACTCTGTCTCTCAGCTAATTTCTCAACCCATCTAACTCTCTCTCTCAGCTAATTTCTCAACTCTATATTATAACCCACCGTCTGTCTCCCTCACACAGTCTCTTTATCTCTCTCCCTCATTTTTTTCAGTTCGAACCAAACCCAGGCAACCCCGATGTCTCTCTCACACTCTCGTTCTCTCTCTCTTTCGCCCCGAACCCAAACCCCCACCGGCGGTTTCGTTCGTCACCCTCCGCCTCATCTCCGTCGCTTCGACCGCCGACGGCAAGCAGCCGCCGTTGCCTCCGAGCGCCCGACCACGACCGCCCAAGCTCCAACAGACCCGCCCTCTCTCTCTCCCCGCCTGCACCACGGCGCCGCAGCTTCAACGAGCAGCGCCACTGCACCGTTCCCCCCGCCTCCTCTCCTCCGCCCCCGGCGACGCCACCACCCCCAACACCGCTTTCACCGAGCTCCAAACGTCGCTACCGTCGTCACAGCCTTCGCTGCAAAGCCCGAGCACCGCCCCGTCGGTGCACCGCCCCCACCACCGGCGTAGCTGCCGTCGCCAGCTCCCTCCGCCTTCCCCGCCATCGGACGTCGCCTTGGCCGCCGCCGACGTCGAGCAAGAGACCCCCTCCCCGTTCACTGCACGCTCGAGAACGGAGAGCGACGGTATATTCTCGATGGCAAACTTGTAAATACAAATTAATTTCGTATTTTCGTTTTTATATTAATTAATAAATAGGGTATTATGGTTTTAAATTGATAATTAGAAATATAAGCCCCAGAAAAATGTGAGACTAGCTCCAGAAAATCAGAAATAATGTTCTGGATCCAATGGCACTAGTTTCATCTCAATCAGACGCTTAGATTTTCCGTAATTAATTTTTAAGCCTAAATTTTAAATACATTATTTTCTTTTAAAAATACGTAACTTCTTATTTTTACGTAAAACTATTTTTAGCATGTATAGCCTATATAAAAATTTAGAACGCTTTTCATCACTGTTTTAATCAGTTTAAAAATCAAAACGATCATGTTAATAAATAGAAAGGGTGTATTCTGTAACCAATTGTTTCTTGTGTTTGCAGGTACCAATTTTCGTGCACTAGCATCTTTATAACGTCGATCTCGATCATAAAACGTGTCTCACGTTATCACCACATGGACACCCACACCCACGTCAAGGCACGTATTTTTAGTAATGAATTGCAAATCTGGTCGTTCCAACTTAGTGCTAAATCTGGTGTACTTGTAAATTTCTGGTAGCCCATTTAACTTGTTTTCATTTTTGTTGCTTTCTAATTTAAATGGACTAGTCATATCAATGTCGATAATTTGGAACGATTTGCCACATGCTTGTAACTTACTTGAACTGTTTTTACTATTTTACTATCTGCATGTTAATAAGCTAAATTAATTGGGAAAACCGAGTATGTTACAAACACACATGTGATGACCATCGACTACTGATGGGGGTAAAACCATCGAATACAGATGGGGTGATACCATCGAATACAGATGGGGTGATACCATCGATTACAGATGGGGTGAAACCTAGTCGATGACTAGACAGTACACTTTGGGTGGGGTTGGTCCATTGCAGTAGGGTTTGTGAGTGTGTCTCAAACACGATTACGGCCCCTCCGGTGGAGGCAGCCATTGTGTTGGAGCATCACGGTAAAACCACCGGTGATAAGGTGTATCGAGAACATTTCACCTACCCAGGCATGTACTTATCACGTGCACAAATAATCAAATACTCAACATACAACTGTTTTACTTTACTTTTAACTGCAAAAATATCCATGCATGCTCATACTTTATTTTTCTGCACTTATTATTCATAAACTGTGTACTAACGCTCTTTTGTCCTTTATAGTCGTTCTTCGTTCATTACTTTAAATATCTTGCCGAGCTTATCACTGACATATATTTCAATGTGTTATGAAATATATGTTATGTTCAGAGACAGTGTACCTTGAGGACCCTACTTTTGAGGATCCCATCTTAGAGGTGGACACCGCTGATCAGGCTTACGAGGACACTGAGATCCTCCCTGCGGAAGGCTAGAGCGGGACATTTATATTTCAGTTTATTATTTGTATTGTTATTTTTCAGGTGTGATTGCTTTCAGCAGATTGTACGGCCATGTTAGGCCTTAATTGTTTGTGTACTTTGCTTTGGACGCTGGTAATGTAATTGAATAAATATTTGTGCTGTTTCTGAGAAATTCGCGTGCAGGGACCTGCCTTCGCTAATTAAACGCTTAGTGTGCTTAAGTCAAAGAAGAGAGAAGAGAAAAAAATAAGTACCTCTTCTTTGCTTTAAGCACATGCAGACCCGCTCGCGTCCTCGCCCCAAGTATACTAGGAAGCGGGGCGTGACAGGTTTTGGTGGTGGCCCACGTAAGTCTCCTCTTGCACTCTGCGAGACACTTCAGGAATAGTATAAATATTATTACTAACCAGATCATTTAAGTAAACTAGTACACAAATATTTACTTTGTTTGATTGCAGCATGGCAGATCAACCCAACACTCGTAATGGAAATGGTGACGCCTACAACGAGATCGTGGGACTCGTAAGAGAAATGATGGAACTCCAAACTCGATTACTCTCTGCTCTCAGTCGTTTCACTCCTCATCTGGTCGGAGATCCTGAAGACCAAGCGTTCCAGTCCAGTCAGGTTTAATCTACAATGTCCAAGCGCCAAGAACATCTGCCGATCTTCTAACACCTGATGAGGAAATGCTGGGAACAGCATGTAACTACGAGGATGTAGATAAATTTCGAGAGACAGCCCAAGTTGGAGGGAGTAAGCATCCTGAGGAACCAATAAGAGACGCTCTTGGACCGATACAAACTGCCATGTTTAAAAGGCCCGCACCTCCAGTCAACAACCGATATCAGATGAAGTGCCACCACTGTAACCGACAGGGGCATGTCAAGAAGGACTGTCGGGTGTTGCTGAGGCAATGCCTGATATGCGAAGCATCTGAACATGCTACCAGGGACTGCACTCACCGTACCAGCAAGCCAACAACTAATCAGTATGGGCCATCTCTGGCTCCATAACAGAAGGCTTTGCATTGGCGAGGCAGAACCAGCCGAGACGTCAGATCTTCACCATAACCGTCGCGGAGACTGAATCGGATGGACAAGTAATTTCAGGTATTACTTAAACCCTTCTTTTATAGTAATTATATTATATGCATGGGTTACTTGTTTATCTTTGCTAAGATATTTCCTATGTACTAGGTTTTGTATTGATAGCCTCTCATCCAACCCTATCCCTTTTTGATTCGGGAGCCACTATTTCATATTCCGAGGATTTGTAGAGAAACATTCTATTAATGTTGACTCTCTACCAAATTGCTTGAGCATCACTACTGCGAGTGGAGTAGTGAGGACTTCTACTGACTGGCGATCTTGCCCCATAGTGATTTATGGACACGAGTTGTTCACAGATTTTATGGTAGTCGACATGTCAACTTCGATGCGATATTCGGCATGGATTGGTTAGGAAATTTCTACGCTACTATCGATTGTCACAACAAGAAAGTAGTGTTTGAAATCCCTGATCATCATGTGTTTGAATTCATGAGCGGAGACCGTTCACTTGGGCCTATCAAGTTTCGGGCCAAGCCGAACAAACAAATCATTGCATCGATGCAGGTTGAGCCATGATTATGTAACGCCATCGATCTTCATCTCTAGCAACATTTCTTTAGCTAATGATGGCCTTCTGATCATTCTACTAATTCTTATTAATTCTTCCTAATCGCGTTTAGTACGCTTGAACTCTAGCTACGTTTATTTTAAGGAGGGTAGCATTCAATTTTAGATCACCAGAAGTCGAGTTCGACAACGGAAGCGAATCGAAGGACGCTCAGAAGTATTGGAGGATGGTGCTGAAGGATTTGAGACGAGCCAAACCTGACGTGTAAGTGTAGGCTGTTTGCGTCTTTTTAAGCTCGCATTTCTCTTCTAGCCCCTACTTCTATCTTGTTCCCGATTTTTCCAAGGGTTTGAATTCCAGTCGCACTGACCACCTTCCTCCCCCTCTTTAATTCTTTTGTCCGTTTCCCACCTCGAGACCCGTTCCCGCCGAACCCTACCCTACCTAACACCGACTTTCGGCGCCCCTCTCCCCCACTTTTTTTAAACCCCTCTCCTTTCTCCCACAAGCCGCCCGTGGTTCCCCTTTCGCCCCGGCATCGCCCACTCCTCCTCCCGGCCTCTTCCTCAAGCGAGCTCGACCCGACATCGCATCGTCGCTCCGATTTTCGATCCGCCGGCCTCACCCGAAGATCCACCAGATCCACCGCTCCACCCCATCTCGGAGGCCCCCGCCACATCGAACAGTCGCAGCCCTCACTGCCATGGATCGTCAGCCAGTCACAGCCCTCGCCGCCACGGATCGACAGCCACCGATGGCCTTTCGACGTTCTGTTTTAGGATTCTTGGCCCTAGCGACAGCCCTCGCCGTCACCCTCGTTGTTGTCGTGTGGTTGAGTTCTTGGGAATTCGCCATTATTGGTATTCTTTGGTGCTCCTTTTTCTGGTTCTTCCCCCTTGAGCTGCCCCGCTTCGGTTCCTTCTTAGGGCTGCTCCTTCGTGTTTGTGGGTTCGTGAGTTTTTGGTCGTTGAATTGCTTAGGGCTGATGGTGATAACCGTAGACGTCGACCAATGGTATTGGCAAGTAGTATCATTGGGGATGAGTATTGGCATACTTTTGGGCTTATGTGTTGAAGTTGGATGTCAGTCTTGTGCTCGGATTTGGGAGACGGCTAGGATGTTGGTTTCTTGTTGGATGTTATGGAGATTGCTGGAAGAAGTAGTAGCGATGATCTTGACCCTCGAGGATTGGCCTTATATCTGCCTATTAGTGTTGGTTTGGATATTGGCCTGTAATTTGGTAGCATGGCAGATGAAGTCCTTTGTGTTCGGCTGGTTAAGTTGTAACAGCGCGGATGCACTAGGTTTAGCCCTTACGCTTTTGTATGCTATGGCGATGATTTACAGGATTAAGACCATGTGATCATCGACCATGTAATAATCTTTGGCATGAGTAGAAAATTTTAAAACTTTATGGTCTTCCATTTTATGTGGTTTAAATAGCTTGCTACTGACTTTTCACCTATGGTTCCAAGTTCGAACAGATGTCATCATCATAATAGCTCTCATTTTCAAGTACTGCTAATATATCATATTTTGGGTACTTGATAAATCTGAAGTAGCTATGGTGATAATATATATTAGTAACATCCCTTATTTTCTTATCACATTTCATGTTATTTATAGCCTGGCTTACTAGATTACTATCTTTTCTATCATTTATTTGCTTGAGCTTCTTAGTAAACATCAATTATTTGTTTCAAAAATTTTAAATTCCGAGGACGGAATTATTTTAAGGAGGGTAGGATGTAACGGCTTGTTTTCTTCAACACAACTATTACGTATTTAACCTATTTCCAAATTTTTTTAAAAAAACTATTTTGTAATGGTTTGTCAGGAGTTTTACTGATTTCAAAATTTTCTTATAAAAATATTTTGAAGTACCAGACTAGTTATGGAGTATTTTAGTAAGATTGGATTTCATCAAATACCTCTAAAAGATCTGATAAAAATTCATTTTCAGTTATTACCGTTTTGGCTTAATGAATTTATTTTCTATTCAAACGTCTTCAAACGTTTTCAAAATTCCGCAGTAGCATCATATGATCATTTAAGGCTCCCCACATTAATTTCGTAATTTTCTGATATCATTTCAATAGAGAACCCGCAAACCCGCTTTCTAAACGTTTTGGCCCAAAACTAGTATCTTCGTAGCTCAAACCGTGAAACGGTCTTTGTATTCATGATCCTTGCGACGATACGATCCCGTGGGTATGTTTTCGTAATTTTTCAAACACGTTTACTAGTAGGGGCATTATCGTAATTTCGTTTTTGTATTTTTACTAATTGCTTCCCCTAATGGAGTTTTACCTATTACTAATCACCCTACCTAATCCCATTACCAACCTACCCGTATCTAGCCACAACCCATCTATCTCTCTCTCTCTCTCTCAGCTAATTTCTCAACCCATCTCTCTCTCTCTCTCTCTCTCTCTCTCTCTCTCTCTCTCTCTCTCTCTCTCTCTCACAGCTAATTTCTCAACCCTATATTATAACCCACCGTCTCTCTCCCTCACACAGTCTCTTTATCTCTCTCTCATTTTTTTCAGTTCGAACCAAACCCAGGCAACCCCGATGTCTCTCTCACACTCTCATTCTCTCTCTCTTTCGCCCCGAACCCAAACCCCCACCGGCGGTTTCGTTCGTCACCCTCCGCCTCATCTCCGTAGCTTCGACCGCCGACGGCAAGCAGCCGCCGTCGCCTCCGAGCGACCGACCACGACCGCCCAAGCTCCGACATACATGCCCTCTCTCTCTCCCCGCCTGCACCACGGCGCCGTAGCTTCGACGAGCAGCGCCACTGCACCGTTCCCCCCGCCTCCTCTCCTCCGCCCCCGGCGACGCCACCAACCCCCAACACCGCTTTCCCCGAGCTCCGAACGCCGCTACCGTCGTCACAGCCTTCGCCACAAAGCCCGAGCACCACCCCGTCGGTGCACCCGCCCCCACCACTGGCGTAGCTGCCATCGCCCGCTCCCTCCGCCTTCCCCGCCATCGGACGCCGCTTTGGCCGCCGCTGACGTCGAGCAAGAGACCCCCTCCCCGTTCGCTGCACGCTCGAGAACGGAGAGCGATGGTATATTCTCGATGGCAAACTTGTAAATATGAATTAATTTCGTATTTTTTTATATTAATTAATAAATAGGGTATTATGGTTTTAAATTGATAACTAGAAATATAAGCCCCAGAAAAATGTGAGACTAGCTCCAGAAAATCAGAAATAATGTTCTGGATCCAATGGCACTAGTTTCATCTCAATCAGACGCTTAGATTTTCCGTAATTAATTTTTAAGCCTAAATTTTAAATACATTATTTTCTTTTAAAAATACGCAACTTCTTATTTTTTACGTAAACTAATACGTGATAAAAATATATGTAATAGTACTCTTCGAGACGGTCATTTTGACAGCTCATTTGCAACATTCTGATGTAGATTGCATCCAGAATAAATGTTTGAATAAATACGTTACTAATTGAAAAATAGTTTTAAAATTGTTTTTGATCTTTTAAAAATTCTAAAAATTACTATAAGCTTTAGAAAAATATTCCCTCTTACAGTAAAACTATTTTTAGCATGTATAGCCTATATAAAAATTTAGAACGCTTTTCATCACCGTTTTAATCAGTTTAAAAATCAAAACGATCAGGTTAATAAATAGAAAGGGTGTATTCTGTAACCAATTGTTTCTTGTGTTTGCAGGTACCAATTTTCGTGCACTAACATCTTTATAACGTCGATCTCGATCATAAAACGTGTCTCACGTTATCACCACCTGGACACCCACACCCACGTCAAGGCACGTATTTTTAGTAATGAATTGCAAATCTGGTCGTTCCAACTTAGTGCTAAATCTGGTGTACTTGTAAATTTCTGGTAGCCCATTTAACTTGTTTTCATTTTTGTTGCTTTCTAATTTAAATTGACTAGTCATATCAATGTCGATCATTTGGAACGATTTTCCACATGCTTGTAACTTACTTGGACTGCTTTTACAGTTTTACTATCTGCATGTTAACAAGCTAAATTAATTGGGAAAAACGAGTATGTTACAAACACACATGTGATGACCATCGACTACTGATGGGGGTAAAACCATCGAATACAGATGGGGTGATACCATCGAATACAGATGGGGTGATACCATCGATTACAGATGGGGTGAAACCTAGTCGATGACTAGACAGTACACTTTGGGTGGGGTTGGTCCATTGCAGTAGGGTTTGTGAGTGTGTCTCAAACATGATTACGGCCCCTCCGGTGGAGGCAGCCATTGTGTTGGAGCGTCACGGTAAAACCACCGGTGATAAGGTGTATCGAGAACATTTCACCTATCCAGGCATGTACTTATCACGTGCACAAATAATCAAATACTCAACATACAACTATTTTACTTTACTTTTAACTGCAAAAATTCCATGCATGCTCATACTTTATTTTTCTGCACTTATTATTCATAACTGTGTACTAACGCTCTTTTGTCCTTTATAGTCGTTCTTCCTTCATTACTTTAAATATCTTGTCGAGCTTATCGCTGACATATATTTCAATGCGTTATGAAATATATGTTAGGTTCAGAGACAGAGTACTTTGAGGACCCTAAGGTTCCCATCTTAGAGGTGGACACCGCTGATCAGGCTTACGAGGACATTGAGATCCTCCCTGCGGAAGGCTAGAGCGGGACATTTATATTTCAGTTTATTATTTGTATTGTTATTTTTCAGGTGTGATTGCTTTCAGCAGATTGTACGGCCATGTTAGGCCTTAATTGTTTGTGTACTTTGCTTTGGACGCTGGTAATGTAATGTAATAAATATTTGTGCTGTTTCTGAGAAATTCGCGTGCAGGGACCTGCCTTCGCTAATTAAACGCTTAGTGTGCTTAAGTAATGGAAATGGTGACGCCTACAACGAGATCGTGGGACTCGTAAGAGAAATGATGGAACTCCAAACTCGATTACTCTCTGCTCTCAGTCGTTTCACTCCTCATCTGGTCGGAGATCCTGAAGACCAAGCGTTCCAGTCCAGTCAGGTTTAATCTACAATGTCCAAGCGCCAAGAACATCTGCCGATCTAACACCTGATGAGGAAATGCTGGGAACAGCATGTAACTACGAGGATGTAGATAAATTTCGAGAGACAGCCCAAGTTGGAGGGAGTAAGCATCCTGAGGAACCAATAAGAGACGCTCTTGGACCGATACAAACTGCATGTTTAAAAGGCCCGCACCTCCAGTCAACAACCGATATCAGATGAAGTGCCACCACTGTAACCGACAGGGGCATGTCAAGAAGGACTGTCGGGTGTTGCTGAGGCAATGCCTGATATGCGAAGCATCTGACATGCTACCAGGGACTGCACTCACCGTACCAGCAAGCCAACAACTAATCAGTATGGGCCATCTCTGGCTCCATAACAGAAGGCTTTGCATTGGCGAGGCAGAGAACCAGCCGAGACGTCAGATCTTCACCATAACCGTCGCGGAGACTGAATCGGATGGACAAGTAATTTCAGGTATTACTTAAACCCTTCTTTTATAGTAATTATATTATATGCATGGGTTACTTGTTTATCTTTGCTAAGATATTTCCTATGTACTAGGTTTTGTATTGATAGCCTCTCATCCAACCCTATCCCTTTTTGATTCGGGAGCCACTATTTCATATTCCGAGGATTTGTAGAGAAACATTCTATTAATGTTGACTCTCTACCAAATTGCTTGAGCATCACTACTGCGAGTGGAGTAGTGAGGACTTCTACTGACTGGCGATCTTGCCCATAGTGATTTATGGACACGAGTTGTTCACAGATTTTATGGTAGTCGACATGTCAACTTCGATGCGATATTCGGCATGGATTGGTTAGGAAATTTCTACGCTACTATCGATTGTCACAACAAGAAAGTAGTGTTTGAAATCCCTGATCATCATGTGTTTGAATTCATGAGCGGAGACCGTTCACTTGGGCCTATCAAGTTTCGGGCCAAGCCGAACAAACAAATCATTGCATCGATGCAGGTTGAGCCATGATTATGTAACGCCATCGATCTTCATCTCTAGCAACATTTCTTTAGCTAATGATGGCCTTCTGATCATTCTACTAATTCTTATTAATTCTTCCTAATCGCGTTTAGTACGCTTGAACTCTAGCTACGTTTATTTTAAGGAGGGTAGCATTCAATTTAGATCACCAGAAGTCGAGTTCGACAACGGAAGCGAATCGAAGGACGCTCAGAAGTATTGGAGGATGGTGCTGAAGGATTTGAGACGAGCCAAACCTGACGTGTAAGTGTAGGCTGTTTGCGTCTTTTTAAGCTCGCATTTCTCTTCTAGCCCTACTTCTATCTTGTTCCCGATTTTTCCAAGGGTTTGAATTCCAGTCGCACTGACCACTTCCTCCCCCTCTTTAATTCTTTTGTCCGTTTCCCACCTCGAGACCCGTTCCCGCCGAACCCTACCCTACCTAACACCGACTTTCGGCGCCCCTCTCCCCCACTTTTTTTAAACCCCTCTCCTTTCTCCCACAAGCCGCCCGTGGTTCCCCTTTCGCCCCGGCATCGCCCACTCCTCCTCCCGGCCTCTTCCTCAAGCGAGCTCGACCCGACATCGCAATCGTCGCTCCGATTTTCGATCCGCCGGCCTCACCCGAAG
This sequence comes from Scilla litardierei, assembly GCA_030789695.1. Classification (NCBI taxonomy): domain Eukaryota; kingdom Viridiplantae; phylum Streptophyta; class Magnoliopsida; order Asparagales; family Asparagaceae; genus Scilla; species Scilla litardierei. The sequence continues at coordinate 136,111,158 of CM061137.1, read as the reverse complement.
ATCCACCAGATCCACCGCTCCACCCCATCTCGGAGGCCCCCCGCCACATCGAACAGTCGCAGCCCTCACTGCCATGGATCGTCAGCCAGTCACAGCCCTCGCCGCCACGGATCGACAGCCACCGATGGCCTTTCGACGTTCTGTTTTAGGATTCTTGGCCCTAGCGACAGCCCTCGCCGTCACCCTCGTTGTTGTCGTGTGGTTGAGTTCTTGGGAATTCGCCATTATTGGTATTCTTTGGTGCTCCTTTTTCTGGTTCTTCCCCCTTGAGCTGCCCCGCTTCGGTTCCTTCTTAGGGCTGCTCCTTCGTGTTTGTGGGTTCGTGAGTTTTTGGTCGTTGAATTGCTTAGGGCTGATGGTGATAACCGTAGACGTCGACCAATGGTATTGGCAAGTAGTATCATTGGGGCATGAGTATTGGCATACTTTTGGGCTTATGTGTTGAAGTTGGATGTCAGTCTTGTGCTCGGATTTGGGAGACGGCTAGGATGTTGGTTTCTTGTTGGATGTTATGGAGATTGCTGGAAGAAGTAGTAGCGATGATCTTGACCCTCGAGGATTGGCCTTATATCTGCCTATTAGTGTTGGTTTGGATATTGGCCTGTAATTTGGTAGCATGGCAGATGAAGTCCTTTGTGTTCGGCTGGTTAAGTTGTAACAGCGCGGATGCACTAGGTTTAGCCCTTACGCTTTTGTATGCTATGGCGATGATTTACAGGATTAAGACCATGTGATCATCGACCATGTAATAATCTTTGGCATGAGTAGAAAATTTTAAAACTTTATGGTCTTCATTTTATGTGGTTTTAAATAGCTTGCTACTGACTTTTCACCTATGGTTCCAAGTTCGAACAGATGTCATCATCATAATAGCTCTCATTTTCAAGTACTGCTAATATATCATATTTTGGGTACTTGATAAATCTGAAGTAGCTATGGTGATAATATATATTAGTAACATCCCTTATTTTCTTATCACATTTCATGTTATTTATAGCCTGGCTTACTAGATTACTATCTTTTCTATCATTTATTTGCTTGAGCTTCTTAGTAAACATCAATTATTTGTTTCAAAAATTTAAATTCCGAGGACGGAATTATTTTAAGGAGGGTAGGATGTAACGGCTTGTTTTCTTCAACACAACTATTACGTATTTAACCTATTTCCAAATTTTTTTAAAAAAACTATTTTGTAATGGTTTGTCAGGAGTTTTACTGATTTCAAAATTTTCTTATAAAAATATTTTGAAGTACCAGACTAGTTATGGAGTATTTTAGTAAGATTGGATTTCATCAATACCTCTAAAAGATCTGATAAAAATTCATTTTCAGTTATTACCGTTTTGGCTTAATGAATTTATTTTCTATTCAAACGTCTTCAAACGTTTTCAAAATTCCGCAGTAGCATCATATGATCATTTAAGGCTCCCCACATTAATTTCGTAATTTTCTGATATCATTTCAATAGAGAACCCGCAAACCGCTTTCTAAACGTTTTGGCCCAAAACTAGTATCTTCGTAGCTCAAACCGTGAAACGGTCTTTGTATTCATGATCCTTGCGACGATACGATCCCGTGGGTATGTTTTCGTAATTTTTCAAACACGTTTACTAGTAGGGGCATTATCGTAATTTCGTTTTTGTATTTTTACTAATTGCTTCCCCTAATGGAGTTTTACCTATTACTAATCACCCTACCTAATCCCATTACCAACCTACCCGTATCTAGCCACAACCCATCTATCTCTCTCTCTCTCTCTCAGCTAATTTCTCAACCCATCTCTCTCTCTCTCTCTCTCTCTCTCTCTCTCTCTCTCTCTCTCTCTCTCTCACAGCTAATTTCTCAACCCTATATTATAACCCACCGTCTCTCTCCCTCACACAGTCTCTTTATCTCTCTCTCATTTTTTTCAGTTCGAACCAAACCCAGGCAACCCCGATGTCTCTCTCACACTCTCATTCTCTCTCTCTTTCGCCCCGAACCCAAACCCCACCGGCGGTTTCGTTCGTCACCCTCCGCCTCATCTCCGTAGCTTCGACCGCCGACGGCAAGCAGCCGCCGTCGCCTCCGAGCGACCGACCACGACCGCCCAAGCTCCGACATACATGCCCTCTCTCTCTCCCCCGCCTGCACCACGGCGCCGTAGCTTCGACGAGCAGCGCCACTGCACCGTTCCCCCCCCGCCTCCTCTCCTCCGCCCCCGGCGACGCCACCAACCCCCAACACCGCTTTCCCCGAGCTCCGAACGCCGCTACCGTCGTCACAAGCCTTCGCCACAAAGCCCGAGCACCACCCCGTCGGTGCACCGCCCCCACCACTGGCGTAGCTTGCCATCGCCCGCTCCCTCCGCCTTCCCCGCCATCGGACGCCGCTTTGGCCGCCGCTGACGTCGAGCAAGAGACCCCCTCCCCGTTCGCTGCACGCTCGAGAACGGAGAGCGATGGTATATTCTCGATGGCAAACTTGTAAATATGAATTAATTTCGTATTTTTTTATATTAATTAATAAATAGGGTATTATGGTTTTAAATTGATAACTAGAAATATAAGCCCCAGAAAAATGTGAGACTAGCTCCAGAAAATCAGAAATAATGTTCTGGATCCAATGCACTAGTTTCATCTCAATCAGACGCTTAGATTTTCCGTAATTAATTTTTAAGCCTAATTTTAAATACATTATTTTCTTTTAAAAATACGCAACTTCTTATTTTTTACGTAAACTAATACGTGATAAAAATATATGTAATAGTACTCTTCGAGAAGGTCATTTTGATAGCTCATTTGCAACATTCTGATGTAGATTGCATCCAGAATAAATGTTTGAATAAATACGTTACTAATTGAAAAATAGTTTTAAAATTGTTTTTGATCTTTTAAAAATTCTAAAAATTACTATAAGCTTTAGAAAAATATTCCCTCTTACAGTAAAACTATTTTTAGCATGTATAGCCTATATAAAAATTTAGAACGCTTTTCATCACCGTTTTAATCAGTTTAAAAATCAAAACGATCAGGTTAATAAATAGAAAGGGTGTATTCTGTAACCAATTGTTCTTGTGTTTGCAAGGGTTACCAATTTTTGTGCACTAACATCTTTATAACGTCGATCTCGATCATAAAATGTGTCTCACGTTATCACCACCTGGACACCCACACCCACGTCAAGGCACGTATTTTTAGTAATGAATTGCAAATCCGGTCGTTCCAACTTAGTGCTAAATCTGGTGTACTTGTAAATTTCTGGTAGCCCCATTTAACTTGTTTTCATTTTTGTTGCTTTCTAATTTAAATTGACTAGTCATATCAATGTCGATCATTTGGAACGATTTTCCACATGCTTGTAACTTACTTGGACTGCTTTTACAGTTTTACTATCTGCATGTTAACAAGCTAAATAATTGGGAAAAACGAGTATGTTACAAACACACATGTGATGACCATAGACTACTGATGGGGGTAAAACCATCGAATACAGATGGGGTGATACCATCGAATACAGATGGGGTGATACCATCGATTACAGATGGGGTGAACCTAGTCGATGACTAGACAGTACACTTTGGGTGGGGTTGGTCCATTGCAGTAGGGTTTGTGAGTATGTCTCGAACATGATTACGGCCTCTCCGGTGGAGGCAACCATTATGTTAGAGCGTCACGGTAAAACCACCGGTGATAAGGTGTATCGAGAACATTTCACCTACCCAGGCATGGACTTATCACGTGCACAAATAATCAAATACTCAACATACAACTGTTTTACTTTACTTTTAACTGCAAAAATATCCATGCATGCTCATACTTTATTTTTCTACACTTATTATTCATAAATGTGTACTAACGCTCTTTTGTCCTTTATAGTCGTTTCGTCGTCATTACTTTAAATATCTTGTCGAGCTTATCGCTGACATATATTTCAATATGTTATGAAATATATGTTAGGTTCAGAGACAGAGTACTTGAGGACCCTACTTTTGAGGATCACATCTTAGAGGTGGACACTGCTGATCAGGCTTACGAGGACACTGAGATCCTCCCTGCGGAAGACTAGAGCGGGACATTTATATTTCAGTTTATTATTTGTATTGTTATTTTCAGGTGTGATTGCTTTCAGCAGATTGTACGGCCATGTTAGGCCTTAATTGTTTGTGTACTTTGCTTTGGACGCTGTAATGTAATGTAATAAATATTTGTGCTGTTTCTGAGAAATTCGCGTGCAGGGACCTGCCTTCGCTAATTAAACGCTTAGTGTGCTTAAGTCAAAGAAGAGAGAAGAGAAAAAATAAGTACCTCTTCTTTGCTTTAAGAACATGCGGACCCGCTCGCGTCCTCGCCCCAAGTATACTGGGAAGCGGGGCGTGACATACATATTTGCGATACAGAAAGAATATCAAAAGAAATGTAAATTAACAATTAACTAGAGCAAATTGTAGCAAAGAAACAAAAAAATTAAAAATGTGTTTTGAATAGGTTTAAAAGGATTATTCTTAAACATGTGCCTTCTACCTGTCTTTACTTTAAAATAATTAATGGTATAAAGCAGCAAAATATGCTATTTCAAAGGAGTTCTAAGCCGTGCTTACTGTGGTATGAATACACAAAATAAATATTTACTAGATCGTATTAATAATTTCACAGTATAATATGGTTCCAAGGAAATATCAAGAAAAAAAAATCAAAGCCTTAAAATCGTCAATTTTCACAATGTTCGGAGAGGTGTCAACATTTCCAAGTTACGTTGTCTACTGCCAAAATCACAATAATATGCTAGACTGCTATCCATCAAATGCATGCCAAGACCTGCATCTTTTCATGCCAGGAAAAAACAGGAAGAAAGAAAGAAAACGGTTGGTTAGGTATTGAGTTTTGTATGTTCACATGTGAATTAATGTGAGATACAAGGAAAATCCAAATCTATAGTCTATAACCTGACGGGTTCAAAACATAAGCTTTAGATTCAAATATGAAGCCAAAAGTTTCATGTGTGGTTAATTGTTAGCTAATTTAACCATTAACATAACATCCCCTATAGTTCATCTTTACTATCCTCAAGTGCACTTTTTTAAACTCAGATACCATGGCATAACACTATGCTTTTATTAAATAGGACCGTTTCTACTCTGCTAAGGTATCGCGAGAATCGTGATTTTATTAGAATATAGCCTTTCAGCTACCATTAGGATTTCTAACTCTCGTATATAATACTTGTATTTTGCTTCTTATGTAGGCATCAACAACATTGAACTCAGAACACAGTACTACACTTCTACATACTACATAGTAGTCAAGGTGGCCAAACGGCCAGCCCGGCCCAGAGCCCGGCCCGGAGCCCGGCCCGCTTGACTCGCCGGGCCGGCCCGGCCCGGCCCGCAGGCCCGTGCCTCTGCGCACGGGCCGCCCCAACAGCCAAAAAATGGCTGTTGGGGGGGGGGTTTGGTCTTTTTGACAAAAATACCCCCCCCCCACAGCTATAAACAGCTAAATTGGGGGGTATTTTGGTCAATTTCGGCCAAAAGACCAAAAAACAGCCCCAACAGCCATTAAACGGTCATATTGTATGGTTATTTTGGTCTTTTTGGCCTTAAAATCCTATAAATACCCCCACCAATTCATATTAGTTTCTTCACAATTCTAAAAATCTCTACTCTCAAATTCTTCTCTAATCTCAAGCTATTGCTCTCATCTCACAGTGCTCTCAAGATATGGCTGCTACCTCTCAGCTTCCCCATCTCAACTTTTAAGGTCCGTCTCCTACATCCGACTCAGGGAGATTCGATCAGCTGCTAGACTGCTACCTCACTGCGGCTCTATCTGCAATCAGGTTCCTTTTATTATTAAATTAGCATAATGGCAGGATCAAACAACCCACGTAGATCTGTTAACGTTAATTTTAACACTGAAGAATATGGTTTTTTTTTCAAAATTTGCTGAACAACCCTATTGAAACACCGGACTTTTCGGAAATGACACCAATGGAACAACAAGAATGGAACGATAGTAATAGCCCCATAGTGGGTACACCAGGGTTTTCTTCTTCTGCACACACTTCAACCCCTTTTACTACTGCTGGCCCTACTGGTTCACAAGCAACCCAAACCAGAAAACAGAAATATGTTGTTTGGGATAACTATACACTAGAAACATTGCCTGAAAAATGACTTAGGGCTATTTACAAAATCTATATATCAGATTTCAATTGCGCAGCCAAAGATGGCACAACACATCTGAAAAGACACACAGAAGCGCACAAAAAAAGAGTCTAGACAAATTTAATAGCTACTTCTAGCTCTTTGTCTAATTTTTCGTATTCTTCTGACACAATGTGAAAGTAGATGGCTAGACTAGTTCTATGCCAAGAATTACCTTTTAGTTATGGGGAAAGCCCCTCATTAGAAAGTTTTAACCAATTAACACTGAACCCCGCATTTAAAAGAGTGCCTAGAAACACTCTTAGAAGAGATGTTATGGCACCTTTCTAGCTGGCAAAGCTAAAATGATTCAAACATTTGCGGACTTAACATCTAGGATAGCTTTAACGTCCGACATATGGACAACGAAATGGGGGTTTTCCTACTTATGTGTTACGGCACATTATGTAGACAATGACTATGCTATTCATAAGATGATTATCGGTTTTAAATTGTTAGAACATGCTCATACTGGTGTTGTTATTGTTGGAACTTATCCAACTAAGTTGGATCTTAATACAACGTTGGGCTTATATGCGGTGAATAATTATATAAGTGCTACGCTATCATGTTAAGCCCAATATATTAGTGATCTGGTTTTAATTAATTAAATGGGCTAAATGAGTTAAGCAGGTTGTGGGGCCTTTATGTGTAGAGACTATTGGGCTTCAACTCGTTGATGGGCCGAGTTGGAAACCCTAGGGCTATGGAGGCTAGCCTATAAATATTAGCGGTCATGGTCCCCGGAATACACGAACAAAGTTGAGCCGTCTTTTCTATGTCCCGTCGCTAGGAGAGAAACCGGGAGAAGGCTAAAGGGATTCTCCAAACGGTTGATTCGTGCTATTCTGGAAGATCGTCCGCTGTGCTATCGTCAGGATCTTTCAGATTATTAGCGATGGACTCAGGTACGCTTCCGCTAAATCCGAGTAGGTCAATGATTTAAGATTACGCATGTTATACATCTAGATTATTATTTGCATGGTCTTGCTTAATGATTAATCTAGATCTTTAGTTTCTACAAGTGGTATCGGAGCCTACATGCTGTGGATCTTAAATTTTTGTCTGCTCGTAGTAGATCTGATAAAAATCAGATTTTTAATTTGTCTTATGTTTCGGATCTGATAAAAATTAGTTTTTTATCAGTTTTAAGTTTCAGATCAATGAAAATTGGGTTTTTTGTTGTATTTTTTTCATGTTAAAAAAAAAATTTTGATCGGGGACGGCCGGTCGGTCACCGCTCGACGCAGATCAAGGGGGCGGCAGAGCCGCCCCCGTCAGGAGAACAGGCGCCGGCATCCGCCGACGCTTGCCGCGGACCAGAGGGGGCGGCAGATGTCGCTCCCAGTCGGAGATCGGGGGGCACCTGCTGCCCCCCCCCGACGGATTAAAGGGGGCGGCCTCCGCCGCCCCCGTACAGAATCAGGGAGCGGCAGGGGGGCCACCCCCGTGCAGAAAGAAGGGGCGGCCCATGCCGCCCCCGTTCAGAAACAGGGGCGGCGGAGGCCGCCCCCGTTCGAATAAAGGGGGCGGCCTCCGCCGCCCCCGTTAAGAAACAGGGGGCGGCGGAGGCCGCCCCCTTTCAGGTATTAGGGGGCGGCGCCCAGCCCCCCCCCCCCCCCCCCCCCCCCCCCCGCCGGCGAAACGGGCGCCGGCCCCCCTACCGGCGCCCGACAGCAGATGTGGGGGCGGCCGCCGCCGCCGCCACCCCCCCCAATCAGAAACCCTTAAAAAATCTTTTTTTTGGGGAAGATTGGGCTATTAACAGTGGGCCTGTTTGGGTTATTTGGGTGTATTTTTTGGGCCTATTATTGCAAACCAGTTTTTTAGCCTTCTTTTAGGCTTATTGCAAAACAGTTTTGGCACCCTCATGGCTAATTTTGGACCCATTTTTGGGACATTTGGACACAAATTTGGGGCTGTTTTGGATTTATTTTAACACTGATGGAATGGGAACTAAATGGACATCTTTATATATATTTCCCCAAAGTATAAATTTGTGTTAAAATTCAGTTTGAATTTTAAATTCAATTTTGGCACGCTTCATCATATATATATATATTTTGAAATGATTGTAATTAAATCAAAACCCCACCAAAGTAGGCTTTATCGTGATGATTACTCTTATTTAGATATATAAAAGGTTACGGACATACTTTGTATGTAAATTTGGTGCCTAAAATTTTGAATTTAAATTCGTTAAAAGGAGGAAATAAATAGTTGTATATATATTTCCTTTTGGCCCAATTTTGTGTGTTAAATTTAAGTTCATTCCAATTTTAATTCTTTAGGCAAAATTCAGTTAAATATACATTTCGAAATAACTCTAATTTTTGTGAAATTCCACCAAAGTGGGTTCCACTATTAAAATTGTTATTATTTCGGAATGTAAACGGATTAAAATACATACACAGTATGATCAGTTGCCTGGATGAATTTTAAACGGATCGAATGAGTAAATAAAAGGTTTTCAATTATATTTACATTTAAGTTCAGTTTAATTTGAATTCAATTTTTGGGCAAATTAGTTTATATGTTTCAAAATAATTTTAATTATTACGGGATCCCACCAAAGTGGGCTTTACTGTTAAATTATTATTATTTCGTAACATAAACGGTTAAATACATACTTTTGTATGATTGGTTGCCCAATATTGAATTTAATTTGGGTTGAAGAAGGAAATAAGACGTTTTTTATGTATATTCCTCCTCAAAGAAAAATTTTGTGTTAATTGTGCAAAATAAATTTAAATTCGAAGTTTATGGCATAAAACAATATATATATATACTTCGGTATATAACAAGTTGACTTCATACCTTGGTATGAAAATTCAGTTTGCCTAAAATTAGATTTAAATTAAAACACAAAAGTCAAGTGTTTTTCTTCAGGAGCAAATAAAGGGTTTAACACATATTTCTCCTCAAGAATCACTTTAAAAGGCCTTAAAGAATTTTTTTGTGCACTAACCATCAAGCAAATGGCCTTAAGGAAATTTGACACATTTTAACGTTATATATGAAATGGGATAGGGTGTGTGTGTGTGTGTGTATATATATATATATATATATATATATATATATATATATATCTTTATATGTATGTTCATATACACATTAGTATACCTATATACCCCATTTTTAAGAAGAAAATTTGTGTTGAAGTTATGGATTTAATTTAACTCAATATAAATGATTAGAAGGGTGGAATAAAAGTTTTTTATATATATTTCCACTTGGTGTAATCATATTTTGTTAAATTCGGTTTAGTTTCAATTTCAATTTTTGGCACAATTAATTATATATTTCGAATATGAATTGATTGGATCATCAACTCACCAAAGTGTGTTTTCTTGTGAAGATCAGTTCTAATCTCGAAATATAACAAGTTGAATACATACTTTTGTATGAAAATTTTTTGGTTGCCTTAAATTTGATTTTGAAGAAAAGTGGACTTGAATATCTCCACTTAAAGTATATCCATGTATTAAATTGCGACTTAGATTCAAATTTTGCAAAGGTATACATTTTTGAAATGATTTCGTGCAATCATCACCTCGCCAAAGTGGGCTATGTTGATTTGCATTATTTCATTTCATGAATATAAAAAGAATCTAATGTACCCGTGATTTGCGTAAGAATGCTAAATCGGCCCAAAGGAAGATTACCGTTCTATACCATTTCATGCGCACCTGTGGCAATAGACAAGGTGATGATTAGTGAGTTCAATGCATGCAAATTTAATTCGGCCCAAAGGAAGTTTTATTTTTGGCATGTTATTATTGTCATTGTCTGATTGCTACAACAAGATGTCAGTGACTAGTCAATAGATTATCCAAAGATAAATATTGGACTAGTGGGGGATGTCTTGAGATGGGAAAATAGCATTAATTTGAATTTGCTGTTGAATTTAATATTCATATGAACATGTTATAAATGGTTTTCTTGTTCTCTTTTCGGCTATTATTCCTGAAAATTTCTTCTGCCATTCCAGAATATCTCAGGGGCACTATTTCAGATAAAATTACCACAACTAAAGGATTCCTTTCTGACATTGAAAACAGATTTGTCAAGAGTGAAAGGGGTGAAATTGGTACACTCTTGACAATTCTAAATTCAATGAGGTTTAAGGGTACGGGAAACATTAGGGAGCACATACTGAAGGTGTCTAATATTGCTTCAAGGTTGAAAGCACTTGAGCCAGACCTCTCTGAGGCTATGCTAGTGCATTTTATTTTGATATCTCTTCCATCACAGTTTAACCAGTTTAAGATGAGCTACAATTTGAAGGATGAGACTTGGTCTCTGGATGAGCTCATCTCGCACTGTGTCCAGGAAGAGAACAGGCTTGAGTAAGGAAGACAGAAAGTGCTCATATGATCTCTACCACTAAAAGATAAGAAAGGTATGCTGTGAAATTTGGTTTAATTCTAAGTTAATTTCTTTTCAGGCAACCTTTGGTACTTATAGACACGTGATGGAAAGATTTTGGTATAACCATTCACATCATTGTGTCTATGCAGGATTGTCTAAGATGCCAAGAGCCGAATGATGGTGAAAGATACATCGATATGGGCAATGGCAAGATGGTTCAAGTAGAGGCACATTAAATTTAGATTATTTCTTTTAAATGCTAGATTGTATTTGAATTTTATGAGACTATTATGTACCATTCTTAACGGAATTTGGACTTCCATTTCTATTTTTGAACAAATTTGGTTATAAGTGTTCAATTATGAATGGAAAATTTGGTTGTCTCTTAATTCAAAATTAGTTTATTCTAGTTCTTTAAAAGATCATTATAATCTTCATTTATTTGGAACTGTTGCTTCATTTATAGAATTCCTGCATTTAAGTACATGTGTTGTAATGAAAGAATTAACAGTTTAAAACTCAGTTATATTTTGATTGCAGCTTATATCCTTAATAAAGTTTCAACAAATGAATCACTTGCATGTTTGAAGATGTCCAACTAAGGTAAGGCTTTATAAGCCTAATAAAGTAATAGGACATAATGCTAATGATTTTCTAATTTTGTTGAATAGTTTTAAATTTGATATTATTTTGTATGACTTTACATAATCCCACTATTAAGTTAGTTTACGAATTAGGAAATGCACACCTATTTGAGGATACTGAGTTTGAGGGGGGAAGTTTGGTTAGTGACATTATTCTTGAAGAAGATTAATCTCACAGGTGTTGTTGGCATTGTTCAGGATGATATTCCTGACATTGTTCAAGACACAATAAATTCAAGATAATGTTGCAATTCCTCCTATTCGGGAAATTGTTCATAAGGACAAACTCTAGCACCCTCAAAGCACTAATTGCCATTCAGGAAATCCATTAAAGATATGACAAGCTCACTTTTGACATTAGGATGATGAACGTTCGACTTACAACAAGTCATAAAAATACTACATCTCTAAAATGGATTAATGCATTAATTAAGAAAGTCTTTAAATGATACTTAAAATCTTTTTCTCATTGCCATAAGGTTTGAACCCTATTGATTGTAAATAGTCTTTTACAATCAAAAGGGAATTCAAAAGGGTATTAAGAAAAGATTTAAAGCGTATCACTCAAAGACTTTATACGGAAAAGAATGCATTAATTGAAAAGAGACTTTTATTCAGTTTTCATGAAAGACTCTATAAGGTTTATAATGGCATTAGTAGAGCATTTCGATATCGTTACTGATATATTAAATTTCATTAAGTGCTCACCTCGTTCGTTTTTGAGATGATATTTAATGATGTTATCTAAGTTCTGTGGGAGCATGTAATTTATATAATATCTATGTGGTAATGAATGCTAAGTTCTGTGGGAGACAAGTTTAGTCTCAAAATTGCCCTGAGAATAATCTTAAGAAGATTTCCTATATCTCACTAATATGGAGTCTAAAGTATGCTCAGTTTTATATGCATTTGTTTGTTGCATATATTACAGGTGTGTTGGGCAGATTGTTAAGTTCAGGAGTTGACCATTTGATAGCAGCCAAATGTGTCTTACGGTATTTATGGAGAACAAAAGGGTTACATGTTCATGGATCAGTAGTCAAAAAGGTTTGAGATCATTTTGGTATACTGACTCTGATTATTTATTGGATGCAAAGAATATATAAAAATATATGTTAGGCGCCATCTACTAGAAGAGATCTAAATGGTCCCTTTTATATAGTCTCTTCTAACATGGCTTTAGATTTCATATCATATTATGTGACATCCAAATCATGAAATATATCTGCATATTTTGTCACTATGCTGCAAATTAGGGATGGTGTTGAAACACCACACAGTTTATTTAGTGACAATGAAGTTTGCAGTTTTATATTCCAGCAACAACAGGAACACGACAAAATTTAGATATTCAGAGATCAAGTTCCTAGATTGTTGATTAATAATAGGAGTGTATAATTGTCTAATGAGCACATCGGAACAAACCAGGTAATTACGGATCTGTTATAGTAAGGAAATGTCATCCAAAAGGTTTTTATGAGCTAGCTACTCATATGGATGTCATTTCATTAAGAACATTCAGTTTTGTGGGAGTTTGTTCTTTTGGGTGCTCATATTGTAGACAAAATTAAGTCTCCAGCTTAAGCTTGAGGATATTTTCTGATCAGAAATAAAGTTTTTGGTTTCAGTTCGGCTTCACTCCGATTTTGGTTTGTTTATGATCTCACTAAGGTTAAGGAGGATCAGTTGGAAATAGACATGTTAGATCACATTACATATAATTTCCACGCTACACATCCACTTCATAATCCATGTCATTCTTTTGTATTAGCACGGTGACCACTGATGTGTCGAGCTGCAATTGCTGCGGCGAAGATCTCTTTGATCCCTTGCTAATATAATTGATGGACCGGATTTTTTTTGACTCATTAAAGAAATGACAGCAGGTTAAGATCTTATTTGGTTGTATGCACTATGAAATATAATTATAAAGTTTAAGCATATAGCCCAAGTGGGAGATTATTGGAACTTATCCATCTAAGTTGGATCTTAATCCAACGTTGGGCTTATATGCGGTGAATAATTATATAAGTGCTACGCTGTCATGTTAAGCCCAATATATTAGTGATCTGGTTTTAATTAATTAAATGGGCTAAATGAGTTAAGCAGGTTGTGGGGCCTTTATGTGTAGAGACTATTGGGCTTCAACTCGTTGATGGGCCGAGTTGGAAACCCTAGGGCTATGGAGGCTAGCCTATAAATATTAGCGGTCATGGTCCCCAGAATACACGAACAAAGTTGAGCCGTCTTTTCTATGTCCCGTCGCTAGGAGAGAAACCGGGAGAAGGCTAAAGGGATTCTCCAAACGGTTGATTCGTGCTATTCTGGAAGATCGTCCGTTGTGCTATCGTCAGGATCTTTCAGATTATTAGCGATGGACTCAGGTACGCTTCCGCTAAATCCGAGTAGGTCAATGATTTAAGATTTCGCATGTTATACATCTAGATTATTATTTGCATGGTCTTGCTTAATGATTAATCTAGATCTTTAGTTTCTACAGTTATTGCTAATGTGATTATGTCTATTATTCGTGAGTATGATATTTCTGAAAAAATCATTTCATGTACACTTGATAATGCATCTAACAATACAAGTGCAATATCATTTTTAAAAAGACACCTGAACCCTGATCTTAAAGATATTTTATTTCATCACCGATGTGCTTGTCACATCTTGAACTTGGTAGTACAGGATGGGCTTAAATTTGCTGCTGATTGGTTAGAAAAAGGTAGGAACATTATGTTATATATACAATCTTCTGCCAATAAGAGAAATTTATACAGAGAAGTCTGTAGAAATAGCCAATTTCCTTGCCGGAAGTTTACATTTAGTGTTCCACATAGGTGGAACTCAACGTATCTTTTGATGCATTGTTTGCTTAAAAACAAGATGCAGCTTAGTTATTTTGCTAGTACACACATTTCGTATGACACGGATTACGATATTAATGAGTTAGAGTGGACAAAAATTGAGCAACTTTGTGATTTTTTTGAGGGTTTTTATCTTGCTACAAACAAATTTTCGGGTGTGTATTACTCAACATCTATTTTAGGCCTTGGTCAATTAGTTATCATTTCAGATACTTTAGCTAGGTATAGAGACACTACGGACACTAACCTTATTCTTCAACCTATGATAGAAGAAATGGAAAATAAACTAGCAAAATATTGGAAGCATGTTCCTTTGCTTTATTCATTAGCTAAGGTTTTTGATCCACGGTTTAAAGAGGAATTAGTAGCTGGATTATTAGAAACCTTTTATGAAAACATGAAATTTGAAGTTGATGATCATATAATGCATTTTAAAACTAGCTTAAGAACCATGTTTGCGATGTATGAGGCTAGATATGGAAGTTCATCAAACACTTCTTTTGTTCCTGCTAGTTCTAATATTACATGCAAACTCCGACAGATTTTGGGAAAGAAAAAACAAAAAACCGTAGCTACAGAAATTTTGTCTAATGAGTTGTCCAAGTATTTTGAAATTACTTTTCCTTTCACTGAGGCATAATTGGATGATGGAAATTTTGACATTTTGGCATGGTGGAAAATGTATGAACATAGGTTTCCAATTCTGCCATTATGGCTCGTGATCTGTTATCAATCCCTATTTCTACTGTTGCGTCCAAGTCTGCTTTTAGTGCAGGTGGCCGGGTTCTGAGTGACAAGAGGTCAAGGCTTAAAGAATATATAGTTGAAGCGACGGTGTGTGCAAATGACTAGTTTCATGCTGAAAACCGCTCACAAGATAAATAGGACCTTTCAGAAGATTCTGAGGAAGAAGCGACCGACGCTGAATGATTTTCTTTTTTCTTGTATTGTTATTTTATATCTTGTATTAGCTTGTAGAAGTCCTATATTTTGGCCATTGTACGAGGGGTAAGGCTGGCCAATGTAAGTCCCCCCTCAAAAAAATTTTAATCAATGAAATTTAAAGGTTCAACTCCGGACTTCGTGAATTTCGGGCTTAATTATCTAACTTATTTTTATAATTAATATACGTAAATTTAAAATTTCTTTAACCTTTGTAAAATATTTTATATAGGTCTTATATATTTTTTAAAAATTAAATATACTTCTTAACTTATTTTTCCTTCTTTAGAACAAGTTACAATTAATAAAAAAATTGTTCTAAATAAGAAAAAATAAGTTAAGAAGTATATTGATTTTTAAAAAATATATAAGACAAATATAAAATATTTTACAAAGGTTAAAAAATTTATAAAGATTTAATTATGTTTTTACAGATTTTTAAAAAAAAATTCTTTTTTTAAGTTTTTTTTAAAAAAACTCGAAAAAAAACCGGGCCGGCCCTGGCCCGCGGGCCGGGCTTGGGGGGTTTCCACCCCTGGGCCAGGCCGGCCCGGCCCGATGGCCACCCTGACATAGTAGCTACTTGTAAATAAACATCTACCATTTGATGCTGCAGTTCAGGTTTGACTGTATCCTATAAAATTTTAAAGGAGATCCATTCTGCTCAAGATGAAGACATGAAAACTACATGTAGATAACAAATCAAATAGATCATTGAAAAAAAAAATCCAGTCCATAATGATAGAAGTAAGCATATTGATATTCAATTCAATTTCATTTGTAATCAAGATTTAAAAAGTACTAGAGCTTGTTCATGTGAAGACTGAAGATAATATTACACATATTTTTACAAAGCCATTAAAGTTTGAGAACATTGCCCGAATAATGAATGAAAGAAAATTTGGTTTTGGAAAAGAGTAATGTCCTCAACGATCGGACATAACTGCCCTGTAACCTCCTCAACGATCGTGTTTGTTGATGCAGCAGTGTCCAGCTCGGTAAAACCGCGTCGGACAGTTGGTGTGCGATGAAGAGGATGGCTATGCAGCCTCCAAGGCCCATGCCCTCAAAAAGCTGATGAGGTCACATTGTTCTCCCTATCTTGTTCATCTTCTCTTCTCATCTTCCCTCTCCTCGCGCGTGCCGATTGAGACTGCTCGCCGGACGAGCGGGGCCGGTTTTGCAGTAAGGCGACTTAGGCGGCCGCTTTAGGCCTCCAATTTTGAGAGGGCCTCATAGTTCATTTTATTCATAAACACAGTTGTTGTGTGCCCACTGTAGTTTCCCAATTGAACAAACAAACAACGACAACGATTAGAAACTGAGGGATTAGCAGAAAGAGAAATAAAAGGGAAAAGAAAAGAAAAGGCGAGATCGTTATTTGCCTTCGAGAGAGCGGGAGATTTTCACTAAAATCGGATGGATCTACTTCAATCCAATGCATCTCTATCTCTCTCAATGTTGAATTTTGTCATATATACAGATGAACTCCACAGAAACCATGAGGATGTCTTCAATGTAATAAATTAGATCATCCGGTTGTCTCGACTCTTGGCTGAGCTGTTTCGTTTTTGTTTTCTTTTACTTTTTTCGGTGAATTTGGTTTTTTATTTTATTTTATTTTATTTTATTTTATTTTATTTTATTTTATTTTATTTTTTACTTATTTATTGAGTTTTTCTTTCTTTTTATTTTATGGAATTGTATAAGTTACATCAAATTTAAGGGAATGCAATACAGACAGACATTTTGCTCAGTTTACAGACCACTTTATTTTTATAAAACCACCACTAATACACTTTTCAAAATTACCAATAATGCCTTTTTCAAAATTGCTCAATTCACATAGCTCTTCGCTCATCACATGCTTACCTGGAACCAACAAAATTGCTCATTACACAAACCGAAATACTGTTGGGCTTAATATCTGATATGCTGATAATAGATTTCGAATGGAATTACTATCTGAGATCCAAAAGATCTGAGAAGTAATATTGCTGGTAGGAGAAAATGTAGGGATATAAATAGATCTGGTAGGAGGCAATATCATCCCTCTTAGGGAGCGTAATTTTCACAGTGATATGTGATGTAAGATATGCTTTTGATTTAAAAAACATGATCTCTGTTTCCTTTAATTTTAAGAGTGTAACGTGTTTGGTTTGTGAGGGGATTCTGTCCAAAAAAAATTTTGCTTTTTTGGTGACCCGGACTCTCACACCGCCTCACAAGTGGGGCGGTCAAGCACCAAACGGGTGGTATGCAAGACTGACCCACACCTTGCATACCAGGTTAAGTGAGTTAGCCTCCGGTCCTCGATCCCTCGCCACTGGGGGGAGATGAACGCACTTCTCACTCAGCCAACCCCCTCGGGGTCATTCTGTCCTAAATTAAGTTATATGAAAGATCCTAAAATTTTTGTGTTAATACTTAGGCCTCATATTTTGTTTTAGGCCTCATTTATTATGCTTGAACTGGCCCTACGGACGAGGACCCAGATCGTGACAAGCCCAAGGTCATCGACCTAAAGATCACCGCCATCTTCTCCATCCTTGTCGGAGGCTTCTTTGCCGTCTTTATTCCGATCATCGACAAGTGGGTCCCTACCATTTGCCCCGACAAGGACTTTTTCCTCGCCATCGAGGCATTCGTTGCCAGTGTCACCCTTGCCACTGACGGCGAATGCCTTGGTGACGAAGAGCACATCCTTGTCGGGACAAAGGGCCGGGAACCACTTGCTGATGATCAGAATGAACACTCCGAAGAGGCCTCCAACAAGGATGTAGTCGGTGATCTTTAGGCCGATGGCCTTGGGCTTGTCGCGGCCGGAGTGCTCGTCCGACGAGCACTTGCAATCGGCTCGCGAAAGGAGAGGGAAGAGGAGAAGAGAAGAGGATGAGGAGATGGAGAACGTGGAATCTCATCATGACTGATGATGATTTTGAGATATGAACACCAAAAATGGAAAGATAACCCGCATGTGTTTTGCAACCCTAAAGCGATCATAGGCCTTCAAAATTGTGAGTTGAGATAATTTTAAAGGGATTAATGTAGAGCAGGTGCCACATGATCCAAAGGATCAGGTGCAAGACACAAAGGGGTGGGCCCCAACAAGTACAAGCCCATGTGGGAGCTTGTACTCTCCATCTTTTTTGTGTCTTGCCACCTGATCTAGCTTTTCTACGTTAAATCTATTATGAATAGGACCCATTGGGCCTATTGGGTATCCACCCACATGAGTAACCATTATGAATACTATATAAATGAGGCTAGGGGTTTCCTAGCCTCAACCTTCTCCAAACCTGTTTTCTCGTTCACAACACGTTATCAGCACGATCACGCTCGTTGGAAAAGGCGGCGACGCGCGAGGAAGGAGATCCATCAACCGCTCGGTCTAAAAAGATCGTAATCTTCTCAACGGGGAGCGAAAAGGGCATCCTTCACCAACCGTCGTCTAGATTCCCTCGTCGAATCTAGAGGTAAATATCAAAACTTTTAGATCTAAACTTGCATTTTCACGTAGATCTGCATGTTTTAAGATCAAAAAGTTTGAAAACACGGTAAAAATCATTT
This sequence comes from Scilla litardierei, assembly GCA_030789695.1. NCBI lineage: Eukaryota > Viridiplantae > Streptophyta > Magnoliopsida > Asparagales > Asparagaceae > Scilla > Scilla litardierei. The sequence continues at coordinate 136,092,577 of CM061137.1, read as the reverse complement.
TTTTTATTTAGATCAGCATGTCTAAAAACAATAAAAATCGGTTTTTAGAGAGCTAAATGCTTGAAAAATCTGTTTTTTACCCCCCCCAACCTTGATCCATACCCCGCACGCCCGAAGGGCAAAACGGCGGCGCTCTACGAGCCCCGACGGCGGCCAAGCTGCCGCGGCTACAGGCCGCGGCGGCAGCTGCCGCGGCCCTCGCTGCCTCGGCCTCAGGCCAGCGGCCAGCGGCCGCGGCCCGCCATCACGGCGGCGCGCCCCGCGGGCCCCCTAGGGTTTTTCGAAAACACTAGCCCTTACCGGGCCAATTTTTCGGGAGAGGCCCAATTAACCCTAACGGGTTGTTTTCATGGCCCAAAAAGCCTGAAAATTAGCTCATTTACACAAATAAATTTTCCTTTTTTATTTTTGGCCCCTAAAGCCCAAAATAATTAAAGAAATCTTAAAAAGGGTTAAAGCGGAAAATAAAATATTAAAAATATGGATCAAAGATAAAAAGTTTTTCAAAAATAATTTTTAGCACGTCACACACTATTTAGATTATTTAATTAATGTTTACATGCCTGTGAAATGATTATCTGCGTGGTTGTATATTTTCCATATATTATCTGCGTGGATGTGCGAATTAGGCTATGTTTTTAGGGATCAGCCAAGTTTCCGACACTTTTAATTTCCTGCAATTTTTTCCTTTTTGAGAAAAATTTGTAAGTGAGGATATAAATGTAAAAGGAAGACCGGCGGACAACAAAAAGGAGCTGAAGGCGTATGCATAAAGAAGAAAGTGGCTTCTCTCTGAAGTTCTCGAGTTGTACTTATTCTTTCATGCAACTTTTGATGTAATTTCGGACTGTCTTTTTTTCTTTTCGGTGTTGGCTGGCTGATCCACATAGTCCTAAGTTATTTTTTCATTGCTTATACATTAAATGCGTGGATGTTAACTATTTTCATGCTATGTTAATGTTACAATGAAACTGTTAAAAAGCATGCTAAAAGCACTTTGATATAGTTTAATGCCTATAGCTAGACTATATATCTACGATGAGATTATTTAAATGCCTGCAGCATATAAATAGCATGTGTATACATCATACTTGTTTCAATTCAGTTTAATTGAGCATAATTTTTAGTTTACAAGATTTACATTATATGTATGATGGGCTCATGATATGACGATATTTATGACAATAAGATAATCATGATTCCAAAAGTTTAACATCATATCCACTTTGACTAAATGAACCTGAAGTTCAAAATCAAATCAAAAGTCAACACCCTTTCCCCCTAATAAAATAAATATCAACAAAAACGATGGCTTATGCGAAAACCATTTATACGATCTCTTTATAGATGCATTTTGCGGTAAATATTGACACCAGCAGTTGTCATAACACCGCTAAACTCTTTTAGAGTCGTCTCACTTTACAATGTATGATTTTTGAATCTACCCCTTACTTTTAAGTGTACGCCCGAAGTCGTGACTTAATATATAAGTGAGAAATTATAAATTTTGTAGCCACGTATTTGTTTTCCCCTCTGAGCATGATAAAATATCCACATAAAATTTGAACGACTCAAGTAAATGGCCTGAAGCTATACTCGAGCATTCAAATAGACTTTTTAAAAGTCTCTAATTAATTAGAAAAGTGGAAGTATAAAATAATTTGCACAAACACCTGCTTATGTCTCCTTAGCAAAACTAATTTTCATTGTCCTTTATAAATAAGGAATGTTGAAATCAGGGGAAGTTCAGGATCGAACATGACCTGAAATAAAAATAAGGAAAACTTAAAACAGGGGAAGTCTTGAATTAAATGGGAAAGGGAAGATATGATATTCCTCGACATGGAGTAAGCAATGGCAAGCCAATATCAGACCAGAAGTTCTGATAAGAGCCATAATGTTTTTGCAAACATGAATGTGCATTAACTTATGCCATATAAAAATACATACATATCTAGTCAAAACGACGAAAGTCTAATTGACCTTATGTATATTTAGCTACTCCCCGAGGACGAATAAACTTTGAAATCAAATTTAATCTGTTGTCATAACTTAAGTTTTAATGAGCATGATTATAGTTGTATGTTTTCAAGAGCACACATCACACTATGTCACTTGTTGACTTAACAAAATCATCAGTATTATTCTCTTGTAGTTTTTAATACATTTTATTTTACTGCGAATGATTTGCTATCTTGAATACCCCTAAAAATAAAATGAGGATGCCATATACTCTCTGAAACTTATACAGTTTCAAAGGATATTCGTCAAAACGAAATCCCTAAATGACTCAAGAAATAAATGAAGCCTGAAGCTTCGTCACATAATGATCCGCACAAAAGTCAATGTGAAGATGTAATCCTTCACAATTTGAACACAGTTCAACTATTACCGGACAAAATTAACTTGAGCATTTTAATGGACTTTTCATAAGTCCCACATAAATTCAAAAAGAGGAATTATTTTGGAACACCAGAAGTGTCCAGAATCGACCAATTTTGGATCGATATCAACCAGACGAACCCGAAGATTCTTCAAAAAGGGTGAAACTTTCATTGTCCTATTCAAAAGGGAAAAATGACAATGAGATCATCTCCATTCACATGGACATTGACTCTCCCCACTTCCTCAAAGGAATTTAAGATGATATACTATCATCATTAAAGATAATGAAGACCTTTAGGTCTCTTGAGAGTATTTAAGGGATATAAATAGGTTTCGTCCACTCCCTTAATAGGACTGATGATGTACCTTTGGTGTAATCATCAATATATCCTCTAAAAATGGTTATTATCCAACCACAATTTTTTTAAAATAGTGGTAACTTTGGATAAAAATGGAAAATCATAAATAAGTAGCAACAGTGATTGCGTACACTCAGCTAAACACACCATTAGAACCTTTTTATATATAAGTCTGATCAACTCCATATAAACATTTTCTAAGAATGGGTTTAGAGCACATCTTAAAGATGGTACGTCCGCAACGCTGTGTATGTGTTCCTGAAGCAACACTACATAAACCGTCATGATGCCATAAAGAGAACACATTCATCAGGACTAACCAACTTTGATGAATAGATTCCAAAAACTCGTATGAGTAAGGCATTAGTGCACATCTTATAGATTGTGTGTTGATGGTAATAAGGATCCTGAAGATTCTTCAATTCCCTATTTGGTTCAAATCATCTATGAGCCTGAAGCTCAAATTGACCATTTAAAAAGTAAATACATATGATCTGATTATAATCAGACTGACAATTTAAATATTGTCAAAACTTTCACATCACTGCTACTAAAAATCCAGCTAGAATTGACATACCAAATATAATGGATGCAATCCACCAGTAGCAGAAGTGGATGTCCTTAAGAGATGAGAGGACATACCACTAGGCTCCAAAGAGAGAAATCTACTCCTGGAGACCGAAAAAGTAATACCACCACAGGAAAGTGAGCTCAAATCCAGAACCTTATTGCAACTTGGTTGCTAAGGACCAATTCTGGATCTATCCATATTCTTTACCCGTCCCAGAACCTTCACTTCTTTAACGCGTCGTGAAGGAGACACCTCTGGGAGAAATCAAATGATTATAGTACGTACGGGGTGAGTTTTAGGCAAGAAAGAACACATTTTGTCGACAAATTCTCTCATATTTCACTTTGCCAGTTAATATCGATTCCACAACTCTGCTTTGCCTGAAGCAAAGATAGAGATTTGGCCAAATTATAATAATGTGGAATAAGGTAATAATAAGGTGAGCTGGACTCACTTATGAAATATGAAGTGTTGGACATGAAGTCCTGGTATCAAAAATGATATCAAATCCTGTGGGATAACTGCGTATTGAAGGAGAATTAAAATAAAATCGTTAGCTATAAGCATTTTAATTTGCTATAGCTTTAGAGGTATAAATCGCTCAAACCAGGAAGTAATCAAGTAAGATGAGCTGAACTCACTTACAAGATGAATCTGATGCATCGACTGGTTTATATCAAGGCGTAACCCAACGAATGGCAAAAAGAGAGAATTTTTGGTTGATGTTGCTTTTGGATGTGACAACATTACCGATAAAAAAATTTCAACTGCATGTATAAATTTTTTCTTTACTTTCCTTTCTTTTTGGGACATATATTAAATATATGATTAAAGGAAAGACAACCTAGACAGAGATCCTTAAAGGACTCATACTAAAAGGTTGTTGTTTGCACCTCTTAAAAACAGTATTGTTCTAAAGAGAGCAAATCAAAAGAATTGAGATTTTTTTGATAACTCAAAATATTATCGGATCTCCTGAAGAGAAAATACCGAAATATATGTTAAAGCCTGTCTATCAAATATGATATGATACGATATGAAAGTCCTAGCTAGGCATAAATTCTTGGCTTACAGAATACAATCATCCTGAAGATGAACTATCATCCTGAAGATGACATTAATCATCCTGAAGATGAACTATCATCCTGAAGATGACATTAATCATCCTGAAGATGAACTATTATCCTGGAAATGAAATATCATGCTGAAGATGACATTAATTAACCATCCCGAAGATGAAAACTGCATACAATGACGATTGATGAAGAAACATTAAAATCATTCTCCACTAAATACACCTATTTGGTTGTATGGATATACATTAAAAGACCACTTTCCGTTAGCTGGAAGAGGGGAAGAATATATATGGTCCAGAAGTACCTTAAGTGTCTTTGAAACACTCTTTTACCTGGCCAACTGCATGCATCTCTTTTGAGCGTTAGCAGTATAGCTATTAGCCAGGTATAGTGCAGCGCCTGCAGCACGCCACTGGACCAGATATGTAGCTTCTGCGCTATCTCCAAGGGTCGAGGAAAAATCCTCTATGTTAAATGTATTTGCATATGCAGGTTTCAGACCATCGCGATGAATAGCATAAAAGAGACGTCCACCTCCTGAAGATCTACACAGAATCCTCCCAAGTCTACATCATACTACCATCCCGATAAGCTCACCATCCAAGAAGCAGTTCAAGAATATACAAAGTCAGGTCCTGAAGTACCTCGCAGACAACGACGATTGAGACGTGGAGCTGTCTACCAAGTCTGCTAGCGCTCCTTTAGTTTCAGCTACTGCCTTATATGAGTGAAACTTGTATAGATGAGTGATGCTTGTACTTTACTTTTGCTTTCGGAATATTGTAGATGAGATGGATGTATAGACGCATAGGAGATTAATGTATAGATACATGAGATATCTGCAAGCCTGAAGCTTGATCAAATAAGGGGGAGTCAACTTTAGAGTTGTACTCTTTTTCCTTGGCTAGTGGTTTTTCCCACAGGGTTTTCCATAGTCAAGGTTTTAATGAGGCAACCACATTGACTCTGGATCCAGAAGTATCCACCCCTCGACACATCCCCAAATCAGGTGAAGTTATGGAGTGTTGTACTCTTTTCCCTTCGCTATCGGTTTTTTCCCACAGTGTTTTCCATAGCTAAAGGTTTTTAACGAGGCAGTTACCCTTAACTTGGATATAGAAGTATCCACCCTTTAAGATACTCGTTAGTACTAATGAATCATTCAGAATTCATAAGTCGAGTATACCACGTTGGTTGGATAAGGGGAAGTGTTATGAATATGACCCATTGGGCCTATTGGGATCCACCCACATGAGTAATCATTATGAATACTATATAAAGGAGGCTATGGGTTTCCTAGCCTTAACCTTCTCCAAACATGTTTTCTCGTTCACAACAAAATCCAATTTTAAAATAGCAAAAAGGGAAAGAAAACTAACTTCTTATTTACTTCTTATTTACTGTACCTTTCTGTATGCCACAGAAGATAACTGTTTGTGTTAATACATATCATTTATGCTTTCAGACTGGTTAAACTTTATACATGGCCATTATCTTTATAGAAAATTTAGGCACTGATTTTTGGAGGCAAAAGAATATGATCTTCAAGTGCTTGGTCATTGATATTTTGGCACTTTTTGTACTGATACTTCAAAGATTTTTGTTTGTATAAAAAAAATTTATATAAGGATGATACATGAACGATCTTTTGTGATATTTCTAATCGATACTGGACGTAAAGAGAATGTGTATGTTATCAATGCATAATATCCACTAAACATGTTCAAATTTATGTTAGATGTATTTGTATACTAGTCATTTTACTGTTTATATTGGCATATTTTTACCACTTCGATGTTTGGTAAAATATAATTTTCAATAATTTTTTTTACAGGTCATTCGAAAAAGCATCCCACCTGGGCGCGGTCATATAAATTAAAAAAATTATGCACCAGCCGGGAATCGAACCCGGGTCTGTACCGTGGCAGGGTACTATTCTACCACTAGACCACTGGTGCTTTGGTGAATACTTGATATGCAACAACATTAATTAAAGATGCAGAATATGACAGACTGATACTTTGAACTCCTAATAATCTGTCTATTTTCTCTTTAAAAAAAACTTAACATAGCTTAAGCCCACAGAGTTCTAGTTGATCCGAATCAAAACAGAAATCAAATTCTCGTATTCATTTCCACAAACTCTGGGTTTTTGCCTCGCAAACCTTGCGCGAAATTAAGTAAATACCATTCTCAAAATTAAAACAGACGTACTAAATAACAAAAAGAAATTTGCTAAAAATACCCAGAAAAAAAGCCGAAGCATTATTTCAAGTTGTCAGGGCAATTGTTACAACCGGGGGGGAACAAATCAGCAAAAAAAAAACTACAAATTAATTTTGCCTGAGTAATGTATAACATTAGGAGATAATTCCCCAACCTCTTGGCCTCACAACAGCAGAACTCGGCTACGCTTCTTCCTCTCTTTTGCCCCCCATCTGCTGGTAAGATTATTGCTGCAAGAACCAAGAGAAATAACCTTCATGCAGTATAAGATTATTGTGCGTTGATCTTGTCAGGTTTGTTTAGTTAGCTTTCTGTCATTAATATCTTGGAAAAAGGCTTTTGCGGCTTCGTATGTGGACCAGCAAATAGCAGCAGCTGGTGCATGGAAAAGCATTCTCGGCCCCCATCCTCTCATTAGCCCACCATAACCGTCACGCTTGATTATAGCTTGTATAACCTCCCTCATGGAGCTGCTGGAGAATTTGGCACAACCACAAACACCCTGTGTTGCCAAATCAAATATAAGCAAGTAAGCTTTCGAAAGCAAAGATCATGCCTTGAGATAGTCAAAATTGATACTGGCATTGCATAATTAACTCTGGCGATGAACAAGTATGATGATGGTAGTAAAGATGTCAATGTTTAAAAACGCACAAGACACGACACTGATTGCCTCACAATAGAACAGTAAGTAAAAGAGACAAGGCTAGCAAGACACACAATACTGGACTTTTTTTTAGGAAACAAAATACTTACAGTTGGTCAAATCAGCTACATGATGGGGGAAATGTTTACAATGTGTACTACCATCATGGAAATACTATAATGAAGAAAGCCTTAATTCTCCTTAAGATATTCAATTTCTATTATTGAAGATAAAATGCAACAGAGTGATAGGATCCACTAGGGTTTTAATGTAGAAAGTTAGGGTTTTTGAGAAAAGTTGGGATTTTTAATGGAAAGAGAGGACTTTTAGGGTTTTATAAAAGAGATATGGGGAAAAGGTAGGATTTTTATTAAATATAGGCTGAAAATAAAAGAAAATACAAAAGATTGTTTAGTTGTTTCGAGAGGAACTCGCTCTCCCTTGGCCACGTTCGAGAGGTGGATCGCTCTCCCAAGCTCTATTCGAGACGAGCCGCGATCTCCCACAAATAGTTTCTTTTCTCAAGATTCAACACACTCCCTCCATAATCCCCCTAGCCCCATACAAATAGTAAACTGGAAAACCCCAAATTACAAAAATAACCCTAAAGCTAAAAATTACGAAAAAACCCCCCCTAGAAAACTGAAAATTACATCATTACCCTTAGACATCAAAATTTCCAGATCTGACCTTTTCATCATGAAATGCGGTCTCATAGAGACAATAATTTTTTTAAAAACAGACATCATTATTATACACAGAGACCTAGTCAATTCTATTCACACGGTAGATCCACATTTTGACAGAATCCGATCAGTGTAATTTAACTTCTACCCAGCCAGCTGTGCTGAATTTGAAAAGACAACCCCACTGGCTCAAAAGAAATCCTCCCCACAACTAGTAATGGTTAGCGATGCTCAACCTTCTCAAATGAGGAAGGGAATACAATAAAGTCATGCATTTGTCATCAATCATCAGCTTGATGATTAGATTTTGATAGAACCTTGTAATGATCTACCATCATGGTGATGCAGTTTGGCTCTTTTTAGCACACAACCCCCTAAGAATAAGTCAGTTTATGAGCACAAATCTTAGTATCTTGCATATTCATCTATACGCTTCCTTTATATGGGAGAATTTGACGTATTAATCCTCATATGAAATTGAACGCGTTAAAAAAGATTCCAATCATCTCACAAATGTTAAATGCATGTGCTTATGAAAGAAATCCAGCCACTAAAATAAAGATAAAAATTCCCAAATAGAGCAGAGTTATGTATGACCTTCATTATTTATACAAAAAGATCTACAGTATAGCCCATTGTGACATCATATTATCTATTTTACAGAACAAATAGGCATTAGTAGCTATAGTGAAGCACCAAAGGGCATACAAAGTACAGTAATCAGCTCAAGAGTAGCCGGAGAAATGCATCATTTCCATATGCCCATAAATTTTTATCAACAATGGGCATCAAGCTACTAGTGTTCATCATATTCAGAAGAGGTCCTATGATTAATGTTATTCACATATAAAATGGATGATAGTGGGGTAGCTTGTCAGACCATACAAGTGATAACTCTCATGTAAAAACCTGAAAACTGTAGAAATATTCTAGCAAGAAGAAAATGTGAGAAATGAAATGTAGTTTCTGTGAAAATAAAAGTAGAATTGCATATAAACATCCTTGAAGGGAGCCACATAAATTGCAACCTCTCACCCCAATTTATTCTTGTCTGAAAGCCATGTGATCGTCTGACCAATTATCCATTAACCCATGCACAGGTATGTTGTCGGATGCCAATAGATTAATCATGGATTTTACGGTTGACTGGCGCTGTTTTTATATTAAAAAATGAGGTTACAGCTTCAAAAGCAGACTTGTTTATTTTTTCGGGAAAAAAACAGATGTTTTGTAACCACTCTCAAAAAGTATTTTTCGGGTTGGCAAAGTCAAAAAAAAATTTAAAAGCTTTTCTTTCATTCTCCTCCGAAAGCCAAAACCCCACTCCCATCTTTTTTCTCCTATTTTTTCTCCCACATGACATAACCAATCTCTAACCAATTTTTATTTTTATTTTTATTTTCTCCCCTTTTCTCCAATTATGATAAAAAATCTTATGAAAACACTCTTTCATGTTTATTATAATTTTATTCAAATATTTTTATTTTATATGTTTATTTTTTATAAGAATGTGAGTTTTAAAAATGTTGGAGAAAGTCCATAGCATAATTGATGTGGCAATAATTTTTATTTAAATATTTAGATTCACAAATGCTACTAGTTTACAGCTTTAGATAGAGATGGAAGGAAGAGAAAATAACTATTGCATAAACAAAAAGATTTCTCTCCCCTTGTTTGAGTGATGACAACTACTTCCGGTGTTCTAATTAGTTAAAAAATGACCGTTATCATATGTGCAAAAGTGGCTCTCTCACTTTCAAATCCCACTTTAATCAAAATAGAAAGCATAAGTTATTAAAAGCAAGGTTTTAGGTCTCAGTTTCGGTTTCGGTCTTTCAAAAATTTAGGCTTTGGTATCGGTATCGCCCGTTTCGGTGGTTTCGGACGTAAGTTTCGGTTTGTCCGTATCAGTAGTTTTAAATATGTAAATACATATCAATTAATTATCAATTTGTATTACTGATATGTATTCATAAATCTGTATGTGTGTGTATATATATATTAACAAGTTTGCCGTTATAAAACAAACCATTTCATTTATTTACAAGTTTGCCATTACAAAACCTTACAGCCGGAGGTTTTAATCTGCACACATACCACTTATTTACAAGATGGCCATTAAACACGAGTTGTTTTACACATCCACCATTTTACTATGTGCACATACCACTTATTTACAAGTTGACCATTAATAAATAAGGAGTTGCTTTGCGCACCCACCGTTTTACTCTGCACACAACACTTATTTACAAGTTAGCCATAAAAATCTTGGTAAATAACCCTTATTTACAAGTTCACCATAGCACATCCCTCTCTCTCTCTGCAGAAGCGGGGCGGCGGGGCTCTCTCTCTGCAGAAGCGGGGCGGCGGGGGAGCATGCGGTGCAGCAAGGCAGCAGGCGCGACGGCAAGGCAACAGGCACGACGGCGCGGTAAGCTCCGACGACGGGCGACAGGCAAGGTAAGCCATCATCTCTCTTCTTTTTCATGATTTCATCTTTCTTTTCCTTTTCTTATTCTTTTTTTTGCTTTTCTTCGAATTCGACTTCTTCTTTTTTCGTTGTAACTCGCCGCTCGCCGGTACCGGTCGAAACCGCCGAGTTTCGGCCGGTTTCGGAGGTTTCGGATCGGTCTCCGATCCGATACGCCCGATACCAAGAGGTATCGGGCGATACCTCAAACCATGATTAAAAGTGCTTACCTTCCTTACCTCCTAAGGTGAATAAGTGTGTTATTCATATAGAAGTTAGTACATGAATGTGACGCCATATAGCTTATGCTACCTTTTGCCAAAACAGTTGTCACATAATAGCCGCATGCAACTGAAACCAATGTTTTGATAGGCATAAGGTGGGGCATTGCAGGCGGCGGAGACATTGCCTAGCGCATAGCCACCCCCAGCAGCATTCAGGTGACGGGATAATTTTAGAAAAAAAGGAGAAAGGCAGATGGAAAGGAAGGAGAGGGCAAGGGTGAACCTTGACATAGGGTCTTCGACGTTTGTTGTAGCCATTTGCACGCTACCGTCGATGCCAACTGCACTCGCTTGATTAAGGACTAAGGAGATGTAGAAAGAGGGGGAATGACTCGAAAATCCTAACCCCGTCTTATAACCCCGTCTTATGCTTTAATACAAGTCGAGGAGAGCCAAATGGTGGCGAACAATCGCGTTCTCTCCCACATCTCTAATATTTTTGGCTAAACTTCTCAAAACTATCTAAAAAAATTCCTTGATCATCTCTAAACCACCTGAACTTTAAAAAAAATCTCAAAATTGCCTAAAACTTTGATTTTATCTTTAAACTCCCTAACCGAGTTAATAGAGCTCCGTAAGATGATAATTCTACCCGTATAATTATTAGATTAACATGTGGGGCCCTAAAAATTAAAAAAATAAAAATAATAAATCTAAATGATGTGTAGATCCTAATAATTAAAAAAATTAAAATTCCTACACAAAAAGAAGGGTAATTTCATCCAAAACATAAATTGACGAAAGGACGTTTAGAGATAATTTTGAGCGAAGTTTAAGAGGTTTTGAGATATTTTTTAACTTCATTAGGACAATTTTTAGAAAAAGAAAAAAATAAAATTAACAAAATAGACCAAAAAATAAATAATTAGATAAATGGACATGTTTAAATCACCCCGGCCAAATCGCAATACAAGGGACCGAACTTAATTGGCCGGGGTTGCCAACCCCATAAAAGCAACGGAATTTGGTCGGGGTTGGGAACCCGAGCCATTTTGTATTTGCTTTGGCTTGGCTTTGGTTTATACTATATATTAAGTTGATTTGTGTATAATGCATAACTGGGACAAGTGGTCTGCTGGTATGACCCTTTGGGTAAGAGGTGAGAGGTCAAGGGTTCAATCCTTGCAATGTTTCTGTTTTAATTTTTTTGTTATTTTTTAAAAAAAATTATTTACTGGGGTCTATAAGTCGACCCCGAGAGTTCGAACTCAGAACCACTTGCACCTAAAGAGAAGTCATACCGGTAGACAAATTTCTTGTGTGATACACATGATAATATAATTTTAATAAACACTTTTTAGGTTTTATAGATGTATTATAATTTTAGGTTTTATAATTTATAGATGTTTTATAATTTTAATAAACACTTTTTAGGTTTTAATAAATTCCTAGTCATCTTGTCCTACTGGGACAAAATTCAAAATATGCTCTATTTTATAGAATAGATGTTCAAAAAACAGAAAATGGAGGCACCTACCAAGGATCGAACTCGTGACCGCCCGCACCTAATGATAGATTCATACCACTAGACCAAATTACATGTTGTCATGCTAAACTTATTTTGTATTATAAAACTCTAAATAGGAATGCAAGCATATTGCACTTTGACCTGGGTTGACAACCTCAGTCATTTCAACCATGTTCCAATTTGGTCGTGGTTGCCAACCCCGGCCAAATACAAAGCCACATAGTAGTGCCCAATCATTCCTAGGCGCTAATGTGGCCAAAAGTTGATCCATTTTGCTAATTATTTATTTTTTGTCTATTTTGCCAATTAATTTTAATTTTTTGCTTTTTCTAAAAAATTGTCCTTGTCATAATAGTTTAGACATAATCGAAAAATGCCTCAGGTAGATTAGGAAAAATTTTAGCCTTTCTTTTTTTGATAATTTATTTTGATTAAAGGCAAGTGTCGCCTACACCAAATTGAGGCAGCGCAATTGAGGCAGCCTAAAGGGCTGTTTGTGCCTAGGCAGGTGCAAACAGTTGCCTAACATATTTATTGGAAAAAGGAAAGGAAAATTAGAACGGTAAGAAAATGAATAAAATCAAAACAAGAGACTATCAAAAACATCAATAGCCAACTTGTCGATGATCACTGAAGTTTTCACTACTTCTGGAATTGGTATCACCGCTACTGCTAAGCATTTATGGTTGCTGCTTGTTAGAGTAGCCGTAGATAATTATAGTTTTTAGCTTCATGAGTCAAATTAAATTCAATTCAAAACAATTTAAAATCTTTAAAAAGCTACGCTAAATGGTTTTGTATTGGGCCACATTTACTTGACTATTTACATGTATTCTCCTAATCTCTTATGCATTTCCAGCCAACTTTTGGCATATGAAACAAGAAAACGTGGCTTTGTGTGTATGTGAATTTATTGGGATGGGGAGGGGGCATTTTTCTCTCTCTTAATTTTGCCCCTTCCAATGTCCCCCCTCATAGGCTTCTCCTTTCTTTTTTTCCCTAAACTATTTTCCAACAAATATTACGTCCAACAAATGTTGCGGCCACTCAATATTCAAATTGCAAATGCAGTGTCTACTGGATGCATATTTTACAAATCGAATTCAAAATCATTGCAATGACCCCTCAAAAGGACCACGTTAGCAAGTTGAATTCAAGACGCTGCAATAACTTTTAAAAATGGCACTTTTGTTACCATGTGGCAATCATGCATCATGATGATGAGATTGGGTTGTTGACATAATTATTGTGTTGTTGAACTATAGACATGCATACGTTAGGATAACATACAACATCAAATAAATTTTAATAAGAGAGCCATATGACAAGCCATGCTTTGTGAGTCAATTAAGAAACATGTTCGCATGAAGAGCGACATGGAGGGAAAAGATGAAAGATGAGGGGAAGAAGAAGAGGCAGGGGGTCTTCGGATGGGAAAGAGTACATCTCATACAAGATATCAAGAACGACACGCAACAATACAATTGTCAAGTATATATGAGTCGTCTATCCAATTCTTTTTCTTTCCTTGGTTCTAACATAACCGATTGACCTATAATCCAGAATAAACATGAAGTGCATGAAAATTCTTAGACATTGGAGCAAATCCTACTTTAAGATCGAATAAGATCAAAAAATTAAAATTTGATTATGAATTTCTTTTGGAGTTTGAGCCTATTAAAGCTTTTAGTTTTTTGAGTTCTTTTATATTTTTTATTATGTCATTTTAGTGTTTCTTTTAGGTCTTTTAGATTTTTTTTTTTTTTTTGAGAAATAATATTTTGCTTTAGTTTATTCTAGATTTTGAGCCATGTTAGGAGTTTGAGTATGAGTCTAGATTGAACTTTATTTCTTTTACCATAAATATGAGTATAGTTGGAAGATTGAATTAAAAAATTTGAGTTTGTAAACCCATGGATACTAAATATTTTGCTTGTGAGGTGCAAGAATGTGTGAGCTATTTGCACGAGTATGAGGTCCGAAGGAATCTTCAACATGTTATCTGTTAAAATTGGTCATCGATTCGATCTTCAAAGTGAGAGACCTGCAACCTTATTGTTCTTTAAGTTTAGGAAACATAATTTAGTTATTCTCCAATTCCACCACAACCCCTAGATGTTAAACTCTTTCACTTTTGCATCCCGTCAAATTGGCATCAAAACTTAAATTTCTATCTTTTCCTCCCACGTCATCTTCTTTTCTTCTCCATTAGATAACATGTAGTTTTCCATTAGCTTTAGAAAATAATAATAATAATAATAATAATGGTAATTAGCTTTAAAATTTCTCTATTTTCAGTTCAGATAGCAAAAAAGTAAAAATAAAAAATTTATTGCCCTCAACTTCTCCTTCATCAACATCAGCTCAAAATCTATCAAACCCCCACAACAAAGATCAACATGAACATCACATCAACATCATCCTCATCTGCTCCCCTCCAACAGCAACAAACCCCAACTTCCTCTACGTCATGCCTCCCCACCCTATCGGAAACATTATGTTCATCCTCGTCCATACTGAAGCCCGACACCATTACTTCCAGTTGGATTCGACTCCAGTCATGTTAGATTTCATCATTGATTTCGACCAATGTTTGAGGTTTCGGTCTCGGTATCGCTCTCTCGAAAATTACGATATCGGTATCGTCCGATTCAACGGTTTCGGACGTGGGTTTCAGTTCGTCCGTATTGGTAGTTTTAAATATTTAAACCCCTATTAGATACATAAAAACTAAACTAAAATAGCTTGAAGTTTGCCTTGCCCACCCACCGTTTTACTTTGCGCACATGCCACTTACTTGCAAGTTTGTCAAAAATAGCTTGGAGTTGCTTTGCGCACCCATCATTTTGCTTGATGCATATACCACTTATTTACAAGTTTGCCATATAATATCTTCTTTGCTGTGCGCAATGGCTGTTTTACTCTACTGACATACCACTTATTTACAAGTTAGCCATTTAAATTAAATGCCTTTCTTGATGACTCTCTTTCTCTCCCACGGTAGAGGGGGGCTACGAGGGAGCATGTGGGGCAGCGCGACGAGGCGGCGCGGCGGCGAAGGAGGCGGCACGGCGGAACAGCGAGGTAAGTGCAGCGTCTTCTACTTCTTCCCTTTTCTTTTCTTTTTCTTCTTCTTTTTTTAATTTTTTCTTCTTTCTGTCTCTTCTTCCACTTATTTTTCAATTTATGACCGAATTTGTCTTTGTCTTCAAAGCCGAAACCCTACGGTTTCAGCCAGTTTCGGTCTGAATCGGCTGAAACTGGCCGGAACCCGGCCGATACCGAGAAAAGAGGGTGGTTTCGGACCGGTCCCCTCAGAGACCGATCCGAGTTCCGGCCGCAATCTCAAACCATGATTTCAACCGTGCTAACAACATCAATCACCGTTACCTCACCTCTTTAGTTGTCGTTCAACATTCGTCACCACCCGGTCAGTCTACACGCACCACCTCTAAATAGGTTTCACACCATCGATCTTAGATTTTTCATCACCGTGTACCAAGTTACAAAGATAGCCTGGGCCAAATCCGAGTCTAGACCGAATCCAATTGTATTTCAAGCCAGATGTGAGCCAGATCAATCCATGTTTGGTCATCTAAATAGTTTAGAATATTTTGAAGCTAATTTTTCAAGTTTTATGTATAGATTTAAGGGGTTATAACGAGGAACGATACAACAAAGGATCTTATCATCGACCAGTCACTTTTCTCAATACAATTAATAGATGTTTATTTCTATTTTTGCAAATACCTTGACAATAAAGATTATGAAAGTTACATAGTTTCTTTTTAAAGGAGTATTTTTTGACTGTAGCTTATCAGACAAAGAGAGTGCCCGTAAGTAAGAAAAAAGTTGATGAATCACATTCTTAATGGTTGAAGTATGCCAACGTCGTACATGTTGGTCATTGATAAAAAGTGAAGCTTCGATGTTGATACCTTCCCAAGCGACATTCGTCGGCATCATCATCAAATTCAAAATCCGACTTCAATTGAAGAATTAACGAACTATGCGATAAATATTTACAAGATCTAGAGATGGGTTTATAGAAATTGTGCAAGAAGATTCCTGACTTAGATCCATAACTCGAACCAAAACCAAAGCCTATGTTCAAGCCCTAGTTGATGCCACAGTCCAAGCTTAAGCCCAAGTCAAACTTAAGACCAAAGACACAGTTCAAGTCTTCAGCTACTGAGATAAAGCCTAAGATGGAGCTACCGTTAGAGGTAGATTCAAGGCACATGTTGAATCAATGCTCTGAGCATAGTCCACATTTGAGCAAATATTCAAGTCACATGTTGAATTTGAAATATAGCACATAGATTTTATTATTCCAGTTGATCAATTGCCTACATACCAATAAATATTGCCCTACAAACCAATAAATATTGCGTATTTTCCTACATATGCTCTGAGGAATGTTGGTTCGTTACTAACATGGTTGCCTGAGTTTCTTTATATTACATTACTTCAAAAGTTAAGGTCAGGTTTTTTCCAACATAAGAAGATTTGATGTGAAACAAACATGACACACGTGCAAATTCTTTAAGGAATTAGAGCAAATACCACTCGAAGAATGATTGAGAATCTATGATCGAAGAACAAGAATTTAACAGTTGATTAAGATTTTCTTTAGGAGTATGAATCAATGTAGACTTTTAGTTTTTAGGTTCTTTTTATTTCTTTCATTGAGTCATTTAATTGAGTCATTCATTTAATTGAGTCATTTTAATGTTCTTTTTAAGTTTTAAAGTTTTCTTTTGAAAAAGAGTCTTTTATTTTATTTTAAAGTTTGAGTCATATTAGGAATTTAAGTACGAGTCTATATAGAACTGTATTTCTTTTGTTATACATTTGAATCTATACTTTTAACTTTTATTATAAAAGATTGAATAAAGAAAGTTTAAGTATGTAAACTCTATGACTACTGAATCTTTTGCTTGTAAGGTGCGAGAATGGGTGAACTATTTGTATGGTGGTGAGATCAAAAAAGATCTTCTGCATGTGAGGTGTTGAAGACGGTAATCGATCCGATCTCCAATATGATAGGCCCAAAACCTTATCTTTATCTTTTAGTTTAGAAATCCTAATTTTGTAATTCTTCAATCTCACAGCAAACCCGAGATGTTAAAACCATCTACTTCTGCATCCCCGTCAACCCATCCCTCATATTGCAGATTTCCAACTACATATCAAATAATTTAAATTATCTGACGTGATCATCCCTGTCAGGCATAAGTGCAACATAACCATCAGTTTCTTTTAAGTTAATTTCTGATTTCTGCAAATGACCAAGTGAAGGTAGAGTTATTTTCTGAGTGTATATGCCTACCACTTGATCAGTTTCTAAGGGATAAGTTATACAAGCTACTCACGTTGGGCAAGTCCAAGCTAATAAGGTTGGCCCCAAGTTCGGCTCTTAGTGTTTGCATTTCCCGCTGAATCAAGTGCTGTTTTTTAACAGCAATAACAGCTCCAAATAGTGCAAAAAGATCTGGATGCTGGTGCTCAAAAGCACATCCAAGTCAGGGCCTGTATGTAACTCATGAACTCCAATATGATTTTGCAACAGCAGACCATACCCACAAAATTTCAGGAAGCACTTCACACCAGGGCTAATTAATTACCTATATAAGAAAGTCATCTGTGACTGATACCAGGAAGCTTGTCTCAAGCAGGAAATGCTCAGACATGGTAATTCTCAGTTACATTACATTCCTTTCAGGGATTTTATCAGCTTGCTGACAGCCATTGTCTCATGATCAAGGTTTAAAAAAATTGGTACAACTGGGTACTTTAGCTTGCAAACGTTTCCATGGATTTTCAGACATGACTCAGGGATGCGGTATTTGATTCTACAAAACATCAGGTTGTTCATCACACAATGACAGGAGAGTGGTATGTATAATGAAATGCCCACACCTTGGTGACTGCAGTGAACCAAACAAAAGGCCTCGGTGGGGATTTTGTTAGGTGCAGATGTCAAATCAGGTACTCAAGCTACTTGTGTGAAAGTGTATCCATGTGAAGTGTATTTGTCTACATTAATTAAAAGAGTATTTGCTTAAGTGATCGGCATCATGGATTTGTAAGATGCATTTAAAATCTTTAACATTGAACCACAGGTGTAATCTTGAGTATGCTATGTTCTACAACTGCCTTATATAGACGACTGATACGTAGCAAGGGAAAAGACGAATTTAGTAGGCCTAACTATGCAAAAAATAAAATTAAAAAGTAACGAAAAGATAAATATGGAAATATCAATTATTAAATGAAGCATGATTACACATTGCACCAAAAATATACAAATAAAACTTGTAATAAGGTGATAATGTATGTGTTGATCATCTTGTTTTGAAGTATACATAGAAAATATACCAATTGATAAGCAGCTTTCAGTCTACTCTTGCTTGTGTACCAAACTACCAATTGGTTAAGTTTGTATATATACGTCTAGCAACAAAGTAATATGAATATACATCACATATGTGATACAAAAAGAATATCAAAAGAAAGGTAAATTAACAATTAACTAGAGCTAATTGTACCTAAGAAACATAAAAATCAAAATGTATTTAAAATAGGTTAAAAAGGATTATTCTTAAACATGCCCCTTCTACCTGTCCTTACTTACAAAATGATTAATGGTATAAGGCAGCTAAATGTGCCATTTTAAAGGAGTTTGATACGATTGGGATAGGTCGAATGAGGACGAGCGGTGCGACGAATGTGAACGAGATCTCAATTGGTAATGGTTTAATGGAGAAATCATGTCATTAAATAAGAGAGTGATTTTAGCACCTCGTTTGGTAAGAGTTTAATGAGAAATGATGCGATTGGAAGGTGCGACGAATGCAGACGATGCGACGAACATGGACATGATCTCATTTGGAAATGATTTAATGCGAGGATCGTGTCATTTAATGGGAGAATAATATTAATACTTTATTTGGCAATATTTTAAATAGGAAGGATGATTTAGTCATTGACTAATTAAATAATTAGTGGGAGTATTATTATAAATAACAGAGGAGAGGAGAGTGTGAGGGTATGTTGAAATGATGAAGAAGATTCCTTCTAGGAGCAAACCCTAGTCCTTGAAGATTTTGGTTTTAGTCTCGAAGTAAAGCTAGGAGAGAGTCCTCCCCTCCTAAAGAGGCCACCTATACCTTATATTCCCTTTCAATAAATAAAAATTCCATCTTTCTCATCTTTCCATTATAAAAATCATTCTTTTCTCGTCTCTCTTGGTGAAGATCGTATCAAACTGGTATCAGAGCACGACGATTCTGCGACCATGATGTAAGATCACCAGGTGCTTGATGAAATGCTACAAAGAGCTGATGTGCTGCGACAAGAAGGGAACAAGCTTTATCGATATGAAAAATTTCAAGAGGCAGGTAACAAGTATGTTCTCGCAAAAACTTATTTCAACGTTTCCGCAGATAAAGGTGGAACCTCAACATTTACGATGTCTAGTTAATTTGATGGGTTGTTATCTGGTGACTGGATGCTATCAAAAAGTTGTATTGCATTAGGTTCAGAGATCTTAACTTTTAATCTAAAGAATATTACAGTTTTTTCTGTATAGAGAACAAGCTTATAGAGCACTTGGTTTCCTTGAAGTTACTGACTCGGAGAAGATGAAATTTTATGGGATTTTTCCTGAGGAGACCCATCCGAAGGGCGACACGACATCAAATCTGAACAACGACAACGACAACGACAGAGATGCGGAACAAAAGGTGCCAGCTTTGGAAAGGGACAATGGCAAAATCATCTCTTTGGAGAAGGATGTCCAACAAAACGAAGATCTGGCTTCATATTTGAACCCATCTGACGACTTCGACAAAGATCCAAGGCACACCGACCATCAGAAGAATGCAGGAGGCATCGGCCCCCTCACAGGTCCCCAGGGCCCTGCAGTCCCTCTGCAGGGCCGACATGGAGCTCCGCCTGCGCTGCAAGTCCCCGATGTGCCCTGTCCTGGCACCCAGGAGCCTCACAGAACCTCGGAGATAGACAATGGGCTCATTCGGGTCTTGCGACTAGTTTCATGCCTTGATGAATCCACGAGAAACCTTGGTGATTGTTGTAGCTTCTTTTCGGGCTTCGTAGTGGATGATGGAAACATTGGAAGGCCTTTTGATACAGGAGGAGGCGGGCACCATCAGTCGAATATGAGTATCGCATGCACTCCATGTATCAACTTGAGAACAAGGTGATTCTTTGGGAGCAGAGTAATGATACGATTAGGGTACGTCGAACGGAAACGAACGGTGCGACGAATGTGGATAAGATCTCAATTGGTAATGGTTTAATGGAGAAATCATGTCATTAAATGAGAGATTGATTTTAGGCACCTCGTTTGGTAAGGGTTTAATGAAAATTGATTCGATTAGACAGTGTGATGAATGCGGACGATGCGGCGAACATGAACATGATCTCATTTGGAAATGATTAAATGCGAGGATCGTGTCATTTAATGGAAGAATAATATTAGGCCTTTATTTGGCAATATTTTAAATATGGAGGGTGATTTAATCCTTTTGACTAATACCTAATTAGTGTGAGTATTATTATAAATAACGGAGGAGAGAAGAATGGGAGGGTATGTTAAATATGATGAAAAAGATTCCTTCTAGGAGCAAACCCTAGTTCTTGGAGATTTAGGCTTTAGTCTCGAAGTAAAGCTAGTAGAGAGGCCACCTCTCCTAAAGAGGCCACATATCCCTTGTATCCCCCTTTCAATAAATAAAAATTCCATCTTTCACATATTTCCATTATAAAAATCCTTCTTTTCTCGCATCTCTTGGCGAAGATCGTATCAGAGTTCTAAATCTTGCTTACTATGGTATGAATAGACGAAATAAATATTTACTAAATCGTATTAATAACTTCAAAGTATAATAAGGTTCCAAGGAAATATCAAGAAGAAAATCAAACCCTTAAAAATCATCAATTTTCACAAGGTTCGGGTAGGTGTCAACATTTCCAAGTTACGTTGATACTACCAAAATCACAATAATATGCTAGACTGTTATCCATCAAATGGCTGAAAAGAACTGGACGTTTTCTTGCAAAGTAAAAAAAAGGAAGGAAGGAAGAAAAAGGTAGGTTACATATTAAGTTTTATATGTTCACATGTGAACTGATGTAAGATACAAGGAAAATCCAAATCTATAGTCAGTAACCTGACAGGATCAAAACTTAAGCTTTGGATTCAAATGAAGCCAAAAGGTTCACATGTCGTGAATTGCTAGCTAATTTAACCATTAACATAACCTCTACTAGAGTTCATCTTTACTATCCTCAAGTGCACTTTTTTCAACTCAGGTACCACGGATAACTCCAATGCTTTTATTAAAGTTTCAATTTTGTTAAGGTAGTCCGAGAACCAAGCTTTTATTAGAAATGAATTATAGCGTATGAATAGGATCAGGGAGAGTACCCAGATTCATGCTTTCATGATGGAGTAGCCAGCAGTGTTATAAAAGGCGGTTTCATTATACGCGCGTTCTATGAGCGCATAGCGCATAAGCGGATTATGCGGCCGATTATGCGGTTTACGCGGTTTACGCGAAAATGAATAATTTAATATATAAATAAGCAATACGTTTATGTGTTTGTATATTAAATTAAAAAAGATAAGAATTATAGGAATAAGGAAAAAATCATATTAGCTTTTAAAATATGGATTAATTCATACTAAAACATCAGCGTCATTATGACGATCAATACATAAAATAACTAAAATCTAACGTCAAAAGCAATCTACACACTTTAGTTTTACGTCCAAATCAAAAGCATGTCAAACATAAGTATTTTAAAATTAAAAAATTGATTTTTATGTTTAACGGGTCGTGTTTCTTAACGGGTTGGGATTTTTTAGTTGCCGATTATGCGCCCGCATATTCGCATATGCGGTCGCATAACATTTATGCAGTCGATTATGCTGCCGACCGCATAATTCGACCGCATATCTTAATTCTCATGCGGTCAAAGGCCGCATCTTTATATGCGGCCGCATATGCGGCCGCATATAACTTGTTTTAGAACACTGGTAGCCAGTATAAAGTCTGAACCAAATTTAGAAGATGTAGAGATCCATTGGATGCAATGAAGATGTTTTATGAGAGTTTATTAGAGTTTGTTATCTTTACCATCTCGTTATTCTTTCTTTCTCAGGGCATTCCTTTATGACATTTAACTAACCTATCTCCTCTGCTCTCCATCATCTGCAGAGACTTCTGATTGCCAGATTCCCAGCCCCAACCTTGCCCCTTCTCCCACCAAGCAACAGCCCAAAAAAGGAAACAACACAACCAAAAAATGAAACAACAATAACAACAAAACCACAAATAACAACAAAACCACATATATCGATATCTCCAGCAGAACAAAACATGAAAGTCTATTAAATCAGCAGCATAGCTTTCATTTCATTCCTGATGTCTGCAGTTTCACCATGCTATAGTGGAGACACTGAGATAGACATTTAAACATTTCCCATCTTATTTCTTTTTATGCACTGTCATCACACTTAAACCCCAAATTCCTGCTGGCAACTTTAAGCCCCAAATCACTTTCTTGTGCAAGTTATAAGCTACATTGTTCCATCATTTCAATTTCTATGTGCTAAAAAGCAAGGTTTGAACTCGCTTTCGGTTTCGGCTGTTGGAAAGTTTTTAGGTTTCGATGGGTTGCGTCCATTTCATATGTTTCGTTTTGAGTTTTGGTTTCGGATTTATATGTATTTATATGTATATATTTCTATAACAATATATTTATAATAAATATGTTTAAAATTTTAATGAATTTTAAGGAATTGTACAATATAATTTTTAGATATTCAATAAAATTTTAGAGTTTACCATTATTAAACTTTTGATAAATATTTTTATGTATATGGTTCAAATATGTTTGTATATTTAAACTCATACACATATATTATTGCCGAAACCATTTGGTTTCGACCGAAACCAATCGAAACATCTTGTGCCGTGGTCAGCTAATCGAGTGAATTCCTTTTCAACCAGGTCTGCAGGTAAATATCTTTCCGAGCACTTTCTCATTCATTTGCCTATCGCCGGTTCCCATCCTTTCATTCCAAAGCGGAGCTTGTTTGCCAACCAAGCAAAACCGACCAATACCGAGTTTCAGCAGCAATTTCATCTCGTCCACTTTTCGAAACCGAAACAAATCAACTAAAACCAAGTAGATTCAACCGAAATCTCATTCCTTGCTAGAAAGGTCTTAAAGAAATTAAAACAGATGCAACACAAAAGAAAAAATTTATACACATTAATTAGATTGTATGCTAAAAAGATGTGAACTCTGGACTTAATCACAATCAAGTCACAAACATTTGTTGTGTGATTAAAAATATGCATCCCCTCAAGTGGAGGAGGACAACGATGTAATCTTGACATGACATTGTTGATTGTACTCTAATCAAAATGTTGCTTTTGCCAACATCAAGCTCAAAGATGCTTACCAAACAACACCAATCTCAAAAGTAACTGGAACTATAATTCAACGTTCAAAGCTACACTGTAAAATTGGCAAGGAAGCGTAACTGCAGGCTAAGAAAGAGGTAATCATGTTAACTAGAGAGGGAGAAAGAAGGATACTTGCTTTGAAAACAATAAGTCAGTCGTATACCAGAGACTTGTTGCGTAAACAGTACAGAGCACACCTCCCAACACTAGAATAGTGCAATTTCACACTTAATGATAGATTGACTTCCATTAGGATATCTCTAATTCCAGTGCGATCTTCACATTATGTCAAGGCGCCTTCAGCTACCATTAGGATTTTTAATTCTTGTATAGGATAATTATATTTTAATTTCTTCTGGTAGGCATCAACAACATTGCACTCAGAACAGACTACCATGCTTCTACATAGTAGTTACTTGTAAGTAAACAACCATGTTCCTAAAACATTGTTACTTGTTAAACATGTCCCATTTTCTCAGAAAAAGGACCACGAAATGAAATAGATTTTCAGAATAAGACGGCATACATAATCTTGGCGGTCTTTCCATAGAATGACTTTACGATGTGCCAAGTCAAATAAATACAAAACGTACTATCTCTGACTCACAAAATAGCCCTTGTAATACTGCACTGGCATTACCGTGAAGATACCGAGAAAGCCAGTACCACCATTCCAAACTCTATTTCTTAAAATTTGATCATCGTATCCAACACACAGTCTACTAAAGTAGTTCCCTCAATTCTCGCATCAACCAGTATAAACTAACAATTAGCCATCCTTACTAATTTTGTATGCCATCATTGTGAATTAAGATAATTAATAAAGCATGCAAAACATAGTATACCACAAACACATGCATATCAAATCACGAGTGACATACAGAAATTCTATGTGATCACTAATAATTGACCAAACGAATACCATTTGACGCTGCAGTTTGGGTTTGACTGTATCATATAGCATAGTCACCGTCCAACACCCCTATCTGAGCTTCAATGGCCATACAAAAACATGCGCACCAACATCATCATCATCCAAATGTCTCAAAACCTCCATTATTTCTTTCCTGGCCATCTCACACATCACATTGAAGGACACGCACAAATAATGCAGACGTCACAAACCTATTCATAGTACAAACTTTACAATGACAACCTAACCAATTCTTTCACAGATGCATGAATCATTTAACTTTGCTAATGACAGAATCTTCTCAACAACAAATAATAAGCAGCTGACAAGCTACATTATCAAAACCTTAAAAAGTTTTTCTTTTTCTTTTTCTTTTTCTTTTTCATCCCCTCGACTGAAAGATCCGTTCTATTAATGAATCCAGCTTTGCATACTTCCGCCAACTTCCTCGCATGTAAAGCCCACTCTTAATCACTCAAATCCAAGTCCAAAACAAGCCCACAAATGAACTTCTACATTGTTTTCAAAACAGGGGAAAGAAAAAACGGGGATCAAAATTCAATGGATCATAGAAACATTTGCCGCTACAGCTGAATTTTAAACACATCCACAAGTAAAGGTTATAAAAACCTTAGAAAGTTGCATGGACAAGTCACAAATTCGTTAATTACTCGTCAGACAGTAAACAAGTCATCAACTTCCCTACAAATTTCTACACATCCATCCGATACAAATGTTCCCTAGTTAGTAACTTCAATTTTAATCAACAAAGCTACCATGCTTCTCTCGAAAGCCTAAGCTTATGCTTACCTGATTTCCTCTCTATGCTCCACTTAAATTTTGTGCCCAAACTAAGTTCAACTTTCAATTTTCTACAAAGAAATAACACATGAAGTAAGATAGACCAGCAATTGCGGACCGAAAAGGTTCAATTTGCCCTATAAAATTCAACTCCAACAACCAATATCCAACCCTGCAACAAAATTTAATACACAAATATACAAATCCGCCACACAGAATAGCAGTCTCATGCGCACACACAGAAAAAGATTCATCCTTTTTCAATAAATTCCAAGTGTAACGACCATTACCTGACACTGCAACTGAGTCTTGACCACATCAAGTGGTGTGGTAACCGCCGCTGCGAGTGCCCCAGCTGCCGCCCCTGCTGTGGCATGCACCACCAGCCTCTCCTCATCCGTAATCTCCTCCGACGAAATCTCCATCAATCCCCTCTTGGTCGCCTCGTAAGTTGAGAAATGCACCGCTGTGAACGGCGCGTTCATAACCACCGTTGTCCGGTAACTCCTATACAACGCCCCCAATCCATCCTCTTTCAAAACCCTCCTCACGCAATCCATCACTCCCTTGTACGGACTGCTCTGCAGCTGCAATCTCTGCTTCACTGTATCCATCGGAGTGAAGACCGCGTCGCTGCTGACTGTAGCGAGCACGCCGGAGAAGGCATGGATGACGGGGTTGAGACTATGATTAGGGTTTCGCTCGGAGAGGAACTTCTTGGAGAACTCGTAGACGGAGAAGTAGACGGCGTGGGCGGGGGCAGCGCCGATGACCATGGCCGAGATCCCGCGGTAGAGGGAGAGAGGGGAGGGAAGGGATCTGAGGGTCTGACGGATGGTTAACGGCGGGTGGCAGGGGCGAGAGTGGGCCTGGATTAGGGTTTTGAGGGTGTCCACGGGGAACATGGCGGTGTGCTCGACGACCCCGGCGACGCTCCCAGCGGCCATGAACTGGTAGAAGTGGAGGCCGTCGTGGGGCGGGGAAGGCGGGAGGGAGAGCTCGAGGAGGTCCGGCGGGTGGAACTTGGGGGAGGCGTCTGCGGCCATGGCCGTCGGTGACGACAGATGTAGGATCAGAGTTATGGTTTTGGGAGCGTTCCCGGTTGATTGAACGTTGGAGCGGAGACGACGATGCAAAAGAACAACTGCCGCTTTTGAGCAACAAAGTTGGAAGAGAACGAAATAGATTTGTGCAGAAATTCGACATCGGCAGGTGGTTCGGGTTTGGATTTGTGCAGACTATTCCAGATCCGAACAGAATTGGGCTTGCATTAATGCATGGCATTGGGATCCATGAACTGGATTAACCCATATTTGTGTTGGACCGTTTGATAGACCAATGCAAGTATGACCGTCGGATGAGTGAAATTGTCTCAATGTTCGCATGAGCTTAATTATTCAAGTTAACAAAGAATGAGATAGGAAGATACAAATTAATGTTATGCATCTTCATCTGGGAGAGGAACCATCGCCTTTTTATTTATAGCATATAGAAGAGCGTATACAGATAAGATACAATAGATACGGTCTTATCTATAAGATAAGTCGTGATCCCAGCCGACTAACCAACTCGGTATTATCCCTTCACAACGCTCCCTATTATACAGCCATAGGTGTGTGTTGGGTTTTGATGGACCATAGGGCACTTACTGTGCCCGTCCTAAGTCGAACGGACCACAGAATGAAAAATGAACGCAGCAGAAAAGAAGATATTCGCTAAACAATTAGCGAAGCCCTACGGAAAATCAAGACCCTTAGCCAGGATCTACGCCAACTTGAGGTGGATTTGACTACCCCAAGAAGGATCTATGCTACTGCGGCATAATTAAAATAAAGCTTCTAAATTACATAACCGGAACATTGCCTTGGTACAGGCAAGGTGTACCGAACCGTCTTCCGAGCCGCTCCCCGTCCCACGCCGAACCGCTCCTCAAACCGCTCCGCGTCCCGAGGCAAGCAATCCCCTTGTCGCCGAGCTAACCACGCGCCGAAGAAAGTTTCACCTGAGTGTGAACCTTCTCCAAGACTCCGGATCAGATCCGGACCCCTTCGTGACTTTGCTAGAGTCATTCAAGAGCAAGGCAGAAATTTAGAAATAAAAGAAAATATTTATTTTAAACTTAGATCCGAGCGTGCTCCACCTTTTGGGATCCGCTCAGATCTAGAGCTTGGGACAAGTTTAGAGGAAGGGGCAAGCCCCTATTTATATAGACAGCTGACCACTTCCCTTTACTCCACTTCCGATGCGGGACTAAAGTTTGGAGTTAAATAATTCAAGTTAGTTTGCCTTTCATAAAGGCCAAACTTCCATGAATTTTAACTCCCGCACAGTTAAGCTTCACATTTGATACAACCTATCAAATTGAAGGGCGCTGAACGGTGAACGCGTATGAAAAAACGGCGAGTCAATCGGAGTCCTTTTGACCCCTCAATTGATCGTCCAAAGATCTGCCCAAAACTATCTTTCGTCCAAAAACAGCCGTCAAAAAACTGCACACTGCCTAGGGTTTCTGCACCCAGATGTGGGACCCACCGAGTGGGCCCCACTGCACAAGTCAGGCAGACTGGGCGCCTGGCGCCCAGGCCTGGGCCTGGCGCCTGTGCCTGGGCCCGCGCCCAGGCCCAGGGCGGGGGCCCAGGGCGCCTCGGCCAGACGCCCAGGTCTGGCCAGGCGCCCGGGTCTGGCTCGGGTCTGACTTGGGCAGACTCATTTGTGCTGTATTGACATTTTTGGGCATAACTTGTGCATTTGGCGTCCGATTTGGACGCCGTTCCAATCTGTGTTTAGAGCGGGACATTCCTGTCGTCCAGGTATCCTTTTCAAACGCGTTTATTATATTAAATACAGTCTTAAACAATTTAAGACACATTAAACACCCCCTATCTAAGCTTAAAATATCATTTGCATCGCATACAAATGATCTGAGGGCATGCATCCCTCTACATCTCCCACTTTCACTCAGGATCATTTATCTCGAATGCAGGAGCTAACTGCAAACTCTTTGTGGTTTTTTATCCCTTGCATCAAATGCATATTCTCATTAATGTTTCTACATATTACTAGACGAAGGTCGCACTCTGTGTGAGACCCTACAGCCTGACCCTACTATAGGTGGGGCTCGAAGCCCCAGACGACAGTGACCACGAGCAGCAGTTGCCGACCTTGTTTCAGTATCATACTTATGTGGTTAACTCATCGACATGAGTATTGTCGAGACCACACTGATTGTGTCTGTGATGAATTCTGTAGTTATAGTTTCTTCGTCTAAACTTTGTCTTTTAATTCAAGCCTAGGGTACGGTCAACCTGTCCCCCAATAGCTCAAATTCGGTCAGTCTCCATCGATCTTTAGTCAAATAATGTTGGACTTCTTCCAACATACGCTGGCCAGAGTTTTTACTAAAGACCGAATTAATTCTACGACACTAACTCCCATTGACCGGGAGAGACGGATCCTCTATTTGTTATTACTCTTCTCGTACGCTGCAAATGTCACCCAACCAACGACCTTACGACAGGCCTTGACTCGAAGGTAGGTCAGTAATCTAAGTCACATCGTTCACATACAGGTTCGTACAATGACCTCAAGTCATAAGACCAACTTGCATATCATCACTAAGAGTTATCATTGACAGATTGGTCAATCAAAACCATATGACAACTCCTTTTGGGTCGTTCAGTGAACTCATTCTTCAATGAGCACATGTGTCTCGTCTTCGACTTCGCCAAGTCAAACGATCATGAGATCATTGTCACCGCTATACAGTGAAGACTAAGTCACAATGGTCTATCCGATGTTTCGATATCCTTTTCTCGAAACATCTACGACCACGAACCCTTTTAGACTTATGCTACAGACGGTCACAAGTATTTCTCCATGATCGAGATACTCATCTCGATACATATTTGACCTTGCATTAAGTCTCATGACTATACCTAGGTAAATATTTAATGAAAACTATATTATGATTAACTTAGATAAATTTATACCAAACAGCTTATTGTTATTGCGAACAAGATGTTTGTACAATTACACATAGATAATTGCCTCGAGTGCATGTTTATCTCGCAACATCTTCCACTTGCACTTAGGCACAATTATCCCGGTATCTCATATCGTTTTTACACATAAGTCTTTCTAGATTTCATGTGGTAGAGCCTTCGTGAGTGGATCTACTAAAATCGTATAAACTTTAAGGGGTTTCTATGTTCATATTGGACCAACCATTTGAATTTCATGCAAATAATTCCGTTGGTCCTACGGAATCCATTTAATTATCATGGATCTCATCCAGCTCATCGTACATTACGATAATACTTTAAATATAGTTACTGGTCATTTTAGATGGTTCATATTCAAAAGTGTCAAACTCTTTTGACCACTTTGTCAAAAAATATGTCCCGGCCCCTTGATGCCTCACATGTATTTTTTTCGCTTACACTGACCTTGAAAACTCTCTGGCTAATTCATACAAGTTCGGTCTTCTGAATCATATTTAGAAAATGAACTACAAATGAATGCTCTAGTTTTCATGGTTATCATGAGCGTTTACATCGAGTTCAGTCCGAGTAGATTGTACGCATCTGCAGCCGAGACGGTTTCATTATAATCCGTTTATCGGAATTAGGATGAAAACGTTCTCAACCAACGTAATTGTACTTCACTATTTTCTATTCTGCACCAATCTTCTAACTTGAAGATTTACTTGCAGACATTAAGAAACAATTTCTTTTGGGCACGTAAACTAAAGTCCATACTTTATTTACATGCACAGACCAATTGCATCAAGTTGTTAATCAGAGTCTCTACTCTGAATTTCATCCTGAAAGTTATCTTAGACCATCATCGACTATGATGTCTAACTCGACTCTTCGTCTCACGAGACTCGAGTAATCCTTTAACTTCCTAACGATTGATTTAATGAATATCTTACTGATAAGGTCCTCATAGAACCTTATCAAAACCTAGGCATTTCTATCGGGGACTTAACCCAGAGGGAGGATTGTAACTCAGTCACTTTGCCATGAGTCGCACTATGTCTAACAAAGTGTGATTCATGCTCTCTAACACATCCAATATGTTAAGATACTTGACCTGAGAGAAAGTCATATTTTCTTTTATCTATGCAAAATTTATATAGCTAAGTATTTGACTTTTCGATCTAATCGAATCATTTCAAATACTTCTGTCATTTTGTTCTCTATTTTATCAGACTTGTGTTTCATCAAGAACACGTGTCATAATAATAATAAGAACGACTTATCCTGGCTAACTTAGCTTGCCCCGCCCCGTCTGCGGGCCGGGGCGGGTCGGGTCTCGGGCCGGGGCGGGTCGGGTACTTGGGTCCGGGTACATCAGCATGTACAAGACTGTGAGTTCAACAACTCATTCTCCCATTGTCTTACAGCAGAAGTTTCGGCCATCATACCTTTGAGAATAAGGTTCACAAGTGTCCGTAGACTTCATAATACGAGAGGTCAGACCCCTTTTTATGTGACTTGTGAAGCTTAGTCTCTTTGGTACGGCCTAGTCTATTTTTCCATATAAGTTTATTACTATCTTGTGTATTCATATATTAACATTTAATATACTATAGTTATTACAAATTACTAACACAAAACATTGCTTCAGAAGCAAGGTGGCGACATTCGGCAAAAATATGTTAGTCGTCGTTTGTGTAACAATTATTATGAAATCGTGACATCAAATATGTCACATTTCAGTTCCTCATACTTATGCCTTTGCTAATGATAAATAAAAATATCTTTCTCAATTGACTTTCCTGAGTGCCTTCTTTCTTTTCTAAATCTCATTTAGATATTAAATGTCACAACAAAATTACTAGTTGTACAAACACCTAACGTGTCCAAACACTTGAGCTTTACAACCTTGAGTTGACTCAACAAGTTGCTTGACTCAAGATCTAATTTGGATACATGGTCTTGTACCGCTCATGCACTCATCTTCGAATCAAACAGTTTGATTGAAGTTTCGAACCTTGCGAATCAAAACCGTTTTCTATACAGCCTTGAGTTGACTCAACAAATTGTATGGAGAAACTTGCTTTTGAACATCAATATGTTCCAGCTGCCCCATATAAAGGCGAGTGACATGTAGCGTGCATTTATTTTGTTGGACTCAGAACTTACCGAAATCATATTCCTTAAGTCTGTCCTTAAGAAGGTCATTTTAATGTCAACGAGAATATAGTTTATTCTATCAATTAGAATTTAACTTGATATTCCATTAAATGGCCTTTTTGACCAGTTAACTTATTCTCTTAGAATATTATGTTTTTGATTCCATCGGTAAACATAGACTTATCCTAGTTTAGCATATGTTCAAGTTTTTAAATATTGATAGAATGGCTTTTATCTAACTATATCCTCCCACTATTTTAGCGATCATTTTAAGCCAATCAATGAACGATTTAATCAAAACTAAATAAATGGGAAAGAGATCCAACCACCCCGAGTCTTACAAACTTGAGTGTAGCTCAACAACTTGCTTGACTCTGCGATCGGCAGATGACTCTTCATCAATCATATCATATATGACTCTCTTATCGGTTTTTACCCCTAGCCATTTGTGATCATGAGTGTGCTCATCCAAATCACAATGACTAGCCTAGTCGGACCCTTGTTTTCTTGTCTAGCCTAACTAACGCCGGCGCTTGGTGTATTCACGACACGACGGTTTGGGTCAAGTCTAGACTACATCATTAGATTAACTTACGCCAACGTTCGGTGTATTCACGACACGACGGTTTGGGTCAAATCAAGATTACATCATATGTATTTAAGAAGTTGGTTTCTACAAGGTTGCCATGTCACAGCTTGAGTGTAGCTCAACAACTGGAACACGGGTCTTATAGTTGCTAACCCCTAAAATAAGGAGGGCTACGGCTAACCTTGAAAAAGATTATTAACATATTTGACTAGATATAATCCAGGGTGTCATATAATCATGATTCGCGTCATTGCGGTCCAGCGGAACACGGTCAGGGAATTGACTAAGCCAAGATCACTTATCCCTTAGACTAGCTAGGGTGATTTAATAAACTCAGCAAAGCACATTGACCGGATCATGGTCCATTGAATGAAGCTTGTCATTTTTATATGTGTGCCATAGACTAAAAGGCTTTTATTAACAACTAATAAATCCAATCAACTAGTTGAAATCTTAAAATTCAAAATTTTAGGATTTGTTAATAACTTTTATTAAATCCTTATCAATTATAAGGTTCAAACGTATAACGTGCTACCCTAATCATTATTAGGATTTTAACAAATTCAATTTATTAAAACATAGCATGTCATTTAAAATTTATCTTATAAATTTCAAGTAGGTTTTAATGGCTAACCTAAAAGGTTTCAACAATTATCACATAATGAAGCATGACCATTAAAACATAATCTAACTTTATCAACTATAAAATTAGAAAGCAATTATTAACCTAAATATTGTATAAAAGTTTTATAACTGTTTAACAATCATCACATAATTATTAAACATGCATCAACACTAGGGATGAGAATGGGCATGCCCAAAGCCCGATTGGGCTTTCATTTGGGCATGCCACATCATCATTCCTACTCACCCCTTCACCTAGAATTAGTGAATGGGTGAGTAGGAATGATGATGTGGCATGCCCAAATGAAAGCCCAATCGGGCTTTGGGCATGCCCATTCTCATCCCTAATCAACACATTAAAAATTTATCCTATAAATAATTAATGTGCAACTAAGATTTAACACTTAAATCAAAAAGATGATTTTAAAACTTAAGACAGTTTCATAAAAATTATCACATAATTTTATTTCATAAACTATCTTTTAAAATCATCATTAAAATTTCCATGTTTCTAAAAATAATTTTATCGCATAAAAGAATTTTAAAAAATATCTGAAATGAAAAACGGTTTCATTTTTAACAATATCGCATAAAGTTAAAAATTTAGCAAGCATTTAAAAGCATTCATCATTTTAAAAATGTCGCAGTCCTAGATCATCATGCGGTGCCGACAGCCCCCCGCTGCAGGCGCGCGGTGCCGGCAGTCCCCCGCGCTTGGGGGGGAGGGGGGCTCGGCACCCGGGCGCGGCCGCCCCCCCTTTGGGGAGGGGGGGCGCTCTTGGGGCGCGGCCGCCCCCCCTTTGGGGAGGGGGGGCGCTCTTGGGGCGCGGCCGCCCCCCTTTGGGGAGGGGGGTAGCAACACGCGGATGAGGGGGAGGCCGGCGACAAGGCCGCCGGCGAGGGTAAGAGTTTTTAGCAAAAAAAATTATTACCCAAATAATTTTCAGATATAACCATGTTAAAAACATGATTTTGTGGCGATTAGCCCAGATTCCACTAAGATCTTGCGAGATCTATGGAGGAAACGATCATACGTATGATAAAAGCTGCATTTTTACCGGGATTTACCTCTATATCCGTCCTCCGGATATAACGACGGTTGAACGAAGCCTACGCGGATGACGACGCTCGTTTGAGAAAGTTTTGCACCGCGCGCGTGGATCTCCCGTCTCCATTCGCCTTCGCAACGATCGAAATTTTGTGGAAAAATGTAACGACCCGCTCCCGGGGGCACGTTACTTATTTGATATTTGCGCAGGTCCTGCAGGTTACCAGTGAAACCAAAATAGCCACGATGCAGGGATGTACAAAAATACTCAAATAATGTCCAATTATTACAATCCATACTATACAAGATGCCCCAACAAATATACATGAAAGAAGAAAAGTACATAAGTGAAAATAAATCTGGAAGCTGCGGTCGAATTCTGGCGCTATTAGCTTAAGAGCATCTATCTCCATATGTACGTCGTCTGCGGTGCCACGGAGATGGAACCGTAGGTAAGTCACAACAATTCTAAATATAGAAAAGAAGCAGTGCACAAGTATGACAAAAGTAACTACGTACAAGTAGACCAGAGTGAAAAGTAAAGTACTGAGCAACAACTGTACACGACTGAGTAGTAAAAGTAAACAGAACTGAAAGGAGAGGGCAGCTGTACTGTGGTAGAGCATGTGTAAAGCAGGCTAAGCAAGAAACATGCTACTGCTGTAGCTAACGGTAAGTAAAGTATTGTGACTGCACAAGTGTAGTAAGTAACGTGCATGGAACGTGTAAGGTAAATGTGACTGTGGTGCGTAAGGTAAAAGTGACTGTGCAAAAGTAACTACACTACGTGACTCAAGTCGGAGAGTACAATATGTGACCATCAAGTCCATCTCTTGCCTGGGCGCGACCCAGACGAATGCCGAAACACAGGCACGATACATGTATTTTTCCGAAACACAGGCAGCGGGACGGTATGCCGAAACACAGGCAGCGGGACGGGAAGATTGAACTCCAGTCACTCACATACTCTCTCAAACTATGAGTTACCCCAAAAAACCCAGTGAAGTGTCAAGTGTTCTATGTACATGTTTTATACGGGATGTTCCACAAGATGTTTCATGAGATGTTCCACCAGATATTCCACAAGATATTCCATAACAAGTTTCACAAGATGTTCCATACGGTGTATCACATGTTAATCAACCCAAGTCCACTGGTTGACTTTCTTATTGAAAACCAGAGGGTGGAAACTCATTCCAAAGCTGACTGTGCCAAAGCGATCTGAGGATAAAGTCCAACAACAGTAATACTGATTCCATGCTTCGAGCATGTAGAAGTATTGTTTAGCACACAATTTACCCAAGTTGATGGTTGTGTGCTACAACCATCAAAGTTGAAAGTTGGCAAAGTAATCTGTAGTTGATTACTTTCCTATTAGATTAGGTTTCTAGTTCGGTTCAAGTCAAGTAGCCGTTCGGAGGCTATAGTGGTGTCCTAAGTTCATACGGGTACACGTATCTAATTTTCTAGCATTAGAATTAGTCGTGACTTACGGAATTCGAGGCTGTCGTAGCAAGCCGGAACTGGATCTAGTGCTTCTACGAACGTTGGTGCACAAGAATTTGTACATGTAACACAAAAATATTTGGTTAAAGAATACACTCATTTCCTATTTAATAATTTGGCCGTTTTTGATTTTTAAACTGATTGAAACGTTGTCGAAAAGTGTTCTAAATTTTTCTATAGGCTAGATATGTTGAAAATAATTTTACTGCAGGAGGAAATATTTTTCTGAAGCTTATTGTAATTTTTATAATTTTTAAAAGCTCAAAATAGATTTAAAACCAATTTTTTTAATTAAGTACGCAATTATTCAATAATTTCTCCTGGATGCAATCTGTATTGGAAAGTCGAAAATAAGCTGTCAAAATGACCGTCTCGAAGAGTACTTTAACATATATTTTTCTCACAAATTAGTGTACGTAAAAATATCAAGTTACGGACTTTTGAACGAAAATCACGTATTTAACTTTTAGGCTTAAAAATATATTACGGAAAAACTAGGCGTCAGATTGAGATGAAACTAGCGCCATTGGGTCCAGAATGTCATTTCTGATTTTCTAGGGCTAGCCTTGTATTTGTCTGGTGCTTATATTATTAATTATCAATTATTTACTATTAAACCCAATTTATCTAATTACTAAAATACTTAATTACGGAAATAAGTTACGAATACGTATGTATACGGATCAGCACCACGTATTCACTCTCACCTTCGTTGCCCTGCTTTGCTTGCGCGCTGGCAGCGAGGATGGCGGCGAGTAGGGGCGGTGGGACGGTGGCGGAGGAGCGGGCGGGTGGTCGGCGACGGCTGCGGGCGGTGCTAGCGGCGGAGCGGCAGCGTCAGGCGGGGGTGGAGGCAGGCGGTGGCGAGAGGTGAGGACATCGGGGTGTAGCTGTCGGAGGGTGAAGGCGGCCGTGGGGCTCTCCGAGCGGCTGAGGCGGAGAGAGAGCGGCAGTCGGAGCATCGTGGTGGCGGATGTCCTGTGGGCGGTGGAGCATCGGTGGGACGCTGGGTGGCGGAGCTCTCGGGTGACGTCGGAAGGCGGGTGCAGCACCGGAGGACGGCGGAGCAGGGTGTGGACCAGGACAGCGGTGGAGAGGCGAACGGCGGCAGGAGCTCGAGTTCTTCGACTGTGGCGGGCTGTGTCGAGGCGAAGCGACGCCGTGGCTTCGAGCTGGTGGCGTTCCCGTGAGCTGGGCGGTGCAGGGTTGGCGCTGCGGCGGTGCGAGCAGAGGGAGTGGACGGGGTCGAACGGAAGGGCGCTCGGAGTGAAGCGTCGAGGTGCGGAGGGGCTCCGGGCTCGGGGTTCTTGCCTGAGGATTGATCGGAGTCAACGAGAGAACGGGGGGAGGAGGAGCAAGCTATCGGAGGCAACGGGAGCTCGGGGTCGAAGGCGAAGGTGAGGAGAGCGGCAACAGCAGCCGCACGTAGCGGAGGGCGTACGGCGGCACCATGGGCTCGGTGGAGCTCTGCAAGGTGGTCGGACGGTGGTGGCAGCTCGTCGGAGCTCCGGCTTACGGTGGTGTTGACGGCGAGAGCGTATGACGGCCGGAGGGCGGGGTTCGAGCACGGAGGATGTGGAGATGGGTTCGAGCCCTGCCATGGCGAAGCTGGGGCATTTGGTTGGTGATTGATCGGGCTGGATTTCGTACGAGATGGTGAAGCTGTGTGCAGGCTTGGTGAAAATGGGTTGCGGTTTGGGTTTAAATAGGATTTAGTGATTAGTGTTAGTCAAAAACAATTAATAAGATTAGGTAGGGATTAGGTAGATCTTTTGACTAAAACAAGAAAATCAACCAGTCTCCTTTTCACGTGTTAGTCATGTTTAGGGTAGTTTAATAGTTAATTATGTTAAGGTAATTAGTAATTAGCTAGGGTAATTAGTGGCGGTAGCAGTAAAAATTGTAACGAAATTACGATTTTGCCCTTACTAGTAAACGTGTTCGAAAAATTACGAAAACATACCCACGGGTTCGTATCATCGCGAGGATCACGAATACGAAGTCCGTTTCAGGGTTTGAGTTACGAAAATACTAGTTTTAGGCCAAAACGTTTAGGAAGCGGGTTTGCGGGTTCTCTATCGATTTGACTTCAGAAAATTACGAAATTAATGTGGAAAGCCCTAAATGATCATAGAATGTTATCGTAGAAGTTTGAAAACGTTTTGAAGATGTTTGTATAGAAAATACATTCATTAAGCCAAAACAGCAATATCTGAAAATGAATTTTTATCAGATCTTTTAGAGGTATTTGATGAAATCCGGTCTTACTAAAATACTTCGTAACTAGTCTGATACTTCAAAATATTTTTATAAGAAATTTTTGAAATCGTAAAACTCCTGACAAACTATTATAAAATAGTTTACAATTTGAAAATACGTGAATATTTATATTGATAAAATCCGGACCGTTACAAAAAAATATTGCAACGACCCTGTCCCCGGGATACCGGATAAGTACGATTCCGTATCAGGTATTCCCGAAGAGGCAAGTGTTACGTAGAAATAAAAGAATAGAGTAGGAAGAACACTGCAGGTACTACGCACGTGCTGGGAAGTACAAGTAAAACTCCGTCACAGATAAAAACACTGAGAAAATAACAAAAGTACAATATTCCATTTTATTGATACATGGATACATCTTATACATACACCAACATCTTCATATTCACAACTCTAAGTACAAAGGTCCACCCGAAAAGAAACACCAAAAAGTACAAGTCTCTCATCATACCCCTCATCACCCAATACTACAACTGATCACCAACTCCGAAGCTCCAGCCGCTATCTCCAACCTCCAACTCACATGACCTGAAAGTCAACGGGGACACGTCAACGCGTGACCCAGTAGAAACTCCTAACACTCTAGCAGAACCCAGTTTTAGAACTAGTCTGTCTATCTAGGGAGGGTAGTCTAACAAGTAAGGTTCATGATGCGTAAAAGTAATCACATTCCAACATGCGAACCTAGTTATGAGAACGTGCAAAAACATGCATATGAAACCATATTATGAAATGCAGCTATTGAAAGGAAGCGTAAGAACATGTTACCATGGGACAATAGCATTAAAGTAAACAAAAATAAGGAGACATGAGATAACAACATTTATAAATTAAAGACAACTACTATAAGTTGTTGATTCACATATTCGGAACCCGTGTAAACCGTAGAACGCTAAGGAGGCGGACTTCACCCAGGGTGGGTGAAAAAGTGGTACCACAACCAGCGACACGAGCACTGGAGGGGCCTCTCGTAACTCTCCGTACCCGAACGGAACAATGTATGGGAGTGAGACAAACTCAGTTTTTCTGTCGGACAAACGGAGCAAACCATCAATTACCGTCATGATGCATCACGAGTACACCAGCGGCCTCTCCAACCCTTTCAACTCGCCCTTCTGGGAGTGATACAGTGGGTGAGAATTCATATCATATGTCCGCTCCTTAACCCATAAAGTTTACCCATTTTCCCCCAAACCCGTGTCACCCTCCTTTAGGAGGACTGATACATTCCTCATTCTCACTCTCAGTTTTCAAGATATTACTTCGTTTGTCAACGAATCATCTAGCGGACTTGAATACCGCTTTAACCAACTTTTAACAATATCATCATCATCATCATCATCATCATCTCAATTGAAGAATTGCATGGAATAGCATCACAAACTCATCGTTATGAACATACTAATGTGAAAGCATAAACAAATTGAACTTAAATATTATTGACATAACGAATATTTCATGAACCATCTGCATAACTACATGTATCAAGAGCATGTCATTGAGAATATGATTAGCACAAACAAACTTAACTTCAAACAAAACTACACTATGTTATGTACTAAGCAAAATTAGCATATGAATATGTCAAAACTGTTACAGCAGAACGAATATCACTTTTAGCCTATCTACAGTCAGAATTGGTGTCTGATCCCTTCACGAAAGTTGTAGATATGGGTGTTTTCCTTTCACTGACCAATTTTCATAAGCTCAGTTGACATATGTGATTTATGGTGGATTTTCTCCTAACAGGTATAATTTCAGCATTCTGAACCAGAAACTGAGTTCAGTTCAAGTCTATTTTTCTACAAGTTACAGACAGAATTAATATCTAGAAAAATCACAGGTTGAATATCTTGAAGTCAGCTTTCCAACGGCATCAAGATCATAATATTTTATAAAGTGTGCATGGAGTTCTACTCGTTTTACTGAAAGGTGTCAAAACTGTCTAAAAACAGACCAGTTTTAGAAACTGAATTTTTACCCCAATTTTCAGTACGAATTTGCAAAACTTGTAAAAATGAAAGTTGTTAAGAACTTCAATATGAGAAACATATATTTTTTTCAGGCAATTCCATGTAGCCAATTAGGTGCAGCAAGCTACCAAAGTTTCGTCCAATTCTGTGTAAATTTCAGCATGCTAACTAAAATTAAAATCCTAATCCTAAAACTAAATTCTACTAGGAATGATAGGAACTCTACCTTAAAAAGTCCTCCAAAAATTTGTCTTGCCCTTCTTAATCCTTGATGACCCTAAGCTTTTCCCTCTTCAAGCTTCTTCTTCTTCTTCTAATAATTGAGTATGTCAATAGTTTTGGCCTAAAGTGGGGAGAAAGAGGAGAGATGAGAGAATGAAAACTTTTGGTTTTCTTTTCCTTTTTCCTTGTTGTTTTCTTTCTTTCCCTTTTTCTTATTTCCTAAATCCAAAAATCCAAGTATAAGCCATGTGTCCCATGACTTGTCAAAACATTGGCTTAGTGTTACATGAGGTGTCATCCTAGGATAATTAGGATTTAAGAAATAATAAATTATCATGAAAAAGGTAAAATGTCACTAATACCCTTCACCTACCCAAGAATACCATATATGTCCTAAACCCAACTTTACACAAAACACCTCCTTAATACTAATAATGACAATAATAAAACACATGCAATATGCACAATAATCTCTTTACTTAACATATTTACAAAACTACTCTATACATGCATACACTAAATATACTACACCATACATATTTATTCATATATACACAAACCAACATACACACCAAAACACTACACACATAAAATGCAACTATAAATATACAACTAGATTCCAAAGTAATACCAATAATCAACTATAATTATCATCCATCCAAACACACATACAAATTTAGCTAGGTATACACACAACCATACATACAAATAGTCATACATATAATAAATCACAATATTATATAATACATTTCAATACTACCTTCATACAATTATACATTACCATATACATCAATACATACAAGTATACACATTTGTACACTCAATTATTCAATATCTATATACACTACACACCAAGATACATCCAAATATTCATATAGCCATACATACATCTTAGTATGCATACACACCTATAAATACATACTTACTCTTAATTTATATACATAGTACACATGCATATAAGTAAAACATACGTACACATCACACACATGTACAAATATCACATATATGTACAGTAATACTCATATATTACTATCCATACTCATACAAGTACATCAATATACACAATATAGTAGTTCAATTATAGGGGTATTACAAATATTTAGAGGCTCGTGCTGATAACGTGTTATGAATCAACTACTGGGGGAGGAACCCCAGCCCTTTATTTATAGGTAGGATAAGAGAGTTATAAGATAAGATACACAGATATAAGCGTATCTTTAAGATAACCACAATCCTAACCAACTCTGGTTCATATCCATTCACAACACTTTTGGATTACTTATGCTTTGAGACTGTTGAAAATTTCATTTTTGCTACAATTTTGCAAAAATTAAAATAAAAAATATTATTTCCGAAAAAAAAAAGACCATCATGAGTTTAATTCCTGGATCCGTCACGCCATGCTTTTTCTAAACTAATAATTTTTGTAACAAACATTTGTAAGCCAAACCGAAAACCAAAATAAAATTTGATGGGCTAGAGTTCAAGCGGATCATAATTAGGACCTGTGTCCGACCCGTCTACGTCCATGTTCATTATTGAGAGAAAATTGGCTAAATGCCACCGGTCAAAGATGAGTTTTAATTTTTACCACTAAGTTTAAAAACTTGGCTAGAATAACACCCTAACGAAAAAAGAGACGAAAATACACCTTCGTTCCCAAACACTAAAACCCAACAAAATCAAATCTCCTTGCGAAAACAAGTGCAGCGGACGACGTTCTCCCTCCGGCGAGCGAATCCCAGCACCTCGCACCGCCTCGAACTCCACTCGACAGCCTCGACACCGCTCATCACCGCCATCCCACAACCCAACGCCGACAACACCCCGCATATACGTCTACGTCGACGCCGAACTCCGTCCACACCGCTTCGCCGTACTCCGACCACCCCGAATCTACGGAAACGCCTCACCGTACTCCGACAAAGCCCTATGAGCCAATTTGCGCCAATTTGCGCCAATTTGCGCCAATATACGCCAATATACGTCACGATACGTGACGTATATTGGCGTATATTGGCGTATATTGGCGCAAATTGGCGCAAATTGGCTCATAGGGCTTTGTCGGAGTACGGCGAGGCGTTTCCGTAGATGTGGAGTGGTCGGAGTACGGCGAAGCGTGGTGGTCGGAACCCAATGCCAACAACACCCCGCATATATGTCTACGTCGACGCCGAACTCCGATCACACCGCTTCGCCGTACTCCGACCACCCCACATCTACGGAAATGCCTCGCCGTACTCCGACAAAGCCCTATGAGCCAATTTGCGCCAATTTGCGCCAATATACGCCAATATACGTTACGTATCGTGACATATATTGGCGTATATTGGCGCAAATTGGCGCAAATTGGCTCATATGGCTTTGTCGGAGTACGACGAGGCGTTTCCGTAGATTCGGGGTGGTCGGAGTACGGCGAAGCGGTGTGGACGGAGTTCGGCGTCGACGTAGACGTATATGCGGTGTGTTGTCAGCGTTGGGTTGTGGGATGGCGGTGATGAGCGGTGTCGAGGCTGTCGAGGGGAGTTCGAGGCGGTGCGAGGTGCTGGGATTCGCTCGCCGGAGGGAGAACGTTGTCCGATGCACTTGTTTTCGCAAGGAGATTTGATTTTGTTGGGTTTTAGTGTTGGGGAACGAAGGGGTATTTTCGTCTCTTTTTTCGTTAGGGTGTTATTCTAGCCAA
Organism: Scilla litardierei; assembly: GCA_030789695.1. Classification (NCBI taxonomy): domain Eukaryota; kingdom Viridiplantae; phylum Streptophyta; class Magnoliopsida; order Asparagales; family Asparagaceae; genus Scilla; species Scilla litardierei. The sequence goes on along the minus strand of CM061137.1, from coordinate 136,050,123 downwards.
ATTTTTAAACTTAGTAGTAAAAATTAAAACACATCTTTGACCGGTGGCATTTAGCCAATTTTCTCCATTATTGACGCCAAACACCAACAGATTCGCCACAAATCAAATCGTTTCCCGCACGAACACACACAACAACCCATCCCGCGCCGCAAATTCTTTTCCGATTCCCTTTCGAATAACCCTAAAAACTATTTATTAATAAAAGTATCGCCTTTGTCTCCTCTCTGACTTCAATTGCCGGCCGCCACCGCCTCCCCCCGGCGACGCCGCACTTGAGGACCGCATTGACCTTCCGCACTGCGACCTTCAGCAGCCACTCATCGACAAACAGCGCCTCGCCGCCTCTCTCCACGACTGCCGCCTTCTCTCCGACTCCGCCGTCCAATCCCAGTCCGAGTCCGACGCCAAGGTCACATAACGCTACGAACGCTCGCTGCGGGCCGAGGAGGAGGAGGCGAGGAGAGCGGAGGGGCCGAGGGCTCAGCTGGCCGTGGTGAGATCGAACGTCGGGAAGCTTCTGAAGGATCGGGACGAGTTGGTGGAGAAAGCGGAGAAGCTGAGGGCCGAAGTGGCGAAGGCGAGGAGGGAGATGGGAAAGGTCGAAGTTGCGATACCGTCGCCGATCTCTGTTCAGAAGAAGCGGGCACTAGAAGCCCTAGAGCGAAGATTCGCATTCGACAAAGGCAAGATTCTTCAACAAGAGGAGCGCCAGAACAAGAGGAGCAAGATGAACCCTAAGGACGAACATGTCGCGTTAATATCAAATGGACAAAGAGATGATCATGCCTCTCTTCCCTCTACCGCAGCGACTAATCCATCCTTGCCATCGTCTTCAAAGAAAGGTGATGTTTTTTATTAAAAAAAATTGTAATGGCAAATTTGGAATGATAAGATTCTGACTTTGAAGATGAAATGATATTTTTCTGTATTTACCATTGTGCGAAGCTGTCTTTTGATTTGAAGATCTAGTTTTTCACGTTGCTTCTGTATATTTTGAAGCCCTATATAAATCTCGGTGCGTGGTATAAACAAGCTAATGTTGAAACTTTGGTAGGATTGAATTTTTAGTTCAGAATATGGTGAAAAATGAAAATTTTCGTAAACAATTACTTAAAGTGAAGGAGCAATTTGTTATATAAAATATGTACAGCAATAGCTATAAATTCCTGTTTATTCCCAGGTCTGATGTTGGTGCTGCTTCTATATTTATTTGAACTTACTGTCAATCTATATAATTGGGAACACTTAGGCTAAAGGCGGAAATTAACAATCCAATAAATGAGATGGATGTTTACTTAGGATTTGGATAGAGCTTGAAAAAGAAATAAAAAGAGTTGCATGGTATATTTTTTAAAAGGTGTGAAATCAGTTTATCTAAATTTTAGAGCAGAAAAGAAGACATGAGAAAAAAGGTGATCCAAGACAATTGCAGTGTCATATATGAATATCAAGTTTATTGGACTGCATGTAGCAGCAAAATGATAAAACTTGTGAATATACCATCAATAATTTACGATACTTCAAGGTTGTTACAATCTATCAGTCAGAGAAAGATTATTTGAAGTTTATATGTATTGGATTTTGATACTTCCATGTTCAAAATTGAAAACTTTTTATTACGGTACCTTTTTTCCCACAGGACATGTGGTGTTCTCTGGTAATGCTCCTAGAGTTGCAGGTAAATATCTTTCTTCACATACCTAGACGTTAGATAATATCTTTGTAAATAGACTCTAATCAGATCCTTTTGCCATGTAGCAGATGATGCTCATCCCGCATACTCTGAAATTTCAGAAAGCGTAGATGAAAATCTACTATGTCCTTCTGACAAGGTAAATTTTTCTCTCTTATTATCTAAGTATTACATTATTCACACGCAATAGAATATGCTACTGGAATTACGATATATTGGGCCCAAGGAAATGATGCATTGTAATTTATAATTTTATTACGTCTGTCCAATTAACCATTTTTAGTTTAGGTACATTGCATAATTGCCAAATTGTTCTTGCTGACACTTATCTTTTTGGTAAAACTATTTAACTGTTGTTGACATCGTTGTAGTTAAATATCATTGGTCATATTTCTATATGAGACATTGGGCATTTTTTAAATATATCTCATGTATTCAAGGCATCAATTCACTTTATTATCGTTGGCATAAAGTTTAATACAACAATTATGTACCATTATGCAGTCTTCAAGTAGAGGAGATGTTGTCAACAAGATTGTGTTTGATCTTCTTCAACATGGTGATAAGGGGCATAAGTATACAAAGGGCAGTATAGCCATGAAAATCGATAATTGGGTTCCTCTTGATAATTTTGTACCAAGAGATGGTTCTTTAATGGATGCTCGTGTAAAAGCTTTACAAAGCCACTCAAAGCGATCAAATAAGCATATGACCATGAGACAACACCGAAAGTGCGGATCTTTTGATTTGCCTAAGGAATTCCACAAGTAAGTTTTGAGTTTCATGTAAAATTGTTTTCTTTATCAATTAATTTTCTGAATCTTGTCAAGGGATCGTGAGATATGTGTAATTCTCAATACCAGTGGGGTTGTATCCTGAACTTGTCAAATACACACCAGGTTTTCTGGTGCTTTGAGTTTATGATTGATGTTTGTTTATAATGTCATCCCAACCATTGTTTAGCTAATATATAGAGGATTTTCCCCACTATAAAATTAGGGTGACACAACATATATGTGCATTTATGTCCAATACTACAAAAGTGTAAACATCTATTCACCTTAATACTATGTGTGCAGAATGCCATAGTCCCATTTGAGATCATTTTACTATTTCCAACCCTTTTTACTGAATCATTTCATATTGGAGTTGCATGCTGAAGGAGCTACTAAACAGTTTGGGCGAGATAAGACCATTGTGTCATTTTGTGGTGTAGAATAGGTTTTATTGGCTTAGTGTCAAAAGGAATGTAACACAAATGGTATATAACTGTAGAAGTTACCAAATAGCGGAAGGCAGGATGCATGCCACTGGGTTGCGTAACACAAATGGTATTATGCGGGACCTCAGCATGTATTTTGTTTTAAGACTTTCTTGCACATTTAGTAAGCATTGTCCTATTCTTGCTTTAATGGATACGTCGTTGAAGATGACACTTTGTTCCCAATTGTAAGAGAGCTAATTCATGGCATGTGGTCATTATGTTTATGCAAGCTAGTGCAATCACGTGGTCTACCTACTACCTAAAACTGTGATATCTTATAGGAATGTTAGCTTTATGAGCCACTTCTCAAGGATTATCTCAAAGAAAACTAATACAACACTCTGCATTTTCTAATGCTTACCATCCTCATATACCTGGACGATGTGAAGATGTTAATCAAAGCTTAGAGGGATCTGTTCAGATGTCTTGTAGGTGACCATATGTTGGGATCACAGTTTCTCATCTTACATGTACCAAAGTTTTTGCAAGTCTAGTGGGTTGAGGCCACTCCAGGATGTGACTGATTGCTGACCTAGGAAGCATATATGCTTACTTTGTATACCATCGCTATCTAGGTCTAGTGAATATCCAGTCTTTTGCAATTTTTGCATGATTTGCATTCAGAAATTCAGTGGATATTAGTTATTACGAACGTGATCTTGTTAGGAATAAAGTCATATGGTGCATATTGCATGCCAATGATGATGTACGTGTTGATGTGACTAAGGGAGATATTATACAAGTAGAATGGGCGGAAGAAGCTTTAGATCTATTATATTTAGGTTAGCACGACTACAACAGACATAAGCCATACCAGGGCAGAAATGAGGGTGTAGTCTACATTGATGGCCAATGAATACATATGAATGAGCATTTTCGCTACCTAGAATCAACTATCTACTAATATAATGCAAGCCCACGGGTGCTTTCGATTGGGCATTAATTTGGTTTCAACATAGTGGCACAATTCACAAACGTTCTCAATATTTTTTGAATTTTACTTTCAAAAATAGTGAAGTTGCATGCCTTAATTGACTCTTCAATTATATATATACATATACATATAAATACATATACATATATACATATAAATACACACACACATACTAGTCATAACCCGTGCCCGCGGGCACGGTTCATTTAAGATTTTTCTCGCGAAATCTGTTTCCCAAAAAATTATTTTCACAGCCAAAATTTAAAAGAACAACAAATTTGCGTAAAAATACAAAAAATGCAGTGGCACAAAAACTTTCATTGAAATTGGCAATATGATACGCTTATCACCTACGAGAGGAGGCGCAAGAAGACTTAGGAGTAATTGCTGGACGCACCGGCGATTTGGGGATAGAATTTATTTATGCACCATTAGTTGTTTTGTGTTGCTGTACGCACCACGCCTCATCATTATATAAGAGAGGGCGTGGGCTAGGGTTAGGGTATCGAATTAGTAGCCGTCTTTTGACATTCCTAGAGTTCTCCGAGGAGATCTAGAAGAGAGTTTAGGCTTTTCCCTTAGCAAAAGCTGGGAGAGGGGCCAACTCTCCCAAAATTGGCTACTTATCATTGTAACTCTATTTTCTATCTCAAATAAAAATCCCCAAATTCCACCCACAAACCCTAGTCAGCATCAATTTGGTATCAGAGCTCTGATCCAATGGCCGCAACAAGATCAACTATGACGAAATCTATGGAGGAGAGGTTAGATGCGGAGATCGCCGAAAGGAAGAAAGAAGCAGCGGAGATCATCAAGAAGATAGACACCACGCATCTGAAGATCGACACGACCGCGGCGGCACTCAGATCTGATTTGAAGGAGAATCTGGAGCACCACGAAAGGAAGCATCAAGAAGATAGACACCACGCATCTGAAGATCGACACGACCGCGGCGGCACTCAGATCTGATTTGAAGGAGAATCTGGAGCAAATGAAGGAGATGCTTACCAACTTCATGACTTAAAACATCACCGCGCCTCAGATCTCGCGTTCGAAGGAAGGAGCCACCTCAGATTTGAATCACCGATCAGATCTGAAGGGAAAAGGGAAAGCAACGATGATTCCGGATCATGAAGGGGTGATCTTGGAAGGAGTAGATCCGGATCTGGACTTCGACGACGACGAATGACAGGAGGACCTCTCAGAAACCCTAGGGGAGAGCTCCGAGGAAGACCCACCCCCCACATCGGCAACGGATGACGCGCGCGGCGAACCCCCTGGGGGTTGTCGACAGTCGGCGACCCCCCAGGGGGCTCGCCAGAGGCGGGCGAGCCCCCCATGGGGTCGCCGAGACTGGGTGACCCCGCAGGGTGGGTCGTGGGAGCAGGGCGACCCCGCCTGGGGGTCGCCGAAGGTGGGCGAGCCCCAGACGCGGCCGCCGAAGGCTGGCGACCCCCTGGCGGGGCCGCCAGAGGCGGGCGACCCCCCAGGGGGCCACCGAGAGGCTGCGGGCCCGCCAGGGCATGCGCGGGCCCCTGACGGGCCGCGCAGACTCCGAAGACCCCCCACACATCGCAGGGGGGAATACGGGACCCGTGAGAGGCGCACGCGGGGTGCGCGAGATCCAGAATACTACAAGGACGATGAGTAGGCCTCAGAAGGACGACAGAGAGCTGAGGTGCATGAACAGGAGTACGAGGACCACCTCCGCCACTATGAGGAGGCGTATGAGGAGGATGAGCGGTTCAGGAGGGAGGAGAGGAGATGTGAGCTGGAGAGAGGCCGATTTGGAGATCACCATCGCCAGCAGCGCGTGGATCGTTTTGACGGGAGGGATCCACGGGCGGATGACCGCATACGGAAGCTCCAGATGCCTGTATTCGAGGGTAGTGATGCCACGTGGTGGATTTACAAGGCGGAGAGGTATTTTGAGATGGCCAGGCTGACAGAGGAGGAGAGACTGAGGGCGGTTGCACTCTGTTTGGAAGGAGAGGCCCTGAATTGGTGGAGATGGAAGGAGCAGCAGAGACCTCTGAGGACCTGGGACGGGTTCAAGGAGGCACTATTACACCGATTCCGAGGCTCTCAGGCGGGGGGAGCTTATGAGCAGCTGCATGCCTTGAGGCAGATGTGGACTGTGCGAGACTACATTAAGCAGTATGAGGAGCTCACGAGTAGAGTGCGGGGGATGCCTGCAGAGTCTCTAGAAGGGTTTTTATGGATGGATTGAAGCCCACCATTAGGTCTGAGCTTCGCACTCTCAAACCGCGTGGACTGGCGGAGCAGATGGAGTTAGCGCTGACGGTCGAGGATAGGTTGGCGGACGAGCGCCGCGCCAGAGGGCGTTTGGATGATAGTTTCCACGACCACAGGCTGCCCCAGGGGGACAGTCAGGCGCTGCAGGGGGGGCACCGACAGGTGGAGGGAGACCCGGGGATGTGAGACCAGGAGGGCCATACAAGAGGATGACAGATGCGGAGATGCGGGAACGGAGAGCAAAGGGGTTATGCTTCAAGTGCGACGAGAAGTTTACCCCTGGGCACAGGTGCCGCAATCAGGCCTTGCAAGTGTACGAGGTGTACGCTGAGGACTTGGAGGAGGAGCAGGCAGGGGAGGAAGCGGCAGGGACCGAGGAGTACGGCGAACCTCTACTACTGGAGGCGGCCGAAGTCTCGCTTAGCTCCATTGCGGGGCTTACACGGGTGCACACCATGAAGCTGGCGGGTAGAATCCGAGACCTGGACGTGGTGATATTGATAGATAGTGGGGCCACCCACAATTTCGTATCCCCCAGGGTGATTGAGAGTCAGGGGATACCACTGACGGAGACGGAGGGCTTTGGAGTCATGCTCGGGACCGGTGTGGTCGAGCAGAGTAGGGGCATCTGTCGGGACTTGATGGTGTCCATACAGGGAGTGGTGATCACCGGCGACTTTCTGCCCTTGACCTTGGGCAACGTCGACCTGATTTTGGGGATGCAGTGGCTGCAATCGCTGGGGGAGACGAAGTTCAACTGGAGGCTACTGCGGATGGAGTTTCAGGTGGACGGCAGGAAGGTTGTACTTTTGGGAGATCCGAGTTTGTGTTGTTCGTCGGTGTCCTACAAGACTATGGCGAAGACACTCCAGGCTGAAGGAGGGGGGTTCTTGATTGAGCTACAGGGGTTGGCGACGGACGAGGCCACGGGGGAGACAGTAGTACCACTGGAGGTAGAGCAGCTATTACAGGGGGTTGATGGGGTATTCCGGCCACCTAGCGGTCTTCCATCGCCAAGGGACCATGAGCACGCTATTGTGCTTAGGGAGGGGGTGTCGCCCATTAGTGTGCGTCCATACCGATACCCCCAGATGCAGAAAGATGAGATCGAGAAGCTGGTACAGGAGATGCTGCAGGCAGGGGTTATCCGCCCTAGTGCTAGTCCTTTTTCTAGCCCAGTGCTTCTGGTTAAGAAAAAGGACGGCAGCTGGAGATTTTGTGTCGATTACCGGGCTCTCAACAAGGAAACTGTTCCCGACAAGTTTCCCATCCCGGTGATTGACGGGCTGCTAGACGAGTTGCACAGAGCGGTGGTTTTCTCGAAGATCGACCTGAAGTCGGGGTACCACCAGATTCGCATGAGGCAGGAAGATGTGCAGAAGACCGCCTTCAGAACTCACGAAGGCCACTACGAGTTCCTCGTCATGCCCTTTGGGCTGACGAACGCACCCACTACCTTCCAGTCACTGATGAATAGGGTCTTCCGACCCTACTTACGGAGGTTCGTCCTGGTCTTCTTCGATGATATCCTCGTCTACAGTTCATCATTACAGGATCATCTGGGCCATCTGGAGATAGTGCTGCGAGAGCTGGAGGATCATCAGCTATAGGCCAACTGGAAGAAGTGCCTCTTCGGACATGCGCAGGTGGAGTACATGGGGCACATCGTGTCGGCGGACGGGGTGTCAGCCGATCGATCGAAGATTTCACCCATGTTGGATTGGCCGCAGCCAAGGACATTACGGGCATTGCGGGGGTTTCTGGGTCTCACGGGGTATTATCGGCGATTTGTGAAGGGGTACGGCACCTTGGCGTGGCCCCTTACGGAACAGTTGAAGAAAGATAGTTTCTGCTGGGGAGAAGAGGCGACGAGGGCATTCCAGGCCCTCAAGGAGGCGATGACGACAGTACCAGTGCTAGCACTCCCAGATTTTGAGAAGAAGTTTGTGGTTGAGTCAGATGCATCGGGCTTCGGGTTGGGGGCCGTACTGATGCAGGAGCATCGGCCGATCGCTTACTTCAGCCAGGTTTTATCTCCCAGGGCCAGGCTGAAGTCTGTCTATGAGCGAGAGTTGATGGCAATCGTGCTGTCAATACAGAAGTGGAGACCCTACCTACTTGGGAGGGAGTTTGTGGTGCGGACAGACCAGCGGAGTCTGAAGTACCTCCTGGAGCAGCGCATGGTGGCAGAGGAGCACCAGAGGTGGTTGTCCAAGTTGAGTGGGTACAAGTTCGAGATCCATTACAAACCCGGCTCGGACAATAAGGCGGCAGATGCGCTTTCCCGACGAGATGAGGGGGTACAGGTGGTGGCTCTTTCTATTCCATTGATGTTGCGGAGCGACACCCTGCTAGCGGAGATCGAGGCAGATGAGGAGCTGCAGCGAATCCGGGAGGCGATCGCTGGGGGATCTACAGACTTCCCGGGCTACACATTAGAGGAGCGACTACTACTGTACCGGAGGAGGCTGGTGATTCCTCGGACTTCTAGTCACATTCCTACTCTCTTCCATGAGTTCCACAGCAGCGCCGTGGGGGCCACTCGGGAGGATACCAGACTTATCAGAGGATGGCTCGGGAGCTCTACTGGCTGGACATGAGGAAGGATATCACGAGGCTGGTCGTGGAGTGTGATATATGTCAGTGCCACAAATACCAGGCGACATCTCCAGCAGGTCTTCTACGGCCCTTGGAGTTACCGGAGAGGATATGGGAAGACATCTCGATGGATTTCGGGGAGGAGTTGCCACGATCGGAGTGCTTCACTACGATATTTGTTGTGGTTGACCGCCTCAGCAAATACGGCCATTTCATCCCATTATGCCATCCATTTACTGCAGCGTCAGTGGCAATTGCTTTTTTGAGGGAAGTGGTCAGGCTGCATGGGTACACTCGCTCGATTGTGTCAGACATGGATAAGGTGTTTCTGAGCATTTTTTGGAAGGAGATGTTCCGACTACATGGGACAACGCTAAGACTGAGCACGGCTTATCACCCACAGACGGACGGCCAGACGGAGGTGCTTAACCGCAGTGTGGAGACATACCTCCGGTGTTTTGCGTCAGAGACACCTAGGAAGTGGGCAGGGTGGTTGATGTGGGCTGAGTACTGGTACAACACCTCGTACCACTCAGCTGCGAGGATGACACCGTTTCAGATTGTGTATGGCCGAGATCCGCCCCATCTAGTGCATTACAGCAGGGGATCCACCCCGGTGTCAAGATTAGAGTAGCAGTTGGAGGATCGTGACCGGGTGTTAAAGGAATTGAAGCGTCACCCACTGCGAGCACAGCAAATCATGAAGAAGAAGGCCGATGCACATCGCAGGGAGGTGGAGTTCGCCGTGGGGGAGAGTGTCTATCTGAAGCTTCGACCCTACAGACAGCGTTCTATGGCACACCGACGCAATGAGAAGCTGGCAGCGAGGTATTATGGGCCTTACGAGGTTGAGGCCCGGATCGGCTAGGTGGCGTATCGACTGAAGCTACCTCCTACTACCAGGATCCATCCGGTTTTTCACGTCTCACAGCTACGCCGAGCTATTGGAGATCACGTGGCGTCGTCTACATTGCCCCCAACTCTCACGGTCGACATGGAGGTACTGTTGGCACCCGAGGAGGTTACAGGCATTCGCACAGGAGCATCGAGAGCACGGGAAGTTCTGATTCGTTGGTCGGGATTGCCGGAGTTTGAGGCAATGTGGGAGCTTTACGATCATATCTTGCAGTAGTATCCTGATTTCCACTTTGAGGACAAGGTGAAACTCCTGGGGGGAGTAGTGATACGCTTATCACCTACGAGAGGAGGCGCAAGAAGACTAAGGAGTAATTGCGGGACGCACCGGCGATTTGGGGATAGAATTTCTTTATGCATCATTAGTTGTTTTGTGTTGCTGTACGCACCACGCCTCATCATTATATAAGAGAGGGTGTGGGCTAGGGTTAGGGTATCGAATTAGTAGCCGTCTTTTGACATTCCTAGAGTTCTCCGAGGAGATCTAGAAGAGAGTTTAGGCTTTTCCCTTAGCAAAAGCTAGGAGAGGGGCCAACTCTCCCAAAATTGGCTACTTATCATTGTAACCCTATTTTCTATCTCAAATAAAAATCCCCAAATTCCACCCACAAACCCTAGTCCGCATCACAATACTGCATTTCATTGAAATTTTAACTTATCAAACTGTGAAAATAACAGCCAAATGTACACCAAAATCCAATTGGCAAAAAATCCAGGCAATATTTCATTCAAATTTTGTTTTCATTTTTGACATATCAAACTGTGAAAATCATATTTTGGTGTTGATTTGGTTTCATTCAAATTTAAACTGTGAAAATCCTTCATTGTTTCATTCACATCTGTAAAATCCCATTCAGTTTGTTGGTTTCATTCATATCTATTTAAACTGTGAAATCCTTCATTTGGTTTCAGTTTATTCACATATGTTTCATTTGGTTTCATTTCAGTTTATTCCAAATTCCAATGTACACCAAATTCAATTAACAGGTTGATTTGGTTTGATATTATTCTGGAATGGCAATTGGTTTGTAATATCCAGATTGGTTTGATACAAAACCAAATGGCCAAAGCTCTAATAATATTTTCAACTGTTAATTGTATGAAATGTGATATGGTTTGATATGAAATTTGCTTCTAATGAATGGCAATTGGTTTGATATGGAATGGCCTAAAATATCAAACTGTGAAAATCCATATCGTACTGGTTTTGATGAGTATATGGTTTTGATGAAAATCCATACTAACTGAGGTATATGTTAAGCATATCAAACTGGTTTTGATCAAATCTCTACATCTTTGAAAATCCATACTGCCTGGGGTACTTACTGCCATATCAAACTCTTAAATTTCATAATTTCATAATATCATCTCAAACTGGTTTTGATGAAAATCCATACTGCCTGGGGTATATGGTTTTGATGAGCTTTGGACATTTACTTCCAGAATTGCCAGTTTCATTCAAAATGTATATTTCATTCAAACTGTCAAACTTTGATTATCAAACCATATCAAACTTGAATGAAATATGATTTTCACAGTTTTTTTGTAGCATATCAATAGTGGAAATGAAATATGGTTTGATATTTCATTCAAGTTTGAAATGAAATTGATATGATTTTCACAATTTGAATGAAATATACAGTTTTTCAAGTATTGATATGCATTCAAAACTGTGAATATCAAACCAAAATATGAAATCATTCAAACTGTGAATATCAAAACCATATCAAACCAAAAAACACCCCCTAACAAATGCAATTTCAACATTAAAATTTTTTCGCAGCAACTTCAAGTCAATTGCCTTCATATTGTACATAAATATTTCCTCAACATTTGGACACCCTGACAAAAAATTCTGTGAATCAAACATTAAAGTTCAAAATTTTACATATTTCAAACAACCATTACAATCTCCATAGTCTCCGACAACAACACAAAATCAACAATCTCCTATATCATACTACTGTCTCAGTGATAAACACAATCAGCAACTTTAATGATAAACAACAATTACCTGTATCAATTGACATTGAAGGTATCAATTACATGAAGAAGTACATGTACGCAATGCAGTTTAACATAGAAATCATACAGTCCTTTGCCATAAGTATTTTAAGCACATAAATTGGTTTGTACAATAAAATATTTGCTCCAAAACATTCATGCAAAATTGTCTCATTGATGCACATTCCTCTAGTAAGTTGCACTTCCCAGAAACGTCTTCTTTAGCTTCTTGCCCTTTAGTTAAGATGGATGCAATAATAGGCTTTGGTGCAATGAACGTAAGGGCTCATATATAAGCTGTAAGCTTTAGCTCCTCCTACAAGCTCAGTCGGGAATCCCAAGTTCTTCCGCAAAATGCAAGCTCTAGCTCCTCAGGCTCAGTCTGGAATCCTGGAACCTATTTTAACATGATGATTGTGTTGTTCTCATGTGTTTCAAGATTTAGTTTGTATGATGCAATGTTTCCCTAATTCAGTATTCCCCATGATATGACTCCCAGGTTGTAATCGTCAAGCATTCCCAATGTTCTCAGCAGATCCAACGGTGCAAAAAGGACCACTAACAACACCCTACAAAAATAACAACGCAAACAATGCATCTGCTACTACTTCAAACCAAATGCAGGATTGTCAAAAAGAGCAACCCCCAAACAACCCGCCTCCAAACCCCTGCCAAAAAACCAAACAACAACAAAGCAAGGCAAAATATAACAATATAGAGACCAACCATAGCAAATGGCAACATGTAGACATGAATACCTCATGGATACCGTGATAATAAATAATCACTTCTTAGTATAATACCTCTCCCTGATATGTATTTGATACAACAACTATCAGGCCATGACAAAAGAAGTAACAAAATAGCTTGCACATGGGGAGAAAAATGCATCGTGAGGGAACCTTCATTCACCTTCATTTTACTGCATTAGGCAAAGAAAACCCAATAACATTATCTCTACATTCATACGACATCACTACATTCATACATCATCGGGAAAGAAAGTAGTGTTATCTGGAATATTATCACTACATTCATACATCACCACATTCACTACATTATCAGAAATGTTATTTGGAATGAGTTAAATTTGAGTGAAGTAGTGTTAACCCAATAACATTATCTCTACATTGATACATCACTACATTAACCCAATAACATTCATACTACATCACTACATCACTACCCCAGTTGATTCTCTAATAATATGTGTGAATGGGAAAGAAAGTAGTGATGTTGGAGGGAAGTTTGAAAATTAAAGTGCTCAGGAAATGTTAACATAGGATATTGGGATGGAAATGCTAATGTGCTCAGGGATGCTAATGTGCTCAGGAGATGCTAATGTGCTCAGGAAATGCTAATGTGCTCAGAATAATCCTGAACAAATGGTGATATTGTTGGAGAAGTGCCAATGAACTCAAGAAATGCTAATGTGCTCAGAATAATCCTGAACAAATGGTGATATTGTTGGAGAAATGCTAATGAGCACAGGATATGCTAATGAGCACTTTAATTTTGATTTTGAAAATTAGCATCAGGATCCTGTCAAAATTAGCATTTTAATGTTGGAGAACTAAATTAAAATTAGAATTAAAATCAAAATCAAAATTAAAATTAGCATAAAAAATCAGGATGCTGTCAAATTAAAATTAGCTAATTTAAAATCCTGATTACTGAATTAGCTAATGAGCACTTTAATTTTGTAAATCAAAGTTTAAAATTAAAATTCAGTATTATTTTGAAAATTAAAATCCTGATGCTCCTCCAAAATCAAAATTAAAATCCCGATGCTAATTTAAAATTAGCTAATGAGCACTTTAATTTTGATTTTGAAAATTAGCATTAGGATGCTGTCAAATTTGACTTCTGGGCACTTTAATTTCAGTAATGGTGATAACATTTCTGAGCACTTTCAAAATTAGCATCAGGATCCTGGCAAAAATGGTGGGTCAATTTTTGAGTTCAATTTCATCAAGCTCTCTCCTGTTCATTAAGCTCTCACCAATTTCATCAATTTCATCAAACGTGGTCATCAGAAATGTTATCAGAAATGTTTAGCATTTCCTCAATTTCATCAATCACATATATCGGTTATGTTATCGAAAGGTTAACATAACCCAATTTCATCAATTTCTGTCAATAATGTTATCAGACATGTTTTCATTTGCTCTCACCAATGAAAACACATCCTATTTTGAGCACAATAGCATCAAGATCCTGTCAAAAATGGTGGGTCAATTTTTGAGTTCAATTTCATCAAGCGCTCACCTGTTCATCAAGCTCTCATCAATTTCATCAATTTCATCAAAAGTTCATCAAGCTCAAAAGTTCACCTGTCAAAAGTTCTCAAAAATTGGTAATCTCAATTTTTTTGAGTTCAATTTCATCCGGTTCTCAAAAAATTTGAGTGCAATTTCATCAAGCTCTCAAAAATTGGTATTGTTACAGGCTTCACATGTCAAAAGTTCTCAAAAATTGTTGGGAATTCAAAAGTTCACCTGTCAAAAGTTCAACTGTCAAAAGTTCTCAAAAAAATTTGAGAGCTCAAAAGTTCATCCTGTACCAATTTTTGAGTTCAATTTCACCAAGCTCTCAATTTTTGACCCACATTTTTGAACTCAAAAAGTGATCACATTACTGAAATTTGATATTTTGATCACATTACTGAAAACAAAATGAAACGAATTGAATTAAAAAATTGAACTCAAAAGTTCATCCAGCACCAAATTGAACTCAAAAATTGATCACATTACTGAAATTAATTGTTGGGTTTTTAACCTGTGATAAACTTAAATTCACTTCAAATAAAATTGATCACAGTAATGTGATAAACAGGGTGATAAACTCCAAACTGTGATAATCTATTAGTCTAACCTGTGATAAATCAAATTCACTTCAAATTTTAAGTCAAATCAAATTCACTAATAGATTATCACTTCAAATTTGATTTTTCAGTGATCACAGTAAAGTGAATTTGATTTATCACTTCAAATTTGATTTATCACAGTAAAATGATCAATTTTAAGTCAAATTTGAAGTGAATTTTATTGGAAATTAATTCATCAAAAATTGATCACATTACTGAAATTAATAGTTTATCACATGTTAGTTTATCACATTACTGAATTTTGAGTGAATTCAAATTGCATGTCAAATTCACTCATTTGAATTAATTGTTGGGTTTTTTAGTCACGTTGACAGGTTAGAATTCCCAACACAACATCCCTCCAATAATTTAAGTATACTACCTTTAAGTATACTACATCTCAACACAACATCTCATGGTTAGAATTCCCAACACAACATCCCTCTAAAAATTATTGGGTATTCATGTACACATGCATTTAAGTATATCCAGTTTATGAGGGACATACTATATTACATGTTGGTTCATATTAGTAATGGTTTTGGATAACAAGACTATCTCTCAACTCATTCAATGATTAATTTGAAAAAGGTTCAGTTTTTAAATTTTTAGTATAACAGGACTATACATTTCAGGTTATACCAGCTTGAAATGATTAATTTGACATTCTATATTACATGTTGGTTCAGTTTTTAAATGATATTTGATAAATGACAAAATTAATTGAGTTGCATTTCTCTGCCAATTACATGTTGGTTCAACTCAGTTTTTAAATGATCTTTCAGGTTATACCAGTTTTCTATATTACTATATTAGAAAACTAAAAACTAAAAATAGGTTCAGTTTTTTAAATGATATTTTATATAAGACAAAATTAATGCCTGCATTTTGTTTAAACTTGGTCCAGTTTGATAGACAAAATGCCTGTAAAAATGAGAGAGGAGAAAGGTATTTTGTAGGACCTGTAGGCATTTAACATGGTTACAGGTCCAGTTTGATAAATTAATACCTTGGATATACTTGGATATGGTGTATTAATTTATCTGGATATCCAAGTATATCCAGATATCAAACTGGCATTTTGGTTACATGGTTACAGGTCCGGTTATCAAACTTGGTTAACATGCCTACATGAACAAATTAATACCTACAGGAACAAAAAATTATGGTTACATGGTTACAGGTCCTACTTGGATATACTTGGATATACTTGGATAAGTGCCTACAGGTCTTGCAATTGATACCTACAGGAACAAAATGCCAGTTTGATAACTGGACCTGTAGGCATGTTAAATTAATACCGACATGGTTAATACATGCATGTTATATCCAAGCATTTTTACAGTCCATATCCAAGTTTGAACAAAATGAGAGGAGAAAGGTATCAGACAAAATTAATGCAGTCATTTTGTTCAAACTTGGATATACTTGCAGCATTAAGTTCAAAATTGGATATACTTGCAAATTTGGTATATCCAACATGCAAGTATATCAAACTGCAGCATTAAGTATATCCAAGTTTTTGTATATCCAACAAAATGCCTTGCAGCATTAAGTATTTTTTTGTTCACTCAACAAAATGCCTGCAAGAATATCCCAGTTTGATATACATAATTTTTTGTTAACAAAATGCCTAGCAATTTGGTATAACAAAAGTGGATATGCTTAATTTTTTGTTCACATTAACCAATACTGCAAATTTGGTATATCCAACAAAATGCTAGAAACATGAAGAACACAAAAAATGTGAGTTTAGTTGGATATTGGTTCTGCAGCATTCAGTATATCCAAGTTTTGGTATATCCAACAAAATGCCTTGCAACATTAAGTATTTTTTTGTTCACTCAACAAAATGCCTGCAAGTATATCCCAGTTTGATAAACTTAATTTTTTGTTAACAAAATGCCTAGTAATTTGGTATAACAAAATTGGATATACTTAATTTTTTGTTCACATGAACCAATACTGCAAATTTGGTATATTCAACAAAATGCTAGAAACATGAAGAACACAAAAAAAATGTGAGTTTAGTTGTCTATTGGTTCATCTTCAAATTCCATCTTCAAAACATGAAGAACACAAAAAATTAGTCAATACTGCAAATTCTGTGTCATCTTCAAATATCCAATACTGCAATATTGGTCAATTTTTTTATTGGTTCATCTTCAAATTTGCAGTATACGTTAGAGTTGAGGTTGATGCTAAATTCCAGAAACAAAACGTTAAGCTTCAAATATCCAACAAAAAATCCCCGAAATCTACAAAACTCACGACTCTAAGCTAGAAACAGAACTCTAAGGTATCACACACTCACCAAGTGTTGAGGTTGATGCTGAGGTTGCTATCCAAAGTGATGAAGCTCTCATCGATAGTTTGATTCTGCAATGGGATTGAGTTTACAGGATGAGGGCGACATAAATTCAACGAAACAAAAAAATTTGTGGAGAAGAGCTCACCGATGTACGGAGGCGAGCCAAGGTAGATGTCGGGTGCTTGCTCTTCTTGCTCTGCAAAATTCGTTAGCTTGCTCTTCTTGCTCTACAAAATTCGTGGCGTGAGGAGAGGCGAGCCAAGGTAGATGAGGGGTGCTTGCTCTTCTGGCTCTGCAAAATTCGTCAGCTTGCTCAGCTTTCTCTTCGTGGCGTGAGGAACTGCCGCAAGGGTGGCTTGTTATACAAAAAATTAGCTCCATGGACAGAAGGTGATTTGATCAACGATGTGATCAAAATTTTGCCTCCATTAATTCCCTCCTCTAATTCCCTCCAAAACTCCTCCCCCTCACAACGTATATGAGTGAGAGTAGGGTTTTCAAATTTTAAATTTATTTCAAATACATAACCCCAATTTCTCATCTTCCTATTTCTCATATTTCTCTCGTACAAAATACAAAATATATTAACCTACATATACCCAATCACCCAAATTCTCTTATCCATATTCTCTTATCCAAAAACTCTTATCCAAATCTCTTGATAACAATCTTATTTTGTATAATCCAAAAACTCTTATCCAAAAACTCTTATCCAATAACCCATGATAACATCCCTGTTTTATTATATATATATATACTAGTCATGAACCATGCACGCGGGCACGGTTCATTTAAGATTTTCTCCCGCAAAATTTTTGTTCCCCAGAAAATTATTTTTACAGCCAAAATTACGTGGAAGAACAAATTAACGTAAAAATATTTAGCGGCACGGGCGCCTTCGGCACGGAACAACAAATTCGGCGAGGGCGCCTTCGGAGCAGAACAAGAAATTCGACGTAGAAATACAAATTCGGCGAGGGTGCCTTCGGAGCGGAACACCAAATTCGCGTAAAAAAAGTTAGCGGGCGCATTCGGCTCGGGAAATTATTCTCATCTTGTTGCCCCATGCGTCGAAGAGACGATAGGCCCCGCGTTGAGGGAGAGATCATTCGATTTGCAACAGTATTCGATCTGCAACATTAAGTGCAAGTTAAAGTTTTTTTCTAAATGCATTAATTGCATGCACTCTCTTATTCCCCAGAAACTTTTATTCCCCATAAAATTTCATTTCCACAGAAACTTTCTTTTCCCAAGAAATGTTTTTCCCTCCAAAACTTTCCACAAAATCTCATCTCAACCATTCAATCCTCAAGATTACATCCAAGTCGTCTTTCTATCAACCTGTTTGTCCTAGTCAGCCCTAGAATTCAAAAACAAAAACAGTTGTGTTTTAATATATATATATATATATAAGATTAATAGAAAACTGGTGGCTCCTGATTAAAAATGATCGATTGCCTTAACATGATGCGTTTCTATTGGCCAATGAAAAAACAAAAATAAGCACATACCATGTGCATATTTTTTCGCGACTAATGAAAATGCGTCATGTCAGCAGATCTCATCATTTTTTATCAGGTGTGATGTTTTCCATATATATATATATATATGAAAATTTTCATGTGCAAAAGCCCTCTGTACAAAAAACATGAGAAAAGTATTTTTAAAGGTTTTTTGAAAGATCCAAATCGTTGAATGTGTTTTACATATGTTACGTATCCGTACATACCAAAATTGAAGAAAATTTCTCATATTTGTCCCTTCATCGGATCGGTGCAAGATGTTCTATTGTTCTGAAACTGTTGAATTTGTAATGGCTTGGTCGATGGTTAAAATCTCCACTGATTCACCCATTATTTTTCATGGGGGGTGTTGTATGTATATGTATGAATTAAACATTGGAAAAAAATTTCAAATAAATAAAAAGTTTTTCGAACCATGTTCCTGAGCGAAATTTTCGAACATGGCCCTATATATATGATCTAAAATTTTAATGATAAGGTAAAGTACAAACATTAAAAAAAATAAAAGGCATATGTATCTTCATATTAATTACACATGCATATGCCTATACCAGAAATATAGTCCATTATGGTGAGGTTGAGGAAGCAGTTTTATAGGATCATGGTGAATTGTGTTTGAAGATGGTTATATCTTGATATTGGAAGTAAATTTTTTATAAGACAGTTGTATAACTAGCATTGCTTTAACATTAGACTGTTAGGGGATTATGAATCATGCCCTGAAAGGGTGTTGTTGACATCAGAATGTTGAGTGAATGATTGAGGAAAAGCTAAAAGATATAATCTGAAATGGGTATATTCATACGAAATCAGAGGTGATTTCGATGGAGAATAAACTGAATGACGACCAGTTGAGATGATCTGGACATGTGCAATGGAGACCAGTTAAGTGTCATGTAGGAGGATTGAAAAAATCACAGTTAATGAACACGGATTAGAAGAACTAAAGAAACATGGATTGAGGTGGTTCAAAATGACATGCATGATAGCTGCGGTTTGACAGAGGATATGACTCTTTAATGAACTGGATGGACTAAAGGATTCATGTAGGCATGCCCGAAAACTAGGCATGCTGGCTTTTGTTGTTGTGTGGTGCAATTTCTGGCCAATTTTAGTATTTTCCACAATTTTCATTGACCTATGTAGTATCTTCAATCCATTAGAGAGTTATGGTATAAAATCAATGATACTTAGGATCCCTAGTTCTATCAATGAAAAGGAATTACTTGCACAATTTATTTTTTCCCTTGTATTATATGGTTACACTTCACTGATTGGTTTGCATGTTTTGATTAATTGCAGCTTCATCCTTTTCAAGCCAATGCATGAAATGTGGAAAGAATATATTATGAAGATTATGAATGAAAACAGGTGCAGCTTCTAATTGTTTGCTTGGTTTATTGTTTTCTCGAATAATGATATTCTCTAGTTTTTTGTGGTTTCCCATTTTCTTGCATCTCTTGCATATCTTCTTTGTTGCTTTTATGAATCACTTTGACTTCCTGCAACATGAAAACCATTAATTTTTCTCCATTTATATTTATTGAAATCTAGCAGACATTAGGTTTGATACCAATGTACATATATGCACTGTGAATGCTATTTTAAAAAAATTTCTTGGGTCATTTGTTGCAGGGAAAAACAGTTATCCCAGGCACTGCTTGTGGCGGATTTGCACGGTGCTTTTTTACATGGTAATTTTAGTTCTCACCTAATATAATTTGCGGTATAGTGCTAATATCATTTGCCCATGAGCACATCCTGTTTACATGTTATTGGTTTTCTGCTATGTTGTTGTAGTTGTTGAATGTAAAACAATTACATTCAAGGGTACAAGAGGTATCATGATTCGAGAAACTGCAAAAACCTTTGGGCTGATTACTCAAGACAACCGGTTCAAAGGTATTGTATTTTGCAATTTGTTAGTCTTATTATACTAACATTTTAACCTTGCCACTGCACTCTGGTTTTGTAATATAATTGGCGGCTTGAGAGAGCTGTCCACCTCTAGAGTTGTGGCCACTATCTTTGTTATTTTCAGTTTATCTCAATAAAAATCATTCATTTCCCCAATTCTTCTCATCAAAATCCTAAAAATCCCATCTTTCCCTAAAATCCCATCTTTCTACCAAAACTCTTTCTATATCAAAGACCCATAAAAATACTTTCAATTGGTATCAGAGCGGTGAGATTCTCATGGTGACAACGAGATCGAAGGAAAATGTTGAATCTTTTGAGGAAAAATACAACGGCAAACTTTTGAAGAAAACCATGGAGGAGCGTTTCATGTCGATGGAATCCATGATGAAGGCGTCGATGGAAGGGTTCGAGGTGCGGATCGATGCAAAATTCGATACAAAATTGGATGCAAGGTTGGAGGCGATCGTGCAAAAGGTGGCTCAACAATTTGCCCTAGGATCTCAAAATCCAAAGGTAAAATCTTTGGTGAAAGGTTTAGATTTGGATGACAAATCAAATCTAGGAAAAAAGGCGACGACTTGGGAAAAGGGAAAAGGAAAAACGGAGGAATACTAAAAGGGTTTGCTCTCCGACACCGACTACTTCGTGGAAGGAGAAAACCCCACGAAGGGAAAAACCCTAACCCTAGGGAAAACCCTAGCCGTCAAAGCTAGGAAGAAGGGATCCTGCAGTCTGCAGGCAGCCCTGTAGGCCGCCAAGGACCTATAGGCGCTGAAGCAGGTGCTACAGGCTGTCCTGCAGTCCACTTGCAGGGCCGACAGTGCACTGCAGGGGCTCTACAGGCCCGCCTAGGCCTTGTAGAGCTGACATGCCCCTCATTGGCCCCTGGCAGCCCGTCAGAGGCTTGTCAAGCCTTGGGTGGAGCATCATGGCCCTTGCGACGTCCGAGGGACCCATCGAGACTTCGACGATTATTACTGGCTTCTCCCAGGACCTGCGGATGACGTGGAAGATCGTCAG
This sequence comes from Scilla litardierei, assembly GCA_030789695.1. NCBI lineage: Eukaryota > Viridiplantae > Streptophyta > Magnoliopsida > Asparagales > Asparagaceae > Scilla > Scilla litardierei. The sequence goes on along the minus strand of CM061137.1, from coordinate 136,028,819 downwards.
GAGCTTCATGGTCCCTGATACACGACAGAGAGGCAACGATATCCACATTCAGCTTACGGGGAGCATCCAGAGTACTACGGCGATGACCTGGACCAGGAGGCAGGTGGTGGAGAACAAGTATGGGGTGATGAGGACTGGGGTGGTCATGGTGACAGATACGAAGGCTTATGAAGAGGTTATGATCGACACAGGGACAGAAGGCGTGACGCTTATCATGTCCATTACTATGGACCGGCTGGAGGACGGATGTCCAAGGGGAACATTGGAGCCGATGACAAGGTGAGAAAGCTCAAAATGTCGCTGTTCGAGGGAGATGATTCATATGGCTAGATCTACAAGGCTGAGAGGTTCTTCGCTCTGACGCGTCTTTTGGAGGAGGACAAGTTGAAGGCAGCGGGTATATGTTTCGAGGGAGGCAGCCTTTCCTCTCGTGGGACGAACTCAAGGATTGTTTAGTGCACAGATTTCGTGACATTTAGGGGGAAATCTCTAGGAGCAATTATTTGCGCTCAATCAGGAAGGTTCGATTAAGGAGTACATGGAGAAGCATTATCAGGACGCCAGAGGAGACACTAGAGTGGAGCTTTATGAAGGGGTTGAAGCCCAACATACGTGATGAGCTTCGCATTCAGACTTCTAGGACTGATGAAAACTATGGACTTGACCCAATTGGTAGAGGAATGTCTTGCAAAGAAGCAAAGGTCTAAATGGGTTTGGAATAGAACCAATCTTCGCAGTCAAAGGCCTGGAGGGGCGCAAAAGGCACCGGTGGGGAAAGATCAGTCTGGTAAGAAGAACGGGGGAGCCATGGCAGAGGAGACAGTACATGCTCATAACAGATGCTTAAATGAAAGTCATGCGGGTGAAGGGATTGTGCTTAACCTGCGGTGAAAAGTTCACCCAGGGGCATCATTGTTGCAACCACGCTCTCCAGTTGTTGATAGTGGGTGAAGGTGCAACGGTCTCCAGAGAAGAGCTAGAAGAGCTAGAAGGGGACGAGCATCTTCACGTGGAGCATCACACCCATGGTTTTCATGTACCACATTGAGGATAATGTGGTTTTTCGTGGGATGGAGTAATGATGAGATCACAGAAAGAGGGCATGTCTGCAGTTTTGGCCCATTAGGTGCATTTTTGTAATTTTCGGATTTCTACGTGCTTTTTCATAATTTTTAGTTTTAGGGGTCCTTTTGTAATTTGTAATTTTCACTTTATTATTTATAGTAGGATTAGGGAGGGGCATGCTTGATTTGGTGAAGAAACTTGTGAGAGGTTGCGAGAATCCCTCTTTATTGGAGAGTGTGGCCGTTCTCTATAATTGACGGCTTGGGAAAGCGGTTCACCTCTAGAATTGTGGCCACCATATTTGTTATTTTCAGTTTATTTTAATAAAAATCATTCATTTCCCAATTCTTCTTATCAAAACCCTAACAATCACATCTTTCCTAAAATTCCCACCTTTCTATCAAAAGTCAAAACCCTAACTTTCTACATCAAAAATGTATAAAAATCCTATAATAGCCATTGTGGGACTCTTATTCGTAACATTTCACCTCAAACTGAAGATGGATTCACTCTTGAATTTGTAAAATAGGACTGCAGCAAAGTAGCAGTACACAATAGCAACAACAAGGTAGCAAAGTAGCAGTACACAATAGCAGTTTGTATTGTAGCATAGTAGCTAGTACACAATAGCGGTTTCCATAGTAAGACATTTGTACGACTCTTGGTTACTGTTGCGGGGTAGAATTCGCGTACAATGAATTTGTATTATGGGGAACCAAGGGCATGATGGCTAAGCTGATGATGGGGTTATGATAAGCTATTTGACAGGTGATTTGTGGGGTGCAGAGGCTGAACTTGTCGCTAAAGCTGACCACGGTGTCGAATCCGGCAGGATGCAGGCGAGGGGGGCCGAGCTGCTGGAGCTGGGACGAGCACGACCGGGGGACGAGCTACCATGCGTAAGGAACAACTCGTCAGAAAGGCCGGGTTGGGGTCCAACCCTTAGCCTCTCTGATGCCTAAGTCAGTGGTAGGACTTAAAGCGGGGGCTAGGCACGCGAGTCGGACTAAAAAGTGAGTAGACCGCACGTGACGAGCTATCAGTGGAAGAACAAAGATATGGACGACCTCTGCTTTTGTGTGTGAATAAGAGGATTGAGAGTAAATTAGCTAACCTCTTCACCGTCGGAGGCGAAGGGGTATTTATTCCTGACGGGAGGCGGTTGGATAGGGCTGACCTGGCATGCTGACTCGATGTGCTGTGCTGGCCTTGCTGTCAGCGGAAGCCTCAGACGAGGATGTCAGGAACAAGAGTGCCAGCTACGCTTTTGTCAGATGGCGCAACGGCCAGGGGTGCTTTTGTTATACTGTCTGTCAGGGCCGAAACATTAGGTGTCAGGGGCGCTGCGGCCAGGGTGTGCTTTGTCAGGTGGTCGGGCGGCATAAGCGTCAGCAGCGTCCTTTGTACTAGGTTGTTTGTCGTGTTCGATGAGCCAAGGATCCGGCAGAGTGTCTTCCGGTGGCAGGGCCCCTGACGAGCCTCCAGGCCGGCCCGGGCAGTGGGCGTGCGGCCCGGCCGCACATTCTCGGGTGTGGATCCTGGATCACCGGGGGAGAAAGGGTGCGCCCCTGTCAATGTTCGAGGCTGCGCGGTCCAGGCGTGCCTTGTGCTCGCTGTTCCCGGCAGACTGAGGGAGAGCGGGTAAGCGCCTCTTTCAGTGGGCGAGGCGAGGTGCGTCCATCCCCCTGTCGTGCAGGACTTTTCGGATCGATTGTCACACTGCGGGCCTCTGGAGATCGGGCGCGGGGCGCCCCGTCATTGGGTTGGCCGGCCGTTCGGGGAAGCGAGCCAACGGGGCACTTCGGTGGTTTAGGGCGGAAGGTCGGACTATCCCGATCTTCTGGTCGTAACAATTGCCCCCTGCATTCGAGTTCGAGGCGATAGCCCGATTCGGCTCGGATGACGTAACGCTACTCCTCTTTGAGATGGCGGTTCGGATTTTGGTCCGTGCTCGGGAGTGGCGGCGTAGGTCTGTGAATTTCCGCCAAGTTGGTCATTATTGCGATTTGAAAGCACCTGGAGAGATCGAAGCGCCTCCGCCAATGGTCGCGCGACGCATGGATGAATGCGACTTTCACGTCCGTCGAGGCGTCGGGATGTTCCGATGGGCGACGCGTGGCGGCGCATCGACGGTCGTGACAGAGGAGTCCTTTAAGCGATGGCTTCTTCTTCCGACTCTGGAACGGGTAGCAGTGTGGTGACAGAGGAGTCCCTGTCCGAGGAGAGATGGTGGGGGGCGCAGAGGCCTCAGCGGAGGAGAGCGTGGCGCCCTGTCGTACCGAGGGCGATAGCAGCCGTCAGGTGCCGGCCGGATATGATCAACATTAGGGAGATTCGAGGGCGGTACGTGTGCCCGCCCTACGAAGCACGGGTGCCGGAACCCGAGGAAAGGGTGTGTTCGTCGGGGGATAATGAAGTCGGGGTCTACATCCGATCTTTCGAGTTAGACTTCGATTCCCCAATCCACCCTTACCTCCTACGCCTGATGGACTTCCTAGAGGTGCCAATCTTCGCCTTGGCGCCCCGCTCCTGGGGCTTGCTGGTGGGGTTTGCCGCGCTATGCTTTGCCGGCTCCCTGAGTCCGTCACTGTTTATTTTTCAGCACTTCTTTGTAGTTCGGAAGAGGGGGATGTACTACTGCATCTGCGCGCGGGACGGGAGGGAGCTCATCGTCGGGGTGCCCGCCGATGTCGGTAGGTGGATGAGGGATTTTGTCTTCGTCGAGATACCGGTCGACACGGTGCTGATGTCGGATTGGGGAGCGTTGAACCCTCTGGCGAACGAGGGGGTGGAGCTAACCGGGGAGGACCTGTTGAAGGCGCAGGTCTTGGCGGGGCTGCCCAAGGCGCACCGCCGGTGGGAGAACATGATGCGGGTTGGTTAGCTTGCTTAGGATTGCTGGTCCCTATGTAGTTCGAACCGGGCGTGCCTTTATCCGCCGTTACTGTGATGAGCATGTCGCCCCAAGGAGAGATTTCGTCTTTTCGTACGGCCGGTCGATGTAATGTTGTATTCCCGGTGTTCTCCATGGATGGCCTCGCTATTTGAAATAAACTGGTTGGATTGATCTTGCATTTGTTTTGTCTTCTCCTTGTTGAGTGTGTGGACCGCTTGCTTTATTGCGATGGTATAATTGCCCCCAACATTCCCATGTCCGAGAGCGCTAGGTCTGGGGGAGGGGGATGTTGACACAGTATGTTGATGGCAGACGCGTGAGCTCTGGGCGGACCGCAGGACTATTGGTTCGGGTCGAGGTGAGGCATTCCGCCCTGTCAAGCCTTGTCAGGTTGGGGGGTCGTCGAAGTCCGATCTCAGGCAGGTGACGCCCAATGACCCGGGCCGCCGCGACGATGGCGGGGTTCTTCTTGGCCCCGGGTGTGGGACGAGGCTGGGTGTGTAGTTGTTTTGTCTTGGCACGCTCATTTCGATGAAAAAGAGGGCAGTAGTCGGAGCGCGTTGAGGTCCGCTGCATGGACAGGGGCTATCGGTAGTGTGGTCCGCCCCTCGGTTGCCGCGATGAGCGTTGGCGCTTCAGGCGGCAGTGGCCCGAAAGGATAGGTCTTGTATTGCCCTTCCCTCCTTTTTCGTTTAAAGGGAACGTCGGGTTCGGTCCGAGGGAGGTCTCATTTCGTTACGTCGGCCCCCGCTACTTATCGTAAGGTTCGGACTTCATATATGTAATTTCTGTCGGAGTGATGGGTGGCCTAGTTTCGTGAGCTCGCCCCGCAATTTGACGGGGGATCGTTCCCAAGTTAGAGCATGCTCGGATAGTGATTAGGGATTCGCTCGGAATAGTCTTTTTCTTTTTAATTTACAAGAATTCAACCTTAATTTTTACATGAGGTCTTGGCTAGGTCTTCGGCAGTTAGGTGAGTACGATCCGATCCGTTGACGGGCTGGGGAGTGGTTCCATCCCGCTGTGAACTGCATCAGGATGGGCGGACTCCTCTCTATAGAGCGGGCCTCTTTTTCTTCCGTTGTTCGTTGCGTTCCTCTGCGTGTCCCCCATGCTGACGGGTTGCAAGGTCTTCTCGGCTGGTTGGATTCACCAGGGAAGCTGTCTTGCTGTGACCTTTGTCCGGGTGAGCGAATCCCTGTCCGACGGGCAGCCCTCCTTCTCCTCCATTGCTTTGTCATATCCCGCCACGCCTCGCGGTTCGGGTTCGAGGGGAAGGTCGACGGCGAGCAGGTGGGTCGTTAGGAGGCGCGCCGGTGGAGACCTGCCAGCACGGGGGGCTTTTGCCTTTCCCGCCGGTGGGGATCGGTGGGGAACGGATGCTAACCTTCCACTGTCTCATCTGGTTTAGAGCAGATGGAGGGGTGGAAGGTGGGGCTCCCCTTGTGTAAGAGGAATAGCCCATTGGCGATCCGTTTGTAAGAGGAATAGCCTATTAGTGGTCGTCGTGCGGAAGCGATCGCCGATCTGAGACGCGGGATCCATTGGTGGCCAGTGGCCTCCCTTTTGTTCGGGCGAGGTGTCTTGGGCCTTTTCACATTTGGTGGAGGGCACTGGGACCGGTTTCTCATATTTTCTTATCATCTTTCTCCTTCGGGAGGGTGAGGGGGTATTTATAGGGGGATTTTGTTGACGGTTTCCCCTCTAATTAATGCGATGAGCTGGCATTAGTAATAGGCTCCTCAGAATCACGCCTTTTGGAAACCGTTTTAGCCAGGTCGCGCCTGGCGCGATTCGTCAGCCCTAGTCTCTTCGGGGGCGTGTCGTCATTAATGGCGCATTTTCCGAGCGTCCCCTCGCTTCGATGAGTCGCATCGGGGGCCTGCTTTATCGGGACCCGGCGTTTACCCAGTAGGCGTTGTGCAGCGGTCCTCGGTCTGCATCGGATCTGTCCCGGTTTGCGTGCCCTTGTCCTTTCTCCTAGGCTCGAGATTTCGAGGGCCATTGGTCTGCTTGGGGGGTGAGCGAGTGGATATTTCATTCTGCGCCTCTCCTTGGCTGGGGTGGTCGGAGTTCGTCAGACCCTTGGGTGGTCGGAGCGCGTAGCTCGGCCCATGTCCTTCTCTGGTTTGGGTGGCGAGGGTTGGCCCTGCCCCAGAGGTCTTGAGGGGGGAGCGAGCGCGTAGCTCGGCCCGTGCTCTTCTCTGGTTTGGGTGGCGAGGGTTGGCCCCAGAGGTCTTGAGGGGGGAGCGAGCGCGTAGCTCGGCCCGTGCCCTTCTCTGGTTTGGGTGGCGAGGGTTGGCCCTGCCCCAGAGGTCTTGAGGGGGGAGCGAGCGCGTAGCTCAGCCCGTGCCCTTCTCTGGTTTGGGTGGCGAGGGTTGGCCCTGCCCCAGAGGTCTTGAGGGGGGGGCGAGCGCGTAGCTCGCCCTTCTCTGGTTTGGGTGGCGAGGGTTGGCCCTGCCCCAGAGGTCTTGTGCGTTCGAGCTGAAATACTCAGGTGGAGACAGCAGGGGTTGGGAAAGTGCGGAAATGACGATATTTTATTGAAAAGACTCACAATTATTGGTAAAACTTCAGCAGGTGCTCCGCATTCCAGGGGTGGGCTAGTTCGCTCCCATCCAGGGTTGCCAGGATGTACGTGGCCGGTCCGACGATGTCGACGATCTTGTAGGGTCCTTCCCATTTGGCGGCCAATTTCCCTCGGCTTCTGGTCTCGGGTTTGAAGGTGGCGTCTCTGAGGACTAAGTCGCCGATTCGGAAGGTCCGCTTCTTCACCCTGGAGTTGTAGTGCCGGGCCATCCTCTGGCTGTGCCGGACGAGGTTCGTCAGGGCTCGGTCCCTTACTTCGTCCACAAGCTCGAGACTGAGGCCGAGGCCCTCCCCATTGGTGTCCTCATCGAAGAATTTCAGCCTTAGTGTCTCCTCACCGATCTCCACAGGAACGACCGCTTCCGACCCGTAAGCCAGCATGAATGGGCTCTCCCCGGTTGAGGCCTTGTGGGTGGTCCGGTAGGACCACAGGATGCCCTGGTAGCTCGTCCACCCATGCCCCGAGAGCGGCGTCTACCTTCTTCTTCATGGGGCCCAAGATGCATTTGTTGGCGGCCTCCGCCATTCCGTTGCACTGCGGGTGGGCGACCGATGCGAAATGGAGCTTGATCCCCCAGCCCGAACAAAAGTCACGAAAGCCTTCGCAATCGAACTGTTTCCCATTGTCCGTCACTATAGAGCGGGGTACCCCGAAGCGACATATCACGGACTGCCAAATAAAACCTTTCATATCCGTCCACGTGATGCGTGCCAACGGCTCAGCTTCGATCCATTTTGTGAAGTAGTCCACGGCGACAACCAGATACTTCCTTCCCCCGGAGGCCTTTAGAAAAGGCCCGAGGATATCAAGCCCCCACTTGGCGAACGGAATCGGGCTTACGATGGGCACCAAGTCAGTCGGAGGCGCTGCCGTGCGTCGGCCGAATTTTTGGCACATCTCGCACTTCTTGACGTACTGCACCGCGTCATGGATCATAGTCGGCTAATAATACCACTGGCGCATTATTTTGTGGGCGATGGTGCGACCGCCGTGGTGGTTCCCGCAGAAGCCTTCGTGCACTTCGTGGATGACCTGTTCAGCCTGCTCTGACCCCAAACACTTCAGAAACGGCAGGGCGTCAAAGTTGGCGCGGCGCCGGCGGTATAATACCCCGTCGAGAAGTACGAATGACAGGGCCCGCCTCTCTACCTTCTTGGCCTGCAACCGCTCCTCGGGCAGGGCCCCTGTCTCTAGGTACTTCACTATTGGGGTCATCCACGTCGCCGTCGAACCGACACACATTAGTTCTTCATCGCCAATGGAGGGCGCCAACAAGCTTTCGACATAGATGGCCTTTCCGATCTCGGCCGCAGAGGAGGAGGCCAGCTTGGATAGGGCTTCCGTCCGGAGGTTGTTGGAACGGGGTAAGTGCCGGACTTCTGCCCTCTTGAACTTTCGGAGCTCGGCCTGGGTGCATTGAAGGTAGCGCTTCATCGTCTCTTCTCGGGCCTCGAAGCTCCCTTGGATCTGTTGAATGACGAGCCGTGAATCACTAAGCAGCAGCACGTTCGTCGCCCCCACCGCCCTACAAAGCTTCAGCCCGTTGACCGCGGCCTCATACTCTGCGACGTTGTTGGTGGCCGGGAAGTTGAAGCACAGGGCGTACTCCAGCAGGTATCCGTCGGGGGTTTGGATGACAATTCCTGCCCCCGTCCCGGATCCCGTCGCCGAGCCATCGACGTGAACGGTCCATAGGTCGCCCACGTCTCACTGGGGTGGCTCCGAGGGTCCAGCCACCCCCATCGCCCGTGGAGATGCGTTTGCTGATGGTGCGTCAGGTTGGTTCTCCAGCGGGTTCCCGGTGGTGCACTCCACCATGAAGTCTGTCACTGCCTGGCCCTTGATTGCCGTCCGGGCCTTGTATGTTATGTCGAACTCGCTGAGCTCGACGCTCCAATTGAGCATCCTGCCCGACCGCTCTAACCTCTTCAGGTTCTTCTCGAGGGGCAGGTTGGTGTGGACGGCGACGGGATGAGCCTGGAAGTACGGTCGGAGCTTCCTCGCCGTGGTTACCAATCAGTAGGCGGCTTTCTCAATGGGGCTGTAGCGAGTCTCTGCCTCTCGGAGAATCCGGCTCGCATAATAGACATGCCGCTGCACGCCCCCTTCCTCTTTGATTAGAACGGAGCTGACGGCCTCCTCATTGGTCACCAGGTATAGACCCAGCGGTTCTCCTTCATCCGGCTTGGCGAGGAGTGGCGGGCTTTGCAGGTAGGCCCTCAGCTCTGCGAATGCTCGAACGCAGTCGTCGTCCCATGGGATCACTTTCCTTTTGTCCTTGGCTTCTCCGAAGGCCGTGCGCAGGACCTTGAAGAAAGGGAGCGACCGTTCCGCGGATTTCGACAATAATCGTCCCAAAGCCGCGATCCGGCCATTCAGGCGCTGCAAGTCCCGGATCGTCCGTGGTTCCGCCATATTGACGAGGGCCGTCATCTTATCGGGGTTCGCCTCAATCCCTCGCTTCGTTATCATGAAGCCTAAGAACTTCCCTGACTGCACGCCGAAGACACATTTTGCCGGGTTCAGCCTCAGGCCGTATTGGCGAACCCTTCGGAACGTCTCCCTCAAGTCGGCAAGGTGGTCCGGGGCTCTTTTACTCTTCACCAGCATGTCGTCGATGTAGACTTCCAGGTTTCGCCCGACCTGCGAGCTGAATATCCTGTCCACCATCCGCTGGTAAGTTGCCCCGGCGTTCTTCAGCCCGAAGGGCATCTTTGTGTAACAGAAGGTCCCCCTGTCGGTGACAAAGGACGTTTTCTCCTCGTCCTCCCTTGCCATCGGGATCTGGTTGTAGCCCGAGAAGGCGTCCATGAAGCTTAACAATTCGTACCCGGACGCCTGATCGACCAAGTGGTCGATCCGAGGGAGGGGGAAGCTATCCTTCAGACACACCTTGTTGAGGTCCGTGAAGTCGACGCACATGCGCCACTTCCCGCTGGCCTTCTTTACCAAGGCCACATTGGCGAGCCAGTCCGGATAGTCCACCGGCCTGATAAACTTGGCCTGAAGAAGCCGCTCCACTTCTTCCTCGGCTGCCCTTTTCTTCTCGCCTCCGGCGCTCCTCTTCTTCTACCGGACCGGTCGAGACCCTGGGTCCGCATTCAACCGGTGGGAGATTACCGCTGGGTCGACTCCCTGGCATGTCCGCGGGCGACCAGGCGAATATGTCCACGCTCTCCCGGAGCAGGCTGACGAGGGCCGCCCTCAGAGAGGCCGGGAGTTTCGTCCCGATGGAGACTGTCTTGCCCTCTTCCGCGGCCACGGGCACCTCTTCGACTTCTTTGGCAGGAGTCGGCCGTTGGTCGCAAAAGTCTTCCCTTTTGTCGAGAAGGTCAACCGATAGGGCCTGTTCCGGGCTTTGGTGTTTGATCGACCTTGCGTAGCAGCTCCGGGACAGCTTCCGGTTCCCCCGCACCAGCCCCACCCCTCGCGGAGTTTGGAATTTCACCATCTGGTGGAGCAGGCTGGGGAGCGCCTCAATGGCCGTCATGTACGGGCGCCCAATGATCCCGTTGTACGCCGACGCAAGGTCGACGACAACAAATTGCGTCACGTGGGTGACGACCCTCGGTTCCTCCCCAAGTGACACCGGCAGGGTGATCACCCCCACCATGGGGACCGCGTGGCCGGTGAAGCCGACGATGGGCCCCGCACAGGGCCTCAGATCCTCCTGCCTCAACCCCATCTTCTTAATCGTCGACATAAACAGGATGTCGCAGGAGATCCCAGTGTCGATCAGGAGCCGGCTGATGATGGCCGTCCCGACCTGAGCCTCGATGACGATGGCGTCGTCATGCGGAAGCTCGACCCCCTCGAGGTCCTCATCAGTAAAGGTGATGGGGGGTCGAGACACTCTTCTCCGCTTTGCCTCGCTGCCGATGCCCGCCGTCATCACCTGCCGGGCATATGCCTGCTTGCTCGAGGACAATGTCCCACCAGACGACGGCCCCCCGCTATCATGTCTATTCGCATGATCGCCCTGAGGGGGCGCGGCTCTTCCCGCCCGTTGCCTGGCGGTGGATCTGGCCTCTGTGCTTCCCGCGGGGCCCTTTCCTCCTGGATCACCTTCCTGTTCTCCACGAAGCCTCCCAGGTGACCCGCCTGAATCAATCGCTCGATTTCCCTCTTGAGGGTGTGGCAGTTGTCGGTATCATGACCGTGGTCCCGGTGATATCGACAGTACTTCCGGAGATCTCGCTTAGCTGGTCTGATCTCATCTCCCGGGGCGGCTCCGGCAACAGTCCGGCCCTTGTTGCCACGGCCAACACCTCTAGCATGTGGGCGTTGAGCTGCGTGTAATGGGCCCTCAGGGGTCCCTCCAGCCTCGGGACGGCTCAGGCGGGCTCCCGGGCCGGGGCGATCTCTCGGGCCGGGCCCGAGGCGATCTTGCGGACGACGCCCCGTCGGGTCGCGCCTCGGCTGGGCCAGCTGGTCGCGCCCCCGAGATCCGTCTTCTTGTCTTGGTCGTGGATGCGATCGAGGCTCACCTTGGGGCGGCCTCGCATGGAGGAACAGTTTCTTCGTGCCGAGAGTCTCCTCGGCCAGCGCATGCCTCTCTGCCATAGCGACTAGCGCCTCGTAGTCGGCCGACGGATCTCGGAGCAAGGATTTGTGGAGGCTCTGAGTCCGCAGCCCCGTCTTGAACGCTAGCATAAGCACCTCATCGCTGCAGGCCACCACCGCCCGCCTCTCACCCTGGAAGCGGCGCAGGTATTTCCCAGTCGTCTCTTCTTCCCCTTGGACTATCGTGCTGAGGTAATCCAAGGGCTTTTTCTTCGTACGCCCGGCCCGGAACTCCTGGCAGAACTTATGGGACAGTTCTCCGAAGCTCCCAATAGATCTCGCGGGTAGGCCGAAGTACCAATCCAGCGCCGTGTCTCTCAGACTTTGGGAGAAAAGCCGGCATAGGAACGCGTCATCCACATCCTGCGCCTCCATTGCCCCCGGTATTGTTGCACGTGGGAGAGGGGGTCGCCTCTTCCGCTGTAAGTGGCCAAGTGGGGGGCTTTTGAATCTTACGGGCCTCGGGGCGGACGTGATCCAACGCGCCAACGGCGTGGCCTCCTCAGGGTAGGCGGGGCGCTCTGGCGCGTGCCCTCTCCGCCATTCCAGGGTTTGGCTCTGGTCGCGCTTCGGCTGCCGACGGTCGTCGTGCCCCGGGGATAGCGAAGCGGTCGTCTGGGGGGACTCCTTCCGCGGGTAGAGGATTCGACGGGCGGCGGGCTACGGTCGTCCCAGTACCACCGTCCCCCGGCCGTCTCCTCCGGGACCTCTCTCCGTTACTGGTTCTCCCTCAGGAGCCTTTCACGTTCGGCGGCGAGGAAGCGGAGTTGTCGTTGAACGGCTTCTTCGTCCAGACGATCGAGGGAGAGATGCCGACGGGGCGGACTTCGCCTTCGAGGTGGAGACCTGGCGAGCTGTGGGCCGCGCCCGTCCACGTGTCGCCGGCCTGTCGACGACACCTCTGGGATTCCCTGGTTCTCCTCGTTTTCCCTCCGGAGCCTTTCGCGTTCCGCGATAATGAAGCGGAGTTGGCATCGGGCGGTCTCGTCGTCCAGGAGGGCCTGCCGGGGCCGCCTCACCCAAATGCCTTTGCGCAGTGGCCGTCTCCTCCCGGCGCCTCTGCAGCCGCGCGATCTCCATTTCTTCCTCCAAGAGTTTCCGTTGTGCCGCAATCTCCTTGGCGAGCCCCTGGTCTCCCCCTCCTCCTCGAACTGAGGGTGAAGATTCCGTCTCACGTTCGGGAGCTCAGAAGGGCCGGGAGGTGCTTCCGTCCCTATTGTTGCGAAGCCCGCCATCGCCTTAGTGAAGGCCTCAAAGCTCTGTTGTATCGCGCGGGCTGAGGCCTGGACTGTCTCGACCTCTACCCCAGGGGGTAGGTCAGTCGCAGGAGTCATTGGTTGAGAGAGTGGTTCTTGATCCATGAGATCCTTGCCGTGGTCAGGGTTTCGGGTGATTGGTATGGGGTCTGACATGGGTGTGACCCTTCGTTCCCACAGACGGTGCCAATTGTTGCGGGGTAGAACTCGCGTACAATGAATTTGTATTATGGGGAACCAAGGGCACGATGGTTAAGCTGATGATGGGGTTAGGATAAGCTATTTGACAGGTGATTTGTGGGGTGCAGAGGCTGAACTTGCCGCTAAAGCTGACCACGGTGTCGAATCCGGTAGGATGCAGGCGAGGGGGGCCGAGCTGCTGGAGCTGGGGCGAGCACGACCGGGGGACAAGCTACCCTGCGCAAGGAACAACTCGTCAGAAAGGCCGGGTTGGGGTCCAACCCTTAGCCTCTCCGATGCCTAAGTCAGTGGTAGGACTTAAAGCGGGGGCTAGGCACGCGGGTCGGACTAAAAAGTGAGTCGACCGCACGTGACGAGTTATCAGTGGAAGAACAAAGATATGGACGACCTCTGCTCTTGTGTGTGAATAAGAGGATTGAGAGTAAATTAGCTAACCTCTTCACCGTCGGAGGCGAAGGGGTATTTATACCTGACGGGAGGCGGTTGGATAGGGCTGACCTGGCATGCTGACTCGGCGTGCTGTGCTGGCCCTGCTGTCAGCGGAAGCCTCGGACGAGGATGTCAGGAACATCAGTGCCAGCCACGCTTTTGTCAGATGGCGCAACGACCAGGGGCACTTTTGTCATACTGTCAAGGCCGAAAGCATTAGGTGTCAGGGGCGCAGCGGCCAGGGGGTGCTTTGTCAGGTGGTCGGGCGGCGTAAGCGTCAGCAGCGTCCTTTGTACTAGGTTGTTTGTCGTGTCCGATGAGCCAAGGATCCGGCAGAGCGCCTCCTGGTGGCAGGCCCCCTGACGAGCCTCCGGGCCGGCCCGGGCAGTGGGCGTGCGGCCCGGCCGCACATTCTCGGGTGTGGATCCTGGATCACCGGGGGAGAAAGGGTGCGCCCCTGTCAATGTCCGAGGCTGCGCGGTCCGGGCGTGCCTTGTGCGCGCTGTTCCCGGCTGACTGAGGGAGAGCGGGTAAGCGCCTCTTTCAGTGGGCGAGGCGAGGTGCGTCCATCCCCCTGTCGTGCCGGACTTTTCGGATCGACTGTCACCCTGCGGGCCTCTGGAGATCGGGCGCGGGGCACCCCGTCATTGGGTTGGCCGGCCGTTCGGGGAAGCGAGCCAACGTGGCACTTCGGTGGTTTAGGGCGGAAGGTCGGACTATCCCGATCTTATGGTCGTAACAGTTACCATGTTATAATTAGGATAATAACGGCGGCTCACGATTATTTTATATTGGTGAATCTACAAACCGGCAACTGAAATCATATCTAACACAAAAGTTTAAGCATTTGGGTAGAGATCCAACTTTATGGGCATCATTTATTTGTATTTTATCCAATGTCAGACTATTATTCTTAACAGGATCGTTTTTAAACTGCTGTTGTATGTTTATCTCAACTGAAATTAAACTCTCTATTGTTCCTATTAATGACAAGTTCTTTGGACTGCAGTTGTGCCTAAGCACGGATCTGTATTTATATTCCAAGCTGGTTGCTGGAAAATAACATTGCATGGGGACAATCTCTCTTTGAGAAACAGTGCTTGATAATCTGTCGCAAGCTTTGTTGATAATTGATTTTGAGCAAGGGTATGACTTTTGTGTTGAGAGAACTTAAGCTGCATATCATGTTTTTTCAAGTTTTTTTTTAAATTTGACTCCTATCAGTTGGCATACTTTTTCACAGAAACCCCAGGGATCCTGAATGCAGCTCTGTTTAAGAACTATACAATCTTTCCAGCATCTAAATGTCCCATGGATAAGCTCAGGTAAGCTTTGCCGGTGCTAAAAAAAGTTTCCATCTTTTATTTTATGGATTACGCTGATGACGGAGTATCTACTTTGTTGATGGATTATTATTACTCTGAATCAAGAGATGAATTGACCTTTGGGTTCACCATCTAGTCAAAATGTTGAAGACTTATGGGAAACTGAGCGACTCTTGAAAACTGGAGGAACCTAAATTCTTTTATGCTTCTGAAGTTTTGCAAAATATATTTTTAGAATGTTAAGTTATTTTAGAGTGCTTCTAGTCACATTACACATTTTGCTAAACAAAGTACATTTATTTACAAGTTTGCCATTATCTTGTAGAACTTTACCAGAGGGACTGGCAAACTTGTTAAAAAATGTACTTTGTTTAACCAGAGGGACTGGCAAACTTGTTTTAAAAATGTACTTTGTTTAGCAAAATGTGTAATGTGACTAGCACTCTTTATAAGTATAACCATTAGCTCTTAGTTTGTCAAGATGGGTGCTGAGCAAGGGGAAAACATAAGTAGAAGTTCATAAGCATTATATTTTCTATAAATTTTCCCGATTTTCTTTGCATGCTCCGGTGACTAACTGAACATTTATTATGCTGAAACTGTATCCTAGTTTAGAGAGCTGCTACTAGAACTCCGGATCTGCAAGACCAGAGTTTTGATTGGGCAAGGGGAGACTAAATCAAGGAGAACATCTCTCTTCTCGCAGCCTCCTATTAATCTTGGGCCGACGGTGTGTTGACCTGGGTACTGCCAACCCACATATAAACCAAATGCCTTAGTCTTGACCATCATGAAATTACTGATATTAATGTTACCAGATTACGAATTCAAACCCCCCCTCCCCCCCCACACACACACCCCCCACACACACACACAAGGGACCAAAGCTAAAAGCATAATAGTAGTAGTAGTAGTAATAATAATTTTTTTTTGTTTCAATGATACACCATGTGTATGACGAGTGACCTTGCCTGTGTATTTACCTATATATCTATTTAAGAGCCATCTTTTTCATGTCTTGCCAACTACAGTTATATTGAATAGGTACACAGAAAGAATATAATAATCAAGGAGTGTTTGAAAACTAGAGTCAGGGTGTTAAAAGTTTCTTACTTTCATGTGGATGTGAATGGTAAAAGAGTTGGTGAGTTGGGAGTAGATTTGGTAGGTAAAAGATTAGCAGAGGTCGGAATTGAAATAGAGAAAAGAGTACAAAGAATAACCCCAAGAAAATGTTGGGTTGCTAACTCTAAAATTAGATGGTTTTCAAGTGAGGTTGATGGGTGATATTGGGTTGTTTTGAGGCAACTTCATCTTCATGGTTACACCAACTCTTTTGGATATTTTAAGCAATTTGGCACGGAGCAGGGATAGTCGAGTTACCTCTCTCATGGCTCAGATATTCGATAGTGAGCCCTGGCTGAATTCTGTAAAACTTGTACTTCATAAACTTATTCTAAACTTTATAAAAAAGGCAATGAAATTTTGAAATTTTAAAAAATGTACCTTATATTAAATTTTATATAATTACTTGCAATTATGACCCGATTTCATAAAATTAAAATTATGTGGAATTGTGATCTGATTTTTTTTCAAAAAAATAACACGAAACAACCATGATACTAGACCAAAAGGTGCGGGAGTGTTGCCTTGTTTTTTTTGAAACTTCAAATGGTCAGGGTGTGTTTTTTTAAAAAATTCAGTGTAGTTTGGACTAGTAGACTAATGATAACGATGGCAACAATGTTACTAACAGTAGCCGTACTGGTCCTGTTACTTTTATGATTATTCTGATTCGTTTGTCTTCAATCAAATCATTAGGTAAAGATAGGAATAGGTCCAATGTTATGAGGTGTGCTAAATAGAACTCAAAACAATTGAGGTGTATTTCAGACTTTGCCAAAATTGGCAAAGAAATGAAGAGAGAGAGAGATGTGATTGATGGATTGGATTATTTTGCCAATTTTGGCAAAGTCCTAAATACACCTCAATGTTTTGAGGTGTATTTAACATTGAGGTGTATTTAGCACACCTCAAAATTATTTGAGATTATGAGAATGAATAGGTGTGTGCTTTATACACATCAAATTGAGGTGTATTGAGGTGTATGTATTGATTTCTTTCCAAAAATGAAAAGAAATCATTTCATACACGGATGTTATGACAATGATTTCTTTCCATTTTGGGAAAGAAATCACATCCATACAACCGGTGTATATAGCAAAAGCCATGAATATTTGTTGCCAGGTTTATGTGGACAGCCTCATTTAGCACCTCAAATAGGTGTGTGCCTTATACACATCAAATTGAGGTGTATTGAGGTGTATGTATTGATTTCTTTCCAAAAATGAAAAGAAATCATTTCATACACGGATGTTATGCAATGATTTCTTTCCATTTTTGGAAAGAAATCACATCCATACATGCCAATTTGAGGTGTATGTAGTCTAATCCAATGAATATGGCAAGGACTATATACACCCCTAAGGGAGGTATATAATGATGACTTACCAAAAATGACAAAAAGAAGAAGAGAGAGAGTGTGTGAAATGACATGTGATGTATGATGTAATTCTTATTTTTTTTTGCCAAAAAAGCCTACCGGTCAACCGGTGTATATAGCAAAAGCCATGAATATTTGTTGCCAGGTTTATGTGAACAGCCTCATTTAGCACCTGGGCAGGTGCATGCAAGCCAAAGGAGGCTGACTGTAGGTAGCAGAGCGCTCTTCCCTTATTACGTCCTTACTCTTCATTTGCGTGCCACCTGTTATGGCTCTTCCATTTGAATACCAACCGGCTTGTTTTCTTTCTCGTTATAATGGTATAATGTAATGCAATTATGGAGATTTGACTCAATGTCTTGTCTCCTTTTTGTTTGGATTGGATGTTGGTAAGTGAAATCACAGGATGAAATGGGGCAAGATTTTTCGTTGATTGCTGAGTCCGTTTTCTTACTGTGTGCATAGGAGCAGCACATGGTTCTAATAGATCTCGCCTTTTCATTTTGAGGCGCGCTATATACACCGCAGAAGCTGCGGTGTATGCACGGAATTTTTTGAGACGCGTCGGAGAGACGCGACGTCGCTGTGAGGCAACGCGAATGGAGACAGTTGCGGGCCCACGTCTTTCTCTCTCCGTCATTCTCTTCTTCTTTCTCTCTCTCTTCTCTTCTTCGTTCGCTCTCTCTTCTCCTCTATTTTCTTAATTCCATCGACATGTGCGTGAGATGGGCTGATGGGAGGAGCGAGGTCGATGTCGAGGCGAGGGGAGTTCGGTGCTTGGAAAAGCTCGGCATGGAGCTCTTGTAAGGGATCTTCGATAGAGCGGCTCGCTCACCTTGGAGAGGGGTCGACGGCGGCTCACCGCTCGGCAGATCGTCGGTGGAGGAGGTAAAGATCAATGTCCACTTCTGGCCGAGGTAGGAGTCGGAGATGTGACCGAAGATGCCGGTGCATGCATCCCTTCGCTTCGCTTCACGGGCGTCCCTTCGCTTCACGGAGAGATAGAGAAATGATGCGACGGAGATGACGGGCTGTCGAGCTCATGGGTGTCCCTATGCTTCACAACAGCTTTTTGCGATCGAAGTGTTTTGCGGGGCCTACCCATTCGAGATGACGAACTGTCGAGCTGTCCCATCTCCAAAATTTTTCGTGCATACACTGCAGAAGCTACGGTGTATATAGCCTCTGCGGTGTATGCAGACGCCATTTCATGGTTCTCTGTTTTTCTTGCAGTATCTGGGTAAGATTCTGGAAATTCAGTGTAACGACCCGCTCCCGGGGGCCCGTTACTTATTTGATATTTGCGCAGGTCCTGCAGGTTACCAGTGAAATCAAAATAGCCACGATGCAGAGATGTACAGAAATACCCAAATAGTGTCCAATTATTACAATCCATACTGTACAAGATGTCCCAACAGAATATACATGAAAGAAGAAAAGTACATAAGTGAAAATAACTCTGGAAGCTGCGGTCGAATTCTGGCGCTATTAGCTCAGGAGCATCTACCTCCATATGTACGTCGTCTGCGGTGCCACGGAGATGGAACCGTAGGTAAGTCACAACAATTCTAAGTATAGAAAAGAAGCAGTGCGCAAGTATGAAAAAAGTAACTACGTACAAGCAGATCAGAGTGAAAAGTAAAGTACGGAGTAACAACTGTACACGGCTGAGTAGTAAAAGTAAACAGTGCTGAAAAGAGAGAACAATTGTACTGTGGTGGTGTAAGTGTAAAGCAGGCTAGGTAAGTGAAACATACTACTGCTGTAGCTAAAAGTATGACAGGTAAAGTATTGGTGACTGTGCAAGTGTAGTAAGTAACGTACATGGAACGTGTAAAGTAAAGGTGACTGTAGTGCGTAAAGTAAAAGTGACTGTGTAAAAGTAACTACACTACGTGACTCAAGTCGGAGAGTACAATATGTGACCATCGAGTTCATCTCTTGCCTGGGCGCGACCCAGACGAATGCCGAAACACAGGCACGGTACATGTATTTTGCCGAAACACAGGCAGCAGGACGGTATGCCGAAACACAGGCAGCGGGACGGGAAGATTGAACTCCAGTCACTCCCATACTCTCTCAAACTATGAGTTACCCCAAAAACCCCGTGAAGTGTCAAGTGTTCTATATACATGTTCCTTTCATGATGTTCCACGAGATGTTCCACACGATATTCCACAAGATATTCCACAAGATGTTTCACCAGATATTCCACAAGATATTCCATAAGATGTTTCGCAAGATATTCCATACGATGTATCACACGATGCTAGTCAACCCAAGTCCACTGGTTAACTTTTTCATTGAAAACCAGAGGGTGGTAACTCATTCCAAAGCTGACTGTGCCAAAGCGAAGTGAGGATAAAGACAAGTCCAACATTCGGGGTGTCTAGTATTGTTTAGCACACAATTTACCCAAGTTGATGGTTGTGTGTTACAACCACCAAAGTTGAAAGTTGGCAAAGTAATCTGAAGTTGATTACTTTCCTATTAGATTAGATTTCTAGTTCGGATCAAGTCAAGTAGCAGTTCTGAGGTTATAGTGATGTCCTAAGTTCATACGGGGGCACTTATCTAATTTTCTAATTTTAGAATTAGTCGTGACTTACCAATTTCAGGATTGACGTAGCAAGCCGAAACTGAATCTAAGGCTTCTACGGAAGCTGGTGCACAAGAATTTGTACCTGCAAAACACAAGAACAATCGGTTACAGAACACCTATTTTCTACCTATTTAACTTAACGTGTTTGATTTTCTAAACTGATTGAAACGGTGTCGGAAAGCGTTCTAAATTTTTTCTATAGACTAGATATGATGAAAATAATTTTAGTGCAGGAGACAATAATTTTCTGAAGCTTATTGTAATTTTTATAATTTTTAAAAGCCCAAAAATAATTTTAAAACTATTTTTAATTAAGTAACGTAATTATTCAACAATTTATTCCGGATGCAATCTGCATCGGAAAGTTGCAAATAAGCTGTCAAAATGACCGTCTCAAAGAGTACTTTAACATATATTTTTCTCACATATAATTGTACGTGAAAATAACAAGTTACAGATTTTTAATCGAAAATAACGTATTTAACTTTTAGGCTTAAAAATTAATTTTGGAAAAACTAAGCGTCCGATTGAGATGAAACTAGTGCCATTGGGTCCAGAATGTCATTTCTGATTTTCTGAGCCTAGTCTTCTATTTTTCTGACTCTTATATTATTTACTATCAATTAAAAACCAATAAATCTATTTAATAATTATGAAAATACGCAAATACACGTATTTGTACGGATTCGTATATGCAAAAGATACGTTTTAATATCACTCACCCTCGTTCATTCACTCGCATGCAGCGGGCGGGGGTCTCGCTGCTCTCGACGTCGGACAGTGGAGGCGGCAAGCGGAGGCGGCGATAGCTGCAGCGGTGGTCGGCGACGGCGGGGGAGCAGGCGGCAGCGGTGGGGCGCTCGTGGAAGCGTGGGTGAGCTCGGGATCTTCGGGGCACGTCGAACGGGGCGCCGTCGCGTGGGTTTCGGCGGCGACTCCGGTGGCTAGCTGGGGCGTTCGGGCGAAGTCGGAGAGCTAGGGGACGGCGGCGAGATCTGGAGCGGAGGGGTCTGCGATGTGGGGGGCTCCGTGACTCGTCGGAGCTTGGTGGCGGGCGAGTTGAAGGCGGTGGGTCGGAGGGAGTGGTGAGGCGAGACAGAGGAGCTGCGGCGGATCTCTGGGCGGAGCTAGGGCGGAGCTGCTGGGCAGAGCGGCGAGCTCGGTGGGGCCTCGTTGGCGATGCTGTAGCAGTCGAGCCCCACGGCGGGCGGCGTTCGGCGCTCCGGGGACTGCTGTGATGCGGTGGAGCGGAGGTTGAAGGCGAGGGCGTCGCTGTGGCTTCGGGGCGGAGCTTGGCGACGGAGTGTTGGGCGGAGGGAGCACGGTGTCGCGGGGGCTTTGACAGGCTGGGGGGTTCGCCGGAGCTTCGTGCACGAGGGGCTGGGGTCAAGCAGCGCTCGGCGGCGAGCTCGAGGGGATCGGGGGTCTCAGGTGGGGTTGATCACGGGGAGAGTGAGAGCGGACGTGAGGGGAGCGAGCGGAGGCCGGAGCTGGCGGCGGGGGTTTCGAGTTGTGGCGGAGCATCACCGGGGGAGGGCGGCCTCGACAGCAAGGCGCTTCCGGGGGTGCTCACGGCGGTTGTCGAGGGGGAGAGTGGGCTTGGGTGCGGAGCGGGCTGAGGCAAAGGAGGCTTGCGTGAGTTCGAAAAGAGAATGGGCCTAGGATTGTTTGAAACGGGGAGTATAAGCAAGGAGAGGGAGATGTAGCCCTGGGAGAGAGAGAGAGACTGTGTGAGATTGAGAACAAGAGAGAGAGAGAGAGAGGTTAGGGGAGAGGGTTTAACCCAGGGAAGAGCGAGAGAGGGGACGAAAGTGAGAGAGAGGGCTGAGCGTATAATTAACGGGTTTAATTTGATTTAAATGGGGTTAGAGGGTATTATTTATAGGTTAATTAAACTAATAAAAAAATTAACCTCATTAATACTTAGTCAATTGTAATTAATAGGGTAGGTTAGGAATTTGACTAAATTTGGAAAACGTGTTAGTACATGAATCACATGGGTGCTTTCGGTGGGAGTTAGGTAAAGGTAAGTAATTAAGGTAATTAGTTAAGAGTAAAGCCCCATTATTGAAAGTAATTAGTAAAATACAAAAAAACGAAATTACGATTTTGCCCCTACTAGTAAACGTATCCGAAAAATTATGAAAACATACCCACGGGATCGTATCGTCGCGAGGATCGCGAATACGAGACCCGTTTCGGGGTTTGAGCTACAGGGATACTAGTTTTAGGCCAAAATGTTTAGGAAGCAGGTCTGCGGGTTCTCTATCGATTTGACTTCAGAAAATTGCAAAATAAATATGGAAAGCCCTAAATGATCATTGAATGTTACTGTAAAAGTTTGAAATCGTTTTGATGATGTTTGTATAGAAAATAAATTCATTAAGCCAAAACGGTAATAACGGAAAATGAATTTTTATCAGAATTGTTTTGAGTATTTGATGAAACTCGAACTTACTAAAATACTTCATGACTAGTCTGATATCTCAAAATATTTTTATAAGAATTTTTTTTGAAATCGTAAAACTCCTGACGAACCATTATAAAATAGTTTAAAAATTGAAAATACATGAATAGTTGTATTGAAAAATACGGACCGTTACATTCTACCCTCCTTAAAATAATTCCGTCCTCGGAATTTAAAAGATCTTTTTGAAACAAATAATTGATGTTATGAAGAAGCTCAAGCAAATAAATGACAGAAAAGATATTAAACTAGTAAATCAGGTTGTAGATAACATGAAATATAATGTGATATTATAGCATCAAGAAAACAAGATATGATGTTTATGAATACTTACTATTGACATCACCATAGCTTTCGTGACTATTCCTGAGACCAGTATTATCACAATAGTTACTCTGACTTCTCAGGTAGCCTAAAATTAACATGAGATGATAATATCACATAAAAATGAGGGCTATTACGATGACAACATCTGTTCGAACTTGGAACCTGAGGTGATAAGCCAGTAGCAAGCTATAAAAACGGAAGACCATAAAGTTTATTCGTGCTACTGGTAACTAACTGGGTCTAGCCACAGATGTCGTTCATAATATAGCATGTATCGACTAATCCACGGGTACCAACAACATCAATCTCCATAATGCCCAACCACATGCTAACGTCCAAATCAACGCCCAAAGGTAAGTACAAGGCCAATACCCAAAGTCAGTACTCACTGCCAGTATTCCTTCCATCAATCTCCATAATATCCCAAAATAAGGCAAGATCCAAGCTCTCATCCAGAGCCAAGCACAAGGCCTACATCCAACTTCAACACCCAAGGCCAATATCATGCCAATAGTCATTGCCATCACTCCTTCTGTAGACCAATACTTGACATTCGCAACACCCAACATTACCCAACAAATGAACAACCAAAAACACGCTTTCCAGCACACCAAAAGGAGTAAACGCAAGAGGAAGCCTAGACGGAACATCAATCTGGGCGAGACCCAGGGCAGAGAGCTCAAGAGAAGCCCAAAGATCACGGCTTCCCAAGATCTCAGCCACACAACGGTAGTGAAGGTGGCGGCGAGGGTTGTCGCCAAGGCCAAAAATCCCAAAACATATCGTCGGAGGGCCATCGGTGGTTGTCGATTTATGGTGGCTGTGACTGCTTGACGTGGCGGGTGTCACTGGAGTAGGGTGGGGTGGTGGAGCTTCGGGTGAGGTCGGAGGAGCTTGAGGCGAGATGGGTCGAGTTCGCTTGGGGAAGAGGCCGGGAGGAGGAGTGGGAGTCGATACGGCGTAGGGAAAACCACGGGGTGGCTTGGTGAGGAAGGAGAGGAGGGTCTTTAAAAAAAGGGGGCACCGAAAGTCGTCGGTAGGGTAGACTAGGTTAGGCGGGAACGGGTCTCGAGGGGGGAAGTGGACAAAAGAAATAAAGAGGGGGGTAGGTGGTAGGTGGAATAGGAATTCAAACCCATGGAAAAATCGGGTACAAGATGAAAGTAGGGGCTAGAAGAGAAACACGAGTTCAAGAAGGATGACAAGACGCAAACTGTCTACACTTGTACGTCAGGTTTGGGTCGTCTCAAAATCTCCAGCACCATCCTCCAATATTTCTGAGCATCCTTCGATTTGCTTCCGTTGTCGAACTCGGACTTCTGGTGATAGGAAAGTCTAACGCTACCCTCCTTAAAATAGACGTAACTAGAGTTCAAACTTACTAAAAATAGAAAGATTCTAAGAAGGTCAATCGAAAGGTCATCAAGCTAAAGGAAGGGTGATAGTGATGAAGATCGATGGCGTTACATACTCATGATTCACGTCCTTGCGGTCCAGCGGAACACGGCCAGGGAAGTGACTAAGCCAGGATCACTTACCCCAAGTCTAGCAAGGGTGATCCAACAAACTTAGCCAAGCACATTGACCGGATCATGGTCCATTGAAGGAAGCTTATCATTTATATGCGTGCCATCATCAACTGAAGAAAAAGTGATGAAGTGGGTAGATAGTTCAACCTATGAAAAATTACTTTAACTGCTAGCAAAGGAGGTTACTAGAGAGGGTATAACCAAGAATGGAACACGAGTTCCCAAGCAAGGGTTAAGAGTTCAAAGGAAGTGATGAGGATCAAGGGAGACCTAATGAAGATGGTAATAAGGACGCTTCACCCGTATGTCCAATACAGGTGAACACTCGAGACATCCTGTACTCGAGAGTTCAATCTGAGTACTTTATATTGTACACCCTGATCTTGCTATATTGCTCACGAGGTAGTTAGCGCGGACCTGCGTGGGCCACCAAACTTGTAACGACCCGCTCCCGGGGGCCCGTTACTTATTTGATATTTGCGCAGGTCCTGCAGGTTACCAGTGAAATCAAAATAGCCACGATGCAGAGATGTACAGAAATACCCAAATAGTGTCCAATTATTACAATCCATACTGTACAAGATGTCCCAACAGAATATACATGAAAGAAGAAAAGTACATAAGTGAAAATAACTCTGGAAGCTGCGGTCGAATTCTGGCGCTATTAGCTCAGGAGCATCTACCTCCATATGTACGTCGTCTGCGGTGCCACGGAGATGGAACCGTAGGTAAGTCACAACAATTCTAAGTATAGAAAAGAAGCAGTGCGCAAGTATGACAAAAGTAACTACGTACAAGCAGATCAGAGTGAAAAGTAAAGTACGGAGTAACAACTGTACACGGCTGAGTAGTAAAAGTAAACAGTGCTGAAAAGAGAGAACAATTGTACTGTGGTGGTGTAAGTGTAAAGCAGGCTAGGTAAGTGAAACATACTACTGCTGTAGCTAAAAGTATGACAGGTAAAGTATTGGTGACTGTGCAAGTGTAGTAAGTAACGTACATGGAACATGTAAAGTAAAGGTGACTGTAGTGCGTAAAGTAAAAGTGACTGTGTAAAAGTAACTACACTACGTGACTCAAGTCGGAGAGTACAATATGTGACCATCGAGTTCATCTCTTGCCTGGGCGCGACCCAGACGAATGCCGAAACACAGGCACTGTACATGTATTTTGCCGAAACACAGGCAGCAGGACGGTATGCCGAAACACAGGCAGCTGGACGGGAAGATTGAACTCCAGTCACTCCCATACTCTCTCAAACTATGAGTTACCCCAAAAACCCCCGTGAAGTGTCAAGTGTTCTATATACATGTTCCTTTCATGATGTTCCACGAGATGTTCCACAAGATATTCCACAAGATGTTTCACCAGATATTCCACAAGATATTCCATAAGATGTTTCGCAAGATATTCCATACGATGTATCACACGATGCTAGTCAACCCAAGTCCACTGGTTAACTTTTTCATTGAAAACCAGAGGGTGGTAACTCATTCCAAAGCTGACTGTGCCAAAGCGAAGTGAGGATAAAGACAAGTCCAACATTCGGGGTGTCTAGTATTGTTTAGCACACAATTTACCCAAGTTGATGGTTGTGTGTTACAACCACCAAAGTTGAAAGTTGGCAAAGTAATCTGAAGTTGATTACTTTCCTATTAGATTAGATTTCTAGTTCGGATCAAGTCAAGTAGCAGTTCTGAGGTTATAGTGATGTCCTAAGTTCATACGGGTGCACTTATCTAATTTTCTAATTTTAGAATTAGTCGTGACTTACCAATTTCAGGATTGACGTAGCAAGCCGAAACTGAATCTAAGGCTTCTACGGAAGCTGGTGCACAAGAATTTGTACCTGCAAAACACAAGAACAATCGGTTACAGAACACCTATTTTCTACCTATTTAACTTAACGTGTTTGATTTTCTAAACTGATTGAAACGGTGTCGGAAAGCGTTCTAAATTTTTTCTATAGACTAGATATGATGAAAATAATTTTAGTGCAGGAGACAATAATTTTCTGAAGCTTATTGTAATTTTTATAATTTTTAAAAGCCCAAAAATAATTTTAAAACTATTTTTAATTAAGTAACGTAATTATTCAACAATTTATTCCGGATGCAATCTGCATCGGAAAGTTGCAAATAAGCTGTCAAAATGACCGTCTCGAAGAGTACTTTAACATATATTTTTCTCACATATAATTGTACGTGAAAATAACAAGTTACAGATTTTTAATCGAAAATAACGTATTTAACTTTTAGGCTTAAAAATTAATTTTGGAAAAACTAAGCGTCCGATTGAGATGAAACTAGTGCCATTGGGTCCAGAATGTCATTTCTGATTTTCTGAGCCCAGTCTTGTATTTTTCTGACTCTAGGGTCTGATCCGATGCTCAAGTCAGATAGTGACTAAGAAGGCTCGTGGTAACTATGGTCGGTCTGTTGGGAGACCAATTGATAGTTATCGCGTCGAGCTATTGAGGAAATATAGAGTTTAGGTTGAGCAGATACCGGTGTAGGAGTAGCTGATTGCCAAAGAATGTCTGGGAGAATGTCTGGAATCGTCCCCTCTCTCGTTGTCCGAGAGACTATTTATAGGCGATGACTTTTGAAAGACGTTAGAGGGTAAACACCTGAGCTTTAATGCCACTTTATTTCTTTTGGTCTAGCTGTCGGCATTTATGACGAGCTAACGACCAGCTATTGAATGCATTCATTCTGAGCCGACGCTTTAAATGGAGGAGCCCAACGGTTAGTCGAGCTGTCACTTTAAATGAGGAGAAGGAGACCTCACATGGGGCCTCCGGGTTGTTGGGCCGAAACTGTTGGTTTAACTGGGTTTGTTTGCTTAAATAAATAACTGAGTGGTCATTGGGTCGGCCCAGTGCTGAATCAAATACATCGAAAGAAATAGTTTTCCCTGTGAAATCGGTGTTGGCTAGATCACTTAAAAGTAATCAATTTAGTATTTGAAACCTCCGATTCCGAATAGAATGGATATGGTCTGAATGTTCTTGGTGTTGGGTGTGGATCAAGTATAAAAGCGATTCCGAATAAAATGGATATGGTCTGAATGTTCTTGGTGTTGGGTGTGGATCAAGTATAAAAGCTATTGGACCTGGTTCGGTGTGTATGTGAATGCTTCATGTAACTAATCCATGCCTGACCAATTGCCACCCTAGGTTGAGCTATGGTCAAGGTCGACCACATGGCTGATTTAAATTTATTCTCAAATTATACAAGTTACAAAGTTTCTTATGATCCAACAAGTAACATGTGAGCCAATCTAAAACAAGTCTAACCCTATAAAAAGTCTAGTTACCGGACATTCATATTGTCATTATACGATTAACTTGGCCTTTTCAATTTGTTGTTATTTATTCAATTTTACGAATTAAGAAACATACCAATGACCAATGACGCCAGTCCTTTAATCCATAGGTTAGCTTTAAGCATATGTATTTTTTTTTCAAAGAAATTCGGGGCAACTTAAACGAGGAAATTGATGGGAAATAAAAAGAGCATGAATGTGCGTAAACTAAAAAAAATGAACTGGAGAATTATTCATTCCCTTTTTTTCCTAACATGTTGATTTGTGATAAAGGGATTTTATATGAAGTCAAATGAATAACAAATTTGGAGGCAAACTAAAGTTAGAAAATGACATGAAAAAAAGCATTGCATACATGGTATCATATGACATATGATCTCTCTCTTATAGCATGATGCATTTTCTTCCGCATACTGTACTTTTCTGTTGTCCAATTATCTTTTCTCCTGTCTAATTATAGTATATGAAAAAAATCTCTCATATGTGATATGCTGTTATCCTCGATTCAGAAAGATGTGGAAGAGACCAGAGAAGAAGAAAGACGTGAACGAGAGCTCAACTGCGGCGGGGATGAGCGCTTTTGGGTCTCGAGAAAGGTCCCTCCACGCGCATGCCATAATTTTAAGCTCTGTTCACATTGAAGCTTTGATGGTAGCAAAATTTTTATACAAATTTTATGGCTCAGCAAACAAAACAAAAACAGTTTCTCGCCTCATTCCAAATTTGATTCACATGTTTACATTTTCCTTTTCCTTTTTTCTCATTGTTGCAATTTTTTACTAAAACATTCCTTGCTTCGTATATTTTCCTTTCACTTGTATGTATTCTGAATAAAGGTTAATGTGATCAGATAGGCCGGATGAGTTTTGTGCGATACAGGCTGCAGCTCATATAATGTTATTGAACGGAGTTAAAAAACGCATGGATTATGCTTCTCTCTTTTGTTTTTACATCGTAGAATAAAAGACGTTACGTTAGCAGTTAGCTGCACAGTAGATATGATCCGGTACCATTATCGCTTTGAATATTGGACCATGTTAATTGGTCGGATTTTATGATGAATGACATTCTTCACTACTCATGCACGGATATTTACTTTAGAGATAAAATTTCCATACAAGCCAATACCATTGATCGGGCTGGATCCAAATCACATGCTGCTCAGTAAATAAATAATAATAATAAGTTATCCGATTTATATACGTATCTATGTTTTCAAATATATACAATGAAATTTATTTTCACGCAGTATTTGCAGTGCTTTTTGAAGCCTCATGCCTCTTTACAAACAAACAAATAATCAAATCCAAAAATAAGGGCAGGACACCCTGCCCCCCTGAGAAAAAGTGGGAAAAATCCAAGAAATGCCATCGTTGCAGTCTTGTTGCAGAAAAGCTATGTTGGTGTCCATCGAGATTCCCCCCCCCAACCCCGTCCACGAGCTCTGCTAGTCGCATCACACAATTTGATAACATTATTACACTTATTTACAAATTTGCCGCAAGTGCACCAAAGTGAGTGGCAAGACTGTTAATAAATGTAACGTGTTTAGCGAAACATGTAGTGTGACTAGCAGCCCCCCAAATCCACAAACATTAGACCACGAGGCCTCCACACGCTTATCCTTAACAGTCAATCTCGTACCTCCACGTGTCGCCATCCTCACCCTTAAACCACCCCCGACCAAAACCCTCCCCTTCTCAATATGAACCGCCATCTCCCAGCCACTCAATTCCCCTCACAGGTCTCTCGCTCTTCTCCTTCTTCCTCCAATTTTTTTCCATCCATTAAAAAAGGGGAAAACAATAGAAAATGATTCTCAAAGCTCCAGCCTCGTCTCGCTCTGTGCTTCTCTCTCCTCAGGCGCACGAGGGCTCTCTCGTGCCTTCGCGTTCTTCTTCGTCTCTCAGATTTGGAAGGGGGAGCGATGGAGGGGGCGGGTCTTTGTCTTTGGTGGCCATGGCCGCCAACAGCAAGCCCGTGACTGGGGTTGTGTTCGAGCCCTTCAAGGAGCTGAAGAGCGAGCTCGGGCTCGTTCCTGCCTCTCCCCATGAGTCGTTGGCCCGCCAGAGGTACTCCGAGGAGTGCGAGGCCGCCGTCAACGAGCAGATCAAGTGGGTAACTTTGATTTCTTTTTAGAATTATTATAATCTGATGTGTCTTCGTTGATCCGCTGAAAATTTGCTGAAAATTTTAAAGTGTTTGTTGTTGTTGTTGTTGTTGTGTGTGTGTGTGTGTGTGTGTGTGTGTGTGTGGGTGGGTGTGGGTGTGGATATTTGGGGTGTAATTTGATCTGGGCTTGGTTGTGATTGTGCGGCAACGGCTTTATTTTGTTCCATCTTTAAGCGATGTGTTACATTGGATTGTTGTTTGTGTTGTTGTTCAAGCATTATTTCGTTCTATTTTATTCTCTTTTACAGGGACGGGTTTCGTGCATCAATCTTTTCCTCTTTTTCCTCCCTTTTTCGAAAATTTAAAAAATATATTCAATCTTTGGTTTCATGTTGGAAATAGTTTTATTTTAGGATCTGTACGCTTTATGTTTTCTTCTTCTTTTCATACATGTGTTGTAGCTCGTATTGATGCAATATCAAATCTTGGCTAATTGAAATGTGGTTCTCCTTGATCACTGTTAATAGAAGCAAAATCGTCTTTGATCTCCATTGCAGTTGTATTTCTTTAACACACCTGTTTGCTTATTATCGAGTTTCTCTTTTGCTTGGAAATCCAGTGTCGAGTACAACGTTTCCTATGTTTATCATGCCATGTTCGCCTACTTTGATCGTGACAATGTTGCTCTCAAAGGCATTGCCAAGTAAGCTGTAATCTAACATGCGTTTTCTAAATTTGTTTTCTATTTAAGCATTTCATTGATATCTATGTTCCATCAATCTAGATTTTTCAAGGAATCGAGCGAAGAAGAGCGAGACCATGCAGAGAAACTAATGGAGTACCAGGTACTTTAATCACTCAACTCGGCCATTTGGTTTCATGCACATGTGTCTAATGTTGAATCTATCTAAATTGCCGACGTTATTGAATGAAATCTAGAACAAACGTGGAGGTAGAGTGAAGCTTCAATCGATATTGATGCCCTTGACTGAGTTTGATCACCCTGAGAAAGGAGATGCACTCCATGGTATGAACTTATAGATGTATTTTTACGAGTTTGATGATATCATAATGTAATATTTAATAGCTGAACTTCCCAATAGCAGTTAGATCTACTGGTGTCTTTAAGTTGTTCATCTATGA
Source organism: Scilla litardierei (assembly GCA_030789695.1). Taxonomy (NCBI): domain Eukaryota; kingdom Viridiplantae; phylum Streptophyta; class Magnoliopsida; order Asparagales; family Asparagaceae; genus Scilla; species Scilla litardierei. The sequence continues at coordinate 135,998,484 of CM061137.1, read as the reverse complement.
ATGATTTTAATTTTTAAAATGAGCTTTCTTATACATCTTTTAGCAATGGAACTGGCTTTATCTCTGGAGAAATTAACGAATGAGAAGCTCCTCAACTTACACAAAGTAAGTCCTCTTAAGATGTTAGATACTAATCTTGTGCTACTTGCCCAATTCATATCTACCATTGTGAATTTAAACTGAATGATGTAACAGTTTATTATGATTCTTTTGGGTGAACAGGTAGCAGCCAAATGCAACGATCCTCAGCTTACTGACTATGTGGAAAGTGAATTCCTCAATGAGCAGGTGAAGCCTTTATAAATTTCACTATGGCCTATCAGCATTAGACCATCTGTAAAGCAAGCCATTATAATGTTTACTACCTTTAAGATTTCACCATCCGAATCATTATACTATTCAATATAGATGCTTGTTTTACAAAGTCGATGTATGCAACATGGTAATAATTCATCCATTGTATGAGATTTGAAGTACTAAGCATTCTCCTTGTTTCTGTTTATTCGCAACAGGTTGAGGCTATAAAGATGATCTCTGAGTATGTCGCTCAGTTGAGAAGGGTGGGCAAGGGACACGGTATGGCTTATATTGTTGATTGATTAATCATATTTTTCAGTTCTATTTCTGTAATTGTGCAAGCTTTTTCGCGTTGTTCTGAATATGCTGTCTTGGGTTTTTGCCCTCTGCAGGAGTTTGGCATTTTGATCAGATGCTCCTCCACGAGGGAGCTGCGTTGGCATGAGGAATTGGATTCATTGCAGGGCCTGGAGTCCTGCATAATGGATGTTGCTCGATTGAGGAAGATGTTTGCATACCGACTGGTAGTTCGTAGACGTGGTGATTGATCACCACCATTTTCTGTATGGAACTTTGATGGGCAATTTGGGGTACAAATTAGGCTGCTGATGGTTTCCTATTATCTTGTAGAGAGTATTGTTAATTGCAGTCTTCGTTCTGCCGTTTTCTGTTAGATCATTTGTAGTCAGTTTTCATCTGGAATGAGACTTTAGACGTTATGAGATGTGTATTTTCTGGATTTAACTAAACCTGGCTCATGAGATGAGTATCGTCCGCTTTGGGTCTTCACAAGGCTCATTGCACCCCCCAATCCCCCCCCCCCCCCCCCTCCCCGACGACAAGAAGGAAGGTTATACTAAACCTGCTCGCCTTCTGTAAAACCTAAGCTTCTCTTTTGGTATTGCATATTTCATAATGTCCGACCCATTTTTACCAGTGTTGATTTTCCTGCTCGCCTTTTAGTATTGCATATTTCATAATGTCCGACCCATTTTTACCAGTGTTGATTTTCCTAAGGTGTACTAACTCTATTTTTAGCATATCACTAATCCAATGGTATCTAATGTCACTACATTTGGATTTAAATTAAATACTAATTCTTGTTGAGATGGATGACGCTTTAACTGTCAAAATTGGCAACATTCTTCTCTCGTTTCAAACCCAGTTCATTTAGAGCCCTCCATCACTCCTAATGGAGGGCTCAATGTGGGCTAAATGCAGGACTTAATCCTACATGGAGGGGGTTCTCTCTCAAAAAAGTGGAGAGAGAGAGAGAGGGCAGATCAGGTGCTTAAGACTTTATGCAACTAGACCAAAATACACACACACACACATGCACACAGAGATCAAATCTTGCAATCTCTTGAAGAAGATGAAGCCACCAAACCCTCTCTTGAGCTCCTCCAAACCTTAGCCTCCAATGGTTTCTCTAAGCTTTAGATCCTCCAAAGATTTCAGCCGTATGACGTGTCCGATATGTCATCTACCGGATAGACAAGTACCTGGCTAAACACTGTCAGGCTCATAGGGCATTGACAGTAAGTATTTTGAACTCTGTTTTGGGTGTCGATTGGTTCAGCCGTCTGAATGGGAATCACGTGATAAGAACAGTGCTTTCAGCCGCCTGGCTGGGGATGATACCTTCCAAAAATTGTAGAAAACAGCTCTAAGCTCAGGAAAATATGAAAAAATATTCGTTGAACTAGGAAAAAAATACCATCTTCACATGTAAAATAAGAGAACAAAAACAAGCCATAAAAATTATGTTTGGTGCATAAATAAATGACAGGCTCTAAAATTTCATGATGTTCAGAAAATGCACATATCGGAGTCAAAATGAACACAAAATATGCACCAAATGCCCATGAATGGAATGAATAAATATGCAATATTCTCCTAGAATCAACCCATCACCTTTTGCCACATGAGATAAAGGGTGTCACATGGGACAAATGGTATCACATGGGTTTGTCCTAGTAGGACAAACACCCTCATTTGTATAATACTAGAAATAATCCATGCACATAGTGCACGTGGACCCAAAACCCACACACAGGATGCATGGTCCACACAAATCGGTAAAGATAGAGAGAAGAGTGCGTATGTGTGTGTATTGTCTGGTAGATAAAAGGAAGAAAAGAAGGGGACAAATTGCAAAAAAAGACCAATGGCAAACATGTAAATATGGGGAAGAGGGAGGGGTTTTTGGGGATGTCATTTCGTTTCATAAAGGGCAAGGACAATAATGTAAATAATGGGAATTTAGGGGCATTTTCTTTGGGGGTTCCACAAAAACACCCGACTTCACACGCAAACACTCACCCACATCCCATGGTGCCCCAATGCTTAGGTGGCCAAATATTGGCCACCACTCTATCTACAATTTTGTCATAGTAGGACAATCTCAAATGTACGAAGGATAATAAATGATGTGACACTCCTCTCCCTTTGCTGCATGAGACAAATGGTGTCACATGGGTTTGTCCTAGTAGGACAAACACCTTCATTTGTATAATAGATGATGTGGCACCCCTCTTCCTTTGTCACATGAGACAAAGGGTACCACATGGGTTTATTCGAATATGACAAACACCCTCAAATGTATAATAAGGATGTCATATGGATTTGTCCTAGTAAGACAAACATCTTCAAATGTATAATAGATGTCATCTTTTTCTTTCTCAATTATATGGCATTGATTGTAACTGAACTTGAAATGATTCTCAAGTGGAGAACAAACTGTCTTTGCCATACTCATGCCAAATTTTTCTAAGACTTTATCAATATACTTTTCGTATGATAACCATAGCATTTCATTCTTCAAATCACAAAGAAATTTTCACATAAAGATTTGTTTTGTCAGTCCTAAGTCCATCATTACAACCCACTTGCTTAGCATTCTCTTTCTCTCTTCAACGTATCAATATTACCAAAATTATAACCAACACTAGAATATCATAAATATAAAGCTAGAGAATGATAAAGTCGACAACAAAAATCTTTGAATGTGTGCATAATGGTCACCGTTGGTATTGGGCATTGGGCCCCACTAAAGGGTCCGGTCTCTCTCACGAATCAAGTCCGCTAGTGAATTATGGGATTGGGCACTATGGGCTTCGATTTTAATTACATTGATTAGGATCGCAAGGGTCTACAAGGAGCAATCATTGTGGGCTTGGGCCCATTCTCTTGGTGCCAGGCCCTTGCGTCTAACAATTCTTTTTCTATTTTAATTTTATTTTTAAATGACGAGACCTTGTTAAGGGATACCTGACTAACAAACAAATAAGAATTAATCCATGTTCTAAGTAACTGACATGTTGTTAACATTAATCACGTACCCTATGCTTCACGCCTTCAAAACAACACCTAGAAATAGATAGAAACAGATATTTGATCTCTTGTAAATTGTCCTTATTTACTCTAAATGCTTTTTGGAATTTGGCCTAGTCTACCCGTGTCTAAACGTTATTAGAGTAATACTCTAAATGCGTCTTGGTGCCATTGGAATATTCAAACAATCTTTTTTAAGAGAGGAATTTTTTGTCAGCTTACGTAAATACTAAAAAAAATCATCTTGTATCCAAATAATAAGTAAAAGCATTTTTCATGTTGGAATATGTTTATTCTCAATCTTATTCATGTAAAGCCTTCGGACACACAACTTGGAGGCATACAACTCAAACGAAACCCTACAAATTCATTCCCTTGCTCAGCTCCACCCCAGTGGGTGGCGGTCTTTTGCAGCAGCAAATGTGCGGCGGATTGCCGCCGGCAGGGTTCTGTATGCACTCAGCATCAACCGGCTCGTATCCAGCAGTCAAGCAAGGCTCGTTGCAGTCCTCATTTCGTGTGCATTCCCCAACGAAGAAGTCACACCCTAGCAGTAAACAAAACAACACTCAGAATTAGGCAATTTATATTAGATCGATATGCATTACCAAACAACGATGATACAAACTGAAGGCGGGGCTGGCTGATGACAAGGCGATCAGAGACATGAATAATGCGATTGTAGCATAGGTCTTGGCCCCCATTTTCACCCAGAACCGAAGTGAGAGTACTCTAGTTGTTACAAGTCACTCTTTTGGGTGGCAATGTTTATAAATAGGGAGGAGTTGGCAGCTAGAATGATTTGCTAAAAGATTTGCTGAAAGGAAGTTAATTTTGAGTCCATTGACGACAAGATACATTGACTCAAAATAGACTCGGACGACCATTAGTGAATTCCTAGTGCAACAAGGATTCACAACAAATGAAGTCTGCCCTTGCATCTTTATAAGAGAAAAGGGTATAGGATTCGTAATTATTGCCGTCTACGTAGACGACCTGAACATTATCGGATCTCCTGAAGAGATAGGTGAGATATCCAAAAGTCTCACACAGACTTTTGAGATGAAAGACCTTGGCAAAACGAAGTTCTGCCTAGGCTTACAAATTGAACATTTAAGCGGATGAATCCTGTTACACCAATCGACATACACAAAGAAAGTGCTGAAAAACTTCCTTATGGACAAATGTCATCCGCTTAGCACACCAATGGTCGTTAGATCATTGGAATGGAGTTAAGCAACTTCTGCGCTACCTCCAAGGGTCTGTGGACATGTGACTACACTTCAAGAAAGGTGTATCCTCCGACTTGGTCGGTTATGCAGATGCAAGATACAGGTCCGACCCACATACCGCAAAGTCCCAGACCGGTTTTGTGTTCACGTACGGTGGGACGGCCATCTCATGGAGATCCGTGAAGCAGACATCGACAGTAACCTCATCCAACCACTCCGAACTTATTGTGATCCAAGAAGCTAGCAGAGAATGCTTTTGGCTTCGATCAGTCATCAACCATATCCTCAAGACCACCGGCCTGAAGACGGGAGATCTTGGACCTACCACCATGTATGAAGACAATGCTGCCTGCATCGCTCAACTACGAGGTGGCTACATCAAAGGTGACAGGACGAAGCACATTTCCCCAAGCTCTTCTGGATGCATGAACAACAAGTGGACAACCAGATCGACATCCAGCAGATCCAGTCTTACGACAACCTGGCAGACCTGTTCACTAAAGCTTTGCCTCGCAGTACCTTTAGAAAACTTGTACTAGGAATTGGGATGAGACAGTTGAGAGATTTACAAGCCTGAAGTTTGTACTTATCAGGAGGAGTTAATGTAGTGATGTACTCTTTTTCCTTGGCTACTGGTTTTTTCCACTGGGTTTTACATAGCCAAAGGTTTTAACGAGGCAGCCACATCAACTCTGGATCCAGAAGTATCCACCCCTGATGTTATCCATCGATCATGGGAAGTAACAGAGACTTGTACTCTTTTCCCTTAGCCACTGGTTTTTCCCACTGGGTTTTCATTTGGTAAAGGTTTTAACGAGGCAAGTACTCTCAAACTTAGGGATCCAGAAGTATCCATACACCCATGATCAGATAAGCTCTATAAACCCTGAAGCGTTCATCATGGCTTACAATAATGGATGGATAATGGGAAGTGTTATAAATGGGGCTTTTGGTGGGCCTACCCGTTAGTGGGTATCCACCCATTATGTAACCTTACTACTATAAATACAAGGCTATGGATTCCATAGCCACCACGTTTACAACAAATTTTAATTTATTACGATGGTAGAATGATTTGAATTCACAACGTAACCAGTTAAATTATTTTTTATTCATATTCAATGAGCAACCTAATAATATTAATTTCTATATTTTTCATTCAACTTTCTTCCCAATTTTCTTTGGTAACCAAACATGAGAAAGAATCTCATTTCATTTTCATTTTCTTTCTTTTTCTTTTTCATTTTCATTTCATTTTTCTTTCTTTCCTTTTCCTTCAAACAAAACACACCCTTAAAGATTAAAAGTACTTGAATCATATATTACTGTTTCATATAAATTTCTTACCCTTTGTTGCAAGGTGGTGGTTTCAAATGCAGCTACGTCGGAACTTGCAAATAATTTGTGGGTTATTTGATTTGGTTCAATAATTAAATAATGATATTTGTTCTCTTGTAAATTTTCCTTCTTTACTCTAAATGCTTTTTGGAATTTGGCCTAGTCTACCCGTATCTAAACGTTATTAGAGTAATACTCTAAATGCGTCTTGGTGCCATTGGAATATTCAAACAATCTTTTTAAGATAGGAATTTTTTGTCAGCTTACGTAAATACTAAAAAAATCATCTTGTATCCAAATAATAAGTAAAAGCATTTTTCATGTTGGAATATGTTTATTCTCAATCTTATTCATGTAAAGCCTTTGGACACACAACTTGGAGGCATACAACTCAAACGAAACCCTACAAATTCATTCCCTTGCTCAGCTCCACCTCGGTGGGCGGCGGTCTTTTGCAGCAGCAAATGTGCGGCGGATTGCCGCCGGCAGGGTTCTGTATGCACTCAGCATCAACCGACTCGTATCCAGCAGTCAAGCAAGGCTCGTTGCAGTCCTCATTTCGTGTGCATTCCCCAACGAAGAAGTCACACCCTAGCAGTAAACAAAACAACACTCAGAATTAGGCAATTTATATTAGATCGATATGCATTACCAAACGACGCTGATACAAACTGAAGGCGGGGCTGGCTGATGACAAGGCGTTCAGAGACATGAATAATGCGATTGTAGCATAGGTCTTGGCCTCCATTTTCACCCAGAACCGAAGTGAGAGTACTCTAGTTGTTACAAGTCACTCTTTTGGGTGGAAATGTTTATAAATAGGGAGGAGTTGGCAGCTAGAACAATTTGCTGAAAGGAAGTTAATTTTGAGTCCATTGACGACAAGATACATTGACTCAAAATAGACTCGGACGAACGAGCTCTAAGTTTGATTTGACGAGGGTCAATGTATGGAGAAGAGCCCGTTAATTTTGAGTCCATTTACTAAAAGATTTGCTGAAAGGAAGTTAATTTTGTGTCCATTTACGAGAAGATACATTGACTCTAAAACCTCGAGAGAGTGGATATTCATTGAGATACAGTGAATGAAGTTAATTTCGAATACTTATTGATTACTCGTAATTACTGTACACCGGAAAAAATATATACAAAGATGAAAGAACCAAAACAAAAAGGAGCATTGAAAGTCCTGTTTTATTCTTATTCCAACTGATACAACCTTGAGTGAGCCAGAGAAAGAAGAACCGACCGCTAGGCTCAAAACTGGGCTTCGGCCTAAAGGGGGCCCTGAGCGGGTCGGGATGCAGCGGCCCAAGACTGCTAGTCGACATACGGTTGACCCCGCTCAAAGGGGGAAATCGGCCCCCCCCAATCGCCTTGATCACCATTGAAGCCACTATTACGCTCGTCTTGATCGCTATTCAAGGGACCATCAATACGGGCGGGCACAGAGGGAGGAATGATAAACGCCATGAAGGCGTTGACATGCGTGACTCCTATAAGAGACCCGAAGAACAGAACACAACGGACAGGATCTTGGGTACTTGACACCCAGGTATACCAAATCTTTACACACCTTTCTTCCATCTCATATTTCTCCTCTATAACTCGGCCGAGAACTCGCATTTGGTCTCTTCGTAAACCATTCTCGGTTTCACCGAAGCACCTCACAGTTAAGATCTGACTTAGTCATCGGAGGGGACATGGTCGGAACCAAGGTCCGACCCCCTGACGAGTTCTTCGTTTTGCAGATCCGAAGAGACCTCAAATCACCGAAGCTTCCCTTCGGCGTCCCATCGCTCCGAATTGAATGCCCTCGTGCCAGAGCCCGTTTGTCCGACCGATACCAGAGGCTGTCATCCCGCCGAAGCTGCCCTTCGGCGCACCGTCGCTCGAATCCGTGCATTCTCACTCAAGTGAATACTCGGCCGATCGACCCCGAAGGCCGTCCCCGTCACTCTAGACAGCGCCGACACCCGAACCTCTGGACTACCATCCAGCGGTGAGAAAACACCTCGAAGCATCTGGCGCTCTCTTTGGAAACACAAATCTTCACCCACGTCAAACAACCACACAGGAAATGACTCGGTCACCTGCCAAGGGCCGCAAGAGGGCGGCCACAGCAGCTATCATACTAGGCCCTGTCAGAACCAACTTCAGTAAGGCCACGTCCAGCAGATGCCCGCCCCAGACCGGGGAATCAGGCACCCGACGAACGACGGCAATGTGCCTAGACCAAGAAAAGACAGAGGATAGATCTCTGCCAATCTACTTATCTTAGGAGGACCTGGAGGGAATCGAGCTGCCACACGATGACGCCTTGGTCATCTCGACCGTCATCGACACATGCGTAGTCCGACGATTGCTTGGCGATATGGGAAGCTCATGCGACATTCTGTTCATGACTACAGTGGAGAAGAGGGGAGTACGGGCCGGTGATCTGGAGCTTTGTTTGGGCCCCATAGTCAGCTTCACAGGACATTCCGCCCCAATCATAGGAATGATCCGCCTCCCAGTGACGCTCGGAGAACCTCCCCACTCGATCACTCTGATGACAGAATTTATGGCCGTAAGGGTTGGGTCGGCTCACAACGGGATAATTGGCCAACCGCTCCTCAACATGGCCGGGGCAATAGTCTCAACCCTCTACCAAATGGTCAAATTCATGACCACTCGATCACTCGAACATGAAAGTTCTGTTTTATTCTTATTCCAACATAATTTTGTCGTGACCTCGAATTTACTCCCTACTTCTCATTAGTATACTTGTATGCTAATAACTCGTGTGACCCACACATCACTTTAAAGTTTCGGGTTAGGTTATCGAGCTTTGGATTTGGGTACAAGTACATTCAGATTCAAATCCAATAGGCTTTCAAGGTAAGAGGCAAATCCGCTCCAATACCTTTATATGGTTCAAAAATTTTCATCCAAACCAATGTTTTTTGCTGGCTTCCCGTTAGGTTAGCCAGTTATCTTTCACCATTGTTATCAGAGACGGATCCAAAGGTAGATCTGTGAGGGCGCGTGTTTACACACATGAAAATTTTTCTATGCAAAAAACCTTTTGTGCGAAAATTGTTCGAGAAGGTTTTATGTGGGGTTTTTTTTGGATGTGATCAACATATGCTAATAGGCATACACACCAAAACTAAAAAAAATCAACCATCTATTTACTATTCCATCGAATCGTTACAAGATGTTCAATTGTTTTGAAACTGTTGAATGTATAATAGCTTGATGGAAGGTGAAATCACCTTAGGATTCACTCATTTTAAGTTTCTAATATTTGCCTGCCTCATTTGGCTAATAACACACACACACAGACACGCGCACACGCACGCACACACGCACGCACACGCGCACGCACACACTGCCTCTCCCCCCTTCCCCCACCAATCTAAAGTAACTACTGAGTTCTTACTCTCTTCATTAGTTTGCTACCAAAGTATCCACGACTTCCTCTGATTTCAACCCTAATGCTCCCCTTACATTGCCCGATCAACCAGAGCAGAAGCTGTAGTCGTTCATCAACCACTTTACTACTACCATTCTCCTCCCATTCCCCCTCTCACTACTAGCTATTTCTGACCCTAAAGTTATTGCTACTGCGACTATGAACATAACCCTAACTCTTATTGTTTTCCACCGCTTCTTCCCATCTCATCAATATCTCCATCCAATTATTATTACCTACCATTATTCCAACCAAAAATGCTAATGTTGGTCATAGTTTAATAAGGTGATGATCTACAAGTAATGTGATGTTGAGATTTGTACTTAATTTAAGTGTACGATAAATGATAAGTTCTGTAGATTTCCTACAATGTCGACACCAAAACCCAAAAAACTAGGTAGCTATACATATTCTAAAACATTAAAGCCCAAATATGAGTGAACTCTAAGGGTATTTGACTGTCACGCCCCATTCACACACATACCTTATACGACGTCCCAAAGTGGGGAAAAGGAAGGATGGAGCCTGACAAGCCGCGGTATTACACCAAGCGTGTACGGTAAACACACAATAAGCAGGCCACTGCGAATGCTGGGATCATACATCACAGATATATAAAGAAAGAAGCAACAGACATAGCCATCACAGAGAGTACATATCCACAGAATTACATAACCAAAGAGCGTACCACACACCAACGTCAAGTACAAAGTAAACTGTCTCTAGTACATACATGACAAGTGCTACAAACCACCAGCATAAAACACAGCTACAAAGACAACACACTCACCACTCAACCCAACTCACACCACAAGACATAGCCCAAAAAGTGGTGTCCCCCAACCAAAACCCACGTCTAAGGGGACCCCTGAGGGACACTCTGCTCTGGTGTCCTCTGCTCAAGACCTGAAAGAAAAATGAGCACGTCAAACGTGCCCAGTAGGAAGCTAACTAGGGTAGGAAAAATCATTTAGGGATTATGAGTGTAACGACAATAAGAGTACAAGCAACCAAGGTAAAAAGTACAACACACGAGTGTGCAACAACAACAACACATATATGGTTCATTAGTTAGTTGATGTTAGTGATATTTTTGGAAGCCTGGGTATCACCTAAAGATAAGGGCCTGGACTTCACCCCAAGTTTGGAGTGAACATAGCACACGACGCAGTGGACACGGGCACTGTACGCCGGGCCTCTCAGCTCCCCCGTCCCTGGCAGGAGTGAGGCACTCCACATAATAAAACAACCTCCATATGTCCCCTCCACTCCTGATAAGGTGAGTGGGTGTACGTATCGCATATCACATATCACTTTTCCCAACTTCTCAGTCCAGCCCCTTAAAGTTAAGTTATACCCAAACTTCCCCCATCCCAATACTAGGATGTTCACCCGCCTTAGAATAGATCGAGACATCCCAGTTAACATGTCAGGTGTCATAATGTTCAATGGCCATACACAAGTTTACAAAATTATTACATGGCACAACATTTTAAATGGCCAATTTCCAAGTTTCTCCAACTTCAAATTCATTTGGGCATTTTATCGAACATATGACGTTCGTCATGTAAATGAGACATGTCACACCATCAAATTTAGTAACAAATAGCAAACCAAACTTACATACATGCATCAACTTCATTCATGCATTTTGGAGTGAAACATTAGCAATATCACACACTTCCAACTTCACCCAACACCATCCAGCATACTGAAATTGCAAAATCAGCTAGAAAGACAGCATTTTTATCCCATTTATCTTGTGAATTTGACAAAACTCAAAGAATTAAAGTTGGATATATTATAGTTCTGGGTTCACCCATAAAATTTCATGCAGAAATGTGAAGTATATGATTTATAGTGAATTGTTTATTCAAGTGTGTCAAATCTATTCTGCAGACAGATTTCTAGACCTGTCTTCAGAGCCAATTTTAAGCATTTTGGAGCCAGAATTACAACATATACGCACTCTGGTGAACTTTTAGATAAACTTCTTAAGTTTCCAACAAGACCAAAATCAGAAAAATTCATAGAGTGTGCATGTAATAGTGCTCATTTTTCTGAACTGTGTACAGCTTGACAGAATTTCAGACATCTTGCAAACATGGAATTAATTCTCATACTTATTGAACTCAAAATATGACAAAGTTTATATTAATTTGGGGTAGGACTTAAGACCTACAGCTATATATTTTTTTCAAAAAGTGATTCCAACTACAAAAATCATAATAGATGTATAAACACACATGCAGAATTTCTGTTTTTCAAGAGAGGGTGATTTACTAGGAAAACAAGGGAAAGATTGAATCTTTTGGGCTATTACCAACATAAAACATGAAATCCATGACAAAAACAATATAAATAGCATCCTAGAAGTCTCATATTCCTAAATAAAATTTCCCAACCTAGGTTATAATTCCTACCTCAAGAAATCATCCTTCCTTCTCTCTTTTCTTTCTCCTCCTTCCACCCTTCTTTCTCCTTGAAGTGAGCTAGTGGTTTCTTCAATTTTTGGAATGGAAATTAGGGTTTGGAGCTTGAAGAAATGGCAATGGAATAGGGGGAATTTCGGCCATGGTAAGGGGTGGAGAGAGAGAGAGAAGTAGGAAATAAAGAAAAAGAGAGTTAAAGAAAGTTATAGAATGTTATTAAAAAAATATCTAGTTCTAGATTTCTCTTTAAGATAAGCATGCATGACTAAAATGACCTTAATGCCATCCCAAAATAGCCCCCAAGTTTCCAGTATTTACAAGTTTGCCATTACTTTATATACACACAACTTAAGTGTGTACGCATAGCAGCTTTTGGCCAAAAGACCGTTTTGCCCCTGGCCTTTCTAAGAATTTACGGGTGTGCCACTAAACCCATCCCTTTTCACACTAGCCCCTCACACACAAACCCACTCTTTCTAAATTTACAAGTTTGACATTTCTTTACACACCCACTTTTACTCTACACACACCCTTCCACACGTGTAGTCAAATGACCAAAATGCACCTACACTTTTCACAAATTCACATGACTGCCACGAGCCACATTCACGCCAAATCACTCCTTATCTACTCATTATACTCTCTCTACTCGCATGTAGAGGCTACCTATCGGTCGCCGTATAGAGCTAAACAGGCCATGACATCGACACTCGACCCACTCGTTGTAAAAAGTTCTATTGTTCTGAAACTGTTGAATGTAACCACTGAATATATCAAAGGCCAAACAACATTGGATTCACTGAATTTTTTATTTAATGATCATCCATGATGTGTAGAATACATCAATTTTTTTTTAAAAAACCATGTATATGTGCATCAGTGTGGGAAATTTTCCCACGCTAAGAGCATATAGACATTATTATGCTGTGTGTGTGTGTAGAGTTATACAAGCGTCTGCTAAGCAAGGAGGAAATTACCTCCTTGGCTAGCTCATGGCCACCCCTTCCCCCCTTTTAATTTTTTCTCAGTTACTGTATACATTCTAAAACCCCAAAACTTCAAATATGAGTGAACCCTAGGGGTATTTGAAACTCAATCCACTCGTTACAAAAAGTTCTATTGTTTTGAAGCGTGAACTTGCAATGGATGGATGAATGGACAAAACTCTATGGATTTACTTGAAAGTTAATGGATTGGAGGCTTAAGAACATGAAGATCAAATTGAATGGTTCGGATTGAAGGGAAAAATAAGGGAATGTGTGTTTCATGCTACGAAGGAGGAAATTTTCCTCCTTGGATAGTTGATACCCATTATTCTCACATACACATAAATATATCTGTGTGCGCGCGCGTGAATAATGCATATGTGCTGACAGAGTAGAAAATTTACTGCGTTAGCAGCTTAGTTCTTTTTAAAAAAGTGATTTTTTTGGTTTTGTTATACACATCATGGATAATCACCACACCAAAAATCAAGTTAATCCAACACTAAAAATCAAGTTAGTAAAAAAGTTGTTTCCTATTGTTAATCAAAATTAGCCCTTTAACGAAAGTTGAATTTTTCTGTCAGCGAAAGTTGAAGTTTGCTGACGAAAACCAACATGAAAAGCTTGACTTTTCACTGACGATTGATGCTTGCCGTCAGTAAAAAAGTTGTAAAAGTTGTTTCCTATCGTTAATCAATATTAGCCCGACCCAGGGGGCCATTACGATCCCGGACATGCCTGAGTGTCAACTAGCCCACAAGTCAGACATTACAAACCTTGAAGGCCACGTGTGACGAGTCAAGTCAAGACCGACACAAGACCCAACCACACATCAAGAGATTAACAAGCCCAACTACCAAGTGCAACACTAACCTAACCGTGCCAAACACGAGTCCTTGGAAGGACAACCAGGTCGAATCATTTTTAAGCTTATGCACCTAAGGGGGACAAACTAATTTAAACAACGACATGTGCATTGCTCTCACGGATGTGGGACTAAACAATCAGTGGCTTCTGCCTCGACCCTTCTTCCCCCAAAGTATTTGTCTCCGACAAGGCCATCTTCGTACTGCTCATCGACGCATTCAAACCTTCGACTTGGTTGCCATCATTACTCAGCCATGTTCTTGACCTTTACCGCCTTTGTCGCCTCCCAGTCTCCTCCCTCCTCCTCGCCTTCTCCCTCCTCTCTGTCACATCCGGCGTCTCCTTTTCCACCGCCTTCTTCATCCAGATCCATTCCCTCACCTTCTTCCTCACCGTCCACCTCCTTGTTGGGTTCTTCTAGTCCTTTGAAATAATGATGGTGAGATCACAAATAATCGAATAACCTAAAATCTTACTAGTTGCGAGTCAAGTCCGCCCAACAATAAAATTTGTTTAAGGAAAATCAAGGTTACAATGATTACAGGTAGTTGGGTTGTAGAATATGATAATCCGCCTTAGGATGTGCTTTGTAGGCGAAGGATCCAAGGTCACCGATCGCCTGGTTGGTGGGTCGAGCTTCCTGCAGGAAGAACAACTCGTCAAAAAACTGGGGTTGGTTGTCAACCCGTAGCCTCTCCGATGGTTAAGTCAGTAAATGACTCTTTTAGGAGTAGGTCGAACACGCTGGACGATCTTAAAGTAGATCAGCTTTGCGTGGCGAGCTTAAGTGGAAGGCACAGATATATGGACGATATCCGACCTTGTTGTATTGAATGTAAGTTTATGATTTCAACTAACCAACCCCCTCATTGGTGGCTAGAGGGGGGTATTTATAGTGTCGAGAGTCGGTTAAGTGTCGTCTAATCAACTGTCGCTTCTGCTTAGTTGGAGCATCAGTGGGGAAGTGATAGGTCGGCGAGTGTGTTAGAGATATTATCGCACCGCCTCAACCTATCAATAATGGAGTGTCAGAGTGTGTCAGAGATAGTTGAGTATTAATGGAGACGCGACAGGCGACCATCAGTTCTCATCTTTAACCTCTGGCATTAATTGGAGGCGTAGGTGGCCCTACGTCACCATGTCAGAGATATTTGTTCTGGTTAGGTCATCCCCAGAGAGAGCCAAGCTCGGTCGCCCCCAGAGAGAGCCAAGCTCAGCGTCCGAGCTTGGCATCCCAAGCCTTTCTTTGGCCGTGCCTCTTGTATGGAGAGCAGGTGAGCTTCTTCTACGCCAGGCTGGCGAGCCCCCCTGCGATCAGCCGTTGAGCTCTTCTCTTGACTCTGTCGGCGAGCTTCCCAGTGACGAGGTGAGATTTTTGTTCGGGCTTGTTCTCATTTCGGTTGGTTGGAGAGATGTTCACTTAGGCTTCAACTACCTGGGCCTTAATTCTCTGGGCCGGCCTTAAAGCTGTAACAATTGCCCACATCATTCGAGCTTGAATCGGCAAGCCTGGCTCAGCTCAGATGACGTGTCGTATCTCCACAGGATGAGGGCTAGTCGGCAACATTTAATTCGAATTGACCGCCAAATCTTTTAGGTTATCATGATGATTTAGGGAAGGGGTAGAATCGAGGTATCCGACCATTCGGAGCGTGACGCATGGCTGATATGATCGTGGGTGGAAGTCGAGGTGCCAGACTCACCCAGATCACGCCATGTTGTTCGCCTCCAACGTATGAGATCAACCTCTTCTCCCTATAAATAGAGAAGGGGGGCCTCGCGAGGGAGTTTTCCGCATCCATTTTCGAAATTTCGCTTCCCTCCATTGGTGCTGAGAGCTTTTGCCGTCGTCGTCATGCCGTCGAAGCTCCGTTCATCCTTTCGTTTTCTAGGTATTCCCTCGATCTATCCCATGGCTTCATCCCCTTCTTCTACTTCCAATTCCTATGTTGAGGTGTGGTTCGACGAGTTGGGGAATGGTAGCACCGTAGAATCAGAGGAGCCGCAGGTGTCTTGGCCGGAAGAGCGGGTGGACGAACTAGCCATCGAGGTTACCATCACCTTGACGTCAGTAGTCTATAGGGACCCCAAGACAGGGAAAGGGCCCATGTCGGTCACTAAGGGTCAGAGGGGCGACGAAGATTCAACGGAGGTTCCAACGGATATTCTGGCCATAATGTCCTAATCGCTGACCTCCTTCATCCCCTCGTTCGCTCCAAGTATATCAGGCCGACCTACACTGTTTGCCTTCCCGAGTATGGCAAGCAGGTTTGATCACTGAGGGATAACAAGGTCGAGGTTTACTATCCGACCTTTTCCCTTGGGCTCCGTTTCCCACTCCACACCTTTCTCCTCCTGGCTCTACATTTCCTCGAACTCCCCTCTTCCAACTATTACCGAACTCCATTAGCTCCATGGTTGGCTTCCTCGTCCTCTGCTCCAGCAGTAGCATAAGTCCGACCTTGCCGCTGTTCCAGTATATCTTCGAGGCGAAGCGGAAGAGGACGTACTACTACGTCTATGCGAGGAGGGGTCGGCCTCTTGTCCTCAATTTGTCGGGCAAGATAAGAGACTGGAAGGAGAGGTTCTTCTTTTTCTCGATGCCAGAGGAACTAGCTTTGAGATCGAACTGGGGGACGTGGAATTCCTCAGTGAACAATGAAGTGGTCCTAGGGGGGACGACCTGGAGAATGCCAGGATCTTGAAGGAAATCCCCAAGGAAAGCAGGGGCTTCCAGGGCCTAGTCATGGACAAGCAGATCACCAAGCACGTCTGGCTTGAAGGTACTCCGAGCTTTGTGATCCACTTCTGATATGCACACCCTGATCTGTCGTCTTTTTGCAGGTGCGGCCATGAGTCTCTTAAGGGAGGAAATGATAAAGATGGCCACGGAGGCGGTGGCCAAGGAGTAGGCGGCCAAGGGCAAGGAGTAGGTGGTTAAGGGCTCGACGAAGGTCGGGCAGAAGAGGAGTAAGGAGGAGCCGACCACCGCTCGGGCCGAGAAGGATGAGCGGAGCAAGAAGGCGAGAAAGGAGCCCGCGCCCGACGTTCTTCTCCCTCGTTTGAGCGAGGCGGCATCGGGCCACCTCATTGACCTCGACTCGGTCGAGGAGTAGGCTACCGATCTGACGGTCTTTATGTCTTAGGCTCCACCAGTCACCGCGATTGCCGTGATCCCCCTCCATTCGGCTGTACCTCCGAGTTCTCTGGCTAGGTCGACACAGACCAGTCGGGCTTCGGCCGTTGAGCGCTGGCCCTTCGGATGTTTGCCGTCCGGGCTGGGGAAGCTGGGTCACCCAAGCTACGAGGCGACACTCGCCACTTTCAAGGTGAAGAAGGCCGAGATCCTCACCCTCTCGGAGGGGGAGATCGTCGTGCCACTCTATCCGGTGGGTCCCCATGAGTCAGTTTTTGATGAGGTTGGGGTAGCGGCTCGCCTGGCCGAGAACAACACACTGCCAAGGGACCAGGAGTCCTTAGCGAATATCGATGCCGAGCAGCTCTGCGACACAGCCGTCTGGCACAATATGCATGTTCGTCACTTTCTTTACTTAAGATACTACTCTACTCTTCTGTTAAGTGCGCTCATGCCTTTGGTTCCTTCTGTATACAGTCGCAGCGTTAGTGTCTGTAACGACCCGCTCTCAGGGGGCCATTACTTATTTGATTTTATTTGCAGGTCTGTAGTTTACCCGTGAAATCCATATAGTCATAATACATAGATATACCAATACTCAAACCAGCGTACATTTTACAGTCCATATTTAAAATACAACACAAAGCAGCACTCTCTCACCTAATACATGAAAGGAAGTATAGAAAGAAATGCAGAAAGAAAATACATAATAGCATATAATACGCACACCAACTCAAGTAACTAGGAATCAGCAGTCTCTGGATCAAAATCTGGCTCCTCAAACTCAGGGGCCGCTTCTTCGATCTGTTTGTCGTCTGCCGGTACCATAAATGGAACCATAGGTAAGTCAAAATAATTATAAACATAGGAAAGAAGCAATGCACAAGTATGATAAAAAGTAACTACATACAAGCAAATCAGAGCGAAAAGTAAAGTACTGAGCAACAACTGAGACAAGGCGTACATAACTGAGTAGTAAAGGTAAAATGAACTGAAAGAAGACAACGAACTGTACTGTGGTAGTGCAAGTGTAAAGCAGGCTAAGCATGCTACCACTGTAGCTATAAGTGCGACAAGTAAAGTACTGGTGACTACACATGTGTGGTTGGTAAAGTGCATGCAATACATAAAGGAAAAGGTGGCCGTGCAAGTACAACGAGTAATGGATAAGAGCAACCATGGTGATAGCAATAGTGCGACTAGCAGGCATGAACTGTAACAATAATAAACATGCAAAGTACTGAATAAGACGTACAATCAATGGTTATTTTTGTGTTTACAGTAATTAACTAAACTATGTGATTGACTCACGTAGGAGAGTATGATATGCAACCATGGGTCACCTCGTTTGCCACGGGGAGCAAATCCCAGGCGTCAACATACAACATACTTTTGAAGAAAAAAATGAGACGAGACGAGACGAGAGAGGTGACTCCGGTCATAGCTCCCACACTTTCTCTACAATGAGTTACCCCAAACCCCAGTGTCGTGTGTATCGATTACTTGTTTCTTACAGGATGTTCCACAAGATATTCCACGAGATGTTCCACAAGCTATTCCACGAGATGTTCCATAAAATATTCCACGAGATATTCCATAAGATATTCCACAAGATATTCCACAAGATGTATCACATGATGTTATTAGTTTTTTGTTTACAATGATAGTTAAACTAGGACCACTGGTTGACTTTTTTATTGAAAACAAAAAAGATAGAAACTCATTTCAAAGCAAACTGTGCCAAAGCACAGTGGATGCTAAGAAATTAGAGGATAAAAACAAGTTCAACAATCGTGAAATTGGTTCCATGCTTTGAGCATGTGGTAGTTTAGTTAGCACACAATTTACCCAATTGATAGTTGTGTGCTTCAACCACCAAAGTTGAAAGTTGGCAATGTAATTAGATAGTTACATTGTGGGCTTGGGCTTGGACCCATTTTCTTGGCAATGTAATTGTTAGGATCGCAAGGGTCTGCAAGGGGCAATCATTGTGGGCTTGGGGCCATTTTCTTGGTGCCAGGCCCTTGCATCTAACAATTCTTTTTCTATTCTATTTTATTTTTTAAATGACAAGACATTGTTAACGGATACCTGACTAACAACCAAATAAAAATTAATCCATGTTCTAATTAACTGACATGTTGTTAACATTAATCATGTACTCTATGCTTCACGCCTTCAAAACAACACATATAAATAGATAGGAGTCTGGAAGCACGATGCTTGTGCTCTGTTTGTTTCTACTTAGGGTGTGTTTGGTTTGAAGGAAAATGAAAGAAAAGGAAAGAAAGTTAGAAGGAAAAGTATTTCCATTGTTTGGTTGGAAAGAAAAAACAAAGGAAAATGAAAATGAAAGAAAACAAAGGAAAATTTTTATTAAAACTATTTTCTCACACTTTCATGTATTTATAATTTTTAGCAAACATAATTAGTTGTTATTTTTAATGAATCCACGAATTATTCATAAGTTTGTATCAAAAAATCATGAAAAATTCGCGAATTTTTCAAAAATTTATTTACGAATTACTCGAAAAATTCATAAATTATTCACGAATTTTCAAATAAGTCTCGAATAATTGACTAATTTTTCAAAAAAACACCTTCAATATATATTCATTCTAGAATTGTTCGAAATAGAGCATAATTTATGAATTTTAAAAATTCACGAATAATTCGTGATCTTTTAAAAATTCTTGAATTATTCATGAATTTTATATATAGCTCGCGAATAATTCTCTATTTTCCAAATAAATTCCGAATCTTTAATTTATTTTCATGTATGCATGAATTGTGCGAATAATTCACAAATTTCTAAAAAATTCAGAGTTACTTGAAAAATCCACACATTATGCACGAATTTTTCAAATAGCTTGCGAATTATTTCAAACTTTTTAACAAAATTTGTAAATTATTCGTATACTATTAAATAACATATTATCTACGAATCATAATATTTATAGTGTTAACGAATTATTCGTTATAATTTGCAAATTATTTGCTAAATTAATATTTTTTTCAAAATAACCAATAAGTTTTTAATTTAAAAATAAAATTTTATTATAAACGGGGCTTTTGGTGGGCCTACCCGTTAGTGGGTATCCACCCATTATGTAACCATACTAATATAAATACAGGGCTATGGATTCTATAGCCACCACATTTACAACACGTTATCAGCACGATCGAAGCTGAGCCGAACCCCTGCCGACGGACGAACGCGACGCGAACGGGCTTCCTTCACCGAACGTCGCTAGATCCGGCGGGTAGAATCTAGAGGTAATCCTGAAACCCTAGATCTAAATTCGTATGCGCATATGTCTAGATCCAAGATCCTTAGATCGATTGTTTAATAAAAATCAACGTTTTTATTTATTAAAAATCAACTTTTTACAATAAAAACGACTTTTTGGAGATTAAAAAAATGATTTTTTCTACTAAAAATTGGATTTTTATCCCCAAAAACCATCAAACCCTAGGGGATCTATTCGCCGGAGTGCGAACCCCGCCAAAACTCGCGCCGCCGCCACTGTCCTTTGCGGCTTGCGGCAAAACCCCCCGCGCCGCAGCCCGCAACGGCGGCGCCCCCCCGCCCGCCGCTGGCAGCGGCGGGCGCCCCCCACCGTCGCTGCACCGCCGCTGCGACGGCGGGCTCGCCCCGCCGCCAGCAGCGGCGGGCGGCCCCGCCGCTGCGACGGCGGGCTCTCCCCGCCGCCAGCGACGGCGGGCTCTCCCCGCCGCCAGCAAGCGGCGGGCAAAACCCGCCGCCAGCAGCTGCGGGCGACCCCGTCGCTGCAAGCGGCGGGCAAAACCCGCCGCCTGCGACGGCGGGGCACCCCTGCTGCCAGCAGCGGTGGGCCCCCCGCCGCCAGCAGCGACGGCCCCCCCCGGCGGCCGTCCGCATCGGGCCCCCGGTGCACACGCATGTCCCGGAACCCTAGCCGCCTGAAGCGGCAATCCGCACGACCAAAAACCCTAAGTAGGGCTTCACCCCGAAAATTCACTATTTTCAAACGATTTTCAGATTTAATTCGAATTTCCTTCGCTATAATCTGGTCAAATTACATGTGATTTAATTCAACGCTTTTTATTCGGATTATATGATTTTTACACGTTTAAAAATTAGGAAGATCCTGCGACCGCTCTGTCGTTAGTTAACTAACCTAACGGTGTATGAAGTTGCCTAGTGGTCCAATAATTTTTAAACGAAAGATCTTCATTTTCCATTATAAATTGCCTGTGATGATTAAATTACCTGTAATGTATAAACTGCATGTGATGATTAAATGCCTGCTGCATTTTCTGCCTGCGACGAATGTTAAATATTTGCTGTGGTTTTAGATCGGCTAGTTATCACCATTATCTTTTTCATGCATTATTTCCCTTTTTGAGAGAAAAATGTAGTGATGATAATTTTGTAATATTACAAGACCGGCGGACGCCTCAAGAAGATGAAGGACCATTCCAGAAGAATAGGGGCCCCACGGGGGTTTCCGAGTTGTACTTTCATTTCTTTTTGGGACTGTATGGACTGTAATTAATTTGGTGATTAGCCGATCCACACAGCAAATATCTGTGTCTGAAGTGCTTAATTACTTATTTCTCTGTGAAAATATCTAATTATTGCCTATCTTTTAACATGCTAGAGTGATAAATGGCCAAAATTGCGAGCGTCGATTTCGACGTTTTGGATGCTTCAGGCAAGAACTACTTAAGCTGGCAGTTGGACATAAAATTCCATCTGTGAGCGCAGGGATTGAGTCACGCCATCGCTGTAGGCGATAAGGTTTCCGATATAGATAAAGAGAAAGCAATTATCTATATCAGACGCCATATCGATCGGACCCTGAAGGCCGAGTACCTCACGGTGGAAGACTCGTATGAGTTATGGACCGCCCTCGAGGATAGGTATAAACATCAAAGAGATGTTATACTTCCCCGAGCGCGATATGAATGGGAGAACCTCCGTCTCCAAGACTTTAAGTCTATTGCCGAGTACAACTCGGCACTCTTTAGCATCACCTCACGCCTGAAGTTGTGTGGTGAAAAGGTGACGGAGGAGCACATGTTAGAGAAGGCGTATACATCCTTCCACGAGAAGGATGTCATACTAATGCAACAGTATCGTGAACGAAAGTTCACGAAATACTCAGAGCTTCTCTCATGCCTTCTGATGGCAGAGCAGAATTGTGACCTTCTTCTGGCCACCCATAACTCACGCCCTACCGGCACTGCTCCTGCGCCTGAAGCGCATCACAGCTCCTCCCAGAAGAAGAGGAGCAACTTCAAAGGCAAACCCCAGAAGGGTAAAGCGATGAAGAAGCAGGCTAGAGGACCCCCTACCAGAAGCAACAATGAGGGGAGGAAGAAGAAAAATGTGTGGAAGAGAAAGGACGACGGCCAGACCTCTGCCCCCAGAAAAGACTGGGAAGATAAGTGCCACATGTGTGGCATGACTGGACACTGGTCCAGGAATTGCCGGACTCCACGCCACCTGCAGGACTTGTACAAAGCGAGCCAGAAGTAAGCTGAGACAAACCTGGTGGTTCAAGAAGACCTGGCACTAATCAGGTTCATCGCTGAGGACTTCTCAAACGATGACCTGCTCGACTGAGGACATTATCTATTTTCTATGCATTGTAGCTTTCCTTTTGAGAAACTATTTACCTGCTAGTTTTTATTTCTAGCATGTTGGAGTACTTTTTCAGACATTAATTGATTATCAGTAGTATATCTTTTTTGTGTGTGCCTTATACTGCGATATTTTCTCTTAAAAATAGATGGACTTTAAATGCCTAGTGGACAGTGCCTCTACGCACACGATCCTCCAAGACATCTGCTTTTTTCAAAGCATTAATAAATACGATGGCACCGTAAATACAATTTCCGGTCCATCAGGTATCATTGAAGGATCATGGAAGCACAATTTATGCTCCCCAACAAAACACAACTACTTATAAAAGATGCGCTCCTCTCCCCTAGCTCGCATAGAAACCTGTTAAGCTTTAAAGATATCCGCTTAAACGGATACCACCTTGAAACGGTGAGCAAACAAAATAGAGAATTCCTATATGTAACGTCTCATAAAAACGGTGCTAAAAACACCGTCGAGCGTTTTGAGGGACTCCCGTCGGGTCTCTACCACACAAGGATCAGAGCAATGAAAGCAAACACACTCGAGCACCAGAAGTGCCATAATCAACCAGAACTCAAACTCTGGCACGATAGACTAGGACACCCTGGAAGGAATATGATGCGTCGCATCATATCCCAATCCCGTGGAATTAACCTGAAAAGCCTGACGCTACTTCGGAAGGGTGCACATCCTTGTCCCCCTTGTCACAAAGGGAAATTGATTACGAGACCATCCACCCCGAAGGTGGACTCTGAGTCTCCAAGCTTCCTAGAGAGAATACATGGAGACATTTGCGGGCCTATTCACCCCGCAAGTGGACCATTTCGGTACTACATAGTACTGATTGACGCATCTTCGAAATGGTCGTATGTGTGCCTCCTGTCCACCCGCAACGTTGCCTTTACAAAGCTACTGGCACAAATTATAAAGTTGTGGGCACATTTCCCAGACAACCAGATCAAGAAATTGCGTCTGGACAATGCTGGAGAATTCACATCACAAGTCTTCCTAGACTACTGCCAAACAACCAGCATAGAAGTTGAACATCCTGTAGCTCATGTTCACACCCAGAACGGGTTAGCCGAATCTCTTATAAAGAGACTACAATGGATCGCTCGACCATTGTTGATGCAATGCCAGTTGCCGGTAAGTGCATGGGGACATGCCATATTGCACGCTGCATCGCTAATAAGATTACGACCGTCAGGTAGTCAATCTTATTCTCCGATGTAACTTGCATATGGGAACCCGCCCGATATATCTCACTTGAGGATATTCGGATGTGCTGTCTATGTCCCCATAACACCACCGCAGAGAACCAAAATGGGTCCTCAACGGTGTCTTGGTATCTATATTGGTTTCGACTCACCATCGATCATTAGATACCTCGAACCCCTTACGGGGGACGCCTTCAAAGCACGTCTAGCAGATTATGAGTTTGATGAAAGCACTTTTCCCAAACTAGGCATTAACACACAGAAGCCAGAAGATTCAAAGACCATTTCATGGGACACAAAGACTTTATCCCATTTTGATCGGCGTACAAATCAATGTGAAGACGAGATCCTGAAGATCCTTCAAATTCAAAACACAGTTCACATTTTACTGGACAAATTCACTGACAACCAGAAGATTGTCAGATCACACGTCCCTGCTGTAAATACACCAGCTAGGATTGACATACCCAAAGATGGATGCAATCCACCAGCAGTAGAAGCAGCCGTACCTCAACAAAAAAAGAGGACGACCCCCAAGCTCTAAAGATAAGAACACTCGAAAGAGGAAAAATCCTGGAGCAATAATAACGATACCACCACAGGATGCTGAGCTCAGCCCAGCTACCTCTCCCCTCCTAACAACCCTTGAAGAGGAAAACATAGGAGAAATATCATTAAATTATGTATGTACTGGGGAGGTACTGGACAGAAAAAGCACAATCATCGATGATAACTTCGCGCTCATTATTGCCACTCACATCACTGAATACGACGATGAGACCGACCCACGCTCTCTAGCAGAATGTAAACGCAGAGAGGATTGGCCAAAGTGGAACGAGGCAATTGGAGTAGAGCTGGACTCACTCTCAAAGCGCAAAGTTTTTGGACCTGTAGTCCTAACACCAAAGGGTGTTAAACCTGTGGGATATAAATGGGTATTCATGAGAAAAAGAAACGAGAATAATGAGATCGTGTGTTATAAAGCGCGCCTTGTTGCACAAGGCTTTTCCCAACGACCAGGAATAGACTATGACGATACCTATTCCCCGGTCATGGATGCGATCACTTTCCGTTTCATTATTGGCCTATCCACAAAGGAAGGCTTGGATATGCAACTCATGGACGTTGTGACTGTATACCTATATGAAAATATAGATAAGGACATCTATATGAAAATCCCAGATGGATACAAACTACCGACAAAAATGACAGAAAGACCTCAGGACGTCTACTCTGTCAAACTCCAGAGATCACTGTATGGTCTAAAACAGTCAGGTAGAATGTGGTACAACAGACTTAGTGAATTCCTAGTGCAACAAGGATTCACAACAAATGAAGTCTGCCCTTGCATCTTTATAAGAGAAAAGGGTATATGATTCATAATTATTGCCGTCTACGTAGACGACCTGAACATCATCGGATCTCCTGAAGAGATAGGTGAGATATCCAAAAGTCTCACACAGACTTTTGAGATGAAAGACCTTGGCAAAACGAAGTTCTGCCTAGGCTTACAAATTGAACACTTAAGCGGAGGAATCCTGTTACACCAATCGACATACACAAAGAAAGTGCTGAAACACTTCCTTATGGACAAATGTCATCCGCTTAGCACACCAATGGTCGTTAGATCATTGGATGTTGACACAGACCCCTTCCGACCGCTGGAAGAGGGGGAGGACACACTGGGTCCTGAAGTACCCTACTTAAGTGCAATTGGAGCACTCCTATACCTGGCAAACTGCACGCATCCCGATATAGCGTTCGCAGTTAACTTACTAGCCAGATACAATTCTGCGCCCTTAAAGCGCCATTGGAATGGAGTTAAGCAACTTCTGTGCTACCTCCAAGGGTCTGTGGACATGTGACTACACTTCAAGAAAGGTGTATCCTCCGACTTGGTCGGTTATGCAGATGCAAGATACAGGTCCGACCCACATACTGCAAAGTCCCAGACCGGTTTTGTGTTCACGTACGGTGGGACGGCCATCTCATGGAGATCCGTGAAGTAGACATCGACAGTAACCTCATCCAACCACTCCGAACTTATTGCGATCCAAGAAGCTAACAGTGAATGCTTTTGGCTTCGATCAGTCATCAACCATATCCTCAAGACCACCGGCCTGAAGACGGGAGATCTTGGACCTACCACCATGTATGAAGACAATGCTGCCTGCATTGCTCAACTACGAGGTGGCTACATCAAAGGTGACAGGACGAAGCACATTTCCCTCAAGCTCTTCTGGACGCATGAACAGTAAGTGGACAACCAGATCGACATCCAGCAGATCCAGTCTTGCGACAACCTGGCAGACCTGTTCACTAAAGCTTTGCCTCGCAGTACCTTTAGAAAACTTGTACTAGGAATTGGGATGAGACAGTTGAGAGATTTACAAGCCTGAAGCTTGTACTTATCAGGGGGAGTTAATGTAGTGATGTACTCTTTTTCCTTGGCTACTGGTTTTTTCCACTGGATTTTCCATAGCCAAAGGTTTTAACGAGGCAGCCACATCAACTCTGGATCCAGAAGTATCCACCCCTGATGTTATCCATCGATCAGGGGAAGTAACAGAGACTTCTACTCTTTTCCCTTAGCCACTGGTTTTTCCCACTGGGTTTTCCTTTGGCAAAGGTTTTAACGAGGCAAGTACTCTCAAACTTAGGGATCCAGAAGTATCCATAGACCCATGATCAGATAAGCTCTATGAACCCTGAAGCGTTCATCATGGCTTACAATAATGGATGGATAAGGGGAAATGTTATAAATGGGGCTTTTGGTGGGCCTATCCGTTAGTGGGTATCCACCCATTATGTAACCTTACTACTATAAATACAGGGCTATGGATTCCATAGCCACCACGTTTACAACAAATTTTAATTTATTACAATGGTAGAATGATTTGAATTCACAACGTAACCAGTTAAATTATTTTTTATTCATATTCAATGAGCAACCTAATAATATTAATTTCTATATTTTCCATTCAACTTTCTTCCCAATTTTCTTTGGTAACCAAACATGAGAAAGAATCTCATTTCATTTTCCTTTTCTTTCTTTTTCTTTTTCATTTTCATTTCATTTTTCTCTCTTTCCTTTTCCTTCAAACCAAACACACCCTTAAAGATTAAAAGTACTTGAATCATATATTACTGTTTCATATAAATTTCTTATCATTTGTTGCAAGGTGGTGGTTTCAAATGCAGCTACGTCGGAACTTGCAAATAATTTGTGGGTTATTTGATTTGGTTCAATAATTAAATAATGATATTTGTTCTCTTGTAAATTTTCCTTCTTTACTCTAAATGCTTTTTGGAATTTGGCCTAGTCTACCCGTATCTAAACGTTATTAGAGTAATACTATAAATGCGTCTTGGTGCCATTGGAATATTCAAACAATCTTTTTAAGATAGGAATTTTTTGTCAGCTTACGTAAATACTAAAAAAAATCATCTTGTATCCAAATAATAAGTAAAAGCATTTTTCATGTTGGAATATGTTTATTCTCAATCTTATTCATGTAAAGCCTTTGGACACACAACTTGGAGGCATACAACTCAAACGAAACCCTACAAATTCATTCCCTTGCTCAGCTCCACCCTGGTGGGTGGCGGTCTTTTGCAGCAGCAAATGTGCGGCGGATTGCCGCCGGCAGGGTTCTGTATGCACTCAGCATCAACCGGCTCGTATCCAGCAGTCAAGCAAGGCTCGTTGCAGTCCTCATTTCGTGTGCATTCCCCAACGAAGAAGTCACACCCTAGCAGTAAACAAAACAACACTCAGAATTAGGCAATTTATATTAGAACGATATGCATTACCAAATGACGCTGATACAAACTGAAGGCGGGGCTGGCTGATGACAAGGCGATCAGAGACATGAATAATGCGATTGTAGCATAGGTCTTGGCCTCCATTTTCACCCAGAACCGAAGTGAGAGTACTCTAGTTGTTACAAGTCACTCTTTTGGGTGGCAATGTTTATAAATAGGGAGGAGTTGGCAGCTAGAACGATTTGCTAAAAGATTTGCTGAAAGGAAGTTAATTTTGAGTCTATTGACGACAAGATACATTGACTCAAAATAGACTCAAACGAACGGGCTCTAAGTTTGATTTGACGAGGGTCAATGTATGGAGAATAGCCCGTTAATTTTGAGTCCATTTACTAAAAGATTTGTTGAAAGGAAGTTAATTTTGTGTCCATTTACGAGAAGATACATTGACTCTAAAACCTCGAGAGAGTGGATATTCATTGAGATACAGTGAAAGGAAGTTAATTTCAAATACTTATTGATTACTCGCAATTACTGTACACCGGAAAAAATATATACAAAGATGAAAGAACCAAAACAAAAAGGAGCATTGAAAGTCCTGTTTTATTCTTATTCCAACCGATACAACCCTGAGTGAGCCGGAGAAAGAAGAACCGACCGCTAGGCTCAAAACTGGGCTTCGGCCTAAAGGGGGCCCTGAGCAGGTCGGTTTGCAGCGGCCCAAGACTGCTAGTCGACATACGGTTGACCCCGCTCAATGGGGGAAATCGCCCCTCCAATCGCCTTGATCACCATTGAAGCCACTATTACGGTCGTCTTGATCGCTATTCAAGGGACCATCAATGCGGGCGGGCACAGAGGGAGGAATGATAAACACCATGAAGGCGTTGACATGCGTGGCTCCTATAAGAGACCCAAAGAACAGAACGCAACAGACAGGATCTTGGGTACTTGACACCCAGATATACCAAATCTTCACACACCTTTCTTCCATCTCATATTTCTCCTCTATAGCTTGGCCGAGAACTCGCACTTGGTCTCTTCGTAAACCATTCTCGGTTTCACCGAAGCACCTCATAGTTAAGATCTGACTTAGTCATCGGAGGGGACATGGTCAGAACCAAGGTCCGAGCTCCCGACGAGTTCTTCGTTTTGCAGATCTGAAGAGACCTCAAATCACCGAAGCTTCCCTTCGGCCTCCCATCGCTCGGAACTGAATGCCCTCGTGCCAGAGCCCGTTCGTCCGACTGATACCAGAGGCTGTCATCCCGCTGAAGCTGCCCTTCGACGCACCGTCGCTCGAATCCGTGCATTCTCACTCAAGTGAATACTCGACCGATCGACCCCGAAGGCTGTCCCCGTCTCTCGAGACAGCGCCGACACCTGAACCTCCGGACTACCATCCAGCGGTGAGAAAACACCTCGAAGCATCTGGCGCTCTCTTTGGAAACACGAATCTTCACCCACGTCAAGTAACCACACAGGAAATGACTCGGTCACCTGCCAAGGGTCACAAGAGGGCGGCCACGACAGCTATCGTACTAGGCCCTGTCAGAACCAACTTCAGTAAGGCCACGTCCAGCAGATGCCCGCCCCAGACCGGGGAATCAGGCACCCGACGAACGACGGCAATGTGTCTAGACCAAGAAAAGACCGAGGATAGATCTTCGCCAATCTACTTATCTTAGGAGGACCTAGAGGGAATCGAGCTGCCACACGATGACGCCTTGGTCATCTCGACCGTCATCGACACGTCCGTAGTCCTACGATTACTTGTCGATATGGGAAGCTCATGCGACATTCTGTTCATAACAACATTGGAGAAGAGGGGAGTACGGGCCGATGATCTGGAGCTTTGTTTGGGCCCCATAGTCAGCTTCACAGGACATTCCATGTAACGGCCGCTTTCTGACCATTCATATTTCTGCGCATACGACTCCTTTCGTGTGCGTATTTTATTTGGCACTTTCTTGGCTTCGGTATATACGATGTGATATGCCGTTGTGACCGTATAGCATTGTAGTATTTTATAGTAATTTTTGGGAACGTCATTTCATGGCTCGTTTTCTCGCAAGACAGCTTTGAATGGAAGGGCGTTTTGGTCTTTTGGCACCAATACGCGGTTCCCGATTTTATGATAATTTTTGGTAGGTGTAGCACACGATTAGACCCAGTAGCCACGTACTTCTTGTCTCCACGATCGTCTTGGTATTTTCGGATTATTTTTTCGATGCCCGAAGTGGAAGTTATCCCCTAATCAATTTCCAACCGTTGATTAGCCCCTAATCTTTTTGAAATTCAAATTAAACCAAAACCCTCAATTGTCTCATACGTATCTTGGGATATGAATTCAGCCACTATTTGCACCTTCCCTTTCCCTAAGTCCACTCACCCTATCTCTATCTCTCTACCCCAATTAATCTATATCCTATAGCCATTTAGCATATAGTTATCACTTTAAAACCTCACCCATGCGTAACCTACCCCTAGGGCTAAAGCATTTCGCAGCCGCCATTCTCCTTCACCCTTGGCCGTGCGCAACATCTGGCCACCCTCGTCGGAGCTCCAGCCATCTCCCTCTACTTCTCATCCTTCCTCCTCCTCTCTCCCCTCCTCAAAACATCCTCAAAAACCCATCACAACCCCCTAAAAAGCACAGCCCAGCCTGCCGGTGTAAACACAACCGCACCCAGCTTTTCTGGCCGGCGGCCGCTGCCTCCGGCCACCCTCCGGCCTCCCTCTCCTCCCCACACAACCCCTCAACCTTTCCCTCTCCTATCTCCACCTCTCCAAGCTCCAAAAAACACCATTAAACCAAGCTTTTTGGCCGAAATTCTGTGCACAAGCCTGCTGTGCGCGCCCGTCGGAAAAATGGCAGGCCACCCCTCTCCGGCCATCTCCAGCCACTGTCGCCACCGCCATTCAACTCCTCTCTGACCCCCCGGTTGTCTCCAATTCCCCTTACCCCTTTTCCACGTCTCGATCTACTCGAAAATCCCGTGGAACTCAGATCTAGCCGTTGTTTTTGACAGTTTGCGTGCCGCCACTTCAAACTCACGCCCACCGGTCATACGGCCATCTACGACGACCATCCTACCGCCGTTGGACTCCTATCGAAACCTCCTACCAACTATAACTTTCCTCACGCTCATAGTCCACATGTAGCTCCCGGAATCCTCGTCGGAACACGCCATATCGGCTGTTTTTCACAGATCTGGAAGCTGAAATTCGATGCCCTCGCACGATCACCTCCGACCACCCCCGCCGACAACTCCACTGACGTTGGCTTCGTCTTGAAGTCCTTTACCTTCTGAAACTTCCTGTTTTTGCTGTTCGTCGCTGGAATTCCGCTGAGACGTGCGACAACGGACGTTGCGCAAATCTGTCCTCTCCGGCTTCTCACGGCCACCCACCGCCGTACGCTCACGCCGTCGGCCACCCACCGGGCCGAGCATCTTCCTCTGGTCCTACTTCATCTACATACAGCCCCCTTGGACTCTCGAAGTTCACGTGCTTTTCCCCATGCACGTACTTTTAGCCGACGTCACCGTTATCGTGAAGATCCGTTGCGCTACTCGCAACGGGAGAAGGATCACTATTAGCTCGTTGATTTTGTGCCACTACCCCACTGTCCAGAGGTACCTCACTGCACTATCCATGGCCGAGGAGTTCTGAATGACGCCGATGTTTCGCCGTTCAGACCCGACTTCCGCTTGTTGGATGACATCACGAGGTTGGTTTCTCTAACAAGTAGTAAAACCCACACCGTAGCTAACCAAACCTAAACTAAAATTGGTCAACTTGAACTAAATTTATTTTCTGCATCTTTAAAAAATTCGGAATTTGTTCGAAATAGAGAATAATTTATGAATTTTTAAAAATTCTTGAATTATTCACGAATTTTTTATATAGCTTGCGAATAATTCTCTATTTTCCAAATAAATTCCGAATCTTTAATTTATTTTCATGTATGCATGAATTGTGCGAATAATTCACGAATTTCTAAAAAAATCAGAGTTGCTTGAAAAATCCACACATTATGCACGAATTTTTCAAATAGCTTGCAAATTATTTCAAACTTTTTAACAAAATTTGTAAATTAGTCGTATAATATTAAATAACATATTATCAACGAATCATAATATTTAAAGTGTTAACGAATTATTCGTTACAATTCGCAAATTATTTGCTAAATTAATAATTTTTCAAAATAACCAATACGTTTTTAGTTCAAAAATAAAATTTTAATTTATTATGATGATAGAATGATTTGAATTCACAACGTAACCAGTTAAATTATTTTTTATTCATATTCAATAAGCAACCTAATAATATTAATTTCTATATTTTCCATTCAACTTTCTTCCCAATTTTTCTTGGTAATCAAACATGAGAAAGAATCTCATTTCATTTTCCTTTTATTTCTTTTTCTTTTTTCCTTTTCATTTCCTTTTTCTTTCTTTCCTTTTCCTTCAAATCAAACACACCCTAAATGCGTTCTTGGTGCCATTGGAATATTCAAACAATCTTTTTAAGAGAGGAATTTTTTTTCAGCTTACGTAAATACTTTAAAAATCATATTGTATCCAAATAATAACTAAAAGCATTTTTCATGTTGGTATATGTTTATTCTCAATCTTATTCATGTAAAGCCTTCGGACCTCAACTTGGAGGCATACAACTCAAACGAAACCCAACAAATTCATTCCCTTCCTCAGCTCCACCCCTGGTGGGCGGTGGCCACCTTTTTGCAGCAGCAAATGTGCGGCGGTTTGCCGCCGGCAGGGTTCGGTATGCACTCAGCATCAACCGGGTCGTATCCAGCAGTCCAGCAAGGCGCGGAGCAGTCCTCGTTTTGTGAGCATTCCCCAACGAAGAAGTCACACCCTAGCAGTAAACAAAACAACACTCAGAATGAGGCAATATAAATCAGATCGATATGCATTACCAAATGACGATGATACAAACTGAAGGGGGGGTTGGCTGATGACAAGGCGATCAGAGACAGGAGTGATGCGATTGTAGCATAGGTCTTGGCCCCCATTTTCACCCAGAACCAAAGCGAGAGTACTCTAGTTGTTACAAGTCACTCTTTCTGGTGGCAATGTTTATAAATAGAGAGGAGTTGGCAGCTAGAATGATTTGCTAAAAGATTTGCTGAAAGGAAGTTAATTTTGAGTCCATTGACGACAAGATACATTGACTCTAAAAACCTCGAGAGAGTGGATATTCGTTGAGATACACTGAAAGGAAGTTAATTTCGAATACTTATTGATTCCTCGTAATTACTGGACAACGAAAACAATTATACAAAGATGAAAGAACCAAAACAAAAAGGAACAATGAAAGTCCTGTTTTATTCTTATTCCAACTTAATTTTGTCATGACTTCAAATATACTCCCCACTTGTCATTAGTATACTTGTATGCTTCAAGGTTGTAAAAACGCTAGGCGCTAGGCGTTCGGATTGCTAGCGCCTAGCGCCCAGAGCATTAATCGGGGATTAATCCGAGATTAATCGGCCTAGGTGGATTTGCATTTTTAATTATTTTATTTATTTTTATATAATATTTTTTTGAAGGGTATATAATATATTTATGTTTATATATACATATATATATTATTTAAAATACATCAAATATTTAATATATACTAAATCAAATCCGGTTTACCTACTTTAGAGTATTTGTGTGCAACAAAATAAAATTTAAAAGATACTCTTGTGCAATTAAGCCATTTACCAAAAACGCCCAGACACCGCCCAGGAACTGCCCAGGAAACACCCAGAGCGCCCAGACACCGCCCAGGAACCGCCTAGGAACCGCCCAGGAACCGCCCAGAGCGTCCAGACACCGCCCAGAACGCTTAGGCGGCCGATTAATCCCAAAAACGTCCAGATTGACCGCCCCTGCCATAATCGGAGCATTTACTGGCCGCCTAGCGCCTAGGCGCCGCCTAGGCGCCGCCTCGGCGGCCGCCCAGGTCGATTTTTAGAACACTGGTATGCTTATAACTCGTGCGACCCACCGCCTAGGCGGCCGCCCAGGCCGATTTTTAAAACACTGGTATGCTTATAACTCGTGCGACCCACACATCACTTTAAAGTTTTGGGTTAGGTTATCGAGCTTTAGATTTGAGTACAAGTACATTCGGATTCACATCCAATAAGCTTTCAAGGTAGGAGGCAAGTCCGATCTAACACCTTTGTAGGATTCAAAGTTTTTCATCCAACCCAATGTTTTTTGTTGGCTTCCTGTTAGGTTAGCCGGTTATCTTGCAGCATTATAGATGGTTGCAAAGGTAGATATGTGAGGGCGCATGCTTACACACATGCGCGCGTGAAAATTTTATGCAAAAAACCTTTCATGCGAAATTTTTTCGAAAAGGTTTTTATGCGCCTTTTTAGAGATTCAAATCGATGTGATCTACATATGCTAATAAACATATACATCAAAAATAAAAAAAGCTACCATCTATTTACTATTCCATCGAATCGTTACAAGATGTTCAATTGTTTTGAAATCGTTGAAATTAAAATAACTTGATCGAAGTCTAAATCACCTTAGGATTCACTCATTTTAAGTTTTTCCCACCTCATTTAGCTAATCACACACACACACACACACACACACACACACACACACACACAGCACACACTCACTCTCACTCTCACTCTCTCACTCTCTCACTCTCTGTCCCCCTCTCCCTCTAAAGTAACTAGTGCGTTCTTACTCTCTTCATTATTTTGCTACCAAAGTATCCATATGGCTTCATCTGATTTCAACCCTAACGCTCCCCCCAACAGTGCCCGCTCGACCAGAGTAGAAACAGTAGTAGTTCAACAACCAATTTACTACTACCATGCTCCTCCCCTTCACCCTCTCACTACTAGCTATTTCTGACCCTAAAGTTATTGCTAATGCGACCATGACCATAACGCTAACTCTTATTGTTTTCATCTGCTCATCAATTTCTCCACCCAATATTATCATTACCTACCATTATTCCAACCAAAAATGTTGGTCGTGGTTTGATAAGGTGATGATCTACAAGTAATGTGATTATGAGATTTGTACTTTAAGTGTACGATAAAGGATATATGTTCTGACATCATAGTAGATTTCCTACAATGTCGGCACCAAAACCCCAAAAAAACTAGGTAGTTGAACATATTCTAAAACCTCAAAAGCTCAAATATGGGTGAACTCTAAGGGTATTTGACACTTGACCCATTCGTTGTAAAAAGTTCTATTGTTCTAAAACTGTTGAATGAAACCACTAAATATATCAAAGGCCAAACAACATTGGATTCACTGAATTTTTTATATAATGATCATCCATGATGTGTAGAATACATCCAATTTTTTTAAAAATATGTAAATATGCATCAGTGTGGGAAATTTTCCCATGCTAACATCATATATATTATTCTGGTGTGTGTGTGATTGTGTGTGTGTGTGTGTGTGTAGAGTTATATAAGCGTCAGCTAGGAAGGAGGAAATTACATCCTTGGCTAGCTCATGGCCACCCCTTCCCCCCTTTTAATTTCTTTTCTCAGTTAATGTATATATTCTAAAAACCCAAAACTTCAAATATGAGTGAACCCTAGGAGTATTTGAAACTCAATCCACTCATTACAAAAAGTTCTATCGTTCTGAAGCCATTGAACTTGCAATGGATGGATGAATGGGCAAAACTCTTTGGATTTACTTGAAAGTTAATGGATTATGGGTTTAAGAACATGAAGATCAAAATGAACGGTTCAGATTGAAGGGAAATTTTTTAAGGGAATGTGGGTTTCACGCTACGAAGGAGGAAATTTTCCTCCTTGGATAGTTGAGACACATTATTCTCACATACACATAAATATGTGTGTGTGTGTGTGTGCTTGCGCATGTGAATAATGCATATGTGCTGAAAGCGTAGAAATTTACTGCATTAGCAGCTTGGTTCTTTTAAAAAAAGTGATTTTTTGGTTTTGTTGTACACATCATGAATAAGCACCACACCAAAAATCAAGTTAATCCAACACTATCTGATCCTCGATCACCCGATACAAATTTATTGATTTCGAAAGAATAGAACTTTTTACAACGGGTGGATCGATAGTCAAATATCCCTAGGATTCACCCATATTTGGGGTGTTGGTATTTTAAAATGTGTATACCAACTCTTAAAAAAATTCGATTTTTTTAAAAGCAATGAGCTGTAAGCACATGAAATTTCATACCTAAATTAAAGCAAATATCCATAATCATACACATACACACACATATATGCATGCATGCATGCATGTATATGTATATGTAAATTTTCATCAGTGTAATAGACATGAGAAAAGAGTTTTCTGGGGTTTTTTTCAAAGATCCAAATTGTTGAATATGTTCTACACAAGCTAATACACCACTATAACAAAAATCAAGAAATTCCCCCCATCTGCCCAAGATTGGATCAGTACACATTATTCTATTATTCTAAAATCATTGAATTCGCCACTTGATTCTAAGCAAAATTTTCTTCTATCGATCTAATCAAATCCAATTAATGATTTCAAAATAATAGAGCATCTTATATAGATTCGATCAAGTGGAAAATATGATGGATTTTATTGTTTTTATGCGGGTTAATTATAACACATTCAACGGTTCAGATTTTGAAAACCCATAAAGTATTTTCTCTCATTTTTGTATCGAGGATTTTTGCACGTGAAAATTTACCTGTGTGTGTATGTATAAAATAATGGGTATCATATGCCATATACACTAAAGGAAACCATTAGCAAAAGACAACTTTAACTCATGGGTTTCTGTCAGCGAAAGTTGAATTTTGCTGACGGAAACCATCAGTAAAAAAGTTGTTCCCTATCGTTAATCAAAATTAGCCCGACCAAGGATGCCATTAGGAGCCTTGACAAGCCTAGGTGTCAACTAGCCCACAAGAGATTAACAAGCCCAACTACCAAGTTGCAACACTAGCCTAATTGTCCCTAACACGAGCCCTTGGAAGCCCTATTGCGTCGAATCATTTTTAAGCTTGTGCGCCTGAGGGGGACAAACTAATTTAAACAAAGACATGTGCATTGATCCATAGATGTGGGACTAAACAATCAGTAGCTTCTGCCTCTGACCATTCTTCCCCCAAAGTATTCGTCTCTGACGAGGTCATCTTTGTACTGCTCGTCGACACATTCAACCCTTCGACTTGTTTGCCATCATATCTCAGTCCTGTCCTTGACCTTCACCGCCTTCGTCGCCTCCTGGTCTCCTCCCTCTTCTCCGCCTTCTCCCTCCTCTCCGCTGCATCCACCGTATCCTTTTCCACCGCCTCCTTTTTTGCCGCCTTCTTCCTCCAGATCCATTCCCTCGCCTTCTTCCTCACCGTCCACCTCCTCATTGGTTTCCTCCAGTCCTTTGAAATAATGATGGTGATGTTATGACCTAAAGATCGTGATAGTTCGACTTTCCATCCAAGATCGCCAGACACACGGCAAGCTCGCTCATCCTCCACGAAGTCCTCCTCGACTAGTGGGAAGGGCGCACTTTGCCCCGAACCTCGCCAGTTGCTCTCCCGCTTCCCTCCAAGCTCGCTAGTTGCTCGCCCGCTTCCCTCCAAGCTCGCCAGGCGAACAACCAGTTTGCCCGTTATCCATCGGGAGTGACCAAATGACTCATATGCGGCCTCACTCCTCAGACGCACCTCGATGACCCTTCGGCCCATCGAACACGACAAACACCCTTGTACGAGAAATTCAGTGACACTTCCACCGCTCGACAGCCTGACAAAGCTCCCACTGGCCACTGCGCCGTCTGACCGCTTGGTGCTTTCGGCTCTGACACTCTGACAAAGCACCCCTGGCCGTTGCGACGTCTGACAAAAGTATGGCTGACACGCACATCTCTAACATCATCGATCGAACCTTCCGCAGTCTGACACGCCAGCTCAGCACGTCGGCTCAGCCCTACCTAATCGCCTCCATCAACTATAAATACCCCTCCACCTCCATCAAGAGAGGGGTTGGCTAATTAATTCTTACACACACAAGATTAAATATCGTCCATATATTTGTTCTTCCACCCTAGCTCGCCACGTAAGGTTGACCTACATCTAGCTCGGCCTAGTATCCGATCCACTTTCCTAAGCACTCATTCTGACTTAGGAATCGGAGAGGCTGCGGGTTGGAACCCAACCCGGCCTTTCTGACGAGCTGCTCTTTATGCAGGTGAACTCGTCCAAGCAGCGAGCAACCGGCGACCAACTCGAGGAGAGCAGCAAACAAGCGATGGACATGCAGGATTGATCCAGAGACCAACCTCTGAAGTGTGCCTAGCCTCACCACCCCCTCACTACTTGTAAACATCGCTCAACTTGTAACCACCATGCCCTTGGTTCCCCCTCTATATAAATTCATTGTACGCGGATCTTACCCCGCAACAGGTGAGATCACAAATAATCAATAACCCAAAATCATACTAATCCCAATTCCCATACCAGACTTTGATGATCACAGTCAACAAGCAACTAATCACACAATGCAATGATACTTTTAATCTTATTTTAGCTTGAATTTTTGAAACCTAGATCAATTAACAAAGCAACAAGAAGCCAAAAACAGTGTTCATCGGGTTCATGGCGACCTGGTTCTTGGCGGCATCACCGATGAGCAGCTCGGTATCGGTGAATGCCACATAGGACGACGTCATCCTGTTCCCATGACCATTAGCAATGAGCTCTATATGATCATGCTGCCACACCCACACACACGAGTAGGTCGTCCCAAGATTGATCCCGATCACCGGTCCCTTGCCCTTCATCATGATCTCTCAATAAAAAAATCCTAACAAAAAGAGAAGAAATTTAAAGACGACAATAAGAAATTTGAGAGCTTTCGGTTGCTTTTTAACTACTGTGCCTTTTTGTTGCTTCGTCTCCGTCATCGGTAACTAGTTTCATAAGAGGAATACACATCTCCTCGCTGTTGTGGTCTACGTGTTCTTGGTCGTCAGCCAGAGGGATGCTGGGCTTGATATTGAGGAGAAGAAGGTTAAGATGATGAGCAAACTTATTTAGTCCCACATCGGTGGGACAGTGAGCATACTTCATGGTTTAACTTTCTATGATGATCGTCGTTAGAGAAAGTTGTTTTTTACTGACAGAAATAACGTCTTTTGCTGACGCTAGTTTTTTCCGTTAGTAATTGTCCATGTTTTTTCCGTCAGTAATTGTCTATGTTTTAGTGATGGTTTTTGTAGCCCTCATTGAAATTCTGTCATTAAAAACTGTTTTTCTTGTAGTGCATGAAAACACATACACACATTTGCATATCCATGTGTCATACGAATCCGTTGTGTCATATAGACTTGCATGCGTGCATGTTTGCCTTTTGTCTCATGCAATGCACGCTTGCACAAATGTGCCATTAGCTCACATGCATGCATGTATGTATGCATCACCGTGGACCGTGGTCCTACATGTGTGCATGCATGCATGTATGCCTTTCATGTCATGCATCTATGTGTGTATCCATCTATCACATACACATACACATGCATATATTTGTGTGTGCAAATATACACAAACATATAGTATTGTATCCCTAATTTGACATAAGCATCGTGCATATATCCATGTGCGGAGCTATGCAGGGGCTTATGTGGGCTATAGCCCGGATAAGTATTTGAATAAAGCCCTGTATACTCCACTACAACATCAAAAAGTAGCCTAGTTGGTAGAGCATTCATTTGATAAGATGGAAGGCATTGTTTTGATCCTTAGCATGCCCAATTGTGGTAGAGCATTTATTTTTTCTTCTAATTAGAAAAAATTTACTTGATAAAAAATTCTAATTTGTTATGAATCAACTATTGAGGGGGGAGCCCTCATGTCTTTATTTATAGCCAAAGGGGAGAATACAAAGTGGGCTTACACAGATATGGGCCCAATACTAGGATGGCCCAATAACTCAACCAACCCAGTAAATAGCCGTTCACAACACTCCCCCTTATCCAGCCATAGGTGTGGACCCTGCTCGTGAATACTTCGGGATTCTGAGCCTGTATGGGTCTCACATGGGGTGGATACTTCAGGATCCTGAGTTGGTGAGATTTGCCTCGTTAAAACCTTTGGCTATGGAAAACCCAGTGGGAAAAACCATAGTTAAGGGAAAAGAGTACAAACTCTGCCAAACTCCCCCTGATCTGTACAAGCTCTCAAGCTTTCAGATCTCTTAGGCGTCTCATTCCAATCCTATGTACAAGTTTTCTAAAAGTAGCAGTAGGAAGGGCATTAGTGAACAAATCTGCCAAATTGTCACATGACTGCACTTGTCTGATGTCGATCTTGCCATCTCTCTGTAGCTCGTGAGTCCAGACGAACTTTGGTGAAATGTGTTTTGTTCTGTAGCCTTTGATGAAGCCACCTCGTAGTTGAGCTATGCAAGCAGCGTTTTCCTCGAACATGATAGTGGGCTCGAGGTCTCCAGTCTTCAGTCCGGTCGTAGACAGGATGTGGTGGACAACTGAGCGTAGCCATACACATTCTCTGCTTGCTTCATGGATGTCAATGATCTCTGAGTGATTGGATGAGGTCGCCGTCAAGGTTTGCTTGATGGATCTCCAGGAAATGGCTGTCCCTCCATAGGTAAACACGTACCCAGTCTGTGATTTTGCTTTGTGGGGACCAGACAAATAACCTGCATCAGCATAACCTGCAAGTGTAGAGGATGTTCCATTTTTGTAGAAGAGTCCCAAATCTGTAGACTCTTGGAGGTAGCGCAGAAGGTGCTTTACTCCGGTCCAGTGGCACTGTGTAGGCGCTGCACTGTATCTGGCTAGCAAATTTACTGCAAACGCTATATCAGGACGTGTGCAGTTTGCCAGATATAGTAGTGCTCCGATGGCACTCAGATAAGGAACTTTCGGACCAAGTATGTCCTCCCCCTCTTCCAGCGGCCGGAAGGGGTCTTTATGTGCATCCAACGATCGTACCACCATAGGTGTACTCAATGGATGACAATGGTCCATATGGAATCTTTGTAACATTTTCTTCGTATATGTGGTTTGGTGTAATAGGATTCCATCCTTTTGATGTTCAATCTGTAAGCCAAGGCAGAATTTCGTTTTGCCTAGGTCTTTCATTTCAAATTCTTTTGTTAGGCTTACAGATATCTCAGTGATCTCTTCAGGAGATCCTATGAGATTCAGATCGTCTACGTAGACAGCTATTATCACGAATCCTTTTCCCTTTGTTCTTATGAAGATACAAGGGCATACTTCATTGTTCGTGAATCCTTGTTGAACAAGGAACTCACTGAGTCTGTTATACCACATTCTTCCTGATTGTTTGAGACCATACAATGATCTTTGTAGCTTAACATAATAGACGTCCCGAGGTCTATCATTTAGTTCAGCAGGCATGGAAAAGCCATCAGGAAGTTTCATGTATATCTCTTTGTCGAGATTGCCATATAGATATGCAGTCACAACATCCATTAGCTGCATATCTAGGCCTTCCTTTGCTGTTAAGCTTATCAGGAATCTGAAGGTGATCACATCCATGACCGGTGAATATGTTTCGTCATAGTCTATACCCGGTCTTTTGGAAAATCCTTGTGCTACAAGTCTAGCTTTGTAGCGTGCGATCTCATTATTTTCGTTTCTTTTTCTGACGAATACCCATTTGTATCCTACAGGTTTGACACCAGTAGGTGTCTGGACTATTTGCCCAAAGACTTTTCGTTTCTGAAGCGAGTCCAGCTCGGCTTCTATTGCCTGATTCCACTTTGGCCAATCGTCTCTACGTTTGCATTCAACAACGGAGTGTGGTTCATAATCATCGTCACTTCCGGCGACATGAATGGCAATGTGAAACGCGAAGTCATCGTCGACGACTATACTCTTTCTGTCCAATACCTTCCCTGTACGTACATAATTTAATAATATTTCAGTTTCTCCCGGCAGTTCCTCTGCAGTGGATTCCGGGAGGGGAGAGGGTATGGACACGAGCTCGTTTCTCTGTGGGGGTATCGTCCCAAGGTCTCCGGATATTTTTCTTTTTCTTGGATTTTTATCCTTGGAGCCTGGTGGTCCGCCTCTTTTCTGTTGAGGTGCAGCCACTTCTGCTGCTGGTGGATTGCATCCATCCTTTGGGATGTCAATCTTAGCTGAAGTATTCGCAGCAGGGATGTGTGATCTGACAATCTTCTTTTTGTCAGTAAACGAGTCCGGTAATCTATGGACTGTGTCCTGGATATGTAAGATATTCCGGATCTCATCATCACATTGTTTTGTTACCGGATCGTAGTGGGTCAAGCTTTTTGTATCCCACGTTAACATTTACTTTGCACTAGACTTTTCGATGTCTAGGCCCATTTTGGGGAAATACGTCTTATCAAAATCACAGTCTTCAAGACGTGCCTTAAAAGCGTCCCCCGTTTGGGGTTCTAGGTATCTTATAATGGAGGGTGAGTCAAACCCTACATAAATACCTAGGCGACGTTGAGGACCCATCTTTGTCCTCTGTGGTGGTGCAATGGGGATATAAACTGTGCAGCCGAAGATCCTCAAGTGAGAGATGTTCGGCGGTGTTCCATATGCAAGTTGCATTGGAGATAGACTCTGACCTCCCGAGGGTCTTATTTTTATTTGTGATGCAGCATGCAGAATTGCATGTCCCCATGCATCCACCGGCAACTGGGATTTCATCAGCAATGGACGTGCGATCCATTGGAGTCTTTTAATTAGCGACTCGGCTAACCCATTCTGGGTGTGAACATGCGGCACTGGATGTTCGATTTCTATTCCCGTTGCCTG
The DNA here is from genome assembly GCA_030789695.1 of Scilla litardierei. Taxonomy (NCBI): domain Eukaryota; kingdom Viridiplantae; phylum Streptophyta; class Magnoliopsida; order Asparagales; family Asparagaceae; genus Scilla; species Scilla litardierei. The sequence goes on along the minus strand of CM061137.1, from coordinate 135,955,985 downwards.
GCAATATTCTTGAAATAACTGAGAGGTAAATTCCCCCGCATTATCCAGACGTATTTTCTTAATTTGGTTGTCTGGAAAATGTGCCCGCAACTTTATTATTTGTGCCAAGAGCTTTGGAAAAGCCAAGTTACGGGTTGAAAGTAGACATACATACGAGTATTTTGAAGATGCATCAATCAGTACCATAAAGTACCGAAAGGGCCCACTAGGGGGGTGGATAGGTCCACATATGTCTCCATGTATTCTTTCAAGGAAGCTAGGAGACTCGATATCCACTTTAAGTGGTGATGGCCTTGTTATTAATTTTCCCTTAAAACAGGGTACACAAGGGAATTCTCCCTTCTGAAGAATCTTCTGGTTCTTCAGGTTATGCCCGTGGGATTATGATATAATGCGATGCATCATCACAGATCCGGGGTGGCCAAGTCTATCGTGCCAAAGTAGGAATTTGGCCGATGTCGGACACTTTAGGTGTTTCGTTAGGTTTGCTTCCTCTCTCCGAATTTTTGTATGATAGAGACCTGATGAGAGGCTCTCAAAACGTTCAAGTATGGATTTAACTCCATTGTCTTGAGACGTTACAGACAGTAATTGATTTTCTTTAACATTTGCTGTTTCCAAGTGGAATCCGTTAAGACGGATATCTTTGAAACTTAATAAGTTTCTCTTGGAATTCGGAGAGTAAAGTGCATCTTTTATTTTTATTTCTGTCCATTGGGAAGCAACAAGGTTGCATTCCCAGAACCTTCAATTATATCCGATGGCCCTGAAATTGTGTTTACAGGGCTCTTATACGGAGTAATGCTATGAAAATAGCATTTGTGTTGAAGGATCGTATGTGTCGACGCGCTGTCTACTAAGCAGTCATGAGAGCATCCCATCTAAAAAGATGAGTAAACATTTGCATTTCAGAAAAACTAAATTTTATTCAACAGAATTCAGATTACATAAAAGCTCTCATAAAATAGATTGTTCATACAATAAAATGCTAAGATAAATGAAAACAGGCTAATCAAGCATATCATCTGACTCGAAGTCTTTGGCTGTGAACTTGACTGCATTATTCGCAGCCACCAGGTTTGATTCAGCATTCTTTTTTTTGCTTTGTTTATAAAGCTCCTGGAGATGCACTGGGGTCCTGCACACTCTGGACCAGTGGCCTGTCATGCCACAGCTGTGGCACTGGTCTTCCCAGTCCCTCTTGGGTGGGGGTGCATTATTTTTCTTGTTATCATTCCTGCGCCAGGTGAACTTGCGCTTCCCTTCATTCTTGCGCTGCTGTGGTGGGTGCTTGGCTCTTTTCTGTTGTCCCCCTTTCTGTGGTCTTTCTTTTCTTTTATTATCCCTCTTCTTTTTGAAGGAAGAGGTATGGTGAGCTTCTGGTAGGGGGGCAGTGCTAGGAGGGCGCATATTGTGAGTGGCGAGAAGAAGCTCTTTGTTTTGCTCGGCCATGAGAAGACATGACAGCAGCTCTGAATACTTGGTGAACTTGCATTCACGGTATTGCTGCATGAGTATCGCATCCTTTTCATGGAAAGACGTATACGTCTTTTCCAGCATGCGATCTTCTGAGACTTTTTCACCACACAACTTCAGGCGTGAGGTGATGCTAAAAAGTGCTGAGTTGTACTCAGCAATGGACTTAAAGTCCTGCAGTCTCAGGTTCTCCCACTCATATCTCGCCCTTGGGAGTATAACATCTCTCTGATGTTTATACCTATCCTCAAGGGCGGTCCATAGCTCAAGTGGATCTTCGACCGTAAGGTACTCAGCCTTTAAGGTCTTGTCCACATGGCGGCGAATATAGATGATGGCTTGCGCCTTCTCTATATCGCTAACATTTTCTTTTTCAGTCACAGCAGTGATGAGGGACTTGGCCCGCAGGTGAAACTTAACATCTAGCTGCCAGCTTAGATAGTTTCTACCTGATGCATCCAGCACTTCAAAGTCAACGCTTGCAATTTTAGCCATTTATCTAGTAGAGCACAAACATGCATGAATTAATAATCAATCAGAAAGAAAAACATTTTCATGCGGAGGTAATATTTAATGAAAAACTAAACGTGTGGATCGGCCAGTCCCACAAGAAAGAGTCCAAAAGTCCACAGTCCAAATTATACAAATTTGCAGCTTGAATAAAATGAAAATACAACTTTGGAAACCCAGTGGGTCCCATATAATATCTCCGTCTTCAAGCGTGGCCTCCGTCTCCATGGAAGTTGGTCTTCTTTCTTTGACATTTACATAAATTTCTCACTACAGTTTCTCTCAAAAATAAAAGAAAAGTGCGGGAAATAAACTGTGGGACTAAACGGCCGATCCAAAAACCACATTTAGCAATTCATGCAGAAATATTGTGCTCATCAACATTTTCATTCACAGACATCACAGGCAGTTTATTCGCATGAGGATAAAACAATATTTAATCACTTAATAATTATTGGACCACTGGGCAACGTCATACACCGTTAGGTTAGGTAACTAACGGCAGAGCGGTCGCAGGATCATCCTAATTATTAAGTTTTAAATAAAATGCACAACCACGCATATAATATCCACATAATTTTGCCAGAGATGAAAAGCATGTAAAAGTAATTACGATGCATAGGTTGTAAAGTAAATGGGTTTAATCAATTAAATTGATTGAGTGCCCAAAATAAACATTTTCTTTGTCAGAGGAAAAGAGGTTCCCTCATCATCCCCAAAACCCCCCAAAAATCCCCAAAAAGTCCTCGTTTGCCCTATATTAGTCCTGTAATTTACCGTGATTTTTCACGAATATTTTGCCCTTAAATCCCCTTTTTAAATTATTATTTAGGCCAAACAGTTGCCTTTTCAGGCTTGTTTTTAGCCTAAGCCCCTCCCCAATTTTTTTTTCTTCGTAGGAAACGGCCTGCGGGTCTAAAGCCCGCAGCCGACTGTGGGCTTCAGGCCCACAGTTTTTTTGAAGAAAAATCGGCCTGTGGGCCTGAAGCCCACAGCCGGCCTGTGGGCTTCAGGCCCACATGCTGCTTTTTTTAATGAAAAATTGGCCTGTGGGCCTGAAGCCCACAGCCGGCCTGTGGGCTTCAGGCCCACAGGCTGCTTTTTTAATGAAAAATTGGCCTGTGGGCCTGAAGCCCACAGCCGGCCTGTAGGCTTCAGGCCCACAGGTTTTCTATTTTTTTCTTCTAAATTAGGGTTTGAGAGGGGGGGCGGCGCCGCCGCCCCCCTGCGGGGGGCATGGCCATGGGGGCCGCCGCCCCCCATTACAGGGGGGCGCAGCGGCCTCGGGGGGGGGGGGGGGGGGCCCTGCAGGGGGGCACGACGGGGGCCGCCGCCCCCCTTGCAGGGGGGCGCAGCGGCCTCGGGGGCTGCCGCCCCCCTGCAGGGGGAGCGACGGGGGCCGCCGCCCCCCCTGCAGGGGGCGCGACGGCAGCGGGGGCCGCCGCCCCCCACTGCAGGGGGGTGCGACGGCTGCCGCCCCCCCTTTGAAAGTGGGGGGGGGGGGACGGCGCGACAGGGAGGGAGGGGGGGGGGGGCAACGTCGCCGGAGGGCAAATTTTTAGGGTTTGAGAAAAAAATCAACGAACCCTAAAAAAATTGGGTTTTGGGATGGAAAATCCGTCGTTTTCAAGGCGACAATTGATCACTATAACGATCTTTTGAGATTTAGGGATAGAGCAATCATACGTATGATAAAAATATCGTTTTTAGTGTGTTTACCTCTATATCCGTCCTCCGGATATAGCGACGGTTGCTCGAAGCCCTACGCGGATGACGACGCTCGATGGAGGAAGCCTTGCACCGCGCTCGTGGATCTCCCGTCTAGCCTTCGCCTTCGCCTTCGCAACGAACGGAGAAAATTTTGTAGAAAAGAAAATTTTTAGAGTCGTGTTGATAACGTGTTATGAATTAACTATTGAGGGGGGAGCCCTCATGTCTTTATTTATAGCCAAAGGGGAGAATACAAAGTGGGCTTACACAGATATGGGCCCAATACTAGGATGACCCAATAACTCAACCAACTCAGTAAATAACCGTTCACAACATAATTAATTTTTTTTCCTTTGTTATTTTTGGCGGTCCTCACTTTACCAAATTTCTTCTGGGCTTCAACCTTTCAAACCCATCATATTTTAATTATCAATGGGAACGTGGGGAACTCATATTTTTAGAAAAGATTTTAGATTTTGATGAATCGATTTCTCGACGAGGGATGCTAGTCCATTACTAAAGATGCTCATGGCTGAGGATTTTTTGGGAAAAGTTCGAATTTTTTGATATAATTTATAATTAATGATGATCAAGATGTAACCTTTTTAGCCAAAATCCCGAATAATTTAGTGTATACACTGTTAAATTTATATAGTTTAATGACCAATGTGTAATATTTTCTAACAAATTGATATCAAGATTACATATTAACCTATTGACCACTAACAATGTTGTTTTTGGATGAATGGATACATTGAATAACATGAAACATTTCCGATTTGTGATCTAAAGAAGTCACTTTTATAAAATTGAGTTCATTCTTTCAACTTATTTTCTTGCAATCATACATAATCTAAGCTCTTCTTCTCCTTCAACACATAATAAAACACTATTTATAAATAACTGAATATTAAAATTGTATTTGCAACTGTACTTTGCCCAAAAAGCCAAAAAAAACTTTGCCAAAAAGATCCAGAAATGAAGCATATTAACAAAAAGAATAGGAAATGCAAAATCCATATCACCAACCCCCCCCCCCCCCCACACCCTTTTTGAATAAAATGTCTCTACAAGGCTTGCCCGCTAACTGTCAAAATCCAATATCACAAACCTAATTTGCATTCTTTTTGTATTTGGTCGGTAGCCCAGGGTGGAAACAATTCCCGACTCCGCGTCCCCAAGTTTTATAGGCATGTACATGTGCACATATACCTTTTGAATCGTGCATGCATGCGTGCACGTAGGTATTCACATGTTATGTACATACACATACACACATACACGTACACAAGCACACATGCATAGGTGTTACATATATAGTGCAAGTACGTGTCCTTGTCTAAAAATATAGGTTGCTTTTACTACCGTCCACATCCGAAACAATCAAGGTGTTTCTGAACAAAAACATTCTGTATGTTTCTGCTTGACTCGGTTACAAAGGAGAAAAATATCAAACAAACACCATATATCCAAACAAGCTTGTCATTCATTTCTAACAAAAAGACCACGGATAATTTCTATAGACCAATGTGTATCGTATGCATACATACGAGGTTAAATCTCACATACGCCTTCAAAGCTACACCTTCAACTATTTTTATGAAGGATCGGAACCACTCATTTTGATTTACATATTCTAAACCCCAAACCATCAAATATCCGGCGAAACCAAACGGTTTTATCCGTTCATACACACATCGTAAATTTAACGGTTTTGAATGAATAGAACTTTTTTGACATGTGGATGAATAAGTAAAACAAATTGGATTCACCCGATATTTAGTGTTATAGAGTTTTAGAATATGTAAATCAAAATGTACAGTTCCGATTTTCCAAAAAAAAATAAATGATGCCCGTCATGCTCTAATTTATATTGGACTATAAAACGACAACCCTTGTGGAGAGAATTCAGAAAGACCGAAAAGATATCAAAATTAAATTGTGTAGAGTCATCTGGTAGAGAATTTGAACCAGATGAGGACAAAAGAAGGGATGAAAGAAAGAAAGAAAGAAAGAAAGAAAGAAGAAGCATGTCACTGTTTGTCTCGTGATGGGATTCAGACTCAAAACTGTGATCAAGCCTCAACAGGAGGATAATGGAGCAGTTGTACAGAGTTTTGAGAACGAAAGCCTGTAAGAACAGTTCAAAAATAAGCAAAAACGGGAAAGGGAAGCAAGTACCAAGGAGCATGTAATGCAACCTCAAAAGATTAAAAAATGGTTAATAAAGGGGAAGTAAATGGCCAGCCCACTGTTTGGCATACATAATCCCATGGACACTGTGTATTTCCTCGCTTAAAGTTTTTTGATGAGTCGGTGCGTTGCGTGTGCACATCAATAATTCCTCATTTAAAGTTGCAGGTGTCTTGTCATGCGGGGCCTGGAGAGTCTCAAAGAAATGGTGATCGAGTGATGAAATTAGTCTGCTCAATGCTATTGTAACTATCACAATCGAAATTCAAATTAATGGCTAAACAAACAAGTAAATTAATGGGAAATATCATAGAGAGAGCCTAGAGAGATGCTTTGCTGCTGCTGCTGCTTCTTTTCTTTTTTCTTTGTGGGGAAGTTTTTTTTTTTTTTTTTTTTTCGGGGGGGGGGGGGGGGGGGGGGGGGGTGTGTGTGTGTGTGTGTGTGTGTTTGTTTGTTTGGCTTGTTAAAATATTGGTATGAGAGAGGGAGGGAGGGGCCTTTATTGGGGTGGGATTGGTGCAGAAGAGGACTGAAAGTGAACTGGGAGTGAAGGAGCAAGTCTCCAGAGATGTATTCCCGCCCCCTCGTTTGACGAATCATCCAATTCAGAATCAGACTCATCTCACACACATACACACTCACAGAGAGAGACTCTCTGTGTGTGTGTGAGCGGTTAGGTGCAAATATTGGGATTGGACCATCGACGTTTCCTCCTGCTTCTTGTCAGTGCAGACGAAACCTGCAAGATTTGAAGTCCTCATGGAAATTGTTGGGGGTGTTTTCTTACCACGGACTTGTTGATCGGCGACTGACGGCCAACATGATCAAGGGGTCGGTTGGAACCTCTTGGTCACGCCGAGCACACGTGCACGTAGCGTGGGTAGGCGATGGATCCGAGGTCGGGCGGGCGCCTCGGGTGAGCGTCGGTCTTCGGTTGACGTGGAGACGAGAGGGAGTCTCGGTTCCCGGTTCAGTGTTCGGCCTCGGCTGGACGAGCGCCGAGGGATAGCCTTGGCGCCTTGGAAGTTCCTTGGTCTTGATCGGTGACTGTGCTTGCTGATGGCGAGCGGGTTCGCTCCTTGCTGGCTGCAGCCTCAGGGCCTCGGTTCTGCTCCTTCCTGGACAGACGAGAAAACTCGTCAGGGGGGCCGGACCTTGGTTCCGGCCAAGTCCACTCCGATGCCTAAGTCAGAACGGATCTATATAATGCTCGGTGGGCACGGTACGGCTCAAGATGAGACCAGCACTCGTATCCTCAAACCGAGTTATGGTAGATGAGATAATTAGGGAAAGGCCAGGTCTGGTAAACGGAATACCTCAGATGTAGATGTCAAGGATTCGATCCCCCCTCTCGGTTGCCCCTATCATCCCTTTATAGGGTTTGGCCCACGATTGCCCCCAATCCACGCCCTCTGACCGCCTCCCCTCACGTCCCCGTGATCCGTCCTCATCAAGGCGCCTGCATGCGTCGTGGGCTGACGGGTTAATGGGCTCCTTAATGGTCATTAAGGTGCCGTGCTTTCAGGGGGACGGTTAACCCGGAGAGCACAAGCTAATCGTGCATCCTCCGGGTCGGGTCCGGGTCTGGCCGAGTCCATCCGTGGGCCTCGTCAGGCAGGCCTAATCCGATTCGTGGGCTTCCCGCTCTTGGCTTGGACGTGGGTCTCTGGTTCTTGGGCATCTCCAAAATAGTCGTATCAATTGCCCCCATCGTTCGAGCCGTTTGGATTCTGCCGGTTCGGTTCGGGCGATGTGACTCTTGAGGATTTGACAGGCGCGTCAGTCGAGGCCAGTCCATTAAATGGAGGTCATTATGACGCGGCCCGTTTGATCTTCTCTCGGTGCGGGTTATAAAACGCCGTCGATCTTTAGATGCTGCCACGTGCTTCCCTTCTGACGGTCTGGATTCCGCGATTGCCTTTCATATAAGGGCGTCGGCCTCCTAAGTTTCGATTCTTTCGCGCCTTTCCTCCTGATTCTGGTCTTGCAAGCTCCTTCTCTTCGTCGTCTATCTTCTTTCGGCTTTTTTTCATGGTAAATTTCTTCCTCCTTCATTTGCCCCATGGCTATGCTTGGGATAGGTGATTCCACGTCGGGATCTAGGGACCCCCCGTCGCTCGAGTCTGGCGACCTCCCGTCTTCGAGGCCCGGCATCCCCTCGGGGCCACACCCCGCACAGGAGAAAGAGAAGGGTTTGCTTTTTGTTGATCCTGTCAGTGGTGATGTTCGACGTCCCTTCAGTGGTCCTTGGGTCGTCGTCTATGGTCCCCTTCTCGAAGGTCACGGAGATTCGAGAGAAGTACTTGTACCATCCCTACGACGTCAGGATCCCTTTTAGCGACGAGCGGATTTGCTTTCCGCGGAGCAGGGAGGTCGGCGTCTATATCGAGATGTTCCGTCTGGGACTCCGATACCCCTTTCATCCCTTCATTATCCAAGTCATGGAATTCCTAATGGTGGCCTTGTGCCAATTGACCCCGTACTCCGTTGCGGAGCTGACCGGGTTCATCATGATTTATCGCGTCCATGGCTTGGTGCCGTCTCTTCCTCTTCTCTTTCATTACTACGGGTCCAGACGGTCGGCCAAGGGTCATGGCAGCATCTCCGGGACCGTGCGGGGAGGGAGTGTTTGCTCAGCCTTCCCCGCTGGGTGGGGGACTGGAGTTCGAGCTACGTTTTCGTTGTTTTTCCTAGGGACGCCAAGATCTTGACAGGTTGGAGGGTTATGTCAATATGACTTGACATTGACCCTCTCCGAGGCTGACCATCCTGCTGTTCGGCTTTTGTCGTCTCTTCCCCTAGAGGAGAGGTCGGTCTGGTCTCTGCTGGACGACTTGCTCCTTAAGACCGTCTTGCGGTCTCCCGGTAGGCGCTCCCTTTTCTTTTCGCTTTCCCTCTCGCTTACCTTGATCTTCTTTCCTTCTGCAGAGATGGCTGGACGCGAATTTTCCCATAATGTCGACGAGCTCATCCGTCGGGGATCCGGCCGAAGCCGCGAAAACCCTTCGGGCCAGGCGCCCCGCCGCACGGTTGAGGAGGAGGTGCGTCCGGGCGAGCCCGCGATGGGAAGGGTGATGCCCGTGGTTGTGACAGCGCCACTTCCCTGGTTGCGACAGGTCTCCCCGTTGTGAAGGCTACTGGTGCTGAACCCCCCCCGCTCCGTCCAGGCAGAAGGCAGTAACGAGGGGACCGATACGGCCCCTCGCGCTTCTGCGGGTGGTCGCGGAGTGGGGCGTAAACGCTCTCCCCGATGTCCACTGGGCCCAACGAGAGGAAGAGAAGGAGGGAGAGTGGGGAGGTCCGCCCTTCCGCGGCCCCCGAGGTGTTAGTTGCCTCGGGCGAAACCCTCCCGCTGACCATGGTGGCCACCCCTGCTATCTCGACCGAGCCGTCCGTGGTGGGACCCGGTGGCATGCTGGTGAGCACCCTGGCGGGCCCCGAGGTTATGCCCGGGGACTCGATTTCTGTCGACCGAGCCGTGGCCAACCAGCTGGCATAGAGCTCCGTCCTCCCGAGAGACCGTTCCCTCCTAGAGTGAGCCCCCTTTGACCGACTGTCGGACTCCTTATTCTGGCAGCTTCAACAGGTCTGATCACTTTGCTGCTTTTTTACCTGCCCTTTAATCCCTTTTACCTTAACTTTTCTTTCTTGCAAGCTACTACGATGGCCGTCGAGGTGCAGCACCGGTCGGTCCAGGTGAAGGACCTCGAGGAGTCCTTGGCTCGGGAGCACTTGAGGGCCGGGTCGGTCGAGGTGGCCATCGAAGAGGCACACATGGAGGCCCAGTAACTTCGACGCTGGGTGGATGAGATTGCCTCCGAGGTGCGGGACCTCCAGGGGGCACTGGCCGACACTCAGAGGTCGGCCCAAGAGGCGGAAGAGGCGTTTCGTCAAGAGAGGGGCGACCTCTGGAACGAGCTCAGAGAGCTGTGTCACATGACCCAGTTCGTCGGAGAGGTGGAGAGAGGCGTTGACGGGGTCCTGAGGCCGTGGATCGCGGGGGTCCTCAGGGAGGTCTTCGGCACCTACAAGGACCTCCTGGCCCGCCGGATTATCGAGGTCGTCCAAGACTCTTTCCAGCATTTCGCAGAGCGCGCCCGGTAATCGCTCCGCCCCCGGCGGGTCCCACACATCTCCAACACTCCGAGCAGGGTGAGGTTCCAGAGGACGCTTCCTCCTGTGCCCCGGGGCCTTAAGCGTTCCTTCTCTATTTTGCTCCCCCGCCCCTCCCCCCTTTTTTGGCTTGTAACTCCGAACAATTTATGCATAAAGTTTTTTCGTCAGCTTATGTACTTCTCTCCATCTTTCTTGTTGTCGGGGTATTCTTTAGAGCTGCTTTGTAGAGGGTGGGGACTCTTGGTCTCTTCGATCTTCTATTGCATTTGACCTGGTGGTGAATGTGGGCTCACCGGTATCCTTTTATCATTCGTAGCGAGCGTGTAGGGTCTTCGGGACTTTGTGTCCGTCGGCCTAATTGACTGGGGCCCTGGAGGTGCTCCTAGCCGATTTGATGTGCCTTTTCCCTCGCTCGCGATCCTTGAGCCAGTCGGGTGGCCACCCGCAGACTGTAGGCTTGTACTCAGTCTTGCGGCCAGCCGAGGACTCGGCCTGAAGGGAAGGAAAAAACTGCCCTCGGTCCTTCGGCTAACGGGTCCATCTAGGCTGCCGGGGGTGTTATCCTTGGGCTAATGCCCATCTGATATTCAGACCAGCTGGGTGAGTTGTCCCTAACTTTTACGGTCAATCGGGTCGATTGGTCAGCGGGGGAGCTACCCCTCGGCTTATGACCAAATGACGTTCCCGTCTGCTGGGGGAGTTGCCCCCAACCTTACGGAAAGGCTCGGTGATCGGCCTGCTGGGGGAGTTGCCCCAGCCTTAATGGTCGATCGGATCGACTGGTCAGCGGGGGAGCTACCCCTTGGCTTATGACCAATCGACGTTCCCGCCTGCTGGAGGAGTTGCCCCCACCCTTACGGACGGGCTCAGCGAGCGGCCTGCTGGGGCCTTACAGTCGATCGGGTCGACCGGTTTACAGGGGAGATACCCCTCGGCTTATGACCAATCGACGTTCCCACCTGCTGGGGGAGTTGCCCCCAGCCTTACGGACGGGCTCGGTGAGCGGCCTGCTGGGAGAGTGCCCCCAGCCTTACGACCGATCGGGTCGACCGGTTTGCGGGGGAGCTACCCCTCGGCTTATGACCAATCGACGTTTGCACCTGCTGGGGGATGCCTTACGGACGTGCTCAACGATCGGCCTGCTGGGGGAGTTACCTCCAACCTTATGGCCGACCGTTTTGCTGCTTCCCGTCGGAAGGTGACTTCATGCTTGTCCTGCTATCGATCACCCGGCCAACTAAAGAGAGATAAAGATCTGTACTAACACGGTTCTTTCCATTGCTCGAATCCGGGTGTACATTTGGAGGAAAATAAAATACGGATATGGCAAGGGCAAGCTAGCCTTGCCCCGGTAAGGTGGCTGTTGGTCATCTCACCAGCTCACTCGATGATGTGCATGGCCGTCTGGACCACATTCACCTTCTTTCCCTTGTCCGACTGCCTGGACGTCCCTTCCCCGGGGGTGGGGGCAGGGGCGGGGGCTGAGTCTTCGGTGAAGTTCTTCAAGTGTCCCAACTAACCAGCTTCTATATGTACTTCTTCAGATGCCAGCAGTCATCAGTGTCATGGCCGTTGTCCTTGTGATACTTGCAATACTTCTCCTCGTCCTTTCCGCCTCTCTTCATCCTCGGAGGTGGCCTGCTAAAGCGTCCCTCCTTTTGGGCGTGCGCGATGATGATGTCCGGGGCGGCGTTCGGCTTGGAGGGTTGCGGTTCCTCTCTGCGCTGCTTTCCTTTGGCCCTCTTCACCTGTCGATGCTCATCAGGGCCGTGGCACTCGCTCTCGTACGCTTGAATCCCCGCTTTGCTCCTACCAGGCAGCTCCCGTCGTCCTCGGCTAACGCTTCTTCCATCAGCATATAGCGTTCCGCCCTGGCTATGACACATGCAAGGTCTTTCGGTGGATCATTGTGCAGCGACGTTCTCAGGCCCCTATGTCGGAGCCCTTTCTTCAGGGCCGTCTTGATGACCAACTCGAGGCAGCTCTCCATATTCAATCGCTCCATGTTGAAGCGACGCATGTAATGCCTCAAGGTTTTGCCGGGGCCCTGCACCACATTGAACAGAAGTTCAGAATCGGGCTTCACCTGACGCCCAGCCATGAATTGTTTACAGAATTGCTGAAATAGGTCTTCGAAGCTATCAATGGAGCAGTTGGGAAGACCATGGTACCAACTCCGGGCCGCTCTCCGGAGGGTGGAATAGAAGCCTTTGCAGAGCAGGGTATCATCAGCTCCCTGAAATGCCATGACCCCTTCATATTCCATCACGTGGTCGAGTGGATTGCCCGTGCCGTCATACTTCTCCAGCGTCGGCACTTTGAATCTGGAAGGTACCCACGCCTCGGTTATGCTTCAGGACAGCGGGCAACGGTAGCCTTTGGGTGCCCTCCAGCGCTCACACCGTTGTTGCCTGGAGGTGGTGAGGGAGCGTGGTCACGTCGGGGGCTCGCCTTCGTTCCTGCTGAGCTGTGGACGGGGGTTGATTGGCGGGTGCTCCTCTTCTTCCTGCGGTAGTCTTGCTTCTCCGGTTTTGCTCGATGGGGACTTCCGCTCCGGCGCGGTCGGTCCCCCGAGGCTCTGTGGCCGGCAGGCCACCGACTTGTGGAGCCCGGTCGCCGAGATGAGGCGGTAACCGATTCGCCTTCGGTTTGCTCGAGTCCCATCCCCTCCCTCTCATGGGGCGAGGTGGGAGTGAGGGACCTCTCCGGGATGAAGCCTGGCATGATAAATTACAGTTCTAGATTGGTGGCTCCGTCCCCGTGGTCGGTGACTACGGCGGACCGTACAGGCTGGCGGTCCGCTCCCCGTTGGTGGGTCCCTCCCGTCCCCGCTCATCGGACAGAAGGGTAATTGACAAGCTGTTGAATCGTGGCGACCAGTGTCTGGATATTGGCGTTGGTTTTCGAAGTGAAGAGAAGAAGCTGCTCTTGAGTCACCGATCGAGAGTCGCCCGTTCCTTCGGTGGTGTGGCTGTGCTGGTTCTCGGGAGGGATGTAGTCTCCCTCCTCTTGGATGGGGGCATGCGCCCCGAGCCATTGCAGGCAGGTTCCATTCCGGTGGATTGACGTAGGCTTTGTTCAGTTCCCACAGACAACGCCAGATGTTTGGGGGTGTTTTCTCACCACGGAATCGTTGACCAACGACTGACAGCCAACGTGGTCAAGGGGTCGGTTGGGACCTCTTGGTCACACCGAGCGCACGTGCACGTGGCGTGGGTAGGCGATGGATCCGAGGTCGGGCGGGCACCTCGGGTGAGCGTCGGTCTTCGGTTGACGTGGAGACAAGGGTGAGCCTTGGTTCCCGGTTTAGTGTTTGGCCTCGGTTGGACGAGCACCGAGGGGTAGCCTCGGCGCCTTGGATGTTCCTTGGTCTTGATCGGCGACGGCGCTTGCTGATGGCGAGCGGGTTCGCTCCTTGCCGGGCTGTAGCCTCGGCGCCTCGGTTCTGCTCCTTCCTGGATAGACGAGAAAACTCGTCAGGGGGGCCGGACCTTGGTTCCGGCCAAGTCCTCTTCGATGTCTAAGTCAGAATGGATCTATGTGATGCTCGGTGGGCACGGTACGGCTCAAGATGAGACCAGCACTCGTATCCTCAAACCGAGCTGTGGCAGAGGAGATAATTGGGAAAAGGCCAGGTCTGGTAAACGGAATACCTCAGATGTAGGTGTCAAGGATTCGATCCCCCCTCTCGGTTGCCCCTACCATCCCTTTATAGGGTTTGACCCACGATTGCCCCCAATCCACGCCCTCTGACCGCCTCCCCTCACGTCCCCGTGATCCGTCCTCATCAAGGCACCTTCGTGCGTCGTGAGTTGGCGGGTTAATGAGCTCATTAATGGTCATTAAGGTGCCGTGCTTCTCGGGGGACGGTTAACCCCGGAGAGCACGAGCTAATCGTGCGTCCTCCGGGTCGGGTCCGGGTATGGCTTCGAGTCCATCCGTGGGCCTCGTCAGGCAGGCCTAATCCCATTCGTGGGCTTCCCACTCTTGGCTTGGGCCTGGGTCTCTGGTTCTTGGGCCTCTCCAAAATAGTCGTATCAGAAATCTAGAGCTAGCTGAAGCTAGCTAGCATTTAGGGTTCCATTGAAATGCCCTGCTGCAGAAGTAATTCGTGTAGAGAAATGAAAACAAATGTGCCCAAAAAATTGCGCACAATGAGAATAAAAACAAGTAAGAGCGAAGAACACAAATTTTGATATTTTGTATTTCTTACTTGTTATGAAAATGTGTCGTATAGTATTGTATATTCGTAGATATTGATTGTATATATTTGTTTATACGCTGGTATGAGTTGTCATCGATTGCATATGATGTTTATAATTATCACGTACAGACCTTTGATATGTATATACTTATGTATATATCACAACGTATAGCTAGATGCCAATATACAAATAATTCCTATCAAACTTAGTAATGTATCAAAGCTACCTATGAAATCCTAACCTTTCATATCAAATCGAATACTACCAAAATCCCACTCTCCAACCCTAGCCTCCAGTCATATGATCTCTAACTTAGTACACACCACCCAGCCTCATCATGTTGGCCAATGGGCCGGCCCGGCCGGCCCGGCCCGCCCGGGCTTGGACCGGGCAAGCACCCGAGCCGGCCCGGGTTGCCCAGAACCCCGGGCCGGGGGCTAACCCCCGAACCAGCCTAGCCCGCAGCGTGTGGGCTTGCCAGTCCCGGCCCGGCTCGGGTAATACATGTATTTTATTTTTATAAAAAACCTTAAAAATCTTAAAAAATTCTTAAAAATTCTAAGTAAATTCTAAAAATACTAAACTACTCTATAAAATTATTGTACACATATTAAAAAAATTAAAGTATACTTTGTTTAATATACTAACTGTTAAAAAGAATTTGAAAATGCGATAAAAATTTATAAAATTGCTAGACTTGGAAAAGTAAATTTAAAAAAATAGTTAGTTTAGGAAAAAAATAAATTGCTTTATTCAAAATTAGGTTAAATTGGAAAATAATTTTTTAATCCCGAACTTTGCAAAGGTCCCGGGGTAAACCATTAAATTTATTGAATTGATTTTTTTTGGGGGGGAGGGCATACATTGGCCAGTCTTACCCCACATACAAAGGCCAAAAAAGAGAAAAATACAAGTAAGATAAAGGTGATACCCGAAATGAAAATCAAGTCTCGTCTGTATCTTCTTCTGTTGAGTCTTCAGAAAGGTTAGCTGTACCTTGATTGCGGTTGAACTAATCCTTCACACAAATCGCCGCTTCAACTATGTCTTCCTTCATCCTTGACCTCTTGTTGCTCAGAACGCGACTACTTGCACTAAAAGCAGACTCTGAAGCAACAGTAGATATAGGGACCGCTAGCAAATCACGAGCCATCATGACAAAAATTGGATACCGTTCGTCATACCCTTTCCACCATTTCAGAATCCCAAAAGATTCAACATTTAATTCCACATCAGTAAAGGGGCACTCATTACCTAGTACTTAGACCATTCACTTGATGAACTATCTATCTCTGTTGTTCTTTGTTTTTTCTTCCCCAAAATCTGGCGGAGCTTACGTGTAGTAGAAGAGGAACTTGCTTGAACATCAGAAGTATGACTAAACCTGCCAAATCTTGTCTCGTATGATGAAAAAATTGCTCTTAAGCTAGTCTTAAACAAAGCTATATAATCAGTTGAAAAAATATTCAAGTTTTCATAATATGCTTCTAATAAATCAAGGGTTATTTAGTACCGACACCCTATGGTTTCACCGTATTTAGTAACACCCCCCCTGATGTATTCAATATTAGGGAGACCCTCCTGCCCCGTTAACCTCCGTGCACAATTTGGACTCCAAACAGGGGCGGGGGAGTCCAAATTGGATACATCAGGGGGGGTCTCCCTAATATTGAATACATTAGAGGGGTGTTACTAAATACGGCGAAACCATACTGTGCCGGTACTACATAACCCCTAAATCAATCATACATGCCTCTTTAATTACCCGGAGATAAAAAACCTTAGCTATAGCGTAAAGCATAGGAACATGAATCCAATACTTAGCTAGTTTTTTCTCCATGTCTTCTAGCATACTATAAAGCTGAGGATCAATCTCCACATTTCCTCTATATCTTGCAAAGACATCCGAAATTAATACTAATTAATCTAATCCTAGAACCTATGTTGAGTAGTACACACCGAAAAGTTTCATTGTAGCTACATAGAAAGTTTCGAAAAATTCATGCAGCTGAACTATAACACTCCATTCATCTTATGTCATACTCTGAATCATTTGAAAGGTATGTATTTGTGTAATCGGTAAGTTGATTTTTATTTATAAGCATTGATTCCATCATTATATACGTAGAATTCTACCTAGTTGGAATGTTAAATTTAAACTTAAGAAACTGTCTCCCAGAACTACGACATATATTGTTGTTAGTGCATGCGTACGGGATCCTGTCGGAGTATCCGCATACCCGACTCATTTGGCACCTGCAGCCCGATACCTGTCGCTCAAAGCGGGATGGTACCGAGTCAGACGAATGGATCGTTTGACCGTTAGGCTCACGCTACTATCCATGGTAAAGGTTAATGGGGCCGAGTAAATGGGCAGCCGTTATCTCGAATCTCGGAGGAGATCGTGCCCGAATCAATGAGGGACTATTACACACAATCAAAGAGGACCAACCAATAAATAGACAGCAGGACAAAGGTAAACGGGTTCCAATTCCAAGGTACGAGGTCTAAGACATAGAACTCTACTTTCTAAGCTGATATTTCTTATACTTTCGAGCTTGCGTCGCCAGTCCTGAGACGATCTCAGATGCACTAAGCTCCCTCTCTCTTCCTTAAGTTTCCATATTAACTTAAGCATCGGAGGGGATTTGGGTCGGAATCCAGATCCAACCTCCCTAACGTGTCCCTGTGGTGCAGATCAATGGTCATCATCCAATATCGAGGGTCAGCATCGAGTTTCCTAGCCTCGAACGATCGACGCATCAGCTGCTCGAAGGTCGATCGAGCACCGCACCATCATCAACCACCATCATTCGACCCAGGTTATTCCTATCCATGGTCCCACTTCATTTGCTGTCGAGGCTCTGACTCATCATCAAGAGTCTACGTCAGCTTAACAACTGTCTCGGTCAATTTTAGCCTTAACAGTTTGGCTCCGTCTGTGGAAAACCACGAGTCGACATCTAGATCGACGAACCACTCGACCATGTCGACTCACCCATCAACATCCTTCGAGGATGCCACGAGACCTCCCAGTGTCAGTCTCATCAACATGATAATGGGAGGTCCCCCGTACCCAGAGCTATGAACCTCTCTCCAAAGCTCCTACTCCGGAAGGTTGATGACGACGTCTGTGGGATGAACGTGTCCTAGAGATTCTACACCTCCTATCTCCTTCTCGAATGAAGATCTAGAGGGCGTGGAACTATCACATGATGATGTCGTCGTCATTACGGCTACCGTCAAAGAGATCGCCATAAAAAGGTTACTTGTCGACACCGAAAGCTCGTGTGACGCACTCTTCTTTACTACGCTGGAGAGGATGAGGTTGTCATCCGTGGAGTTGATGCCTTGTGCGAGCCCTTGGTGGGATTCACCGGACATTCTGCCCCAATAGCAGGCATCATCACCCTACCGGTGACCCTCGACACGTATCCTCGACAAATCACTCGCCTAACCAATTTCATGGTAGTGAAGATCAACTTGGCATACAGCGGGATCATCGGAAGACCATTACTGAACGCTATAGAAGCGTGATCACTCCATATTTTACACCCTTTTTTCTGCATGTTTGCATGCCACTTTGATCGCTCATATCGCGTTTTTTCACTATTATTCGACAATATTGCGATGCTTTTCACGATTTCTTATTTTTGTCGTATTTCAGGAGATATGGAGCGATTCGGAGTGATTTTGAGATCAAGAGGATTTGCACCCACTCCGGAGTGTCATCCAAAGCTCTTTTGAGGGCTATTCGACGATGGAAGACAGGTGGAAGAAGAAGGAACTTCGTAGGAGCGACGAGGAGGTGAAATGATGAAGAATGGGCATCTACAGCATCTCACTCGGCTGAGTGAAGCACTCACTCAGCCGAGCAAGAAGACCACTCGGCCGACCAAACCGGACACGCACCACAGAAGGAAATCAGCGTGCACTCGGCCGAGTGACGATAGTCCACTCGGTCGAGTATGGAGATCCCCTCGTCCGAGTGGCACGGGAAAATCCACCCACCGAAGGAGCCGACTTACTAGAATCCGTCAGTCGATTTCAGAGTTGTCACTCGGCCGATCATGGAATGTCCCTCACCCGAGTGAGTAAAGCCACTCGGCCGAGTTACCTCCGAAGACAGACCCCCGAAAATCCCCGACTTACTGGAAATGTACAGGGTTTGTCACTCGGCCGAGTGACATTTGTCACCCGGCCGAGTGAGCCGCTCCGCCTGCTGCGTAAAGTGCGATTTCTGGGCTGCGCAGGGGCATTTTTGTCACGATTTTTTGGGCGATTTTGAGGGGTATTTAAACCCAGTTTTTGCCCTAGTTTAAGAGGACTTTTTGGATACTTTTTGGCAGCTTTTTGAGAGCTTTTTAGATCATTAGATTTAGCTGTTCTCTTGGAGATTAAAAGGTTATTTTTGTTGGATGCTATTGGATTCTCATTGGTTTGTCTCTCTTCTTCTCAAAAACTCTATTTTTGTTGATAATTTCTCTATTGCAATGAATTGTGCTGATTTTGTTATTGATTTTCTCATGAATTGCATGATGATTAGTGAGTAGTTTTATTGCCTTAGGGCATAGGGATGAACCCTATGGACCCTATTTCTTAATTGTGATGAATTGGTGAAATTCTTGCTAGAATTGATTAGGATTAGGTTGGGATTGATTAATTGCGGATAGCTAGGGATTCATATTGATTGGGATTTGCAAGAGATTGGGTCCCAATTGATAGGGAGCCCTAGAAATTCGATTTAGATTTACGATTGGACTTCTCTAGAATTGGTTTGCAAGAGATTGGGCCAAAGCTAGGATTTTTAATCGTGTTTCTATACCAATATCTGTTTGCAAGAGATTGGATGGGTAGGAACTATCTCAACCTAGGTCGTAGCTCGAGTTTGCACAAGAGTGGGATCGAGATACGGTTGAACGATGATGTCATTCTTCACGCTAGCAGCTTAGGTTAGGTTTGCAAGAGATTGGGCCCTACCCTAGGTTCGCTATAGACCGGCAATAGCGCGAGAGGGTGAGCTTGGTTCTACATTTAGTTGCGACTAGTTCACCTAAAATTAAAGTCTAGCAATGATGTAACCTACAAATCACAACGATGAGATACGGTCCGTAGCGGGGATTCCCTATCCCTAGGTGCTTTATTTTATTGATATTTCAATCGACATTCAAACGATTGTGACAATTTTACCCCAAATTATTCTCGACCATTTTGATAGCTAGGTGATTGGAAGGAGACACTGTCATTGTTCCTCCCTGAGTTTGATACCCACTCGCCGCTACACCGTGCACTTGCGATAAGACTACGAGTCGCTTGTCCCGGGTGCGTGTCATCCCGGGGCGCGATCAAGTTTTTGGCGCCGTTGTCGGGGAGGCGACAGTGTTTTATTCTCTTTACTTAGTGTCTTCCTTTTCTTTTATTACTTTTATCGTTTTACTCCTTATTCGTGCTACCAATTCCTTTGAAACTCTGTTTTCCTTTGCATGTACACGAGATCTACGACGAACCCCGAGGAAATACTATTTGATCCAGAGATCGAACGTACCGTGAGGAGGATCAGAGCCGAGAGAAGGCACGCTAGGGAGGGTGATTGTATGAACCGTACGGAGACACCGGAGGAACTAGCGGCACGCATGGCGAGGATTATATCCATCAGAGATTGGCTTCGACCTAAGACTTCTTCCACCACATCATCCATCGCCATGCCAGAATTGGCGGCGGATAAGAATTTTGAGCTAAAGACGGGATTGGTAGTATTGATGCAACAAGACCCGTTTCATGGGAACGCCCATGAGAATCCGCATTATCACATCCAGCTGTTTTGACTTAGTCGGTTTAAGCTCATTGACCGACCGACTAGATCGTAATCTAGTCGGTCAGTGCTTGAACTATGACCGACTAAGTGCTCAAGGGCAGTCTCGTCTTTTCACGATTTCGACCGACTTACACTCATTCTATCCGATTGTTTCTCTTTTTAGTCGGTCTCCTTCGTGTCTCCAGCTCGAAATCCCCCAAACCCCGCTCGTGTCTCCTCGTCTTCCCGTCGATCTCCGGCCATTTTTCCGGCCAACTCCGCCACCTTTCACCGTCGATCACTCCACCTAGGTAACTCCCTTCTTCCTAGGTGTCGTTTTCATCTCTAGGGTTTGTCCTAGGGCTTGATTTCTCCTCTAGGGTTTCGAATTTAATCTTAGGGCTTGTTGTTTTCGGTTCTAGGGTTTGAGCTTAGGTTGTTTGATCTTCTCCTATCGCTTGATTGATCTCGTTGTGCCGCGATCATGGCAAGAACGAGGATCCCGATTTCCTCCTCTGGGGCATCCCCCATGACCATAGAGGCCGCGACCGCTTCGACCCCTCCTAAGCGTAGGGACAAGACCACTCGTTCCCCCTCTTCGTCTTCAACACCGTTGAAGAGGAAGAGGACATCCAAGCCCAAACCTACAGGCCAATCTTCTAAGCCCAAAGCTAAACCCAAAAAGTTCCGTGCACCTACCCCTCCCGGTGAGCGTTCAGATAGTGACTCCGAGGATGATTCCGAGGAAGAATACACTCCTGAGCATCCCGAGAAGGCACCTACTCCACCCCCTCCTCCACCTCCTCCTAAGACCCGTAAGGTTAAGGGTAAAGGCCCGATGCCAGTAGGCGGTGTAGATATATCGTTGTGTCGCGACGACCCTCAGTGTCTAGCGGCTTACAACCGTATAGAGCACTGCCCACTGCTGTTGGAGCATTACGTTCAGTTTTCTGATTTTCTTGGCCTTGCGGATCTTTTATCCTATAGTGGGCTTTTGGACTACCTTAGATTTGACCCTAAGGCGAACCCACAACCCTATCCTCGCCTGGTCAAGCTGTTCTATGCCAATCGTTCCCGGGGTCAGTACGATGAGACTCACTCCATCGAGACTTCTGTTTTGGGGACTCCGATAGTCCTCACGGCAGAGATCTTGGGGGAGTTGATAGGTTGCTCATCGTGTGGCCTCCTCCCGTCTGACATCTCTGTAGATGATATCTCCACCCTCGATCAACCGACCCTCGCTAAAATCTTCCACGTTATCCCCCCTGCATTCATAGGCGTCCCTTCCAAATCATTCAAGCCGAATGCTTGGGTGATTAACCTGATCTTGAAATCCTGCCTTCTGCCCAAGTATGGATCTTCCTCACTTCCGTCTCAGCCCTTTCTGAAGTTGATATACGCTCTTTTTATGGGTAGCGAGATTAATTGGGCTCGCATTATACTCGAAAAAGATGGACTCTTTCGAGTGTATTCGCAAGACCACTAAATCTGCGCACATCCTATATCCTTGTCTTCTGACCTTGGTTTTCCGTCTATTTGGTGTTCCTTTGCATCCGGATGATGAGCGTCCCCTTGGTCCTCTACTGAATGCGACGGCCATAAAGAAATCTCTTGCGGCACTCCGTCACATGCAACGGTCGACTCCTTCTGCATCCCAGGCCACACCTTCAGCTGCTGCAGCCCCTCCTCCTACCACCACACTTGATGATGTCGTTCGGTTACTTCGTCGTCACGAGTCTCGTTTGGCTCGTACCGAGGAGGTAGTTTGCCGTATGGCTAGTTTGATGGGCATTCAGCTTCCTCCTCCTGTTTCTGAGGATGAGGAGATGGATGATGAGGATATTGATGAGCTTGTCACCTCCTTAGCTCGTGGCGCTGAGGCCACTGCTGCTGCTGCTGCTACCACATCTGCTCCTGGAGCTGGCACCTCTTTCGGTGCTCCAGAGACTTCTGCACCAGTGGATCAGACTTCTGATGCTACTGCTGCTCCTGCTGTCGTCCCTGATCCAGTCCTGCCTGCTGATGTTCCTGTTGATACCCCAGCCGTTGAGCCTGTCGTCGCTGTTTCCACTCCTGCCCCGACGATCCCGTCTGTTGACACGCCTGTCCTCGTAGCAGAGCCTAAGTCCACTCCCTCGACTGGACCCACGGAGACTGCTGATCCTGCCACTTCCTCGTGATCGTCTGTTTCGAGGCCTCTCCTATGATCTTTGGATGATGCATCTTATTGAGAGTGTTTTGGGTTAGGATGGAGTGTTGGCGTTGTTTTCATGTACTCTTGATTTTGTGGATATCGGTGTATTTGATGTATTTTGGATGTTGATGATGGTGTTCTGATGCTTATGTTGTACCTTTTTGATATAGGTGGTATGTTGCACTTCTTATGATGTAGTCGATGTGTTTTTGGATGTACTCATTGTATTCATATATATATACATCGATGTTCTCTTTTAACTTGTCGTGCACATTTAATATTCATTCGATGTCTATGATATGTGAAATCGTCGCTCGACGCTTTAAAACTTGGTTAAATTGATTATATTTCTATGATTGTATAGAATTGTTTTCCATGCACAAATTTAACCAAGAATATTGAATATTGGAGGGTATGTTACTTTATTCAATAAATGAATTTATGTTTGGTATTTTGATGTTTTTAATTTTCGCTTTTCGATAATGGTCAATTTGGCACACTTTGATTTGATTTCATCTCTTTTTCCTTGGTGTCAATTTGGTCCATCGTCATACTCTACAACTCCCGACGTTGGATTTTCTTTATTCTAGTTGTTGTCGTTGTATGCCCCCCCATTTTTGGGATAATGCCAAAGGGGGAGAGATAATGATAATAAATAGGGCAAATGAAAATTTAACTCAATTTCCAAGAATCTAATTTGATGTGTTAGATTCAGGGGGAGTTAAGATATATATAAGGATTTTCAAAATCCGATATTTCAAAAATCGATTCTCGTTATATATCTTACTCGTCTGATTGATGCAATATATATATATATTCATTTTGGAATTAACGTGTCATCAATGCAGGGGGAGTAAGTATTTTACATTTGAATCATTATTTTTGATTATTATTTATGTTGGTTTGTCATCACCAAAAAGGGGGAGAATGTTGAATATTGGACTCCCCGGATTTGGTTTTGGATGATGTGCAAACATAAATAATTCATGAACTAACAATTTTTGAGCGCAGTATTGGAGATCGTCGCCAAATTCACGAGAACAATCAAAGCGACATCTCAAGACTTCTCAAAGCTCGTATTCATTGCCTAAAGCTTCGTTGAAGCTTTTGGACTGTTTTGGAAGTCATGAAGAATTGATCGAAGCTCTCGAAGACCGTTCTTTAAGGTTTTATTTATAGTCTTTTAGCTTTGATCTATAGAATGTTAAGCCTTGAGTATATCTTACAATTCTATCTTCATAACGCTCATATCGTAGCTCTAGGATCTTAGTAGAAGTCCATTCTAACTTCCTCGAAGCATCGCGCTTCGATTCAGACTTGTTCGTGCATGTTAGTTGGTTCAAGAAGAAGAACTGGCCGACTAGATGGTGATCTAGTCGGTCGGCAACGCTTCTTGGACCGACTAGTTTGAGTTAATATTTTCTTGCTCAGTACTGTTTACAGTTAGTCGGTCTACGTTGACTCACCGACCGACTAGTTTGTGAACTAGTCGGTCAGTGATGCTTCTTTGACCGACTAGTTGTGCTTTACTGTACATGCCAATTTTCTCCTAAGCTACTGTTTATCGTTAGTCGGTCTAAGAACGTTTGGTGACCGACTAGTTGTTAATCTAGTCGGTCAACATTTGTTCTTGGACCGACTAAATCAATTTGTATTCAGACTATTTGTTTTTGACTCTTAGTCGGTCGAAGTTCACTGACCGACCGACTAGTTGTGAAACTAGTCGGTCAGAAAGTCTTCTTGGACCGACTAGATTTCTAGGTCTGAAATTCAATCTCTTCACTGTTCTTCACTTAGTCGGTCCATGTTGTTTGACTGACCGACTAGTTGATGAACTAGTCGGTCAGTGGTTGTTCTTTGACCGACTAGTTGCTTCAGATTTCTAACCGTTGGGATTTGACCTAACTCGTTTTTATGGGACCCTATAAATACGAACCTTGGTCATTTCTCTCCAGGTTAGAGCTGCCATTAAGAGATTCATTGAGATTGAAAGAGATAGAGATTCTCACTCATTTCCAAAGCTCTCTTCCTCACAAGAAATCCATTCTCTCACTTTCTAGATCTAGAATCCATCTTGAGAGAAGCTTGTTCTTGGTGAGCCCTTCAAGCTCTAGCTTGATTCAAGTCTCCAAATCACTCCTAGGCACCCATTGCTGCTCATTTCAGTGGTGCTAGGTCTTGGTGACTTCCTCTTTCACAAATCACTCCTTGCACCTATTTGGTAAGAAAACTAAAGGTATAGGATTTTGTGGTAAGATTGTTTATTTCATTATAAACTCATTTATATTGCTTATTGATTCTCTCGGTTGTGAGAGAAGGTTGTGATCCCGGGTTGTGGGATTCACTATTGCCATTTCTTGTATGATTTGATCTTGTGAAGGTTTTTCCACAAGATATCATAGTGGAAATCTTGAGTTAGGGTTTCTAACTCAAGTATCCGGAGGGGATCCGGGTGGTTGGGACGTAGGATCACCGGGTACAAGTCGGGGAGACTTGGGTGGATCCGAACCTAGTAACATCTATTGTTAGCATTGTTAATTTTGTTGTTGTCATCAATTTAAGCTTCCGCAACTTGATTTGGTAGTTGTTTGCACGATAATTAGGAATTATACTCCTCGTTATTTTTAAAGTACTATTCACCCCCCCTCTAGTACTTGTGCAGTAGCTTGTAGGGCATTACATTTGGTATCAAAGCCAGATACTTAGCTATGTCTGCCAACGACAACAAGACCGTGCGTCCACCTTCCGACTATGGCACCTTCAGGAACCGTGAAGGAGCGTCTTCGGTGATGGAAGGACATTCCTCTACGAGGCCTCCATTCTTCAACGGTACCAACTACGGGTACTGGAAATGCCGGATGGAAACCTTCCTCCGGAGTGCATCTCTATGGAGGACCACGATGAAGGAATACGTCGAGCCCGCTGAAGAAGACTTTGAGAAATGGACAACCGCGGAGGTCGTCGCGGAGGTAAGCAATGCCAAGGCAATGAACGCCTTGCAATGCGCATTGGAGCCCGAGGACTTCAATAAGATATGCACATGTAAGAGTGCATATCAACCTACATGAAGGAACGAGTAGGGTAAGAGACTCTAAACTCGTAGTTGTTAACAAAGATTACGAAATGTTTCATATGCAACAGGGCGAGAAGATGAAGGAGTATTATGCTCGCTTCGTCGACATCATAAACGAGTTGGAGGCTCTCGGCAAATCCTACACCCAAAAGAAGAAGTGTTCGAAGCTTATCGAATGACTTCCTTCTTCTTGGGAGAAACATACCTTCGCCATCGAGGAAGGTAATGACATGAATAAGTATACCTTAGTTCAATTGATGGGTACTTTGATGTCATACGAGGTATGCAAAGATAGCAAGGTGAAGTTACAAGAAAAGATGAAGTCCTATTTGAACCAAGACGTGCCTAAGAAAAAGGCGATTGCATTCAAGGCGGCTTCATCCACCTCTACCGATGATGAGGACTCGGAAGAAGAAATGGACATGGAATCCATTGCACTCATGGCAAAGAAGTTCAATCGCTTCTTCCGAAAGGGTAACTTCAAACAAAAATCTAAATTTACTTCTACTAACGCCTCTCCACCTTTGTGCTTTAAATGCAATAAGCCATGACACATCAAAGCGGATTTTCCTCAAAACAAGCAAAAGGAGAAGTGGAAGGCGCCAAAGTTCGACAAGTCGAAGAAGTACAAAAAGGGGTACAAAAAGGGACTTGTCGGAGCAACATTCACCGACTCCGAGGATTCCTCAAGCGGAGAGTCGGACGATGAGAAAGTGGAGCAAGCGCACATGTGCTTAATGGCAAGAGAGGAGCATGATCAAGGATCTTCCTCCTCCGATGATAGCGACAACGAAGGCGATGAGGTAACCATGGATGACCTTAGGAATGCTAATTCTCAATTGTGGTCTAAGTATACTAAATTAGTAAATAGGTATACTAAAGTAAAAGATGATTTAGCTAGCATCCAAACCTCGCCTAAAACTATCATCCCCAACAACGACACCGTTGTTGAAGAGTTGAAGAATGAGATTGTTAATCTCAAGACTCAACTTGAACATGTTAGCATTGAGGATCCGGAAGAACATAAGATAGAGGATTTGACTTCTCAAAACTCGACTTTGAGTATTGAGAATGAAAGTCTTAAATCTCGTGTTTATGTGCTCACATCGCAAGTATCCACTTTGGATACTTCTTTGCGTTCTCTCACCGAGAAATATGAGAACACATTAGGCCGAATCAATGAATTCAATAAGGGTAAGGGCCATTTGGATAATATCCTAAGTGTCTTACCTCCGGCCAATCACCATGTTGGTTTGGGGTATACTTTGGGAAAGTCATCCAAGTCGGTCACTACTTTTGTTAGGCCAACTTCCGATGCCTCAACGAGTGGTAGCAAACACTCTATTGGTAGTTCTTCTACCAATGGTGCTTCCACCTCGTCCACACCCTCTTTCGGAAAGAAACCCACTTTGGGTGGACCTCCAAAGAAGGGGCATGCTTATATGTACAAAAATACCATGCCACGTAGGAACACACGTCCTACTCCACCGGCTCACACATATGATGATTTTTATGCAACACATTCTCGGGCACATGCACACCATGTGAGACACCCTCACGCACGTGTTCCCACACATGCATATGTTCACCCACCTCATCATATGAATAATTCTCGTCGTGCACCATTCCATCATGTTCCTTATGCCTATCCACAACATGCATCACGTAGAAATCAACGTCGCATGCATGCAACCAATAGGATGAGGGCTCCCAAGATTTTCACTATTTGGAGCCCAAAGGACACAAGCATGGATGAAAAACAAGTGTATATGAATGCTTATTTTTCGGATATTGTGCATAGTAGAAATTATGTGGGGAAGTCTAAGTCCAATTGGACTTGGCTTCCAAAGGTCTAACCTTTGAGGACCCAATGACCTTGGGTACCATGATATGAAATTCTCTATCTTTAGGTACTCAAGGAAAAGAAAAAGAAAAGGAGCAACAAATTTAAATTTAGCTCCAAAGGGAATTGGATACTCGATAGCGGGTGTTCAAAACACATGACGGGCGATGCTCAATTGCTTTCCGGAGTGGTGCCCATTGCTAATGGGAACCGGGTAGTCTTTGGAGGCAACGAGAGCGGAACCATTGTCGGTGTTGGTAAAGTGGGTAACCCATCTAAACCCTTAATTAGTGATGTTTATCTAGTTAATGGTTTAAATCATAATCTTATTTCAATAAGCCAACTTTGTGACAAAGGTTACAAAGTTAGCTTTGCGAAAGGATTATGTCATATTTCAAATGATAATAATGATTTATTATTTTCCGGCACACGCCATAAAGATATTTATATTTTGGATCTCCCTAAGTCATATGAACAATGTCTCGTTGCCAACACAAGTGAACAACACTTATGGTATCGACGCTTTGGACATGTGAACTTTGGAACACTTTATAAGCTTTCAAAATTAAATTCCATTAAAGGTTTTCCGAAGCTCGTTTTTGAAAAGAAAAGTTTTTGTGATTCTTGTCAACGTGGCAAGCTTCCTAAATCTTCATTTAAACCTAAGAAAAGCATTTCTACTAAACGGCCACTAGAGCTATTACATCTAGATTTATTTGGGCCAACTAGAGTTGCTTCCTTAGGAAATGCAAGATATGGACTTGTCATCGTCGATGATTATTCTATATTTACATGGGTATTTTTCTTATGTAATAAAAATGAAGCTTTTGAAAACTTCACAATATTTGTGAAGAAAGTACAAAATCTCATCAGAACCACCATTGTCACTATTCGTAGTGATCATGGGGGTGAATTTGAGAATGAGTCTTTCTCAAATTTTTGTGATGATCTTGGAATTACTCACACGTTTTCTTTCCCTCGCGCACCTCCTCAAAATGGCGTTGTTGAGAGGAAGAATAGAACGCTTGTGGAGTGTGCTCGCACTATGCTCAAAGATAGTCAACTTGGTTATCAATTTTGGGCGGAAGCGGTACACACCGCTTGCTATGTGTTTAATAGAATACTTTTGAGGCCCGGCACCAAACAAACTTGCTATGAATTGTTGTTTGGTAGATTGCCTCAAGTTAAACATTTTCGTGTTTTCGGCGCAAAATGTTTTATTAAAAACACATATGATAATTTGGACAAGTTTGATCCGAGATCGGATGAGGGGATATTTGTTGGGTATTCCTCACGTAGCAAAGCCTACCGGATATACAACAAAAGATCCTCTACGATCGAGGAATCACTACATGTCTCTTTTAATGAGAATTTTACTACTTCTAGAATTTCAAATGATGATGATTCTATGGATGTTTTATGTGATTCGTTTGATAATTCTAAGTCTATTGATTCTATTGATACTAACCCGACTAATGAAGTTGTTGAGAATGTGCCTAGTGATCAAGGTATTCCCAAGCGGCTTCATATCGTTCGCGACCATCCCCATGAGCAAGTCATTGGCAATATTCATGATAGAGTCAAGACGAGATCGCAAGTCCACCACTTCGCCAATTGTGCCTTTGCCTCATCGATAGAGCCAAAGAATATAGTTGAAGCGTGCGAAGATAGTGCTTGGATCCTTGACATGGAGGAGGAACTCATTCAATTCGAAAGGAATGAGGTATGGGAGCTTGTTCCTTTGCCATCAAAGAACCACACCGTCATAGGGACAAAGTGGATCTTCAAGAACAAAACCGACGAAAACCAAGTCGTCGTCCGGAATAAAGCTCGGTTAGTAGCTCAAGGCTATCGACAAGAGGAAGGTATCGATTTCGAAGAATCCTTCGCTCCGGTAGCTAGATTAGAATCAATTAGACTATTATTGTCTTTTGCATGCCATAAAAATTTTAAATTATTTCAAATGGATGTTAAAAGTGCATTTTTAAATGAAGATGTCGTTGAGGAAGTTTACGTTTCTCAACCTCCGGGCTTCATAAATGAAAAATTTCCAAATCATGTTTTTAAACTAAAGAAAGCTCTTTATGGTTTGAGACAAGCTCCTCGAGCTTGGTATGATCGCCTAAAGAATTTTCTTTTGGATTTGAATTTTAAAATGGGCGAAGCCGATTCTACACTTTTTGTTAAGCATGCGAATAATGATATTTTATTTGTTCAAATTTATGTTGATGATATCATTTTCGGTGCTACTAACTTCACTCTTTGCGAAGAGTTTTCTAATGTTATGAAGGAACAATTTGAGATGAGCCACATGGGCGAACTCAAATATTTCTTAGGTCTCCAAATTCACCAATTGAACGATGCAATCTTCATCCACCAAACGAAATACACGGTGGAGTTGCTAAAGCGATTTGGAATGGAGAATGCCTCCGGGAAAAAGACTCCTATGAGCACTACAACGCATCTTGATAAAGATACGGGCGGAAAAGATGTAGACATTCGTCTATATCGAGGTATGATAGGTAGTTTACTTTATCTTACCGCAAGTAGGCCCGATATTATGTTTGACGTTTGTATTTGTGCTCGTTATCAGTCTCAACCTAAGGATTCTCACTTAGTAGCGGTTAAACGTATTTTTCGCTATCTAAGTTACACTTTAGATTTTGGATTACTTTATCCGAAATCTAGCACATATGAGTTAGTCTCATATAGTGACGCTGATTATGCGGGATGCAAATCCGACAGGAAGAGTACTAGTGGCACTTGCCATTTTCTAGGAAATTCCCTTGTCTCTTGGTTTTCCAAGAAGCAAAATTCGGTATCACTTTCAACCACCGAGGCGGAATACATTGCCGCCGGTGCCGCTTGTGCCCAGGTTCTTTGGATGAGACACACTAAAGGATTTTGGTATTCATTGTGATACTAGCCCTATCATGGTGGATAACCAAAGTGCTATTTGTCTTTCAAAGAATCCGGTGCACCATTCCCGATCTAAACACATAGATGTCCGACACCATTTTTTAGATGATCATGTTGCTAAAAAGGACATCATTTTAGTGTACGTTGAAACCCAAAAGCAAATCGCCGATATTTTCACGAAACCCCTAAAGGAGGACTCCTTTGTGCGGTTGCGTCGAGAATTGGGGATTATGGGTGAATCCGAGATATAGGATTCATGTTTCATTCAATTATCTTGCATGCTATTATATTTCGCAATATTTCGTCATGCTAGACTTCTTGAATTTTTCGGGATTTTATGTGATATGTTTGAATTTTTCTTGAATTCTTATTTGAATGTTGTATTTGAGATTTCGATGTTTTATGGGGTAGTTTAGATGACTTATGAGAGGGTTAAGATGTTTCATCCAAGTGTTTTATGAAGAGATCTTATTTATCAACTTTTGGACTCTTCTAGTCGGTTTCAGTTCATCAGCCAACCGACTAGATGCACATCTAGTCGGTCAGCTAGTGAACTCAGACCGACTAGTTCAAGCTTTGAACTTTCCTTTGTCATTGACTTCTTTTAGTCGGTCACAGTTCACTTACCGACCGACTAGATTGAAAACTAGTCGGTCAGTTATTGCACTGTGACCGACTAACTCTAGCCCTAGAATTTTCGTTTTGCCTCTGTTTCGACTTAGTCGGTTTAAGCTCATTGACCGACCGACTAGATCGTAATCTAGTCGGTCAGTGCTTGAACTATGACCGACTAAGTGCTCAAGGGCTGTCTCGTCTTTTCGTGATTTCGACCGACTTACACTCATTCTATCCGATTGTTTCTCTTTTTAGTCGGTCTCCTTCGTGTCTCCAGCTCGAAATCCCCCAAACCCCGCTCGTGTCTCCTCGTCTTCCCGTCGATCTCCGGCCATTTTTCCGGCCAACTCCGCCGCCTTTCACCGTCGATCACTCCACCTAGGTAACTCCCTTCTTCCTAGGTCTCGTTTTCATCTCTAGGGTTTGTCCTAGGGCTTGATTTCTCCTCTAGGGTTTCGAATTTAATCTTAGGGCTTGTTGTTTTCGGTTCTAGGGTTTGAGCTTAGGTTGTTTGATCTTCTCCTATCGCTTGATTGATCTCGTTGTGCCGCGATCATGGCAAGAACGAGGATCCCGATTTCCTCCTCTGGGGCATCCCCCATGACCATAGAGGCCGCGACCGCTTCGACCCCTCCTAAGCGTAGGGCCAAGACCACTCGCCCCCCCTCTTCGTCTTCAACACCGTAGCAGAGGAAGAGGACATCCAAGCCCAAACCTACAGGCCAATCTTCTAAGCCCAAAGCTAAACCCAAAAAGTTCCGTGCACCTACCCCTCCCGGTGAGCGTTCAGATAGTGACTCTGAGGATGATTCCGAGGAAGAATACACTCCTGAGCATCCCGAGAAGGCACCTACTCCACCCCCTCCTCCACCTCCTCCGAAGACCCGTAAGGCTAAGGGTAAAGGCCCGATGCCAGTAGGCGGTGTAGATATATCGTTGTGTCGCGACGACCCTCAGTGTCTAGCGGCTTACAACCGTATAGAGCACTGCCCACTGCTGTTGGAGCATTACGTTCAGTTTTCTGATTTTCTTGGCCTTGCGGATCTTTTATCCTATAGTGGACTTTTGGACTACCTTAGATTTGACCCTAAGGCGAACCCACGACCCTATCCTCGCCTGGTCAAGCTGTTCTATGCCAATCGTTCCCGGGGTCAGTACGATGAGACTCACTCCATCGAGACTTCTGTTTTGGGGACTCCGATAGTCCTCACGGAAGAGATCTTGGGGGAGTTGATAGGTTGCTCATCGTGTGGCCTCCTCCCGTCTGACATCTCTATAGACGATATCTCCACCCTCGATCAGCCGACCCTCGCTAAAATCTTCCAGGTTATCCCCCCTGCATTCATAGGCGTCCCTTCTAAATCATTCAAGCCGAATGCTTGGGTGATTAACCTGATCTTGAAATCCTGCCTTCTGCCCAAGTATGGATCTTCCTCACTTCAGTCTCAGCCCTTTCTGAAGTTGATATACGCTCTTTTTATGGGTAGCGAGATTAATTGGGCTCGCATTATACTCGACAAGATGGACTCTTTCGAGTGTATTCGCAAGACCACTAAATCTGCGCACATCCCATATCCTTGTCTTCTGACCTTGGTTTTCCGTCGATTTGGTGTTCCTTTGCCTCCGGATGATGAGCGTCCCCCTGGTCCTCCACTGAACGCAACGGCCGTAAAGAAATCTCTTGCGGCACTCCGTCACGTGCAGCTGTCGACTCCTTCTGCATCCCAGGCCACACCTTCAGCTGCTGCAGCCCCTCCTCCTACCACCACACTTGATGATGTCGTTCGGTTACTTCGTCGTCACGAGTCTCGTTTGGCTCGTACCGAGGAGGTAGTTTGCCGTATGGCTAGTTTGATGGGCATTCAGCTTCCTCCTCCTATTTCTGAGGATGAGGAGATGGATGATGAGGATATTGATGAGCTTGTCACCTCCTTAGCTCGTGGCGCTGAGGCCACTGCTGCTGCTGCTGTTGGCCTAGTTAGTCTACTAACTAGGTCGTACGATATAATTTTGATGATGACAAACAAGTCGTACGACTAACGTCTTCTGTTCATTAAGTGATTTCAGGGAGTAAAGTGCAAATTAGTTTTGTTTGCAAGAGAGAGATTATACGTGGACATCGATACAAAAAGAATTTCAACCAACAACACAAAAATCAGAGGCCTTATCCAAGATCACGCAAGGGAAACATTCGGAAAAGAGCAATTTGTGCTTTGAATTGGTCTTCATCCAAATACACAAGACAGTACAACCAAAAAAAAACAGTAAAGGAACTGTTTTTTTGTTATAGGGTGACAGCAAGCAAAGATTGACGAGAATCAAGTTTCTGCTGCAACAAAAAAAACAGAATTGCATCAACTTTTCTTTGAAGATAGATTGCTGCGCCATTATCTCAAGAAAACTGCGTCAAAAAAAGAGAGGTATTGCTCTTCGATTCAACGCCCAGTTTTCATCTTCCTCGATCCTTTCTGTTCGAGAACACGCGGCGAAGCCCTCCTCCGACTCCCGAAGCCGAAGCCCTCCTCCGACTCCCGAAGCCGAAGCTCTCCGACGACTCGAAGGCAAAGGGAGCGTCGGTTCTCCGACTTTCTCAGGCAAAGCTGTCGCCTTGAAGGCGAAGCTCTCCGACTCGAAGGCAGCGTCGTCGTCCTGAGGGGCTTCAAAGCAGGCGACAGCATCTTCGAGCGCCCCTTGCCTGCGATCATCTTCGTGCGCCTCCAAGATCTGCTCTTCGACCAAATTTCCAGGGCTTCGATCAATTTCCAGGAGCTTCGTCAACATTCTCCAGTGTTTCGACAACCCATCAACTCACGGCGGTGACTCGCGACGGTGATTCACATTAGCTACACGGCGGCAACTCCCTGCTAAGCTATGCAAGTTAAAGATCAAAAGTTGAAACGTCACAATTTGAGTCTTGATCCTCCTCACGAAAGAAGACAGACTGATTTTGCAAATTGATTTGGGAATTTCTTTACGCACAACCTGCCATCTAAACAGAAATATTCCAAATTTCTTTACGCACAGCAAATCAGCAACCAGCCTTGCACGATGAACTTCAACTGCACATATCTTCCAATCCAGACATCAGATTTGCGATCGGTTTGAGCCTACGTGACCACGATCTCATAAATTTCATCACGGTGATATTTTTCCAGACTTTTACTGAAGTATTAAGTTGCTTTATTGTGAGATCATATTAAGAGTAGCTTTAGTAAGAAGCTATATCTGTGCTTAATTTTGTCAAATTATATCTGTGAACGGTGAGATCACTACCCGTAAGTGTGATCAGGTTTATTGAGTGAAATCCTCATAGGTTTTGGGGTCGGAGTTTTGGCGGGGAGCCACTCCGTTAAAAATATCCGTGTCTGATTATTTCTGTGATTGTGATTATATTTAAAATTTGTGCCACACCCTATTCACCCCCCTCTAGGATGTTTTTCAATTGGTATCAGAGCGGGATTCCTTTTAGACTCAAAGTCTAGTGGAATTTCGATCTTATGGCACAAATTCCGCACACATACTCATATGACACGCACAGTCAAAGAGAAGGTCAGTCGTATCTCAGATCTCCTCTATTTGATGGTACGGACTATAGTTATTGGAAACAGCGTATGTCCATACACATCAAAGGTATCGATATGGCATTATGGAAAATAATCAGTGAAGGATTTACACTGTTTGATAAACCCACTCCTGAGCAGCAAAAAGAAAATGATAGGTTAGAAAATCTAAATTTTAAGGCCATGAGCATCTTGTATTGTGGTCTTAGTAAAACTGAATTTAACCGCATTAGTTCTTGTTCTACTGCTAAGGATATTTGGACGAGACTTGAAGTTACTCATGAGGGAACTAGTGAAGTTAAGAAAACCCGCATTAGAATGTTATTACAGAAATATGAAAATTTTGCTATGATGCCTAATGAGTCTATTGATGCTATGTTTTCTCGTTTTGCAGATATCGTCAATCCGTTGAAATCCTTAGGGAAGGACATCCCAGAGGAAGATCTGGTTGGAAAGATTTTATACTCGTTATCTGGCGATTGGATTCAAAAGAGGACGGCGATCGAAGAAGCACATGATTTGGCAGATATCAGTTTCGAGAAGTTAATGGGAAAATTAATGGCTTATGAGGTTCAACTGAAGATGGCCAATGACAGCACACCAAAGATGGAAGAGAAACCTAAGAAGGAGGAAACAAAGGAAAAGAACTTAGCTTTTCAAATCTCCAAAATGCTCAAGGAGGAGATGAATGAATCAGATGATGAAAGCATGGCTCTTGTTACAAGGAAATTTGTGAAATTCATGAAAAACAACAAAAGAAGGACGGGAAGCATTTGGGGAGCCAAGAAAAATGAAGAAAATGATGGAGAAAGCTCTGCACCTCAGTGTTTCAGATGCAACAAGAGAGGGCACATGAAAGCAGAATGTCCACTTCTGAAAGGAAAAGGAAAGGAAAAGACTGGTGATGGAGAAAAGAGAACATCAAAGCGAGGAATGGTGGCTACGTGGGGAGAAAGTGATGCAGAAGAGCTCTCCTCAGATGATGACTGGAACGACAACACTGGAACTTGCTTTATGGCTGGAAATGAAAAGGTAAAAATTAGCTCTCTTGTTCAAAGCTTTGATGATGAAATGAATATTAGTGATGATATGTTTTCTAGCATGGAGGAAGCTTATGAATTTCTTGTAGAACTCCTTCAAGAAATGGGTCCTAAATTTCTTAAACTAAAAAAGGTTCGTGATTCATTAAAAGATGAATTAGGGAGCATGACAAGAGAGAGAGATGAGCTATTTGTTAAGTGGAAAGAACAGAAGGAAATAATATATAATTTTGATGAAACCCAACTAGAAACAAAAACATTAGAGCTAGAAAATACTAATAAAAAATTGGCTACGTTAGAGTTTGACCATGTTAATCTCGCTAAAGAATTAAAAGAGAAAATTAGTATTCTTAGTTCTAAAGATTCTGAAATAAAATTATTGAACCTAAAAGTGGCTAGCTATGGAGAAAAATTGGAAAAGCTTGAAAAAGAAAAATCTAATTTAATAAAAGGAAAACACATAGCCATCAATTCTGAAACTAGTGAAAAAGAGAAAAGATATGAGACTAAGATTAGTGAACTTGAGAATGAAAATCAAAATCTTAGCTCGACATTAAAGAAATTCACAAATAGCCAAGAAAGCTTTAATAAGATGATAACTGGGCTTAATGAACAATCTAGTAAACATGGTCTTGGCTTTCAGAAAAAACAACCTAAGAAAAAAACTAGGAAGATCATTGAAAAGAATTTTGCAAGAGACATAAGCTTTGAACATTGCGTGCACAAGAATCATATGTCATCTACTAATAAGCATTTCAATGTTACATGTTTTTATTGCAACAAAAATGGGCATGTTATGTATGATTGCTTGGCCAGATATTATCCTAAATATTTCATATGGGTTCCAAAGCATCGTACTAACGATTGTGGATCCAAAATTTGGTTACCAAAGGGTGCATCTTCTTTTGCAGGTGCATCTTCAAGTGGAAAATGACAGCATTTGGTACCTTGACAGCGGTTGCTCGAATCACATGACGGGCAACGAATCCCTCTTCACGACGCTATCAAGGAAAGATGGAGGGACGGTTATTCTTGGAGATGGAAAGAAGTGCAAAATCTTGGGTAAAGGTAACATTGGTAAGCATCCTCTTGTGGTCATTGAAAATGTTAATCTTGTTGATGGTTTAGCACATAACTTGTTAAGTGTGAGTCAGCTATGCTCTATAGGCCTTAAGGTTCATTTCGAAAATGACAAAGTATATATCTTAAAAGGTGATGATATTCTTTTCAAGGGTACATCTTATAATAACATCTATACTATCAAACTTAGTGATTCAAATAATCTAAAATGTTTAGTTGCATCACATGAGACTAGTTGGCTTTGGCATCGAAGATTAGGCCATGCCGGTATGGACCTAATCTCAAAGCTTGCTCGAAAGAAACTAGTGAGAGGTTTACCTCAAATTAGCTTTGATCGGGATAAGCTTTGTGATGCATGTCAACTAGGTAAACAACATAAAAGTAGTTTCAATCCTAAAAACGTTGTAACTACTTCTAAGCCATTGCAACTGATACATTTGGATTTATTTGGACCCACAAAGGTTGCTAGTTTAGGTGGTATGCATTATTGCTTTGTTATTGTCGATGACTTTTCACGTTTCACCTGGGTTTATTTTTTGACACACAAACATGAAACTTTTGATGTTTTCAAAATGTTTTGTAAAAAGGTTGAAAATGAAAAAGGTTTTTCAATTGTCAAAGTTAGAAGTGATCATGGAGGAGAATTCGTTAATACTAGCTTTGATGATTTTTGCATTTCAAAAGGTTATTCACATAATTTTTCCGCCCCGAGGACACCACAACAAAATGGGGTGGTTGAGAGGAAAAACCGTACTTTGCAAGAAATGGCTAGGACCATGATTCATGATTACAAATTGCCTTTATATTTTTGGGCTGAAGCTATACATACTTCTTGCTATATTTTAAATCGTGTGTCCATTAGACCCATTTTGAAGAAAACACCTTATGAGCTTTATAGAGAGTTGACTCCCAACTTATCACATTTAAAACCATTTGGATGCAAATGCTATATTCTGAAAGTAGGCGTAAATCTGGATAAATTTGATGCTAAATCCGATGAGGGTATTTTTGTTGGCTACTCACCACATAGCAAATCTTACCGAGTATTTAACAAAAGAACTCTTACTATTCAAGAAACTGTGCATGTGAAATTTGACGAGAAAAGTGCTATTAATGAATCTTCTAGTGCTGCAGAATCTACAGATATTACAGGTGGATTGGATGGACTGGAGACAAACACTAGCAATTCCAATGAGCAAGAAAACAACAATGATGGTGTATCAAAAGAAGCAGAAGCTACTACGTCATCACAAGATCTTCCTAAGGATTGGCACTTTCAGAAGGATCATCCAAAGAATCAAATCCTTGGAGACACGACGGAAGGTATACGTACTAGAAGTAGCTTTAATTTGATGGTTAACTTTGCATTTATATCCATTTTGGAGCCTAAAAATGTTGATAGTGCTTTAGAAGATTCCTATTGGATTATGGCAATGCAGGATGAATTGTCACAATTTGATAGGAATCAAGTTTGGGAACTTGTTCCTAAACCAAAAAATCAAACAATTATAGGCACTAAATGGGTATTTAGAAACAAACTTGACGAAATGGGAAATGTTGTGCGCAATAAAGCTAGATTAGTAGCACAAGGATATAACCAAGAGGAAGGGATTGATTTTGATGAAACCTTTGCTCCCGTCGCAAGATTGGAAGCAATTAGGATGCTTCTAGCATTTGCTAGTTTCATGAAATTCAAACTCTTTCAAATGGACGTCAAGAGTGCCTTTTTGAATGGAGTTTTATCTGAGGAAGTCTATGTCAAACAACCTCCTGGGTTTGAAGACTCCATCCACCCGGACTATGTTTTCAAGCTTAACCGTGCTTTATATGGGCTCAAACAAGCTCCGAGAGCTTGGTATGAGCGACTTAGTAAATTTTTGCTTGAAAATAATTTTTCCATGGGAAAGGCGGATAAAACTCTATTTGTTAAACATCAAAGTAAAGATCTACTTGTAGTACAAATATATGTTGATGATATTGTGTTTGGTGCTACTAACAAACTATTGTGTGAGGAATTTACTTCATGTATGTCTAGGGAATTTGAGATGAGCCTGATGGGTGAACTTACATTCATGCTTGGTTTGCAAATCAAACAATGTGAGGACGGAATTTTCATCAATCAAGCAAAATATGCAAAGGAGTTAGTGAAGAAGTTTGGACTTGAAAATGCTAAGGAATGCTCTACTCCCATGGCAACGACGGCAACGATGGATAAAGACGAAAAGGGAAAGAAAGTGGATGAACGCTTGTACCGAGGTATGATTGGTAGCCAATTATACTTGACAGCTAGTAGGCCTGATATAATGTTCAGTGTATGTTTATGTGCAAGGTTTCAATCTTATCCAAAAGAGTCCCATCTTTCTTATGTTAAACGAATAATTCGATATGTTAAAGGAACGTTAGATTTTGGTTTATGGTATCCTTGTTCCACATCATTTGAGCTTGTAGGATATTGTGATGCTGATTTTGCGGGAAGTAAGACCGATCGTAAGAGTACCACGGGCACTTGCCAACTACTAGGTATGTCTCTTGTTTCATGGTTCTCCAAGAAGCAAAACTCCATAGCATTGAGTACAACCGAAGCCGAATATGTTTCAGCAGGCTGTTGTTGTGCTCAAATTCTATGGATGAGACAAACCCTCAGAGACTACGATCTTACTTTCCAACCTACAACCATTTGGTGTGACAACAAGAGTGCTATAAATCTCTCTAAAAATCCTATTCTACACTCTAGGACAAAACATATTGATATTCGTCACCACTTCCTTAGAGATCACGTTGATAAGAAAGATATCTCTTTAGGATATATTGATACAGAAAAACAATTAGCGGACATTTTCACCAAACCCTTAAACCAAAAACAATTTTGCTTCATTCGAAGGGAGTTGGGGATTATGTCACTAATTGAGCATTAGCATGCATACCCATGCTTACTTACTGTACCTAAGCCACACACACTACTTCATCTTAATGTGGGTTTGGTCATTCTTGGTATGTGCATGCATGATAGTCATCACTATTATTGATTTTGGTTGAGAATTTGATATGAACCTTGTTAGACATCTTAGAAACATTAAAATGTTTTTTTTGATGATGATGCACCATATTCTTGTAAAATCCCCATGCTTGAATTATTAATATAAAAAAAATGAAACCTGTAAGCATGCCAAATTGTACGAATCAAATAGATTGATTGCGTCTTATAAACTATGGAGACAATTGAATGTGCTTAGATTCTAAAGTTTCTGAATTTATATTTTATCTTTACAATTTTGTGCGCTTAAATCTCTATGGAAAATTATTTAGTAGGAGTCGAGTATGTGATGCCTTCATGCGTCACCATTCTGAGACACCAACATTGTAATAATAATAAAAAAAATTGCTATGAGCATTTATAAGAAAAATAGAAAAAGAAAAAGGGGATAGCAAAACATCTTCAAATATACTACATTTGATACCAGCGGCTAGTAACCGGATTTCGGTGGTTTGTTGAGCAATGCGTATGAAATATGGTAGATGAAGCAACCACTTAGCGCACCTCAATTCCAAAGGACCCGAAATTTAACACCATGGTATCCCTTGATTGGTGTTTCCTTACACATTACTTATTGATTATTTCATAGTAACGAAGGCTCACAAAATGTATTAGATAATTTTATATTTTCATCTATCAAGTCTCTAAGCACCCTTCATATTGTCAAAGTGTTTCATAATACAACATCTTCTTGTTAGATTTCTTACAACGACCGTATGCTTTCAACGCTCATGATATTTGTTATACTTTAAGTTCGTGGGGAATAAACATTAATATAAGCATCGTCATCAATTTCTTGTTTCTTTGATATGCTAAACTTGTTTCATGGCTCATTCTTCACCACTTCAATTTATTTTTTTGTAATCTTTTCGATTAATGGCAAAAGGGGGAGAGTAGAAAAATGCGAAATATAATGCACAAGAGGAGGGAGAGATGCACATCTTGAGGGGGAGCTTGTCCCAACTTTTCATGAGAGCACATCTTGTCGATGTTTATAATCATGTGCACTATTCGAGTTGCTCTTTAATATCATTTCTCAATTTTTCCCGACTTGTTTGCCATCATCAAAAAGGGGGAGATTGTTGGCCTAGTTAGTCTACTAACTAGGTCGTACGATATAATTTTGATGATGACAAACAAGTCGTACGACTAACGTCTTCTGTTCATTAAGTGATTTCAGGGAGTAAAGTGCAAATTAGTTTTGTTTGCAAGAGAGAGATTATACGTGGACATCGATACAAAAAGAATTTCAACCAACAACACAGAAATCAGAGGCCTTATCCAAGATCACGCAAGGGAAACATTCGGAAAAGAGCAATTTGTGCTTTGAATTGGTCTTCATCCAAATACACAAGACAGTACAACCAAAAAAAACAGTAAAGGAACTGTTTTTTTGTTATAGGGTGACATCAAGCAAAGATTGACGAGAATCAAGTTTCTGCTGCAACAAAAAAAAACAGAATTGCATCAACTTTTCTTTGAAGATAGATTGCTGCGCCATTATCTCAAGAAAACTGCGTCAAAAAAAAGAGAGGTATTGCTCTTCGATTCAGCGCCCAGTTTTCATCTTCCTCGATCCTGATCCAGTCCTGCCTGCTGATGTTCCTGTTGATACCCCAGCCGTTGAGCCTGTCGTCGCTGTTTCCACTCCTGCCCCGACGATCCCGTCTGTTGACACGCCTGTCCTCGCAGCAGAGCCTGAGTCCACTCCCTCGACTGGACCCACGGAGACTGCTGATCCTGCCACTTCCTCGTGATCATCTGTTTCGAGGCCTCTCCTATGATCTTTGGATGATGCATCTTATTGAGAGTGTTTTGGGTTAGGATGGAGTGTTGGCGTTGTTTTCATGTACTCTTGATTTTGTGGATATCGGTGTATTTGATGTATTTTGGATGTTGATGATGGTGTTCTGATGCTTATGTTGTACCTTTTTGATATAGGTGGTATGTTGCACTTCTTATGATGTAGTCGATGTGTTTTTGGATATACTCATTGTATTCATATATTTATACATCGATGTTCTCTTTTAACTTGTCGTGCACATTTAATATTCATTCGATGTCTATGATATGTGAAATCGTCGCTTGACGCTTTAAAACTTGGTTAAATAGATTATATTTCTATGATTGTATAGAATTGTTTTCCATGCACAAATTTAACCAAGAATATTGAATATTGGGGGGTATGTTACTTTATTCAATAAATGAATTTATGTTTGGTATTTTGATGTTTCTAATTTTTGCTTTTCGATAATGGTCAATTTGGCACACTTTGATTTGATTTCATCTCTTTTTCCTTGGTGTCAATTTGGTCCATCGTCATACTCTACAACTCCCGACGTTGGATTTTCTTTATTCTAGTTGTTGTCGTTGTATGCCCCCCCCCCCATTTTTGGGATAATGCCAAAGGGGGAGAGATAATGATAATAAATAGGGCAAATGAAAATTTAACTCAATTTCCAAGAATCTAATTTGATGTGTTAGATTCAGGGGGAGTTAAGATATATATAAGGATTTTCAAAATTCGATATTTCAAAAATCGATTCTCGTTATATATCTTACTCGTCTGATTGATGAAATTTATATATATTCATTTTGGAATTAACGTGTCATCAATGCAGGGGGAGTAAGTATTTTACATTTGAATCATTATTTTTGATTATTATTTATGTTGGTTTGTCATCACCAAAAAGGGGGAGAATGTTGAATATTGGACTCCCCGGATTTGGTTTTGGATGATGAGCAAACATAAATAATTCATGAACTAACAATTTGTGAGCGCACTATTGGAGATCGTCGCCAAATTCACGAGAACAATCAAAGCGACATCTCAAGACTTCTCAAAGCTCGTATTCATTGCCTAAAGCTTCGTTGAAGCTTTTGGACCGTTTTGGAAGTCATGAAGAATTGATCGAAGCTCTCGAAGACCGTTTCTTAAGGTTTTATTTATAGTCTTTTAGCTTCGATCTATAGAATGTTAAGCCTTGAGTATATCTTACAATTCTATCTTCATAACGCTCATATCGTAGCTCTAGGATCTTAGTAGAAGTCCATTCTAACTTCCTCGAAGCATCGCGCTTCGATTCGGACTTGTTCGTGCATGTTAGTTGGTTCAAGAAGAAGAACTGACCGAATAGATGGTGATCTAGTCGGTCGGCAACGCTTCTTGGACCGACTAGTTTGAGTTAATCTTTTCTTGCTCAGTACTGTTTACAATTAGTCGGTCTACGTTGACTCACCGACCGACTAGTTTGTGAACTAGTCGGTCAGTGATGCTTCTTTGACCGACTAGTTGTGCTTTACTATACATGCCAATTTTCTCCTAAGCTACTGTTTATCGTTAGTCGGTCTAAGAACGTTTGGTGACCGACTAGTTGTTAATCTAGTCGGTCAACATTTGTTCTTGGACCGACTAAATCAATTTGTATTCAGACTATTTGTTTTTGACTCTTAGTCGGTCGAAGTTCACTGACCGACCGACTAGTTGTGAAACTAGTCGGTCAGAAAGTCTTCTTGGACCGACTAGATTTCTAGGTCTGAAATTCAATCTCTTCACTGTTCTTCACTTAGTCGGTCCATGTTGTTTGACTGACCGACTAGTTGATGAACTAGTCGGTCAGTGGTTGTTCTTTGACCGACTAGTTGCTTCAGATTTCTAACCGTTGGGATTTGACCTAACTCGTTTTTATGGGACCCTATAAATACGAACCTTGGTCATTTCTCTCCAGGTTAGAGCTGCCATTAAGAGATTCATTGAGATTGAAAGAGATAGAGATTCTCACTCATTTCCAAAGCTCTCTTCCTCACAAGAAATCCATTCTCTCACTTTCTAGATCTAGAATCCATCTTGAGAGAAGCTTGTTCTTGGTGAGCCCTTCAAGCTCTAGCTTGATTCAAGCCTCCAAATCACTCCTAGGCACCCATTGCTGCTCATTTCAGTGGTGCTAGGTCTTGGTGACTTCCTCTTTCACAAATCACTCCTTGCACCTATTTGGTAAGAAAACTAAAGGTATAGGATTTTGTGGTAAAATTGTTTATTTCATTATAAACTCATTTATATTGCTTATTGATTCTCTCGGTTGTGAGAGAAGGTTGTGATCCCGGGTTGTGGGATTCACTATTGCCATTTCTTGTATGATTTGATCTTGTGAAGGTTTTTCACAAGATATCATAGTGGAAATCTTGAGTTAGGGTTTCTAACTCAAGTATCCGGAGGGGATCCGGGTGGTTGGGACGTAGGATCACCGGGTACAAGTCGGGGAGACTTGGGTGGATCCGAACCCAGTAACATATATTGTTAGCATTGTTAATTTTGTTGTTGTCATCAATTTAAGCTTCCGCAAATTGATTTGGTAGTTGTTTGCACGATAATTAGGAATTATACTCCTCGTTATTTTTAAAGTACTATTCACCCCCCCTTAGTACTTGTGCAGTAGCTTGTAGGGCATTACACCGTTTCCACAACGGCTAACTAGAGCCAAGATAGAGAAAAGGCTCGCCAAGTTCCTAGAATATTTGAGGGGAGTAAGACTCAATATTCCTTTCTTAGATGCAATAGTGGAGATCCCGTCTTACACGAAGTTCTTGAAGGACTTGATTTCGGGAAAGAAAAGGAAGGAAAAAAATCATGCTCGCGGAACAAGGAACTTGGTTTACCCGGAAGGAGAAGGAGCCGGTGAAATTAAAGGATCCCGGGAGTTTCCGCATCCCTTGCACACTAGGAGGCATCCCATTGCAAAAAGCTCTAGTTGACTTGGGCGCGAGTGTGAGCCTTATGCCCATTAGCATGTTCCGAAAATTGAACACGGGCACCAACTTGAAGCCGACCGACATGAGAATTCAACTTGCGGATGGTCGGATTACTAGGCCGGTAGGGATCGCAGAGAACATTCCACTTCAAGTTCCGGGAGGTATATGCTTGCCTTGTGATTTTGTCATCATGGACATCAAGGAAGAGGGCGACACCTCGCTCATACATGGACGCCCGTTCCTCGCAACCGCCGGTGTTATCGTCGACGTGCGTGAAGGAACTCTATCCTTGAATGTCGGGAACATCGAAGTCGAGCTTCACATACCCAAGGCCATGAAACATATGCCCTATCACGAGGAGTTAGACTATGTGGATCTCCTCGGCGAGGTGATTGAAGAAGCAATCCCCCACTATATTGGCGCTCTCCATGACGATGGCTTCAAAGAAGTCCAAGCTTCGAGTGAAGAAGAGAAGTTGGAGGACCCTCCAGATAGCTCCACGGACGGTGATGAAGGCGACGCTGATGTCACAAGAATACGAGAGCTTTGCAAGCTCTCAAAGGCCAAGAATCCGAAGAAAGCTCCACCGAATGGAAGATCAGTGTCACCGGCCAAGAAGAAGATATGAACGAGCTCTAGCTTGGGGGACTTATCTCCCAACATTACCCATGATGAGGGAGCGTCAAGGAAGACTAATGATCATCACGACCCAAATCCAAGCGGCCTTACTGACAAGTTCGATGGGCGTATCTCGTATGCGTCCAACATCACGAGCTAAACGAATATCTAAAGGGGTCGAG
Organism: Scilla litardierei; assembly: GCA_030789695.1. Lineage (NCBI taxonomy): Eukaryota > Viridiplantae > Streptophyta > Magnoliopsida > Asparagales > Asparagaceae > Scilla > Scilla litardierei. The sequence goes on along the minus strand of CM061137.1, from coordinate 135,911,074 downwards.
CTCATGACCTTAAACGAGCGCTTGTCGGGAGGCAACCCGACGATTTTTGCATTATTTTTATTTGATTTTCATTTTTGGTTTAGCCTTTTATTAGTGTTTAGAGTCTTGTGTCCATGAAAATCGTGACAACGGGTCTTAATTTTCATGACATGGGAAGGAGAAAGAGGGATCAATCATATGGAGGATGATCGAGGTAAGGAAGAGCGCTCCAAGAACGCGCTCAGGCCTTATGATGAGGAAGAAACCGACTGGAGGAAGAAAAACAAAGACTGGAGCGAAAACGAAGAGCTGTTGCAGAAAACAACATATCACTCGGCCGAGTAGCATCTGCCACTCGGCCGAGCAAATACTCCACTCGGTCGACTGGAGCACCAATCAGTGAAGTTTCTGTAGACCAACTCTCTGTCGATTTCTGTAAGTTTTAGTTTTAATTACCACTCGGGCGAGTGACTTGTCACTCGGCTGAGTGAAACAGATACTCCCCCAGTCCTTTAAAATTACCGAGTGGCAGAGCCACTCGGCCGAGTGGGTTTTTCCATTCGGCCGAGTGTAGCAAAGTCACTCGGCCGAGTCGTAAGTGGCGAGGACATTTTGAAATTCTTTTTATTTTATGCCACTCGGCCGAGCGACGTTGTCACTCGTCGAGTCGTAAAAATTCTATATATAAAGCAGCGGCCGCGTTGCGGATTTCGAAACGCAAAAATCCCCAAATCCGCACGAGCTTCTGTCGTTTCTGCTTCCCTCGCCTGCACCTACATGCCACTCGGCTGATTCGACCCCACGGCCACTGCCCCTAGCCGCCGCCGACCGTCGCTGCTTCTCTGCAGCTGCTCGTCGCCGTCGCCGGCCGCCCCTAGCCTCCGATCGCCTGTTTTCACCCCGAAATCCCCATTTCTCCCTATTTCTCTTGATTTGTACGCCCGTAAACCCCAACTTCAAATTAATTTACATATCTATCTATTATCCCCTATCTCCCCCATATATATTGAATATTATCCGCTGATTTGATCGTTTGATTTGCAGGCTAGCTTGGGGAAGCTTTGGGGAGTTTTTGGATGCGCTTTGAGCTTCGCGACGGAGGTGTCTCTTTGCACACACTGCTGTTTACTCTCGCGGCGTGTTCAGGTATACTCGTTCCATCATTTAGCACGTCGCATTACTTATTTGTTTGGGACACGTCTCGCGGCACACATGCCGCCGCGCACTAGGCCGCGTACACGAGGATCCGCTGCCAAGCGGAAGAGGACCGATGATCCTGGTCCCTCTTCCACTAGGGAGAACTCCCCTCCACCTAGCCCACCACCACCTACACAGCCGATCCCTGCCGATCCCGTTCCACCACCCGCTCCCGCCGTCGGGCCGATGGGGATTACGTTTCGAAATGACGCACACCGCGCCAGATTCGAGCGTATCTGCCATCGCTCGATAGTACCCTCTAGTTTTGCACACCTAGCTGACCTAGGCCGCCTAGGGGTACTTGAGGGGCTTCTCACATTGTACGACAACGTGGGATGTCATAATTTTCTGTCGGTGTCGGTGGATACTTACATCCGCCCGACACTAGAGGTCCTCAGTTCCATTGACTGGACCCCTGGAGGATGCTCCTTCCAATTGATGGATCGAGAGTGTGAGATCACTCTCGACATGCTTAGAGCATTTTTCCAGTGGCCCGCCGTCCCTGACCCTGACCGCGCCTACGCTCGCACACACATCCCACCCCGTCGTTCGACACCCGCACCTTCTGGACACGGATCACGAGATCCTCACTCGACTTTGACCCTAGTAGGGCCAAGGCCTCAGCTATCCTCCACCCCTGCCTCCGCATTGCACAGCGCCTTATGGCGACTACTTTCCTCGCGAGGTACGAGCCCGGGACCATGTCTACGCCAGAGCTCTACATGCTCTATGCGATGACTCGCCCTAGGGTTCTAGATAGGGGTAGCGAAGATTTGGTCCCCACCGTCGAGATCGACTTTGCCAGTTGGTTTTTGGACCGCATTATCATTTAGGTGAGCGCTCGCTCACCTATCTGTTGCGACGGTCTGATCACCCTTTTGGCCCTTATGACCGGCATCGACCTTCCTGATGACTTGCGTCGAGCTCCGGGCCCCACTACGCTTTCGATAGATGTTATGGCCTGGATGAATATGCTTCGTCCCCACGGTTGCCAGCACTGGGTGTGGTTGCATGGTCCCTTCAGTGCTGACTACATGGTTCTCCTGAGCCCCACTCGGACACATATTGGATCGGCTCACGGGGACTGGATTCCAGCGATGGATCTTCTTATCCCCGCTGCCTACGTGCTTGAGCCTGAGGATGCTGAGCAGGCACCCCCTGTACCACCTGTTGACCACGTGATCCCTCAGCCTGCACCTGCACTGTCTGCACCTCCCGACACCTCTGTCCACACGTCTGTTAGTGTCGGGAGCGCCTTTACTGAGCCTTCCACTACCACCACCACCACTGAGCCTATGTCCGTCGAGCCCATTACCACACTGAGCCCCGACCGTCCACCCACCATTCTTGAGAGCGGCGAGTCTTCCTTTACTGCCGCCATGGAGACCCTCTCCTGATTGCTGTTCTCGACTACTGGGGAGTCATCTTTTGTGCCCTACACAGCCTCCCCAGTCGTCGCCCTTTCGGTCTCCACCACCACTGTCTTTACCGAGAGCGTCGTGACATCTGTCCCCACGTCTGCGTCACTGACCTCTCCTGCTGCCTCGTCGCCCATTTTGCCTTCCACCTCTACTGCTGCTGCTTCTGCTTCGACCCAGCCTGCGTCCCAGCCTCACACCGAGGCTGGGCATCACTTAGTGAGCACATCACCCCTTCCACACTTTCCTGCTGGCCCCGTCCTCTACACTGCCCGCCAGAGATAGCCCCGCACTTCACCTGTTAGACCTGTGCGTCCCTCTGTGCCACCACCACCAGACACTCTAGTTCAGAGAATTCATGCTCTTGAGGGGGATGTTAGTGGATTTAGAGGTGACTTTAGGGCTCTCTCCGCCACAGTCAGTTCCGTGCAGACCCGCGTCGCCATGCTTCCTGATATTCATGCTTGCCTGACCCATATTATGGCGCGTCTGCCCCCACCACTGACACCCACCTAGCAGCTACCATGCCCACCACCTCCACCTCCACCTCCACCACAGGACGGTGCTGGTGTACCACCACCAGCTTAGGCACACTCTTGATGCCTCTGATATTTTTGTCGTTTTGCTACCCGTTTGTTCTTGGGCCTGGTGATTTTTGCCTCCCATCCTCCTCGTACTACTTTGGTGCCTTCCTGATCATATCTTTTTATATCTTTTTGGGAGTGAGGGAGAAAATTTTTGGGGACACTTATATTTGCACCATCCTGATCTTTGCATGCATCACATTCATTCACATCTTATTTTCTTTTTGTTTTTCTTCCTTTTTCATCATGCATGCATCCTCACCCACCCCACCCACTTTACGTCTCTCGGTGTGCTACACTCCGCACATTGAGGACACTGTGCACTTCAGCTTGGGAGAGTGAGTTCTCACACTTTTTATTTTTGCCGCCCTTTATTTTTGATTTCCCACTCTTTCTCCGCTTTTGCACTTATTTTCACCACTTTCTCGTTTTTTTTCTACCATTCATCACGTTTTCCTATTTTCTTTGTGTGCTGCATTGTATATATAGTTCTATTTTCTTTTATCTTTATTTCTTTCATCTTTTGCTAGAGATGACTTTTCTGTGATGATGATGACGTGGTGTGAGCTTATCTCTATGTGCATGCTATTTTGTCATTTCATAGCTTTTGTTTCAGATATCATATGCTATGTCCTGCTTTGCATTTGAAATAGTAACCCACTCTTTTTCTGTATGAATATGGATGAAATTCTGTTATTAGCTGATGTCTGATGATTCATATGTATGCTTTTCATAGAAAACACACCAATCTTCACGCATTGATTGCTTATATCAGGAGTATTGCTTTCCTTTCTCATATCACTTCTTATTGCATGAATTATACGCTTCACTTTCAGGTTGATTGAATGTTTGCTAGGCCGATATATCTGGACTAGTTTACTTTTTGAGATTAAACTGAGTAGATTATATTACTATGCTGAAAGTTGTCGTGCACGTCCTATAGAGTGAACCGAGCGATACATTTATTTCTTTCTCCACATATCTTGAGCATCATTTCTCTATTTGAAATTCATTGGTGAATCCCCCCTAGCAAGTCTATTATCGGCATTTCCCCCGCTATTAATTTTCATGCTCCGAATCCCCAAAATCAAAAAGAAAATATATACCTGTATATCCTTCTCTCTTTTGATTTGGGATCACTTATGTATATATGCTTATTCAAAAAAAAAGAGAGAAAAAAGAGAAAAATTGAGAAAAAGAAAAGAAAAGAGAAAAGAAGTTTATAAACAATCCCATCTCATATCTTTCTCTCTTTCTTCCCTCTTTTGTTTTTGTTTTTTTTGGAAGCTTCAAAAGAAATGAGGAATGTACATATTGATTTGTTTATGCCACCACGCATATGGGTAAGCTTGAGGGAGAGGATCCAATGATGTGTGAGAGAGTGACTACTTGACGGTGCATGACAACCTAGGCTAAGTAATCTTCTATACTCGGTGAGATTGCTAAAGTTTCACGAAATCCAGAAATCGACACTTAGCATTCATTTCATGAAAACCATACTTTTCTATTCTTACTATTCCATATCGTGTGATATCTCTTATACTCCTTATAGAAAGCATTCAATTGAAAAGTGTGTGATCTATGGTTATGCATACCGCTTTATATGCTTCAGACAATGTTAATCCTAGAATGATTCCATATTTCATGCTAATTTGATATTTTGGGGTTTTCTATTTCGAATGCATCATTATACTATGATATCGAAATAAAAGTCTGTGACATGTGTTTTATATTCGATGAATGCTATATGAGTAAGCAAAACCTACGTCCTGAGAAGAATGATCTAGCACCCCCCTTCTTCGCTTTCTAATCTATTTTTATTTTTATTTTCCTTCTTTTCCATTATTTTGCCCGTCGGGTTTGCTTTTTACTCATCTTCCTCGAGGACGAGTAAGAGGTAAGCTTGGGGGATTTTGATCACTCCATATTTTACACCCTTTTTCTGCATGTTTGCATGCCACTTTGATCGCTCATATCGCGATTTTTTCACTATTATTCGACAATATTACGATGATTTTCACGATTTCTTGTTTTTGTCGTATTTCAGGAGATATGGAGCGATTTGGAGTGATTTTGAGATCAAGAGGATTTGCACCCACTCCGGAGTGTCACCCAAAGCTCTTTTGAGGGCTATTCGACGATGGAAGACAAGTGGAAGAAGAAGGAACTTCGTAGGAGCGACGAGGAGGCGAAATGATGAAGAATGGGCATCTACAGCATCTCACTCGGCCGAGTGAAGCACTCACTCGACCGAGCAAGAAGACCGCTCGGCCGACCAGACCGGACACGCACCACAGAAGGAAATCAGCGTGCACTCGGCCGAGTGACGATAGTCCACTCGGCCGAGTATGGAGATCCCCTCGCCCAAGTGGCACGGGAAAATCCACCCACCGAAGGATCCGACTTACTGGAATCCGTCAGTCGATTTCAGAGTTGTCACTCGGCCGAGCATGGAATGCCCCTCGGCCGAGTGAGTAAAGCCACTCGGCCGAGTCACCTTCGAAGACAGACCCCCGAAAATTCCCGACTTACTGGAAATGTACAGGGTTTGTCACTCGGCCGAGTGACATTTGTCACCTGGCCGAGTGAGCCGCTCCGCCGGCTACGTAAAGTGCGATTTCTGGGCTGCGCAGGGGCATTTTTGTCACGATTTTTGGGGTGATTTTGAGGGGTATTTAAACCCAGTTTTTGCCCTAGTTTAAGAGGACTTTTTGGATACTTTTTGGCAGCTTTTTGAGAGCTTTTTAGATCATTAGATTTAGCTTTTCTCTTGGAGATTAAAAGGTTATTTTTATTGGATGCTATTGGATTCTCATTGGGTTGTCTCTCTTCTTATCAAAAACTCTATTTTTGTTGATAATTTCTCTATTGCAATGTATTGTGCTGATTTTGTTATTGATTTTCTCATGAATTGCATGATGATTAGTTAGTAGTTTTATTGCCTTAGGGCATAGGGATGAACCCTATGGACCCTATTTCTAAATTGTGATGAATTGGTGAAATTCTTGCTAGAATTGATTAGGGTTAGGTTGGGATTGATTAATTATGGATAGCTAGGGATTCATATTGATTGGGATTTGCAAGAGATTGGGTCCCAATTGATAGGAAGCCCTCGAAATTCGATTTAGATTTACGATTGGACTTCTCTAGAATTGGTTTGCAAGAGATTGGGCCAAAGCTAAGATTTTTAATCGTGTTTCTATACCAATATCTGTTTGCAAGAGCTTGGACGGGTAGGAACTATCTCAACCTAGGTCGTAGCTCGAGTTTGCACGAGAGTGGGCTCGAGATACGGTTGAACGATTATGTCATTCTTCACGCTAGCGGCTTAGGTTAGGTTTTGCAATAGATTGGGCCCTACCCTAGGTTCGCTTTAGACCGGCAATAGCACGAGAGCGTGAGCTTGGTTCTACATTTAGTTCGGACTAGTTCACCTAAAATTCAAGTTTAGCAATGATGTAACCTACGAATCACAACGATGAGATACGGTCCGTAGCGGGGATTCCATATCCCTAGGTGCTTTATTTTATTGATATTTCTATCGACATTCGAACGATTATGACAATTTTACCCCAAATTATTCTCGACCATTTTGATAGCTAGGTGATTGGAAGGAGACACTGTCATTGTTCCTCCCTGAGTTCGATACCCGCTCGCCGCTACACCGTGTGCTTGCGATAAGACTATGAGTCGCTTGTCCCGGGTGCGTGTGCATCCCGGGGCGCGATCAAAGTGGCGGTTTCAACTTTCCATCAGATGATCAAATTTCAAACCCCTGAGAGAGTCGGAAAGGCAATATGGAATCAGAAACATGCACGGTCATGCTATACGCTGTCCACCGCTCTGAGGAGGATCGAGCAGGCGGATCTAGTCGATCCCCAAGTTGAAGATCGACGGCTTGCAGCAGTCGAAGAAACGTAGACCATCCGGATCTCTGAAGAAGAAGGAAAAACTGTTTCTATTAGATCGTTGTTCCCTTTCATCCTAAGGGAACAGTGGATCACTCTCCTGAGAGAGCATGTAGACATTTTTGCCTGGTCTTCAAAAGATATGCACGACATCGACCCCGAGGTAATATCCCACAAGCTGGAGGTCGACCCAACTTCCAGACCCATGAAGCAAAAGAAGAGAAACATGGGGGACGAAAAAAGTAAGACTGCGATCAAAGAAGTGGATCGACTTCTAGAAGCAGGCTTCATTCGAAAAGTCAAATATCCTGAATGGCTCTCGAACATCGTGATGATCAAGAAGGAGAATGACAAATGACGGATATGTGTCGACTTCACCGACCTCAACAAAGTGTGCCTCAAGGATAGTTACCCCTACCATGAATCGACCACCTGGTCGACAGTGCTTCGGGCTACGAACTCCTCAGCTTCATGGACACATTTTCAGGATATAACCTGTCACGCCCCGCTTCCCTAAAATGGAGGCGAGACGTGAAAAGGTCCGCACGAGAGTGGAGCCGTGAAGCCCCAAACCCGATAAACGTCAATAAAACATAAGCAGGTCCCTGTAACCACAAACGGAACAACAGTAATAACACAAGGAGAGACAGAAATAAAATCTCAAATCTCAGAATTTGTCCAACATGAAAAATAAGTTCAACATCCAGAAAAGCCACCAGGCTAAAAGAAAGAGTCTAAAGGCCCAGAACAAGGCCAACAAAAGGGACAACATAACAAAGTATAGGTGCTACGCACCGACAACAAAACAGTCTAAAACAAAAGGGGAAAGCTCAACAAAGACACTAGGACTGGTCCCCAGTGTCCACGTACTCCTCGCCAAACACAGGCTCGGGCTCGGCATCAGCAAACACCTCGTCCTCAACAATGAACTCAGGCTTAGGATCTAACATGTGTCACCTAAAAGAGTAAAGGGGCACATGTCAGCAAGTCTAAAAGACTTGGGCAAGGAAACTGAAAGTAAGGCAAACTAACAACCTAGCAGTTATAGTATGAATGACATGGCAGTTATGGTATGAGTGCACAAGTAAGACATGGTGGAATAATAAGTACAAGAGAACAATTTATCAGGGCATGTCAAGAGTAGCCAAGCTACTAACAATCTCAATCTTTTCACTAGTCACGTTTGAAGTTGTTTGTAGATGTTTATGCCTTACAGCTGAACGGTTTGACATTCACACTGATTGGCCGCTTAACACTACCCCAGAACCCAGAGTTTACGCCTTACAACTGCAGTTGCCGATCGGGCAGACTCCCAGTTGATGGCCGCTTAACTCTTACCCCTCCCACATGTGAACGAGCCAGGGTCCCTGCACACGAGCTCAGTAAATGAGCCAGGGTTTCCCCATACAAGAGCTCGTTTCCTGGATCACAACCAGGAGCGTATTTCATTTGGCATAGGGGTGCACCTAGCCTCAATCATTTCACAAGGTGTAGCGGAGCTACGAAATCACGGGAACACTTTAAAGAATGCAATGACATGACAATAAATTTGCGTACCATTAATGGAAATTAAACATGACATGGTAGTTGTGCAACATGATAAATGTCGGATCTAGCTTCGTTGTCAAGCTAGTTCCTAAAATTGCGCCTAGGCGAGTATCATTTCGTCGCCTAGTCTCTTTTACGCCTACAACAAGCAAATGGCCTAAGACATGGCCCAAAACCCTAAGTGGCAAGTTTCACTTGCCTAGCACCGAGGATGACGATCAACGAGGGTTCGTCTCACGGACGCTAATCTACGGGGAAGTCGCTGTTATGGAGAAACAATCATTAAACAACATTCATTTCATTAAGGTTTCACAAAAACACAAATGGGTTAAGAGAACATTAAGAGGTCGATTTATTACCGTATCGGAAGCGGAAGAATGATGCCGAGCAAGCACGGCAACGGAAGAAACGCTCCGGGGAACCTAGGGTTCAGATCTGGAATGGATGGGGAAAATCTGGAGAAATGGGGTTTTGGGGGATTTTTTGGGTGTTGAAGATGGCCTAGGGCATGGTGATTGGTCAAAATGGAGAGGGGGAGAAGCTCTTGATGAAGGAGGAAGGCTAGAGGAAGGTTGGGAAAGATCAGAGGTCAAGGGGGAAGGAAAGAGGCCATGAGAAGAGAAAGAAAGAAAAGAAACGAAGTGGGGTATTTATAGAAAACGACTTGGCGGCTGCCCAGAATTTAGGGTTTCTGGGGTCATTAGACGATCAAAGAAGAGTGGCTGACCGACTAGTTTAACAACTAGTCGGTCGGTCGATTAGCTGTGACCGACTAACACCAAGCAGCGAAGGTAGGGAAAAACCTGGGTAATGAATTAGTCGGTCTGTGAAGGCCCGTCGACCGACTAGTTTGCAACCTAGTCGGTCGGTGAGTGTTCATGGACCGACTAACGATAAACAGTAACTTAGGTGAAATCTACTGACAGAAACTAGTCGGTCTGAGAGCAAGTTCTGACCGACTAGTTGAGCATCTAGTCGATCGGTGGTTGTTCTTAGACCGACTAAAAGTAAACAGTAACTCCTGAGAAATTAACAAAGCCAACTAGTCGGTCCATGTAGGTTTGCCGACCAACTAAATCGTCATCTAGTCGGTCGGTTCCCCTTCTTGTACCGGCTAACGTGCACAAAAAGTTCCGAAATGGAGCGCGAAGCTCCGGGATCGATTCCTAAGACTCCTAGGCTTGATCTAACAATAAGATATGACCGATATGAAGCCCGTCACGAATGACTTACTCCAAAATCGACGATTCTAAGGAAGAAGCTAGAAAATCACGACGAAACGATCGAAAATGAAAGCTACGGAGACGAAAACCACACATGAGGAGAAAATCCACCAAAACATATAATATAATATAATATAGTCCAGATACATGAAAACCAGTCGTTACATCCTCCCCAACTTAAGAAAAATTCCGTCCTCGGAATTTTCCAACACTCACGTGTCCGGAAACAAAAGTGGGAAACGCTCTCGCATCTCATCCTCATTCTCCCAAGTAGACTCTCCAGGCGAGCCGTGTCGCCACATCAACCTCACAAGATTGACAACCTTGTTCAGAAGTGACTTCGAACGCCTGTCCAAAATCTGCACTGGCTGCTGGTCATATGTCATATCAGAGCGAACGGTAATCTCCGAGAAATCCACAGTATGAGATGGATCGCTAATGTATCGACGAAGCTGCGACACATGGAAAACATTGTGAACTCCTTCCAAAGATGGCGGCAAGGCTAAGCGGTAGGCTACCTCGCCAACTTTCTCCAGAATGTCAAACGGTCCAATGTATCGTGGGCTCAACTTCCCTCGCTTCCCAAAGCGAATCACACCATGATTCGGGGAAATCTTCAAGAACACATGATCGCCCGGCTGAAACTCCAAAGGACGGCGTTTAGCATCCGCCCAATGCTTAAAACGGTCCTGAGCAATCCTCAACCTCTCCCGAATGTTCCTGACAACATCCACGGTCTCCACAATCATCTCAGGCCCCAACAACTCCCGATCACCAACGTCATCCCAACTCAATGGCGATCAACATTTCCTCCCATAAAGAGCGGCGAAAGGCGCCATGCCAATACTTGCCTGGAAGCTGTTGTTGTAAGAGAACTCTACCAGATGTAGATGGTCCTCCCACGAACCCTTGAAATCCAACATGCACGCCCTCAGCATGTCCTCCAAGATCTGAATCGTCCTCTCAGACTGGCCATCCGTCTGCGGGTGGTACGCCGTGCTGAAACTCAGACGCGTACCCAAACTCTTCTGCAAACTCTGCCAGAATTGAGATGTGAACCTCGTGTCTCTGTCCGACACGATGCTCACGGGGACTCCGTGAAGTCGCACGACCTCCTGCACGATTCACGTTACATCACTATCTAAACTAGGAAAAGGAAATAAAATGGAGAGCAAAAGAATTTACCTCCATATATCTCCTCGCTAGCGCCTCAGTATACTGTCCCACTTGGAATGGAATAAAGTGCGCGGATTTGGTCAATCGATCTACGATCACCCAAATCGCGTCATTCTGCTTCGGACTCCGAGGTAGTCCAGTCATGAAATCCATAATGATGTGTTTTCATTTCCACTCCGGAATCGAAAGAGGTTGTAGCAACCCTGCCGTACGCTGATGCTCCGCCTTCACTTGTTGGCAAACCAAGCACTTGGCTACACTCCTAGCCACACTCCTCTTCATGCCATGCCACCAATAGTTCAGACGAAGATCCTTGTACATCTTAGTGCCACCAGGATGCACAGAATACGACGAACTGTGTGCCTCCACCATCAACTCCTCTCTAATATCCCCAGCTGGCACACACAACCTGGCTCCAAACCTCAGTGAGCCATCCTCATGAATCAAAAAGTCAGTCCGCAGACCGGCTTCCACCTGCTCCTGAATCTTCACCAGCTTCGGATCCTCAGCCTGGCCAGCCTTGATCTGATCCACAATCGTCGACTGTATCTGCATACACATCAACAAAGAAGCCTCTCCAGGAAGAACAATCTCCACACCATACTCGCAAAAATCCTGCTGCAATCTCCACTGCGAGGTCAAAATCATCACCGCTGGAAGCCTACTCAGCGCATCAGGAACCACATTCACCTTGCCAAGGTGATACTGTAATTCAATCTCATAATCCGCCATGAGCTCCAACCATCGACGCTGTCGCATGTTGAGCTCCTTCTGAGTGAAAATATACTTCAAGCTTTTGTGATCGGTGAAGATCTTCACTTTCTCACTCTGCAAGAAGTGCCTCCAAATCTTAAGAGCAAACACCACGGCAGCCAACTCCAAGTCATGCGTCGGGTAATTCTTCTCATGAGTCTTGAGCTGACGCGAAGCATACGCCACAACATGCCCGTGCTGATGCAAAACACAACCGAGACCCTTTCCAGAAGCATCACAAAAGATCTCAAATCCACCGCTGCGATCAGGCACAACAAGAATAGGGGCAGTCGTTAATCTCTCCCTCAGAACACCAAAAGCATTCTCACAATCACCCGACCAAACAAAAGGTACATCCTTCCGCGTCAATCTGGTCATCGGCTCAGCAATACGGGAAAAGTCCTTAATGAAGCGCCGATAGTAACCAGCAAGCCCAAGGAAACTCCGGATCTCAGACGTTGACTACGGAACAGGCCACTTCCAGATGGCCCTGATCTTCTCGGGATCCACTGAAATACCATCTCCAGTCACCACATGTCCGAGAAAAGCAACTCTGTCCAACCAAAACTCGCACTTCGAAAACTTAGCATACAACCGATGCTTCCTCAGAATCTCCAACACTGCCCTCAAGTGCGACGCATGCTCCTCCTCCGACTTAGAATAGATCAGAATGTCGTCAATAAAGATAACGACAAACTTATCTAAAAAGTCATAGAAGATCAGATTCATCAGATTCATGAAAACTGCGGGTGCGTTGGTTACACCGAAAGGCATAACCACAAACTCGTAGTGTCCATACTTCGTCCTGAACGCTGTCTTCGGAACATCTCCCTTCTTCACCTTCAACTGATGGTAACCACTCCTCAGATCCAACTTCGAAAACACCCTCAAACCTCCAAGATGATCAAAAATATCATCGATGCAAGGCAACGGGTATTTATTCTTGATGGTTACCGCATTCAACTCCCGATAGTCCACGCACATACGACGCAAACCATCCTTCTTCTTCACCAGCAGCACCTGTGCTCCCCACGGAGACACACTAGGATTGATATAACCCTTCTGCAAAAGCTCATCCAGCTGCTTCCGCAATTCCTCCAACTCAGCGGGTGCCATACGATAAGGCGCCTTCGAAATCGGCTGCGCTCCCGGAACAAGATCAATAGAAAAATCTAGAGCTCGATCAGGTGGCAAACCAGACATCTCCTCGGGGAAGACGTCATCAAAGTCCCGCACCACAGATGGCCTCTCCAGCTCCATCTGCATAGCCACAACCTCCACCGGCCTGGCCTGAAATCTGACCGGACCAAGCGAACTGCTACCTCGGCTGAACTCAAACACTGGATGTCCGGGAATCTCGAACACCACCTTCTTCCTCCGACAGTCGATCGTAGCATAGAAGCTCACAAGCTAATCCATCCCAAGAACTGCATCATAGTTGATGATGTCGTGGACAATGAAGTCAGCGTAAAGCTCGTGTCCACAAACCACCAAAGGGCAAGAATTGCAACCATGATGCACCGAGATCATGCCATTCCCTGTAACGATATTCCAACTCTTGGAAAGAGGGGACGTCGATAAGGAATGCTTCTCCACGGAGCTCCGAGAAATAATGTACATCGATGCACCAGAGTCAAAGAGGACTCGTGCAGGAAATGTGCACACCAAAATCACACCTATAAACAGTCTAACAATCAAGCCCTAGTCTAGCAACCAATCATGTTCAAGCAAACAACATAATCTAACAAACAAAGCCAAATAAGAAAGGAACAGCTGGAAGGAGAGTTACCTGTGATAACCTCATCCATAGTCTCGCTCTCCACATCGGTCATCAGAAAAGCCTGCCTCCTCGGCGGAATAGCCTGCTTAAAAGCCTGCCTCTGTGGAACAAGAGCTGCTCCACGTCCAGCAGGAACAGGCACTCTCTTCTGCAACGGTTGTGCTGCAACAGGTGCCCTCCGCAGCTGATTCGTATACCGACAATCCTTCGTGACATGAGAAGCATCACCACAAACCAAACACTGGCCCAGGAACTTCCTACACTAATCCTTGATGTGGCCAGGCTTGCCGCAGAAATGGCAAGTCTTCTGAACAGGCCCTACTGGCCTCTTGAACTGCACCGGATGATTAGGCTTGAAACCAGGCCTAACCACCGCCCTGGCCTGCTCCACAGTCCTCTTCCCAGCACCAGAAACATGTCCTCTCCTCTGACTCAGGTTCAGCTCTTGCCTCCTCGCAGCGACCAGAACCTTCTGATAAGAGTCCAGATCATAGGAAGACACAAAACTCTGGAGCTCCAAAGCAAGTCCCTGCAGGAACCTCTGAGCCCTCTCATCAGCATCCTGTACCATCTTCGGTGCGAACCGACTCAGCCTAGTGAACTCTTGGTGGTACAGGTCCACCGTCAAGCTCCCTTGCTTCAGATCAATAAAGCGCTGCAGCATCTCCTTCCTAGCAGCCTTTGGAAAGAACTCCTCATCAAACCTGGACTTAAAGGTAGCCCAAGCTATCGGCTCCACCAGCATCTTCTCTTCTGCATCCCACCAGTTCCGAGCATTATCATTGAGTTGCCTCTTTACCAAATCAACCCATCCAGCCGGGGTGATCTTGGCCATCTTCAAATTATCCTCTATGTTCCGAATCCACTCATCGGCAGCTAGAGGACCCTCGGACCCATCAAAATATGCGGGACCCAGCTCCCGAAATTGCTTCGCTCCCGGCTCGGAGCGAGGGGCATCCTAGATTGCCCGACCAGCTCGAGCAAGTGGAGCATTCTGGACTTGCAGGAGCACACCCTGCTGCACCTGCATCATCTGAAGCATCATCCGTATCATCTCTCCATTAGTGGGTTCCCGCTCAGGCTCCTCGTCATGAGGGGGCGCACCACTACCTCCACCACAGGTGAATCGCCTTCCTGCCATCTAATGACACAGAAAACGAAGCAGATTAGACTCATAGCTTATGACTCGGATGTCGAACTTAGTTTATTGGACATTCTAATATTATTATCGTCATTCTGATAATCGCAATTACAGAAGGACCTGCATGGGCCACCAACAAAACCTATCACGCCCCGCTTCCCTAAAATGGAGGCGAGACGTGAAAAGGTCCGCACGAGAGTGGAGCCGTGAAGCCCCAAACCCGATAAGCGTCAATAAAACATAAGCAGGTCCCTGCAACCACAAACGGAACAACAGTAATAACACAAGGAGAGACAGAAATAAAATCTCAAATCTCAGAATTTGTCCAACATGAAAAATAAGTTCAACATCCAGAAAAGCCACCAGGCTAAAAGAAAGAGTCTAAAGGCCCAGAACAAGGCCAACAAAAGGGACAACATAACAAAGTATAGGTGCTACGCACCGACAACAAAACAGTCTAAAACAAAAGGGGAAAGCTCAACAAAGACACTAGTCACGTTTGAAGTTGTTTGTAGTTGTTTACGCCTTACAGCTGAACGGTTTGACATTCACACTGATTGGCCGCTTAACACTACCCCAGAACCCAGAGTTTACGCCTTACAACTGCAGTTGCTGATCGGGCAGACTCCCAGTTGAATGGCCGCTTAACTCTTACGCCTCTCACATGTGAACAAGCCAGGGTCCCTGCACACGAGCTCAGTAAATGAGCCAGGGTTGCCCCGCACAAGAGCTCGTTTCCTGGATCACAACCAGGAGCGTATTTCATTTGGCATAGGGGTACACCTAGCCTCAATCATTTCACAAGGTGTAGCGGAGCTACGAAATCACGGGAACACTTTAAAGAATGCAATGACATGACAATAAATTTGCGTACCGTTAATGGAAATTAAACATGACATGGTAGTTGTGCAACATGATAAATGTCGGATCTAGCTTCGTTGTCAAGCTAGTTCCTAAAATTGCGCCTAGGAGAGTATCATTTCGTCGCCTAGTCTCTTTTACGCCTACAACAAGCAAATGGCCTAAGACATGGCCCAAAACCCTAAGTGGCAAGTTTCACTTGCCTAGCACCGAGGATGACGATCAACGAGGGTTCGTCTCATGGACGCTAATCTACGGGGATGTCGCAGTTGTGGAGAAACAATCATCAAACAACATTCATTTTATTAAGGTTTCACAAAAACACAAATGGGTTAAGAGAACATTAAGAGGTCGATTTATTACCGTATCGGAAGCGGAAGAATGATGCCGAGCTAGCACGACAACGGAAGAAACGCTCCGGGGAACCTAGGGTTCAGATCTGGAATGGATGGGGAAAATCTGGAGAAATGGGGTTTTGGGGGATTTTTTGGGTGTTGAAGATGGCCTAGGGCATGGTGGTTGGTCAAAATGGAGAGGGGGAGAAGCTCTTGATGAAGGAGGCAGGCTAGAGGAAGGTTGGGGGAAGATCAGAGGTCAAGGGGGAAGGAAAGAGGCCAGGAGAAGAGAAAGAAAGAAAACAAACGAAGTGGGGTATTTATAGAAAACGACTTGGCGGCTGCCCAGAATTTAGGGTTTCTGGGGTCATTAGTCGGTCAAAGAAGAGTGGCTGACCGACTAGTTTAACAACTAGTCGGTCGGTCGATTAGCTGTGACCGACTAACACTAAGCAGTGAAGGTAGGGAAAAACCTGGGTAATGAATTAGTCGGTCTGTGAAGGCCCGTCGACCGACTAGTTTGCAACCTAATCGATCGGTGAGTGTTCATGGACCGACTAACGATAAACAGTAACTTAGGTGAAATCTACTGACAGAAACTAGTCGGTCTGAGAGCAAGTTCTGACAGACTAGTTGAGCATCTAGTCGATCGGTGGTTGTTCTTAGACCGACTAAAAGTAAACAGTAACTCCTGAGAAATTAACAAAGCCAACCAGTCGGTCCATGTAGGTTTGCCGACCGACTAAATCGTCATCTAGTCGGTCGGTTCCCCTTCTTGTACCGGCTAACGTGCACAAAAAGTTCCGAAATGGAGCGCGAAGCACCGGGATCAATTCCTAAGACTCCTAGGCTTGATCTAACAATAAGATATGACCGATATGAAGCCCGTCACGAATGACTTACTCCAAAATCGATGATTTTAAGGAAGAAGCTAGAAAATCACGACGAAACGATCGAAAATGAAAGCTACGGAGACGAAAACCACACATGAGGAGAAAATCCACCAAAAAATATAATATAATATAATATAGTCCAGATACATGAAAACCAGTCGTTACATAACCAGATCCAGATGGCACCGGAGGACGAAGAGAAAACTTCTTTCGTTTCTGATCGAGGTATTTTTGTTACACCAAAATGCCATTTGGTTTGAAGAATGCAGGGGCTACTTACCAACACATGATGAACAGAGTCTTCGAGGCTCAAATCGGTCGAAACCTAGAAGTCTACGTCGACGACATGTTGGTCAAGTCGAAGAAGTCGACGGATCACATTGCAGATCTTTGAGAATTATTCGCACAGATCTGGCGATACACCTTCGGCTGAACCCTGCCAAATGTACCTTTGGGGTTCGATCGGGGAAGTTCATCGGTTTCATGCTGACGAATCAGGAGATTGAGGCCAACCCCGACGAGATCGCTACGATCATTACAATGAAGGAGCCTTCGACCCTCGGAGAACTTCAAAGGCTGAATGGAAGAATAGCAGCTTTGGGCCGATTCTTGTCTAAATGAGCGGAGAGGTCATTGCATTTCTTCAAAGTGCTGAGGAAGGCGATAGCCTCTGCATCGAGTGGCAAAAGATTCATCGAGTGGGACGCAGACTGCAAGAAGACTTTCTCCGAGTTAAAGGAGTACCTTCGCAGCCCACCACTCCTGATCAAGCCAGATAAAGGTGACCAATTCATCATCTATCTGGCCACCACCATGGAGGCCGTAAGCTCTGCACTCGTCAAAGAAGACTTGGGGATACAACGGCCCATCTACTGTGTCAGTCAGGTTCTCTGAGGCACGGAGATCAACTATTCGAGGATAGGGAAGATGGCTTTCGATTTGATCCAATCTGCGAGAAGGTTACGACCGTACTTCCGAGTGCACACCATCCTGGTCCTCACCGACACTCCTCGGGAGCAAACACAAAAAAGACTCGATCACTTAGGGAGAGTGACCAAATGGGGGGTCAAGCTAAGCGAATTCGACATCCAGTTCAAGTCGAGAACCGCCATCAAAGGGCAGGCTCTCACCAACTTCATTGTCGAGCTTACTTATGACGACAGCCCGGAGGAAGAGGTATGTGCTGCTAATATACTACCCGAGGCTACCCCTCACACTCGACAGGTATCACTTCACCAACTGATACAATTGAAGACGAGTGAACCTAGATCGTACAAGTTGACAGTTTGGCCACTCAAGCCAGAAGCGGGGCCGGAATAATTGTCCAAAAGTCAGCAGGCAATATATTCGAGTACGCTCTCCGCTTCGATTTCCAGACCACAAATAATGGAGCTAAGTACGAAGCGACCATCAACGAACTCCGATTGGCTCGAGCTTTAGGAGAAAAATTGGTCCAACTACTCAGCGACTCCAGCCTCGTTGTCCACCAACTAAATGGGACCTTCGAGACCCATGAAGACTCGATGCAAAGTTACATGCAAGTTTCCAGGGCGGAGCTCGCCAAGTTCAGACACGTAGAAATCCATCATGTGCCAAGTTCGAAGAATCATCAAGTCGATGCACTGTCAAAGCTCGCGTCATCCTCCCCCACGGGGTTCGGACGGACAGTGTATGTACAACGTCTACACACCCCACGGGTGGGAGAAGGAGCTGCTAAGCCTCGACCAAGTAATCACTTGGATGGATCCCATAATCTGTTACCTGAATACGGGAGAGAAGCCGACCGACCCAGTGGAGGCACGAAAGCTAGAATGAAAGGCCTATCAATTCGTCCTACTAGATGGTTCATTGTACAAAAGGCGATGGACTAGGTATGACGTTTTTTCCTACCTCAAATGTTTAGCCCCGCAGGAAGCGCACTATGTGATCTAAGAGATCCACGAGGGCGATTGTGGAAATCATTACAGGGGAAAGGTATAGCTTTGAAGGCCGTAAGACAAGGATATTTTTGGCCAACGATGTTCAAGGATTCTATCGAATACGTTCAAAGGTGCTCGACTAGCCAAAAATTCTCAAAGATCAGCTCGGCCCCACCAACTGATATGATCCCCATCATCAGTATAGTGCCATTCTCCAAGTGGGGATTAGACCTCCTTGGTCCATTCAAATAAGCTAGTGGGCAACGGAATTACTTAATAATGGCGATCGACTACTTCACAAAGTGGATCAAAGAAGAGCCCCTGTCTCGGATCACCTGGAAGGAAGCTCGGAGCTTCGTCTGGAAGTCCATCTTCTGTCTTTTTGGCATCTCACAATCCATTATGACGGATAATGGGACACAATTCGACAGCACCAGTTTCAGAGACTTTTGCTCCGAGCAGAAAATCAAGCTTCACTTCGCCTCTGTCGCCCATCCCCAGTTGAATGGATTAGCAAATGCAGCCAACAAAAGCATCCTTAGACCCCTTCAAAAGAGAATAATCGGGCTTGAAGGGACCTGGCCAGAAGAAATCCCTGCATACTGTGGTCGTACAGGATGACTGGACCAAAATGTTGCAGTTAAATTCCCAAGTATAGGAAGTCGGTCAAGTAGTAAACCTGTTGAGTCCATGGTCGTATTCCACAGGGACAAATTAATCTACAAGTTTTACAATCTAAAACTTGCTTGGAAATATTTTAGTGAAGTATGAACCACCCTTTGAAGGTGAATTTTTGGTTGGGTTTTTGATTTGAGGTAAAACGTGTACGAAAAATAACATGAAAAGTAATACAGTAAAAATGTGTGTGTGTATGTGTGTGTGTGTTGTGTTTTCGTTAATGTTGTAGGGTATCATGGTAATCATTCTTCATGTATGACTCAATCCCTCATCCATGCCAAAGTATGGGGATCGGATGATTTAACTTTAAAAGAATGGTGATTTTTTAGCAAATTACATTAACGTTGAGTTGGTCGTTTTTCTAAACAATAACATATAAGTAGATGAGCCTCGCAGTTCATCACCCTCCTTGGGCCCCTCTACGGGTTTGTGCACGTAGACGATGCCTCACGGCATGTCATCCTAAGCGGATTCCTCTCGGATAATGCGTAACTAATTAAAATAGCGAAAACCAACATTTTCAATGTTTTAGATTATTACAAGTGCTACGAAGAAATGAAACATGAAACCCATCAATACTAACTGCTACACAACACACTCACATGAATTTCAGCCACTCATGGTAACAAAAACAACAAATATTAATACAAACATCATTGATTACAAAACATACGTAAAACTAATAAAAACATAGAAAAGTAGAGAGTTTTCACCCAAAACGAAGCCAAAACGATGCCAAAACGATGCCAAAACTTCTCCAAACTTCTCCTACAGCTGTCCAACTCCTCTGGAATTTGGGGGAGAAGCTCCCAAAACTTGTTTCACTCAAAACCGAGGTTGGATGCTTAAGATATGAGCAAAAGACCCATTTTTATGGGAATATAGGGCTTATTGGGCTTGCGAGTTGCAGACCCGCAACCTAGCCAGCTGATCAAAACTGGCGGGCGGTCAAAGGGGGCTGGCGGGCACCGCCCGCGTGGAAAACGCGGGTGTGTGCGCCTGTAAACGGGCGGGCACAGGCCTGTAAACA
Source organism: Scilla litardierei (assembly GCA_030789695.1). NCBI lineage: Eukaryota > Viridiplantae > Streptophyta > Magnoliopsida > Asparagales > Asparagaceae > Scilla > Scilla litardierei. The sequence continues at coordinate 135,890,651 of CM061137.1, read as the reverse complement.
GGCGGGGGCGGGGCCGCCTGTTTGAACAGGCGGGCTGGCCCCCCGCCTGTTTATTTAATTTTTAAATATTTTTTACTTTTTTTCTTTTAAAATAGATTTATTGGGTATTTTTAGCCCCAAAATTACTCCGATCTCCGAAAAATATGGAAATATAGCCGTTGGATTCAGAAAATTGCAAGCTTTACCTGAAAAATAAAATGGAGACAAAATTAGGCCATAATATCGTATTTTGCGTATAAACAAGCGATATACTCTAAAATTAAATGATCTTTCAATAATACACTTATTAGAGACCAAATAGATATTAAATATATGCAAAATACAATCAAATGAGGGGGTAATAAACGCAATATTCTTCCAGAATCACACCCCATAACTAGCTTTTTGCTAGTCTCTTAGCAAAATAAGCGAATATTCCAAAAATATGTCATACACCTTAAAAATGAATTAAGGATAATATTACCCAACAAAGTTCAATAACTATCATGGGTTTTCATGGATTAATGCAAAAAATCTACAATTTTTATCTCAATCCACACATATTCAGTATCGCACAAATGCAATTGTTTAATCAATAAGTAATCACGTGTCCTAAGATGTAAATTTCTTAGGATTAGGCCATCACAACATCCAAATCATAAGATCATGATCTTAAATCCACTCAAAATATCTCATCTCTTTTCTTGTTTTTTCCTCTTTTTTTCTTTTTAAATAACATTTTAGAGAAATCCATATAACAAGCGTTAGGTCAATGACTCTCAAACCAGACGATATTATGGCATTAGGTTTTGAAAACCCCTCACACTTAATAACTCGGAATGTCTAAAGATTATTATGCACTCCCCCATACTTCATTTTTCGACACGAATTTTCATGCTTCCTGAGGTACGAGGACCCGGCTACTAAATAAAAGCTAGAAGAACGGTGCATTTTATTCACTTCTTTTTCTTCTTCTTTTTTGACATGAGACATGTTTGAGTAAAATTCTCCATCATCTACTAATCAGCAAGCTTGTGTATATGGTTGGCCTTTATCCTGAGAATTTATAACCTTCTTCACATAATTACTAATTCATAAATGCATACGTGATATGAAATTGCCTAAACCAAACAATAGTTTCATAAGATTACAATTGCGGATACATGCACTAATTTACATGAAAGTCATGATAATTTAAAATTCAACGCAAGGGTAAAACATGCTTAATCTATTTTACAATAATGAATATGGTTGTTCAATTAATGACGATGGAATTTCCACTTCAAATGGACATATAGATGGTTCGGGTGAAAAAAACAACACTCTCTTTTTTATTATAGAAATATATGAAAACAATTTTTTTTGCAAACTTGTAAATGCAAACAAACAACATTTTTTATGCAAACTATATATATTGTTTATGCAAAACATATATGATATATTGTTTACTACTTCCTCACCCCAACTTAAAATGAACATTGTGCTCAATGTTTAAAGCGTAGTAGAATAAAATATGGAGATCAGAATATGTGAATGCATAAACAAATAGCTTTCCTTTAAAATATATAGAACGACGTATAAGGGTAAAAAGGGAAGAGATCACCGTAGCCTCCCAAATGGAGGATCACAGATATCTTTTGGTGGAGGAATTTGTTCCAGACTCTCCTTGTGTATATCCTCCGTTAGTGCTCGAGATGGCGACGCCAAAGGCAATTGTGCAAAAGTTGACATCCAATAAGGCCTAGGCGCCGCGTATGGTGAAAGTACTGTCTCCATCACAAAAGGAGGATCCAGAATCTCTAGCAGAGGTGGCATCTGCACGATCAGCTCCTTGCGCTCCTCAGCCAGTTGCTGTGAAGCTAGGCCTCCACCGGCCTTCTTGGATTCCAGCAATGCAACCTCCAGACGAGCGACATCAATCCAAGCGTTATTCTCATGCCTTGTAACAAAAGTGTTCCAAAATGGGTCGTCAAAATCAACTAAAGAGTATAAATTCAATTGATGACATTTTGAATCAAAAGTATATGGAATTGAAATTTGTGATTCAATAATATAGAGCATGAAATTGTGGGAACTCCCCTGTTGTGTGTCGCTACACACGATCTGATACTTTGCCTCAGGAGGAGGAAGTGTCTGCAGAAGTGGATCTGGAGGCCAAAACAGCGCTGGCTCAATGTAGACCATCTCGTAATCGCCATCAATCTCCTCCTGCGATGAAGGAAGTGGGAACTGCTGCACTGAAGTAGGAAGAAGGTATGGCTCGGCTCCATTTGGTCTGTAAGCTCGCTCCCTTGCACATATCCGCATCGTCATTAACAAAGTAGATTCCCTCATAGTCATCATGCACCACATAATCTATCTCCTCTTGCTCCTCAAGATATGGTCGTTCATCTTCTTTCTTTTGGCCCCAATGTCCCCCATCAAATGCTCTTCAAGTTTTTCCAGAGGGTCGCATTGGAATGATCCCTCAGGCGGAACCTCAGGCTGACTGTGGACCTGTTGGAGTGCAAACGCATACTCAGCAAGATCATTCAAGTAGCAACATGCTTCCTCGGTCGAATAAGAAAAGAATTCCCCATTGCAGCTCATTTGCACAAAATCCCGCAAAGAAGGCAGTAATCCCGTGTAGAAGATCTGTAGGAGATGATCATCGTGGAAGCTGTGGTGTGGACATGCAAGCATCAAATCATTGAACCTCTGCCAAGCTTGATAGGATGCATCCTCGTCAGTTTGAGCAAAACTTGCTATTTGGTGCTGCATGGCATGCCGCCCCTATACCTGCTCAAAGAAAATAGGAAAGAATACTCGGAGAAATTCAGTCTGAAACGACGACCAAGTAGAAACTGAGTCAAGAGGCAATGTTTCAAACCAATGCGTAGCAAAATCTCTCAAAGAAAATGGGAAGTATCTAAGAAATAAGTCATCAATGCATGCATTCCCACCGAATAAAGTGCGGCATATCGTTTCAAATTTTTGTAAATGTAAATGTGGGTTCTCCTCCTCTGTACCATGAAAAACTGGTAGGATTTGAATCAACCCCGAAATAAAGTTTGAAACGATTGCATCATTATCCATATCATGATTTAGTAAAATTTTTTTTACAATTTTACAATTTTTTTTGATTATATAAAGAAAAATTAAAATATAAAGAAAACAAAAAAATTGTAAAAGAAAGAAATTTTAAATCACACACTAAAGATGGGACACTTTAAAAGAAAACAAAAGAACTAAAAATGTAAAAGAAAGAAATATTAAATCTCACACTAAAAAGATGGGACACTCTAACTAAACATCCAAAATAAAAGAAAACTAGTTATAGAAAACGTAACAAAAAATGAATAACTAAAGGAAAGGAAAAAAAATGGATATACAAAGAATATATACACAAAAAGGGAACAAATCTCACCAAAATTTCCAAGCTAATTAGGAATCGTAAGAAAATATAGACTGTTGTCCCCGGCAACGGTGCCAAAAACTTGACTGGACCAAAATGTTGCAGTTAAATCCCCAAGTATAGGAAGTCGGTTAAGTAGTAAACCTGGTGAGTCCAGGGTTGTATTTCACAAGGACAAACTAATCTACAAGTTTTACAATCTGAAGCTTGCTTGGAAATGATTTAATGAAGTATGAACCACCTTTTGAAGGTGAATTTTTGGTTGGGTTTTTGATTTGAGGTAAAACGTGTACGAAAAATAACGTGAAAAAGTAGTACGGTAAAAATGTGTGTGTGTTGTGTTTTCGTTAATGTTGTAGGGTATCATGGTAATCATTCTTCATGCTTGACTCAATCCCTCATCCATGCCAAGGTATGGAGATTAGATGATTTAACTTTAAACGAACGGTGATTTTTTAGCAAATTACATTAACGTTAGATCGGTCGTTTTTCTAAACAATAATGTATAAGTAAATGAACCTCATGGTTCATCACCCTCATTGGGCCCTTTTACGGTTTTGTGCACGTAGACGATGCCTCGCAACATGTCATCCTAAGCGGATTCCTCTCGGATAATGCATAATTAATTAAAATAGCGAAAACTGACATTTTCAACGTTTTAGATTATTACAAGTACTATGAAGAGATGAAACATGAAACCCTCAATACTAACTACTACACAACACACTCACATGAATTTCAGCCACTCATGGTAACAAAAACAACAAATTTTATTAATACAGACATCATTTGATTACAAAACATACTTAAAACTAATAAAAACATAGAAAAGTGGAGAGTTTTCACCCAAAACGAAGCCAACACGAAGCCAAAACTTCTCCAAACTTCTCCTACTGCTGCTCCAACGCTTCTGGAATTTGGGAGAGAAGCCACCAAAACTTGTTTCACTCAAAACTGAGGTTGGATGCTTAAGATATGAGCAAAAGACCCCCTTTTATAGGAATTTAGGGCTTATTAGGCTTGCGGGTTGCAGACTCACAACCCAGCCGGCTGATCAAAACTGGCGGGCGGTCAAAGGGGGCTGGCGGACGCCGCCCGCATGGAAAACGCGGGCGGGCATGCCTGTAAACGGGTGGGCATCGCCTGTGTGAACAGGCGGGCCGGCCCGCCTGTGTGAACAGGGGGGCGGGCGCCCGCCTGTTTGAACAAGGGGCGGCCCCCCGCCTGTTTAATTAATTTTTAATATTTTTTAACTTTTTTCTTTTAAAATATATTTATTGGGCCTTTTTAATCCCCGAAAATTGCTTCGAACTCCGAAAAATATAGAAAAATAACCATTGGATTTGGAAAATTGCAAGCTTTGCCTGAAATATAAAATGGAGACAAAATTAGGCCATAAAATCGTATTTTGCATATAAACAAGCGATATACTCTAAAATTAAACGATCTTTCAATAATACACTGATTAGAGACCAAATAGATATTAAATATACGCAAAATACAATCAAATGAGGAAGAAATAAACGCAATATTCTTCCAGAATCACAGGACGACCCACAAAACCTTGATGGTGGAAACAACATTCATGCTGGCTTATGGATGCGAGGCGATCATCCCAGTGGAAGTCAACGAACGACCGCTTCGTCTCCAATACTATGACGAAGAAAGAAACTCGAAAGGACTCAAGCTCAACCTACAACTAGTGGGAGAGATCCGTGAAAAGGCTTTGGCGACCCTTATTGAACAAAAAGGACGCATGGTCCGCTACATCAACTCACGGGTCTGCGAACCCATCTTTCGTGTAGGCGACTTGGTGCTTCGTATGGTTGTATTCACTCCCAAGATTCTCAATAAGGGGAAGCTTGCTGTAAAGTGGGAAGGACCTTACACAGTGATTGATGTACTCTGTCCTGCCACCTACCAACTTGCTACATTGGACGATAGAGAACTTCCTCATCCTTGGAATGCTGAGCACTTGCGGAGGTATTATCAATGATTGTACCAGCAAGGGTAAACGATTGAAATCTATCTTCATCTTTTATCTTATGCATGTTCATGATAAATACAAAGTCGATCGTCCTTCAATATTTGTCCAACAATTTTCTAACCATAGTCGTTGGCCATAAGTCGAAGGGGACTCGCTCCTCACCACCAAATGACTCGTATCGTCAGTTGTAAGTCGAAGGAATCCCCCCTTGTCACTGAATGACCCATGACACTCGTCAGCCATAAGTCGAAGGGATCCCCTCGCCACTGAATGGCCCATGACGCTCGTCAGCCATAAGCCAAGGGATCCCCCCTCGTCGCTGAATGACCCATGACGCTCGTCAGCCGTAAGCCGAGGGATCGTCCCTTGCCACTGAACGACCGTAGTCATCAGCCGTAAGCCGAGGAATTATCCCCCGCCACTGAACGACCTACGATGGTTGTCGGCCGTAAGTCGAAGGGGCCTTGCCCCTCGCCACCAAACGACCCCTTACTTTCGTTGACTCTAAGGGGCATTGCCCCTTGGTACTAACCGAAGCGTGATTAATGGTTTAAAATGTTGTGTTCAATCTATTGAATTCACCTAGCTTACCAACGACCAAACTTATCATCAATCTTTAAGCTGTCGAAAGTTGAGTCGTTGAGGGGCCATACACATGCACATGTTCAGATAGTAGATAAGAGCGCAAAAGTCACAACAGTTTTTATTCATTTCTAAAAGAAACAGAAGTGAAAAAGGATTACAAAAAGCTTAAGCTAAGTCCTGTTGTCCTAAGAGGGAGGAGGCCCGCCCCTGGATGCCATGACGTCGGTGAAGGCTTTCATTGCCTTTGTAAGCCTTGTAGTGAGCTCTGCCTTCTCCTTCGCAACAGCCTCCTCGAGTTCGACGACTTTGGCTCGAGATTCAGCGGCCTCCACCTTGCAAGCCTCCGCCCACCTCTCGAAATCAGAAGCTTTGGCTTGGAGCTTAAACATTTCCTTCTTGAAAGCGTCAAGCTCTGTCTCGAGCTAAGCCTTCTCCATCCTCCATTGGAGCTCGGCTAACTTGCAGAGGACCGACAGGGACGAGAGACTATTCTTAGCCTCCACAGCCGCCCACTCAGCCGCCGCCTTAGCCTCGAGGGCTTTCTTTAGGCCTTCCTTTTCCTCTTTCGTCCGAGCCTCAAGCTCGAATGCCTTGCACTCTGCGTTTGCCATCCGTCGACCTTCTTCGATCAAGTCGACGGCTTGACAGTGTAACACGGCGTCGAGAACAGACATCTGTAGAAAAGGTTAGTCAGGGACGACTAACTCGGGCATCAATGGACGGAAGACAGACGGCGTACCTGGTATCCTCTCCCACAAAAAAGTTTGCCACCCTTTCGAGGTCCAACCTCTGAAGAAGCTCCAGATCTCTAGGGAGAATCGAGTTCTTCACCAACTGAGCAGTCGTCTCAAAGTCCAGCAAGGCTGACTCCTCATTTTCAATGGCAAAGGGAGGTAGGTGAAAGTCACCATGTACCAGCCCAGAGGATTGAGACGAAAGCTGATTGAGTAGTAATGCTCGATCGAACTCCGCAGGGATCGGGCCGACCAAAGGAACGAGCGACACAATGCCGCACCAGGGACACTGATCCAGAAGGGGTATCACAGGAGCCTGAGACGTCAAAGGAGTCTCCACTGCCCCTGAGGCTGAAGAGGAGCGACCCCCATACCCTTCTCCAAGGGATCCTCCTCCTCCACTCGCCTCCTCTTTCCTAACTTTTCCTCCCCATGGGAGGGCATCTCCATCTGCTGGTCGATGCTTCGGTCGGCTCAGCAACGTCAGCAACATCAACGTCGACCACCACCAGCGGCTCCGAAACCACAACGGAGGCCAGGGGCACAACAGACCGCACGAAGGCCTGGCTCGAGGCCTCTCTTGAGGAGGCTCGAGAAGATGGCCTTGAGGTTTGCCTAACCTTGCCCCCTCGGAAGAAGATCTTTGGTTGATTGGGAGGGGAGATCGAGAGCTCGACTCCTCAACACGAGCGCTCGAACTTTTAGCACGGACGCTTGACCTTTCGACGCTCCTCTTTTTCTTTCGCTGCTCCCTCCAGACTTGATCCATTCCAGAATTACCACTCTGTCGATTTCCGTTAGTCATATCTGTAGACAACAGATATAATTACCGTGAGTGGCAAAGATAAAGACATAGAGTCAAAACACATTACCCGGGCTCCACAAAAGGATCTTCAACGTATGATCATCCAATAGATACTGGGTCGACCTCTCTCGCCTTAGTTGACCCAGAAGAAGCTTCATCGCCTCAGCCTCGCCCGACGACAACCTGGCTCTGACCTCCTCTGATGATAACCGAGACTCTTCTGCAAGCTCAGGATTCGGAGAGCTCCAACTATTGAGCAACAGACACAAGTCGAGAAGGACGACAAATACAAAGGTGTCCTTCCACCCAGTGTTGAAAATCGAAAGGTCGTATATGAGCCTCACTACCGGACGAGCGGCGATATGGTACCGCACTCGGTGAGGGTTGGGTATTATCTGGAAGAAGTACCTGAATAGTCCAGGGGATGGTCAAACCCCACAAAGCTCGCCAAGCACGACGAAACCAACTAAGGGGAAAAAGCTTGGGGAGCGAGTCTACAAATAGAAAGCTCTGCAGAGCACAGAACCTCTACAATGAAGGGATGAAGAGGAAACCAGAGTCCTAGATGAAAATCTCTAAGATACATCCCAACCTCACTCTTCTGTGGAAAACACACTCTCTCATCGAAATTAGGCACTTTAACCCTAAAAGGATGACAGAAATAACCTCGCCAGACCTCAGCCGTCAAATCGAGGGAAAACCTAGGGGCCATCTCTAAGCTAACTCTGGGAACCTTCAAGCTCAGGTCCCTCCGGCGGATGGAAAGGTCTGGTTCAATCCAAACTCCTTTACCCTTTCCAGAAACTTCCTCGCATCGAGGGGGCCGAAGGTGTGCCATGAGCTCCTCGTAGATCGGCTCCTTCATTATGACTGGGGCAAACATACCTGACGGATCTAAAAAGAGTCAAAGTTGGTCAGGGGGGATACCTTAAGAAAAGCAAGCGATCTCCGGGAAGGCAGCGCTGGAAACGAGCTTTTGAAACAAGGAAGAAGGCGAAGTGAAAAGATCTCTTCTCCTTCCTCGCCTTTTTTATACGAAGAAATTCAACCGACTGATGGTCGATGAACGACACGTGTCCGAAGCCTGCCACTAGAAGCGACAGAGATTAATTCAAAGACGAAATGATTTTGGCGGCACAAATCAAATCAAATGTTTCGAGAACCATGTGTACTTAAGGAGATTACTCATCATTCGGTCTCAATCAGCGCAGTTTCTGAGGCACGAATGATGGGGGCCATTGTTAGTGCACGGGTACGGATCCTGTCGGAGTATCCGCATACCCGACCCATTTGGCACCCGCGGCCTGATACACGTTGCTTAAAGTGGGATGTTTCCGAGTCAGACGAATGGAATATCATTCGACCGTTAGACTCACACTACTATCCAGGGAAAAGTTAATGGGGCCGAGTAAATGGGCAGCTATTATCTCGAATCCCAGAGGAGATCGTGTCTGAATCAATGAGGGACGTTTACACACAATCAAAGAGGAACAACATATAAATAGACAGAAGGAGAAAGGTAAAGGGGTTCCAATTCCAAGGTACAAGGTCTAAGGCATAGAACTCTACTTTCTCAGCTGATATTTCTTATACTTTCGAGCTTACGCCACCAGTTCTGAGACGAACCTTCGTGGGTCGATCTCAGCTGCACCAAGCTCATTCTCTTCCTTAAGTTCCCATATTAACTTAAGCATTGGAGGGGATTTGGGTCAGAATCCAGATCCGACCCCCTAACGTGTCCCCGTGGTACAGATCTACGGTCATCATCCAATATCGAGGGTTGTCATCGAGTTTCCTAACCTCCAACAATCGACGCATCAGCTGCTCGAAGGTCGATCGAATACCGTACCATCATCAACCACCAGCATTCGACCCGGGTTCTTCTTCCCAGGGTCCCATTTCATCTGCTTACGAGGCTCCGACTCAACATCAAGAGTCTATGTCAGCTTGACAATTGTCTTAGTCAATTTTGGCCTTAACAATTGTTGTACTGCTTTCTTCTACTTCCACAAGTAGTTATTAGTAACATTATGCATTTTGCTTTGTTAAGGAATTCAATGGCAGTTTTAAGGCCATCTTGAACAATTAAGTTTTACACATGACAAACACAACGTTGATGAAATAACAGCCCTTCTAGATCAGGGTTCAATTGTCTTTTCAAATATCTAATTGCAACGTTATTGTTCGAAGCATTGTCAAACGTAAATGTGAATTTTTTTTCTGAAATATCATATTCACGAATAAGGGACATACGCAATTAAACCACCTGCATGAGCATGCACTAACAGCTTAAATCTTATTAGTCTCTGCTGAACAATAAATTCATGATCTACGTAATGCGCAGTAAGGCATATATATGATGCGCCCCATTTCGTGGTCCATATGTCAGAAGTTAAAGTGAACATTTTTGAGGTTAAGTTGAGAAAAGTTTGGTGCATAACTGTTTTTCACTCATGTAAAGCTGCCATAGCATCTCTTCTAAGAGTGTTTCTGAGCACTCTTCTAAATGCAGTGTTTAGAGCCATTTGGTTAAACCTCTCTAATTCGACGCTTTTCCCATAGCTAAATGACAATTCATGGCTTAAAACTAATCTTGCCATTTCTTTTCTCATTGTCTCAGAAGAATATGAGAAACTAGTTAGAGATGTCGATGCAGAAGAAAGGTTTAAAGTTGTCTGCCTAGCAACAATTTTTTGATGGGATTTCATGTGTATTAGGAGATGTGATATGCCGGCAATATGTTTGGCATGAAATTCTTTTCTACAAATATTGCAAGTGGCATGTTGGCTTTCATTGCCATCTTTGTTAGTTTTAGTGATTTTGGTAAAGTGCGACCAAACAGAAGAGGTGTGTCCTCTAGTTTGGGGTTCATGTGGTGCAATATTTTCAGCAGGTGTCGAAATTTGTGCGAAAGAACTAGAGTAATTGTGAGCAGAAGCAACATGTGTAGAAGTCCCGAATATAACCTGGCTGGGATTATTACTACCTAAGATATCTTCATTATCTTGTGTTTCAGCTTCTGACATGTTAGGAAAGTACGGTGTTTCAGGTGGACCATTTTGTAGCAAACGCATATAATGACACATATCCTCGGTGTCATCAAAATTCAGATTCATGTTAAGGTTCTTAGATGGTCCTGCCATCATGCTAATTTAAAGTTAAAAGATTGCAGACCGAGTTTGGGAGAGATCGGAGCTTGAAGGAGCCCGGTTGATGAATGCTACGAGAAGTGGGAGCGATCGAAGCTTGAAGATCCCAGTCGATGCTTGTCGTGAGAAGTGGGAGCGATCGGAGCTTGGAGAGCCCGGTCGATGCTTGCCTCCAAAAGTGGGAGCGATCGGAGCTTGAAGAGAGTTTATGAGAGTAATAGTATGAAAGTGAGATTGTTGTGAAGAAAATGGGGGGGGGATGAATTTATAGGATTTTTTGGGCCTAAAAAGACCAAAATACCCCCTCCAAAATGGCTGTTTATAGCCGTTGGGAGGGGCTATTCGGCCTTTTCATGCAAAAAGACCAAATAACCCCCTCCTCAATCAGCCTCTTGGCTGGAAAAAAAACAAAAACAGCAGCCAACAGTCTAATGACAGTTGGCTGATTTGCAGTAACCAGGCCGGCCCGGCCCGGCCCGGCAGGCTGGTACTACAGTACCAGCCCGTCCCGGTCCCCGGGCCCAGGCCAGTCAACGGCCCGGTCAACGAGGACCGGGCCCAGGCCGGCAGGCCTTTTGGCCTCCATGACAACCTCACCACCAACACATCCATTCATCATTACCAACTCATCTCCGTGAGCCCAGTTACCGTCCTCGACCTCATCACCTCCACCATCGTTTTCTATCCAAGTTACTTACCAATATCTAATCCTAGCCATCCATTCTTTTAAAAAACCCAAAACCGTAGCAATCATTCCCCTGAGGTATATCTTTAGATAAAAAAGGAATTATATATTAAAAATTCAAAATCCAGAAGACCTCTCCAAGATCAGCAATCTACCTAACAGTTTTAGATCTTAGAATTAAAATAATTTTTTTAATAAAAATCCCTAGATGCCACATCATCCAATCCCTCTCCAAACCCTCCCATACCATAAATCGAGACCCCATTTATTGGCATCTACGGCCTCACATTCATCTTTGACAATTGATCAGCAGTAATGGCATTATCTTTTGTTATCACCATCCTGATCGTCAATAGTCGTCAACTCTAAGAAACTTGACAACAGCTATCATCTGAAACTTATCTAACTTTAGCACCAACATCATCTATTAGCATCATCAACCTCTAGCTTCAAACCATTATAACTATATCCAGCACCTAGCCGTCATGCCTTATAATCATCGTCAAGATTAAACCGAGCTAGAGCTTGAGATTGCTAGTCTCACCTCTTGTCGACATCTAAAAATCACCCAATTTTATCACCATTGTTGCTTGTCAACACCCCTTTATATCATCCAAAAATCATGTTGTCGGATCAAAACTCATGTCTCCCTACGACAATGGCATTATTAACGTCAATCATGTCGCTATCTCTAGCCATTATCGATGTCTTCATTCACAGCTGACACCATCATCTCCACCTTCCTCATCATCCTTTGATTTCATCGACCACACTGTCACCTATGAAGACCTCCAATGACCCCTCCTTCACATATATATTCGATTCCCTAATCCAAAATGCTCACAATCAATGCCATAGATCACCTCCATCATCATTGTACCTGTTGACCACCGCTCGTTTCAACCATGTCTATCGCCAATTAAGCCTTTGACTCGACCTTGTTCTTCACCCCTGCCATCGGTTTCGGCTGCTTGCACCATCAAGCAAGATCTCTGCCATGCACGACTTGAAACTTCATGTCATCCTCCTATCATTGCTCTCAAGTATCGACTGGCCCCTTCCTTACCAACCCCAACAAGCTAGCTTCCTCATTGAAGTTTACAAGCATTTTTGTCATCCACCTTCTACTGCCTTATCTTCATCATCTACTACATCATCTCCAATCGCCATCTCTAGAATGCATTTTATCTTCCTCCACCCATCTCACGATTAGACAACCTCTGTAGTTCTGCCTGCGTTGTTGATGTATTAAAATTCTTTGCCCATATCTAGCCTCATAATAACATCATCATTATCAATATACATTATGTAACAATGTCAATAGTCTCAATCTTGTTCTCAATATTTACCAACATTTACACACATCCAGAAACTAACAACTCACCAGTATCTGTCCCGTTCATGTCTCCGCCATCTCTGACAAACAACTATCAATTTCTTCGAACACCGATGTTTCCATCCCATTCCGATCACTTCTTCGTTTCTTATAACCAATATGTCTATTTGTGGAAGTTGGCTTGATTCGGTGCAGAAGAAGCATTGGTCGTACAGACGAGTTATCTTGTGTAAAGATAACTCGACTGTGCTCGAACTCGGCCTATCTGACTCTGCACAAGTCAGATACGAGGATGCTGAGCATTTGGTCTTCCACAGCGCTGTTGGTCGATCGTTCTTCATTTCGAGCCTGATGGTCGATTGCTCGAAATTGGGTTGTTTGGTCGTAACTCGGTTAAAGTCCGTGTTCGGTCGAACGTTCGTATGGTAGCTCGATAGTCGATGGCTCGTACACATGGCTCGTCACTTCGATCGTTCGATACAGGAGGAATATCGATCGGTCCAAGGGAGCCCATTGGGATTCGGCCTACTAGGGTATGGCATCATTAATTGCGTAGAGCGGTGATTGGAATGGATACCGTAATTGTCGTGATCCGTATCCTTAGGAGACCCTGGCCAATGATGACACATACTATAACCTAAGGTTATAAATAGGAGTTTTAGGTTAGGGTTTCGTGTGGAAGACCATTGTTACCTTTGAGAGAACTGCCATCTGTGAGAGCCAACTATGAGAGATATTATTGTGAGCTTTTGGAGAGATCATTGTGTGCCTATTCTTCGTTGGACGGAGGAGAAGATTTGTATTTGTTCTTTCCTTTCATAATAAAGCTCATTTGTGTTCCCCCTTAGCCAGTCCACGGCCTTAAACTTATTATCTCTCTTACCGCTTCTCGTTTGGTGGTTGTGTTGCTGATCTTTGTCATTGGTCTCTGACTATCTTGAGTATTCCGCTTTGTTGGTGCTACCTCCTCATCCATCTCTTGGTGGTGTGGGGTCGTTTCCCGACAACAAATTGGAATCAAAGCTGTACAATATCGAAGATCAATGTAAGAGGCAAAGATGAGTAGCGGTGGCAATAACGATTCCTCAAAGGGGTCGACTTCTTGGTATTCTTCATCGGCTCAGACTATCGTGTCTAACACGAAGTTGGAAATTGAGAATTTTGATGGTTAGATCAACTTCAGTATGTGGAGATGCGAAGTCATGAATAGCTTGAACCAACTTGGTCAAGATATTGCATTGGACGAGAAGCCGACAAGCATATCCGATCAGGAGCGGAGAACTCTGAATCGGAGTGTATATGGTACATCCGCCTATATTTGTCGAAGGAGAATAAATATCTATATATAGAGGAGACACGTGCAAGCAAGTTCTGGAAGGAGATCAACAAGTACATGAAGAAGAACATCCAGAACTGGCTACACTTAAAGAAGAAGCTTTTTAGGTTGAAGTTGGTCGAGGGGGTTTCTATCGAGGAACACCTCGACTACAATAACAAACTTCTCACCGATCTGAGGAACGTAGATGTGAAGGTCGATGATGAAGTCAAAGCGATGGTTCTCCTCAACTCTCTGCCCATCGAGTATGAGTACTTGGTGTCGGTTCTTACCTATGATAAGGAATCGATCACATTCAAAGAGGTGTCCAATGCTCTGATGAGCAACGAGTTCAGGAAGAACGATGAGGACACCTGCAGCCGAGCGTCGAGCGACGCTCTTACAGTCGTAAGGGGTCGTAGTAGTGAGAAGGGTGGAGATAGAATGGTGTATTTCAGATCCAAGTCCAGAGACAAGACAAAGGACCCTCAGTGTAAGGTGGGAAAGGACCAATTTGCTTTCTGTCAAGAAGAGGATATCGGATCAGAGACTGCCTGAAGGTGAAAAAGAAGGACGACGCAACTGTCGATGTCGCGAAGGGTGTTGAGGTCGAGGAGTATGTATTGGTTGGGGCTTTGGAGTGCGTGACGTCAGATGGTTGGGTGCTTGACTCTGGGTGCCTGTTCCATATGACGCATGTCACGCCCCATTCCCACAAATACTTGGTAAGGCAACGCAAACCATGGGAATGGAGGGTGGAGCTTGACAAGCCGCGGTATTACACCAAGCGTGAATAGAAAAAAACAATAAGCAGGCCACTGTGAATGCTGGGATTATACATCATATATAAATAAAAGAAAGAAGCAACACATATACTGCCATCACTAAGAGTACAAACCCACAGAACTACATAACCAAGAACATACTACACACCAGCATAAAGTACAAAGTGAAACTGACTCAGATATATATGAGAACTACCACAAACTATTAACACATACCACAGCTACAAAAGGCACTCCCTCACTGCTCAACTCAACCCACACTACAAACACATCCTAAAAGAGTAGTGTCCCCAGAGTGACAACTCAAGACTGGGTAATCTCCTGAGGGAGATTCTGCTCCAGTGTTGATTTCTCAAGACCTGAAAAGTAAAATGAGCACGTCAAACGTGCCCAGTAGGAAACCAACTAGGTTGGGGAAAATTATTTAAGGTTATGACTATAAAGACAATAGGAATACAAGCAACCAGGGTAAAAAGTACAATACACAAGAGTGCAACAACAACAACACATATATGGTTCATTAGTTAGCTAATGTTAGTGATTTTTGGAAGTTTGGGCAACACCTAAAGATAAGGGCCTGGACCTCACCCCAAATTTGGGATGAATATAGCACACGACGCAGTGGACACGGGCACTATACACCGGGCCTCTCAGCTCCCCCGTCCCTGGCAGGAGTGAGGCTCTCCACATATTAACACAACCTCCGTATGTCCCCTCCACTCCCAGTAAAGGTGAGTGGGAATAATAGCACATAACACATATCATTTCCCCAACTTCTCAGTCCAGCCCCTTATAATTAAGTTATACCCAAACTGCCCACGTCCCCATACCAGGTTGCTCACCTGCCTTAGAGCAGATCGAGACAACCCAGTTAACATGTCAAGTGTCATAATCTTCAATAGTCATGTGCAAATTCATAATGAATTACATGTCACCACATTTCCATAGCCATTTCCAGGTTGCTTCAATTGCACATTCATTTGGGCATTTCGACGTACATATGGCGGTCGCCATGTAAATGTAAAGTACCACACTATCAATTTTGGTAACAGTCGCATAATTAACTTTATCAAAGGCATCAACAAGATTCAAGCATGTTAAAATAGAAAACTAAACAACATTACCAATTCAACATCACTCAAAATAGTGCAACTTGCTGAAATTTGCAAGTGCAGCTTAAAAGAGCAGCATATTTCACTATTTATCCTGCGCATTTGTCAACATTTACTGAATGAAAGTTGGAGATATACTAGTCATGGGTTCACCCATAAAATTTCAGGCAGAAATATGAAGTATTTGATTTATAGTGAATTATTTAGTCAAGTGTGTCAAATCTGTTCTGCAGACAGATTTCTGGACCTGTCTTCAAAGCCAAATTTAAGCATTTTGGAGCCAGAATTACAGCATATAAGAACACTTATGAACTTTTAGAAAAACTTCTTAAGTTTCCAACAAGACCAAAATCAGCAAAATCCATGGAATGTGCTGGCAATAGTGCTCATTTTACTGAACTGTGTACAGCTTAACAGAATTTCAGATATCTTGCAATCAATGAATTTTTACTCCTACTTATTGAATTCAACATATGACAAATTTTATATGAATTTGGGGTAGGACTTCAAGATGTACAGCTACGTAATTTTTTCAGAAAGTGATTCCAACTACAGAAATTAAAATTGATGTATGAACAGACATACAGAATTTCTGTTTTTCAGGAGAGGGTGATTTGCTAGGAAAACACGAGAAAGATTGAATCTTTTGGGCTATTATAAACATAAAACATGAAATCCATAATATAAGCAATGTAAATAATATGCTAACAATCTCATATTCCTAAATAAAAATTCCCAACCTAGGTTAGAAATCCTACCTCATGAACTCTTCTTCCTTCCTCTCTTTTCTTTCTCCTCCTTTCTTCCTTCTTCCTCCTTGAAGAGCTAAGTTCTTCTTCAATTTTTGGAAGTGGAATTAGGGTTTTGGAGTGTTGATGGAGGGGAAAAAGGGGGAGAGAGGGTTCGGCCAGGTTTAAGGGGAAGTGAGGATGGAATTTAGAAATGAAGAGAAAGGAAAAGAGAATTAAAGAAGAAGTGAGAAGTTTCTTAAGAAATATCTTTCTCTAGATTCATCTTAGGATAAGCATGCATAAGCCAAATTGACTTTAATACCCTCCCAAAATTTCCCCTCAAGTTTCAAGTATTTACAAGTTTGCCATTACTTTATACACACACAACTTCAGGATGTGTGCTCAGCAGTTTTTGGCCAAATGACCGTTTTGCCCCTGGCCTTTCTGAAAATTTACGGGTGTGCCATTAAACCCACCCTTTTTCACACTAGTCACTCACATGCTAACCCACTCTTTCAAAATTTACAAGTGTGCCATTTCTTTATACACCCACTTTTACTCTACACACACTTCTACCCAGGTAGTCGAATGACCAAAATACCCCTACACTCTTCACAAATTTACACGACTGTTACCAGCCATATACACGCCATATCACCTCACATCAACTCATTATACTCTCTCTACTCGTGCTTAAAGGGCTACCGTATCAGTCGCCGTATAGGGCTAAACAGGCCGTGACAACGCCACATCATGAGTACTTTACGACCTTTAGGGAAGGTGGTAAGTGTACAGTCTTGTTAGACGATGACCGAGCTTGCGGCACGGCAGGCACCGTGACAGTGCAGATGAGTATGAGCAATAGTGTTACTTGAGATATCGATGAGGTATGCTTTGTTCCTGACCTAAGGCGTAATCTCATATCGCTCGGTTAACTCGAAGCCAAGGGTTGTCAAGTGACCATGGAAAATTGAGCTCTGAGGGTGACCCGAGGAGCAATGATCGTGATGAAGGAGAAGCGCCAATGTAACCTCTATTACTTGGATGGTTCGGTTGTAGCTGGCACAACCGCTCTAACTCGTGAGGCAGGAGGGATGACTCATTGTTATGGCACATGCGCTTAGGTCATGTGGGCAAGAAAGCCTTGCAGAATCTTATCGTCGGAGATCGTCTGAAAGGAGCCAAGACTAGGAAGATCGAGCTCTGCGAGCACAGTGTTTGGAAAACAGACATGTGCTTCATTTGGGACGGCCATCAACAGTACAAATGGAGCACTTAACTATGTACACACCGACGTATGGGAGTCAAGTAGAACGGCCTCATGGGGAGGAAAACACTACTTTGTGTCGCTCATCGAAGATTTCTCACGCATGGTGTGGTTGTTTCGACTGAAGTTGAAGGACCAAGTTATTAGCAATTTCATCAAGTGGAAGAAGCTGGTCGAGACTCAGACTGGTCAGCGAATCAGGCATCTTCGAAGTGACAATGGTGGTGAGTATATGTTAGATCTCTTCGAGGAGTTCTACAGATTAGATGAGATTCAGAGACACTACTCTGTTGCTGGCACACCGCAGCAGAATGGGGTAGCGGAGAGGATGAATCATACTTTGCTGGAGAAAATTCGATGCATGATGTCAACTGCTGACCTATCGAAGGAGTTTTGGGTAGAGGCCCTAGCGTACGTGACCTACTTGGTCAATCGGCAACCATCTGCTACATTGGAAGGAAGACTTCTATTGGAGGTATGGTCGAAAAAGCCGGTTTTCGACTATGGATCACTTCGAGTTTGGGGCGGTCCGAGTTCTACATTTGAGAAGAAGGATCTGGGCAAGGCACATATGATTCTTGGGATGGAAATCAAAAGAGATCGAAGTAAAGGTACAGTTCATCTTTTACAGAGTCATTATTTGAAGTCTGTTATTCAGAGATTTGGCTATAAGAAGAGGAAGCTCGTAGCTATTCCGCTTGCACCTCACTTTAATCTCAGTGCTAATCAGTGTCCGAAGAATGAAGTATAGAAGAAAATCATGGAGAGTATATCGTAGGACAATGTGGTAGGGCTCTTGATGTACGCAATGGTGTGTACCAGATCCGATCTATCACATGCGATCAACATGGTGAGTAGATACATGCACAATCCAGGAAACGAGCACTGGCGAGCAGTGCAGTGGATCTTTCGGTACATTAATGACACAGTCGACGTCTAACTGACATACAGCTGAACTGTTCTTGGTCAGCACACTGTCGGTTATGTCGATTCCGACTATGCAGGTGAATTTGATGGGAGGTGATCGATGATATGCTACGTCTTCACCCTATCTGGTGTTCCAATATGTTGGCAGAGTATCCTTCAGTCTACGGTGGCCATGTCTACTACGTAGGTAGAATATATGGCATTGACTGAAGCGGTGAAAGAGGCGATATGGTTGATGTGCTTGATGGATGATCTTTGAGTATACCAAGAGCGGTACGATGTCCATTGTACATGATATCCAGAATGTAGCGCACTTGGGTAAGAATCAGGTCTTACATGCTCGTACCAAGTATGTCGATGTGAGATTCCACTTGGTCAGAAACTATGTGGGAGAAGAAGACGATGACATCAACTTTCTAAAGATCGGAACAAATGACAACCCGGTAGACATGCTGACTAAGGTTGTATCGGGAGTAAAGTTCAAGCAGTACTACTTAGACTTGCTCAATGTGGTTCCTCAATGAAGTTGACGTCGGCCCCAGGAGGGGGCATTGGGCTCGGTGGAGCCAGTTGTAGCCCTTAGGGGCATTATGACTCGAAAGAGTCAGTTGGTTCCTAGAGGGGACATTCGTAGCTCGGTGGAGCATATGGTCCTTTGAGAAATTTGGCTCTTTGGAGCAAAAAGGCATGGAAACACCAGTTGATGCTCTACCAAGGTCAGTGAGGATCGTTCGTTGGATGAAGGCTCGAATCTCGCCAATGTGGAGATTTGTGGAAGTTGGCTCGATTCGGCATAGAAGAAGCATTGGTCGGACAAACGAATTATCTTGTGTAGAGATAACTCGATGGTGCTCGGATTCGACCTATCTGACTCTGCACAAGGCAGATACGAGGATGCTGAGCATTTGGTTTCTATATCACAGTGATCGATCGGTCATCAGTTCGAGTCTGATGGTTGATCGATCGGCATTGGGTTTTCGGGCATAACTCGGTTGAAGTCCGGGTTCGATCGAACAGTCATATGTCGCCTAGATGGTCGATGGCTCATACGTGTGGTTCAACACTTTGATCGTTGGGTACAGAAGGAAGATCGCTCGGTCAAAGGGAGCCTATTGGGAAGCGGCCAACTAGAATGTGGTGGAGGCCCAATAGGGTGCGGCGACATTAATTGCATAGAGCGATGATTGGATTGGATACCATAATTGTCAGGATCCGTATCCTTAGGAGATCCTAGCCAGTGATGACACCTATTGTAACCTAGGGTTATAACAGTGGGTTTTAGGTTATGGTTTCCTGTGGGACACCATTGTAACCTTTGAGAGAGCTGCCATTTGTGAGAGCCAACTATGAGAGATATTATTGTGATCTTTTGGAGAGATCATTGTGTGCTTCTTCTTCGTTGGATGGAGGATAAGATTTGTATTTGTTCTTTCCTTTTGTAATAAAGCTCATCGGTGTTCCTCCTTGGCCGGTCCACGGCCTTAAACTTGGTATCTCTCTTAGCGCTTCTCGTTTTGTTGTTGTGTTGCTGATCTTTGTCACCAGTCTCTGACGATCTTGAGTATTCCGCTGTGTTGATGCTGCCTCCTCCTCCATCTCTTGGTGGTGTGGGGTTGTTTCTGCACAACAGTATTCTCTCTAATGACCCAAATCCATCTTAAGCTAAACATCAACGTGAACACATCTCCGTTACGTATGTTGCTGCTTCTATGGCTTATCAACAATGCCGATTCTCCGCTACAACTCCTCTACTATATACAACGTCAAATGCACCACCTCATTCATCATCGATACATCCCATTTGTCATCATGTCTTTTGCGCTACCATTGTCTCCCTGCCGTAACCCAGCCTCAATTCAATGTTGCATCCACAAAACCTAGCTTTAGTACTGTTTGGTCCAAGCCTAACTGAACCGGAACCAACATGACCGGCACCTTAACTAGGGTTAGATGGGCCTTAAGAAAAATTTGTTTGCATTTTTTACAACAAGCTTGTCTTTAACAAAATAAAAAATCCAAAAAAAACAAAAAAAAACAAAAAAGAGAGAATTTCTTTGCAATCCTCCCGACTCGTCATCATCGCTGACAGTTTTGCATCTTCGTCATGTTATCAGTGTCGTCATAGCTATTCTTATAATCAACGCTCCCGATGATTTGCCCGTCATCACCATCATGTACGCATCAGTCGACTATCACTTGGGAATTTTTGTTTTTCCTCCCAAACTCTCAATATTTGATCCATCATGAGTTGTAAGGTGTGTTAATTAGAAAATATGTTGTATGTAGTTGTATATGAGTAAGCACTGGCTGTATATACTTATAAAATAGTTGTCATAAGTTCTCATTGCTTGTATTTATATTTAACATGTACATTCCTTTATTTTTTTTCCATTGTTTCTTCTCTCTTCAACCGTAGTACTGGCTCATTTGTCCCTTTCTGTCTTCCTACCCTGCTTCTGTTCTGCGGCTAGGCACCAAGAGAAGCAACTTCAGTGATCAAGAGGAGAAGCTCATTGTCCATCTTCAAGAGATCAACAGCCTACATGTAATCAATTATGATGTTGTCAACAGTTTTTTTATGTAAGTTTATTTGTGATTCGGACGAAAAAGAATAGAAGTTACTAGTAAATTAGAGCAACTAAATCTTTATTCAGACGAGTTTCTTTTTAATTTCTCGAAGGAAAAAACATTAAAACTCAAAATTAATGAAAACTTTGGCAGAACAGGGGAGGGGGATCATGAGCGGTTTTACCTTTGAGATGGACATCAAGAACTTGATAAGCTTGCAACTTCTTGGGGTCAGTATTTGAAATTTTTCCAGGAAAATGAAATTGAAGTTAGTGGTTAAATGCTGCAATTAAATATACAATTAGTCTATTTGTAGGCATTGTGCATATCATCAAAAATATCATTTATCAATTTTTGGTAGTTAATTTCTCTCCGTTCCTCAATTTTTGGGGTTCCTAATGGTCCAACTTAATAGTATCTCATCGAAAAATTGCAGAGTCCACAATTCAGTTGGACCGTGTTACAGTTGAGGGGTGGTCTTTTGACAGTTAGATGCTCATTGCTCTTTGTTGTTTCCGTGACTTCGTCTCCGTGTTTTGTGAAAAAGGTATGATTTTTGAACCCCCAGTTTTTGGTCCTTAATGATTTGGATGTTTCTTGATTTTTAATGTAATTAGATGTTTATTGATAATTATGGTATTCAAATACATACAATATTATGTTTCGAATCTATATATTCTTAAGCTCTAATTTAAAATGTTCTTTGTAGAATATTTCTTAAATGGAGAGATACTTCAAAAGAAAGTCAATAGATGATTCATCTCAATCTACTGAGCAACAAGCCCCTAGTTTAAATAAAAGTACTGTAACAGTTGATGTATCAAGTCTCCATGCAGACCCTGGGCTTAGACCTTCAATTTGGAGTTATGATGTCAACATTAGGGATGAAGTTTGAAGATCTTACCTTCAGAAGGGTCCTTGTCAGCCCATTGGTCATGACTTTCCAATCACAGTTATTGGAAAAAAACCACGAAGATTCAACCCTAATTGGTTCAATGAGTATCCGACTTGGCTAGAATATAGTGTAGCCAAAGATGATGTATTTTGTTTGTATTATTATCTCTTCAAACCACAATGTCAAACTGTTTCTTCTCAAAACATTGGGGATTCCTATGTGAATGAAGGATTTAGAAACGGAAAAAAAAAAGAGGATTAAGGTTCATGTTGGAAAGATCAACAGTTCTCACAATGAAGCCAGCCATAAATATGAGGACTTGATGAATCAACCACAAAGTATTCCTACTATGTTTAGTAGTAAGACAGCTAAGGATAAGATGGAATACCGAGCGTTATTAACTGCTGCTATTGACTGTGTTAGATTTCTCTTACACCAAGGATTACCATTTCGTGGTCACGATGAGTTAATCAGGGAAACTATCTTGGGCTCTTTCACTTTCTTACTGACCACAATGAAGAAGTTAAGAATGTATCATTTGCCAATGCTTCTGAAAGGCTACAGTCGACTTCACCAAAGGTACAAAAGGGGCTTTGTCAAGCTGCTGCAGCTGAGACCTTAAATACCATTATAAAGGATGTGGGTAATTCTTATTTCTCTATTCTGGTTGACGAGGCTCGTGATATAGCAATAAATAAGCAAATGGCTATATCTTTAAGATATGTAAACAAGTATGGACAAGTTATTGAGAGATTCATTGGTATTGAACATGTTTTCTCTACTACTGCTGTTTCACTCAAGGCTGCTTTGGAAGAATTATTTGCAAGACATCGGTAATTAAGTATATCGAGATTACGTGGTCAATGGTATGATGGCGTAAGTAATATGCAAGGTGAATATAATGGCTTGAAGCACTTATCTTAAGAGACAACCCATATACCTTTTATGTGCATTGTTTTGCTCATAAACTTCCGTTAGTTCTAGTGGCTGTTGCAAAGAAGCATTTCCAAGTAAAGTCTCTCTTTGAATTTGTATCAAGAATTTTGAATACTGTTGGAGCATCATGTAAAAGGAGCGATACTCTTAAAGCCATCCAACATAATAAAGTCCTTGAAGCATTACAGAATGGAGATTTGATTAGTGGACGAGGTTTGAATCAGGAAACCAACTTAAAAAGGCCAGGTGACACTTGTTGGAGCTCACATTACACTTCATTAATTAGTCTCATGAACATGTATTCATCTGTAATTGAAGAACTTGATATTGTTATGGATGATGGGGTGAATAATCCACAGTCAGTTGATACTAGTGTTTTGTTGGATGTTATGCAATCTTTTGATTTTATATTCACCTTTCATGTCATGGTAAACATTCTTTGAGTTACAAATGAATTGTCACAATTACTGCAAAGAGAACACCGGGATATTGAGAATGCGATGAGATTAGTACATGTATGCAAGTTGAGGCTACAGATGATGAGAGATGATGGATGAGATTCTTTGTTGAATGAGATCTCTTCTTTCTGCAATAAATTTGAAATTGTTATTCATACCATGGATGCTAAGTTCAAGGCTCGTGGAAGACCAAAACAGAAAGCTGAAGAAATGACAAACTTGCATCACTATCGGGTTGAACTATTTTATAGCATAATAGACATGCAACTTCAAGAGCTTAATAATCGCTTTTCTGAGATTAATACGGAGTTGCTTCTATGTGTGGAATGTCTTAGTCACATTAACTCATTCTCTGCTTTTAAGAAGGAAAAATTGATCCACCTTGCTCAGATATTTGCAAATGATTTCTCTGCCATAGAAATTGTAGCACTTGGGAATCAGCTTGATAATTATATTCTTGATATGCGCTCTAGTGACTTGTTCTTGGACATCAAAGAAATTACCGGTTTAGCTAAAAAAATTGTTGCAAAAAGATGTCACTTGGTGTATCCGCTGGTTTTTAGGCTCATCACGTTAGCTTTACCTTTATCGATTTCAACTGCAAAAGTAGAGAGAGCATTTTCAGCTATGAAGATTGTGAAGATCCGGCTACGTAATCGATTGGCAGACGAGTGGCTTAATGATTGTTTGATAACATATATTGAGAAAGAAGTTTTTGATCAGATTTCAAATGAAGACATTATGCAGTATTAGTATTATCAAAATATGCAACCACGGAGAAGATTGTTGTAAGGTATCTAGTGTTTTTTTAAAATTTTAATTTAATAGTATTTTTATTAATATTAAATTGTGACCTCATAATTCCAAAAGCCTGGTTCCACCACTGCATATCATTACTAAACAATGAGTTCTTGCCTATGTTTGGATGAATGAAGTCTGTCTCTGTGATTTCGGGAAGAAACGGAAAATTTGCCACTCATCTAACTCTCTGATATACAAACAGAAGATCAATAAAGTAAGCTTTTAAAAAATGGGACCTGGCTGCATTAACACAATAAAACTTAGGAACGAAAGTTGATGATTCAAGAAAATAAAAAAATATGATCGAAGTCGACAGAAAAATAAAGTTCAAAGATACCCGTTGCACAGTTCATCCCCAACAAAAAAGAAGAAAGATACCCCATTGCAATTGCTCAAAACAAAAAAGTGTGTTAAATCTCATTCAAATTATATTTAAACGAATTCCTTGATAGAGAAAATTCCAGAATTAAATGTGATATACAGAAAGAAAAAGCAGTTGCTAAATCACATAGAAAGATCTATCTCCCTCTACTGAGATTGCTCACTGTTTAGGGAGAAAAAAACTAAAATTAAAATGCACATTTAGAAAATTAGAATAATTGCATATAGATTGCATTCAATCTGACAAAATACTATGAAATTATTTCATATAATTTACTCAGCTAGACCAAAAGAGATCAGTTCAAGGAAAGAACTCCAAATTTCGTGCCAGGATCAAAATGTCACTAGAGACTAGAGGCATTTATCTAGCTAGCCTCATACTCTATGAGATAATTAATCCTCAATAACAATACCAATAATAATAATGCATCTCTCTCTCACTCTCACATTATTAACAATAACTAAATTCCAAATAAAAAAGAAAAGACAGGAACAAAAAGAAAAAAAAAAAAAAATTACAAGTCACCTCCACTGGTCGGTGAACTGGAACCCTCCCCAGTGCATCGGCTGCCGGAAGCCGCAGTAGTACCTGAAGAGGACGACCCAGCGGTAGGAGCGGCCGGGGGAGCCGAGGCTCTCTTGCGTTTCTTCTTCTCATAGGGAATTCCCCTGGCCTTGGCCTGGCTATCGCGGACCCCCCTGAGATAAATCCTGACGGCACGGGCGGCGAAAGGGTTACACTCGGGCGTGCCGCCGTTCTCCTCGAAGGCGGCGCGGAGGCGGCCGATGAGGGCGTCGAGGGAGCCCCAGGCCTGTTTGAGAGGGCAGGGGCAGGGGGCGGGGGGGCTGGGGTGGCCGAAGAAGGGGCAGCCCGGGGAGTGGACCTTGGTCTTGCCGAACTGGTCCATGTACTTCAAGAACTCTATGGCGTGCGCCCCGCTGCACCGGCCGAGGCTTAGCGGCGGCTTGTGGTTGCGCAGGTACTGCAGGAATGTGTTCCAGTCCCGCCGTTTCTGCGCCTCGTATCGGCTCGGCTGCGTCGGTTGCTGCCGCCGAGGAGGTGGTGGTTGGGCTGGGCTGTCAGTTGAGGAGAAGTGTCTGGGTTCTTCCATTTTTTTTTTGTGTGACTTAATTCTTGGATTACTGTATTCAGGGTTAGGGTTAGGGCTAGAGCTAGGGTTCTTTCATGGTTATTTTTGGCGGTTTCTTCTCTCTCTCCTACTAGTGAAGAGATGAAGAGGAGGTGGGGTTTAGGATGTGACGTTTCCAGGGATTGTGGGTGGAGCCCATTTTTTAGCCAGAAAGAGACAACACGTCACGTAGTAACTATTAACTTGGTAACCTTTATTTAAAAACAAATAAACAAGTTGTTATGTGCAACGCATAAGACAGTGATTGCGTGTGTTCTGTTCTCGTTCGTGTTGTCATCGTAGTTCAGAAGAAACAAGTTGTTTTTTCATTTTAAAAACCCCCGAAATGGTGAGTTAAAACTTTAGCAATAACATAATTATGATTAAACCCTTTTCATTTCTATAGTAATTTTTCAAAAAATATTATATGTTCGACAGCATGATCTTTTCGCAATAGAATGATAGGTTTAATGATATATTCATAGAACTCATATAGAATATATTGATCTGTATCCTGGACATTTTATTTCTCTTAATTTCAATTTTTGTTTATCGATTTTTGAAAGATATTGTAGTATATAATTTGGACAGCTCATTCATATGATCTGTAATTTTGATGACTATATATAGTGTAAGATGGTGACAACAACATAGTAGCAATGGTACTAGCGACAACAACAGCGTTGATTGTGACCAACGGTGGTGATGGTGGTGATATGGTGAACCATTGCTGGCCGTTGAAGTCATTGCCACACTGGCTTGTTGTGCTAGGAATCTAGGATCGATGGTAATGTTAATGGTATTGTGAACACTGAAGACATGTATAATAGTTAAATGTTATTGCATGAATTGTCTATCTGCTCTCCAAAGTACCAATGAACAGTAAAAATATTACTTGTTATAATTAAACTGTGCTAATTGAACCATAACAGACACGAGTCTCCCTTGGGAATTTTGCTTTTCGTCACAGAGTCAACCTTTTCTTGGTATTTTGTCACTTAATTAACCTGCAGTCGGCATTTATCACTTTGCTTATGCTATCAACTGGTGTGGAAACATAAATCGAGACATCAAGAAGCAACATATTGCATATATTAAATATTATTAATTAAGGATCTGAATCTGGGTAGTATGTATATTTGTAAATGTTGTGCTCTTAGTATATTTTTAATGAAAAAGCTGAATCCGGTATGGATATTTTTCAATAATTATTCTATATATAACTTGATGATTTTGCGGTATGTAATTAAAAAGTTGAGTCTAATTGTATTCACTGCAGTGAGTCTGCTAGTGTTATAGCTGTGGATGACAGTGCTATTTATGTTGCTGATGTATTGCTTCAACTATCTAGCAATAGTAGTGGTAATGTTACATCTCTGTCTCTAGCTATAGTTCCTGCGCTATGAATATGTTTATAATGTATTTTTCTAAACTTGTGTATGGCCTACATAATGTGATTATGATTTTGGAGATATCATCATCAACCCCTATTTATTATTATTGTACCATCTTCTGTATATTAATACCATCTAGGCCATGATTTATATTCTCAAACTTGTTTTATTGAAGACAATCACGAACTTTTAGCATCACGAATTTACTTGGATATTGGTGACAAGTTGTAAATCCGGCACATTTTCCTCCCGGCAAGCACACGGTATTCGTAAAGCTATATCAACAATAACTGTTGGATGATGAT
Organism: Scilla litardierei; assembly: GCA_030789695.1. Classification (NCBI taxonomy): domain Eukaryota; kingdom Viridiplantae; phylum Streptophyta; class Magnoliopsida; order Asparagales; family Asparagaceae; genus Scilla; species Scilla litardierei. The sequence continues at coordinate 135,862,992 of CM061137.1, read as the reverse complement.
TGCAATACACCACTGCATGTATTGATGCTCAAACTTGAAGTAAGAGTGCAATGGGAGGCATCCAAATCAAACACGAAGGTTAAAAAAGGTAAGTCCATCGCCATTGCTGTCCGTGTGGAACCAGACTTTTGGTATGGTGGGGTTCTAATACATATATATTTTAAGTGTAGGCCTAATACACTTAAAATATATATAGACACGTATATAGACAAATTTACTTGGCCTAATACATGTACATACATATATAAATACACACGTATATAGACAAATTTACATATGTATATACCTTTTAATCAAATGTTGTGGGGGCCCGTACCCTCACAACTTATAGGGCAGGACCGCCCCCGATTGCAGTTGAACGTTACACCAACGAAAGAAATGAATCAAGAAATCAATCTTCTCACTATCATCGAAGGAGTGTAGTGCAAAATAGAGTTTCAAAACATGCAAGGAATTCAAAAGGATGAAGTCGAAAGATCGAATAGAAAGTTTGAATTATGATTTGAAGGAACTGAAACAAGTAATTTAGTCATTAATTCAAGAAATTCAAGGGCAGAAAATATCAAATATTAGGTTAAAAATTTCATGGATTTGGATTGTAATGTTATCTATATTGCTCTTGAAGTATTTTACAAGAGCTGCATATGCTACCAATATAACATGGCATGCCCCAACTTCCTAAAATAATACTAAACCAAGATGGGATGGGTTTGCTACATAGTTAAGCCAAGATGAGAATACTTGTTTCTTCTCTCCTTAAATTAAAGTCTGCATAGTACATTTGTAACGGCATGTATTTTTAGGCGTGTTTGAGTTCGTGCGTGCCTGTATTTTTATTCGGTCGTCTGAGTGTTATTTTTCGTCCGTACATTCTTTTTCTACGCGTCGACGCGAACGCGCCTATACTTTTAGAATTTTTACCATATCGTAATTAGTTACTAATTACTCTTAACCCTAACCGTACCCGCCTACCCTAATCAAACCCTTAACCCTACCTCTTAATCCCACTGAAATAATTCAGTGAGATCCAACATACAATGTTCTTCCTCCCCCACAACCAACTCACCATCATCAATCGTAACCCATTTCACTATTCTTAAAATCAAAATCAAAGAGATAACAACAACTGCAGCTTCATCGTCTTCCTCCTCCCTCCTTGCAAATCATCACCCAATATCATCACCCAATTTTCTTCCAACAACATTCAAACCCAATTCAGCTCCATACAAACCCAAATCAAATCCAAATCAGAAATTGAGAGGAGGGGAGATCAGAATCGAATCAGAAATTAGATCTGAAATTCAGATCTGAAGCATCAATTTCAACCCTCTCCCTCAGCCCTCACCCTCACCGGAGAGCGCCGATCCGTCGTCACCCCTTCTCCCCCACCTCAGACCTGTGCCTACAGCCGCCCGCAGCCTGCCGCGCCACCTGCTGCCGCAGCTGCGTGCGCAGCTCAGCCGCGCTGCGCTGCCCGTGCGCGCGCCTGCACCGACGCCGCTCGCGCACGTTGCCCGCCTGCCGCCCACCCATCGCGTCGCTCAGGCGACCACCGCTCTTCCCTCCCATCTGCGAAAAAAAAAGAAGAACGAAAGAAGAGGGAGAGATAGTATGGGAGAAAAAAATTAAGTGGGGGGGATTATTTAAGGCCATGGGTTAGGGGTTATTAATATTATTAGGGTTATTGTTATTAGGGGAAATCACACAAAAATACCCCAACGTTTGGGGCCTCTTTCCTATTAATACCCTGAACTTTTAAGTCATACACAACAGTACCTTTTTGGTTTTTTTTGTTTAATTTATACCCGTTTTGCCCTTTACCCTATTCAGAAAAATAATACCCTAACGTTTGGGGTATATTTTAAAAAAATACCCATGTGATTTGGGTTTTAGTGGGATTTGGATATTTTTTTGAAAGATACCCCAAACGTTAGGGTATTATTTTTCTGAATAGGGTAAAGGGTAAAACGGGTATAAATTAAACAAAAAACGAAAAAAGGTACTGTTGTGTATGACTTAAAAGTTCAGGGTATTAATATGAAAGAGGCCCCAAACGTTAGGGTATTTTTGTGTGATTTCCCCTTGTTATTATTATTATTCGGTATAGTTTTTATTGGGTATTTGAGCTATTAACCTATTGGGTTTCAAATGGGGTTAATTGATTATTGGGTTAGTAATAGCTCAATGGGTATTGGTTTTAAGTGGATTATTGGGTTAGTAAACTAATTGGTTATTGGATTTTGGGTTTATTAAGCTAGTGGCTTGTTGGGTATGTGTTATTGAAGTTATTAATGTTGGTAATTAAATAAGTTTAAAGTTATTAAAACTATATTAAGCTATTTAAGTTTTAAAGTTATTTAAATTAGTAAGTTATTTTTAAACTATCAAGTTTTTTTAAAGTTATTAAGATGATGATTAAGTTAATTAAGCTATTTAAGATGTTAATGATATTTTTAAATGTTTATACTTTGAGTTATGTGCTTAATTATATGAACGATTAATAAATTGGTTATACGAGTTAGTAGTTGTATAACTTCTTATTAACCATTTATCATGTTGAACAAAACAGAAAAACCGACTTCACCATAATATCACGTTTGACGAGACGAACACAACAACACCAAAATCATCAAACAGGCAAGTCTGCACTTTTTAATTATTTTCAATATTGTGACATCTTCACGTGTTTATCTGTTGTGTATTGCAAGATAAAATTTGTGGGTGCGTATGTGTGGACATTTCATTAAGTAAATTGACAATGACTTGTAACGACATGAAATACAGAACATTGCTGAAAACACATGAATTGCTTGAACTGCTTAGAAACCATCGACGTGCGGGCCGGTTTAGCAAATCATAGATATTGAATGCCAAGATTTGGCTATTCCCATGGGCAGATTTGGGTAGTCTGGCTCGTGTTCCAGTATTACAACTTTTGATGGCCGATTTGGCTGATTCTGGCTCGTGGTCCAGAAAGTACACGTGGATGGGGTTGGGTTCGCGGGCACTAATCGGAAGTAAACGGGTCTCCTTTGGGGGCACTTGAAGGTAGATTCACTTGATTGCCGCCTAACGACGTGAACCTTAGTGCACTAAATTGAATACACTCTTGCACATCTTGAAAATGTTATATTGAACATGTATAACATATAGAACTGCTATTGCTTCCATTTAAAATAGGACTGTCATGCTAATATAGAAATCTGTTATTACTGCTTAGAAATAGAACTGCCATGCTAATGTAATCTTTGTTTGAACTGCTTAGAAATTGTGATTGTTCGTTTATTCATAAATGCTTAACTGCCATGTAAACTATTTCGAAAACCTTGCCAAGGGTCCTAATCATATTATTGCTTGCCAATGATCTTGCTGACATACATTTCTATGCTGTTTCGAATGTATGTCAGGACACGAGACAGGTTATATATTGAGGATGAGCAGATTGAGGGAACTGACCCACTGGACCAGGAGTACGCTGATCCAGAAGTTCTTTCCACTGAGAACTAGTTGCTGAACACTATCTGCTGCTGCTTAGAATTTCGTTTATTGCACTTTTGTAGGGTGTGTATCCTCTTTGTAAAAATCTGTTGTTATTGGCCATGATTGGGGCCTTATTACTTTGTGTACTCTTGTCTGGATGTTGGCTTTGAATTCGTAGTTATTTCTGTTGTTTCTGAAATGCATACAAGATCCTATGTATGATGTTATTCACAGACGCTTATTGGGTTTGAGATTCACCGTTTCAGCCCATGTTGTAATGCCCTTAAGGGAGATATACCATGTAGTGTGCAAATGAATAGTGGTTAAGTGTAGAAAAGGATGAGGTCATTTGTGATTTACATTGGGATGGCATGAGATGTAATTAAGCCTCCAAGAGTAGGGGTAATTTCATTTCTATTTTACACTAGTGGCAACATTGTAATTATAGCACAAAGTTAGAGGGCTTTTCTTAAAAGCATGATACAATGGCATCCTTGTAATTAAGACACCAAGTGAGGGCATTTAATAAGAGGTATGTTGCAATGGCAAGAGATGTAATTAACATACAAAAATGAAGGGTTTTTATTTAATGAGTTTCTTGTAGGAAATGTTTTAATTAATTAATAATAAATTAGAAGATATTTTCAAAAGGAAATGTTTCTAGATTCCTCCACATTTCTCTTTCGTCATCCATTCTCCTTTCCTTTTTCTTTCTTTCTTTCCTTTTCCTTTGTTTCCTTTTTTGGCCGAAATTTCCCCAAATGAAAAAAAAAATGAAAATTAAATTAAATTCATAAGGAATCAAGAGGAAAGAAGAAGAAGAGAAAGAAGAAGGAGAAAGTGGGGTATTCATTTACAACCCAACAAGGTAGGAATCTCATCTTAGTGCATAGATATTAATTTAAGGATGATTTGGTTAGCCCTTGATAAAGTTGTCATTTTTGTGGGAAATTTTAGTGTATTTGTGCTAATAAAGACCTCATTTTTTGGATGAATTATTATGTGGGTTTAATAAAGTTGGTATTTTTTGTTGTATAAAAACAGCAGATTAATAGGATGATGCTACGAAATTAAGAAGAAGAAGGGACTTATCGGTTTGCCGAGGCGTGCTAGGCACTGTCCTTAAGAGTAGATTTCCGCCCCTCAGAGTAAGAACTCGGTGCAAGGCAGGTCCAGCGGCTACCCTCCAGGATTCAACGACAACGGCCTTGTAAGTGTGCACTCACAATACAAGGCTCCAGCGAGCAGCAACTGTTCTTCGATCTCGAACGAAGAGGAGGAAGAGAAAGGGGGACGCAGCAGGCCGCAGTAACAAGGAACTGCTGAAGGTCGGCTCAGGTCTGTGGAGGCCGAGACGAACAGAACAAAGCAGCGGACTTTTGTTGAGGAAGAATTGAGGTTTTTCGCAGTGTCCCAAAACCCTTGACGGACTAGGGTTTATATAGGGCAAAAGAAAAACCGGTTGGAATTCCGAAATTATGAAAAGGATTTAATTCTGCTATTAATTGAGAAAATAGCTGTTGCGATATTAAATGGGATTATAGTTGTTGGGCCATTAAACAGCGCAATAAAAGAAATATGGCTGTTGGGGAAAAATTAAAACCGCAATGGGCCTTTCAAATTCTGCCAAACAAGCGGGCCAAAAAATTTAACGCAAAACTCGGGCACTCCGTGCGCGCACCCGTGAACCCCCCCTGCACAGGCGCGACGCCAGCGCACACACGCTAAGGTTTTCCGGATCCGACGCCCACAAATTCCATTCGGTTCAACCCGGTTTGGGCTCGGTTCCGGTGTGGGCTCATGCGCCCGCGAGATACCCCCAAGTCCTAGCCCATTAACAAGTCCAATAGCCCATTAGGAGGAAGTCTATAATATACCCATTGAAAGTTTATATCCCATCCAATGTGGGACTATCTTTATCTCTTTGAAATGGAGAAATATCCAACAATCCCCCACTATTTCAAAATTTCAAGAGGTAAGGGAAAAAGAATCCAAGATGAGGAAAAGAAAAGATTTCGAGATCGAATGCGACAATTCAATACATTAGCAATGGTGACTTTCGGTCTATGAACCATTACTTAGGGAATGGAAGTGTGTTCTACAAGAAGTTGGTGAAACATATAGTTTCTATGAACCAATCCCCTTTATTGTAAAACATTGACTTACAACCCATATCGAATCATCAAAGAATAGTTGCTTGCTCTTTCGGGTTGGCACGTTTTCGGCCATGCGCCATACCTGGATTTCATGAGTGCTCTAGCGAATGTACCCAAATTCGCATAGGAAGCGGCCCCACTTCCACACCCATATAGGTGGACCCATCAAGTGTGCCGACGATTATGCACACCACCCAACAAGGGCTATGGTTTCCATTAAGAGTCATATACTCACCATTTCTCATCGTCGATAGCACTATCTACACCATAGGAAGGGACATAAACTTAATGACAGTGCTCCCCCACGATCAACAAGTGACTTGTTGTTACCCATATGAACCTACTTCATGAGATCATCAATCACATAGGTTGGGTTACCATCACTCTCGACCTATGTTTTAGGTATAAGTCCCATTCCCCTCGATGTATTTTCCACTAACTTCCTATTTAGTGGTTTTGTCAGAGGATCTGCCAAATTCATCTCTGACCTCACATAATCAAGGGATACTATCCCATGATCTAGCAGCTGCCTCACAATAGAGTGCCTTAGGCGTATATGCCTACTCTTCCCATTAAAAACTTTATTTTTGGCTTTTGCAATTGCAGCTTGGCTATCACAATGGATAGACACAGACGGTACCCCGGTTTTTCACAAATGGGAAGATCACCAAGAAGGTTCTTAAGCCACTCGGCTTCACTACATGCCTTCTCTAAGGCAATAAACTCGGATTCCATAGTAGACCGAGCAATACATGTTTGCTTGGAAGATTTCCAAGACACAGCACCTCCACCAAGTGTAAAAATATAACCACTTGTGGATTTAAGCTCATCTGAATCAGAGATCCAGTTCGCATCAGTAAAACCTTCTAAAACTGATGGATCGCCACTAAAACATAATCCATATTCAAGAGTTCCTTTCAAGTATCTCATAACTCTTGACAATGCATTCCAATGATCACTATTAGGATTTTGAGTGTAACGACTCAATCTACTAATAGCATAAGCAATATCAGGGCGAGTACAATTCATTAAATACATTAAGCTACCAATGATTTGAGCATATTTAATTTGTGAAACAGATTCACCAAAATTTTTAGCTAAATGTAAACTAGCATCATATGGAGTAGCTACAGGTTTTTGATCATGATATCCAAACTTTTCAAGCATTTTAATAACATAATGTCCTTGAGAAAGCATAATACCACCAGGTGTCTTAGTTAACTTAATACCTAAGATCACATCAGCTTCACCCATGTCTTTCATATCAAATTTAGAAGACAAGAATGACTTTGTTGCATTTACTACATCTAGGTTGGTGCCGAGAATAAGCATGTCATCAACATATAAGCAAATAATAACACCAACACCATTATCAAACTTTGTGTAAATACATTTATCAGCATCATTTATATGATAACCATTTGCAAGCAAGACAGAGTCAAATTTATCATGCCATTGTTTTGGAGCTTGTTTTAAACCATAAAGAGATTTAACAAGTTTGCATACTTTATGTTCATTTCCAGGAGTGATACAACCTTCAGGTTGTTCCATATAAATCTCTTCTTCCAAATCTCCATTCAAAAAAGCAGTCTTTACATCCATTTGATGGATAACAAGACTATGTATAGAAGCTAAGGCAACCAAGACACGGATAGAAGCTATCCTAGTAACAGGGGCAAAAGTGTCAAAATAATCGATGTCTTTCTTTTGGTTGAAGCCTTTAGCAACTAATCTAGCTTTGAACTTGTCAATAGAACCATCAGGTTTAAGCTTCCTTTTAAATATCCACTTGCAACCTATAGTTTTAGCTCCTGGGGGCAATGTAACAAGTTCCCATGTGTGATTTGACATAATGGATTCTAATTCACTGTTTATTGCTTCTTTCCAAAAAGTGGAATCGGGAGATGCGATGGCTTCATGGTATGTACGAGGATCATCATCAATAAGAAAGGTAAAAAAGCCATCACCAAGATTAGTCTCCCTCCTAACTCTTTTACTCCTTCTTACTTCTATCTCATCATCATTATCATGTGAATGAACATCAGAAGTTTGTGATGATGGAGGAGCAGAAGTCAACCTAATATTATCCATTTTCATTGGAAATATATGCTCAAAGAAATCAGCATTCTTGGTTTCAACAATTGTGTTAGGCTCCATAATGTTTTGCTCACTTTTAACAACAAGGAATCTATAAGAAGCACTATTTTGTGCATATCCAATAAACATGCAATCAAAGGTTTTAGGACCTAACTTTCTTTTCTTGGGTTCAGGTAAAAGAACTTTAGCTAAGCACCCCCACATTTTGAGGTAACTAAGGTTTGGAGGATGACCTACCCAAAGTTCATAAGGAGTCTTACCTAATTTCTTATAGGGAATTCTATTCTGAATGTGACAAGCAGAGAGAATAGCTTCTCCCCAAAGGTTAAGAGGTGCACCTGAACTAATTAGCAAAGCATTCATCATCTCTTTTAAGGTCCTATTTTTCCTTTCTGCTATGCCATTTGATTCAGGTGAATAAGGAGGTGTCGTCTCATGAATAATCCCATGTTCTTCACAATAGTCATTAAAAGATGTAAACTCCCCTCCTCTATCTGATCTAACCCTTTTTATTTTCTTATTAAGTTGATTCTCTACTTTAGTCTTATACTTCAAAAACATATCAAAAGCTTCATCTTTAGATCTAAGCAAGTATACTTCAGTGTATCTAGAGAAGTCATCCACAAAAGTGATATAGAATTTCTTACCACCTCTAGTTATATGGCTTTTCAAATCCCCAAGGTCACTATGAATTAAAGCAAGAAGTTCACTTTCTCTGTGTACAGACCTACATGTTTTCTTAGTGGCTTTTGATTCAACACAAATTTCACATTTGTCATTAGAGGAGGATGATGCATTCAACAATCCAATTTCTTTCATTTTTTTAATATAAGAATAATTGACATGTCCTAGTCTATGGTGCCAGATATCAAAAGAGTCAATCAAGTAAGCAGAAGAAGATGATGCATTATTATTCATGACATCAAGTACATTCAGAATGAAAAGACCCTGGTTACAATATCCCTTTCCCACAAACTGACCATTCTTGGTCATTACAATTTTATCAGACTCAAAAGTAACCTTAACCCCCACTTTTCCCAGAAGAGAGACAGAAACCAGATTCCAACGGATATCTGGGACATGAAGCACTTCACTAAGCGAAAGGGTTTTTCCTGAGGTTAATTTGAGAAGAACCTTCCCTTTCCCGATTACGGGTGAGGGTCTTGAATCCCCCATGTACACATTTTCCTCGCCAGAGCTGATAGGAACATAGGAGGTAAAAGCTCCTTTATCAGCGCAGATATGCCGGGTTGCCCCGGAGTCAATTACCCAGTCCTTAGCATGTGCCACCATGTTAACCTCTGAGATCACCGCAGCAATTATATCTCCTTCTACCAAGTTTGCACTTGGTTTAGGAGTATCTTTCCGGAAGCGACATTGAGCTGCATGGTGTCCAGGTTTCTTGCAAATAAAACAGTCCCCTTTCTTCTTGAAAGTAGTATGGTTTTGGCCCTTTTGAAATCTCTGAGTTGGTTTGTGGTTGGGTCTAAATTTCTTGAAAGGTTTCTTAGGATGAGAAGGAGGAAAGGAAGAATTAGCTTCAATAAGATTGGCTTTAGAAACAATTTCTTTAGCAGAATTGGCTTTTTCTCTTTCCCTATTCTTTTCTTCAATCCTAATATGGATGATAACATCTTCAAGGGACATTTGTTTCTGTTTGTGTTTGAGACTATTTTTGTAATCTTTCCAAGATTCGGGAAGTTTTTCAATAAGAGAGCCAGAAACAAATGGTTCAGGGAGAGTTATATTTTCATTTTTAAGATCGTCAATAAGGACATGGAAATCATGGATTTGGGTGGAAACAGATTTGTCTTCAGTCATGGCAAAGTGAAGGAAATTGCCTACAGCAAATTTTTGGGTACCAGCATCTTCTAGGATGTATTTTTTGGTTAGGCTAGTCCAAATTTCTGAAGCAATTTTAGTAGGACAGTACACATCAAATAATTCATTAGAGAGGGTATGAAGAATAGTATGGTGACAAATTTTGTTGGCACGGTCCCAGGTAGGAAGTTCTTTTTCATCTGTGGGTTTAGGATCTGTGAGTGCGAAGGCAAAGCCAGTGACATCAAGTGTACTAAAGACTTTTTCTTGCCAACGTTTAAAGAAAGAACCAGAAAAAAGTTCGATTTTAGACAGATCAGGCAGATGTTTGGCAGTCACAATAGCAGCATCCATATCTACTCTTAAGATTGTTGTATAAAAACAGCAGATTAATAGGATGATGCTACGAAATTAAGAAGAAGAATGGACTTATCGGTTTGCCGAGGCGTGCTAGGCACTGTCCTTAAGAGTAGATTTCCGCCCCTCAGAGTAAGAAATCGGTGCAAGGCAGGTCCAGCGGCTACCCTCCAGGATTCAACGGCAACGGCCTTGTAAGTGTGCACTCACAATACAAGGCTCCAGCGAGCAGCAACTGTTCTTCGATCTCGAACGAAGAGGAGGAAGAGAAAGGGGGACGCAGCAGGCCGCAGTAACAAGGAACTGCTGAAGGTCGGCTCAGGTCTGTGGAGGCCGAGACGAACAGAACAAAGCAGCGGACTTTTGTTGAGGAAGAATTGAGGTTTTTCGCAGTGTCCCAAAACCCTTGACGGACTAGGGTTTATATAGGGCAAAAGAAAAACCGGTTGGAATTCCGAAATTATGAAAAGGATTTAATTCTGCTATTAATTGAGAAAATAGCTGTTGCGATATTAAATGGGATTATAGTTGTTGGGCCATTAAACAGCGCAATAAAAGAAATATGGCTGTTGGGGAAAAATTAAAACCGCAATGGGCCTTTCAAATTCTGCCAAACAAGCGGGCCAAAAAATTTAACGCAAAACTCGGGCACTCCGCGCGCGCACCCGTGAACCCCCCCTGCGCAGGCGCGACGCCAGCGCACACACGCTAAGGTTTTCCGGATCCGACGCCCACAAATTCCATTCGGTTCAACCCGGTTTGGGCTCGGTTCCGGTGTGGGCTCATGCGCCCGCGAGATACCCCCAAGTCCTAGCCCATTAACAAGTCCAATAGCCCATTAGGAGGAAGTCTATAATATACCCATTGAAAGTTTATATCCCATCCAATGTGGGACTATCTTTATCTCTTTGAAATGGAGAAATATCCAACATTTTTAAGATGAACCTTCATGTTAATTATAAAGTTGGCATTTTTGTATAGATCTCCATGTATTAGCATTTTTTTGGGGTATACCTTGTGTAAACTTTGTAAAGGTTGCGTCTTTATATTAGGTTTTTAAGAAAGCTCACATTTTTGTTAATAGATCCAGATTTTATTACTTAAAAAATTATATCTTTTAAACTAGGCTTTGAGCAATTTCATTAAAGCCATTCTTTTTATGGATCTTTAAAATTCACACTAGAGTATCCATTTCTAATATAACTTCATGTTTAGCTTCCATAAATATTGCATTTGTTTACTAAATTGCCATTAGCTACACTAAAGTGGCATGTAAGTAGGAACCCTTACCTGTGCACTAAATATTAGTTAAGGGTTGTTGTTGAAATTGCTACACAAAATAGTTAGAAAGTTGACATTTTTAGTTGATATCAAAGTGAAAGCAAGCCATTTCCTTAAGTAATATGTCATTTCATAGCACTCTTAACTAAAGTTATCATCTTGATATCTTGTTGTTATCTTTCCATGCATCCTTAGTTAAAGTGAGTTGTTGGAAGCAAATCTTTATGTAATTTTATAAAGTTGCATTCTTAAGTTAAAGATTGGTTGCCATATTCTGTAAATTTGGGTAAAGTTAGTAGCTTTTTAATATTAGCGTGTATCAAATGTTGCTTAAGCATGCATTTAAATGTCGTAAGAAATCTCTAATGAGGTTATGTTTATATTTGGGGAATGGTAAATTTATTGGAGAATGGATGTTAATGGAAAATGGTGTAGGTTGCATGGAGAAGGTTTATATTGTGTATGTTGCATTAAGAATCATGTATTTTGCACAATGAAGGATTATGCACTACAACAAAACTAGTCATTTACAACTTTCATGGGACAACATTTCTATTTTGATAGTTGTAATAAATATTTATCACAACTTTTCTCTCTCTGAAAGTTGTAAAAAATGTTTATTACAACTTTTTTGTGTGGATAGTTGTAAAAAATAGTTATTACAACTTTTTTTTGTGAATAGTTGTAAATGTTAATTTTGACACAACAACTTTTTCTCTCTAAAAGTTGTAAAAAATGTTTATTACAACTTTTTTCGTGGATAGTTGTAAAAAATAGTTCTTACAACTTTTTTTCGTGAATAGTTGTAAATGTTAATTTTGACATCACAACTTTTTTTTCTTAAAGTTGCAAAAAATGTTTATTACAACTTTTTTTCGTGGATAGTTGTAAAAAATTGTTATTACAATTTTTTTCGTGAATAGTGTCGTCTGCCGATGAGCACTAGCTCAGTTGGCATCTTACCGCTTCTCCCCCCATGGACCACCATGGTTCGAAGTGGATGCAAGCCTCGCGCACCTAGCCGTGAATTCCGATGAAAAAAAGGATGCCGTGCGAATTCGCTGTCTCCAACGGGACCCAGCTTTGAACAGCCTAATTTTTCACTCTCCAAAAATCAAATATATTCGCATTTTTTAAAAGCATATGCAGCAAGGGATACACATGTCTCCACTTCAATTGCAGGCAGATCAAAATTTAATTCGTTAACCTCGCAATTTTGATTTCATCTTTGTCACAATACATGATATAATTATTGTAATATATATATAAAAGTGTATGTCCTTCGATCCTATTAAGTCGAGCATAACAATAACACAAATCAGAGTTTAGTGAGCCAAACAAAACCTCCCGTATTAAGTAAAAAACGATGGTGTAACAATATTCTCCCAAGAAAAATAAGCAGCATATATCTGAAGGAGAAACCTATACTAATTTCACTAATTTAAAAAATTTCTCACACACTACAATTATGTTAGGGAAATATCTACTTCAGGAAGGCAAATTGGCTTAGTTAAAGTTTAAACCATGTGTTTATATGAAGATATCAAGCTCAATCTTTTTGTGCCTACCAAATCATATATTGCACGGTATCCCTAATTTATGCTCCTCACATGTATTTTGATTATAAATAAGTTTTAATCAAAGTTTAATATTTCAGGATTGCATGCGAAGGAAAATTAGGCTGGCTCGCTAACGCTTCATGTCCCTAGCATTTGCTGCCTGAAGGACGCAAGCCCGCCATTTAATCGGGATGCATGATAATTGATGGGCCGGCCCCATGTTCCCACTTGAGCCAACCCAAAGTCTGACAAAATCAGCATAATTTAATAGGGTTACTCTTTCTCTCTCTTCTCCCAAAATCAGAGAGGAGATAGCGGCGGCTAGAGTTTTAGGTTGGAATAACTAGGGTTTCGGTAGCGATGGGCGAGAACAAGCATCAGGATTCCCTCAACGTTTCCAATCTCGGCGCCGCCCTCCCTTCCATTACCGCAGGTATCTTCAAATCTCTCATCTTCGTTAATTACCGATCTTCACATTTTTCTGAAATTTGATTTGCATTCTGATATCGGCGCTGATAGTCGGAGCCGGGGTTGTGTGCATCCACGGGGCGTTCAGGTTACCGGAGGATTTGTTCCTTGACGAGTAGGACGTTGGTGGGGCCGGGGGCGGGCTGCTGTCGTTTCTCGGTGGAGCCTCCGGGGGAACCGCCGGTGGGATTATGGTTTGATGATGCGGATCAATCTTGTTGATGTTATTTATGGTGTTTAAAATTTGGTTATGGATCTTTACCTAATTGAATTTGTGTAATTACTTTTTAACGATTGATGATGAAGATGATGAAGAATGATACAAGGAATATGTTGCATACATTTTCTTCATATGAACGCTAGAATTTGCTCAAATTCAAGTCCGGGCTTTGGACTTTGTTCAAATTGAAGACCCCTAATGCGAAAAAAAATCCATGTTTTAAGAACCCAGTTCTTGTTATATTACTAATCTCTGTACTTCCCAAAATCTTATTAGCTGTCATATTAACAACACCTACTCCATAGCCTAATAACAAAAAATATTTGTCAACCCAGCTTGCGCTTCAAATATCAGCAGCACATCTTTGGACCACGGCTTACTCCTCCCCAACGGCAGCTACGCCATCACAGCCGAGAACAGCATCCAGTGCAGCTGTAGCTCTTCCAACTATCAGTAAGATACTAACCACTGGATTAATTCAGTCAATCACTCTATGACCAAGTATTGCTGTTTCTCACTGCTTTATATCATGAACACGTACGACCAGGCTCTCTTGCAAACCGATCCAGGGCTTGAGCAAGTCCTAGTGCCCCGTGTCCAAGTGTGACGATATGTTCATCGGCAACTCAATGTCCGAAGGATGCAAACAGACTACTTGCACCTATCAAGGCTACACAAATTCCACTGGATTGAAAATTCTATCTGGTCTCATGACAGTCCAAATGCAACGGTAAGAAAGCTATCTAGCACTAACTGCAAGTTTGGTCTATGGTTTTGTGATTGCATATGTCAACTCTTTAATTGTATATACTTATTGTGTTTTCTCTTAAATTGTATATGCTTATTTCATGGAAGCAAAGCTCTGTGTCTCGGCAAATAAATAATTTGGTGTGCATCTATTTTTCAACCACACTTGCCTTTTGATCCTGGCGAATATATGTTTTATTGCTTCTTTGAACATAAGAAAGAAAATGTAGAGTTGGAACATGCATTTCATGAAGCCAGTGATAACTTGATCTGATGCAACCATTTGTTGATATATCTTCCCTAATAGATTGATATAAGACACATCAACAGCTTTGTAAATTTGATATGTACATTTTTGTGAGAACTTTTCCACATCCATCCTTTGGGAAATTGAAAACTTGCGTACATTGATACTTCAAAATGATATGCTTTGTTAGCTTTGAATGTTTAATTTTTCTATATTATGTTTATTGGTAAAATAGCCTGATGTGGACATCTTTATTCAAATGGAATGCATTGAGTAATAGACTGGATCCGGATGACACATGTCACATGATAACAAAACACAAATAGATTGATAAAATATACATTGTATTTGAACGTAAACATTGGGGTAGTTCAGTATTACATGGTGCGGAAGTGACTGAGGTCACATTTTACGGATAGTATCACCATCTAGACATGTTGGTGGAGTGATTATAGATTGTATCCAATGTCTAGACGTAGAGGCAGAGTGTCTTACCTCGTTGAGCATTCTGAGGTAGGATGATATTGTATGTTGCATATTGCATCTTTGGACATCACTAGACTAGTATAACTAAACATAACTGACTCTGTAACTATAAGGAGGCCAAGTGCACGTAATTAATACCATATTTTATTGTTGGTATAATATTTTAAAATTCTATCTCGATGAGTTAACCGTTCTAATAACATTGTTTTAGCACATCAATTAAATATTTTATGTCGTTTATTAATTAGTTGTTGTTGAGAAACTGTATTAGAAAAAAACTAGAAAAAACAGTGATGTCTACAATATCTATTCGTTAACTTAATCTTTTTGGTTAGATATGATTTTAATTGTTAGTTTGCGGCTTCACCAATATTGTTAATTGTGAGCCGTCTTCTCAAAATGTACTGTTCTAATTGTAGTACCGGATGATTGTAGGATCACTGGAAGAAATACATAAGAGATGACGATGACTTCTTGTTTTCAAATGGGATAAGTGCAGTGAGGATTCCCGTTGGGTTCTGGATTGCACAGGACAACAACCCATTGGTAATCAAGGCCTTCGATTCGACAAGTAAGCAATACATTCATTATGGTATAGCTAGCCATTCAAAATGCTATCTTCGTAAATGTTTAACTGAATCTTGACGCTCAGAAAATACGGCATCAAGGTCATTATAGACATGCATGCAGCCCGAGGATCGCAGAACGGAAACGACCACGACAGGTTGAGAGATGGATCGCATGAATGGGGCAAGACCGACAAGAGCATTGCTAAGACTGTGGAAGTTATAGATTTCCTCGCCTTGTATTGTATCACCTTATAATGGAGGAAGTTAGTGTTCACCTTGTATTGGAGGAAGTTAATGTTAGGTCAACTTTCTATTTTATGAATAAAGGGTTAGACTTTCTAGTTTATGAAAAAGGGTTAAACGTATTTGTCTATTCCATTATGTGTGTTTTCATTAGGATATGTACAACTATTATAGGAAGATTTGGAACAGCTGCAACCGCGTATATTTTTTTTTTAAATTTTGTACCTTTTTCGCAACGTTTTATAAAAGTTGTAATAGAGTTTTACGCAACTATTTAAATCAGTTGTAATAGAAGTTTACACAACCTTTTATACACGTTGTAATAGAAGTTTACAAAACTTTAAAAGAAAGTTGTATTATTGTTTTACACAACCTTTTATAAACATTGTAATAGAAGTTTACACAACTTTTATTAAAAGTTGTAATATCTCTTTACACAACTTTTTATAAACGTTGTAATAGAAGTTTACACAACGTTTATTAAAAGTTGTAATATCTCTTTACATAACTTTTTATAAACATTGTAATAGAAGTTTACACAACATTTAAAAAAAGTTGTAATATACATCTATTACAACGTTTGCTTACAACAGGCAAAAAAAGTGGTTCAATGAGCCGAACCTATTACAACTTCGCATATTACAACGTTTGTTAAAAAGTTGTCTAACCCCTATTACAACCTTTTTTAGAAGTTGTAAATGATCATTTTTGTTGTAGTGATGGAAAATGGTTCATGTTGCATGGAGATTGGGTTATGTTACATGCTAGCCCTTAATTCCACAATGATGCTTTATGGGATTTGGGTCATGTTACATGTTAATTTATTCCCATAATGATGCATTATGTTGATTGCTAGTGATACATGTTGCCTTATACCAACGTTCATGTTGCTTTGATCCCATAATGATACTCAATGAAAAATGGCCCATGTTGCTAGTCTCTAATCCCACAATGAAGTCTTATGTACAAGAGTCCATGTTGCTTTCTAGCCTTTTTATTCCACAATTTACCATGTTGTGTGCTAGCCCTTTATTTAAATGCATGCTAGCCCCTGAAATTCATATTCATGTTCTGTTATGGAAAATGGTTCGTGTCCTTGTTAATCTAAATGCAACTCTAATATGCTAGCCTTGTTGTTTCCTTTATGTCACTTGTATGTTACCTTAGTGTAGTTTAAGTTTAAATACCATTCTCTAAATGTTGTACGCTAGCTCACTTGATTTAAATGCCAATGAAAAAAGGGGATGTCTCGGTCTGCCATATGGCAGGTGAGCACCCTAGAAAAGGGGTTGGGGGAAAGCTGGGTACTAGTATGGTATGAGAACTGGACTGTGTTATGATGTGGTGGTATACCTTGCTCAGTTTCGGTTACTTTATGGTGTTTGTCGTACCTTGCTCAGTTTCGAATACGATGAGTTGTGATTGTGGAGTTTTCCTCACTCGCACTCCGATGCAGGAGGGTATGGGTGGAGTGAGAGGCCCCGTTAAGGAAACAGTGCTCGTGTACCACTGACGGGTGCTCCTTATCACCCCCACCTTGGGGTGGAGTCCAGTTCCTCGTATTCAACGACACACCCAGCTTTCCAAATAAAATGTAATTAAACACATAATTACTGTAAATTTTCATACATGCAGTTATTGTTTCCTTTTTCCTTGCCTGATGAGATTATATGTCTTTCCATACCATGTACTAGTTTGTGATTAAAAACAACATGCCTCAATTTAATATCTATTTTCTGCACGAGTTGGGTTTCCTACTGGGTCACGCTGTGACGTGTCCCATCTTGTGGCTTTCAGGTAGCTTGGGACAGGAGTTGGACTAGGAGGAGGAGACGGTGGTGGTGTGAGGGAGAGAGGGACTATACTTAGGATATGAGATGAGAGGGGAGAGACCATGTACTTTTGGATTTTATTTTGGGAGAATTGTGGTGTTGTATAGATATTGGACATAGAGACGTGTATGGTTATGAGTGTATCATAGAAGATAGTGCTCTTGGTTCATCCCTTGTTTCCTCGGTGGTTGTTGGCTGGTTTCTGTGAATGTCAATGTGATGCTTTGTGTTCTGTGCTATGTATGTGGAAAAATTACAGATAATATCCTAGCAGTGCGCAGTGGCCTGTGGGGGTTTTTCCTTTTCTTCCTTTGTAACACTCGCTACTCTAGGAGAAACTGGGACGAATTCGTACTTTCCAGGTATCCTGGGGAGCGGAGCGTTACATTTGGTGGCACATGCAGGTCATCGCACTGCGGCTGCGTACCGGTAGTGCGTATAATGTTTCTGTATAGGGTGGTTGAGTCCTAATGTGGGTAAGGCCTTAAGGTAGAGCCCTGAGTACTAGGAAGCCCTAAATACAGAGTCCTCTATGGACATATAAGGATGGTTGTTGTGTATACATGTATATATAGATTGGAGTATACAACTATAGTTAGGTATATAACTAGTTAGGTATATAACTATGTAGTGGAGTATATGTATACGAGTATGTGATTACATAGTTATACAAGTGTGGTATATGTATTAGCATGACTATGTTTGTTTGTAACATATGTTTACAGACAATAATATAACTGATTGTGTAACTAGTATAAGTGGATGGATGTTATGTATGCATGTGTATACAGGTGATGTATGATATATGAATACTGTGACTGGTGTTATGTATGTGCATTTACAAGTGACATTATATATGTGTAGCTCAAGATGTATAGACAAATGCATGTAGTATATGTGTGTGTATATATATGTAGCATGTAATGTGTATCAATGGTAGTGGATGTGCCCAGTATGTGTAGAGCTATATATATATCTGTGGGTATGATGATTGTATGTTATATGGTGTGACATGTAAATATGTTTGGGATGGTTGGGATGTATTCTCGTATAAATAGGTATAAAGAGGTTTAGGTGTGTTTAAGCCCATGACTGTATATGGATTACTGGGTGCACCTTAGTATATAGATGTATTTGCCTACACACACACAGATATATATATATATATATATATATATATATATATATATATATATATATATATATATATATATATATATATATATATCTCTCTCTCTCTCTCTCTCTCTCTCTCTCTCTCTCTCTCTCTCTGTATGTTGGTGTGTATGTGTTGTGAGTGCATATGTACTGATAATTATGTGTATGTGTCTATCTATGTGAATATGATTCTTGAATACATGACTTTGTCCCTAGTCGTGCTTCTACTTAGTTATATCTATATGGTTAGTCTAAGGTATGTGCATGTATCTACTTGTGTATGTGTCCGCCTGTCTTGAAGACCAAAGATAAATGTATGTATATACATGTGAGATATATGTGTGAACTACATGTTGATGTGTTGTGTGCTTATTTGATATTTGTATGGACTGTATATGTGATATGCATAGTTAAAGCGTATATTAGTATAGATGATCATAGCATGTGGTGTGGGCTGCCAGGTACTATCTTAGTACCGATGAATCGGTATGTATAAGTGTTATGGTTGTATGCCTAGTATATATAGGTTGGTGGATGCGGTTATAGCGCCATGAGTAGATATGCTAGGCTTTATGTGTATACATGTATTAGTTGCCCATAACTATGATTAGGATGTAACTATATCTGTCTGGTGATTGACTTGCATGATGTTAGTAGATTTGATTGTACCAGATAAAGTAATAAATAGTAGTGTGTATTTGTCTGTGTGTGTCCTCGTTTATGGATGTATACGGATACTAGATATGGATGGTGCACGCATCCAGTTTGCGCATATATCCTATGATAGTTGCATGTATGTATGTTATAGGGTGTGTGTATAGATAGATAGATTGCTATAATATGCATGTGTCCAAGGGTGTATATGACCATGTGGGTGCAACTATAGTAGTGCATATAATCCTCGTTCTATAGTGGTACCATTGGATAAGTTTATGGATATAGAGTGATATGTATGTACTTAGTGGAAAGTGATCAGTATGTCTATTGTTGTGTATATTTTGGTGAGTATGTGTCATTGTGTGGATGATTAGCCATAAGGTGGGTGTATGCCATATGTCTGTGTATGGATTCAGTATGACTATTTGCATTCCTATCTTGTGGTGCCTCTACTATGTGTGTAAAGTGTATGTATTAATATCTGTATATATGTACGTATGTCTGTGTATGGATTCTGTATGCCATATGTATTTATATCTATCTATATATCTATATGGGCATCAGTGGAGATACGCGTGATGTGTGTTGACATGTTTTGGTGTCTATATTATATGTGAGTGTAAGCGATAGGCTTGTATATATATATATATATATACATACATACATATATATCTATATATACATACATATATATATATATATATATATATATATATATATATATATATATATATATATATATGTATATATATATATATACATACATATACATATATAGAGTAATGCTATTATGAGATGGTGAGCTCAAATCCTTATCGTGAGCTAGCACAATCGGCAACACCAATTAACGATCGGCACCGTTCATCTTAAAGAGCATGTCGATAGATCTATACCCTAAAAAAATTAGAGATTATAAACCCCAAAATCATATGGATCAACCCGTTCCAATTTTGTTACATTTAAAGTCAGCTTGTAAACCGTTCATCTTGCAAACACTTGATGGATCTAATAGAAATGTCCAAATGACACAAAAAATTATACATAAAGATCACTTGATAGATAGAAGAAGATGGACGGTTCCGATTGATGATTTGGCAAATAGTTTTAGCTAGTTCGAGATATGAATATCTCATCTCACCATCTCACCATCTCATATTAGCATCTTTCTACATATATATATATATATATATATATATATATATATATATATATATACACACACACACATATATTTATTGTATAGCTCTTGCCCCTGATTTTGTATGGTAGTGCTCTTGTATTATGTATATGAATGATGTGGTGAGGAATATGATATTTTCTAGGCCGTATTGCTATTATGATGTGATGCATGTATTTACGTGTATGTAGTGTGTATGTAGTGTACAGACCACTGTATACCACTCATGTACAAGTGGGTCACATTTGGGCGCACGTGTAGTATGTGTAGAGGCATATGGCGTATATGCATGTAGATATATATCTGGATAAAAATGTCTATTAGGCTATTGTGGTAACTCCGATATGCGTGCATATGATATGTGCACATATTGGTATATCAGTGCATCTAGGTGTATAATAGTGTGCATATGTGACTAAGTGTGTATGAATAAACATGGAGTGTATATTACTATGTACGTGTTATGATGACTTGTCTGCATAGATCTTGGACAGGAATGTGTACTTTTATATATATAGTCTACGATGTATTGCGTGCGTCTATGGGCGTAGTACATATATAGCATTGTTATATTTTATGGGTAAGGTGATCCTTATATCTATCCAGCCCTTGGTTAGACCCTTAACCTAGAAAGTTCGAGGACGAACTTTATTTTTAAGGTGGGTAAGATGTAATGCCCTTAAGGGAGATATACGATGTAGTGTGCAAATGAATAGTGGTTAAGTGTAGAAAGGGATGAGGTCATTTGTGATTTACATTGGGATGGAATGAGATGTAATAAAGCCTCCAAGAGTAGGGGTAATTTCATTTCTATTTTACACTAGTGGCAACATTGTAATTATAGCACAAAGTTAGAGGGCTTTTCTTGAAAGCATGATACAATGGCATCCTTGTAATTAAGACGCCAAGTGAGAGGGCATTTAATAAGAGGTATGTTGCAATGGCAAGAGATGTAATTAACATCCAAAAATGAAGGGTTTTTATTTAATGAGTTTCTTGTAGGAAAGGTTTTAATTAATTAATAATAAATTAGAAGATATTTTCAAAAGGAAATGTTTCTAGATTCCTCCACATTTCTTTTTCTTCATCCATTCTCCTTTCCTTTTTCTTTCTTTCTTTCCTTTTCCTTTGTTTCGTTTTTGGCCGAAATTTCCCCAAATGAAAAAAAAATGAAAATTAAATTAAATTCATAAGGAATCAAAAAGAAAGAAGAAGAAGAGAAAGAAGAAGGAGAAAGTAGGGTATTCATTTACAACCCAACAAGGTAGGAATCTCATCTTAGTGCAAATATATTAATTTAAGGATGATTTGGTTAGCCCTTGATAAAGTTGTCATTTTTGTGGGAAATTTTAGTGTATTTGTGCTAAAGACCTCATTTTTGGGATGAATTATTATGTGGGTTTAATAAAGTTGGTATTTTTAAGATGAACCTTCATGTAACTTTATAAAGTTAGCATTTTTGTATAGATCTCCATGTATTAGCATTTTTTTGGGGTATACCTTGTGTAAACTTTGTAAAGGTTGCATCTTTATATTAGGTTTTTAAGAAAGCTCACATTTTTGTTAATAGATCCAGATTTTATTACTTAAAAAATTATATTTTTAAACTATGTTTTGAGAAATTTCATTAAAGCCATTCTTTTATGGATCTTTAAAATTCACACTAGAGTATCCATTTCTAATATAACTTCATGTTTAGCATGTAAGTAGAACCCTTACTTGTGCACTAAATATTAGTTAAGGGTTGTTGTTGAAATTGCTACACAAAATAGTTAGAAAGTTGACATTTTTAGTTGATATCAAAGTGAAAGCAAGCCATTTCCTTAAGTAATATGTTTCATTTCATAGCACTCTTAACTAAAGTTAGCATCTTGATATCTTGTTGCTATCTTTCCATGCATCCTTAGTTAAAGTGAGTTGTTGGAAGCAAATCTTTGTGTAATTTTATAAAGTTGCATTCTTAAGTTAAAGATTGGTTGATATATTGTGTAAATTTGGGTAAAGTTAGTAGCTTTTTAATATTAGCTTGTACCAAATGTTGCTTAAGCTTGCATTTAAATGTCGTAAGAAATCTCTAATGAGGTTATGTTTATATTTGGGGAATGGTAAATGTATTGGAGAATGGATGTTAATGGAAAATGGTGTGGGTTGCATGGAGAAGGTTTATGTTGTGTATGTTGCATGAAGAATGGTGTATGTTGCACAATGAAGGATTATGGAAAATGGTTCATGTTGCATGTAGATTGGGTTATGTTACATGCTAGCCCTTAATTCCACAATGATGCTTTAGGGGAATTGGATCATGTTACATGCTACTTTATTCCCATAATGATACATTATGTTGATTGCTAGTGATAAATGTTGCCTTATACCAACGTTCATGTTGCTTTGATCCCATAATGATACTCTATGAAAAATGGCCCATGTTGCTAGTCCCTAATTCCATAATGAAGTCTTATGTACAAGGGTCGATGTTGCTTTCTAGACTTTTTATTCCACAATGTACCATGTTGTGTGCTAGCCTTTATTTAAATGCATGCTAGCCCCTGAAATTCATATTCATGTTCTGTTATGGAAAATGGTTCATGTCCTTGTTAATCTAAATGCAACTCTAATATGCTAGCCTTGTTGTTTCCTTTATGTCACTTGTATGTTACCTTAGTGTAGTTTAAGTTTAAATACCATTCTCTAAATGTTGTACGCTAGCTCACTTGATTTAAATGCCAATGAAAAAAGGGGATGTCTCTGTCTGCCAGATGGCAGGTGAGCACCCTAGAAAAGGGGTTGGGGAAAAGCTGGGTACTAGTAGGGTATGAGAACTGGACTGTGTTATGATGTGGTGGTTACCTTGCTCAGTTTCGGGTACTTTATGGTGTTTGTCGTACCTTGCTCAGTTTCGGGTACGATGAGTTGTGATTGTGGAGTTTTCCTCACTCGCAGTCCGATGCAGGAGGGTATGGGTGGAGTGAGAGGCCCCGTTAAGGGAACAGTGCTCGTGTACCACTGTCGGGTTCTCCTTACCGCCCCACCTTGGGGTAGAGTCCAGTTCCTCGTATTCAACGACACACCCAGCTTTCCAAATAAAATGTAATTAAACACTTAATTACTGTAAATTCTCATACATGCAGTTGTTGTTTCCTTTTTCCTTGCCTGATAAGATTATATGTCTTTCCATACCATGTACTAGTTTGTGATTAAAAACAACATGCCTCAAATTAATATCTATTTTCTGCACGAGTTGGGTTTCCTACTGGGTCACGCTGTGACGTGTCCCATCTTGTGGCTTTCAGGTAGCTTGGGACAGGAGTTGGACTAGGAGGAGGAGACGGTGGTGGTGTGAGGGAGAGAGGGACTGTACTTAGGATATGAGATGAGAGGCGAGAGACCATGTACTTTTGGGTTTTATTTTGGGAGAGTTGTGGTGTTGTATAGATATTGGACATAGAGACGTGTATGGTTATGATTGTATCATAGAAGATAGTGCTCTTGGTTTGTCCCTTGTTTCCTCGGTGGTTGTTGGCTGGTTTCTGTGAATGTCACTGTGATGCTTTGTGTTCTGTGCTATGTATGTGGAAACATTACAGGTACTATCCTAGCAGTGTGCAGTGGCGAGTGGGGTTTTTTTTCCTTTTCTTCCTTCGTAACACTCGCTACTCTAGGAGAACCTGGGACGAATTCGTACTTTTCAGGTATCCTGGGGAGCAGAGCGTTACACATGCGGACCCGCTCGCGTCCTTACTCCCCAAGTATAATTGGAAGCGGGGTGTGACGGGTTTTTGTGATGGCCCATGCGGGTCTTACATTAAGCAAAACTTCAGGACAATAGAAATACTATCATTTGCAAAAAAATGTTAGATTTATCTCGTACACAAAATTTTAACCGAGTTTCTTGTCTCAGCATGGTCGGAGGACACAACACCAGGAATGGGAATGGGAATGGAACTGCAGCTAACGGAGGTGCCGACATGAATGAACTCCTCGGAGTCATGAGGGGGATGTTGGAGATCCTACAGTAGCTGATTCAGCAGGGACAGCAACCTTCTCAGATTGCACCACCACCCCCTCGAGCTTAACCAGGAGTTAGGTAGTTCCATGAGCTACAACCCAAGAACTTCTCTGGAAAAGAAGGACCTCTAGATGCTGAAAAAATGGGCCCAAGGGACCGAGGACAAACTGAATGCTGCTCGTATCCCTCAGGCTGGATGGGTCGATGTCGCGAAGCTCTAACTGGCTGACAATGCTAGGAGCTGGTGGCAACTGGAAGAAAGGCGTTTGGTCAGACCCATCTCTTGGGACATGTTTCAGGAGAGGTTCGATGCCAAGTATTTTTCCAAAACAGCCAAAAGAGAACTTCAGCAACGCTTCGCTAATCTGGTCCAAGGAGATGGGAGTGTTGACAAGTATGAGGCCGAGTTTGCAATATTGACAAGCTGCTTTGCACCCCATATGGTCGAGGACCCTGAAGATTGTGTATTTCAGTTTTGCTAAGGCTTGAATCCCAAAATTCAAGCCTCAATGACCTCGGTGAAACTAACGATCCTCCAGGATGTTTTGGATGCTGCACAGAGCCATGAAGTTGTGGTAAGACTCCCAGTGGGATTTCAAGCTGGAGTAAGCAAGCGTCCCATAGAGCCACCTAGGATTGTGCCAAGAGGAAATTTCTGGCCTCCCCAGACCACACAGTTCAAGAGGCCAGCTGCTCATATCGACCGAGCTCAGCTGACCTGTTTCTTTTGTGGCAAGACCACCCCCTCGAGCTGTAAGTCGAAGGTTCCATGCCCCTCGCAACCGAACGACATCTATCGTCGACCGTAAGTCGAAGAGGCCACCCCCTCGCTACTCGAAGAATGACTGTACAAATGCAGTATTATCCCTCGTAAGACAAGCAAGCTAAGTGATTGGGGCCAACCCTTCATCACTAAATGACCTTCGTCATCAGCTGTAATCCGAGGGGCCAACCCTCGCCATAGTCCATCCTTGTCATCGGTCGTAAATCGAAGGGAGCCACCCCTTTGCTACCGAACGACCATCCTTGTCATTGGTTGTAAGTCGAAGGGGGCTACCCCCTCATTACCGAATGACCCTTGCCCGTCGACCGATAAGACGAGATGTTACTTTCCTTACATCCAATCTGGGCTTCTTCTTCTTAGTGTTTACCACATCGCCCAACCTCAACCATTGCAGCTGTTGAGCCCGAACGATGAGGGACATGTTAACGAATATTGCCTGACCTGTTCCACGGCCCACGGCCCATTACTATTGGGTTGAATGTGTCAAACCTCCACTTTCCACTTTATGAGCATAAATGGAGGGCGGTTACAACCTTATCGGAGCCCACTTAAATAGCCTTGAATAAGGAAATTAGTGGGGGGAGGAATGGTGACAATTACGCTTCATGATGACCATTTCAATGGCCACTAATGGAGCAATTATGGGGCAACAATTATGGAGGAAGTTACAAGCCATTGGATGATGGGATAAATACTGTAGAGACCAATGGAGAAGGAGAGGTCAAATCTCCAACAAAGGCTAAGTATTAAACCATAGTATAGAAAATTCTATATAATTTTCCTCATTCATTCGGCTCTTGAGTTTTGTCTCCACGAGGAACTAACTTGAGCGTCGAAGGGAGATCAGTTGGGCCCCAGCCCCGACCCCCTAACGATCTCCTTGTGATGTAGTGTAATGAAGATACCGCGAAGCTATGCCAACATCCATCAGTCGAGTCCAATCCTAGCTCACCCTGACCCGAAAACTCTCGTTCACGGGTCCCACTTTAACCGCTGATGAGGCTCCATCCCGACGAAGGAGCCATCTTTAGCCCAAATTACCGTTGAGCCAAAAATGGATTTAACATTTATGTTGTTACAATTTTTAGTAGAAGGCACTTCAATAACATTGTGTTAGTTCTACACTACTAGGCTTGTGCTGATCAGTGAACTTTAATAGATATAATAGTGCACATGTCTTCTTCAATTTTAAGTTTCTGTAACATAAATTCATCTTTTTAGTTCTTGAAGATACCACTGCATTTAAAAAATCATTTTTTTATATAACTGTCATGATATTTTTTTATAAATGTCAAAAAAATCAAGTTTTTATTGGGTACCCCGAACCTACTTGGAACAACATGGTCTGGTTTGGTTCCAGCTACAGTGTCCAACATGGTGTGTTTTGGTAACTGGAACATATAGGCAAAGGCGTGAGAGGACCGGTGTGCGAACCCCCAGGGACAGGGGGTGGACCCCTGAACCACCTTCTGATGCCTAAGTCAGGCGATGATTGTAACGGCATGTTTTCATAGCGCACGTTTTTCCGTAACAAAGACAATTTCAAACGATTTCAAAAATGAGTAAATGATTTTTTTTCAATTTTTTCTTCAATTATTTCGTGGCTCAAATCTAAAATTGGACTTCATATTCATGATACATGCGATGATACGAACCCGTGACTATATTTTCGTCATTTTTCGGAGTCATTTGTGAACATTATAATTTTAATTTTAAAATAATAATATTTTATTATTTTTAATATCCTTAATAACTTCTTACAGTAACTAATTACCTTTTAAAACTTTACTAATCACATTTTTAGCATTGCATGAGGAAAAACGTTTTCCTCTCCCTCTTCTGGTTCATCCCCGTATAGACACACACCTAACACTTAATTACACTCATTAATGACACGCTTATTTTATATTAATAATTTTCTATTATAAAACCCCCCGTTAATCTCTTCTCCCTCACAAAACCCATGCACACAACTCTTCTCCCCCCCCACATGTACCTCTCCCGTTCGACCCAACATCACCGAGCTCGCCACCATGGAGCCACCGCTCTGCCCTCCTCCATCCAACCCCCATGATGCCGCCCTCCACCGTAGGCTCCTCTCTCCTCCCTCAACCTTCCACGTCGATGACCACCTCCACGGCCAATGCTCCAATCCTCTCACCGCTCCCGGTGACAACCCACAGCCCCACCAAGCAACTCCCCCTCTGCCCCGCCTCTCCAGTCACCATTGCCGCCAACGGTTTACCCCGTCGACAGGCGCTGCCCTTCTCCCCTCCCGACGCCACGATCGACAGCCATGCCCTTACCATCGTCGACTATCTTTGCTACATGCTCCACAACACCATCGAGAACCCCCTCCAGTGCCCATTAGCTCGCTGCAGAGCTCCTCATCGAGCCCTACGGTCGCTGCCTCGCCACTGCCGTCGTCGTCGGAGCCCGCCACCTCCAGCACCACGTCGACAATCCAAGCAGCCACCGAAGCCCCCTCAAGCTTGAGCAGCATCCCCATGCCGCCGTGGGCTACCGTTCATCGTCACATGTTCCGCAAGGCCTACGCCTCCTCTCTGCCACCCTTGCCGGACCCCGCCACCGTACGCCGTCATCACCAAGTACCCGCGAGCCCCCCTCCGATCTGCCCCAGTTTCCCACCGCTGCATCCCGCCGTAGAACACCGTCATCATCGTCCTCCACCTTGCCATTGTGGCAGCGCCAGTGCACTGCACCACTGGCGCTGCTCCCCAGCGCCGCATCTCTGCCCGTCGTTGCTCCGTCAGCTGTGCATGCATCTCATGTCAGAAGAGAAAACGATGAAGAGAGGGAGAGTATAAGACACGTATTTGGTATAATATACGTATATACATCCGTATATACAAGTATATTATATATTATTATATGATATAATTAGATTTAATTCATAATAAATAATATATGTATCAGAAAAATACACAGTAAGCGCCAGAAAATCCAGCACGTCATATAGAATAGGTTGACGCTGGAATTATCCCATTCAGAGATTTAATTTGTTAAATATGATTTTTCAAAGATATACGTAATTAACTATAATTTGCTTTTAAAATTCGTATCTTCTAATACTGCACGTATTTTCGAAATACAAAAATACATATGCATTCTACTAGTCAAGAGAAACGTTTTGACATATCAGATGAAAGCTTTTGACGCGTATATTGTTCTAAATAAATCTTCGAACATTTCTTATAGCTAAATTTTAATTTAGAAAATTAGTTTTTAATTGATTTTAAGCTTTTAAGAATTCTAAAAGATACATATAAGCTTCAGAAAAATATTTTCTTTCTAGACAAAATTATTTTACTCACCTCTAGCCAATCTAAAATTTATCGATACGTATTTTGACCTGTTTTAAGCGATAATAAAAATACGAACACGTTAAGATAAATAGATATAAATTAGCGTAACTTTCAACCAATAATTTCTTGTAATTGCAGGTACCGATTCTCGTGTACCAGTACCCTTGGAAGCTTTAGCTCCAGCCACAGCCTACTACGACGACCTCGAAACCTGTAAGTCACTCTAATTCTAGTTTTAGAAGCTATGCAAGTGTACTAGTATGAACTTAGGACATCACATATAGCCTCAGAACGGCTATTGTCTTGAACAAACTACTAGAAACCTAATTAAATAGGAAACTGAACTTATAGTCTCAGAACGACTATTAATTTGTGCATATGACATTGCCAACTTTGAAATTAGATAGTTGCAGCACACAACCATCTACTTGATAACTTGGGTAAACTGTGTACTAATGGAAATATCACATACTCGAAGCATGAGATCAACATCATAGTTGTTGGACTTGTCTTTATCCTCAAATTTCTTAGCATTCGCTTTGCTTTGCCTTTTGGTTTTAAATAAGAAAGTCAATCAGTGGTCCTAGTTTAACTATCATAGTGGTGTAGATCTAAATAGGGAACTACTCTACTGCTCGTTAATATAATCAATGGAGCAGATGTGATATTTGGCATTATTAATATTGATACCACCTGGTGTCTAGGATCGTTTGCGCCAAAGTTTAGATCATCCTGCTTGCGGAGATAGTGACTTATTTGGCCAAACTTCACTGGCAGTGTATGCATGGATCAATGTCAGAATTCCAATTATCATCAGTTTGCAACCATTGATTATAAATACCTTCAAATGAGTTTCTTCAACCTTTCATCGCATGTAAACTCATATTCACCATGATAATTCTTGTTCACTCTTGTCCACCATGTTCTGATGCTTTTCACTTAAAAACTATGCAGGGACTTTGGATACACGTGATGCACAATTGCTCATGTTTAAATAGTCACATCACCTGCTGCATGCCACATATGAATCGGTAAATGCTAATGAATTATCGTATGAAATATCATGTGTGGAATATCCTGTGGAATATCTTGTCGTACATTCTGTGGAATATCTTGTGGAACATCCCGTAAGAATCATATACATAGAACACTTAACACTTCACTGGGTTTGGGGTAACTCATAGTTTGAGAGAGTGTGAGAGTGACTGGAGTTCATCTGCATGCTGCATGCATCGGCAAACATAGATGCCTGCGTCGGCAAACATAGATGCCTATGTCGGTAAAACCTTACATGCTACCTGTGTCGGCAAAACCTTACATGCTGCCTGCGTCGGCAAACACCTACCGCTAACTGTGTCAGTCCCGTCTGGGTAAAGTAGGCAAGAGATGAACCCAATGGTTGCATATCATATCCAACTTGAGTCACATATTTTAGTTACTACTTGCACAACTACATTGTTGCATGTTTGTCTTATTGTTGTTACTCCACATGCCTACTTATCTTACTATTGTTGCTACTTTACATACTTTGTTACCATGTCATATATGACATGTCTTAGTTGTTGCTCTCATACGTTACTTATTGCACTTCCATGTATGATTGTTGTTCCTTTACTTGTCGCATTTGCATGAGTGCATGTAGTTAGTTTCCATAGCCTGTTCATTCACACGCTTGTACACTGCTTTTAATTCTAATTTTAGAATTGTTGTGACATACCTACAGTTTTGTTACGACCTAAAGATCGTGGGAGTCCGGCTCCCGCCTAGAACCACGAATATACCTCACTGACTCGTCCCTTTGCCAATTAACTGCCGGTCCGGGGGTCCGGGGCTACATGGGAATGGGCGCACCTCGCTGCCCCCTCTCCCTGCCGAGGCGTATAACCTCTCTCGCTCGGCCCGCCCGGGGCAATGCGCTCGAATGCTGACAGAGACACGTGCATACCCCTCCCAGCCAGCGGTCCGGGGTCCGCACCCGAAAAGGTGCGTGGCCAGGCCGAACAGCCCACGAACGGGTCGACCCGGAGGTCCCATGCAAACCCCGCCACGGGAGATAGCACCGCCGGACCCTTGATTCATCATGCACGACAAACAACTTAGTATAAGGACACGACTGACACTAGCGCCGCCCGACCATCTGACAAAGCACCCCCGGGCCGCTGCGCCCCCTGACGTTTAATGCTTTCGGCCCTGACACCATGACACCCTGAAAAAAGCGACCCTGGCCGTTGCGCCATCTGACAAAAGCGAGGCTGACACTCCCGTTCTTGACATCCTCACCCGAAGCTTCCGCTGACAGCCGGGCCAACTCAGCACGTCGAGTCAGCATGCCAGGTCAGCCCCACCTAATCGTCTCCCGTCAGGTATAAATACCCCTACACTTCTTACGGTGGAGGGGTTGGCAAATTCACTCTGAATCCCATTATTCACACACGAGAGCAAAGGTCGTCCAAATCTTTGTTCTCCCACTCATAGCTCGTCACGTACGGTCGACACACTCTCTGTCCGACCTGCGTGCCCAGCCCCCGCTTTAAGTCCAGCTACTGACTTAGGCATCGGAGAGGCTAAGGGTTGAAGCCCAACCCGGCCTTTCTGACGAGTTGCTCGTTGTGCAGGGTAGCTCACCCCTTGATCGAGATTCACCTTTGGCTCCCGTCATCCGATCCTCCTCCACCGCATCCGGAGGGATTCGACTCCGTGGCCTGCTCCGGTGGCAAGTTTAGCCTCTTCACCTCACTAATCACTTGTCAAAAAGCCTACCCAAATCCTCTTGTCAATATAACCACCGTGCCCTTGGTTCCCCCTAATACAAATTTATTGCACGCGAGTTATACCCCGCAACAATTGGCGCCGTCTGTGGGAACGAAGGGTCACACCCATGTTAGACCCCATGTTGATCGCTCGGAACCCTGACCACGGCAAGGATCCCATGGGTCAGGAGCCACTCTCTCTACCAATCACTCCGGCGACTGACCCCCCTCCGGGGATAGAGGCCGAGACAGTCCAGGCCTCGGCCCGCGCGATCCAGAAGAGCTTCGAGGCCTTTACTCAGGCGATGGGAGGCTGCGCAGCGACAGGAACGGAGGCACCGGCCGGCCCCTCGGAGCCCCCAAATGTGAAACGGAATCTTCACCCTCAGTTCGAGGAGGAGGGGGAGACCAGGGGCTCGACAAGGAGATTGCGGCCCAGCGGAAGCTCTTGGAGGAGGAAATGGAGGTCGCGACCAGCTCCGCTTCATCATCACGGAACACGAAAGGCTCCGGAGGGAGAACGAAGACAACCGGGAAAACCCGAAGGTGTCGACGATGGGTCGGCGGCCCTGGGGCGGGCAAGGCCCGCCGTAGGCCAAATCCCCACCGGGAGAGGGGAGTCCGCCTCGTCAGCACCACTCCCCCGATCGTCTGAACGAGGAAGCCGTTTGTCGACAACTACGCTTCCTCACCGCCGAGCACGAAAGGCTCCTGAGGGAGAATCATGAGCGGATGGAGATCCGGGAGGAGACGGCCGGAGGGCGATGGTACTGGGAGGACCATAGCCTGCAACCCGTTGAATCCTCAACCCGTGGAAGGAGTCCCCCCAGGCGACCGCTACGCTATTACCCGGGGCGGGAAGACCGTCGGCAGCCAAGGCGCGACCGGAGCCAGACCCCCGAATGGCGAAGGGGGCACGCGCCCGAGCGCCCTACCTACCCGGAGGAGGCCACGCCGCTGGCACGATGGATCACGTCCGCCCCGAGGCCCGTAAGGTTCAAACCCCCCCCCCCCCCACCTGGCCACATACAATGGAAGAGGCGACCCTCTCACGCACGTGCAACAATACCGGGGGCAATGGAGGCGCAGGACGTGGATGAGGAGTTCCTGTGCCGGCATTTCTCGCAAAGTCTGAGGGACACCGTGCTGGATTGGTACTTCGGCCTACCCGCGAGATCCATTGGGAGATTTGGCGAACTGTCCCACAAGTTCTGCCAAGAGTTCCGGGCCGGGCGGAAAAAGAAGAAGCCCTTGGACTATCTCAGCACGATAGTCCAAGGGGAAGAGGAGACGACAGGGAGATACCTGTGCCGCTTTCAGGATGAGAGACGGGCGGTGGTGACCTGCGGTGATGAGGTGCTCATGCTGGCCTTCAAGACGGGATTACGAACTCGAAGCCTCCACAAATCCCTGCTCCGAGATCCGCCGGCCGACTATGAGGCGCTGGTCACTATGGCAGAGAGGCTTGCGTTGGCCGAAGAGACTCTCAGCATGAAGGCCCTATTTCCCCCGGCGAAGCCGCTCCAAGGCGAGCCTAGATCACACCCTCGACCAAGGCAAGAAGAGGGGCATCAGGGGCACGACCAACTGGCCCAACCGAGGCGCGACCCGACGGGGCACCACCCACAAGATCGCCCTGGCCCGGCCCGAGAGCTTGACCCGGCCCAAGGGCCCATCCGAGCCATCCCAAGACAGGAAGGCCCCCTACGGGCGCACTACACGCAGCTCAATGCCCCCTGATAGAGGTGATGGCTGCGACAACGAGAGCTGGACTGCTGCCAGAGCCACCCAGGGAAATGAAATCGGACCCGGCTCGGAGAGATTTCCAAAAATATTGCCGATACCACTGGACCACGGCCATGACACCGACGACTGCTTCACCCTCAAAAGGGAAATCGAGCGGCTGGTCCAAGTGTGTCACCTCGGGGGCTTCGTCGGGGGAAGGAGACCAGACCGAGAAGAGGGGAACCACCGAAGGGCACGGAGAGCCGACCCCCCGACGCATGGTGAGCGGGAAGAACCCCTCCCCCCGAAACCGATCATGCGCATAAACACGATATGTGGCGGGCCATCCTCCGGGGAGCGTCATCATCAAGCAAGAAGGCGTACGCGCGGTAAGTGATGACGGCGGGTTTCGTAGGGGATCCGAGGGCTAGAAGGCTAGCCTACTGATCGCGCCCCGGATACACACCCGAGGCGACGGTTGTAGTTTTACCGCAAGCGCACGGTGTAGCGGCGAGCGGGATATCGAACACAGGGAGGACGAATGACCGTGCTTGCTCCAAATCAACCTGGCTACTTAAGAGAGAAATTTTCCTTTGGCGATCCTGTCACAATCGTCAGACAAAACGTGCAGAAATATCAAATCGAATAAAGAACGTCTAGGGAATGGGGAATCCCCGCTACTCACCGTATTTCATAAATGTAGTTCGTTGGTATCAAAATTGCTTGAATAAGAATTTGGATGAACTAGTTGCAACTGAATGTAGAACCAAGCTCACGCTCTCGCGCTGTTGCCGGTCTATAGCTATCCTAGGTTTGGATCCAATCTCTTGCAAACCCTAACCTAGGGAAGCTAGCATTAGGATCAACATCATCGTCCAATCGCGCACCGAGTCCAATCTCTTGCAAACTCGGTCCACGATCTAGATTGTGATAGTTCCTACCCGTCCAATCTCTTGCAAATGAGTATCGGCATGGAATTGCAACCGGAAATCCTAGTATCGGTCCAATCTCTTGCAAACCGATACTTCGAAAATCCGATTCCAACCCAATTCGGATTTCTAGGGCTTCCTATCAAATTGGGATCCAATCTCTTGCAAATCCCAATCGATATGAATACCTAGCCATCCGTAGTAAATTGATCACAATCTAATCTCTAATTATTGATTCTAGCACAATTTCTACCAATTCACCACAAATACGAAATTGGGCTTGTAGGGTTCATCCCCACGCCCCAAGACGTGGAGACTACTCACAATTCATAGCAAGTTCACAAAAATAATCAACGAAATAAGCAATAGAATTCATCACAATATTGATATAAGCAATAAAAATAGAATCTTTAAGGAAAAGAGATGCAAACCAATGGAGTTCTTCAATTGCTCTAACAAAAATCACAAACTTGTCTCTTCTCCAATCACAAGAATAAAGCTAAAAACTAATCTAAAAAGCTGCAAAAAATCTAAGAGAGAGGCTCTCTCAACTAGGGTAAAAACAGGGCTTAAATAGCCCTCAAAATCGTCCAAAAATCGTGACCAAAATACCCCTGCACGGCCTGTTTTCCGCAATTTTCGCTACAGGCAGCGCATCGCACTCGGCCGAGTGACAAAATTCGCTCGGCCGAGTGACAAAAGTCGCTCGGCCGAGTGAAAACCCTGTCATTTTCCAGTAAGTCGGGGGCTTCAGAGGTCTTCAGTTCGGGGGCGGCTCGGCCGAGTGAGTTGTAGTCACTCGGCCGACGGCTTCAAGGCACTCGGGCGGACGTAATAATCCACTCGGCCGAGTGGGTCTTCTGAAGCTCAGGCAGCCGAAAAACAGTAACTTCGATGTTTTGGAAGGGCCTCGTCTGGGCGCCACTCGGGCGGACGCGATATCGTCACTCGGCCGATGTGGTCTTCGGTGCTCGGCCGAGTGCACATAGGAATCGTATCTGTTCAGGTCGGCCGAGCAGTGTCTCGCTGGTCGGCCGAGTAGCTCCTCCACTCGGCCGAGTGGGACACAAAAAATGCCCATTCTGCTCGTTTTGGCCTCCTCTTCGCTCCTGTGACGTCCATTCTTCTTCCGCTCCTCTCCAACAGCAAAATACCCCTCGGGGAGGTCGTCGGTGACCGTCTAAAGTGAGCGTATCTCAAGATCACTCCAAATCGCGCCAAATCACCTGAAATGCGACAAAAACAACAAATCGTGAAAAGCATCGCAATATCGTCGATATATCGTGAAAAACATGATTTGGGCGATCTAAATGGCATGCAAACATGCGGAAAAAAGGTGTAAAATAAGGAGTGATCAAAATCCCCCAAGCTTGCCTCTTACTCGTCCTCGAGGAAGATAAGTAAAAGGCGAAACCGGTGGATTCGGAAAACGGCGAAAAGAAACGAAAAATGAAAAACGAAGAAGAATGAAAACGAAATGGGATGAAGTAAGAAAGAAAGAAGCGAAGAGGTAGGATGCTAGATTGTTTCCTCAGGACGTGGGTTTCACTTACTCATATAGCATGCTCTGAATGAAAAATACATGTCAAAGAATTTTATTTTGATATCATAGTATAATAGTGCAATTAGAAATAGAAAACCCACGAACAACGATATAATCATGAAAAACGGAATAATTTTAGAATTAGCATCGTCTGAAACATTTAAAGCGGTATACGAATCACAGATCACACACTTTTCAATTGAACGCTTTCTATCAGGAGTATAAGAGTATCACACTATAGAATAGAGAGAATAGAAAAGTATGGATTTCATGAGATGAATGCTAGGCTTAGATGCCTGGATTTCGTAAAGCTAAAAACAATCTCATTGAGTATAGAATATTACTTAGCCTAGGTCGTCGTGCAATGTCGAGTAGTCGCTCTCTCACACATCAATGAATCCCCTCCCCCAAGCTTATCTATAAGCGTGGTGGCATAAAAAATATTTACATCCCCATTTTTATAAACATATAGCTCCAAAAGTGATAGAAAGAAAGAAAGAAGAAAGAAGGTGAGATGGGATCTCATATTGAGGATTTTTCCTCTCTTTTTTTTTCTTTTTTTGATATAGCATATATACAATGATCCCAACTCAAAGAGAGATAATGATATACAAGAATGTTCTTCTCTCTTATATTTTTTTTATAGAATAAGAGACTTGGAGCTAGGAATTAATAGCGGGGGAAATGCCATAAAATAGAATCACTAAGGGGAGATTCACCAATGATTTTAAAAGTAGAGAAATGATGTTCAAGATTTGTGGAGAAAGAAATAAATGTAACTCTCGGTTCACTCTATAAGACACGCACGACAACTTCAGCAGGGTAATCTAATCTACTCAGTTTCGATCACAAAAAAGGTAACTAATCCAGATTTATCATAGCTAACATCATCCAATCATCCTGAAGTGAAGTGTATAATTCATGCATATAGAAGTGATATAGGAAGAGAAATCAGTACTCCAGATATAGGCATTCAATGCGTGAATCTTGGTGTGTTTTCTGTGATAGCATACATATGAACATTCAGACTCGGCTAATAGTAAAATTTCATCCATTTTCATGCGGAAAAAGGTGTGGGTTACTATTCTAAATGCAAAGCAAGTCATAGCGTCTGATATCTGAAATAAAGCCTAAGACATGACAAATATAGCATGCATATAGAATAAGCTAAATCCAACGTCATCATCATCACAGAAAAGTCATCTCTAGCATGAGATGAAAAAGAAATAAAGATAAAGGGAAAAATAGAACTATTTACAATGCGGCACACAGAAAAATAAGAAAAACGTGATGCATGGTAAAATAAAAGAAAAATAAGGAAAGATGAGTGCAAAAGTGAAAAACGGTGTGAAAACTGAAAATAAAGGTGGTAAATCAAAAAGAAAGTGAGAACTCACTCCCCCAAGCTAAATCGCACAGTGTCCTCAATGTGCAAAGTGTGGCACACCGAGAGATGAGAAATGTGAGGGGAAAGTGAGGATGCATGCATGGAAAAGAAAATGAAAATAAAAAGAAAAAATAAAGAAATGAAAACATGATGCGGACATGATGCATGCACAGGTAGGAGTGATACAGATATAGAAGTGGCACCAAAAACTCTCCCTCTCTCCCAAAAAAGATATATATAGATATGATCAAAAATGAGAGTCCCAAAGAGATATGATATGATATGCACAAATAGATATGATCAAAAATATAATCCCAAAATAAGTGAGGGGAGGGGGGGTGGACAAAAGTGCAACAGGACCCAGCAGAAACGGGCAGCACAACGGCAGGAATGGATCAAGGCATCAAGAGTGCCTAAGAAGGCGGTGTTGCGCCGTCTCCGTCCTGAGGCGGAGGTCGTGAGGGTGGTGCTGGCTGGACAGGCTGCTGAGCGGGGGTGGGTGAGGGTGTGGCAGCAGGCTGAGTGGGTGTGGAAGTGTGGGCGGGAACCTACTGGGTGGGTGGGGGCACGCGCGGGAGACGCTCCAAGACCTGGGTGAGACAGTAGTGGATATGTGGTAGCAGGTCGAAGCGGCCAGCCATCGCAGAGACGGTGGAGGACAGGGTCCGAAGGTCGCCTCTGAGGCCACTCACCGCCCCCTCTAGAGCACGAATGCTCTGAAGTACTGCGTCAGGGGGAGGTGGTGCAGAGGGACGCACCTGGTGAGGCTGGGCAGGTCTGGGCTGGCGTACGCGAGTGGAGTATGTAACGGGCTCAGCAGGGAAGGGTACAAAAGGTGCCGCGCCTGGAAATGTGGGCCGGGCCTCAGTGTGAGGTCGGGGCGGGCAGTGAGAAGTGGAAGCAGCGGCAGTGAAAGAAGAGTACAAAAGTGGCTGCGAGGCGGCTAGAGAGGTCAGTGGCACAGAAGTGTGGACAGACGCCACGACGCTATCAGAAGATACGGCAGGGGTGGAGACAGAGGTAACTACCGCTGGGGTGGAAGTGTGCGGACCAAAAGGCACAACCCCAGCGGAGATCATGCTAGCCATGGTCTCCATGACCGTGGCGAACGAGGGCTCTCCACTCTCAACAAAGGTCTGCGGGCGCTCGGGGAGAGCGGAGCAAAGAGGCTCCACGGACAGAGGGCCGGTGGTGGGAGTGGTAGTGGTGGTGACAGCCTCGGAAGTGGTGGCGGTGGGCTCAGCTAAGGTGCTCCCGACACCGACAGAGGTGTCAGGAGCGACGGAAACGTCAGGTATGGGCTGAGGGGCCACAGGGTCAACGGGCTCGGCAGCAGGCTCGGCAGGGTGTGCAACAAGGTCTACAGGGGCAGCGGGGGCCTGCTCGGCCTCCTCGGCCTCGAGCACGTATGCAGCGGGGATGAGGACATCCATCGCTGGGAGCCAGTCAACGTGGGCCGGTGCAATCTGGGTCCGAGCTGGGCTCGGGAGAATCATGTAGTCGGCACCGAAAGGGCCGTGCAACCAGACCCAGTGACGCTCACCATGCGGACGCAGCATCTTCATCCGGGCAATAACATCTATTGACAAGGAAGTGGGGCCCGGTACGCGTCGCAAGTCGTCAGGTAAGTCCTCGCCGGTCATCATGGTAAGCAGGGTGATCAGACCGCCGCAGCAGATCGGTGAGCGAGCGCCCACCGATACGATGATGCGGTCTAAAAACCAGGCCGCAATGTTGATCACGACGGCGGGGACAAGCTCGTCTCCATCCCTAGATAGAGCTCTGGGACGTGTCATCGCATAGAGCATGTAGAGCTCTGGCGTAGACATCGTGCCCGGCTCATATCTCGCCAAAAATGTCGTCGCCATAAGGCGCTGAGCAATGCGAAGGCAGGGATGTACGATGGCCGAGGCCTTGGCCCTACTAGGGTCAAAGGCGGCGTGGAGACCCGTGATACGTGCCCAGAAGGCACCGACGTCGAAAGAGGGTGGGGGGATATGTGTGGGGCCGTAGCCGCGATCAGCTCCGGGGACAGCGGGCCACGAGAAAAACGCTCTCATCATATCGAGAGTGACCTGGCACTCTCGATCCATGAACCGGAATGAGCATTCCTCATCGGTCCGGGCGATCGAACTCAAAACCTCAAGTGTCGGGCGGGTAAAAGTATCCGCCGACACCTGGAAAAAATCTCGCCAGCCCACGTTGTCGTACAACGTGAGCATCCCCTCAAGTACCCCCAGGCGTCCTAGGTCAGCGAGGTGTGCAAACCTGGAGGGTACGATCGAGCGCTGGGAGATACGCTCGAAGACGGCGCGGTGTGCGTCGTCTCGGAACGTAATGCCGAGCGGCCCGACCAGTGGAGCCGGTGGTGGTGGCTGTGCAGCGGCGGGGAGAGGCTGTGCGGGCTGTGGGTGCACTGCAGGCTGTGCGGGACCTGCAGGCTGTGCTGAGTGGACGGCGTGTGTGGGGGAAGGAGGAGGAGACTCGTCCACCTCATGGTCGGGGCCGGCATCATCCGACCTCTTCCGCTTAGCGGAAGGTCTCCTCGTCCGCGGCCGTGTCCGGGGCGGCATATCGGCCCCGAGCGCGTGCCGAAAAACGTGAAAAGTGCGGCGTGTGCAAAAAGAATGGAAAGAGTATACCCAAACACGCTGCGAGTGCTAAGCAGTGGAAGCGTGCTAAGTCCGCGCCCCCACGAAGTCCAAAACAGCCCGTAGAAGCTCCCCTAAGCTCCCCTAAGCTCCAAAAAGCAATCTGCGCAAGAAAAGACGATATCAGCGAGTAATATTCAAAATGCATGGAGTATTAGGGGTATAACAGATAGATATAGGAATTGATTCGGGTTAGGGGTTCGATTAATACACGGATCCTCGAAAAATACGCAAAAAGAGGAGAAAACGGGCAAAACAAGCTATACCGGAGGTGAACGGAGACAAGGCCGCCGGCGGCGACTCGGGCGGGGTGCGGCGATGGTCGGCCGGCGGTGGCTGGCCGAGTGGCGGCGCGCGCGGGCTTGGTCGGGCGAGTGAGGGCGAGAGCGAGGGGGTTCGGGCGAGGCAGCTGAAGGGGCGCTGGGGATTTGGGGCTTTTTTTTTGCGTTTCGAAATCCGCGCCCGCCCCCTCGCCCTTATATAATAAAGGTTACGACTCGGCCGAGTGACGTGGTCACTCGGCCGAGCGAGGCCAATGAAAATTTCCTCCCCGCTATCGCTTCGGCCGAGTGGCTTTGCCAGCCTCGGCCGAGTGGAGTAAGTCCATTCGGCCGAGTGACTCAAGCTACTCGGCATGACTCGCCCTAGGAGGGTATCCGTTTTACTCGGCCGAGTGAACAAAAGTACTCGGCCGAGTAGCAGTTATATCGAAATCAAGAAAATAAACAGAGAGTTGTGTTCAGCAGACTTCCTTCGTTCGTGAGCGGCTCGGCCGGACGAACTTGTATGCTCGGCCGAGTGACTAGTATACTCGGCCGAGTGAGCCTTGTGTTCTGCTGTTTGTCTTCGTTTTATGCTCCAAACTCCGTCTTTCTTCCTCCAGTCGATTCCATCTTCCTCCTAAGCGTCGAGCGCCTTCTTGGGGCGCTCCTCGTCGACTTGTTCATCCTCCTCATGATGGATCTACCTATCTCCTCTCCTGTCAAGAAAGAATAGGACCCGTTATCACGAAATTTTGGTCGAATGACTCAAAACACTAAAAATTTCTAAAACGAAAAAAAAAGTAAAGATAAAGCAAAAACCGTCGGGTTGCCTCCCGACAAGCGCTCGTTTAAGGTCGTGAGCTCGACCCCCTATAATTTTCAATCAATGCAGGATGTTTGGTGCATATGAGATGCACCCGTCAAACTTTCCGGGGAGCGCGCTTGGATTTGGGTGTGGCGGCGGCGCGTTCTCCCTCAGTGGTCTCTCGTCTCGAATAGTGTTGGGGGGAGGCTCCCCCAAGCTAGCATTTGCTCCGGTCAACGGCTTTACCGGTGACGCCGGTTTCCGTGCCGGCGGAGCTTTCTTTGGAGACTTCAATTTCGAGAGCTTGCAGAGCTCTCGAATCTTTGCGACATCAGCGTCGCCTTCATCTTCTTCAGTGGAGAGGTCGGGGGAATCATCTTTATTCTCTTCATGGCCTAAATCCGGGCCTTCTTCGAAGTCTTCATCAAAAAGAGCGCCAATTGAGTGAGGAATCGCCTCCTCTATCACCTCGTCAAGGAGGTCCATGTAATCAAGCTCCTCGTGGTAAGGCATGTGCTTCATAGCCTTAGGAATGTGGAGCTCCACCTCGATGTTGTCGACGTTCAAAGTAAGTGTACCTTCGCGCACGTCGACGATGACTCCGGCGGGTGGCGAGGAATGGGCGTCCAAGTATCAATGAGGTGTCTCCCTCCTCCTTAACGTCCATGATCACAAAGTCACATGGCAAGCATATTCCATCCGGGACTTGGAGCGGTATGTCTTCGGCGATCCCTACCGGCCTAGTTATTCGCCCATCGGCCAATTGAATGCGCATGTCGGTAGGTTTCAACTTTGTCCCGGTGTTTAGCCTTAAAAACATGGAGAGGGGCATGAGGCTCACACTAGCCCCAAGATCAACCAATGCTTTTTGAAGAGGAACGCCGCCCAAGGTGCAAGGAATCCGAAAACTCCCCGGATCTTTAAATTTTGCCGGCTCCTTCTCTCTCTTGGTGAACCAAGGGCCCTCCTCGGCTAGCATGATCTTCTCCTTCCTTTTCCTCCCCGAAATCAAGTCCTTCAAAAATTTAGCATACGTGGGGATCTCGACGATGGCGTTGAGGAAGGGAATATTGAGGCTAACTCCTCTTAGATACTCGAGAAATTTCGCTAGCCTTTTCTCCATTTTCACTTTCGCTAGTCTTTGGGGGAATGGGACCGGTGGCATGAAGCGCCTTTCCTTGATCAATTGTTCCGCTCTAGATTTCTCCTTGTCTTGTGGCTCCTTCTCCTTATCAACCTCAACTACCGGCTAACCGGCTCCAAGCTTTCCTCCACGGCCTCCTCGGTAGGAATCATAGCGGGGGTGGTGTCCTTCCCGCCTCTAGTGGTGACGGCAACTACGGCGTTGATGTGGCCGGTGTTGCCCCGTGGGTTTTGCTCCGGTTGCGCCGTTAATCGTTGAGTGTTCCGATTGAGCAACGCTAATTGCTCCGATATTTGAGCCACTACGGTGTTAAGAGAGTCTTGCCCCGCCTTCAAAGTAGCATTCACCTTATTTTGCTCGACCATGAACGCCTCCACTCTAGCTTCGAAGTCGGATCGTTGTGGAGCTTGCGGCGGATTTTGATTTTGGTTCCTCCACCCTTGGTTGTATCCGGGAGGCCTATATGGTGGAACTTGTTGCTTCGGTTGAAAGTTTTGTTGAGTAGGCCCCCTCGGTGGATAGTTTTGTTGTTGGGGTGGTGGTGGTCGAGCTTGTTGAGGCGGTGGTTGTGGCGGGTTCAAAGCTCCTTCATTGTTGGCGTAGGAGAATCCCGGGTGATTTCTTGCGGCCGGATTGGACCAATACCCTTGGTTCCCCGCAACATATTGTACTTGCTCCAAGGATCCTTCTCCTTGCTCTCCTCCCGAGTACATGACTTGAGATTGGTCTTGCCAATCACACATTTGGTTGGTCGGTGCGGAGGTGGATGGGCTTCCTTGGGGCTCCGTGATGAACTTCTCCAATCTCTCCACCACCTTGTGGAGAGAATCGAATTTGCTCGTGAGCTCCGCTACGGCCTTCGCCTCGTAGATGCTTGTTGGCTTTAAGGAGGATGTGGAGTGTCATCGCTCATCGCCCCATTGTTGGTTATTTGAGGCCATCTCCTCAATTAGGGCCGTAGCTTCTTCGGGAGTCTTTGACAAGATTGCACCATTCGCCGCGGCATCAATAATTTGTTTGGTCCCCGGTTGGAGACCGTTGTAGAAGCTATGCACTAGCTCCCAATCCTCTATACTGTGGTGCGGGCATTGATGCTGTAGATCCTTAAAACGCTCCCAAGCTTCATAGAGCGTCTCCTGTGGTCCTTGCTTGAAGGACATGAGAGCGCTCCGGATCTTCACCGTCTTGGATGGCGGATAGAATTTGTCAATAAATGCACTCGCCAACTCGTCCCAAGTAGTGAAGATACCCTCAGCTTGCGTCCTCAACCAATAGAGCGCCTTGTCCTTTAGTGAGAAGGGGAAGAGGTGCAGTCTGATGGCATCAATGGAGACCCCCGTCATCTGGAATGTGGCGCACTTCGACAAGAATAGTTGGATGGGGAGTGGGGGTTCTCATGCGCGTTTCCATGAAATGGGTCTTGTTGCATCAACACCACCAATCCAGTCTTTAGCTCGAAGTTCTTGTCGGCCGCCAACTGCGGCATTGCGATGGATGAGGTGGTAGAAGAAGTCTTAGGCCTAAGCCTGTCGTGAATAGAAATTATTCTCGCCATCCTC
Organism: Scilla litardierei; assembly: GCA_030789695.1. NCBI lineage: Eukaryota > Viridiplantae > Streptophyta > Magnoliopsida > Asparagales > Asparagaceae > Scilla > Scilla litardierei. The sequence goes on along the minus strand of CM061137.1, from coordinate 135,819,565 downwards.
GCCGCCAATTCTTCGGGAGTTTCCGGGTTGGTCATGAACCGCCCTTCCGGACCTTGTCTCCTTTCTGCTCTAAGTCTCCGTGCAGTACGTTCGATCTCGGGATCAAATAGTATAGCTTCGGGGTCCGCCGTAGATCTCGTGTTCATGCACAGAGGAAACAGAGTTTCAAAGAAATGATTAGAACCGTGGAAGGGTTAGGTAAAAAAATAAAAATAAAAATGATAATAATAGTAAAATAAAAAAAGAAATAGCTAGGGTGAGAAAGAATCAAACGCAATCGCCTCCCCGGCAACGGCGCCAAAAACTTGATCGCGCCCCGGATACACACCCGAGGCGACGGTTGTAGTTTTACCGCAAGCGCACGGTGTAGCGGCGAGCGGGATATCGAACACAGGGAGGACGAATGACCGTGCTTGCTCCAAATCAACCTGGCTACTTAAGAGAGAAATTTGCCTTTGGCGATCCTGTCACAATCGTCAGACAAAACGTGCAGAAATATCAAATCGAATAAAGAACGTCTAGGGAATGGGGAATCCCCGCTACTCACCGTATTTCATAAATGTAGTTCGTTGGTATCAAAATTGCTTGAATAAGAATTTGTATGAACTAGTTGCAACTGAATGTAGAACTAAGCTCACGCTCTCGCGCTGTTGCCGGTCTATAGCTATCCTAGGTTTGGATCCAATCTCTTGCAAACCCTAACCTAGGGAAGCTAGCATTAGGATCAACATCATCGTCCAATCGCGCACCGAGTCCAATCTCTTGCAAACTCGGTCCACGATCTAGATTGTGATAGTTCCTACCCGTCCAATCTCTTGCAAACGAGTATCGGCATGGAATTGCAACCGGAAATCCTAGTATCGGTCCAATCTCTTGCAAACCGATACTTCGAAAATCCGATTCCAACCCAATTCGGATTTCTAGGGCTTCCTATCAAATTGGGATCCAATCTCTTGCAAATCCCAATCGATATGAATACCTAGCCATCCGTAGTAAATTGATCACAATCTAATCTCTAATTATTGATTCTAGCACAATTTCTACCAATTCACCACAAATACGAAATTAGGCTTGTAGGTTTCATCCCCACGCCCCAAGACGTGGAGACTACTCACAATTCATAGCAAGTTCACAAAAATAATCAACGAAATAAGCAATAGAATTCATCATAATATTGATATAAGCAATAAAAATAGAATCTTTAAGGAAAAGAGATGCAAACCAATGGAGTTCTTCATTTGCTCTAACAAAAATCACAAACTTGTCTCTTCTCCAATCACAAGAATAAAGATAAAAACTAATCTAAAAAGCTGCAAAAAATCTAAGAGAGAGGCTCTCTCAACTAGGGTAAAAACAGGGCTTAAATAGCCCTCAAAATCGTCCAAAAATTGTGACCAAAATACCCCTGCACGGCCTGTTTTCCGCAATTTTCGCTACAGGCAGCGCATCGCACTCGGCCGAGTGACAAAAGTCGCTCGGCCGAGTGAAAACCCTGTCATTTTCCAGTAAGTCGGGGGCTTCAGAGGTCTTCAGTTCGGGGGCGGCTCGGCCGAGTGAGTTGTAGTCACTCGGCCGACGGCTTCAAGGCACTCGGGCGGATGTAATAATCCACTCGGTCGAGTGGGTCTTCTGAAGCTCAGGCAGCCGAAAAACAGTAACTTCGATGTTTTGGAAGGGCCTCGTCTGGGCGCCACTCGGGCGGACGCGATATCGTCACTCGGCCGATGTGGTCTTCGGTGCTCGGCCGAGTGCACATAGGAATCGTATCTGTTCAGGTCGGCCGAGCAGTGTCTCGCTAGTCGGCCGAGTAGCTCCTCCACTCGGCCGAGTGGGACACAAAAAATGCCCATTCTGCTCGTTTTGGCCTCCTCTTTGCTCCTGTGACGTCCATTCTTCTTCCGATCCTCTCCAACAGCAAAATACCCCTCGGGGAGATCGTCGGTGACCGTCTAAAGTGAGCGTATCTCAAGATCACTCCAAATCGCGCCAAATCACCTGAAATGCGACAAAAACAACAAATCGTGAAAAGCATCGCAATATCGTCGATATATCGTGAAAAACATGATTTGGGCGATCTAAATGGCATGCAAACATGCGGAAAAAAGGTGTAAAATAAGGAGTGATCACCTACCCTCCCATTACTTTCAGCGACGAGGATCTAGAGGGAGTCGAGCTGCCCCACGACGACGCCATCGTCATCGAGGCCCAGATAGGGACGGCCATCGTCAGCCGCCTCCTGATCGACACAGGGAGCTCTTGCAACATCCTGTTTATGTCAACAATTGAGAAGAAGGGGTTAAGGTAGACGGACCTGAGACCTTGCACTGGGCCCCTCATCGGCTTCACCGGTCACTCGACCCCTATTGTGGGGGTGATCACCTTGCCAATAACTCTCAGAGAAGAACCGCAGGCCGTCACTTGAATGAACCTATTCGTTGTTGTCAACATTGCGTCGGTGTACAACGGGATCATAGGACGGCCATACATGGCAGCCATCGGAGCGCTCCCCAGCCTGCTCCACCAGATGGTCAAGTTCCAAACCCCTCGAGGGGTTGGGTCAGTGCGGGGGAGCCAGAAGCTATCCAGGAGCTGCTACGTGGGATCGACCAAACACAAGGGTCTGGAGCGAACCCTGGTGGCCGACCTACTCGGTGGGAAGGAAGACTCCTACCATCAAAGGCCGACAGCTGCTGACGGAACCGAAGAAGAACCCGAGGCCGCAGAGGAGGACCGGACCTGCCGAGCCCGTCCTAGCCCCCCTTGATGAGGGCGGGCTAATCCCTCTAAGGAACACGGAACACCAGTCGTGATGTAATCGGAAACTGTAAGTCTTTAATGAAATATCATTTTCCCTTTTGCATCTTCGAATTTCGCCATTTCCACCTGAAAATTTCAGCTAAAAAACGCAAGACTCCGGGGCAGGACCAATCCTCGCCACCCAAACCGGAGAGGGGCACGGGCCGAGCTACGCATTCGCTCCCCCCACCAATGAAGACCTCCGGGGCAAGCTTACAGAGCTTCGCCACCCAAACCGGAGCGCCATATGCGAGGTAGGTGACGGCCCAATACCCGTCCGACTATAGAGGCTGCGGGGAGGCGACGGCCCAATACCCGCCCTCTCAAAGACTCCGGGGCATGACCAATCCTCGTCACCCAAACCGGAGAGGGGCACGGGCCGAGCTACGTGCTCGCTCCCCCCACCAATGAAGGCCTCCGGGGCAAGCTTACGGAGCTTTGCCACCCAAACCGAAGCGCCATATGCGAGGTAGGTGACGGCCCAGTACCCATCCGACTATAGAGGCTGCGGGGAGGTGACGGCCCAATACCCGCCCTCTCAAAGACTCTGGGGCATGACCAATCCTCGCCACCCAAACCGGAGAGGGGCACGGGCCGAGCTACGCACTTGCTCCCCCCCAATGAAGACCTCCGGGGCAAGCTTACGGAGCTTCGCCACCCAAACCGAAGCGCCATATGCGGGATAGGCGACGACCCAATACCCGTCCGACTATAGAGGCTGCGTGGAGGCGACGGCCCAATACCCACCCTCTCAAAGACTCCGGGGCAGGACCAATCCTCGCCACCCAAACCGGAGAGGGGCACGGGCCGAGCTACGCGCTCGCTCCCCCCCACCAATGAAGACCTTCGGAGCAAGCTTACGGAGCTTCACGACCCAAACCAGAGCGCCACATGCAGGGTAGGCGACGGCCCAATACCCGTCCGACTATAGAGGCTGCGGGGAGGCGACGGCCCAATACCCGCCCTCTCAAAGACTCCGGGGCAGGACCAATCCTCGCCACCCAAACCGGAGCGGGGCACGGGCCGAGCTACGCGCTCGCTCCCCCCACCAATGAAGACCTCCCGGGCAAGCTTACGGAGCTTCGCCACCCAAACCGGAGCGCCATATGCGGGGTAGGCGACGGTCCAGTACCCGTCTGACTATAGAGACTGTGGGGAGACGAAGGCCCAATACCTGCCCTCTCAAAGACTTCGGGGCAGGACCAATCCTCGCCACACAAACTGGATAGGGGCACGGGCCGAGCTACGTGCTCGCTCCCCCCCCACCAATGAAGACCTCTGGGGTAAGCTTATGGAGCTTTGCCACCCAAACCAGAGCGCCATATGCGGGGTAGGCGACGGCCCAGTACCCGTCCGACTATAGAGGCTGCAGGGAGGCGACGGCCCAATACCCACCCTCTCAAAGACTCCGGGGCAGGACCAATCCTCGCCACCCAAACCGGAGAGGGGCACGGGCCGAGCTACGCGCTCGCTCCCCCCAATGAAGACCTCTGGGGCAAGCTTACGGAGCTTTGCCACCCAAACCAGAGTGCCATATGCGGGGTAGGCGACGGCCCAATACCCGTCCGACTATAGAGGCTACGGGGAGGCGACGGCCCAATACCCGCCCTCTCAAAGACTCCAGGGCAGGACCAATCCTTGCCACCCAAACCGGAGAGGGGTACGGGCTGAGCTATGCGCTCGCTCCCCCTACCAATGAAGACCTCCGGGGCAAGCTTACGGAGCTTCGCCACCCAAACTGGAGTGCCACATGCGGAGTAGGCGACGGCCCAATACCCGTTCGACTATAGAGGCTACGGGGAGGCGACAGCCCAATACCCGCCCTCTCAAAGACTCCGGAGCAGGACCAATCCTCGCCACCCAAACCGGAGAGGGGCATGGGCCGAGCTACGTGCTCGCTCCCACCACCAATGAAGACCACCGGGACAAGCTTACGGAGCTTCGCCACCTAAACCGGAGCGCCATATGCGGGGTAGGCGACGGCCCAGTACCCGTCCGACTATAGAGGCTTCGGGGAGGCGACGGCCCAATACCCGCCCTCTCAAAGACTCTGGGGCCGGACCAATCCTCGCCACCCAAACCAGAGAGGGGCACGGGCCGAGCTACGTGCTCGCTCCCCCCCATTGAAGACCTCCGGGGCAAGCTTACGGAGCTTCACCACCCAAACCGGAGCGCCTTATGCGGGGTAGGCAACGGCCCAATACCCGTCCGACTATAGAGGCTGCAGGGAGGCGACGGCCCAATACCCACCCTCTTAAAGACTCCGGGACAGGACCAGTCCTCGACACCCAAACCGGAGAGGGACACGGGCCGAGCTACGCACTCGCTCCCCCCACCAATGAAGACCTCTGGGGCAAGCTTACGGAGCTTCGCCACCCACACCGGAGCGCCATATGCGGAGTAGGCGACGGCCCCATACCTTCCCACCTATAGAGGCGGCAAGGGCCGAGCTGCCCGCCCTCCCAAGGTGGGCCCATGATTCCTTAACTCAAACATCGGGAAATGTACCCTGGCTCGCGGATTGAGGCGACCCTCGCGCCAGTCAAGGACTGATGAGCAACACCTGACACCAATAAAGCCGATGGCCGAAATGACCCATCAAACCAATGAGACACTCGGGGCATGCGCCATTAATAATAACACGCCACCCGAGACACAGGGGTTGATGAGTCACATCGGGCGCCACCTATCGGGAACAGTTTCCGAAGGGCACGATTCCAATGAGATGGCTCCAGCTCATCACATTAAGGGGAGGGGGAAGGCTAAAGAGCTCCCATTATAAATACCCTCTCAACCCCTTCAAAGGGGGAGGATGAAAGAGATAATTTGAGGGTAAGCCAGTCCCAATCTCCCCCAAGAAGGTGAGGAAAAAGCAAGGGACCCCAACTGCTTCGGCGGACGGCTTCCTCCCCCTGCATGATGATCCCCGATAGGCCATTCCCTTTACGCGAGGGGAACCCCACCTGCGGCTCCCCAACTTCCCTTGGACAACTTAAGGCATGAGAACCGGAGCCCCAAGGGCGTACCCCGCCCCTCCACAAATGCCCTGCGCACGCTGGCGCGGCAGGCCGACAACCCGATGGATGGGGCAGACCTGCCAAATCACCCCATCGGGCACTTCAGCCTCTGCTGAGTCGCAACAGCCTCAGCAACGACCGGCCACGCCGATAGGCTATTCCTCTTACACCCGGAGTGCCATGTCTTCCACCCCTCGACTTCTCCTGGACCGTTTACGCCAGGGAGAGATGCGGACAAGGGGCGGCCGACCGCTCCCCACACCCGTCCGACGGTGACTCCAACCGACAGAAAGGCTAGAGCCCCGCGGGATAGAGCAACCACCAAGGACTCCCTCTCCCCCCAATTCTTTTCACCCCCTCTCCCCACGGGGCCCAGCCCCCACCCCCCTGTGGTCGACACGGGGCTCCCCGCCTCTTCCAGGGTTCCCTGTCAGTGCGTAGGCCCTCCGAAGAGACCTTCTAACCCTTCAGGGACACTATGACGAAGAGAGACGCGCCACCTGGGGCGAAGGCGACCACTGAACAAAGCAGTCCCCTCATCCAGGCACAGGCTACAACAGGATGAAATGACCCGCGATCAGAGACCCAGCAACCATTCAACATACAAAAAATGTAGAAAAACACGAGAAGTGAGGGAAGAGGAGGAGGGCCGTCCGGCAAAGTAGAACTCCCACCCCCGAGGCCGTTCACCAAAGTAGAACGCCTCGACAGTTCGCCCGCGGGCCGACCTACGCCCTAAATCCTATCCCTGTCCTGTTCGTTAAATTTTAATAAAAGCTATCGGAAAAAAACTACTCCCAGCAGGCCCCTAGCAATTATCTAGGCACACTCATGCACGGGAACGATCCCCAGAAAGAGGGACACGAGTCCCCCCCCCACCACCCCCGAGCAGGCGAGGAAAAAAAGACAGTCTAACGGGCCGACCACACTCTCAGGCGCACGACCCTAACAAGGGGAATAAAGTTAGCTCGACCAACGCCATACAAGAGAAAGCAATACCAAAACATAGCCAAGAAAGGGAATCTCCACATACTCAGAGTCTGAAAATTACAAAATTACGGGTATCGACCCCACAAAACTTTACTTTCTTTCTTTCTTAACACATATACGAAACTACTCTGGTAAGTTCCCCACACCGACTGCGCGTCCGCCAGTCGCGACATCCCTTCCGTCAGCTCCAGGGGAATCCCCCCCGTCTTGCTGGTCTCCGCCTCGACGCCCCTGCCTCCATCGCCGATCACCTGCTCGCTGTCCCCCGCCTCCTCCTCGTCGCCGCAAGCTACGAGTCCGTCGAGGTCGAGCTCAATTGGCAGGGACAGGCCCGCCACCCTCTCCTTTATCCAGACCAAGCAGGCCTCCCACCCCTCTGCTCGACCTTCCTTGCGACCCTCTTCACGACCTGTCTCCAAGCCCCTGGACATTGCATTTGCAAGGACGGGGACGACGGTCGCCTCTTAGTATGAGCAAAACTCCTCGACCTTCCGACCCAGCTCCTCCTCGGCGGCCTTCGCACGACCCGCCAGATCCACTGCATGCGCCTCCTCCCTCTTAAGGGCCTTCTCCAGCTCCTTCGATATATTTCTAGCAGAGGCCGCCTGCACCTTATAGTCGGCCAGGACCCCCTTTAGGTGCTCTACTTCCGCCTCATACTGGGTGCACCGCTCCCTCTCCTTCGCCATTCGCTCACCGGTACTCTTACGAAATGCGACGAATTCGACTGCCACTCTAGCGATGGCGCCCTCGGCCTTATTAATGGCTGGCGCATGCCTCATAGCTCCAAGCATCAAAGTGATGGCCTGCTCAACAAAAGAGAACCCAGTTAGGATATTCCATAAAACCCGCTGACAAGCGTCACCTGACTTGTCCAACCTACCTGGACACCGTGCCACACCGCGGTTCCACACATGCCCTCAGGCTCCACCGCCTCTAGCGCCACCCTGTCGCGGGGCAAGAAAATATTTTCTGCCAGCCTCGCCGCTACACCACCATCCTCAAACACGAACTCGTCATCCCTCACTTTGAACCGCGCCTGATGAAGAGCCTCATCAGGGTAACCCTCAACTTCTGCCCTCTTAGCCCTGAAACAGACGAGCGAGGCCTCATAGCTGGGTTCGACGGCCCTCTCCAGAGCGAACAACGGATAGCTGTAGGGCCAGCTATCCCAGCCGGCCGACTTGGCCTGGCCACCCGACGTGCCAGACCCCCCCTGTCGGTCGGTAGTGGTTACCTCCTCCACAGCAGCGGTTACCCTGGGGCTAGGCGGCCGGGTATCGGGGGCCTCTACCCCTCCCCCAGTCGGCCCTTCACTCCTGCCTTCCAGGTCGATAACGGAGGGTGCGATCCCCTCCCCGTTCCCCCCCCTGTGCTGACCGACTCTCCCCCACGCCGGAGCACCAGAGACAGACGAGCTTGCAGGCAGCTTCCTCTTCTTTGTGGACACCTGCCCCCTCATCGAACCTTCCACCACGCCTTCCTCGCGCAACCTCTTGGGGACCGTCTTCTTCGACGTTTGCCCCGCCTGCTCCGCAGCTCGCTTCATCATCTCCTCGAGCGACAGACTCATGGTGCGACCTGCCAAAGAAAGAAAGTTCAAGGTAAGCACTTCAGACGCCCTAATAGCAAAATCTATTATACCTTCGGGCCAGATATTCAATACTATCATCTCGGCCCGGGCGAGCGTCCTGTAGTCTTGGCCTTCCTCCGGTTTTGCCATTAGAATCTGTGCGACCTGTTTCTCCTCATCTCCCAGTTCAACCCCCTCCTTCGCCTCGGGATTTAGCTCTCTCCAATCCGATCTCATCAGCACATCCTTCGGCATGAAGACAAACACGTATTGCTTACTCCACCCCTTAATCTTTTCCGGCAACCCTCTGATGACCGGATGACTCTTCTTCACGGAGAGATAATAGTAGGACCTCAACTTCTTCACCGCAAAGAAATGGCATAACAAAGACAGCGAGGGGCACACCCGGTTGCTCACACACAGCACAAGGAAACCCACAAGCACGCTAATGGCATTGGGCATCAGGCGATACAGGGGCAGCCCCAGGAAATTCAACACATCTAACACGAATGGATGGGGGGGGAAGCGCAACCCTTGCTCGAAGAAGGACACATACACCCCCACCTCGTGGTCGCCCTTGAAACGCACCCTCTCTTCTGCGTCAGGTTCACGGACAGAATACGGTGGCCTTATGTACAACTCGAAGATCTCAGCAAGGGACCTCTTCAGCACCGACCTCACGCCCGCAATTTCGAGGGGCACCGCCCCAGTCTCCGCGGCAGAGCTCCCTTCCCCCATCACCCTCGACCCCGTCACATGAAACGAAGACGCCGAGGAAGACATCGACAAAAACAGACCTCTTACCTGTAGGGCTCCGATGACTGGGACTGCAACGCTACGTCGGCGGCCGATTCCACGGGGTCAACTCCGTCGAGGGCAACGAAATCTCCGACAACCGCAGCCGCTTCGTAAACCTTCGCCCGGCAATCAGTCCTGCTTCGCTCCCCACCCAAAGGTCTTTATAAGCGACACTACGAAGTATCATGACCGTCGACTTCGCGCCACGTGTCATCAATCCGCCCTTTCTCCCGCGTCGATCCCTGTGGTCTGACGCTTCGAGTAATGGCAGTCGTCACTTCTGCCATGTGTCAGCCTTGATATGGTCGGGTCCCTTCGATCCCCCCGTCGTCGAATCGTAAGGATGACGTCTAGTCACATGACTACCAACAGGACGCTTCGATTCCCGCCCAAATCCCGGCGAAATGATGGCCCCTTTTCGAAATCACGTCATCCTTCCACTCTTCTTTCTATCCGTCGCTCGTACCTAGGATGGGTCCCGCCTCTGTTGAGGCGGCCGAAGCAAGGCTGCGCCGCATAATCAATTACGAACTTTGGTATCAACGTTTAGAACTCAAGGGGACGGACTGCACCGCCTTGCCCCGCTTCTACATCCCAACTAGACTCACACAATGCTTCACAACAATCCCCTGGTAACCGCGATACATCTCAACTTCCCTCTCCTGACGACCAGACTATCCTCGGCAGAGCGAACTTGGGGGCATTTATGTCCCTCACAAAGCAAAGGACCTACAGACACAACGAGGAAGAAGACAGTCCGACACAAGACAAACACAAGACCAATTCAATACATTTATCTAAATAGCAAAGCTATCCGCACGCTACAACAAGACATCGGGTTTAACCCTCATATAAGAAGGTACAAGATTCCCCAAACCCACGTTCTCAGCGACGTCGCATCTCGGCCGACCGAGCCCTCATATCTCTCGCCACTTGACGAACTCCCGCTTCCCTAGCCTCTTGCAACATCGGCACAACATGCTTGTCATGGTAGTGGCGGATAGCGGCCTCGATCTCTCCGCCCTCAACTTCCCATTTTTCCTCCATCCGCCGCATCATGATACCCTTCTCCCTCTTCTCCGCCTCAAGGGTCTCCTTTAGGCTGGCTATCTGCCGCTTCTACAACTCGATCACCGTCTCCTTGCTAGCCATCTCTACAGCGTGCTTCGACCGGATGTCATCCCTCTCCCGCGTCACCTTTAGGAGTTGGCGCTCGACCGTAGCTTTTGACGAATCAAAGTACGCGGCCCGCCCCTTTTCTACCTCACAGGTCATCCTAACCTTCTCCAGCTCCGCTTCCATGTCCTTCAGCTTCCACTTGACCTCGCCGAGGTCCGCCCTCGCTGTCTCAAGAGCCGCTCTAGTGGCTGCCACAGGAGTGCGACGCCGCAGGGCCACCATGTCCGTAACCATCTACAAAAGACCCGAGTCAGCGGGACATGAGTAAAGAAATCCTGAGGGCGAGACGAGGGAACCGGCTTACCTGCACGACGTGCCATACAGCAGAGCCGCACAACCGTTCCGCCCCCACGCGGGTCAAAGATTCGCGGTCTCGCGACAGCATGCAATACTCTGCGAGGCGCGCTGCCACCCAGGTGTCCTCGAATATCGACTCGTCACGGCCCACTCGAAAGGGCAACTTATGGAGGCGGTCATCCGAAAACGCCTCGACTTCCTCTCGAGTCCTCTTGAAATGAATGAGGGCACCCTCACAACTCGGGCTCATCGACCTCCCCATATCCTGCAAAGGGATCCCGTATGGTCACTTCTGAACCGAGGGCGCCTTACGAGGCTCGACCACCTCCGATACCCCCGGCGGGACGGAGGGACCTACCCCCCGCGCGGACGAGCCCGCAGGGAGGTCTTCGCCGAACCTACCGGTAGTGATACCTGATTCGACCGCCCTTCGTCCCCGGTTCGCTCTATCCCCACTAGAGACCTCGCCTCCCCGTTCCCGGGATCCTTCTTCGCACGCCACTCCCTTGCCTTTCTCGTGAGGACCAGTGTCCTCCGCGACGGGGACTCCGTCTGATCCCGACACCTCCTCCGGCCCTCGCATCACGTCTCCACCTACGAAGGAAAAAGAGATCAGTGTAAGCCTAGCTAAAGGTTTACCAAATGTCAAAAATACCTAGGGACCATAAGTCCTGGGCGAGCCGACTGCTCCGTGTCAAACTTGCTAACTGACTGTATGCATCGGGCAGTTCCGTCAGAATCTGAGCTTTTGCTAGATCATCCCCAGTCAGCTCCACCCTTTCATTCACTAGAGGGTTCCGTGCCCCCCAGTTCGACATCAACACCACGTCGCTCGGCATCATCACGAAGGCGAACTCCCTCATCCATTCGCCGACATCGTCGGGCACCCCGAGGATAAGTTCTCGTCCTCTCCTAGCACAAACACAATGATACATTCCCCTCTTTCGAACTACGAAGAAATGCTGGAATAGCGCCAGGGAGGGACTCAAGGAGCAGGCAAGACACAAGACGACGAACCCCACCAGCAAGCCCCAGGACCGAGGCGCCAGGGCAAATATCTGCAACTCCAGGAAGTTCAATAGATAAAGCAGATACGGGTGGATCGGGAAATGAATCCCCAACTCGAATGACCGGACATAAACCCCGACCTCATTATCTCCAGGCGAGCACACCGTTTCCTCCGACCCGGGGACCCGTACCTCATAGGGCAGTCGCACGAACCGCACGTGAATCTCCCTGATGTTAATCCTGTCCGACCTACATTTGAGGGACCCAATCACCCTCGGAACAACGGTGCGACATGACCCCCTTTCCCTAGACCACCGCACCCCCCGCGGCAACGCCCCCTCTTCCACAAGCTCCTCCTCACCCACTCGGCTACCGCCTCCGAACTCGAAACCAGAAGCCATCGGTCGGAAAGTAAAAAAATTACCTAGCTGATCCGTCAGATCAGGAAGACGTTCGGAAGAAGATCATGGGCGGCGGAAGTCGCAACCAAGCCAGCAAGCGATAGACGGAAGTAATAGACACCGGAGAAGAATCGAAGACAGAAGAAAACTCCCGCCGACCGCCTTCCAACCCCTTTTGTTTATAAAATAGGCCACAGGTTCATCACGACCGTCGGTGCGCCGCCACGCGGCGCCCATCGGGATGTCCTTAACGCCTCGACTGGCGTGAGAGTCAACTCATCCACGCGTCGCAAACCCAATCGTGGAGATGCTTCGTTTTTCTACCGCCCTTTCGAATCGTAATAATGACCAATAGGGCGGGAGTTCCGAAGCATGCGCCGCCACCCCCGGGCACGGACCGAGATCCTTACAGACGGCTCAAAACATCGGAAACGGTTCGCCCTCTGAGCCAAGCCGGGCTCCCGCCTCGGGCTCGAAGGCCGGGGGCAATTGTTACGACCTAAAGATTGTGGGAGTCTGGCTCCCGCCTAGAACCACGAATATACCTCACTGACTCGCCCCTTTGCCAACGGACTGCCGGTCCGGGGGTCTGGGGCTACATGGGAATGGGCGCACCTCGCTGCCCCCCTCTCCCGGCCGAGGCGTATAACCTCTCTCGCTCGGCCCGCCCGGGGCAATGCGCTCGGATGCTGACAGAGACACGTGCATACCCCTCCCGCCAGCGGTCCGGGGTCCGCACCCGAAAAGGTACGCGACCAGGCCGAACAGCCCACGAACGGGTCGACCCGGAGGTCCCATGCAAACCCCGCCGCAGGAGATATCACCGCCGGACCCTTGATTCATCACGCACGACAAACAACCTAGTATAAGGACACGACTGACACTAGCGCCACCCGACCATCTGACAAAGCACCCCCTGGCCGCTGCGCCCCCTGACGTTTAATGATTTCGGCCCTGACACCCTGACAAAAGCGCCCCTGGCCGTTGCGCCATCTGACAAAAGCGAGGCTAACACTCCCGTTCCTGACATCCTTGTCCGAAGCTTCCGCTGACAGCCGGGCCAACTCAGCACGTCGAGTCAGCATGCCAGGTCAGCCCCACCTAATCGTCTCCCGTTAGGTATAAATACCCCCACACTTCTTACGGTGGAGGGGTTGGCAAATTCACTCTTAATCTCATTATTCACACACGAGAGCAAAGGTCGTCCATATCTTTATTCTCCCACTCATAGCTCGTCACGTACGGTCGACACACTCTCAGTCCGACCTGCGTGCCCAGCCCCCGCTTTAAGTCCAGCTACTGACTTAGGCATTGGAGAGGCTAAGGGTTGAAGCCCAACCCGGCCTTTCTGACGAGTTGCTCGTTGTGCAGGGTAGCTCGTCCCTTGATCGAGATTCGCCTTCGGCTCCCGTCATCCGATCCTCGTCCACAGCATCCGGAGGGATTCGACTCCGTGGCCTGCTCCGACGGCAAGTTTAGCATCTTCACCTCACTAATCACTTGTCAAAAAGCCTACCAAAATCCTCTTGTCAATATTGCCACCGTGCCCTTGGTTCCCCCTAATACAAATTTATTGTACGCGAGTTTTACCCCGCAACAGGTTCCATTTCATGGCACCGACAGATGAAGAACAGATTGAAGATGAGACATTTGAGTTTAAGAAGCCAGAGTTTAACCATGATCGATACCGCTGATTTTCTAGAGCTTAAGTGGTGTATTTCCAGCTATACTTCTTTTCTTTCATATATTCTTGTTGTGTAATATGGATTGTAATAAAATTGACACTATTTGAGTATTTTTGTACATCTCTGTATCATGGATATGTTGTTTTCGCTGGTGATTTGCAGACCTGCAAATAAATCAAATAAGTAATTGCCCCCCCCCCCCCCCCCGAGAGCGGGTCGTTACAATGATGGATGGAATTAGATGATGGGCGTAAGGTTGCCCATATGTGTGAGGCGTGTGGACGAGCCCGTGGTGTAGGCATCTCCATTAGCCGTAAGAGTCTCAAGTGTAAGGTGTTGGCCATACCCCTTTCGTGTTACCCATTTTTAGTTGTTTTTCTCTTCGTGTCCTCCCTAATGAAGGGAGTGTTCCTCCCAATTTATAGGACTAGTTGATGGTCACGCCTTTCGAAATGGACTCCACATGCCGAAGTAGCAAGACCGTCAGAAGGCTTGGCCGTAGCCTCCCCCCAGCAAAGCTGACTGCACGCCGTCTAACAAGGCGGGCTACCATATACAGGCGTCGTTCGCCTCTCTGATGGAGCTGACTGCTCCATATGGGTGATGAATTCAGGCATTGAATGTTGACAAAGGCATGGAGAAGACATGAGTCATGACCCATGCACCGCCGCTAATGTGCGGGTTGCTCAGGCCACATGGCAGAGGGCGCCGACCTCGAGGAGGCCGACCTTGTGAGAGATGTGCTGATATCAGGTCGGTTTGACCTCTCTAGTCGGAGATGGGAGATCTGAGTGGGACTTGTGATCGGTCCACCTGTTGCGCTTGGCTGGGGCCACTGCTGTGCTTAGCGGGCCCGGGACCAGAAACCGTATCTACACAATTTTTACCTTGATGCCAGTTGTCAATTTACTAAACAAAAGGAACATGATCCATGGCTGAGGATTCAAACTCAGCATGGTCAATTTGCTGAACAAAAGAACCCGACAATGGGAGTACAAAGCCTCAGGCGTCCTCATTCTAACCTCGAACTAATTGGATGCCTTCACCCTACGTTGAGTAGAGAAATCACCAGGAAGCTTCCCATTTGTTGCCTGAATCTCAATTGAGATGCCGTAAAATTTTCATAACGCAAAACATGCGCATGTTGCACGTTCACAGCTAGCCAGTGTATTCTTTTCCCTCTTTATAAGTTTTAACTTCAAATTCATATCTTGCACTTCAACTCTGCAACCAACCCCAAGATGCATCTCTCCATCACTCTCCGCTTACTCCTCCTCCTCCTCTTCACCTTGATCCCATCATCCCTCTCCCTCCCGGTTCCGGCGACCAACGTCACCCTCGAGCACCTCGACCCGACCCTTCCCCCGGCCCTCGCCGGCCCGACGCCCAAGTGCTCTGTTCTCGCCCTCAGCCACGACTTCGCCCACACCATCGGCCTCCCCCCGGCCTCCGTCAACTACACCCACCCTCCGGACTGCTCCGGTCCCTGGACCCGCGTCGTCCTCGAGCTCTCCGCCACCGCCTCCGACGCCCAGAAGGACCGCATCGCCGCCGTCTGGCTCGACGGCGTCGAGATCCTCCGCACCTCCACCCCGCTCCCGACTGCCCCTGGAACCTTCTGGAAGGTCCAGAAAGACGTCACCCGCTACACCGCCGCCTTCCTGATGCTGGCCGACCGCGACGGCATCCTCACGATGATGCTCATCAACTCCAATCAAAGCCTTCCTGGAGTCTACTCCGTTAATCTCACCCTCCATTTCTACCGCGGCTCGGTCGCCGGCACCGACCGGATCGGCAGCCCCGCGGCATTGCCGACGGTAAAAGGCCTATACCGCGAGCCCGCCGACGTCATCATCCCCATATCCCAAGAGAACGGATACTGCTGCAGCGACGGCTTCTGGTTCAAGATCAGCAACGGGTCCCACGTCCCCACCGCCGCCATCGCCGTCCCAAGAAACGCGTACCGCGCGGTCATCGAAATCTTCGCCTCGTACCACGGCGACGACGAGTTCTGGTACACGAACCCGCTGCGGTCCGAGTACGAGCCGGGCGCGGCCAACGGCGGGTTCCGGCAGGTGTACGCGACGCTCGACGGCACGTTCGTCGGCGGGCACATCCCGTTCCCGGTCGTCTACACGGGGGCGATCAACCCCTACTTCTGGTCCCCCGTGGCGGCCATCGGGGCGTTCGACATGCCGTCATACGACCTCGACGTGACGCCGTTCCTCGGGCTGATGGTCGACGGGCGGCCCCACGAGATCGGGATCGGGGTGAGGGACGCATGCGACCACTGGCTGGTGACGGCGAATTTGCACGTGTGGGTGGATGCGTTGTCGGATTCGGTGGAGGGAGCGCTGGTGGCGTACAGTGCGCCGGGGGTGAAGCTGACCAGGCACGCGGAGTGGAGGGATCGAGATGGGAGCTCGGAGATCGATGGGGAGGGGCTGGTGAAGTTTGTTGGGTGGGTGAGCTCCTCCAAGGGGAACCTGACGACGATGGTGAGGCAGAAGATCAAGTTCAAGAACCAGGTGGAGGTCCACAACCGAGGCGCCGTCACCCAGGTTGAGCTGATCAACAAGGAGAGGATGTCGGTGGGAGTGACGAACAACGCCCACCAGATCCTTGGCCGCGTCCAGCTCTTCACCGAGTCGCCCCTCCAGATCCAGTCATCGACCGTGAGCGCCATGGGAGGAGCCACGTTCGAGACGACCAGAATGTCCCACCAGCTCCAGATGATCCTCAACCTCAACGACAACCAGGTCGTCACGTCGAGCACCCTCACCGACCGCCAGGACGCAGAGGGATCGGCGTTGATGCGCGACGGGTCGCCCGTGTGGGGGAGCGGCGTGACACGGTCCTACTACAAGTATCGTGACGAGAATGCGTGTTATCTCAGGACCGTCGACACTGAAGGAGGCGTCGTGAAGACCGACATCGCGAGCCCCTCGTGCTCAACGGTGGCCGAGAGTTAGGCTTTGGCGATTCCTTGGCTGTGGTTAGTTTGTGTAGTGTGCATTTGGGGAGAATAATGGAGGATTGCTACGTGCTAGCTTACCAAGGTTTGGTGCCTGTGCGGCAGTTCAGAAGGTTATAATTGGTTGAGTTTTTGGAGTAGATGACCACGTGTGCCTTAGTTACATTCGAAATCTATCGTTTAAGTGAAAATGAAACAGAGCTTTGTATTCATACAAACTTGGTTTCTCCTTGTTTGAGAAAGTCAACACAATTTTATATAATTTAGAGGAAACTGTTATGAATAGGACCCATTGGGCCTATTGGGTATCCATCCACATGAGTACCCATTATGAATACTATATAAAGGAGGCTAGGGGTTTCCTAGCCTCAACACTTCTCCAAATCCTTTTCTCGTTCATAACACGTTATCAGCACGATCACGCTCGTTGGAGGAGACGGCGGCTCGCGGGAAAGGAGATCCACAAATCGCTCAGAAAAAGAAGATCGTAATCTTCTCAACGGGGAGCGAAAAGGGCATCCTTCACCAACCGTCGCCTAGATTCCTCGTCGAATCTAGAGGTAAAAATCCAAACTTTTTAGATCTAAACTTGCTTTTCTCATTAGATCTGCATGTTTTAGGATCAAAAAGTTTACAAACTCGGTTAAATTCAACATTTTTAATAAGATCTACATGTTTAAAACAATAAAAACTTGTTTTTTAACGATCAAATTTGTTGAAAAATCCGATTTTTACCTCCCCCGCCTTTGATCCAAAAATAAAAATCCGCACGCCCGTAGGGCGGAACGGCGGCGCGCTCTTTGCGCCGCCGTCGGAGAATAATCGCCGCGGCCCCAGGCCGCGGCGGCCGCGGCCCCAGGCCGCGGCGGCCGCGGCCTGAAGCCACGGCCAGCAGCCGCGGCCTCAGGCCGCGGCCAACTGCCGCGGCCTGCAGGCCGCGGCCAAGCGCCGCGGCCTGAAGCCGCGGCGGCCGCGGCTTCAGGCCGCGGCCAACTGCCGCGGCCTGAAGCCGCGGCCCGCAGCCGCGGCCTGTCGCCGCCACGACGGCCGCGCCCTACGCGGCCAGCCGTCGCGGCGACACGCCGCGGGCCCCCCCTAGGGTTTCCAGAAACCCTAACCCTAACGGGCTATTTTTCGGGGGAGGCCCAATATTAACCCTAATAGGTTGTTTTCATGGCCCAAAAAGGCCAGAAAATTAGCCCATCCACAGAAATTATTTTATTTATTTTTGGCCCTAAAAAGCCCAAAATAGTTAAAAGAAATTTTTAAAAAGGGTTGAAAGCGGTAAAATAAAACATTATATTATGGATCAAAAAGGCAAAAAGTTTTTCAAAAAAAAATGTTCTTGCACGTCGCACACAATTTTAAATTATTTTAAATGCCTGTGTTTCGATTATCTGCGTGGTTGTATGTTGCAAAAATATTATCTGCGTGGATGTGCAAATATTAGGCTATGTTTTTAGGGATCAGCCAGGTTTCCGACACCGTTTTAAATTCCCGCAATTTTTCTTTTCTTTTGAGAGAAACTTTGTATGTGAGGATGAAAATGTAAAAAGAAGACCGAAGGACACCAAAAAGAAGCTGAAGGCGTTTCGCTCAATGAAGATAGGGGCTTCTCTCTGAAGTTCCCGAGTTGTAATTTATTTTCATGCTTTTTATTTTTTGATGTAACTTCGGACTGGACTTTTTATTTATTTTTCGGTGTCGGCTGGCTGATCCCCATAGCCTAAGGTCATTATTTCTGTTTTTCATTGTTTTTGCATTAAACTGCGTGGTTGATTAATTAGCTTTAATACCATGTTTTAATGTCACAATGAAAACCATCAAACAGCATGCGTGATTGTTAATTTTTAGTAATTAATTATTCACATTATCTGAAAAAAAAGAAAAAAGAAAAAAGCATGCTAAAATCACTTTAATATAGTTCAACGCCTATTGCTAGACTATATACATGCGATAAGTTTTCTTTAAAAATGCCTGCAGCATATAAATAGCATGTGTACATCATACTTGTTTCATTCAAATGTACATAATCTTTAGTTTACAAACTTTACACTATATGTATGATGGGCTCATGATATGACGATATTTATGACAATAAGACAATCATGATTTCAAAAGGATTAATATCATATCCACTTTGACAAAATGAACCTGAAGTTCAAAAGTCAACACTCTCTCTCCCTAATAAAATAAATACGATGGTTTATGCGAAAATTAAAATTGCTATCTTTATAAAAGATGCATACTTTGCGGTAAACAGATATATACGATCTATGATCTATATAATCCAATATGGACATCAGAAGTTTTCCATAATACCGCTAAACTCTTTAAAAGAGTACTCTCCTTTATTTTTACAAGGAAAGTTTTTTTTCTAGCCTTGAATATAAGCATACGCCTGAAGTCGTGGCATAATGAATAAGTGAGAAATATATTACGCACCCACGTATTTGTTCCCCTCTGAGCATGGTAAACTATCCACATAAAATTTGAACGACTCTAGTAAAAGGCCTGAAGCTATACTCGAGCATTCAAATAGACTTTTTAAAAAAAAAGTCCCTTATTAAATTGGAAGTATAAATAATTTGCTCAAACCCCTGCTTATGTCTCATTAGCAAGACTAATTTTCATTGTCCTTTATAAATAAGGAATATTGAAATCAGGGGAAGTTCAGGATCAAACATGACCTGAAATAAAAATAAGGAAAACTCAAAACAGGGGAAGTCTTGGATTAAATGGGAAATTGAAGATACGATATACCTCGACATGGAGTAAGCAATGGCAAGCCAAAATCAGACCGGAAGCTCTGATAAGAGCCATAATGTTTTTGCAAACATGAAAGTGCATTAACTTATGCCATATAAAAATACATACATATCTAGTCAAACGACGAAAGTCTAATTGACCTTATGTATATTTAGCTACTCCCCGAGGACAAATAAACTTTGAAATCAAAAATTATCTGTTGTCATAACATAAGTCTTAAATGAGCATAATTATTGTTGTATGTTTTCAAGAGCACACATCACACTATGTCACTTGTTGACTTATCATCAGTATTATTCTCTTATAGTCTTAATACATTTTATTTTACTGCGTATGTTTTGCTATCTTGAATACCCCTAAAAAATAAAATGAGGATGCCATATACTCTCTGAAACTTATACAGTTTCAAAAAGGATATTCGTCAAAACGAAATCCCTAATGACTCAAGAAATAAATGAAGCCTGAAGCTTTGTCCCAAAATGATCCGCACAATAGTCAAAGTGAAGATGTAATCCTTCACAGTTTGAACACAGTTCAACTATTACCGGACAAAATTAACTTGAGCATTTTTAATGGACTTTTCAAAAGTGCCACATAAATTCAAAAGAGGAATTATTTTGGAACACCAGAAGTGTCCAGAATCGACCAACTATGGATCGATATCACCCTGGAGTGATGATGCAAGACATCATCAACCAGAAGAACCCGGAGATTCTTCAAAAAGTATGAAATTTTCATTGTCCTATTCAAAAGGGACAAATGATAATGAGATCATCTCCATTCACATGGACATTGACTCTCCCTACTTCCTCAAATGAATTTAAGATGATATACTATCATCATTAAAGATAATGAAGACCTTTAGGTCTCTTGAGAGTATTTAAGGGATATAAATAGGCTTCGTCCACTCCCTTAACCGGACTGATGATGTACCCTTGGTGTACTCATCAATATATCCTCTAAATAAATGGTCATTATCCAACCACATTCTTTTATTAAAGGGTGGTAACTTTGGATAACACTGGGAAATTTAAATGTTTTACAACTGGAAAAATAAACGAACACCCTGAAGCTTGTGTTCACACCCAAGTATGGGTAAGATAAATCATTAAAATGATTTAAATGGATTTCTTATCCATTAAAAATCCAGTTGTAGGTGACCACATGGGAACATGCAATTACATTGCAAACCATCAAAACGTATTCTTAGAACCTATTTATATGAGTCTGATCACCTCATATAAACAGTTTCCGAAAACCCCTGACGGGGGAAGCGTTTTAGAGCACATCTTATAGATTGTGCCATGATGAGTAGACACCCCCCATATCACCACTATAGACCATCAAAATGCAGAACTATTTATCGGAAGTAAATATCCCAGATAAATAGAGTCTGAGCACTCTGAACAGGGGAAGCATTTAAATTCACTTCTCCAAAGACGTGCATTGATGATCCTATTTTAAAGCTTTGATGAGATCCTGAAGATCCCTCACAACTTTAATGTCCCAGAATCAGTTTCAACAGAAATACTACAATCATCCATGAGCCTAAAGCTCAAATGACCATTTAAATCATTAATACCTATGATCTGGTTATCATGAATTGTGATGAGATCCTAAAGATCCACACTTATGAAACTGTTAAAACAGTTATCAGACATAGTTACTGACAATATAGATATTGTCAAAACTTTCACATCCCTGCTACTAAAAATCCAGCTAGGATTGACATACCGAATATATTGGATGCAATCCACCAGTAGCAGAAGTGGATATCCTCAATGGATGAGAGGACATACCACTAGGCTCCAAAAAGAGAGATATACTCCTGGAGACCGAAAAAACAATACCACCACAGGAAAGTGAGCTCAAATCCAGAACCTTATTGCAACTTGGTTTCTAAGGACCAATTCTGGATCTGTCCATATTCTTTACCCGTCCCAGAACCTTCACTTCTTTAACGCGTCGTGAAGGAGACACCTCTGGGAGAAATCAAATGATTATAGTACGTACGGGGTGAGTTTTGGACAAGAAAGAACACCTTTTGTCGACAAATTCTCTCATATTTCATTTTGCCAGTTAAATATAAAATATCGTTTCCACAACTCTGCTTTGCCTGAAGCAAAGATAAAGATTTGGCCAAATTATAATAATGTGGAATGAGGCAATAATAAGGTGAGCTGGACTCACTTATGAAATATGAGGTGTTGGACCTGAAGTCCTGGTATCAAAAATGATATCAAATCCTGTGGGATAACTGAGTATTGAAGGAGAATTAAAATAAAATCGTTAACTATAAGCATTTTAATTTGCTATAGTTTTAGAGGTATAAATCGCTCAAACCAGGAAGTAATCAAGTAAGATGAGCTGAACTCACTTACAAGATGAATCTGATGCATCGACTGGTTTATGTCAAGGCGTAACCCAACGAATGGCAAAAGAGGGAATTTTTGGTTGATGTTGCTATTGGATGTGACAACATCACCGATATAAAATTTCTTCAACTGCATGTACAAATTTCTTTACTTTCCTTTTCTTTTTGGGACACATATTAATAATATGGTTAAAGGAAAGACAACCTAGACAAAGATCCTTAAAGGACTCATACTAAAAGGTTGTTGTTTGCACCTCTTAAAAACAGTATTGTTCTTAAGAGAGCAAATTAAAAGATTTGAGATTATTTTAATAACTCAAAATATTATCGGATCTCCTGAAGAGAAATTACCGAAATATCTGTTAAAGCCTATCTATCAGATATGATATGATATGAAAGCCCTAGCTAGGCATAAATTCTAGGCTTACAGAACTTTAATCATCCTGAAGATGAACCATCATCCTGAAGATGAACTATTATCCTGGAAATGAACTATCATCCTGAAGATGACGTTAATAAATCATCCCGAAGATGTAAACTTCATACAATGATGATTGATGAAGAAACATTAATTTCATTCTCCACCAAATACACCTATTTGGTTGTATGGATATACATTAAAAGACCCCTTTCCGTTAGCTGGAAGAGGGGAAGAATATATATGGTCCGGAAGTACCTTAAGTGTCCTTGAAACACTCTTTTACCTGGCCAACTGCATGCGTCTCTTTTGAGCATTAGCAGTATAGCTATTAGCCAGGTACAGTGCAGTGCCCCCAGCGCACCACTGGACCAGAGATATGTATCTTCTGCGCTATCTTCAAGGGTCGAGGAAAAATCCTCTATGTTAAATGTATTTGCATATGCAGGTTACAGATCATCGCGATGCATGGAATAAAAGGGACGTCCACCTCCTGAAGATCTACACAGAATCCTTCCCAGTCTACATCCTTCCACCATTCCGAGAAGCCCATCACCCAAGGAGCAGTTCAAGAACATACAATGCCAGGTCCTGAAGTACCTCGTAGACAATGACGATTGAGACGTGGAGCTGTCTACCAAGTTGCTAGCGCTCCTTTAGTTTCAGCTAATGCCTTATATGAGTGAAACTTGTATAGATGAGTGATGCTTGTACTTTACTTTTGCTTTCGGAATGCTGTAGATGAGATGGATGTATAGACACATAGGAGATAAATGTATAGATATATAGGAGATCTGCAAGCCTGAAGCTTGATCAGATTAGGGGGAGTCAACTGTAGAGTTGTACTCTTTTTCCTTGGCTAGTGGTTTTTCCCACAGGGTTTTCCATAGTCAAGGTTTTAATGAGGCAACCACATTGACTCTGGATCCAGAAGTATCCACCCCTCGACACATCCCCAAATCAGGGGAAGTTAAGGAGTGCTGTACTCTTTTCCCTTCGCTATCGGTTTTTCCCACAGGGTTTTCCATAGCTAAGGGATTTTAACGAGACAGTTACCCTTAACTTGGATCCAGAAGTATCCACCCCTTAAGATACTCAGTAGTACTAATGAATCATTCAGTATTCATAAAGTCGAGTATACCACGTTGGTTGGATAAGGGGAAGTGTTATGAATAGGACCCATTGGGCCTATTGGGTATCCACCCACATGAGTACCCATTATGAATACTATATAAAGGAGGCTAGGGGTTTCCTAGCCTCAACCCTTCTCCAAATCCTTTTCTCGTTCATAACAGAAACCTTAATTTTCTAATATTTGGAGGCTTTGGAGCCTCTGTTTAGACTTTTTGTTTTGATATATTCCTTTGTCATTTCTTCCGGCACGACCGTAACTTCGGGAAACCCTTAGTTCTTTATTTATAAGTGATGGGAGAGTTCTCGGAGATGTTGATCCTAGCTGGAATATTAGCAGCAGGGATGTATGATCTGACAAATTCTCTTGTTGTCAGTAACTATGTCCGATAATTGTTTGAACAGTTTTTTTGATCATGATGGATCTTCAGGATCTCATTATCACATTTTATATTTTTCGGATCATAGATTTTTTGTTTATTTATTTTGAATGGCCAGTAGGGCTTCATGCCTCAAACGAGTTATGTCTAGCACTGGGAATGTGGATACCCATATGCACAGTCTTCGAGACATGCTTTTAACGCCTTCCCCGTTTGGGGTGCAAGGTATCTAGGGTGTATCTATGGATTCCAAGACGGCGTTGATGTCCTCGTTTTATTCTCTTTGGTGTTGTGGGAGTGTAAACTGCGCACCAAATGAGGGATATTTGGCGGTGTTTCGTATGCTAGTTGCATCGGAGAATGACTCTTGTTACGAGGTGGAACTCGCGTACAATGAATTTGTATTGAGGGGAACCAAGGGCACGGTGGTTATATTGATACGAGGGTTTAGGTGAGCTATTTTACAAGTGATTAGTGGGGTGAAGAGGCTAGACTTGCCGCCGGGGGTGGCCACGGAGTCAAATCTCACCGGATACGGCGGAAGAAGATCGGGTGGCGGGAGCCAGAGGTTGACGTCGACCAAGGGGCGAGCTTTCCTGCACACGAGCAACTCATCAGAAGGGCGGGGTTGGGATCCAACCCTTAGCCCCTCCGATGCCTAAGTCAGTAATAGGGCTTAAAACGGGGGCTAGGCACGCCAGTCGGACTGAGGGTGTGTCGACCGTACGTGGCGAGAAGATGTGGACGACCTTTACCCTCGTGTGTGAATAATGGACTGAGAGAGAGAATTTACCAACCCCCTCACCGTCAGAAGTGAGGAGGTATTTATA
The DNA here is from genome assembly GCA_030789695.1 of Scilla litardierei. NCBI lineage: Eukaryota > Viridiplantae > Streptophyta > Magnoliopsida > Asparagales > Asparagaceae > Scilla > Scilla litardierei. Next base: position 135,794,945 of record CM061137.1, on the reverse strand, counting down.
CCTGACGAGAGATGACTAGGTGGGGCTGACCTGGCATGCTGACTCGACGTGCGGAGCTGGCTCGGTTGTCAACGGAAGCTTCGGACGAGGATGTCAGGAACAGGAGTGCCTGCCCTGCTTTTGTTAGACGGCGCAACGGCCAGGGGCACTTTTGTCAGGATGTCAGGGCCGAAAGCATTAAGTGTCAGGGGGCTCAGCGACCAGGGGGCGCTTTGTCAGATGGTCGGGCGACATTAGTGTCAGTCGTGTCCTTACACTAGGTTGTTTGTCGTACATGATGAACTAAAGGTCTGGCTATGCTATCCCCGGCGCCGTGGTTCATGGGGACCAGCCGGGTCGACCTGCTCGGGGGGTTGTCCGGCCCGGCCGTGCCCCTTTTTGGTCGTGGGTCGTGGGCCGCTGGCAAGGAGGGATACGCACATGCCTACGTCAGCATCCCCGGCGGCACTATCTGGGCGCTCCCTAAGCGCACTGCCCCTGGCAGGCCGAGCAACCGCGGTTGTACACCTCGATCGGGAGGGGGGAGTGCTGCGAGATGCGCCCATTCCCGTGCAGCCACGGACCTCCGGGATGGCGGCCCTTTCGTGAAGGGGTGAGTTAATGGGGTATGTCAGTGGATCGGGGCGGGATTCGTACTCCTACGATCTTTAGGTCGTAACAACTCTGATTCTCAGAGGGTCTGAGTCTTATATATTAAGCAGCATGTAAGATTGCATGTCCCTATGTGGTCACCAGTAACTGGAATCAATGGATGTGTAATCCGTTGGAGTCATTTTTAATAATTGACTTTGTAAACCTTATTACGGGTCAAATCTACCAACAATGAGATTTATTTGTTACTGGAAATCACAGGTACAATGATTACAAGTTTTTGGCTAACGGCGAGGTTTGCACGGCTCAAAACTCGCTTCGAAGGTGAATGTTTCAAGGTCGCCTGGAGGTCGCCGAAGGTCGCCATCTCCCGGTAGCTGATGCGAGCTTCCTGCGAGAATAGCAATTCGTCAGAAAGGCAGGGCTGGTTGTCAGCCCGTAGCCTCTCCAATGCTTAAGTCAGCAAGTGATGTAAAATGTAGGCGTCGGGCACGCTTGACGATCTTAAGACAGATCGGCGAAGCGTGACGAGCTTATGAGGAAGGCACATATATATGGAAGATATTCGACCTTTAATATGAGAATAAGTTAAAGGTTTTAACTGACCAATCCCCTTTATGGAGGCAGGAGGGGGTATTTATAGGGCTAAGAGGCGGTTGCTCACCATCCTATCAGCTGTCAAATCAACCCAGCTGGCACTCGAGTGGTGAAGCGATAGGTTGGCGAGCTGTGTCGGAGATATTTTCCATATTAATGGTGTCAGACGGTGTCAGGTGCATTAATGAGACATGATGTGCGTCCATCAGTTCTCGCCCTTAACCTCTGGCATTAACGGATGAGAGGTGAGCCCACGTCACCCTGTCAGAGATATTTATGCATGGCCGCCCTCGGGGGCAAGCCAAGCTCGGCGACCAAGCTCGGCTCATCTGGACGGTGCTTCTTGTTGGAGGGTAGGCGAGCTTGTCCTTGGCACGGCGAGCTTGACGGTTGGACGGGCGAGCTTCTTTGGTTGACCTTAGAGGTGAGCTAGTGGTGGGGATAAGCGAGCTTCTCTGGATGGAGGCGATCTTCTGCTCGAGCTAGTGCCCCTTCTGGGGAGTCGGTGAGGTGTTCGCTTGGGCCCCCAGTGCGTACAGACCTCAATTTCATTGGCCGACCTTAAGGTCGTAACAATTGCCCCCGTCATTCAAGCTTGACGCGGCAAGAACGGCTTCAGCTTGGATGACCAATCATACTCCCACCGGATGAAGGCTGGTTAGCAGCATTCAATGAGACCTGACTGTCGAATCCCAAAAGTCATGATGGCGATTCGGCGACGGGGAGAGTTTGAGGTGTCCGTTTGCTGAAAAGATGATGCATGGCTGAGGTGATCGGGGGAGAATTCGAGGCGCCATCCCAGACCCGCTCGGATCTCGCCACGTGGCCAACGTCTGATGGTTGTGATCTCCCACCTCCTCCTATAAGTAGAGACGGAGAGGGAGCGAGAGAGGTGATCGCGCCTGGAAATACACACGGAAAACGACTGTAGTTTTACCGCAAGCGCACGGTGTAGTGGCGAGCGGGTATCGAACACAGGGAGGACAATTGACAGTATCCTACTTTGATTACCTAGCTATTAAGAGAATAAGAATAGTTTGGTGGTAATGTCACAATCGTTCAAATAGCAAATGGAAATGAATATAATAAAAGCGTCTAGGGATAGGAAATCCCCACTACGGACCGTCTCTCATCCTTGTGAATTATGAATATCAATATTGCAAGGCTTGAATGTAGGTGAACTAGTCGCAACTTAATGTAGAACCAAGCTCACACTCTCGTGCTATTGCCGGTCTATAGCACACCTAGGTTAGGGTCCACTCTCGTGTAAACCCTAGCCTAAGAAACTAGCATGAATATCGACATCATCGTCCAATCGCATCTCGAGCACACTCGTGCAAACTCGAGCTACGACCTAGGTTATGATAGTTCGTATTCGTCCAATCTCTTGCAAACGAATATTAGTATAGATTCATAATAAAAATCCTAGCTTTGGTCCAATCTCTTGCAAACCAAATCTAGAGAATTTCAATTATTAACCTAAGTCAAGTATCTTGGCCTTCCAATCAATTGGGATCCAATCTCTTGCAAATCCCAATCAATAGAAATTCCTAGCTACTCGCAATAAATCAATCAAAACCTAACCTTTATCAATCCTAGCAACAATTCTATACTTCCATCACAATTCAAAAGATCGGGTCCATAGGGTTCATCCATATGCCCTAGAACGACGAAACTACTCACAATTCATCATGAAAATTTCAGAAATAACAATTATGATCATAGCACAATTCACTAGTAGAAAACTGAGTAACAGCCTTGGAACATCCGCCACGGACTGAAATCCGTGGCAACTGTAGAAATATTAGCCACGAAACGTTTCGTGTCGGTTTTTCTGTGTCCGATAATTCTTTAGCCACGGAATTGTCGTGGCAGATGCGTAATTATCACAAAAGCATCATCAACTCGATAAGCCATAACGAAAATCAATTTGCCATGAAAATTTCCATGGTAAATATTGATAAACAACCATGAACAATACGTGGCAATTGCTACGGAAACCCAATTGCCAAATACATATTTGCTGAACCCCTCCTGGTAGATAAACTAATAATTTTCCCCCAAAAAAGAGAGGCGCTGCATTATTTCTACGTGCACTAACAATTTCACACAAAAGAGCGGGAGCTGATTTATTTCTACGCGCCAATTTTTTTCAGCGCCTATTTCATCGAAAATTAGGGTTAAGCTCCTATTGTTTTCTCATCTCCAAGTCTCATCGCGGCACCTCTTCTCAAGCGATAATCAGCGATCGGCGACCGACGACCGGCGAACTGCGACTCCTTCCGATCGAGCAAAAGGTATCGCTGTTTTACCCCTCTCTTTTCTCCTCAATTTCAGGGTTTGCGGGCCATCTTATTCTTCACGATTATACCATCTGGAAATAGGGCTGGGTCTGTGGTTGATAGCGAGAGAGAGGAGAGGAGATGGCGACCGGAAAGTGCAAGGGTTTCAGTGTGTTGCCGGGGTTCATCGTCTTCAATTATCCCATCGCTATTTTGCCCATTTGGCCTGTTCCCACGTCCCTCTCGTTTCCTGCAAGAAATTAGGGAAAAAAGATTAGATTTTTGTGGGTGAATTGGGGGTGATAGAGGATAATGGAAGGGAAAGGGACGAACTTTCTCTGCCATCGAGCCCCATTTTTTTTGCAAGGGGGGAACGGGATGAGATGACACCCTAGCTAGAAAGGGAGGACGGTGGAATTTGGAGGGTTTTGAAGGATGAGAGGGTGGAAAGGGGACATGTTGGGCGATTGAGGAACGAGTGACGGAGGAGGCGGAAGAAGATAGTGGTTTTATTTTTATTTTTATTTTAAATTTATTGTTATTATTAATGTTGATGTCTCTTGCGGGCTCTGCATTTATATTTATTTTTTGAATTCATTGCCCTATTTTTCTTTAAAAAAACTTGTGGGACAGATTTGTTATAAAAAAACTTGTGATAACAATGCAAACTCCCCCAGCCCCAAATCGATGCCTCGTGGTCATGCATTCACAATGTCAAATTCCCAACACTGGGCCCTAGGTTAATATCACCCGATGGAGATCGCCACCCCTTGAACCAAACCTGCCCAAAGGCATTCAGTATCCACATCTCAACACCATATAACATAATAGGGTATTTGGAACTTTTGCTAAAGCCAACCTTGTATAAGGGGAACTTGGGATAATATTTGGTTAGATCAGTTTTCAGTATACTGTGCTTTTTATTGACAGTTATATATTGATAAAATAAAGAAATGTGCATAATTATTTGGATTCAAATGTGAAGGAGACTATGCTTGATGTGTTTATAGAATATATAACTAATAATGGGTTAACTATATATCCTATTTGGATATAATATTATATTAATTTTACATTATAGATGTCATATTTGGTCATATGTATTGCAAATTAACTCTTAATACATTATGAAAGACTAGTACATTTCTATCTGTTCATTCTTGATATTTTTTTGTTTTTCAAGGTGATAACTAACTAATGTATAACACTACTTAATTAATAATCCTTTTAGTTTCTTTTTTGATTTCTGATTTGGTGCATGACATTCACATCTAATTATTATGTTAGTAAATTTAAATTTTTTGTCCAGATATAATTCTTTCGGAGCATGTTCATTTTTTTAATCCTTGATTTTCTCATTAGTTTCCTATATAATGCATCAATATTATTTCTTATATAAGTTGAAGTTTCTGTAAGATCTTTTGTTGTTAGTTTCTTATATTATAGATAGATTAGTTTCTTATATATATTCTTCAAGTTTCTTAAAGATTGTTTATTAACATGATGGATCGTTTATTAAAAATGAGCAGACATGCATGACTTTAATTTTTAATACTTCTGAAGGGGAAAACAATGCTCCAGATAAAATTCTAATGAACTAAGTTAATTAGAATAGGCTTGGTTTCACTAAGTTAATTAGATAAAATTCTGCATGATGGATCGTTTATTAAAATCAAGCTTATTTGATCAACAGATTTAATGGTCTCGTGATTCGATGGACGATCAAATAGGCTTGGTTTCACTTGTTTTTTGATGCATTTTGTTTTTATTATTGTGTGTATATCACTCTCAAAAAAATCAAAACTTGTAAACAAAATAAAAAAATCTCATGAAAATACGTTGCAGGCATTAGAAATGTCCTCTGCTGACTGCTGCTAATGACATACATGCATTATTCTTGTTTGCGAGAAATTGGTGTCAAATTGGATATTAAGCAAAATAACTTGTCGGATCTTATTTTGAAATTCATCCTGTAAAGCTCGGAATTTGGATACTTGTTTTGCAAATCACTTAAATTACATCAAATTAATACCTTAAATTACGTTATGTTTGGATTTGAGCAAATATTTCTTTTTAACGGCGAGGAAAAAAATGGTTTGCCTTGTTTTATTCATTTGAGCAGATTTAGATTCGATATTGGGTTATTGGTTATTATATCCGTATACGGAATCATTTGTCAAATACAGATTCAGATATGGATAAATTAGGAAAGAAACTTTATATCTATATTCGTAAACAACGGATATAGATATGCATCGGATATTGATAGTTTGAACAAATTTGGTATAATGAAAAGCGAAAATGTCTTTAGTTAGTATAATGACATGCCTCAGTTTTCACTAAACTATTTCTAGTGGACTGGTAGATTTTATGGGGTTGGATACCTTTTTGTTGAAGAAAAGTCTAAAGCCTACAATGAAAGTGGATCAGCTTTAAAATACCAAAATGTCCAAACACTGCACTGTGAGCTGCAGCTTCTTACCTCACCCTTGAGTCCTTTCCTGTTGGCTTAGGTTGGGTTGGTAAATGAACACATCATGCAGATTGCAAAGGCTAAGTAAACATTATAATGTGACCCACAGATAACGCTCTTTTGTCCATGCATATTATCAAGTTTTTTCTCCTATAATTTTACAGTGTAAATTGTAGAAACTTCTTCTGCATGCATGATGATGGCAAAGTCTCCAATTTTATTGAATACCCATCTGGTGCCCATAATTGAAAAATCATTTGGTATAGAAATTAGATTCCATACTACACGTCTTTACAGATTATCAAGTATCTCTTGCATGGCTAATACCAAAGTTCATTATTTAAAGGATTAAAATATAAATAAAATATATTTTGACCGTTATAGAAATAAAATATAAATTCAAATCAACACTCTCAAATGAAAGCCATTGAATGTTAGTATCTGATTAGTTGGCTTTCTGTAGTTCAATAAGTTACAGTGTGTTTTAGATTGTTTTGTCATCTTAGTTGTGTGATATCAAATAAACTTATATCTCATTTTGAAATTTATTATAGATGCGGCCGGTTCCTGACAAGTCATTTATGGAAATATCATATGATGACATGCATAAAGACCAACGATACCAAGATGGGATAGACGCTTTTTAGCGTTCTCCGACAGTAATCCATTACGAATGTCAACTGCCGATATTTATTGTCCGTGCAAGAAATGTCAGAACAATTTTAAATATCACAAGGTTATTGTTCGTTTCCACTTGTCTGCGAACAGATTCGATCCTCACTACAAGTTTTGGAGTAACCACGGTGAAGGTGTGGTAGCTGAGGAGATGCTTCAAGCAGAGCCACGGGTCATGCATGCAGGTCATCGTGATGATGACACATGTGCCATGCTGGAAGATATTCTTGCTCCGCCATTTGCAACCGATAATTTTTCAGAGGATGCACAGACCTCAAGTGACGTCGATCGTTTGATTAAATTAGTGAACGATAACGAGTCTGATTTATACGAAGGATGTGAGTATACGAGGCTATCATTCTTGATCGGGCTTCTTCATATCCAAACTCTTAGCGGAATGGCTATTACAATTGAGATGTTGTTGGATCTGTTGAGAAGGGTAATTCCTGGAGGTGAGAATAGCATTCCCACGACTCATTATGAAGCTAGCAAGATCATTGATACGTTAGGGCTTGATTACAAGAAAATTGATGCATGCCCAAATGATTGCATCCTTTACTACAAAGAGAATAAGGATTTAAATGAATGCCCAACATGTCATGTACCATGGTGGAAAGTGCAACAAAGAACAGGTTCAAATAAGGAAGGTCATGCAGTCCAAAAGAAGAAGAAGAAGATTGCTACAAAGGTTCTCCGTTATTTCCCAATTATTCCTAGGCTGCAGAGGTTATTCATTTCTTCTGAATTGGCTGCGAAAATGCGATGGCACGCAACCAGACGTGTAGATGATGGAAAACTGAGGCATCCTGCGGATGGTGAGGCATGGAAGCATATTGATAGAATTTATCCGGACTTTTAAGGGAGCAACGGAACGTTAGACTTGGTCTCGCAAGCGACGGATTTAATCCTTTTGGAGTGATGAGCTCTGGGTGGTCGACATGGCCAGTGTTGGTTACCCCGTATAACCTTCCTCCTCATATGTGTATGAAGCAGCCATACAAGATATTGTCACTCTTGATCCCTGGAAAATATTCACCGGGTAATGATATCGATGTTTTAATGCAACCATTGATTGATGATCTGAAGCTTTTATGGGAAGAGGGTGTGAACGCATTCAACGCCTTTACAAAGCAAAACTTTTGCATGCGGGCAATTGTTTTATGGACAATTAATGACTTTCCCGCATATGGTAACTTATCTGGTTAGTCAACAAATGGTAAATTTGCATGTCCAGTTTGCACGACCGGTTATGAGGGAAAATACTTGAAATTTAGCCATAAGCAATGCTTTTGGCAGCACAGAAGATGGTTGAATGTAGATCATAAATATAGAAGACATGGAAGATTATTTGATGGTGAAATCGAATCCAGAGGAGCACCAAAACAGCTAATTGGAGAAGACATATTCGAGGCACTTCATCCTTTGCCTAGAGTAAAGTTTGGAAAGAAAAGGTATAGCAAGGAGAACCCTCTTGGTGTGAGAAGGAAGATTGCAAAGGTAAAGGGAAAGAGAAAGGAGAAATCAAGAACAAGAAAGCAACGAAATCCTCGACCAGAAGGAGACACAACAGAGAGGACAATACTCCCAGTTGGATGGACAAAATTCAGTATTTTCTTTCAGTTGCCATATTGGATGAGTTTGAAAATACATCACAACCTAGACGTCATGCATGTAGAAAAGAATATTTGTGAAAATCTCTTGTACACCATTTTGCAAGACTCGACCAAGTCGACAGATGGATTAAAGGCGAGACTTGATTTAAATCAATTGAAGATACGTCCTGAATTGCATGTGGTTCAGAAGGAAAATAAAAAGTACGAACTGCCACCATCGTGTGCTACGCTTTCTACAGATGAGATCCATAACCTCCTTGTGTTTCTGAAGTCCATGAAAACACCAGATGGATATGCTTCAAATATATCTAGATGTGTGCATGTAGATGAAAGGAAGATTTTTAGTCTGAAAACCCATGATTACCATATCTTGCTGCATCAGATGCTTCCGGTTGCAGTTCGTCTTGTCGATAAGAGGCTGGCTTCAGTTATGATACCATTTTGCGGTTTCTTTAAGCATGTGTGCTCTAAAGTGATAGATGTTACTGAGTTTGAGGAGTTAGAGAGACGTGTCATCCTTACACTGTGCAATATGGAAAAAAATTTCGCGCACTACTTCTTCACGATTATGGTCCATCTCACTGTGCACCTGGCACAAGAGGCACGTATTGCAGGACCAGTACAATATCGGTGGATGTATCCCGTTGAGAGGTACATGTTTATTCTATTTAATGCTATTTGATGAAGACAATCAGTACATATACATATATAATTATTTTTATGCTTTTTAACCCACAGGTTCTTGGGGTTCATGAAATAACTAGTGCACAATCGTGCAAAACCTGAAGGTTCTATAGCAGAAAATTATTCATCACACGAGACCCTGATATTCATTTCTCGGTATTTGCGGGATGTTGAAACTAAGCTCAATCGACAGCCAAAAGTGATGGATGGTGTCTTCTATAATGATCGAGGAGAGGACACACGATTTAATATGATGGATCTTGGCCAGCACATGCATATGTTTTAAACAATCTAACGGTATTTGACTTATATCGCATGTAATAAAGATGAGTGTTGCGCCTTTTTAAATCCTTCGATGTTTTAAATCATATGTTATATTAGCTTTCTTTATTTGTATCATAGCCGTCACCAGATAGAGATCATGAAAAATATGAATGCCAAAAGTTTTAGCAAAAAAGTTGCGGACACACATTCCAAAGAATTTCTTGGATGGTTGAAAATTCAGGTATTGGCGCAGATTAGACATGTTAACTATATACTTATATGAAAATTATTATCTAGCTTAGTAATATAGTAACATCTTTGATTCTTTTCATGAAGGTTTAACGGCAAATCGATGGAGGTGCAAAAATATGTGATGACATTCAAAGCTATGCTAGAGGTCCTCATGGCACAGTACATCGTTATGGAGGGTATTGTGTCAATGGTTTTAGATTTAATACCATTGACGTTGAGAAGAAACGATGCACGCAGAATAGTGGAATTTTCTCATCTTTCTCACAATTATCGTATGCAAGTATCAAAGATCAACAACCCAAAGAAGGCCAGATCTTCTACCATGGACAGGTTGAAGACGTTGTTGACATTTTTTATGGCTATCAAAAGGATGTTAGCCATGTGTTGTTTAAGGTTCGTTGGTGTGAGCAGGGTAAACATAAGGACCCATTTGGCTACACTGTCGTAAATCTAAACAAGAAAATGTACAAGAATGACAAGTACATGCTTGCTCCCCATGCTAAACAATGTTTTTATGTAAAAGACATTATGGTAGACGATGTTTGGGTTGTTCTTTGAAATCCACCAAGAGCATATGCATACGAAGATGTTCATGAGGATGATAATGAAGAAGCCGACGACGTTGTAATCTTAGCTGATGAAGTTGTGGCTGAGTTTTCTATCGAGCAGAATAATGAAACGCCTGAGGATATTATACCGTTGCGTATTGATATCCCCAACTTGGACATCCAGGCAAATGTCATTGAAGATGAAGACGAAGTATTCATAACAGAAGAAAGCCCAAGTAGTAATTTAAGAAGCAGAGTAGAAGATCTTTCAACTGGTGTTTGGACTCGATCACAAATGGCTTCAACATCAAAATCTTAAAATCGCTTTTACATGGATATTCTGTTTTGATAAGATACAGGCTGTGTTGTACCAGTGGCGTAAGGACCTAAAGCAGAAGATATGGTCGGCTTACACAGAAGACTGGGAGCGCTGGTGGCATATGGACACCCGAGCAGATCCCCTCCAGTTCTTTGGATCTTGTTTCTATTGGGAGTCACCTGAGGGGAAGGTATGGTTCAATTTTGGTCCATATTAATATGTTTTAATATCCAATTGGCTGACATGCTTTTTTAAAAAGAGGATTGCGGATATCGCCAAGGCAAACCGCGAAAAGCCACGAAAGTATGAGCATCATGCTGGCTCCAAGAGCTACACCAGACATGCCCACGAATTGGCGCAACAGGTTATATGTTCAATATTAAATTTGAGCATATATTATGTTTTAATGAGATACGCGTTTTTAAATTACATGTCTAATTATTTATCTATTTGTTTTTAGGGCAAGTCGGGTTTTGTGGCGTTGGCGGAGCGCACCCTTACGCATGCCTACCCCAAGTATGCTGATACGAACAAGCTGGAGAAGAATAAGAAGATGCTAATCAGTAATAACTTATGTTTAAAAATATTGTTCATATTAAGTATAATTTTAATGTTGGTTGTATTTGTTTTAGGCTCTTCTGAAGCAGGCTGCAACAGACCTCAGGCCACACTCTGAGGCAGACTCCAGTTGCTCTGGACCACTTACCAGGGAAGAGGAGGACGGCCTCATTGCGGGGGTGCTCAGAGGGACGCGGAAGAACCGGTATCGGTTTAGAGGTTCAGAGAGCAGAGACTATGGACAGTCGACCAGTTCATCCTCATCAGGCACTGAGAGTATCCGACGCCCAGAGCCCACCGATCCACCATCGGGCATGCAGGATTCCACTGTCACGTTGACCACGATGATGGAGAGGATGGAGAAGAATGAAAAACTTTACCAGTTATTGCTCTCTTGCATGCCTCCAGAGATGCAAGAGAAATACAATCGGCTCCGTACTGATCTGGTAAGAATTTATATTAAAATTTATAAACAAATGGAACTTATTTAGAGAGTGAGCACACTTAATAAAAAACTTGACAGATTCCAGTGAAAATAAAAATAACTTGAGATCTCTAAGTGCTTGATTCTTGACTGGACCTTACAATTTAGCATAGGTCCTGGAAATACCTGGTTTTGTCATATAGGCCTGATTGCCTACCATGTTAACATGACCGGAGGTTTTTTATATAGAAATTTGAATGGTAGGTTGAATGTAGCTTATTTGGAAATAACTGGTAACTGAAAAGTATGGATATGATATATATCTATAGGGAAAAATAAGACGTGATATGCGTGGAGTTAATGAAATATTGAAACTGACTATGGGGTACACATGATTTCCAGTATAAGGAAAAATAAGACGCGATATGCGTGGAGTTGATGAAATATTGAAACTGACTAATTTGAAAACTGAATTAGCCTATTATTTGAAAACTGATATATACTAGTACCACAAAAAAAACTGATACATATACATTCCCTTACGTTATTTTTTTCAAAAGAAATGGCATTATAGTTGAAAAAGAGACTAGGATGATATTAGGCCTGAACAATTATGGTTTGAGGCTGTGAAAACTGATACATATTTTCAGTTCAGCTTTTTATACATTTTTTTCAGTACATATTTTTTTTCAGTACATATTTGAAAACTGAATTAGCCTGTTATTTGAAAACTGATACATATTAGTACCAAAAAAACTGATACATATACATTCCCTTACATTCTGTGAAAACTGAATTAGCCTGTTATTTTTTCAGTACATATTTTTATACATTTGCTGTGAAGACTAGGATGATACTGTGAAAATTTTCAGTTCAGCTTCATGGTTATCCCAAGTGTCTTTTCAATAGGAATGCATGCCGTAGTGTTATATATATTATTTTTTAATCATGGGGTACACATGATTTCCAGTATAAAAATGGCGGATATGCATAGAATACGTCCAATTATATGGCCAATATAAATAAATAGAATACAACCAATATGGCCAATATTCCCAAAAAGCATATAGAATACAGCCAATATGGGAACTGGCCTGTATATATGAGCACATATAAACATATGTTGAAGGAAAAATGTAGCTCCAATATAAATAAATAGAAAACATATCAAAAAAATACTGACCGTAAGCTGCTAATTCAAACACACTCTCATCTCACATATGTACTTTTACTGCCCAAGGTTCATCTCGGAGTACCTGGTATAAATAAAAAGCACACAAATTTAAATAGTGTTCAAATGGTCAAGCACGCATAAACAAAAGCAAACAATAAATATTCATCAGAGCATGCAATTGGGATGTCCGAAGAAAACCATGACTTGCCTACGAGGCTTGTTCTGACGCTGCCCAAATTCATCATTCACTATATCTGCAAGAATGATACAGCAATATCGAGATCAGGAGAAAAAATACATATGTACTGTGTAAGTTGTGCATTAGCATCGCAAGGTAATGTGAATCTATCTATCAACAGAACCATGATAATATAAACATCAAAACATGTTTTACCATGTCTTTGTGCGGGATTCAATGTGTTTGCTGGTTTTGGCCATATTGGCTGTATTCTATAAACATCAAAACATATGTTTTGTTTTTGTTATTTTTTGGGAATACATGCCATATTTTAGTTCTCACATATAATTTTTGGGTATTTGTGACCATTTGGCATTACCATGATATCTCATCTTCAATTTGCTATTCAGAAGAATAAGAGCCACATAAAAAACATTACAGTGTTTACTAAGAACATAAGCCCACTTATTTATTTTCAATTTTTGTTTCAGGAATCACGTCCGCAGGGTGGATCCAGTGGAGGACCGGAAGGTGGAGATATGAGGTGAGAGTTTAATTGTTTTTTACTTGGAGTTTGTGGGAGTGATGAGGGCTGAGGGGCTGTTATGATGAGACTGAGAGTTTACTTTGTATTGAAGGGTCCGAGGGGCCGTTATATTGATGTGTGGAAACTTTTTGTATTGAGGGGGCCGAGGGGCCATTATGTTGATGTGTGGAAACTTTTTGTATTAAGTAGGCCAAGGGGCCGTTAAGTTGACAGAGAACTTTTGAATGTGGAAAACTTTTCTATTAAGGTATGTTGATGTGTCTAGAAAGTTTGTATTTATATAGTTTCTTGGAATTTGCTAATGGATGAAATTTTTTTATTGGATTTGTTGTTATTTTTTATATATGTGAATGTTGATTGTGATTCTTTCTTGTTATATTTATATATATGGGAATTTTGATTGTAAACGAATTTATAAAATTTTTGGTTTTTTAAAAAAAATAAATAAACATATTAGCCACGGACTTTCCGTGGCTAATATTTTTAGCCGCTGATCTATTTTGGAAAAATATTTGTCGCGGAAACCTTTTCGTCACAAAGAATCCGTGGCAAATAAAACAATTTTGCCACGGCAAATCCGTGGCTAATATAGATTAGCCACGACAAAGCTTTGGGAAAATATCCGTAACGAATATATTTTTGCCATGGAATTTCCGTGGCAATAGTTGAAACAAGAGCCACGGAATATCCGTGGCTAATAAACAGTTTACCACAGAATTTTTTTAAATATTTTCCGTAGGAAATAAATTTTTGCCACGGAAAATCCGTGGCAATAGTTGAAACATTAGCCACAGATAAACCGTGGTTAATGAAATTTGTCACGGAAATCTTTTTTGAAATTTTCCGTGGCAAATATAGGTTTGCCACGGATTTTCCGTGGCAATAGGTGGAACAATCGCCACGGAATTTCCGTGGCTATAGTCCCGTGGCTAACTTTTCCGCCACGGAATTTCTTCCATTTGCCACGGATTTTTGGCATTTGCAATGCCACTTTCCCTCACGGAACAATAGCCAGTGAATTTATAAAAATCCGTGGCTATTGGGTAATAGCCACGGATTTTATGGTATTAGCCACGGAATTGTCTGTGGCTAATGTCCAATTTTCCAGTAGTGATTCATTGCAAAGAAGAGACAATTCATAAAAATAAGATTTTTAACAAGAAAGAACAAACCAATGTCATCGTCTATGATCTCCAGCTGAGATTTCACAAAAGAATAGCCATCAAAAAATAATAGAAGTCTCTCCTAAAACTAGGGAAAAAACTAGGGAAAAACTAGGTTTAAATACAAGCTAAAATCGTCCAAAAAATCGTGACAAAATTGTCCATGTGCAGCCCAGAATTCGCAATCCTCGCAGCAATCGGAATGCGTCATTCGGCCGAGTGGGTAATGTCACTCTTCCGAGTGACAGACCCAATAAAAAACAGAGAGTTTAAGAACTTCAGTGGTCTGTCGCTCTAACTGACTCGGCCAAGTAGGCTTCTATATATACTCGGCCGAGTTAGCAATTGTACTCGGCCAAGTAGGCTTCTCAAAATTTTTCAGTAACTTGGCCTTTTCTCGGTTGAAAATCCCTGTATTACTCGGGCGAGTGAGCTTTCTCACTCGGCCGAGTAGACTTCCTTGCTCGGCCGAGGAAACGCTAAAAATTTACTGTGTGTATCCGTTTCACTCGGCCGAATGCAGCTTCTGACTCAGCCGAGTAGAGTCTCTGTTCGGCCGAGTAGGCGGTATCTGGGCTCTTTTCTTCTCCTCCTCGCCTCCTCGTCGATTCTATCGGATTTCTTCCTCTTCACTCATCCTCTAGCGCTGCTAACTCCGCAAATAAGCAGTGGGCGATGCTCCAAAGTGCATGAAAATCCTTTGATCTCGTTCTCATTCCAAATCACTCCATATCTTCTGAAATACAATAAAAACAAGAAATAGTGAAAAGTATCGTGATATCGTCGAATAATCGTGGAAAATGCAATATGGGCGATCAAAACGACATTAAAACATGCAGAAAAAAGGTGTAAAATAAGGAGCGATCAAAATCCCCCAAGCATACCTCTTACTCGTCCTCGAGGAAGATAAGTAAAAGGCGAACCCAGCGGGTAAAAACAAAGAAAAGGAAAAAGAAGAAGAAAGATAGAAAAGAAAACAAAAAGGGAGATGCTAGATCATTTCCTCAGGACGTGGAATCGCTTACTCAAACAGCATACGACGAAAACAAACATGCCAAAGATTTTTATCTCGATATCATTATCATATAGAATGCATCCAATATAGAAACCCAAGAATATCAAAGCAACATGAAATATGGAATCATTCTAGGATTAGCATCGTCTGAAGCATTTAAACCAATATACATAATCATAGACCACACACTTTTAAATTGATCGCTTTCTATCTGGAGTATAAGAGATATCACACAATTTGAAGCAAATAAGAATAGAAAGGAGTGGTTTTCATGAAATGCATGCTAAGTTTCAATTCATGGACTTCGTAAAACTTTTAGTAATCTCACCGAGTATAGAAAATTACCTAGCCTAGGTTGTCATGCACAGTCAAGTAGCCACTCTCTTACACATCATTGGATCCTCTCCCCCAAGCTTATCTATAAGCGTGATGGCATAAATTTAGCAATAAGAACATTCCCCATTTTTGAAGCTCTGAAAAACAAAAATGAAAGGAGGGAAGAAAGAAAGAAAAATGAAATGGGATCATATATGAACTTCTTTTCTCTTTTCTTTTCGTTTGTTTTTTGTTTTTTTCATATCAATATATACAACTGTGATCCCAAATCAAAAGATAGAGATATATACATGAATACTTTTTCTTTTTGATTTTGGGGCGTTGGAGCATGGACTTTTTGTAGCGGGGGAATATGCCAATGTAAGATCCGCTAAAGGGAGATTCACCAATGATTTTAAGTATAGAAATAATGCTCAAGATATGTGGAGAAAGAAAAATATGTAACACTCGGTTCACTCTATAGAGTGTGCACGACAACTTTCAGCAGAGTAATGTAATCTACCCAGTTCGATCTCAAAAAGTAAACTAATCCAGTTATATCAACATAACATACATTCAATCAACATGAAAGTGAAGCGTACAATTTTCATGCAATAAGAAGTGATATAAGACAGTGAAGCAGTACTCCAAATATAGGCAATCAATGCGTGAAGCTTGGTGTGTTTTCTATGAACAGTATACATATAAATCATCAGACTCAGCTAATAAAAGAATTTCATCCATATTTATATAATGAAGGGTGGGGGTTACTATCTCGAATGCATAACAAGACATAGCATATGATATCTGAAATAAAAACGATGGCATGACAAGATAATATGCATATAGAGATAAGCTAATACCACGTCATCATCATAACAGAAAATTCATCTCTAGCAAAAAGGGCTAAAGGAAATAAAGATAAAAGAAAATGAAAACTAATATACATATGCAGCACACAAAAAGTAAGAAAACGTGATGCATGAGAAAAAAATGAAAAAGTGGGCGAAAATAAGTGTAAAATAAAGAAAAGTGGGAAAAATAAAAGAAAAAGTGAAGAAAACAAAAAGTGCGTGAGACACTCACTCCCCCAAGCTAAACTGCACAGTGTCCTTAATGTGCAAAGTGTGGCACACCGAGAAAAAATGATAAGGGTGGGGTGGGTGAGGATGCATGCATGATAAGGATGCAAATAAAAGAAAATGATATGGGTATGCAAATGATGTATGCAGAGATGCAAGTGGTGCATGCAGAGATCAAAATGGCGCAATATAGGTGTCCCCAAAAATACCTCCTCTCTCCCAAAATGATATAGACAGATATGAGTAAAAAGTGACAAAAGAGTGTGTGGAGGAGGGGTGCAAAAATCAGCGGTCAAAGAGATACCATAGTAGCAGCAAAAATATGGAAGGCATCCAGTGTGTGCCTAGGTGGGTGGTGGGACACCACTACCGTCCTGTGGCGGAGGTGGTGGTCGTGGAGGCTGCTGGATAAGGGTAGCAGGTGGCTGTGGCAGTCGCACAAGAATCTGGTTCAGGCAAGCCTGAATATCAGAAAGTAAAGCGACGCAAGACTGGACAACACTGACGGTAGCGGAGAGAGCCCAGAAATATCCTCTGAGCCCACTAACTATCCCCTCTAGAGCACGGAGGTGCTGAAGTAGTGTGTCGGGGGGAGGTGGGGCAGAGGGTCGTACTGGTGAGGAACGTGGCTGTCTCGCACGGCTACCGTAAAGGACGGGTGCAACTACCTGGTGGGTCTGAGGTGCTGTGCTCACAAAAGGACGCTCAGCCTCTGTAGGAGGCTGAGATGTAGGAATGGCCGAAGAAAAGGGAGCAGCAGCAGAGGCTGAAATGGTGACAGATGGCGAGGAGGTCAGAGAGGTCGATGGCACAGGAATGGGGACAGACGTCACGACACTCTCAGAGAAGACATCGACAGTGGAGACAGTAAGGTCGATGACTGGAGAGGTCGAGAAGTGCGAAGGAAATGATTCCCCAGGGGTCGAGAACAAGAAAGAGGAAAGGGTCTCCACTGCAGAGGCAAAAGAGGGCTCGCCGCTTTCAATAATGGTGGTGGGGCGCTCGGGGCTCACAGCAGAAATGGGGTGGATGGATAACGGCACAGAGGTGGAAGTGGTGGTGGTGGACTCAGCAAGGGTACTCCTGACACTGACAGAAGTGTGGACAGAAGTGTTGGGAGGTGCAGATGAAGCATGTGCAGGCTGAGGTATCACGGGGACCTGAGGTGAAAGGAGGTGCTCCTGCTGAGCACCCTCAGGATCTAGCACGTACGCGGCAGGGATGAGGATATCCATCGCTGGAATCCACTCCCCGTCCGCGGGTCTAATATGTGTCAGAGCAGGGCTCGGGAGAACCATGTAGTCAACACCAAAAGGACCTTGCAGCCACACCCAGTGGTGCTGACCATGAGGACGCAGCATCCTCATCCAGGCCATAACATCTATGGAAAGAGAAGTAGGGCCCGGTGGTCTGAGCAAGCCAGCAGGGAGGTCAACTCTGCACAAAAGGGACAGGAGGTAATCAGACCGTCGCAACAGATAGGCGTCCTAGCGCCAACAGAAATAATGATGCGGTCTAAGTACCAACTAGCGATATCAATCTCAGTGGCAGGGAGTAAGACGTCCCCACCCCTCTCGTCTGCTCTCGATCATGTCATCGCGTGGAGCATGTTGAGCTCTGGCGTCGACATCGTACCTGGCTCATACCTCGCGAGGAAAGTAGTCGTCATGAGGCGATGTGTAATGCGGAGGCATGGGTGCAAGATAGCCGAGGCCTTGGCCCGACTAGGGTCAAAGGGGAGGGGTGATCGCGTGATACGTGTCCAGAAAGCGTGTGTGTCGAATGACGGCGGTGGGATGTGCATGGGACTGTAGGCTCGGTCAGGGTCCGGAACATGGGGCCACTGGAAGAATGCTCTGAGCATGTCGAGAGTGACATCGCACTCTCGATCCATCAAGAGAAAGGAGCATCCCCCAGGGGTCCTGGCAATAGAACTAAGGACCTTTAGTGTCAAACGGATGTAAGTGTCCGCCGACACCGACAAGAAATCACGCCACCCCACATTGTCATACAACTGGAGCAGCCCATCTAGTACCCCTAGGTGCTCAAAGTCGGCTATGTACGTGAACCTAGTGGGTATGATCGAGCGATGGGAGATACGCTCAAATCTGGCGCGCTACGCGTCATCTCTAAACGAAATCCCCAGTGTGTCGAACGAGGGGGCGGGCTGTGCCGGTGGTGGTGGTATAAGAGCAGTAGGAGGCGAAAGTGTGTGTGGTGGCAGGCTAGGTGGAGGGGAGTCCGCTCTAGCAGAATATGAGCCAGGCTCGCTGGTCCTCTTCCGCTTCGAGGCGGGTGCCCTCGTTCGGGACCTAATGCGAGGCGGCATGTGAGCCACGAAGAGTGCCTACCCAATAAAAATGTGAAGTGCTGAAAATATGGAACGAGTATACCAGAGCATGACGCGAGAGCAAGCAATGTGAGCTTGCGAAGAATCGCCTTCTCCGAGAAGCTCCAAGGCATCCTGAATCTTCCCCAAGCTCCCCCAAGCTAGCTTGAAAAACAAATAATCAAATCAACAATGAATATCAATATATATTGGGGAAGATATGGAATAATAGATATATATACGAATTAATTTCGATTCGGGGCTTAACGGGCTTACGGATCGGAGAAATGGAGGAAAACAGGCGAAATGGGGCGTAATGGAGGTGAAACGGCGATGTGGGAGGGAGCGCCAGCGACCGGAGTCGGCAGCGGAGAAGTGTCGGCGATGGGGGCGGCGACGACTTGGCCGGTGGGCCTGTGTGCTCGGGCGAAGGGGGTTGGGTTCGGGCGAGTCGAAGGAGAAGACGAAGAGCTCGTGGGCGAAATTTGGGGATTTTTTTGTATTTATAAATTCGGGCCGCGGCTGTTGAATATATAAAGGTGGGTCACTCGGCCGAGTGACGCGTATACTCGGCTGAATGGCATGGTTTTAAAAAATTTTGAAATAGTTCCACAGAAGTTGCGACTCGGGCAAGTAGGTCTTACGACTCGGCCGAGTAGACAAGGGTCATTCGGCCAAGTAGCAAGGCTACTCAGAGCTTATGATGCGTGGGGAGTATCAGATTCACTCGGCCGAATGGCAACAGTACTCGGCCGAGTGGCATATAATTACAGTAAATTACAGAGATTAGTTTTTAGGAACTTCCCTGATCTGTACCATACTCAACCGAGTAGGGTCTTTGCTCGGCCGAATGACTAGGTCACTCGACCGAGTGACTTGCAAATTTCAGCTCCAACTCTCTGTTTTTGCGCCACTTTCTGTTTTTCATCTCCCAATCAGTTTATTCCTCCTCCTGAGGCCTGAGCGCATTCCTGGAGCACTCTCCCTTACCATGGTCATCCTCCATTTAATTGGCTCTTTGTTCTCCATCTTCTGTCATGAAAAATAGAGCCCGTTGTCACGATTTTTATCGACTCAAGACTCTAAACACTAAGAAAGATCTAAAACAAAAACAAAAATGAAAAATTCAACTAAAAATAAGATAAAATCGTCGGGTTGCCTCCCGAAAAGCGCTCGTTTAAGGTCATGAGCTCGACCCCTTAAGATATTCATTTAATGCTCGATATTCGGCGCATATGAGATGCGCGCGTCAAATTTGCCGGGAAGACCACTTGGATTCAATTGTTGTTGTTCGTAGGTGTTCCTCGGCTTCCCCTCATCATGGGTGGTAGTGGGGGACGAGTCTCCCAAGCTTGAGCTTTAACCGTTCTCTTTCTTTGCCGGTGATGAAACTTTCTTGTCCGGTGGAGCTTTCTTTAAATTCTTTGCCGTGGAGAGCTTGCATAGCTTCCTAAGTCTTACGACATCAGCGTCGTCTTTGTCATCAACCGTAGAGTCATCCGACAGGTCTCCCAACTTTTCTCCATCTCTAGAGGATTGGCCTTCTTCAAAGCCGTCATCGTGAAAGGCGCCGATGGCATGCGACATAGCGTCATCAATGACCTCATCGAGGAGGTGTACATAATCGACGTCCTCCGTCCAAGGCATGTGCTTCATGACCTTAGGAATGTGAAGCTCCACCTCTATATTTCCGACATTTAAAGACAAGGTGCCCTCTCTCACGTCAACTATCACGTCGGCGGTGGCTAATAAGGGGCATCCAAGAATTAATGACGTATCGCCCTCCTCCTTGATATCCATAACCATGAAGTCGCACGGCAAGCAAATTCTTCCCGGTACTTGAAGCGGTATGTTCTTCGCAATTTCCATCGGCCTAGTGACTGATCGCTCCGGGATGTGACCCAAAGAACGGTTGTAGTTTTACCGCAAGTGCACGGTGTAGCAGCGAGCGGGATATCGAACACAGGGAGGACGAATGACCGTGCTTGTTCCAATCAACCTGGCTATTTAAGAGAGAAATTTGCCTTTGGCGATCCTGTCACAATCGTCAGACAAAAATGCGGAAATATCAAATCAAATAAAGAACGTCTAGGGAATGGGGAATCCCCGCTACTCACCGTATTTCATAAATGCGGTTTATCGGTATCAAAATTGCTTGAATGAGAATTTGGATGAACTAGTTGCAACTGAATGTAGAACCAAGCTCACGCTCTCGCGCTGTTGCCGGTCTATAGCCATCCTAGGTTTGGGTCCAATCTCTTGCAAACCCTAGCCTAGGAAAGCTAGCATTAGGATCAACATCATCGTCCAATCGCGCACCGAGCCCAATCTCTTGCAAACTCGGTCCACGACCTAGATTGGGATAGTTCCTACCCGTCCAATCTCTTGCAAACGAGTATCGGCATGGAATTGCAACCGGAAATCCTAGTATCGGCCCAATCTCTTGCAAACCGATACTTCGAAAATCCGACTCCAACCCAATTCGGATTTCTAGGGTTTCCTATCAAATTGGGATCCAATCTCTTGCAAATCCCAATTGATATGAATACCTAGCCATCCGTAGTAAATTGATCCCAATCTAATCCCTAATAACAATTCTAGCACAATTTCTACCAATTCATCACAAATATGAAGATGGGCTTGTAGGGTTCATCCCCACGCCCCAAGACGTGGAGACTACTCACAAATCATAGCAAGATCACAAAAATAATCGTTGAAATAAGCAATGGAATTCATCACAATATTGAGATAAGCAATAAAAATAGAATTTTTAAGGAAAAGAGATGCAAACCAATGGAGTTCTTCAATTGAATCCAACAAAATTCCAATCTTTGTCTCCTCTCCAATCACAAGAATAAAGCTAAAAAACTAATCTAAAAAGCTGCAAAAATCTAAGAGGGAGGCTCTCTAAACTAGGGTAAAAACAGGGTTTAAATAGCCCTCAAAATCGTCCAAAAATCGTGACCAAAATACCCCTGCACAGCCTGTTTTCCGCAGTTTTCGCTACAGGCAGCGCATCGCACTCGGCCGAGTGACAAAAGTCGCTCGGCCGAGTGAAAACCCTGTAATTTTCCAGTAAGTCGGGGCTTTCAGGGGTCTCTACTTCGGGGGCGGCTCGGCCGAGTGAGTTGTCATCACTCGGCCGATGGCTTCATAGTACTCGGGCGGACGGGATTAACCACTCGGCCGAGTGGGTCTTCTGAAGTTCAGGCAGCCGAAAAACAGTAACTTGGATGTTTTTGGAAGTGCTTCGTCTGGGCGCCACTCGGGCGGACGTGATGTCGTCACTCGGCCGATGTGGTCTTCGGTGCTCGGCCGAGTGCACAGGTAAGTTGTGTCTGATCTGGTCGGTCGAGCAGTGTCTCGCTGGTCGGCCGAGTGGCTCCTCCACTCGGCCGAGTGGGACACAAAAATGCCCAATCTGCTTGTATTGGCCTCCTCGTCGCTCCTGCGACGTCCGTTCTTCTTCCGCTCCTCTCCAACAGCAAAATACCCCTCGGGGAGGTCGTTGGTGACCGTCTAGAGTAAGCGCATCTCGAGATCACTCCAAATCGCGCCAAATCACCTGAAATGCGACAAAAACAACAAATCGTGAAAAGCATCGCAATATCGTCGATATATCGTGAAAAACATGATTTGGGCGATCTAAATGGCATGCAAACATGCGGAAAAAGGGTGTAAAATAAGGAGTGATCAAAATCCCCCAAGCTTGCCTCTTACTCGTCCTCGAGGAAGATAAGTAAAAGGCGAACCCGGTGGATTCGGAAAACGAAAACGGCGAAAAACGAAAAAATGAAAAACGAAGAAGAATGGAAAACGAAATAAAATAAAGAAGAAAGAAAGAAGCGAAGAGGTAGGATACTAGATCATTTTCTCAGGACGTGGGTTTCACTTACTCATATAGCATGCACTGAATGAAAAATACATGTCAAAGGATTTTATTTTGATATCGTAGTATAATAGTGCAAATAGAAACGGAAAACTCACGAACAACGATATAATCATGAAAAACGGAATAATTTTAAAATTAACATCGTCTGAATCATTTAAAGCGGTATACAAATCACAGATCACACACTTTTCAATTGAATGCTTTCTATCAGGAGTATAAGAGTATCACACTATAGAATAGAGAGAATAGAAATGTATGGATTTCATGAAATGAACGCTAGGCTTAGAATTCTGGATTTCGTAAAGCTAGAAATAATCTCACCGAGTATAGAATATTACTTAGCCTAGGTTGTCGTGCAATGTCAAGTAGTCACTCTCTCACACATCAATGGATCCCCTCCCCCAAGCTTATCTATAAGCGTGGTGTCATAAAAAATATTCACATCCCCATTTTTATATAGCTCCAAATGTAATAAGAAGAAAGAAGAAAGAAAGAAAGTGAGATGGGATCTTTCATTGAGGATTTTTCCTCTTTTTTTTTCTTCTCTTTTTTTTTGTTATAGCATATGTACACAACGATCCCAACTCAAATAGAGATAATGCTATACAAGAATATTTTCTCTTTTTCTCTCCTTTTTTATTACTCTCTTTTTTTTTGAATAAGAAAATTGGAGCTAGGAGTTAATAGCGGGGGAAATGCCATATAATAGAATCGCTAAGGGGAGATTCACCAATGATTTTAAAAGTAGAGAAATGATGTTCAAGATTTGTGGAGAAAGAAATAAATGTATCTCTCGGTTCACTCTATAAGACATGCACGACAACTTCAGCAGGGTAATCTAATCTACTCAGTTTCGATCACAAAAAAGCTAACTAATCCAGATTTATCATAGCTAACATCATTCAATCATCCTGAAGTGAAGTGTACAATTCATGTATATAGAAGTGATATAGGAAAAGAAATCAGTACTCCAGATATAAGCATTCAATGCGTGAATCTTGGTGTGTTTTCTGTGATAGCATACATATGAATATTCAGACTCAGCTAATAATAAAATTTCATCCATTTTCATGTGGCAAAAGTGTGGGTTACTATCTCTAGATGCAAGGCAAGTCATAGCATATGATATCAGAAATAAAGTCTAGGACATGACAAATAAAGCATGCATATAGAGTAAGCTAAATCCAACGTCATCATCATCACAGAAAAGTCATCTCTAGCATGAGATGAAAAAGAAATAAAGATAAAGGGAAAATAGAACTATGCAATGCGGCACACAGAAAAATAAGAAAAACGTGATGCATGGTAAAATAAAAGAAAAATAATGAAAATGAGTGCAAAAGTGAAAAACGGTGTGAAAAACTAAAAATAAAGGTGGCAAATCGAAAAAGAACGTGAGAACTCACTCCCCCAAGCTAAATGGCACAGTGTCCTCAATGTGCAAAGTGTGGCACACCGAAAGACAAGAAATGGGAGGGGCAGGTGAGGATGCATGCATGATGAATGAAAATAAAAAGAAAAATAAAGAAATGAAAATATGATGCGGACATGATGCATGCACAGATAGGAGTGATACAGATATAAAAGTGGCACCAAAAACTCTCCCTCTCTCCCAAAAAAAGATATATAAAGATGTGATCAAAAAGAGAATCCCAAAATAAGTGAGGGGAGGGGGGTGGACAAAAAGCGCAACAGGACCCAGCAGAAACGGGCAGCACAACGGCAAAAGGAATCGATGGCATCAAGGGTGCCTAAGAAGGTGGTGCTGCACCGTCTCCGTCCTGAGGCAGAGGTGGTGGGGCTGGCTGGACGGGATGCTGAGCGGGGGTGGGTGTGGGAGTGGCAGCAGGTCGGGTGTGTGTGGAAGTGTGGGCGGGAACCTGCTGGGTGGGTGGGGGTACGCGCGGGAGACGCTCCAGAACCTGGGTGAGACAGTAATGGATCTGGGGGATCAGCTCGAAGCGGCCAGCCATCGCAGAGACGGTGGCGGACAGGGTCCTAAGGTCGCCTCGGAGGCCACTCACCGCCCCCTCTAGAGCACGAATGCTCTGAAGTACAGTGTCAGGGGGAGGTGGTGCCAAGGGACGCACCGGGCGGGGCTGTGCAGGGCGTGGCTGGCGAACTCGGGTCGCGTAGGTGACTGGCTCAGCGGGGAAGGGAACAAAAGGTGCTGCGCCTGCGAATGTGGGCCTGGCCTCAGTGTGAGGCCGGGGCACCGGCTGGTGGGAAGTGGAGGCAGCGGCAGCGAAAGAAGAATGCAAAAATGGCAGCGAGGTGGCCGGAGAGGTCAGTGGCACAGAAGTGTGGACAGACGCCACGACGCTCTCATAAAATACAGCAGGGGTGGAGACAGAGGTGACTACCGCTGGGGTGGAAGTGTGTGGACCAAAAGGTGCTACCCCAGCGGAGATCATGCTAGCCATGGTCTCCACGACCGCGGCAAACGAGGGCTCTCCACTCTCAACAAAGGTCGACGGGCGCTCGGGGAGTGCGGAGCAAAGAGGCTCGACGGACAGAGGGCCAGTGGTGGTGGTGGGAGTGGTGGTGACAGCCTCGGAAGTGGTGGAGGTGGTGGAAGTGGGCTCAGCTGAGGTACTCGTGACACTGACAGAAGTGGGGACAGAAGTGTCAGGAGCAGCGGAAACATCAGGTATGGGCTGAGGGGCCACTGGGTCAACAGGCTCGGCAGCAGGCTCGGCAGGGCGTGCAACAGGGTCTAGAGGGGCAGCGTGGGCCTGCTCGGCCTCCTCGACCTCGAGCACGTAGGCAGCGGGGATGAGAACATCCATCGCAGGGAGCCAGTCAACGTGGGCTGGTGCAATCAGAGTCCGAGCAGGGCTCGGGAGAATCATGAAATCGGCCCCGTAAGGGCCGTGCAACCAGACCCAGTGACGCTCACCGTGCAGACGAAGCATCTTCATCCGGGCCATAACATCTATCGACAGAGAAGTGGGGCCCGGGACGCATCGCAAGTCGTCAGGGAAGTCCTCGCCGGTCATAAGAGCAAGCAAGGTGATCAGGCCACCGCAGCATATCGGTGAGCGAGCGCCCACCGATACAATGATGCGGTCCAAAAACCAAGCCGCGATATCGATCACGACGGCGGGGACCAGCTCATCGCCATCCCTAGATAGAGCTCTGGGACGTGTCATCGCGTAGAGCATGTAGAGCTCTGGCGTAGACATCGTGCCCGGCTCATATCTGGCCAAGAAGGTCGTCGCCATAAGGCGCTGTGCAATACGTAGGCAGGGGTGGACAATGACCGAGGCCTTGGCCCTACTGGGGTCAAAGGCAGCGTGATGACCCGTAATCCGGGCCCAGAAGGCACCGGCGTCGAAGGAAGGTGGGGGGATATGGGTGGGGCCGTAACCGCGATCGGCACCGGGGACAGCGGGCCACGAGAAGAACGCTCTCATCATATCGAGAGTGACCTGGCACTCTCGATCCATGAACCGGAACGAGCATCCCTCGTCGGTCCGGGCGATCGAACTCAGAACCTCAAGTGTCGGGCGGGTAAACGTATCCGCCGACACCTGCAGAAAATCTCGCCAGCCCACGTTGTCGTACAACGTGAGCATCCCCTCTAGTACCCCCAGGCGTCCTAGGTCAGCGAGGTGTGCAAACCTGGAGGGTACGATCGAGCGCTGGGAGATACGGTCGAAGACGGCGCGGTGTGCGTCGTCTCGGAACGTAATCCTGAGCGGCCCGACCAGTGGAGCCGGAGGTGGTGGCTGTGGTGCGGCAGGGAGAGGCTGTGCGGGCTGTGGGTGCACTGCAGGCTGTGCGGGGTGTGCGGGGCCTGCAGGCTGTGCTGGGTGAACGGCGTGTGTGGGAGACGGTGGAGGAGAGTCCTCCAACTCGTGGGAGGGGCCGGCATCATCCGACCGCTTCCGCTTGGCGGAAGCTCTCTTCGACCGCGGCCGTGTCCGGGGCGGCATATCGGCCCCGAGCGCGCCGAAAAGTGAAAAAAAAGTGCGGTGCGTGTAAAAGAGTGGAAGGAGTATACCCAGACACGCCGCGAGTGCTCAGCAACGGAAGCGTGCGAAGTCAGCGCCTCCACGAAGCTCAAATCAGTCCCGAGAAGCTCCCCTGGGCTCCCCTAAGCTCCAAAAAGCAACTTGCGCATGAAATGGAGATATCAGCGGGTAATAATCAATACGTATGGGGCATTAGGGGTATCATAGATAGATATAGGAATTGATTTGGGTTTGGGGGTCGTTTAGCACATGGATCCTCAAAATATACTCAAAAAGAGGAGAAAAAAGCAAAATAGGGGGGTACCGGAGGTGGCCGGAGACACGGCCGCCGGCGGCGACTCGGGCGGAGTGCGGCGAGTGGTCGGCCGGCGGTGGCTGGCCGAGCGGCAGCGTGGGTCGAAGGATCGGGCGAGTGGGGGAGGGGTTCGGGCGCTGGGGGAGTCGAAAAGTCGGGCTGTTTGGGTTTCGTTCGTTTCGAAAAATGCGCCCCCCCCCCCCCCCCCCCGCGGCCCCTTTTATAGCAGAAGTTACGACTCGGCCGAGTGAGCAGGTCACTCGGCCGAGTAAGGTCAATAGAAAATTCCTCCCCGCTTACGCATCGGCCGAGTGGCCTTGCCAGCCTCGGCCGAGTGGAGTAAGTCCATTCGGCCGAGTGACTCAAGCTACTCGGCAAGACTCGCCCTAGGAGGGTATCCGTTTTACTCGGCCGAGTGAATATATATACTCGGCCGAGTAGCAGTTATATTGAAATCAGGAAAATAAACAGAGAGTTGGGTGCAGCAGACTTCCCTCGTTCGTGAGCGGCTTGGCCGGACGAACATGTGTACTCGGCCGAGTGACTAGTATACTCGGCCGAGTGAGCCTTAATCTCTGCTGTTTGTCTTCGTTTGGGCTCTAAACTCCGTCTTTCTTCCTCCAGTCGATTCCATCTTCCTCCTAAGCGTCGAGCACCTTCTTGGGGCGCTCCTCGTCGTCTCGTTCATCCTCCTCATGATGGATCTACCTATCTCCTCTCCTGTCAAGAAAAATAGGACCCGTTATCACAAAATTTTTGGGCGAACGACTCAAAACACTAAAAATTTCTAAAACGAAAATAAAGAAAAAGTGAAAATAAAGCGAAAACCGTCGGGTTGCCTCCCGACAAGCGCTCGTTTAAGGTCGTGAGCTCGACCCCCTATAATTTTCAATCAATGCGGGTTGTTTGGCGCATATGAGATGCACCCATCAAACTTTCCGGGGAGAACGCTTGGATTGGGAAGTTGCGGCGTCGTGTTCTCCCGCGGTGGTCTCCCGTCTCGAATAGTGTTGGGGGGAGGCTCCCCCAAGCTAGCATTTGCTCCGGTCAACGGCTTTACCGGTGACGCCGATCTCCGTACCGGAGGAGCTTTCTTCGGAGACTCCAATTTCGAGAGCTTGCAGAGCTCTCGAATCCTTGCGACATCAGCGTCGCCTTCATCATTTTCAGCGGAGAGTTCGGGGGAATCATCTATCTTCTCATTTTGGCCTAAATCCGGGCCTTCCTCTAAATCTTCATCGAAGAGAGCGCCAATTGAGTGGGGGATCGCCTCCTCTATCACCTCATCAAGGAGGTCCATGTAATCAAGTTCCTCGTGGTAAGGCATGTGCTTCATAGCCTTAGGAATGTGGAGCTCCACCTCGATGTTGCCGACGTTTAAAGTTAGGGTACCTTCGCGCACGTCAACAATTACTCCGGCGGTTGCGAGGAACGGGCGTCCAAGTATCAATGAAGTATCTCCCTCCTCCTTAACGTCCATGATCACAAAGTCACATGGTAAGCATATTCCACCCGGGACTTGTAGCGGTATGTCTTCGGCGATCCCTACCGGCCTTGTTATTCGCCCATCGGCCAATTGAATGCGCATGTCGGTAGGTTTCAACTTTGTCCCGGTGTTTAGCCTTAAGAACATGGAGAGAGGCATGAGGCTCACACTAGCCCCTAGATCAACCAACGCCTTTTGAAGAGGGACGCCGCCCAAGGTGCAAGGAATCCGAAAACTCCCCGGATCTTTAAATTTGGCCGGCTCCTTTTCTCTCTTGGTAAACCAAGAGCCCTCCTCGGCTAGCATAATCTTCTCCTTCCTCTTTCTCCCCGAAATCAAATCCTTTAAGAATTTAGCATATGTGGGGATTTCCACGATGGCGTCGAGGAAGGGAATGTTAAGGCTAACTCCTCTAAGATACTCGAGGAACTTCGCTAGCCTTTTCTCCATTTTCGCTCTCGCTAGTCTTTGGGGGAATGGGACCGGTGGCATGAAGCGCCTTTCCTCAATCAATTGTTCCGCTCTAGATTTCTCCTTGTCTTGTGGCTCCTTCTCCTTTTCAACTTCAACTACCGGCTCAATTGGCTCCAAGCTTTCCTCCACGGGCTCCTTGGTAGGAATCATGGCGGGGGTGGTGTCCTTTCCGCCTCTAGTGGTAACGGCAACTACGGCATTGATGTGGCCGGTGTTGCCCCGTGGGTTTGGTTCGGGTTGCGCCGGCAATCGTTGAGTGTTCCGATTGAGCAACGCCAATTGCTCCGATATTTGAGCCACAACGGTATTAAGGGAGTCTTGCCCCGCCTTCAAGGTAGCATTTACCTTATTTTGCTCGACCATGAACGCCTCCACTCTAGCTTCGAAGTCGGATCGTTGTTGAGCTTGAGGAGGGTTTTGATTTTGATTCCTCCACCCTTGGTTGTATCCGGGCGGCCTATATGGTGGAACTTGTTGCTTCGGTTGAAAGTTTTGTTGAGTAGGCCCCCTCGGTGGATAGTTTTGTTGTTGGGGTGGTGGTGGTCGAGCTTGTTGAGGCGGTGGTTGTGGCGGGTTCAAAGCTCCTTCATTGTTGGCGTAGGAGAATCCGGGATGATTTCTTGCGGCCGGATTGGCCCAATATCCTTGGTTCCCCGCAACATATTGTACTTGCTCCAAGGATCCTTCTCCTTGCTCTCCTCCCACGTACATGGCTTGAGATTGGTCTTGCCAATCACACATTTGGTTTGTTGGAGCGGAGGTAGAAGGGGCTCCTTGGGGCTCCGTGATAAACTTCTCCAATCTCTCCACTACCTTGTGGAGAGAATCAAATTTGCTCGTAAGCTCCGCCACGGCCTTCGCCTCATAGATACTAGTCGGCTTCAAGGAGGACGTAGAGTGTCCTCGCTCATCGCCCCATTGTTGATTATTTGAGGCCATCTCCTCAATTAGGGCCGTAGCTTCCTCGGGAGTCTTTGACAAGATAGCACCATTCGCCGCGGCATCAATAATTTGTTTGGTCCCCGGTTGGAGACCGTTGTAGAAGCTATGAACTAACTCCCAGTCTTCAATGCTATGATGCGGGCATTGATGCTGCAAATCCTTAAAACGCTCCCAAGCTTCATAGAGCGTCTCCTGTGGTCCTTGCTTGAAGGACATGAGAGCGCTCCGGATCTTCACCGTCTTGGATGGCGGATAGAACTTATCAATAAATGCACTCGCCAACTCGTCCCAAGTGGTGAAGACACCCTCAGCTTGCGTCCTCAACCAGTATAGTGCTTTGTCCTTTAGCGTGAAAGGGAAGAGACGCAGTCTGATGGCATCGATGGAGACCCCCGGCATCTGAAATGTGGCGCACTTCGACAAGAATAATTGGATGTGGTAATGGGGGTTCTCATGGGCGTTCCCATGAAATGGGTCTTGTTGCATCAAAACCACCAATCCAGTCTTTAGCTCGAAGTTCTTGTCGGCCGCCAACTCCGGCATGGCAATGGATGAGGTAGTAGAAGAAGTCTTAGGCCGAAGCCTATCTCGAATAGAAATTAGCCTTGCCATCCTTGCCGCCAATTGATCCGCAGTTTCCGGGTTGGTCATAAACCGCCCTTCCGGATTTTGTCTTCTTTCCGCTCTAAGTCTCCGCGCGGTACGTTCGATCTCGGGATCAAATAATAAAGCTTCAGGGTCCGCCGTAGATCTCGTGTACATACACAGGGGAAACAGAGTTTCAAAGAAATGATTAGTACCGTGGAAGGGTTAGGTAAGAGATAAGAAATAAAAATAATGATAATAAATAAAAAAAGAAATAGCTAGGGTGAGAAAGAATCAAACGCAATCGCCTCCCCGGCAACGGCGCCAAAAACTTGATCGCTCCGGGATGTGACCCAAAGAACGGTTGTAGTTTTACCGCAAGTGCACGGTGTAGCAGCGAGCGGGATATCGAACACAGGGAGGACGAATGACCGTGCTTGTTCCAATCAACCTGGCTATTTAAGAGAGAAATTTGCCTTTGGCGATCCTGTCACAATCGTCAGACAAAAATGCGGAAATATCAAATCAAATAAAGAACGTCTAGGGAATGGGGAATCCCCGCTACTCACCGTATTTCATAAATGCGGTTTATCGGTATCAAAATTGCTTGAATGAGAATTTGGATGAACTAGTTGCAACTGAATGTAGAACCAAGCTCACGCTCTCGCGCTGTTGCCGGTCTATAGCCATCCTAGGTTTGGGTCCAATCTCTTGCAAACCCTAGCCTAGGAAAGCTAGCATTAGGATCAACATCATCGTCCAATCGCGCACCGAGCCCAATCTCTTGCAAACTCGGTCCACGACCTAGATTGGGATAGTTCCTACCCGTCCAATCTCTTGCAAACGAGTATCGGCATGGAATTGCAACCGGAAATCCTAGTATCGGCCCAATCTCTTGCAAACCGATACTTCGAAAATCCGACTCCAACCCAATTCGGATTTCTAGGGTTTCCTATCAAATTGGGATCCAATCTCTTGCAAATCCCAATTGATATGAATACCTAGCCATCCGTAGTAAATTGATCCCAATCTAATCCCTAATAACAATTCTAGCACAATTTCTACCAATTCATCACAAATATGAAGATGGGCTTGTAGGGTTCATCCCCACGCCCCAAGACGTGGAGACTACTCACAAATCATAGCAAGATCACAAAAATAATCGTTGAAATAAGCAATGGAATTCATCACAATATTGAGATAAGCAATAAAAATAGAATTTTTAAGGAAAAGAGATGCAAACCAATGGAGTTCTTCAATTGAATCCAACAAAATTCCAATCTTTGTCTCCTCTCCAATCACAAGAATAAAGCTAAAAAACTAATCTAAAAAGCTGCAAAAATCTAAGAGGGAGGCTCTCTAAACTAGGGTAAAAACAGGGTTTAAATAGCCCTCAAAATCGTCCAAAAATCGTGACCAAAATACCCCTGCACAGCCTGTTTTCCGCAGTTTTCGCTACAGGCAGCGCATCGCACTCGGCCGAGTGACAAAAGTCGCTCGGCCGAGTGAAAACCCTGTAATTTTCCAGTAAGTCGGGGCTTTCAGGGGTCTCTACTTCGGGGGCGGCTCGGCCGAGTGAGTTGTCGTCACTCGGCCGATGGCTTCATAGTACTCGGGCGGACGGGATTAACCACTCGGCCGAGTGGGTCTTCTGAAGTTCAGGCAGCCGAAAAACAGTAACTTGGATGTTTTTGGAAGGGCTTCGTCTGGGCGCCACTCGGGCGGACGTGATGTCGTCACTCGGCCGATGTGGTCTTCGGTGCTCGGCCGAGTGCACAGGTAAGTTGTGTCTGATCTGGTCGGCCGAGCAGTGTCTCGCTGGTCGGCCGAGTGGCTCCTCCACTCGGCCGAGTGGGACACAAAAATGCCCAATCTGCTTGTATTGGCCTCCTCGTCGCTCCTGCGACGTCCGTTCTTCTTCCGCTCCTCTCCAACAGCAAAATACCCCTCGGGGAGGTCGTTGGTGACCGTCTAGAGTAAGCGCATCTCGAGATCACTCCAAATCGCGCCAAATCACCTGAAATGCGACAAAAACAACAAATCGTGAAAAGCATCGCAATATCGTCGATATATCGTGAAAAACACGATTTGGGCGATCTAAATGGCATGCAAACATGCAGAAAAAGGGTGTAAAATAAGGAGTGATCAGTGACCCGACCATCTGCGAGTTGTATTCTTATATCAGTCAGCTTTAGGTCGGTCCCCATATTCAACTTATTAAACATAGTTAGGGGCATTAGGCTTACGCTTGCTCCCAAATCTACCAAGGCTTTTTGTAGCGGGACTCCTTCAAGCGTGCAAGGAATACGGAAGCTTCCTGGATCTTTAAATTTAGTAGGCTCCTTCTCCTTTCGGGTAAACCATGTACCTTGTTCGACGAGCATTATCTTCTCCTTTCGCTTCTTTCCCGATATCAAGTCTTTTAGGAATTTGGCGTAAGACGGGATCTCTACAATAGCATCCAAGAAAGGGATATTTAAATTCACTCCCCGCAAGTACTCAAGAAATTTGGCGAGCCGCTTCTCAATATTTGCTCTCGCCAACCTTTGTGGGAAGGGTACCGGTGGCATATAGTTGCGCTCCTCGCGTGGCTTCAAAATTTCAGAATTTTCACCGTCCTTTGGCTCTTTCGGGCACTCCTCCTCATTTGCCGGCTTCTTGTCATCCAAAATTTCTTCCACTGGCTCCTTAGTTTGAACCATGGCAGGAGTAGTTTCTATCCCACCCCTAGTAGTTACCGCCACCACCGCATTGATGTGGCCGGTATTGCTCCGTGGGTTTGGTTCCGGTTGAGCCGGCAATTGTTGAGTATTTTTGTTGAGCAATGCTAGTTGCTCCGATAGTTGTGCCACGAGGGTATTAAGAGAGGCTTATTGAGCGGTCAATCTAGCATTTACTTTCTTTTGCTCCGCCATAAATTCTTCGACCCTTGCTTCATGGTCGGACCTCGGTGGTGCTTGTGGTGGATTAGGTGCTCTCCACCCTTGATTATACCCCAGCAGCTTATATGGTCCCGCTTGTTGTCTCGGTTGGAAGTTTTGTTGTTGAGGACCTCTCGGTTGATATTGAGGTTGTGGTGGAGGCCGAGCTTGAGGTTGTGGTGGAGGCCGAGCTTGAGGTTGTTGCGGTGGTGGGTTCAAAGCTCCATCATTATTTGCATATGAAAAGCCCGGATGATTTCTCGTGACCGGGTTTGACCAATAACCGATGTTTCCCGCAACATATTGGACTTGCTCTATAGCACTCTCTCCTTGCTCTCCTCCAACGAACATAACTTGAGCTTGGTCTTGCCAATCGCTCATATTGCCTCCCGGTGTAGATGTGGCGGGAGTTCCATGTGGCTCAGTAATCAACTTCTCCAATCTCTCCACGACCTTGTGGAGAGAGTCAAACTTCGTAAAAAGCTCCGCTACAGCCGTTGCCTCATAAATACTTATTGGCTTCAAGGAGGATGAAGAATGTCCTCTCTCGTCGCCCCATTGTTGGTTATTAGAAGCCATCTCCTCAAGTAGGGCCGTAGCATCATCCGGCGTCTTAGATAATATGGCTCCATTAGCGGTTGCATCGATGATTTGCTTGGTGCATGGTTGCAATCCATTGTAAAAGCTATGCACAAGCTCCCAAGCTTCAATACTATGATGGGGGCATTGGTGTTGGAGATCTTTGAAGTGCTCCCATGCCTCGAATAGGGTTTCCTGAGGTCCTTGCTTGAAAGACATGAGCGCACTCCTTATCTTGACTGTCTTGGATGGTGGGTAGAATTTATTAATAAATGCGCTAGTCAACTCATCCCATGTGGTAAAGATCCCCTCCACTTGCATCCTCAACCAATACAATGCTTAGTCCCGTAGGGTAAATGGGAAGAGGCGCAGTCGGATTGCATCGGCCGGTACACCGGGCATCTGAAAAGTGGCGCACTTGGACAAGAACAACTGTAGATGGTAGTGTGGATTCTCGTGGGAGTTGCCATGAAATGGGTCTTGTTGCATCAAAACCACTAGTCCCGTTTTAAGCTCGAAGTTCTTATCCTTCGCTAACTCCGGCATCGCAATAGATGAAGTCGTAGAAGTAGTCTTAGGCCGTAGCATATCTCTTCCGGTGTCTCCGGTCGGTTCATATGACCTTCCTCTATATATAGTCTCCTCTCAGCCATTAGCCTCCTTGCCGTACGCTCGATCACCGGATCAAATAATATATCTTCTTGATGCGCCTTTGATCTCGTGTACATGCACAGAAAAATAGAGTCTCGATGGAATCATTAGCACAATAGAAGAATAAAAAGATAAAAATAATAATAAGAAGAAAAAAGAAATAACTAAGTAAGAAAATAAAATACCGTCGCCTCCCCGGCAACGGCGCCAAAAACTTGATCGCGCCCATATATATACACCCGGAAAACGACTGTAGTTTTACTGCAAGCGCACGGCGTAGTGGCGAGCGGGTATCGAACACAGGGAGGACAATTGACAGTATCCTACTTTTATTACTTAGCTATCAATAGAATAAGAATAGTTTGATGGTAATGTCATAATCGTTCAAATAGCAAATAGATATCAATATAATAAAAGCCTCTAGGGATAGGAAATCCCCACTACGAACCGTCTCTCATCCTTATGAATTATGAATATCAATGTTGCAAGGCTTGAATGTAGGTGAAGTAGTCGCAACTTAATGTAGAACCAAGCTCACGCTCTCTCGCTATTGCCGGTCTATAGCAAACCTAGGTTAAGGCCCACTCTCGTGCAAACCATAGCCTAAGCAACTAGTGTGAAGATCGACATCATCGTCTAATCGCATCTCGAGCCCACTCTCGTGCAAACTCGAGCTACGACCTAGGTTATGATAGTTCGTATTCGTCCAATCTCTTGCAAACGAATATTAGTATAGATTCATAATAAAAATCCTAGCTTTGGTCCAATCTCTTGCAAACCAAATCTAGAGAATTTCAATTATTAACCTAAGTCGAGTATCTAGGCCTTCTAATTAATTGGGATCCAATCTCTTGCAAATCCCAATCAATAGAAATTCCTAGCTACTCGCAATAAATCAATCAAAACCTAACCTTTATCAATCCTAGCAACAATTCTATACTTCCATCACAATTCAAAAGATCGGGTCCATAGGGTTCATCCCCATGCCCTAGAACGACGGAACTACTCACAATTCATCATGAAAATCTCAGAAATAACAATTATAATCATAGCACAATTCATTGCAAAGAAGAGACAATTCATAAAAAATAAGATTTTTAACAAGAAAGAACAAACCAATGTCGTCGTCTATGATCTCCAGCTGAGATTTCACAAAAGAATAGCCGTCAAAAAATAATAGAAATCTCTCCTAAAACTAGGGAAAAAACTAGGTTTAAATACAAGCTAAAATTGTCCAAAAAAATCGTGACAAAACTGCCCCTGCGCAGCCCAGAATTCGCAATCCTCGCAGCAGTCGGAACGCGTCACTCGGCCGAGTGGGCAATTTCACTCGGCCGAGTGACAAACCCAATAAAAAATAGAGAGTTTAAGAACTTCAGGGGTCTATCGCTCTGACTGACTCGGCCGAGTAGGCTTCTCTACACGGCCGAGTTAGCAATTGTACTCGACCGAGTAGGCTTCTCAAAATTTTCCAGTAACGTGGCCTTTTCTCGGTTGAAAATCCCTGTATCACTCGGGCGAGTGAGCTTTCTCACTCGGCCAAGAAGACTTCCTTGCTCGGCCGAGGAAACGCTGAAAATTTGCTGTGCGTATCCGTTTCACTCGACCGAATGCAGCTTCTGACTCGGCCGAGTAGGTCTGTAGTCTGGCTCTTTTCTTCTCCTCCTCGCCTCCTCGTCGATTCTATCGGATTTTTTCCTCTTCCACTCATCCTCTAGCGCTGCTAACTCCTCAAATAAGCCATGGGCGACGCTCCGAAGTGCGTGAAAATCCTTTGATCTCATTGTCGTTCCAAATCGCTCCATATCTCCTGAAATACGACAAAAACAAGAAATAGTGAAAAGTATCGTGATATCGTCGAATAATCGTAGAAAACGCAATATGGGCGATCAAAACGACATGAAAACATGCAGAAAAAAGGTGTAAAATAAGGAGCGATCAAAATCCCCCAATCTTACCTCTTACTCGTCCTCGAGGAAGATAAGTAAAAGGCGAACCCTGCGGGTAAAAACAAAGAAAAGGAAAAAGAAGAAGAAAGATAGAAAAGAAAACAAAAAGGGAGATGCTAGATCATTTCCTCAGGACGTGGACTCGCTTACTCAAACAGCATACGGCGAAAACAAACATGCCAAAGATTTTTATCTCGATATCATGATCATATAGGATGCATCCAATATAGAAACCCAAGAATATCAAAGCAACATGAAATATGGAATCATTCTAGGATTAGCATCGTCTGAAGCATTTAAACCAATATACATAATCATAGACCACACACTTTTAAATTGATCGCTTTCTATCTGGAGTATAAGAGATATCACACAATTTGAAGAAAATAAGAATAGAAAGGAGTGGTTTTCATGAAATGCATGCTAAGTTTCAATTCCTGGACTTCGTAAAACTTTTAGTAATCTCACCGAGTATAGAAAATTACCTAGCCTAGGTTGTCATGCACAGTCAAGTAGCCACTCTCTCACACATCATTGGATCCTCTCCCCCAAGCTTATCTATAACCGTGGTGGCATAAATTTAGCAATAAGAACATTCCCCATTTTTGAAGCTCCGAAAAACAAAAATGAAAGGAGGGAAGAAAGAAAGGAAAATGAAATGGGATCATATATGAACTTCTTTTCTCTTTTCTTTTCTTTTTGTTTTGTTTTTTGTTTTTTTTCATATCAATATATACAACTGTGATCCCAAATCAAAATATAAAGAGATATACATGAATACATTTTATTTTTGATTTTGGGGCGTTGGAGCATGGACTTTTTGTAGCGGGGGAATATGCCAATGTAAGATCCGCTAAAGGGAGATTCACCAATGATTTTAAGTATAGAAATAATGCTCAAGATATCTGAAGAAATAAAAATATGTAACACTCGGCTCTGGCAAACATGGCTCTGAGGTCGAACTTGGGGACTCTGAATCCCTCAGTGAATGCCGAAGTGGTCTTAGAGGGGAGCAACCTGGAGAACGCCAAAATTCTAGAGGAGATCCCAAGGGGGAACAGGGTCTTCAAACAGCACGTCTGGTTTGAAGGCACTCCGAGTGTCGCGAACAACTTTTGAAATGCTCACCCTGCTCTGTTTTCTTTTTGTAGGCGTGGCCATGAGCATATCCATGGAGGAGGTGATGAAGATGGCGAGGGAGGCATCATCGAAGGAGCCGTCGAGCAAGGGCAGGGTCCAGCAGCCTGCCTCAAGGAGCTTGGCACAGGCCGGGTAGAAGCAGAGTCTGGAGGCGGCCGCCATCGCTCGGGCCGAGAAAGGGGAGCGGATCA
Source organism: Scilla litardierei (assembly GCA_030789695.1). Taxonomy (NCBI): domain Eukaryota; kingdom Viridiplantae; phylum Streptophyta; class Magnoliopsida; order Asparagales; family Asparagaceae; genus Scilla; species Scilla litardierei. Next base: position 135,756,780 of record CM061137.1, on the reverse strand, counting down.
AGAAATCGAGGAAGGAGCCAGTGGCCACAGCTCCTACATCCCGCACGAGTGAGGCGACAACTGGCGGACTGGTCTACCTCGACCCAGAGAAGACCGCGATCAGCCATGTGGTCGCTGAGTACCAGGGCCCGCCGATCAGTTCCACTGCCACCGTCCCCACAAGTTCGGCCGCCGCACTGAGACCTCTGACGGCGCCGACCATTTCAAGCCGTCCTGTAGTTGCGACCTGGCCCTATGGGTGCCTGTCATTTGGGCTGAGGAAGCCTGGCCATCTGAGCTATGAGGCCGTTCTGGCCACCTTCAAGTCAACGAAGGAGGCGGTTCTTGCCATTCCGTCGAAGATGATCGCCGCGCCGCGCTACCAGGTAGGGGCCCATGAGTCTGTCTTTGATGAGGCCTGCCTGGCGAAGAATAGCATGCTATCGATGGACCGAGAGTCCCTGTTGAATGTTGGTGTTGAACGCATCTGCGACACAGCCATCTGACATAGCATGCAGGTTCGTCGCCCTTCGCCTAAGATGTCGGACTTCTTCTTTTTCTGATACGCTTATGATTTTTGATCATCTTTGTATGCGGTCGTCGCTCTGGTGTCTCTCCAACGACACATGTCGGAGGTAAACCAGCTCGAGGCAGCGCTTGGGAGGAAGGAGGTCGCCCTCAAGGACGCCGAGGCGAAGCTGAAGGATGCCACCGAGAGGCTAGCGAAGGTCCGGGGGGATTATAAGACCCAGAATGGCGAGATCGCCAGGCTGGACAAAGCCGCCTGGAAGCTGCAGGAGAGGGTCTGCGAAGAAGAGGCACGGAGGGTCGCCGCCGAAAAGCTCCTGGCCTTGGAGAAAGAGGCGACCGCAGCGAAGATCACCAAGCTAGAGCAGCAGAATGCTGAGCTGGCGAAGGTCGACTTAGACAAGGTCAGGGTTCAGGCCGTTCTTCAGTACCAGAACAGCAAGCTCGTACCCGCCCTGACGACCATGAGAGCGAAGGGCTTCGACGACGGTCTGGAGGCCAGCTTTGAGAGGGCCAAGGCGAGGTTGGGGAAGCTCTACCCCCAACTCTGCCCGACTGTCAGCAGTGTCTGATGACGAAGCGGAGGCTTCTACTGCCTCTGAGGCCGAGGTGGCATAGATTCCGGCCGACAGCGACCATGGAGGTGTCTAGGCGGACTCCCAGGTCCCAGAGGGCGACAGTCATGGGAGTGGCGGCCGAGTTGAGGCACCATAGGCTGGGGAGAGAATGTACGACCGGCCCTGGGACCGAGCCTGGAGTCTTTTTTTGTTTTGATCCAGAGATATAAAAAGTTAGATAAAATAAATTGAAATTTTTTACTCACTGTCGCTGTTGGTCATTTTGTTCATTCTGTGACCTGAGCCTACTTTTTGCTCACTATCATTGTTGGTCGTTTTGTTTGTTCTGCAACCTGAGACTTTGTATGTGTATGCCCCCAACATTCTGTCATTGATGAGTTTAAGGCTGAGGAGAAGTAGAATGTTGTTGAGTCGTGTGTCCACTCTGGGTCTGGTGGCGAGCTGTCGATAGGGGGGCGATAGGGAGGAGCTGACCACACGGCCTATGTTGGTGGACGAGCTGCCCTGGAGGTCTTTAAGAGGGTAGGTATTGGGCCGTTGCCGACCTCGCAACCTCTGTAATCGGACGGATATTGGGCCGTCGTCGACCCAGCATATCTGCTCCGGATCTGGTGGCGAGCCGCCGAGAGGGGGCGATAGGGAGGAGCTGACCTCGCGGCCTCTGTTGTTGGCGAGCTGCACTAGAGGTCTTTGAGAGGGTGGGTATTGGGCTGTCACCGACTCTGTAAACTCTGTAATCAGGCGGGTATTGGGTCGTCGCCGACTACGCATGTCTGCTCCAGATCTGGTGGCAAGTCACCGAGAGGGGGGTGATAGGGGGAGCCGACCCAGCGGCCTCTGTTAGTGAGCAAGCTGCACCAGAGGTCTTTAAGAGGGCAGGTATTGAGCCGTCGCCGACCCTGTAACCTCTGTAATCGGGCAGGTATTGGGTCGTCGCCGATCCCGCATGTTCGCTCCGGATCTGGTGGCAAGCTGCCGAGAGGGGGCGATAGAGAGGAGCCGACCTCGCGGCCTCTGTTGGTGGGAAGCTGCTCCAGAGGTCTTTGAGAGGGTGGGTATTGGGCCATCGCCGACCCGGTAACCTCTGTAATCGGGCGTGTATTGGGCCGTCGCTGACCCCACATGTCCGCTCTGGATCTGGTGGCGAGCTGTCGAGAGGGGGGCGATATGGAGGAGCCAACCAAGCGGCCTCTATTGATGGGCGAGTTGCCCCGGAGGTCTTTGAGAGGACAGTTATTGGGCCGTCGCTGACCCCACAACCTCAGTAATCGGGCGGGTATTGGGCCGTCGCCGACCCCGCATATCCACTCCGGATCTGGTGGCGAGCTACCGATAGGGTGGACGATAGGAAGAAGCCGACCCTGTGGCCTCTGTTGGTGGACGAGCTACCCTGGAGGTCATTGAGAGGGCAGGTATTGAGCCGTCACCGACCCCGCAACCTCTGTAATCAGGCAGGTATTGGGCCATCGTCGACCCTGCATGTCTGCTCTGGATCTGGTGGCGAGCTGCCGAGAGGGGTGCGATAGGTAGGAGCCTTGGTGGGCGAGCTGCCCTGGAAGTCTTTGAGAGGGCTGGTATTGGGCCGTTGTCGAACCTGCATGTCCGATTCGGATCTGGTGGCGAGCCGACGAGAGGGGGCGATAGGGAGGAGCCGACCATGCGGCCTCTGTTGGTGGGTGAGCTGCCCCAGAGGTTATTGAGAGGGCGGGTATTGGGTCGTTGCCGATCCTGCAACCTCTGTAATCGGGCGGGTATTGGGCCGTCACCGACCCTGCATGTCCGCTCCGGATCTGGTGGCGAGCTTCCGAGAGGGAGGCGATAGGGAGGAGCCGACCCCGCGGCCTCTGTTAGTGGGCGAGCTACTCTGGAGGTTTTTGAGATGGCAGGTATTGGGCCGTCACCGACCCTACAACCTCTGTAATCGGGCAGATATTGGGCTGTTGCCGACCCTGCATGTCCACTCCAGATCTGGTGGCAAGCTGCCGAGAGGGGGGCGATAGGGAGGAGCCGACCCTGCGGCCTCTGTTGGTGGGTAAGCTGCCCCGGAGGTCTTTGAGATGGCATGTATTGAGTCGTCGCCGACCCTGCAACCTATGTAATCGGGCGGGTATTGGGCCATCGTCGACACGCATGTCTACTCCAGATCTGATGGCGAGCTGTCGAGAGGGGGCGATAGGGAGAAGCCGACCCCATGGCCTCTGTTGGTGGATGAGCTATCCCGGAGGTCTTTGAGAGGGCAGGTATTGAGTCATTGCCGACCCCGCAACCCCTGTAATCGGGCAGGTATTGGACCGTCGTCGACCCCGCATGTCCGCTCCGGATCTGGTGGTGAGCTACGAGAGAGGGGGCGAAGGGAGGAGCCGACCTCGTTGCCTCTGTTGGTGGGCGAGCTGCCCCGGAGGACTTTGAGATACTGTTAGTTGTCTTGCGAAGGCTTGTGCTTCAGCCGACCTTCGCCGAGGCGCTCTTAGCTTTTAGGGGAGGGCTAAAATGCAAATTCAGACAACTCACTGAGTGTACAAACACAACAATTTATTAAAGATTTTGACTGAATGTACAGGTGCATTTATTGAAAATATATGAGAAAATGCTCGGCATTCCAAGGATGGGCCAGCTCCTCGCCCTCCATAGTCGCCAAAATGTACGTCGTCGGTCCCACGATGTCTGCTATGGTGTAGGGGCCTTCCCACTTTGCAGATAGCTTGCCTCAGCGGCTGATCTCGGGTCTGAAAGTGGCGTCCCTGAGGACGAGGTCACCGACTCTAAAGCTTTGCTTCTTGACACGGGAATTGTAGTACCTCGTCATCCTTTGGATGTGCCTGATCAAACTTATTAGCGCACGGTTCCTTACCTTGTCGACGAGCTCAATATTGATGTCGAGGCCCTCTTCATTGGCTTCTTCATTGAAGTATTGGAGCCAGAGAGATTCCTCGCCTACATCCACCGGGACGAAGGCCTCCGCCCCATAAGCTAGCATGAAGGGGCTCTCGTCAGTTGACACTTTGTATGTTGTGCGGTAGGACCAAAGGATGCCGGGTAGTTCGTCAGGCCAAGACCCAGGGGCGCTGCCAGCCTTCTTCTTCAACGGCTCCAGGATGCACTTGTTCGCTGCTTCGGTGATGCCGATGCACTGTGGATGCGCCACGGAGGTGGAATGAAGGTTGATGCCCCAATCAGAGCAGAAGCTCCTGAAGCCGCAGAGTTGAATTGCTTCCCGTTGTTCGTCACTATAGAGCGAGGTACCCCGAAGCGGAAATTTCTTCTTGTCCACCCAGGTGATACGCGCCAGCGGATCTGCCTCGATCCTTTTTGTGAAATAGTCGACGGTGACGATAAGAAACGTCATCCCTCATGCAGCCATGGGAAACGGGCCGAGGATGTCGAGCCCCACTTAGCAAATGGGATCGGGCTAAGGATCAGGATCAGATCGGCTGGTGGGGCCATCGTGTGTTTGAAGAATCTTTGGCACTCCCCACACTGCTTGACGTAGTTGGTTGCATCCTTCACCATGGTCAGCCAATAATAGCCTTGCTGGATCGCCTTGTGTGCCAGGGTGCGGCCTCCGTAGTGATTCCTGCAGAGCCCTTCATGGATCTCACAGACGACCTCCTCTACCCTCCTTGGCCCAAGGCACTTCAGATAGGGCAAGACGTCGTATTTTGCGCAAAGCTTTCGGTAGAGCACGCCGTCGAAGATCAAGAACGTCAAATCCTGCCTCTCAATCTTTCATGCCTCCAGTTTGTCCTCTGGCAAGGCTCCGCTCTCCAGATAGGCGACGATCGGGCTCATCCATGACTGCTCCCAGTCGACGAATAACAGCTCGCCCTCCCCAAGGCTTGGTGTCAGCAGGTTCTCGATGTAGATGGCTTTCCCAATCTCGGTTGGAGAACAGGATGCCAGTTTCAAGAGGGCATCGGTGCGGAGGTTGTTCGACCTCGGAAGATGCTGGACCGCGGCCTTCTTGAATTTGAGTAGCTCGGTACATGCACACTTTAGATACAGCTTCATCAGATCTTCTCTTGCTTCGAAGCTGCCTTCAATTTGCTAGACGACGAGCCTTGAGTTACTGAGTAACAGCACATTCGTCACCCCCAGCACCCTGCAGAACTTCTACCCATTGATAGCAGCATCGTATTCCACCACATTGTTGGTCGTGGAGAAGTTGAAGCAGAGTGCGTACTCCATCAGGCTTCCCTCCAGGGTCTCGATCACGATGCCAGCTCCGCTTCCCAACCCCGTGGCCGACCCATCGACATGAACGATCCACAGCTTTCCTCCGGACTGTGCAGAAGTGGATGGAGGATTCTTGTCGGTGAGCTGCTGCTGTTGTGTGTTCGGTTGGGTGTCGGGGGCTGCACCGCCAATCACTTCGATGGTCTGACCCTTGATCACCGCCCTGGGCTTGTAGATGATGTCGACCTCGCTGAGCTCGACACTCCAGTTCAGCTTTCTGGCCGACTTCTCTAGCCCCCTCAAGTTCTTCTCAAGCGGTAAGTTTGTGTAGACAACGATGGAATACGCTTGAAAGTAGGGCCGGAGCTTCCTTATTGTTAGTATTAGGCAATAGGCGACCTTCTCAATCGGGCTATAGCGGGTCTCCGCCTCCCGAAGCACTCGGCTTGCATAGTAGATCAGCCTCTGAATCCCACCTTCATCTTTGATTAGGACCGATTAACAGCTTCTTCGGTGGCGTCGAGATAGAGGCCGAGCTGCTCTCCTTCCTCCGGCTTAGAAAGCAGTGGCGGGCTCTACAGGTAGGCTTTAAGCTTACCGAAGGCTTGGGCGCAGCTGTCATCCCATTCCAATTACTTCCTTATGCCCTTCCTCACATCGAGGGCCTTCCGCAAGATTTTGAAGAACATGAGTGACCTCTCGGTGGACTTCGACAAGAACCTCCCCAGTGCGGTGATCTGACCATTCAGTTTCTGCAAATCTCTGATCATCTTTGGCTCGCTCATATTGATGAGAGCAGATATCATGTCGGGGTTAGCCTCGATTCCTCGCTTCGTGATCATGAAGCCAGGGAACTTCCCAGACTGAAGGCCGAAGATGCACTTCGCCGGGTTGAGCCGCAGATTGTAGCACCGCACTTTTTGGAAGGTCTCCTTAAGATCGGTGAGGTGATCATTGGCCTTCTTGGACTTCATCAGCATATCATCAATATAGACCTCCAGGTTCATGTCGACCTGGGGGTGAAATATCTTGTTTACCATCCGCTGATAGGTCACCCCGGCATTCTTCAGGGCGAAAGGCATCTTGATGTAGCAGAACGTCCCTCGATCAGTGATGAACGACGTCTTCTCCTCATCATGGGGCGCCATTTGGATTTGATTGTAGCCAGAGAAGGCGTCCATGAAGGTCAGCAACTCGTATCCGGAGGTGTTGTCCACCAAATGGTCGATCCTCTGCAGCAGGAAGCTACATTTCGGACAGGCTTTGTTGAGGTCAGTGAAATCCATGCACATCCGCCATTTGTCGCTAGGCTTCTTCACCATGACCACATTGGCAAGCCACTCGGGGTAACTCACCTCTCTAATGAATTTGGCCTCTAAGAGTCGCTCCACTTCCTCGCCCGCTGCCTGTTTCTTCTCGCCTCCTGCCCCTCTCTTCTTCTGCCAGATTGGGCATGCTTCAGAGTCGACATGTAGCTCATGGATGATCATCTCTGGATCGACTCTAGGCATGTCTGAGGGTGACCATGCAAAGATGTCTGCATTCGCCCTGAGGAGGTCAATTAGACTCACCATCAGCTCCGCAGCAAGCTTCGTGCCGATCGACACTGTCTTGCCCACGGTCTCTGCCACCGGCACCTCCTCTACGTCCTCTATGGGTGCAGGTCGTTGATGAGCGAAGTGTAAGAGAATATATGCCCATAGGGAGATTTATCCTAAGTATACATATTGTTAATATATTATATGGTATCTATTATCCTAGGTATAAATTTGAATAAATAATATACTTAGATAATGTCCATAGACTTATAGTTAGGTCCTTACGTTTCCAGATAAGATCTCGATTATGAGTAGTAAGTGACCGAATAGAAACTTAAGTCTTAAACGGTTCGTGGTCATAGATGTGTCAAGAACTGGATATCGGCACATCAGACAGATCACTGTGTCTTTGTCTTACCTTAGGATAATGATGATCTTATAGTCATTCGACTTGGTGAAGTCGGAGACGAGACAGGTGCTCATTAGAGAATGAGTTCACTAAACGACCAACTTAGAGTTATTAAATGGTTAAACTTTAACTAAACTGCCTACAATAACTCTAGGGTGATGATAGGTAAGCTGGTCCTTAAGACCTGAAGTCATTTGTACGAACCTGTGAGTAAACAGTGTCGCTTAGACCTATGATCTAGCTTCGAGACTAGGCCTGCTGAAATATTTTAGGTTGGGTTACACCTGAAGCTCTCGAGGCAAGTAGATGACTAAGATGGGATTCGTCTCTTCCGTTAAAGGGAAGTTAGTGTCACAGGCTCAGTACGGTCTTTGTGATAATCCTCGGCCGGGGTACGTTGTAGGATGTACAACGTGAATACAATAAAAACCGCCGTATACTGACCAATGCTGGCTAATGGGGTTGACAGTAAACTATACCCTAGGCCAACAGGGACACAGTCTTGACGAAGGGACTATAGCTACGGTATTCATCACTGATACAGTCAGGGTGGACCCGATGACACTTTTGTCAATGGGTCGATCACGTTATGATGATTCTGAAACAGGGACGACGCCTGCTGCTCGTAGTTATCGTCATCTAGGGGTTTCGAGCCCCAACCTGTAGTAAGGTCAGGCTGTAGGATCTCACACCGAGTAGTATTCGTGTCTTAATAATAGGAAGATAGCTAAGAGGAATTCAGACGATGAAAAGGAATAGTTAAGTTCACAAGCCAGTTGTGAGACTAAGTCGTAGAAGGGACAATGTTGCAAATGATGCAAACAAGATTAAACATGTCGTATATTGTTTACGACAAATTTTAAAGAAACAAAAGCATTAGAAAGGGTTACCTGGTTGACGGAATTGTCCCGGTCTAAACACATGTTCAAACCGCGTCCAAAACGGAGCTCAAACAAGTCCGGAAAGTCAAAAACAACAGAAAGGGACCAAGTGGGTCAGACCCTCTTAGAATGGGCACATGCCCGCAAGGGGAGCAGGCGCACCCGCAACCTAAGTTGTTTTAATTAGGGTTTTTTGAAAACCCTTGACGGCTACGAAGTGTGACTTTTTGCCCATCTTTGGGAAATTGTTTGAGGGTTCAAACGAAGTCAGATTTCATCGCTGTTTGTTACTACACGTTCACCATTCCAAGCCCTTTGAAATGATAGCTTGATTGGTGTCTGAAGTTTAATGGATGAAGAGATTTAATTCGTTGAAGTTAGGCCTTTATGAAAGGCTTACTAACTTCAATTAGCCAAATTAAATCCCTCTTCTTTTATGATTGTCTCACATTGCTCGTAACGAAAAGGAATAGGCCGACTCCCTATATAAATAGGGGGTGTCCCCTCTTCGTTGTAGAGTACACTAAGTCTTCGATCGAGTAGCTCCGAATTTTTTGGGCAAGCTCGACCTACGACTTAAACTATTCTTCCTCTCTTCTTTCTATTCTCCCGACTAGTCCTAGCAAGACTACAAAAGGGGTTTGGATTCGGATCCAGACGTCTAAGATGCAGGTCTGCTCAAGTGAAACCTTCTACCGCAAGTGATCGGCTCGGAGGCGGGTGTCGGCTCGGGTGGATCAGTTCGAAGGTGCAAGCCGGCTCGGGTGGATCGAGTCAAGGCGGTTCGGCTACGAGGAGCATTAGAAGCCGGTGTGGTACATCTTGCCCGCCCTAGGGTTGAGATTCCGGGTATGTTCTTTAAAGCTTTTTAGTGTAATTTAAATTTCGTCGCAGTAGGATAGATCCCTCTTGGGGTGGTCAGATCCATTCCAAGTTGGCATAGATCGGACTAGGTTTTGGCTCTCTCAGGGCGTAGCTAAAATGTTTAGCTAGTATGATTTTATTTCCGCTGCGCTTTATGCCTCTGTGGTCTGTCCGACTTAGGACGGGCACAGATCTGAGCTCTGAGGGTCCGCCAAAACCCTTCCGTGGTATCAAAGCTTGTTGAGCTTGAGTACGGATTCTCGAGTTATGCGCTGGCCATAAGTAATCGCTCTTACCATACCAAGTCCCGATAAGATGGGGATCTTATGATGGTTTGGGCATTGTCGAGAGGCATGCCGTAAAACAAGTTCGTAAGGGATCTTGTGACGGGTCTAAGGTGCCATGGATGATGGGCCTTAACAGCATTGCAATGATATCAGAGCGATACCTTCAGTGGTATCAAAGCCTCGTTATGCTTGTAGATCTTGATTTGCGACGTTCTTTAAATTCATAAATTGCTTGCTTTTGAACATACCTTTTAACTGTATGTTAAAATTGGTTTAACAATTTTTTTGTGTTTTAAAAATTGTTTTTATAACATGAAAATTTTTTGGTGGACGTTTTTAAATTTTATGTGATAAATTTAATAAGTCTTCTATGTTTAATTGTTTTAAAATTTTTATTTTATGGGATAAAATAATTTTAATAAGCATTTAAAAGTTTTTTAAAGTGTATGTAACATTAAGAAAAAATTTTATTTCATGAGATGATATTTAAAATTTATTTCTTTTAGTTACATAAAAGATTGAAAGATTTTTTAACTTTATTTGAAAGCTTTAAAATTGATTTCAACGATTTTAAAAATGTTTTAAAATTATTTTGTAGTATATGTAACATAAAGAAATTTTTTCATGAGATGGAATTAAAAATTCATTTCTTTTAGTTACATAAAGTTTTGAAGGTTATTTTATAAGATATTTTAATCTTAAAATGTTTCATTAATTTTAAAGCTTAGATTTGTATTTAAAATTATTTGATAATTTTATGAAACCTAATTTTATGAGATAAAATGTTTCTAGATTTAAAATTTTAGATCTTTAAATTTAAATGTTAAATTTTTAGATTAGCAAGTTAATTATTTATGTTGTAGATAATTTTAACTTGCATGTTCTCTTTATATGTCACATTATTGAACCTTTAATTTATTTGATTAAATTAGTTGGTTAATGTTTAATGGACATGATGAATAAATTATTCATGAACCCTTTAGGTTAGCCATTAAATTGATTAAAAGTTTATAAGATAAATTTTTAATGACAAATGACATGCTACGTTTTAAATAAACAAACACAACATCAAAACCTAATTCCTGATTAGGGTAGTCCCTTTAATTGACAATCATTATCATAAATTGTTTAAATAATGATTATCATTAAATGACTAATTTTGTAAAATGTTGTAATTGTTTTATTAAAATCCTAATAAAAATTGGGGTAGCACGATGAACAAAACGAACCTTATAGTTGATAAGGATCTAATAAAAGTTGTTCAACAAATCCATAAAATTTCGAATTTTAAGGATCCACTAGTTGATAAGGATTAACTAGTATTAATTAAAAGCTATTTAGTTGATGGACGAACATAGAATTGATGAACCTCCTTCAATGGATCATGATGTCGGTCAATGTGCTTGGCTAAGTTTGCTGGACCACCCTAGCTAGACTAGGGGTTAAGTGGTCCTGCCTTAGTCAATTCCCTGGTCGCGTCCGTTGGACTGCAAGGAGTCGAATCATGACTGTGAAAGTCCATCGACTATACCTAAGTCAAATACGATAATAATCTCGTTCAAGATAAATCGTAGCCCTCCTTGTTTTAGGAGTTGGCAACTGCAAGACCCGTGTTACGGTTGTTGAGCTACACTCAAGCTGTGACATGGCAATCTTATAGAAACCAATTTCTTGATAACATCTCGACTTGACCCAAACCGTCGTGTCGTGCATACACCGAGCGCCGGCGTAAGTCTAACCAAAGATGTAGTCTAAGACCTGACCCAAACCGACGTGTCGTGTATACACCGAGCACCGGGTAAAGTCAGGCTATACGCGAAAACAAGGATCCGACTAGGCTAGCCATTGTGATTTGGATGAGCACACTCATGATCACAAATGACTAGGGGTAAAAATCGAAAGGAATCATATTTAATATGATTGACGATGCGTTCGTCTACTAACTGAGTTGGACAACTTGTTGAGACACACTCAAGGTTGTCAGACTCTGAGTAGTCGGATCCCTCTCCCACAAATGTTATTGTATAATAAACTGTTTATTATTATGGCTTTAATAAATTTAGTGGGAGAATATAGTTTTATTAAAAACTATTGAAACTATACAACGAACATATACTGACTAAATATCTACTAAATTGCAGAATGGATTTGTGTCTAAAGTATATGATAGAGCGGAATGTGCTTGATGAAACCAACTATAAGGATTGGCTTAGTAATATTAAGTTAGTCCTTTCTCTAGCCAGGATCGGATACGTGCTGTTCGAGGACACTCCGAAAAAGCCGGACGAAGATGCAACGCCTGAGGAGAAGAAAGCCTACAAGGAGTACCAGAGAGATGCCGAGAAGGCCAGGTGCCTTACTCTGGCTTCAATGAACAACAATCTGCAGAGAAAGCATGAACATCTGGATGTTCAAAGCATGCTTCTCTATGCAGAGGAATTGTTTGGCAAGCGGTCAAGAGCTGCCAAGTTTGAAGCCACAAGCAACCTCTGGGGCACTAAGATGGAAATGGGCCCCGTACAAGATCATGTGATTAAGATGATCGGGTACGTGGAAGACGCCGCCCAGATGGGTTTTGTCCTGGATAATGAGATGTCCGTGGACATCATCCTTAAGTCTTTGACCCCAGACTTCAAACCTTTCATTACTAGTTTCATTATGAACAGTATTGAAACGGATCTTCCCGGTCTCCTCAACAAGCTTAGGAAGTTTGAGGAGATCGAGAAGAAACCGACTGTGTTGGTTGTTGGCTCTGCTTCTTCAGACCAGCTGAAAGGCAAGGGTAAGAAGAGGCAGGTCCCACAACCAGCCAAGGTGAAGAAGGGGAAAAAGAAGGCAAAGGGGGCTCCGTTGAAATCCGAGTGCTTTCACTGCCATAAGATGGGCCATTGGAAGAGGAACTGCAAGGTTTACCTTGCAGAAAAGAAGAAGGGGCATACTGATGCCTCTACCTCAAGTACAACAAATTCAATTTAATAAAGAATAATTATTTCCATAAATACTTTATCACATAGTATGAGATACTAAGACGTCTGTGTAATGTATACAGGTGGCTGATATGAAGCAAAGGATGGAATAAGTTCTGAGGACAGTCGGCATTTGAGCAATCGTTGCTGCTAGGGCCGTGCGAGGACTTCAAGAGACGTGAAGAAGAAGGTGTTGAGAATTGATTCCCCAGATTTGGTTTTGGATGATGAGCAAACATAAATATTGTGATCTAACTGTTTGTGAGCGCAGTTATGGAGATCATCGCCAAAAGAATACGTATATCAAACGCGACGTCTCAAGACTTCTCAATTCGCGTGATCATGTGCCTGAAGCTTCGTTGAAGCTCAAGGAGTTTTATTGAAGTCAAGAATGAAGATTGAAGCTTCGAAGACGGTTCATCATGTATTATTTATTGTCTTCTAGCTTCATAGATTAGAATGTTAAGTCTTGAGTAGGACTTACACTATTATCTTCATTTCGCTCATATCTTAGAGCTAGGATTATCATAGAAGCCATTAGAAACTTTCCTGAAGCCTATCGCTTCTTCCCTCGGCTTATAGTGCATCTTAGTTGGTTCAAGAAGAAGTACCAACCGACTAGATGACGAACTAGTCGGTCGGTAACTCTTCATGAACCGACTAGATGTCCTAACTCATTTCAGCTCAGCCATGTCGATCAATTAGTCGGTCAAAGAAGGTTCACCGACCGACTAGATGACGATCTAGTCGGTTAGGAATCCTTCTCAGACCGACTAGTTGAGCTTGTCTCTATACAGCCTAAGTTACTGTTTACAGTTATTCAGACCAAGAACATTCATCGACCGACTAGTTGTGAAACTAGTCGGTCGGTATTTGTTCTTAGACCGACTAGTGTAACTTGTATTCAGCTACGTGCATTTCACTCTTAGTCGGTCAAAGAACACTCACCGACCGACTAGTTGTGCAACTAGTCGGTTGGCAAGCTTCTTAGACCGACTAGTTCATGTTGCTTGGAACTTTCTTGTTTGGCTGTAAGCTGGTTAGTCGGTTCATGAAGAATCACCGACCGACTAGTTGGCAATCTAGTCGGTCAGTGATCCTTCTTAGACCGACTAACTGCTTCAGAAATATGACCGTTGGGAATCTTTTGAGCACGATTTTTCTTGCCTCTATAAATACAAATCTGATTCATATGAGGCAAGAGAAGAGGTCATATTTTCCAAGCAATTTCAGACCTAAGAGAAGAGCTCTCCCAAGCTATTTCAAAGCTCTCTCTCCCTCACAAGAATCTCTCCCTCAACACCTTGAGCCCTAAGTCCTCAAGAGAGATTCTCTCCATTGTGAGCCATTCAAGCCAAGAGCTTGATTCTAGTCACCATACTCCACCCTAGGCCTCCACTACTGGTCATCTTCAATGAGCTAGGGTTTGGTGACATCTTCTTCCTCAAAATCCCTCTTTGCCCTAATTTGGTAAGTTATACTCAAGGCATAGGATTTTGTGGTAAGTGTTTCATATTTCATTTCAATCGTTATTTGAATTGTCTCTCGGTTGTGAGAGAGGGTGTGATCCCGGTTTGTGGGAGTCACATGTCATTTGTATGATTTGGTCTTGTGAAGGTTTTTCACAAGAATTTCATAGTGCTAAATCTTGAGTTATGGTTTCTAGCTCAAGTATCGGGAGAGGATCCGGGTGGTTGGGACGTAGGATACCGGGAACAAGTCGGGGAGACTTGGGTGGATCCGAACCCGTTACATGCTTTGTTTGTGTTTGATAATTCTTGTTGATTGGTGTTTGTAGTCTAATTCCGCATTGTTGTTTGTATGTTTGCACAATAATTAGGAATAACTCTCTTGATTATTTTAAAGTACTATTCACCCCCCCCCCCTCTAGTACATGTGCAGTAGCTTCACGGGGCACTACAATTGGTATCAGAGCCAATGTTAAAGCTACAAGTTCAAAGCCATGACGAACAACGACTACAACGTCTTCAAGGATCGTCAAGGATCTTCTTCAGTTATGGAAGGACAATCCTCTGTCAGGCCTCCTCACTTCAACGGTACCAACTATGGGTACTGGAAATGCCGGATGGAAACTTTCCTCCGGAGCACTTCACTTTGGAGAGCCACGATGACAGAGTATGTCGAGCCCGCCGAAAAAGATTTCGCGAAATGGACTCCCGCGGAGGTCGCCGCGGAGGTAAGCAATGCCAAGGTCATGAATGCCTTGTAATGTGTGTTGGAGCCCGAAGACTTCAACAAGATATGCACATGTAAGAGTGCATATCAAGTATGGAACCAACTCCTCATCTTGCACGAAGGAACGAGTACGGTAAAAGATTCTAAACTCGTTGTCGCTAACAAAGAATTTGAGTTGTTTCATATGGAACGGGGTGAAACTATGAAGGACTACTATGCTCGCTTCATGGACATATCCAACGAATTGGAAGCTCTCGGGAAGATGTACACCCAAAAGAAGAAAGTCGTGAAGGTAATCGACGGACCTCCCTCTTGTTGGAAAAAGTGTACATTCACCATCGAGGAAGGTAATGATATGAATAAATATACTGTCGTACAATTAATGGGTACCTTGTTGTCTTACGAGGTACGCAAGGAAAGCAAGATAAGGATGAAGGAAAAGATGAAGGCGTACTTGAAGCAAGACGACCCAAAGAAAAGGGTGATCGCATACAAGGCCGCTCCATCTACCGATGATGAAGAATCGAAAGAAGAATCGGAAGAAGAGTTGGACATGGAAACTTTGGCCGATTTGGCAAAGAAGTTCGACCGATGCTTCCAAAAAGGTAAGTTTAAGAATCTATCTAAGTTTGGTTCTACTAATGTTTCTACTCCCGTGTGTTATAAATGTAATAAGCCAGGACATATCAAGTCGGATTGTCCTTTAAACAAACACAAGGGGACATGGAAGGCATCCAAGCACGACAAGTTGAGAAAGCACAAGAAAGGACTTGTCGGGACATTCACCGACTCTGAGGATTCGTCAAGTGGAGAGTCGGATGATGAACGCGTGGAGAAAGCACACATGTGCTTCATGGAAAAAGAGGAACGTGTTCAAGAGACTTCCTCCGATGAAAGCGATGAAAGTGAGGAAAGAGAGGATGAAGGCGGTGAGGTAACCATGGATGAACTTAAATTAGCCAACGAATAACTGTGGTATAAGTTTTCTAAATTGGCTAGTAGATTTATTAAGACTAAAAATGAGTTAGATAGTCTTAAAACCTCGCCTAAACCTATCATCGTCAACAACGACACCGTTGTTGAAGATTTGAGAAATGAGATTGTAAATCTCAAATCTTAACTTGAGCATGTTCATATCGAGGACTCGGATGAACATGTGATAGCGGATTTGACGTCTCAAAACTAAACTTTGAGTATTGAGAATAAAAATCTCAAATCACGTGTCTGCGCACTCACATCGCAAGTGTCCACCTTGGATGCTTCGATGCATTCTCTCACCGAGAAGTATGAGTGCACATTGGGCCGAATTCATGAATTCAATAAAGGTAAGGGCCATTTGGATAATATCCTAAATGACTTACTTCCGGCCAATCACCACATTGGCTAGGGGTGTAAGATGGGAGACTCATCCAAATCGGCCACGACCTTTGTTAGGCCATCTTCCGAAGCTTCTACTAGTGGGAGCAAACACTTCATTGGTAGTTCTTCTACCAATGGTGCTTCCGCTAGGTACACACCCCCATTTGGAAAGAAACCCACTTTGGGTGGACCTCCAAAGAGGGGTCATGCTTTCATGTATGCCATGTCACGTAGGAACACACATCCTACTCCACATGTTAGCACGAATGATGATTTTTATGCTCCGCACCCACAAGCACGTGCACACCATGTGAGACACACTCATGCACGTGTTCCACCACATTCATATGCTCATCCTCATTCTCATATGAATAATTATCATCATGCACCATTGCATCATATGCCATATGCTTATCCACGACATGCATCACATAGACATCAACAACGTATGCATGTTCCCAATAGGATTAGGACTCCCAAGACATACACCATTTGGGGTCCGAAGAACACAAGCATGAATAATAAAAATATGTATGTGCAATCTTACATTAATGATATTATTTTGAATGATGACTATGTTGGGAAGTCAAGGTCCTCTTGGACTTGGTTTCCGAAGGGTTAGTCTTCATTGACCCTTCATTGCTTGGTACCATAAGGTTAATCTCATTTTATGGGTACCAACGCAATTTTGGTAAGAATTGGTTTATTCTTTATATTTTCATATTGGTTTTTAATGTGCATGTTTGATGGAAACTTAAATTCATATTGAATTTGAATTTAGTTAGGATATGGGTTACATTTAATTTGAATTTAGTTCGCTAAATTTATTTCCTAACCCATAGGATCCAAAAAGATTTTTTGGATACCAAAATGATGCTTTCTAGGTTCAATCCATCATGGGATACCAACCCTACCAACTCATTGATTTGCAAAGTTTTTCATTCAAATGGAGTTGATGGTGCTTAAGTGATGCACCAAAGTAGGGGGAGCTTAATGTTGTAAGTATCTTCTTACATTTAATATACATTTGGCATCCATGTATGTTGATTGCATACATTGTTAGAATATTTACATTGGTATCATTTTGTTTCAATGTGTATGTTAGAATTGTGTATGCCATAGATTTATGATGATATATCTATGTTTGGCATAACACTTTTGCATGTTACTTTTGGTATCATGTTTGCTACATCTGGTTTTCACATTGGATGTTTTTGTCTCTGATTTTGATTTCGTCGCTCGACGATTAACTTGGTTAAATAGAAATTCTTTCCATGAAATCATAGAATTGTTTTCCATGCACTATTTAACTAAGAATGTTGATATTGAAGAGTATGTTCCATAACTCAATAAGTGAAATTAATTTGAGTTTTGGAGATTTCGATTTTCGTCTATGGTTTGATGATTTCGTATTTCGATTTTCGCCTATGGCTTGATGATTTCGTTTTTCGATTTTCGACTATGGTCAAGTTGGCACGCTTTGATTTTCTTCGGTATTCTACATTTGGTATTTTTTCTTTGGTGTCATTTGGACCGTGGTCATATTCTTAGACTCTCTTGCTTTAATTTCTTAGCCATTGAAATTTTGTCATTGATCTCCTCCCGCTCTTTTTGCTAATGCCAAAGGGGAAGAGAATTCATAATAATGACAATGTGCTAATTGATATCAAAGCAATTTACCATGAATCTAAGTTGATATGTTAGATTCAGGGGGAGTTAAGATATAAAATGGATTTAGATCCTAAATTGCGATAATAGGATTCATATTTTATATTTCCCTCGTCTGCTTGATGCGTTTGAATATTATTGAATACGGAACTAACGTGTCATCAATGCAGGGGGGAGTAAGTAAATTTCTTATTGAATCATTATTATTGATTATTATTTATGTTGGTTTGTCATCACCAAAAAGGGGGAGAATGTTGAGTATTGATTCCCCGGATTTGGTTTTGGATGATGAGCAAACATAAATATTGTGATCTAACTGTTTGTGAGCGCAGTTATGGAGATCGTCGCCAAAAGAATACGTATATCAAAAGCAACGTCTCAAGACTTCTCAATTCGCGTGATCGTGTGCCTGAAGCTTCGTTGAAGCTCAAGGAGTTTTATTGAAGTCAAGAATGAAGATTGAAGCTTCGAAGACGGTTCGTCATGTATTATTTATTGTCTTCTAGATTCATAGATTAGAATGTTAAGCCTTGAGTAGGACTTACACTATTATCTTCATTTCGCTCATATCTTAGAGCTAGGATTATCATAGAAGCCATTAGAAACTTTCCCGAAGCCTATCGCTTCTTCCCTCGGCTTCTAGTGCATCTTAGTTGGTTCAAGAAGAAGTACCAACCGACTAGATGACGATCTAGTCGGCCGACAACTCTTCATGAACCGACTAGATGTCCTAACTCATTTCAGCTCAGCCATGTCGATCAATTAGTCGGTCAAAGAAGGTTCACCGACCGACTAGATGACGATCTAGTCGGTTAGGAATCCTTCTCAGACCGACTAGTTGAGCTTGCCTCTGTACAGCCTGAGTTACTGTTTACAGTTAGTCGGTCCAAGAACATTCATCGACCGACTAGTTGTGAAACTAGTCGGTCAGCATTTGTTCTTAGACCGACTAGTGTAACTTGTATTCAGCTACGTGCATTTCACTCTTAGTCGGTCAAAGAACACTCACCGACCGACTAGTTGTGCAACTAGTCGGTTGGCAAGTCTTCTTAGACCGACTAGTTCATGTTGCCTGGAACTTTCTTGTTTGGCTGTAAGCTGGTGAGTCGGTTCATGAAGAATCACCGACCGACTAGTTGGCAATCTAGTCGGTCAGTGATCCTTCTTAGACCGACTAACTGCTTCAGAAATATGACCGTTGGGAATCTTTTGAGCACGATTTTTCTTGCCTCTATAAATACAAATCTGATTCATTTCAGGCAAGAGAAGAGGTCATATTTTCCAAGCAATTTCAGACCTAAGAGAAGAGCTCTCCCAAGCTATTTCAAAGCTCTCTCTCCCTCACAAGAATCTCTCCCTCAACACCTTGAGCCCTAAGTCCTCAAGAGAGATTCTCTCCATTGTGAGCCATTCAAGCCAAGAGCTTGATTCTAGTCACCATACTCTACCCTAGGCCTCCACTACTGGTCATCTTCAAGGAGCTAGGGTTTGGTGACATCTTCTTCCTCAAAATCCCTCTTTACCCTAATTTGATAAGTTATACTCAAGGCATAGGATTTTGTGGTAAGTGTTTCATATTTCATTTAAATTGTTATTTGAATTGTGTCTCTCGGTTGTGAGAGAGGGTGTGATCCCGGTTTGTGGGAGTCACATGTCATTTGTATGATTTGGTCTTGTGAAGGTTTTTCACAAGAATTTCATAGTGCTAAATCTTGAGTTATGGTTTCTAGCTCAAGTATCCGGAGAGGATCCGGGTGGTTGGGACGTAGGATCACCGGGAACAAGTCGGGGAGACTTGGGTGGATCCGAACCCGTTACATGCTTTGTTTGCGTTTGATAATTCTTGTTGATTGGTGTTTGTAGTCTAATTCCGCATTGTTGTTTGTATGTTTGCACAATAATTAGAAATAACTCTCTTGATTATTTTAAAGTACTATTCACCCCCCTAGTACATGTGCAGTAGCTTCACAGGGCACTACAGAAGGAGCTGATACTTATTTCCTTTTATGAATAAAATGCATCGTTCCTTAAGTGAAAATAATGATTGAGTGTTTTACGCTCAAGGTTTATTATGATAAACACATTATGATTCAATTAGGAATCCATTGCTTTAATGAAAGTCTCGGGAAATGTGCTTCTTTTGAAATTGTGATTTGTTGCGAATGGCTTAAATTTCTATGAATGTGGCTGTCTGAGCTAGTTGCATTAATTCTCGAGCTAACAAGCAGAGCATCTGAATAATTTGATTATTTGAAGCTGACTTAATTTTATAGACAGTCTATAGTTAAATATAAGTTCTTGGAGCGTATAAATTGTGTATGATCACAACTATACGCATGTTAAGATTGATTCTTAATTCAAACTACATTTGATTCTTAAGAGTTATTATTAAATGTAGTTAAGGGAAAAGTACTAAGTAGGACGTTTGACTGAGTAAGTCAATATCAAGATTCCTTAAACCGATCTTGATATGACTCATTCATCAATCCCAACCTGACACTGGTAAGTTACATCTAAGCACTTCTCAATTGGTTATGCTTATCATATATATTCTAAATATGATTTAGATATATAGTAGAAGTATTTAATCAGCTAAGTCTTAAAGTTAGTGGGAGCTAGCTCATATACTTAGCTCCAGTTTCTCGGACTAAGTAAAAAGGTTTCCAACTCATTTGAATCATCTATATAAGACATTGAGTCAAAATAGTTTTGATTTAATCGAATATATAGAGACTTAAGGTGTCACTTATGTTCTTGACATATTGACACAAAATAATTGGAATGAGCCTAGACTAACTTATAGAAATGTTAGACCCTACATCAAGATTGTATGAGCTAATTGTTAGCTATACAAAGAAAAGGAAATTGATCCAAATCATTTTTCAAGGATCAACCTTGTGTGATCAAGAGATGTATAAATAAAAATCCATTAAAATGCATTACAGATAATCGTTAGTAAATCCACTCTTAGGTTTGACATATGAATGTCCAATGTGACTGATATGCTATAATGGTATGAGAAACAGAGATAAGTAGCCTAAGTGCAAGTGGGAGATGTAGGAGGATATATGCCCATAAGGCGATTTATCCTAAGTATACGTCTTGTTAATATATTATATGGTATCCATTATCCTAAGTATAAATTCGAATGAATAATATACTTAGATAATGTCCATAGACTTATAGTTAGGTCCTTACGTATCCAGATAAAATCTCGATTATGAGTAGTAAATGACCGAATAGAAACTTAAGTCTTAAACGGTTTGTGGTCATAGATGTGTCGAGGACTGGATATCGGCACATCGGACAGACCACTGTGTCTTTGTCTTACCTTAGGGTAATGATGATCTCATAGTCATTCGACTTGGTGAAGTCGGAGACGAGACATAGGTGCTCATTGGAGAATGAGTTCACTGAACGACCAACTTAGAGTTATTAAATGGTTAAACTTTAACTACACTGTCTATAATAACTCTAGGGTGATGATAGGTAAGCTGGTCCTTAAGATCTGAAGTCATTTGTACGAACCTGTGAGTAAACAGTGTCGCTTAGACCTATGATCTAGCTTCGAGGCTAGGCCTGCTGAAAGATCTTAGGTTGGGTTACACCTGAAGCTCTCGAGGCAAGTAGATGACTAATATGGGATTTGTCTCTTCCGTTAAAGGGAAGTTAGTGTCACAGGCTCAGTACGGTCTTTGTGATAATCCTCGGCCGGGGTACGTTGTAGGATGTACAACGTGAATACAACAAAACCCGTCGTATACTGACCGATGATGGCTAATGGGGTTGACAGTAAACCGTACCCTAGGCCAACGGGGACACAATCTTGACGAAGGGACTATAACTATGGTATTCATCACTGATACAGTCAGGGTAGACCCGACGACACTTTTGTCAATGGGTCGATCACGTTATGATGATTCTGAAACAAGGACGACGCTTGCTGCTCGTGGTTACCATCGTCTAGGGGTTTCGAGCCCCACCTGTAGTAAGGTCAGGCTGTAGGGTCTCACACCGAGTAGTGTTCGTGTCTTAGTAATAGGAAGATAGCTAAGAGGAATTCATGCGATGAAATGGAATAGTTAAGTTCACAAGCCAGTTATGAGACTAAGTTGTAGAAGGGACAATGTTGCAAATGATGCAAACAAGATTAAACGTGTCGTAAATTGTTTACGACAAATTTTAAAGGAACAAAAGCATTGGAAAGGGTTACCTGGTTGACGGGATCGTCCCGGTCTAAACACAGGTTCAAACAGCGTCCAAAACGAAGCTCAAACGAGTCCGAAAAGTCAAAAACAACAGAAAGGGACCAAGTGGGTAGACCCGCTTGGAATGGGCGCACGCCCGTAAGGGGAGCAGGCATGCCCGCTAGCCTTAGTGGGTGCGCCCGTAACTTAAGTTGTTTTAATTAGGGTTTTTTGAAAACCCTTGACGGCTACGAAGTGTAACTTTTTGTCCATCTTTGGGCAATTGTTTGTGGGATCAAACGAAGTCGGATTTCGTCGCCGTTTGTTCCTACACGTTCACCATTACAAGCCCTTCGAAATGATAGCTTGTTTGGTGTCCGAATTTTAATGGATGAAGAGATTTAATTCGTTGAAGTTAGGCCTTTATGAAAGGCTTACTAACTTCAATTAGCCAAATTAAATCCCTCTTCTTTTATGATTGTCCCACATTGCTCGTAACAAAAAGGGATAGGCTGACTCCCTATATAAATAGGGGTGCCCCCTCTTCGTTGTAGAGTGCACCAAGTCTTCGATCGAGTAGCTCCGAATTTTTTGAGCAAGCACGATCTACGACTTAAACTATTCTTCCTCTCTTCTTCATATTCTCCCGACTAGTCCTAATAAGACTACAAAGGGGGTTTGGATTCGGATCCAGACGTCTAAGATGCGGGTCTGCTCAAGTGAAACCTTCTACCGTAAGTGATCGGCTCGGAGGCGGGTGTCGGCTTGGGTGGATCAGTTCGAAGGTGCAAGGCAGCTCGGGTGAATCGAGTCAAGGCGGTTCGGCTACGAGGAGCATTAGAAGACGGTGCTGTACATCTTGCCCGCCCCAGGGTTGAGATTTCGGGTATGATCTTTAAAGCTTTTTAGTGTAATTTAAATTTCGTCGTAGTAAGATAGATCCCTCTTGGGGTGGTCAGATCCACCCCAAGTTGGCATAGATCGATCTAGGTTCTGGCTCTCTCAGGGCCTAGCTAAGATGTTTAGCTAGTATGATTTTATTTCCGCTGCGCTTTATGCCTCTGTGGTCCGTCCGACTTAGGACGGGCACAGATATGAGCTCTGAGGGTCCGCCAAAACCCTTCACGAAGTCCTACCAATCGTCGAGGAGGTCGATCGGTAAGGCTTGCTTGGACCTCTTGTGTTTGGTGGAGCTGACATAGCAGCTTCGGGAGAGCTTTTGGGATCCCCGCACCAGTCCAACTCCATGCGTAGTCTGGAACTTCATTATCTGATGCAGGAGAGAGGGGAGAGCTTTGACGGCGGTCATGTAAGGTCGCCCTATGATGTTGTTGTATGCTGAGGTGACGTCGATGACAACGAACTGCCCCATTCGAGTGACAACCTTCGGCCTCTCTCCCAACGTGACTGACAATGTGATCACTCCAACAATGGCCACCGAATGTCCGATGAAGCCGACAATCGGGCCTAAGCACGGCTTAAGATCCGCCTGGTCCAGCCTAGCCTCCCGTTTACGGTATGGGCGCGATAGGACTCGATGTCAACGCTAGGGGCGTGAGCTATGGCTAGGGAGTCAACCGCCAAGTTTATTCCCCCTTGGCCCGACGGTCAGAGGCGGTCTTTCTCCCGCCAATGACAATGAAACGCCCCCGCGTAACCCTAATGGCCAAATAGGTCAAATGTGATTTCTAGCAATGCATCAAAGCGGATCTTGACGGGACAAGCACCGGACCCCAATCCCCAACACATCTAGTGTGTTGCCATACGAATTGGACCCAGATTGCTAGAAATCTCCATTGACGCATTTCATCGAACATGTGCCATGCAACCAAGTCTAATGTAAATTTCCAAGCATCAATCCTACCCTAACCCGTATTAGGGTTCATCAAAACTACTCAATGGTGAATAACATATAAACAAACAACACAAAAGACATATAAACTTTCACCATCAAGCAAAATAAACACAATACAATACAATAGAGAAAAAGAGAAGAAAATACTTATCTTGAGTGAATCGTCAATCCAATACAAGACTTATTGAAAGAGAAAACCTAATCTAAACTAACCCTAGACTAACAAGAGAAAGGGGCAAAAAGCCCTAGAAAACTGATATAAAACAACATCACAAAGTAGAAGCACACTATAAGCTAGATACGACACACGACTCACATAAAAGCAAAGTGGACCCACGAAGCGTGAAATGCAAGAGGACTCGATAACCTAGGGTTAGTGAGTGTGATTATCGATGTCATGCTAGGTGTGTGTGATTTTGTGGCAATTCATCATATGGGGTTATCTCTAGGAGAGAGAGAGAGAACAAAAGATGAGAAGAAAAAGAAAAACACGATGGAAAACGACTCAAAAACGAAGAAAAACGACACAAATGACGCACGAAGTGCGACTCCCCCAAGCTGAAACTTGCATTGTCCTCAATGCAATAGTAGTAGAAATAATAGAAGGGCTGCCACATCGCAGCATACAAGAATTAAATGTGGACGGTGTTGGCTCGATGAGTTTTTATGCGTAGTCTAACGAACCCAAGCTAAGCTAATATCAAACCGAACGCCTCCCCGGCAACGGCGCCAAAAACTTGACCGGCCGGATGGTTTGAATGGCGAAATAAAAGAAAGAAATGAAAATGACACAAAATGAATCCCCGCTAACACGGGCTAGAGCACTCATGACACTTGGCATTTGACTTGACCCAGGGTGAGACATTGCCCCAAAAGGTGGTACCTAGCGTCCATGGCCCGATATTCCGGTCGGTGCCAAGCACGCTGGGCCTACCCGGTTCCGGACGGTGGGCATTCCCATGTCCATTAACACCTTCCGCAACCGGGAGCATTAAGGCCACAATGAGTCAAAAGCCAAGTTTATCCCGCCAATGACAATGAAACGCCCCCGCGTAACCCTAATGGCCAAATAGGTCAAATGTGATTTCTAGCAATGCATCAAAGCGGATCTTGACGGGACAAGCACCGGACACCAATCCCCAACACATCTAGTGTGTTTCCATACGAATTGGACCCAGATTGCTAGAAATCTCCATTGACGCATTTCATCGAACACGTACCATGCAACCAAGTCTAATGTAAATTTCCAAGCATCAATCCTACCCTAACCCGTATTAGGGTTCATCAAAACTACTCAATGGTGAATAACATATAAACAAACAACACAAAAGACATATAAACTTTCACCATCAAGGAGAAAACCTGTAACGACTGCTTTTCATGTATCTGGATTTTATATAATATAATATATGTTTTGATGGATTTTCTCCTCTTGTGTGGTTTTCGTCTCCATAGATTTCATTTTCGATCGATTCGTCGTATTTCCTCGCTTCTTCCTTAGGATTGTCGATTTCAGAGTAAGTCACTCGTGACGGACTTCATAACGGTCGTATCTAACTATTAGATCAAGCCTAGGAGTCTTAGGAATCGATCCCGGGGTCTCGCGCTCCGTATCGGTACTTTCTGTGCTCATTAGCCGGTGTAAGAAGGGCCACCGACCGACTAGATGACGATCCAGTCGGTCGGCAATCCTTCTTGGACCGACTAGTTAGCTTTCTAAATTTCTCAGGAGTTACTGTTTATCGTTAGTCGGTCTAAGAACGTTGGTTGACCGACTAGGTTGCAAACTAGTCGGTCAGCAATGCTTCTTGAACCGACTAACTCATCAAATTATTTTTGTATCAGTTACTGTTCACTCTTAGTCGGTCTAAGAATGTTCATCGACCGACTAGATGCTAAACTAGTCGGTCAGTATTTGTTCATGGACCGACTAACTCTAGAATCCTATTTTCGTTCAGGAGTTACTGTTTACACTTAGTCGGTCTGCGTTGGTCGACCGACCGACTAGTTGCCAAACTAGTCGGTCAGTGGTTGCTCTTTGACCGACTAACCAGTGTTAAAACCCTAATTTCTGGGCAGCCGCCAGCCTAGCCTATTTAAACCCAACCCATTCGACTTCTTCTTCTCCAACACGACCCAAAACCCTAAAAACTTCCCCCTTCAGCTCCCATCTTCCTCCAAGCTCCATTTCTCCATTCCAAGCCCTAGAATCATCATCCAATCCATCCATCTACTCTATCTACCTCTCATCTTCCCCAAAATCTCACCAAAATCCATCACATCCCCAAATCCCCCAAAACCCTAGTTTCCCCAAACTTCTCCAATCTCTTCCAGGTCTGATCCTAGGGTTCCCCGGAGTGTTCCTTCCGTCTTCTCTCGGTAAGAAATCGATCTACCGTTGTTTTCATAACTTATTTATATTTTTATGAAACCCTAATTAATTTCATGTGTTTGTTGATTGTTCCCCCAAAACAGCGATTTCCTCGTAGATTGGCGTCCGTGTGACGAAGTAGTCGTCATCCCCGGTGATAGGCAAGTGAAACTTGCCACTTAGGGTTTAGGCCATGTTTTAGGCCATTTGCATGTTGTAGGCGTAAAAGAGGCTAGGCGACGAAATGATACTCGCCTAGGCGCAAATTGGGGAACTAGCTTGACAACGAAGCTAGTTCCAACACATATAGCATGTTGCACAACTCCCATGTTATGTTTACTTTCAATTAACGGTACGCGAATATGTCATGCCATTGCATTTCACCTGTCACGTTTAATTCAATTAACTGTACGCAAATAAATTGTCATGATCTCGCATTCTTTAGGTATTGCTGTGATTGCGTAGCTTCGCTACAATGTTGTGTTCCTGGCTCGTGTTCCAGAAGCGGGCCATGTGTTGGTTGATAGCCAATGCCCGAATTGCGTGTTCCGGCTAGGTGTTCCCTACGCCATACTAGTGTTCCTGGCTCGTGACCAGAAGCGAGCATAATGAGTTGCTAACCCCAACGCTCGATACATTGAATTGTGAACTAAGAATGCGAGCTCAATGTGCGGGGCAACCCTAGGCTCACTAGATGAGCTCAATGTGCAGGGACCCCAGGCTCCATGTCGTGTGAATATTGGGTAGTGTTTAGTGCCGATCGGTCTGAAATGCTATGCCATTCAGCGAATGGCGTAAACACCTACAAAATGTGAATGTATTGAATTGATAGTAGCTTGGCTACTCTTGTCTTGTCCCGATGATTGTTCTCTTGTACAAATTGTCTTGCCATGTTTTAATTGTGCACTCATGTTATAACTGCCATGTCATGCATACTAAACTGCTAGGTTGCTAGATGCCTCACTTTCAGTTTCCTTGCCCAAGTCTTTTTAGACTTGCTGACATGTGCCCCTTTACTCTTTTGGGTGACACATGTTAGATCCTGAGCCCGAGTACCTCGTTGAGGACGAGGTGTTTGCTGACGCCGAGCCCGAGCTTGTGTTTGACGGGGAGTACGTGGACACTGGGGACCAGTCCTAGTGTCTTCGTGTGTTTTACTTTTGTTTAGACAGTTGTTTTGTTATCGGTGCGTAGCACCTATACTTTGTTATGTCGTTTCTTTTGTTGGCCTTGTTCTGGGCCTTTAGACTCTTTTCTTTTAGCCTGGTGGCTTTTCTGGATGTTGAACTTATTTGTGATGTTGGACAATATTTGTGAGATGTGAATTTTATTTCAGTCTCTCCTTGTGTTATTATTGCTATTCTGTTGTGGTTACAGGGACCTGTTTATGTTTTGTGGACGCTTATCGGGTTTGGGGCTTCACAGCTCCACTCTCGTGCGGACCTTTTCACGTACTCGCCTCCATTTTAGGGAAGCGGGTCGTGACAAAACCTAATCTAAACTAACCCTAGACTAACAAGAGAAAGGGGCAAAAAGCCCTAGAAAACTGAGGAAGAACTCCCCCAAGTCGTGCCCCAACTTCTATTTATAAACCCCCCAAAAAACCTTAACAGTTCGGGTCCAGAACTGTCAAAAAAGGCCCACCCGATCGGGTGGAAACTCACCCGATCGGGTGGAATAAACAGAGAGCTCAGATACGCAGAAACAGACCTCACCCGGTCGGTTGACAAGTCAACCGATCGGTTGAAGTGAAATTTCAGACAGCAGCAAGTTTCAGCACATAGATGCGCTCAAAAAATTCCAGAAAAATCTAGAAAAATCGGATTTGGGCATGCGACATATCGTTGGAAATCTAACGACGATGCTGACGCTAGAAAAATAAGAGATCACCCAAAATCCTTCTGGAATGATAGCAGATCTTCAATGAATGAGCAGCAGTGCGCGAAAGGAGACGAAAAGGCCACCCAATCGGTTGAAATGTCAACCGATCGGGTGAGTGGCTTGTTGCTTCGGCCGTCGCCTTCGGCGAGCTTTCACCCGATCACATGAACCGGTCGGGTGAGTTCTTGAGTGACCGGTTGGATCTTGGAGCAGTCGGGTGAATCGATCGGTTCGGCGTCCGTGTCTTCGGCTCTTCATCTTCAGCTACAGATGAACCGATCGGGTGAGAGTCACCCGATCGGTTGGCATTTTGCTTGTGAAAACAGAGAATAGGCCCCCGCTGAACCGGTCTGCGAACCGGTCGGGTGACTTCCTTATGAGCTGCGGCAGAGACCGGGTGGTGCACGCGTGCATCACCCGATCGGTTGGAGATGACCAACCGACCGGGTGAGGGGCTGAAAGATGAATTCTTCGACGTTTGACCCACTGGATCACGCGTGACTTCTCCCGTTGCTCCGGGGACTTGGGATATCATCGTTAAACGTCCCCTACATGGTCAATCCTCTGCAATCATGGATAAACAAAGAAAAGTGAAATAAAACGAGAAAATACAAGAAAATGAATAAAAGACGACGATAAATAACGGAAAAACACGGAAGAAAACGTGCGCAAATATATGAAATATAAACACACGTCACAGCCCCATCTTCAGAATCGTAGACAAGAACAGGATGTCACACGAGCTGCCTGTGTCGACCAGGAGCCTGCTCATTTTCGCCGGCTCGACAATAGCTTAAATGACGATGGCATCCTCATGCAGCAGCTCGACCCCCTCCAGGTCATCATCAGAGAAGGAGATAGCGGGACGAGTCACTCTTCTCTGCTTTACCCCTGTGCCGGTGTCCATTGTCATGACTTGTCGAGAGTACGCATTCCTTGCCGATGTTGATGTGTCGCCCTGGGGCAGCCCACCACAGATTACATCCACACGCACAACCGGCTCGGGCATGTGGTGGGCCACTTGATTGGTGTCGTGGGTCGGTTGATCAGGCCTTGCGGTTGCCCTTCTCCCGTGGTCGGGTCTCTCTGGGTCGACAAATCTCCAGAGATGCCAGCCATGGATCAGTCGCTCAATATCTTACTTCAGGGCGAAGCAGTCGTCGGTGTCATGGCCATTGTCGTAATGGTCCAGACAATATTTCTGCATATTCTCCCCCTGACTCTTGTCCTCATCGTCGGGGGTGGGTCTCTGAGAAGCCCGCCAGTCAGGGCCGCTGCCATCACTTCGGTCAGGGGAGCAATGAGTCTGGTGTAATGTACCACCTTCTGTGCTCTCTCTGGCCCGCCTCTCGGAGCATGTTTCTGGGCCCAAAGAACCCCCTCAGAGGTCTAGGTGATCTTGCGCTCGGGGACCCCCCTGGTCACGCCCTCGGAGGCGATCTTGGTCACGCCCCCTGTTGAGGTCCTGGTCGTGCCCTTGGGGGCGTTCATCCTACCTCGGCTGCTCACTGGGCCTTGCTTCAACACGGGAAGCTACGACGGGTGAGGCCTTCTTCACCATCCCCAGGGCCTCCTCACTCAACATGAACTTCTCTGCCCGAGTGAAGAGGGCGGGGAGATCGGCGGGCAGATCTCGGAGCAACAACTTGTGAAGACTTCTGTTCGTCAGTCCCTTCTTGAAGGCTACCATAAGGAGCTCGTCTCCGTAGCTCGTCATGCTAAGTCGCTCTTTGTTAAAGCGTTGCAAGAAGTTGCAGATGGTCTCCACCTCCTTCTGGATCACCGCGAACAGATAGTCCGACGCTTTCTTCTTTCTCCGCCCTGCCAGGAATTGGTGGCAAAACTTCCGTGAGATGTCGCCAAACGAATCAATGGAGCCATTGGGTAAGCCGTTATACCACTCCACCGCCACCTTCTTAAGGTCGTCTGCAAAGCTCGGCAAAGGAGGGAGTCACCTACCCCATGGATCTCCATCACTCCCCAGTATCGCTGCACATGCTCCAGGGGATCGCCCGAACCGTCATACAGTTCAATCTGAGATATCTTGAACCTATGGTGTACCGGGGTTGAGATCACCCTTTGGGTCAGCGGATTGGCTTCTTCGGGGCAGGGGGGAGGCATCGACGACCTTCGAGGAATGTTTCTGTCGCTCCGATGCTCCTGCCGCTGGTTGGAACCGCCGAATGAGCCACCTCGACACTTAGAGGCGTTCATCCCTCTCTCACGAGGGGTAGGACTACGGTTGTGGCTCCTCATCCACCCATCTCCATGCCTAGGAGAGCGGTAATCTTGTCAGAGGGGCTTCTGCTACGAAATTCGTGCCCTCCTCGCCTCGGGCTAGGCGATCTTCCGCGACGATAGCTCTCCGCAGGATGGTCCAGCATGGCGTTCCTCCGCACCATCAAGGCCAACGCCAGGGGGACTCCTCAGCTCCCCTTTTGAAGCCTCTCCCTTTAACATTTTGGAGGCGAAGATGTCGAATGGACGCTTCCTCCCCCAGTCGTCTCTGATGAGCGGCCTCCTCCTCCCTATCGATATCCCTTTACAGAGCGGCTACCTCTGCTTCTTCGAACCGTCTCTGATGTGCTGTTGCTTCCTCATCAAATTGGGGGAGGAGGTATCTCCTCACGTTGCAAAGCTCGAAGGGTCCTTCCACCCGAGGAGATCTCGCGATCCATTCCTCCATCATCTTGGTAAAGCTCTGAAAGCTCTTGTAGATGCCAAGGGCCGTGTCCTGAATGGCCGTGGCTGACCCCTCAGGGGGTTGATTCATTTGGGGAGTCCTTCGGGGAGAACGGGGCTCTTCGGCCAAGGACGGCCTCAGAGTGCCATTGATGATTGTCTCAAGTCGACCCGGCCTCCTCAGAGGCGGAGGGGGTGTGACGTCGGCTGACTTGCCGTGGCGAGAATTGCGGTGAGGATGTGTGGAGCCTGACATGGGTGTAACCCTTGTTCCAAAAGAAGACACCAATTATTGTAGGTTAGATCCACCAACAATGAGATTTATTTGTTACTGGGAACCACGGTTACAATGATTACAAGTTTTTGGTAGAACTTGCTTCGAAGGTGAAGGGTTCAAGGTCACTTGGAGGTCGCCGAAGGTCGCCGTCTCCTGGTAGCTGAGACGAGCTTCCTGAGAGAATAGCAATTTGTCAGAAAGGCGGGGTTGGCTGTCAGCCGTAGCCTCTCTGATGCTTAAGTCAGCAAGTGACGTAAAATGTAGGCATCGAGCACGCTTGGCGATCTTAAGACAGATCGGCGAAGCGTGACGAGCTTATGAGGAAGGCGCAAATATATGGAAGATACCCGACCTTTAATATGAGAATAAGTTAGAGGTTTTAACTGACCAGCCCCCTCTATAGAGGCAGGAGGTGGGTATTTATAGGGCTGAGATGCAATTGCTCGCCATCCTGTCAGCTGTCAAATCAACCCAGCCGGCACTCGAGTGGTGAAGCGATAAGTTGGCGAGCTGTGTCGGAGATATTTTCTGCATTAATGGTGTCAAACGGTGTCAGGTGCATTAATGAGACGCAATGCACGGCCATCAGTTCTCGCCCTTAACCTCTGGCATTAATGGAGGTGAGGTGAGCCCATGTAACTCTGTTAGAGATATTTATGCATGGCCACCCTCGGGGGCGAGCCAAGCTCGGTGACCAAGCTCGGCTCCTCCAGACGGTGCTTCTTATTGGAGTGTAGGCGAGCTTGTCCTCGGCATGGCGAGCTTGACGGTTGGATGGGTGAGCTTCTCTGGTTGACCTTGGAGGCGAGCTAGTGGTGGGGAGAAGGGAGCTTCCCAGGATGGAGGCAATCTTTCGCTCAGGCTAGTGCCCCTTCCGGTGGGTCGGTGAGTTGTTCGCTTGGGCCCCCAGTGCGTACAGGTCTCAATTTCATGGGACGACCGTAAGGTCGTATCAAACCTCATTCTAGGTGTGAACACATACTTCATGGTGTTCAACTTTTATTCCGGTTGCAAATTATTTTTATATCCCAGTTGTATCCATTGTTCCCGTAATTTTGATAATTTGTCCTAGTAGCTTTAAAAAAGCTGGACTGCGGTTAGATAATCGGCCTATTTATGACCATTTGGAGGATGATAAGGACAGTAAGGTACTTTATCGGCTCGTCATTATGAGTGAATAAAAATCCCTCAAGTACTCTCAAGAAAAAGGTCTTATTATTTTTAATAGAGATTAGTTTTCATTCCATAAAATGGAGTGTAATACCCTGTATTCACGTGTACGGGTATTATATACGTATTCTTGATCGTATTTATTCAAGTATTATTGTTGTGTATTTTCAAGAATTTTTCCTAAATTTTTAAAATGATAAAATTATTTTTAAAATATTTCTAAATAACACTTGTGTTGCGGGTCAAGTCCGCCTAATAATGATATTTGTAGTTAATGGGAATCATGGGTACAATGATTACAAGTTTTGATTTGATGGCGAGGTTAGCACGACTCGGAACACGCTTCGGGGTGAAGGATCCAAGGTTGCCTGAAGGTCGCCCGAGGTCGCCGTCTCCTGGTAGCTGAGGCGAGCTTCCTGCGACAATAGCAACTCGTCAGAAAGGCGGGGCTGGCTGTCAGCCCGTAGCCTCTCTGATGCTTAAGTCAGTGGGTGACTTGAAATAAGTGTGTCGGACACGCTTGGCGATCTTAAGGCAGATCGGCGAAGCGTGACGAGCTTATGAGGAAGGCACAGATATATGGAAGATATCCGACCTTGAATATTGGGAAAGAGTTAGAGATTTTAGCTGACCAACCCCCTCTATGGAGGCATGAGGGGTGTATTTATAGGGCTAAGATTCAGTTGCTCGCCGTCCCATCAGCTGTCGAGTCTGCTTAGCTGGAGGAGAAGTGATAGGTCGGTGGGGCGTGTTAGAGATATTTTACGCATTAATGGGTGTCAGATGGTGTCAGACCCATTAATGAGACGCGAGGGGTGACCATCAGTTCTTGCCCTTAACCTCTGGCATTAATGGAGGGTAGGTGGCCCTACGTCACCATGTTAGAGATATTTATGCTAGGTCGCCCTTGGGGAGAGTCAAGCTCGGCGATCAAGCTCAACACCTTCGGACCGTCTGGCCGTGCTTCCTGTTGGAGAATAGGTGAGCTTCTTGCTGGTACGGTGAGCTTACCGATCGGGTGGGCGAGCTTCTTTGGTTGACCCTGAGGGCGAGCTTGGCGCGTGGCGAGGAGAGCTTCCCTAGATAGAGGCAATCTTCCGCTCGGGCTAGTACTCCTTTCGAATGGTCGGAGAGCTGTTCGCTTGGGCTTTCGTGCATGTGGGCCTTAATTACATGGGCCGGCCATAAGGCCGTAACAATTGCCCCCGTCATTCGAGCTCGAAGCGGCAAGCCCGGCTCAGCTCGGATGACGTGTCGCACTTGCATCGATTGGGGGCTGGTCGGCGGCATTTAATTCGATCTGACTGCCAGATATCAAAGGTCATGATGGCGATTCGGCGACGGGGAGAATTCGAGGCGTCCATCCCCTCAGAAAGTGACGTGTGGCTGACGTGATTGGGGGGAGAAGTCGAGGCGCCAGCCCAGTCCTGCTCAGATCTTGCCACGTGGCCCACGTCTGACGGCTGAGATCACCAGACTCTTCTTATAAAAAGAAACAGAGGGGCAGCGGGAGAGGACTTTCACTCGAATTTTCAAAATTTCGTCTCCCCCTCTTCTTTGCAGAGAGCATTCGCCGTCGTCCGCCGTCGTCCGTTCGTTCGTCGGAGCTCCGTTCATCTGCTTTGTTCTAGGTATTCTCTCGATCCGTCTGATGCCTTCGTCTGCTTCTTCTGCATCAAACTCTTTCGTCGAGCAGTACTTCGGTGAGGTTTGTGGAGGTAGCGCCACCAAATTGGATCCGGTGGCGTCGGAGGCACCGTCGATGTCTTGGCCAGAACAGCGGGAGGGAGACGCGGCAGTTGAGCATGCCGTCGCTTCGTCGTCGGGGATCAAGAGGGACCCTAAGAAAGGAAAGGCGCCCAAGTCGACCGCCAAGGCCACCAAGGTCGCAAGCGGCGGCGGAGTCACGGTCGCAGTCCCTGCTGAAATCTTGGCCCAGATGTCTCAGCTGCTGCCCTCCGCCATCCCTGAGATCCGCTCCAAGTACATCCGGTCCCCTACACAGTTCGCCTCCCCGAACTCAGCGAGCGGGTTTGCTCCCCAAGGGATAACGAGGTCGGCGTATACTACCCGACCTTTGCCGTGGGGCTTCGCTTCCCGCTCCATCCCTTCCTCCTCATCATCATCCATTTCCTCGAACTCACACTCTTTCAATTGATGCCGAACTCCATCAGCTCGATGGTCGGCTTTCTCGTCCTCTGCTCTGCCAGCAGCGTAAGTCCAACGCTGTCGCTCTTCCAATATTTTTTGAGGCGAAGAGGAAGGAGGCGTACTACTACGTCTGTGCAAGGAGGCGTCGACCTCTCGTCCTCGAGCTGCCGGGCAAAGTGAGGGACTGGAAGGAGAGGTTTGTCTTCGTCTCGACTCCGGCGGACTTGGCTCTGAGGTCGAACTGGGGGACTCTGAATCCCTCAGTGAATGCCAAAGTGGTCCTCGAGGGGAGCGACCTTGAGAACGCCAAAATCCTGGAGGAGATCCCTAGGGAGAGCAGGGTCTTGAAGGAGCTGATCAAGGACGAGCAGCTCGCTCGGTACGTCTGGCTCGAAGGTACTTCAAGCTTTGCAAACTACTTCTGATATGCTCACCCTGATCTGTCTTCTTTTTACAGGCGCAACCATGAGTCTTTCCATGGAGGAGGTGATGAAGATGGAGAGGGATGCGACGTCCAAGGAGCCGCCAACCAAGGGCAAGGGCAAGCAGCCTGCACCCAGGAGCTCGACACCGGCCGGGCAGAAGCGGAGTCAGGAGGCGGTCGCCACTGCTCGGGCCGAGAAGGAGGAGCGGAGCAAGAAACAGAGGAAAGAGCCCGCGACGACCGCTCACACTTCCTGCACAAGCGAGGCGGCGTCGGGGGGATTCATCAATCTCAACCCGACCGAGCCTAAGACCAACCTCACGGCTGCCGGGTCGTAGGGCCCACCGATCGCCGCCGTCCACATCAGTTCAGTCGCCCCTCCGCGTCCTCTGGCTAGGAGAGCCACAGCAAGCCGGACTCCAGTTATGCGCTGGCCCTATGGGTGCACACCGTTCAGGCTGGGAAGC
The DNA here is from genome assembly GCA_030789695.1 of Scilla litardierei. Taxonomy (NCBI): domain Eukaryota; kingdom Viridiplantae; phylum Streptophyta; class Magnoliopsida; order Asparagales; family Asparagaceae; genus Scilla; species Scilla litardierei. The sequence goes on along the minus strand of CM061137.1, from coordinate 135,721,889 downwards.
CGACCCCCCCCCCCCACCCGAGCTGTGTAGCGGCACTCGCGACCTTCAAGTCGCAGATGGAGGAGCTCCTCGCCCTCGCTTCAGAGAAGTTCGTCATTCCATGCTACCCGGTGGGCGTCCACGAGTCAGTCTTTGACAAGGTCGGGGTAGCAGCCCGCCTGGCAGAGAACAGCACTCTATCGAGGGACCGAGAGTCCCTGGTCAATATGGACGTTGAATGCCTCTGCGACATGGAAATCTGGCACGGCATGCAGGTTTGTCGCCCCCTCTATTCGCCTTGCCGATCTTCCTCTTTGTTATTTGTGCTCACGCCTTTGGTTTCATCTATAAGCGATGGCCGCACTGGTGTCCCTCCAGCCACGTACGTCAGCGGAGGTCAAGGCCGAGTCCGCCCTGGCGAGGAAGGTGACCGAGCTAAAGGCGGCCGAGATGAAGCTGAATGATGTCACCGAGAAGCTGACGAAGGTCCGGGGGTATTATAAGACCCAGAAGGACGAAACCGCCAAGATGGAGAAGGTCACCGAGGAGCTGGAGGGGAGGGTCCATGACAAGGAGGCCCTGAGGGTCACTGCCGAGAAGCTCCTGGCCTCGGAGAGGGAGGCATCCGTGGTGAAGACCGTCGAGCTGGAGTTGCGGATCGCCGATCTGGCGAAGGTTAACCTGAACAAGGTCAGGGCTCGTGTTGTGTGCCAGTATCAAACCGATGAGCTCGTCCCTGCCCTGACGGCCATGAAGGACAGAGGGCTTCGATGACAGTCTAGAGGTTGGCCTCGAGAGGGCCAAGGCGAGGTTGGAGAAGTTGTACCCCAATCGAGAGATCGACTTTGCCTGCTTGTCGATGGCCTCAGATGACGTAGCGGTTGCTTCCCATGCAGCCGACATTGAGGTTATGGAGGCTCCGGGTAGTGGTGATCAGCGGGGCAACTAGGCGGAATCCCAAGTCCCTGCAGGTGGAGGTAAAGAGGGTGGCGACCAAGTTGAGGTGCCTTAGGCAGGGTGCGTCAAATGTATGGCCAGCCCTGAGGCCGAGATTGGAGTCTTTTTTTGTAACCTGTAGTGTTAATATTTAAATGAAATGAAATTTAAATTTTTGGCTTACCGTCGTTGTTGTTTGTTTGCCTTGCTTGTTTTGCGATGTGTCTGTGTGTGTATGCCCCCAACATTCAGCATAGACGAGTTTAAGGTCGAGGAGAAGTGGAATGTTGTAGAGTCGCATTTCCGCTCCAGTTTGGGTGGAGAGCTGCCCTGGAGATTGTAAAAAGGGGGTGCAGATGGGTTGAAGCCAACCCCGCAGCCTCTGTTGGTGGGCGAGTACAGATGGGCCAAGGCCAACACAGTATCTTCGCTCCGGTTTAGGTGGCGATTTGCCCCGGAGGTCGTAGAGAGGGGGTGCAGATGGGCCGAAGCCAACCCTGCAGCCTTTGTTGGTGGGTGGGTACAGATGGGCCGAAGCCAACACCGCATCTTCACTCCAGTTTGGGTGGTGAGCTACCTCAGAGGTTGTAAAGAGTGGGTGCAGATGGGCCGAAGCCAACCCCGTAGCCTCTGTCGACGAGCGGGTACAGATGGGCCGAAGCCAACACCGCATCTTCGCTCCGGTTTGGGTGGCGAGCTGCCCCGGAGGTCGTAGAGAGGGAGGTGCAGATGGGCCAAAGCTAACCCCGCAGCCTCTGTTGGCGGGCGGGTACAGATGGGCCGAAGCTAACACCGCATCTTCACTCCGGTTTCAATGGCGAGCTGCCCCGGAGGTCGTAGAGAGGGGGGTGTAGATGGGCCGAAGTTAACCACGCAGCCTCTGTCAACATGCTGGTACAGATGGGTCGAAGCCAATACCGCATCTTCACTCTGGTTTTGGTGGCAAGTTGTCCCGGAGGTCGTAGAGAGGGGGGTGCAGATGGGCCAAAGACAATCCCACAGCCTCTGTCGGTGGCCAGATACAGATGGGCCAGAGCCAACATCGCATCTTTGCTCCGATTTGGGTGGCGAGCTACCCTGGAGGTCGTAGAGAGGGGGTGCAGATGGGTCGAAGTCAACCCCGCAGCCTCTGTCGGCGGGTGGGTACATATGGGCCGAAGCAAACATCGCATCTTCGCTCCAGTTTGGGTGGCGAGCTACCCTGGAGGTCACAGAGGGAGGTGCAGATGGGCCGAAGCCAACCATGCAGCCTCTGTTGGCGGGCGGGTACAGATGGGCTGAAGCCAACACCGCATCTTCGCTCTGGTTTGGGTGGCGAGCTGCCCTTGAAGTCGTAGAGAGGGGGGCTGTAGATGGGCCGAAGCCAACCCTACAGCCTCTGTCGACGGGCGGGTTCAGATGGGTCGAAGCCAACACCGTATCTTTGCTCTGGTTTGGGTGGCGAGCTACCCCAAAGGTCGTAGAGAGGGGGTGCAGATGGGCCAAAGCCAACCCCGCAGCCTCTGTCGGTAGGCGGGTAAAGATATGCCGAAGTCAACACAGCATCTTTGCTCCGATTTGGGTGGCGAGCTGCCCCGGAGGTCGTAGAGGGGGTGTGCAGATGTGCCGAAGCCAACCCCGCAGCCTCTATTGGTTCATCTCGCGAAGGCTTGGGCTTCTGAATGCATAGTCGACCTCCACTATGGCACTCTAAATTTTAGAGGAGGACTGAAATTTAGATTCAGACGACTCATTAAGTGTACAGACATAGATATTTATTAAAAATATTCATTGAATGTACAAGAAAGTGCATTTATTGAAAGTATTTGAGAAAATGCTCGGCATTCCTAGGGTGGGCTAGCTCCTCACCCTCCATGGTCGCTAAAATGTAGGTCGCCGGTCCCACGACATCCGTTATGGTGTAGGGGCCTTCCCATTTTGCAGAGAGCTTCCCTCGACAGCCGATCTCGGGTCTGAAAGTTACGTCCCTGATGACAAGGTCACCGACTCTAAAGCTCTGCCTCCTGACATGGGAATTGTAGTACCTCACCATCCTAGTTGAAGATGATTGGATGAACACATAGGCTGAAAGTTGGTTGTGCTTGATTAGATTTGTTAGTGCATGATCCCTTATCTCGTCGACGAGTTCGATATTAATGTCGATGCCTTCTTCATTTGATTCTTCATTGAAGTACTGGAGCCGAAGGGACTCCTCGCCGACCTCCACTGGGACGACGGCCTCCGCCCCATAGGCTAGCATGAAGGAGCTCTCGTCGGTTGAAGCTTTGTATGTAGTGTAGTAGGATCAAAAGATGTTTGTAGCTCGTCGGGCCACGATCCAGGAGCGTTACCGACCTACTTCTTTAAGGTCTCCAGGATGCACTTGTTCGCTGCTTCGGCCAGGCCATTGCACTGTGGATGTGCCATGGAGGCGAAGTGTAGATTGATGCCCCAGTCCGAGCAGAAGCTTCTGAAGTTCACAGATTTGAACTGCTTCCCTTTGTCTGTCACTATAGAGCGAGGTGCCCCGAAGCGGCATATAATTGACTTCCAGACAAAGTTCTTCATGTCCACCCAGGTGATGCATACCAGTGGCTCCGTCTCGATCCATTTGGTGAAGTAGTCGACGGCGATGAAGAGAAACTTTCTTCCTCCTGCTGCCATGGGGAACGGGCCGAGGATGTCGAGGCCCCACTTGGCGAAGGGGACCGGGCTAAGGATCGGGATCAGATCGGCATGCAGGGCGGTTGTATGTTTGAAGAATCTTTGGCACTCCTCGCATCGCTTGACGTAGTTGTTTGCATCCTTCACCATGGTCGGCCAATAGTAGCCCTGCCGGATTGCCTTGTGCACCAGCTTTGATATGACGTCGGCGTGGAGGTTGTTCGACCTTGGGAGATGCTGGACCGCAGCCTTCCTGAATTTGAGTAGCTCGATACGGGCGCACTTCAGATATAGCTTCATCAGATCCTCCCTTGCTTTGAAGCTGCATTCAATTTGCTAGACGACGAGCCTTGTGTCGCTGATCAGTAGCACATTCGTTGCCCCAAGTGCCCTGCAGAGCTTCAGCCCATTGATGGCAGCCTCTACTCTGCCACATTGTTGGTTGCTGAGAAGTTGAAGTAGAGTGCGTACTCCAATAGGCTTCCCTCCAGGGTCTCAATCACAATGCCGGCTCTGCTTCCTGGCCTCGTGGCCGACCCATCGATGTGGATGATCCACAGCTCACCTTCGGTCTGCGTGGAAGTGGATGGAGGATTTTCGTCGGCGAGCTGCTGATGTTGTGTGTCTGGCTGGTCGTCGGGCGTTGCTTCGCCAATCTCTTCGATGGCACACTCCGCTACGAAGTCCGCCAACGCCTGACCCTTGATCGCCGCCCTGGGCTTGTAAATGATGTCGAACTCGCTGAGCTCCATGCTCCAATTCAGCATTCGGCCTGATCTCTCTAGCCTCCTCAAGTTCTTTTCGAGTGGCGAGTTGGTGTAGACAATGATTGAGTGCGCCTGGAAGTAGGGCCAGAGCTTCCTCTCCATCAGGGTCAGGCAATAGGTGAACTTCTCGATTGGGCGGTAGCGGGTCTTCGCCTCCCAGAGCACTCGACTTGCATAGTAGACCGGCCTTTGGATGCATGATGTGTCATTATATTCCACGTTTTATCTATATGATTACACGTCAAAATGACTACTCAATTACATATTTCATACTCTTTTGCGCTCATAATTAGAACTATTGTACTTTAAGAGCGTTTGGTTGCATTTCAGGGAATATCGAGTGATTTGGAGTATATTGGAGGTGAGAGCGCGTGCTTCGACATCGGAACTCCTGAGGCACCGTGTTCGGTGACTCAAAGCTGCTGAGGAGCAAGGAAGGTGCAAGAGAGAAGGAGAGAAGAAAGGAGAATGAAGAAAGCATGGTTCTATAATACCATGAATCATGGGCTCCATAGCGCTCGATCGAGTTATGATGTGGCGAAGGAATCGAGCGACCCGAAGTGCTGGAAACAGGACAGCCGTGCACTCTTTTCACATCTTCTATCACCTGGGATTTTTCAGTATTTTTCAGATATTTTTCCCATATAGTAGACTTCAAGACGGTTCCAACACCACCAAGAATGCACCAAGCGGAGGTCAGCTGTGCTCTGGGAAATTTCTACAAGCTGATGCTGCAGTGCTGAAATCTGTTTTCGACCACCTACTCGACCGAGCAGCCACCTACTCGACCGAGCAGAGTGACAACTCGACCGAGCAGCTGCCTACTCAACCGAGCAGCTACTTACTCGACCGAGCAGACCCTACTCGGTCCGAGCAGGCAGAGCGTAGTTTCGGGGAAGAATCCGGACTTCCTGACGACTCGACCAAGCAGCTACATACTCGACCGAGCAAACCCTACTCGGTCTGAACAGGCAGAGCAGCATTTTAGGGGAAGAATGCAGACTTCCTGACGAATTGACCGAGCAGGGGGCTACTCGACCCGAGTCGATGCGGGCCCAGAACTTAAGTTGCGTCTGGATTTGGCTTTGGGCACGATTTTCAGAGGGGTTTTGGGTTGTTCCCTAGGGTTTAGAGGGGGATATATATTTGAATGGTAGTCATCATTGGGGGAGGACTTTTTAGATACTTTTGGAGCTTAGATCTCATTTTCTTAGGAGTTTTGGAGACGATCTTTTGGAAGTTAGGCTATGCCCTAGGCACCTCCCTTGCATCAAGATAAGTACTTTTGTCCTCTTTAATTCCATTGTTATTTCTTTGTCATTTATTATTGAATACCTCTTTGATGCATGCTATGATGAATTCTCTTGCTATTATTGAATCTTCTATTGCTTTTCCTATGATGCATGAGTAATTCCATCTAGGGCTAAGGGATTAGCCGATGGATCTTAGGATTTAGATGCAAAGATAGAATTTTTATGATGCGTTGGACAATAAATGGGGAGTATTTTGGTTGATCTTGCAAAATCCTTAGGAGGACTCGTACTGAGATCGTGATCACGGTCGGTGGAATCGATTAGCTTAAGGAGTATCCTACGGATTTAATTAGGGAGTTAGTGGATTGAAATCAAGGCTCGTGACCATACCAGACTCGTGCCTTGATGGGATCCACCAACGAACTATATCACTAATTGACGGTTGACTCCATTGTGTCAATGAGAGCCACCAATCGAAGCTCTAATCCACGAGAGTGGCATGAGCTGAGATCATTCTGTCCACGAGAGTGGCGTGAATATTGTCGATTCTTATTACACGTGTCATGTGTGCCTACGGGTTAATGCGATACGTTAGATTCATGGTGCTTAGAACCATAAATTCTACATTTTAGAAGCGACAATCCCTTTAATGCCAATACAACGTAAGAGTCCTAGCCTAGCGTCGACATCCGACGATCCTAGTGGCCAGTCCTAAAGCCTTAGTCTTTTATATTTTATTTCTTTTTTCTTTGTATGGAATCCCTTGTTTGCGACGTTGAGTGACACAACCTTCACATCCATCACCATTACGACCCTCCATATTTCACATCCACCAATAAACCCGCTAGTCCTCAACCTAGGAGTAGATAGGTAGTATAGCACCACTTCCCCGTGTTCGATACCCGCGTGCCACTATACCGTGTGCTTGCGGTAAACGACGTCGTTTTGGAGTTAGTTCCAGCTCGATCAAGTTTATGGCGCCGTTGCCGGGGATTTATCTCCGTGTAATTCGTGCCATAACTAGGTTGCTCTAGAGTTACATTTCGAACGATCAAGTTCATGGCGCCGTTGCCGGGGAGGCGGTCTGCCATATTATCTATTTACCACAATTAGGTTAATTAGATTGCGTTAAAAACAAAACAAAATAAAAATAAAAATAAAAAAACTGAGAGAAATTTTTCCCACCACCTGGTTTATCATTATATTTATCTTCTTGTACCATTGATAAATTTTCCAGGTTGTTTGTTTTTTATTATTCAGGTACAATGGATCAATATTGGCATTATTCAGGCAATGATTATTCGGCATAGTATGAGGCTCCAATGGAAGAATGCGAATATTATTCACAGGACCCATACTATCAGATGGAAGGATATGATCAATTTTCAGACAGCTATGCCTACTGCGAGTCTTGTGACAAGGAGGGACACATGCCCTACGAAAGCCGCGTCTGTCTCTTGAGTCCTGACCATCCTCTCAATTTGACACTTAATGCGTTTATGGCACAGGTAGTGGAGAGAACGGCTGTCAGCGCTATACTGAATGAGTCACATGATCGATGGCAGAAAGATACGCACGAAATCAATAAGTGCCTTTCATATTATGAGCTCGAGAGAGAGACTGAGGACATTATACTTCCACCTCTGAGGAGACAGCAGAACCATGCACGGATGCAGCCACTTATGATGAGTGAACTGTGATGAGACACTCAGGAGGTGTTACTGCAGATCTAGTTTGTGTCGTTGTCACTTCCCCTTTCCACCCACATGAGCCAGAGCATGCTTTTGAGGAGGCCTTACATGCGGAGCCAGAGCTTTTCGCCGAGGAGGTCGTGCATTGGGACGAGAACACTGCCATTCATGAGGATCCAAAGCATTACCCACCTCCTTTTGAGCTACCGCAGCCACCTCCACTTTCTACAGAGGCTGAACATCCCTCAGAGGCCCACCCTTCCACTGACACCGAGGATTATCCCATAGAGCTTATGGCTCCTATTCAGGGAGATCTCTCTACCCCCTCGTTTCTTACATTTGATTCCCCTCCCGTGTATGATGTTTATTGTGATTCGTATATTGATGAATCATTGTGCCTTTTTCAAGATACACATACATATGATCAAGAGCTACAATGGGACGTATACGAGGAGGAGAGCGAGGAGCCACCTACCATAGATGCGATTGAATATGATCGGAAGGTGCACTGGGATGAGTCTGACGATGATGAGGAGTGTCCTGATGAGACCCACACTCATATGCCAAAGTTGCCTGAAAATCCTGAGACAAACGACGGAGATTTCCTGTCGTGGTGCATGAAAGCGGAGATACATTTTCAGGGAAGTGTCGTCAACCGATCTTTATCTTGAATATTTCTTTTGATGACCTTCTTTGGAATACTTTTATTTTAGGTAAAAATTATCCACATCAGATTGATGCGGCTTATCTCTTCCAATGTACAAGTGGAGTCCTTAGAGAGATGCTGGGAGCCACATTGTTGGAATCTGATGGAGCCTGTGGAGATACACACCTGGCAGAGCCACGAAAAGTGTAGATAGAGCAGTTGCCTACATCGGTAAAAATATTGGACCCGCCTTTTGCTACAGGTGGTACCAATCTAGTAGTGTAGATATAAAGTAGAATTTTATGCTTTAAATAATCATGAATCCTCTCGGCAGCGAGAGGACCGTATATGATTTTATATGCTTTCTTAGTTTAATAAATTCACCTCATATGATGGCTCAATTATCTTTTGCACCAAACCCACTATTTATCATCCATGCCCACCCTTGTATTTGGCGCTTATTTCGCCTCTCTGCCCAATTTTTATGTGATGTTTAAGCTTGGGGGAGAGAGACTATTTTGTTGAGTTCCCCCCATGTTATCGTTGTCCTCTATTTATATCATACACATATTGAGAACAATGTGATGTTTAAGCTTGGGGGAGTGCATAGTGTACGCACTTTGCTTCATCGTGAAACACACTTCGAAATTTCCATATGAACCATATTCACTTCTATATTTATGTCTCATATGATTCATTTTCTATGAAATATCGTGGATTTATTTTTTTATGAACTCTGATATCTGTTAGATTAGAGTTCGATTCCTTGATTAGTGTATCTTTGTTAATATGCTTTTTCATAGTAGAATCCATAGTTTCACAACCATATTCTCGAAACAGTTAAGCTAAAAATGAATGAATCAAATCTGAAAAATCATTTGACTCCTGCGTGATTTGATTGATAATTCTATTGCTTCATGGATGTTTAGTGATACAAAAGAGATAGGATAATCCCACGACAACCAAAGTAGTGATGATTAGGATTCCTGAAACCGAGCCATGTCAAGATTCTATGCTTTTTCTTTTTCTTTCGTGAATAACCAATAAATGATCTTTGATCATATTTTGCATTCCATCGCGTTTACGTGAGTTTGCAAAAATCCCAAAAATGTAAAAATCAAACAAATATCCTGAATAAAAGGCCCTATGGGTTCTTCGTAACCCGATGCCCTAAGACCGTCTGCTCTGGGATGCATAGGCCGCTTTTTGTATATATCGAGTTATCTCGTGCAATGAAGAAAGAAAAATGTATATGAAATATTTGTATAGCCAAAAACAATATAAAAGTACAAAAATCCCATATCCTTATCTCCATTTCTATATAGAACAAAGACAAGACAAAATTGATGTGTTCTAGGAGTCTTGAAATGGTCGTAGTGTGGTGATGCCTTACCTTGATTGAATTTGCTAAATTCATTCCATGAAGTATAACAAAATATCATGCATGCTTGAAAATGTTTGATCATGACATACTATACTGCTTAGAGAATGAGTTGTGGACATTGGTTTCATTTCTGTGAACTTAGTATATTGCATGATAAACTATGATATGATATAACTCTACTCTCATTTTATTGCTTATCAAGTTCATTACATTTATTGAAATCCACATTATTTCAATTTAAGCGAGATTTAACTATTTGTTGTGTATATGTGTTCTAATTTCATATTGACGTACGTTCACGAGATCTTGCACACCTTGGGTTCTTGTATTTTCTGAATTTAAGGTTGAACCTCTTGTCTCCATTACATGCCATCGCCTCACATCTCCATTGTATCCATCTCACGTGTTCGCTTCTTACTAGTCTTCCTCAAGGACGAGTAAGAGGCAAGCTTGGGGGGATTTTGATGTGTCATTATATTCCATGTTTTATCTATATGATTACACGTCAAAATGACTACTCAATTACATATTTCATACGCTTTTATGCTCATAATTGGAACTATTGTACTTTAAGAGCGTTTGGTTGCATTTTAGGGAATATCGAGTGATTTGGAGTATATTGGAGGTGAGAGCATGTGCTTCGACACCGGAACTCTTGAGGCGCCACGTTCGGTGACTCAAAGCTGCTAGGGAGCAAGGAAGGGACAAGAGAGAAGGAGCGAAGAAGAGGAGAATGAAGAAATCATGGGTCTATAATACCATGACTCATGGGCTCCATAGTGCTCGATCGAGCTATGATGCGGCAAAGGAATCGAGCGACTCGAAGTGCTAGAAATAGGACAGCCGTGCACTCTTTTCAAATCTTCTATCACCTGGGATTTTTCAGTATTTTTATGATATTTTTCCCAGATAGTAGTCTACAAGACGGTTTGAACGCCACCAAGAATGTGCCAATCGGAGTCGGATGAGCTCTGGAGAATTTCTGCAAGCTGATGCTGCAGTGCTGAAATCTGTTTTCGACCACCTACTTGACCGAGCAGCCACCTACTCGACCGAGCAGAGTGACAACTCGACCGAGCAGCTGCCTACTCGACCGAGCAGCTGCCTACTCGACCGAGCTGACCCTACTTGGTCCGAGCAGGCAGAGCGTGGTTTTAGGGGAAGAATCCGGACTTCCTAACGACTCGACCGAGCAGCTACCTACTCGACCGAGCAGACCCTACTCAGTCTGAGCATGCAGAGCAGCGTTTTGGGGGAAGAATGCGGACTTCCTGACGACTCGACCGAGCAGGGGGCTACCTGAATCGAGTCGTTGCAGGCCCAGAACTTAAGTTGCATCCGGATTTGGCTTTGGGCACGATTTTCAGAGGGGTTTTTGGATTGTTCGCTAGGGTTTAGAAGGGGATATACATTTGAATGGTAGCCGTCATTGGGGGAGGACTTTTAGATACTTTTGGAGCTTAGATCTCATTTTCTTAGAAGTTTTGGAGACGATCTTTTGGGAGTTAGGCTATGCCCTAGGCCCCTCCCTTGTATCAAGATAAGTACTTTTGTCCTATTTAATTCCATTGTTATTTCTTTATGATTTCTTATCGAATACCTCTTTGATGCATGCTATGATGAATTCTCTTGCTATTATCGAATCTTCTATTACTTTTCCTATGATGCATGAGTAATTCCATCTAGGGCTAAGGGTTTAGCCCATGGATCTTAAGATTTAGATGCAAAGATAGGATTTTATGATGCGTTAGACAATAAATGAGGAGTATTTTGGTTGATCTTGCAAAATCCTTAGGAGAACTCGTACTGAGATCGTGTCCACAGTCGGTGGAATCGATTAGCTTAAGGAGTATCTTACGGATTTAATTAGGGAGTTAGTGGATTCAACCAAGGCTCGTGACCATGCCCGGCTCATGCCTTGATGGGATCCACCGACGAACTATATCACTAATTGACGACTACCACCATTGCGTCAATGAGAGCCACCAAAATACATCGAAGCTCTAACCCACGAGAGTGGCATGAGCTGAGATCATTCCATCCACGGGAGTGGCATGAATATTGTCGATTCTTAATGCACGTGTCATGTGCGCCTACGGGTTAATGCGATACGTTAGATTCATGGTGCTTAGAACCAAGAATTCTACATTTTAGATGCGACAATCCCTTTAATGCCAATGCAACGTAAGAGTCCTAGCCTAGCGTCGACATCCGAAGATCCTAGTGACGAGTCCTAAAGCCCTAGTCTTTTATATTTTATTTCTTTCTTTCTTTGTGTGGAATCCCTTGTTTGCGACTTTGAGTGACACAACCTTCGCATCCATCACCATTACGACCCTCCATATTCCACATCTACCAATAAACCTGCAAGTCTAACTCAACCTAGGAGTAGATAGGTAGTATAGCACCGCTTCCTCGTGTTCGATACCCGCTTACTACTATACCGTGTGCTTGCGATAAACGACATCATTTCGAAGTTACTTTCGTCCCGATCAATGCCCCCGTCCTCTTTGACTAGGACTGAACTCACTCCTTCTTCAGTGGTGGTGACGTAGAGGCCCAGCTGATCTCCTTCCTCCGGCTTTGTGAGCAGCGGCAAGCTTTGAAGATAGGCTTTCAGTTCGCCAAAGGCTTGGGCACAGGAGTCGTCCCACTCGACCCCCTTCCTTATTCCCTTCCTCTCGCTCAAGGATTTTCGTAGAATTTTGAAGAACGGGAGGGACCTCTCGGTGGACTTTGATAAGAACCTCCCCATTGCGGCGATCCGACCGTTCATCTTCTGCCGGTCTCTGATCATTTTTGGCTCGCTCATGTTGATGAGGAAGGATATCTTGTCAGGATTGGCCTTGATTCCTCGCTTTGTGATCATGAAACCTAGGAACTTCCCAGATCGGACGCCGAATATGCACTTCGCTGGTGTGAGTCGCAGATTGTAGCGCCGCACTTTCTAGAAAGTCTCTTCAAGGTCGGCAAGGTGATCCTCGGCCCTATTTGATTTGACCAGCATATCGTCAATGTAGACCTCTAGATTCCTGTCGACCTGGGGATGAAAAATCTTGTTCACCATCAGTTGGTAGGTCGCCCGGTGTTCTTCAGTCTGAACGGAATTTTTGTGTAGCAGAACGTCCCTCGGTCGGTGATGAACGATGTCTTCTCCTCGTCGCGGGGCACCATTTGAATTTGATTATAGTCAGAGAAGGCGTCCAGGAAGGTCAGCAGCTCATACCCGGAGGTGTTGTCCACCAGATGGTCGACCCTTGGGAACGGGAATCTATCTTTCGGGCAGGCTTTGTTGAGGTCAGTGAAGTTCACACACATTCGCCATTTATCGCTGGGCTTCTTCACCATCACCACATTGGCAAGCCAATCAGGATAGTTCACTTCTCTGATGAACCTGGCCTTGAGGAGCTGCTCCACCTCCTCGCCTGCAGCCCACATTTTCTCCCCTCCAGCGCTCTGCTTCTTCTGTCGGACTGGGCGAGCTTCCGGGTCGACATGAAGTTCATGGGCGATCACTACTGGGTCGACTCTAGGTATGTCCAAGGGCGACCATGCTAAAATATCCGCATTTGCTAAGGAGGTCGACTAGCCCCTCCTTCAACTCTGTAAGTAGCTTCGTGCCAATAGATATAGTCTTGTTCTCTTCCGTCGCCACCGGTACCTCCTCTACGTCCTCCACCGGAGTTGGTCGATGATGAGAGAAGTCCTCCCGACCATCGAAGAGGTCGATCGACAAGGCTTCCTCTGACTTCTTGTGCTTCGTGGAGCCAATGTAGCAGCTTCGAGAGAGCTTCTGGGATCCCCACACCAGTCCAACCCCGTGCGGAGTCTGGAACTTCACCATTTGATGGAGCAACGAGGGGAGAGCTTCAACGGCGGTCATGTAAGGCCGCCCAATGATGCAGTTGTATGTTGAGGTGATGTCGATGATGACGAACTATGTCATTCGAGTAACGATCTTTGGCATATCCCCCAGGGTGACAGGCAGGGTGATCACTCCGACAATGGGCACCGAGTGTCCGGTGAAGTCGACAATCGGGCCCAAGTAAGGCTTCAGCTCCCCCTGGTCCAGCCCCATCTTCTGAATCGTAGACATGAACAGGATGTCGCACGAGCTACCTATGTCGACCCGGAGTCTGATCACGATCAGTGGCCCTATGAGAGCTTCGATGATGATGGAATCCTCATGCGATAGCTCGACCCCCTTCATGTCGTCATCAGAGAAGGATATGGGGGGACGAGCTACTCTTCTCCGCTTCACCCATGTGTCGGTACCCACCGTCATGACTTGTCGAGCATACGCCTTCCTCGTTGACGCTGATGTGTCGCCCTGGGATGGCGCACAGCAGACTACATCCACACGCACAATCGGCTCGGGCCTATGGTGTGCCACGTGCTTGGCATCGTGGGTCGGTTGATCAGGCCCTCCAGGTCGACGAATCTCCGGAGATGACCGCCCTGGATTAGTCGCTCAATGCCTCTCTTTAGGGCGAAGCATTCGTCGGTGGCAGGGTCGTTGTCGCGGTGGTACAGATAATACTTTTGTAAATTCCTTCCACCGGTCTTCGTCCTCATCTCCGGGGCAGGTCTTTGAGAAGCCCACCCGTCAGGGCCGTAACCATCACTTCAGCCAGGGGAGTTAAGTCTTGTATAGTGCACTTCCTCCTGTTCTCTTTCTGGCTCGCCTCTTGGAGCAGGGTTCCTGGATGGAAAGAACCCCCTCAGAGGTCCGGTGCGACCTTGCACTCGAAGGCCTCCCTGGTCGCGCCCTCGGGGGCGGTCTTGGTTATGCCCTCAGGGGCGATCCCAGTCGCTCCCTTGGGGGCTTTCATCCCGTCTCGACCATTCACTAGGCCTAGCTTCAACGTGGGCGGCTTTAACTGTAGGGAGATATATGTCCTTGAGGTAATTTTTCCTAATATAACATCTTGTTCGTAAATATAAATGGTAATAATTGTCCTAGTATAAATTCTACTAAATTAAATGCTTGGATAATTTCCTTAGACTTAAAGTGAGGTCATTACAAATCTAGATGTAGATCTCGATTGTGGGAAGTGGATGACCGATAAGAACTTAAGTCTTAAAACGTTCATGGTCATAGATGTGTCAAGAAAGGGATATCGGCACATCTGACAGACCATTGTGTCTTGGTCTTACCCTAATGGGTAATGATGATCTCATAGTCATTCGACCTGGCGAAGTCGGAGACAAGACACATGTGCTCATTAGAGAATGAGTCCACTGAACGACCCAATGTAGTGTTATTAAATGGTTAAAATTAACTACACTGTCAGTAATAACTATATAGTGATGATAGGCAAGTTGGTCCTTAAGACCTGAAGTCTTTGTATGAACATGTGTGTGAATAATGTCACTTAGATCTATGATCTAGCTTTGAGGCCAGGCATGCTGAAAGGTCTTAGGTTGGATGACACCTGAAGCATACGAGGTAAGTAAATGACTAAGATGGGATTCGTCTCTTCCGTTAAAGGGAAGTTAGTGTCACTGGCTCAGTACGGTTCTTTGTGCTAAACCTCGGTCGGGGTACGTTGTAAGATGTACAACGTGTATATAACAAAGACCGCTGTATTCTGACCAATGCTGCCTAGTATGGTTGACGATTTACCATACCCTAGGCCACACAGAGACATAGTTATGATGAAGGGACTATAACTGCGGCATTCATCATTGACACAGTCAGAGTGATCCCGACGACACTTTTGTCGATGGGTCAATCACGTAAGTATGATTCTGAAGTAGGGACGACACCTCCTGCTCGTGGTTACTGTCGTCTGGGGGTTTCGAGCCCCAACCTGTAGTAGGGTCAGGCTGTAGGGTCTCACACCGAGTTCGGATTGCGTCTTAGTAATATGAAGAATTTAGGAGGAGTGCACTCGGGTGCACGAGGATAATTAAAGTCACTAAAAAGTTAGTGACATTAAATCGATCTATATTAAACAGGATTTAATAAAGTTGTATAAGTTTTCGACAATTAAATGAGATTTAATAATGTCGCAAAATGTTTGCGACTTCAGCATTAGTAGAATGCTGAATGGGATTATTGCATATGATGCAAACAGGTTTAAAATATCTCATAAATAGTTTATGATGATATTTTGAAACATATAATGCATATAAAGGGATAGATGGCTCTTTGGGATGGTCCCATTCGAACCATGCTTTCCAACGAATCTGGAATCGGCCCAATCGGAGTTGTAGAACTCAAGTTATGGCTCAAAAATCCAGAACTGGGCTTTTGCCCAATTTTGGTCTGACCTGACCTGACCCAGTTGGACTGGGTTAGCCCGCCCAACTGGGCAGGGCTAGCCCAGCCCACCAAAATGGCGGGCTCTGGCTTGAGCCCACCCAGCAGGCGGACTGAGCCCGCCCGCTCTACGGGCGAGCCAGCCCGCGTTGCAGGCAAGCAGGCTGAGCCCGCCCGCTCTGCAGGCAGGCAAGCCCGCCTGGCGGGCAGGTCAGACCCGCCCGTACTACAGTGGGCGGGTCAGCCCGTGTGCACCAGGCTCGGGCTGGTGCCCAATTCAGGCTGGGCACGCCTAGCTGGCCAGTGGGCCCCACCTGCAGCGCCCACTATCCAGAAACCCTAGGAGGGTTGCGACGGCTACGAAATCAGCTGAATTGTGACTTTTTGCTCAACTTTGAACAATTATTTGAGGGGTCAAACGAAGTCGAAATTCGTCGCCGTTTGTTTCTATGCGTTCACTGTTCATAGCTCTTCGAATTGATAGGTCGTATCACGTCTGAAGGTCAACGGTGAGGGAGAATTAATTCGTTAAAGTTTAGCCTTTATGAAAGGCAAACTAACTTAATTAATTCTCCAATTTTAATTTAGTTCCACATCGGATATGATGAGAAGGGGATTGGTTGGCCGCCTATGTAAATAGGGGCCAACACTCTCGTTGAAAACTTGCACCAAGTCTCTAAAATTGATATGCTCCAAAAAGTTTTGAGCACTCTCAATTCGAGACGGAAAATTATTCTCTCCCATTTTCTTCTGTTTCCTTCGCGTTCGTTCTAGCAAAACGATGAGAATGATTTGGATTTGATCTGAAGTCTAAGACGTCGAATCGAGCTCAAGTGAAATCTTTTTCGGCAAGTGGTTGGCCCAGAGGCGCGGCGTCGGTTCGCTACGGGTGGATCAGTTCGGGAGCGCAGAGGCGGCAAACTTGGGGAGCAGAAGGTGGTTCGGTACACCTAGCCGGTGCAAGCAAGGTTCCGGGTATGCAGTTTAATTGGCTTTCTTTTAAGTATGTGGCAGTAGCTTAGATCTTTCTTGGGGTGGTCAGTTCCACCCCAAGTTAGCAGAGATCCTGGCTTAGGGTCTTGTTTCCTTAGAGTTGTTCGTTAAATTTATTTAACGATTTATTTCTGCTGCATGTTATTCTGCTTCTATAGTCCGTCCGATGTAGGACGGGCATAGAAAAATGCCCTAATGGTCCATCAAAACCCTTCGATGGTATCAGATCGTAGGTTTGCATGTTGATCTAAGGACTGCGATGTTATTAATTGATTAAATGTTTTTTAAATGCATATAAAATTTTTAACTTTATGCGATATTGTTAAAATGAAAACGCCTTTTATTTGAAATGTTTTAAAAATTGCTTTATGTGATAAAATTGTTTTTTATAAGCATGCAAATTTTTTATGATGATTTTAAAACAAAGTTTTGAAATAAAAAATTAACTGATAATTTTTTTATGAAACTGTTATTTTTATTAGATAAAAATTTTTGTTTTAAAATCATGCTTTTAATTTAAAGTGTTAAATTTTAAGAATACATGTTAATTATTTCTTAGATAAATTTTTAATGTGTTGTTCTATTTAATTGTTAAATAGTTGGATACCTAATTTTATGCGATAATATTAGCGTAGTTTATGATTAATGGACATTCTAAATTATTGCTTGATTATCTGATAATTCAATAAACCTTTTAGGTGAGCCATTAATACCTCTTTAAAATTTATAAGATGAATTTTAAATTACATGCTATGTTTTAAATAAATCGTTACAACATTTTCATACCTAATTCCCGATTAGGGTAGTACTTTTAACGACGATTATTATTTTAATTGTTATAATAATAATTTTCATTAAAAGACTATACTTTAAAGTGTTGTTATCTGTATTTATTAAAATCATAATGATGATTAGGGTAGCACGTTAAAACAAATGAAACCTCATAGTTGATAAGGACTTAATAAAAGTTATTAACGAATCCTAATAAATTTTGAATTTTAAGGATTCCACTAGTTGATAGGATTAACTAATTCTAATAAAAGCATTTTAGTTTATGGCACTCATATATAAATGATATGTCTCATCCAATGGACTATGATCCGGTCAATGTGCTTGGCTAAGTTTGTTGGATCACCCTAGCTAGACTGGGGGTAAGTGATCCTATCTTAGTCAATTCCATGGCCGTCTTCGTTGGACTGCAATGACACGAATCATGATTATATGACTTCCTGAACTATACCTAAGTCTAATACGTTGATAATCTTTTTCAAGATAAAATGTAGCCCTCCTTGTTTTAGAGTTTGGCAACTATAAGATCCATGTTACAGTTGTTGAGCACACTCAAGCTGTGCCAGGTCAACCTTATAGAAACCAGCTTCTTATTACATATGATGTAGTCTAGCCTTGACCCAAAACGTCGTATCGTGAATACACCGAGCGCTGGTGCAAGTTAAGCTAGACACGAAAACAAGGGTCCGACTAGGCTAGCCATTATGATTTGGATTAGCACACTCATGACCATAAGTGGCTAGGGGTAAAATTAAATAGGGAGTCATATGTGAAATGATTTATGAAGAGTTCATCTACTGACTGTAGAGTCAAACAACTTGTTGAGCACACTCAAGGTTGTGAGACTCAGGGTGGTTGGATCCATCTCCCACAAAATTTTAATTATAATAAATTGTTTATTGTTATGGCTTAAGAATTCTTTAAAAATAGTGGGATAATATAGTTTAATAAAAACCTCTTAAACTATACAAGAACACATGCTAATTCAATGTCTATTAAATGCAGTATGGAGTCAGGTTTAAAATTCATAATCGAGAAGAACGTGTTAGATGGGACGAACTACAAGGATTGCCTGAGGAACATAAAGCTGGTCCTCTCGCTAGCCGGGATTGGCTACATACTCACGGAGGATGCTCTGGAAAGGCCCGACGAGGATGCCACCAACGAGGAGAGAGATGCATACAAGCAATACCAAAGAGATGCAGAGAAGGTCAGGTGCCTTACTGTGGCCTCTATGACTAATGACCTGCAAAGGAGACACGAACATATGGATGTTCGAAGCATGCTTCTGAACGCAGAGGAATTGTATGGCAAGCGTTTTAGAGCTGTCAGGTTTGAGGCCACCTGCAACCTTTGGGGAGCTAAGATGACGACGGGCCCTGTGCAGGATCATATTATCAAGATGATCAGCTACATAAAGGATGCGGCCCAACTAAGATTTGTCCTCGAGAATGAAATGAGCGTGGACATAATCCTTAGGTCTTTGACCCCTGATTTCAACCCGTTCATTACGAGTTTCATAATGAATAGCACTGAAGTGGATCTTCCTGGTCTCCTGAACATGCTTCGGTAGTTCGAGGAGATCGACAAGAAGCCAACAGTAGCGTTGGTTGTAGGTACTGCCCCTTCTCACCAGCCTAAGGGCAAGGGAAAGAAGAGGCAGGCCCATCAACCTTCGAAAGAGAAGAAGGGGAAGAATAAGAACAAAGGGGCACCGTTGAAATCTGAATGCTTCCACTGCCACAAGCAGGGTCATTGGAAGAGTAATTGCAAGGTCTACCTTGCAGAAAAGAAGGGGCATGGTGATGCCTCTACCTCAGGTACAAATCTTATTTAAGAGCATATAAATTTCCATAAAAGCTTTGATACATGGTATGAGATACCAATATGATTACTAAGACATCTGTATAATGTCTACAGGTGCATGAAGCAAAGGATGGAAGAAGTTCCCAACACGGTCGGCATCGGAGTAATCGTTGCTACTGGGGCCGTCTAGGGACTTCAGAAGATATCGAGAAGCGGACGATACTTTTTATTTTGAATAAATGTATCGAAATTTTGTTTTAAAACAATAATTGAGTGATTGTTACTCAAAGTTTCTGTGATGAACAAGTTTTTCATTTCTGGATGAAATTGTTGATCTTGGGAATACATGCTTTGGTTGATAATATGATTTGTTGTGAATGGCTGTTTAAATTGTTGTGTACCGCTATCTAAGTTGGTGAATATTTTTCTGAGCTGTCATGGATGCTTCTGAGTTAATGAGATTAATTTGAGCTGTCAGTATAATTTTAACTAATCCTTAGTAATGAGTAAGTCCCAAGAGCGTATAAATTAAATGTGATCTTAATTATACACACAATGAGAATAGTTCTTGTTGGACTGCATTTAATACCTCAAGTTAGAAGATTAATGCAGTTAAAGGAAATAACAGTGTGGGAAGTTTTGATTGAGTAAGTTGTCATCAAAACTCCTATAGATGGATCTTGAAATGACTTATTCGTCAAATCAAACCTAACACGGATACATTCCTCTTTAATTAACTCAGCACAAATGAGCTGGTTATACTTATTAAATATTCTAAATAAGATTTAGAAATATAAATTGAAGTATTTAACTAGATAGTTTTCAAAGTTAGTGGGAGCGAGCATTTTACTTAGTTCCGTTTTGTGACTAAGTAAAAGTTCCAAATTATAAAACCGTCTATATGTCACATCAAATCAAAAGAATTTTGATTATGTCAAATATATAGAGACTATGGTGTCATTAATGTACTGGACATAATTGACACAAGAATAGAATATGCCACGATATGACTGACTTGTAGGAATGATAAACATTACATCAAGTTGTGTATACTAATCGTTAGCTATACAAGAAGCAAAATCATTGGATGAGATCCAAAGACAGTTTCAAAGGATCAACCATGTGTGATCAAGTGATGTATTAGTAATAAGACTCAATTCAACTGCATAATAGATACATTTTAGCAGATCCCTTTTAGGTTTGACATATGAACGTCAGTAGTGACTGATATGCTATAGCGGTATGAGATACCGAGATAAATAGCCTAAGTGCAAGTGGGAGATGTAGTGAGATATATTCCCTTCAGCCAATTTATCCTAATATAACATCTTGTTCGTAAATATAAATGGTAATAATTGTCCTAGTATAACTTCTACTAAATTAAATACTTGGATAATTTCCTTAGACTAAAAGTGATGTCATTACGTATCTAGATGTAGATCTCGATTGTTGTCACGACCCGCTTCCCTAAAATGGAGGCGAGGCATGACGAGGCCCGCTCAGGCAAGGAGCTGTGAGGCTCCAGCCTGTAAAGTGCCTGGAATATCACGCAGATCCCTGTAATGTGACACGGAACAAAGATAACAATAATAGAAAGAGGCAAATAAATAAATTATTCATCTCAATGTCCAATAAAAATTGTCCAACAACCAGAAAAGCCAACAGGCTAACAAAAGAGTCCAAAAGAAAGGCCCAGCATGGCCAACAATGAAAGAAACTAACAAAGATGGTACTACTCACCGACAAGCTAACAACAAACTAATAAGGAAAAACGACGAAAGAACACTAGGACTGGTCACCGGTGTCCTCGTACTCCACGTCAGCAACGGAATCAGGCTCAAACTCCACGAACTCCTCGCCCTCGACTGCGGACTCTGGCTCAGCAACTAACATGCGACACCCAAAGAGAAGGGGCACTGATCGCACCAAAATGCAACCCAAGAGCACAACCAAAAACTTGGTCGGCCCCGGATACACGTCCCGAAGAACGATTGTAGTTTTACCGCAAGCGCACGGCGTAGTGGCGAGCGGGTATCGAACACGAGGAGGTGGTGTTGGTTTCAATCTATCCTAGGTTGGTTTGACTACGAATGTATTATTGGTGGAGATGGCTATGGTATGATGTAATGGCAATGGTGGTGGATGTCGGTGTCGGTGATAAAAATATTGGTCAAGTATCTATTCGAATACAATATAATAAAAGATGTCTAGGTCTAGGGAATCCCCACTACGGATCGTCATTCGTCTTTGTGAATAGTGAATCTCAATATTACTAGGCTTGTGTCGAGGTGAACTAGTCGTAACTGAATATAGAACCAAGCTCACGCTCTCGCGCTATTGCCGGTCTATAGCAACCTAGATTAGGGCCCAATCTCTTGCAAACCCTAACCTAAGCCGCTAGCATGAAGATCGACATCATCGTCCAATCGCTCCTCGAGCCCACTCTCGTGCAAACTCGAGTTACGATCTAGGTTGTGATAGTTCGTATTCGTCCAATCTCTTGCAAACGAATATGGGTATAGATTTACAATTAAAAATCCTAGCTTTGGTCCAATCTCTTGCAAACCAAATCTAGAGAAATCCAATTGTAAATCTAAATCGAATATCTAGGCCTTCCCATCGATTAGAATCCAATCTCTTGCAAATCCCAAATCGATGGAAATCCCTAGCTATCCGTAGTAAATCAATCACAACCTAACCTCCTAGCAATTCTAGCAATTTAGAAATTCATTCATCACAAATATGAAATTAGATCCATAGGGTTCATCCCCAAACCCTAGAACAACAAATCTACTCTAGCATAGCAATAAGGATATGAGAATCAATAGAAATCATTGCTTGCATACAAAAAGATAGAAAAACAAAGATTCAAATAAAAAGAAGAAAATACTTAGCTTGATGAAGATCTTCAATCCAAAATACAAGCTTTTAGATCCAAGAGGGGGCCTAGGGCATGGCCTAACCTCTAAAATAATCCTAAGAAAAACATATGGGGGCTAAGAAAACATAATGGGGATCCCCTCTAATGGTGGCTACAAAATCCTTAAATACTCCCCCAAAACCCTAGCAAGAAACCCTAGAAAACCCCTCAAATTTGTGACCAAAAACAGCCCAAACCGCAACTTAAAATCTGGGCCCGTCGCCGACTCGGCCGAGTGGAAAATGTGCCTCGGCCGAGTGAAAATTCCTGCACTGCAGCGTCAGCTTGCAGAAATTATCCAGATTTCATCCGACCTCCGATTGGCGCGTTCTTGGCGGCGTTGGAACCGTCATGAAGTCTACTATCCATAAAAAATATGAGAAAAATATTTTGATTACTGGAATGATAGCAGATTTCAAAAGAGTGGGAGGCTATCTGAAAATCTGGGCGCTGCGTGTCCTCGGCATCACTCGGCCGAGTTGACTTCTCTACTCGGTCGAGTGGGCTTCTCTACTCGGCCGAGTGATAGACCCTGTAAAATTCCAGTAAGTCAGGGGTCTTGGGGGCATGTCTTCGGAGGTGACTCGGCCGAGTGGCTTTACTCACTCGGCCGAGGGGCATTCGGTACTCGGCCGAGTCGGAACCCTCAATCACCTGACGGATTCCAGTAAGTCTGGGATTTTTGCTTGCCGTCATCGTGATGCCACTCGAGCGAGTGGTGTCTCCATGCTCGGCCGAGTGGGATGGCGATGCTCGGCCGAGTGCATGTTGATACTCAATCTGCTGCGTGTCCGATCTGGCCGGCCGAGCGGGCTTCTTTGCTCGACCGAGTGACGCCTTCACTCGGCCGAGTGGCATGCTGAAAATGCCCAATTTTCTCCGTTTATCATCCTCGTCACTCCTACGGAGTTCCTTCTTCTTCCACACATCTCCCATCGCTGAATAGCCCTCAAAAGAGCCTTGGGTGATGCTCCGGAGTGGGTGCAAGTCCCTTAAGCTCATTTTTGCTCCCGATCGCTCCATATTTCCTGAAATCCGACAAAAACAAGAAATAGTGAAAATCGTGTAAAGTAATGCAATATCGTCGAATAATCGTGAAAATCGCAATATGAGCAACCGAAATGGCGTGAAAACATGCGGAAAAAAGGTGTAAAATATGGACCGATCAGGCACATGTCAGCAAAGTCTACAAGATTTTGTGCAAGGAAACAAAAAGGAAGGTAAAAGCAACCTAGCAATTCTAAAGTATGCATGACATGACATGTATATATAAGATGTGCAGCAAATAAGTAAAAACAGCAAGTATGACATGGCAAGGAGTAAACATGACATGGAAGCAAGGAAAACAAGTATGCATTCACAAGGACAAGTACAAGTATAGTAAGCACGTCGTGCACAGAGATTCTGCCCTTTGGCTAGAGAGGCTGTACGGGCCAACTCTTACGCTCAAGTGACCGTTTATCCCTACCCCTCCACGTGTATCGAGCCAGGGCCTTACCCCCGAACACGGAATGCTCGCTTCTAGATCACGAGCCAGGAATTGTTTTAACAAGTATGGCGTAGGGTTATGCCCGCATAGCAGGTGCCTAGCCGGAAACACGGATTGTACAAGGATTTTGTAGCGTGTGCTACGATGCAACATACAAATCAAATGGCATGTAAGAATGCAAATGCATGGCAGATATTCAATTAAAATGCGTACCGTTAAAGAAAGTAAATGTGACAGGCAAAATCCATGACATGACAAAAGGTAATTCTAGCATCGTTGTCAAGCTAGAACTTGGAAATTGCGCCTAGACCGCTATCATTTCACGGTCTAGTCTCTTTCACGCTAAAAGCAAGAAAATGGCCTAAAGCATGGCCTAAAACAAGGTTGGCAAGTTTCACTTGCCTGGTTCTGTTGATGACGGTCGACGAGAGTTCGCTATTCTACGGGAATGGGTCACTGTTATGGCAAAACAGAAAATCAGAATTTGATGTTCTAATCCGGATTTGTATTGGAATCCTACAACGTCTAGCAATCCATTTTTATTAGGTTTTCTAAATTATAGTGTGGGTTACAAGTTGATTAAGGGTAGATCACTAACCATATACGAAGCGGAAGAACGACGATCCAAGACGCCTACGAATCTGCAGGTAGGAGAGGATCTCGACGTATCCGGATTGACGTCGCTAAATCGGACCTAGCACGGCAACGGAAGGAGCGATCCCGGGAACTACGGTTGAATAGAACTCATCGCGGATGAGATACAACAGATCTGGAGAATGGAGATTGTCGGGGAAAACCTGGAGCAAAGAGAATTTGGTGGTTTTAGGGTTGGCCGGCGGCCTATAGGGTGATTACCGGCGCAATGGAGGGTGAGAGGGAGCACGGGAGGATGAGGAAGGGTAGGAGGAAGGTTGGGGGATGATGGAGAAGAAATGTCGGCTAGAAAATATGAAGGAAAGATAGAAAGGATCGAGGGTTTAAATAAAGAAAAGGGTGCGACGGCTGCAACTTAACCTAGGGTTTCTGGGCACTCGGTCAGTGAAGAGTGGTCGACCGACTAGTTTGGGAACTAGTCGGTCGGTCGTCCAACTAAGACCGACTAAAAGACAAACAATGAACAGGGTCGACACATGATAGACAGATTTAGTCAGTCTGTGAAGGTCCGTCAACCGACTAGTTTGGAAACTAGTCGGTCGGTGAATATTCATTGACCGACTAAGGGCAAAATATGAAAGACAAAAAGTACTGAGAGTTAGTCGATCTGAGAAGAAACTCTAACCGACTAGTTTATCAACTAGTCGGTCGATAGTCGTTCTTTGACCGACTAACCGTAAACAGTAACTCGGCTGTCAGAAAGAACTCAGAATTAGTCGGTCTGAGAACAAGTTCTAACCGATTAGTTTGGGAACTAGTCGGTCGAAGGATGTGCTTAGACCGACTAAGGGTAAACAGTAACTCAGCTGAAATAATCAAGGTGAACTAGTCGGTCCCTGAAGGGTTGCCGACCGACTAGATTGCAATCTAGTCGGTTGGTTCTCCTTCTTGAACCAACTAAGATGCACGAAAAGTCTCGAAATGAAGCGCGAAGCTTCGGGAAGATTCCTATGGCTTCTAAGATCAACCTAGCTCTAAGATATGGACGCTAAGAAAAACGTCCAACAGGGAAAACACACAAGGAAGAGAACAACCATAATATATATATAATAGCCAAGACATAGATAAAAACCAGTCGTTACATCCTACCCACCTTAAGAAAAATTCCGCCCTCGGAATTTCCTAACACTCACGTGTCAGGGAACAAAAGTGGGTATCGCTCTCTCATCTTAACCTCTCTCTCCCAAGTAGACTCTCCTGGCGAGCCGTGTCGCCACATCACCTTAACAAGATCGACTGTCTTGTTCCGAAGTGACTTCTGACGCCTGTCCAAAATCTGCACTGGCTGCTAGTTATACGTCAGATCGGAGCGAACGGTGATCTCCGAGAAATCCACAGCATGAGATGGATCGCTGATGTACCGACGAAGCTGCGACACATGGAAGACATCGTGAACTCCTTCCAAAGATGGCGGCAAGGATAAGCGGTAGGCTACCTCGCCAACTCTCTCCAGAATGTCAAATGGTCCAATGTATCTCGGGCTCAGCTTCCCTCGTTTCCCAAAGCGAATAACCCCTCGATTTGGGGAAATCTTCAGGAACACATGGTCACCTGGCTGAAACTCTAAAGGATGCCGTTTAGCATCTGCCCAATGCTTGAAACGGTCCTGAGCAATCCTCAGCTTCTCCCGTACGTTCCTCACAACATCCACTGCCTCCACGATCATCTCAGGTCCTAACAGCTCCCTGTCTCCAATGTCATCCCAGCTCAGTGGCGATCGACATTTCTTCCCATATAGCGCGGCGAAGGGTGCCATGCCAATACTCGTATGGTAGCTGTTAGTGTAGGCAAACTCAACATGGTGGAGATGATCCTCCCAAGATCCCTTGAAGTCCAACATGCACGCCCTCAGCATGTCCTCCAAAATCTGAATCGTCCTCTCGGACTGGCCATCCGTCTGCGGATGGTACGCCGTGCTGAAACTCAGACTCGTACCCAAGCTCTTCTGCAGACTCTGCCAGAACTGAGACGTGAACCTCGGGTCTCTGTCCGACACGATACTCACAGGGACTCCGTGAAGTTGTACGATCTCCTGCACGATTCATGTTACATCACTATCTAAACTAGGAAAAGGAAATAGAAACGGGGAGTAAAAAGATTTACCTCCATATATCTCCTCGCTAGCGTCTCAGTAGACTGTCCTACCCGGAAGGGAATAAAGTGCGCGGATTTGGTTAATCGATCTACGATCACCCAAATCGCGTCATTCTGCTTCGGACTCCGAGGCATTCCAGTCACAAAGTCCATATTGATGTGTTGCCACTTCCACTCCGGAATCGGAAGCGGTTGTAGCAACCCTGCCGTACGATGATGCTCTGCCTTTACCTGCTGGTAAACCAGACACTTGGCTACACTCCGAGCCACACTCCTCTTCATACCATGTCACCAATAGTTCAGGCGAAGATCCTTGTACATCTTGGTCCCACCAGGATGCACAGAATACGGCGAAATGTGTGTCTCAACCAACAACTCCTCTCTGATGTCTCCAGCTGGCACACACAACCTGGCTCCAAAACTCAGCGAGCCATCCTCATGAATCAAGAAGTCAGTCCGCAGACCGGCTTCCACCTGCTCCCGTATCTTCACCAACTTCGGGTCTCCAGCCTGTCCAGCCTTGATCCTATCCACGATCGTCGAGTGTATCTGCATACACATCAACGAAGAGGCCTCTCCAGGAAGGATAATCTCAATACCAGACTCGCAAAAATCCTGCTGCAATCTCCACTGCGAAGTCAATGATCACTCCTTATTTTACACCTTTTTTCCGCATGTTTGCATGCCATTTAGATCGCCCAAATCATGTTTTTCACGATATATCGATGATATTGCGATGCTTTTCACGATTTGTTGTTTTTGTCGCATTTCAGGTGATTTGGCGCGATTTGGAGTGATCTCGAGACACGCTTACTCTAGACGGCCACCGACGACCTCCCCCGAGGGATATTTTGCTGTTGGAGAGGAGCGGAAGAAGAATGGACGTCGCAGGAGCGACGAGGAGGCCAAAACAATCAGATTGGGCATCTTTTGTGTCCCACTCAGCTGAGTGGAGGAGCCACTCGGCCGACCAGCGAGACACTGCTCGGCCGACCCGTTCAGACACGTTTTCCATGTGTACTCGGCCGAGCGACGGAGACCACATCGGCCGAGTGACTATACCACGTCCGCCCGAGTGGCGCCCAGACGAAGGCCCTCAAAGATATCGAAGTTACTGTTTTTCGGCCACCTGAGCTTCAGAAGACCCACTCGGCCGAGTGGTAAACCACGTCCGCCCGAGTGCAGTGAAGCCATCGGCCGAGTGACGACAACTCACTCGGCCGAGCCGCCTCCGAACTGAAGGCCCTTGAAGCCCCCGACTTACTGGAAAATGACAGGGTTTTCACTCGGCCGAGCGACTTTTGTCACTCGGCCGAGTGCGATGCGCTGCCTGTAGCGAAATTTGCGGAAAACAGGCTGTGCAGGGGCGTTTTGGTCAGGATTTTTGGACGATTTTTGGGGCTATTTAAGCCCTGTTTTACCCTAGTTTTAAGAGCCATCTCTTAGATTTTTTGCAGCTTTTTGAGATTACTTTTTAGCTTTATTATTTGTGATTGGAGAAGAGAAAAACTTGGATTTTTGTTGGATTAATTGAAGAACTACTTTGGTTTGCATCTCTCTTCCCCAAAAACTCTATTTTTATTGTTTATATCATTGTTGTGATGAATTCCATTGTCTATTTCATTGATTATTTTTGTGCTATTGCTATGATTTGTGAGTAGTCTCCACGTCTTGGGGCGTGGGGATGAACCCTACAAGCCCAATTTCGTATTTGTGATAAATCGGTAGAAATTGTGCTAGAATCAATAATTAGAGATTAGATTGGGATCGAATCACTACGGATAGCTAGGTATTCATATCAATTGGGATTTGCAAGAGATTGGATCCCAATTTGATAGGAAGCCCTAGAAATCCGAATTGGGTTGGAGTCGGATTTTCGAAGTATCGGTTTGCAAGAGATTGGACCGATACTAGGATCTCCGGTTGCAATTCCGTGCCGATACCCGTTTGCAAGAGATTGGACGGGTAGGAACTATCCTAATTTAGATTGTGGACCGAGTTTGTAAGAGATTGGGCTCGGTGCGCAATTGGACGATGATGTTGATCTTAATGCTAGCTTTCCTAGGCTAGGGTTTGCAAGAGATTGGATCCGACCCTAGGATAGCTATAGACCGGCAACAGCGCGAGAGCGTGAGCTTGGTTCCACATTTAGTTGCAACTAGTTCATCCAAATTCTCATTCTAGCAATTTTGATACCGACGAACCACATCTATGAAATACGGTGAGTAGCGGGGATTCCCCGTTCCCTAGACGTTCTTTATTTGATTTGATATTTCGCACATTTGTCTGACGATTGTGACAGGATCGCCCAAGGCAATTCTCTCTATTCTTAAATAGCCAGGTTGATTAGGAGCAAGCACGGTCATTCGTCCTCCCTGTGTTCGATACCCGCTCGCCGCTATACCGTGCGCTTGCGGTAAAACTACAACCGTTCTTTGGGTGTACGTCCCGGAGCGATCAAGTTTTTGGCGCCGTTGCCGGGGAGGCGATTGCGTTTGATTCTTTTTCACCCTAGCTATTTCTTTCTTTTATTTTTATTTTTTTTATTACCATTATTATTTCCCCTACTATTCTTACCTAACCCTTCCACGGTACTAATCATCTCTTTGAAACTCTGTTTTCCCTGTGCATGTACACGAGATCTACGGCGGACCCCGAAGCCTTATTATTCGATCCCGAGATCGAACGTACCGCGCGGAGACTTAGAGCGGAAAGGAGACAATATCCGGAAGGGCGGTTTATGACCAACCCGGAAACTCCCGAAGAATTGGCGGCAAGGATGGCGAGAATAATTTCTATTCGCGATAGGCTTCGGCCTAAGACCTCTTCTACTACGTCATCCATTGCCGTGCCGGAGTTGGCGGCCGACAAGAACTTCGAGCTAAAGACGGGATTGGTGGTTTTGATGCAACAAGACCCATTTCATGGGAACGCTCATGAGAACCCCCACTACCACATCCAATCATTCTTGTCGAAGTGCGCCACTTTCCAAATGCCGGGGGTCCCCATCGATGCCATCAGACTGCGCCTCTTCCCCTTCACGCTAAAGGACAAAGCACTCTATTGGCTGAGGACGCAAGCTGACGGAGTTTTCACCTCTTGGGACGGGTTGGCGGATGCATTCATTGACAAATTCTATCCTCCATCCCAGACGGTGAAGATCCGGAGCGCTCTCATGTCCTTCAAGCAAGGACCACATGAGACGCTCTATGAAGCTTGGGAGCGATTTAAGGATTTGCAGCACCAATACCCGCACCACAGTATAGAGGATTGGGAGCTAGTTCATAGCTTCTACAACGGTCTCCAACCGGGGACCAAACAAATTATTGATGCCGCGGCGAATGGTGCAATCTTGTCAAAGACTCCCGAGGAAGCTACGGCCCTAATTGAGGAGATGGCCTCAAATAACCAACAATGGGGCGATGAGCGAGGACACTCCACATCCTCCTTAAAGCCAACTAGCATCTACGAGGCGAAGGCCGTAGCGGAGCTCACGAGCAAATTCGATTCTCTCCACAAGGTGGTGGAGAGATTGGAGAAATTTATCACGGAGCCCCAAGGAAGCCCATCCACCTCCGCACCGACCAACCAAATGTGTGATTGGCAAGACCACTCTCAAGTCATGTACTCGGGAGGAGAGCAAGGAGAAGGATCCTTGGAGCAAGTACAATATGTTGCGGGGAACCAAGGGTATTGGTCCAATCTGGCCGCAAGAAATCATCCGGGATTCTCCTACGCCAACAATGAAGGAGCTTTGAACCCGCCACAACAACCGCCTAATCAAGCTCGACCACCACCACCCCAACAACAATACTATCCGCCGAGGGGGCCTCCACAACAAAACTTCCAACCAAAGCAACAAGTTCCACCATATAGGCCTCCCGGATTCAACCAAGGGTGGAGGAATCAAAATCAAAACCCTCCACAAACTCCACAACGATCCGACTTCGAAACTAGAGTGGAGGCGTTCATGGTCGAGCAAAATAAGGTGAATGCTACTTTGAAGGCGGGGCAAGAGTCTCTTAATACCGTAGTGGCTCAAATATCGGAGCAATTGGCGTTGCTCAATCGGAACACTCAAAGATTGCCGGCGCAACCGGAGCAAAACCCACGGGGTAACACGGGCCACATCAATGCCGTAGTTGCCGTTACTACTAGATGCGGGAAGGACACCACCCCCGCTATGATTCCTATCGAGGAGGCCGTGGAGGAAAGCTTGGAGCCGGTTGAGCCGGTAGTTGAGATTGAAAAGGAGAAGGAGCCACGAGACAAGGAGAAATCTAGGGCGGAGCTATTAATTGAGGAGAGGCGCTTCATGCCACCGGTCCCATTCCCCCAAAGACTAGCGAAAGCGAAAATGGAGAAAAGGCTAGCGAAATTCCTCGAGTATCTAAGAGGAGTTAGCCTAAATATTCCCTTCCTTGACGCCATCATCGAGATCCCCACATATGCCAAATTCTTGAAGGACTTGATTTCGGGGAGAAAGAGGAAGGAGAAGATCATGCTAGCCGAGGAGGGCTCTTGGTTCACCAAGAGAGAAAAGGAGCCGGCAAAATTTAAAGATCCGGGGAGTTTTCGGATTCCTTGCACTTTGGGCGGCGTGCCTCTTCAAAAGGCGTTGGTCGATCTTGGGGCTAGTGTGAGTCTCATGCCCCTCTCCATGTTCTTAAAGCTTAACACCGGGACAAAGTTGAAACCCACCGACATGCGCATTCAATTAGCCGATGGCCGGATAACAAGGCCGGTGGGGATTGCCGAAGACATCCCACTTCAAGTCCCGGGTGGAATATGCTTGCCATGTGACTTCGTCATCATGGACGTTAAGGAAGAGGGAGACACCTCATTGATACTTGGGCGCCCATTCCTCACCACCGCCGGAGTCATCGTCGACGTGCGCGAAGGTACCTTAACCTTAAACGTCGGAAACATCGAGGTGGAGCTCCACATTCCCAAGGCAATGAAGCACATGCCTTACCATGAGGAGCTTGATTATATGGACCTCCTCGATGAGGTGATAGAGGAGACGATTCCTCACTCAATTGGCGCCCTTTTTGATGAAGAATTTGAAGAAGGCCCGGATTTAGGCCATGAAGACAATAACGATGATTCCCCCGACCTCTCCGCTGAAGTTGATGAAGGCGACGCTGATGTCGCAAGGATTCGAGAGCTCTGCAAGCTCTCGAAATTAAAGTCTCCAAAGAAAGCTCCGCCGGTACGGAAATCGGCATCGCCGGTTAAGCCGTTGACCGGGGCAAATGCTAGCTTGGGGGATCCTCCCCCCAACACTATTCGAGACAAGAGACCTCCGAGGGAGAACGCTACGCCGCCACATCCAAATCCAAGCGCGCTCCCCGGGAAGTTTGACGGGTGCATCTCATATGCACCAAACATCCCGCATTGATTGAAAATTATAGGGGGTCGAGCTCACGACCTAAAACGAGCGCTTGTCGGGAGGCAACCCGACGGTTTTTGCTTTATTTTTACTTTTTCTTTATTTTCATTTTAGAGATTTTTAGCGTTTTGAGTCATCCGACCAAAAATTTTGTGATAACGGGTCCTATTTTTCTTGACATGAGAGGAGATAGGTAGATCATCATGAGGAGGATGAACGAGACGACGAGGAGCGCCCCAAGAAGGCGTTCGACTCTTAGGAGGAGCATGAAATCGACTGGAGGAAGAAAGACGGAGTTTAGAGCCCAAACGAAGACAAACAGCAGAACACAAGGCTCACTCGGTCGAGTATACTAGTCACTCGGCCGAGTCCAGAAGTTCGTCCGGCCGAGCCGCTCATGAACGAGGGAAGTCTGCTGTACCCAACTCTCTGTCTATTTTCCTCATTTCATTAGAACTGCTACTCGGCCGAGTCTACATTTTCACTCGGCCGAGTAAAACGGATACCCTCCTAGGGCGAGTCATGCCGAGTAGCTTGAGTCACTCGGCCGAATGGACTTACTCCACTCGTCCGAGGCTGGCAAAGCCACTCGGCCGAAGCGATATCGGGGAGAAATTTTTATTTGCCTCGCTCGGCCGAGTGAGCACGTCACTCGGCCGAGTCGTAACTTTTCTATATATAAGCGGCGAGGGGGGCGCGGAATTCGAAAACGCAAATCCCCAATTCTCGCCCGCGCCCCTTCAGCTCCCACGCCCGATTCCCCCTCGCTCGACCCTCTTTGCTCCGCACTCCCCGAGCGCCCGCCGACGCCTCGCCTGAGTCGCCGCCGGCGGCGCACCGCCCGGTCACCTCCGGTTCGCTTGTTTTCACCATTTTCTCCTCTTTTTGCGTAGTTTTTGAGGATCCGTGTATTAATCGAACCCCTAACCCGAATCAATTCCCATATCTATCTGTTATACCCCTATTGCTCCATACATTTTGATTATTACTCACTGATATCGCTTTTCCATGCGCAGGTTGCTTTTTGGAGCTTAGGGGAGCTCAGGGGAGCTTCTACGGGCTGCTCAGGACTTCGTGGAGGCGCGGACTTCGCACGCTTCCACTGCTTAGCACTCGCGCCGTGTTTGGGTAAACTCTTTCCACTCTTTGTGCACACGCCGCACTTTTCACTTTTCGGCGCGCGCTCGGGGCCGATATGCCGCCCCGGACACGGCCGCGGTCGAAGAGAGCTTCCGCCAAGCGGAAGCGGTCGGATGATGCCGGCCCCTCCCACGAGTTGGAGGACTCTCCTCCACCGTCCCCCACACACCCCGCACACCCAGCACAGCCTGCAGGCCCCGCACACCCCGCACAGCCTGCAGTGCACCCACAGCCCGCACAGCCTCTCCCTGCCGATCCACAGCCACCACCACCGGCTCCACTGGTCGGGCCGCTCGGGATTACGTTCCGAGACGACGCACACCGCGCCGTCTTCGAGCGTATCTCCCAGCGCTCGATCGTACCCTCCAGGTTTGCACACCTCGCTGACCTAGGACGCCTGGGGGTACTTGAGGGGATGCTCACGTTGTACGACAACGTGGGCTGGCGAGATTTTTTCCAGGTGTCGGCGGATACTTTTACCTGCCCGACACTTGAGGTTTTGAGTTCGATCGCCCGGACCGATGAGGGATGCTCATTTAGGTTCATGGATCGAGAGTGCCAGGTCATTCTCGATATGATGAGAGCGTTCTTCTCATGGCCCGCAGTCCCCGGAGCCGATCGCGGTTACGGCCCTACCCACATCCCCCCACCTTCTTTCGACGCCGGTGCCTTCTGGGCCCGGATCACATGCCACCACGCCGCCTTTGACCCTAGTAGGGCCAAGGCCTCGGCCATTGTCCACCCCTGCCTACGTATTGCCCAGCGCCTTATGGCGACCACCTTTTTGGCCAGATATGAGCCGGGCACGATGTCTACGCCAGAGCTTTACATGCTCTACGTGATGACACGTCCCAGAGCTCTATCTAGGGATGGAGATGAGCTTGTCCCCGCCGTCGTGATCGACATTGCGGCTTGGTTTTTAGATCGTATCATTGTGTCGGTGGGCGCTCGCTCACCAATATGCTGCGGCGGTCTGATCACCCTGCTTACCATGATGACCGGCGAGGACCTACCTGATGACCTGCGACGCGTTCCGGGCCCCACTTCCTTGTCGATAGACGTTATGGCCCGGATGAAGATGATGCGTCCGCATGGTGAGCGTCATTGGGTCTGGTTGCACGGCCCTTTCGGTGCCGACTACATGATTCTCCTGAGCCCAGCTCGGACCCAGATTGCACCGGCCCACGTTGACTGGCTCCCAGCGATGGATGTCATCATCCCCGCTGCGTACGTGCTCGAGGCCGAGGAGGCCGAGCAGGCCCACGCTGCCCACGCTGCCCACGCTGCTCCCGCAGACCCTGCTGCACACCCTGCCGAGCCTGCTGCCGACCCCGTCGACCCTGTGGCCCCTCAGCCTGTTCCTGACGTTTCCACTGCTCCTGACACTTCTGTCCCCACCTCTGTCAGTGTCGAGAGTACTTTTGCTGAGCCCACTTCCACCACTGTCACCACTTCCGAGGCTGTCCCCACCACTCCCGCTGCCACCTCTGGCCCTCTGTCCGTGGAGCCTCTTTGCTCCGCACTCCCCGAGCGCCTGCCGACCCTTGTCGAGAGTGGAGCGCCCTCGTTTGCCGCGGTCGTGGAGACCATGGCTAGCATGATCTCCGCTGGGATTGCGCCTTTTGGTCCACACAGTTCCGCCCCAGCGGTAGAGTCCTCTGCCGATCCACAGCCGCCGTATTCTCCGAGAGCGTCGTGGCGTCTGCCCACACTTCTGGGCCACTGACCTCTCTTGCCACCTCGTTGCCTCTTTTGCACGCTTCCTTTGCTGCCGCTGCCTCTACTTCTCACCAGCCGGTGTCCCGGCCTCACACTGAGGCCAGGCCCACATTTGCTGGCGCGGCACCTTTTGTCCCCTTCCCTGCTGAGCCCGTTACATACTCCACTCGCGTACGCCAGCCCCGCCCTGCGCAGCCTAGACCGGTGCGTCCCTCTGCGCCACCCCCGCCCGACACTATACTGCAGAGCATACGTGCTCTTGAGTTGGCGGTGAGTGGCCTTAGAGCTGACCTTAGGACCCTGTCCTCCACCGTCTCTACGATGGCTGGACGCTCTGCCCTGATCCCTCAGATCCACTACTGCCTGACACAGATCTTAGAGCGTCTTCCGTGCGTACCACCACCCACCCAGCAGGTTCCCACTCACACTGCCACACACACTAGACCTGCTTCCACTTCCACGCCCACCCCAGCTCAGCAGCCTACACCACCTCCTCCTCCTCCTCCGCCTCAGGACGGAGACGGCGCAGCACCACCTTCCTAGGCACCCTTGATGCCATCGATTCCTTTTGCCGTTGTGCTGCCCGTTTCTGCTGGGTCCTGATGCCTTTTTGACCCCCCCCCCCTCCCCTCACTTTTTTGTGATTCTCATTTGCCGTATCTTTATATATCTTTTTTGGGAGAGAGGGAGAGCTTTTGGTGACCCATTTATACTCGTATCACTCATATCTGTGCATGCATCATATCCGCATCATATTTTCGTTTCTTTATTTTTCGTTTTATTATCTTTTTTCTTTCCATCATGCATGCATCCTCACTTGCCCCTCTCATTACTTGTCTCTCTGTGTGCCACACTTTGCACATTGAGGACACTGTGCAGTTTAGCTTGGGGGAGTGAGTTCTCACGTTCTTTTTCGATTTGCCACCTTTATTTTTAGTTTTTCACACCGTTTCTTTTCACTTTTGCACTCATTTTTCTTTATTCTCTTTCATTTTGCCATGCATCACGTTTTTCTTATTTCTCTGTGTGCCGCATTGCATAGTTTTATTTTTCTTATCTTTATTTCTTTCCTTTTTCATCTCATGCTAGAGATGAATTTTCTGTGATGATGTCTACGTGGAGTTAGCTTATTCTATATGCATGCTATATTTGTCATGTCTTAGATTTTATTTCTGATATCATATGCTATGACTTGCTTTGCATCTAGAATAGTAACCCACACTTTTTCCACGTGAAAATGGATGAAGTTTTATTATTAACTAAGCCTGAATATTCATATGTATGCTATCACAGAAAACACACCAAGATTCACGCATTGAATGCCTATATCTGGAGTACCGATTTCTTTTCCTATATCACTTCTATATGCATGAATTGTACACTTCACTTCGGGATGATTGAATGATGTTAGCTATGATATATCTGGATTAGTTAGCTTTTTTGCGATCGAAACTGAGTAGATTAGATTACCCTGCTGAAGTTGTCGTGCATGTCTTATAGAGTGAACCGAGAGTTATATATGTTTCTTTCTCCACAAATCTTGAACATCATTTCTCTACTTTTAAAAAAATCATTGGTGAATCTCCCCTTAGTGATTCTATTTTATGGCATTTCCCCCGCTATTTATTCCTAGCTCCAAATCCCCTATTCCAAAAATATATATATAAATAGATGAAAGAGAGAAAAACATACTTGTATATCATTATCTCTCTCTGAGTTGGGATCATTGTGTATATATTGCTTATTGAAAAAAAAAGGAAAAAAAAAGAGAAAAGAGGAAAAATCCTCAATAAAAGATCCCATCTCACTTTCTTCCTTTCTTCTTTCTCTTCTTTGCTTTTGGAGCTATATAAAAATGGGGATGTAAATATTTTTGTGCCACCACGCTTATAGATAAGCTTGGGGGAGGGGATCCATTGATGTGTGAGAGAGTGACTACTTGACATCGCACGACAACCTAGGCTAAGTAATATTCTATACTCGGTGAGATTGTTTCTAGCTTCACGAAATCCAGAAATCTAAGCCTAGCGTTCATTTCATGAAATCCAAACTTTTCCATTCTCTCTATTCTATAGTGTGATACTCTTATACTCCAGATAGAAAGCGTTCAATTGAAAAGTGTGTGATCTGTGATTTGTATACCGCTTTAAATGATTCAGGCAATGTTAATTTTAAAATCATTCCGTTCTT
Source organism: Scilla litardierei (assembly GCA_030789695.1). NCBI lineage: Eukaryota > Viridiplantae > Streptophyta > Magnoliopsida > Asparagales > Asparagaceae > Scilla > Scilla litardierei. The sequence goes on along the minus strand of CM061137.1, from coordinate 135,685,139 downwards.
TGTGATTATATCATTGTTCGTGGGTTTTCTATTTCTATTTGCACTATTATACTATGATATCAAAATAAGATTCTTTGACATGTATTTCTCATTCGGTGCATGCTATAAGAGTAAGTGAAACCCACGTCCTGAGAAAATGATCTAGCACCCTACCTCTTCGCTTCTTTCTTTCGTCTTTATTTTCATTTGGTTTTCATTCTTCTTCGTTTTTCATTTTTTTTTCGTTTTTCGCCGTTTTCGTTTTCCGAATCCACCGGGATCGCCTTTTACTTATCTTCCTCGAGGACGAGTAAGAGGCAAGCTTGGGGGATTTTGATCACTCCTTATTTTACACCTTTTTTCCGCATGTTTGCATGCCATTTAGATCGCCCAAATCATGTTTTTCACGATATATCGACGATATTGCGATGCTTTTCACGATTTGTTGTTTTTGTCGCATTTCAGGTGATTTGGCGCGATTTGGAGTGATCTCGAGACACGCTTACTCTAGACGGCCACCGACGACCTCCCCCGAGGGATATTTTGCTGTTGGAGAGGAGCGGAAGAAGAATGGACGTCGCAGGAGCGACGAGGAGGCCAAAACAATCAGATTGGGCATCTTTTGTGTCCCACTCGGCCGAGTGGAGGAGCCACTCGGCCGACCAGCGAGACACTGCTCGGCCGACCCGTTCAGACACGTTTTCCATGTGTACTCGGCCGAGCGACGGAGACCACATCGGCCGAGTGACTATACCACGTCTGCCCGAGTGGCGCCCAGACGAAGGCCCTCAAAGATATCGAAGTTACTGTTTTTCGGCCACCTGAGCTTTAGAAGACCCACTCGGCCGAGTGGTAAACCACGTCCGCCCGAGTGCAGTGAAGCCATCGGCCGAGTGACGACAACTCACTCGGCCGAGCCGCCTCCGAACTGAAGGCCCTTGAAGCCCCCGACTTACTGGAAAATGACAGGGTTTTCACTCGGCCGAGCGACTTTTGTCACTCGGCCGAGTGCGATGCGCTGCCTGTAGCGAAATTTGCGGAAAACAGGCTGTGCAGGGGCGTTTTGGTCAGGATTTTTGGACGATTTTTGGGGCTATTTAAGCCCTGTTTTTACCCTAGTTTTAAGAGCCATCTCTTAGATTTTTTGCAGCTTTTTGAGATTACTTTTTAGCTTTATTATTTGTGATTGGAGAAGAGAAAAACTTGGATTTTTGTTGGATTAATTGAAGAACTACTTTGGTTTGCATCTCTCTTCCCCAAAAACTCTATTTTTATTGTTTATATCATTGTTGTGATGAATTCCATTGTCTATTTCATTGATTATTTTTGTGCTATTGCTATGATTTGTGAGTAGTCTCCACGTCTTGGGGCGTGGGGATGAACCCTACAAGCCCAATTTCGTATTTGTGATAAATCGGTAGAAATTGTGCTAGAATCAATAATTAGAGATTAGATTGGGATCGAATCACTACGGATAGCTAGGTATTCATATCAATTGGGATTTGCAAGAGATTGGATCCCAATTTGATAGGAAGCCCTAGAAATCCGAATTGGGTTGGAGTCGGATTTTCGAAGTATCGGTTTGCAAGAGATTGGACCGATACTAGGATCTCCGGTTGCAATTCCGTGCCGATACCCGTTTGCAAGAGATTGGACGGGTAGGAACTATCCTAATTTAGATTGTGGACCGAGTTTGCAAGAGATTGGGCTCGGTGCGCAATTGGACGATGATGTTGATCTTAATGCTAGCTTTCCTAGGCTAGGGTTTGCAAGAGATTGGATCCGACCCTAGGATAGCTATAGACCGGCAACAGCGCGAGAGCGTGAGCTTGGTTCCACATTTAGTTGCAACTAGTTCATCCAAATTCTCATTCTAGCAATTTTGATACCGACGAACCACATCTATGAAATACGGTGAGTAGCGGGGATTCCCCGTTCCCTAGACGTTCTTTATTTGATTTGATATTTCGCACATTTGTCTGACGATTGTGACAGGATCGCCCAAGGCAATTCTCTCTATTCTTAAATAGCCAGGTTGATTAGGAGCAAGCACGGTCATTCGTCCTCCCTGTGTTCGATACCCGCTCGCCGCTATACCGTGCGCTTGCGGTAAAACTACAACCGTTCTTTGGGTGTACGTCCCGGAGCGATCAGTCAACAACATCACCGCTGGAAGCCTACTAAGCGCATCCGGAACCACATTCACCTTGCCAGGGTGATACTGTAGATCGATCTCATAATCCGCCATGAGCTCCAACCACCGACGATGTCGCATGTTGAGCTCCTTCTGAGTAAAAATGTACTTCAAGCTTTTGTGATCGGTGAAGATCTTCACCCTCTCACTCAGCAGGAAGTGCCTCCAAATCTTCAGCGCAAACACGACTGCTGCCAACTCCAAGTCGTGCGTCGGGTAATTCTTCTCATGGGTCTTAAGCTGACGAGAAGCATACGCAACCACGTGCACATGCTGATGCAACACACAACCAAGACCCTTGCCAGAAGCATCGCAAAAGATCTCGAATCCTCCACTCCGATCAGGCACAGCAAGAACAGGGGTAGTCGTCAGCCTTTCCTTCAGAACACCAAAAGCCTCCTCACAGCCGTTAGACCAAACAAATGGTACATCCTTCCGCGTCAGTCTGGTCATCGGCTCAGCAATACGGGAGAAGTCCTTAATGAACCGTCGGTAATAACCTGCAAGCCCAAGAAAACTCCGGATCTCAGACGCTGACTGCGGAACAGGCCACTCCCTGATAGCCTTGATCTTCTCGGGGTCCACCGAAATACCATCACATGCCACCACATGACCGAGAAAAGCACCTCTGTCCAGCCAAAACTCGCACTTGGAATACTTAGCATACAACCGATGCTTCCTCAAGATCTCCAACATTGTCCTCAAGTGCGATGCATGCTCCTCCTCTGACCTTGAGTAGATCAGAATGTCGTCGATGAAGATAACGACAAACTTGTCTAAAAAGTCATAGAAGATCAAATTCATCAGATTCATAAAAACTGCGGGTGCGTTGGTTACACCGAAAGGCATAACCACGAACTCGTAGTGTCCATACTTCGTCCTGAATGCTGTCTTCGGAACATCTTCCTTCCTCACCTTCAACTAATGATAACCGCTCCTCAGATCCAACTTAGAGAATACCCTCGATCCTCCAAGCTGATCAAAGATATCATCTATACAAGGCAATGGATATCGATTCTTGACGGTCACCGCATTCAACTCCTGGTAGTCCACACACATGCGACGCGAACCGTCCTTCTTCTTCACCGGCAAGACCGGTGCTCCCCACGGAGACACACTAGGATGAATGTAACCCTTCTGAAGAAGTTCGTCTAGCTGCTTCCGTAATTCTTCCAATTCTGCTGGTGCCATGCGATAGGGCGCCTTCGAGATAGGCTGCGCTCTCGAAATAAGATCGATCGAAAACTCGAGAGCTCGATCGGGCGGCAATCCAGACATCTCCTCGGGGAAGACGTCGTCGAAGTCACGCACTACCGCAGGTCTACACTGCTCCATCTGCATAGCAACAATCTCCACCGGCTTGGCCCGAAACCTGACCGGACCAAGCAAACTGCTGCCTCGGCTGAACTCGAACACCGGATGACCTGGAATCTCGAACACCACCTTCTTCCTCTGGCAATCGATCGTGGCATAGAAGCTCCCAAGCTAGTCCATCCCAAGGACGGCATCATAGTTGATGATGTCGTGGACGATGAAATCAGCGTAGAGCTCATGTCTACAGACCACCAAAGGGCAAGAATTGCACCCATGATGCACCGAGATCACACCATTTCCTGTAACGATATCCCAACTCTTGGGAAGAGGGGAAGTCGATAAGGAATGCTTCTCCACGAAGCTCCGGGAAATAATGCACATCGATGCACCAGAGTCGAAGAGGACTCGTACAGGAAATGTGCATGCCAAAATCACACCTAACAAGCAATCTAACACTCAAATCCTATTCTAGCAAACATAACAAGCAGCCAAACAAATTCCAACAAACAGACTAACTAAGAAAGAAACAACTAGGCTGAGGGTTACCTGCAATAACCTCATCCTCGGTCTCAGCCTCAACTGCAGTCATCAGGAAAGCCTGCCTCCTTGGCTGAACAGCCTGCTGAAATGCCTGCCTCGGCGAAACGAGAGGCGCTCCACGTCCAGCAGGTACAGGTGCCCTCTGCTGCAACAGCTGAGCTACAACAGGTCCCTTCCACGGCTGCTTGGACTTCGGGCAGTCCTTCATGACATGCGCAGGATCACCACAAACCAAGCACTGTCCCAACATCTTCCGGCATTGATCCTTGACATGCCCAGTCTTGCCACAGAAATGGCAAGTCTTCTGAGTAGGAGGTCCTCCTGGCCTCTTGAACTGTACCGGCTGATTGGGCCTGAACCCTGGTCTCATCACTGCCCTGGCCTGCTCCACAGGCCTCTTCCCAGCTCCAGAAGCACATCCTCTCTTCTGGTTCACAATCTTCTCCTGCCTCTTCGCTGCAATCAGAACCTTCTGATAGGACTCCGAATCAGAAGAAGACACAAAGCTCTGAAGATCCAAAGAAATCCCCTGCAGAAACCTCTGGGCCCTCTCATCAGCATCCTGCACCATCTTCGGTGTGAAACGGCTCAGCCTGGTGAACTCCTGGTGGTACTGGTCCACCGTCAAGCTCTCCTGCTTCAGGTCGATGAAGCGATGCACCATCTCCCTCCTGGCAGCCTTCGAAAAGTACTCCTCATCGAATCTGGACTTGAAAGTAGCCCAAGATATCGGCTCCTCCAGCATCTCCTCCTCAGCATCCCACCAGTTCCGAGCATTATCTCTAAGCTGTCTCTTCGCCAAGTCAACCCATCCAGCCGGGTCGACCTTCGACATCTTCAGGTTGTCCTCCATATTCCTGGTCCACTCATCAACAGCTAGAGGTCCTTCGGTCCCATCAAAGTAAGTGGGGCCCAGCTCACAAAACTGCTTCTCTCCTGGCTCAGAGCGAGGGACATTCTGGACTGGCTGCGCTGCTCGAGCAGGCGGAACATTCCGGGCATTCTGCAGCATCCCCTGCTGCACTTGCATCATCTGATGCATCATCCGCATAATCTCCACATTGGTGGGCTCTCGGTCCGGCTCCTCGACACGAGGGGCCACACCACCAGTAGCAGCTCGGGTATTCCGTCTTCCAGCCATCTAATGACACAGAAAAATGAAATAATCAGACTCTCAGCCTATTACTCGGGTGTCGAAATTATTTATCAGACATTCTATAATTCTTATCGTTGTTCCGATTAAGTCACAGTTACAGAGTAGACCTGCATGGGCCACTAACAAAACCTGTCACGACCCGCTTCCCTAAAATGGAGGCGAGGCATGACGAGACCCGCTCAAGCAAGGAGCTGTGAGGCTCCAGCCTGTAAAGCGTCTGGAATATCACGCAGATCCCTGTAATGTGACACGGAACAAAGATAACAATAATAGAAAGAGGCAAATAAATAAATTATTCATCTCAATGTCCAATAAAAATTGTCCAACAACCAGAAAAGCCACCAGGCTAACAAAAGAGTCCAAAAGAAAGGCCCAGCATGGCCAACAATGAAAGCAACTAACAAAGATGGTGCTACTCACCGACAAGCTAACAACAGACTAATAAGGAAAACGACGAAAGAACGCTAGGATTGGTCACTGGTGTCCTCGTACTCCACGTCAGCAACGGAATCAGGCTCAAACTCCACGAACTCCTCGCCCTCGACTGCGGACTCTGGCTCAGCAACTAACATGCGACACCAAAGAGAAGGGGCACATGTCAGCAAAGTCTACAAGACTTTGTGCAAGGAAACAAAAAGGAAGGTAAAAGCAACCTAGCAATTCTAAAGTATGCATGACATGACATGTATATATAAGATGTGCAGCAAATAAGTAAAAACAGCAAGTATGACATGGCAAGGAGTAAACATGACATGGAAGCAAGGAAAACAAGTATGCATTCACAAGGACAAGTACAAGTATAGTAAGCACGTCGTGCACAGAGATTCTGCCCTTTGGCTAGAGAGGCTGTACGGGCCAACTCTTACGCTCAAGTGACCGTTTATCCCTACCCCTCCACGTGTATCGATCCAGGGCCTTACCCCCGAAAACGGAATGCTCGCTTCTGGATCACGAGCCAGGAAGTGTTTTAACAAGTATGGCGTAGGGTTATGCCCGCATAGCAAGTGCCTAGCCGGAAACACGGATTGTACAAGGATTTTGTAGCGTGTGCTACGATGCAACATACAAATCAAATGGCATGTAAGAATGCAAATGATTGGCAGATATTCAATTAAAATGCGTACCGTTAAAGAAAGTAAATGTGACAGGCAAAATGCATGACATGACAAAAGGCAATTCTAGCATCGCTGTCAAGCTAGAACTTGGAAATTGCGCCTAGACCGCTATCATTTCACGGTCTAGTCTCTTTCATGCTAAAAGCAAGGAAATGGCCTAAAGCATGGCCTAAAACAAGGTTGGCAAGTTTCACTTGCCTGGTTCCGGTGATGACGGTCGACGAGAGTTCGCTATTCTATGGGAATGGGTCACTGTTATGGCAAAACAGAAAATCAGAATTTGATGTTCTAATCCGGATTTGTATTGGAATCCTACAACGTCTAGCAATCCATTTTTATTAGGTTTTCTAAATTATAGTGTGTGTTACAAGTTGATTAAGGGTAGATCACTAACCGTATACGAAGCGGAAGAACGACGATCCAAGACGCCTACGAATCTGCAGGTAGGAGAGGATCTCGACGTATCCGGATTGCCGTCGCTAAATCGGATCTAGCACGGTAACGGAAGGAGCGATCCCGGGAACTACGGTTGAAGAGAACTCCTCGCGACTGAGATACAACAGATCTGGAGAATGGAGATTGTAGGGGAAAAACTGGAGCAAAGAGAATTTGGGGATTTTAGGGTTGGCCGGTGACCCTATAGGGTGATTGCCGGCGTAATGGAGGGTGAGAGGGAGCACGGGAGGATGAGGAAGGGTAGGAGGAAGGTTGGGGGATGATGGAGAAGAAATGTCGGCTAGAAAATATGAAGGAAAGATAGAAAGGATCGAGGGTTTAAATAAAGAAAAGAGTGCGGCGGCTGCAACTTAACCTAGGGTTTCTGGGCATATTAGTCGGTCAGTGAAGAGTGGTCGACCGACTAGTTTGGGAACTAGTCGGTCGGTCGTCCAACTGAGACCGACTAAAAGGTAAACAGTGAACAGGGTCGACACATGATAGACAGATTTAGTCGGTCTGTGAAGGTCCGTCAACCGACTAGTTTGGGAACTAGTCGCTCGGTGAATATTCATTGACCGACTAAGGGCAAAATATGAAAGACAAAAAGTACCGAGAGTTAGTCGGTCTGAGAAGAAACTCTAACCGACTAGTTTATCAACTAGTCGGTCGATAGTCGTTCTTTGACCGACTAACCATAAACAGTAACTCGGCTGCCAGAAAGAACTCAGAATTAGTCGGTCTGAGAACAAGTTCTAACCGACTAGTTTGGGAACTAGTCGGTCGAAGGATGTGCTTAGACCGACTAAGGGTAAACAGTAACTCGGCTGAAATAATCAAGGTGAACTAGTCGGTCCCTGAAGGGTTGCCGACCGACTAGATTGCAATCTAGTCGGTTGGTTCTCCTTCTTGAACCAACTAAGATGCACGAAAAGTCTCGAAATGAAGCGCGAAGCTTCAGGAAGATTCCTATGGCTTCTAAGATCAACCTAGATCTAAGATATGGACGCTAAGAAGAACGTCCAACAGGGAAAACACACAAGGAAGAGAACAACCATAATATATATATAATAGCCAAGACATAGATAAAAACCAGTCGTTACAATTGTGGGAAGTGAATGACCGATAAGTACTGAAGTCTTAAAACGTTCATGGTCATAGATGTGTCGAGAAAAGGATATCGGCACATCGGACCGACCATTGTGTCTTGGTCTTACCCTAATGGGGAATGATGATCTCATAGTCATTCGACCTGGCGAAGTCGGAGACATGGCACAGGTGCTCATTAGAGAATGAGTCCACTGAACAACCAATGTAGAGTTATTAAATGGTTAAAAATTTAACTGAACTGTCATTAATAACTCTATAGTGATGATAAGCAAGTTGGTCCTTAAGACCTGACGTCTTTGTACGAACCTGTGTGTGAATAGTATCATTTAGATCTATGATCTAGCTTCGAGGCCAGGCATGCTGAAAGGTCTTAGGTTGGGTGACACCTGAAGCATACGAGGTAAGTAAATGACTAAGATGGGATTCGTCTCTTCTGTTAAAGGAAAGTTAGTGTCACTGGCTCAGTACGGTTCTTTGTACTAAACCTCAGCCGGGGTACGTTGTAAGATGTACAACGTGTATATAACAAAGACCGTTGTATACTGGCCAATGCTGGCTAGTAGAGTTGACGGTTTACCATACCCTTGGCCACGCAGAGACATAGTTATGACGAAGGGACTATAACTGTGGCATTCATCACTGACACAGTTAGAGTGATCCCGATGACACTTTTGTCAATGGGTCAATCACGCAAGTATGATTCTGAAACAGGGACGACACCTGCTGCTCGTGGTTACTGTCGTCTGGGCATTTCGAGCCCCAACATGTAGTAGGGTCAGGCTGTAGGGTCTCACACCGAGTTCGGTTTGCGTCTTAGTAATATGAAGAATTTAGGAGGAGTGCACTCGGGTGCACGAGGATAATTAAAGTCACTAAAGAGTTAGTGACATTAAGTCGATCTATATTAAATAGGATTTAATAAAAGTCGCATAATTTTTCGACAATTAAATGAGATTTAATAATGTCGCAAAATGTTTGCGACTTCAGCATTAGTAGAATCTTGAACGGGATTATTGCATATGATGCAAACATGTTTAGAATATATCATAAATAGTTTATGATGCTATTTTAAAACATATAACGCATAGAAAGGGATAGATGGCTCTTTAGGATGGTCCCATTCGAATCATGCTTTCCAACGAATCTGGAATCGGCCCAATCGGAGTTGTAGAACTCAAGTTATGGCTCAAAAGGCCATTACTGGGCTTTCTGACCTGACCCAGTTGGACTGGGCTAGCCCACCCAAGTGGGTAGGGCAAGCCCAGCCCACCAAAATGGTGGGCTTAGGCCAGAGCCCGCCCGCTCTGCGGGCGAGTAAGCCAGCCTGGCGGACGGGTCAGACCCGCCCGCACTGCAGCGGGCGGGTCAACCCATGCGCACCAGGTGTGGGCTGTGCCCAGTTCAGACTGGGCGTGCCCAGCTGGCCAGTGGGCCCCACCTGCAAGGCCCACTGTCCAGAAACCCTAGAAGGGTTGTGACGGCTACGAAATCAGTCGAATTGTGACTTTTTGCTCAATTTGAGCAATTGTTTGAGGGGTCAAATGAAGTCAGAATTAGTCGTCGTTTGTTTCTATGCGTTCACCGTTCATAGCTATTTGAATTGGTAGGTCGTATCACTTCTGAAGCTCAACGGTGAGGAAGAATTACTTCGTTAAAGTTTAGCCTTTATGAAAGGCAAACTAACTTAATTAATTCTCCAATTTTAATTTAGTCCCACATCGGATATGATGAGAAGGGGGGTCGGCCGCCTATATAAATAGAGGCCAACACTCTCCTTGAAAACGTGCACCAAGTCTCTAAAATTGAGAAGCTCCAAAAAGTTTTGAGCACGCTCAATTCGCGACGAAAAATTATTCTCTCCCATTTTCTCCCGTTTCCTTCACGTTCGTTCTAGCAAAACAACAAGAAGGATTTGGATTTGATCTAAAGTCTAAGACATCGGATCGAGCTCAAGTGAAATCTTCTTTGACAAGTGGTTGGCCCAAAGGCGCGGTGTCGGCTCGCTACGAGTGGATCAGTTCGGGAGCACAGAGGCGGCAAGCTTGGGGAGCAGAAAGCGGTTCGGTATACCTCGCCGGTGCAAGCAAGGTTCCGGGTATGCAGTTTAATTAGCTTTCTTTTAATTATGTCGCAGTAGTTTAGATCTTTCATGGGGTGGTCAGATCCACCCCAAGCTAGCAGAGATCCTGGCTTAGGGTCTTGTTTCCTTAAGGTTGTTCGTTAAATTGTTTAACGATGTATTTCCGCTACATGTTATTCTGCTTCTATAGTCCATCTGACGTAGGACGGGCATAGAAAAGTGCCCTAAGGGCATCAAAACCCTTCATTAACTGGTGAGGCCGCCTTCACCATCCCCAAGGCTTCCTTGCTCACGATGAACTTCTCTGTCCGGGCGAAGAGGGCGTGGAGGTCGGTGGGCGGATCGCAGAGCAGTGACTTGTGTAGACTCCTGTTTGCCAGACCCTTCTTAAAGGCCACCTTGACGAGCTCGTCTCTGTAGCTCGTCACGTTGAGTCTTTCTTCGTTGAAGCGCTGCAAGAAGTTGCAGATGGTCTTCCCTTCCTTCTGGACCACCGTGAACAGATATTCTGACGCCTTATTCTTTCTCCGCCCCGCCAGGAATTGGTGGCGAAACTTTCAGGAGAGGTCGTCGAACGAATTAATGGAGCGGTCGGACAAACCATTGTACCACTCCACCGTCACTTTCTTCAAGGTCGTCCGAAAAACTCGGTAAAGGAGGGCGTCACCTGCCCCATGGATCTCCATCACTCCCCGGTATCGCTGCACATGCTCCAGGGGATTGTCCAAACCGTCATACAGTTCAATCTAAGGTAGCTTGAACCTATGGGGTACCAGGGTTGAGATCACCCTTTGGGTCAATGGATTGGCTTCTTCGGGTAGGGGGAGGTGTTGGCGACCTTCGGGAAATGTTCCTATCGCCATGACGCTCTCGTCGCTGGTTGGAATCGTCGGATGAGCCTCCTCGATGCTCAGAGGCATTCCTCCCTCTCTCCCGGGGGGTCGGGCTATGGTCGTGGCTCCTTTACTGCCGGTCATCACGACTAGGAGAGCGACGATACGGTCGGGGGGAGCTCCTGCTACAATGGGCGTGCCCTTCTTGTCTTGGGCTTGGCGATCTTCCACGACGGTAGCTCTCCGTATGATGGTCTAGCATGGGGTTCCCCCGCACTATCAAGGCCGACATCAGGGGGACTCCTTCGCTCCCCCCTTGTAGTCTCTCCCTCTCAGCATCGAGGAATCGACAGTGTCAAATGGCCGCTTCTTCATCCAGTCGCCTTTGATGAGCAGCCTCCTCCTCCTTATTAAACTCTCTCTGCAGAGCGACTACTTCCGCCTCTTCAAATCGCCTTTGCTGTGCGACCGCTTCTTCATCAAATTGGGGGGAGGTCACTCCTCACATTGCGGAGTTCAGAGGGGCCTCCCGCCTGAGGTGGTCTCGCTTGCCTGGCAACGGTCCATTCCTCCATCATCTTAGTGAAGTTTTGAAAACTCTGGTAGACACCGAGGGCTACGTCCTGAATGATTGTGGCCGACCCCTTAAGGGGTAGATTCATCGAGGGAGTTCTTCTGGGAGAACGAGGCTCTGCGGCCAAGGACGGCCTCAGAGTGTCATTGATCATTGTTTAAATTCGTCCTGGCCTTCTTGAAGGTGGCAGGGGTGTGACGTCGGGCGACTTGTCGTGGCGGGAATTGCGATGACGATGTGTGGAGCCTGACATGGGTGTAACCCTTGATTCCCACAGACGGTGCCAATTGTTGCGGGTCAAGTCCACTTAAAAATGATATTTGTAGTTAATGGGAATCACGGGTACAATGATTACAAGTTTTAAGTTGATGGCGAGGTTAGCACGACTCGGAACACGCTTCGGGGGTGAAGAATCCAATGTCGCCTGAAGGTCGCCCGAGGTCGCCGTCTCCTGGTAGCTGAGGCGAGCTTCCTACGATAATAGCAACTCATCAGAAATGTGGGACTGTCTGTCAGCCCGTAGCCTCTCTAATGCTTTAAGTCAGTGGGTGGCTTGAAATAAGTGTATCTAACACGCTTGGCGATCTTAAGGCAGATCGACGAAGCGTGGCGAGCTTTTAAGGAAGGCACATATATATGGGAGATATCTGACCTTGAATATTGGAAAAGAGTTAGAGATTTTAGCTGACCAACCCCCTTTATGAATGTAGGAGGGGGTATTTATAGGGCTGAGAGTCGATTGCTCGTCGTCCCATCAGCTGCCGAGTCTGCTTAGCTAGAGGAGAAGTGATATGTCGATGGGGTGTGTCAGAGATATTTTGCGCATTAATGGGTGTCAGATGCATTAATAAGACACGAGGGGCAGCCATCAGTTCTCGTCCTTAACCTCTGGCATTAATGGAGGGTAGGTGGCCCTACGTCACCATGTCAGAGATATTTATGCTAGGTCGCCCTTGGGGAGAACCAAGCTCGACAATCAAGCTCGGCACCTTCAAATCGTCTGGCCATGCTTCCTGTTGGAGAATAGGGGAGATTCTTGCTGGTACGGCGAGCCTGCCGATCGGGTGGACAAGCTTCTTTGGTTGACCCTGAGGGCAAGCTTGGCGCGAGGCGAGGCGAGCTTCCCTAGATAGGGGCGACCTTCCGCTCAGGCTAGTACCCCTTTCGAATGGTCGGAGAGCTATTCGCTTGGGCTTTCGTGCATGTGGGCCTTAATTACATGGGCCGGCCATAAGGCCGTAACAACTTGAATTATAAAGAATGAAGTATTTGATGAAATAGTTGGTATTTGGGGAGTATAAGGTATTAATTATGTATTCTAATTTCTAAAAATCAATTCTTCTTATAAATTACACCATGGTGACACATAAACCTTTTATGTGTCATCACATCCTAAATCCCCAGCTAACTCCATCCACATGGCATGCTAAGGGAAAAGAAGGGGTATGATGAGGATGATTTGGTTTTAAGGAAAAAATAAAAAGAAAAAAGAAAAGAAAGAAAAAGAAAAAAAAACCCATCTCTTTCTCATTCCCCCTCACACATGAACCCAGCCCCAATTTCCCTTCTCCCTCTCTCACTCTCACGCAACCCCCCCTTGCTGCTCTGTTCTCCCTCTGAAACCAACCACAAGCCAAACCCTTGATCTTGTGACCATTGGAGGAGAATGAGATAAGCTTCAGATGGTCTTTAAGGAGAAGAATGGCCAAAGATTATTTGGAGGACGGATTAAGGCGGGATTCTTAACTAAATTAGCAAGGGTATTAGTTTTAGAATCGCATAGAAATTAGTCTAAACCTTCACTGAAACCAATAGTAGTATAAAGTAAAACGGTCGTGTCGAGGTTGTTTCACAGACGACACGACCGTGCCTCGACTGTGTCGATTGACCATATTGTATTTTAGTCCCACACGGTCGTGTCAACGTAGACATGGTCGTCTGGCACTCGCGTAGTTTACCATGTAGTTCTCTCCGTTTCACACGGTCGTGTCGACGTAGACACGGCCGTGTCATCGATTGAGTGCGTAACTCACTTCCACAGACCGACACAACCATGTGGAAAAGTGAAACAACAATGTGGAAAAGTTGAAACGGTCACGTGGAAAAGTGAAACGGCTGTGTGGAAAAGTGAAATGGCCATATGGGTTTCTGAAACGCCCGTGTGGATAAGGTTTTTTGGTGATTATTCTTTCTAATGGATGTGATATCATGCCATCCCTTTTGTTACGTTGTGTTATGTTACTTTCCAAGTTACACCACATGTTGGGCTAATGTTTCTGTTAGGGCCAAAAATGACCGAAACAATTGTGTTGCTGACGTGGACCCTTCGTGCTGAGTCAGAGCCTTGCCAGCCGGTTGAGTGGGGCCCTATGTTGGAAGAACCAGGGTCGTTGATGGATGATGGTTGACTTGCGATGCTCGATCGACCCTCAAGTGGTTCGTGAATCTATCGATCAAGGTATAGAAGCTCTGGAGCGACCCACGTGTAAGGTTTAGACTAGAAGATCTGCATTACAAGGAAGCGTTGGGGGGGGTCGGATTTAGCTTCCGACCCAAATCCCCTCCGATGCTTAAGTTAGAATGGGAACTTAAGGAAGAGAGGGAGCTTGGAGCGGCTGATTCATGCTAAATATTACATATTTAACCCCTCGTTTAGCCACATTTTATGCATATATGGTACTTATTTGGTCTCTAATATGATCGTATTTTGAATACCATTGATTATCAGAGCAAACTCTCATTTTATGCACAAAACAGCAATAAACTGAGATTTCTGCCCTTTTAGTATTTTTTTATATGAAGATCTCGATCTCACGATTCCAACGATTACTTATTTGTATTTTTCTGAGATCTGTGCTAATTGCTATGAATTTTTGAATGCATAATACAATTTAAATGGAGAAATACGGTCGAAAATACGCAAATACACGAGAAATATGGCGGGCGGGCGTATCCCTCTCAATTGGCAGGCGACGTGGCTCACATCTGACCGTTGAAGCCGCATCTTACGGCCACAACACGCGGATGACGCGGCTAAATCTGGTCCACTCGATCTCAATCGAACGGACGTCGACATCCCAATCCATATGAAGCGGATTGGGCGACGTGGCTCATTCTCGAGCGTGGATCGATGATCCAACGGACAGAAACGAAGCCGCTCGAATTCGAAATCGAAAGGGCGACATGCATACGCCGCAGGGCGACGTGGCATGCTCCCAACCGCACGATCCAAGATCCAGCGGCCCACATTTAACCCGAAGCAAACTCGGAGAGTGGAGCAGAAATGGGCGTGGATCCGAACCCGCCTGGACACGTGGCGATCCCTCATCCCATCCCGCTTTGATCCAACGGCCAGAAATTGTGCCGACAGTAGGGTTACTGGTTTGAAGCTGTTTTGAAGCAGGTTTAAGCTTTTTTCTCATCCGCAACCGACATATCCCCCTATAAATACCACAGTATTCCAGAGCGTATTTACACCTATTTTGAGCGTATTTTGAGCGTATTGAGGGGCTACAGAGCATATTTTCGTTAGATTTTCTGGGGCTTTGGAGAAAGAGAACAGAGGCTCTTGCAGAAGGAATTCAGAGGCTTTTCGAGGAGTTTTGGTGATAGAAATCTCAATTTATACCTTGTATTTCACGTATTTAGCATGTATTTTGACCTTTTGATCATGTATTTGCTAATGAAACTGAGTTTTCTTCTCTACATGCGTGTCTAGTGCCTTCATGTGTTGGTTGTGATGTAGATAGTGCTATGTGATCGTTGATTTTTGTTGTCATTTTGCCCTATATGCATGTTATAATCACGTATTTCATCGATTTCTACGTACAATCTAATTGAGTATGTTAATCGGAGACGTGTGCATGCTTAATTAAATATGATCTGAGTAAGACTTATTCATGATGTGATCCGAGAGGACGTTTCGTAGCCCGAGAGGGCACTTGTGCATACTTTCTTTATGAAATTGACGTTATACGTGATTACTTTTTGCACTTTTGTTTGCGCGCTTTATCGACATACTTTCCGACGTTCTCATGCCCTAACCAGATGAGACGTTGAGTTATAGAAAAAATATTCAAAATCATCGATTACAAAACCCTTAACGAAATCACAACCGACACATGCTCCTCTTATTGGTTCATTATATCGACTCTCCGTACTTGTTTCTTGTTTACTTAAAACCATCATCACAATTATTTCACCTCCGAAAGGTGGTAGTTTTTCATCGTTTTATTAATATTTAGAAACTGATTCTTTTGGTTTACAGGTCGACTGTCCCGTGGATTCGATACATGACTCTCCAGGTTTACTACTTGATCGATCTCCTACACTTGGGAGTAGCGCTCGCACATTTCGAGACGAGTCAAGCTTTTGGCGCCGTTGTCGGGGACAGCGGTATTTGTGATTCATACTTTCAGTTTCTCTCGAGGAATATTTGGTGAGATCTTTCCATCTTTCAGTTTAGGATTTTTATTTGCTTTCTATTACATAAAAACGCATTAAAACATTTTTTTTGCTAGTTTATGTGGCATAGGTCTCCTACTTCACATAGATTAGTACGAACAGAAAACATGGCTAATAATGCTGATGAAATACATATCACACCACCTGCACAAGAAAGACCTTTATTGGAAATCTATATGCCGTCTAGGGTGGTGTCTGATTCATGCATAGTTCTAACCTGCGGATGCTTGTAATTTCAATCTGAAACCAGGTGTAATTCAACTCTTACCATCTTATCAGGGCATTGAAAGTGATAATCCTTATTTGCACGTCAGAAATTATGAAGAAGTATGCTCAACACAGTTGGATAGAAAAATTAGCGCTGATTATGTTTTTCTTAAATTATTTCTATTCTCTCTGAAAGATAAAGCAAAACATTGGTTTAATGCTTTGCCACCTAGATCTATCTCTACTTGGTTACAATTGCAAACTGAGTTTCTAAAAAAATTCTTTTCTTTGCAGAGGACCCATGCCTTGAAGCGACAAATCATGTCCTTTTTACAGAAGGAGAGGGAGTCGTACGACCAAGCATGGGAGATATTCAAGGACCTTCTGATCGCTTGCCCACACCATGGATACGACAAAGGCCGTGCTATTGGATTCTTTTACGATGGCCTACAGCCGCAAACTAGGCAATACATGGAGATGATGTGCAACGGCGAATTCTTTCAGAAAACTCCCACAGAGGCATGGGATTACATGGAGACCATAGCAGAGCATGCAAGGAGATAGGAATCTACATCAGAATTTGACAGATCATAGCCACTTCCACCATCTAAAGGAGGCATGCAATCATTGAAGCCAGACGATGCGATAAGAGCACAGGTGGATGCATTGCTTACGCAGAGGCTACAAGGCCTGGACTTGAGAGCAACAAAAGCAGTTGAAGCTGGACCGTTTTTGTGCCATTTGTGAGCAGCCCACTCATGACACGTCTGTTATCCCCGTAATCCCTGCTATGAAAGAGACTATAAGGAACCCACAAACTGAAGTGAATTGGGTGTCCAATCAAGGGGTAAATTCAAACACTTTCAACTCTTCTTGGAAGAATCACCTAAATTTGAGATGGGGACCACATCAGCCGACGCAACAGACGACCACTCCTTACCAGCATCCAAATCATGCGAGTAATAAAGGGAAGAAGGAGCAGAACGCTGATATCACTGATGTACTTCAGCAAATGATGCAAATGCAGAATCAACAACAACAGCAGCTCCAACAACAATTTCAGCAGCAGTTTCAGCAACTTAACGAAAACTTTTCTAAAATTGCTGCATCTTTAAAAAAGGTACTTTACCAGCTCAATCTGTTGCAAATCCTAACATAAATTCCTCTTCTTTTTCAGGTGACAATGTAAAACCATGCAAGGCGGTGACCACTTTGCGTAGCAGAAGAGAGATAGAAAAACCAGAACCGCCTAGGTATGAACAAATAGTTGAGGAGAAAGAAGATGAGCTTGTACCACAAAAGTTGCAAGAGGAGGAGAAAATCTTGGAAAAAGAGGAGGTCAAAGAAAAGGAGCCTGAACCATATACACCTCCAGCTCTATTTCCACAGAGGCTAGCACCACCTTCAAAAGATAAGTATCAGACAGAAATTAGGGACGTCTTCAAACAGGTAAAAATTAATATTCCATTGCTTGACGGGATAAACCAAGTGCCTGCTTATGCTAAATTTTTAAAGGATCTATGCACTGTGAAACGAACGCTTAATGTGAAAAAGAAAGCTTTTCTCACGCAACAGGTAAGTGCCATAGTTCAACATAACACTCCACCTAAATATAAAGATCCAGGTTCTCCTACTATTACAGCACTATATGAACAAAGAGCTTTGGAAATGCTTTGCTTGATTTGGGTTCTAGTGTGAATATTTTGCCTTACTCTGTTTTCTTGCAACTAGGTTTAGGAGAGCTGAAACCAACGCCAGTGGTGCTACAGTTAGCAGACAGATCAATGAAAGTTCCAAGAGGTTGCGTGGAGGATGTTTTGGTTCAGGTGGACAAGTTCTACTACCCCGTGAATTTCATCGTCCTAGACATACATGGACCACCTTCTGGAAACATCACTCCTGTCATTTTGGGACGTCCATTTTTAGCTACATGCAACGCCATAATCAATTGTAGGGATGGACAGTTGAAGATAACGTTTGGTAACATGAAACTTGAATTAAATATCTTCAAATCATGTAAGTTGCCAACATGTGTTGAAAGTGTTGAAGAGGTATGTCTTATTGAAAATTTGATCGAAGACTACTTTGAGGCTGAGTATGAATGTGAATCCAATTATATCGATTATAATTTTGATGATATTAATGAGTCTTATTTTGTGCAGGGCACTCATGAAAAATCAAGGGAAGCATGGGCACCGAGATTTGAACCATTGCCAGCTGGACTGCCACCACAATTACCCTCTAACGTGGAGCATCCAAAGCTTGAGCTAAAGCCATTGTCGGACTACTTGAAGTATGATTTCCTTGGAAAAGATAAGACTTTCCCGTGGTAATATCCTCCAAACTTACACTTGAACAGGAACACTCATTGCTTGATGTACTTAGGGAATACAAAGGGGCCATTGGATGGTCCATTGCAGACATCAAATGTATAAATCCCTTAACTTGTACACATCATATTTATCTTGAGGATGATGCAAAACCCACGCGTGAAATGCAATGTCGGTTGAACCTGACGTTAAAAGAAGTGGTAAAGGGTGAGGTTCTTAAATTACTTGATGCTGGAGTTATTTATTCAATCTCTGATAGCAAGTGGGTCAGTCTAACTCAAGTTGTCCCTAAGAAATCTGTTTTAACTGTGGTTTAAAATGAAAATAATGAACTCATACCTATGCGAACCACCACTGGATGGAGAATGTGTATTGATTATAGGAAGCTTAATTCAAAAACAAGAAAAGACCACTTTCCTTTGCCTTTCCTAGATCAAATTTTAGAAAGAGTGGCTGGTAATGAATATTATTGTTTTCTAGATGGCTACTCATGTTATTATCAGATAGAGATTTCTCTAGATGACCAAGAGAAAACCACGTTCACTTGTCCCTTTGGAACTTTTGCATATTTAGGATGATGCCCATTGGTCTATGCAATGCACCTGATACTTTTCAACGTTGCATGTTAAGCATATTCAGTGATATGGTTGAAAAGATAGTGGAAGTATTTATGGTTGATTTTTCTGTATATGGCACTTCTTTTGAAAATTGTTTATCTAACTTGGCCCTTGTTTTGTGCAGGTGTAAAGAGAAGAACTTGCTACTCAATTGGGAAAAGTACCACTTCATGACTACAGAAGGTTTGGTACTTGGTCACTTAGTTTCTAAAGCAAGTATTCAGGTGGATAGGTGAAAGTTGAAGTTATAGAGAAGTTGCCAACACCAAAAAGCATCAGAGATATTCGTTCCTTCTTGGGTCATGTAGGATTTTATAGACGCTTCATACAGGATTTCAGTGCTATCTCTCGACCTCTTTGCAATTTATTAACTTCAAATTCTGAATTTATTTGGATGCAAGAGTTTCAAAATTCTTTTGAAAAACTGAAATCCTTACTTGTCTCATCGCCTATTTTTTAGGTTCCAGATTGGACCCTTCCTTTCGAGATTATGTGCGATGCGAGTGATTACGCAGTGGGGGCGGTTCTTGGGCAAAGAAAGAAAAAGTTCATTATGTGATCTACTACGCAAGTAAGACCATGAATGATGCTCAAAGAAATTACAAGACAACTGAAAAGGAATTACTTGCGGTGGTATTTGCGTTGGACAAGTTCAGGAGCTACATTTTGGGATCGCCTATCGTCGTATATACGGACCACTCTGCACTCAAATATTTATTATCTAAAAAGGATGCAAAGCCTAGACTTATACGATGGATTCTTCTGTTGCAGGAGTTCAACATCGCGATACGAGACAAGAAGTGGGTGGAGAATCATGTTGCAGACCACCTCTCTAGACTTACGGTAGGCACAGATTCATCAGATACACCGTTGAGAGATTCCTTCCCCGATAAGCAACTTTTCGCCGTCTCTACTCTACCATGGTATGTGCACATAGTAAATTATTTGGTGGCAGGTAGAACTCCATCGCATTGGTCCTATCTTGATTTTAAACGTTTCAAACATGAGGTAAAATCTTTTTACTTTGACGATCCTTATCTCTTTAAATATTGTGGAGACCAAATTGTGAGACGATGTATACCCGACCATGAGATTAGTAGTGTTTTACAATTTTGTCATGATGGGATATGTGGAGGACATTTTTCTGCTCATAAAACTGTTGCAAAAATTTTACAAAGTGGATTTTTCTGACCCACCATGTTTAAAGATGCATATGCTTATTGTAAATCATGTGTGCGTTGTCAACAGTTGGGGCGAATTACAAAAAGAAATATGATGCCATTAAATCCCATGTTAGAGATAGAAATATTTGATTGTTGGGGGATTGATTTTATGGGACCTTTTCCACCTTCGTTTGGTTATGTTGGCATACTCGTTGCGATTGATTATGTTTCTAAATAGGTGGAGGCTATTCCTTGCAGGTCTAATGACGCATCCATCGTGCTAAAGTTCTTGAAAGATAATATCTTCGCGCGCTTTGGAGTGCCAAATGCCATTATTAGTTATGAAGGATCCCACTTTTGCAATAGGCCCTTTGCAAATCTAACGAAGAAGTTTGGGGTGACGCATAAAGCTTCCACTCCATACCACCCCCAAACGAATGGACAAGCTGAACTTGCAAAAAGAGAGATCAAGAATATCCTTTAGAAAACGGTGAATCCCATGCGTAAAGATTGGAGTCTTCGCTTGCCTGAAGCTTTATGGGCCTACAGGACGGCATACAAGACTATTTTAGGGTGTCTCCTTACCATTTAGTTTATGGAAAAAATAGTCATCTCCCCGTTGAATTAGAGCATAAATCTTATTGGGCTATTAAAACTTTAAATTTGCTTGATGGCTCATCGAATGATTCTCGTAAATTGCAGATCTTGGAGCTTGAAGAGCTACGGAGGGAAACCTATGAAAATGCGAAATTGGCGAAGGAACGAATGAAAGCTGTGCATGACAAGACGATCCTACGGAGAGAATTCAAGCTTGGGGACAAAGTTCTTCTTTATAACTCACGATTGCATATATTTCCAGGGAAGCTACGTTCCAAATGGTAGGGCCCATTTCATGTCAAACAAGTTTATCCACACAGAGCAGTAATTGTGGTGAATGAAAAAGATGGGAGCGAGTTCAAAGTTAATGGACAACGACTGAAACACTTTCAAGACCTTTGGACCATGTAGGACACGACCATGGAGCTTACGGACCCACCTTCGGTGGCACTTAAACTGGTGTGTTCTTTCCTTACTCAGTAGTAGTAGATTTTCTTTTCTTTATTTTACACTTTTTATTTTTCTTCGGAATTTTGACTCTAGTATTCTCTTTTCAACATTGAGGACAATGTTTGTCTTTAAGTTGGGGGGGTTATTAGACTTTTTGTTAGGAGATTTTCTTTTTTATCTTAGTTTTTTATGAGAGAGAGAGAGAGAGAGAGAGAGAGAGAGAGAGAGAGAGAGAGAGAGAGATATATATATATATATATATATATATATATATATATATATATATATATCACCATCACTCACTTTAAACTTTATCGGATGGTTATGCAATAGTGGCATTCTAAAAATTATGTATGGCTTGAAATCATTGTTTTTCTCTTCATGAAATTAACCATTAATATGCCCCTTATGAAAAGTTTCAAATCTCATGACTAATATCTCGAAATGGTTTGAATTAATTCCATTCAAGTCGTTGTGATGCATAAGTTTTAAAGTGGACACGATTGATAGGAATAATTTTCTTTTTGAAGAGGAATGTGGCCATGAATATGTGCTAAAAATGTGAGTCTAATGAATGTGTGTGAGTTACCAAAAAAATGAGCGAAAGAATAAAGTGCATCGTTCCCTTGAGTTTATCAAGTAGCCGGGTCTTCGTGCGTCAGGAAGCATTGGAGATTCGCGTTGAAAGATGGATGTACGAGGAGTGCACTCAAAAAAAAAGATAATAAAAACTTAGATGATTCGAGTCATTAAGTTCGATGGGCTCCTCTAAGCCTAATGCCCGAAGGTCGTCTGGCATAGGAGTCATTAACTGAAAGCTCAATTACATGGATCATTCTAAGTCAAAAAAAAAAGAAAAAGAAAAAAAATAAAAAAGAAGAAAATTTGGCGAACTCAACACCCATGAATTAGATGACCTTTAAATAATGCTGATTCCTTGAAAATTAGAAAGTTATGAATTGATATTGTGTTATACTTTTTGTCCATGCAAAACGATGCTCGTATGTTATGTATTTAAACTAGATTAGAGAAAATGACATGAATTTGAACTCATTCATAATTGCGTATATTCGTGGTAAATATTATGATGGAAAGTGCGTTATTGAGCCAAGCCTTAGACAATTGGAAGGATTTAATATTTTTTAAACATCCGATTTAGTCGCTCTTTTTGCTAGAGACTAGCAAAACGCTAGTTGGAGGGTGTGATTCATGCTAAATATTACATATTTAACCCCTCATTTAGCCCCATTTTGTGCATATATGGTACTTATTTGGTCTCTAATATGATCGTATTTTGAATACCATTGATTATCAGAGAAAACTCTCATTTTAGGCACAAAATAGCAATAAACTGAGAATTTCTGCCATTTTAGTATTTTTCATATGAAGATCTCGATCTCACGATTCCAACTACTATTTATTTGTATTTTTCTGATATTTGTGCTAATTACTATGAATTTTTGAATGCAGAATACAATTTAAATGGAGAAATACGGTTGAAAATACGCAAATACGCGAGAAATGCGACGGGCGTACGTATCCCTCTCAATTGGCGGGCGATGTGGCTCACATTCGACCGTTGAAACCGCATCCTATGGCCACAACACGCGGACGACGCGGCTAAATCTGGTCCGTTCGATCTCGATCAAACGGACGTCGACATCCCAATCTATATGAAGCAGTGCAGGCGACGTGGCTCATTCTCGAGCATGGATCGACGATCCAACGGATAGAAACGAAGCCGCTCGAATTCGAAATCGAAAGGGCAACGTACATACGTCGCAGGGCGACGTGGCCGGCTCACATCCGCACGATCGACGATCCAACGGACAAAATCGAAGCCGCCTGAACCACATACTCCGCACGTCGACGTGGCGTGCTCCCAACCGCACGATCCAAGATCCAGCAGCCCACATTCAATCCGAAGCAAACTCGGAGAGCGGAGCGGAAACGGGCACGGATCCGAACCCGCTTGGACACGTGGCAATCCCTCATCACATCCCGCTTTGATCCAATGGCCAGAAATTGCGCCGACAGTAGGGTTGCGGGTTTGAAGCTGTTTTGAAGCAGGTTTAAGCTTTTTTCGCATCCACAACCGACATATCCCCCCAATAAATACCCCAGTATTTCAGAGCGTATTTACACCTGTTTTGAGCGTATTTTGAGCGTATTGGAGGGGCTACAGAGCATATTTTTGTGAGATTTTCTGGGGCTTTGGAGACAGATAACAGAGGCTCTTACAGAAGAAATTCAGAGGCTTTTCGAGGAGTTTTGGTCATAGAAATCTCAACTTATACTTTGTATTTCACGTATTTAGGATGTATTTTGACCTTTTGATCATGTATTTGCTAATGAAACTGAGTTTTCTTCTTTCCATGCGTGGCAAGTGCCTTCATATGTTGGTTGTGATGTAGTTAGGGCTATGTGATCGTTGATTTTGTTGTCTTTTTGCCCTATATGCATGTTATAATCACGTATTTCATCGATTTCTACGTACAATCTAATTGAGTATGTTAATCGGAGACGTGTGCATGCTTAATTGAATATGATCTGAGTAACTTATTCGTGATGCGATCCGAGAGGACGTTTCGTGGCCCGAGAGGACACTTGTGCGTACTTTCTTTATGAAATGGACGTTATACGTGATTACTTTTGGCACTTTTGTTTGCGTGCTTTATCGCCATACTTTCCGACGTTCTCATGCCATAGCCAGATGAGACATTGAGTTATAGAAAAGATATTCAAATTCATCGATTACAAAACCATTAACGAAATCACAACCGACACATGCTCCTCTTATTGGTTCCTTATATCGACTCTCCATACTTGTTTCTCGTTTACGTAAAACCATCATCACAATTATCTCACCTCCAAAAGGTGTAGTTTTTCATCGTTTTATTAATCTTTAGAAACTGACTCTTTTGGTTTATAGGTCGACTGTCCCATGGATTCGATACCTGACTCTCCAGGTTTACTACTTGATCGATCTCTTACACTTGGGAGTAGCGCTCGCGCATTTCGAGACGAGTCAGCAGCTGAGATCGACCCACGGAGGTTCGTCTCAGGTCTGATGTTGCAAGCTCTTTTGTGAAAGGAATGTCAGAAGTATGTAGAATGTCGAGTCTACGTATTAGATCTCGTACCTTGGAAGTTGGAACCTCCTCTATTTATAGATTCCTAGGTTCTTTTTGTGACGTTGGGTGATAACGGTCACCAATTATGGTGACATGATCTTTCTCCTTTAATAGGGGTAATCGTATCCCATGTTCCTGCTATTTATGAGCCCGCCTTCAATCCTACATTCGATTGGTGTTAGTGCAACGGGTGACTAGCAGGTGGGATTTGACTGAGTCGATATCGGGCTTCTTTTGTAGGCTCTGTGGGCCTTAGTCACTCATCGGACGAGCCATCTCGAGTGCCGGTCCGTTAATTCAACAATGGCCCTCGTCGCATGACCTCAGAGAGTCTGTCTGTTGGGGTCAAGCAACGTTACATCGCATTAATTGGACACGGCAGTCGAGGAATTAATACTCAAGTTCTAGGCGCCAAAACGCCTGATTTACTGATTTGGATGATCTGCCAATTCAAAATCCAAGAAGCTTAGAGCCTCAGATCTTCGATACGTGTTTCATCATGCCGCTATCGTCTTGTCGATATAAGCCAGTTCCAATGAGAAAATTCGAAGATATCGTCTTCGTCGTTCTCGATTTAGATTTTTCCCGTTTGAAAAATGGCTTCATCCTCCATTCCTGCTTCTAAGAGGGGTTTGGTTACCGTCATATAGAAAAACAAAGAGGGGCTATGGAGCCTGGTCTGATCGCCAATCTGAGATCCAAAGTTGGAGCCGACCAGATCCCCGAATTTCAGAGAAATTATGTCCGACTTGACTATCAGATTCGGGTGCCTGGGAGGGACGAAAGGGTTCATCGTCCTGGTGATCGGGAAGTTGGGGTTTACGTCAAAGCCTTCCAACAAGGTCTTCGATTCCATGCATCCTTTCATGCGCTACTTTCTGAGCACCCTGAACCTCTCTCTTTGCCAGCTGATGCCAAACGCCATAGGTGCATTGGTGGGCTTTATTGCTCTGTGTGTGATGAAGAGAATTGAACCGTTGCTAAGATTGTTCAATTACTTCTTCACGATTCCTCCCCTCAAGACTCTGTGCTGGTACATTGTAACGACCCGTCGAGGCAGGAAGCTATTTGACGATCTCTCTTCTTCTAATTCCAAATGGAAAGAGGAGTTCGTGTTTGTGGCTTTTCACGGAGAGGCACGCTTTTGCACAGGATGGGGTGTCCCTGACTTTGGCCCCGCCGAGGATAAGCCCTTGTCCGGAGCGGAGAAGGAAGTTGCCGACGTATTGATGAGTCTGCCGGAGAATGAGAGAAGACGAAGTGGTTGTGGTCCGACTTGGTGTTGCGTCAGACCGTATGGACGAAAGGTCGATTAGATTGTGCCTATCAACTATTCGATCTTCGTTCTCTGACTTAACATGTTTTTCTTATACAGTCATGGTTGGTTTGGAGTACCAGGTGGACCCTGCACTTAGGGAAGGAGTTAAGGCTTCTATCAGAGAAGCAGAGGAGAGCATGTTATCTCCTCAGGTGCCTTCTATGGGAGAAGGGACGGCTCGATCGTCGGAGGAACGACCCATTGTCGCTGATGGGGTTACCCCGATGGCCTGCCTCCAGCGAAAGAAAAAGGAGAAGCCCCCCACTGAATTTGAGGTGGTTGCAGTTGAGGGAGGTAAGAGAAGGCGACGGCTTCGCCTTAGTGACTTGGAGCCATCCGGGTCGACTGAAGCCGTGGAGCAGATTCCTCGGCTAGAGCGGGGAACTCTTCTAGAGGGGGACTCGGAGGAGACCTGGGTCCCTCTGGAGCTTCTTATGCACGAGGATTCCTTGCCTTGGGGAGGCTGGTTCCCTCTAGTGCCTCTGTCTGACGACATTCCTGATGAATTCAGACCCATTTTGCTAGAGAGTCGATCTCATCAGGCTCCATTTGATTGTCCCACGGAGAAACTCGTTCAAATAGAGTTTCCAATGAGGAGAGACGATTCTACCCTTCTGGAGTGCGGGACCACCTCTCGGATTGACGAAAACGCGACCCTACCGCGGGATAGGGCCGTTGTGAAGAAGGTTGATTATGAGAGGCTTGCCTCGATGGCCGTCCACGCTAACGTCTAGGTAACAACTGCACCAGCCTCCATTGTAGGTGATGCAAGCATGGATGTTGACTATCGTGCCTTGTTTACAGGCTCTCGTGGCCACAGCTGCACTGCGTCGACGCGCTCCGGTGGTGGATATCCACGAAGTCACCCTGGGGGCCATTAAGAGGGCTGCGGAGAAGTCTCAGGCTGAGCTGAACAGAATAGGGCTTCTGTGCAAGCTGAGACTAAACCACATCCAGCAGCTCGAGCATGAGCTACGTGAGTCTCGTAAGAGAGAAGCCGATCAATTTACCTTGAGGGAGCGGGCGGAGAAAGCTCTGCTGGAGGAGAAGACCAGCACCGAGGCCATAGCAGACAGGGCGGTCCAGGAATTCAAGGATTCATTTCCAGATTTCGACGAGCTATACACGCAAGGCAATGAACGATGTCGATTGGAAGTGAAGGATCGATTCCCTGTACTCTCCGCTGAGATCGACCAGATCCCGGTGCTATTCCCAGATTTCGATGACGATGATTTGAGTCAGGGCACGGGGGAGGCCGCTCCCACCGGTGAAGTCGTCATCACGGTGGGTGATGACGTGGGCGATGGTGCTCCGGAAGATCAAGAGCATGCTGCCACGCTTTGAGGGATGCCAAGGGCCTAGTGACTCGTTGTCGAATCTTGACGCTCCTCTTACCCTGCCATAATTTTCAAATGTATAGGGGTAATTGAGATATAGACGAAAACAATTTTATGGTAAAAGCGCCAGAAGAGTTGGTTTGTATCTCTTTTTTTGTCGTTGTATCTCTTTGTTTGTTGTCGCTCATGCTGTGTGGCCGTAATGCCTGGTGGCCCCTTTCGATAGGTTAGACCCTTGCTCAAGATGGTCAGGGTTACGCCGTCGAGCCAAGTTAGAAATATGCCATTTCGTTCAATGGCAAGGGAGTGGTTCACTCGACTCATGGCTGGTGACGCAAGAGGGCCGTTCAGTGGCAAAGGGGTGGCCCCTTCGACTTACAGCTGACGACTCTGTAGGATCGTTCAGTGGCGAAGGGGTGGCCCCTTCGACTTACGGCTGACGACACGTTAGGGTCATTCAGTGGCGAAGGGGTGGCCCCTCGACTTATGGCTGATGACTCGTTAGGGTCGTTCAGTGGCGAAGGGGTGGCCCCTCGACTTACGGTTGACGACACGTTAGGGTCGTTCAGTGGCGAAGTGGTGGCCATTCGACTTACGGCTACTGACGACACGTTAGGGTCGTTCAGTGGCAAAGGGGTGGCCCCTCGACTTACGGCCGAAGACATGTTAGGGTCGTTCAGTGGCGAAGGAGTGGCCCCTCGACTTACGGCTAACGACACTTAGAGTCGTTTAGTGGCGAAGTGGTGGCCCTTCGACTTACGGCTGACAACATGTTAGGGTCTACATGGGTTTCATCAATATGAATTTGGCTCATCTAGGTTTCTCCAAGGATATGATCCTTTTTGTGGGGAGTCTGAGGAGACTCTTTTCATAAAATTCATTAATGCTATATCGAAGAAAGTTGTTTCGAAAAGGAAGCATGATTTATTTGATGAAAAACATGCTTTATTGAAGAAAGTAAAAGTCGTACAGGAATTTCTGAATTTCGTCAGGGGTTGCTTTCATCCCACGCTTTTTATTTGACCTTGAGCTTAGAAGCTTTGTTAGTCGACCACCTTAGTGACGGGCGACTCCGTCATCTTGCCCTTTTGCTTCGAGTGTCCCTCCTTGCTGGGTTGATCACTGACCGGATTTTTGGGATGACCGTGCTTGTCCAATGCATCGATCTCCTTATTGAGCTTCCAGCAGTCGTTGGTATCATGCCCATAGTCGTTGTGGTACTTGCAGATCTTGAGGTCGTCCCTTTTCTCATATTTGCCTTTCTTGGCAGATTCTTGGACCAGTTCTTCCCGTGGGGCATAAGAGGACCTCCGTCTTGGGTACGATTGGCCTCGCATAAGTTGGGTGCTCCTTGCTCTGAGGGCTTCTCTCTCTCTCGGTCTTTTGTTCCAAGATTCCTGGCGAGGGGTTCCCGAGTTGGTCTTTCCCGCCTGGTGTCTCTACGGCAGGCGGGGGTGCCTTTGTGAGTAGTTTCAGTCAGTTCCTTTGCTTCTTCGGAGATGATGAACCGATCGAATATATTGAACATCTCCGCGAGGCTGTTAGGTGGGAACTGGTGGAGCGCCCTTCGCAAGTGTTTGTCCTGTACCGCTTGAGTGAAAGCCACAATGACAAGTACATCCGGTGTCTCCTCTACTTCGAGCCTTTCGTCGTTGAATCGCTGGACGATGGCTCGGATTAATTCCTTATCCTTCTGCTTGAACGTAAAGAGGTGGGAGGACTTTCTCTTGGGGTGTTGACCTGCGACGAATTGCTTGCAGACCAAATTGGCCAAGTCGTCGAACGACCCAATACAGCTGTCGGGTAATCCGTCATACCAACCTTCTGCTATCTTGAAAAGGGTAGCATGGAAAGATCGGTAGAGGTACGACTCATCGGCCTCATCACGTTTAGATACTTGCATATGTGCGACCATAGATCGCCTCTGCCATACCGGTCCTAAGCCGAGGAGCTTTGCCCTCGCCGACCGACTCCAGTGCTCATAAGTCTGGGGGCAATTCCCCCAGCAGGCACGGGCGCGGGCCGGTCCTAAGCCGAGGAGCTTTGCCCTCACCGACCGACTCCAGAGCTCATAAGTCTGGGGGCAATTCCCCCAGCAGACACCGACGCCGACCGGTCCTAAGCCGAGGAGCTTTCCCCTCGCCGACCGACACCAGCGCTCATGAGTCAGGGGGCAATTCCCCCAGCAGTCACGGACGCCGACCGGTCCTAAGCCGAGGAGCTTTTCCCTCGCCGACCGACCCCTGCGCCCATAAGTCTGGGGAGAATCCCCAACGCCAGTTTTCGTCCATTCCCAAGCCAAGAACAAGGCAACAACGCAAAGTACACAAGAATTCCAAGTAAGTCGATTTCATTTATAATAGTTAACCCAAGTACAAAAATGCGTCTTATTTACAGGGGATCAAGGCGAAGGGAACACCCTACAAACAGTCTACTCACGACAAATGACAGAGTTCAGATCGACACCGACAAAGCAAAATTGGTTGACAAAAGACCCAGAGTAGGTGACCCAAGCTAACGGCCATGCAACCAGCAATTGTTGGCCGCGGGGCTGAAGGAGATGGCGGGGGCCGGGGATCCATTTCAAGTAGACTGGCCCAAAGCGAAGCGGATGCTTAAAAATTTGAGGATAAGGCTGGGAGGGACTGCTTAAGGAGCCCGAGCTCGGGAGGACACATCCTCGGGCACTTCGCCCTGCTCGGAGCGAGGGGACCCGACTGGCGGAGGGGCTTACCGGACACGTTCTGCACATTCCCGGAAGGAAGACTGGATGACTTCGACGATCCGGGGGGCGATGATGTCTATATACTTACCGAAGGCCTCCCTGAGAACCTCGAAGATCTCCTTCCCCAGGGTCTCGACGACGCCCTTCTCCACCTCCTCCGCCAGCCGCATTACCTGACGCCGGTCCGACAGTTCCCTCTGAAGCTCCTCCCTCTCCAGACGGAACGACTCCGCCGCTTCCTCAGCCGACTGATGAGCATCCCCTAGCTTTCCCTCGAGGTCGCCCACTTGTCCCTCCAACGCAGCCACACGGAGGGCGAGGCGCCGAGACTCCATCTGGGCCTCCATCATGGCCACCTCGGCCGCCCCGGCCTGCTCCTGAGCCCTCATAGAGGACTCCTCCAGCTCCCTCAAGCGGACGGCTCGACACTGCAACTCCACAGCGAGCGCTGAACCCTGAAAAGACGAGACATGGGCTAAGAAGAGGATAAAGAGAAAGAGAGGATAGCAAGATAACCGAACCTGTTGGAGGATCCAGACCAAGGAATCCGACATCTTATCGGCCGGGATCTTCTTGAGGAGGCTGCGGTCTCGGGGAAGGACGGAGACCTCGGCAACCTGCTGGGCCACGGATCGGTCAGCAAACATCGAACTCCCAGGGACGACAATCGAAGCCAAGTCGCTCGCCAACAAGGCCCCGACCCCTGGTGATACGGGCGAAGACGCTGCGAGGGGGGTGGCTGGCAAAGCTATCGAAGGATCCCCGGCGGTCGCCACGGGAAGCGCGGAACATGCCGGGCCGGAGGGATCCACGTCCTCCTTCCTCTTCTTTCCACCGTGGAGCTCCGAAGGCGCCGGGGGAGAACGCTTCCGCCTCGCACCATCCTCACCCCCCGGAAGGGGATCGCCAGAAGAAGAGGCGGGAGGCGCGGCCGCCACCTTACCCACGGCAGGCTCGGCTCGACGCACCTCCTCCTCAATGGTCCTCCGAGGCGCCCTTCCAGAGGTACTACCTCGGCTCCGAGCGGCTCCACGACGGATCAGCTCGTCAACGTCACGGACGAATTCGCGGCCAGCCATCCCTGCAAAGGAGACCGAAATCAGGATGAGTCATAGGGCGATCCGGGGATGAAAAAGCGACCTACCCGGAGACCACAAGACGGCCTTCAAGAGTAGGTCGTCCAGCAAAGACCAAATGGACTTCGTTTCCAAAGAAAGAGCCAACAGAAGCGCAGCGGCTGCCCGGTCGGCGTCTGAGAGAACTAACGACGGGCGAGAATGGACAGAACTACCCCAGCTTGTCAGAATCTGGGCCTCGCCCAAGAAGACCACGAAGACATAATCCAAGTTCCAATCCCCTGACCAGCGGGGTAACCCGATCAGGCATTCCCTCCTCGAACGAGCTCGGAGTAGCAGCCATGACCCCGGACCGACCGTCTGGGCCTGGTAAAAGTAGAAGAGAAGGGGGAGAGTCGGCTCCAGACCACGGGTACAGCAGAGCGTTACGAAGCCCGTCAGTACCGCGATCGAACACGGGGTGAACTGACACAGGGACACTGTGAAATGTTCCATGACCTGGATGAAGAAGGGATGGAGCGGGAAGCGAAGACCCAGGCGGAACATCTCGACGTAGACGCCGACCTCATTGCTCCTCGGAAGGCAAATCCGCTCGTCGACAAATGGAACCCGAACCTCGTATGGGAAGCAGAGATATCTTTCCCGGATCTCCGCGGCCACCGAAGGAGGGGTCCTCGATGGCGTACGGAGGACAACCGGGGGCACATTAAGCCGTACGGCAGCCAACGCCACGTCATCACGGGCGTAGTCTGGAAAAAGTTTCTCCTTCCCCTTATCTTGAAGAGAACGACTCCCGGCGGGGGAACCAGACTCCCCTAGCCGGGGTTCGCCCCGCCCGGACTACCGAGGCCGAAGCGTGCCATCATATGCTGGCAAGGCGGGGAGTTTGAACTTCGGAAGAGAAGGTGCGGATGTGATGTTCTCCTTCAATGGGGTTTGCCGAAGTGCGAACTGGATGAGTAGGGATCACCCTTCCATGCCTTGCATGTATGTAGTTCCTGAGGATCGGTTTGGGATTTCCTCTCTCCTCCCATATCCACCTGCAAGATTGACAGAGTTGTAACCTGGGGGGACCCCGTATATTACCAGTTTCTGGATGTTGTGGGTCGCCTCCTTATAGTTGGAGGGATTAGGTCCTCCCAGAAAACCGAAGGAACGATAGTCATTCCCCCTTCGCCGTATTGGTGAGATGTGGGGGTTGTATTGTGTGGGGCGTTCTCTTGTCGATCCATTCTTGGATCTCTCGAATCCCTAATCACGGTCGCGCCTCTCGGTGGTGTCAAGGTTGGGTTTGGAGGCAGTAGTTGCTCATTTGTGAGTGGCAGGTCTCACATGCTTTGACACACCAGAGTCTCCAATAAGCTGAGACTCTTATCAACCCAATCTGAAAATTGGTCGAACTACTTCTGGGTCACCTTAGGTTCATTAGTGGCCTTCCCAGGTCGCTTTGATGGGGACGTAGAGTCCGTGGCATCCTCCACCAAGACGATGTTTGCTTTTTATATCTCCTTTGGACCTTGGTTCGGTCTGATGTTGCTGGGTCCAGCTGACATAGCTTATTGGTTGCTCTGAAATGTCGAGCTGGTTAACGTTTCCCACATTTGGTTCCAAACTGTTATGGCCAAAAATGATCGAAACAATTGTGTTGTTGACGTGGACTCTTCGTGCTGAGTCGGAGCCTCGTCAGCCGGTTGAGTGGGACCCTAGACTGGAAGAACCAGGGTCGTTAATGGATGATGGTTGACTTGTGATGCTCGATCGGCCCTTGAGAGGTTCGTGTATCGATCGATCGAGAAAGAGAAGCTCTGGAGCAACCCTCGCGTAGGGTTTAGACTGGAAGATCTGCACCACAAGAAAGCGTCAGGGGGATCAGATCCGGGCTCTGACCCAAATTCTCTCCGATGCTTAAGTTAGAATGGGAACTTAAGAAAGAGAGGGAACTTGGAGCAGCTGAGATCGACCCACAGAGGTTCGTCTCAGATCTGACGTCGCAAGCTCTTTTGTGGAAGAAATGTCAGAAGTATGTAGAATGTAGAGTCTACATATTAGATCTCGTACCTTGGAAGTTGGAACCTCCTCTATTTATAGATTCCTGTGTCCTTTTTGTGACGTTGGGGGGATAACGATCACCAATTATGGTGTCATGATCTCTCCCCATTAATAGAGGTAACTGTAGCCCACGTTCCTGCTATTTATGAGCCCGCTTTCAATTCCACGTTCGATTGGTGTTAGTGCAACGGACGACTGGCAGGTGGGCCTTGACTGAGTCAATATCAGGCTTCTCTTGTGGGCTCTGTGGGCCTTAGTCACTTGTCGGACGAGCCATCTCGAGTGCCGGCCTGTTGATTCAACAGTTTCATACCTCGTTATGTTTGACAGATTAGTGTAGGTGGTGTTTTATATTGTAAACTTATCTTACAATGTTAAAGATATTGGATTAAAGCTTGCACACAATTAAAAAAAACATTTTTCATGTGTTATAAAATGTTTTAAACTCACAAAAATGTTTTCAACATGTTTTAAAATCATTTAGATAGAGTATCACACTCTTTTCTGATACAAATCTATGTATAAGAAAAAGAGTCGACGTACAAGAGAGTTGGATTCGACTACTAAGCTACATGCGGCTTCAAGGACTTTCTGTCTCCTGTAGAGAGTCGACTCCTAGGTTAGGAGTCGACCCAGGAGTCGACTACTGGATGTATAGTAGTCGACTACTAATGGTAATATTTGACTTTTCATTTGGTCGTTAGAGAGATGTTGGAGGGTATTTTGGGTAATCTGTTTTGGGTAGATTTCACCCCCATTCATAGAGAGTTATTGGTTGCGATTAATATCATTCATTGCACATTTTAAATCTATTTTTAAGCATTTTAAGCTCTCTCAAAAAGCCCTCTAAGTTTTCAAGGCGATTGTTTTCATTTTTTCGAAAAACTTTTAAGCAATCTTTGCCTTACTAACTGTGATTCTTTCAAGCTTCATCATGACTTCATTGAGATCATAATCAGAGATTTTCTTCTTGATCTCCAAGTTTTTAACTTCATTTTCTTGATATCAAAAGAAGTTTTTCCATACCACCATATACATATTGAGCTTCAATCTACATTTGCTATAGTAAGGTTGTACTCATCTTCAAAAGCAAAAGAGTAAGTGCAAATCCACACAAGGGTGTGGTGTTAAGTATTTTTGATTGTATTCGATTGTTTTTGTGAAAAGCCTTAAATGTTGACGTCCTCACCTGGTGAGTTTTAATTTGTTATATTAGAAGTCCTCTTAGTAGAGAAGATGCATTGGTGTAGAAGCCTTCAATTGATGAGGTAAGTTGCTTTCGGTTGAGAGTTGATAGTGGATTCTGGACTAGCCCAATGAGTAGGTGAACCAGGGTAAACATCGATTGTGTTTGCATGTGATTGTCTCTTGCTATTTACTATCTTTACTTGCATTATGTTATTAATTTTTGTTGTGCATCTATATATTTGATTCCATGTATTTGAGTTGTTGATTATATACCTAGTGAGGTAACACTCATAAGAGACTTAAGCATTCTAGAGTGATTAATTTTAATTAGTGCTTATTATTTGATAACACTATTCACCCCTCGTCTATTGTTGCTTGCCATCTACAGGATCACTAACACGTGGTATTAGAGCGTTGGTTGATTATATGGTGTCAACAATGATTGGAGCCGGGTAAAGCTTGAATAATGATCCAAGCTTTGGTTGATTAGATGACGTCAACAATTTTGTTTGACTGTTGTACGCGGTGAGTAATTTGGTATATACATGGAGTAATTTTTTGGGGTCGATGAGCGCGGTGAGTAATTTGATGTGTGCACTAAGTAATTTTTAGTGGTGTATTTCAGGGGGTTTAATAGACAATTCTCTTATTTTTTTAAAAAAAATTAAGCAGCATGTGCGCTGAGCAAAACGGCGAATTTGCAAAGTAACTCCCATCTTCCGAACCAATAAGAAAAGAGGTGCAACCAAGCATTGCAAGATAGAAAACAGAACATCCTTTCTCAAAAGATGAATGATTGAACCGGAGGACGCGCAATGAGCACGCCTTCCACCCCCAAGCGTAGGATCGTCAATGCAATAAAAAATAACCGGTGAGTACCGGGTTGGATCACAGGGACAAGTCGTTCTACATTCGCAAGTTTGATCGATAAAGAAAAATAAAGCGTGTTACAACCACCTCGCTAACGGTGGAAAATTCTGGGAAAAATGTGTGGTGAAATTACAATCCTATCTTAAGTGGGTAGGGTTAGAGAACCAAATGGGGAGTTAGGATAGCTAGGAGAGAAAGCATGGGTTATGGGTTCACTAAGATTGGTGTTAATCAAGTTCTAATTACCCGCATATAACTCAATTGATCATCCGGCTAAGGACACTCAATCGGAAAATTTAGCATTAAAGAACACATAAATTTGCAATAGGGATGGATGTATCATCATAGCACTAATCAAATTAGGAACATGGATTCATCTCGAATTGTGCCCTTTCGGGTCTTTACCAATGAAATTGTGCCCTAACAATTCTTCTAACATTAGCAAGATAATAGGCAAGAGTTAATTGGAACTAAAATTAACAACCAATCTAGATGAATCACAACCCAAGCCAATCACACTACTCAATCATATTAAACAAGATGAAATTCATAGACAAATTTATCTTAAGTTCATTACAATAGAGAGATATCAAAATACAAAGGGGAAGAGGAAAAATTTCACCCAAGATCTCCCCAAATGAGCCTTCCCTCTACCAATTTGCTCCTCCTCTAAGCTTCTCCACCATCACCATGGCATCCAAGCCCTAGCCCTAGCTTTGGGGGAAAAAGGGGCAAAACCCCCAAAAATCTGTCACTGGCCGAAGAGAGATCAAAAAAACGAACTGCCCTAGCCAATGAACCCCAGGCCGAAAAATAACAAACTTCGCAATTAGGTCCTGCGGGTCGGGCACCAACGCCCGACCCGCCCGCAACTAACTACGCGCGTGTTGGCATCGCGGGCCGGGTCGGAGACCCGGCCCCGCTTTTCCCCCGCCCGCTTGGGGGCGGGGCGCTGCCCCTTCAAAATTACGAGCGGGCCGGCCCAGTGGCCGGCCCGCAAGCTGTGCACGTTTTTTTTAATTTGTTTTTTATAAAACTCCAGCGGCCCGCTCAGAGAGCGAGACGCGGGCTGCAGCCCAAATTTCTTTATTTTTTTGTTTTTCATTTTTAAAAAAAACAGAAATGCTCCTTAGGCTCCAAAAAATCTCGGAAAATAGCTCCAAGCTTCGAAAAATTCTGGAAAAATTCCAGAAATTCCAGAAAAATCCCAGAAGTACCTGAAAAATAATAGGAGCAAAAATTAGTCCATAAAACACACATTTTATGTATAAAAAGAGATTAGGCGTTAATAATCCACGATATCACGAAAACACACGTATCAATGCCAAAATAAACATGATATACACATAAAATGCCCAGAAATGGGGGGAAATATGCAATTTATATCTCGAATCACACCCCCCAACTAGCGTTTTGCTAATCCCTAGCAAAATATGCGATAAATTCGGATTGAAATGAAAACATGCACCAAACTCACAATATCCTCATGGCATACCCCAAATGATATTTCCAATTGATTTCAAAGCCAATATACACAATGTATGAAAGTAGATAACAAATGAAACTCTCTTCAATCCAATTCAAAGAAAAGTAAGGAAATAATCACCGTATCGCATTCTTTTGGACATATCACAAATGACAAAGTGTCTAACTTTCGTGAAAATGGCCAAAACAAAAGAAATTCCTCTAAGTTGTGGGAGATGAGATTGCATCACTCATGTTGCTTATTCTTTCATTTATTCTCATTTTTTTCTTTTTCTTTTCTTTTTTGTATTCTTTTTGATTTTGTATGTTTTTGTTTTTGTTTTGCATTCACGCAATCATGCTATGAAATGTAAACACGGCCACTTTTGCATACACGCGATAACGCTATATAGGCAAAAGGATAGAATGATCCCCTAAATCTCATCTTTGGCGTCCTCCCCAATGTTTCGTGAGGCACCGGCTACTCAATTTGATTAGAAAAACCATTCGCTTACTTTCTCATTCCAAACATGAATTATCAACTCATCCACCCACTCCTTAAGAGGAAAACAAAACATGCACCATATGGCCACACCCAATCCAATTAAAAACTACACCATTCATCCCAACTCATGCAATCACTTACACCAAACTTTTCCAAACTTATCTCAAAGAGAGTATCACACCATCTAAAATAGTTTCATACATGGCATATTAACGTTTGACTCCAAAATGGAAAAGAAATTAAAACGTGCCAATCAAACATCTAAGAAGTTGATACCAAAATAATAATCCGAAAAAATTGCATGGCATTAAGCATGTAGGAACTACACATAAAGCTAGCGGCATAGAGACAATGAGGACAAATATGTTATGCAATGAAGTTCATTGGAAGAGAGAAAGATGGAGGAGTCTCAAAAAAATTTTAAAGCTAGAATCAAAATCCTAACCATCCTAAAGTTTCTAACACTCTCCCACCAACTTAAAATAAACATCGTCCTCAATGTTGGGAGATTATTAGATCTCGACAAAAGATCCTAAAAAAGAAAAGAAAAGCATACGAAAGCACTAAAATAAAATATTTATTTATTTACACTATTGGAAAGAACACCGTGGCAAAAGGCGGATCTCGGATGTTTAACGGTGGAGGAAGTTGATCTATCAGCTCCTTTTGCTCCTCTGCCAGCTGCTTTGGAGCTAGGCCTCCACCGGCCTCCTTGGATTCCAGCAATGCAACTCCCAGCGTCCCTTTTGGATAATATATGTCATGTGGGAGACGAGCTGCATCAATCCAAGCCATGTCCTCATGCCCTGCAACAAAAGCATTCCAAAATGGGTCGTCAGAAAAAGAATTTAAATGTAAACGGCGACAATCTGAATCAAAAATGTGCGGAAGTGCAATTTGGGATTCAGAAATGCAAGGCAAGATATGGTGGAAACTTTCCTGAATAATGGTGCTAGGTGTGGCATGACACTCTGCCTCAGGAGGAGGGGGGAGCGGCTGCAGAAGAGAATCTGGAGTAGGAGGGAGCTCGGGCTCAATATATACCATGTCGAAATCCCCGTCGCTATACTCTTCCTCGACATCAATATCAATATCAACGATCTCTACGGCCCTCCCCACAATTGGTAACTGCTCCTGAGAAATCTCCTCGATGACTGACAAGTGTGCATCCTGAGGCGAGGGAAGTGACATCTGTGACAAGACTGGAGGTAGACATGTCTCGGACAAATCCAAGCACGCATCATCCTCGTCATCCCAGAAATAGTTCATATCTATCGTCCTCCCTAAGTACTCAACCGCCTCGACCTGCGAAGCTAACTCTGAAGTGGATTGTGGCTCAGGCTCCATGGTGTCCTCTATCTGCTCTTGGCCATCATGCACATCCACTTCATCCTCAACCTCAAAGTGAAAAAGCATCGTGTCACCGTCGTGGTCGACACACACTCCATCATCTATCTCCTCCGGCTCATCCAAATGTATATGCTCAAATTCCTCTACTTGGCCCCAATGCATCCTCTTCTCAGGTTTCTCTTGGTATTCCATAGGGTCGCATTGGAATGAGCCCTCAGCTGGCTCCTCAGGCTGGACCTGAACATGTTGGACCGTGTCCTCATACTCTACCAGGTCCCTCAGGTAACGCCATGAATCCTCGGTCGAATAATCAAAGAATTCTCCCCCGCAGCTCATCTGCACGAAATCTCGCCCAGATGGCGATAATCCTGTATAAAATATCTGCAGGAGATGATCCTCGTGGAAACTCTGGTGTGGGCATGCAAGCACCAAATCATTGAATCTCTGCCAAGCCTGATGGTAGGCCTCCAATTCAGCTTGGATAAAGCTCGCTATATGCTGCTCCATGGCCTGCCGCCCATGTACATGCTCCAAGAAAGTAGGCAAAAATACTCGGAGAAATTCAACCTGAAATGGCAACCAAGTAAAATGTGAGTCAAGAGACAATAAATCAAACCACAATCTAGCATCATCTTGCAAAGTAGATGGAAAAAATCTAAAGTATATGCAATCATCAAAAAATTTTCCACCAAGACATGAAAGTATCCAATCTTCAAACTTTTTCAAATGTAAATTAGGATTTTCCCACTCCGAACCTTGAAAGAATGGTGGAAGTGGAATATCCTCTGAATCAATGTCGGAAAAGTCTGAAGATGATGTCATTTTGTTATTAAAAAATTTTCTCAAGAAAATGAGAATAAACAACCAAAAGACTCAATAAGTGGAAAATAAATAAAATGGAAAGACACAACACTAAGAGATAGAAGTATCACACTAAAACTTTCAAAATCAATCAAAAATGCTAATAATAGAAACCATTGTCCCCGACAACGGCGCCAATTGATTGAACCGGAGGACGCGCAAGGAGCACGCCTTCCACTCTCAAGCGTAGGAGCATCAATGCAATAAAAAATAACCGGTGAGTACATGGTCGGATCACAGGGACAAGTAGTTCTACATTCGTAAGTTTGATCGATAAAGAAAAATAAAGCGTGTTACAACCACCTCGCTAACGGTGGAAAAGTGCGGGAAAAACGTGTGGTGAAATTACAATCCTATCATAAGTGGGTAGGGTTAGAAACCAAATGGGGAGTTTGGATAGCTAGGAGAGAAAGTACGGGTTGTAGGTTCACTAAGATTGGTGTTAATCAAGTTCTAATTACCCGCATATAACTCAATTGATCATCTGGCTAAGGACACTCAATCAGAAAATTTAGCATTAAAGAACACAATAATTTGCAATAGGGATGGATGTATCATCATAGCACTAATCAAATTAGGAACATGGATTCATCTCGAATTGTGCCCTTTCGGGTCTTTACCAATGAAATTGTGCCCTAACAATTCATCCAACATTAGCAAGATAATAGGAAAGAGCTAATTGGAACTAAAATTAACAACCAATCTAGATGAATCACAACCCAAGCCAATCACACTACTCAATCATACTAAACAAGATGAAATTCATAGACAAATTTATCTTAAGTTCATTACAATAGAGAGATATCAAAATACAAAGGGGAAGAGGAAAAATTTCACCCAAGATCTCCCCAAATGAGCATTCCCTCTACCAATTTGCTCCTCCTCCAAGCTTCTCCACCATCCACATGGCCTCCAAGCCCTAGCCCTAGCTTTGGGGAAGAAAAAGGGGCAAAACCCCCCAAAAATCTGTCACTGGCTGAAGAGAGATAAAAAACGAACTGCCCTAGCCAATGAACCCCAGGCCGAAAAATAACAAAATTCGCACTTAGGTCCTGCGGGTCGGGCGTCAGCACCCGACCCGCCCGCAACTAACTACGCGCGCGTTGGCATCGCGGGCCGGGTCGGAGACCCGGCCTCGCTTTTTACCTGCCCCGCTTGGGGGCAGGGCACTGCCCCTTCAAAATTACGAGCGGGCCGGCCCAGTGGCCGGCCCGCAAGCTGTGCACGTTTTTTTTAATTTGTTTTTTAATAAAACTCCAGCGGGCCGCGGGCTGCGGCCCAAATTTCTTTATTTTTTTGTTTTTCATTTTTATTAAAAAACATAAATGCTCCTTAGGCTCCAAAAAATC
Organism: Scilla litardierei; assembly: GCA_030789695.1. Classification (NCBI taxonomy): domain Eukaryota; kingdom Viridiplantae; phylum Streptophyta; class Magnoliopsida; order Asparagales; family Asparagaceae; genus Scilla; species Scilla litardierei. The sequence continues at coordinate 135,644,755 of CM061137.1, read as the reverse complement.
CCGGAAAATAGCTCCAAGCTTCGAAAAATTCTGGAAAAATTCCAGAAATTCCAAAAAAATCACAGAAGTGCCTGAAAAATAAAAGGAGCAAAAATTAGCCCATAAAACACACATTTTATGTATAAAAAGAGATTAGGCGTAAATAATCCACGATATCACGAAAACACACGTATCAATGCCAAAATAAACATGATATATACATAAAATGCCCAGAAATAGGGGGAAATATGCAATTTATATCCCGAATCAATAAACACACCAAAAATTGCTTTTTTACATATCATTTTTCACATTGATTGGTGTTAATTCCTTGGGCCGGCATTCTAGGAGGGGAGCATATTATCGTGGAAAAGCCTACTAAGGTAGCATCTGAGCCCACGAGGCCCACGAGGGATGCTAAATGTTTACCCAGTCAAAGCCCGCATGCCATTTGTCCGTTGAGATTTCGTTGCTTAAGAAGGCGGCCAATAATGAGCTCATAAATGACAGGAGGCATGGACAACAGTTACCCATATTGATGAGGGAAGATCGTGCCACCATAATGGGTGACCTTATTCTCCCAACATCACTGAAGAGACACTCTAGTCTATAAATACAGAAAAGACAAATAGAAGAGATGATGGATTCCAGAGGTACAAAACCCTAGGTATTCTAATAACTTATCTTTTTCCACTCACATATTTCTTCCTCCAAACGCTTGAGGAGATTGACTCGGGACAAACCTCTTGCGATCGATCTCGACAGCCCCAAGCATTCACCTTAAGTCCATTCTAACTTAAGCATCGGAGGGGGTTTGGGTCGAAACCCAGATCCGACCCAGCTGACGTTCATTTGTTGTGCAGGTATATCAAGGCACGACCCAGCTGATCAGTTGAACCATCATCCCAATAGATCATTATTCGAGGCTCGACCTAATAGAAAGGTCAAAAGGTCGCCACACTTGACCGCGAGATCGATCGAGCTACCCCAACGCTCTTAGCTCAACTTTCGTCGATCCTGGTTCTACCAACCGAGGGTCCCACTTCATCGGCTGACAAGGCTCCATCTCGACAAAAGAGTCCTCGTCAGCTCACATTATTGTTGACCCAAATTTGGTCGTTAACAGTTGGCGTCGTCTGTGGAAAAAGCTCAGTCTACATACCAAGGAAACCAAAACCATGTCGACTGGACCCAAAAGCACAAGATGAATCCTTGGTCATAACGAGAATGTTCAGGTCGAGAACACTCGGGATGAGGAAGTCGAAGTTTCAGGATCTTCGTCCAAGTAACCAGAAGTATGCTTGATTACTCAAGAGCAATTTGACAAGTTCGCTAACTCGATCAATGAAAGCTTAGCGATATTGGCCATTGCCGTTCAGCGGAACTTCCCACCTCCACAACAAGCGAACGAGGAACAACTGCCCTTCAATCCCCTGCAAACACCAGTATGAGGGCAAGCTTTTCCCTGAAGCCAAAGGGTGGGTGAGCAGGGGCCTGAGTGGCAAGTCCACTTGTAGCTTACTACAACTCCTACATACCAACAAAAGGGAGTGGTGGGAAACAATAATCATTCTCCCGGACATCTAGGCAGTCCAGGGCCCTCCAACAACGGGCGAACCAGCTGCATCATCTTGGATCAAGTGAGAGATCATCTTGCCCATGGTCGCAGTCCCCCTAAGCTTACGTTTGGCCAGAAGAGAAAGGAGAGGGAAGGAAGCCACATCCAATCCTCCTGTGCCACTCATCAACATCACAAGGAGGAACACGCTCCACTTGTCATTCCTGCTAACCGATGTACCCCTCTGAAGGAGAACATCACATCTGCACCTCGACTCCCCAAGTTCAAAATCCCACCTATGCAGCTGTATGATGGCACAGGTGACCCATGGGAGCACATCCGTTGACACCGGAGCATGATGGACTTGCATGGAGTAGACGAGCCCTACCTTTGCCATGCCTTCCACACAACTCTGACCAAAGCGGTAGACGAGTGGTACCTAGATTACCCGAGGATATCATCGGGTCATTTGATGAATTGTCCCAGCTTTATTGTAGGTAATTTACTGCAGGGCGTCGTTAGAAGCTTAAATCATCCCATCTCTTTTCTCTGGAGCAAGGGGAGGGGGAATCGATTATGGATTATGTTAGGCATTTTATGAAGAAACGCTACAGGTCGAAGGCGCCACTGAGGACGCCACATCGCTGCCCTTACCCAAGGAGTTCACAACAAAGACCTATTGAAGAATCTGCACCAATTTCAACCGACTAACCTTGAGGAGCTGTTCAAGGCGATGGATCGATTCATTGCTTTAGATGAAGCTCTCGCCAAAAAAGGGCACCCCCAAACGCCCAGAAGAAACAAGGTGAGAAACTCGACACCGGGGAAGATCCCGTCAAGAACCACGATATCGACGGCGGAGAGATAAGAGCCCCCGAAGCAAGGAGCGTCCAGCTAATGACGGTTACGCCAGGTCAAACGCCCCAAAGGTAGAAGTCCTGACATATGATCAACGCGATGGGCTCGTCAATAATCCTGTTCCCAAGCAAAAGAACAGGTACGAAAAAGGGGATGACCTCAAATTCTGCAGGTACTACAACGACCATAGCCATGACACCAATGATTACTGGACTCTGAAGAAAGAGATCGACGCCCTAGTCAAGCATGGGCATCCGAAGAAATCTAGTGACGACCCTCAAGCAAGAGAGGGAGGCTCAAAGCAGAAAGGCAAGGGGCATATGATAGGATCGCCAGTCACCAAAGGCGTCGATTGAGAAAGGATCAAAATGGCATCATATGTGAAAGGCTTCAGAGGAAGCACCAAAAGAAATAAAGACACCTGTACGATTTTCTTTTTATCAAAATGTTTAAACTTTTTCGAATAAATGAAATTTATTTTTTGTCAAAAAAGACATTCACTTCATATGACGTATATGCTTAATGTGCCTTGAGAAGATTATTCCATCAATGCTTCAAAAGCATGTTGTTATGGAAATTCCAAGACAACGTTCGAATCGACAAGGATCCTCTCTGAAGAGGAGAGAGGGAACAACAATACTCGTCGTCAGCCGTAAGTCAAAGGGGCCACCCATCGCAACCGAACGACCCACCTTTGTCGTCGGCTGTAAGACGAAGGGGCCACCCCCTCGCAACCGAACGACTCATATTTGCCGTCAGCCGTAAGATGAAGGGGCCACCCATCACAACCGAAAGACAACCAATCTTCGTCGGCCTTAAGTCGAAGGGGCCACTCCCTCGCAACCGGATGATAATAATCATCATCAGGTGTAAGACGAAGGGGCCACCCCCCGCAACCGAACGACAATACTCATTGTCGTCGGCCGTAAGTTGAAGGGGACACCCCCTCACAACCGAACAATAACCAATCGCCGTCGGCCGTAAGTCGAAGGGGACACCCCCTCGCAACCGAACGATAACCAATCATCATCGGTTGTAAGTCGAAGGGGCCATCCACTCGCAACCGAACGACAATACTCATTGGCAGCCATAAGTCGAAGGGGCCACCCCCTTGCAACCGAACGACAACCTATCGTCATCAATCGTAAGACGAAGGGGCCACCCCTTGCAACTGAACGATAATACTCATCGTCGTCGGCCGTAAGTCGAACGACAATACTCGTTGTCATCGACCGTAAGTTGAAGGGGCCACCCCCTCGCAACCGAACGACAATACTCATCGTCATCGGCCGTAAGTCAAAGGGGCCACCCCTTGCAACCGAATGACAACCAATCGTCGTTAGCCGTAAGTGGAAGGGGCCATCCCCTCGCAACCAAACGACAATACTCATCGTCTATAAGTTGAAGGGGCAACCCCCTCACAACCGAACGACAATAATCGTCGTCGTCAACTATAAATCGAAGGAGCACCCCCTCATAGCCGAACAACAACCAATCGTCGTCGGCCGTAAGTCAAAGGGGCCACCCCCCTCGCAACCGAATGACAACCAATCCTCGTCGACCGTAAGTCAAAGGGGTCAACCCCTCGCAACCGAACGACAATACTCGTCTCCATCGGCCGTAGGTCAAAGGTGCCACCCCCTCGCAACCAAACCACCCACCTTTGTCGTCGGCCATAAGTCGAAGAGGCCACCCCCTCGCAACCGAACAACAATACTCATCGTCGGTCGTAAGTCGAAGGGTCCACCCCCTCACAAGCGAACAACCCACCTTTGTCGTCGGCCGTAAGTCGAAGGGGCCACCCCCTCGCAACTAAATGACCCACCTTTTTTGTCGATCGTACGATGAATGGGCCACCACCTCGCAACTGAACGACCATCGTCATCGGCTGTAAGTCAAAGGGGCCACCACCTCGCAACAAAACGACCCACCTTTGTCGTCGGACTTTAGACGAAAGGGCCACCCCTCGCAACCGAACGATCCTTGCCGACATCGGCCTTAAGTCGAAGAGGCTACCTCCTTGCCACCAAACGACCCTCATCGTCGTCAGTTGAGAAGCTACTTCCTTGTCGCTAGACGACTCTTGCTGCAGAACATGTCTTTCGCTGCTAAACAGATCCTTATGTTACTTTAGCGATTTGAAGAGGCAATGCTCAACAACTCAATCACACGCTTCGTTATAAGCCGAGTATTGACTTGTTGAAAGGGGTCAACCATCGACACGCATGCTCCCTAAGTGATACAGTGCAAAATGAGTCCTCCCTAAGCGATGAAGTGCAAAATGAGTCCCTTATGTAATTTTTTGGAAATGTGTGACTTTTCTTTTCTGACAAAAATACATCCTGATGTATACAAAAGATACAAAAACAAGAGGGATTGCAGTTTTAAGACTGATCAGCCCCCTCTGACGGAGCGATCTGTCCCTCATCCCCTGTAGCAGCTACATCAGCAACTTCACTAGTTGCGACGATGGCCTCATCGGTTGAGAAGGCGGTCTCCATGGTTGTGGCTTGACCAACTTCATCCAATTGACTATCTGATTCGTCATCATCATCAAGAGGAAACGTGACGTTGGTCGATCGTAGCTGCGTGAGCGGAGAATAGATTTTTCATCTCACGATGACATCGCTCAACGCCTCTTATGTACATCTCATCCAGATTGCACAAGCTGGCCTTATATACTTGGACAGCCTGTTCTGCGATCTCTTTCTCTTTAAGTTCTTGGGAGATGTTGGATACTCGAGTTTGAGCCTCGATCCCTCTTGCCTCCCACGCTCGTCTCTCCTCGAGCAGTTATGTCTCTGATTGCTCCCTCAGAGCAACTTCGTCTTGAATTCGTATTTCAAGGGCAATCCCCTTTGTACGAGATTCATCTAACTCTTGCTCAAGTTGCTTCACCCGAGACTTGAGCAAGTCATTACGATGTTTCCATTGCTGTAAAGACGTAGTCGCCTTGTCAATGGCCCTCCTAGCTGAGTCCGACCACTTCATTTCCTTGGCGAGAGTGGCTTCATGATCAACCACCGCCAACGATCGGTGCTGTATTTCGAGCATGGCCAAAAGAGCTTGAAGACAAGCAAGAGAGTCAGCCTTATTGCTCGAATTCAAGCAAAGAGTGGATATAGGTTTTTTTTACCTGAAGGCCCCTGTGGATTGCGAAGGTGGCTAACCTCTCATGGTCAACCTTCTCCAGGACGGCCATGTCTCGTGGGAGGGCCAAATTCTCGACAAGTCGAGAGGCACTTCCATAACTCAATAGAGCTGATTCGTCCTGGCCCACTGGGTAAGCCGGCCGAAAAATCTCTTTTTCAGAATATCTGGCCGGGTCATGGGGCAATCGATCCTCCAAAAGGATTGACCTGAACTCCGGTGGGATATCCTCGGCCAATAATTCCTGAGGGGATAAACTCCCCAAGGCCAAGAATCTTCACAAGAAGGTGGCTCTCGAGGAGAAGGTAACTCCCTCAAGGTTTTTTTTTGGAGGAGGAGCCTGAACTTGCTCCAGAGCCTAACCTTGCTCAGAGGTTGCCATCGGAATAACTTCATCACCCGAATCAGAAGAATCTGAATCAGAATTGACGAGTTGCCTTCTTGGTTTCTTCTTCTTGGTCTCAATCCTCTCGACTCCGACAAAGTGCTGCTGCTTCTTTCTCTTCAACGATTGGTCGATCGTGGAGCTTCCTAAATCACCAAGGGTGAACCCTCAATAACTTCAGTAGCCCCATCCTCTAAAAGACCCATTGGAGAGGAAGGCACATCCCTTTCGGCTTCTCAAATTGAAGCCTCGAGCGCCTCTCGCACTCCTGGTTCGGCTTGGTATTCTAGTCCAACAATACATGTGGAGAAGGGAGATCAAATCCAAGAAGAAGAAAAACGGAGTACAAGCAAGCAAAAGATTCAACCTTTGGACCATACGGTTCTGAGTAACATATGGTCAGACAAAAGCCAATTTGTGGATTTTTTTCTCCTTCGGTAACTCCAATAGAAGATCAGCAGCCTTTTTTCCTTCCTCTGAAAGAGCTTTGTCTTCATTCATCGAGAGTTTGGGATTCCCCCATTTGGTGACGAAACTTGCTTCACCAGGAAGCCCACAAAGACGAATTGATCTTTCCATCCCGGATTAGAACTGGGGAGATCCTTAAACAATTTCCTGTCTCGACGAGCAGTAATCACGAACCAGTCCGGGGGGACAGGGGAGGGAGTACTCTGAAGAAGAAATTAAACTACTCCATGAATGGTTCAACGTCATTAGATACACATAGCGCTATGAAACTGACCAAGATGCCCACGACATTTGGCATTATTTGGCAAAGTAAAAGGCCTAATGTGCTCAGCTAACATAGCATAAAGGGGTGCATGGGAAATCGAAGCCCAACATGAAAAGATCTCACATAGCCTCCCACTTCGCAATTGCCAGGGGAATGAACCCTATCCTCCGCCCGTGGCCGCCGAATCTAGTAAATAACCCACACATATCTCCTTTGCAAATCAGAAATCTGGTCAGCCGCCACTTAAGAAGCTTGGGCAGAAACTATGTCAGGGACGATGGTTTTCCATTTCCCTTTATGAGGGACAGAAGCCGAGGTTTTAGCAGAGACACGAAGGAAGGAGGATGCCATGATCGGAGGTTAAGATTCAATTCGAGAAAGATTGGAACTATGAAGTCTTCCTCCTTTCCAAATTACCTTATCAAGGTAAAACGACGATCAAAGCTAATCATATCATATAAGGACGTGCGTCGATGATCCAAGCGTCCCAGTAGCTCGGATTTTGAACCGACGTAGCGTCCAAATCAGGAGAATGAAAGTTTTGGCACTTAAACTCAAATATTTCAGCTTCGACTGCAGTGTCCCATTAATGAGACATCACGTCACTTGACCCCAACATCCGGATCATCTAAGCTCAAGTGACGGGGCCATAGTTAAATCCTTGGGCCGGTATTCGAGGATGGGAGCATATTATCATGGAAACATCTACTGAGGTAGCATCTGAGCACACGAGGCCCACGAGGGATGCTAAATGTTTACCTAGTCAAAACCTGCATGCCATTTGCCCATTGAGCTTCCATTGCTTAAGTAGGCGGTTAATAATGGGCTCATAAATTGCGGGAGGCGTGGACAACAGTTACTCCTATTGATGAGGGATGATCCGTGCCACCATAATGGACGACCGTTATTTCCCAAAGTCACTGAAGAGACACTCTAGTCTATAAATACTAAAAAGATAAACAGAAGAGAGGATGGATTCCAGAGGCATGAAACCCTAGGTTCTCTGATAACTTATCTTTTTCCACCCACATATTTCTTCCTCCAAACGCTCGAGGAGACTGACTCGGGACGAATCACCTTCGATCAATCTCGACAGCCCCAAGCATTCATCTTAAGTCCATTCTAACTTAAAATTCGGATAGGATTTGGGTCGGAACTCAAATCCGACTCACCTCACGTTCATTTGTAGTGCAGGGAGATCAAGGCACGACCCAACTGATCAGTCGAATGATCGTCCCAATCAATCGTTATTCGAGGCTCGACCCAATAGAAAGGCCGAATAGTCGCCACACTCGACCGCGAGATCGATCGAGCTTCCCCAACGCTATTAGCTCAAATTTCGTCGATCCCGGTTCTACAAATCGAGGGTTCTGTTGAGTATTGATTCCCCGGATTTGGTTTTGATGATGAACAAACATAAATATCGTGAACTAACTCTTTGTGAGCGCAGTTATGGAGATCGTCGCCAAAATTCTACGTACATCAAAAGCGACGTCTCAAGACTTCTCAAAGCGCGTGATCGTGTGCCTGAAGCTTCGTTGAAGCTCAAGGACCATTATTGAAGTCAATAGATTCGGATTGAAGCTTTGAAGATGGTTCGTCTAGTTTATTTTATAGTCTTCTAGCTTCTTTTCGTAGAATGTTAATCCTTGAGTAGGACTTACATTATAATCTTCATAATGCTCATATCTTAGAGCTAGGATTATCTTAGAAGCCCATAGAAACTTTCCCGAAGCTTTACGCTTCATTTCGCGGCTTCTTGTGCATCTTAGTTGGTTCAAGAAGAAGAACTAACCGACTAGACTGTCATCTAGTCGGTTAAGAATCCTTCTTGAACCTATTAGTTTTCCTTGCTCAATTCAGCCTAGGCACTGTTAACCAATTAGTCGGTCCAAGAAGGTTCACCGACCGACTAGTTTGACAACTAGTCGGTCGGTGAACCTTCTTAGACCGACTAGTTGTACTTTCATTTTTTCAGCCTAGCTACTGTTGACTAGTTAGTCGGTCCAAGAACATCCATCGACCGACTAGTTGTGAAACTAGTCGGTTGGAATTTGTTCTTAGACCGACTAGTTCTCCTTGTGTTCAGCCTATTGAATTTCAACTACTTAGTCGGTCAAAGAACACTCACCGACCGACTAGTTGTCAAACTAGTCGGTTGGCAAGTCTTCTTAGACCGACTAGTTCTATCTCCTGTATTCTCTATCTTGGCTGTCAACCTTCTAGTCGGTCCAAGAAGAATCACCGACCGACTAGTTGCAAAACTAATTGGTCAGTGATCCTTCTTAGACCGATTAGACTGCTTCAGAAATAGATTCGTTGGGCATTTAATGCCACGATTTTGCTCTTCTCTTCTCACAATCCTATATATACTTGATGTGCTTCTAACCTAGCATTCAAGGCTGCCATTATTGAGTTTTAGAGAATCAAATAGAAAGCATTCAATTCTCATTTCCAAGCTCTCTCTTCTCACAAAGAATCTCTCCCCAACTCCTTGAGCCCTATTTCCTCAAGAGAGATTCTCTTCATTGTGAGCCACTCAAGCCAAGAGCTTGATTCAAAGTCACCAACTCCATCCTATCCTTCGATCGCTGTTTATCTTGGTGGAGCTAGGGTTTGGTGACATTCTCTCCTACAAAATCTTCCTTGCCCTAAAATCAGTAAGTTTACTTAAGGCATATGATTTTGTTGGTAAGTGTTTTATTGTTTCATTTACTTTGCTATTAAGTTTATCTCTTGGTTGTGAGAGAAGATCGTAATCCCGGATTGTGGGAGTCACGTTTTCATTTGTGTATGCTTTGATCTTGTAGAAGTTTTCTACAAGAATTTCATAGTGCAAAACTTGGGTTAGAGGATTCTAACTCAAGTAGCCGGAGGGGATCCGGGTGTTTGGGACATCGGATCACCGGGAACAAGTCGGGGAGACTTGGGTGGATCCGAACCCGTTACATTGCTTGTTTGCATTGTCTTTTATTGTTGTCAATCTTTCATTCCGCATCGTTGGTTGTGTTTGCACAATAATTAGGAATTATACTCTTGATTATTTTAAAGTACTATTCACCCCACTATACTACTTGTGCAGTAGCTATCAGGTCATTACAGGTTCCACTTCAACGGCCGACAAGGCTCCATCTCGACAAAAGAGTCCACGTCAGCTCACATTACTGTTGATCCAAATTTGGCCGTTAACAATTGGTAAAAAAATTTCATAATTAATACATCATATTTTACGTACATACGTAGTAGGCAAAGTGTTTGCAAATCACAAAAAAAATTCGATCAGATTTGCTTCCAAATACTGCTAAACATTAAATCGAAGTCCTTATTACACAAACCGAAAAAAAAGTTGAGTGCTGATAGTTGCACCACATGATTTTATGGTTTCACCCCACTTCTGAATTAACCGCATCAAAATCTTATTATTTATTAATTCACCCCTCTTTGTTTCATTTTTACCCTTTATACAAACTCTCCATCAACTTCATTTCTGTTAGTTTCACCACAAAACACACCTGCACTCCATCTCCTCCATCTCCTTTCCCTTTCAGTCGAATGCCTGGGTTGGTTTGAGCGAAACCGCGCTCCATTGATGTCTGTGTTGTGAAATGATTAAACCCTTGCCAGGTTGATGCATGAAAATGATATAGGGATACCGTGTAAAATATTGTCTGATAGCATTTGTATATGATGTAATCTCATATGTATTGATTGGTTTTTGAAGTTGTTCCGCTTCGTTCATTGATTTGTTAATATTAACTTGAAGTTCTTCATCCAGTTTTTTTTCTTGAAGTTCTTCATCCAGTTTTTTTAATTTTTCGATCATAAAGTCTCAAACAGCGTGCAAAAGCACCATTGGGTTGTTTTTAGTTGTAAGCAAACTTTGTAGTTGAGGTTGCTGTTGTTTCTCTTTTGTTAATTATTTTTTTATTGAAAATTTGTAAATTAAGGTTAGTTATACATTACGAATTCTATAAATTTCGTAATCTTAAGAACAAATAGCAAATTTGAGGAGAAAGAAGAACATATTGTGAAATAGAGAGGAAAAATTGATGCGAGAGAAAAAAATAGATAGGAATCAAATTTTGCGGTGAAATCAAAAGATCAAATGGCAAGGTTTGTAATTAAGTAACAAATTTAAGGGTGGTAAATAAAATCTAATTAAGGTTTAATTTGTAATTTTGAAAAAATTAACAATTGCGATAAAATCAAAAAAATATACGGTGCATCTAACAGCACTAAAAAAAGTTGTCAAAAAAAATGTAATAACCTTAATCAAATTTTCGTAATTACCCTTCAAAACCCAACTATAAATATTTCACTGGCATAAATACTGCTGAAGTGGTAGATGCAAATCAGGGCCTCACAAGTGCCCACTCTTCGCAAAACCCTAACCGAACTATAAAGCTCAAAATCATAACATCACTCCATTTCACCGGAGCTCAGATCTCCTCGGTACTCCTCCCTCTCTCGTTCTCCCCTCGAATTTGGGTTAGGCTTTTCGATCCGATCGCCGATATCTAATCCGATCCTTTTCGTATATCTATGCAGCTCGTATCTCTATATGCTTCCAGAAAAGAGAAGCAGCGGAGCTGAAGACGGAGCGGCGGCGATCAGCGGCGAGAGATCATCGGTGAAGAAAGCGAAGGTGTCGGACAGCGGCGACTGCTCTCTGATCTCGGAATCGCCAGCGTCGTCGTCTTTGGCGGCTGAGAACAGTAACAGCAGGTCGACGAACGGGATGGAGATCGATGCACATGCGACGGCGGGGGCAGTGAACGGTAGCGGACCGCCTGAGATCGATGAGGATCTCCACAGCCGGCAGCTGGCGGTGTATGGGCGTGAGACGATGAGGATGCTATTTGGTTCGAATGTTCTTGTTTCTGGATTGAACGGATTGGGTGTCGAGATCGGTAAATTTCTGGATCTGAACTAATAGATGATGTCTTGTAGTTATTCTGCGTAGAATGTTTGTCCGATTTGATGAGCAACTTGAATTCAGTGTTGATTTTTAATTTCTAATGTTATCCAAATGTTTATATTGCTTTTTTATTTTCTTCATATGACTATTTTGTTATGATGCGTTTTAATTGGAGGGTTTTTAAGTGTGACCTTTTGTTTACTGTTCTTTTTATGTTCATGTAGTAGAATGAACTCCATTGACGTGTAGATGTGTTTAAATGTGGTCGGGATCAGGAAGTTACCATTAGTTTTGTATTTTTGAAGATTTAAGTAGACAATGTTTGAACTGGTCAATAGTGAATTGTAAACTTGTTACTTCATTTGTGCTTTTGATGTCAAGCAACAGTATGATTAATCCTCTACTCATTTGAGGAACCCCATGATTTTTTACTTGGCCTAAAGCTGAGCTTCATTGAATGTAGATTAGGGTCTAATGTTTATAAATCAATAGAAGGAGTTTTATGATCTGTAGCCCTTAGTGTTGAGCGTAAAAGGTAACCTTGATGAAACATCGTAATTTTTCTCAACATTCTGTATTCATATTTCCTAAATCATGTTTATTTCTCAAACAATGACTTTTCTTTAATTGGAAAGCAAAATTGATTTAGTTTTGTATTTATCAGTTGCCATTTTAGTTTCTAAATTTGAATATATTTTTAAGTTTTGACTATGGTTGCACTGTTTTCTTTGTTGCAGCAAAGAACCTTGTTCTTGCAGGTGTTAAATCTGTCACCCTTCATGATGAAGGAAGTGTTGAGTTGTGGGACTTGTCCGGCAACTTTAATTTCTCGGAAGAGGATGTGGGCAAGAATCGAGCTCTTGCTTGTGTCCAAAAGTTGCAAGAACTTAACAATGCGGTCCTAGTTTCTACCTTGACTGGAACTTTGTCAAAGGAGCACCTTTCTGATTTCCAGGTTTTTGTTATTCACAAACTGTAGCTTGCATCTTTCACTTTCACAAATGACAATGGTGGTACATGTTCCTACAATGCATCCTAACTTTGCTCTTGCATTTTAGAAACAGGGTAACCATAAATGGTTGTATAACTTTGTCATGCTCATTCATCTAAAATTTGAAGACATGCATGATGATACTCTTCTTCACAGTCCTATCAAAAGTCGTCATAATGTAATTGCTAAATTCATCTATGAGGAGGCATGTCTTTAGATGCTGTTCACCTCCAATCTTAATGATGCAATTTAACCTTCATACAGTGTAATGCATCTGCTGCTAAGAGATAAGATGTTCCAAAGCATTGTGTTATGTTTTAAGTTTCGTGTTAAAATTATGCACATTTGTGTTTCTTTGTTAACATGCGGGGAACCTTATGTGGGATGGCTTCTACAGGGGATTAATTGCTGACATAGCAACCTTAATCCAATCAAATTATAATGAGCATGTGTATGCTGGCTTCTTATTGATATTATAAATTCACGAGTTATTTGACTTTGACCTGGTTTAAACTTTAAAGATGTATGTATGTAAAGCTGTTTGGCTTGCATTTCTTGTTTGAAGGTGTAGATACATATAGTGTTATTTGATGGATAATCTATTTAATGTCTTAGCAAAACTAGTGTAGAAGAAAGTGGAATTCAATGAAAATTAAATGATATATGCTTTGTCCATGGTGTTAGCGTCTAGGTGTTGGTTGTGGAATGTTAGTATACCAACCTACGGGTGCCCAGTTATCTTAGATATGAGAATGTGGAACTCATGGAATGAAGGCAATATTTGACTTAGATTTGAGACCGAGCTATCTCTCAAATTTTACAATCATGGTATGATCACGTGTTCTCATGATTTGTTAGAGTTTGCACTTTACAGACAATATTTATAATATATTATTGATCATACTTACGAGAAGACTTGTTGTGTATGCCATCTAATAAACACAAAGTTAATAAGATTGAGCTTACCTATGAAGATTTCACTCTCTATGTATTTCGTATTCTTCATCACTTACGGCCATTGGGCCTACTCATGCCATCCCTTTAAAGCCATTCTCTTAGAGACATTGGTTATTTGCTTTTTTAATGTCTATTTACTCCAAGCTGAAGGGCTTAGTCTGATGGTTATCATCTTCTTGATATGCGTGTGTAGTCCTGACTTTTCACACTCATGTGGGCATTGATTATGTTTCTCTATTTTGCACACCGAACATCACTTTCATGTTTAGGGTTTCCATGAGCAATAAGGAAATAACTTGGTCTAGCAGGGGTGATGTGGTGATGTTTTACGTATGCTACTAATTCGCTGTGGAGAAGAGTAGTAATAACAAACAGAAACATTACATTTGAAGTGGAAACACAACCCATCTTGTTCGTTTGTAAGGAAAAGGCACAAGATCAATTGAAAACATATGTTTATGTTTATGTTCTTATCCAAGACTACAGTCCAGAAATTATTTTAAGAGATGGGATGAAATCGTATAAGGTGTGACAGCCCCTTTCTTTATAGTTATCATGCTTTCATATTGGACTAAATGGAGAACTAGATGCTTGTAGACATTTAACATTAAGGAATCTTGGGAATGAGCTGACAACTCATTCTGACAACTCATTATCTCATTCCCACAATGCGCTGCCCAGAAAAGCATGGAAAATAGGCCCCGTTGGAAACATGCCTTGCTGAAAGGGGAAAATAGGGATGCCATTCCCCTACCACTCTCTGGGCAGCCCGATATTGGAAATGAGGTTTTGGCCCATTCCCATTATTTCCTTAACATACATATAATTTGGAACGTTAATATTATTTTCATCATTTTGTTGATTTCTCCCAAAGCCAAAACATGTTTCGCTTTCCTACATTTGCTGAACCTTAGCTTGCAGATGGATTCAAACGGTATGGATGTCCTATTGAACCATCTTTAAACAACTTTAATTGATATCGCAATCATAACAAGACTTTCATGTAACCTTCTTCTGTTCTGTGCGCGCCGTGCCAAATGTCTGAAATTGTGTTTGTATACTGTTAAGGTATGTTTGGAAGAATTTACCACACTGTTTGTTACATATCTCGGGAAAAGGTTTATAGTTTTTGATACTCTCACTAGAGATAAACTAAGGGCACCAATGCCACAAATTGGCATAATTGTCTTGGCAACCCCACTATTTGTTTTTTCCATCCTTTCGAGATTATGTACTGTTAATCAAATAAAAAGAAATTGCAGTATTTGATTAAGCAAGTCGTTTTCAATTATTTTATTTTGTTAGAACTTAGAAGGTTTTTTATTAAAGATACGGTCATGATGGGAGTCTAGGTAAGCCAAAATCTTTTATGAACTGATAAAATAGGTATTTAGTTTAATTGGGATCCCTATCTACTATTGAATTAAAACAAGACAAGGTCTGTACTAATGTTAATGTGAATAGCAACAAAGGAACATGGTTATTTTTTGCTTTTGTTATCAGTTATTACTTGAGTTGGAAAGTGTTTAGGTTTTTGTAAAGATACTTGAATGTAAAATGGTATCAAATAAAGGAGGAGGATTGAAGAAAAATTGTGTATGGTTACTCTCTTTGACCCCAACCCCAACCCCAACCCCAATACCCCCACATACAAAAGAAAAAAAGGAGAAAAAAGTCACCATCACCCACCCGCTCACGTGCATGCATTAAAAATAGTAGATAAAAAAAGCACTTGAACACACACACATGCCAAAAAAGAAAGAGTATAGAAGAAAATAAATATATATGCTGTTGGTTTATATCTAGCATTTTCTTGTTTTGTTCTGCACCTTCCTCATTAGTGGATAATATTGTTTTTCAACCATAGACCTTCATTGTTATGGTTGTAGTGAAATATGGAACATATAATTGCATGTGCTGACTGATATTGATGCACAAAGGGGGGCCTTCAATCTATTGCATGCACCTATGCGTTGTATCTATATTTTAGCCTGTTTGGTTGTTGCACTCCATGACCTTGTTGCACATTGCCATGCTGATTATCTCATCTCTATGTTAGAGGTCAGCTGCTGCTATTCTTTTGTCCAGCAATTTGGTTTTGTGAATTGTTCTAAATTTAGGATAAAGCTTCATGTCAGTTCAAATAGTTACAGTTTGAGTTAAGTTATTCAGGCAATTACTTATACGTCAGTGGGTTATGTTGGGATAGTTAATGTGGATTAGGCGTTAATGTTTAGGAACGCTCTTACACTGGATGTCAATGCATGCATGTGTTGACATGCCTACATGGCAAACATTTCTTCTCTCACCATGTGTACGTACAGGGGTCAACATCATGTACCAGCACATGGAAGATGTCAGACTCCTTTAAATATCTCCTTTTATGTAAATACGGAAAACAAGTTGCGGACATGTTATGCATGAAACTTATAAATATGTTTCTGGAACTAATTTCCAGAACCTTGCTGTAGGCTTGGATCGAAAAACTGGAGTTTTTTTCACTTTATTCTAGTTTGTATTTACAAAGGACTGAAGGTGTTTTATGTACATTTCCCTTGATATCATTCATTAAAACTTTGGTTTCGTTCCATTCTTGGAATTGTGATGGGATCATAACTAGGGATGCGGTGTTCTAAATATCGGTCAGCAATCCAATATATCGGCAGTGATATCGGAATTTACCCTAGGCCGATACGATATCATCAAGTAATTGTGGTTTTTGATTTTTTGGGGCCGATATGGTTTTTGATTTTTTGGGGCCGATATGGTTTTCGATTTTTTGGGCGAAAGCCGCAATATCGGCCGATATTGCGGTTCGAAATATCGGCCGATATCGGCCTTCGCTGATCGTTTGTTTAAGTGTGGGTTAGCGGGTCGGTCCACTGAATAGTGGATCCGACCCGACCCAACCCCAAAAACATAGAAGCATCAGACAGCCTGGTTTTAGTGTGAAATTCACCAAAAAACCATAATCCCTCGCGTTCGATTTCTCCTTTCGATTTCACCTAGCCCTTGCGTTCATTGATCGTTCTCCGACGGTTCACCTCTCATTCGTCTCATCGATTGAATTCGCTCACGCAGATTGGTGGTAATCTCGCTTGTAGGAGCAGCAAAAAGTAATTTTTTTAAAATTTTTTCTGTTGTTTTCAATTTTCGATTATTTTTTCATTTTTTGGTGCTCACAAGTCATAGTAGTAGTCGATCTTAGTCATTTGTCTTCTCCGCTCAGGTCATCTCCCTGCTCGGAGACGCTTCGCCTCTTACGTTTATTTGTTTCCAGTTGTTTTAATATTTTTTTTCAGTTTTGGCGTTCAAAGTGATTGCCGAGCTCTTCCACCTGTATTCACCGCTCAAGTGATCGCCGCCGGTCATCTCGCCGCTCGGTTACGCTTTGCCGATCACAGTAAAAAGTTTTTAATTTTTTTAAAGTTTTGTTGTGTGTTTTAAGTGTACAATTTTTTTAGTTTTTACGTTTTGCAATTTGTTGCAGTTTGTTTTTAGTTTTTCAGTTTTTCATAAGAATTTGTTGCAATTTGTAATGCTTGTAGTCATGGACTCTTGGGAGAGGGAGAATGTGAAGTTGAACTCCGAAAGTTTGTCCATTGAGCATCATGCATCATCAGTCCTTTTATAATATCCTTAGCAACCTCCCTATATGATGGTCATCACACTGTAACAGTATTATACTACCAAAAAACAATGCCATCTGCATATAGGTGCATTTTAAGTAATTATACATTTTACATACATCATACACATGCGTAGCTATATATATATATGAATAAACTAGCATGGAACTTTATTTTTTTGAGTTTCTATATTTTATACTTCTTAGATATATCGAGATAAGTATAACAAAAACATACTTTTATTTGAGTTAGTATAGTTTATATCTTCTTAGATATATCTATGCTTAGATATATCTTTGCTTGCATGTATCATCATTTTAAGCATCCGATATGACACTTCGATATTTAGTCAATATCTCCACTATATTCCCGATATCCGCGATCCGATATCAAATTTCCTATGTCGATACACGGCCGATACCAATATTTAGAACACTGTAGGGATGACAATTCTACCTGCGGGTACATATACCCGTGGATATCCATCCGTTCAGGTTCGGGTATGGGTAGACATTCATAACCGTGGATATGGAAATGTGTATCCGTTTTTTACCTGCGGGTAAAACTAGACGGATGCGGATATTATATATCGATACTTGCGGATAACCATACCTGGTCATCTAATTATTAATATACTCATCGTATATCTTATGTATTTTTTATATTATCTTTTTTATGTTGGTTACTATGATGATTTATTATTAATTTTTGATATCGTGTTTTATTTGGTGAAAATAAGATAAGATAATTAAGTAGTTTCTTTTGGATTGGTAACTGGAATGGATTCATAAACCCATCGGGTATATGTATATCCATACCTATACCCAACATGTACACGAGTATCCACATGTTTCCCATGTATCCGTATACCCGATGGGTATGGGCGTGTGTACAAAAATTTATCTGTCAACAGGTATGAGTACGGCTATGGGTATGTGTAAAATGAGCGGTACAGGTATGAATAGTGCATACCTGTCCCCGCATGTCCGGTTTGTTAGCCCTAATCATAAACTGCAGGAGGAGATGACGTCAAAAGCTAGGGCAAGGGTGACCAAACTAGGAGGATGTACTTTTAGGCAACATGGTTATTTTTGTAATTATAAGGAAATCAATTTATTATGTATATGGGGGATATGGTAATTACTTTCTTATGTTGATTTTGAAGAGAATTTGTAGATATTAGTGTAGAACCCTCGTTTATTTGGGAGAGTTGGTCCTCTCGAATTGAGGCCTTATCTTTGATAATTCAACGATTTATCAATAAAACTTGCAACTTTTTACCCCAAATTTATTGTAAATCCTATCAAATTGGTATCAGAGCGTTTGATCTTGACGGCGGCTAGAAAAGTTAACGCTTTGAAAGAGAATGTGTTAAGCGAAGTGGAGATCATCAAGGAACAACATCAAGGGTTGGGACACGAAGTGGACATCCTCAAGGAAGGATTTTCGACGATGGAATACATGTTGAAGGAACTTTTGGTGTTCAATCGACACCCTCAGCCTAAGGCGATGTATAAGGAGATAGATCTGAACAATGACAAAGTTGGATGGGGTGGCACGACATCAAAAAGTGCAAATAAGGGGAACGATGTCTTTGCGAAAGATCTCCATCCGAACGGCGATGAATCTCGCGCATGGGGGTGAAAACCCCTCTAAACTCACATGGGTGTGGTTGATGCTGGATGAAAGGTCGAGCGGCCACTCCCAAGAGTGGTGGCCACTGGGACCACGATCAGGGGCTTCGCAGCCCCTGGGTAGAGCGATAGGGACCCTTGGTCTGACTGGTAGGGGGCATGCGAGCTTGCACGCCATGTGACATAGGCCAAGGGTCTTGTGGCCACTGCGGTTTAGTTGGGGCCCACCGGGGCCCGACAACAGGCCTCGGGGGCGGCTGCTCCTTATGGGGCTTTGGCGACACGGAGATGACTATCGAGGGTTTGATGATGGTGATGGAGACCCAAATTGGCTTGACGATGGATGTGGGACGACGGCATGACAGTAGGAGTCTCGTTGGGGGATTTTAAGGGTTCCATAGCTACATAACAGAATGCATACCAGTAGTTTCACTTCGGACAGCTAAGATGAAGAGCAGGCCAATGTAGTAGGGTTCGAAAGGTGAAGATGCTGAATTTGGGAGGGGGAGGACCCTTATGGATGTGTTTACCGCATAGAGGTATTTTTCCGTGAACCGTTTGATAGAGGAGAAGTTGATGTCGGCTGGTCTATGTTTGGTAGGAAAGACATTCGATTGGTTCTAATGATGGAAACAGATGCATTTCATAGGAGGAGTTCAAACACTACTTCATGAACCGTTTTTACGGTACTCAGGGAAGTGATCTTCACGAGCAGCTCTTTACACTCCAGCATGAGGGCACCATCATAAATTACATGGAGATGTTTGAGTTGTTCTCAGGCCGGATAAGAGGAATGTTTGACGTGGTTCTGGAAAGAAACTTCATGAAGGGGCTCAAGGCAAGCATCCGAGCCGAGATACATCTTCTTAGACCGAGGGTCTAAGAGAAACTATGGAGATGGCCCAGATGGTTGACATAGGAACATTACGGAATAGGCTGTCAGGGGAGCGTTGAACATGGTCATCTCCCGCATTAATGTTACGATGGAGGTACAGAAGTCCCAACCAGGAGGGGTTTAGACAAGACATGATAAGAACAATGAGTTCTGACTCGACAGCAAGTTCAAGCGTCTCACGGAGGCAGAGATCCAGAATAAGCACGCGAAGGGATTATGCTTTCGATGTAACGAGAAGTTCAGATCGGGACATCATTGCCGGGATCACACTCTTGAGATTTTGATTGTCGGGGATGATGAAGGTGTTGACGTAACAGCTGAGAAGGAAGATGTATGAGGGGACGAGCGTCCTCATTTGGAGTAGCGCCTCCATGGATTTCAGAATTCTACATGAGGACAAGGTGGTTCTAATGATGGGATCATAACTTTATGCGGTGGCAAACGCTAGGACAATGGGTGGAAATATAGTAAGGGCACGCGGCGACAAAGCAGCAAGGGCAAGTGGCAGCCAAAGCAAACGGCTATGTAATTTTGGGCAACGGAGGCATTTTCATAATTATAGGAAAATCGGATTATTATATATATGGGGGCTAGGGTAATTAGTTTCTTATGTTCATTTTGAAGAGAATTAGTAGAGAATAGTCTAGAACCCTAGTTTAATTGGAAGAATTGGTTCCCCTCTCTTTGATAGTTATACGATTTATCAATAAAAATCTTAACTGTTTACCCCAAATCTATTGCAAATCCTATCAAATTGATTATCTCTAGAATGGACCTCTTGGGGGGTTTTGGTCATTCTTCCATTATCCTATTTTCTTGCATCCTGATTAATATCCAACAAATGGGTTGTCATAAAAACATAATATTGGTATGTTCTAGGTCTTTGCTTTACATGACCCTTATCACAATCCCCTCAATCCTTCCACATGGTTGTAAAGTTGATCGATCTAGAAAAGTATCCAGGTGTCTTGGAATACTTTTCAATCTAATATCTAATAAATTCATTGGTGCTTGAATTGTGGAAGAGCATGACACTCGCCAATAATGGGTCGATTTTCACAAGTCCTCTAGAGTTATATGCAATCATGTGAAATATTTTTCTGTCCTTATTGATACACTGCACATCTTGTTTTAGCTTTTAGTCTAAAGTAAAGCTGCATTTCATTTTTATTGCAATTTCTTGATTTTTTTTCTACAACTGGCATATGTAATTAATTATCGTATCACTGTTTTTTTTTTCACATTCACTATCTGTTTCTTCCCTTCAACAATTTTTTATGCATATAGTCTTTACCAGCTCTTATACTGATGCTAGCATCATCAGCTCTCTCAGTTCCATGATCTATGTATTGCAGGTTGTTGTGTTTACTGATATTGGCGTGGAAAAGGCAATTGAATTTGATGACTATTGTCACAACCACCGACCCCCAATTTCCTTCATTAAATCTGAAGTTCGTGGCCTTTTTGGTAGTGTGTTTTGTGATTTTGGTCCAGGGTTCACAGTTGTAGATGTCGATGGAGAGGAACCTCATACAGGTATAATCGCATCTATCAGCAATGACAACCCTGCGATTGTATCATGTGTTGATGATGAGCGACTTGAGTTCCAGGATGGGGATCTTGTCGTATTCTCTGAAATTGAGGGAATGGTGAATCTAAACGATGGCAAACCTAGAAAGGTTAAGTGTGCAAGGCCTTTTTCATTTACACTTGAAGAAGACACAACTCAATTCGGTGCATACATCAAAGGTGGAATAGTCACCCAGGTAAAGCAGCCCAAGACCCTGCAATTCAAACCTTTGAGACAGGCTCTTAGGGAGCCAGGGGAGTTCCTTCTTAGTGATTTCTCTAAGTTTGACCGCCCACCTTTGTTGCACCTGGCGTTTCAAGCTTTGGATGCATTTCGGAAAAGTTTGGGACGTCTCCCGGTAGCCGGATCTGAGGATGATGCAGAGAAGCTGATAGGTTTGGCTGTTGATATCAATGAGAACCTAGGTGATGCTAAACTGGAACAGATTGATAAGAAAATTTTGCGCCAATTTGCCAGTGGTTCCAGGGCTGTTTTGAATCCAATGGCTGCAATGTTTGGTGGCATTGTTGGCCAAGAGGTTGTGAAAGCCTGCTCCGGAAAGTTCCATCCCCTTTTCCAGGTTAGACTTTAGACATGTACACTTTTTTCTAGTGGCTTTTTAGAAAGAATACTTTTCAGTTTTTAACATCTGTGGTATGCAATGTGTTGGCAGTTCTTTTATTTTGATTCAGTCGAATCCCTACCTACTGAACCATTAGAAGCTGATGATCTAAAGCCATTGAACTGTCGATATGATGCTCAAATTTCGGTGTTTGGGTCCAAACTTCAAAAGAAAATGGAAGATGCCAAAGTTTTTGTAGTTGGATCTGGTGCTCTTGGGTGTGAATTCTTGAAGAACCTAGCACTAATGGGAGTATGCTGCAGTCAGAAAGGAAAGCTGACAGTAACAGACGACGATGTCATTGAGAAGAGCAACCTTAGTCGTCAGTTCCTGTTCCGTGACTGGAATATTGGACAGGCTAAGTCCACCGTGGCTGCTTCAGCTGCGGGGGCTATCAACCCTAATCTCCATATTGAAGCTCTTCAAAACCGAGCCAGCCCAGAGACAGAAAATGTGTTTGACGATGCATTTTGGGAGGGCTTGGATGTGGTTATTAATGCACTGGACAATGTGACAGCAAGAATGTACATGGACATGAGGTGTGTTTACTTCCAGAAGCCACTATTGGAGTCTGGAACTCTTGGGGCCAAGTGTAACACACAGATGGTCATTCCTCACTTGACTGAGAATTATGGTGCTTCCAGAGATCCGCCTGAGAAGCAGGCACCTATGTGCACCGTTCACTCCTTTCCTCACAACATTGATCATTGCCTAACATGGGCCAGATCTGAGTTTGATGGTTTGCTTGAAAAGACTCCCAATGAAGTAAACACTTTCCTTTCCAACCCCCATGAGTATGCTTCTTCCATGAGAAGTGCTGGTGATGCACAGGCTAGGGATCTACTTGAGCATGTTATTGAGTGCCTAGACAAGGATAAATGCGAGACATTCCAAGATTGTATCACTTGGGCACGGCTAAAGTAAAGCTCTTACTCCTCTTATTTCATAGTTCTCATACAAGACTGATTATGATTGCGTCAAGTTCGAACAAATTTGCTTAATCATTTCTTTCAACTGAGAAAAAAAATTGAGGCTATCTAATTGTACATTTTCTTACCTGTGCAAACCCAATATTGGGACATCTCTCTGATATATGGTTCCATGCTGTTTTATGTGTTCCGTTGCACTTTGTATTGCTCTGCAATGTTGGAGACACACACCCACTACATAATCACGTCTCCATGGGGGTTCATATTCATATTTCTGGGAGGGAGCTGTTTCGATATCCTCCTCTATTTGGAGGAAACAAGCTCAAATCTTGTATGGGGATGCCTTTGTGAGAATTTTTTCCCCTTTTTTTCACACCTTCTGGAATGTTCTCCAAGAACACCAGTCTCAAGTACCTAGCATGCAAGCAAACAAAATTTTGAGGACCTTTTGTCCTCGGAAATTGTTGGCTTCCACAAATTTTACAATTTAACCAGACTCATCCACTAGAAAGATTGGTGCAATATGTTTGCTAGCTTGTGCAACTACTCTGATTGTTTGCTATGTAAAATGTTTATGCATTCGGCTTTTATATTTTTCTTTTTATGTGTGGATGCTTGAATACATGTGTCTATGCATTACCCAGTGTAGTAAATTATTTACATGCTTTTTTTACTGCTGACTGAACCAATTCTCTCAGGTTTGAGGACTACTATTCCAATCGGGTAAAGCAGTTAACTTTTACTTTTCCCGAGGATGCTTCCACAAGCACTGGTGCACTGTTCTGGTCAGCTCCGAAACGTTTCCCCCGGCCATTGGAGTTTTCTTCTAGTGATCCAAGCCACCTTCAGTTTATCCTGTCTGGTTCTATACTTAGAGCAGAGACATTTGGAATTCCCATACCCGAGTGGGCCAAGAATCCAAGTAAGCTGGCTGATGCTGTTGATAATGTTTTAGTCCCTGAGTTCCAGCCAAAGAAGGGAGTTAAGATTGTTACGGATGAAAAAG
Organism: Scilla litardierei; assembly: GCA_030789695.1. Classification (NCBI taxonomy): domain Eukaryota; kingdom Viridiplantae; phylum Streptophyta; class Magnoliopsida; order Asparagales; family Asparagaceae; genus Scilla; species Scilla litardierei. The sequence continues at coordinate 135,620,941 of CM061137.1, read as the reverse complement.
CTACAAGCCTGTCAACTGCCTCTGTTGACGATGCTGCTGTCATTAATGATCTCATCATTAAGCTGCAAGACTCTGCACAAAAGCTTCCTTCTGGATTCCGGATGAATCCAATTGTGTTTGAGAAGGTATGCAACTTTTCATGACTTTTTTGTTCTAGATTTTTTTCCCCATGTTTCCTCCGATTTAAATTCTTTGTAGCATGCATTTGATATCCTACCTAACCTGGGAAGAAACGTTGGTTGTGAAACTGGCATGTTTCGTCCAAGCATGTGAACTGGGTCGAAAACCTAGATTTGTTTGAGTGTATGGGAGAGTATGTCGAGTTTGCACAATAAGCTATTCCCCACTTAACCACCATTCTAACAAAAGTAGGTTGTTTTTGAATGGGAATGCTGACTAAGAAAAAATGTAAGTAGAAGGGTTGAGTTAAAATATGAACGAATCAAGGGCTGGGATAATTTTTTGGATGGAAAATCTTACGGTTTTCAGGTGAAAAGGATAGAAAGGGACGAGAATGATGGGATGGAGGGAGGCTGGGGCTGGGGGTACTGGAGCTGGGGGTATCTTTGGGTGAATTTGTGACGATGTGAGAAGGAATTAATATGTGTACATGAATTTGTGATTTAAGTGAATTTATGACACTGATGAATTTATGTTTGTGTATGGGTGGCCGTGCTATAGAGAGGGTGAGTGGTGGGATACGTGCCTTATGGGCATGAGAATTACTAGTTCATATATAAGAAAATGAATCTACGACATCCATATGTTGATTAATTCTGATTTGTGTTTTGAAATTTATGGCCATAATTGGCTCCAGGCAATATTTCAACCACACATACTTGCATAGAATTGCAAAATGAGGGGAAGTATAATCAATACAAGGTTCATTCCCTACTTTTCTGGTCAATTTTCAGGAGTGTCTTCTTTTTGATTTCTACCTAGTGTGCTTTCTAGGATACTAGCTCATTCCAGACCTGATCCCAAACTCATTTAACCCTCCTAACCTCTTCCAGCCTAGAAAGCAGCTGAACTTGGCTAGATGAGAAGTCAATAACAATGCAGTTTTGAAAACTGCTGTTTCATTAAGGGTAAAGGGAATTGATTTGCGCACCCACCATTTTACTCCGCGCACATACCACTTACTTACAAGTTTGCCATTAATCCCGCGCACATACCACTTATTTACAAGTTTCTCACCGAAATTACTTCCACGCATAGACCAATTATCAAATTTCCGAAAAAGGTCCTGGGGCTCCGTCGGGGGTTTGACGGGGTTTCGCCGAAGAAAAACTGTGTCGTCTAATTATCTCTGCGGCCGTCTGATCTCGCCAAGGTCTCCCCAGACCCATCTCACCATCATCCGACATACCTAGCCCCCTTCCAATGAGGAGGGGCTGGGGTGGTCGGATGAGGGGGATAGGGTGATGGGGCGGTCGGAGGAGGGGCTGGGATGTGGGAAGGAGGGGGGTAGGGAAGAGGATGGTGAATGAGGGGGAGGGGCCTGGGGGATGGGGACGAGCATGGGCGGCGGAGGGGGCTGGGGGAGGGGTGACGGCAGTAAAAGAGGACGACCGCCAATGCTTTCCGCTCCTCGTCGCCAGCAGGGGGCAGAGTAAAATGATGGGTATGTGGTAAAAGAGAAACTATTTGGATGTGTGCGTGTCAAACTTGTAAATAAGTGGTATGTGTGCGGAGTAAAACGGTAGGTGCGCAAATCAATTCCCAAGGATAACTAGACACCCTTGAACTATCAATGATTCTAGCTTAAGGCCTTCTATCTTATTTCATTTTCTAGCTTAAGGCCTTCTACCGTATATCATTTTCTAGCAGGCCTTCTACCTTGTATCATTTTATCGGGTAAAAGAGGACGACTGCCAATGCTTCCCGCTCCTCGTCGCCAGCATGGGGCAGAGTAAAATGGTGGGTATGTGCATGTGATAAAAGAAGAAAATATTTGGGTATGTTATGTGCGCGTGGCAAACTTGTACATAAGTGGTATGTATGTGGAGTGAAACAGTGGGTGCACAAATCAATTCCCAAGGGTAAATTAGACTGAACACCCTTACTATCAATAATTCTAGCTTAAGGCCTTTTATCTTATATCATTTTCTAGCTTAAGGCATTCTATCTTATATCATTTTCTAGGGTAAAAGAGGACGGCCGCCAATGCTTCCCGCTCCTCGTCGCCAGTAGGGGGCAAAGTAAAATGGTGGGTACGTGCATGTGGTAAAAGAGGAAAATATTTGGGTATGTTCGCGTGGCAAACTTGTAAATAAGTGGTATGTGTGCGGAGTAAAACGGTGGGTGCGCAACCCTTGAACTATCAATGATTCTAGCTTAAGGCCTTCTATCTTATATCTCATTTTCTAGGTTAAACCGCTTGTCTGACTGCTCAATTAACTCTTTAGTTAAACTCGTTAAATCTTCACTTAAAATAGACCGCATGTGAGCTAATAGAAATTAAATGGGTCATGTGACTTAATCCATATTCTCCTCCAACGTCATTTTCTTCCTCATATTCATCTTCTCCCCAGCCTATAATTCACCGCAAGCTTATAAAAAATTTAAATTCTAACCACTCATCACCATCATAATTTTAAAAAGCCTTGCTTATGGGGACCTAAGTGGCCATCTAGGCATGGCCCCCTCTAGGCCACTCGCTCAAGATTAGACCTTCTAAGCATGCTAGCCGCCTAAGAGTGTCCTCTCTAAACAGGTGGCACATGATGGAAGATGAAAATCATGGTGGGAATTTGGGAAATCAGAAAATTAAGAATTTGATAAATTTTCATGCCCACCATCCCGAAAATCCGATGATCATCGACTCATGTCTCATATGTGAAGATTTTTTAGAACTCATGTCTCAAAAGATGGCAGAGGAAAATTATGGTGGGAATTTAGGGAAGAATAAAATTAAGAATTTGACAAATTTTCATGCCCACCATATTGAAAATCTGATTATCACCGACTTATATGTCTCGTATGTGAAGATTTTTCAAAACTCATGTCCAGGCAACCAAACTCACTCATTCTAATACAAAAGATTTAAGGGGTTTTCGCATATCCGTCTCTTAAATCTTGCATATTTTGATATTCATCACTTAAAAATTCGTATTTGCTCTTAAGTCCCTCAAATATTAAACGTTAACCTTAATAGTCACTCTATACTGTTTTCTGTTAAAAAGTTAGCTGAAATTATACTAATTAACGATTAAATAATGATTATAGTTAATTAATTGAGAAATTAACTTTAATTAAGTATTAAACCCACTTAATTAACCATTAACCACCACCACGCCCACCCGAAAAACGTCGGGGAGGAGGAGGCGCCTCCACCCCCCCAAAACCCAGGGGAAGGCGGTGCCTACTCCCCTCAGACGAGGAGGGCCGCCTCCTCCCCCTCCCCCTCGTTTGAGGATGGGGAGGAGGCGCAGCCTCCCCTTGGGTTTTTTTGGGGGGGGGAGGAGGCGTCGCCGCCTCCCCCCTGAAAACCCAAGGGGAGGCTGCGCCTCCTCCCTCCCCCTGGGTTTTGGGGGGGTGGAGGAGGCGTCGCCGCCTCCCCCCCAAAACCCAGGGGGAGGCTGCGCCGCCTCCCCCAGGGTTCCGCCGCTCCTCAGACGAGGAGGGGAGGGGGCGTCGCTCCTCCCCAGGAAACCCAGACCCCCCAACAACGAAAATTAACCATAATGGAATATTCACATTCCATTAGATTTTAACAGAAAGTTAGAGAGATGGACTATTATGGTTAAAAGTTTAAAATTTAAGGGACTTGAGAGCAAATACGAATTTTTAAGAGATGTATATCAAAATATGCAAGACTTAAGGGAAAGATATGCGAAAAACCCAAGATTTAAATATGAGGAAACAAAATTTACATCAACTTTTCTCAAATTCTATTTTACTCCAGAAAATAAAATAATTTTTGAGGCCTTTCTATAGGCTTACAACTTGACTCTTCACAAATTGCATCTGATACTAAAATAAAAAAATACTTAATTAAAATAAGAAAGGCTAGAAATATTTCAAATTAAATCTAATCAAGATTCAGTCTCGAATCCAAATTGTTTCTTTCATTCTTTTTGTCTCGAGAACTTCATCCCCTAATGAATGGTGACAAAAACGACATATCCGGATAGGACAATACGATCAGCTTTATGGTGGTACTTGTGAAAAACGAAACGAATTACGAGCACAGTTGATGAGTGTCTGTCATCAAGCTCTTGTAAAATACTCATTTGCATCGGGTTCATCACTTGTTATGTATGCAAAGCCTCGTTGGTTATAGGACGAAGCTCTCTAGGTAAATTTTAATTATCTCGTTATCCATAAGTATAAATTCTTACAAATTTTTATTTGATTCTATAACAGACATGTGAGTGTCATTGTTAATTGTAAGAAGTTTTTAAGTTTTTAAGTTTCGAGTAACACTCTAATCATATGCAAAATGCTCAAGGAATGTACTAGGAACACGATCGAAGCTTTTGGATTCACATGATTAGGTATTTGAGTTAGTGACTTATTACTGGTCAACTTAGTCTTTTGATTTTCAACGATGCTTTTGGATCGCAAGGGTCAATATAAGTTTTTTCTTCAAATATAAATGTGTGTGTTGGCTCTTCTAGAATGCGCAACATCTAAATCATATATCCAAGATCTGCCTTAAATCATATAACTAAGGTCTGCCTATCACAATATGTGTAGCATACATTGATACGATAGCATACCAAATATGTTTATGATAGCTCAAAATTGGATAGACACTAGACAATATTCGGTAACTAAATGTGAGTTTCCATTAACTCATATACGGCTGTGGGTAGGGTTCAACTTTTAGTCATCTTTTTTGTTGTTGACTTGGCAACTAAATTTACAGTACTTCGTCAATTATCACTTTAAAAGACACCTCCAATTTTAATGTAGATAAAGAACATTTATCCGTCGATACTCTTTCTCTCTCCTAGGTCTAATAGTTAAAAACCTAATGACATGTTAGCGGATGTTAGATTCCTTTAGATGATCATATTCCTCACCAACATTCTTAGGTGGAATATATCCTTTTCTCGATTGATCCATTCTCATTACTAACATCTTTCATAAGTAAGCTCTTATTGTAGATACCGACTAGCAAAACAATCAAAGCCATGCTATTTGAAATATTACACACCATTAGGTTTTGTTGTAAGGGTTCTCTAACCTTTACAATTTCATTTCTCCTTAGCAGTAATAGTTTTAGGTTTAATCATGCTCTTATTTAGTCGTTTGGGTTCCTTCCTGGCTTTAATAGTACGCTTTCGATTTTTGGGAGCTCCCATAGATTTCAAAGTCAATGGCAAATAGAATGTTTGTTGCATATTATTTACAGTGTGGGTGAGTATCCCATGCATAATATCTGCTCTCAACTCAAAACAAAACCTAGTACATGTATATTGAGGATCTTCTTGTAACTCTCTCCTAACTTATATGGTATTAAACTTAGACATCTATTCTTATATGGTCATGCTTTCTTGACATATATCGTTTAGGTATAACAGGTGATCTCTATAGGTAAGATGTAGATATTTTTCTTTAAGTTTGATTTTTCTTTAGGTATAACATGTGATCTCTTTAGGGTTTTGATGCTCTCATTGACTCTCTATCGATGTTGAGAAAATTGTGACCGATACCATCAGTGTTATCTGAGTAAATTGAACTTTTTGGTCATCTAATAATTAGCACAATTTGAATAAATGTTTCATCTTGGCAAAGCCAATTTGAATTTTGAAGATTATATGTTTCATCAAAGTTGGGAGCATCTATCATAATCTAACGTGTGATGTTATTTCGCCCAAAGTTTTTCGCAAAATTATCATATTGTCTATTATTATTTTGATTTCTATTGTTCCAGTTTTATCCTCAAAATTTTGTTCTTTTGTTATCTTGTTTAAAGCAAGGTTTTAGGTCGCGATGTCAGACTCGGTATTGCTCTGTCCAAAATTTAGGTTTCAGCATCGATATCGCCTATTTCAGTGGTTTCAGAAGCAAGTTTTGGGTTCGTCCGTATCGATAGTTTCGGCAGTTTCGTTTCGGGTATCGGTATCAGTTTTGGAGATACTTTAAATATGTATGTATCATATACATACAATGACGTATTACATACACAGTTATATTGTATTTTATACATATAAATGTATAAAAAATTAGTTGTAACTCCTATAGTAATCGAGCCAGTGCTTTATTATTTTGTTAATATAATAGAATGACAATAAAAAATGACGAGGCATAAATATTACCTCATATTACAAAAAATGAATAAAAAATATCAATACAAATAAAACTATGCTAAGTCAAAGTATGACCGAATCTAATAAAAAGATGGTACATTTAAATACCGAGTCTTGAAATATTTCTTATATGTGATAATCTCACATCCCTTCAATTCAAAAGCCAAAATTTCAACGATAGGCCTATAGAATACCAGTAATACAATAAAATGGCCAATATGATGCATATAGACAACAGAATTTTGAAGCACGCAATCTGTAGTTTGAATGAGGCGTGCAAGTGGACCGATGCAGTGCTTATGATACTGGTCTTTGAACTGATTAATGGAGAAAGCAACTTGGTTGATTTCTACATTAATTAGATTAAATGCCAGTTTCATAAGCATTGCATCGGTCCACGTGCATGCTTCATTCAAACTACAGATTGCATGCTTCAGAATTCTGTTCTGTATATGCCTTACTGAGATATTCTGGTGACCTACCGTTGAAATTCTTCTTTTGAATTGAACGGAGGAGAGATAATCACATATAAGAAATATGTCAAGACTAGTTATTTAAATGTGCCATCTTTTCTCACCGGGCATGGCCTTGACTTGACAAGGAAACACGAACACTTTATTTTGCTGACCCTGGAAGACACATTCACTTTGAAAAATCTCTGCACACCCATCTTTCGGTGCTTCAGAACATGTCATCGCATTGATGGTTAACTTGTAATCATGCAATGAGTTAACATGTAAAAAGGTGTAAGCAACTATGAAATATAGCTAACAAGTATGAAATACAGCTAACGTTTATGAAATATCTCTAATGATCTGCATATATTTTCTGTATTTTCTGGTATTTTTCGGTATTTTGCAGTATTTTTTTGGTAATTTTCATTTATTTTTCTATTCATATTGCTCATTTGTAACAACAATTAACTAATTAATTAATATAAAAGGACACCAATAAAAATTGATGAGTCATACATATGACGTCATAATACAAAAACTGAATAAAATACATCAAAAGATATAAAAATGAAGAAAATAAATAAAAAGATATAAAAATCTCATTCAAAGTTATCATCATCCGGCTGTGTTGCATAGTGGTATGATGGATATGAATATTGCATCCGTTTTGACCCTAAAATTATATCATCATGTTATCATATGCTGATGGCTGGCTCGGCTCGATGAAAGACGTGTCATGACTGCCTTGACTGCTGGACTGTTCAGTCACATTCGAACTGTACATGTATTGACTATCATAATCCACATAGACATCAGAGTGTGTACGTTACGAAATAATCATCATGACTGCTTGAGTATCCACCGGAATACGATTTCATGAATGGCAAGAATTTCATAACCTCCATAATAATCAAAAGAATGTTGATACACGTGATATTCAGATTGTCTACCGTAGGTATCGTCCCACGTTCACTTTGGTGCTGCATATCATGATTTTTATACCCATGCGAATATGTTGTATCATAAGCATAGTCACCACGTCTCTCAGTAGGACGAACATATTCCAATAGACCACAACCTCCGTCTGCAGGACCTTGTTCATCGGGGGACGAATTATCATCGTTATCTTGTCGAGCGACTGTCTTCTTCGCTTGTTCTTGAGATTCACTGGGGTGTGACGTGGTTGCGGCTGATTGTTTCTTGTATGGTATGCTTCCGCAAGCACATCGTCCAGCCAAGGATTATCTTTGTCATCGAGCACCCTGTCTTCTATCTCACCGGTCCATTCATGTAATAGATCATCCTCATGGAAAATCTGATCCAAGTCAATTAGTTGGTGGTCATCCTTCGTGCTCTTTTCCACATGTCTTTGTCTCTGTCTTATATTATAATGCACATAGACCAGCTTTTTAAGGTGTTCCATTGTTACTTTGTTCCTGGTTTTAGTGTGAATGAGTGAGAATGTGGTCCAGTTTCGTTCACAGTTGGAAGAAGAGACCGTTTGGCTTAAAACACGCACATCTAAGCGCGTAAGAGTTGGAGCTTGCTCTATCCCAATGCTTAACCACCATTAAGCTACAAAAGTTCCATTGGTCAGAAAAGATGGATCGTTTTATGATAGACATATAGAAATCTAAGGTCCTTATAAATACTTAGAGTGACCGTTATTCGCCAATTCTGCCTTACTGGAGCTGAAATAACCAACTCTCATCTTATATGACTCCAGCTACAATTATCAAGCAAAACTTCAGAATGTGAACGGCTTCATCGAATCATATATCAAAATAAAAATATACGAATTCCATTTACCTCTGTCCATATCAATTTGCTTCGAGGTGTCTGGTTCCAACATCTCGATCACACGTTTGAGTCCAACCAGCACCTCGTTGTCATTTGTTGCATTGGAGGAGTACTAAAAACGAGGATTCAGAAAATAGCATGCGGCATGAATATCTTGATGTAGCTGCTTATCCCATCTTTTGTCAATTATGTCCCACTATTTTCTGTATCATCTACCAATATTCTTTCGAATTTCTTCTTTTACATGGTCCATGGCATCGTAGAGATAACTCATCTCGGCCTTATCATCGATGTCGACCATTCAGTAACTTTCACCAACGGCTCAAATACGACGATAACATTAGAGATTTCTTGTCAGAATTCATCACCGTGAATCAGATTGTACACATTGTGTCCAACGATTCTTTCTTTTGGTTTAAGCCTTTGAAAGTTCTCGGACCATCCCCTTGAGATGATCATTCTCCATAGGTCATCTCGATGCATGCACAAAGAGTCCAAAGCAATAAAATGGATTGCAAATTTTGTGATCGCGTGCCTAATCAACTCTTTTTCACTCGTCTCTCTTTTCATCAAGCTGAGCACCCATCCTTTGTTGTATATAAAGCATGTTACCATCTGATTTTGTGCGACGATAATTTTGACTACTTATTTTGCCATATCAAAAAATATCAAGTCAATACAATGCGCTGCATATGGAGTCCAATATAGATGATGTCTCTTTCGCATCAGCAGCTGCCCAGCTGATTTGTGGCTACCACCTTTGTCGGTAACTATTTGGAGTCTTGGACTACTCTGTGCTCCCCAATTATTTCTACATATTTGTCCATAAGATCTAATATGTATGGACCATTCTGGAATTGGGCAGTTGCATCCACTGAGTCTAGGAACACCGTCCCGTGGGTTGAATACACAAGGAAATTAATAATCTTCTTTCTGTTTGTGTTGTCCAACCATCACACATCAGTGTGCAACCATACTCATCACACGGACTACGAAAAGTTTCAACATACTTCTTGATCTCTTCAAACTCCATGTCCAAATATGTGTGACAGCTCCCAAGCAGTGGGTGGATCAACGCCACGATCCACTTTTGTAATAAAATCTACCACGGGCTTGTAATATGGGGGCTATTGGTCACATTGTATGGAATGTGGTTGAAAATGAAAATTTTGGCTATAGCTCGGCTGGCAAAGGACTTGGCATTTTCATGAATGAATTCTTTATGGTTGACTGTGATTTACCCTTCTTCGTTAGAGAAAAATGGTTAGGACCGGGTCTGAGAACACCACTGATCTACTGGTTGGTTCAACATCGCAAGCAGAACCACACGCGAACATATCGTTAATTCTGCAGGCATGACTATTCGATCTGGCTAGCCCAGAGGGCCCAGAAGATATTGCTCCCATCATTCTGCCCTTAAGTCTACTCTCTTCTTAGATATGTTCTTGCCTACTTTCTCTAGAAACTCTTCAAGGTCTCTTGCCTCCTCTGTATCATCCTCATACTCATCTAAGTTATCTAAGATTGGCTCAATAGGCCTTGCCTTTAACTCATCCTTAACCCTCTTCTCAAATCTGGCATGTATCCAGTTTTTCTTATTCTCAAATAGGTGTGCTTTCATCTCATGCACTTCTTTTGATGCTTCAGGGTATGTCAACACATCCCTGGTAATTTCCGCCAAGTGTTTCTTAAGGCAAGTCACGCCTCCATGCATTTCTTTAAGACAATAGTTGGACCTTGTATGTCTATGGTTATTTCCGATCATTGTACAATAAGACCACATAATATCCAACGTCTTCTCCTTTGGAGTTCTTCGAGACATTTTAATTACTATAAAATATAACCAGGTAATATTATAGTGAAATTTTTTATATTTACTATTATTTTTATAGAACCTTTCTATTACTTATATAATTGTACTATTCTTAGCATTTTTTCTATTCTAAGTATTTATTTAGTATTGTTTAGTATTTCTATTGTGCTTTTCTAACCCCATTTTTATAATTTCTAACCTATTTTTTATAGAAATTTTAGTAGTCGTAGACTTGTATTTAATATTTACTAGTATTTTTAGTAGAACATATAAAGTACTTATATATGTTTAGTATTTTTAGTATTTTCATTATTCATTTAGTTGTTTAGTATGTCTATGGTATTTTTCTAACCAATTTTTATAACATCTTTTTATTAAGAAACTAGTCATAACCTGTTTCCTCGGGCACGGTTCATTCAGCCCTCGGCGCGGTTCATTTAAGATATCCACACAAAATCTTTGTTCTCCCCAAAAATAATTTTCCGCTCCAAAATTTAAACGAACAGAAAGGCGTGGGCGCCTTCGGCAATCGGGCACAGTTCATTTAAGATATCCCATCAAAATCTTTGTTCTCCACAAAAATTTTTTTTCCATCCAAAATTTAAACGAACAAAAATTTAGCTTCGGCGCGGGCGCCTTCGGCTGTGTGGAAAAAATTTAAACATGACCAAAAGAGAAACACACGAAAATGAAGGGGGGAAGTGCATAAGTGTGGGCGTGTGTGTAGGGTGTGGATGTCCTGGGCCAAAAGAGAAACACACGAAAATGAAGGGGGAAAGTGCATAAGTGTATTTGTGTTAATAGAATGTCATACTTAAATGAACTATGTTTAGCAAAAATGTGTAATGGGAGTAGCTGCTCACCTTCCCACCTACATGAACAACACCAAAATCTCTATCAAAAATTTGGGAAAAAATTTGGAGAGGGTGGCGGCGGGCGGAAAAATTTGGAGCGTTCGACTGCGTGCGGCGTTCAGGCGAAGAGCAGGCAAGTCTCGTTCCTCTTCCTCTTCATCTTTGTGTTCTTTTTTTTATGTTTGTTGTTGGGACTTGCAGCTTTTCTTCTTCCTTTCTTTTTTGGGTAGTAACTAGGATCGAGTCCTAGATCTCTTGTTTTGTAGGGCCACACCTTCTTTTGCTGTAGATTCCTTATATGTTGTAGATCTTCTTGCTCTTCTTTTTTTTCTTCTTGTGTTTTCTGGTTTCGGTCGAAACGTTGTGTTGTCGTTTCGGCCAAAACCGGAACTTCCCCTAGTTTCGTCTCGATTAGTTCCGTAACCGAGACAAAAGCCTCGGCCGATACCCAAAACTAATTTATGTAAGGTCTTTAGAGATTGCAGAGATTTGATTCAGGTGATCAGTGTCGAAAATTTAATGCGAAAGCTTGAAAAAAGGTTGAATGATCACCAAAATGTGCTTAAAATCCATTAAAATATTGCAGGATAAATCTGGAGAAAACCCGGTAAAATAATGGAGATGTTTTGTGACATTGGCGGCTCGGTGCGATCAACGACTAGTTTGGGATGTTGACTGGTCCACAACTCAGTCGGTCAGTTGACTTCATTGACCGAGTCAGCTCCATTTTGGCCCGATCAGCTCGGGTGTGCCAATGAATAGTATTGGATCGGCTGAACCAATTTACATTACGTATGTTAAGGTTTGCCTAGCTTGTCGACACGATTTGACGATGGAAATAGTTCGTTGAAGCTGGTATTATATAAACAATTGAGCTTCCGGCTATATTCGTCTTCGATTCACGATGGGATGGGTGCTGCGTGCTCGCCTTAAGGTGGCAAAGCTACTTGTGTAGTTGGCATGGGTTACTGGCGTCGAAGACAAAGTCATTGTGGATTCGCTGGCAACGACGGCGATGAGCGACGACACTGGTGTTTGACTACTTAGACAGCAGCGACAAAGCCTATATGTGGTGATGGCAGTGGCGGCTTAGAACAAGGGTTGCGTGGGCGACGACGGACAAGGGCTATGGTTAAGGTTTGGGCAGTGGCGGCTAGGGAAGATGTACAATAAGATTTTTTGTTTTTCTTTCTCTTTTATTTTTTTTAATTTTCTTTCATTTCTCTTTTATCTTCTTGATTTTTATCCCTTTTTTTATTTGATCTCATTTTTTCTGATTTTACGTCTCTTTCACTTTTGATTTAAAACTTAACTATATAAAAGAAATGAAAACAAAAGGAGTTAGATTTGGGTCCAACACCAAATATGATGCATTATGGGAATTAAAAATTGTGGTGGGGACTTAAGAAAATTTGGGATTTTATAATGTTCTGGCCTCGCATCTTGAAGATGTAATGATCACTGACTCACATGCCTTGTACGTAGAGATTTTTCAAACCTCGCGCCTATGCAACCAAGCTCATTCTTACATTCTAATACAACAGATTTAAATATTAAGAAACACATACTTAACATCAAAATTTCTCAAATTCTATTTACTCTAAAAAAAAAATAAGTATTGAGGCCTTTATATATGTTTCCAACTTGACTCTTCAAAAATTGCATCCGATATAGGACTAAATGATCAAAATAACTAAAAGACGCAAACTCTCATAGAATACCAAAATAATTTTAAAACGTAAAATAATTAAGACGCAAAAGGACTTAAACTCTCATAGAATACTCAACTAAAATTAAAAATATCTGAAATATCTAAAATAAAATCTAAAAAGACTCAATCTTGAATCCAAGTTATATCCCCATTAGCAGGCTACACATCTGCTCATTTTAAACATGTTTATATCAGGAAACTTGAATATCAAAATATTAAATATGACATTTATTTTATACTGTTGTTAATCTTGATATAATTTTTAAAATGTTATAATTTTTTGTGAAAGCAAACATTGGAGCCTTGAGATTTCAGACTTAGTGGAACAAAACCGAGTATATTGAATCTACAAGTTTAGTAAACTGAGATAGATATCATAACATGGTGAAGCCGAATGATGAAATGATATCAATCAATAAATACTTTTTAAGTATTTTAGGTTGGTTATCCAAGAGGATGCATGTATTAATATGTTGATCATAACATTAAGTAGGATGGTTGAAGTGGAGATCCGCAATAAGAGTCTTGTGCGAATGAAATGTACAGTTACAAATGGTAAATTTTATAGGACGATAATTAGACCACATTTGTTATATGGTACATGGTATTAGCCTATCATCAAAAAGTATGGACATAGTTTAGGCGTGGTATAAATATAAATGTTACGTTGGATGTGTGGAAACATTAGAAAAGATACGATAAGAGACGGGGATATCTAAGCGATGATAGGCATTGTCCATATAAATGATAAGATGAGAGAATGTCGTTAAAGATGGTTTGGCAATATTTGCCGAAGTCCGATTGATGCGCCTATTAAAGAGATAGATCATATGAATACTGAGATCAATAGAAAGAGATGTAGACCCAAAAAGAATGGATGCAAGTGATAAGAAGGAATATAAAAGATATGGATTTGACTGAAAAGAAAGATTTAGATTGTGATGTGTATAAAACGACTATTCGACGCCACGATCTGATGTGATCTTAATCATACATTCTTTCTATTGAGTCCATAAATCTGACCCTAATTTTTTGAGATGAAAGCTAAGATGATGATGTCGATTTTTCCTTAATGTCATATATTTTTAGGTTTGATGAAAAAATGCATAATTGGTGCCGAAGCAAGGTTTTTATTGTTTAACTTGTTTATAGTTGAAAATTTTGAATATTGAAATATCAAATTTGATATTTATTATATATTTTTGTTGCTTTTGAAATAATTTTTAGAATTTTAACATATTTTTGAATGGTGGTCTATTTTTAGTTTTATGTATGCAAAAAACATTAAAACCATGTCTAGTCCCCTGGGCTTTGGATTGGTGCCTTGCCTCCGCCACAGCTTTTTAAAACATTAGTCGTACCATCACTGCATACCAGCTTTTAAATCCTGCTCCGCATCACGAAATTTAATCTAAAGTAATTCATGCCCTTACTTTAACCCACCTAACGCGTCCATCACCCGACTAATTTTTCCTTCTCTTCATCATAATTCACCAATATCACTGCCTTCCTTCTCTCATTATCCTCGCCATCTTCTCCATCACTATTACCATCATTCCTAACCATAATCCTAATTCTAAGTAGGGGTGGCAAACGGGTTGGGTGGGTTCGGGTTCGGGTCGGGTCAGATTTGACCCGACCCGGATTGAATCCGGGTCGGGTTCGGTTGACCTGGAAAATTTCCGGGTCGGGTTCGGGTTAACCCGTCGGGTTAAGATTTGACTTATACACAACTGTCATTTTTTCGATATCCAGCTATTTATTAAGAGACACCGGCAATTTATTAAGTGTTGCATAATTTCCAGCAGCTCGTCGCTTAAACCGCACTAATGACCGCAATGAAGTATAATTAACGTTATCATTTTATTAACGAAAGTAATAAAATTAACTAAAAAGTTGTATGTAAAGGAAATTGAATCCAAGACCTCTTAAAGAAGAGGACAACATTTCAAATTGTATAAGCACAACTCCCCTTGCAACTGTGTATTGAAGTTATGATATAACTTTTTATATATATAAAGAAAGTAAACCGGGTCGAATTCGGGTCATCCGGGTTGACATGCCAAACCCATACCCGACCCGGATTTTATCCGGGTCGGGTCGGGTCAACCCGGATCCTACTTGACCCGTATTAGCCCCTACCCATACCCGGTTAAGGATGCCGGGTTCGGGCCGGGTCGGGTCGGGCTCATTTTGCCACCCCTAATTCTAAGCTTAACCATATTCCCTGACCTCAACCTAATTTTTAAGAATAAATTATATCCATAACTCACCAGAATAAAGTTTAAAAGATGTTAACAGCTCAGCCTTATTTGCTTATAAGCTCACATGGGGCCCATTTTACAGAAACGTTTACTGAGTCGTTTGTCGTGGGTCTTAAACTAGAATCCTTCATAGTTCATGGGTGTTTAATCTAATTTATCCTTTCATTGATTTTAGTGCGGGTTGGATGTAAAATGGTGGGGCACATTTTTCTCGTCAAGTTCTGGAGAGAAGAAAATCCCCATCTGGCTGGATTTTTCTAAACTATATTGGTTAACAAAAACTTCGCTATACATTTTCATGTATATACATTGTCTATTATTAATCTGTTACTCCTACCGGCAAAAATTGGCAGGACGATGACACAAACTACCACATGGACTTCATAGCTGGGCTTGCTAATATGCGTGCACGAAACTACAGTATACCAGAAGTCGATAAGCTGAAAGCCAAGTTCATCGCTGGAAGGATCATACCTGCCATTGCCACCACTACAGCAATGGCCACCGGTCTCGTCTGCCTTGAGCTCTACAAAGTTATTGCTGGTGGTCACAAGGTGGAAGACTATCGCAACACCTTTGCCAACCTTGCCATCCCGTTGTTCTCCATAGCCGAGCCAGTCCCACCAAAGGTGATCGAGCACCAGGACATGAGCTGGACTGTTTGGGACCGTTGGATGATTCACGGCGACCTCACCCTGAGGGAGCTCTTGCAGTGGCTCAAGGAGCGAGGCCTGAATGCCTACAGCATCTCATGTGGTACCTCTTTGCTCTACAACAGCATGTTCCCCAGGCACAAGGAGAGGATGGACAGGAAGGTGGTGGATGTCGCAAAGGAGGTGGCCAAGATGGAGGTGCCGCCGTATAGGCGCCACCTGGACGTGGTGGTGGCTTGCGAGGACGACGATGACAACGACGTTGATATCCCACTTATTTCGATTTATTTCCGATAGATTTAGGGGTCGAGGAACAAACCAACGAAGTATCGAAAAATTTGGGGAGAGCTTTATTCTTAGGTTAATATAATAGTTCTGATAATGTGAGAAACAAAGCAGGCTATTATGCTGCGCTGCAACCTGAGAGTCAGTTAACTTTTAGGAGGAATATTTCATATGACAGTCTTCAGGAGGAATTGTTGCACCGGTCGGTCATAATTCATAATTGTGGTGTGTGATGCTAAAATTTTCTTAAACCTTGTTGTGTGACCCTGCGTATCTCAATCCCAGTGTGCTTATCTGACGATCAGCATTGCAGGTTAATAAATTTCCAACTTGTTTTTAGATGCTTAATGTCTTCATCCATGCTATATGAGCTTGAAGGTAGAGGCCGTGAATTGAGAATACAAAGCGTTCAGTTCCTACATTCTTCATGTCCGGACGATAAGCATCTCAACGAGTTCAGTTCCTACATTCTTCATGTCCGGACGATAAGCATCTCAACGAGACGAATGCAGATCATGTTAGAAGTTTGGAATGTCAACTGATATCAGAGCTATTCTGCCCTGCAAGGTAGATGCAGATTTGTAATGGCAGGGGGTGCAGGTTGCTTATTTAAGCGGGTTTGTATTAGGGATGTAAACGGTTTGGATAGGGAGAGGATATTATTATCACTATAGATGCAATGATGCGTGGATGCCGGGGTGTGCTATTATTTTCAAAGCAGACATAAAACCTAGTCTAGTGCATGACGAGTATGGTGATGGTGCCTATGAGCACTAGCTCAGTTGGCATCTCCCCGCTTCTTATTAGGGACCATCAGGGTTCGAATCCTGATGGATACAGGCCTTGCGCGCACGCTTAGCCGTGAATTCCGTTGGATCAAAAAAAGAGTATGGTGATGGTTACGCTCAGAAGAATCATTCTACTCATAATGACGTCCACTACAAAAGATAAAACGTGGTTGATATCCTAATAAAGTGTATGGATGCTAACAACTAAGAAGATTAAAGGGCACCTTTGGAAATTTCTTTAGATGTTGGTAAAAAATTAAATGAGGTCTGTTATTTGCATCACACTACTTACTTTATGAATACATCACAAATTTGGAATTCCAAATTTAGCATTGAGTTAAAGCTAAATTTAAGGTTAAAATTTTGGAATTCAAAATTGAGTACTGTTAGTTGTCCTGCACACTATTATGAATTCATCTCACCCTTAAAATTCACAGCAGCACCTCTTTATTGAAAAAACCACTCTTATTTCCAATTTTACCCCGTCTCTTTCCAATTTCTGCCCGAGGCCGGACTTGGTCAGATCATCCGAGTTCTTGACGGTCAGGGACTGCAATCGGTCGCAGAATCGAAGTGCATCGGGGTTGGGGTTCGTGACAGTCAAAGCCTCTCCAGGGTCGAAGTGCAGGATCGAAGTGCATCGAAGTGCAGAATCGAAGGGAATCGAGGTTCATCCAGGATGAGGTCCTCTCCTAGATCCGCCGCCGGCTAGATTACCGCCCCCGCATCTTCCACATGGTTCTTTAGCTTTTTGGGACATATCTATCAGATTCGGTGGGATTTTTTTGATTTTTGTGTGGGGATTTTTTTGATTTCATTCGCCGCTGCTTCCTGAAGAATTAAAGGGAGCATATTCAAAGGCAAGAGGAGCATGGCGCACGCCAAATTCAAAGGCAAGAGGAGCATCGTACCCAACAGAATCAAAGTGCATCATGTTGAAGACGCTTGGGGAATGGAACCGGAGAGGTTGGGACAAGCAGCGGAGATCGCAACGAGCTCCAACGATCTGAAACCGTCGGTCAGCGTGGAGAGAAGGTCAAGACTTGTAAGGAAGCAGTGTGAATTATAAAAGTGGGGTGAAATCATATAACCGAGGGGTAACATAGGAATTTTGTTTATGCATTTAGATAATTGCAAACTTGTGCGGTGAATTCATAAAAGTGTACGGTGCAACTAACAACACTCTTCAAAATTCAAGGCTAAATTTGTTGTTTTAAAAAAAAAATTAGCCTTGACTATTTTTAAAACATTACTCTTAAATTCCTTAATTAATTACAAAAATTGCTATTAGGTTTATCTTAATGCACCACATGACCTTTCATCTTCTCAAATTTTCTCCATTTCTTCTTCTTTTCTCTAATCTATCTCCTTCCCTTGTTAGCCATAATCTCCTGATTAACATTTTCTCAAAATTTAGAATTCTAAAAAAATAAGGTTCTTGTAAATTTGCTGGAGGAAAAGGATGGAGGATAAGGATGTATAATAATCAAATAATAGATTATTTATTTGTTAATAATCTTTCTTTTTAGTTAGGGGTTTTCTAAAATTTCCCGTGAGGCATGGAGTTGTAAATCCGAGCACATGACATGTAGCTCGGATGCAAAAGTCCGACCACAACTTCTATCGATCGGACGTTTAAGTTTTGTTGGAAATTTTTTGAATTTTTCAAATGGTTTTAAATGGTTTTCAAAAGGTTTTGTGTGTGGACTCTCTTTTTGGTTTTCCCTCCGTTTAGTTTAGTCTCACATTGCTTGGGAAAGTTGCATTGGAGGAGTATATAAGGGATTTGTTGAGTCTTGGGGATGTTGGATTTTGAGG
The DNA here is from genome assembly GCA_030789695.1 of Scilla litardierei. Classification (NCBI taxonomy): domain Eukaryota; kingdom Viridiplantae; phylum Streptophyta; class Magnoliopsida; order Asparagales; family Asparagaceae; genus Scilla; species Scilla litardierei. Next base: position 135,602,240 of record CM061137.1, on the reverse strand, counting down.
GACCCTTAGGGCATAATTCTACGACCGTCCTACGTCGGACGGACGAAAGATTTAAAACAGCAGCAGAAAAATGAATTATTAAACTATTTAATAACGTTCCCTAAGAATGTCAAAGACCCTAGCCAGGATCTCTACTATCTTGGGGTGGGTCTGACCAGCCCCAAAATAGATCTAAACTACTGCAATGAAATAAATAAAATGCATTAATAAAGAACATACCCAGAACTTTGCCTCCGAAGAGAACAAAGCGTCGTTTTCAGCAACAGACTCTGGCCTTCCCCGAAGCTAGCCGCCTCCGCACCTCCGAACTGGTCCACTCGAAGCGAGTCGACACAGCGCCTCCAAGACAATCATCCGCCAAAGAAAGTTTCACTTTGAGAGCGATTCGCGTCGTAGACTTTGGATCGAATCCAATACTCCTCGTCATCTTACTAGAACGCAAACAAAAGGAATCGGAAGTGTTGAGGAGGAGAGAATAATTTTCGTCTTGAATCGAGCGTGCTCAAAACTTTTCGGAGCTACTCGATTCAGAGACTTGGTGCAATTTTTCCAAAGGGTGTCGACCCCTATTTATATAGGAGGCCGGACCCCTTGCTTGTCTCACGAGCAATGTGGGATTATTCAATTAGGAGAGAAATTGGGATTAGTTTCCCCTTACACTAAGGCTCAACTTCAAACAATTTTCTCTCCCTCACTGTTGAGCTTTGGAAGTGATACAACCTATCAATTCAAAGAGCTATGAACGGTGAACGCATAGAAAAAAACGGTGACGAATTCCGACTTCGTTTGACCCTTCAAAAAATTGCTCAAAGTTGAGCAAAAATCACAAATTCGGCTAAAAATGCAGCCGTCAAAATTATCCTAGGATTTCCCCAAATCTGGCCCACCCGCGTGTCTTACCCGCGTGTCCAGGCTCGCCCGCCCGTGCTGGGCGTGCGGGTCTGACCCGCCCGCTGTGCGGGCGGGCTCGACCTAGAGCCCGCCAGCATTAGCGGGCAGGTTAGACCCGCCTGCTTGTCGGGAGGGTCCACCCTGCCAAGCGGGCTGGACCCCCCTTTTGCGGGTGGGTTCAGCTCACCTAGCGGGTCTGGACCCGCCCGCCCAAGCTGGGCTGGGCTAGAACTGGGTTTTTGTCCAGTTCTGGCCTTTTGGGCCGTTTCTTGAGCTCTACAACTTCGATTGAGCCGATTTTCGAACCGTTGGAAAACAAGGTTTGAATGGGACTATCCCAAGAACCCTTGCAACCTATTTCTATGCTTTTATTATGCAAAATATTCTTGTAAATATTTTACAATATATTTTCAATTCCTTTGCATCACATGCAATAATCCCTTATAGCATTCTACTAATGTTAAAATCGTGAACCTTTTGCGACATTATTAAATCCCATTTAATCAAGACTTATTATCACAAACTCTTTGTGACTTCAATTATTCTTGTGCATCCGAGTGCACTCCTCCTGAACCCTTCCTATTACTAAGACGCAAATCCTCGGTGTGAGACCATACAGCCTAACCCTACTACAGGTTGGGGCTTGAAACCCCTAGACGACAGTGACCACGAGCAGCAGGTGTCGCCACTGTTTCGGCATCATAATTATGTGATTAACCCATTGACAAAAATGTCGTCGGGATCACTCTGACTGTGATAGTGATGAATACCGCAGTTTTAGTCCCTTCATCATATCTATGTCACTGCTTAACCTAGGGTATGGTAAAACGTCAACGCTATTAGCTAACATTGGTCAGTATACATCGGTATTTGGTATGTCCATATTGAACTTCCTACAACATACCCCAGCCGAGGTTTATCACAAAGAACTGTACTGAGCCTGTGGCACTGACTTCCCTTAACAGAAGAGACGAATCATATCTTAGTCACTACTTACCTCGTACGCTTCAAGTGTCACCCAACCTAAGACCTTTCAACGAGTGAAGACTCGAGACTAGATCATAGATCTTAGTGACACCGTTCACGCACATGTTCGTACAATGACCTCAAGTCTAAAGGGCCAACTAGCATATTATCACTAGAGAGTTATCACTGACAGTTTAAGTTAAGGTTAACCATTTGACAACTCTTTATTGGGTCGTTTAGTGAACTCATTCTCCAATGAGCATATGTGCCTCATCTCCGACTTTTCCAGGTCGAATGATTATGAGATCATCATTACCCTTTAGGGTAAGACAAAGACACAATGGTCTGTCCGATGTGCCGATATCCATTTTTCGACACATCTATGACAATGAAAGTTTTAAGACTCAAGTTCCTATCGGTCATTCACTTTTCACAATCGAGATCTCCATCTAGATACGTGTATGACCTTATTTTAAGTTTAAGGAAATTATCCAAGTATTTAAATAGGATAATTAGTACCATTTACATTTGAACAAGATGTATTCTAGGATAAATTGCCTCGAGGGCATATATCTTCCTACAGATGTGCCCCAAGGGGTACCACTCTTTTGTGAAGGAGAGATTACTTACATGAGTTTGAGTTCACCACGTACGTGTGCCGCCGCCCTAGGCCGTCCGTGACGTGTCGTGGGTGCGCACGACTTTTATTTTTTGGATAAAATAATTATTTTAAATTATAAACCTTTTTATTATTATTCAAAATTCAAATTTTGAATCAAGTTTTGAAATGTTCAAAGAGTCGTTCTTGATTTTACTCCCTCACGTTTTCCATGTCATTAACATTTCTTGATTTTACTCCCCCCACTAATCTCTCTTCGGTTACAGCCGAATCTGTTGGATATGGAAGACGTTTGTACACCCTTGTGGGGGATGTACGAGGGAATACGGACCTCGAACGTCGCGCACACGAAGTCATGTGCAAAGGGAATCTGTTCCCTTGCGGAGAGGATCTCTGTATGAGCGGGAAAGTCGCATTATATATGCATAAGTGCATGCGACATATGGCTAATAAAGAGGGAATATCTTAAGCTTATGTTGTACCATGCATATGGTACAACTTAAGCTTATAATGTGCCATGTATCATGGTACACCTTAATTAAGTTGTTCCAAAGGAACAACTTACCCTAAAATAACTACCTTGGGGGCTATAAATAAGACCCAAGGGTAGCCATTTTCCTTACACATTTGCATGAAATTCATGCATGCATCTTCTTCATAGCGAAGCTCTGCAGAAATATTTCCTCTCCCTCCTTCCAAGTTCTTAATCTAAAATAGAGATTTAGATTGTGGATTAGTAGCCTTACTCCGTTCGTGAGAAGACTCGATCCGTCGTGGCGAATCCGAAGGCAAAGTTCCGAGACTATCGTTCCGCATACGCAAGCGTAAGTCTCCACTTTAATTATCGATCCTAACTTTGTTTTGGACAGGATCCCTCATTGGTATCAGAGCCATATGGGTTCGCCCCGGTCAATCCACCGCCCCGTCGAAACTACGAACGAGTCGTTGTCTTTTTCACGAATGGGTCTCCTACTATTACGGATATAGTAGGAACGCTTCGTGACGGAGAGAACGCAGCGGTTGTTCTTTTCACGTTAGGGTCTCCTATCATTACGAATATGGTAGGAACTCTCCGTGACGGGAAGAACCGACCGTTCACGTAGTACGTTAGTCATTTTTGGCACACGGCCATTAGGCAATAACTAACTTCATCGACGAACGGGTGCTTCATCGAGGAAGATGATGGAAGTTATTTCCATCGGGTAAGAGGAAAATTTGGTGCATGTGCACCATGGCCAAATGGGCTATGAAGGCCATGCATCCCCTCTCCCCATGCGGAGGGGGTTGGCTACGGCCAATAACCACCGGCGACCACCCCATCAAGGGGGAGGAATGAGTGCGGCAACCCCGTTTAAAGGGGGTGGCCGGCCATGGCCAAAGGGGCCATGGCCGGCCAACGCCGAATGGCCTTGGCCATGACCGGCCATGGCCAAGCCATGGCCGGCCATGGCCAGGCCGGCAGTGGCCGGCCAAGGGCCAGGCCGGCAGTGGCCGGCCTTGGCAGAGCCTTGCCGGCCAGGCCGGCCCTGGCAGAGGCCAGGGCCGGCGCCCTGGCCACTGCCAGGGCCAGGCCGGCCCTGGCAGAGGCCAGGGCAGGAGCCCTGGCCCCGGCCAGCGGCCTGCCGGCCCTGGCAGAGGCCAGGGCCGGCGCCCTGGCCTCAGGCCAGGGCCTGGCAGAGGCCAGGGCCGGCGCCCTGGCCCCGGCCAGTGGCCTGGCCGGCAGGCCCTGGCAGTGGCCAGGGCCTGGCCGGCAGGCCCTGGCAGAGGCCAGGGCTTGGCCGGCCCTGGCCAAGGGGGCCAGGCCCCCTGGCCGGCCAGGTTAGAGGCCCTGGCCGGCCTTTGGCCAAGCCCGGGTCAGGGCAGAGGCCCTGACCGGGAAGAAGTTGAATTCGAAAATTGGTCGACCAATTTTGTGTTTTTGGTCGACCAATCCGACAAATGGTCTGGGTCGATTGTAAACTTGCCAGATGACCCATACGGGGTAACAAATGGCCTTGGTCAAACTCGAATGTGTAGATTAGTCCATACGGGGCTAACCACAGTGCCGAATAGTTCATACGGGACTAACGTTTTAATGAAGTTTTTCATTTGGGCTCTACTCCTTGAAGATTAGCCATAGTGCTCTACTTCATGCGAGATTAGCCATGTCATTATGCTCTACTCTACGGAGATTAGCCAATGTACTTGTGACGTTGTGCTCTACTCTACGGAGATTAGCCAACATGCTTTCAAAATTTTTTGGAAAAAGATGTTTTTCAAATAGGTTATGTCCCGTCCTTAAATCGGGATAGCGCAATTTAGAATTCCAAGTCCTACCACGATCCGGCCATGGTTATCTAACCCATGGGTGTGTAGAACAGGTCTCGTGGCTTGGCAATTGTTGCGTTAAAATTCTTTGCGCTAATTCTCACCTATTCTATTTTGAAAGATAAGTTTTTCAAAGTGATTTTCCGCTGCTAATACCATACGGGTATTATTTCTGATTTCTTTTTACTTGAGATAAGTAAGAGGGATACTTTGAAAGTTACTACTAGATGGTAGTTGGGAACGTAGTGAACTTCTCGATTCTAGAGTAACATTTCAACGCATCCAAGGAACTTATCAAGTGTTTAAAGAATCGAAACTTTATGCATAGAATTTTGATCGTGTTTTTCATTCTCTTTGCAGTTTTTTGAATCGAAAATGTCTACCGCTTCTAAGAATATTGTCGCAGAGCTTAACAAAGGTGAAAAGCTCAACGGCGACAATTATAAACTTTGGTCAATAAAGATCCAATATGTTTTGGAGGAGCAAGATGTGCTCGAAACACTCCAAAACATAATGGTAGAACCTGAGTTGGGCAATACGGCCCAACACAAAAGGGACCGGGAAGCTTATGACACTTGGACTCGAAAGAACAAAATAGCACGTATTACGTTACTGTCCGCGATGGACATTGACATAATGCGCCTATTTCGGGAATTCGACCTAGCTAAAGACATATGGTCTGAGCTAGAGATAAAGTTTGGTGGAACTTCGGTTACCAAACTCCGCTCCTTGAATATTCAATTTGATTCGTACAAGATGCGGCGAGATCATTCTATGAAAAAGCATCTCCGCCACATGGCGAATCTTATATCTGAATTAAAGGATGCGGGTGTTACGCTGTCTGACGAACAGCAGATCCAAGCGGTCATTCGTTCACTCCCAGATAGCTGGGATAACATGAAAATGCATCTCACTCATAATGAATGCATTAAAACTTTAAGCGATGTTTCGAAACACCTCGAACTCGAGGAAGAGCGGATTCAAGCCGCAAAACCAAGTGCAGAAGTGCACGTGGCCGCTAGTTCCTCACATGGAGGAAATAAGCGGAAACGCTTAAGGTTTGTGAACGAACGTAAGCAAGAACCGGAGACCTCAAAGAAGACAAAGAACAAAAAGTGGCAAAAGAATGTGCACTCAAAGAAGAAAAACTTGAAGAAGATCAAGTGCTTTAAGTGCAACAAGTACGGTCACTTCGCCCGTAAGTGTACGGATGGAAGTGACAAGGTAACTTGTAGGGCTAGTTACATATGTGTTTCTAGTTCCGTGTTTCTTGCTGAATCTAACTATTTTTGGTTGATTGATTCAGGGGCCACAGACCACGTTGCGAAGGACAGAAGGTTCTTCGTAGAGTATCGAAAGATAACTCAAGGAACAAAGTGGATATACGTCGGCAACAACACACGTGTTGAAGTCAAAGGCGTCGGAACATGCAAGCTAGTTCTCGACAACAGCCGGACTTTATTATTGCACGACGTCCTCTTTGCTCCAGATATTAGAAGGAATATCGTTTCCGTGGTCATGTTAATGTCTTTAGATTATGAGTGGAGGTTCTATAAACAATGTGTTGACCTTGTTTGTAATAATTCTTTGATTGGTTCTGGTAATGTTTGTAATGGATTAATTGTTTTAAATACAATGTATGATGTTGCTTCTTCCATTAATGAAAGTTTTCATTTGACAAATGCTTCTAACTCTGAGTCTGAAAACATTTGTTGGCATGCAAGACTTGGTCATATTGGACCAACTAGAATGGATAGACTTGCCAAAAGTGGCTTGCTATCTAATGTTTCAAAAGTTGAAATGTCAACTTGCGAACATTGTCTTGTAGGGAAAACTTGTCGCAAGCCGTTTGGAACTGGCACAAGGGCCGAAGTTCCATTACAGCTTATCCATTCGGACATTTGCGGTCCAATGAATGTTAAGACAAGACACGGGAAGTCCTATTTCATCACATTCATTGATGACTTCACCCGTTTCGGACATATCTATTTGATATCCCACAAAAGTGAAGCTTTGGCTTGCTTTAAAAACTATATGAGTTTAGTGGAGAATCAATTAGATCGCAAGATTAAGGTTTTGCGAACCGATAGGGGCGGAGAATATCAATCAATAAGTTTTAAGGAACTTTGTGATGAAAAAGGCATAGTACATCAGGTAACTATGCCTTACACTCCGCAACAAAACGGTGTTGCGGAAAGAAGAAATAGGACATTGATGGAAATGGTCCGATCAATGATGTCTCAGGCAAATTTGCCTATCACCTTTTGGGGTGACGCATTATTGACGGCAGCATTCATCTTAAACCGTGTACCCTCGAAGTCGGTAAGTTCTACTCCTTATGAGTTGTGGAACAATAGAACTCCAGACTTAAACATTCTAAAACCTTGGGGTTGTGCCTCTTACGCACATTTATCCTCTCACAAATATGGCAAACTTGGGCCACGTGGGAGGAAGTGTATCTTCATCCGATACGCTGAAAACTCCAAAGGATATGTTTTCGTCGGTCAAGAGGACAATGGGGGTCTAATAGAATTCGAATCGAGGGATGTTGTCTTCTTGGAAAAAGAGTTTCCAAGACAGGGTGAGATAAGTCAAGACTTATCCTTGTTTGAGACTTGGGATCAAGAAGGATCGAAACGTTCGAGTGGGAGAATCCTTGGTGAAGAAGAAAATACGTTTCAAACTTCACCAATGGATGATACGAACGATACCAATCCTAATCCGAGTGGGAGTGATGTTATTCCAAGTGGGAGTGATGTCATTCCAAGTGGGAGTGATCAAACTCAAACAAGACGTAGTAATCGAACGAGGCTAACACCTCTGAGATTTGAGGATGAATTTCCTCAAACATTCATGACATTACTACAAGATGATGACGAACCTGCAAACTTCAAACAGGCCGTCACATGCCCTGCTAAAGATAAATGGATAGCGGCAATGGAAGAAGAACTTCAATCCATGAAAACAAACCAAGTCTGGGACTTGGTTGATTTACCTAAGGGACGTAGAGCCATTGGGAACAAGTGGGTTCTCAAAATCAAGCATAAGGCTGATGGCTCCATCGAGAAATATAAAGCTCGCCTTGTTGCGAAAGGTTTCACGCAACAGGAAGGAATAGACTACGAAGAGACTTTCTCTACTGTCGTGCGTTTTACCTCGATTCGCTTAATTCTGGCAATGGTGGCTTGTTTGGACCTCGAATTACATCAGATGGATGTAAAGACTGCCTTTCTTAACGGAGAACTAGATGAGGAGATCTACATGGAACAACCAAACGGGTTCGTACAAGAAGAAAACAAACATAAGGTTTGTAAACTTCGTAAATCCATATATGGTCTTAAACAATCCTCAAGGCAGTGGTATATGCGCTTTCAAGAAGTTGTTTTGTCGTATGGATTCTCCATGCTCGACGAAGACAATTGCGTATATATTAAGAGGATTAAAAACAAGTATATAATTATGTCTCTTTATGTAGATGACATACTTATAGCCGGAAATGATAAGCGTCTTATATTGGATATCAAAGCTTGGCTTTCATCCGTCTTTGAGATGAAAGACATGGGTGAAGCTGCATATATCCTTGGGGTTAAGATCTCAAGGAATCGTTCCAAGAAACTTCTTTCTCTCTCTCAAGAGACGTATATAAAGAAAGTTTTAGAACGGTTTAATATGCAGGACTGCAAGCCAATTGATACTCCAATAAGCAAAGGCGAGGGTCTATGTTTGGAGATGTGTCCCAAAGATCCAAAAGAAAAGAAAGCTATGGAAAAAGTTCCATACTCCAGTGCTGTCGGGAGTTTGATGTACGCCATGATGTGTACTAGACCCGACATTTGCTATGCTGTTGGTATGGTAAGCCGTTACCAATCCAACCCAGGGCAGGCACACTGGAAAGCGGTGAAGAGGATATTAAGATACCTCAAAGGGACTGCGGACTATGCGTTATGCTATCAAGGCAATACCTTGAGACTCGAAGGCTATACCGATGCTGATTGGGCGGGTGATCTCGACGAGCGAAGATCTACCTCAGGCTTTGTTTTCTTACTCGGGAATGGTGCAATATCATGGAGCAGCAAGAAACAAACCTGCATCGCTCTATCAACCATGGAAGCCGAGTTCGTAGCATTCAGCATGGCGGTCCAAGAAGCTGTTTGGCTTAGGAAATTCTTAGACAGGCTGACGAATGCCTCTGACTCGAGCACTGTTCCTATATACAGTGATAGTCAAGCTTCGATTGCCTATGTCAAAGATCCTAAATTTCATTGTAAGACCAAACACATTGACATTCGATTCAAGTTTGCGAAGGATTATGATAAACGGAAGGAAGTAGACATAGGATACATATCCACGCATGAGATGATAGCGGATCCCCTTACTAAGGCGATCCCCAGAGATGTGTTTTTCAAACACTTATCATCTATGGGAATGCGTAGGTGCTGAGCTGTATCATGTAATATTTCCCATGTCTATAGAAGATCAAAATTTAATTTGCATACAAGTTTCTTACAAATGATTTTATATACATTTGTGTTTAAGTCTCAGCTATTTTTGTGTGTATGTCGGACAGATTAAGGTTGGCTCTCTCACATGAGCAACCGCCTTATCTTATCAGATGGATAAGATAGAGATGAGACTAGTTTAAAGTCAAAATCATTAGACAAATGATTTAGAGTCATGACTTAAACAAGATAGTCGAATAAAAGATCTGCATCATACGGATGCTTACAAAAGATCTGAGATCTGTATCACAAGGATATAAAGATCTCATTGGATTTTTTTGAATCCTATCTGTCTTATGCAGGATGAGAGTCCGTGAGTATTTCACGAGTAGTATGGGGACTCAAAAAGATAGGCACTGTGGTGTCTGATCTTTTCATCCGTACAACATCATTAAGACATACTCTCCCTGGGAAAGGAGTGATGTTGTAATACGTGTTCATACCACGTATGCATTTCGACCACTGAGTTAGTAGCAATAGTGTTTGCTATTATGTGAGACTCAAAGGCCATACGGGTCTTAACACTTACCCTCAAGGACTCCAATTGGTTCCTTTAGATTTGACGAGATGATCGCTATCTTAGCGTGTTACTAATGGGCTATGGTAATTCGGCTCGGCGGGGCACGTTAGAAAAGCGAATCAAGTCAAGATCAAAAGGTTCGCAAGAAGAGGAAGATTGATTTCATATTCGCATTTGGACTTTAATGATTCAAAGCTGGCCAGCCAATTGTAATCCAGATGGGATTCAATTGTTGAATATAAAGTATAAGAAATGTGAAGAAATAATCTAGGGTAAAGCATGCGTTGAACTACTCAACTTTGCACCTTCGAGGTCGTTGTGTATCTCTAACAAGTGCACAACAACAGACTCTACGCGCATGACGGTCGCACGGTCTATTTCTCGGTATGATAGATGAAAGAACTAAGGGAAAGACGTTCTCTTACAATCCCCTCAAGTGTGAGTGGGAGATGTTGGATATGGAAGACGTTTGTACACCCTTGTGGGGGATGTACGAGGGAATACGGACCTCGAACGTCGCGCACACGAAGTCATGTGCAAAGGGAATTTGTTCCCTTGCGGAGAGGATCTCTGTATGAGCGGGAAAGTCGCATTATATATGCATAAGTGCATGCGACATATGGCTAATAAAGGGGGAATATCTTAAGCTTATGTTGTACCATGCATATGGTACAACTTAAGCTTATAATGTGCCATGTATCATGGTACACCTTAATTAAGTTGTTCCAAAGGAACAACTTACCCTAAAATAACTACCTTGGGGGCTATAAATAAGACCCAAGGGTAGCCATTTTCCTTACACATTTGCATGAAATTCATGCATGCATCTTCTTCATAGCGAAGCTCTGCAGAAATATTTCCTCTCCCTCCTTCCAAGTTCTTAATCTAAAATAGAGATTTAGATTGTGGATTAGTAGCCTTACTCCGTTCGTGAGAAGACTCGATCCGTCGTGGCGAATCCGAAGGCAAAGTTCCGAGACTATCGTTCCGCATACGCAAGCGTAAGTCTCCACTTTAATTATCGATCCTAACTTTGTTTTGGACAGGATCCCTCAGAATCCACTTCTTCCCGTTATTATTTTCAATATAAAAGAAGAGCGTGTGTTTCATTTTGGATATACGAAAATGAAGAGTGTGGGTTTCATTTTGGATATAAGAAGAGCGTGGGTTTCATTTTGATATACTCCCCCCACTAATCTCTCTTCGATTACAGCTGAATCCACTTCTTCCTGTGATTATTTTCAATATAAAAGAAGAGTGTGGGTTTCATTTTGGATATACGAAAACCCAATTATCTCTTCTCTCTTCTTCTCTGTTTTTCGAAAATTCTTTCATTGATTTTCGAGCAGTAGTTCTTTTGGGGGTGTTCGTTCTTCCGGGTCTTCTTCCAGTGCGGAGGAGATCTTTGACAGAGGAGAATTATGGGCTGTTTTATCCTGGGGACATCGAGGCTGTACGCTGATTGCATGATCTTGGGCAGAGCCGCGAAACGTCTTAAAGAGAGCGACCTAGTCGTGACTCAACCCAAAGGCTTTGGTAAATTTGTTCCTATTTTAACAGTTTCTGCATCAACAATTTTTAAATGTTTTATCTGCCATGACTTTCGAAACCGAAACTGTTCTTGTTCTTGGTGATCTTAACAAGCCCTTCCGATTTGAAGGATCCCACTTCAAACATTGGAGGCAGAAAATGCTGTTTTTTTCCTAACCATGAAAAAAGTTGCATCTATTTGTATTTTTGATAAACCTGTTTTAGTTTTACCCGAAAATCCAACAGAAGCTCAAATCAAGGAATTCCAACCCTGGGATGAAACTGATTTTCTCTGTAAGAATTACTTTCTTCATGGCATGTCTGATGATCTCTATGATTACTATAGCTCTCACAAAACAGCTATGGAAGTTTTGAAGACACTCCAGAAGAAATACGACACAGAGGAGGCTGGATCGAAGAAGTAAGCTGTCAGTCGCTACCTGAAATTTCAGATGACAGACGAAAAGTCTGTAGAGGTTCAGCCTCACGAGCTATAGAGGATAGCTCATGGAATTGTTTCTGAAGGTATGTCACTGGATGAACAATTTCAAGTTGACGTGTTGATAGACAAACTGCCGCATAGTTGGAAAGTTTTAAGAATACTCTTAGTCGTAAAACTAAGGAATTCTCTTTAGAAAATATGATTACTCATATTCGTATTGGGAAGGAGGCCCGTAAACAAGATAAGAAAGATGAAATAAATACCGTTTCTGTAACGACCCGCTCTCGGGGCCCGCTACTTATTTGGTTTATTCGCAGGTCTGCAGTTTACCAGTGAAATCAATATAGCCACGATGCAGAGACGTACAATAATACTCAAGCCAGCATAAGTTATTACAGTCCACAAGTTAAAAATACAAAGCAGCCATCACTCCCTCTCATAAAATACATAAAGGAAGTACAGAAAGGCAATGTGAATAAGGAAATACATAATACAACACATACACCAATACAAGCAGCTAAACTCCGCAGCCTGGCTCCTCAAAACTCAGGGGCCGCTTCTGTGATCTGGTCGTTGGCTGCCGGTGCCATAAATGGAACCGAAGGTAAGTCACAATAATTCTAAACATAGAAAATAAACAGTGCACAAGTATGGTAAAAAGTAACTACGTACAAGCAAACCGGAGTGGAAAGTAAAGTACTGAGCAACACCTGTACATAACTGGGTAGTAAAGGTAATCAGAACTGAAAAGAGAGAAAAAATTGTACTGTGGTAGTGCAAATGTAAAGTAGGCTAAGCAAGTGAAGCATACTACTGCTGTAGCTAAAAGTACGACAAGTAAAGCACTGGTGACTGCACAAGTGTGGTAGGTAAAGTACGTGTAATGCATAAAGTAAAAGGTGGTCGTGCAAGTACAAAAAGTAACGTGCAAGAGCAAACATGGTGATAGCAATGGTGAGACTAGCAGACATGAACTGTACGCAATTAAACATGCAAAGTATTGAACAAGACATCCAATCAAAGGTTACTTGGTGTTGGCATTAATTAACTACACTATGTGATGTGACTCACGTAGAAAAGTATGATATGTAACCATGGGTCACCTCCATTGTCACAGGGAGCAAATCCTGGGCGTCAACCACAACATACTTTAAAAACGAGACGAGACGAGACGAGACAAGAGAGAGTGACTCCGGTCATAGCTCCCACACTTTCTCTACAATGAGTTACCCCAACCCCAGTGTCGTGTTTATCGATTACATGCTTTCTTACAAGATATTCCTTTAGACATTTCGCGAGATATTCCACGAGATATTCCACAAGACATTTCACGAGATATTCCATGAGATATTCCACAAGACATTCCACAAGATGTACCACATGATGTTATTAGTTCCTTGTTTACGATGATAGTTAAACTAGGTTCACTGGTCGACTTTCTTAAAGTAAAGTAAGGTGGATGCTAATAAATTTGAGGATAAAGACAAGTCCAACAAACATGGGACACAAAAATTGTTGTTTTAAAAGTTTGTACGAGGACACTATCTAATTTTTCAAATCTAGAATTTACTATGACTTACTGATTTTGAGGGAATGGTAGTGAGCCGGGACTGGATCTAGTGCTGGTGCACGAGAATTGGTACATGTAAACACAAGAAACATTTGTTTAAAGGATATATTATTTCTATTTAATTAATTGGATCGTTTTGGTTTTTAAAACTGGTTCAAACGGTGTCGGAAAACATTCTAAATTTTTATATAGGCTGAAAATGAAGAATATAATTTTATTGCAAGAGGAAAATATTTTTAGAAACCTCTGTTAATTTTTATAATTTTCAGAAGCTCAAAAATCACTTTAAACCCCAATTTTACTTAAGTAACGTAATCCTTCAATAATTTATTCTGGATGCAATACTAATCGGAATTGTTCAAGTGAGCAGTCAAAACTACCGTCTCGAAGATTGATACAACATATATTTTTATCATATATCAGCGTACGTGAAAATAACATGTTAAGGATTTTTAAATGAAAATAACGTATTTAAAATTTAGGCTTAAAAATTTATTTTGGAAAAACTAAGCGTCTGATTGAGATGAAACTAGCGCCATTGGATCCAGAATATCATTTCTGATTTTCTGGAGCTAGTCTCACATTTTCTGACCCTTATATAATTAATTGTCAAGTATTTACTATAAAACCCATATTATCTAATTTCTAAAATACGAAAATACGCGTATTAAATGAGAATATGTATACAAAATAATACGTTTTATAAACAAACTCACTTCCTCGTTCTCTACGTGCATGCGGGGGCTGCTTCCTCGACGTCGACGACGGCGGCGGCCATGTCAGGCGCGAAGCGGAGGAGGGGCGGGGTGCAGGCGGAAGGATGGAGCGGCGGTGGTTGGGGTCGTCGTCGGTGGGCTATGCAGCAGCGAGGAACAAGAGCGGTGGAGGGGGACTGCTTCGAGCTGCTTGGAGTGTGGCGACGTGGGCAACGAGGCGAGCGTACGGCGGCGGCGCTTGTTGGACTGAGGGGGAGCAGCGGCGAACAAGGTGAGGCCACGGAGGAGGAGAGGTGGGGCGGTGCTGCGGGGTGCTCCGGGCGGCGAAGCTGGGGTCACCGGTGTGGGGTCGCTGCCGGTGGAGGGAGGGGAGGCTGTGGGGTTCGGAGGGCAGCGATGTGGGGCGGCGCCGTGGGCGAGCAGAGGAGGAAGGCAAGGAGGGCGCTCGGAGCTCGTGGGTCTTCGTCGGAGCTCGACGGCGGAGGAGCGGGCGAGAGGGGTGTCGAGCGGCTGGGCGGTGCTCGGTCGATGGGTTCGACGTCGGAGGGCTGCTGCTGAACAAGATAAAAAGAGGGGGGGGGGAGACCACGTGCGTGGATGTGGATTTGAGTGAACGAGAGAAGAGAGACGGGGGCTTGAACGAGAACAAGAGAGAGGGAGAGAGTTATCCTTGGGTTTCGAAAATTTGAGAGAATGGGTTGGTTTTGATGCGGGCTGTGCTTCGAATGAGAAAGAACTGGGTTGAGTGAGAACCAGAGGAGAGGAAAGAAGCTATATAGGGTTAGGAAAAATAAAGTAATATTAATAAAATAATAATAATAATAGTGTAATGAATATGGGGGGTTGGATCTGAATTGATTCAGATCTAACCAACAATGCGGTGGGTTAAATGAGGTTAGTTAGGGTGTTGATTAGGGGTAAAAGTTAATTAGATAATAGTGAATGGAAGGTTAAAAGTCATTAGTGAAAGTAATTAGCAAAATCAGAGGAATACAACCCGTTTTCGCATACGACTCCGAAAAATTACGAAAACATACCCACGGAAACGTATCGTCGCGAGGATCGCGAATACGAGATCCATTTTGGGGTTTGAGCTACGGAGATACTAGTTTTTTTGGCCAAAACGTTTAGAAAGCGGGTTTGCAGGTTCTAGGTCGATTTGATATCAGAAAATTACGAAATTAATGTGGGGAGCCCTAAATGGTCATAGGATGATACTATAAAAGTTTGAAAACGTTTTGATGATGTTTGTATAGAAAATTAATTCATTAAGTCAAAACAGTAATAATTGAAAATGAATTTTTATCAAAATTGTTTAGAGGTAGTTGATGAAATCCGAACTTATCAAAATACACCATAACTAGTTTGATACTTCAAAATATTTTTATAAGAAAATTTTGAAATCATTTTGATATAAAACTCCTGACTAACCATTATAAAGAAATTTGAAATGTTGAAAATACGTAAATTGATACAGGCCGTTACAGTTTCTAACCATCAGAAATCTGCTTTTGTAATTCTGAAACCTAAAGGGAAACATATGAAGTACTAGAATTAGAATTGCAATCGCTACAACCAGACTAAGAATTATTCTCAGAATCAGAAAGGACCTAAACCCTCTTCAAGAAATGATTCGGTACAGTTTGTATGCTACAACTGTAACAAGTTTGGTCATTTGGCTCGGAACTGTCGGAATAAGCGTCGTCCTGCTTCACAGGCAAATCTTCCCGAAGAGCAACTTGTTGCTATGATTTTTGAAGTCGACGTGATTGAAGGATTCGAAGGCTGGTGGGTTGACTCTGTTGCTTACCGCCATGCTGCTATGATCGTAGCTTATTTAAGTTCTATTCTGAAACTAAGGACAAGAAAGTATTGTTGGGAGATTCTCACTCCACTATAGTTGCTGGTGTTGGCAATGTGGATTTAAATTTTACCTCTGTAAAAAATGTTACTCTTAAAGTGGTTCTGCGTACTCAGAGATGATGAAGAATCTTGTTTTGGGCCATCTTCTCAACAAGTCTAGGTTTACTCAAATAGTTGGGGCTGATTTGTATACAATCTCTAAGGATAATGTATTTGCTGGGAAAGAGTATGCTACTGATGGAATGTTTAAGTTGAATGTTGATGCTAATAAAATTACATCTTTTGCGTATATGGTGTGTTCTTATAATATTTGGCATGCTAGACGTTGTCATGTTAACAAACACATTATTAAAAATATGAGCAACGTAAACCTTATCCCAAAAAATTTCTTTAAATTATTTTAATAAATGTGAATTCTGCAGTCAATCCAAAATCACCAAAACCCCACATAAAAATCAGTAGTTAGAGAATATGTACCTCTTCATTTAATTCAGTCTGATATATGTGAGTTTGATGGCATTTTGACTAGGAATGATAAACATTACTGTATCACATTTATTAATGATTACTCTGATTATACTTTTCTTTATCTCATGAAAAATAAAAGTAATGCATTTGATATGTTCAAATTATTTGTGACTAAAATTGCAAATCAATGTATTAAGAAAATAAAGAGATCGCGGACGGATAGATGAACTGAATATGACTCTCATATATTCATTAATTTTTATAATTCACATGGCCTAATTCATAAGAAAATTGCTCCATATTCACCTGAAATGAAGGGTAAAGCTAAAAGGAAAAATAGAACTTTAGCTAAATCTGTCGTTGCTATTTTACTTAACTCTGGGGCTGCTTCTCATTGGTGGGTGGAAATTTTATTGACTGTTTGCTACGTGCTTAATAGAGTTCCTAAATCTAAAAGCAAAATTTTTCCATGTGAAGTTTTTAAGAATAAAAAAACCAAAACTTTCTTACTGTAAGACTTAGGGTTGTTTAGCATATGTTCGGATTCCTGATCTCAAAAGGAGGAAACTTACTAGTAGGGCATATGAATGTGTGTTTATTGGTTATGTTATTATATGAACGCATATAGATTCTATGATTTGAAAGATCATGTTGTTATTGAATCTAATGATGCTAATTTTTATGAAGTTAGATATCCTTATAAATTGAAGAATAATGTGGGCTCAACTTCTAGTAATATGCATATCAGTAGCATTCATGAGTCTGCTAAGGAATTAGAAATTGAACATAAGCGGAGTAAATGTGCTCGATTATCTAAATATTTTGGTTTTGATTTCTATACATATACCTTAGAAGAAGATCCTAGCAATCTTAAAGATGCTTTGTCCTCTATAGATGATGTGATGGACTCTCTTGAGTCAAATAGGACTTGGCACCTAGTAGATTTACCTCCAGGATGTAAATCAATAGGGTGTAAGTGGATACTTAAGAAGAAGTTGAAACCTGATGGAACTATAGATAAATATAAAGCTTGTCTGGTAGACAAAGGATTTAGACAAAGAGAAAATGTAGATTTCTTTAATACTTTTTCACCTGTGTCTAGAATTACATCCATACATGTACTTTTATCTATTGCTGCTATACATGATTTAGTTGTGCACCAAATGGATGTTACAATAGCCTTTTTAAATGGTGAATTAGAAGAAGAAATCTACATGGATCAACTGAAGGTTTTGTAGTTCCTGGTCAAGAAGACAAAGTGTGCAAATTTGATAAGTCATTTTATGGTTTGAAACAAGCACCTAAGCAATGACATGAAAAATTTGATAACCTTGTTTTAACATTCATGTTGTGACAAATGCATATGTTATAAATCTGAAAACGATATTAGCACTCTTATATGTCTTTATGTTGATGATTTGTTGATTTTTGGTTCTAACATTCATGTTGTGAACAAAGTGAAACACATGTTATGTGCAAACTTTGACATGAAAGATATTGGTGAAGCTAATGTAATCCTTGAAATTAAAATAACTAGGCCTGAACATGGAATTTCTTTGTATTAATATCATTACATTGATAAGATTCTAAAGAAATATAATTATTTTGATTGTAAACCAATATGTATTCCATATGATCCTACTGTTAAGTTATTCAAGAACACCGACAGCAGTGTTAGACAATCTGAGTATGCGAGCATCATTGGCAGTCTTTGATATGCTGCTGATTGCACTATGCCTGATATAGCTTATACTGTAGGGTTACTTTGCAGGTTTACAAGCAGAGCTAGTATTGAGCATTGGCATGATATTGAAAGAGTCAAGAGGTAACTTAAGAGGACCATGAACCTTGGATTACATTATCAGAAGTTTCCTGATGTCCTTGAAGGATATAGCGATGCTAATTGGAACACCCTTTCAGATGACTCAAAGGCAACTAGTGGCTATATATTTAGCATAGCTGGTGGAACTGTTTCTTGATAATTTAAGAAACAGACTATCTCAGCTCAATCCATTATGAAGTCTGAGATGATTGCACTAGCTTCAGCCAATGAAGAAGCAGGTTGTCTAAGAAACCTATTATCAGAACATCCTTTATGGGAAAGACCGATTTAAGCCGTCTTGATCCATTGTGATAGTACTGCAGCTATTGCAAAAATTCAGAACCGTTATTATAATGGAAAAAGACGACAAATATGTTGCAAGCACAACACTATTAGATAGTATATGACCTCTAGAGCCGTGAGAGTGGATCATGTACGTACTGATGATAATTTAGCTGATCATTTGACCAAAGGATTAGCTCGAGAAAAGGTTTTTAAAACCTCGAAAGGAATGAGACTCATGCCCATAGACTGATAAGTCTCTTGTGAGGGAAACCCAACATATAGACCGGAGATCCCGAGAAATAGGTTCAAATGGTAATAACAAATCATGACGTGATATGTGAAGAGTCATACTATTATAATTTTAGTCCTATTCCATAAAAATCGAATCGAGCATGATATCCTGAACCGATAGAAGGATGAGTTATTTTTAACTCTTAATGAGATCTATACTCTATGTGGAGTGGGGTACCTAGCTACAGGAGTATCCTTGATAGACTCACATATGTGAACGTGGAAGGTTGGCCGCTACCTATGGAATTTTGGGCAAATTCTCTAGAGCATACACTATACTGGAATACACATGCATGTCCATAAAGCACGGGCTTTATGAACCACACCTTGATATGGTTGTGTGTGTGTGATGTTGTTAGAGATAGAATTCAAAACTACGATTTACTTTAGTAAAATCTAAATCATCTACAATATGTAAAGGTTCAAGTCTATAAACACCTTTACTTATGCACAATCTTATATTTAATTATACTGCTCGATGAAAATGGTTTTTGTTTTTTAAAAAAATTCAAGTGGGGGATTGTTAGAAATTTTAGAATTTTTCAAATGGTTTTCAAAAGGTTTTGTGTGTCTACTCTCTTTTTGGGTTTCCCTCCATTTGGTTTAGTCCCACGTTGCTTAGGAAAGTTGCCTTGGAGGAGTATAAAAGAGATTTGTTGAGCATTGGGGATGTGCCCCAAAGGATACCACTCTTTTGTGAAGGAAAGATGAGTTGCATGTGTTTGAGTTCACCACGTGCACGTGCGGCCGCCCGTAACGTGTCGTGCATGCGCGCGACTATTATTTTTTGGATAAAATAATTACTTTAAATTGTAAACCTTTTATTATTATTCAAAATTCAAATTTTGAATCAAGTTTTGAAATGTTCAAAGAGTCGTTCCTGATTTTACTCCCTCACGTTTTCCACGTTATTAACGTTTCCTGATTTTTACTACCCCCAATAATCTCTCTTCGGTTAAAGCCGAATCCAATTCTTCCCATTTAGTTTCAATATGAAAGAAGAGCGTGTGTTTCATTTTGGATATACGAAAACACAATTCTCTCTTCTCTCTTCTTCTCTGTTTTTCGGAAATTCTTTCAATGATTTTCAAGCAGTAGTTCTTTTGGGGTGGTCGTTCTTTCGGGTCCTCTCTGTTTCCTGATTTTTACTACCCCCAATAATCTCTCTTCGGTTACAGCCGAATCCAATTCTTCCCATTTAGTTTCAATATGAAAGAAGAGCGTGTGTTTCATTTTGGATATACGAAAACACAATTCTCTCTTCTCTCTTCTTCTATGTTTTCCGGAAATTCTTTCATTGATTTTCAAGCAGTAGTTCTTTTGGGGTGGTCGTTCTTTCGGGTCTTCTTCAAATGCAAATGAGATCTTTGACAGAGGAGAATTCTTGGCTGGTTTATCCTGGGACGTCGAGAATGTACGCTGCTTGCAAGATCTTGGGCAGCGCCGCAAAACGTCTTAAAGAGAGCGACCTAGTCCGCGACTCAACCCAAAGGCTTTGATAACTTCGTTTCTATCTTTACAGTTTCTGCATCAACAAGTTTAAGTGTTAAAGGTGATGTCTGGAAATGAAAGGCCGAACGCCTTTTTTGACATTCGGATTCTGAAGTCCTAATGTCACATTTAATGATCTCAGGAGAGAGCCCTATGGAAAACAGCGAAGCTCGACGACGATGATCGAATGAGAGAATGAACTGCGAAGCCCGAAGAGGAACACTGGTTTTTTTGTGAGGGAGGGGTGAGTTAATTGGGTGGTGAATCAAACAAAGGTATAGAGGACTCACGTTATACTAAAAAGAAAAAAAAAGTAAAAATTTATGGTGAAGAAAAAATCAAAAGAAAAGTTGAGAATGCGAGTGATGAAATACAAACTGTGGTGTATTCATAAATATGTGTTGTGTAATTAATAGCATTCAAATTAAATTCACTCTCCGCTTATTCTTGTGGGGGGGGGATGATTGGCATTGTTTTTAACCATCTTCACGTATTAATCACACGTATACATAAATAGTTTTCTTGTGCCGAAATTAGACAAAACACCCTTGATTTTTCACAGGTCATAATCCCACAGTCTAAGAGTGTTTTGACTAATTTTAAAGAAACAAATATACAAACCAAAAGAGTAGAAAGAAAAAAGTCCATGTTATGAATGGACTTTTGTCGGCCCATATGGAGCCCACTAGTGTTTAGGGTATTCACCCATATGTAATCTTTTCCTATTAATTTAGGGCTACAGGTTTAATAGTCGACACATTCATAACATATTATCAGCACGCTCGTCAGCTGAGCTGAACCTATGTCGACGAACGAATCGCGAGGACGCGGATTGGGCTTCCTCCTCCAAACTTCGCTAGATCCGACGGGTAAGATATAGAGGTAATCATCTATATTCCTTAGATCTAATTTTTCATGCGCATGATGATTGATCTGTGTTTTTCTTTATTAGATCTATTTTTTACTTAGATCTGTATGAAAAATCACATGTTTAACATAGATCTCTATTTAAAAAGAGTTTTTAAATCATTTTTTGATGAAAATTCAATGTTTTTAAGTTAAAAATCAAAATTTTACGAGATAGAACGTCGAATTAAAGTCTAAAAATTGATTTTTTTTAAATAAAAATCTGTTTTATCTCTAATTCCTATGGATCTCAAGAGGGCAAGGGTGATCACCGACTTAGGCACCCCAGCGGCAAGTCGTTGCTCCCCACGCGCACTGCCCCCTCCCCGCGGCCCTGTCGGCCTGTGGCCCCCATCCCCGTTGTGCATCGCCGACTGCTGATGTACCCCCCGTGCGCGCCGCCGGCAGCTTGCAACAGCCCATACCCACCGCGCGCCGGCGGCTGCCTGCTGCAGCCCCCCTCCCCGCGTCGCCGGCTGCCTGCTGCAGCCCCTCCCTGTCGTGCGTGTAACGCACCACTCCCCAGGATACTCAGGAAGTACGAATCTGTCCCAAGTGACCCCAGAGCAGTGAGTGATACGAAGGAGAATACAAGAAAAACGCCAGCATGTCCACTGCGCACCGCTGGGATAGTATCTGTAATGTTCACAAAGCACAACCAAACAACCAATAACATAAACACGGAAAGAAACACAGAGAGAAACTGTACAACAACTAAACCTAAAGAAAAGTCTGATATATAGACACACATCCATCTGTACATACATCCATCATTAACATCTCGTCACTACGCAAACAAAACCCCAAAAGTACAAACACACTCTCCTCTCCCCTCGCCACCCCAACCTAACTCATCCACAGAACTCCACTGCTCCACCTCATAGCCACCAACCAACTCCAACACCTAAACCTGAAAATTCAACGGTGGGGCACGTCAAAGCGTGACCCAGTATGAATACCATACCCCAACTAGCCCTTACATGAAGTGTGGAAAAGGTGTACGTGAGCAGGCAGAGTGTATGACATGGCATAAACATCTACTGCAGTAAAGGAAGTGACAACTATAGTCATGAATATGTGAAAGCGTGCACGTGCAACAGGTAAGGTGTACATACTAGCATAATATACAAGAGGCAACAAGTAACGAGTACAACATTCATAATGGGCAACTAAGTGTTAATAGTAAAACAATAGAAACTAGTAACATGGAACTCATCTCACCCATTCATTTCTCACAACATCAAATAGCATTTTCAACCTCATGTCCAAGGTGCCATCATAATTAGGGCAATAATAGCAAAATCATCCATCGCATTTCCACTTACTTAAGCTCCAAAAATGAAAGCAAGCCACCACAATTTTCCAACATACAACCATTTTAAGCAATTCATGCATTCATGGCAACAATCATACATATAAGGTAACAATCACATCTATAAACACAAGTCACACATATTGCTCAATGATGCCATGAAATTTGAGTTGAAAAGAAACATAATTACCGAGGGACAACTAAAATCTTACCATCGCATTGTGTATGAGATGCTTCTTCTGGGACCTTTTCTCTTTCAATGCCTCCAGACTAACGCAATGTTAAGTTAATTTGCATCAACGAATTAATCCACAGTTCCACATACACAAACATATATAGATAGATCCCGTCTTCTTCTTGATCTCGTCTTCTCTGCTGCAACTTCTGTAGCTGGGCTGTGGGTTAAAAATTAGAGAAGATGGAAAAGGAAAGAAGAGATCGGTAATTTATTTGTGCCGGCTGTTAATAAGTAATAAATAGATGATATTATACTAGTGGTGTTGTGAATGGGTATTTACTGGGTTGGATGAGTTATTGGGCCAACCCAAGTGTTTGGGCCCATATCTGTATAAGCCCACTTGTATTCTCCCCTTTGTCTATAAATATAAACCTGAGGGCTCTCCCCTCGGTAGTTGATTCATAACACGTTATCAGCACGAGCCTCTAAATTTTCTTTTTTCCACAAAAATTTTTTTTCCGTTCGTTGCGAAGGCGAAGGCGAAGGCGAGATAGGAGATCCACGAGCGCGGTGCAAGGCTTCCTCCATCAAGGGTTGTCATCCGCGTAGGGCTTCGAGCAACCATCGCTATATCAGGAGGACGGATATAGAGGTAAAAATACTAAAAACGATATTTTTAATCATACGTATGATTGCCCCTCCCCTAGATCTCGCAAGATCGTCATGGGGATTCATCGTCACCTTGAAAACGACGGATTTTTCATCCCAAAAACTCAATTTTTAGAGTAAAAACCCCAATTTTGAACCCTCCGGCGGCTAATCGTCACCGGACCCCCCCAAACCCCTCGCCGGAACCCCCCCTCGTCGGAAAACCCCACCCCCCCCACCCTGGCCGCCTCCCCCTGCATGGGGGGCGGCCCCCGCCGCCGCCCCTGCAGGGGGCGGCGGCCCCCTTGGCCGCCTCCCCCTGTAGGGGGGGCGGCCGCCGCCGCTGCCCCTGCAGGGGGCGGCGGTCCCCGTGGCCGCCTCCCCCTGCAGGGGGCGGCCCCCGCCGCCCCTCCTACAGGGGGCGGCGGCCCCCGAGGCCGCGCCCCCTGCAGGGGGGGCGGCCCCCGCGACCGCGCCCCCCTGCAGGGGGGCGGCCCCCGCCGCCCCCCCTGCAGGGGCGGCGGCCCCGGCGGCCGCGCCCCCCCTGCAGGGGGCGGCGCCGGCGCTGGCCCCCCAATGAAACCCTAGAAGAGAAAAAAAAATTAAAATTAAAATTTCCAGAGCTGTGGGCCTGAAGCCCACAGCAGATCTGTGGGCTTCAGGCCCACAGAATTCAAAAAAAAAATCCAGATCTGTGGGCCTGAAGCCCACAGCAGATCTGTGGGCTTCAGGCCCACAGATTTCAAAAAAAAAATCCAGATCTGTGGGCCTGAAGCCCACAGCAGATCTGTGGGCTTCAGGCCCACAGATTTCAAAAAAAAAAGAGAAGAAGAAGCCTATGGGCCTGAAGCCCATAGGCCGACTGCGGGCTTCAGACCCGCATGCTGTTTTATCTGAAAGAAAAAAAAATTGGGGGAGGCAAAGGCTATTAACAAGCCTTAAAAGGCAACTTGCTAGCCTAAAAATTAACTTAAAAAGGGGATTTAAGGGCAAAATATTCGTGAAAAATCACGGTAAATTACGGGACAAATATCGGGCAGGCGAGGACTTTTTGGGGATTCTTGGGGGGCTTTTGGGATGATGAGGGAAACTTTTCCCTCTGACAAAGAAAATGTTTATTCGGGGCTCTTAATCAATTTAATTGATTAAACCCATTCAATTTACAACCTTTGCATTGTAATGATTTTTTCTGCAAAAATCACATTTACATGCTTTGCATCTCTGGTATATTCTGTTGGATATTATATGCGTGGTTGTGCATTGTATTTAAAACTTAATAATTAGGAAGATCCTGCGACCGCTCTGCCGTTAGTAACCTAACGGTGTATGACGTTGCCCAGTGGTCCAATAATTATTAAGTGTTTAAATTATTTATCCATCTCTGCGAATATTAAATGCCTGTGATGCCTGTGATGAAAATGTCTGATGAAAATGTTGATGAGCACAATATTTCTGCATGAATTGCTAAATGTGATTTTTGGATCGGCCGTTTAGTCCCACAGTTTATTTCCCGCACTTTTCTTTTATTTCTTAAGAGAAATTGTAGTGAGGAATTTATGTAAATGTCAAAGAAAGAAGACCAACTTCCATGAAGACGGAGGCCACGCTTGAAGATGGAGATATCATATGGGACCCACGGGGTTTCCAAAGTTGTATTTTCATTTTTAAAGCTGCAAATTTGTATAATTTGGACTGTGGACTTTTGGACTCTTTCTTGTGGGACTGGCCGATCCACACATTTAGTTTTTCGTTAAATATTGCATCCGCATGAAAATGTTTTCTCTGATTAATTATTAATTCATGCATGTTTGTGCTCTGCTAGATAAATGGCTAATATTGCAAGCATTAATTTCAAAGTACTGGAAGCATCAGGTAGAAACTATCTAAGCTGACAGCTAGATGTAAAGTTTCACCTGCGGGCTAAGTCCCTCATCGCTGCTGTGACTGAAAAAGAAAATGTTAGCGATATAGAGAAGGCGCAAGCCATCATCTATATTTGCCATCATGTGGACAAGACCTTAAAGGCTGAATACCTTACGGTCGAAGACCCACTTGAGCTATGGACTGCCCTTGAGGACATGTATAAACATCCGAAAGATGTTATACTCCCAAGGGCACGATACGAGTGGGAGAACCTGAGACTGCAGGACTTAAAGTCCGTTGCTGAGTACAACTCAGCACTTTTTAGCATCACCGCACGCCTGAAGTTGTGTGGTGAAAAAGTCTCAGAAATCGCATGCTGGAAAAGACGTATACGTCCTTCCATGAAAAAGATGCGATACTCACGCAGCAATACCGTGAACGCAAGTTCACCAAGTATTCCGAGCTGCTGTCATGTTTACTCATGGCCGAGCAAAACAGAGAGCTTCTTCTCTCCACTCACAATATACGCTCCCCGGCACTGCCCCCCCACCAGAAGCTCACTATTCCTCTTCTTTCAAAAAGAAGAGAGATAATAAAAGAAAAGAAAGACTACAGAAGGGGGGTCAACAGAAAAATGCCAAGGGCCATGTACATCAGCAGTGAAATAATGAAAGTAAGCGGAAGTTCACATGACACAGAAATGACAAAAATAATTCACCCCCACCCAAGAGGGAATGGGACGACCAGTGCCACAATTGTGGCTTGAAAAGCCACTGGTCCAGAGTGTGCCGAACTCCGCATCATCTCCAGGATTTGTATAAAAAGAATAAGAAAAATAAAGTTGAAACAAACCTGATGACATCTGATGCTCCAGTCAAGTTTTCAGCTGACAACTTCGAAAATGATGACTTGCTTGATTAGCCCTTATTTTTATCTTAGCAATTTGTTTTGAGAATAATTTATGAGAGCATTTTAATTATGAAATTTGTTCTGAATGAAAATGTTTAGTAGACAATAAATGAAAATGTTTATCTAAATATGCATGTGCCGATACGTTTCATCTTTTGAAACTGCTCTCATAAATGCTTAGTAGACAATAAACACGTACGATTTCTATCAATACAAAGCCCAATATCAGGGCTATATTGAAGATCCAGGGAATGCAACACAGTTGCCCCCAAACGACACAAAAATAATGGATGTTCTAATCCCTCCGAATTCCAAAAAGAAACTTTCTAAGTTTCAAGGACATCCGTTTCAACGGATCCCACTTGGAAACAGCAAATGTAAATGAAAAATTACCGTATGCAACGTCTCAAGAAAAAGGAGTAAAATCCACACTTGAACGTTTTGAGAGCCTAATAGGCCTCTACCATGCGAAGATTCGGAGAAAGGAAGCAGAATTAAACGGAGCACCTGAAGTGCCCTACATCAGCCGAGTTTTTACTCTGGCATGTTGGACTTGGCCACCCTGGATTTGTGATGCACAGCATCTTATCCTATGTGTATGACTTGAAGAACCAGAAGATTCTTCAGAAGGGAAAATTCCCTCGCATCCCTTACTATAAGGGAAGATTAATTACAAGGCCATCTCCACAAAAAGTTGAAAAAGGATCTCCACGCTTCCTCAAAAAGAATACAAGGAGACAGACGTGGATAAAATCCACCACCCCTAGTGGGCTATTTTGGTACTTCATTGTACTGATAAATGCATCCTCAGAATATTCGTACGTATGTCTACTACAAGACCCGCAACTTAGCTTTTCCAAAGCTATTGGCACAAGAATAAAAATGTTGCGGGCACATTTTCCAGACAATAAAATGTTGTAAATAAGTCTGGTTAATGTTGGAAAATATACCTCCCAGTCTTTTCAAGACTACTGCCAATCAACGGGAATTGAAAATGAACATACAAGTGCCACATGTTCATACCCAAAATGGGTCGGCAGAGTCACTTAAAAGTAGACTCCAATGGACTGAACGTCCATTAAATCCCGATTACCTATGGATGCATGGGGACATGCAAACTCTGCATGATGCATCGTAAATGAAAATAAGACCCTCTGGAGGTCAGAGTCTCCAATGCAATTTGCATATGGAATGCCACCGAACATTTCTCATCTGAGAATCTTCGGTCGCGCAGTCTTAAATCCCCATTGCACCACCAAAGAGGACCGAAACGGTACTCAACGTCGCCTAGGTATACATGCAGGGTTTGACTCACCCTCACTTATACGATACCTAGAACCCCAAACGGGGGACGTAATTAAGGCACACCTTGAAGACTGTGATCTCGATGAGACGAGTTTCCCAAAAATAGGCCCAGATACTGGAAAATCTGGCGCGAAGAAAATTATAACGTGGGATACAAACAGCTTGACCCACTGTGATCCGGTAACAATACAATGTGTATATGAGATCCAGAAGATCTTCCACATACAGAACACTGTTCATTAATTACCGGAATCATTTATTGACAACCAGAAGATTGTCAGATCACACATCCCTGCTGCAAAAACTCCAGCTAGGATTGACATCCCCGAGAATGGATGCAATCCACCAGCAGCAGAAGTGGCTGATCCTCAACAGAAAAGAGGCAGACCACCAGGCTCCAAGGACAGAAACTCCTGGAGACCTTAAGACAATACTACCACAGGACAATGAGCTCCTGTCCATACCATCACCCTTCCCGGAATCCACTGCAGAGGAATTGCCGGGAAAAAGTGAAATTAAGTAAATGTTGTACGTACTGAGGAGGTGTTGGACAGATAGAACATAAATTGTTGACAATGTATTCACGTATCATATTGTCATATACATCGCAATGGCGATGATGTTTATAAATTATCGTTCCACACTCCGTTGCTAGAAGGCAAACGTAGAGATTGGCCAAACGTGGAACGTGTCAATAAAAGATGAGCTGGACTCACTTATGAAACGTGAAATGTTCGGACCTGAAGTCCAGACACCAAAGGGTGTCAAACCTGTGGATAAAACAAAGTATTGCAAACATAAGAAAAAATAAATACAAAATCATATGCTATACGGTACAACCTATAGCCCAAGGAAAATTTCGCTGAAACTAGGGATCGAACAAATTCAAATGAGCATGTCTCATAAATGATGCATCAATCTCCCTAAGTTATCAAAAGCGAATACCTTACGATTTGGCGAAGGGAAATTATGGATATGTCGTTATTGGATGTTGTGACGACATACCTCCGTGGACATATTGTAAAGATAATTTCCACATTTCCTTAAAATGCCTGAATAGACTTCGGGACGTCTATTCAAATGAATAAATATAAGTATAACAAATAAATGTACAACCAAGAGAATCACTTGAGAAGTCAATGATTCCTACTGAAGGTTGTCTTTGCATCTATGCAAAGAACAGGATAAGAGATCTTAGTTGTAGACAACTAACATCTCATCGGATCTCCTGAAGAGAAAACCGAAATAAATGTACTAGCCTGACTTTTAAACATGAAATAAAAAGACCTAGGCAAATATAAAGTCATGGCTCATAGAATCCTGTTATAAACGCCCAGAAGTGCGTTGGAGAAATTAAAAGGACCATTATCATCCAAAGTACACCTACGGTGGTATACTCAATGGATGTATAAAAAGAACCCTTCCGATCGCTGGAAGAGGGGGAGGATATAACTGGTCCTAAAGTCCCTTATCTAAGTGCAATCATGCACTCCTGGCTAACTGCATGTGTCCCGGTATAGAAATTGCAGTAAACTCATTAGTCAGAGATAGTTGGCACCTAAAAAGGGCCATTAGACCTGAGTTAAGCCTTCTGCGCTTCCTCCAAGGGTCGAAATATTTGGACTTACAAAATGTAGTAGCATCCTCCAAATGTTTATGCGAATGCAGGTTACAGGTCCGGTCCCTATACTGAGAAATCACAGAACAGGTACCAACAGTGGGATGACCATCTACTGCAAATATGCAAAGCAACTTATGAAGGCAACATCATCCTATAATTCCGAGATCCTCACCATTCCAGAATCACACCAATGGTGTATTTTAGGGCGCCTGGTGGTACATCACATCCCAGTGACGACTGGGATAGAGGCTGGTTCTGTGGAGCTGACCATATAGTCTGAAGACCACATCAGAGGCGACGAAACTTAGCACACCTCTCCAGAGTTTCTGGATTCAGCAGCTGCTTGATGGTGACAAAATTTGTAATCTGTGTACATTTTCGGAATATTGTAAATAGGAGTGATGAGATAAGCCTAAGAGATCTGAAAGCCTAAGAGCTTTTACAGATCAGGGGGAGTTGAGGGAATTTGTACTCTTTTCCCTTAGCTATGGTTTTTCCCATTGGGTTTTCCATAGCCAAAGGTTTTAACGAGGCAAATCAAATCAACTCTGGATCCCGAAGTATCCACCTCTCTGTGACGCTCAGAATCCAGAAGTATTCATGAGCAGAGTCACTTGTATAAATCAGGGGGAGTTAAAGAGCGTTTGCACTCTTTTTCCTTAACTATGGTTTTTCCCACTGGGTTTTCCATAGCCAAAGGTTTTAACGAGGCAAATCTCACCAACTCAGGATCCTGAAGTATCCACCCCATGTGAGACCCATGCAGGCTCAGAATCCTGAAGTATTCATGAGCAGGGTCCACAACTATGGCTGGATAAGGGGGAGTGTTGTGAATGGGTATTTACTGGGTTGGATGAGTTATTGGGCCAACCCAAGTGTTTGGGCCCATATCTGTATAAGCCCACTTGTATTCTCCCCTTTGGCTATAAATATAAACCTGAGGGCTCTCCCCTCGGTAGTTGATTCATAACAAGTGGGTTATTGGATGGATCATTTAATTAGTATAATGGGTTATAAATGGGTCAAAACAGGTTGTTGTCTAATCTATACCAAACCTGTTTGATAAACTGGTTGACGTGTATGCTGGACCCAAACCAGTTTACAGTGGGCCGGGTATGGTTTGGGTTGGCAGGTCAGTTTGGGTTGCCTCTCCTAATGATAGGACATGGGGAGACGGTTTCCAATTTTTTAAAGTTGGGTGTGCAGAAAGGCAGTGAGCTAGGTCCAATTAGAAATAAAACTAGCTCATTGTCCCAAACTTGACCAGTTGACTAAATGTGTCTAGTAAAACTACGCAATTCACAGGTTGGATTTGAATTGGTCGATTCATCAGAATGCTTGCAAAGTGTTTATTTAATTAAATTAAACATTTGCATAACCTAGGGAAATTGAACCAGGTACTCATTTTGGAGTTTGAGTGTGATGACAACTGCATACATTTTTAGAATTTTTATTTTTCAATCATACCAGGTCAGTGGTGCAAGGGTTATGATTTTGATGTTGGCACATGTTTCTGTCAGGTAGAGGATCAGATACTTTTTCCTGCAAAATTTCAAAATATTCAATAGAATTTATCATCATGCCACATTTGAAAACTTTTAGATGTTATCTACAGTATTAATAGTATGCTAATGTATTGGAAAAGTCTACATAAAATTAACAGTATACTTGAATTTGCATGTCCAGTTACAGATACAATACTTTTGGATATTTAAAACATGAAATTGTGATATGGCTGTTTTATCGGTATACTCTGCAGGGTTGTTGTTACTTAGCACGAGGGCACATATGTAGTATCATTCACTCACTTGAGGGAGGGTAGGAATCAAAAATTAAAAGCCTTTTACGAGACCACATCTCTTGAGTTTTTGGTTTGGACTTTGGATGTTGAATCGAAATGTTCATCACTTAGTGTCTCTCTACCTGGTAGTCTGATGCGATTTACTCGCCCAAACAAGTAAAACAACGAATATTTGTGGAAAATATGAAAAAGGTGGAAACTTTATTGGAATTTTGACGAAGAACAATGAAGAACAATAAGATAATAGGTCTCTTTAAAGAGGAGACCCTCTCTCTTATCTTTAGATGCACTGACTAAAGCCTAAACACCGTCGAAGTTAACGGATAAATGTTCTTCACAAAATTAAGCATAAAAAATAGTGACGGCTAGCCATAGAATATAAAATAAGGGAAAAGTTCAGATTTATGTTGAAAAACAAAAATGCCACTCTAAGAGTTAAGTCGTGTCCACACGTCTCCTCATCCTAAAGTAAGTCACCAACCCAACTAGTGGCTCGTCCCGCACGACCGCATCATGCGATGGGCCACCCCCATCATATGGGTCCGCCTGTGGATGTGGCGTGTCCGCATCAATACCCGCCCGTAGAAGAGCCACCGTGTCCTCAAGGTGAAAATATGGAAACTGTTCCTGCATCACGTCGAACGCCTCCCAAGTAGCATCACAGTCAGGTAAGATAGCCCAATGTATCAGCACCTCCCTCCGCCGACCTGGGCCATGGCGCACGGCTCTCACATCTAGCGGTTCCAACAGCACCTCAATGTCATCAGTAAGTGTGGGTGGTAACGCAGACAACACCATATGATCACCAATCACCCTCTGTAGATGGGACACGTGAAAGACTGGTTGTATCGCCGACGTAGGGGGTAACCTCAGTTTGTATGCCACTTGACCAATCCCGGCCACAATCTCATAGGGCCCATAATATCGCGCCACTAGCTTCTCATTCCTTCGCTGAGCTAGTAATCTTTGACGGTAGGGTCGCAGCTTCAAGTATACCATGTCGTCCGCCTGAAACTCCACGTCTCGACTGTGCACGTCGGCCTTTGCCTTCATTACCTGTGCCCTTGTCAAATGTCTCCACAATTCCTACAGCATACCATCTCTCCCACATATAATTCTCCACCAGTGACACCGGCGTCCCCCGTTGCCCATAACGAATCAACTGCGACAGGTCACGACCATATAATATCCGAAATGGGGTCATCCCTGCTGAGGAGTGGTATGAGGTGTTATACTAGTACTCTGCCCATGCCAACCATCTGTACCACTGATGCGGAGTCTCCGAAGCAAAAAATCGCAGATACGTCTCTATGCTACGATTCACCACCTCCGTCTGACAGTCCATCTGGGGGTGGTAGGCGGTGCTCCTCTTGAGTACAGTCCCCTGCACCCGAAATAACTCCTTACAGAACCCGCTTGTGAAAACATTGTCTCTGTCAGACACTATAGCGTCAGGTATCCCATGCAGTCTAACCACCTCCCGAATAAAAGCGGCTGCCACGGATACGGCCGTGTAAGGATGCTTTAACGGAATGAAGTGAGCATACTTACTAAGCCTATTCACCACTATTAAAATCACTATGTACCCCTCTGACCGTGGAAGCCCATCTATGAAGTCCATCGTAACCTCCTCCCAAACCCTCTCTGGTAAGGCCAACGGCTGTAACAACTGTGCTGGTGCTATGACCATGTACTTGTGACCTAGGAAAATGTCACAAGCAGCTATCAAAGGATCTACTATCTTCCGCATCCCCGGCTAAAATACCTCCCTGGCCATCCTCATGTACGTCTGCTGCACGCCCGAATGGCCCCCCTCCGCTGTGCCATTAAACTCCTGAAACAGTGTCGGTATGAAGGTCGACGTCATCGGCAACACCAACATCCCCTGGTACAACAACCACCGTCCCTCTAATGAGTATCCATTCGGTCATTCTCCTCCTCCCTGCAGCGTCTCCTGGATCTATCGCAACTCTAGATCTGACTCTGCCTCCTGTAGCATCGGCTCCTAATCCATCCACATAGGTAAGTAAAGAGCTCTCAAACTAGCCCCCTCCCCTCTGCGAGACAATACATCTGCCGCCCTATTCTCCAACCCCGGTCTATACTCAATGTCAAAACGGTATCCTACTAACTTGGATAACCATCGCTAATGCTCCTCCGTCACCAACCACTACTCCAGTAAGTACTTCAGACTTCACTGGCACGTCCTAACCACGAAGTCTCTCCCCAACAGATATGGATGCCATTTCTGGATGGCCAGGACGATCGCCATCAGCTATCTCTCATATACTGACTTCAGTCGTGCCCTAGAAGACAGCACCTGACTGAAGTACGCAATCTGTCGCCACTCCTGCATCAAAACCGCTCCCAAGCCATAACCCGACGCAACCGTCTCCACTACAAATGATACGCTGATGTCTGGTAAAGGTAGGACTGGTGCCGTCGACATTGCTACCTTCAAGGCCTCAAAGGCCTTGGTCGCCTCCTCCACCCACTTGAAGTTGTCCTTCTTCAGCTGTTCGGTAAGGGGCCATGCTATGGTGCTATACCCCTTCACGAACTTTATATAGTACACTGTCAGCCCAAGGAAACCACGTAATGTCCTCAGCGTCATCGGCAGTGGCCAGTCCAGCATCGCCTCTATCTTCGATCGATCAGCCGCCACTCCTGCCTCAGAAACAACATGCTCCAGATACTCAATCTGCCTTTGCCCAAACCGACACTTCTTCTGATTTGCATACAGCTGATGTGCCAACAACTCCTGAAAAGCCAACTCCAAGTGCCCCAGGTGCTCCTCCATAGTCCTGCTGCAGATGAGTATATCGTCGAAGAACACCATGATGAACCTCCTCAAAAATGGCTGGAACATCTTGTTCATCAAGACTTGATAGGTCGAGGGAGCATTAGTTAAGCCAAAAGGCATGACCAAGAACTCGTAATGTCTCTCGTGTGTGCGAAACACCGTCTTCGGTACATCCTCCGGCCTCATCAGTATCTGATGGTATCCCGATCTCAGATCGATATTCGAAAAGACCGATGCCCCGTGAAGCTCGTCCAACAGCTCATCAGAAACTGGAATAGGAAACTTGTCGGAGACAGATTCCTTATTCAGTGCTCGGTAGTCTACGCAGAAACGCCAGCTCCCGTCCTTCTTCTTTATTAGTAACACCAGGCTAGAAAACGGGCTAACACTGGGCTGGATCACCCTTGACTGCATCATCGCTCGCACCATCCGCTTGATCTCATCTTTCTACACGTGCGGATAACGATATGGCCGTACACTCACTGGTGTCGTCCCTTTACACAACACTATCGCGTGCTCATGTCCCCGTACCGGTGATAAACACTACGGATCCTAAAAGACCTCCTGATACCGCTCTAATAACTGCTCCACCTCGGCTGGGATTTCCTCCTGTGGCTCCTCACCATATGTCATCATACCTCGATACTCTACCAAGAATCCCTCTACTGACCTCTGTAAGGCGCACGATATGGCTTTGAAAGCCACTAAGGAGAAACAGAGGCTGGGGTCTCCTGTCAGAACCACCGTGCGATCCCCCTCCTAGAACTTCTTCCTGGGCTGCTTCCAGTTAACCTTCACCTCGCTTAACCCCTTCAGCCACTGCACACCCAAAATTACATCGACATTGCCCAACTCCAGGGGTAAGAAATCTTCCACGATCTGCACACTCTACAATGTCAAACACAGCCCCTTGCACATCCCACTGCTCTTCTCCATCCTCCACGTCCCTAACAGGACTCTAAACTTCTCCAAGGTGCTCAGCTACAACCCATGACGACCCACCAATTGTCGAGATATGATGTTGTGGGTGGCCCCACTGTCTATGAGTACCGTCACAGTCGTGTCGTCCAATCGCCCTGACAGCTTCATGGTATGGTTCGGGGTGAACCCTACCACGGAGTTCAGGGACACCTCCGCTACATCCAGATGGGACTTTTCCTCTTCCACAACCTCCTCTGCCTCGTACTCCTCATCGTCAACATATCCCTCCTCATCTGGTACTATAGTGATCCGCAACAGGCGACTCGCACATCGGTGACCGGGGGTAAACCGCTCATCATAGCGAAAATATCGTACTTTCGCCTGCTTTTCCCGCACCTTTGCCTCTGTCAGTTACCACCCCAACGTCACTGGGCGAGCCTCTCCTCTGGCCTCCGGTACTCCTGTAGGAGCCCTCTGTGCTATTGCTGGTGCTGGGCGGGGATTTGGGGTCCCCCAGGCTCCTCTTATCCGCCTCTCTTCCGCGTGCTTCTCCTCCGCCTTCTGTGCGAGGCGAATCAGGGCCTCCAAGCCCCCGGGGCTCTGCATTCTCAACTCGGCCCGAATGGAAGGCTTCAGCCCCCCCATGAAGTTCCCTATGAGTATCTCCTCTGTAACGCTATGCACTCGACCCGATAGCAAGTCAAACTTCCTGATAAAACTCCGCACTGTTCCCTCATGTCTAAGAGCTCTGAGCTGCTCGTAGAAATCCCCCCCGGTGTCTCCTGAAACCGATCCATCAAATATGCCGTTAACTCTGCCCACGAGTAAAAAAGATTCCGGGATATGCTCCACCGATACCATGCCAACGTCTCTCCCTCAAAGTAAATGCCAACGGCATGTAAGAACTCCTCCTCTGTGAATTCCATCACCTGGAAATACCGTTTTGATATGTAGATCCACCCATTTGGATCGAGTCCCTCAAACACCGGCATTTTGAGCTTCTTCAATCTCCGATCAGCATTGACGTCAGCATTGACGTCCTCATATGCCGCTCCTTCAGCCCTCCTCTCTTATGGTACATACCCCCGTCCAACTCTCATGTCGCCGTGACCCAAAGGTGGGTCAATCTCCTCCCATGCATACTTCTCCTCAGGCCACCGTGGTCTGCCGTCTGGTCCCAACCCATTAGGCCCCCAAAAACTCCATGTGCTGGGGTTGTCCAATTCGACTTCCAAAGCACCCACATGGGCCTCGTCCGCGCCCCGGAAAGCCCGCATTAGCCTCCCGGGGCTCCACCGTCGCCCCTCGTCCCTGGAAAAGACCTCCATGACCCCAACTGACGCGACAGGGGCCCCCAAGGGACAAATGGGGGCCACTGGCCCCTGTTCTACAGAAAAAGCCCTGCGCGGACTTCTTGCTGCTGCTGCAGGGCTGTGCGGC
This sequence comes from Scilla litardierei, assembly GCA_030789695.1. NCBI lineage: Eukaryota > Viridiplantae > Streptophyta > Magnoliopsida > Asparagales > Asparagaceae > Scilla > Scilla litardierei. The sequence continues at coordinate 135,566,253 of CM061137.1, read as the reverse complement.
TTTCCTGCAGATGCTGCAGGGCCGTGCGACGGTTGCTGCAGGGCCATGTGGGGCCCTGCTTGCTGTCGCGGGCCCCCGTCGCCCTGCTGGGGGCCGGCGACCCCTCCAGGGGGTGCGCTACCCCCGGTCGACCCTCCTCGACCTCTCCGAACCCCCTCGTCGCTGATCCGGATGATCTTGTAAACATGGCTGCCATCTTCGCATCGTGGGCCCTTTGTTGTTGGATTTTTGGGTCGGAATCGTCGAGGATCTCCTCCAAGGTCTCTCCTTCAATCTTCTTCCCCTTCTTCCTCTCTTTTTTTGCCATTAGGGTTTGAAAAAATTGGCTGATTTGACCAATTTCTGCCCACATCGCTCGTAGATCTCCTTGTATATCTTCTTGCGTGTGAGTGACGTACTTGAACCCTACATTGATTCTTTCATTCGTGGCTTCCATTCTTTATTGATTTCTTCGCGCAACCCTTGAATCTTCTCGTCTACGGAATCTGCCTTCGATCTCGTGCTCGTTACCATTAGATCTCACCGCCATGATACCAATTTGATGCGATTTACTTGCACAAACAAGTAAAACAATGAATATTTGTGGAAAATATGAAAAAGGTGGAAACTTTATTGGAATTTTGACGAAGAACAATGAAGAACAATAAGATAATGGATCTCTTTAAAGAGAAGACACTCTCTCCTAGCTTTAGATGCACGGACTAAAGCCTAAACACTGTCGAAGTTGATGCCTAAATGTTCTTCACAAAATTAAGCATAAACAATAATGACGGCTAGCCCTAGAATATAAAATAAAGGGAAAAAAAGACAAAAATGCCACTCAAAGAGTTAAGTCGTGTCCCCACGTCTCCTCCTCCTGAAGTAATTCACCAACCCAACCGATGGCTCATCCCGCACGACCGCATCGTGCGCTAGGCCACCCCCATCATGTGGGTCCGCCTGTGGATGCAGCGCGTCCGCATCATAGTCACTGTTAAATGTCTTCCATCTTTGCGGGCTAAGCTAAAGTTTTCGTCATTGCCCCTGCATCGACCATCAACCCCTTTGCTTGACATTTCTGTTACCTTGCTTGCTGCTTATGAGTCCCATGTGATAGGCATCTACAGTAGTCAAGTTCAATGATGGAGCAGACGTGTTTTAATCAGAAATCTTACTGGACATGTTCTCTAGAAATGAGGTAGGATGTATCTCTTCCAGTATTGTTTCCAACGCACAATTTCATTGACCCTCTTTTAAGATCACAAACAAGAACAAAGAAATGATTCTTCCCATTGGGATCACACACACACCCCCCTCCATTGGGGAAAAAAGCACAAATTAATAATACCCCTTGGGATATGTAAACATCAAAAGTAACCTGGCTGAACTTTCAGTTGTAGGTCATAAAAACAATCTTATAAGATTTTTTTCGGAAACATCAGTCTGCTGATATTATCAAATCGAGACACCAGAAGGCATCACTGTATATACAGTCAACTGGATTGTTCAGGGCAGGATTGATAATCTCAAGGTCAAGACAAAGTGAAGAAGATTACAGTTGGTGGCAGTCTCAGAGAGTATAGTAAATATCACAGCTGCAGAATGGTGGGATCTGAATGTGTGCAGTCTGCAGGATTGAAGGGGATAAGACGGATGATGAGTTGATAACAACCTTTGAGAGTTTTGTTGTGATCAGATCATATCTAATTGATGATGGCAACGACCAGAGATTGGAGGAAGACAATGACGGGTGATGTGATGATGGGGCAGAAGTGCAATGCGGTTGGGACCCAATGTGGTTGGGATCGAAGGGGCTAACACTTACAGGAAGAAGAACAATGATGTGAAGGGGGAATGATGGTGATGATCCAGTGGCTGTGGTGACGATGGACGATGATGAAATTATGGCGGGGGTCCGATAACATGATTGATGATTATGCTTTGGGGAAAACTTAGATAATTAAGTCCGCAAAAAAACCAAAGGAAAAAATCCCATATACCCCAACCCCCCCCACCTAACACATGTGCACTCACAAAGAGCTGACCTGTTCGCATAGAAAGGTTTATTTTGCAAAGCTTTTCAGTATTACAATTAGCACCATGAACTATTATGATACGTCTATGGTTTTTTGTGGAGATAAAAAGGCGATTTTTATAAATAGGAAAGATAAAAATAAGATTTTTATAATGAAAGGCAGATCTGAAAGCTAGATACAATAATAGATCTAAAGGCTAAATTAATCTAGGCAATGAAAGATAATCAACTTGCAAAGTAATATAGGGTTTAAGAAAATAAACTCACAACTCAAATCTTCGATAATGCTCTAAGGCCGGCTGGCCCCTTGCTTTAGGGGGGAATTAGTGAATTGTTGATTTATAAAACAAACCCCCTCCGTAGTTACGAAACTATAAGTTTGCCCCGGGCCCGTGGTGGACCCGAGCCGGACTACTCCGTTATCAATGTGGAGTCACCTAATGGATCAAGTGGTGGCCAACGGAGACTACTCTGCCTCCTATCGCGGCACTTTGTTCATGCCAGTGCACTCCACCATTCGTGTCCTAGTATGAACATATCCAAACTTGCTTTCTTTTTCCAACATTAACACCACTTGAAGGCCAACATTGTTATCAACAATTAAATCACCAAGACATTGAATGTAAATGAAAATTAACAACTTTATGAAACATGAAATGGCCAAATAAACAACTGATGAGTTATGTAACAATCAAAAATTGAAGCCACAAAACATGGAGATCCATAATCGAAGACAAAACAACACATTCATGCAACCCAATTTCTTGAAATAACAGGACAGTCACAAACAGAGGCGTAATGCTCCAAATATTTGTACTAAACATCAATTTTTCTTCTATTAAGAGTTGTAGACATATGTGTTGTGGATTCACTGTTAAAATTTCAAGAGGAAATTCTCACGGTGTGATTTATGGTGAATTGTTTGATGTGACATATTAAAACTGTTTTCCAGACAGATTCTAAGAGCTGTAAAGATTGCTAGTTTAAGTCATGTTGTAGTTAGAATCTCGAAAATGTGTCCGGAAGAAAGTTGTAGAAAAATTTGTTATCTTTCCAATGAGACCAAGATCACCAATTTTTGTGGAGTGTGCAGTGACTGATCTATGTTTTTCCAAACTGTGTTCAGACTGGGTAAAAATCAGATGTACTGCAAAGACAAAATGTTTACCCCTAATTGTTGTCCGAATTAACAAAAGTTCTCAACATGAAAGTTGTAGATAAAAGTCCAATACTTATGCCATAAAAATTCCAGAGCAAACTCAGGTCTATATCAGGAGAAATGAGAAAATCAATAAGCATGTAAATCTGTCCAGAATTTCAGCAACATCAAAATTGAAAGCTAATGCCATTAAACTAAGATTAACTTAATTTCTCATGCTTAACATACACTAACACTAGTTGGAGATGGAATCCTACCACTATAAGAGTCCCATGTTCCCCTTCAAAACTCTCCACAAAATCTCCCTTCTTGTGCTTGAACCCTCCTTAAGCTTTCAAAAACTCCCACTTTCTAGCATAAGAACTAGGGCTCTAAAACGTGAAGAAAAGAGGATTTTTCCTTGCAAAAATGAGAGTGGGGGTGGGGGGAACGAAATTGTGAAGGGAAAAGAGGGAGAGAAACTTGAGGAAAAAGAAAAGAAAAGAGAAGAGGAAAAAATAAAGAGAGAGAGCTCTAGAATTCTCTTAGGAAATATCTCTCATCCTTCCACACTCTTCCTTAAGATAACCATGAAACACATGAAAAGACTAAAACACCATCATCACTTATCCCCTCCAACTTCTAGGATATTACGAAATAACCATTACTATGCACACACACCTCTATACTATACACACACACCTTACCTAATTACAACAATGCCACTGTCCAACCCCTTTTCACACTAGTCCACACACACACCCTCATTCATGGATCCATACATGCATAGTGTATATACACATACACTTACATGCACACACATCCCTGCACATATCTCTACATATAGATCATTATCATCTCTTAGTACATCCAAGCACATATACCACATACATCCATGCCATATGTATCAACATACACTCATATATACAAATGTAGTAGCTTCACACAACCACATATACATCCTTATTAATACAAATATTATAACACACTAATATTACTGTTCCAACAATAAGCAACAATACACTAATATTAATATACCGACATATCACTACACAATAAAACACACTGCACACATTGCACTCCAATTTTGTACACACTACACATGTATTCAAACATACAAACACTATATATCACACAAATACATACAACCTACTGTATATGGCACTATGGACCATTACAGCACGCCGCTGATTGCCTGTTGCAGCCCCTCCCCGCCGTGCGCTGTCGGCTGCCTGCTGCAGCCCCTCCCCGCGCACGCCTGCGGCTGCCTGCAGCTGCCCCCGCGCGCGTCGCTTGCGACCGTCTCCGTCCTGATCACTCCTTATTTTACACCTTTTTTCCGCATGTTTGCATGCCATTTAGATCGCCCAAATCATGTTTTTCACGATATATCGACGATATTGCGATGCTTTTCACGCTTTGTTGTTTTTGTCGCATTTCAGGTGATTTGGCGCGATTTGGAGTGATCATGAGATGCGCTCACGATAGACGGCCACCGACGACCTCCCCGAGGGGTATTTTGCTGTTGGAGAGGAGCGGAAGAAGAATGGACGTCGCCGGAGCGACGAGGAGGCCAAAACGACCAGTTTGGGCATTTTTTGTGTCCCACTCGGCCGAGTGGAGGAGCCACTCGGCCGACCAGCGAGACACTGCTCGGCCGACCCGTTCAGACACGATTTCCATGTGTACTCGGCCGAGCGACGGAGACCACATCGGCCGAGTGACGATACCACGTCCGCCCGAGTGGCGCCCAGACGAAGGCCCTCAAAAAGATCGAAGTTACTGTTTTTCGGCCATCTGAGCTTCAGAAGACCCACTCGGCCGAGTGGCAAATCCCGTCCGCCCGAGTGAAGTGAAGCCATCGGCCGAGTGACGACAACTCACTCGGCCGAGCCGCCCCCGAACTGAAGACCCCTGAAGCCCCCGACTTACTGGAAAATTGACAGGGTTTTCACTCGGCCGAGCGACTTTTGTCACTCGGCCGAGTGCGATGCGCAGCCTGTAGCGAAATTTGCGGAAAACAGGCTGTGCAGGGGCATTTTGGTCAGGATTTTTAGACGATTTTTGGGGCTATTTAAGCTCTGTTTTTACCCTAGTTTTGGGAGCCACCTCTCAGATTTTTTGCAGCTTTTTGAGTCTACTTTTTAGCTTTATTAATTGTGATTGGAGAAGAGAAAAACTTGGATTTTTGTGGGGTTGATTGAAGATCTACATTGGTTTGCACTTCTCTTCCCCAAAAACTCTATTTTTATTGTTTATATCATTGTTGTGATGAATTCCATTGTCTATTTCATTGCAAATTATTGTGCTATTGCTATGATTAGTGAATAGTCTCCACGTCTTGGGGCGTGGGGATGAACCCTACAAGCCCAATTTCGTATTTGTGTTGAATTGGTAGAAATTGAGCTAGGATTGTCATTAGGGATTAGATTGGGATCGAATTACTACGGATAGCTAGGTATTCACATCAATTGGGATTTGCAAGAGATTGGATCCCAATTCGATAGGAAGCCCTAGAAATCCGAATTGGGTTGGAGTCGGATTTTCGAATTATCGGTTTGCAAGAGATTGGACCGATGCTAGGATCTCCGGTTGCAATTCCGTGCCGATACCCGTTTGCAAGAGATTGGATGGGTAGGAACTATCCTAATCTAGATTGTGGACCGAGTTTGCAAGAGATTGGGCTCGGTGCGCAATTGGACGATGATGTTGATCCTAATGCTAGCTTCCCTAGGCTAGGGTTTGCAAGAGATTGGACCCAAACCTAGGATAGCTATAGACCGGCAACAGCGCGAGAGCGTGAGCTTGTTTCCACATTTAGTTGCAACTAGTTCATCCAAATTCTCATCCTAGCGATTTCGATACCGGCGAACCACATTTGTGAAATACGGTGAGTAGTGGGGATTCCCCATTCCCTAGGCGTTCTCTATTTGATTTGATATTTCGCACTTTTGTCTGACGATTGTGACAGGATCACCCAAGGCAATTATCCCTCTAAATAGCCAGGGTGATTAGGAGCAAGCACGGTCATTCGTCCTCCCTGTGTTCGATACCCGCTCGCCGCTATACCGTGCGCTTGCGGTAAAACTACAACCGTCGCCTCGGGACGTGTACGCCGGGGCGCGACCAAGTTTTTGGCGCCGTTGCCGGGGAGGTGTTTTCCGTTGGGTGCCAATTTGTCACAATTAGGTTTATTAGACTACGAAAAAAAATTTAACAAACAGAATTTTTCACCCCCGCCACCATTACTATCATTTCTATATTCTTTTGTGCCACTGATATTTTTCTCCAGGTATTTATCTTTGTTGATCAGGTGTTATGGATGGTATTATGTGGACCACAGATTTTGAGAAGAAAGCATTTCAGAACTTATTGGAGGGCCTCTTGGAGTCAGTGAGATTCACCGGTTCAGAGAGCATTACAGGAGGTGATGCATTTGAGCTACGATTTACAGATTTTGTTATGAACCGTGTTTCAGCTGCAGGAACAATTGATGAGGACATCCATGTCAGTCTTGATGGGGATAGACTATATTTTCGGATTGCTTGCGGGCATTCCCCTCCACATGATACATCCCCACAAGCTGACACACTTGAGCAGCCAACATCACCATTCCAGAGAGAGCCCACATTGATAGTTGATGAGAAGGTAAAGGAGCACACTGTTGAGCCAGAGCTTATCATCGAGGAATTCGTACATCAGGACGAGGACATAGCCATTCATGAGGATCCCGAGCACTATTCTCCTCCATTAGAGCTCCTGCAGCCACCTCATCCTTCCACTGACGTCGAGGACTATCCCACAGAGCTTACTGCTCCCACTCAGGGAGATATTTTTACCCATTCCATTTCTGAATCATGTATTCCATTTGATATTTATTTTGATTCAGATATTTTTGACACGTCGTACCTCTTGCAGCACACATACGATTATGGACCGGAGGTATGCTTGGACGTGTCACAGTTTGACGAGCCTATCGAGGAGGTCCACACCCATGATCCAGATACACATGAGCAGCTTAGAGAGGACACCATGGAGACAGCTATCACAACACATGAGGATATTGGATTATTTCCAGGGAAGTATCGTCCACCATTATTTATTCCATATATTTCTATAGACGATCCTCTTTGGGATACTTTTATTACGAGGGTGAATTTTTTGCAGCGAACTGATGCATCCTATTCTCTGCAGAGTACAGGTGGAGTCCTTGTGGGAATGCTGGAGGATGCATTGCTGGAGTTCGTTGGAGTCCGTGGACATACGCATCTGGCGGAGCCACGGAAGGAGCAGTTAGAGCAGTTGCCTGCACCGGCAAAGATACTGGATCCGCCTTTTGCTATATGTGATATCAATCCAGTAGTGTAGAAATTTTTATGCTTTAAATAAACTCGAATCCTCTCGACAGCGAGAGGACCGTATAGATTTGCTTGAATAAATATCACCTCATATGATGGCAACAAAATTTTTTTCACCCCAAACTCATTATATATATTAATGGCCCTCTTCATATTTTGATGTGTCATATCCTTTTTTGCTCACCACCATCGAGTATTTCTTTCAAGTGAATACTCACTTTCTTATTCATTTGACTTGATCACGCTTTGCAAAGCCATGACATTTTTGATTGAGTCACTTGAATAGGATTGTTTGGTATAAACTTGGGGGAAGGCGCTCTCATGCATCATTGTATGTGCATGTAGTTGCATTAGGATTTCATGTCATTCATTTCATCATTTTTCATTCACCCCCTTATTATTATCGTTGTTCCTCATATTCTTTCATTATGATCACATTGAGGACAATGTGAAGTTTAAGCTTGTGGGAGTGTATTTCCATGCCATTTAGATGCATTAGTTGCATTTTTACTTTATTTTAGGGTTTTTTTAAAAAAAAATTCAAATTTTTGCATCATCTTTTTGATTTTTCCATCTTATTTTCCTTTTATGTGTGTTCATGCATCATATTGTGTGCTTGATTTTCTTTTCTTTCCCCTCTTTTATTTTTATTTCTTTATATTTCTTTCTCTTCTTCCGCTAGATGAGTTTTGTATGATGATATCTCTTATTGCCTTAGAAACCATCACGATGCTTATTATTCCTTGCCATGCTACTTTGAGTATTCCATAGTCTTGCTATCCATGTGCTTGCTTATATATTCTTTTGATGATTTCTCTACATGAATGCATGATATTAATTGAAGCTGAATGTATGGATTAGTGTTTGGTATGCTTTTGTTGGAAATGCACCAAGATTCACGCATCATTAGTATATCTGAAGCATCAGTTTTATTGTCTCATTCACCTTCTGTTGCATGCTTGATATGTTTGTAAACTTTACTGCTTGACTTCACTATTTATTGAAATGATTGAGAATATCCATGCTTACATATGAGTTTTAGTTGAAGTATTATTTTGTTGAACCGTTCGTGCACATCTTAGAGTGAACCGAGTGTTACATCATTTCCTTCTCCACATATATCTTTTTATTCTCTACATGTCACTTGAGTTCACCTCCTAAAGCTACTTATATCGCATCTATTTCCCAAAAATCCCTACAAAAGAAAATTTTAGCTCCAAAAAAGTCCAAAAAGCCAAAAAGGAGCCAAAAATCAAAAAATACAAATCAAATTGCTCCTACAAAATTCCAAAAAGAAAAATGAGAAACAAAGTCCAAAAGAAAAAGAAAAATATTTCTCTATCTCATTATTGGAGCCACAAAATACTTGGGAAAACCAAGGCAAAAATCCCATTTCCACTATTATATTCCTTTGGATGCGACGCCTCAAGCTAAGCTTGGGGGGGTGAATTCATTTGACCAAATGAGTGAGTATGACCTTAGAGTGGAGACGTGCATGAATAGGGATATTCGATAATACTTAGACTTTGCAAAATATATTAGATATGGAGATTTTTCATGATTTGAAATAAATATGTGAATGCCATGTCTCTTATTCCATTCTCTATTGCATGCTTGGTGTGATTCTTATATACTTCAGTTATAACTCTTGATTGAAAAGTGCATTGCCAACATTTGTATATTAAATCCTATGAAATGCATGACGTGGATATGAATTGATTGTATGAATTTAGAGAATCCCTTTTGTTGTTCTTAAAAACTTGCAAGAACCATGTTTATGTAAGATTTGAAATCCTTATAGCATGTGATTCGTATTTTCCAAGTTGTCGTGATGTGTAGCTTATGGCTTGAGATCTGAGAGAAGAATCTAGCGACCCCTTCCACCTCGTGTTCTTTCTTTTTTATTTCATTTTCTTTATTTTCATCTCCCGAGTCCGTCTCTCTACTTATATTCCTCGAGGACGAGTAAGAGGTAAGCTTGGGGGATTTTGATCACTCCATATTTTACACTTTTTTTCTGCATGTTTTCACGCCATTTCGATTGCTCATATTGCGATTTTCACGAGTATTCGACGATATTGCGTTACTTTTCACTATTTCTTGTTTTTGTCGGATTTCAGGAAATATGGAGCGATCGGGAGTAAAAATGAGCTTAAGGGACTTGCACCCACTCCGGAGCGTCAACCATGGCCCTTTTGAGGGTTATTCTGCAATGGAAGACGAGTGGAAGAAGAAAGAACGTCGTAGGAGCGACGAGGAAGCGAAAAGATGGAGATTGGGCATTTTCAGCATGCCACTCGGCCGAGTGAAGGAGTCACTCGGCCGAGCATGAGACCCCGCTCGACCGGCCAGATCGGACACGCAACAGAGATGTATCAGCGTGCACTCGGCCGAGCATCGCACGCCCACTCGGCCGAGTGCGGAGACTCCGTCCGCCCGAGTGGCACCCAGACGACGGCAAGCCAAAATGTCCAACTCTCTGTAATCCGTCAGTCGACTACGAGCTCCGACTCGGCCGAGTTCCAAAAGCCCCTCGGCCGAGTGACATTTGCCACTCGGCCGAGTGATGCCGAGGACACGCAGCGCCCAGATTTTCAGACAGCCTCCCACTCTTTTGAAATCTGCTATCATTTCAGCAATAAAAGTATTTTTCTCATATTTTTTATGGATAGTAGACTTCATGACGGTTCCAACGCCGCCAAGAACACGCCAATCGGAGGTCGGATGAAATCTGGAGAATTTCTGCAAGTTGACGCTGCAGTGCAGGAATTTCCACTCGGCCGAGTCACATTTTCCACTCGGCCGAGTCGTCGACGGGCCCAGATTTTAAGTTGCGGTTTGGGCTGTTTTTGGGCAAGAATTTGAGGGGTTTTCTAGGGTTTTCTTGCTAGGGTTTTGGGGGGATATATAAGGGTTTTGTAGCCACCATTAGGGGGGATCCCTATTATGTTTTCTTAGCCCCCAATATGTTTTTCTTAGGATTATTTTAGAGGTTAGGCCATGCCCTAGGCCCCCTCTTGGATCTAAAAGCTTGTATTTTGGATTGAAGATCTTCATCAAGCTAAGTATTTTCTTCTTTTTATTTGGATCTTTGTTTTTATATCTTTTTGTATGCAAGCAATAATTTCTATTGATTCTCATATCCTTATTGCTATGCTAGAGTAGATTTGTTGTTCTAGGGTTTGGGGATGAACCCTATGGATCTAATTTCATATTTGTGAAGAATGAATTCTAAATTGCTAGAATTGCTAGGAGGTTAGGGTGTGATTGATTTCCTACGGATAGTTAGGGATTTCCATCGATTTGGGATTTGCAAGAGATTGGATTCTAATCGATGGGAAGGCCTAGATATTCGATTTAGGTTTACAATTGGGTTTCTCTAGATTTGGTTTGCAAGAGATTGGACCAAAGCTAGGATTTTTAATTGTAAATCTATACACATATTCGTTTGCAAGAGATTGGACGAATACGAACTATCACAACCTAGATCGTAACTCGAGTTTGCACGAGAGTGGGCTCGAGGGGCGATTGAACGATGATGTCGATCCTCATGCTAGTGGCTTAGGTTAGGGTTTGCAAGAGATTGGGCCCTAACCTAGGTTTGCTATAGACCGGCAATAGCGCGAGAGCGTGAGCTGGGTTCTACATTAAGTTGCGACTAGTTCACCTCAACGCAAGTCTAGTAATATTGAGATTCATTATTAACAATGATGCATGACGGTTCGTAGTGCGGATTCCCTAGCCCTAGACGTCTTTATTTGATTTTATATCCCATACTTTGCCCGACAATTGTGACAGGATTGTCGCAAGGCAAATTCCCTCTTTTATTATATTGTATTTGAATCGATATTTGACCGAATTCTTTATCACCGACACCGACATCCACCATCATTTCCATTACATCATACCATAGTCATCTCCACCAATAAAACATTCGTAGTCAAACCAACCTAGGATAGATTGGAGCCAACACCACCTCCTCGTGTTCGATACCCGCTCGCCACTTTGCCGTGCGCTTGCGGTAAAACTACAATCGTTCTCCGGGTGTGTATCCGGGGCCGACCAAGTTTTTGGTCGCGCTCTTGGGTTGCATTTTGGAGCGACCAAGTTTTTGGCGCCGTTGCCGGGGAGGGCATTTTGACGGTGCTCGGCACCGACCACCCGGTTATTTCTTCTTACTTTCTTCCTTTACTTCCCTCTCTATCTTATCCTAACTTCGTTCGTAGCCCTATTTGCATATTCTCCCCGCATTTTGCATAAGATCTTAACAGGGAGAATGGGGGATGCAACGCCAACAATAGAACTCAGTCGAGAAGACTATGACACCTTTGCAGACCTCCTTAAGGAGCTTGTCGACGAGGTCCACACTACCGGAGCATTTGCTATCAATATCACGGACCCCGACGAACAACTATTTGCTAGCTTTGTGATGGACCAAATCTCCCCGGAAGGAACTATCGGAGGCAATGTCAGAGTTGACGTGGTCGATGACAAATTGCATTTCGAAGACAATAGAGCAAATATCGAAGAGCACTATGCTCCCGAAGAACCCTTCGAGCAAACCGATATTCATGGTGTTACACTTTATGACGCTCACTCTTGTTTTTATGAATCGTCTGATGTGTTTCTTGATTCCAGGTACGAACTGGAGCAGAGTGAAGGTTTTGGCGATGCTAGCACTGAATCAGAGGGCGCCTACTTCGATGCCTCATCCTCACTGAGCAGCGAGTCCGACTTGTCACATGAAAGCATGCCATCTGAACATGAGCTAAACCCGGATGACGAGGAAGAAGCCGAATTCATGCGAGCTGATAAAGTGGAAGAAGCAGCGCCACCTCAGGTAGAGCTTAAACAATTACCGCCGAATCTAAGGTATGCCTTTTTGGGTAATAAATTGACTTTTCCGGTGATAGTCAATTCCCACCTCACACAAGATCAACTTGAAAAACTCCTAGACGTCCTTAGGAGCCACAAAGATGTCTTGGGATACACTATTTCCGATCTAAAGGGAATAAGCCCTAGGCTTTGCACGCATCGGATCCATTTGGAGGATACCGAAGCCACCTCCATAGAGCCTCAAAGGCGGTTGAACCCGAACATGAAGGAGGTGGTTAAAAAGGAAATCCTAAAATTGCTTGAAGCCGGTATAATTTATCCTATCTCTGACAGTAGATGGGTTAGCCCCGTCCACGTCGTCCCCAAGAAAGGAGGGATGACTGTCATAAAAAATGACAAAGGTGATCCAATATCCACGCGCACTGTCACGGGATGGCGAATGTGCATTGACTATAGGAGACTCAATAAAGCCACCCGAAAGGACCATTACCCATTGCCATTCATCGATCAAATGCTTGAACGCCTCGCGAACCATAAATACTTTTGCTATCTAGACGGGTATTCGGGTTTCTTCCAAATCCCTTTGCACGAAGATGACCAAGAAAAGACAACTTTCACTTGTCCCTATGGCACCTACGCATACCGTAGGATGCCGTTCGGCCTTTGTAATGCTCCCGCCACATTTCAAAGATGTATGACATCCATATTTTCCGATTATATTGAAAATATTATGGAAGTTTTTATGGATGATTTCTCGGTTTATGGAAGTGAGTTTGACTCTTGCTTGGAAAATCTCACTAAAGTCCTAAAAAGGTGCCAACAAAACAATCTCACTCTCAATTGGGAGAAGTGCCACTTCATGGTCACGGAAGGTATAGTTCTCGGACATCTTGTTTCCTCAAGAGGAATCGAGGTAGATAAAGCTAAGATTGAGGTAATCGAAAAACTTCCTCCTCCTATTAATGTCAAGGGCATTAGAGGCTTCCTTGGTCACGCGGGGTTTTACCGCCGCTTCATTAAGGATTTCGCCTCGATTGCCCGACCACTTACTTCCTTACTCGCTAAAGATGTTCCTTTTGACTTTTCAGGAGAATGCTTGCAAGCTTTCAACACCTTGAAGGAAGCGCTAGTCTCAGCGCCCATAATTCAACCGCCGGATTGGAGCCTCCCTTTTGAGCTAATGTGCGATGCTAGCGACCAAGCCATTGGAGCGGTATTGGGACAAAGGAAAGATAGGAAGCTTCATGCGATATACTACGCAAGCAAGACATTGGATGACGCGCAGAAAAACTACACAACTACCGAAAAGGAGCTTCTAGCGGTCGTCTATTCCATAGAGAAGTTTCGCTCCTACCTCCTCGGTTCCAAGGTGATTGTCCACACCGACCATGCAGCATTGAAGTATCTTTTAAACAAGAAGGAGGCCAAACCCCGGTTGATTAGGTGGATACTCTTGTTGCAAGAATTCGACCTAGAGATCAGAGATAAGAAGGGTACAGACAATGTCGTGGCAGATCATTTATCCAGGCTCATTCGCGACAAGGAGGATGAGAGCTTACCTATTGACGACACATTTGTTGATGAGAGGCTGTATACGGTAAGGGCCGAGGAAGTACCTTGGTATGCGGACTTCGTCAACTACTTGGCGTGCGGAATCAAACCGCATGGGATGTCCACGCAACAAAAGAGGAGATTTATGCATGAGGTCCGTAGCTATTTTTGGGAAGATCCTTACCTTTTCAAGATATGCAAAGATAATGTCATTCGTAGGTGTGTTCCTAAAGAGGAGGCAACGTCTATCATTTTGCATTGCCACGGTCTACCATGCGGGGGACATCATGCCGCCTCTAAAACTACCGCTAAGATCTTGCAGAGCGGATTCTTCTGGCCCACAATGTTTAAAGACACTCACGCTTTTGTGAAGGGTTGCGATAGATGTCAACGGACCGGGAATATCTCCAAGCGCAATGAGATGCCGATGAGACCCATCCAGGAGATTGAGCTTTTTGATTGTTGGGGAGTAGACTTCATGGGGCCTTTTCCGTCGAGCAATGGCAACAAGTACATCCTATTGGCCGTTGACTATGTCTCCAAATGGGTTGAAGCTATTGCCACCCCTACTAATGATGCTAGGGTCGTCTCCAAATTCTTCAAGCAAAATATCTTTCCGCGCTTTGGAGTGCCGCGTACCTTGATAAGCGACGGGGGAAGCCACTTCATAGAGAACAAGTTTGAAGCCATGCTAAAGAAGTACGGGGTAAATCATAGAGTTGGAATGGCTTATCACCCCCAGACAAGCGGCCAAGTAGAAGTCTCAAATAGAGAAATCAAGCAAATTCTCGAGAAAACCGTAGATCGGTCCAGAAAGGATTGGTCAATGAAGTTAAACGATGCTCTATGGGCCTATCGCACGGCCTTTCGCACCCCCATCGGTACCACACCGTTCCGCCTAGTTTACGGGAAGGCTTGCCACTTGCCGGTAGAGTTGGAACACCGTGCATATTGGGCCATCAAGACCTTTAACTACGATTATAAGAGTGCGGCGGTGAGGCGACTCTTGGACATCAACGAACTTGATGAAATAAGGAGAGACGCCTATGAGAGCTCGAGAATTTACAAGGAAAGGACCAAGATTTTCCACGATGCCCGCATAACTGTCACGGACTTCAAGGTGGGAGACAAGGTCTTGCTCTACAATTCCCGACTCCGACTATTTCCCGGTAAGTTGAGGTCACGATGGTCGGGACCTTTCACCATTAAGCACATACAACCGGGAGGAGCTTTCGAGTTGGAAAGCAAGGATGGTACCACATTCAAAGTAAATGGTCAAAGGCTCAAGCACTATTCCGAGGGGATCCCGACGGGTGAAACCAATAGAGTATATTTGCTTAAAGAGCGGTCGCATGATCTCTCGGACCTCCTCGATGAGGTGATAGAGGAGGCGATTCCTCACTCAATTGGTGCCCTTTTTGATGAAGAATTTGATGAAGGCCCAGATTTAGGCCGAGATGAAAAGATTGAAGACGATTCCCCCGACTTCTCCGCTGATGAAGATGAAGGCGACGCTGATGTCGCGAGGATTCGAGAGCTCTGCAAGCTCTCGAAATTAAAGTCCCCAAAGAAAGCTCCGCCGGCACGGAAATCGGCATCGCCGGTTAAGCCGTTGACCGGGGCAAATGCTAGCTTGGGGGAGCCTCTCCCCAACACCATTCGGGACAAGAGACCTCCGAGGGAGACCGCCACGCCGCCACGTCCAAATCCAAGCGCGCTCCCCGGGAAGTTTGACGGGTGCATCTCATATGCACCAAACATCCCGCATTGATTGAAAACTATAGGGGGTCGAGCTCACGACCTAAAACGAGCGCTTGTCGGGAGGCAACCCGACGGTTTTTGCTTTATTTTTTTTATCTCTTTTTCTTTATTTTCGTTTAGAAATTTTTAGTATTTCGAGTCACCCGACCAAAAATTTTGTGATAACGGGTCCTATTTTTCTTGACAGGAGAGAAGATAGGTAGATCATCATGAGGAGGATGAACGAGACGATGAGGATCGCCCCAAGAAGGCGTTCGACGCTTAGGAGGAGCATGAAATCGACTGGAGAGGGAAAGACGGAGTTTAGAGCCCAAACGAAGACAAACAGCAGAATACAAGGCTCACTCGGCCGAGTATACTAGTCACTCGGCCGAGTCCAGAAGTTCGTCCGGCCGAGCCGCTCACGAACGAGGGAAGTCTGCTGTACCCAACTCTCTGTTTATTTTCTCGATTTCGATATAACTGCTACTCGGCCGAGTACATATATTCACTCGGCCGAGTAAAACGGATACCCTCCTAGGGCGAGTCTTGCCGAGTAGCTTGAGTCACTCGGCCGAATGGACTTATATCACTCGGCCGAGGCTGGCAAAGCCACTCGGCCGAAGCGATATCGGGGAGAAAATTTCTATTGCCTCGCTCGGCCGAGTGACCACGTCACTCGGCCGAGTCGTAACTTTCTATTATATAAGTGACGAAGGGGCGCGGATTTCGAAATCTAAATTCCCAAATCCGCCCGCGCCCCTTCGCCTACCCTCGCCCGATTCCCCTTCGCCCAACCCTCACTCGCCCGACCACGCCCGCGCGCGCCGCCGCTCGGCCAGCCACCGCCGGCCGACCGACGCCGCGCCCCGCCCGAGTCGCCGCCGGCGACCTCGTCTCCGATCGCCTCCGGTATAGCTCGATTTGCCCATTTTCTTCTCTTTTTGCGTAGTTTTCGAGGATCCGTGTATCAATCGAACCCCTAACCCGAATCAATTCCCATATCTATCTGTTATACCCCTATTGCTCCATACATTTTGATTATTACTCGCTGATATCGCTTTTCCATGCGCAGGTTGCTTTTTGGAGCTTAGGGGAGCTCAGGGGAGCTTCTACGGGCTGTTTTGGATTTCGTGGAGGCGCAGACTTCGCACGCTTCCACCGCTTAGCACTCGCGGCGTGTCTTGGTACACTCTTTCCACTCTTTTTGCACACGCTGCACTTTTTCACTTTTCGGCGCGCTCGGGGCCGATATGCCGCCCCGGACACGGCCTCGGACGAGGAGACCTTCCGCTAAGCGGAAGAGGTCGGATGACGCCGGCCCCGCCCACGAGGCGGAAGAGTCTCCTCCTCCTTCCCCCGTACACCCCGCACAGCCTGCAGGCCCCGCACACCCCGCACAGCCTGCAGCGCACCCACAGCCCGCACAGCCTCTCCCTGCCGATCCACAGCCACCACCACCGGCCCCACTGGTCGGGCCGCTCGGGATTACGTTCCGAGACGACGCACACCGCGCCGTCTTCGAGCGTATCTCTCAGCGCTCGATCGTACCCTCCAGGTTCGCACACCTCGCTGACCTAGGACGCCTGGGGGTACTTGAGGGGATACTCACGTTGTACGACAACGTGGGTTGGCGCGACTTCCTTCAAGTGTCGGCGGATACTTTTACCCGCCCGACACTTGAGGTTTTGAGTTCGGTCGCCCGGACCGATGAGGGATGCTCATTCCGGTTCATGGATCGAGAGTGCCAGGTCACTCTCGATATGATGAGAGCATTTTTCTCATGGCCCGCCGTCCCCGGAGCCGATCGCGGTTACGGCCCTACCCACATCCCCCCACCTTCTTTCGACGCCGGTGCCTTCTGGGCCCGGATCACAGGCCACCACGCTGCCTTTGACCCTAGTAGGGCCAAGGCCTCGGCCATAGTCCACCCCTGCCTACGCATTGCCCAGCGCCTCATGGCGACTACCTTTTTGGCCAGATATGAGCCGGGCACGATGTCTACGCCAGAGCTTTACATGCTCTACGCGATGACACGTCCCAGAGCTCTGTCTAGGGATGGACTCGAGCTTGTCCCCGCCGTCGTGATCGACATTGCGGCTTGGTTTCTAGACCGTATCATTGTGTCGGTGGGCGCTCGCTCACCGATATGCTGCGGCGGTCTGATCACCTTGCTTACCATGATGACCGGTGAGGACCTACCCGACGACCTGCGACGCGTTCCGGGCCCCACTTCCTTGTCGATAGACGTTATGGCCCGGATGAAGATGCTGCGTCCGCATGGTGAGCGTCACTGGGTCTGGTTGCACGGCCCCTATGGGGCCGATTACATGATTCTCCCGAGCCCTGCTCGGACTCTGATTGCACCAGCCCACGTTGACTGGATTCCGGCGATGGATGTCCTCATCCCCGCCGCCTACGTGCTCGAGGCCGAGCAGGCCCACGATGCCCACGCTGCCCAGGCTGCTCCCGCAGACCCTTCTGTCCCCACCTCTGCCTGTGTCGAGAGTACTTTTGCTGAGCCCACTTCCACCACTGTCACCACTTCCGAGGCTGTCCCCACCACTCCCGCTGCCACCTCCGGCCCTCTGTCCGTGGAGCCTCTTTGCTCCGCTCTCCCCCAGCGCCCGCAGACCTTTGTTGAGAGTGGAGAGCCCTCGTTCGCCGCGGTCGTGGAGACCATGGTTAGCATGATCTCCGCTGGGGTTACACCTTTTGGACCACACACTTCTACCCCAGCGGGAGATTCCTCTGTCTCCACTGCCGCCGTCTTCTCCGAGAGTGTCGTGGCGTCTGTCCACACTTCTGTGCCATAGACCTCTTTGGCCACCTCGTTGCCTCTTTTGCACGCCTCCTTTGCTGCCGCTGCCTCCACTTCTCGCCAGCCGGTGTCCCGGCCTCACACCGAGGCCAGGCCCACTTTTCCAGGCGCGGCACCTTTTGTCCCATTCCCTGCTGAGCCCTTTACATACTCCACACGCGTACGCCAGCCTCGCCCTGCGCAGCCTAGACCGGTGCGTCCCTCTGCACCACCCCTGCCCGACACTACACTGCAGAGCATACGTGCTCTTGAGTTGGCGGTGAGTGGTCTTAGAGGAGACCTTAGGACCCTGTCCTCCACCGTCTCTGCGATGGCTGGACGCTTCGACCTGATACCCCAGATCCACTACTGCCTTACACAGGTGCTGGAGCGTCTCCCTCGCGTACCCCAGCCCACCCAGCAGGTTCCCACACACACTTCCACACACACTAGACCTGCTTCCGCTTCCACCCCAGCTCAGCAGCCCACACCACCACCACCACCACCTCCGCCTCAGGACGGAGACGGCGCGGCACCGCCTTCTTAGGCACTCTTGATGCCTTTATCCATTCCTGCCGTTGTGCTGCCCGTCTCTGCTGGGTCCTGTTGCGCTTTTGTCCACCCCCCCTCCTCTCACTTATTTTGGGATTATATTTTTGATCATATCTTTTTGTGCATACCTCATCATATCTACTTGGGATTCTCATTTTGATCACATCTATATATTTTTTTTATTGGGAGAGAGGTAGCGTTTTTTTTGGTGCCGTATTTATTTTCATATCACTCCTGTTTGTGCATGCATCATTTCCGCATCATATTTTCATTTCTTTTTTGTCATTCTTTTTATTTTCATTTTTCCATGCATGCATCCTCACTTGCCCCTCACACTTCTTGTCTCTCGGTGTGCCACACCTTGCACATTGAGGACACTGTGCCGTTTAGCTTGGGGGAGTGAGTCCTCACTTTCTTTTTTCGTTTAGCCACCTTTATTTTCAGTTTTTCACACCGTTTTTCACTTTTGCACTTATTTTTCATTATTTTTCATTTATCTTGCCATGCATCACGTTCTTCCTATTTTCCTGTGTGCCGCATTGCATAGTTCTATTTTACTTTATCTTTATTTCTTTTTCATCTCATGCTAGAGATGAATTTTCTGTGATGATGTCTACGTGGAGTTAGCTTATTCTATATGCATGCTATATTTGTCGTGTCTTAGATTTCATTTCTGATATCATATGCTATGACTTGCTTTACATTTAGAAATAGTAACCCACACTTTTTCCTCATGAAAATGGATGAAATTTTATTATTAGCTGAGCCTGAATATTCATATGTATGCTATCACAGAAAACACACCAAGATTCACGCATTGAATGCCTATATCTGGAGTACTGACTTCTTTTCCTTTATCACTTCTATATGCATGAATTGTACACTTCACTTCCGGATGATTGAATGATGATTAGCTAAGATATATCTGGATTAGTTAGCTTTTTTGTGATCAAAACTGAGTAGATTAGATTACCCCGCTGAAGTTGTCGTGCATGTCTTATAGAGTGAGCCGAGAGTTATATATATTTCTTTCTCCACAAATCTTGAACATCATTTCTCTACTTTTAAAATCATTGGTGAATCTCCCCTTAGTGATTCTATTTTATGGCATTTCCCCCGCTATTAATTCCTAGCTCCAAATCTCTTATTTCAAAAATAAAAAAAAAGAGAGAAGAGAAGAATAAAAGAGAGAAAAACATTCTTGTATATCATTACCTCTCTCTGAGTTGGGATCATTGTATATATGTTGCTTATTGCAAAAGAAAAGAAAAAAAAGAGAAAAAAAAAGAGAAAAAAAAAAGAGGAAAAAAAAGAGGAAAAATCCTCAATAAAAGATCCCATCTCGCTTACTTTCTTTCTTCTTTCCCTTCTTTGCCTTTGGAGCTATATAAAAATGGGGATGTAAATATTTTTGTGCCACCACGCTTATAGATAAGCTTGGGGGAGGAGATCCATTGATGTGTGAGAGAGCGACTACTTGACATTGCACGACAACCTAGGCTAAGTAATATTCTATACTCGGTGAGATTGTTTCTAGCTTTACGAAATCCAGAAATCTAAGCCTAGCATTCATTTCATGAAATCCATACTTTTCTATTCTCTCTATTCTATGATGTGATACTCTTATACTCCAGATAGAAAGCGTTCAATTGAAAAGTGTGTGATCTGAGATTTGTATACCGCTTTAGATGATTCAGGCGATGTTAATTTTAAAATCATTCCGTTTTTCATGATTATACCGTTGTTCGTGGGTTTTCTATTTTCTACTTGCACCATTCTACTATGATATCAAAATGAGATTCTTTGACATGTATTTCTCACTCGGTGCATGCTATAAGAGTAGGTGAAACCCACGTCCTGAGAAAATGATCTAGCATCCTATCTTTCTTTCTTTCTTTCTTTATTTTCGTTTGGTTTTCATTCTTCTTCGTTTTTCATTTTTTTTCGTTTTTTTTGTCGTTTTCGTATTCCGAATCCACCGGGTTCGCCTTTTACTTATCTTCCTCGAGGACGAGTAAGAGGCAAGCTTGGGGGATTTTGATCACTCCTTATTTTACACCTTTTTTCCGCATGTTTGCATGCCATTTAGATCGCCCAAATCATGTTTTTCACGATATATCGACGATATTGCGATGCTTTTCACGCTTTGTTGTTTTTGTCGCATTTCAGGTGATTTGGCGCGATTTGGAGTGATCATGAGATGCGCTCACGATAGACGGCCACCGACGACCTCCCCGAGGGGTATTTTGCTGTTGGAGAGGAGCGGAAGAAGAATGGACGTCGCCGGAGCGACGAGGAGGCCAAAACGACCAGTTTGGGCATTTTTTGTGTCCCACTCGGCCGAGTGGAGGAGCCACTCGGCCGACCAGCGAGACACTGCTCGGCCGACCCGTTCAGACACGATTTCCATGTGTACTCGGCCGAGCGACGGAGACCACATCGGCCGAGTGACGATACCACGTCCGCCCGAGTGGCGCCCAGACGAAGGCCCTCAAAAAGATCGAAGTTACTGTTTTTCGGCCATCTGAGCTTCAGAAGACCCACTCGGCCGAGTGGCAAATCCCGTCCGCCCGAGTGAAGTGAAGCCATCGGCCGAGTGACGACAACTCACTCGGCCGAGCCGCCCCCGAACTGAAGACCCCTGAAGCCCCCGACTTACTGGAAAATTGACAGGGTTTTCACTCGGCCGAGCGACTTTTGTCACTCGGCCGAGTGCGATGCGCAGCCTGTAGCGAAATTTGCGGAAAACAGGCTGTGCAGGGGCATTTTGGTCAGGATTTTTAGACGATTTTTGGGGCTATTTAAGCTCTGTTTTTACCCTAGTTTTGGGAGCCACCTCTCAGATTTTTTGCAGCTTTTTGAGTCTACTTTTTAGCTTTATTAATTGTGATTGGAGAAGAGAAAAACTTGGATTTTTGTGGGGTTGATTGAAGATCTACATTGGTTTGCACTTCTCTTCCCCAAAAACTCTATTTTTATTGTTTATATCATTGTTGTGATGAATTCCATTGTCTATTTCATTGCAAATTATTGTGCTATTGCTATGATTAGTGAGTAGTCTCCACCTCTTGGGGCGTGGGGATGAACCCTACAAGCCCAATTTCGTATTTGTGTTGAATTGGTAGAAATTGATCTAGGATTGTCATTAGGGATTAGATTGGGATCGAATTACTACGGATAGCTAGGTATTCACATCAATTGGGATTTGCAAGAGATTGGATCCCAATTCGATAGGAAGCCCTAGAAATCCGAATTGGGTTGGAGTCGGATTTTCGAAGTATCGGTTTGCAAGAGATTGGACCGATGCTAGGATCTCCGGTTGCAATTCCATGCCGATACCCGTTTGCAAGAGATTGGACGGGTAGGAACTATCCTAATCTAGATTGTGGACCGAGTTTGCAAGAGATTGGGCTCGGTGCGCAATTGGACGATGATGTTGATCCTAATGCTAGCTTCCCTAGGCTAGGGTTTGCAAGAGATTGGACCCAAACCTAGGATAGCTATAGACCGGCAACAGCGCGAGAGCGTGAGCTTGGTTCCACATTTAGTTGCAACTAGTTCATCCAAATTCTCATCCTAGCGATTTCGATACCGGCGAACCACATTTGTGAAATACGGTGAGTAGTGGGGATTCCCCATTCCCTAGGCGTTCTCTATTTGATTTGATATTTCGCACTTTTGTCTGACGATTGTGACAGGATCGCCCAAGGCAATTATCCCTCTAAATAGCCAGGGTGATTAGGAGCAAGCACGGTCATTCGTCCTCCCTGTGTTCGATACCCGATCGCCGCTATACCGTGCGCTTGCGGTAAAACTACAACCGTCGCCTCGGGACGTGTACGCCGGGGCGCGACCACGTACCGCGCGCACTGTCTCCGCAATACCCTAATTAGGGTTTTTCTGTTTTTTAACGAATGCTAGTTTTTGAAATTAATTAGGATTTTTTAAAAAATCTCTTGATCAAATTTTTTCCTAAATAATTCTGATTCATTCTAATGTGTAAATCATCGTCAATCGTATTTTTCATATTGGATTATATTATTATTATTCACGTTTAATAATTATGAGGATCCTGAGACTGCTCTGTCGTTAGTCAACTAATCTAACTGGTAATGACATTTCCACGTGGTCTAATTAATTATTAAACAAAAATGTTTTATTTCATTAAAAATACTTGTGATGTTGCATACTTTCATTGCCAGTAGCATGAATTTGCGCTCAAACATATTACATGCATGTGATGAATAAATGAATGCCTGCTAAATTTTTGATATTTCTGCGACGAATGTTGATATTTTGTTGTGGTTTTGGATCGGCTATTTATCACTATTTATCTTTCTCGCATTTTTCTTCCTTTGAGAGAAATTGTAGTGAGAATTAAATTGTATAAATTC
Organism: Scilla litardierei; assembly: GCA_030789695.1. Classification (NCBI taxonomy): domain Eukaryota; kingdom Viridiplantae; phylum Streptophyta; class Magnoliopsida; order Asparagales; family Asparagaceae; genus Scilla; species Scilla litardierei. Next base: position 135,542,870 of record CM061137.1, on the reverse strand, counting down.
TAAGACTGGCGCACGTCCCTTGAAGATGAAGATCTACTTCCAGAATAGAGTATAAATTGTATAAATTCCCAGACTGGCGTACGGAAATTCACAAAATACTCAGAACTTCTCTCATGCCTTCTGATGGTATAACAGAATAGAGGCCTCTTGCTGGCCACCCATAACTTGCGTCCTGCTGGCACTTCACCTGCGCCCGAAGTGCACAATATCCCCTCCCGGAAGAAGAAGAATAAATTCAACGGCAAACCCCAGAAGGGAAAGGCAATGAAGAAGTAGGCAAGAGGACCCCCTCCAAAGACCAACAATGAGGGGAAGAGGAAAGATGTGTGCAAGAGGAAAGATAATGGCCAGACATCTGCCCCAGGAAAGACTGGAAAGAAAAATGCCACAGATGTGGCATGACTGGACATTGATCCAGAAACTATCGTACTCCACGCCACCTCCAGGATTTGTACCAAGCTTGGCAGAAGTCTGCTGAAACAAACCTAGTGGAAAATGAAGACCTGGCTCTAATTTGGTACATCGTCGAGGACTTCTCGACCGATGACCTGCTAGACTGATGCCTTATTTATTTCTGCAATTTATTGCAGTTGAAAAACAATTTCCTTTCTAGATGTTTGTTTCTTTTCAGCATGTTAGTTTATTTTCAGAATTTAAATGAAATTTGCTTATTTTGCGCCTTATATTGCTATATTTTTCTTTCTTGCTATAGATGGATAATAAATGCCTAGTGGACAGTGCTTCTACGCACACGATTATTTGAGATATTTGCTTTTTTCAAAGCATCAACCAATATGATGGCACCGTAAATACTATTTCCGGTCCATCAAGTATAATAGAAAGATCAGTGGAAGCAAATATTTTGCTCTCCAATAAAACACAAATCTTAATAAAAATGCTCTTTTCTCTCCAAGCTCACACAGAAACTTACTAAGTTTTAGAGACATCCGTCTAAATGGATACCACCTAGAAACAGTGGATAAACATGATAAAGAATACTTGTATGTAACGACTCTTAAAACGGTTGTAAAACAATCGTTGAGCGTTTCGAGGGACTCCCGTCGGGTCTCTACCATACAACAATTCGAGCAATGGAAGCTAATATAATTGAGTACCGGAAGTGCAAAAATCAACCAGAATTCCAACTCTGGCATAATAGACTCAGACACCCCGGATCGACAACGATGCACCGCATCATATCCTAGTCACATGGAATTAATTTGAAGAACATGAAGTTACTTCAAAAGGGTGATTTTCCTTGTCCCCTTGTTACAAATGTAAATTGATTACGAGACCATCTCCACTTAAAGTGGACTCAGAGTCTCCCAGCTTCCTGGAAAGAATACATGGAGACATTTGTGGTCCATTTCGGTACTTTATGGTACTGATATACGCATCTTCCAAATGGCCATATGTGTGCCTACTGTCCACCCGCAACATAGCCTTTGCAAAGCTGCTGGCACAAATCATCAAGTTGTGGGCACATTTCCCAGACAACCAGATTAAGAAATTACGTCTGGATAATGCTGGGGAGTTTACATCACAAGTCTTTCCAGACTACTGCCAAGCAACTGGCATTGAAGTTGAACATCCTGTAGCACATGTTCACACCCAGAACGGGTTAGCTGAATCTCTTATAAAGAGACTACAATGGATCGCTCGTCAATTGCTAATGTAATCCCAGTTGCCTGTGACCACAAGGGGCATGCAATTTTACATGCTGCATCGCTAATAAGATTACGACTATCTGGTAGTCAAACTTATTCTTCGATGCAACTTGCATATGGATCTCCACCAAATATCTCTCACTTGAGGACATTTGGATGCGCAGTCTATGTCCCCATCGTAACAGTGCAGAGGACCAAGATGGGTCCTTAACGTCGACTAGGTATCTACATAGGGTTCGACTCACCATCGATCATTAGATACCTAGAACCCCTAACGAGGGATGCTTTTAAGGCACATCTAGAAGACTGTGAGTTTGACGAAAATACATTTCCCAAACTAGTTTGACGAAAATACATTTTCCAAACTAGGATTAAATACTAATAAGCCTGAAGCTTCAAAGACCATTTCATGGGATACCAAAACTTTACCCCACTTTGATCCGCATACAAACCAATGTGAAGATGAGATCCTAAAGATCATCCAAATACAAAATACAGTTCACATACTACCAAACAAATTCACTGACAATCAGAAGATTGCCAGATCATACATCCCTCCTGCAAACACGCCAGCTATGTTGACATACCCAAAGATGGATGCAATCCACCTGCAGCAGACGCGGCCGTGCCTCAACAAAAAAGAGGACGACCCCCAAGCTCTAAGGATAAGTTCCCTTTAAAGAGGAAAACTCCTGGAGAAAATGTAAGGATACCACTATAGGATGCTGAGCTCAGCCCAAATACCTCTCCCCTCCTAAAATCCCCAGAAGAAGAAAATATAGGAGAAATATCATTAAATTATGTACATACTGGGGAGGTAGTGGACAGAAAAAGCACTGTCATCGATGACGACTTCACGTTCGTTATTGATAATCACGTTACTGAATATGATGATGATAGCGATCCACTCTCTCAAGCAGAATATAAACGCAAATAGGATTGACCAAAATGGAACGATGTAATAGGAGTAGAGCTGGACTCACTCTTAAAACACAAAGTTTTTGGACCTGTAGTCCCAACACCAAAAGGTGTAAAACCTGTGGGATATAAATTGGTATTCATAAGAAAGAAAAACGAAAAAAATCAGATCATAAGCTACAAAGCGCGCCTTGTTGCACAAGGCTTTTCCCAATGACCAGGAATAGATTTTGATGATACATACTCTCCGGTCATGGATGCGCTCACTTTTCGATTTATAATTAGCTTAACAGCTACGGAAGACCTAGATATGCAGCTCATGGACGTTGTGACTGCATACCTATATGGTAATATAGATAAAGACATCTATATGAGACTTCCAGACGGCTATAAACTGCCAACAAAAATGACAGATAGACCTCGGGACGTCTATTCTGTCAAACTCCAAAGATCACTGTATGGTCTAAAACAATCGAGAAGAATGTGGTATAACAGACTAAGTGAATTCCTCATGCAACAAGGATTCACCAATAATGAAGTCTGCCCTTGCATCTTTATAAGAGCAAATGGAACATGATTTGTAATAATTGCCATCTACGTAGACGATTTAAATCTCTAGGATCTTCTGAAGAGATAGCTGAGATATCCAAAAGCCTTACACAGACTTTTGAGATGAAAGACCTTGGAAAAACCAAATATTACATTGGCTTACAAATTGAACACCTCAGTGGAGGAATCCTGTTACATCAATCCACTTACACAAGGAAATTGCTGAAAAATTTCCATATGGACAAATGTCACCCGTTGAGTACACCAATGGTCGTCAGATCATTGGATGTTGATAATGACCCCATTCGGCCGCTGGAAAAGGGGAAGAAAACACTTGGTCCTTTGAAGTACCTCACCTAAGTGCCATTGGAGCACTCCTCTATCTGGCAAACTGCACGCATCCCGATATAGCGTTCGCAGTTAACCTACTAGCTAGATACAGTTCAGTGCCCACACAGCACCACTGGAACAGAGTGAAGCACCTTCTGCGCTACCTCCAAGGGTCAGTAGACCCGAGACTATACTACCAGAAAGGCGTATCCTCCAACTTTGTTGGTTTTTGCAGATGCAGGATACAGATCAGATCCCCACACCGCAAAGCCACAGACTGGTTTCGTATTCACCTACGGTGGAACATCCATTTCATGGATATCTGTGAAGCAGACCTCGACAGCAAACTCATCCAACCACTTCGAACTCATTGCGATCCATGAAGCTAGCAGAGAATATTTTTGGCTACGTTCAGTCATTCACCACATCCTGGTGACGACCGGCCTAAAGACGGATGACCTTAAACCAACCACCATGTATGAAGACAATGCAGCCTGCATAGCTCAACTACGAGGTGGCTACATCAAAGGTGACAAGACGAAGCACATTTTCCCTAAGATTTTCTGGACGCAGGAACTACAAGAAGGCAAACAGATCGACATCCAGCAGATCCAGTCTTGCAACAACCTGGCAGATATATTTACTAAAGTATTACCTCGATGTACCTTTAAAAAAACTTGTAATAGATATTGAGATGAGACAGTTGAGAGACTTATAAGCCTGAAGCTTGTACACAACATGGGGGAGTTAATGTTGTGTTGTACTCGTTTTCCCTTAGCTATTGGTTTCTCCCATTGGGTTTTTCATAGCCAAAGGTTTTAACGAGGCAACCACATCAACTCTCGATCCAGAAGTATCCACCTCTGGTGAGATTCACCGATTAGGGGAAGTTAAGGAGACTTGCACTCTTTTCTCTTAGCTATATTGGTTTTTCCCACTGGATTTTCCATAACCAAAATGTTTTAACGAGATAAGACCTCCTAGCTTAGGATCCAGAAGTATCCATTTTTCCGTGATCAGATAAGCTCTATGAATCCTGAAGCATTCATAAACCAAGCTTACAACGATGGATGGATAATGGAAAGTATTATGAATGGGCTTTTGTAGGACCATATGGAGCCCACTAGTGTTTAGTGTATCCACCAATTATATAATCTTTTTCTATAAATATAGGGCTATGGATTCAGTAGCCGACATCTTCATAACAGGACAAAAAAAAGAAACAGCAAAAACAACAGAGGAGAATATATAACATAAATCAAGGCATTCTATCCGAAAGAGTTCGTATTCAAATAGTTTCTAAAAGGGCCGTGGGTTGAGTAAACCAAGGGATTCAATAAGCTTCAACAATAACAAGGGAAGGTTACATAAAGTAATTAGTTTCCATAAAGATTTTAGCCGAGTATGAAATTAAATTGATCAACGTACTTGAATATTGCTATATAGCATTGCGCCATCTCTTCACGTGAAAGCAACGTGAGCATATATAATAATGCCGGGTCCGACACGCCTCGCACGCTGTGGTCAACGTCTTTAATTACTATCCACTCTTCGTTAATATAAATAAAACGGTTCCTAAGCACTCCAACGTTTCGCATTTTTTTCTCTTCGTATTATTGAATTTTTGTTGCGTGCTCCACTTTCAAAACCCCGCGCCTTATTTGTTTGTGGAGCTCGTGGCCGCAAGAAATCATTGTTTTATGGGGAAAATATAAATTTATTCTCACTCCGTATGTCAAACCTTTAATCGTTTCTTTCATGTGCAAGTATTTCATTGCACGTATAATATCTCTCTAAGTCTGTGGTTTTCCATCCTCTTTAGCCTAATAAGGCCAATATTTTACCAACATAAGCAGAATCCCTTTTGCTCGCGTATGGATCATTTGCTATAGTTATAGCCCATAATTAGGGTTGCAAAATAACGTGTTTGTAAAAAAAAAATCTAGATTAACACATCATAAATTATCAGTTTTTAAGATAATCATCCCTGACTGATGGTTCTATTATTAACCTGGTAAGATTTGTTTGTATTATTAGGAGAGGAGCCCTCAACTCTTTATTTATAGGCAATATGAGAGAATACAAATATGGGCAACAAATATATGGGCATATCTCTAGGATAGCCCAGAATCTCAACCAACACGGTTAAATAACCGTTCACAGTACTCCTCATTATCCGACCATAGGTGTGGACTCTGCTCGTGAATACTTCATGATTCTGAGCGTAGGAGAGTCTCACATGGGGTGGATACTTCAGGATCCCGAGTTGGTGAGATTTGCCTCGTTAAAACCTTTAGCTATAGAAAACCCAAAAAACCATAGTTAAGGAAAAAGAGTACAAACTCTGCCAAACTCCCCCTGATCTGTATAAGCACTCAAGCTTTCAGATCTCTTGGGTGTCTCATTCCAATCCTATGTACAAGCTTCCTAAAAGTGGCAGTAGGAGATCCTATGAGATTCAGATCGTCTACGTAGACATCAATTATTACGAATCCTTTTCCCCTTGTTCTTATGAGGATACAAGAGCAGACTTCATTGTTTGAGAATCCTTGTTGGACAAGGAACTCACTGAGTCTGTTATACCACATTCTTCCTGATTGTTTGAGACCATACAATGATCTTTGTAGCTTAACAGAGTAGACGTCCCGAGGTCTATCTTTTACTTCAGCAGGCATAGAAAAGCAATCAGGAAGTTTCATGTAAATCTCCTTGTCGAGATTGCCGTATAGGTATGCAGTCACAACATCCATTAGCTGCATATCTAGGCATTCCTTTGTTGTTAAGCTTATCAGGAATCTGAAAGTGATCGCATCCATGACCGGGGAGTATGTATCGTCATAGTCAATACCCGGTCTTTGGGAAAATCCTTGTGCTACAAGTCTAGCTTTGTAGCGTGCGATCTCATTATTTTCGTTTCTTTTTCTGACGAATAACCATTTATATCGCACAGGTTTGACACCGGTATGTGTCTGGACTTTTTGCCCAAAGACTTTGCATTTCTGAAGCGAGTCCAGCTCGGCTTCTATTGCTTGATTCCACCATGGCCAGTCATTTCTACGTTTGCATTCAGCAACGGAATGTGGACCATGATCATCGTCGCTTCTGGCGACGTGAATGGCAATGTGAAACGCAAATTCATCGTCGACGACTGTACTCTTTCTGTCCAATACCTTTCCTGTACGTAGATAATTCAATGACATTTCATTTTCTCCCGACAGTTCCTCTGCAGTGGATTCCGGGAGCGGAGAGGGTATGGACAAAAGCTCGTTTCTCTGTGGGGATATTGTCCCAAGGTCTCCGGATATTTTTCTTTTTCTTGGATTTTTATCCTTGGAGCCTGATGAAAAACACCCTAGAGGGGGGGGTGAATAGGGTGGGTGGCACAAATTTAAAAACAATCACAATCACAGAGATAATCAGACACAGATATTTTTTTAACGGAGTGGCTCCCCGCCAAACTCCGACCCCAAGACCTATGAGGATTTCACTCAATAAACCTGATCACACTTACGGGTAGTGATCTCACCGTACAAATATAGTTCAAGAGTTAAAGCGCAGAGATAGCTTCAGAGTAAAGCTATTCACAATACAATCTCACAACTAAAACAGATTCAAATAGTTTTAATACTGCAGTAAAAAATCAGATAGATATCACCGTGATAAAGTTTGTGAGATCGTGGTCGCGTGGGCGCAAACGGTTCGCTGATCCGATGTCTGGATTGGAAGATATGGTCTTCGGAAGATGACTACGCGAATCTGAATTCTGCAGTGGCTGATCTGTAGTAAAACGCCCGAACTGTATATAATTCTGAGAACTGAGCAAAGGAGTCTATCACCGTTGCGAAGGGCATGAAGATGTGGTCGCGTGAGCGCAAACGGCTCGTCGATCCGACGTCTGGATTAGGAGATATGAGCGTACGAAGTCGGATGCGCGAATCTGAAATCTGCAGTGATGAATCTGTAGAAAAACGCCCGAACGATGTATGATCCTGAGAACTGAGCGAAGAAGACTATCACCGTTGCGAATGGGATGAAGATGTGGTCGCGTGGGCGCAAACGGCTCGTCAATCCGACGTCTGGATTGAGAGATATGAGCGTACGAAGTCGGATGCGCGAATCTGGAATCTGCACTTGAAATCTGTCCTTTGCACAATCCGAATTTTGGAGATTGAAATCTGCGGCCAAAAATCGCTGGAGGATGTCGACTACGGCCACACGTTGACGGAGGATGTTGCTTCCGATTACAAATCTCTGCCGTGAGATCAGAAGTCTCTGCCGTGAGGATGATTATAGAAGGACATATGTGGTTGAACTTGATGTTTCGCACGGCTTCAGTACTTGACAGCTTTCAGATGATTCAAATCACGGTTGCCAAGCAAAAGGAATTATAACGCAAGGCCAAAAGAATTAAAAGACAGCAGCCGCACCTTACTAACTCTTTATGTGATTGTTCTTGCCTTTTGTTTTTGACAGCCAGGGACTCAAACAGAAACGCGCAAAGAGTTTTTAATAGGGTATGTGTGTTCTGTTTATTTATTTTTTTTTGAAGAGTGCGTAACCTCCATGATTGGATGAGAACCAAACACAACAAATTCAAAAAAAAAGTTGGTAGAGATAAGATCAAAAAATAACATGGCCACTAGGATTTGATTTGTGATAAATATTGTGATCAGATAATTCGGCAGCTTCAAAATTTTTTTTTTTTCGTCACTGTCTAATACCTCATGATCTTGATTATCAAGCCCCTTTATTTTTTTTTTATAGTTTGTTGAAAGACAGCATGATAAGGGAATTGAAATTAAGATCATGTTGGCACTTTTAAAAAAATCTGTATTCCACTTGTTTTTTTTTGAATGCACTACACAAATATTTTAAAAGCCCAGGCACTTCACACGAAATGAACCCACTTAATTATTATAAGATCTCCATGTTTTTTTTGTTTCTCCAGATCATTAATGATAAAAGAAGCTTCAAGGATATGCAATTCAAAAGATTTGCAGTTGGGATCATGCGGTGCGTGATAATGGGATGAAGTTTTTGAGTAGGAGATTGAATAGGAGACCAAGTGTGTTGTGTTTTGGATAAGAACATGGAGTTCGAATTCAAGTAGAAAATCCCTTGAATATCCCATCAGTTACTTGACCAATTCAAGTCTTCATTTGAATTTCCTTTTTGCACCAATGTCCACATACACGCTCTCTCTTGCAAACGAAATTTATTTTGCATTTTGCTTCCTGAAATCACTTAATGAAAAACGTCAGTCACACGGCTTGTTTGTCATCATCAAAATTATATCGTACGACCTAGTTAGTTGACTAACTAGGCCAACAATCTCCCCCTTTTTGATGATGGCAAACAAGTCTGGAAAAATTGAGAAATGATATTAAAAAGCATGTCATATAGTGCACATGATTATAAACATCATACAAAGCTCCCCCTATCAATGTGCTCTCATGAAAAGTTGTGACAAGCTCCCCCTTAAGATGTGCATCTCTCCCCCATTATTTTTCTGCTATTTTTCCTTCCTTCTCCCCCTTTTGCCATTAATCGAAAAGATCACACAAATTGAAGAGGTTAAGAATGAGACATGAAACACGTTTACAAATCGAAGAAACAAGAAATTGATGACGATGCTCATATTAATGCTTATTCCCCACGAACTTGAAGTATAACAAATATCATGAGCATTGAAAGCATACTATCGTTGTAAGAAATCTAACAAGAAGATGTTGTATTATGAAACACTTTGACAATATGAAGGGTGCTTAGAAACTTAAGAGATGAAAATATAAAATTATCTAATACATTTTGTGAGCCTTCTTTGCTATGAAATAATCAATAAGTAATGTGTAGGGAGACACCAATCAAGGGATACCATGGTGTTAAATTTCGGGTCCTTTGGAATTGAGGTGCGCTAAGTGGTTGCTTTATCTACCATATTTCATACGCATTGCTCAACAAACCCCCGAAATCCGGTTACTAGCCGCCGGTATCAAATGTAGTATATTTGAAGATGTTTTGCTATTCACTTTTTCTTTTTCTATTTTTTTATAATTATTACAATGTTGGTGTCTCAAAATAGTGACGCATGAAGGCATCACATACTCGACTCCTACTAAATAATTTACCATAGAGATTTAAGCGCACAAAATTGTAAAGATAAAATATAAATTCAGAAACTTTAGAATCTAAGCACATTCAATTGTCTCCACAGTTTATAAGACTCAATCAATCTATTTGATTCGTACAATTTGGCATGCTTACAAGTTTCATTTTTTTTATTAATAATTCAAGCATGGGGATTTTACAATAATATGGTGCATCATCATCAAAAACATTTTAATGTTTCTAAGATGTCTAACAAGGTTCATATCAAATTCTCAACCAAAATCAATAATAGTGATGACGATCATGCATGCACATACCAAGAATGACCAAACCCACATTAAGATGAAATAGTGTGTGGCTTAGGTACAATATTTAAGCATGTGTATGTGCATGGATATGCGTGCTAATGCTCAATTAGTGACATAATCCCCAACTCCCTTCGAATGAAGCAAAATTGTTTTTGGTTTAAGGGCCATCAAATTAAAGCTACTTCTAGTGCGTATACCTTCCGTGGTGTCTCCAAGGATGTGGTTCTTTGGATGATCCTTCTTGAAGTGCCAATCCTTAGGGAGATCTTGTGATGACGTAGTAGCTTCTGCTTCTTTTGGTACACCATCATTGTTGTTCTTTTGCTCATTGGAATTGCTAGTGTTTATCTCCAGTCCCTCCAAGCCACCTGCAATATCTGAAGATTCAATGTTACCTTTACCCAAGATTTTGCACTTCTTTCCATCTCCAAGAATAATCGTCCCTCCATCTTTCCTTGATAGCGTCGTGAAGAGAGATTCGTTGCCCGTTATGTGGTTCGAGCAAACGCTATCAAGGTACCAAATGATGTCATTTTCCACTTGAAGATGCACCTACAAAAGAAGATGCACCCTTTGGTAACCAAATTTTGGATCCACAATTGTTAGTACGATGCTTTGGAACCCATATAAAATATTCAGGATAATATTTGGCCAAGCAATCATTCATAACATGCCCACTTTTGTTGCAATAAAAACATGTAACATTGAAATGCTTATTAGAAGATGACATATGATTTTTATGCATGCAATGTTGAAAGCTCATTTCTCTTGCAAAATTCTTTTCAATGATCTTCCTAGTTTTTTTCTTAGGTTGTTTTTTCTGAAAACCAAGACCATGTTTACTAGATTGTTCATTAAGCCCATTTATCATCTTATTAAAGCTTTCTTGGCTATTTGTGAATTTCTTTAATGTCAAGCTAAGATTTTGATTTTCATTCTCAAGTTCACTAATCTTAGTCTCATATCTTTTTTCTTTTTCGCTAGTTTCTAAATCGATGGCTATGTGTTTTCCTTTTATTAAATTAGATTTTTCTTTTTCAAGCTCTTCTAATTTTTCTTCGTAGCTAGCCATTTTTAGGTTCAACAAGTTTATTTCAGAATCTTTAGAGCCAAGAATGCTAATTTTCTCCTTTAATTCTTTAGCTAAATTAACGTTGTCAAGCTCTAACGTGGCCAATTTTTTATTAGTATTTTCTAGCTCTAAGGTTTTTGTTTCTAATTGGGTTTCATCAAAATTATCTATTATTTCCTTTTGTTCTTTCCACTTAACAAAAAGCTCATCTCTCTCTCTTGTCATGCTCCCTAGTTCCTCTTTTAATGAATCACGAACCCTTTTTAGTTTAAGAAATTTAGGACCCATTTCTTGAAGGAGTTCTACAAGAAATTCATAAGCTTCCTCCATGCTAGAAAACATATCATCACTAATATTCATTTCATCATCAAAACTTTGAACAAGAGAGCCGATTTTTACCTTTTCGTTTCCAGCCATAAAGCAAGTTCCAGTGTTGTTGTTCCAGTCATCATCTGAGGAGAGCTCCTCTGCGTCACTTTCTCCCCAAGTAGCCACCATTCCTCGCTTTGATGTCCTCTTTTCTTCATCACCATTCTTTTCCTTTCCTTTTCCTTTCAGAAGTGGACATTCTGCTTTCATGTGCCCTCTCTTGTTGCATCTGAAACACTGAGGTGCAGAACTTTCTCCATCATCTTCTTCGTTTTTCTTGGTTCCCCAAATGTTTCCCGTCCTTCTTTTGTTGTTTTTCATGAATTTCACAAATTTCCTTGTAACAAGAGCCATGCTTTCATCGTCTGATTCATTCATCTCCTCCTTGAGCATTTTGGAAATTTGTAAAGCTAAGTTCTTTTCCTTTGTTTCCTCCTTCTTTGGTGTGCTATCATTGGCCATCTTTAATTGAACCTCATAAGCCATTAATTTTCCCATTAGCTTCTCGAAACTGATATCTGCCAAGTCATGTGCTTCTTCGATCGCCGTTCTCTTTTGAATCCAATCCCCAGATAAAGAGTATAAAATCTTTCCAACCAGATCTTCCTCTGAGATGTCCTTCCCTAAGGATTTCAATGGATTGACGATATCTGCAAAACGAGAAAACATAGCATCAATAGACTCATTAGGCATCATAGCGAAATTTTCATATTTCTGTAATAACATTCTAATACGAGTTTTCTTAACTTCACTAGTTCCCTCATGAGTAACTTCAAGTCTCGTCCAAATATCCTTGGCAGTAGAACAAGAACTAATGCGGTTAAATTCAGTTTTACTAAGACCACAATACAAGATGCTCATGGCCTTAAAGTTCAGATTTTGTAACCGATCATTTTCTTTTTGCTGCTCAGGAGTGGGTTTATCAAATAGTGTAAAGCCTTCATTGATTATTTTCCATAATGCCATATCAATACCTTTGATGTGTATGGACATACGTTGTTTCCAATAACTGTAGTCCGTACCATCAAATAGAGGAGATCTGAGATACGACTGACCTTCTCTTTGATTGTGCGTGTCATATGAGTATGTGTGCGGAATTTGTGCCATAGGATCGAATTCCACTAGACTTTGAGTCTAAACGGAATCCCGCTCTGATACCAATTGAAAAACACCCTAGAGGGGGGGTGAATAGGGTGGGTGGCACAAATTTAAAAACAATCACAATCACAGAGATAATCAGACACAGATATTTTTTTAACGGAGTGGCTCCCCGCCAAACTCCGACCCCAAGACCTATGAGGATTTCACTCAATAAACCTGATCACACTTACGGGTAGTGATCTCACCGTACAAATATAGTTCAAGAGTTAAAGCGCAGAGATAGCTTCAGAGTAAAGCTATTCACAATACAATCTCACAACTAAAATAGATTCAAATAGTTTTAATACTGCAGTAAAAAATCAGATAGATATCACCGTGATAAAGTTTGTGAGATCGTGGTCGCGTGGGCGCAAACGGTTCGCTGATCCGATGTCTGGATTGGAAGATATGGTCTTCGGAAGATGACTACGCGAATCTGAATTCTGCAGTGGCTGATCTGTAGTAAAACGCCCGAACTGTATATAATTCTGAGAACTGAGCAAAGGAGTCTATCACCGTTGCGAAGGGCATGAAGATGTGGTCGCGTGAGCGCAAACGGCTCGTCGATCCGACGTCTGGATTAGGAGATATGAGCGTACGAAGTCGGATGCGCGAATCTGAAATCTGCAGTGATGAATCTGTAGAAAAACGCCCGAACGATGTATGATCCTGAGAACTGAGCGAAGAAGACTATCACCGTTGCGAATGGGATGAAGATGTGGTCGCGTGGGCGCAAACGGCTCGTCAATCTGACGTCTGGATTGAGAGATATGAGCGTACGAAGTCGGATGCGCGAATCTGGAATCTGCACTTGAAATCTGTCCTTTGCACAATCCGAATTTTGGAGATTGAAATCTGCGGCCAAAAATCGCTGGAGGATGTCGACTACGGCCACACGTTGACGGAGGATGTTGCTTCCGATTACAAATCTCTGCCGTGAGATCAGAAGTCTCTGCCGTGAGGATGATTATAGAAGGACATATGTGGTTGAACTTGATGTTTCGCACGGCTTCAGTACTTGACAGCTTTCAGATGATTCAAATCACGGTTGCCAAGCAAAAGGAATTATAACGCAAGGCCAAAAGAATTAAAAGACAGCAGCCGCACCTTACTAACTCTTTATGTGATTGTTCTTGCCTTTTGTTTTTGACAGCCAGGGACTCAAACAGAAACGCGCAAAGAGTTTTTAATAGGGTATGTGTGTTCTGTTTATTTATTTTTTTTTGAAGAGTGCGTAACCTCCATGATTGGATGAGAACCAAACACAACAAATTCAAAAAAAAAGTTGGTAGAGATAAGATCAAAAAATAACATGGCCACTAGGATTTGATTTGTGATAAATATTGTGATCAGATAATTCGGCAGCTTCAAAATTTTTTTTTTTTCGTCACTGTCTAATACCTCATGATCTTGATTATCAAGCCCCTTTATTTTTTTTTTATAGTTTGTTGAAAGACAGCATGATAAGGGAATTGAAATTAAGATCATGTTGGCACTTTTAAAAAAATCTGTATTCCACTTGTTTTTTTTTGAATGCACTACACAAATATTTTAAAAGCCCAGGCACTTCACACGAAATGAACCCACTTAATTATTATAAGATCTCCATGTTTTTTTTGTTTCTCCAGATCATTAATGATAAAAGAAGCTTCAAGGATATGCAATTCAAAAGATTTGCAGTTGGGATCATGCGGTGCGTGATAATGGGATGAAGTTTTTGAGTAGGAGATTGAATAGGAGACCAAGTGTGTTGTGTTTTGGATAAGAACATGGAGTTCGAATTCAAGTAGAAAATCCCTTGAATATCCCATCAGTTACTTGACCAATTCAAGTCTTCATTTGAATTTCCTTTTTGCACCAATGTCCACATACACGCTCTCTCTTGCAAACGAAATTTATTTTGCATTTTGCTTCCTGAAATCACTTAATGAAAAACGTCAGTCACACGGCTTATTTGTCATCATCAAAATTATATCGTACGACCTAGTTAGTTGACTAACTAGGCCAACACCTGATGGTCTGCCTCTTTTCTGTTGAGGTGCAGCCACTTCTGCTGCTGGTGGATTGCATCCATCCTTTGGGATGTCAATACTAACTGGAGTATTTGCAGCAAAGATGTGTGATTTGACAATCTTCTGGTTGTCAGTAAACGAATCCGGTAATCTGTGAACTGTGTTCTGAATGTGTAAGATCTTCAGGATCTCATCATCACATTGTTTTGTTACCGGATCGTAGTGGGTCAGACTTTTTGTATCCCACGTTAACATTTGCTTCGCGCTAGACTTTTCAATGTCTAGGCCCATTTTGGGAAAATAAGTCTCATCAAAGTCACAGTCTTCAAGACGTGCCTTAAAAGCGTCCCCCGTTTGGGGTTCTAGGTATCTTATAATGGAAGGTGAGTCAAACCCTACATAAATACCTAGGCGACGTTGAGGGCCCATCTTGGTCATCTGGGGTGGTGCAATGAGGATATAAACTGCGCAGCCGAAGATTCTCAAGTGAGAAATGTTTGGCGGCGTTCCATATGCAAGTTGCATTGGAGATAGACTCTGACCTCCCGAGTGTCATATTCTTATTAATGATGCAGCATACAGAATTGCATGTCCACATGCATCCATCGGCAATTAGGATTTCATTAGCAATGGACGTGCAATCCATTGGAGTCTTTTAATTAGCGACTCAGCTAACCCGTTCTGGGTGTGAACATGCGGCACTGGATGTTCGATTTCTATTCCCGTTGCCTGGTAATATTCTTGAAATGACTGAGAGGTAAATTCCCCCGCATTATCCAGACGTATTTTCTTAATTTGGTTGTCTGGAAAATGCGCCCACAACCTTATTATTTGTGCCAAAAGCTTTGGAAAAGCTAAGTTGCGGGTTGAAAATAGACACACATACGAGTATTTCGAAGATGCATCAATTAGTACCATAAAGTACCGAAAGGGCCCACTAGGGGGTGGATAGGTCCACATATGTCTCCGTGTATTCTTTCGAGGAAGCTAGGAGACTCGATATCCACTTTAAGTGGTGATGGCCTTGTAATTAATTTACCCTTGAAGCAGGGTACACAAGGGAATTCTCCCTTCTGAAGAATCTTCTGGTTCTTCAGGTTATGCCCGTGGGATTGTGATAAGATGCGATGCATCATCACAGGTCCGGGGTGGCCAAGTCTATCGTGTCAAAGTAAGAATTTGGTGCATGTCGGGCACTTCAGGTGCTCCGTCGGGTTTGCTTCCTCTCCGAATTTTTGTATGGTAGATGCCCGATGAAAGGCTCTCAAAACGTTCAAGTATGGTTTTAACTCCATTTTCTTGAGACGTTACATATAGTAATTCATTTTCTTTTACATTTCCTTTTCCAAGTGGAATCCGTTAAGACCGATATCTTTGAAACTTAGTAAGTTTCTCTTGGAATTTGGAGAGTAAAGTGCATCTTTAATTTTTATTTCTGTTCCATTGTGGAGCAACAAGGTTGCATTCCCAGAACCTTCAATTATATCTGATGGCCCTGAAATTGTATTTACAGGGCTCTTATACGGAGTAATGCTATGGAAATAGCATTTGTGCTGAAGGATCGTATGTGTCGACGCACTGTCTACCAAGCAGTCATGAGAGCATCCCATCTAAAAAGATGAGTAAACATTTACATTCAAAAAACTAAATTTTATTCGACAGAAATCAAATTACATATAAGCTCTCATAACATAGATTGTTCTTAAAATAAAATGCTAAAATGCTAAGATAAATTTAGCAGGCTAATCAAGTATATCATCTGACTCGAAGTCTTTTGCTGTGAACTTGACTGCATTGTTCGCATCCACTGGGTTTGATTCAGCATTCTTTTTCTTGCTTTGTTTATAAAGCTCCTGGAGATGCACTGGGGTCCTGCACACTCTGGCCCAGTGGCCTTTCATGCCACAGCTGTGGCACTGGTCTTCCCAATCCCTCTTGGGTGGGGGTGCATCATTTTTCTTGTTGTCATTCCTGCGCCAGGTGAACTTGCGCTTCCCTTCATTCTTTCGCTGCTGCTGCTGTGCTTGGCCCTTGGCTTTTTTCTGTTGTCCCCCCTTTCTGTGGTCTTTCTTTTCTTTTATTATCTCTCTTCTTTTTGAAGGAAGAGGAATGGTGAGCTTCAGGTAGAGGGACAGTCCCGGGAGGGCGCATATTGTGAGTGGCGAGAAGAAGCTCTCTGTTTTTCTCGGCCATGAGTAAACATGACAGCAGCTCATAATACTTGGTGAACTTGCGTTCACGGTATTGCTGCATGAGTATCGCTTCTTTTTCGTGGAAAGACGTATACGTCTTTTCCAGCATGCGATCTTCTAAGACTTTCTCACCACACAACTTCAGGCGAGAGGTGATACTAAAGAGTACTGAGTTGTACTCAGCAATGGACTTGAAGTCCTGCAGTCTCAGGTTCTCCCACTCATATCTCGCCCTTGGGAGTATAACATCTCTCTGATGTTTATACCTATCCTCAAGGGCGGTCCATAGCTCAAGTGGATCTTCGACCGTAAGGTACTCAGCCTTTAAGATCTTGTCCACATGGCGGCGAATATAGATGATGGCTTGCGCCTTCTCTATATCGCTAATATTTTCTTTTTCTGTCACAGCAGCAATGAGGGACTTAGCTCGCAGGTGAAACGTTACATCTAGCTGCCAACTTAGATAGTTTCTACCTGATGCATCCAGCACTTCGAAATCAATGCTTGTAATTTTAGCCATTTATCTAGCAGAGCACAAACATGCATGAATTAATAATTTGATCAAAGAAAACATTTTCATGCGGAGGCAATATTTAATGAAAAGCTAAATGTGTGGATCGGCCAGTCCCACAAGAAAGAGTCCAAAGTCCATAGTCCAAATTATTCAAATTTGCAGCTTTAAAAGGAAAATACAACTTTGGAAACCCCGTGGGTCCCATATGATATTTCCAGCTTCAAACGTGGCCTCCGTCTCCATGGAAGTTGGTCTTCTTTCTTTGACATTTACATAAATTCCTCACTACAATTTCTTTCAAAAATAAAAGAAAAGTGCAGGAAATAAACTTTGGGACTTAAACAGCCGATCCAAAAACCACATTTAGCAATTCATACAGAAATAGTGTGCTCATCAACATTTTAATTCACAGACATCGCATGCAGTTATATTCGTATGAGGATAAAACATTTAATCACTTAATAATTATTGGACCACTGGGCAACGTCATACCCTGTTAGGTTAGGTGACTAACGACAGAGCGATCGCAAGATCTTCATAATTATTAAGTTTCAAATGTAATCTACAACCACGCATATAATATCCACAGAATTTACCAGAGATGTAAAGCATGCAAAGATGATCATTACGATGTGAGGGTTGTATTAATAGGGTTTAATCAATAAAATTGAATAAGAGCCCAAAAATGACATTTTCGTTGTAGGAGGAAAATGGGTTTTCCTCATTAAATCATCCCAAATATCCCCCAAAAGTCCCCAATAAGCCTTTAAATGCCTAATAATTGCCCCATTAGATACCGTGATTTTTCACGAATTTATAGGCCCTCAAGCGCCCTTTTAAAATTAATTTTAGCCCAAAAAGTGTTTTAAGGCTTATTTATAGCCTTTGCCCCCCAATTTATCCTCTTTTTTTTGTAAGAGGGTAGGCCTGCGGGCCTGAAGCCTGCAGAATATTAATTTTTTTGTAAAAAAGAGTATGGCCTGCGGGCTTCAGGCCCGATGCCAATTTTTTGTGTAAAATTTTGTGGCCTGCGGGCTTCAGGCCCGCTGCCAAAAAGAGGTTTTTTTCTGTTAGTGGGCCGAAAAAAGCCCACTAGGGATTTGGGGGGGCGGCGGCTAGGGTTAGCCGCCGCCGCCGCCCCCTTTCTTCCGCCGGCGACGGGGTGGGGGCAAGGGCGGGCGAACCGCCCTGAGGGCGGTCGCGGGCGGCCGCCCCCACTTTAGGCGGGGGGCAAGGGCGGGCGAAGCCGCCCTGAGGCGGTCGCCGATGGCCAACCCCCGTTTCGGGCGGGGGGCAAGGGCGGGCGAACCGCCCTGAGGGCGGTCGTCGATGACCAACCCCCTCTTCGGGGGGGGCAAGGGCGGGCGAACTGCCCTGAGGGCGGGCACCGATGGCCAACCCCTGATTCGGGCGGGGGGAGGGGGGCAAGGGCGGGCGTACCGCCCTGAGGGCGGCCGCCGATGGCCAACCCCTGCTTCGGGCGGGGGGGGGGGGGGCAAGGGCGGTCGCCGATGGCCAACCCCCGCTTCGGGGGGGGGGGGGGGGGGGGGGGGCAAGGGCGGGCGACGGCCGTCCTTTTCGGGCGGTAGCTGACG
Source organism: Scilla litardierei (assembly GCA_030789695.1). Classification (NCBI taxonomy): domain Eukaryota; kingdom Viridiplantae; phylum Streptophyta; class Magnoliopsida; order Asparagales; family Asparagaceae; genus Scilla; species Scilla litardierei. The sequence goes on along the minus strand of CM061137.1, from coordinate 135,524,096 downwards.
GCCACCCCCCGCTTCGGGGGGGCGAGGGCGGACGAAGACCGCCCTTTGGGGTGGTAACGGTAGGCCCCCCCCGCTTCGGGCAGGGGGCGAGGGCGTGGCCCGCCCTTCCGGCGACGGAAGAGACAGCCCTCCCGCTTCAGGGGGGGCGACAACAAAAACCACGGGGGGGTCCAAGCTAGGGTTTTCACAGTTTAAAAACCCTAAAAATTTTGATTTTTTTGGGATGAAAAATTCGTCGTTTTTTGGCGATCTATCAAATCCCCGTATCGACCTTGCGAGATCTAGGGGTAGAGCAATCGTACGTATGATTAAAAACATCGTTTTTAGTGTTTTTACCTCTATATCCGTCCTCCGGATATAGCGACGGTTGCACGAAGCCCTACGCGGATGACGACGCTCGATTGAGGAAGCCTTGCACTGCGCTCGTGGATCTCCCGTCTCCTCTCGCTTTCGCCTTCGCAACGAACGAAAAAAATTTGTGGAAAGAAAAAAAAATTTTAGATGCTCGTGCTGATAACGTGTTATAAATCAACTATTGGGGGAGGAGCCACCAACTCTTTATTTATAGGTAATAGGGGAGAATACAAACATGGGCTACAAAGATATGGGTCTATCTCTAGGATAGCCCATAATCTCAACCAACACAGTTAAATAACCGTTCACAACATGTATTATTTAACAAAACTATCAACTAGAAACCGATAATACAATGGTTGTTAAACTAGATTGGTATGAAAAAAGGGGATGCTTAAGTTAATTTAGCCAATAAATAATAATCCAGCAAATTTCCTATTTATGTTTTGCAACTCTAATTAAATACTCTTCTTTTATTATGTATTTATTCCCTCCTTCCTTGTTTAACTCCACTCCATTCTTTTCCCTTTTCCTCACCAAATCACCCAACCCTAAATTCCAAATTTGACAACAAAATCAAATTTTTTTTCACACTCCAATTTTACGTTCCATGTATCAACCTCCTCCTCCCCCACAAAAATAGCATCCCCCGCCCTTCCCCCACCCCCAACAAACAAACAATCATATCATAACAAGAACAAAATTTCTTTAAACCCCCTAAAAAGAGAAAAAATAACAATTCCCCCTCTCCCCCCTCTCCCCATTCATCCATTTTCTCTCTATCCATCCATCCATGCATCCATCAAACAAACAAACAAAAAAACAAACACCATCAATCAATCATCGACTCGCAAAGGTAAATTCATCGTCAAATCTCATGTGGCCGCGGTGGAGCAAGATCTCTGCCCGCGGCGTCATCGCCGGCGGCGGCGGAAACGGCAACGGCAGCCCAAACCTCAACCCATCCTTCACCTTCAAGGATCTCCGATCTCTCGTCCACGACGAGAACGAGACCTCCTCCGCTAGCGCTCCCTCCCCCCTCCCGTCGCCGATAGTGATGCGCCGTGCCGCCGTCTTCCACCGCGTCCGCGTGGCCTCCGCCGCCCTCCGCGCGTGGAGATCCGTCCCCTCCGCCGACTCCTCGCCGTCGCCGGCGGAGGAGAAGAAGATCGTGCTCTACTACACGAGCCTCCGCGTGATCCGCCGGACATTCGAAGAGTGCCGCGCCGTCCGATCGATCCTCCGGGGGTTTCGGGTCGCCATCGACGAGCGCGACCTCAGCATGGACTCCGGCTTCCTTGCCGAGCTCAAGCAGATCCTCGGCAAGAAGCAGCTCTCTCTCCCCCTCGTCTTCATCGGCGGCCGATACATCGGCGGGTTCGACGAGATCCAGCAGCTCCACGAGACCGGAGAGCTGAAGAAGTTCGTCGAGGGGGTCCCCGCCGCCGCCGCCGGTGTCTGCGACGCATGCGGCGGGATGAGATTCGTTCTTTGCGGGACGTGCAGCGGCAGCCACAAGTACTACTCGGAGAAGTGCGGGTTCAGGAGCTGCAATGCTTGCAACGAGAACGGGCTCCTCCGATGCCCCGATTGTTGGTGCAGCTCTTGAGATTGAAGATGATGATTGAATGATGGGTTAGTTCCAATAGAAAAATCCTTATCTTTACCCACGCTCACATTTGTTTGTGTTCTTGGCGTTGTGATTGCTTGAATTTTTTTATGATGATGGGATGGAAAAATAGCGATTTAAATCGATTAATGTTTTGGATTATGAGAAAAAGTGTGCGGGAGATTGGAGGAGATGGGAGGATACATTAACAAAATTAAATTTTATGATTATCTTAGATATATAAGTATATTTTTTTACAATGGGGATTGCTTTTATATTGTTGTTCTTTGATTGTTGATTGTTGTTTCGATTCATGTTGCAAAAGCGGAGAAATGATGGCAAATTGCATTTGTTGCTATTTCGTTTGTTTCTTGAGCTGTTCTTAATTGGGATTGAAATTTGTCAATAACAAATGGTCACGAAGTTGGGCATTGTTAATTAAATTGTTAGAAGGGAGAAGAATGCACGAGGCTACAATTTTTGGAGCTTAACTTTGTGATTGTTTTAAGAGTTTGCGTGCAACTCTGTTTGTGTACTGGAGAACGCTGAGAAGATCAAGATGTTTATGATGCGGATGAGGCCGAATTTGATAGTATGGATCATCCAAAATTAATCAGAGGGTATTCGTTGATAGTTGAGATCGCTGAAGAAGTTGATGCCTAATTTTGCCAAACTATCCCATTTCGCTGAATTCCAAAAAAACTTTCTTTTAATATGATATAGTTGCAAATATTTTCATTTTAGGTTTTAAAAAAGTCTCCAACATGACGGTTGCTTGTTTGACGTGATTACATCATTGTCAGATGTCAAGTAACGCCTAAAATGCTATTTAACCTACTTTTATAATGTTTTTTGGGTGTTATTATTTTAAGAGAAAAGGCGGGGGTAATTTTGTCAATTCAATTTTCCATTAGCGGAAGTTAGGGGTTTTTTTCCGAAATATGATAAGTTCAAGGTAGTTTTACGATTATATCATAATAAAAGGTATTTTTTTGGAATTCAGGAAAGCATGAAATGGTATTGCGAAATTAAGCCAGGAATTGAGGATGAGAAAAATGTTTTGGGGTTAATATTTTCTGTTCTTATGGTTTGGCCCTGTGTTTTATATCTGTGCCAGAAATAACTCGTGGGCATCCAAAAATCCTCCGGGTCACCATCAGAACGCGGGCCTCACATGGGTGTTTTCATGTGTACAAAACTGGGTGCAAAGGGAAAATGTGGTTGTGTGAGTGTGTTTTGTCCGGGATGCGTGGAGCTTATGAGGGGAGGGAGTGCTGGACCCCACCTGCTGATGTAACCAAATCATGTCCACCACTCTACACACCCTTTAATCCTACTCGGCATTCTCACATGGAGAAATGCTCTCAATTGTATAAAGGATATGTTGTCCGTGTGTATCAGACACGCATACCCAATTTTTCTTGAAGAATCATGCGGTAGGGTTTTTTTTATCCGTTTGTGTATCTATGTCTCTGTATTGTGTAGAATACTCGTACCCCAAATGTGTCACCAAGATTAGAACCATTAAATATTAATTCGCCTGGAGTTTGCTTCTTCATGCAAGCAAGATAGTTGAAATGTATTTGAAGTGCATACCTAGCTTGGATCATATTCTCACACCAACAGAACCGATGGATGTTGCTATTCCTTTCCACTCAAAACATGAAGGAAATGCATGCACGTGTATTGCTACTTTGGGGAAATCCAGTGAACGATTATGGAACATTTTCAACAAAAAAAAAAAGAGAAATACATTGGAGGCGTATTGACTGTGAAAGTTTATTAAACAATTAATGTCGAGGTTGCATTTTTAGCCCAATGAGTAGTGATGGCATAACCCAATAATTATTTTAACGGTTAGTGAGTCATGAACCTAAGTCGTTGGATGATGAATTTAAGCCACTATTTTTAATTCCAATCACAATTAACTTTCACAACCCAATTTAAATCAAACTATTGTAGTCTTTACGTGCGTCACTAGCCTAAGTCGTTGCACGGCTACGTTTTTTGTAACGACCCGATTTCAGGGCCCACCCTAGTGTGCCCGTTGTTGTCGCTAGGGTGTGATGTTAGGCGTTTTGGAGAGAGAGTTTAGAAATGTGCGACCTGCAAATTATTTCCCTTTCTTTAACCCAAACTTTTAAAAACCGTTGGATTAAAATTGGTTATGACGCTGATTGGCCCTACGGACTTTCCTTGTTTGGTTTTTGGCTCAATCCCACGTTCTCCTCTGGCTGCTCCCTTGTTCGCTCGTGAGAATCTCAAAGTACCTTTTGATGAGAATCCAAGGGTTAGAATTAAATTTCTGTGCTAATTTCTTTTGGCTGTAAATAGTTTGGGCGTGGGTTTTGAGATTTTATAGCATTAGACTTTTGGGTGGGATGTCAACATAGTTGGTTTGGGTTGTTGTCTCTCTTAGGTATTTTTTTTACTTGATTGATTGCTTGATGTTTTTGTCTTTGGATTCGGTGGCTACTAGAGTCCATAGCATTCTCTTTATAGTATTAGGGTTACATGGTGGTGGATACATAGCCATATATGGGCCTCTCATATACCTACATAAACTCATTCATAGCACTTCTTCTTATCCATCCATCATAGTAAACTCGACATATGAATACTTCAGGATTCACAGTGCTTATGAGTATCACGGGGGTTGGATACTTCTGGATCCTAAGTTAGGTAGATTTGCCTCGTTAAAACCTTTGGCTATGGAAAAATCCAATGGGAAAATCAATAGATAAGGAAAAAGAGTACAAGTCTCTTTAACTTTCCATGTATCACTAGAGATTTCTGGATCCAGAGCTAATGTGGTTGCCTCGTTAAAACCTTTGGCTATGAAAAACCCCAATGGAAAAACCAATAACTAAGGAAAAAAGTACAACTCTGCATTTAACTTTTCCCTGTAGTGTACAAGCTTCAGGCTTGTAGATCTCTCAGCTGTCTCATCCCAATCACATTTACCAGTTTTCTAAAAGTACATGGAGGCAGTGCTTTAGTAAACAGGTCGACTAAGTTGTTACATGACTGAATGTGTTGTACGTCGATCTGTTTCTTCTCTTGTAGTTCATGCATCCAGAAGGAACTGTCGATCTCCATTGAGCTGGGACGATATCGGAGACAGTGAGCTTTTGGGACCTGAATTAGTAGCTGCAACGACTGATGTAGTGCAAATGGTCAGAGAGAATCTTCGCATTGCACAAGACTGTTATAAGCACTGGGCTGACACAAAGCGGTATCCTGAGCTAGATGTTTGCGTATGGGGCTAGACCCGGAGGTCAAAGGAGCTATGGCGACCCAGGAGCTGACGAAACATGAGGTCGTACTGAGTGCAGCCAGACGGTATGAGGCACACTTGAGGAGTTTGGGGAAGCTATCGGCCAATGACCGGTGATCAGCTATGCCACATAGGACTATCCCTCGGTCGACCCAGCTTGTGACCTTCAAGCGACCGGGAATTACACCAGTACCACCGAGGAGGACTTCTTGTTGGAAGTGTGGGAAGATGGGACATGTGGCGAAAGATTGCAGGTTCATGGATAAACAGTGCTACACATGCGGAGAGGTCGGACACATTAGCAGCTTTTGCCCTCACCGGAGCCGATCTCATGTAGCGCCAGTGGCCGCCAGACCCCTCAGCAGAGGACTATTCCGCCAGAACCGAAACGAATGGCCCTTCCAGCACCGCCAGGGCTGAGACATACTGCTCCGAGGGCACCTCCTTTACGTCCTCCGCAGCGGGGCTTCCAGAGGACGGCTCTTCCTCCTTAGAGACAGCAGCAGTTCCTGATGACTGCAGTTGAGGTCGAGCGTTTAGGCCAGGTGATATCTGGTATGAACTTGACTCTTGCTTTAGAATACATGGTTCCATTTCCAACTGTTTATTAGATAGTTAGATATTTCTTTGTGCCTTGATGTGATATGTATTGTTAGAGTAGCTTCATATCCCGCCTTGTCCTTATTTGATTCTGGAGCGTCCCACTGTTTTCTGTCTAAACGATTCGTGACTAAGCACTCTATATTAGTTGATTCATTTGCTGCCAGTTGGAATGTCCACACGGGTAATGGAATTCTATGTAGTGCTTCTGGGTTGAGAAATTGTCCAGTTGAGATAGGAGGACAGGAGTTGTATGCAGATTTTCTGGTAATTGAACTACCTGATTATGAGGCGGTGTTCAGGATGGATTGGTTAGGAATGTTCTATGATACCATAGATTGTAGACTAAGGAGTGTAGTCTTTCGGATCCCTGATGCCTGGAATTTGAGTTTCTTAATGGTAGTAAGACGCCTGAACCTGTGAAGTTCAAGGCATCATCTCTGGAGATGATAATGGGAGCAGAGTTGATTCTACCGAAGGTTGTTCAGGAGTTTCCTGACATTTTCCTAGACGATATCTTCGGACTTCCCCCATATAGGTCCTTAGAGTTCACTATTGATCTAATACCAGGAACTCAACCGATTGCAAAAGCTCCCTATCGTATGGCCCCACCTGAATTAGATGAGCTTCGCAATCAGTTAACTGACCTATCTGATACAGGACTAATACGTCTGAGTGTGTCACTGTGGGGAGTGCCAGTGTTGTTGTTGGACAAGAAGGATGGAACCCGGAGGATGTGCATTTATTACAGAAATTTAAATAAAGTGACTGCTAAGGATAAGTACCCTCTCCCTCGGATTGATGACATCTTCAATCAGCTTGGTGGATCACAGGTATATTAGAAGCTGGATTTGCGGAGCGGGTATTATCAGGTGAAGGTTCGGGGATCAGATGTTCTGAAGACTGCATTTCGAACTCGGTATGGGCACTATGAATTCTTGGTGATGCCATTCGGAGTGACTAATGCCCCAGCGACCTTTATAAGATTGATGAATCAAATTTTCTTTGACTATCTAGATAAGTTTGTGGTGGTCTTCATCGATGATATTCTGGTGTACTTGAAGGATGAGGACGAGCATGCTCAGCCTTTACGAATTGTGTTGATGACTCTTAGACATCATCGGTTGTATGCCAAGTTCAGCAAGTGCCAATTTTGGTTAAGTAAGTTTGTATTTCTTGGTCACATTGTTTCCGGAGAGGGGGTGTCGGTTGACCCGGATAAGGTTACTGTGGTAGAGAAGTGGCACATTCCTCGAACTGTCACGGAGATCAGGAGTTTCTTAGGATTGGCTGGCTATTATCGGAAGTTTATAAAGGACTTCTCCAAGATTGCCTCACCTCTGATTCAACTGACCAAGAAATATGTTTCCTATGTCTGGTCTGAGGACTGTCAGTGTGCATTTGATAAATTGAAGCATCAGCTAACTACTACACCTGTTCTAACAATTCCCGAACGAACTGGTGGATTTGAAATTTACTGTGATGCATCGGGTAGAGGGCTTAGATGCGTCCTTCATCAACATGGACGAGTTGTAGCTTATGCTTCTAGATTGTTGAAAGTGCATGAGCAGAATTATCCTACTCATGATTTGGAGTTGGCTGATGTAATTTTTGCTCTGAAGTTATGGAGGCATTTCTTGCTGGGTGAACACGTGAAGATCCACACCGACCACAAGATTTTGAAATATGTTTTCACCCAGAAGGAACTCAACATGAGGCAACATCGATGGCTTGAATTGATGGCAGAATATGATATTGACCTGCAGTATCATCCCAGGAAGATTAATGTAGTGCCTGATGCCCTTAGTTGACTTCCGATTGTGATGAGGTTGACTTCTCAGCCACGACTTTGTTCGGATCTATGGTAAATAGAGATAGATGCGATACCCCCGGGAGAGAAGACCGATATGGTGGGTCTGCAAATTCGATCTGGTCTGGTGGATCGGATCAAGGCCGCTCAATCAGAAGATGTGAGGCTGAAACGGAATCGGGGACAAGTGAAGGCAGGCTTCGAACTGATTTTCGTGTTCACGAAGAAGGATCCCTAAGGTTTGGGAATCGGGTTTATGTGCCAAGTGGAGACATCCGAGCAGAATTGTTGAAAGAAGCACATATTTCCCTATATTCTATCCATCCTGTGGGACAAAGATGTATCGTGACCTGCGGCAATATTATTGGTGGCATGAGATGAAGAGAAGTGTAGCGAAAAGTGTGGCTTCATGTTTAGTCTGTCACCAGGTAAAGGCTGAATATCAAAGAACTGCAGGTTTATTGCACCCTCTCCCCATACCAGAATGGAAATGGCAGCGTGTAACGATGGATTTCTTGAGTGGCCTGCCTCGGACCCCAAAAGGCAATGATGCGATTTGGGTAATCATTGACAAAATCAGCACATTTTATTCCATTTTGAGTTGGTCAGTCCACTGAGGCTTTAGCCAGGAAATATATGGAGGAGATCGTTAGACTACATAGGGTTCCTGTAAGTATTGTATCAGATCAGGACACAGATTCACATCTCATTTCTAGAGAAGCCTACAAGCCAGTTTAGGGACCATTCTAAATTTCAGTACTGCTTATCTTCCCCAGACAGATGGTCAGTCGGAGCGCACTATCTAGATCTTGGAAGATATGCTAAGAGCCAGTATACTGTATTTTAAGGGATCCTGGGAAGATCACCTGCATCTAGTAGAATTTGCATATAATAACAGTTATCAGGCAAGCATTGGCATGGCTCCATTTGCAGTTCTGTATGGAAGGAACTGTCGATCTCTCTTGAGCTGGGACGATGTCGGAGACAGTGAGCTTTTGGGACCTGAATTAGTAGCTACAACGACTGATGTAGTGCGAACGGTCAGAGAGAATCTTCGCATTGCACAAGACCGCTATAAGCACTGGGCTGACACAAAGCGACGTCCCTTAGAGTTGCAGCCAGGTGACTGTGTGTTTCTAAAAATCTCACTGATCCATGGAACTATCCGTTTTGGCAAGCATGGAAAGTTGAGCCCGAGACACACTGGCCCTTTTGAAGTTTCAGCTCGGATTGGTGAGGTTGCTTATCGGCCTTCAAATCGTGCACGCGGATATCGAGATTGACCCCGCGCATTGGGATGTGTGCGTGCAAAGGTGTCCCGCGGCTATCATGACCGTCTTAAGATGTAAAGGGGACCCTAAAAATAACTATGCAATGTGGCTATTGAGGGTTAGAGAGTTTTGCAATAATACCCCTCACATTTTCATTTGTACCCAATTTTGGGTATATTCGCAAAAAAACAAAATGGAGGGGGTTTTGCGTAAAACGTCAAGTGAGGGATTTTGGGTCTTTGTGTTTGTGTTAGTGGGTGTTTAAGGGTGATGAGGCCCTCATGCAGTGGATGGGCATTTAAGTGAAGAAGGTGAAATGACAAATCTACCCCTAGAGCTTTCTATACACATTATCCTTATCCAAACACTTCTCCACTCATCCGTATCCCTTCCATTTGACGCTTAGACCAGAAATTGTGTGGTGAATGCCTACTAGAGAGATAGAGGGACTTGGTGTGAAGAGAAACCAAGGGGAGGTGGTGCTAGTCCAAGAGGTGATCAAGGAAGAGGAGGAGAAGGCAAGCTTGGAGGCCAAACCCCAGGAATTTGCTAAGAGATAAGCTAGAGGAGGTCTTCATCTTCATCCATAGCTCAGGTAGAGGATCTCTACCACCTCAGGAGACTCCGTACAAATTTTTAGAATTTTCCTAAGCAAGAAAATTATTTATTTTTGATATTTGTATAAAGGGAAAAAGTCACTCTAAACAAGGGAGACTCTGCCCAATTTTTCTTAAAGGTTTTTCTCACAAAATTTCTAAACAAGAACCTCTGAAATTTTAGTATGTTGTACACATGTATGTTTGCTCCAATTTCTTTGCTTAGGGCTAACTTAATTTTGACTCTAAGTATTTATTAAAAATCCTGCACTAAAACTGGTCTGGGAATCTCCAGCCCAGACACACTTTGGAAAAGCGGTCATATTTTTTGAACCACTCCATGAAATTTCGTGGTTAAAACTAAGACCTAGACCTATAGCTTTGTCTTCTTGGCCAAATTTTAATTCAGCCTCTAACTATTTTTAAGACAGTAATATTTAAACCCCTTTTCTGCAGTTTAAAATCAAAAAATTTCCAGTTCAGTAGAAAATTCATAACAAATCAATCAGTTGGTCCTTTTCCTTGAAATTTGAAATTTGAGTTGCTGGTATATAGAGCTACAACCCCCTTTGAAATAATTGTTCTAGTGCAGATTAAAATTGCTGAGATAACATGCTTGTTATGCTCTGTCCTGGTGTTGAAGGCAGTTCTGAAATTTCAATTTGAATGGTGTTTTGTTCCATTTTTGATATGTTAAGCTCATAATTATCTCTGAAAAATCATGTGAGGCCTCTGATATGTGTTGTATGATGCTGTAATGCTACCCTAATTTAGTTGCTCATGTCTTATATCGCTGCACGTGCACGTTATGTTGGAATGTTGCTGTTGGATGGATATGTGTGTAAGTAGAAATAAGTGATGCTATGCTGTCAAGTGAATGAGCAACTAAAAACCTAGGGTAAAGACATGGCCAGAGGTTTCCATGCCGCTCAAAGCAGGTAGGCCCTCTAGGCAGGGGTTGGGTATGGGGGAAAGCCCGAGAAAAGTGATAGTACGAGGACGGACTATGTTGTTTTGTTGGTGGTATGAATTGGAGTTGTTGTTGTTTCTGTGGCATACTGTCCTGACGATTGGGGTATGTCTACTCAATGTCCTGTCTTTGGGGTGGGAGGCCCTGTTAAGCTTCACACAGTGCTTAGTACCACTGGCGGGTGTCGTAGCCGTTCCAATTATGGAACGCGTCTTAGTCATCGTACTTGAATCTTGGTCTCGGCCTTTCCAAATCATATCGTAACCAAACTTACACCAATAACTTGTTAAGGCTTGAAATGTGATGTGCATTTAGATGCCTTTGGTGTGTTGAGTTTTCTCTATTAGTCATGCTCTGACGTGACCCTTCCCCGTGGTTTTGGGAGCAGGCACCCAGGAGCAGCTGTCAGAGGAGGATGACGCGAGGCGTACTACTTAGTTTCTTCCCTTGACAGTTTGAGTAGCTTTGTAGTGGGGTCGAGATGATGTGGGTATACGCAGGTCAGGTCGGAGGTGAGGTGGTCGTTGTAGTGGCCACTCCAATGTCTTGCACCGTTATTTTGTTTTGTTGTGCGACGAGACTTATGCAGTTGTACTCTGTGGACGCAGTGGCTATGTAGTAGTGAGTGTTGGTGGTGATGTACATAGTTTTTGTGGTAGACTCTGACTCTGTACATATATGATATATGGACTGTAGTACTCTGTTGCAGCTCTGTGTTGTTGTAGTTGTGCTTTCTTTTCCTGCGTTTTTTTGTACCACTGTGATGTTGCATATCTGTGATTGTTGGAGCTTTCTTTTCCTTTACTTTTTTGTGTTGTTCGAGTGTGAGCAGTGGCCTGCCGCACTCTTCCTTATATGCAGTGCGTGGCCCGTCACTTGTCTCCATCCTCTATTGTCTCGGGGAATTAAGATTAAATTCTCTTCCCTTGAGTATTAGGACGACTGGGGCGTGACAAGTTTGTGGTGGCCCATGCAGTCCATTAACACTGCGACACACGTAAGAAGGACACAGTTTATGCTCTGACATAACAATATGTGGTACTAATCTGTATCTTATTCCCCTGAAGCAGGATGGATAGTAGAGGTGGTAACTCAAAGGAGGCACAGGAGGTGCCCCGACAAGTCAGAGTCCACAGTCAGGGGCGACGTCTTTTGACACAACCACCTTAGTACAGATCTTGACGGGAGTTTTTAAGCGTATAGCGGAGTGCCAGTAGGGTCATACTTCGGCGCCGATTTCCACTCCCACCTACAGATTTTTCAAGAACTTCACACCTAAGTCACTCTATGGAGACGAGGAGGGCCTAGAGGTTGATGAGTGGCTCAGCCACATGGAGGACTGCCTGACTTTGGTAGGCGCCCCTCGAGATGAGTGGATGGATGCAGCAAGCAGATGTTTCACCTTTACAGCAAGGGATTGGTGGAGGGCCCAGCAGCGGCGCCTCAAGGGGACAGTGTTGATGTGTGAAGAGTTCAGGAAGCTGTTTGAGGCGACATACCTCCCAGATACCGCCAAGGATGAGCTGTGTCAGAGGTTCGAGCAGTTAAAGCAGGGTCAGAGGACTGTTGACCATTATGATGCTGAATTTTCGCAACTCAGTAAGTATGCCCCTGAGGTAGTAGAGAAAGAGGCTGATAGAGCACGGAGATTCAGGAAGGGCCTGAATCCAGAGTATCGAGAAGCTATGTCGACAGCAGTTCTGTATACCCAGGAGGCAGTGTTGGCGGCTGCTAGGATGCATGAGTCTCACCTCCGTAGCTTGGGAAGGTTACCAGCAGCCGGTAGTCGATCACAGATGGCTCAGAGGACTGCAGTTTCGAGGCCAGTTCACACGACTCAGTTCAAGAGACCAGGAGCTTCACCCCCAGCACCTTCAGCTCCGAGACATCCAGCCTGTTTCCATTGCGGCAAGTTGGGGCACATAGCTAGATAATGTCGAGCCTAGAAATACAGAGAAGGTGCTTCAGTTGCGGTGGCACGGGACATGTTCACAGAGAGTGCCCAAAAGGACGTCAGGGGTTTCCTGGAGGTTATGGAGTGGCTAGGCCAGAGCAGGAGCAACAACGCCAGTTTCCAATGGCCCCTCAGAGACTTCCACTGCCAGCACCACAGCAGAGTCCAGGACAGGCAGGGCAGGGGAGACCGCCGAGGGCATCGCAGCGTCCGACGGCTGGGAGAGAGGCCCTCGCGTCTCAGTAGCGTCAGACGTTTCAATTGACGGTAGTAGCAGAGGATGGCTCCAGGGGAGTCATCACTGGTAAGTGATTTACTTAGTTATTCTGTAAGTTGTTTATTTATAGCTGGCATGAGTAGAATGTTTAGTAGCTTTGCTTTTCTGTTAGGGGTTGTTAGAATTGCATCTTTTCCTACCGTAGCATTGTTCGTCTCACTGTTTCCTGTCAAGAGAGTTTGTGGATAAGAATCAGATAGCCGTAGACGCTTTTACTTTTAATTGGAACGTTCATACCGAAAATGGAGTTGTTCTAAGCGTAGCTGGAATGAGAAATTGCCCGGTAGAATTGGCAGGACTAGAACTATATGCGGATTTCTTGATCATAGAGTTGCCCAGTGATGAAGTGGTGTTTGGTATGGATTGGTTGAGCATGTTTTATACGAAGATAGATTGTAGACTGCGGAAGATAGTGTTCCGAGTTCCAGGTCATGCTGAGTTTGTATATCATAATAGGACAGACGTGTGTGAACCGGTAAAGTTTAGAGCTGCACCAGTGGAAGTGCAGGTGATGGCCATGGAAACTGGTGTGCAACTTCCTGAGGTTGTACGGGATTTTCCAGACATGTTTCCTGATGATATTAATGGGATTCCTCCGGATAGATCATTAGAATTCACTATTGACTTGATTCTGGGAACCCAGCCGATTTCGAAGGCTCCGTCTCGTATGGCTCCGCCTGAATTAGATGAGCTTCGGAATCAGCTGACTGCTTTATCAGGTCGTGGGTTGATACGACCGAGTGTGTCTCGGTGGGGAGCACCAGTCTTATTGGTAAATAAGAAGGATGGTTCGAAAAGGTTGTGCATCGATTATAGGGAATGAATAAAGCAACTGTGAAAGATAAGTAAACACTTCCCCGAATCGATGACATTTTTGATCAGTTAGGTGGATCCAGGGTGTACTCTAAGTTAGATTTGTGGAGTGGATATCACCAGGTGAAGGTTCGAGAATCAGATATCCCTAAGACTGCATTTAGAACTCGATACGGGCAGTATGACTAGTGATGCCATTCGGAGTCACGAATGCACCAGCTACATTTATGAGGTTGATGAACCAAGTATTCTTCGACTATTTGGATGAGTTTGTTGTGGTATTTATTGATGATATACTGGTGTATTCGAAAGATGAAGCAGAGCATGTTGAACACTTGAGAATGGTTCTTGAGACTTTGAGACATCATAAGTTGTATGCTAAGTTTAGCAAGTGTCAGTTTTGGTTGACGAAGATTGCTTTTCTGGGTTATGTTATGTCAGGAGAAAGGATATCTGTGGATCCAGAGAAGATTGCAGTGGTGGTCGAATGGCCTATTCCACAATCGGTCACTGAAATTAGAAGTTTCTTGGGATTTGCCGGATATTACCGAAAATTTATCAAGGACTTTTCAAAGATTGCAGCACCTCTGATAAACCTGATGAAACAGGGTGTGCCTTTTGTATGGTCAGAAGAATGTCAGCGGGCGATGGATGAGTTGAAGCGTCGCTTAAGGACTGCTCCAGTGTTGACGATTCTCGATCGGTCAGGAGAATTCGAGATTTCTTGCGATGCTTCAGGAAAAGGGTTGGGATGTGTGCTGCATCAACATGGATGTGTGATAGTATATGCATCGAGATTGTTGAAAGTCCATCAACAGAACTATCCCACTCATGATTTGGAGTGGCGGCGGTGATCTTTGCATTGAAGTTGTAGAGACATTTTCTGTTGGGTGAGCATGTAAAGATTTATACGGATCATAAGAGTCTAAAATATGTGTTCATGCAGCCAGAGCTTAATATGAGGCAGAGAAGGTGGTTGGAGTTGATGGCAGAATATGATATACCTTCAGTATCACCCCTGTAGATTCAATGTAGTTTCGGATGCTCTGATTAGATTGCCAGTGATAATGAGGTTGACTTCACAACCATAACTCATTTGGGCAATAAGGCAGATGGAAATAGAGGTTGTGCTTTCGGGAGAGCAGACAGTGCATATGGGTTTGTAAGTTCGATCAGATTTGGTAGATAGAATTAAGGCAGCCCAGTTGGAAGATAGAAAGTTACAGTTGATCTGTGAGCAAGTCAAGGCTGGTCTTTGGACGGATTTCAGTATCCATAAGGATGGTTCCTTGAGATTTGGTAGTCGATTTTGTGTGCCAGCCGGTGCTATACGTAATGAATTGTTGAAAGAGGCTCATAGTTCGCCATATTCTATTCACCCCAGAGGAACCAAAACGTATCATGATTTGCGCCAACATTTTTGGTGGCATGGTATGAAGCGTGCAGTGGCTCGGAGTGTGGCTTCGTGTATCACTTATCAATAAGTGAAGGGCCAACACCAGAGAACTACAGGTTTACTTCAACCTCTTCCTATTCCTGAGTGGAAGTGGCAGCACGTGACCATGGACTTTGTGACCGGCTTACTTCGCACACCAAAAGGTCATGACGCAGTATGGGTGATTGGGGATCGCTTGACTAAGTCAGTGGTCAGTCTACAGAGTCATTGGCCAAGAAGTATATGGGAGAGATCGTACTGCTCTATGGTGTTCCTGTGTGCATTGTATCAGACAGAGATGCCAGATTCACATCTCATTTTTGGAAGAGTTTGCAAGCGAATTTGGGTGCAATTTTTAGTTTCAGCACCGCTTATCATCCTCAGACAGATGGTCAATATGAGCGTGTCATTCAGATTTTGGAGGACATGTTGAGGGCATGTATGTTGGAATTCCAAGATCCTTGGGAAGACCACCTGCATTTGGATGAATTCGCATACAACAACAGTTATCAAGCAAGTATGGGTATGGCCCCATTTGCCGCTTTATATGGACGTAAGTGTCGGTCACCGCTCAGTTGGTATGACATTAGGGATCGTGAGTTATTGGGGCCGGATATGGTCGTTGAGGCAGTTGATGTTGTGCGAACAGTTCGTGAGAATCTTTGGATTGCTCAGGATCGGTATAAGCATTGGGCTGATACCAAGAGAAGACCACTTGAGTTCCAACCTGGTGATTATGTGTTCTTGAAGATCTCACTGACTCGTGGTACGATTCGTTTTGGACGACAAGGGAAGTTGAGTCCCAGGTATATCGGTCCGTTTGAGATTTCAGCTCGAGTTGGTGAGGTGGCTTATTGATTGATGCTTCCACCATCTCTTGAAGGAATTCATGATGTATTTCATGTATCCCAACTTCGAGGATTTATGGGAGATCCCAGTCTGATTGTGGACCATGATGATATAGCGGTACGTCCAGATATAACATATGAGCAACAGCCCGTGGCGATTCTGGATTGGAGTCAGAAGACACTGCGGAACAAGACAATGGATCTTGTAAGAGTTATGTGGCACCGGGAGTCACCTGGAGAACTACTCCCAAGCGCAGGAGATCGTGCAAGTAATATCCTGGTGAGTCCAGGTATCGAATCCGCGGGACAACTGACCTGTCTTACGCTCCACAATGTGACACGTGGCCAGAGGAATTCGCCGCTCGTTTCAAAACGCGGGACTAAATCGGACCGTTGGATGCCGTCGGATCGGAACTGCCCAGATTGCGCCACGTGTCAAGCGATGATTGGGCAGCGGCCGTATAATCGTATTTTCGAGCGTATTTCTGTATTTAAATGGTATTCTGCATTCAAAAATTCATAGTAATTAGCACAGATCTCAGAAAAATTCAAATAAATAGTCGTTGGAATCGTGAGATCAAGACGGTGCTAAGAAAAATATAAAAGTGCAGAAATACACAATCAAATTCACGTTTTGTGCACAAATAGAGTGATTTCTCTAATAAATGATGATGAGAAAATTACGAATGTATTAGAGATAAATTAAGCATCATATGGGCACAAAATAGGACTAATAAGGGGGTTAAATATGCAATATTCACTCCGAATCACACCCCCCAACTAGCGTTTTGCTAGTCCCTAGCAAAAAGAGCGATAAATACGGATGATCAATAAAAAATAATTCTATCAATCGCTTATGGCCTGGCTCAACAATACGCTTTCCAACATGATTTATACCATCAATATACACATCCATGACCAAGATCATTCACATGATGTTTTCTCTAATTTAGTATGAATAAATAACATACAAGCATCGTTTTGCGCAAGCGAAAGTATAACACGTCGTTTTTCTCTAGTTTTCTTGTTTCCAAGGAATTGGCCTATCAAAACAAACATTCAAGATATCATTCAATTTTCTTTTCTTAAGCAACTCAATACCCATCATTTTTTTTAAACAAAGCATTAATAACCAAGGCCAAATTCCTCTTCAACTTGAAGACTTTTCAAAAAAAATCGTGTATACTCAAGCTTTTTCATCACATTAGCATGCATGAAATAAATTCAAACTATTTCGAGATATTAATCATGACAATCGAAAAATTTTCATGAATAACATATTAACGGTAATTCATGAAGAAAAAATTAATTCAAGCCATAAACAAGTAGCTAGAACTCAGTTAATGCATAATCATCCGCATTTGAGGTATACGAAGGAGTTTAAAATGGTGAGATTTGGTGGGTATTTCTTTCCTTATGCCATGCTTTTGAAAGAAAAAAAAATCCTAAGGTCTCATACACACCCCCCAACTAAAGATGGACATTGTCCTCAATGTCGAAGAGGGTACGAGTTTATTCAAGCAAGCATCCTAGAAAGCATATAAAATCTACACTACTGGAAAGAACACACCGTGATCAAATGGCGGATCCCGAATCTTTGATGGTGGAGGAAGTTGTTCAATTTGTTCCTTGCGCTCCTCGGCGAGTATACTTTCTCCAAAGGCTAAATTGGACTCCAGCAACGTAACTCCCAGCATCTCTATAATTTGGTTACCTGTATCCTGCAAGAGATGAGTCACGTCAATCCAATTTATTTTAAAATTATTCGTCATAAACACATTCCAAATATAGTCATCAAAATAAGTGAAGTAAAATAGAGCATGGTGATGACAACTCCCTGAAAAATGTGCACTACGCTCGGTATGATGCTCAGTCAATGTGGAGAGGGGTAAATGATTTTGGAAAAAAACTGGGGAAGGGAATGGTTCGGGCTCCATAGCGATATTCTTTAAACCAATGTCCCTAGTCGTCTCCTCCTCCTGTTCATCCAAAATTGCTTGCTCATCCTCTACTTTGCACACACTTCCTGCCGTGTCAATGTTTTCATTCGTGACTTCATCGTGACATGGCTCGCTCGATATACCTGCAATAGAAGATGAAATCAAATTAGATTTTGGAAATTGAATTTCAAACGAATTATTTTCTTCTACGCAAGTGGAAATCAGCTTAAGGTTTTCAATAGATTGCTGAATCTGCCGACTCCGAGCAAGGAAGTTTTCTTGGAATTGATGGGATGTGGCCTCCTGTGTCTGAATAAGCAGTTGAACTTCCTCTTTCAAGTGTTGCAAAGGTACGTCTACGCTTTGCTCTCCTTGATCAAGGCTCGAAGGCTCCGTTGAATCGCACTCTGAAGTCTCTTTCATGATTTCTTCGTTCTCTTGTAAAGACTCCATGTACTTCCACGCCTCTGTCGGCGTCATGACTCCCATGAATTCCTGTAGCTGTGGTCGTAGTCCACCTAGGAAGGACTCCATAAGCTCTTTCTTCGTGTACCCATGCTGCGGATAGCTCGATATTATGTTTGTGAACCTCCTCCAGGCCTGAAGGAAAGTTTCACAATCAGTCTGATTAAAACTAACAATCTTGAGCTTCTCCATCCTATGCTTGTGTGCCTTATCATATTCTGCATCATACAAATTGTTCGTGCAATAGAATTTCATGTATTCCATATACTCCATTTTTAAAAAGAAAACAAAAATAAAATAAAATAAAAAAAATCCTAGACTATAAGATGGAAGGATCTCACCGAATGTTCCTCCAAACGAACTGAAATCGCAGCTTACAAGTACTGTTATCCCCGGCAACGGCGCCAAAAACTTGCCTCGTCTCAAATGTTGTGAGAACTACTCCCAAGCGCAGGAGATCGTGCAAGTAATATACTGGTGAGTCCAGGTATCGAATCCGCGGGACAACTGACCTGCAAAACTACGAATGTCAATCTGAAAAGAGTAATAATACGATGTTAGCCAACCACCTATCAAACACGAAGATATAGGATCAAGAGTATGGAATAAGAAATGAAAATCCTACGATATTTACAGTGACTTTGGTGGGGATACAAGTATGGGGAGTATGTGTTGGGTTTGATTTCGTTAGGGTGTGTGCAATCAATGAATATCAATACCTTTTCTATAACTCAACGTTTCGTCCGGTCAAGGCACGAGAACGTCGGAAAGTATGGCGATCAAGCGTATGAAAACGTGCCAAAGAATTAATCAAGTGCAAATAGGGCGAAAAGATATAGGCATCAATAATTACGACACCCTAACTACGTCAACACCAACACATATGAAGTAGATGTGCTACGGTTGTGATTTCATTAGGAGATAATAATCACTGAAATATCACGTCTTTTATATAACTCAACGCTTCGTCCAGTCAGGGCACGAAGACGTCGGAAGATGAAACGATGAAAACTAGTCAAAGTGGCCGTATACGCATCACTAGCAACATTGATTTCATTAAACGATAAATGCAACAATAAGTTCAGATTAGTGAACATGAATTGGCTAGCCTTGTCAGGGCCTAGCCATACGGGATGTAAATAATATCGACAATAAGCAAATACCCAACAAATACGTTGTAGAAATCAATGTTACGAGTGATTTTGACATGAAAATAGGGCTAAAGACATGAAATTCATCAAATAAATACTCCTAATTACATCACAACCATAGCACAAGGAGATTAGCCACGCATGGTGCAAAGAAAATCAGATTTCATAGCCAAATACATCGTTATAATAGCCAAAATACGACTCAACCGCACGATTCGGTTGACATCCGTTCGATTCAAAAACTTGGAAATGTGAGAACGAGATGCGAGAGAAATATCCATATTTGTTTATGTAATACTCGCATATCAATGTATCATTGTGGACTTGTATATATTTATATAAGAGATTGTTTCTACTCTCCTTGTTGATATCTTTGTAATTCCGAGGACGGAATTTATTCTAACGGGGGTAGGATGTAACCCTCCGTAGTTCAGTCTACGAGATAGGGTTACACGTTATGGCCATGTACGGCATATTGAAGGTAGTGGAGTAGGATCAATAGAGAGTGTGACTCTTTTTGGAGGACCTTTTTGACAAATGGGGCTTCCATGTGTTGGGAAACGTGTTGGATGGTTGTGGTATGTTTAGGGATGGCTGTAGTGTGCATAACGATGCTTGGGTAGAAGCACAAGAGGTGGTGTGGAGAATAGGGTGAAGTATAGGAAAATGGAGTAAACTAGTCAGACTTAGTACTTTGATTTACCGACTAGTCATTTTCATGCACACATGTGCTCAGTCACGAGCACACCTCGTGCACGGACATGTACATACATCACCACCACGAACATAAAAAGTGTACTCACCATTAGTATTTAAAATATAGAGTTAGCCTTAGGCACACTCGTCCTTCAAATCGTGCACGCTGATATCGAGATTGACCACACACATTGGGATGTGTGTGTGCAAAGGTGTCCCACGGCTATCATGACCGTCATAAGATGTAAATGGGACCCTAGAAATAACTATGCAACGTAGCCATTGGGGGTTAGAGAGTTTCGCAATAATACCCCTCACATTTTCATTTGTACCCAATTTTGGGTATATTCACACAAAAACAAAATGGAGGGGGGTTTGTGTAAAATGCCAAGTGAGGGCTTTTGGGTCTGTGTGTATGTGTTAGTGGATGTTTAAGGGTGATGATGCTCTCATGCATTGGATGGGCATGCAAGTGGAGAAGGTGAAATGACAAATCTACCCCTAAAGCTTTCTACACACATTATCCGTATCCAAACACTTCTCCACTCATCCTTATCCCTTCCATTTGACCCTTAGACCAAAAATTTCGTGGTGAACACCTACTAGAGAGATAGAGGGACTTGGTGTGAGGAGGAACCAAGGAGAGGTGGTGTTAGTCCAAGAGGTGATCAAGGAGGAACAGGATAAGGCAAGCTTGGAGGCCAAACCCAAGGAGTTTGCTAAGAGCCAAGCTAGAGGAGGTCTTCATCTTCATCCATAGCTTAGGTAGAGAATCTTTACCACCTCAAGAGACTCTGTACAAATTTTTAGAATTTTCCTATGCAAGAAAATTATTTATTTTTGATATTTGTATAAAGGGAAAAAGTCACTCCAAACAGGGGAGACTCTGCCCAATTTATTTTAAAGGTTTTTCTCACAAAATTTCTAAACAAGAACATCTGAAATTTCAGTATGTTGTACATATGTATGATTGCTCCAATTTATCTGCTTATGGATAAACCTAATTTCAACTCTAAGTATTTATTAAAAATCCTGCACTAAAACTGGTCTGGGAATCTCCAGCCCAGACACACTTTGGAAAGATGTCATATGTTTTGAACCACTTCATGAAATTTCGTGTTCTTGGGCTCTTTTTAAAAATAAGACCTAGTCCTGAAACTTTTCGTGGCCAAATTTTAATTTAGCCTCTAACTATTTTAAAAACAGTAATCTTTGAACCCCTTTTTTGCAGTTTAAAATCAGAAAATTTCCAGTTCAGTAGAAAATTCATAACAAATCAATCAGTTGATCTTTTTCCTTGAAATTTGAAATTTGAGTTGCCGGTATATAGGGCTCAACCCCCTTTGAAATAATTTTTCTAGTGTAGCATAAAATTGCTGAGATAATATACGTGTCTTGCTCTGTCCTGGTGTTGAAGGCCGTTCTGAAATTTCAATTTGAATGGTATTTTGTTCCATTTTTGATATGTTAAGCTCATAATTATCTCTGAAAATCATGTGAGGCATGTGATATGTGTTGTATGATGCTGTAATGCTACCCTAATTTAGTTGCTCATGTCTTATATCGCTGCACATGCACGTTATGTTAGAATGTTGTTGTTGGATGGATATGTGTGGAAGTAGAAATAAGTGATGATATGCTGTCAAGTGAATGAGCAACTAAAAACCTAGGGTAGAGACATGGCCAGAGGTTTCCATGCCGCTCAAAGAGGGTAGGCCCTCTATTTTCTTGGAGCAGTTGCAGGGACAGCATACCATGGAGCCGCATATAGCGATCTTTACCCAAGCTGATGAGGAGGCCTACCATCAGGCTTGGCAGAGGTTCACTGATTTTATGCTTACGTGCCCACACCAGAGCTTCCACAAGGATCATCTCCAGCAGATCTTCTACACTGGATTACTACCTTCTGGGCAGGATTTCGTGCAGATTAGCTGCGGTGGAGAATTCTTTACTTATTCGACCGAGGATTGATGGTATTAGCTGAGGGACCTTGCAGAGTATGAGGATACACTCCAGCAGGTCCAGGTCCAACTTGAGGAGCCAGCTGTGAGCTCATTCCAATGCGACCCTACGGAGGAACAAGAAGAACATGATGATAGGGTGCATTGGAGCTAAGTAAAGGAAGCTGAATGTCCACAGCTTGAGGAGCAGGAGGAGATGGATGATGGGGGGTGTGTCGACCATGTTGAGGACACGATGCATTTCTTTGTTGGTGGTGATGTTGAGGTGGAGGCATGTGAAGGCTTGAGTGAGATTGATGATTTTGGAGAGCCTGATTCTTGTTTTCACTATATACAATCTTCTCGTTTTGAGGTGTACGAGTGCATGGGACGGACTGCTGAGAGGATCTACTTTGATAAGAAGGAGGATATGTGTGAGGTAGAGAGCTTACTGCCCATGATTGAGCCCGAGCCATACACTCCCACTGCTTCAGTGCAGTAGCTCTTACTTTCTTCACCTCAGGATGCGCACCAGGCCATCTTCCATGATGATTTTCAGGACATCCTGGGGATGACTGCAGAGCCTATACTTCTAGATAGCGAGGATGGGGAGAGTGAAGGCAAATGCGAAATGATTTGTATCAAGCCTGAGTTTTCCTTTTCTCCAGATTTGTCTCTACAGCCAGTCCCTTATCCACCCGAGATCGTGCATCAACCACACCCTAGCTCCATTATTCAGTAAAGTTTCCACCATATCATGTGTTGCATATCTGAATCCCAATTTGCACTTCTGCACATTTTTGATTCAGATTGTCGTCGTTTACATTTAAATTCTTTTTCTAACGACCCATTTTGGAATGCTTTTGTTGCAGGGCATGAGGATCCAAGGAGGCCGGTGGAGGCCTAGCTCCAAAGCAGATTGCGGCGGAGCGAAAGGACCTGATGGATCAGCTACCTCCACTGTTATACATTCGAGATCCGCCCTTCAATCACGATGCTTTCTATCCATTAGTGTAGATAAATAAAATAAGTTTTTAGTGTTATTTGCTTTAGTAGCATGTTTTTCTTTTTCCTGTTTAATTCTTTTGTTCTAGGATCTTTTGTGAGATCTAATACCCTCCCAACATTGAGGACAATGTTTATTTAAGTTGGGGGAGAGTGTTATAATCTTTAGGATTGTTAGGATTTTGATTTTAACTTAGAATTTTTTAGATTTACCTCCATTTTGCCATCACCCATTGCTCTTTATTGCATATCATATTTATCATCCTCGTTTATTTGCCACTAGCTTTATGCTTTATCCCTTACATGCTTCATATTCATGCATACATTTGAAGTCAAATCTTATTTTCAAACTCCTAAATTGTGTTTGGCATGCATTTTTTGCTTTTTCTTCATGGGATCAATTTTAATATGCTATTCATGAAACTAGTGCATAATTCGATGAATTTTGTCTTCGATGTGGTTTGGATCAGTTTTGTGCAAATTTTGGGATGCACGAGTTGGATTAAGTCATTGGTGTAGATTGGTTTTCAATTTGATGGGAGTTGGCCTTGGACATATGCTTGGCTTATGCTTGAGAATTGGTTGATTGGTGTGTTGGATCAAAAAAGAAAGAAAAAAGGAAGAAGAAAAAGAATAAGTGTATTGTTCTTCTAGTTTTGTCAAGTAGCCGGGTCCTCATGAAACATTGGGGATTCACGTCGAAAGATAGGATTAGGGGAGTGCACAAGAAAAAAAAATAAGTGAATCTTAAGTGATTCGAGTTATTAGGTCCGCGGGGGTTTTTTGGCCCAATGTCCCAAAATCTTCTGATTTTGGGAGTCATTAACCGAACCCTCGTTACATGGATCATCCTAAGTTTTATAAAAATTATGAATAAACATGATCCGCATATCAAACTTCCATGAGTTAGGAAAGCTAAGTGTTGTTTTTGGCCTAGTTCTTGAAGATTGTGATACTATGATACGCTTGTGTTTTAATCTCAATGAATGCAAACTTTGCTTGTGCTTTGTTGGTTTGAGCCATATTAAAGTATTGCTTAATGATTTGCTCTCTTTTATGACTTGGTATATTGAAATTGAGATTATATTGAAAATTTTCCATGTGCCATGAATATTGTGGAATTTGATGTGTGCTATGTGGTGAGTCCGAATATATCGCTTGTTTTGCTAGGGACTAGCAAAAAGCTAGTTGGGGGTGTGATTCGGAGTATAAATTGCATATTTTCCCCTACCAATTCTGGGCACTTTTTGTGTATATCATGTTTATATTGGCTTTGATACGTGCGTATTCGCGATATTGTGTATTATTAAAGCCTATTCTCTTTTTATACATAAAATGTGATTTTATGGACTAATCATATCTTCTCTTATTTTTTACGTACTCCTGTGAATTTTCTGGAACTTTTGGAACTTTTCCAGAATTTGTTGGAGCTTGGAGCTATTTTTTTGGAAATTTTACTAGCCATGAAGCTATTCTGGAAATTAAAAGGAAGAAAAATGGATTTGTGGGCCGGCCCGCTTGGCCGGCCCACAACGCGAAAGCCAGCAGCATCCAGGAGGCGGGCTGCTACAGTGCCCCGCCCCAAGCAGGGGGGTGATTTCGCGGGTCGGCCAGGCCCCATTTCAAAGCAGGCGGGGGCACGTGCCTTCAAGCGTGTCCTCGCGCGTGCCCCCATGGAGCAGCGGGGCACGCACCCCGCGCGTGCCCCATGATGCAGGCAGCGCCCGCTGATGCGGGCGCTGGCTCGGCCGATGAGTCGGATCCGACCCGATCCGACCCGCAATGCCTTAAGCGGCATTTGTACATGGTTTTGGCAGGTTTTGGGGCGCAGATTCGACTCGCAAGGACATTTTACAGACCAGACTAGGCGAATTTGGGGCTATTTTCAGCCCAATCCTTTTCCAATCTGAAATGTTAGGGCTTGGTGGCCATGGTGGATGTTAGAAGCTTGGAGGAGGAGCAAATATATAGATGCAAGGGTTCATTTGGAAGACATCTTGGGTGAAATCTTTCCTCTCCCTTTTGTATTTTTAGCATCTCTCTATTGTATTGAACTTGGGATGATGAATATGTATAAAATCTCATCTTGTTTCTTATGATTGTGTAGTGTTAAATGCTTGGGTTGTGATTCATGATGGTTGGTTGTTAATCTTAGTTTTTTATGCTTCTTGCTTATTTTCATGTATATGTTGGATGAATCATTTGTGCATACTTTTATTGGTTAAGTCCCAAGAGCGCACACTTTGAGAAAAGCCCATGTTCCTATTTTAATTGGTGCCATGAAGATGCATCCATACTTATTGCAAATTATTGTGTTCATGAATGTAACATGTCATAGCAGGATGCCCAATTGAGTTATATGTTGGTCATTTGAGCTTGATTAACACCAACCTTAGTTAACCTACAACACATGCTCTCCTCCTAGCTATCCTAACCCCCATTTGGTTCTCTAACCCTACATACTTAGGTCAGGATTATAGATTCACAACATATTTTCTCACTACCATTCACTTAGTGCAGTGGTAGTATCACGCTATTACCTTTCTTTATCGATCGAACTTGCGAGTGTAGAACGACTTGTCCCTGTGATCCAGCCCTAGGCTCACCAGGAATTACTACTTAATGACCTCCTATCCCGGGGAGTAGTGCGCATCTTTTTGCGCCCGCCAGCTGCTTCCCTGTAGGCATCGTAGATTGTCTCTTCCTCCATCCTTTTGTAAAAGACCCCTTTTTTATTTTCTTGTAAAAGACCCCTTTTGACCTTAAATGGAATTTCTCTAGCTGTGTTTAAACCTCTTTCTGTGCATTGGACTTGTTTTTGTCTGCCCCCTTTTCGGGGCTCATGTCATAGTCGGCGGGTGGCTCGAGTCGAGGGAAGCATTTCATGGGGGAGGTATTAACCGATCAGGGCTGAGGGTCTGATCGATTTGTCAGGGGAGTGGTTCCCCACCTTCTAGCCGACAGAAAGGCCAGATCGCTAGGGGAGTTGCCATCAGCTTTGCGGTTGATCGGTTAATCGGCTTGCTGGGAGGAGCTGCCCCCAGCCTTACGGTCAATAAGTGGTCGACCCGCTGGAGGAGTTGCCCTCAGCCTTACGGTCGATAAGTAATCGGCCTTGTGGTATATAGGTCGGTCGGCCTGCTGGGGGAGCTACCACCAATCTTACGGTCGATCGAATGATCAGCCTGCTGGGAGAGCTGCCCCTAGCCTTACGGTCGATCAGTAATCGGCCTGTTGGGGGAGTTGCCCCTAGCCTTATGATCGATAGGTCGATCAGCCTGCTGTGGGAGCTACCACCAGTATTTCAGTCGATCGAATGATTGGCGGCCTATAGAAGGAGTTGCCCATAGTCTTATGGTCGATAAGTAATCGGCCTGCTAGGGGAGTTGCCCCAAGCCTTACGATCGATAGGTCGGTCGGCCTGCTGGGGGAGCTACCACCAATCTTACGGTCGATCGAATGGTCGGCCTGCTAAGGTAGTTGCCCCCAGCCTTACAGTCGATAGATCGGTCGACTTGCCAGGGGAGCTACCACCAATCTTACGGTCGGTCGAATGATCGGCCTGCTGGGGAGTTGCCCACCAGCCTTACGGTTGATAAGTAATTAGCCTGCTAAGGGAGTTGCCCTAGCCTTACAGTCGATAAGTCAGTCAGCCTGCTGGGGCAGCTACCACTAGTTTTACGATCGGTCGAATGATCGGCCTGCTGGGGTTGCCTCCGGCCTTACGGTCGATAAGTAATCGGCTTGCTGGGGGAGTTACCTCAGCATTACGGTCGATAGGTCGGTCGGCCTACTGGGAAAGCTACCACCACTCTTACGGTGGGTCGAATGATCGGCTTGCTGGGGGAGTTGCCCCTAGCCTTACGGTCGATAAGTAATCGGTCTGCTAGGGGAGTTGCCCCCAGCCTTACAGTCGATCAAATGATCGGCCTGCTGGGGGAGTTACCCCAGCCTTACGGTTGATTGAATGATCGGTCTGCTGGGGAGTTTCCCTCAATCTTACGTTCGATCTTCGGTCTGCTGGGGGAGTTGCCTCTAGCCTTACGATCGATCGAACAGTCGGTTCTCAACTGGAGGTGTTAGATCCATGGTACGATCGTTAAGTTTTGAAGGACAAATGGTGGTGCGCAAGAACTCTCGTTCATTAGGAAAAAAAGTGAGGTACATTGAAGAATTGAAGACATAAAGCAGGTAAGATAATGGAGGGGGCAAGAATCACTTGCTCGATGAGGGGGAGAAGGGGAGGTTGCCTTGATCATCGCCCCCATCCCCGTGGTAGGCTCCTTATTCGATTATGCGTAAGGGGGTCTGGACGACGTTCACCTTCTTCCCTTTATCACCTTGCCTGGAAGTGCCCTCTCCTGAGCCTACCTTTGAAGCATCGACGAAGTTATTCATGTATCTTCGGCTGATCAGCTAGTCAATGCTTTCTTTAGATGTCAGCAATCGTCGGTGTCGTAGCCGGTGTCCTTATGATACTAGCAGTACTTCACTTCGTCTCGTTGGTCGCCCATCATCCTCAGGGGTGGCTTGTTGATGTGGTCCTCCTTTTGGGCATGTGTCAGGACGACGTCTCGGGTCGTGTTCAGCTTGGCAGGCGCTGCTTCTCATTTGCGAGGGTTCCCCATGGGGTACCTTTCCCGTTTGTGGTCCTCTGGTTCGCGACATGTGCTCTCGTCGCGCCTCGATTTCTTTTTGTCTCCCGTGGGGGGGACCTTCTTCTGCTACCTGTCAGCATAAATCCCTCCGCCCGAGCTAAGACCTGGTCAAGGCCCTTGAGGGGGTCCTGATGCAATGATTTCTTCAGGCCCCTATGTCGAAGTCCTTTCTTTAGGGCGGTTATTATGCCCACTTCGGGGCAGCTTTCCACGTTCAAAATTTTGGCATTGAAGCGCTTCATGTAGCTTCTTAGAGTCTCGTGTGGCCTCTGCACTATATTGAACAAGAGGTCTGAGCTTGGCTTTCTTCATCGTCCCGCCATGAATTGGTTGCAGAAGATCCGGGACAGGTCCTGAAAGTTGCCGATGGACTGATTAGAAAGGATGTTATACCACTTCCTTGTTGATTTCTGGAGGGTGGTATAGAATCCTCGGTAGAGTAGGGCGTCGTCGGCCCCTTAGAACTCCATGATCCCCTTGTAATCTTGGACGAGATCCTGGGGGTCCCCATGCCGTCGTACTGCTCCAGTGTAGGGACCTTGAACCTGGAGGGTACTCGTACAGTGGTGACATTCCTCATCAATGGGCAGCGATCGTCCGCTGGGGTTTCTAGGGCAACCTGGTCTGGTGGTGCATCACCCTAATGTTCAGGTGGTTTAGGTAGATTGGCAGAGGCATGGGAGGGACTGCATCTGCGGTCGTCCTGGCTGGGAATTGGCGTTGGCCGCTGAGCGTTCCCCCTTCGGTGGCGTTCCTCACGACTCCTCTGCCTCTTCCAACATGGGCTCCTACTCCACCCCGCCGGCCTTCAGTGACCGGGCGGCTAGGCGACCGCCCCCGGGTCGAGCGGGATTGTTTGGACGAGGCCACAGTTGACTTGTCTCCAATCATTCGGTTCTTTGTCTCCCCTCATTTCGAAGGGAGGTGGGTGTCTGAGACCGCGTAGGAGAAAAGTTCTGTAAGGTGAACCGTCGCTCCTGGTTGGGGCTTCTTCCACCGTATTTTGCGACCACAGTGGAGCGCAGTAGGGGGCATGCCCCTTGGCTGTTGAGTATTGGACTTCTCCCTACTTGGTGTTAATGATGAGCAAACATAAATACTTGTGACTAATCCCCTATTTTGCAGTTAATCCATTGCCTAAGCTTACTATGAAGATCAACTAGCAATGGATGACTCACAAACGTCATTGAAGGCAAATGACATGAATTGGATGATCGTAGATCGATGATTGAAGCTCCGTAAAGACTTCATGCTCATACGATGGAAAGAAGAGATTATTCGTCAATGTAATTTTTCTTTTATCTCTTCTAGTATGTAGTTTAGAAGTAGAACTTTGATGGAGCACTCACACACATCTACATTCTGTCATAGGACTTCATTAGATCAATTTTCCTTTGATCCCAATTCAATTCTCTTTTGTTTGTGCTAGGATTGTTTATAACAGCCGACTGCTGAACAGTTTACAGTCGCCTGTCTCAAAAACAGTCGACTGTGTTTTGTTCTACAGTCGCCTGTTATGCACAGACTATTACAATATGTTTTGGGCCTTCTCTGATTATTTCGCACATGCTACTGATGAACGCTTCACATGCGCATGTCCTATTGACAGTCGACTATGTATTGTAAATCAGTCGCCTGTCTATCCTTGCCCAAACTCTGTTTGATCTGACTTTTACGGCCAGTCGACTAATGCCGTATATACAGTCGACTGTCATTGGATCAATCGACTGTCTATGCTGCAACAGTCGCCTGTCTGTAAGTCATTTCTTTGACTCAGCTCTCTGAAAATTTCTCTTGCTTTTGACAGTCGTCTATTTAAGGTTTTACAGTCGCTTGTTCTGATTAACAGTAGACTGTATTACTTGAATCAGTCGCCTGTCCTGTATCTTGTGAGATTTCCAGTATTTGTCTAACTTACTCTTCTCTCGGCCAGTCGCCTGTCGAAGAAATTACAGTCGCATGTTGGTTTAACAGACGACTGTTTTTGCTTTATCAGTCGACTGTCCACGTGGTAAGTTACCGTTATGAATTCTCACCTACCCTTGCTGATTGTGCAACAGTCGACTGTGGATTGTTCAACAGTCGACTATCGCGAGTTCAGATTATATCCGTTGAGATTTTTCTCACGGATTTCAATTGGGTTTTTGCCTAAACTGTTTTATGGATTTGAGAACGCTATAAATAGAGCTTCTACTGTTCCATTGGAAGGTTACTCATTCATTGCAAAATCTCTCAAGCTTTCATTTCCAAAGATCAAAGCTCTCAAATCCAAAGCCCTAAGTATTTCCATATCTTGTTCTCTTGCTCTCCAACCTAGAACCAAAGAGTGATCATCTAGGCAATTGGTGCAGTCAAGAGAAAGGGCTTTTCCTCTCTTTCAAGAGAGTTCTTCAATGCACATCACACTCCTCCTTCAAGTTCTACTTCAAGGCATGGGTGATTGTAAGTGTTGTTTTTCAATATTTCTTAACATTCGTTATTTGAGTTATGCTCTCGGTTGTGAGAGTGGTTTTGCTTGCTCCCTGGTTGTGGGGTCATGGACATCGATTGTATTCGATTGCACTTGTAGGGTTGCTACAAGTGGGCTTTAAGGAAACCTCAAGTTAGGGTTCTAACTTGAGTATCCGGTGGTATCCGGGTGGTAGGAACGTAGGATTACCGGGAACAAGTCGGGAGTTGACTTAGGTAATCCGAACCCTTGAAACATCTCTGTGTTTGCGTGTGTTTCACTTTGTGTCGTTTTTCTATTCCGCACTATTTATTGGATTGCATTTTATTTGGCGTAAATTCCTTTTAAATTTGCATAAACACTATTCAACCCCCCTTCTAGTGTTTTCCCCATATACAGGGTCCTTACAATTGGTATCAGAGCGCAAGGTTTTATCTATGGCATCCAACAACAACAACGTTCCTCCGCCGCCTACGTACAACAATCACGACCGTGATGGAGCGTCCACACTTTTCGAAGGTCAATCTACGGTACGTCCTCCACGTTTCAATGGTACTAATTTTGGCTATTGGAAGTGTAGGATGGAGACATTCTGTCACGCCCCGCTTCCCAAAAATATGGAGGCGAAGCGTGAGAAGGTCCGCTCAGACTTGAAGCTACAAAGCTGCAAGTCCGATAAGCGTCAATCAAATTTAAAACTGCAGGTCCTTGCAACGCGAACGAAACAAAGATAATAATAATGAAATGAGACAAAAGAGATATCTCAGAATATCCATAAAATAAGTTTCAACATCACAGAAAAAGCCACCAGGCTAGAAAGAAAAAGAGTCTAAAGGCCCAAACATGGCCAACAAAAGTACAACGTACAAAACAAAGGTGTCACGCACCGACAACTAACAACAAAGCCTAAAACAAAATAAACTCAGCAAAGTCACCAAGACAGGTCTCCGGTGTCCACAAAACTCCTCTTGGGAAGACATGGACTCAGGCTCAGCGTCAGCAAAACACCACGTACTCAGCAACGGTCTCTGGCTCAGGGTCTAACATGTGACACCCAAAAGAGCAAGGGGCACATGTCAGCAAGTCTACAAGAGACTTGTGCAAGGAAACTGAAAGTAAAGCAAGACAACCTAGCAGTTCTAAAAGTATGCAATGACATGGCAGGTAAAGTATGAGTGCAGCAGGTAAAGAAAACAACAAGTAAACTAGCATGGCATGGCAAGTGTGGCAAGACTATAAACATTTACAAGGATTTCTCTAGTCACGTTTTCATGTCATGTGCAGAGTTTACGCCTTACAACTGAAATGACTTTCTTTCACACTGATTGGCCGCTTAACTCCGCCCCAAACCCAGAGTTTACGCCTTACAGCTGTAGTTGCTGATCAGGCAGACTCCCAGCTGATTGGCCGCTTAACTCTTACCCCTCCCACGTGTATCGAGCCAGGGCCTTACCCCCGAACGGTAATGCTCGCTTCTGGAACACGAGCCAGGAAGTGTTTTTCATGATGGCATAGGGGTGCACCTAGCCAGGACAAGTAAGTACAAGTATGTAGCGTGTGCTACGAATGCAATATTCAATGCATGGATGACATGACATGGCAAGTAGTAAAGCGTACAGTAAGGAAAGTAAACATGACAGTTTAGTATGCATGATCAACAAGTTTAAAGAGTTGGATCTAGCTTCGTTGTCAAGCTAGATCATTTAGGTGACGGATCTAGTTTCGTTGTCAAACTAGATCAAGTAGGCGTCTAGCCAGCTATCATTTCACTGACTAGTCTCTTTTACGCTGAAAACAAGGAAGTGGCCTAAAACATGGCCCTACACAAGAGTTGGCAAGTTTCACTTGCCTGCAAGTACAACGTCTGAGCACACCGTCCAGTGAGTCCAAAAATCACAATTATCCTACGTGCACAAGTCCACCGGCCTAAAGTCCATATTATTAATCTTGATTAGTGAATTTAAAACATTTAAAACATTTTAAAAACATCAATTTTAGTCTTGATTAGCATGCAATTGGGTTGGGGGTCCTAGGGGTGCAAAGCGTTACCTCAACACGACGCGAAAGCTACACTGGCGTCAGGTAGCGACGCCAGGGGTTGGAGTAAGAGAACGCGCTCCAAGTTCTGATTCCAAATTAGTTTCCTCGCTGGAAAGTTCAGAGCATCAACCGGAGCAATGGTTCCAGATTCCAAAGCTAGCACGTGCGACGACGGGCTACGACGTGTCGCAACGTCGTACGCGGCAAATCGTCGGAGAGAAAGCACCTAGGTGGGGCCCACAGTAGTCCTAGGGTCCTATGGGGGACCCACAATACCTCTGGAGAACTTGGGGGGCCCACGGTGGCAAGTGGTGCGACGGGTGCGGGGTTGCGACGAATGGCCCTCGGTCGTACACAGCCAATGCGGGAAGTTCCATCGGTCGAACACAGGAGACGGGCTTGCAACGCTGCGGGTGCGGTGCGAAGCTGCGGGTGCGAGGGTTTGTCTCGGTCGGTGCGGAGGATGGTCTCGGTCGGGTGCCTTGGATGCGGGAGTTCGGAGCGCTGCAACGTTGCAACCGTTGCAACGTTGCGGGCTTCGGCGTTGGCGGGCGGGCGCCTCGGTCAGACACGGTGCGGAGCGGGAGCGGAGCGGAGCTCGGTGCGGGGGCTTGCAGCGATGCGGGGAGCGACGATAGCGGGCAAAAGCTCTCGGTCTGACCGAGAGATTCTCTCGGTCGGACACGGGGGTGCAAGCGGAGGCGATGCGGAGCGGCTGTGCAAGCTTGGTGCGGGCTTGGGCGTCGGTCAGGGTGGGAGAACGGAGCTCGTTTCTCCGGTCGTGCGGCAGATGCTTGTCGCAACGTTAAATTTGGGTTTTGGAAGTGGCTAGGGTTATTTTTTTTGCGAAAATAGGTCTTCCTAGAGGTTGTTTATATAGTGTAGATGGGTTGACTAGGTCAAGAGCTAATCCTAATGAGATTAGGAGTTTAAAATAATTTAAAACTTGAATCTCAACTTCTCCAACTCACACAAGGATTTGATGCGGTCCAAATGAGCTGGAAATTGGCTCAAAAATTCTTTAAAACGTTTTAAACTCAAATAAATTTTATTTGGCCGAAATTAATATAAAAATTAATTATTAAAAATATTATAAACCTTGTTAAAAATATAAAAGTGGTCAAATAAACTCCAAAAATTATAAAATAAATATCTGGGTGATCGTGATGACGAAAGTGAGCTAACTAAGAAGACGGATCTCAATTTCGTCCTCGGACGACGAAACTAGAAATAGAAACGTCCCCCGTCAAAAGTGAGAATCGCAACGTTTCATCGAATAAGATTAAATTGTGGGGAAACGACTCGAGGAACGTCGTTCCAAATTAGTGCCACTATTTAATACTCTCAGAGACGTTCACACCGGCATATCACACTAAAGTGTTCACAAACAAACAAAGTCTAAAATAAACACGTGCACGGCCAAAAGCACGTGCACGAACAACATACAACGAAAAGTGGTCGTTACATCCTCCCCACCTTAGAATAAAGTCCGCCCTCGGACTTTCTAATATAGCTAGCCGCTCTAGTAACTACCCCGATCAAGTCATATTATAATTCAAACCAGGTATAGTCATTACAAGTGCTTATATATGCACTAGGTAGTCAAACGTTAACACTACCAACATGTATATATATATATATATATTCACGTACGTCACACTTATACCTAGTATAGTCAGTCAACTTCATACATGTATTTCAATCTCTGTTCTAAAAATCGGCCTGGGCGGCCGCCTAGGCGCTAGGCGGCCAGTAAATGCTTCGAGTATGGCCTGGGCGGTCAATCTGGGCGTTTTTGGGATTAATCGGCCGCCTAGGCGTTCTGGGCGGTGTCTGGGCGCTCTAGGCGGTTCCTGGGCGGTTCCTGGGCGGTGTCTAGGTGGTTCCTGGGCGGTTCCTGGGCGGTGTCTAGGCGTTTTTGGTAAATGGCTTAATTGCACAAGAGTATCTTTTAAATTTTATTTTGTTGCTCACAAATACTCTAAAGTAGGTAAACTGGATTTGATTTAGTATGTATTAAATATTTGATGTATTTTAAATAATATATATATATATTTATATATAAACATAAATATATTATATAAAAATAAATAAAATAATTAAAAAAATGCAAATCCGCCTAGGCCGATTAATCCCCGATTAATGCTCTGGGCGCTAGGCGCTAGCAATCCGAACGCCTAGCGCCTAGCGTTTTTTACAACCTTGATTTCAATCATATATATAAGCATACATCCCTTATATAACCACTACTTACCTAAACACAAAACAGTATTTCAGATACTCATATAATGGCAGTCTCACACTCAGCAAATACAATCATTGCTCTACGTATAGATAGCTACCTGTGCACAAACAACATGGGTATACGACTCCCTAATATTTCCTAGTATACATCCAATGCTAAACACATCAACATAGGTAGTCACACCATACCATAATTAAATCCAGTTTCACTATATCTAATATATATTCACTACTACGTATTCTCACAATGTATGGTCATCCAAATACATGCAAATAGTTCACCACATATTTACATCACATACGGTCCTATAACTGTATTTACGACACGCCACATATACCATAGTCATCAATACCTATAACTAAGTACATACTTACCCGTGCATGGTGCACCCCCATACACGCTAACTTTTCATTCACGTATACCAATCATATCATTATACAACTAGCACACCTACACACCTAGTTTTAGCTAGTACACATACGTTCACACGAGCAAGTCCTTAGTAATTAACTATACCACAAGACCAACACCTATAACTATATACTGGTGTAGCGACCCACAATCATGTGTGTAACACAACCAGGCACAAACACTTCTATCACTATACATACATCAAACATTGCTATATTCCAACTACAAACATACATTCAATATACTTAGAGTATACCCACTCAAGCTTGAGTGAGACTCAGTACACATATCAGAACATTCTATATACGTAACACGGCATTCATACCTATACCACTCCAATATTTATACGTCTACCAATACTACCATATACATACCATAGGTCAATCACACTTAATATTTAGTCAGATAACACCCACATAGATAAATCAATTTATATACCATAATAATAACATTACAGACATCAGCACCCACATCTTTATAATACCCTCCCTAGTACAAACATTCACCGTATAGTCACACATAAGTAATGTATATATATTCACACTATAGTCTACTACCTATAATTAGTATACTAACACATCCACACATACATAATTAAGATGTGCAATAGTCGTGTATACCTCATGGTATGCACGCATGCAACATCCCGTAAAAGCAAGCAGTACCAATCAAAGTTATAACCCTACTACCATATATATATCACCTATATACTCATGCAACGAAACGTAACTACTTACATATAAGCACATTTCATATCCACGTACGAGCACATACTCACACATACTAACATACAGGTCATATAATAGGCCTACTCACTTAACTATACGTACACATATTATTATCACAACTAGCATACACATAGCTTTACCAATCATTTTATCTCAACCATTATAAGTATCTCTAACTACATACACCCCATTCGATATCCCCATACTAATTCTTATATACACCAGCATCCCTAGTATGGTATAGCTATCCACACAAACGTCTATAAATACTAACACACAATCACTTCATACTATCACGAATAACTCCGAGTATATATATATATATATATATCACACAATAGGCAAGCATCAATATACTATGGGGTTATACTCATTCAACCCACGTACACAACTTAGGTACGTGCACCACGACTACATTACAAGGTCCAAGGGCCTACTAACAACTTAGAGTTGGCACAGACATTGACGGGCACTAAAGCCTAAGCAATAGGGAGGTCGAAAGCGTGACGAGGGAAGGATCGATAAGCACGAGTCCGGATAGGACGATTACAAGGGGACAGCTTGGTTAGGGAAAACTGTGATTCACTGGTGAATGTTTAGGTTGAGGGAAAGGGAGATGTAGTGATGCTTAAATAGGATACAGAAAAGAAAATAGGGTAAATAGCATAAGCTAAAATATGTGGAGTTTGAAAACTGTCGTCCTTCAAAAGTTAAAATCCTCGCCTGTAAAGAAATATTTGGAGATCGATAAAACGAGTTGTTCAAATAAGTTTGAGTCGAATATTCATAATAAGGGAAAGATGGTCTATTGATTTATATAAAATCATTATAAAGGAAGTAAAATCATTTACACGAATATTAAGGACGTGGTTTAGAAAATATTATACGGCGGTAATTTAATATAATGTTGTCAAACGTTTTGAAGGTCCAAGAATGAAATCAAGTAACGGAAGAATGTAAACTCATGTTAAATGATTTCAAAACTTTTAGGCTATGAAAAATCAATATTGAAACGTCTCTTAGAGAAATCAGGATTCGTCAAAATAAAACTGGTTACACTAAGCTCTTAGCGTACAAGCACAACGAGCCTGGTACGGGTATAAAAATAATTGAAATTCAATTTGGTTTAGAAATTATTCTAAAAGTATGTATGGTGAACGGAAAGATAATAATGACTTAGTAGTGAAATTACCAAAAACTGTAGTAAAGCTTTAAAACCAAACTATGGGAAGTCTGGGCCAGGAATAGTAATTTTTAAAATTTTGAAATAGCGAAAACGATGAGCATAAAACCGACTGGCTACAAGCTGAAATTTCCATGTGACTTGAAAAGTATATGAATGGCATAATTCAGGGAGGAAAATTATAAATCGAAATGGGCAAAATAAAAGTATGGTTTAAAACAAAATTAATATATGAAGGGACAATGTATTTTCATAGGTACAAAAGTGTAGGCTGAAAAAAATATAATAAGCTAGTATTCAAAAAATTTCGCCAAAAGTTTTAAGAATTTAAATCAATGAAGGAGTACAAGGATAAGTATATTTATATAAAAATTTTGAACAAATTTAAACTTAGGGAAAGAGGAAATCGAAAAATACTTTCAGAAGGTTCAGGTTTGTAATGGAGAGGTTCGAAGATTGACGACGATCGTCATGAGGCGATCTCGTGAATCGAGGCAAGGAAATTAGTCAGATGATCAGAACATACATACGCCTAGGATATGAATCAGGAGAATCTACGGGGAACTCCTACGGTCGACCAACTAAAGGTTAAGAACTAAGCGCTAAGACTTTCTTAAGGAGCTAGACGGTAATGAAATGCGTTCAGCTTGGTCCGAAATCGATGAACCCAAGCGAACGGCTAAAGGAAATTCTAGAAGTCTATTATGGTCAGAATTAGACAAGAACCACTAAGGTAACTCCTACGACGATTAAACCAATTGCAAACAGGGAGTCTAACTAACAATCAGAGGCCTCTAACTAGCAAGCACAGACGACTAACTAAGTCTCTTACCACCTAGTGACATAGGAAAATGTCTAGACTCAGGGCTTATGACTCGGATGTTGCAATTTATTTAATGGACATTCCGTTATTATCGTTGTTCCGTTAATTCGCAATTGCAAGACCGGACCTGCATGGGCCACCAACAAAACCTGTCACGCCCCGCTTCCCAAAAATATGGAGGCGAAGCGTGAGAAGGTCCGCTCAGACTTGAAGCTACAAAGCTGCAAGTCCGATAAGCGTCAATCAAATTTAAAACTGCAGGTCCTTGCAACGCGAATGAAACAAAGATAATAATAATGAAATGAGACAAAAGAGATATCTCAGAATATCCATAAAATAAGTTTCAACATCACAGAAAAAGCCACCAGGCTAGAAAGAAAAAGAGTCTAAAGGCCCAAACATGGCCAACAAAAGTACAACGTACAAAACAAAGGTGTCACACACCGACAACTAACAACAAAGCCTAAAACAAAATGAACTCAGCAAAGTCACCAAGATAGGTCTCCGGTGTCCACAAAACTCCACCTGGGAAGACATGGACTCAGGCTCAGCGTCAGCAAAACACCACGTACTCAGCAACGGTCTCTGGCTCAGGGTCTAACATGTGACACCCAAAAGAGCAAGGGGCACATGTCAGCAAGTCTACAAGAGACTTGTGCAAGGAAACTGAAAGTAAAGCAAGACAACCTAGCAGCTCTAAAAGTATGCAATGACATGGCAGGTAAAGTATGAGTGCAGCAGGTAAAGAAAACAACAAGTAAACTAGCATGGCATGGCAAGTGTGGCAAGACTATAAACATTTACAAGGATTTCTCTAGTCACGTTTTCATGTCATGTGCAGAGTTTACGCCTTACAGCTGAAATGACTTTCTTTCACACTGATTGGCCGCTTAACTCCGCCCCAAACCCAGAGTTTACGCCTTACAGCTGTAGTTGCTGATCAGGCAGACTCCCAGCTGATTGGCCGCTTAACTCTTACCCCTCCCACGTGTATCGAGCCAGGGCCTTACCCCCGAACGGTAATGCTCGCTTCTGGAACACGAGCCAGGAAGTGTTTTTCATGATGGCATAGGGGTGCACCTAGCCAGGACAAGTAAGTACAAGTATGTAGCGTGTGCTACGAATGCAATATTCAATGCATGGATGACATGACATGGCAAGTAGTAAAGCGTACAGTAAGGAAAGTAAACATGACAGTTTAGTATGCATGATCAACAAGTTTAAAGAGTTGGATCTAGCTTCGTTGTCAAGCTAGATCATTTAGGTGACGGATCTAGTTTCGTTGTCAAACTAGATCAAGTAGGCGTCTAGCCAGCTATCATTTCACTGACTAGTCTCTTTTACGCTGAAAACAAGGAAGTGGCCTAAAACATGGCCCTACACAAGAGTTGGCAAGTTTCACTTGCCTGCAAGTACAACGTCTGAGCACACCGTCCAGTGAGTCCAAAAATCACAATTATCCTACGTGCACAAGTCCACCGGCCTAAAGTCCATATTATTAACCTTGATTAGTGAATTTAAAACATTTAAAACATTTTAAAAACATCAATTTTAGTCTTGATTAGCATGCAATTGGGTTGGGGGTCCTAGGGGTGCAAAGCGTTACCTCAACACGACGCGAAAGCTACACTGGCGTCAGGTAGCGACGCCAGGGGTTGGAGTAAGAGAACGCGCTCCAAGTTCTGATTCCAAATTAGTTTCCTCGCTGGAAAGTTCAGAGCATCAACCGGAGCAATGGTTCCAGATTCCAAAGCTAGCACGTGCGACGACGGGCTACGACGTGTCGCAACGTCGTACGCGGCAAATCGTCGGAGAGAAAGCACCTAGGTGGGGCCCACAGTAGTCCTAGGGTCCTATGGGGGACCCACAATACCTCTGGAGAACTTGGGGGCCCACGGTGGCAAGTGGTGCGACGGGTGCGGGGTTGCGACGAATGGCCCTCGGTCGTACACAGCCAATGCGGGAAGTTCCATCGGTCGGACACAGGAGACGGGCTTGCAACGCTGCGGGTGCGGTGCGAAGCTGCGGGTGCGAGGGTTTGTCTCGGTCGGTGCGGAGGATGGTCTCGGTCGGGTGCCTTGGATGCGGGAGTTCGGAGCGCTGCAACGTTGCAACCGTTGCAACGTTGCGGGCTTCGGCGTTGGCGGGCGGGCGCCTCGGTCAGACACGGTGCGGAGCGGGAGCTGAGCGGAGCTCGGTGCGGGGGCTTGCAGCGATGCGGGGAGCGACGATAGCGGGCAAAAGCTCTCGGTCTGACCGAGAGATTCTCTCGGTCGGACACGGGGGTGCAAGCGGAGGCGATGCGGAGCGGCTGTGCAAGCTTGGTGCGGGCTTGGGCGTCGGTCAGGGTGGGAGAACGGAGCTCGTTTCTCCGGTCGTGCGGCAGATGCTTGTCGCAACGTTAAATTTGGGTTTTGGAAGTGGCTAGGGTTATTTTTTTGTGAAAATAGGTCTTCCTAGAGGTTGTTTATATAGTGTAGATGGGTTGACTAGGTCAAGGGCTAATCCTAATGAGATTAGGAGTTTAAAATAATTTAAAATTTGAATCTCAACTTCTCCAACTCACACAAGGATTTGATGCGGTCCAAATGAGCTGGAAATTGGCTCAAAAATTCTTTAAAACGTTTTAAACTCAAATAAATTTTATTTGGCCGAAATTAATATAAAAATTAATTATTAAAAATATTATAAACCTTGTTAAAAATATAAAAGTGGTCAAATAAACTCCAAAAATTATAAAATAAATATCTGGGTGATCGTGATGATGAAAGTGAGCTAACTAAGAAGACGGATCTCAATTTCGTCCTCGGACGACGAAACTAGAAATAGAAACGTCCCCCGTCAAAAGTGAGAATCGCAACGTTTCATCGAATAAGATTAAATTGTGGGGAAACGACTCGAGGAACGTCGTTCCAAATTAGTGCCACTATTTAATACTCTCAGAGACGTTCACAACGGCATATCACACTAAAGTGTTCACAAACAAACAAAGTCTAAAATAAACACGTGCACGGCCAAAAGCACGTGCACGAACAACGTACAACGAAAAGTGGTCGTTACACATTCCTTAGGAGTGCTTCTCTTTGGAGAACTCTCCACAACACAAGGAGTATGTCAAGCCCACCGAAGAGGATTTCGAGAAATGGACGACTTCCGAGAAGTCCGCCGAAGTCAACAACGCTAAAGCAATGAACGCTCTTCATTGTGCGTTGGACCCGAATGAGTTCAACAAGATATGCACATGTAAGAGTGCATATCAAATTTGGAACCATCTCATCGTTACCCATGAGGGAACGAATAAGGTAAAGCTTTCAAAGTTATATGTTGCCGTGCAAAACTTCGATTTGTTTCATATGCAGAAAAATGAGAGCATTACATCGTTGTACGGTCGCTTTACTGACATCATCAATGAATTGGAAGCCCTTGGCCAAATATATTCCGAACCGGATAAGGTAAGGAAGATCATCCTGGGAATGACCTCTAAATGGGAAAGAAGAGCAACCGCCATCGCTACATCGTGGTGAATCTCATCGGGACTCTTATGTCTTACGAAGTAAGACGGGATAACCGATTGAAGATTCGAGCCATGATGAATCCCTCGGAGGCCAAGAAGAAAGCTTGGCATTCAACGCCAATTCATCATCCTCCGAAAGTGATGAATCCGAGAACGAGATGGATTTGGGTGAAATGGCCCAAATGGCGAAGAAGTTCCAACGATTCTTCCGCAAAGGTAAATTTCCCTCAAACAAACGTTTTGAGTCTACTAATGCTACTTCCTCTCTTTGTTATAAGTGTAATAAACCGGGGTACATCAAGAGGGATTGCCCAATGCTAAACAACAAAGAAAAGTGGAAGACACCAAAGTACCACAAGTCCGACAAGAACTAGAGAGACAAGAAGAAAGGACTCGTAGGTACCTTTGATGACTCAAGTGATGACTCATCAAGCGATTCCGATGATGAGAAGGGTGAGAGCGCCCACATGTGTTTCATGGCACTTGAAGACCCACTCTCGGATGAGAGTGATTCCGACACGGATGACACCGAGGTAACAATGGATGAACTTCGTATTGCTAATGAAAAACTATTTGCTAAATACCAATCTTTAATGCTTAGATACACTAGCTTAAAGAAATCAAATATTAGCAAGTCATCCATTCTATGCATTATCAACAATGACACCATTGTTGATACTTTAACTCTTGAGAAAGCAAACTTAGCTTCTCAAAATGTCACATTGAGAGATGAGGTGAATTCCCTCAAATCTCAACTAGATCAAACACATCCTAAGGATAATAGTGATCTAGTTACACGTCACACACAATTGGGTTTAGAGAATGATTCTCTTAAAACCCAAGTGCACGATCTCAAAGCACGGGTGTCCACCTTGGATACCAACATTTCTTCTTTAAAGGAGAAATATGAGCTCG
Organism: Scilla litardierei; assembly: GCA_030789695.1. NCBI lineage: Eukaryota > Viridiplantae > Streptophyta > Magnoliopsida > Asparagales > Asparagaceae > Scilla > Scilla litardierei. Next base: position 135,482,119 of record CM061137.1, on the reverse strand, counting down.
TGTCCTCCCGTATTGTGAGATTCAATAAGGGAAAAAGACAATTGGATGATTTACTTGCAAACCAATTTCCGGCCACACATCGTGTTGGCCTTGGATTTGTAAAAGTGAATGCATCCAATGCTCGCACCTCCTATAGTGGTGTCACTATAGATTTTGTGAGGCCTTCCTCCGGTGCATCCACAAGTGGTGTCAAAGACACTATATGTAGCAAACCTACCAAGAATGTCACCACTTCACCTTCTCTTCCTCTTGGCAAGAAACCCACTAAGGGTGGAAACCAAAAGCAAGGCCATGCTTATATGTACACTAACACTCATCCACGTAGGAAACATCCTACTTAACACGTGGATAATCATGACACATTCTATGCTCCGCACACACGGACACGTACACAACCACACATGAGAAATACTCATGTAAGTGATCCTATACACTCGTATGCTCATACGCACCATTCTTTCATGTATGCTCATCCTCATCATGTCATGCATGATCCATATGCTTCATATAATATGCATGTTCCCAAGCATACATATCATCCTAGAATGTACAATACATATCCTCCACCACATCTCTATGCTAGAAATCATGTTCCTAAGAAGCATGCACCACATAGAAATCCAACACATATGCATGCAACTAGGAATAGGACTCCCAAGATGTACACTATTTGGGGTCCTAAGAACACTAGTCTTAATGATAGGAATGCTTATGTTGATTCCTATTTTCATGATGTGATTAGAAATGACAATTATGTTGGAAAGCGGAAGTCCACTTGGACTTGGCTTCCAAAGGGCTAATCCCCTTGGACCCAACAAACATTGGGTACCATAAGCTTATGGTATATTATATAGGTACCCAAGAGAAAGAAGAAGAGCAATAAATGTCTTATTAGCTCTAAAGGGAAAGTATGGATTCTTGATAGCGATTGCTCCAAACATATGACGAGAGATCCCTCATTGCTCTCCGAAATGATTAGCATCAATGATGGTGCAACGGTCACTTTTGGAGATAATCAAAAGGGAACCATCATTGGAGTAGGTATCGTTGGTAATCCTTCCAAACCCTTAATTACTAATGTTTATCTTGTTAGTGGTTTGTGTCACAATCTCATTTCCATTAGTCAACTTTGTGACAAAGGTTACAAGGTTAACTTTGGAGAAGGATTGTGTACTATTGTTGATTGTGATTCAAATGTTTTATTTTCCGGTATTAGGCGTAAAAATATTTATTATTTGAGCTTGCCTAAAACCGTAGAACATTGCTTAGTTGCTAACACAAGTGAACAACTATTATGGCATCGCCGTTTTGGTCATGTTCACTTCAAACACTTATATAAGTTAGCTAAGCATTATCTAGTCAAAGGTTTTCCTAAGATTGTTTTTAATAAGAAAAACTTTTGTGATTCATGTCAAAGAGGTAAACTAAGTAAATCTTTATTTAAGCTTAAAGAAGGGATTACTTCTAAGAGGCCCCTAGAACTTCTTCATCTAGAATTATTTGGGTCAACTAGAACCGCTTCTTTAGGTAATGCTCATTATGGATTAGTTGTCGTTGACGACTTTTCTAGATTTACTTGGGTTTCATTCTTAACTAATAAGAATGAAGCTTATAAAGAGTTTACCAAATTTGCAAAGAAGATTCAGAATCTTTTAGGATCCACCATTATCACTATTCGTAGTGATCATGGAGGCGAATTTGAGAATGAGTCTTTTACTAAGTTTTGTGATGACTCCGGGATAACTCATAACTTTTCCTTTCCTCGTGCACCACCACAAAATGGTGTTGTAGAAAGAAAGAATAGGACTCTTATTAAGTGTGCTCGCACTATGCTCCATGATAGTCATTTAGGACTATAATTTTGGGCAGAAGCGGTGCACACGGCATGTTATGTGCTCAATAGGATCCTAGTGAGACCCCGAACAAACAAAACTTGTTTTGAGTTGTTTTATGATAAAAAGCCTCAAGTGAAATATTTTCGTGTTTTTGGTTCAAAATGTTTTATAAAGAACACCTTTGGTAATTTAGACAAATTCGAGCCAAGATCCGATGAAGGAATTTTTGTTAGATATTCCACACGTAGCAAAGCTTACCGGATATACAACAAAACCTCTTCAATGATTGAGGAATCACTTCACGTATCTTTTTATGAAGACTTTGATTTTCCTCATGTTGATGATGATAATGTAGATATTCTTTGTGATTCTCTTAATAATGTTAAGATTAATGATTCTATTGTTGAGACTAACACTTCTAACGAAGTTGTTCCTAGTGATACAGGTTTACCCAAAGCTTATCCAACCGTTCGTAACCATCCCCATAACCAAATAATTAGAGATATTAGTGTGGGTGTTCGAACGAGATCAAGAATTGAAGAATTATCTCATTGCGCATTTGTCTCTACCATTGAGCCAAAGAACATCCAAGAAGCTTGTGAGGATAGCTCTTGGATAGTGGCAATGGAAGAAGAACTAATGCAATTCGAGAGAAACGAAGTCTGGGAACTCATACCTCTTCCAAGTGGTCACCAAGTCATTGGGACCAAATGGATCTTCAAGAACAAGACGGATGAAAACGAGGTAATCACACGGAACAAAGAAAGGTTAGTAGCTCAAGGCTACCGGCAAGAGGAAGGTATTGATTTCGAAGAATCTTTTGCCCCCGTAGCTAGATTAGAGGCTATTAGATTGCTTTTTCTTTTGCATCCCATAAGAATTTTAAATTATTTCAAATGGATGTTAAAAGTGCATTTTTAAATGGGTTTGTGAATGAAGAAGTTTATGTTTCTCAACCTCCCTGTTTTATTCATGAAAAATTTCCAAACCATGTTTTCAAACTTAAGAAAGCGTTGTATGGGTTGAGACAAGCTCCTAGAGCTTGGTATGATCGACTTAAGACCTTTCTTTTGAATTTAGGTTTTAAAATGGGAGAAGTTGATTCTACACTCTTCATTAAAGATTATGAAAATGACATTCTTTTGATTCAAGTGTATGTAGACGATATTATTTTCGGTTCAACTAACTTTAATCTTTGTCAAGAATTTTCCAAGTCTATGAAGGATGAGTTTGAGATGAGCCACATGGGAGAGCTCACCTACTTCCTTGGATTGCAAATTCGACAAATGGAGAATGGCACATTCATACATCAGACAAAGTACACAGGGGAGCTTATTAAGCGATTCGGGATGGAATCGTCTTCGAGCAAAAGGACTCCCATGAGTACTACTACTCATCTACACAAGGATAAAAGCGGAAAAGATGTAGACGTTCGTCTATATCGAGGTATGATCGGTAGCTTACTTTACTTAACCACTAGTAGGCCCGATATCATGTTTTTCGTATGCCTTTGTGCTAGATATCAAGCAAGACCTAAGGAGTCACACTTGATTGCGGTTAAACGAATATTTCGGTATCTCAATCAATCTCTAGATTATGGGTTACTTTACCCTAAGTCTAGCACATATGAGTTAATCTCATATAGTGATGCCGACTTTGCCGGATGCAAGTCCGACAGAAAAAGTACTAGTGGCACTTACCATTTCTTAGGAAATTCCTTAGTTTCTTGGTTTTCTAAGAAATAGAATTCGATGTCATTATCCACGATTGAAGCGGAATATATTGCAGCGAGTCTTGCATGTGCACAAGTTCTTTGGATGAGACACACTCTTAGTGACTATGGTGTCAATTGTGATACTTGCCCTCTCATGGTTGATAATCAAAGTGCTATTTGTCTTTCCAAAAATCGGTACACCACTCCCGTACCAAACACATAGACGTGAGACACCATTTTATAAATGATCATGTAGCTAAGAAGGACATCATCTTAGAGTATATTGAAACCCAAAAATAAATTGCTGATATCTTCACTAAACCTCTTAAAGAAGATTCATTTGTGAGGTTGCGTGGAGAATTGGGAATTATGGGTGAATCTGAAATCTAGAAGCTCAAACTTTCATGTTATAACTCCTTTTTGAGCTCATATCTTTTTGTTGTCTATCTTCATGTGCTTTATTATATTATGAGATTAAGAAAGGCAATTGTGACTTAATTGATTTCATGAGTTTTGAGATTGATTGGAGTGATTCGTGTTTCAATGGATTTATTGTTTTTATACTGTTTTTACGATGTATTTGTGATTAGAGTATAGGTCCTAGGGTGAGTGTTCTTATTATCTGGAATTCTATCTCACTGTGCATTTTTGGACCAGGACAGACGACTGTCTTTCCTTCGACAGTCGACTGCCATACTCTATCTCCTCAGTCTGAGATTTGGTATCTTTTGCATAGCCAACTGATGACTGTTTTACAGTTGACTGTTATTTTAACAGGCGACTGCATTTTAGTCATCAGGCGACTGTACTCTCTGTCGAATTTTTACAGTGTTCTCTGTTATTTTTGATGAACTGTATTAATTCTCGGCCAGCTGACCGTTGAGTATATGTCAGTCGACTGTCCAATGGACAGGTGACTGCATGTTACTTGCCAGTCGACTGCCCCTCTCTCTGAGCTTTATTTCTATCACTTCATCCAGTCGACTTACATTTGTTCATCAGTCGACTGTATTCTATTGAGACGGTTCAAGTGATTTGATCTGAGCCGTCGATTCCTTGATCCAACGACTCAGATTCATTCCCCAAATTTTATATTCGAGAATGCGCGATCACTTCCCCACGTCAACTCTCTCTCATCCGATTCGACCGTTCGTCTTCCCGCTTGATCTTTTCTCCAAAACCGTCGATCTTCTTCCCATCGTTGCCGTCGATCTCGTGATGTCGTTGCCGTCGATCTCCTCCTCCCCGTTCGTCGTTGCTTCAATACTTGGTTTGCTTCTCTCTCTCTCTAGCCCTTCGTTCGAATTCCTTTGCTTTGTTTCTCCTTCTCTCGTTTCCATGGCTCCCAAACCCAATGGAAAAGAGAAGATTGCTGCTCCTAAACGTCCTAGGGCACCCAAGAAACCTATAGCCAAGATGAAAGAACCCCACAAAGTCCGATCCAAACATGCCGAGTCACCCGTGCTTTCGTCTTCGCAGGGTTACTCACCTTCAGCTTCTTCAAGCGATGCTCAGCCCCTAATCAAGCGTCAGCGGAAACGCATTGATCTTGCCATTAATGAGCCTGTTGCTGACGCTCCTCATATGTCCCCTTCAGTTTCGAGTTCTTCTGAAGAGACTCCTGCCGTACCCCCCTCTGATCCACTAGTTCCCGTTTGCCGAGACGATCTTTGTCTGGCAAAATTTCACTCTTTTTTAGGGATCAACCTTCTTAGGGAGCGGTACATTTCTTTCCCCGCCTTCACTGCTGAGAAGCTTTCTGACATTCTCTCTGCTACTCACCTAGCCGACCTTTTCCGCTTCTCTCAGAGCGAGTCCCCCAGAGCCTATCCATTTCTGGTGAAGCTCTTCTATGCAAACCGCGTTCGCGGTGAGTATTCGTCTACCGGCATCCTCGATACTGTCGTTCAGGGAACCCACATTCAGATCACTCCCTCTCTCTTAGGGACTATTCTTAGGATTCCCTCTGTTGGTTCCCTTCCCACTGATATCTGCATCTCCGAGATTGACGATCTTGACCAGTCTGTCCTTCGGGATATGTTTCGGGAGGTACCTTTAGCTCTTGATTCGGTTGTCAGATCATCTATGTTCTCTGCAAGAGGTTGGGCTGTTCACCTAGTGGTGAAGTCCAACATCCTGCCGAGATATGGATCGTCTGACCAGCCATCTCAGGATATCCTGAAGTGTATGTATACTATTTTCTATGGCATGCCCGTGAACTGGGCCGGTGTCCTCCTTGATAGGATGGACAGGGTTGAGTTCATGACCTCCTCGTCTCACATTCCTTACGGTGGTCTTCTGACTCGTGTCTTCCGTCATTTTGGTGTTGACTTGACTCGTTACGAGCACATGCCCTTTGGTCCTCTCCTCGACGCTTCTGTAAAGTCGAAATCTTCTTCGGCTCTGCAGACTGCCTCAAAGAAGAGTAAATCTACTTAAGCTCTGTCCTCATCCACTGTTCCTCCAGCTGATCTGCCATCCACCGCTGCTCCACCATCTCGTGATATTCTTTTGGAGATGGTCTCTGGTATTTACAGATTGATGTCCCTCTCTTTCCTCCATCAGGGAATACCCTTCCCTGAGGATCTGAGACAGTTTGTTCCCCAGCATCATGATCCTCCTCAGCCCACTGATGTCGTTGAGCCTCTTGGTGTAGCTTCTACTCAGGATGTTGCTGCTGCTGCTACTGTTGCTCCTTCTGACCCTCCTCCAGAGGATACTCCAGCTGCTACAGAGCCTGCTTCCTCTTCTGCAGCCCTTGGAGACGCTCACTCTTAGATAGATGTTTGAGTGGTGTTACTTTGGTGATGATATTTTTTGTGATGTATGATGGATGTTGTTGTCAGTGACTTTTTATATGTATTGTGATGTACTTCGATGTCGTCATGATGATGTATTTTTTGTCTTGATCATGATGTATCTTGTTGTGATGGTCATGTAGATGACCATCCGTTGATGTACTCTTTTTCTATATATCTATATATGATGTTGCTGTTTATCTTATGTCACACTATGCTATACTGTATATCTTAACTGTGTGATGTATGATATGTTGTCTTCATGTATGCAATACTCTCTTTGATGTGCTTTTGAGACAATATATGGATTTGATATTGGTTATTTCATGCTATCTCTGATGTGATGAATTTTTGGAAATTATTTTCATTTCATATATCTAAAATGTTGATATTGGACTTCAATTCCATTACTCACATGTGTATATGATGTGATTTTATGAGTTTTGAATCGATATATCTTTATACTCCTTGATTGTTGTTAATTCGTATTTAGTACTATTATTGTTGTTGTTATTTGCTCCCACCTTTTTGGATAATGCCATAGGGGGAGAGAAATAAACATACAAGATTCATAATGGATGTGCTAAGTATGTTCTAACGCTTGAATCTAAGATTTACGTTGCCTTAGATTCAGGGAGAGTAAGATTACAATGAATAGGGATTTTATTTCCTAGATTTCTTGAATTGAATTCATTCATATCTCACTCATTTGCTTCAACTGTTGTGTAGATGTTCTAATATTTGTTGACTAACTTGATTGGCATCTATGTAGGGGGAGTAAGTTTTCATTACGCACAATTATTTATCTTTTTGTTTATGTTTGTTTGTCATCATCAAGAAGGGAGAGAATGTTGAGTATTGCACTTCTCCTTACTTGGTGTTAATGATGAGCAAACATAAATACTTGTGACTAATCCCCTATTTTGCAGTTAATCCATTGCCTAAGCTTACTATGATGATCAACTAGCAATGGATGACTCACAAACGTCATTGAAGGCAAATGACATGAATTGGATGATTGTAGATTAATGATTAAAGCTCCGTAAAGACTTCAAGCTCATACGATGGAAAGAAGAGATTATTCGTCAATGTAATTTTTCTTTTATCTCTTCTAGTATGTCGCTTAGAAGTAGAACTTTGATGGAGCACTCACACACATCTACATTCTGTCATAGGACTTCATTAGATCAATTATCCTTTGATCTCAATTCAATTCTCTTTTGTTTGTGCTAAGATTGTTTATAACAGCCTACTGCTGAACAGTTTACAGTCGCCTGTCTCAAAAACAGTCGACTGTGTTTTGTTCTACAGTCGCCTGTTATGCACAGACTATTACAATATGTTTTGGGCCTTCTCTGATTATTTCGCACAGGCTACTGATGAACGCTTCAAAGGCGCCTGTCCTATTGACAGTCGACTGTGTATTGTAAATCAGTCGCATGGCTATCCTTGCCCAAACTCTGTTTGATCTGAATTTTACGGCCAGTCGACTAATGCTGTATATACAGTCGACTGTCTATTGGATCAGTCGACTGTCTATGCTGCAACAGTCGCCTATCTGTAAGTCATTTCTTTGACTCAGCTCTCTGGAAATTTCTCTTGCTTTTGACAGTCGTCTGTTTAAGGTTTTACAGTCGCCTGTTTTGATTAACAGTCGACTGTATTACTTGAATCAGTCGTCTGTCCTGTATCTTGTGAGATTTCCAGTATTTGTCTAAATTACTCTTCTCTCGGCCAGTCGCCTGTCGAAGAAATTACAGTCGCATGTTGGTTTAACACACGACTGTCTTTGCTTCATCAGTTGACTGTCCACGTGGTAAGTTACCGTTATGAATTCTCACCTACCCTTGTTGACTGTGCAACAGTCGACTGTGGATTGTTCAACAGTCGACTGTCGCGAGTTCAGATTATATCCGTTGAGATTTTTCTCACGGATTTCAATTGGGTTTTTGCCTAAACTGTTTTGTGGATTTGAGAAAGCTATAAATAGAGCTTCTACTGTTCCATTGGAAGGTTACTCATTCATTGCAAAATCTCTCAAGCTTTCATTTCCAAAGATCAAAGCTCTCAAATCCAAAGCCCTAAGTATTTCCATATCTTGTTCTCTTGCTCTCCAACCTAGAACCAAAGAGTGATCATTTAGGCAATTGGTGCAGTCAAGAGAAAGGGCTTTTCCTCTCTTCCAAGAGAGTTCTTCAACACACATCACACTCCTCCTTCAAGTTCTACTTGAAGGCATAGGTGATTGTAAGTGTTGTTTTTCAATATTTCATAACATTCGTTATTTGAGTTGTGCTCTCGGTTGTCAGAGTGGTTTTGCTTGCTCCCTGGTTGTGGGAGTCAAGGACATCGATTGTATTCGATTGCACTTGTAGGGTTGCTACAAGTGGGCTTTAAGGAAACCTCAAGTTATGGTTCTAACTTGAGTATCCAGTGGTATCCGGGTGGTATGGACGTAGGATTACCGGTAACAAGTCGGGAGTTGACTTGGGTAATCCGAACCCTTGAAACATCTCTGCGTTTGCGTGTGTTTCACTTTGAGTCGTTTTTCTATTCCGCACTATTTGTTGGATTGCATTTTATTTGGCGTAAATTCCTTTTAAATTTGCATAAACACTATTCAACCCCCCTTCTAGTGTTTTCCCCATAGACATGGTCCTTACATTGGCGGTTGGGGAGGCCCGCCGAGTTTCCCTCGAAGAGGTGTTGTGGGCCCACGAGTTGCTGGACAGCTGCCACCAATGTCTGGAAGTTGGTGGCATTTCATTGGCAAAAAGGTAGAACTGCTCGTAGGTCACCGAACGTGATTCGTCCGTTTCTTCGGCAGAACGGCTGTGTTTGGCCTCAGGCAACACGTAGACGCCCTCCTCGTGATGGGTGGCATGCGGGCCCCCCCCATTGTTGTGCTGATCCATGTCGGTTGTTGTGGATGACGTGGGTGATGATCTCGTTTCGAGGGTGTTTTCTCACCGCTGATTGGTAGTACAGAGGTCCGAGTGTCGTCACGATCTTTAAGAGATGGGGACGGCTTTCCGGGTCGGTTGGCCGAGTGTTCGCTTGAGCGGGAAGGCGCGGGTCCGAGTGAAAATGCAACGAATGGTAGCTTCGACGGGTTGACAGCCTCCGGGATCGTTCGGTCGAATGGGCTCTGGCACGGGGGCGTTCGGATCTGTGCAATGGTACGCCAAAAGGAAGCTTCGGCTTGGTGACATCTCTTCAGATATGCAAAACAAAGAGCTCGTAAGGGTGTCGGACCTTGGTTCCGACCAAGTCCCCTCCAATGCCTAAGTCAGATCTTAGCTGAGAGGTGTGTCGGTGGAACCGAGCTTGGCTCACGGATAGACCAAGCGCGAGTTCTCGGCCGAGGTGTGGAGGAGAAATATGAGGTGGAAGAAAGTCTGAGAGGATTCGGTATACCTGGGTGTCAAGTATCCAGAATTTGGTCCTTTGCGTTATGTTCTTCGGGTCTCTTATAAGAGTCTCGCATATCAACGTCTTCATGACGTTTATCATTCCTCCCTCCGTGCCCGCCCGCATTGATGGTCACTTGAATGATGATCAATGCGAACGTAATGGCAGCTTCAATGGTGATCAAGGCGGGCGCGATCTGTTTGTTGGATGGCGGTCTTGGGCCACTACACCCCGTCCCGCCTCTGGGCCCCTTTGGGCCAGAGCCCGACACGGTTTTGGACCTAGCGGCCGGCCTGCCTATCTCCGGCCCACTTGGGGGTTGTATCAGTATGCATTGGTTGCCCCTAGAAGGATTTGACCCTCGATCTACTCGTTACAAAAAGTTCTATTGTTTTGAAACTATTGATTTTGTAACAATTGAATTGAGTATCAAATAGTGTTGTATTCACTTGATTTTTAGTATGATACTTATCCATAATGTGTAGAACACATCTAAAAACTAATTAAAAAAATGATGTATATGTGTGTCATAGTGGGAATATTTATAATGCTAACCCCTATACATTATTCTGATTTGCAAATTGGCGTGATTAGAATGAGAGAGAGAGTCTACCTTTCCAAAAGCTTTCATTGGACAAAATTATTACTGTTATGAATGAGGGAGGCCTTTGGCCTCCCCTCCTTCATTACCCACTCTCATTAGTCCCCATTATTATGAGTGATGGGGACCCTTGGTCTCCTTGAGGCCCTTCATCTCCCTTCTCTACTCTTAATATATAGAGAACCATGGCCTATGGCCATGGTTACTCATTCCATTTCTAAGAAACTCTATCTCTATTTTCTTTTGAGTCCAATCACCTTCTAACACGTTATCAGCACGTGTTCTTTCTTGAGCACAAATCCAATCCAGAAATCCCCACCAAATTGATCCCCTACGCGCAAGGAATCTTTGGTTGCTGCGGCGATTCGTTTGGAGCGCTACGGTGTTCTCGACGTTTTTTGGAGCTGGGATTTTTAATCTACAAATATTTGTCCTTCCCTAGATATTTTATCTAGAGGTAAAATTCTATCCTATTAGATATAAATTATTCTCGTAGATATTTTATCTAGAGGTAATATGTTGATTATTATGATTATTATTTTTAATATAAATCAACATATCAAAAATAAATTAAATACAAAATAAAGCTGATTTTTCACCCAAATTCTACTATTTTGGGTTCATAACAGTAAAAAATCAAAAAAAAACATTTGGGCATCTGTCTTCGCCTCCCCCTTTCCCCCCTCGATCGGAGATTGGGGCTCCGCCGGAAAACCCCTCCCGCCGGAAACGCCCCCCCGGAAGCGGGGGAGAGCCCTACCGGAATCGCCCCCCCGGAAGCGGGGGCCCTGCCGGAATCGCCCCCCCGGAAGCGGGGGGCCCTGCCATAAACGCCCCCCGGAAGCGGGGGGGCCCTGTCGGAATCGCCCCCCGGAAGCGGGGGGCCCTGCCGTAAACACCCCCCCGAAGCGGGGGGCCCTGCCGGAAAACCCACCCCCCTCCAGACGAGGGGGGGCCGCTGACGGAACGCCCCCCGGGGCGCTGATAATAACCCCCCCCCCCCCCCCAGGCGGGGGGGGGGGGGGGGGGGGCGCTGACGGAACGCCCCCCTCCCCTCAGGCGGGGTCGGGGGGGGGATTGGATCTGGCCACTAAATAATAATAAATAAATAAATAAAAACAGAAACAATAAGTGAAGGGGTGGCATTTGAGGAGACAGATTTAGGGTTCTTGGGATTATTGGTATTCCCTAACCCAAACTTTGACTTAATTTAATTAAAATTGAGAGTTGGGCCTACAGCCCATTTGTGTCTATCAAACATTTTAATTGGGCCTGCAGCCCCTATTACCTAACGGTATATATTTTAGCATACTAATTAATGGCCTGATGTCAATTACTTACATGGACTCTCCTCTATGTAATATCACAAATATTTTCTATAGTCCATGTTGACAAATTTAAACATCGCTCTTGCATACTATTATCTATGGTTTACTAGGAATCTATTTTTCAAAATATAACTATCTTAAAGATCCTGAGACCGCTCTGCCGTTAGTCAACTAACCTAACGGTGTATGACGTTTCCACGTGGTCTACAAGATATTTATATTTTCTAGTTTTCCTAACCATATGTTTTGTTTGAGATATATGCGTGGTTGTTTACTTTTATGCCCGTAGCATATTTAGAACTGGGTGGATGTTTAAATCAGTAAAAATGTGTTTTTCGGGATCGGCCATTGTATACCTATTTACTTTCCTTGCACTTTTATTTTCTTTTGAGAGAATTTGTAAGTGAGGAAATTTGTATTTTAAAGCCAAAGCTCGATGCAACAGCACATAGATTTGATGAAAACTCCTTCAATGGATCATGATGTCGGTCAATGTGCTTGGCTAAGTTTGCTGGACCAACCTAGCTTGACTGGGTAACAAGTGGTCCTGGCTTAGTCAATTCCCTGGCCGCGTCCGCTGGACCGCAAGGAGTCGATTCATGACTGTGTAAGCCAAAGCTCGATGCAACAGCATATGAAGACGGAGATATAGGGACCCAGTTCAGTTTGGGTTTCCGCAGTTGTATTTTTCTTTCCTTTTATGGACTGTAAACGAACTTTGGACTGTTTATTTTTGGGTATCTGGCCGATCCCCGCATTTTTACTTGTTTATTTCTTTATGCATGAATTTTGAATTTTAATTAATTCACGCTCATTTTAAATTGCGTAGACAAATGGAAAAATTGGCAAGCGTCGATTTCGAAGTCCTTGACTCTGCAGGGACAAATTACCTGAGTTGGCGAGTGGACCTGAAGTTCCACTTGCGTTCGATGGCCCTCCTTGGGTCCATTTTGGCTCCTTCATCGGCCCCAGCAGCGGCCGAAGCCTCTGCTACAACTAGCAGCAGCCCTACAACCACTGTATCCGATGTAGATAGGGCAAAAGCCATAATCTACATTAGGAAACATATAGATCGGACCTTAAAGGCCGAATACTTAACGGTTGAGGATCCAAAGGACCTGTGAAGAACTGGGAGGATAAATGCCATAGATGCGGCATGACTGGCCATTGGTCCAGAAACTGCCGCACTCCTCGCCACCTCCAGGATCTATACCAGGCGAGCCAGAAGTCTCTACCTGATACAAACTTGGCGGCTGTTCAGCCGCCAACAATGTTTACTGCAAAAGACTTCGAAAACGACGACCTTCTCGATTGAGCATCATCTTTTATCTATGCTTTTAGATTTCAATGTATATTCATCTTTATTTGCTTAAGTACGAACTTTTATTTTCGAATGAATGTTTACATTATCGCTCAAATAAAATTTCGTTTTTGCTTATATAGATGATGTCTGAGTGCCTAGTGGACAGTGCCTCAACGCACACAATCCTTCGCGATCATTGCTATTTTAATAGCGTAAATAAATATGACGGTCCTGTTATCACAATTTCAGGACTGTCCCAAATAATCGAAGGATCTGGTAAAGCAATTATATTGCTTCCAAATAACACAAGACTTCAAATAAAAAATGCATTATTCTCTCCTAAATCAAATAGGAATCTCGTAAGTTTCAAAGATTTCCGTTTAAACGGATATCACTTAGAAACCAGAGATGAAAATACGGTTGAATATCTGTATGTAACTCGTCAGAACGATGACCGGAAGATCATCTGCGAACGATTCAAGGGACTCCCGTCGGGTCTCTACCAAACATACATTCAACCAATAGAAGCCAATATGACTGAGCACCAGACGTGCCAATCCTTGCCAGAGTTCGAACTCTGGCACAATAGACTTGGTCACCCTGGAACAGCAATGATGCGACGCATCATCTCTGGATCCCGTGGACACAAATTGAAGAACCTGAAGATTCTTCAAAAGGGTGAATTTCCATGTCTCCCTTGTTTTAAGGGAAAACTAATAACGAGACCATCCCTCCTGAAAGTGGGACTAGAGTCTCCTGGCTTCCTTGAGAGAATTCATGGTGACAGTTGCGGGCCTATTCACCCCGCAAGTGGCCCATTTCGGTACTTCATGGTACTGATTGATGCATCAACCAAATGGTCTTATGTGTGCCTCTTGTCCACCCGTAACCTAGCTTTCCCAAAGCTATTGGCACAAATAATAAGGTTGCGTGCTCATTTCCCCGATAACCATATCAAGAAACTACGTCTTGATAATGCGGGAGAATTTACTTCACAAGTCTTCGAAGACTATTGTCGGGCAATGTGTATTGAAGTTGAACATCCGGTAGCACATGTTCACACCCAAAACGGATTAGCTGAGTCCCTTATAAAGAGACTCCAATGGATTGCACGTCCATTGCTTATGCAATCCCAGTTGCCTGTGGATGCTTGGGGGCATGCTATTTTACATGCCGCATCACTTATTAGGATAAGACCCTCTGGAGGTCATACTTTATCCCCGATGCAACTAGCATATGGCGCAACTCCGGATATCTCTCATTTGAGAGTGTTTGGTTGTGCGGTATATGTCCCAATAGCACCACCTCAGAGGACCAAAATGGGTCCTCAACGTCGTCTAGGTATATATATTGGGTTTGATTCGCCCTCTATTATAAGATACCTTGAACCCCTGACGGGTGACGCATTCAAGGCACGTTTTGCTGACTGTGAATTTAATGAGAAAATTTTTCCTAAACTGGGCACACAGTCTAAGAAGCCAGAAGCTTCTGAGACCATTAGTTGGGACCAGAAGTCTTTGTCCCTATATGATCCGCGTACTAATCTGTGTGAAGATGAGATCCTGAAGATCCTTCACATCCAGAATACAGTATATCTTTTACCGGATAAATTCACGGACAACCAGAAGATTGTTCGATCACACGTCCCTGCTGCCAATACGCCAGCTAGGATTGACATCCCCATAGATGGATGCAACCCACCGGCAGCAGATTTGGCTGTACCTCAAATGAAAAGAGGACGCCCACCAGGTTCAAAAGATAAAGTTCCTCGAAAGAGGAAGACTCCTGGTGATACTAAGATTATCCCTCCACAGGATGCTGAGCTCAGACCAGCTACTTCTCCCCTCCTGATTTCCCCAGCAGAGGAAACAATAGGAGAAACATCATTAAATTTTGTACGTACTGGAGAAGTACTGGACAGAAATAGCATAGTCGTCGACGACGATTTTGCGTTCGATATTGCCGTTCACGTCACTGAATATGACGATGACGTCGAACCACGATCTCTGGCGGAATGTAAACGTCGAGATGATTGGCCAAAGTGGGACGAGGCAATAAGAGTAGAGCTGGACTCACTCTTGAAACGCAAAGTCTTTGGACCAGTAGTCCAAACACCAGTAGGTGTAAAGCCTGTGGGATATAAGTGGGTTTTCATAAGAAAAAGAGATGAAAATAATGTGATCGTTCGCTATAAGGCACGCCTTGTAGCCCAGGGATTTTCCCAAAGACCGGGGATTGATTACGAAGATACGTATTCTCCGGTCATGGATTCGATCACATTCCGATTTTTAATAAGCCTAACTTCTCTGGAAAGCCTAGAAATGCAGCTCATGGACGTTGTGACTGCATATCTATATGGCGATATAGATAAAAATATCTACATGAGACTTCCTGATGGGTTTAATCTACCCCCAGAGATGAAAGAGATACCTCGGGACGTATTCTCTGTAAGGCTACATAGATCATTATATGGTCTAAAACAATCGGGAAAGATGTGGTATAACAGACTTAGTGATTTCCTTGCACAGCAAGGATTCACGAATAACGAAGTCTGCCCATGTATCTTTATCAAAGAACGGGAACAGGATTCGTCATCATAGCTGTATATGTAGATGACTTAAATCTCATAGGATCTCCTGCAGAGATCAAAGAGATATCTGAAAGCCTTAAACATACTTTTGAAATGAAAGACCTAGGCAAAACAAAGTATTATCTTGGCTTACAGATAGAACACCTAAGAGGTGGAATCATATTACACCAATCTAATTATACAAAGAAACTTCTACACAAGTTTCATATGGATAAATGTCATCCTTTAGGTACTCCTATGGTCGTAAGATCACTAGATGTACATAAGGACCCCTTCCGGCCACTGGAAGAGGGGGAGGAGATACTGGGTCCTGAAGTACCATACCTCAGTGCCATTGGAGCACTTCTATATCTGGCTAACTGTACACGTCCCGATATAGCGTTTACAGTTAATCTTCTAGCCAGACACAGTGCAGCGCCCACAAAGCGCCACTGGAACGGAGTAAAGCATCTTCTGCGATACCTTCAGGGTTCCATTGATCTTGGACTTTACTACCAGAGAGGTGCCTCCCCCAAATTGTTTGGTTATGCTGATACAGGTTATCTCTCTGATCCGCACACGGCAAAATCCCAAACAGGTTTTGTTTTTACCTACGGAGGTACTGCTATCTCCTGGAGATCGGTGAAGCAAACCACAACAGCTACATCATCCAACCATTCAGAGCTCATTGCGATCCACGAAGCAAGCAGAGAGTGTTATTGGCTACGATCCGTCGTCCAACACATTCTTCAATCTACTGGCCTAAAGACCGGTGATTTGGAGCATACCGTTCTGTTTGAAGATAACGCTGCATGCATTGCTCAACTTCAAAAAGGCTACATCAAGGGCGACAGGACGAAGCACATATCTCCCAAGTTTTTCTGGACACATGAGCTAAAGGAGGACAAGCAGATCGAAGTTCAGCAGATACAGTCCTGCAACAACTTAGCTGATCTTTTCACTAAGTCTTTGCCCAAATGTACTTTTGTAAAACTTGTAAAGAACATTGGTATGCGACAATTGAAAGACCTGCAAGCCTGAAGCTTGTACGGATCAGGGGGAGTAACCTGTGGGTTGCACTCTTTTCCCTTAAGCTGTTGGGTTTTTTCCCACTGGGTTTTCCACAGCTAAGGTTTTAACGAGGCAAACACACTTACTCTGGATCCAGAAGTATCCACCCCTCTTTGCCTCAAATACTGAGACCAAAGTGATGAATGGGTAAGGGGGAGTGTTATGAATGAGGGAGGCCTTTGGCCTCCCCTCCTTCATTACCCACTCTCATTAGTCCCCATTATTATGAGTGATGGGGACCCTTGGTCTCCTTGAGGCCCTTCATCTCCCTTCTCTACTCTTAATATATAGAGAACCATGGCCTATGGCCATGGTTACTCATTCCATTTCTAAGAAACCCTATCTCTATTTTCTTTTGAGTCCAATCACCTTCTAACAATTACAAATAATAATACAGTCAAAAAATACTCTCACTGCTCCAAATTACCAAATAATCCACTCTCTCCAAATGACAATAAACAGCCAAGAGCCAGCATTTTTAGCCTCAATTTATAACTTTTATTTTCAAAATATTTATCCCTCAAAAGATATTTTAGAGCAAAAGCCCAAGCAAGCAACAAAAATAAGACATTGGTATTGTCATCAAAATTTTCACAGTCGAGGCTCAATGCACTTGGGCAAATTTTATGGAATTTTATGGGCACTTCAATTTCCACTTCTCCTGCACATCACTTATTTACAATTTGTCATTAAAACCCTTCTTTCATTTTCTTAAAAGTCCAATTTTACCCTTCAAACACGCTTAAAAGATTTTCTTCCCTTTAGTGGCTGCTGCATTTAGCGGTGGCAAAATAGATCCAACCCGACCCGACCCGACCCGAAGCCGGTCTCTTGGTCGGGTATGGGTAGGGGCCAATTCGGGTCGGGTCGAATTCGGGTCAACCCGATCGACCCGGATAAAAATCCGGGTCGGGTACGAGTTTGACCACTCGACCTGGTAGACTCGAATTAGACCCGTATTTTTACTCTTTTCACCTCGAACCCGATCTGAACCCGTGTTTTTTGCAAAATAATCACTCTTTTCACCCCAAACCCGACCCGTACCCGACCCGTAAGACAAACCGAATCGGGTACGGGTTACCTGGGTCGCACTCGGGTCAGGTACGGGTTCCCGAACCTTGACCCGGATTTTATCTGGGTCGGGTTTGGGTTTACCCCTATTCGGGTCGGGTCAAATCTGACCCGACCCGACCCCGTTGCCACCCCTAGCTGCATTCATCTACTTTGTCTTTTTCACCTTCTTCACTTTCTCTTCATCATCTTTTCTTGTTTCATCAAATCCTTCATCTTTGGCCAACCAATGCACCACTCATTATCATATCTAGCCATCGCCATCGCTGCTTCATCTTCGTCATATTCAACAAAAATAATTATTATTTACAAACGTTTCCAACAAAAAGGATCAAGTGACGTGAAGAAGGAGAAGAGAGGATCACCATCGCTAAGTCTTTTTTTGATATATCGAAAAGCAAGAATCGAATCATATACCTTTAACAATGAAGGGTGGGCAAATATCACAATGCCAATTGGTTCAGATGTCCGCATTAAGCATTTAATATAGATAAAAAGAGAGAAGAAGGACAGCAGTGACATGCTGAGGGTAAAAAAAAAATCTCAAAAAATCATGTGAGTTGTCAAAGGACTGTAGTCTAACGGCATTTGCCTCCGTTTCCTAGTGAGGCTACCAGTGTTCGATCCATGATGGATGCGGAACGCACGCACATTTAACCAGCTTTCCGATGTATTAAAAAAAATAAAATCATGTGAGTATAAATAGGTGTATGCACAAAGCTAAAATAGGGGTGCGTATAGAATTATCCGTAGACTCGGCTTTGATCATTTCCATCTCCTCCACCCACGTATTCTCATCAACTCCGCGTGCCAGCTCTATCCTATCTGCCAATTATTCCAAAAGCCCATTCTTTTCGCCTCGTCAGATTCTTATCATTGAATTAGAGAGACCCATTACTTCTTTTTTTTTTTAGTTTTGTGGCGAACAAAACATGGAGAGGGCCTGCTTCTTGTTGTTGTTGCTCTCTTTCTGGTGTCAGGGTTTGGATTTTTGCGCTTCACTGAATGATGAAGGTATGATCTTTTTATTGCACTTTGATTGGTTTTGGTTTCAAAATTTTATCTTTTAAAGTTTTTTAAATTTGTCTTTGTTTGTGGGATTTTTAAGGGAGGGCCCTTCTGAGGTTTAGGGAGAGGGTGACAGTTGACCCATATGGAGCTTTGTCTAACTGGAATGAAGGGGCAGATGATCCTTGTTCTTGGTTTGGATTGGAGTGCTCTAATGATGGAAGAGTTGTTGCTTTGTAAGTCATACTAATTCTTTCAAAAAAAAATTCATATTTGGGTTGTTGTTATTTTTTTTATTTGTAGTATCTAATTCTGAGGGAATTGTTGTTAGGTTGGTTTGATTTTGGTTGGGATATGTCCATATTTATGAGATTATTAGGATTGATCATGTGTGCAGTTTAGCCCATCTATCCATTTTAAGTCAAGTTGCAACATCATTCTGATCTCCAATGCACCATTTTCTTGGGATCCTAGAACTGAAAATTCAAAGTTTGGGGTTAGGAGAAATCACAAGGTCTGAAAATTGAAACCTAATGCAGCTGTTGGGTGTCTAGAACTAAAGGACACGATCATATAGGTTATAAGGCTATTTTGTGAAGGCTTTCAACTGCAAATAATCACTGTATCTGTTTGTTATCTTCCTGCCATTTCTTCAACTATAACTGAAAGGACATAGTGGACATGCACATTGGCTAGCTTTTATCTTGCCACCTTCTTGCATGTAGTAATTTTCACAGAATTTTGGAATACCTTCAGGGTGTGTTTGGTTTGAAGGGAAATGAAAGAAAAGGAAAGAAAGTTAAGAAAAGGAAAACTATTTTCCATTGTTTGGTTAGAACGAAAAGCAAAATGAAAAGGAAAAAGAAAGAAAATGAGAAAAAATTATACATTACAATTTTCTTTCTAATTTTCCCTCCCAACCCCTATAGAAAATGAGAGAAAGACATAAAAATTTAAAGTGGGCACTTATTTGAAGAGGAAAAGTTTGCAAGCCACCAAACTAACTCAAAATTATTATTTTTTCAATGCAATTTTCTATTTAACTTTCCCAACCTAAACATCAAAATTGTTTTTTCTTTCACTTTCTTTTTCTTTTTCTTTCACTTTCATTTTCATTTCCATTTTCTTTCTTTTATTTTACCCTAAACCAAACTGACCATCAATGTATTGGTTAATGGTTTTATTCTTCAAAAGTTCAGTTTTCCAATGAGCTTCTAAAGATTGATTTTGCAACCTTAGTCCTGTGAGTATACGATAATTCTGTTTGCTGCATTTATTTTGTTTTATTTGAAAAAATGGAGACTCAATGGTACCCACTTATATCACTGCTATTCTCCATCTGTATAGTCTTGTGCATGTACAAATTGATGCATGATAATTGTTCTTAGCTATATGTTTCCAGTGGTGTATCTGTCTAAAGCATGATAATTTTGATTATTTGTAGGAACTTGAAAGATCTTCTTCTTGAGGGGACACTCGCACCAGAGCTTGGGAAACTTGTTCACTTGAAGTCTCTGTAAGCAAATCTCTAAGCTCATTACTTTATCATGAAACCATTATAGGAAAATATTATACCCTCTTATAATATTCTAGTTGCTTTCAGGCATGCTATTTCATTTTCCATTTTATGTGGTAATGTTAATCATCTCATATTCACATTGAGCTTTTAATCATTTACTTTTGAGCTTTAGTATGATGAAAGGCATTTTTCTTCTAATTGAAATCAAATATTGCAGATGAATTTATTTGCAAAGTTGTGTACATCATCATGCATAAATTAGATTTACAAGTTTTATCTTTTAATATTTCAATATATTTCTGGATTGTCATTTGAATGCATGTGCTTAGCTAGGGAGCACATGATTCGTGAGTAAATGACAATATTTACCTTTTTACTTGTGCTATTTCCTCTTAAAGTTATTCATCCTTATCTTTTTGAAGTTTGGCATTCATATTTATTTTTACTCTGTTTCATTTATTTTGCATGTTTACATGAAAATTGCACTCATATCAGTGCATAATTTATGTTGTAGCTAACATGTAAAAGACCTTTTTCCTTTATTCATAATAAAAAATGAGCAGTAACTTTTATCCGTATGGACTGGCACTTGTAACGGTAGCTTAGCTTTCTTTCTGAAGCTTAATTCTTCTGCTGTTGTTTTCTAACATCTTTTTTTAATTGTCATGTAGTATTTTGCACAATAACTCTTTCTATGAGGCTGTTCCAAAAGAGATTAGTGAATTGCAGAAGCTTGAGATATTGGACTTGGGACATAATAATCTCACCGGTCCGCTTCCACCTGACATTATCAGCATTTTTTCCTTAGAAATCTTGTGAGTAGAATCCACCATCTAACTTGTCATTTGCTTTAACATTAACGCCCTCATTTGTGACACTTCTACACCTTTCATGTTTTGCTTAATGCAGGATAATAAGAAGCAATAGGTACATAGAAAACATACCATCGGAACTCCATGACCTGAGTAAGATATCCGAGCTTCTGGTGGATGAAGGGCAATCATCCTCAAACAGGTTTGCTGTTACAAGGTAAGATTCTTATGTCATCTATTTAGTTTGAAAGCTTCAACTTTATATATTAATTTTTTACAGGTACCAACATGTACCAATTTGGATTTTTCCAACAACTCATACTTTCATGGTGCACATATGCTTGCATATGACTGGATACATCCCAAGCATACGGTGGTTGGTTCATGTGCTTGTTTGGTCATGCAATTAGGAAACTTGTTAATGTAGATTTTAGATTAATTTCGAATAAAAATTTCCAGCAGGAGCGACTCTGTGATAAAATGCCCGTTAGAAACAATCTTTCTACATAGCACTGAAGCAATATATTAAATTTGATCCTTGAAATGGAGAATTTTGAATATACTGTGTTTCCACCTAACTATTGCAAGTCTGAACAGTAGAAGCAAGTGATTCCTTCGTTCTGGTAATTTATTTGTTTTGTAGCACACTAAGCAGCACACACATACACAACTCAACACGCACAAACTGATACAATAGATTCTATGCTAGTACAAGTTACGAAACAACAATGGCATGGAAATATGATCCGCGAGGATAACAAGTTTGATACAGCACAGCTTCATGATTGAGGCGTCTATGATATATAGATGACACTAAATACAGTATCATGCTCTTTCCAAGTTCCTTGACATTTTATGTGAGTGTGTGACATTTTTATGCGAGTATGTGACATGGACACATGACATGGAAGAAGAAGGGTTTTAATATCTAGGGGTTGTGGGGTTGTGGTGTGATGAGGAGAAGAATTAAATTAGGGTTTTTGATACGGATGTTGGTGCGTCGAACGTGGACGATGCGTCGAACGTGGATGATGCATCGAACGTGGATGGTGCGACGAATGCAGACGATGCGTCGAACGTGGACGTGATCTTATTTGAAAATGATTTAATGCGAGAATCGTGTCATTTAATGGGAGAATAATATTAGGACTTTATTTGGCAATATTTTAAATAGGGAGGGTGAATTAGTCCTTTTGACTAATTACCTAATTAGTGGTAGTCTTATTATGAATAAAGGGGGAGATTATAGATGGGGCTATGTTGGATCGTAATCTCAGCCTAGAGGGGGTGAAGAGGCTTATAAATTTTTTTGGCGAATACACAAATAGTAGCCTACTTAATCAAACAATCACATAGTAAATATGATGCAGAAATAATAAAGCAAAAGAAATACAGAGTGCACTGCACACAATATTTACCTTGGTTCGATCGTCCCAATGACCTACTCCAGCCCCAAAGTAATCACTAGAATAATAATGTCAAGATACAAACACACTGAACTTTGTGCCCCAACACTCAGCTCACCAAGTTTATATCTCACTCTCCAAAGTGTCGAATACTACTGTCCTAGCAAAAACTTTACTCTTGAATATCTCCAACCAATCAATAGTCCCCAAAGAACCCAAAAACGACAACTAACACCTAATACAAAGATCTACCAGATCAATCATAAATAAAAATGAGATAAAGAGTTTAGAGTGCTCAGTTTGTGATGTTTGGATAGTCCACATCATTAAGCACGTCGTCAGCTTCGTGTTGGCGCAAGCAATGTCTCAATCTGATCTCTGGATCAAAAGATATAGCTCTTCGAAGTTCGTTGCACAAATCTGCATGAATCTGGGTTGTGCGTTAAGCATTTTCTGTTCTGCAAAATTTGCTGCAGTTTATGCGTAAAGTAAGTTTCTGCTCCGTCTTCCAGAAATTGTAGTAAATAGACCCGATCTCAGAAAAATCCAAAAAATATCAGTTGGAATCGTGGGCTCGTCCTCTTTGACGGAAAAATAAGAAACAACAGATTTGGATGCTTTTGTGGAGAGAAATTCTCAGATCTTTAAAGTGCGTCGCTTGAAGAGTTTGGAGATGCTTTGCATTAAGATCTTTGTAGGTGATGACGTTGGTTCTATTCTTGTATGCTTGTCCCGTTTTGCTTGAAGATGACTTGATGCTAGTATGCCTCTTTTAATTGATGATGAAGGATCTTGAACTTTGTACTTTGAAAGAGATGCACTCAGTAATGAGGTTTTAGCCTAGGAGAATATCTTACGTCAATGGATAAATAGAGCTTGAAGATGTTTAAGAACTTTGAAGCGTGCATGGTGAGTTTGCTCGGCCAAGGAGGAGGAGATTAAGCCTAGGGACAGCCTTACTTTTTGCTCTCTTTTCTTTGTAGGCTTAGGAGAGTTACATATAGTGCATGTTCTTAAGAGTTTTATTACAATTCAAACTCCTATAATTCCAATTGAAATTGATTTGATTTGATTCTCCTTGATCCACTAGAACTCTTGAAATTGATTTGATTTTTCAAATTAATTCTCTTTGTTCCTCCATGAAATTTGATTCTATTTTGTTCTCATCTTATTATAGATCCCACTTCAATCAAAACTCCTTTAAATTGATTTGAATTGATTTGTTCTCATCCTATCTCCTTGGTTTATTGGACTTGATCAATTTCATATGATAAGTAGAACTCTTTTGTATCCAAATTAAATCTAATTTGAATCCAAATTAAATTTTCAAATTTTTCCCACCATATCTTCTTATTTCTCCGTGGAATTTGTAGCCATATGTTGACCAAGTCAAATCCCATAAATCACAAGTTTGCCATCTCTCCTTTTCTTGCACATAATTTCAACATTGCCATTGTGCATAATTTGCAAGAGTACCATTGATCAATATTCATAAGTTTGCCACTAAGTGATCTATGTATATTTGCATCTGAAAACACTTAACAAATACATCAAAAATATTCATGAAGGTTTGTTATCATCAAATAAGAAAGCATAGATCTTGTGTCCAACACTGTTGTATCCAACAATCTCTCTCTTTTGATGATGGCAAACCGCAATACGATTTGATCAATATGCTCAATATGATGTCATCGTGATATGTGTTTGTGAAGTGTAATGATGCATGTCAATAAGATATAAATCATATGCAATATGCAAGCGTTACTCCCATATTGACATGCTCCCCCTATTAAGTTACTCCCCAGGATCAAATCTATCACATTTTCTCCACCGTTTGTTATAATCAAAAGAACACTTAAGAATTTCATGTCATATGCAATGTAAAATAAAACATTATTAATCAAGGCATATAATCACATTAAGACAATTAAAAACAACCACTTGATATTCAGTTAATTTCATAACAATGATTAAAACATCGTCGTGCTCGTATGATGATCAAAATGTGATAGATTTGATCATGTCGAGCAACTTGATATGGGGATGATTTGATCATGGTGAGCAACTTGATATGGGGATAATGTCAATAGGGGGAGCAATGCTTGCATATTGCATATGATTTATATCTTGTTGACATGCATCATCACACTTCACAAACACATATCACGATGACATCATACTGAGCATATTGATCAAATCTTATTACGGGTTGTCATCATCAAAAGGGTGAGATTGTTGGATACAACGATGTTAGACAACGATCTATGATTTCTTATTTGATGATAACAAATCTTCATGAATATTTTTGATGTGTTTATTAAGTGTTTTCAGGTGCAAATATACATAGAGCATATAGTGGCAAACTTGTGAATATTGATCAATAGCAATCGTGCAAATTATGCACAATGGCATTGTTGAAATTATGTGCAAGAAAAAGAGAGATGGCAAACTTGTGATTTATGGGATTTGACTTGGTCAACATATGTCAACAAATTTCATGGAGAGATAAGAAGATATGGTGGGAAAATTTGAAGATTTAATTTGGATTCAAATTAGATTTAATTTGGATACAAAAGATTTGTACGTATCCTAGGAGCTTGATCAAGTCCATTGCACCAAAGAGATAGTATGAGAATAAATCAATTCAAATCAATTTAAAGGAGTTTTGATTGAAGTGTGATCTATCTATAAGATAAAAACAAAAGAGAATTAAATTTCATGGAGTAATAAAGAGGTTTGATTTGAAAAATCAAATCAATTTCAAAAGTTAAAGTGCATAGAGAGAAGTTTACTTTCGTAAGAGACTCAACAATGGATTCTAACTTAACAATTTCAGAATGCATATTCTCACATATATTTACAAGCTCAAGTTTAGAATATTTTTGTACCTCATTTTCCTCCTCATCAATTTTCCCAATCAAACACAAAGAGGAATGCACAAACTTATCTTGAGGTTCATCCTCACTGTCATCATCCCATGTAGCCACCAAAGATTTATTCTTTTCCTTTGCTTTTTCTTTCTCCTACATTGGACAATCCGCTTTGGTGTGCCTTGATTTCCTATAATTTTGGCAAATAATCTCATTATTAGAATCGTTAACAATATTCTTAGACATACAAGCATCATCTTTATTTAAAATAAATTCTCTTCCATTTCGGTTCTTCTTATTATGTGGCCTCTTCCCATCACTTGAGGTGAGGTCGTCGAAAGATTGCTCGCTGCCATATGTCATCTCCAAAGTCCTCCAGAAATCCTGCGCAGAAGAGCAATGAGAAATATGATTAAATATTTTTCTATCTAATCGACTAAACAAGATATTCATTGCTTTAGCATTCAGAGCACACATATTTCTGGCATCTAAATTCCAGTTACTTTCAGGCTTAAAAATCTTAGTATATCCGTTTAATATGCCAAGTATCAAAATCCACGGATAACAAATAAACTTTCATTTTAGCCTTCCAGTAAATATAATCATGCACACTAAACCTAGGGGGCCGATCTATAGACATGCCTTCAGCAAAAACTAAATCTGGGGGTATTCATGATTTCTAGACTAGATTCTCTAAACTGATCTGATACCACTTGTTAAATCGTGATCTAAGCCTAGATGAGGTGAATATGCTTATAAAAACTTTTCGCGAATACACAAATAATAGCATACTCAATTAGACAGTCACAAAGCAAAAATATGGTGCAGACATAATAAAACGAAAGAAACACAGAGTGCACACAGTATTTACCTTGGTTCGGTCGCCCAAACGACATACTCTAGCCCTAAAGTAATCACTAGAATAATAATCTCAAGGTACAAACATCCTGAACTTTGTGCCCCAACACTCAGCTCATCAAGTTTATATCTCACTCTCCAAAGTGTCAAACACTACTATCCTGGCAAAAACTTAACTCTTGACTAGCCCCAACTAATCAAGAGTCCCCAAAGAACCCAAAAACGAAAACTAAAACCTAATAGAAAGATCTAACAGAACAATCACAAATATAAATAAGATAAAGAGTTAAGAGTGATCAGTTTGTGATGTTTGGATAGTTCCCGTCGTTAAGCACGTCGTCAGCTTCGCGCTGCAAACGGTGTTTCAATCCGATCTCTAGATCAAAAGATATAGCTCTTCGAAGTTCGCTGCAAAAAATCTGCATGAATCTGGGATGTGTTTTCTGTTCTGCGAAATTTGCTGCAGTCTGTGCGTTAAGTAAGTTTCTGCTTCGTCTTCCAGAAATTGTAGTAAATAGACCCGATCTCAGAAAAATCCAGAAAAATATCCGTTGGAATCGTGGGCTTGTCCTCTTTGACAGAAAAATAAGAAACATCAGATTTGGATGCTTTTGTGGAGAGGAATTCTCAAATCTTTAAAGTGCGTCGCTTGAAGAGTTTGGAGATGCTTTTGCTTGAGATCTTTGTAGGAGATGACTTTGGTTCTATTCTTGTATGCTTGGCCCTTTTTGCTTAAGATGACTTGATGCTTGAGTATGCCTCCTTTGCTTGATGATGAAGGATCTTGATCTTTGTACTTTGAAGGAGATGCACTCGGCAAGGAGGTTTTGGCCTTGGAGAATATCTTACGGCAATGGAGAGTTAGAGCTTGAAGATGATGAAGAACTTTGGAGCTTGCATGGTGAGTTTGCTCGATCAAGGAGGAGATTAAGCATAGGGCCGGCCTTACTTTTTGCTCTCTCTTTTCATTGTAGGCTTAGGAGAGGTATATATAGTGCAAAGTCTTAAGAGTTTTATACAATCCAAACTCCTTTAATTCCAATTCAAATTGATTTGATTTGATTCTCCTTGATCCACTAGAACTCTTGAAATTGATTTAATTTTTCAAATCAAATCTCATTATCCCTCCATGAAATTTGATCCTCTTTTGTTCTCATTTTATAGATAGATCACACTTCAATCAAAACTCCTTTAAATTGATTTGAATTGATTTGTTCTCATCCTATCTCTTTGGTGCAATGTACTTGATCAATCTCCTAGGATAAGTAGAACTCTTTTGAATCCAAATTAAATCTAATTTGAATCCAAATTAAATCTTCAATTTTTTCCACCATATCTTCTTACCTCTTCATGAAATTTACAACCATATGTTGACCAAGTCAAATCCCATAAATCACAAGTTTGCCATCTCTCCTTTTCTTGCACATAATTTCAACATTGCCATTGTACATAATTTGCAAGATTGCCATTGATCAATATTCACAAGTTTGTCACTATATGCTTCATGTATATTTGCACCTGAAAACAATTAACAAATACATCAAAAATATTCATGAAGGTTTGTTATCATCAAATAAGAAAGCATAGATCGTTGTCCAACACCGTTGTATCCAACAATCTCTCCCTTTGATGATGACAAACCGCAATAAGATTTGATCAATACGCTTAATATGATGTCATCGTGATATGTATTTGTGAAGTGTGATGATGCATGACCACAAGATATAAATCATATGCAATAAGTAAGCGTTGCTCCCCTATTGCCATGCTCCCCTATAAGTTACTCGCAAGGATAAAATCTATTACATTTTCTCCCCCTTTTGTTTTCATCAAAATAACACTTAAGAATTACATGTCATATGCTATGTAAAAATAAAACATTATTAATTAAGACATATAATCACATTAAGACAATTAGAAACAACCACTTGATATTCAATTACTTTCATAACAATAATTAAAACATCTCCGTGCTCGTGTGATGATCAAAATGTGATAGATTTGATCATGGCGAGCAACTTGATATTGGGAGCATGTCAATAGGAGGAGCAACACTTGCATATTGCATATGATTTATATCTTGTTGACATGCATCATCATACTTCACAAACACATATCGCGATGACATCATTTTGAGCATATTGATCAAATCTTATTGCGGTTTGTCATCGTCATAAGGGGGATTGTTGGATACAACGGTGTCTGACACAACGGTATATGATTTCTTATTTGATGATAACAAATCTTCCTGAGTATTTTTGATGTGTGTTAAGTGTTTTCAGGTGCAAATATATATAGAGCACATAGTGTCAAACTTGTGAATATTGATCTATGGCAATCTTGTAAATTATGCACAATGACAATGTTGAAATTATGTGCAAGAAAAGAAAAGATGACAACCTTGTGATTTATGGGATTTGACTTGGTCAACATATGGCTACAAATTCTATGGAGAGATAAGAAGATATGGTGGGAAAATTTGAAGATTTAATTTGGATTCAAATTAGATTTAATTTGGATACAAAAGATTTCTACTTATCCTAAGAGATTGATCAGTCCATTGTACGAAGGAGATAGTACGAGAACAAATCAATTTAAATGAGTTTTGATTGAAGTGTGATCTATTTATAAGATGAGAACAAAAGAGAATCAAATTTCATGGAATGAAAAGGAGATTTGATTTGAAAAATCAAATCAATTTCAAAAGTTAAAGTGCATTGAGAGAAGTTTCATGAAAATCAACCATATCAAACCAACTTTCTAATGAACATAAACTCTTTAGGATTGAATTTCCACACCTCATGAAGTATGAGTTCAAGTTACCAACACCCATACATAACCAACAAGGACTCTTAGACGAGGGTTGACATTGCTTGACGGATATAACACCAACGCTAAAGATATAACTTAAAGTATAAGTTGGATATTGTGGATTGTATCATTGCCATTGACCGTATACATTTTTTATATGAATCTCTGTTCTTTCTTTTCTATTTCATTAATTTGCATTCTCCTTTTCTTTTTCAATAACAAATTTTTCATGAGCTCTAATTTTTATCCACGGCAAGACACTTCATATCCCGTAGGGTAATATGTTTTTAGATTTTTTAATCCATCCACCTACTATCACTTTCCCATTTTTGATGAAAACAATTCCATATGTGCAATAACAATTAATCTCGTGAAAGTGTAAGGTGAAGATGTAGAAATCAAGTTATTTCAACTAATCGAACATGTCATTAGTATTTAAAAATCCTAACATGCAATTATAGTCAAAACAATAATGCAAGATTTCTACATAGATATGATTCTCTTCAAAAGTGCAATTTTGAGTCACAAAAGAAAGATATCCATTAAGTTCAATCTTTATAATTTTGCACTTTTCTCGTTTTTTTTAATTTTCAATTTTGCACATTTTTATGGTTTTTATAATTTTCTATCAAAAAAAGAAAAAGCACACCAAAATACACTCCAAACAATCACACACACAGACACATCAAAATAAATCCTATGAAGGTAAACATTAAGCTCAAACAAGAAATCATACATTCCCGTTGTTTGGCCAAGGAACTTCATTAAAATGCGACGTCGAATTCATAGTTCATTGTCCACTCCATCTTACCTACACGGAAGATGTTATGTGTGACCTTGGAATCCAATAAGGTCCACTCATATTAGTCATCAAAATTTTAGGAACCCATATTTGTTTAAGCTTTAAGTTTTTGTTCATTTATACACAATTATGAGAAGTATGTTCAACACATCCACAAGTAAAGCATTTTGCATGAATATTCTAGGTTTCGTAAGCTCATT
This sequence comes from Scilla litardierei, assembly GCA_030789695.1. Taxonomy (NCBI): domain Eukaryota; kingdom Viridiplantae; phylum Streptophyta; class Magnoliopsida; order Asparagales; family Asparagaceae; genus Scilla; species Scilla litardierei. The sequence goes on along the minus strand of CM061137.1, from coordinate 135,452,132 downwards.
GTGAACTTTCTTATTCTTGGACTATTCAACATGTTTAAAGCCATATCAAAGTTCTCGTCTATTGTTGTCATATATTTGGTTACCAAGAATTATATCCAAAGATTGTTTTCCTACATCAAATTTCTTTATGGTCAATTCTAGGTCCATGACTTTGGATTTCAAATAAAGATTTTTGTTCACATGCACGGTATATTTACTAATGAAAGCCTTTTATTTTTCACCTTCGTTCTTTTAAAAATTTCAGCTTTCTTCCCTATTTCAATGGATTTTCCCTTAAGATCTTTATTTTCAGTCTCAATCTTACTCGGTTTTTCTTTAAGCTCTTTATTTTCATTTTCAAACATAATCATCTTTTCTTTGCATGCTTTGCTTTCGTTCTCTAGCTTAGGACAAACATCACACTTTAAGGTCTCATGCACAATGAGTGGTTGTTTTTATCTTTGCAAGAGTAGCCATAAGTGTATTGTTTTCAATTTTCAAATTTTCATCATCTAGAGAGACATGTTGTAGTTCTCTTGTTGTAATTCAAAGTTTACTTCCCTATAAGACTCAACAGTGGATTCTAACTTGTAAATTTCAGCGTGCATATTCTCACATATATTTACAAGCTTAAGTTTAGAATATTTTTGTATCTCATTTTCCTCATCAATTTTCCCAATCAAACACAAAGAGGAATGCACAAACTTGAGGTTCATCCTCACTGTCATCATCCCATGTAGCCACCAAAGATTTCTTCTTTTCCTTTGCTTTTTCTTTATCCAACATTGGACAATCCGCTTTGGTGTGCCTGGATTTCCTACAATTTTGGCAAATAGTCTCATTATTAGAATCGTCAACAATATTCTTAGACATACGAGCATCATCTTTATTTAAAAGAACTTCTCTTCCCCTTCGGTTCTTCTTATTATGTGGCCTCTTCCCATCACTTGAGGTGTGGTCGCTAAAAGATTGCTCGCTTTCATATGTCATCTCCTAAGTCCTCCATAAATTCTGCCCAGAAGAGCAATGAAAAATATGATTAAATAATTTTCTATTTAATCCACAAAACAAGATATTCATTGCTTTAGCATTCAGAGCACACATATTTCTAGCATCTAAATTCCAGTTACTTTCAGGCTTAAAAATCTTAGTACATCTGTTTTCAATAATATGCCAAGTATCAAAATTCACGGATAACAAATAAACTTTCATCCTAGCCTTCCAATAAATATAATCATGCCCATAGGGGGTCGATCTATAGACATGCCTTCAGCAAAAACTAATTCTGTGGTATTCATGATTTCTAGACTAGATTCTCAAAAGTGCTCTGATACCACTTGTTGGATCATGATTTAAGCCTGAGGGGGGTGAATAGCTTATAAAAACTTTTCGCGAATACACAAATAATGGCATATTCAATCAGACAGTCACAGAGCAAATATGGTGCAGAAATAATAAAGCGAAAGAAACACAGAGTGCACACAGTATTTACCCTGGTTCGGTCGTCCCAACGACCTACTCCAGCTCCAAGTAATCACTAGAATAATAATGTCAAGATACAAACACCCTGAACTTTGTGCCCCAACACTCAGCTTACCAAGTTTATATCTCACTTTCCAAAGTGTCGAACACTACTATCCTAGCAAAAACTTTACTCTTGGCCAGCACCAATCAATCAAGAGTCACCAAAGAACCCGAAAATGAAAACGAAAACCTAATATAAAGATCTACCAGAACAATCAAAAATATAAATAAGATAAAGAGTTTAGAGTGCTCAGTTTGTGATGTTTGGATAGTCCCCGTCGTTAAGCACGTCGTCAGCTTCGCGCTGGCGCAAACGGTGTCTCAATCCGATTTCTGGATCAAAAAATATAGCTCTTCGATGTTCGCTGCGCATATCTACATGAATCTGGGCTATGCGAAAAGCAGTTTTCTGTTCTACGGAATTTGCTGCAGTCTGTGCGTAAAGTAAGTTTCTGCTTCGTCTTCCAGAAATTGTAGTAAATAGACCCGATTTCAGAAAAATTCAGAAAAATATTCGTTGGAATCGTGAGCTCATTCTCTTTGACAGAAAAATAAGAAACGTCAGATTTGGATGCTTTTGTAGGGAGGATTTCTCAAATCTTTAAAGTGCGTTGCTTGAAGAGTTTGGAGATGCTTTGGCTTGAGCTCTTTGTCGGAGATGACTTTGGTTCTATTCTTGTATGATGGGCCCCTTTTGCTTGAAAATGACTTGATGCTTGAGTATGCCTCCTTTGCTTGATGATGAAGGGTGTTGATCTTTGTACTTTGAAGGAGATGTACTCGGCAAGGAGGTTTTGGCCTTGGAGAATATCTTACGACAATGGAGAGTTACAGCTTGAAGATGATGAAGAACTTTGAGGCTTGCATGGTGAGTTTGCTCGGCCAAGGAGGAGGAGATTAAGCCTAGGGCCGGCCTTACTTTTTGCTCTCTTTTTTCTTTGTATGCTTAGGAGAGGTATATATAGTGCATGGTCTTAAGAGTTTTATTCCAATCCAAACTCCTGTAATTCCAATTCAAATTGATTCGATTCTCCTTGATCCACTAGAACTCTTGAAATTGATTTGATTTTTCAATTCAAATCTCCTTATCCCTCCATGAAATTTGATTCTCTTTTGTTCTCATCTTATAGATGGATCCCACTTCAATCAATAATCCTTTAAATTGATTTGAATTGATTTGTTCTCATTCTATCTCCTTGGTGCAATGGACTTGATCAATCTCCTAGGATAAGTAGAACTTTTTTGAATCCAAATTAAATCTAATTTGAATCCAAATTAAAATTTCAAATTTTCCCACCATATCTTCTTATCTCTCCATGGAATTTGTCGCCATATGTTGACCAAGTCAAATCCCATAAACCACAAGTTTACTGGCTCTCTTTTTCTTGCACATATTTTTAACATTGCCATTGTGCATAATTTGCAAGATTGCTATTGATCAATATTCATAAGTTTGCCACTATGTGCTCCATGCATATTTGCACCCGAAAACACTTAACAAACACATCAAAAATATTCATGAAGGTTTATTATTATCAAATAAAAAATCATACATCGTTGTGTTCAACATCGTTGGATACAACAGGCTATGCATATTTTGAGAGTAATTTTGATAAAGAGAGGAGAGAGCTCCTCGTTCTTCGGGAGAGTGCGGACGTCCTCTTCAATCGGCATCGTTGGAGATCGATTACCTCTACAATTGTAATCAATTTATCCTCTTTTATTTTCAGTTTTGAATAATAAATTTCAGATCTTTCTTTGGTTCCTATCAGTTTTCTACTCTAACAGACAATGATATGGTTTTAGGCCTCTCACCCAGGAGATCTGTTCACAGAAGATTTTTTCAGATCTCACACCTCGCATGCAAAAGAATCATTAATCATAAAATTACAAACTCAAATTTTCTTTATTCAATCTTTTTTTTAAAGTTGAACTGCATATTCATATTTAGAGCAAAAGAAATAAAACCCAATGTAGATTCGTACTCAGACAATTAACAGGACTTAAATTTTAAAATAAAATAAAATATAAGACTTTTTCTCAAAAGAAACATCAAAAGATTCAAAAAGAAACATCAAAAGGACTCAATGAAAGAAACTCAAAATAACTCAAAAACTAAAGGGTTAAATTGACTCAAACTTTCCTTTTTTACTTCTTCGATCATGAATTCTTCATAGAGTAGGATTTGTTCCAATTCCCAAAAGAATTTGAACATGCTCCATATTCATTCTGCGCATTATTTACTCGGTGACTATTCAAAAGATTACTTCTATTTCTCATCAATGGTGATGCATCTAAAAATGGTTTTTGTCCCTGGTAGGACTTCTGAAAATGCAACCATACGGAGACTTCTTCGAGAAGGCAGCAAACACAATGGCCATCATCATAGGCATCATGGTCATAACAGTGAGGCTCCTGCACCAGCACCATCTCCATCACCGTATCCATTGCTGTCGCCAATGGCAGCACCACCACCCTTTAAGGCCAACTCACTGTCATCTCCTTCAGTATCTCCATCGCCAGAGTCCTCGTCCACAACCCGAACTCCTGCAGCAACTACAGTAGCTTCTCCTGGGAACATTCATGATTCTGTTGTGCCTCATGTGGTAGTTATTCCAGCTTCAAATCGAAACAGTCATTTGATAGTCTACTTGTTAGTTGGAGCAGGAACTTCCTTGCTCGCATCCTTATCTATTATTTACTTCCTTTGCTGCCGAGTCAACAAAGTTGGGACTGTCATGCCTTGGAGAACGGGTTTAAGCGGGCAGTTGCAGAAAGCATTTGTGACAGGTATGTTTCCTCTTCCTACTGCATACAAACCACTTATTGTTTATCTGTTTATTCATGCCAAATGTGTTCCCATTGCAGGCATACCTTCCCTCAGGCGGGCAGAGCTTGAATCAGCTTGTGAAGATTTTAGCAATGTTGTTGGCTCTTTATCAGATTGCTCTCTGTACAAGGGAACACTATCAAGTGGGATTGAAATAGCCGTAACGGTTAGCATGGCTACTTCTGCCAAAGATTGGTCGGAACAACATGAAATCCAATTCAGGAAGAAGGTAACTAACCTCCTATTTATTTTCTTGCAGATATTTATTGTGCTTTGCATGTACTCTCTTTAACATTCAGTATCATGTTGGATATGCTCAGATCTCAGTGTTGTCCAAAGTGAACCACAAAAATTTTATGAACCTTATTGGATATTGTGAGGAGGAAGAGCCTTTCACAAGGATGATGGTTTATGAGTACGCTTCAAATGGGACACTTTTTGAACATTTACACGGTGAGTAACTAAATTTCACCCTGTCCAAACATTACACATGAATTACCAGCTTTTGCTTGTCTGATCAAATTGTTGCATCCTGCACTTCCAACTCTTATGTTTGCTGCTTTTAAGCTGACTCAGTGTTCTATGCTCTGAACGATAATGTTCATTTAGTCTGAATATCCATAGATTATTACGAGTATGATGATCTAAATAGAAAGTGTATTGGTATTTGTATTTTATACTCCTTTTGGACTCATCATGAGGTATCATATGATTGGAAACTAACCAAATGTTAATCCCAAAACGAGTTTGTTGAGTTGGATTTGCATATGGCTTATCTAGAAACAGCTTTTTTAAGACATCGAAACGAGACTCATTGGTAGAGAATTTAACAAGCAAGCATTTGAAACAAGAAAATAAGAAGGGAATTTTTGATAGAAGGGCCAAATGCCTCGTGCACTTTACACATTAGAAATTTTGCAGATTGGATGCGAAGAACAAGGGGCATGAGGCCTTTGTTTATTAGAAGCAACGCCTCAGTGTACTATTTGTTTGTTATGAACTCCTCGGAAGGACCCAGTTGTTTATTGTTTTATGATATCCTTTCCTTTCAACTTGTAAATGCTGACATCTAACTTCTCCGAATTATGGGGCGTTTGCAGTTAAAGAAGCAGATCACTTGGACTGGGCTGCACGGCTGAGAATAGTCATGGGCATAGCCTACTGTTTGGAATACATGCACCAGCTCGAACCTCCTGTCGTCGTGAAAAATCTGAACTCCTCTTCCATCTATCTATGCGAGGATTATGCTGCCAAGATATCCGATCTTTCCTTTTGGAACGCGGAGAAAGAAGCTGGGGCATTGTTCGGGTGCTCAGGAGTCATGGATTCGCAGCTGTCGACTCAAGAAGGCAATATCTACAAGTTTGGAATCATTTTGTTGGAGATAATATCAGGAAGGCTGCCGTTCTCTGAGGATGATGGCCTTCTTGTTCTCTGGGCTTCAAGCCATCTAACCGGTAAGAGACCGCCTATGGATATGGTTGACACGACCCTCGAATCATTCAACGAGGAAGAAGTAGTTGCCCTGTGCGATATAATCAAGTCCTGTATCAATCCTGATCCGAAGAAGAGGCCGACAATGGCAGAGGTTGTTTCTCAGTTAAGGCAGGTCACTGCAATGCCACCGGATGCAGCTAGTCCGAAATTATCGCCATTGTGGTGGGCAGAGCTTGAGATTATTTCTGCAGAGAGTAACAGCTTATAATAAAATTAGTGCTTGTTAATAGAATCAAACTGGTTTTCTGTTTTATTTTTTGATCTCTTTTTCAAATCTTTTGAAACCTATGCATTGGTTGTTTATCTTTGTGACAGCGTGAGTTAAATTAATAATAAAAAGTGTACATATAGGGTGTTGGAAAGCTTAGCACCAGCTTCTTTGTTGTTTTTCTGATGCAAATAACTAGTAATTGGTTGCGAATGAGGAAACATAATTTTTTGAGTATCTGTCTTATTGAAGTTGTGGTAAATTCCGCTAACTTCCTTTGTATTATTGCTAAACACTATCTTTTCTGGTCAAGCGGTATCTAAAGAAGCAATCTTCAAAATCTCAGTGGACAATAAATCAAATACATGAGAAAAATAATTTTCTTAGGAAACCATGTTCATTTCCAACGCTGTCATATTAACGAAATATCAGAAGATTAACTACTTCAAACAATGTTGTGATTTGCTGACAATCGTACGAAGTAAAGATTGAAGAGAAAATAAATACATGAAGCATCAACCTGGGAGAAGTCCCCAGCTCTTTATTTATAGTAAAGCGAAGAGCGTACAAGGATATGCTACACTATATACGATCTCATCCTATTGATATGACGTAATCCTAATACAAATACTTGTCAACATCCATTTACAACACTCCCCCTTATCCAGCCATAGCCAAAGCTTTTAACGAGGCAAACCTCATCAACTCAGGATCCTGAAGTATCCAGCCGATGTGAGACTCATATAACACTCAGAATCCTGAAGTATCCACCCCATGTGAGACTCCTGAAGTAGATCCACGCGCGCGGCTTCGTCTACTACCTATCCTTCACTTTTGCAACGATCGGTTTTTGTGGAAATTTATTTAGAGGCTCGTGCTGATAACGTGTTGTGAAACATCAATCTAGGGAGGAGTCCACGGCTCTTTATTTATAGTGGAGGGAAGATCGTATAAGGATAGGGTACAATAGCTACGATCATATCCTATGGATAAGACGTAATCTTAATACAAATACTCGTCAACATCAGTTTACAATGTACACACTATTTTTCGTTAAGAAATAGGTACACATAGGTGAAAACATTCTAAACAACACTTGTCATGGTTCAAACAATGTTGTGATTTGCTGACAACCGTACGAAGTAAAAATTGAAGAGAAAATAAATACAATGTTATGAATCAACTACTGAGAAAGGAACCCTCGCCCTTTATTTATAGACAGAAAAGGAGAGTAGAAAGATAGGATATATAGATATGGGCGTATCTCTAAGATACCCGCAATCCTAACCGACTCTGGTATTTCCATTCACAACACTCCCCCTTATCCAGCCATACGTGTGGACTCTGCTCAAGAATACTTCGGGATTCTGAGCGTAATAGGAGTCTCACATGGGGTGGATACTTCAGGATCCTGAGTTGGTGAGGTTTACCTCGTTAAAACCTTTAGCTATAGAAAACCCTGTCGGAGAAACCATAGTTAAGGAAAAAGAGTTCAAACGCTCTTTAACTCCCCCTGATTTGTACAAGTGACTCTGCTCATGAATACTTCTGGATTCTGAGCGTCAAAGAGGGGTGGATTCTTCAGGATCCAGAGTTGATGTGATTTGCCTCGTTAAAACCTTTGGCTATGGAAAACCCATTGGGAAAAACCATAGCTAAGGGAAAAGAGTACAAATTCCCTCAACTCCCCCCGATCTATAAAAGCTCTTAGGCTTTCAGATCTCTTAGGCTTATCTCATCACTCCTATTTACAACATTCCGAAAATATACACAGATTACAAATATTATCATCATTGAGCAGCTGCTGAATCCAGAAACTCTGGAGAGGTGTGCTAAGTTTCGTCGCCTCTGATGTGGTCTTCAAACTATGTGGTCAGCTCCACAATACCAGCCTCTATCCCAGTCGTCACTGGGATGTGATGTACCACCAGGCGCCGTAAAATACACCATTGGTGTGATTATGGAATGGTGAGGATCTCGGAATGATAGGATGATGTTGCCTTCATAAGTTGCTTTGCAGATCTACAGTACATGGCCATCCCACTGTGGGTACTGTAGTGACCATGTGCTATGAGGAATAAACACTAGAGGGGGGGTGAATAGTGTTTTATAGAATTATAAGGAATTTACGCCAAATAAAACCCTAATTAACCAACAAATGCGGAATGAAAGAAATGATCAACAACGCAAGAAAGAATGCAATGCTAACATGCAATGTACCCTGGTTCGGTGCCACCCAAGTCTCCCCGACTTGTTCCCGGTGCCCTAATTCAGCAACACCCGGATCCCCTCCGGATACTCTAGTAAAACCACTAGAGCTTCCTTGAGCCCACTTGCGGAAACCCCACAAGTGCAATCGACCTACAATCGATGTCTGTGTATCCCACAACCCGGGAACACGCAAATACCTTAATCCCACAACTAGGGACTAAGAGCACTCTCACAAACCGAGAGCAAATACAAATCTTGACTCCCACAACTTGGGATCAAGCCAACCCTCTCAACAACCGAGAGTATACAACAATTTATATGAAGTGTAGAGAATGAAATTTAAAGCTTCTTACCACAAAATCCTATGCCTTGAGAAATACTTACCAATATAGGGCAAGAGTGGATTTTGAGGAAGATGAGATCACAAACCCTAGCACCACTAAGATGATCAGCAAGAGATGGCTTATGGTGAAGATGCTGGTTGTGATTCAAGCTCTTAGCTAGAGGAGTTCACAAAGATTGAAAATCTCTCTTGAGAAGTTAGGGCTTCAAAGAGAAAGAGAGAGATTTTCTTGCAAGAGAGAGAGAGCTTGGAAATAGATAGTGAAATCTCTTCTATTAGGTCTGAAATAACTCTGATAATGGACCTTATTTCTAGCTTAAAACGAATCAGGTTTATATAGAAAGAATCAAGAAAAGTCGTGGTCAAAAATCTCCCAACGGTCATATTTTCGAGCAGCTTAATCGGTCTAAGAAGGATCACTGACCGATTAGTTTTGCAACTAGTCGGTCGGTGAACCTTCTTGGTCCGACTAGAAGGTTGACATGGAAGATGGTGAAATCAAGATATAGAACTAGTCGGTCTAAGAAGAAACATCAACCGACTAGTTTGACAACTAGTCGGTCGGTGAACCTTCTTGGACCGACTAATTAGTCAACAGTAAAGAAGTCGAATTTCACTAGGAGAACTAGTCGGTCTGAGAAGGATTCCCAACCGACTAGTTGGACAACTAGTTGGTCGGAGAACCTTCTCGGACCGACTATTTGGTCAACAAATAGGCTTGAATTAATTAGGATAACTAGTCGGTCTGAGAAGGATTTCCAACCGACTAGATCGTCATCTAGTCGGTCGGTGAACCTTCTTGGACCGACTAAATGATCAACAGTGAATAGGCTGAAACAAGTAAGGATGTCTAGTCGGTTCAAGAAGGATTTCCAACCGACTAGATCGGCATCTAGTCGGTTGATTCTTCTACTTGAACCAACTAAGATGCATATGAAGCCATGAAAAGAAGCGATAAGCAACGGGAAACTTTCTAATGGCTTCTAAGGCAATCCTAGAGATAAGATATGAAAGTTATGAAGATTTCTAGGCAAGTACTACTCAAGGCTTAACATTCTATGAGATGAAGCTAGAAGACAATATAAGTATCATGACGAACCGTCTTCAAAGCTTCAACATGGAGAATCCGAATCCCTTGACTTCATGAATAACTCCTTGAGCTTCAATGAAGCTCCAGGCATAACGATCACGCGTTCTGAGGAAGTCTTGGGACGTCGCTTGAGATGAACAAAGTACTTTGGCGACGATCTCCATAATTCTTCATGTTCTTGAGTCTTTTAGATGAATGACTTGAATATCTCCAACGTCATAGTCTTCGAAGCTTTTGACATATCCATTCCTATCTTCTCTTTGGATTGAATCTCCATTCATTTGTTGATGCCATTGGCTTGAGGTTTGAGGTAGCATTTGAGTTCTTCAAGCCAATGCTTCACCTTTGTTGATCTACCAAGTCCTCCACTTGAATCAACACGTGTAGTCACATTTGATCTTCTTGAATCTAATTGGTGACTTTTTAGCTAACTGCAAACACATGAGTTAATCACAATGATTTGTGTTTGATCATCATCAAAATCAAGGTGGAGAGTCCAATACTCAACATTCTCCCCCTTTTGATGATGACAAACCAAATATAAACAAAATAAATAATTGTGCATTAAATATACTTACTCCCCCTGCAATGATGCTAATCAAGTTAATATCAATAATCAATAGCATCATTCAGCAGTAAATATTGTGTGTATCACATGAGGTTGTGTATATATCGCATGAAAGACCAGAAATAATATGCGTACACAATACAAATCATATAGGTGATACACATCATAAACATGAGCATGATTACCAATATATATATAATGTAATCAATATAAACCAAGGTAATCACCAATGCTCCCCCTGAATCATATAGATGAACGAGCATACATAAAGTCTATATGATTCAAGTTATTGTTTAACACTCAACATTTAATAAGCACATCCTTTGTTTATTTCTCTCCCCCTTTGGCATTATCCAAAAGACATGGGGGTATAGAAAAAACAAAAGCAAAAAATAAAGTGGAAAACTAAAAGAAATGTATATCTAATGAAAACTAGATAAGCTACCAATTTAAAATAAGATATCAAAATAAAGATATCAATTGCAAGAGCAAATATCCAACAACAACTCAACCACCCTCAATTATCACAAAAAGATAAGCAATAAGCATATATGATAAAAGATTACAATAGTTACTAATTGTAAAGAGTAGTGTGAGCAGTGTTAGAAAAGTGACAATAGCAGCTACTAGCTATAAATATGATAAAGAATACGGCTAACAATGCAAAAATCATGACATCGCTTGTGAAAGAAAAACAAGTGATCAAATAGTGTCAAGTACACAGACAAACTCAACTATCACAAAAGTTATAACATTAAGCATAATGTGATAGACAGTCCTTGAGCAATGGCATGACATATGACATACCACAATGACATAGATCAACAAATAATATCAATAAACTGAGATCTAAGTCAAACAAAAAAATGCAACAATCATGACTATGGAAATTCTTAGCCATGTGTACACAGTTATGTTATGAAATAATAACACAAATTAAGTATAATGGCATGTGATACCAATTGTAGGCATACCAAATCATCTCCAAAAGTATCACAGCTAAACTCCACAAAGCATCTCCAAAAGTAAGCATACCAAATCTAAGAGAAGTGTGCGATGTGGGCATACACAAATATCTATATCATGCAAAAGTGTTATTCCAAATAGAGATAGAAACATCATAAAACGTATGGCATACATAATTCTAGCACACTAGGATACTAATTGAAACAATGTTCAAAAGAACCATAGTACTAGCATGCATTTCAGAATAGATACTCACATAATGAGTCAATGATAAGCATGGAATGCCATGAGCATAAGGAAGATAAGCACTAAATCACGGGCTCAAAACTAGCATCAAGCAAGAGCATGTAAAGATGATATCCAATATAAATAGTCTAACACAGTGTGCAAAGCAGGCAAATAATGTCAAGATCAAGACGTTACTTGAAGGAAACCAAGTGAACAAATAGAGACAAGATCTCATCCTAGCTCAATTATCACAAAGGATTCAACATGAGACATAATGTGACAAGACATTTTTTGAGCAAAGGCATGAAGATAGTCTACGTTCAAAGTCACAAGGTAGGACATAAACGAATAAAGTTATCATGAACATCGCATGCATGCATACCAATTGTGCGAATAGAACAAAAAGCTTGTGTAAGTACAATATAATCGGAGGTAGCATCAAAGAGGTCATAGTGCATCAAGATATATTCATGGAAGAATATCTATGACAGAATATACATATCATCAAACACAATATAAAGCTTATATGATCGTGTATAGCACAAGTTATCTCTAACATCTCATAAAAATAGCATAAAATATGAGCATGAGATGAGAGATGACATAGTGAGAAATATAGCTTGAAGATCACTAACTAATATGAATGAGTGTTATGTCACTTGAGAAAATATCATACATGAAAGATTTAGATGTAGACATGAAAGATCTCTTGAATAAAATTATAGCTAAACATCAGTCATGAAGTAATTAAAATGACAAGTAACATACATTGATTACCCCAAATCATATCAATACATCTCATAAAGATAATCATACAAACTATAAGAAAAGTATGAGATGTGTGGTGATACAATGAACAAATATGCATAAAGATCCTAAATCATTAATCTTATTCATGGCATGAAAAAGATATGAACATCAATAAGCAACTAACCAATTCATTATATGAATGTTATAGCTACCATGGTACATGAGTCGTAATAAGACATATATGACATACATGAACAAGGTAGTCACATAAACAAACAATCTTCGTGAGGGTGTGACAAGAATGAGCTAATGAAAAAGTATGCTATATTACACAAATCAAATATATTAAAATACCAATTGTAAACATGGTAGTCAAAACCAATATATTAAAATACCAATTGTACAAAACACATACTTACAACCATTTAGCTCTCCCTATATGTGTGCATCTCCAATGCACCATCCTTTCCTTTGAATTGATCCATCATTTGTAAACCAAGGAGTGTGTAGAGTAGGCATCTTGCACAACAATCTGACAATTCAACAATTGGTGGTATCCAAAAACTTTTTGGATCCAATAGGTTAAGGAACAAAATCAAGTAGTCCAATAACCAATCATTTACCAATTGTAAATAACACGCATCAATAAAAATGCATGACATGCATTAATAGGAGTTATTATAATCACGAAAATCATACATATAAGGAATTAACAATTCTAAATCATTAAAAATTAGATACACCTATACTAATAATTCCTATGCATATGATTTAGTCAAGCAACATCATTATGAATACACACATCTAATACAATAGTGTGTGTGCAAGAAAGATTCCTCGTTCAATATGCATATGTGCACAAAATAAACATTCACGGAACAACACATATTGAAGGAAGGCATGAAAAGTAATACCACAAAGAGTGTGCATGAAAAGCATAAAGTATTAATTTTCATAACCAAATTTCTCTTTCCCTTTGGCATATCAACAAGATAGGAAGGTGCAAATTGATAATAAATCACCAAGGGTCAGAGAAATCAACTGATCTATATGCACGACATAATATAAATGAAATGCAATGACATATAGAAGAACATAACATGATAGCAATCGAACTGTCATACTCCCACACAATCATACAAACTATGCAAACTTGGGAGTAGAGGACGAACACACACACACACACACACACACACACACACACACACACACACACAGAGATATATATATATATATATATATATGGGTACAAAAAGTAATCATACAAGCATGGTACCCAAGCAATGAAGTGCAATATGAGTGAGTTAGCAAGGTGGAAATCAAATAAAGACTGAGTTTGATTTTTATATATATAGTCGCATGAGAATATGACAATCCTAATATACGATTATATTTGTGTGTTAATATCATGCCTGGAAACATTCTTAGGAATCCAAAAGATAGTGATTTGGGATTCTTAAGTAGAGGTTGTGTAGTGGCATGAGTAGAAAGTTGAGATGCACGCTTGTGAAGTGGAACATTAATATAAGCGTGTCTCGTGTGTGAAATATGCAAATGAGCATCAATTCTAACATGAAAATTTTAAGCCACATGTTATAAATAATCCCTGAATAAACATATGAGTATGGATTATGAATACACAATGCACATGAGTCAAGAATTTGACACACATGAACTACATAGACATGAATGACATACAAGACACATACTATGCAAACATAGGATATGCATGAGATAGTCTCAAACACAAAGTGACATCTACATGCATCCAACACACATGGATACCAAATGTAAGAATATACTTACAACATTAAGCTCCCCCTACTTTGGTGCATCAATTAAGCACCATCAACTCCATTTGAATGAAAGTCTTTGTAAATCAAGGAGTTGGTAGAGTTGGTATCCCAATGTGGATTGAACCTAGAAAACATAATTTTGGTATCCAAAAACCTTTTTGGATCCTATGGGTTAGGCAACAAATTTAACAAACTAAATTCAAATAATTGTAACCCATATCCTAATGTAATCATACACAATGTTAATGAAACATGTAATCATGTTACTAGATAAATATATAACCATATACATGCATGTACCAAATGTACCAAAAGTAAATATTATATTAATCCAAAAGCATGACATGCATCACATGCAACAAAACATAAATATGAACCAAAGCATGTGTTGCATAAAAATATTAAATATTTTAGACATGAAAATCATAAACACAATGATTTACTAATAAACATGCAATGGAAATCAACTTCAATATGAATTTACGTTTCTAACAAACATGAGCATCTAAGACCAATATGCAAACAAAAGAATAAACCAATTCTTAACACAAATGCTTTGGTACCCATAAAATGAATATAAACTTATGGTACCAAGCAAAGAAGGGTCAACAGAAACTAACCCTTTGGAAACCAAGTCCAAAAGGACCGTGATTTCCCAACATAATCATCATTCAAAATAATATCATGAATATAAGATTGCACATACATAACCTTAGCATGATTACTAGTGTTCTTAGGACCCCAAATAGTGTATGATTTGGGTATCCTCTTCCTAGTGGTTGCATGCACAAAAGGTTGATCTCTACGTGGTGCATGTGGCCTAGGAACATGAGATCTAGCAAGAGCATGAGGAAATGTGTATGGAACATTGTGTTGTGCTAAAGCATGATGATGGGCCTATGGTCCATGGTGTGGTGTTGCATACATACATGGATGAATATGAGGTGTGTATGCATGAGGATGATCATGAGAATTAGCATGCATATGTGGATGTGATGTGTGATCATAAGCATGTGAAGGTACATGAGCATGAGTACGTGCATGAGAATGTCTCAAATGAGTGTTTGCACGTGCTCGTGGGTGTGGAGCATAAAAACCATCATTTGTAGGAATGTGAGGAGTGGAGGCATTCCTACGTGTATTGGTGTACATGAAAGCATGTCCCTTCCTTTGATGTCCACCATTGGTGGGTTTCTTTGCAAAGGAGGGAGGAATAGGAGTGGTGGTTTCCTTAGTAGTAGAACTACACAAGTTGTTATAGACACCACTCGTGGATGCACCGGAGGATGGCCTCACAAAATCTATAGTTACTTCACTATAGGAGGTGCGTGCATTGGATGCACTTGCCTTAGAATAACCAAGGCCAACACGATGGTTTGCTGGTAGTTGATTCTTTAGCAAATCATCCAAATTGTCCTTTCCCTTATTGAATCTCTCAACAATGGAGGACATGAGCTCATATTTCTTCGAAATTGAAGAAATAGTGGCATTCAAGGTGGATGCATGTGTGGTGAGCTCGTGCACTTGGGATTTGAGATCATCATTCTCAATGCCCAAACTAGTGTTTTGAGATTGAAGATTTTCAATCTCAAGATTGTTACTATCCACAATGGAAACACGATCAAGTTGAGATTTGAGGGACTCCACCTCATTTCTCAACATGCCATTTTGAGTAAGCAAACTTGCTTTCTCAATAACGAGTGTCTCAACAATGGTGTCATTGTTTGAGGTGCTACATGTAGATGTGTTAGTGAGACTAGCAATCTTATTCTTAGCATCACAATATTTATGCATAAGTTTTTGATATTTATCAAATAATTGTTTAAGAGCAATTCTAAGATCATCCATTGTTACATCTTCATCGTCGCTATCACTTCCACTTGAATCACTAGATGTGTCACTAGAGTCACCCATAGTGGCATCCTCTCGTGCCATCAAACCCATGAATGAATCCCTTTCATCATTGGAGGAAGAACACTCCAAGGTGGACTCTTCTTGCTCCGCTAGCATGTGCCATATTTGATATGCCGTTGTTGCCTTGGACACACGCATAAGAATGTCATGAGTTAAAAAAATCAAGCAAGATATTCATTACCTCTTCATGTTTCTCCACCAATCCTTTTTGCTCAATTGTCCATTCATGTTCGGAAGTGGTAGGTGCACGAAGGGGCTTCTCCACAAGCTTCCAATAATCATCATCGATGGATTGAATATAGGCCTTCATCTTCACACACCAAATTTGACAGTTGGGTCCAATGAGATATGGTGGAAAAGGCCTTCGTGTGTTGTTGTTGTTGGTTGCCATAGCTATAACCTCGCTCTGATACTAATTGTAGTGACCCTGTGCTATGAGGAATAAACACTAGAGGGTGGTGAATAGTGTTTTATAGAATTATAAGGAATTTGCGCCAAATAAAACCCTAATTAACCAACAAATACGGAATGAAAGAAATGATCAACAACGCAAGGAATAATGCAATGCTAACATGCAATGTACCTTGGTTCGGTGCCACCCAAGTCTCCCCGACTTGTTCCCCGTGCCCTAATCCAGCAACACCCGGATCCCCTCCGGATACTCTAGTAAAACCACTAGAGCTTCCTTGAGCCCACTTGCGGAAACCCCACAAGTGCAATCGACCTACAATCGATGTCCGTGTATCCCACAACCCGGGAACACGCAAATACCTTAATCCCACAACTAGGGACTAAGAGCACTCTCACAAACCGAGAGCAAATACAAATCTTGACTCTCACAACTTGGGATCAAGCCAACCCTCTCAACAACCGAGAGTATACAACAATTTATATGAAGAATAAAGAATGAAATTTAAAGCTTCTTACCACAAAATCATATGCCTTGAGAAATACTTACCAATATAGGGCAAGAGTAGATTTTAAGGAAAATGAGATCACAAACCCTAGCACCACCAAGATGATCAGCAAGAGATGGCTTATGGTGAAGATGCTGGTTGTGATTCAAGCTCTTAGCTAGAGGAGTTCACAAAGATTGAAAATCTCTCTTGAGAAGTTAGGGCTTCAAAGAGAAAGAGATAGATTTTCTTGCAACAGAGAGAGCTTGGAAATTGCAACGACCCAGTCCCCGGGATACCGGATAAGTAGGAATCCGTATCAGGTATTCCCGAAGAGGCGAGTGTTACGTAGAAAGAAAGAAAAGAAGAGAGTAGGAAGAACACTGCAGGTACTACGCACGTGCTGGAAAGTACAAGTAAAACTCCGTCACAGATAAAAACACTGAGAAAATTACAAAAGTACAATATTCCATTTTATTGATACATGGATACATCTTATACCTACACCAACATCTTCATATTCACAACTCTAAGTACAAAGGTCCACCCGAAAAGAAACACCAAAAAGCACAAGTCTCTCATCATACCCCTCACCACCCAATACTACAACTGATCACCAACTCCGAAGCTCCAGCCGCTATCTCCAACCTCCAACTCACATGACCTGAAAGTCAACGGGGACACGTCAACGCGTGACCCAGTAGAAACTCCTAACACTCTAGCAACACCCAGTTTTAGAACTAGTCTGTCTATCTAGGGAGGGTAGTCTAACAAGTAAGGTTCATGGTGTGTAAAAGTAATCACATTCCAACATGCGTACCTAGTTATGAGAACGTGCAAAAACATGCATATGAAACCATATTATGAAATGCAGCTATTGAAAGGAAGCGTAAGAACATGTTACCATGGGACAATAGCATTAAAGTACAGAAAAATAAGGAGACATGAGATAACAACATTTATAAATTAAAGACAACTACTATAAGTTGTTGATTCACATATTTGGCACCCGTGTAAACCGTAGAACGCTAAGGAGGCGGACTTCACCCAGGGTGGGTGAAAAAGTGGTACCACAACCAGCGACACGAGCACTAGAGGGGCCTCTCGTAACTCTCCGTACCCGAACGGAACAAGGTATGGGAGTGAGACAAACTCGGTTTTTCTGTCGGACAAACAGAGCAAACCATCAATTACCGTCATGATGCATCACGAGTACACCAGTGGCTTCTCCAACCCTTTCAACTTGTCCTTCTGGGAGTGATACAGCGGGTGAGAATTCATATCATATGTCCACTCCTTAACTCCTAAAGTTTACCCGTTTTCCCCTAAACCCGTGTCACCCTCCTTTAGGAGGACTGATACATTCCTCATTCTCACTCTCAGTTTTCAAGATATTACTTCGTTTGTCAACGAATCATCTAGCGGACTTGAATACCGCTTTAACCAACTTTTAACAATATCATCATCATCATCATCATCATCATCATCATCATCTCAATTAAAGAATTGCATGGAATATCATCACAAACTCATCGTTATGAACATACTAATGTGAAAGCATAAACAAATTGAACTTAAATATTATTGACATAACGAATATTTAATGAACCATCTGCATAATTACATGTATCAAGAGCATGTCATTGAGAACATGATGAGCACAAACAAACTTAACTTCAAACAAAACTACACCTTGATAAGTACTAAGCAAAATTAGCATATGAATCTGTCAAAACTGTTACAGCAGAAAGAATACCACTTTTAGCCTATCTACAATCAGAATTGGTCTTTGGTTCCTTCACGAAAGTTGTAGATATGGGTGTTTTCCTTTCACTTACCAATTTTCATAAGCTCAGTTGACATATGTGATTTATGGTGGATTTTCTCCTAACAGGTATAATTTCAGCATTCTGAACCAGAAACTGAGTTCAGTTCAAGTCCATTTTTCTACAAGTTATAGACCGAATTAAAATCTAAAAAAATTATGGGTTGAATATCTTGAAGTCAGCTTTCCAACGGCATCAAGATCATAATATTTTATAAAGTGTGCATGGAGTTCTACTCGTTTTACTGAAAGGTGTCAAAACTGTCTAAAAACAGACCAGTTTTAGAAACTGAGTTTTTACCCTAGCTTTCAGTCCGAATTTGTAAAACTTGTAAACGTGAAAGTTAATTAAGGACTACAATATGAATAACATATATTGTTTTCATATTTTTCTTTCATCTACGTTGGGAGATATTCTCAGTTTAACAGAGAATAAAAATACTGGAATTTCAGAACAGTTTTGATTGAAACACCAGTTTGCATATCCAAATTTTTATAAAATCATACGGCTAGAATTTGGAAAAATGATCTAAATGAAAGTTGTTCATAACAATGAGATACCCAGCATATAAAATTTTCAAAGCATTCCCATTAGCCAATTAACCCCAGTACTTAGTCAAAGTTTCAGTTTTTCTAGATCAATTTTCAGCATGAAGAACAAAGGTGTTTCATGAAAGTTAATTCAATTCTCATTGTCCTAAAACTAAATTCTACCTAGGTGAAAGGAATTTCTACCTTGTAAAAGTCCTCTAAAATATTTCTTTGGCCCTTCTTAGTCCTTGATGGAGAGCCACATATCCTCCTTCTCCAAGCTCCAATTGATCTCCAAAAAGTAAGGTTTTGGGGCTAATTTGGACTAATTTTAGATGTTGGAATGATGAGGGGTCATTGGTGGTGGAAGGGGAGGAGTAATTGGTGTTGATGGAGGAGGAAGGGGTGGTGCAAGAGGGGAGAAAGGGGAGGAGGAATTTTGACCAGAATTTTGGGGGGCGAGGGAGAGAAAAATGAGGGTTTTCTTGAATTTTTTTGTATTTTGTTTTCCATGCCTAGTTTTTAGGAATCCCTAAAATCCTCTCCACCATCCATTTAGTCAAGATTTTTGCCATGTGTTCTCTAATTAACTAACAATATGACACATAATAGGATGTGTTGTCATGGTAAGAAAAATGTGTATTTTGTATTTTAAGAAATTAAAAATACATGAAGAAATGCTTCATACACTCCAAATACATGTATTTCTCCAAATACTCTCATATACTAAATTCAAGTAATGAGTTTAAAATATTTTAAAATAAATTCCTACACCAAAATAATTAAAGAAAAATACGGGCATACTCCCCAAAAATCATACGCACTTATCTACGCCCAAAAATACCTACATATATAAGTATATAGGGATACGGGGTATTACATTCTACCCACCTTAAAAACAAAGTCCGCCCTCGGACTTTTCATGGTAAGGGTCTGACCTGAGATTAAATAGTAGAAGGGTCTCCCTACCCACGACATACAAACAACGCTATATGTATATACAATACACTCATGTATACATGCAATATATCGTAGATTATACACATATATATGGACATTCTTATCCAAGAATATAGGTATACACACAGACAAATCATCACAACACCTACATAGTACTATACATTCCATATTCATCCATGTACTCACAAATATATCTATATTGCATGAGAACACTCACATATATATACAGACTGATATGTACACACATGCTAGTACACCTATACACATGGACACATGTATCAATGTCGTACATAGCAATAAGTAGAAATGTGTATATGTACACCCAATGCATTAATATACACACCAATATTTATACCCTTATTATACCCACTATATATACACTCACATATAGATACACACAAATACATGTCCAAAGACATATGCTATATCATGGATACATATAGATATATCTAAATACATACACCTTTATATGTAATCACACACTCCTTGTATTTGTATATCTACATACATGCATGTTCACATGATATTTAAACACACCCTACTTATAAGTCACAAAGCTAGCATACTTACACATACACTACCTATGGGTATACCTAGATACATCAGAGTATAATTCAAGTATACATCCATATGTATTCATATCCAATATTTACTCACATAAGTCTAATTTATCCACCTATTCACGGTACAAATATACTTACATACAAGCCGTCCGCATAACATATATTCAATGCAGTATATATACACACACAACACTATATATAAATAATAGCATAAGAATCTTATCAATACAATATATGTATCTATATACACACACACTAGTACAAACAAGACATGTCCATATATAATTCTCATTCACTTGTTACACTCACATATCATCACATAATATATAAGTACACACCAATATTGCATAACTTGGCATACCTACTTATGCATATCTATACACACCATTTAGTAAGCCAGTATATTTCACACACTACTTATGATACGCCTCCAATAGTATCTATACTCATATATACATATCTCATTATATCAATTTACACCACCACATTCCTAGTATGCATACACACACACGTCATCACATAGATTCTCATATAACAATACCAATACACACAGATATTCACATAATGATATATCTATCCAACATCGGTGTAAGCGTATCCGCTTACAGTCAGACAGGCAACCATATACATATTTCATATATGTATCAAACACACAACTCTAGTACACCTAGGACATGCCCATCCGCACATGGATTTACACAATCATCATGTACATATACACCACATATTACCAATACATACGGTATACCATATCTATACATCGCCTAGAGCTCAATCAACTATATATGTCCATGATACACACTTCTTATAGGTTACCATATGTTAACATATATACGTATGCACCTCTATACTCAGACATACAATCATGTACGTCTCCTAGTACCCATTCAACATTCACAGATGTATCATTGCACAAGATTTAGCATATCAATATCAATACACATAGATAACCATACAAAATTATATTCATCTATATACAGGCGTAAGCGTGCCAGCTTACAACCATATATATAACTATATACATATCACGTATATCACCACGTATGCATATACAACATAATAGACAACCATAATATACTCACATTTCGAGAGTATGCCAGCTCATACATGAGTGGGACACATGGATCCCTGGATCCACACATACATGGGTGTATACACTACACTTTATATATATATACACACACACACTTACGACATACATCTCAACCAATACAATCACTCTATTGCACCTACCTCTTAAAGTGCAACCACTTACGAACACATGTACTTATAATTTCACATACCAACATATAGCCACACCAGTAGCTAAGGTAGTAGCATATACATATAATCATTCCATGTATACCATCATACACTCTATACATTCAAATATACTTCCAGTTAGACTTAACAACAAACATCCATATACTAACACATATACCATAAATTTATTTACATGCCATTACATATTCACACAGATACTCCGCATATCTATACACTTTTCCATTAGACACCCATATACAAATATATCTTCTAACCTCACATAAATGCATCATACTTTAGTATCTATACATACAACTCTATATACATCCATATAGTCATACATATACACCTCCAAATATAATCGAAGTATAGATTACCATATAGATAATACATAACACTCTATTGCACAGATAATATGTCTTACACATAATTTACTCATCAAATACTACATTCACCTCAATCCATACAAACAACATTACTATACACACACACCTATACTATGAATTACAAGAATACACATAAGTAGTTATACACGTATATATAGTGTATCTTATTTACAGATATAGCTATAGACACATATCTATAGAATTACACGCGAAGACATTACAATACTTTTATATCCATGCAAACACATACCCACCCGTACATATATGTGTATATATACAAACAACTACTCATGCTTAAACTCAGGGAGCTCTTTACATTGGGTTCCTAATACCAGGGTTTTACCCTAAGGCTGATCACCTACCCACCTTAGGATACATCTACCCCTATGGAGCATTACCCGTACTATCCTTACGCACGCCGCAGTGCGGAGACCTGCATGGGCCACCACCTGCAACGACCCGGTCCCCGGGATACCGGATAAGTACGAATCCGTATCAGGTATTCCCGAAGAGGCGAGTGTTACGTAGAAAGAAAGAAAAGAAGAGAGTAGGAAGAACACTGCAGGTACTACGCACGTGCTGGGAAGTACAAGTAAAACTCCGTCACAGATAAAAACACTGAGAAAATTACAAAAGTACAATATTCCATTTTATTGATGCATGGATACATCTTATACATACACCAACATCTTCATATTCACAACTCTAAGTACAAAGGTCCACCCGAAAAGAAACACCAAAAAGTACAAGTCTCTCATCATACCCCTCACCACCCAATACTACAACTGATCACCAACTCCGAAGCTCCAGCCGCTATCTCCAACCTCCAACTCACATGACCTGAAAGTCAACGGGGACACGTCAACGCGTGACCCAGTAGAAACTCCTAACACTCTAGCAGAACCCAGTTTTAGAACTAGTCTGTCTATCTAGGGAGGGTAGTCTAACAAGTAAGGTTCATGGTGTGTAAAAGTAATCACATTCCAACATGCGTACCTAGTTATGAGAACGTGCAAAAACATGCATATGAAACCATATTATGAAATGCAGCTATTGAAAGGAAGCGTAAGAACATGTTACCATGGGACAATAGCATTAAAGTACACAAAAATAAGGAGACATGAGATAACAACATTTATAAATTAAAGACAACTACTATAAGTTGTTGATTCACATATTTGGCACCCGTGTAAACCGTAGAACGCTAAGGAGGCGGACTTCACCCAGGGTGGGTGAAAAAGTGGTACCACAACCAGCGACACTCGCCTCTTCGGGAATACCTGATACGGATTCGTACTTATCCGGTATCCCGGGGACCGGGTCGTTGCAGAAATAGATAGTGAAATCTCTTCTATTAGGTCTGAAAATGGACCTTGTTTCTAGCTTGAAACGAATCAGGTTTATATAGAAAGATTCAAGAAAAGTCGTGGTCAAAAATCTCCCAACGGTCATATTTTCGAGCAGCTTAATCGGTCTAAGAAGGATCAATGACCGATTAGTTTTGCAACTAGTCGGTCGGTGAACCTTCTTGAACCGACTAGAAGGTTGACAGGGAAGATGGTGACATCAAGATATAGAACTAGTCGGTCTAAGAAGAAACATCAACCGACTAGTTTGACAACTAGTCGGTCGGTGAACCTTCTTGGACCGACTAATTAGTCAACAGTAAAGAAGTCGAATTTCACTAGGAGAACTAGTCGGTCTGAGAAGGATTTCCAACCGACTAGTTAGACAACTAGTCGGTCGAAGAACCTTCTTGGACCGACTAATTGGTCAACAAATAGGCTTGAATTAATTAGGATAACTAGTCGGTCTGAGAAGGATTTCCAACCGACTAGATTGTCATCTAGTCGGTCGGTGAACCTTCTTAGACCGACTAAATGATCAACAGTGAATGGGCTGAAACAAGCAAGGATGTCTAGTCGGTTCAAGAAGGATTTTCAACCGACTAGATCGTCATCTAGTCGGTTGGTTCTTCTACTTGAACCAACTAAGATGCATATGAAGCCATGAAAAGAAGCGATAAGCAACGGGAAACTTTCTAATGGCTTCTAAGGCAATCCTAGAGATAAGATATGAAAGTTATGAAGATTTCTAGGCAAGTACTACTCAAGGCTTAACATTCTATGGATGAAGCTAGAAGACAATATAAGTACCATGACGAACTGTCTTCAAAGCTTCAACATGGAGAATTTGAATCTCTTGACTTCATGAATAACTCCTTGAGCTTCAACGAAGCTCCATGCACAACGATCACGCGTTCTGAGGAAGTCTTGGGACGTCGCTTGAGATGAACAAAGTACTTTGGCGACGATCTCCATAATTCTTCATGGTCTTGAGTCTTTTAGATGAATGACTTGAATATCTCCAACGTCATAGTCTTCGAAGCTTTTGACACATCCATTCCTATCTTCTCTTTGGATTGAATCTCCATTCATTTGTTGATGCCATTGGCTTGAGGTTTGAGGTAGCCTTTGAGTTCTTCAAGCCAATGCTTCACCTTTGTTGATCTACCAAGTCCTCCACTTGAATCAACACGTGTAGTCACTTTTGATCTTCTTGAATCTAATTGGTGACTTTTTAGCTAACTGCAAACACATGAGTTAATCACAATGATTTGTGTTTGATCATCATCAAAATCAAGGTGGAGAGTCCAATACTCAACAGGTACCCGTTCTGTGATTTCTCAGTGTAGGGACCGGACCTGTAACCTGCATTTGCATAAACATTAGAGGATGCTACTTTATATTGTAAGTCCAAATCTTTCGACCCTTGGAGAAAGCGCAGAAGGCTTAACTCCGATCTAATGGCCTTTTTAAGTGCCAATTATCTCTGGCTAATGAGTTTACTGCAACTACTATAGCGGGACGCGTGCAGTTAGCCCGGAGTGCCTGATTGCACTTAGATCAGGAACTTTAGGACCAGTTATATCCTCCCCCTCTTCCAGCGATCGGAATGGTTATTTTTGTACATCCATTAAGTATACTCTCATATGTGTACTTTCGATGACAATGGTCCTCTTAATTTCTCCAACGCACTTCTGGGCGTATGTAACAGGATTCTATGAGCAATGACTTTATATTTGCCTAGGTCTTTCATTTCATGTTTAATAGTCAGGCTTGAACAGATGTTTCGGTTTTCTCTTCAGGAGATCCGATGAGATTTTAGTTGTTTACAACTATGATCTCTAATTCTGTTCTTTGCTTAGATGCAAAGACAACCCTCAGTAGGAATCATTGATTTGTCAAATGATTCTCTTGGTTATATATTATTTATTATACTTATTGTTTTTCTTCAATAAATTAGACGTCCCGAAGTCTATTCAGGTATTTAAGGAAATGTGAAAATTATCTTTACCAAGATATCCACGAAGGTATACCGTCACAACATCCAATAACAGCATATCTAAAATTTTCCTTCGCTAAATCGTAAGGTATTCACTTTTGATAAGTTAGGGAGACTGATGTAACATTTATGAGACATGCTCATTTTAATTTGTTCGATCCCTAGTTTCAGCGAAATTTTCCGTGTGCTATAGGTTATACCTTATAGCATACGATTTTGTATTTATTTTTTCTTATGTGTGCACTACTTTATTTTATCCACAGGTTTGACACCTTTTGGTGTCTGGACTTCAGGTCCGAACATTTCACGTTTCATAAGGAGTCTAGCTCATCTTTTATTGCCCCGTTCCACATTTGGCCAAACTCTACGTTTGCCTTCTAGCAACGGAGTATGTAATGATAAGTTATAAATATCATCGCTTTTGCGATGTATATGGCAATATTGTACGTGAATACATTGTTGACAATTTATGTTCTTTCTGTCCAACACCTCCCCAGTACGTACAACATTTACTTTCAATTTCACTTTTTCCCGACAGTTCCTCTGCAGTGGATTCCGGGAAGGGTGAGGGTGTGGACATGAGCTCATTGTCCTGTGGTAGTATTGTCTTAAGGTCTCCAGGAGTTTCTGTCCTTGGAGCCTAGTGGTCTGCCTCTTTTCCATTGAGGATTAGCCACTTCTGCTGGTGGTGGATTGCATCCATTCTTGGGGATGTGAATCCTAGCTGGAGTTTTTGCGGCAGGGATGTGTGATCTGACGATCTTCTGGTTGTCAGTAAATGAGTCCGGTAACAGGTGAACCTTATTCTATATGTGGAGGATCTTCAAGATCTCATCTTCACATTGTTTTGTTACTGGATCGTGGTGGGTCAAACTTTTTGTATCCCACATTATAATTTGATTCGTGCCAGATTTTCCAGTATCTGGGCCTATTTTGGGGAAACTCGTCTCATCAAAATCACAGTCTTCAAGATGTGCCATAAATGTGTCCCCCGTTTGGGGTTCTAGGTATCTTATAAGTGAGAGTGAGTCAAACCCTGCATGCATACCTAGGCGACGTTGAGGACCGTTTTGGTCCTCTGTGGTGGTGCAATGGGGATTTGAACTGCGCGTCCGAAGATTCTCAGATGAGAAATGTTCTGTGGCATTCATGTTGGATCCTGCCAAAACAGAGTTAGGATCGATAAATAAAGTTGAGACTTACGCTTGCGTATGCGGCACGGTAGTCTCGGAACTTTGCCTTCGGATTCGCCACGACGGATCGAGTCTTCTCACGAACGGAGTAAGGCTACTAAATCCACAATCTAAATCTCTACTTTTAGATTTAAGAACTTGGATAAAGAGAGAGGAAGGATTTCGGCAGAGCTTCGCTAGAATGAAATGCATGCAAGAATGCCATGCAAAAGTGTAAGGAAATGGCTTACCCTTGGGTCTTATTTATAGCCCCCATGGTAGTTATTTTAGGAGTAATTGTTCCTTAGGAACAATTTAACTAAGGTGTACCATGATACATGGCACATTATAAGCTTAAGATATTACCCCTTTATTAGCCATATGTCGCATGCACTTATGCATATATAATGCGACTTTCCCATCAATCTAGAGATCCTCTCCGCAATGGAACATATTCCCTTTGCGCACGACTTCGTGTGCACGACGTTCGAGGTCCGTATTCCCTCGTACATCCCCTACAAGGGTGTACTAACGTCTTCCATATCCAACATCTCCCACTCACACTTGAGGGGATTGTAAGAGAACGTCTTTCTCTTAGTTCTTTCATCTATCATACCGAGAAATAGACCGTGCGACCGTCATGCGTGTAGAGTCTGTTGTTGTGCACTTGTTAGAGATACACAACGACCTCGAAGGTGCAAAGTTGAGTAGTTCAACGCATGCTTTACCCTAGATTATTTCTTCACATTTCTTATACTTTATATTCAACAATTGAATCCCATCTGGATTACAATTGGCTGGCCAGCTTTGAATCATTTAAAGTCCAAATGTGAATATGAAATCAATCTTCCTCTTCTTGCGAACCTTCTGATCTTGACTTGATTCGCTTTTCTAACGTGCCCCGCCGAGCTAAATTATCATAGCCCATTAGTAACACGCTAAGATAGCGATCATCTCGTCAAATCTAAAGGAACCAATTGGAGTCCTTGAGGGTAAGAGTTAAGACCCGTATGGCCTTTGAGTCTCACATAATAGCAAACACTATTGCTACTAACTCAGTGGTCGAAATGCATACGTGGTATGAACACGTATTACAACATCACTCCTTTCCCAGGGAGAGTATGTCTTAATGATGTTGTACGGATGAAAGATCAGACACCACAGTGCCTATCTTTTGAGTCCCCTTACTACTCATGAAATATTACCGGACTCTCATCCTGCATAAGACAGATAGGATTTAAAAAATCCTATGAGATCTCTTTCAAATATCCTTGTGATACAGATCTCAGATCTTTTGTAAGCATCCATATGATGCAGATCTTTCATTCGACTATCTTGTTTAAGTCACGACTCTAAATCATTTGTCTAATGATTTTGACTTTAAACTAGTCGCATCTCTATCTTATCCATCTGATAAGATAAGGCGGTTGCTCATGTGAGAGAGCCAACCTTAATCTGTCCGACATACACACAATAAAATAGCTGAGACTTAAACACAAATGTATAAAATCATTTGTAAGAAACTTGTATGCAATATATAAAAGAACTTCTTTCTTTTATTAAACTTTGATCTTCTATAGACATGGGAAATATTACATGATACAGCTCAGCACCTACGCATTCCCATAGATGATACGTGTTTGTAGAACACATCTCTGGGGATCGCCTTAGTAAGGGGATCCGCTATCATCTCATGCGTGGATATGTATCCTATGTCTACTTCCTTCCGTTTGTCATAGTCCTTCGCAAACTTGAATCGAATATCAATGTGTTTGGTCTTACAATGAAATTTAGGATCTTTGACATAGGCAATCGAGGCTTGACTATCACTGTATATAAGAACAGTGCTCGAGTCAGAGGCATTCGTCAGCCTGTCTAAGAATTTCCTAAGCCAAACAGCTTCTTGGACTGCCATGCTGAATGCTACGAATTCAGCTTCCATGGTTGATAAGGCGATGCAGGTTTGCTTCTTGCTGCTCCAGGATATTGCACCATTCCCGAGCAAGAAAACAAAGCCTGAGGTAGATCTTCGCTCGTCGAGATCACCTGCCCAATCAGCATCGGTATAGCCTTCGAGTCTCAAGGTATTACCTTGATAGCACAACGCATAGTCCGCAGTCCCTTTGAGGTACCTTAATATCCTCTTCACCGCTTTCCAGTGTGCTTGTCCTGGGTTGGATTGGTAACGGCTTACCATACCAACAGCATAGCAAATGTCCGGTCTGGTACACATCATGGCGTACATCAGACTCCCGACAGCACTGGAGTATGGAACCTTTTCCATAGCTTTCTTTTCTTTTGGATCTTTGGGACACATTTCCAAACATAGACCCTCGCCTTTGCTTATTGGAGTATCAATTGGCTTGCAGTCCTGCATATTAAATCGTTCTAAAACTTTCTTTATATATGTCTCTTGAGAGAGAGAAAGAAGTTTCTTGGAACGATTCCTTGAGATCTTAACCCCAAGGATATATGCAGCTTCATCCATGTCTTTCATTTCAAAGACGGATGAAAGCCAAGCTTTGATATCCATGATAAGACGCTTATCATTTCTGGCTATAAGTATGTCATCTACATAAAGAGACATAATTACATACTTGTTCTTAATCCTCTTAATGTATACGCAGTTGTCTTCGTCGAGCATGGAGAAACCATACGATAAAACGACTTCTTGAAAGCGCATATACCACTGCCTTGAGGATTGTTTAAGACCATATATGGATTTACAAAGTTTACAAACCTTATGTTTGTTTTCTTCTTGTACGAACCCGTTTGGTTGTTCCATGTAGATCTCCTCATCTAGTTCTCCGTTAAGAAAAACAGTCTTTACATCCATCTGATGTAACTCGAGGTCCAAACAAGCCACCATTGCCAGAATTAAGCGAATGGAGGTAAAACGCACGACAGGAGAGAAAGTCTCTTCGTAGTCTATTCCTTCCTGTTGCGTGAAACCTTTCGCAACAAGGCGAGCTTTATATGTCTCGATGGAGCCATCAGCCTTATGCTTGATTTTGAGAACCCACTTGTTCCCAATGGCTCTACGTCCCTTAGGTAAATCAACCAAGTCCCAGACTTGGTTTGTTTTCATGGATTGAAGTTCTTCTTCCATTGCCGCTATCCATTTATCTTTAGCAGGGCATGTGACGGCCTGTTTGAAATTTGCAGGTTCGTCATCATCTTGTAGTAATGTCATGAATGTTTGAGGAAATTCATCCTCAAATCTCAGAGGTGTTAGCCTCGTTCGATTACTACGTCTTGCTTGAGTTTGATCACTCCCACTTGGAATGACATCACTCCCACTTGGAATAATATCACTCCCACTCGGAATAGGATTGGTATCGTTCGTATCATCCATTGGTGAAGTTTGAAACGTATTTTCATCTTCACCAACAAGAATTCTCCCACTCGAACGTTCCGATCCTACTTGAACCCAAGTCTCAAACAAGGATAAGTTTTGACTTATCTCACCCTATCTTGGAAAATCGTTTTCCAAGAAGACAACATCCCTCGATTCGAATTCTATTAGACCCCCATTGTCCTCTTGACCGACGAAAACATATCCTTTGGAGTTTTCAGCGTATCGGATGAAGATACACTTCCTCCCACGTGGCCCAAGTTTGCCATATTTGTGAGAGGATAAATGTGCGTAAGAGGCACAACCCCAAGGTTTTAGAATGCTTAAGTCTGGAGTTCTATTGTTCCACAACTCATAAGGAGTAGAACTTACCGACTTTGAGGGTACACGGTTTAAGATGAATGATGCCGTCAATAATGCATCACCCCAAAAGGTGATGGGCAAATTTGCCTGAGACATCATTGATCGGACCATTTCCATCAATGTCCTATTTCTTCTTTCCGCAACACCGTTTTGTTGCGGAGTATAAGGCATAGTTATTTGATGAACTATGCCTTTTTCCTCACAGAGTTCCTTAAAACTCGTTGATTGATATTCTCCACCCCGATCGGTTCGCAAGACATTTATCTTGCGATCTAGTTGATTTTCCACTAAACTCATATAGTTCTTGAAGCAAGATAAAGCTTCATATTTGTGGGAAATCAAATAAATATGACCGAAACGGGTGAAGTCATCAATGAATGTGATGAAATAGGACTTCCCGTGTCTTGTCTTAACATTCATTGGACCGTAAATGTCCGAATGGATAAGCTGTAATGGAACTTCGGCCCTTGTGCCAGTTCCAAACGGCTTGCGACAAGTTTTCCCTACAAGACAATGTTCGCAAGTTGACATTTCAACTTTTGAAACATTAGATAGCAAGCCACTTTTGGCAAGTCTATCCATTCTAGTTGGTCCAATATGACCAAGTCTTGCATGCCAACAAATGATCTCAGATTCAGAGTTAGAAGCATTTGTCAAATGGAAACTTTCATTAATGGAAGAAGAATCATCATACATTGTGTTTAAAACAATTAATCCATTACAAACATTACCCGACCCAATTAAAGAACTATTACAAACAAGGTCAACCTTTTGTTTATAGAACCTCCATTCATAATCTAAAGACATTAACATGACCACGGATACGATATTCCTTCTAATATCTGGAGCAAAGAGGACGTCGTGCAATAATAAAGTCCGGCCGTTGTCGAGAACTAGCTTGCATGTTCCGACGCCTTTGACTTCAACACGAGTGTTGTTGCCGACGTATATCCACTTCGTTCCTTGAGCTATCTTTCGATACTCTACGAAGAACCTTCTGTCCTTCGCTACGTGGTCTGTGGCCCCTGAATCAATCAACCAAAAATAGTTAGATTCAGCAAGAAACACGGAACTAGAAACACATATGTAACTAGCCCTACAAGTTACCTTATCACTTCCATCCGTACACGTACGAGCGAAGTGACCGTACTTGTTGCACTTAAAGCACTTGATCTTCTTCAAGTTTTTCTTCTTTGAGTGCACATTCTTTTGCCACTTTTTGTTCTTAGTCTTCTTTGAGGTTTCCGGTTCTTGCTTTCGTTCGTTCACAAACCTTAAGCGTTTATTCTTCCGCTTATTTTCTCCATGTGAGGAATTAGCGGCCATGTGCACTTCTGCACTTGGTTTTACGGCTTGAATCCGCTCTTCCTCGAGTTCGAGGTGTTTCGATACATCGCTTAAAGTTTTAATGCACTCATTATGAGTGAGGTGCATTTTCATGTTATCCCAGCTATCTGGGAGTGAACGAATGACTGCTTGGATCTGCTGTTCGTCAGACAGCGTAACACCCGCATCCTTTAATTCAGATATGAGATTCGCCATGTGGCAGAGATGCTTTTTCATAGAGTGATCTCGCCGCATCTTGTACGAATCAAATTGAATATTTAAGGAGCGGAGTTTGGTAACCGAAGTTCCACCAAACTTTATTTCTAGCTCAGACCATATGTCTTTGGCTAGGTCGAATTCCCGAAATAGACGCATTATGTCATTGTCCATTGCGGACAGTAACGTAATACGTGCTATTTTGTTCTTTCGAGTCCAAGTATCATAAGCTTCCTGGTCCCTCTTGTGTTGGGCCGTATTGCCCAACTCAGGTTCTTCCATTATGTTTTGGAGTGTTTCAAGCACATCTTGCTCCTCCAAAACATATTGGATTTTTATTGACCAAAGTTTATAATTGTCGCCGTTGAGCTTTTCACCTTTGTTAAGCTCTGCGACAATGTTCTTAGAAGCGGTAGACATATTCGATTCAAAAAACTGCAAAGAGAATGAAAAACACGATCAAAATTCTATGCATATAGTTTCGATTCTTTAAACACTTGATAAGTTCCTTGGATGCGTTGAAATGTTACTCTAGAATCGAGAAGTTCACTACGTTCCCAACTACCATCTAGAAGTAACTTTCAAAGTATCCCTCTTACTTATCTCAAGTAAAAAGAAATCAGAAATGATACCCGTATGGTACCAGCAGCGGAAAAATATTTTTTGAAAAACATATCTTTCAAAATGGAATAGGTGAGAGTTTGCGCAAAGAATTTTAGCGCAACAATTGCCAAGCCACGAGACCTGTTCTACACACCCATGGGTTAGATGACCATGGCCGGATCGTGGTAGGACTTGGAATTCTAAATTGCGCTATCCCGATTTAAGGACGGGACATAACCTATTTGAAAACATCTTTGTCAAAAATTTGAAATACATTGGCTAATCTCCGTAGAGTAGAGCACAATGTCACAAGTACATTGGCTAATCTCTGTAGAGTAGAGCACAATGACATGGCTAATCTCGCATGAAGTAGAGCACTATGGCTAATCTTCAAGGAGTAGAGCCCAAAAAAAAATTTATAAAACAAGAGTAGGCGACTGTCGTTAGCCCCGTATGGGCTAATCGGCACATTCAAGTTTGACCAAGGCCTTTTATCACCCCGTATGGGTCATTCGGCAAGTTCGCGATCGACCAAGACCTTCTGTCGGATTGGTCGACCAAAACGACCAAATTGGTCGACTAATTATTTTGGTCTGCAACTTCTCCCGGCCATGGCCTCTGCCCTGGCCGAGGCTTGGCCAAGGGCCGGCCAGGGCCTCTGTCCTGGCCGGCCAGGGCCTCTGTCCTGGCCGGCCAGGGGTCCTGGCCGGCCAGGGGTCCTGGCCCCTCGGCCAGGGCCTCTGCCCTGGCCGAGGCCGGCCAGGGCCGGCCAGGCCCTGGCAGTGGCCAGGGCGCCGGCCCTGGCCTCTGCCAGGGCCGGGGAGGCCGGCCATTGTCGGCCTGGCCTTGGCCGGCCACTGCCGGCCTGGCCATGGCCGGCCATGGCTTGGCCATGGCCGGTCATGGTCAAGGCCATTTTGGCATTGGCCGGCCATGGCCCCTTTGGCCATGGCCGGCCACCCCCTTTGAATGGGGTTGCCGCACACCCCGTCGGAGGGGTGGCCGTGGTGGTTATTGGCCGTAGCCAACCCCCTCCGCATGGGGAGGGGGGTGCATGGCCTTCATAGCCCATTTGGCCATGGTGCACATGCACTAAAATTCATCTTCCCCGATGGGAATAACCACCACCTTCTTCCTCGATGAAGCACCCGTTCATCGATGAAGCACCCGTTCATCGATGAAGCACCCGTTCGTCGAGAAAATGGTTATTTTCTAATGGCCGTGTGCCAAAAAAGAAAAATAACATACTACGTGAACGGTCGGTTCTTCCCGTCACGGAGAGTTCCTACCATATCCGTAATGATAGGAGACCCTAACGTGAAAAGAACAACCACTGCGTTCTCTCCGTCACGAAGCGTTCCTACCATATCCGTAATGGTAGGATACCCATTCGTGAAAAAGACAACGACTCGTTCATAGTTTCGACGGGACGGCGGTTTGACCGGGGCGAACCCGCATGGCTCTGATACCAATGTTGGATCCTGCCAAAATAGAGTTAGGATCGATAAATAAAGTTGAGACTTACGCTTGCGTATGCGGCACGGTAGTCTCGGAACTTTGCCTTCGGATTCGCCACGACAGATCGAGTCTTCTCACGAACGGAGTAAGGCTACTAAATCCACAATCTAAATCTCTACTTTTAGATTTAAGAACTTGGATAAAGAGAGAGGAAGGATTTCGGCAGAGCTTCGCTAGAATGAAATGCATGCAAGAATGTCATGCAAAAGTGTAAGGAAATGGCTTACCCTTGGGTCTTATTTATAGCCCCCAAGGTAGTTATTTTAGGAGTAATTGTTCCTTAGGAACAATTTAACTAAGGTGTACCATGATACATGTCACATTATAAGCTTAAGATATTACCCCTTTATTAGCCATATGTCGCATGCACTTATGCATATATAATGCGACTTTCCCATCAATCTAGAGATCCTCTCCGCAAGGGAACATATTCCCTTTGCGCACGACTTCGTGTGCGCGACGTTCGAGGTCCGTATTCCCTCGTACATCCCCTACAAGGGTGTACTAACGTCTTCCATATCCAACAATTCCATATGCAAGTTGCATTGGAGACTCTGACCTCCAGAGGGTCTTTTATTTACGATGCATCATGCAGAATATGCATGTCCTCATGCATCCATCGGCAATCGGGATTAAATGGATGTTCAATCCAGTGGAGTCTACTTATCAGTGGCTCTGCCGACCCATTTTGGGTATGAACATGCGGCACTGTATGTTCATTTTCTATTCCCGTTGCTTGGTAGTACTCTTGAAATGACCAGGAGGTATATTTTCCAACATTAACCAGACTTATTTTCTATATTTTATTGTCTGGAAAATGTGCCCACAACATTTTTATATTTGTGCCAATAGCTTTGGAAAAGCTAAGTTGCGGGTCTGTAGTAGACACACATACGAATATTCTGAGGATGCATTTATCAGTACAATGAAGTATTGAAATAGCCCACTAGGGGGTGGATTTTATCTATCTCCTTATATTCTTTTTGAGGAAGCGTGTAGATTCTTTTTCAACTTTTCATAGAGATGGCCTTGTAATTAGTTTTCCCTTATAGTAAGGGATGCGAGGGAATTCTCCCTTCTGAAGAATCTTCTGGTTGACTTAAGTCATACCCATAGGATAAGATGCGGTGCATATTCACTGATCCAGGGTGGCCAAGTCTATCATGCCAGAGTAAAAACTTGGCTGATGTCGGGCACTTCAGGTGCTCCGTTTAATTTCGCTTCCTTTCTCTGAATCTTTGTATGGCTGAGGCCTGTAAGGCTCTCAAAACGTTCAAGTATGGATTTTAATCCTTTTTCTTGAGATGTTACATACAGTAATTTGTTTTTCATTTACATTTGCTGTTTCCAAATAGAATCCGTTGAAACGGATGTCCTTGAAACTTACAAAGTTTCTTTTGGAATTCGGAGGGATTACTGCATCCTTTTTTTGTTTCTGTGTCATTTGGGGGGGTAACAGTGTTGCGATACCTGGATCTTCAATATGGCCCTAATGTTAGGCTTTGTATAGAAAGATCGTATGTGTTCATTGTCTACTAATCAGTTA
This sequence comes from Scilla litardierei, assembly GCA_030789695.1. Taxonomy (NCBI): domain Eukaryota; kingdom Viridiplantae; phylum Streptophyta; class Magnoliopsida; order Asparagales; family Asparagaceae; genus Scilla; species Scilla litardierei. The sequence goes on along the minus strand of CM061137.1, from coordinate 135,416,381 downwards.
TGAGAGCAGTCCATCTATTTAAGAGAAGAATTATATATGCACATTTTCAGAGAAAATATTTTCATTCAAAATCAAATCACATAATATGAAAGCTCTCATAACATGAAATGTTCTAAACAGTTTGCTAAGATAAAAATAAAAGGCTAATCAAGCTGGTCATCATGTTCGAAGTTATCAGCTGTAAACTTGACCGGAGCATCAGAGGTTATCAGGTTTGTTTCAGCTTTATTTTTCTTGTTCTCTTTATACAAATCCTGGAGATGCTGCAGAGTTCTCTGCACCAGTGGCCTTTCATGCCATAGCTACGACACTAGTCTTCCCATTCCCTCTTGGGTGGGGGTGCATCATCTCTATTTTTGTCATTTTCGTGACAGGTGAACTTTCGCTTACTTTCATTTCTTCGTTGCTGGACTTGGCCCCTAGCCCTTTTGTTCTGTCCCCCTTTATGTGGTCTTTCTTTTCATTTGTTGTCCCTCTTCTTTCGAGAAGAAGAGGCATTATGAGCTTCTGGAGGGGGCAGTGCCAGGGGGCGCATGTTGTGAGTGGCGAGGAGAAGCTTTCTGTTTTGTTCAGCCATGAGTAAACATGACAGCAGCTCAAAATACTTGGTGAACTTGCATTCACGGTATTGTTGCATTAGTATCGCATCTTTTTCATGGAAGGACGTAAACGTCTTTTCCAGCATGCGATCTTCTAAGACTTGTTCACCACACAACTTCAGGCGTGAGGTGATGCTAAAAAGTGCTGAGTTGTACTCAGCAATGGACTTAAAGTCCTGAAGTCTAAGTTCTCCCACTCATATCTTGCCTTTGGGAGTATAACATTTTTCTGATGTTTATACATATCCTCAAGGGCAGTCCATAGCTCAAGTGGATCTTCGACCGTGGCTTGCGCCTTTTCTATATCGCTTACATTTTCATTATTAGTCACGACAGAAATGAGGGACTTTGCCCGCAGATGAAACTTCACATCGAGCTGCCAGCTCAGATAGTTTCTTCCTGATGCATCCAGCACTTCGAAATCGATACTTGCAATTTTAGACATTTTATCTATCAGAGCACAAATATGCATGAATTAATAATTTAAACATAAACATTTTCATGCGGAGTCAATTTTAATATGAAGGGCTAATTGCGTGGATCGGCCAGTCCCACATAAATAATAGTCCAAAGTCCCATTATAGTCCATATTACACAAATGAAAGCTTTAAAAAGAAATTACTGTTGAATATTGGACTCCCTGGATTTGGTTTTGATGATGAGCAAACATAAATAATTCATGAACTAACAATTTGTGAGCGCAGTATTGGAGATCGTCGCCAATTTCACGAGAATATTCAAAGCGACATCTCAACACTTTCCAAAGCTCATATTCATGCCTAAAGCTTCGTTGAAGCTCCTGCAACGCTTTGGAAGTTATGAAGATTCAATCGAAGCTATCGAAGACCGTTTATTAAGGTTTTATTTATAGTCTTTTAGCTTCGATATATAGAATGTTAAGCCTTGTGTATATCTTACGTCTATATCTTCATTACGCTCATTTCGTAGCTCTAGGATCCTTGCACAAGTTCATTCTAACTTCCTCGAAGCGTCGCGCTTCGATTCGGACTTTGTTGTGCATGTTAGTTGGTACAAGAACAAGTACTGACCGACTAGATGGTGATCTAGTCGGTCGGCAACTGTTCTTGGACCGACTAGTTTGATTCCTTAATTTCTTGGACTTTACTGTTTACAGTTAGTCGGTCTACGTTGACTCACCGACCGACTAGTTTGTGAACTAGTCGGTCAGTGATGCTTCTTTGACCGACTAGTTGAGACTTACTGTTCACTCTAAAATTATCCTAAGCTACTGTTTACCGTTAGTCGGTCTAAGAACGTTTGATGACCGACTAGTTGACAATCTAGTCGGTCAACTTTTGTTCTTGGACCGACTAAGTCAACTTGCCTTCAGACTATGTTGTTTTGCCTCTTAGTCGGTCTACGTTCATTGGATGACCGACTAGTTGTGAAACTAGTCGGTCAGACAGTGTTCTTGGACCGACTAGATTTCTAGGTCTGAAATTCTATCTCTTCTCAGATCTGCTCTTAGTCGGTCCATGCTTTGTGACTGACCGACTAGTTGATGAACTAGTCGGTCAGTGAGTGTTCTTTGACCGACTAACTCTCACAGATTTCTTTCCGTTGGAGATTGACCTAACTTGTTTTTATGGGACCCTATAAATACGAACCTAGGTCATTTCTATCTTCAAGAGAGCTGCCATTAAGAGATTCATTGAGTTCTAAAGAGATAGCTATTCTCCCTCAAATCTAAAGCTCTCTTCCTCACAAGAAACCCATTCTCTCTCATTTCTAGATCTAGAGAGAAGCTTGTTCTTGGTGAGCTCTTCAAGCTATTGCTTGATCCAAGTCTCCAACTCTTCCCTAGGCACCCATTGCTGCTCATTTCCTTGGTGCTAGGGCTTGGTGACTTCATCTTCCTCAAATCCTTCATTCCACCTATTGGGTAAGAAAAACTCAAGGTATAGGATTTTGTGGTAAGAGTATTTATTTCATCTAAACTCTTTTATATTGCTTATTGGCTCTCTCGGTTGTGAGAGAAGTTTGTGATCCCGGGTTGTGGGATTCACTTTGCCATTGCATGTATGATTTGATCTTGTGAAGGTTTTTCACAAGATATTCATAGTGGAAATCTTGAGTTAGGGTTTCTAACTCAAGTATCCGGAGGGGATCCGGGTGGTTGGGACGTAGGATCACCGGGAACAACTCGGGGAGACTTGGGTGGATCCGAACCCATTAACATCGTTTGTTAGCATTGTTAATTTCGTTGTCGTCATTCAATTTAAGCTTCCGCAAATTGATTTGGTAGTTGATTGCAATTTAATTTGGAATTATACTCCTTATTATTTTAAAGTACTATTCACCCCCCCTCTAGCACTTGTGCAGTAGCTGGTAGGGCATTACATTTGGTATCAGAGCCAGATACTCAGCTATGTCTGCCAACGACAACAAGACCGTGCCTCCACCTTCCAACTACGACACCTTCAGGAACCGTGAAGGAGCGTCATCGGTGATGGAAGGACATTCCTCTACAAGGCCTCCATTCTTCAACGGTACCAACTACGGGTACTGGAAATGTCGGATGGAAACCTTCCTCCGAAGTGCAATAAGCCAGGACACATGAAAGCGGAGTGTCCTCTCAACAAACAAAAGGAGAAGTGGAAGGCGCCAAAATTCGATAAGTCCAAGAAATACAAAAAGGGGTACAAGAAAGGACTTGTCGGAGCAACATTCACTGACTCCGAGGATTCCTCAAGCGGAGAGTCGGATTATGAGAAAGTGGAGCAAGCACATATGTGCTTCATGGCAAGAGAGGAGAACGATCAAGGATCCTCCTCTTCCGATGATAGTAATGACGAAAGCGATGAGGTAACGATGGATGATCTTAGAAATGCTAACTCTCAACTTTGGTCAAAATACACTAAGTTAGTAAATAGATATACTAAGGTAAAAGATGACCTAGCTAGCATTCAAACATCGCCTAAGAATATCATCACCAACAACGACACCGTTGTTGAAGAGTTAAGAAATGAGATTGTGAATCTCAAATCTAAACTCGAACATGTTAGCATTGAGGATGCGGAAGAACATAAGATAGCGGATTTAACTTCTCAAAACTCAACTTTGAGTATTGAGAACGAGAATCTTAAATCTCGTGTTTATGTGCTCACATCGCAAGTATCCATTTTAGATACTTCAATGCGTTCTCTCAAAGAGAATTATGAGAACACATTAGGCCGAATCAATAGATTCAATAAAGGTAAGGACCATTTGGATAAAATCCTAAGTGACTTACTTCCGGCCAATCACCACATTGGTTTGGGGTATACGATGGGATGTCCATCCAAAGCGGCCACTACCTTTGTTAGGCCAACTTCCGGTGACTCTACGAGTGGTAGCAAACACTCTATTGGTAGTTCATCTACCAATGGTGCTTCCACCTCGTCCACACCCTCTTTCAGAAAGAAACCCACTATGGGTGGACCTCCAAAGAAGGGCCATGCTTATATGTACACAAATACCATGCCACGTAGGAACACACGTCCTACTCCACCATCTCACACATATGATGATTTTTATGCAACACATTCTCGGGCACGTGCACACCAAGTGAGACACCCTCACGCACGTGTTCCCACACATGCATATGTACACCCACCTCATCATATGAATAATTCTCGTCGTGCACCATTCCATCATGTCCCGTATGCCTATCCACAACATGCATCACGTAGAAATCAACGTAGCATGCATGCACCCAATAGGATGATGGCTCCCAAAATATTCACTATTTGGAGCCCAAAGGACACAAGCATGGACGAAAAACAAATGTACATGAATGCTTATTTTTCGGATGTTGTGCATAGTAAGAATTATGTGGGGAAGTCTAAGTCCACTTGGACTTGGCTTCCAAAGGTCTAATCCCTTGGACCCAATGACCTTGGGTACCATGATATGAAAGTGTCTATCTTTAGGTACTCAAGGAAAAGAAAAAGAAAAGGAGCATCAAATTTAAATTTAGCTCCAAAGGGAATTGGATACTCGATAGCGGGTGCTCCAAACACATGACGGGTGACGCTCGTTTGCTCTCCGGAGTGGTTCCCATTGCGAATGGAAACCGCGTCGTATTTGGAGGCAACGAGAGCGGAACCATCATAGGTGTAGGTAAAGTCGGTAACCCTTCTAAACCATTAATTAGTGATGTTTATCTTGTTAGTGGTTTAAATCATAATCTTATTTCAATAAGTCAACTGTGTGACAAAGGTTACAAAGTTAGCTTTGCGAAAGGATTGTGTCATATTTTAAGAAAGGATAATGAAAAATTATTATTTTCCGGAACTCGTCGTAAAGACATTTATATTTTGGATCTTCCTAAGTCATATAAACAATGTCTCGTTGCCAACACTAGTGAACAACACTTATGGCATCGACGATTTGGACATGTGAACTTTGGAACACTATATAAGCTTTCAAAATTGAATTCTATTAAAGGTTTTCCGAAGCTTGTTTTTGAAAAGAAAAGTTTTTGTGATTGTTGTCAACGTGGCAAGCTTCCTAAATCTTCATTTAAACCTAAGAAAAGCATCTCTACTAAACGGCCACTAGAGCTATTACATCTAGATTTATTTGGGCCAACTAGAGTAGCTTCCTTAGGAAATGCAAGGTATGGACTTGTCATCGTAGATGACTATTCAAGATTTACTTGGGTATTTTCATTGTGTAATAAAAATGAAGCTTTTGAAAACTTCACAATTTTTGTTAAGAAAGTACAAAATCTCTTAGGAACCACCATTGTCACTATTCGTAGTGATCATGGAGGTGAATTTGAGAATGAGTCTTTTGAGACATTTTGTGATGAAGTTGGTATTACTCACACCTTCTCTTTCCCTCGTGCACCTCCTCAAAATGGTGTAGTTGAGAGAAAGAATAGGACGCTAGTGGAGTGTGCTCGCACTATGCTTGATGATAGCCAACTTGGCCATCAATTTTGGGCGGAAGCGGTACACACCGCTTGCTATGTGTTTAATAGAATACTTTTGAGGCCCAGCACTAAACAAACTTGTTATGAATTGTTGTTTGGTAGGTTGCCTCAAGTTAAACATTTTCGTGTTTTTGGTTCGAAATGCTTTATTAAAAACACATATGGTAGTTTGGACAAATTCGATCCGAGATCCGATGAGGGGATTTTTGTTGGATATTCTACGCATAGCAAAGCCTACCGGATATTCAACAAACGAACCTCAACGATCGAGGAATCGCTTTATGTCTCATTTAATGAAGGATTTGTTCCAACTAGAATTTCAAATGATAATGATTCTATGGATGTTTTATGTGATTCGTTTGATAATTCTAAGTCTAATGATTCTATTGATTCTATTGAGACTAACCCAACTAATGAAGTTGTTGAGAATGTTCCAAGTGATCAAGGTATTCCCAAACGGCTTCATTCGGTTCGTGACCATCCCCATGAGCAAGTCATTGGCAATATCTATGATAGTGTCAAGACGAGATCCCAAGTTCACCACTTCGCAAATTGTGCCTTTGCCTCATCGATAGAGCCAAAGAATATTAATGAAGCATGCGAAGATAGCGCTTGGATCTTAGCCATGGAGGAGGAGCTCATTCAATTCGAGAGGAATGAAGTTTGGGAGCTTGTTCCATTGCCATCGAAGAACCACACCGTCATAGGGACAAAGTGGATCTTCAAGAACAAAACTGACGAAAACCAAGTCGTCGTCCGGAACAAAGCTCGGTTAGTAGCTCAAGGCTATCGTCAAGAGGAAGGTATCGATTTCGAAGAATCTTTCGCTCCGGTAGCTAGATTAGAATCAATTAGATTACTTTTGTCTTTTGCATGCCATAAGAATTTTAAATTATTTCAAATGGATTTTAAAAGTGCATTTTTAAACGGAGATGTCGTTGAGGAAGTTTACGTTTCTCAACCTCCGGGCTTCGTAAATGAAAAATTTCCAAATCACGTTTTTAAACTAAAGAAAGCTCTTTATGGTTTGAGACAAGCTCCTCGAGCTTGGTATGATCGCCTAAAGAATTTTCTTTTGGATTTGAATTTTAAAATGGGCGAAGCCGATTCAACACTTTTTATTAAGCATGCGAATAATGATATTTTATTAGTTCAAATTTATGTTGATGATATCATTTTCGGTGCTACTAACTTCGCTCTTTGCGAAGAGTTTTCTAATGTGATGAAGGAACAATTTGAGATGAGCCACATGGGCGAACTCAAATATTTCTTAGGACTCCAAATTCGCCAAATGAACGATGAAATCTTCATCCACCAAACGAAGTACACGGTGGAGTTGCTAAAGCGATTTGGAATGGAGAATGCCTCCGGGAAAAAGACTCCAATGAGCACGACTACGCATCTTGACAAGGATACGGGCGGTAAGGATGTAGACATTCGTCTATATCGAGGTATGATAGGTAGTTTGCTTTATCTTACCGCAAGTAGGCCCGATATTATGTTTGCCGTATGTATATGTGCTCGTTATCAGACTCAACCTAAGGAGTCTCACTTAGTAGCGGTAAAGCGTATTTTTCGCTATCTAAGTTACACATTAGATTTTGGATTACTTTATCCGAGATCTAGCACATATGAGTTAGTCTCATATAGTGACGCTGATTATGCGGGATGCAAATCCGACAGGAAAAGTACTAGTGGCACTTGCCATTTTCTAGGAAATTCTCTTGTCTCTTGGTTTTCCAAGAAGCAAAATTCGGTATCACTTTCAACCACCGAGGCGGAATACATTGCCGACGGTGCCGCGTGTGCCCAGGTTCTTTGGATGAGACACACATTGAAGGATTTTGGTATTCATTGTGATACTAGCCCTATCATGGTGGATAACCAAAGTGCTATTTGTCTTTCAAAGAATCCGGTGCACCATTCCCGATCGAAACACATAGATGTCTGACACCATTTCTTAGATGATCATGTTGCTAAAAAGGACATCATTTTAGTGTACGTTGAAACCCAAAAGCAAATCGCCGATATTTTCACGAAACCCCTAAAGGAGGACTCCTTTGTGCGGTTGCGTCGAGAATTGGGGATTATGGGTGAATCCGAGATATAGGATTCATATTTAAATTCAATCATCTTGCATGTTAATATATTTCGCGATATTTCATTCATGCTAGATTAATTGAATTTTTGGGAATTTTATGTGATTTATTCGAATTTATTGCTCGAATTCGTATTTCAATGTCGTACTTAAGATTTCGACGTTTTATGGGGTAATTTAGATGACTAATGAGTGAGTTAGGATGTTTCATCCAAGTGGTTTGTGAAGAGAAATCAAATTTCTATTTTTGGACTCTTCTAGTCGGTTTCAGTTCACTTGTCAACCGACTAGATGCTCATCTAGTCGGTCAGCAAATGAACTCAGACCGACTAGATCAAGCAAATATCCATCTCCTATCTTTTTCTTTCGTTAGTCGGTCATAGTACACTTTCCGACCGACTAGATTGAAAACTAGTCGGTCAGTAAGTATACTGCGACCGACTAAATCCTGCCCTAAAAATCACTCTGAGCTACTGTTTCGACTTAGTCGGTTCAAGCTCATTGACCGACCGACTAGATCGTAATCTAGTCGGTCAGTACTTGAACTGTGACCGACTAAGTGGGTTAGGGCAGTTGAGTCTTTTCGTCTTCCAACCGACTTATACTCATTTTTCATCCGACTAATTTCATTTTTAGTCGGTTTCCTCTCAGCTCAAACTCGAAAACCCCAAAACCCCGATCGAACCCTCCTTCAAAATCCGTCGTCTCCGGCCAAATCTCCGGCCATCCCCGCCGTCCGCCACCGTCGACTCCACCTCCTAGGTATCTCCCTCCCTCTCCTAGGTCAATTTCTTGCCCTAGGGTTCGTTTTCTCCTCCTAGGTTTTCTAGGGTTTCGAAATTTCTCCTCTAGGGTTTGTTTGTTCGATTTCATTTGGTGTTCTAGGGTTTTGTGCTAGCTTCTAGGTTTTGTGCTTAGGGTTGTTGATCCTCCGTGATTACTTGCTTGTGCTCGTAGTGCTATGGCTAAGACTAGAATTCCTATCGCCTCTTCCGGGGCTTCTTCTATGACCGTAGAACAATCTTCGGACCCTAGGAATCCCCCGAAGCCTAAGCGTCGTGCCAAGTCTACCCAAGCCTCTCCTTCGTCGCCCCCTCTTAAGAAGCCTAGGACTGCCACAGCCAAACCCCGTAAATCCAAGACCAAAAAGCCTATTCTTCACACTCCGGCTACTCCTCCCGATTCCGATACTGATTTTATCCCAGAGGATGAGCCTACTAGGGAACCTACCCCACCTCCGAAGACCCGTAAGGCCAAGGGTAAAGCTCCTATGCCAGTTGGCGGTGTAGACATATCGTTGTGCCGCGATGACCCTCAGTGTCTCGCCGCGTACAACCGTATAGAACACTGTCCACTGCTGTTGGAGCATTACGTTCAGTTCTCTGATTTTCTCGGCCTTGCTGATCTTCTGTCTTATAGTGGCCTTCTAGATTATCTCCGATACGACCCCAAGGCCAATCCCAAACCGTACCCTCGCCTCGTGAAATTGTTCTATGCCAACCGTATTCGAGGCCAGTACGATGCCAGCCACTCCATTGAGACAACTGTCTTGGGAACTCCTATAGTTCTCACGGCAGAAATCTTGGGGGAGATCCTTGGTTGTGCATCGTGTGGTCTCCTCCCTTCGGACATTTCCGTAGACGACATTTCTTCCTTGGATCAGTCTATTCTTTCTGAGATTTTCCAGGTTATCCCCTCCGCATTCATTGGTGTTCCATCGAAATCTTTTAAGCCGAATGCGTGGGTTCTTAACCTGATTTTGAAGTCGTGTCTCCTCCCTAAATATGGATCCTCTTCACTCCCATCCCAGCCGTTTTTGAAGCTCATATACGCTCTTTTCTTGGGGTGCGAGATAAATTGGGCTCGCGTGATACTCGATAAGATGGATTCTTTCGAGTGTATACGCAAGACCAATAAGTCTGCGCACATTCCATACCCCTGCTTGTTGACCCTCGTATTTCGTCATTTTCGAGTCCCTCTCCCTCCTGACGATGAGCGTCCCTTGGGTACGCCTCTGAACGCGACGGCCGTGAAGAAATCTCTAGCGGCTCTCCGTCACGTGCAGAGGTCTACCGCATCTGCTTCTCAGGCTTCTCCGTCAGCTGCTGCAGCCCCCTCTCGTCCTTCTACATTGGACGATGTCGTACGCCTTCTTCGTCGGCACGAGTCACGTTTGGCTCGTACCGAGGAGGTCGTTTGTCGTATGGCTCGTCTGATGGGGATCGATCTTCCTCCTTCAGTTTCTGAGGCCGAGGAGATGGACGATGAGGAGATTGGCGAGCTTGTCACTTCTTTTGCCCGTGGCGATGAGGCCACTGCTGCTACTGCTGCTGGTACTTCCACTTCTGCTCCTGGAGTTGCCACCTCTTCCGGTGTTCCAGAGCCATCTGCTGCAGCTCTTCAGCCTTCTGAGCCTGCTGCTGACCCAGTTTCCGAGCCTGCTCATGTATCTGCTACTGCTGCTTCTGTCGAGACTCATGCTGCTGTTGAGCCTGTTGCTGAGATCTCCACTCCTGCCCCGACGATTCCATCTGTTGAGACACCTCTTCTCCCTGCAGAGCCTGAGTCCACTCCGTCGACTGGACCCACGGACGCTGCAGATCCAGCCTCCTCCTCGTGATCGTTGTTCCGAGGACTCTCCATATACGCTTTGGATGATATATCTTAGCGAGAGTATTTTGGGTTAGGATAGAGTATGAGGGTTATGATGTTTTGATGTATTTTGGATGGTGTCGTTGTTGTAGTATTTATTTTGATGAGGATGATGATGATGATGTATTTCTTCTTGATGGGTATGTTGTATTTTGATGTATTGATATCTTCTTGGATGTACTCTTGATGTTATCATTTATATATATACATCGTCGTTGTCTTTATCTTAATTCGTCGTGCACATTTTAATATTCGTTGAATGTATATGAAATGTTATTTCGTCGCTCGTAGCATGCAAACTTGGTTAAATAGATTATATTTCTATATTCATATAGAATTGTTTTCCATGCACAAATTTAACCAAGAAATATTGAATATTGGAGAGTATGTTTCATTATTCAATAAATGAAAAAAAATACCAAATATTATTTTTGATGATTTTGATTATCGTTGATTTTTATTGATAATGGAAAATTTGGCACACCTTGTTTTGATTTCCACAATTTTCCCTTGGTGTCAAGTTGGTCCATTGTCTTTGTCTACGACTCCCGATGTTGGATTTTACATTTCCTAGTTGTTGTCGTTGTATGCCCCCCGTTTTTGGGATAATGCCAAAGGGGGAGAGATAATGATAATAAATAGCGCAAATGAAAATTTAACTCAATTTCCAAGAATCTAGTTTGATATGTTAGATTCAGGGGGAGTTAAGATACATATAAGGATTTTCAAAATCCGATATTTCAAAAATCAAATCATTTTATTTATCTTACTCGTCTGCTTGATGCAATTCATTTATATTCATTTTGGAATTAACGTGTCATCAATGCAGGGGGAGTAAGTATTTTACATTTGAATTATTATCTTTGATTATTATTTATGTTGGTTTGTCATCACCAAAAAGGGGGAGAATGTTGAATATTGGACTCCCCGGATTTGGTTTTGATGATGAGCAAACATAAATAATTCATGAACTAACAATTTGTGAGCGCAGTATTGGAGATCGTCGCCAATTTCACGAGAATATTCAAAGCGACATCTCAACACTTTCCAAAGCTCATATTCATGCCTAAAGCTTCGTTGAAGCTCCTGCAACGCTTTGGAAGTTATGAAGATTCAATCGAAGCTATCGAAGACCGTTTATTAAGGTTTTATTTATAGTCTTTTAGCTTCGATATATAGAATGTTAAGCCTTGAGTATATCTTACGTCTATATCTTCATTACGCTCATTTCGTAGCTCTAGGATCCTTGCACAAGTTCATTCTAACTTCCTCGAAGCGTCGCGCTTCGATTCGGACTTTGTTGTGCATGTTAGTTGGTACAAGAACAAGTACTGACCGACTAGATGGTGATCTAGTCAGTCGGCAACTGTTCTTGGACCGACTAGTTTGATTCCTTAATTTCTTGGACTTTACTGTTTACAGTTAGTCGGTCTACGTTGACTCACCGACCGACTAGTTTGTGAACTAGTCGGTCAGTGATGCTTCTTTGACCGACTAGTTGAGACTTACTGTTCACTCTAAAATTCTCCTAAGCTACTGTTTACCGTTAGTCGGTCTAAGAACGTTTGATGACCGACTAGTTGACAATCTAGTCGGTCAACTTTTGTTCTTGGACCGACTAAGTCAACTTGCCTTCAGACTATGTTGTTTTGCCTCTTAGTCGGTCTACGTTCATTGGATGACCGACTAGTTGTGAAACTAGTCGGTCAGACAGTGTTCTTGGACCGACTAGATTTCTAGGTCTGAAATTCTATCTCTTCTCAGATCTGCTCTTAGTCGGTCCATGCTTTGTGACTGACCGACTAGTTGATGAACTAGTCGGTCAGTGAGTGTTCTTTGACCGACTAACTCTCACAGATTTCTTTCCGTTGGAGATTGACCTAACTTGTTTTTATGGGACCCTATAAATACGAACCTAGGTCATTTCTATCTTCAAGAGAGCTGCCATTAAGAGATTCATTGAGTTCTAAAGAGATAGCTATTCTCCCTCAAATCTAAAGCTCTCTTCCTCACAAGAAACCCATTCTCTCTCATTTCTAGATCTAGAGAGAAGCTTGTTCTTGGTGAGCTCTTCAAGCTATTGCTTGATCCAAGTCTCCAACTCTTCCCTAGGCACCCATTGCTGCTCATTTCCTTGGTGCTAGGGCTTGGTGACTTCATCTTCCTCAAATCCTTCATTCCGCATATTGGGTAAGAAAAACTCAAGGTATAGGATTTTGTGGTAAGAGTATTTATTTCATCTAAACTCTTTTATATTGCTTATTGGCTCTCTCGGTTGTGAGAGAAGTTTGTGATCCCGGGTTGTGGGATTCACTTTGCCATTGCATGTATGATTTGATCTTGTGAAGGTTTTTCACAAGATATTCATAGTGGAAATCTTGAGTTAGGGTTTCTAACTCAAGTATCCGGAGGGGATCCGGGTGGTTGGGACGTAGGATCACCGGGAACAACTCGGGGAGACTTGGGTGGATCCGAACCCATTAACATCGTTTGTTAGCATTGTTAATTTCGTTGTCGTCATTCAATTTAAGCTTCCGCAAATTGATTTGGTAGTTGATTGCAATTTAATTTGGAATTATACTCCTTATTATTTTAAAGTACTATTCACCCCCCCTCTAGTACTTGTGCAGTAGCTGGTAGGGCATTACAATTACAACTTTGGAAATCTCTGTGGGTCCCATATAAGATCTTCAGCTTCAATTGTGGCCTCCGTCTCCATGGAAAATGGTCTTCGGTCTTGGACAGTTACAAAATTTCCTCACTACAATTTCTCTCAAAAGTAAAAGCAAAGTGCAGGAAAATAAAATGTGGGACTTAAACAACCGATCCAAAAAACCACAATTAGCTATCCATGCAGAAAATTTGTGCTCATCAAACATTTCCATCAGACATTTTCATCACATGCATCACATGCATTTAATATTCGCAGAGATGGATAAACAATTTAATCACTTAATAATTATTGGACCACTGGGCAACGTCATACACCGTTAGGTTAGGTGACTAACGGCAGAGCGGTCACATGATCTTCCTAATTATTAAGCTTAAATAAAATGCACAACCACGCATGTAATATCCACAGAATAGGCCAGTGATGCAAAGCATGTATAGATGATTTTACAGAAGAAATCATTTAATACAAGGGTTGTGCAAAATTTGGGTTTATTCCAAGAATTGGAAAAAGAGCCCAATAATTAAACATGTTCTTCGTAAAAGGAAGAAGTTTTCCTTTTTAAATGCATCCCCAATATCCCCCAATAGTCCCCAATAATCCCTTATATGTCCACTTATTGCCCCATAGTATACCGTGATTTTTCACGAATTTTTAGGCCCACAAACGCCCTTTTTAATTAATTTTTAGCCCCAAAAAAATCTTTTAAGGCTTATTTATTAGCCGTTGCCCCCCTTTTTTTGAATGAAACCTGACCTGCAATATTTTTTTTGAATCTGGGCCCTAGGCCCAGTAGGGTTTTTGGGGGGGCTAGGGTTACTGCCGCCGCCCCCTTGCTTATGCCGGTCGGCGGCAGGGGGTGGCTACCGCCGCCGCCCTCGATACAGGGGGGACGGCGGCAGGGGCGAGCCGCCGCCCCTTGTAGGGGGACGAGGGCAGGGGCGCCGCTGCCCCTTGCAGTGTGGTCGGCGGCGGCGCGCCGGCCGCCCCCCTGTAGGGGGGGTGCGGCCATGGGCATTTGGTTGGGGGGTAAACCCCAAAAATTGTGTTTTTGGGACGAAAAATTCGTCGTTTTTAGGCGATCTATCAAATCCCCGTGTCGATCTTGCGAGATTTAGGGGTAGAACAATCATACGCATGATTAAAAACATCGTTTTTAGTGATATTACCTCTATATCCGTCCTCCGGATATAGCGATGGTTGAACGAAGCCCTACGCGGATGATGGCGCTCGATTGAGGAAGCATTGCACCGCGCGTGTGGATCACCCGTATCCTTCCGCCTTCGCAACAAACTGTAACGGTCCGTATTTTTTCAATACAACTATTCACATATTTTCAATTTTTAAACTATTTTATAATGGTTTGTCAGGAGTTTTACGATTTCAAAAATTTCTTATAAAAATATTTTGAGATATCAAACTAGTCATGAAGTATTTTAGTAAGTTCGAATTTCATCAAATACTCAAAACAATTCTGATAAAAAATTTATTTTCAGTTATTACCGTTTTGGCTTAATGAATTTATTTTCTATACAAACATCATCAAAACATTTTCAAACTTTTACGATAACATTCTATGATCATTTAGGGCTTCCCACATTAATTTTGTAATTTTCTGAAGTCAAATCGATAGAGAACCAGCAGACATGCTTTCTAAACGTTTTGGCCTAAAACTCGTATCTCCGTAACTCAGATTACGAAACGGATCTCGTATTCGCGATCCTCGCGATGATACGATCTCGTGGGTTTGTTTTCGTAAATTTTCGGACACGTTTACTAATTGGGACAAAATCGTAATTTCGTTACAAATTTTCACTAATGACTTTCACCAATAGGGTTTACTTTTTACTAATTACATTTAACCCCTAATTACTTTAACCCTTAAACGATTAACACGTTTTGTTTTTTTTCCACCGTTAGTCAAAAAGCAAAAACCTAACCTAATAAATGTTTGACTAAGTATTAATTAAGTTTAGTTTTTTAATTAGTTTACTTAGCCTATAAATAATACCCCTAACCCTCTCCCAGGCCTCTCCAAATCACGCACAGCCTCTCTCGCTCTCTCTCCCAGGCTAGTTTTTCTCTCTCCCCCGTTCTTTTCATGCAAAATGACCCATGCTCGTTTTCTTTTTCTCGCAAACACACACAGACTTCAAGCTCTCTCTCTCTCTCTCTCTCTCTCTCTCTCTCTCTCTCTCTCTCTCTCTCTCTCTCTCTCTCTCTCTCTCTCTCTCTCTCTCTCTCTGTCCTCTCCCTCCGCCTTCGAAACAGTACCCCCGAAGCCTACTTTTTTCTCCCCGGCATCGCCCGTCACCTACGCCCACGTCTCCGATCGCCGCCCGTGCTCCACCACCCATCTCGACCCTCGCCACCCTGTCGAAGCCCTGCCACGGCGATTCCCTCCGCCGTAGCCCGCCGGAAACACCTCCGAGAACCCACGCCCGCTCCCCCACCGCCGGCGTCACACCCCGCCACCGCTACTAGGCCCTCGCTCCCTCTTCCCCGCTGCAGACAATGCCGACGCCCATGGCAAGCTCCGCTGCTCCACCACACTACCCTCTCCGACGAACCCCGAAGCTCCTCCGATCTTCGAACATCGCCACGACGACGCCCTCTCCCACGCTCTCTTCCCCTGAAACAGAGCTCCACACGTCGACTCTGCCCTTCCCCGCTCGACGCTGACGACGTCGTGCCCGCCTTCACCACCGTCTGCTCCGGCCTCCCCCATCACCGAGCCCCAGCCCCGCTCCGAAGCGCCTCCGACGTCGCCCTAAGCCCGACGTCACCCAGGCAGCGCCTCCACCGTCAGGCTCCATCGAAGCCGCCCCCAAGCTCCGCCGAGACCCCCTCACCTTCTGCCTGCAGCTCTCTCTGAGCACGAACCCACGCTCGCCAATCTCCAAGCTCTGGCGATTTCTGAAGCCCCGATCAGCCTCCGGATCGCCGCCCGAGCTCATGGCCTCCCTCCGAGTTCGCTACAGCACATCTGCACCGCCTCCTTCTCCTCTCGCCGGCGATGTCAGCTGCCGATGCACGCCTCCGTGGCAACCCCCCTACTCCGACGAAGAACCGCCACTGAGCTCGCCCTCACCATGCAGCCACCGTCTCCGACCCACTATGCCATCGCTGTCTCGACCTCCGCCTCCTCCGCTGCTCCCACCCTCGACTGCACCTCGCCGCACGTCGCCACCCTCGCAGCGCCCTTCCTCTCCGAAGCTCGACAGCACCGCCATGAGCTTCCACCCTCTCCGACGAGAAGCAGCAGCCACCGCCAAGAACGACGCCGCCTCCTCGTAGCGTCCCCCGCTCTTCGACGCCGCCGCAGCCCACCGTCTTCGCCACCGATCGCCGCCGCCACTGACCACCGCCGCTCCGCCCCACGTCGCCAGCTTTGAAGCGCCACCTTCCCCCCTTCGCAGCAAGCTCACGTAAGGCGAAGCGGTGAGATTTTAATTAACGTATAATAAAAGCGTATTTGCACGCATATATACGTGCGTATATGTGATTATAATATATGGATTTTCTGTTTTAAATCGATAGTTAATAATATAGAGGCCAGAAAAATGTGTGGCCAGGCCCAGAAAATCAGAAATAACATTCTGGACCCAATGACGCTAGTTTCATCTCAATCGGACCCTTAGTTTTTCCAAAATTAATTTTTAATCCTAAAAGTTAAATACGTTATTTTCGTTTAAAAATCTGTAACTCCTTATTTTCATGTACATTAGTATGTGATAAAAATATATGTTATAGAACTCTTCGAGACGGTCATTTTGACAGCTCACCTGAACCATTCCGATGCAGATTGCATCCAGAATAAATTGTTGAATAATTACGTTACTAATTAAAAATTAGTTTTAAATCTATTTTGAGCTTTTAAAAATTATAAAAATTACAACAAGCTTCGGAAAAATATTTTCTCTTGCAGTAAAATTATTTTCAACATATCTAGCCTATAGAAAAATTAGAATGATTTTTGACAACGTTTCAACTAGTTTAGAAAATCAAAACGATCAGGTTAAATAGGTAGAAAATAGTGTGCTCTTTAACCGGCTGTTTCTTGTGTTTGCAGGTACCAATCCTCGTGCACCAGCTTCCTTGGAAGCTCTAGCTCTAATCTCATCTTACTACGACGATCTCAATTGTAAGTCACTCTAATTCTAACTTTAGAAATTTAGCCAGTGCACTCGTATGAACTTATGACCTCATATATATTCTCAGAACAGCTATTGACTTAAACCAATGATTAGAGACCTAATTAACTAGAAAACTGATCAATAATGGAATGACCATGGGTTTCAAAGCATTGCTCAAGACTAAATTGAGATAGTGCACTTTTATGGAATTAAATGTCATAGTTGTTGGACTTCAAAGCATTGCTCAGGACTGACATTCTCTGTTAAGGCTTCTGCCTTGACTTTTCAATAAGTAAAACTCTTTGGAGTACTGTTGTTAATGCCCTTGAATATCTTTGGAATGAGACCATTGTGCATAACTCTATTGGTATGTAAGCCAGTCTATCACAACCGTCATTAGTGTCTTTGTCTTTGAAACACCGGACTTACGTACCGTAATTCGATCGGTCGTTGTAGTATAGTGGTGAGTATTCCCGCCTGTGTCTGAATGATCGAGTGAACTTCCTCTTTCAAGTATTACAAAGGTACGTCTACGCTTTGCTCCCCTTGATCGAGGCATGAAGGCTCCGTTGAATCGCTCTTTGAAGTCTCTTTCATGGTTTCTTCATTTTCTTGCAGAGACTCCATGTATTCCCACGCCTCTGTCGGCGTCATGACTCCCAATAATTTCTGCAGCTGTGGTTGTAGTCCATCTAGGAAGGACACCATTAGCTCTTCATTTGTGTACCCATGCTGCGGATAGCTCGATACTATGTTTGTGAACCTCCTCCAGGCCTGAAAGAAAGTTTCACAATCAGTCTGATTAAAATTAACGATTTTGAGCTTCTCCATCCTATGTTTGTGTGCATTAGCATATCTTGCATCATACAGATTGTTTGTGCAATAGAAATTCATATATTCCATTTTTTTAAAAAAAAAATAAAATAAAACAAAAAAAGTTTATGTACAGTAAAGTGGAAAGATCTCACCGAAGATCCTCTAAATTAAATAAACTGTGGTAACAAACCATTCCTCCCCGGCAACGGCGCCAAAAACTTGGTGGACCGGAAAAGGTGCTCTCTCTCAAGCGCAAGAGTCCGTACAAGTAATATAATCTGGGAGTCCAGATGTCGAATCCTCGAGAGGAAATCTGTTGCAACCACAGCTTAAATCAAATAGAAATACTACGAAAAGAAACTAACCACTTCAACAATGATGACGGTGATAGTGATGTGAATACGTGAACAATATAAACAAGGAAATTCGTGTCTGAAAATATCTATAAAAAGTATGCACATGGTATGGGTTCGTTAAGATCAATGATTCGTATTAATTTGGTTGATGAATATAACACAATGAATTCTCTTTTTGAGAGCAATTCACCGGAAAATATCCAATATAACTCAATGAATTCTCCTTTTGGGAGCAACTCATCGGAAGATACCCTTTTGGGGGTTCAAGCACAATATTCAATAAGATCGTCGCTAAAGTTATAATACGATATGAAACTCTTTTTGGAGAGATCAAAACTACGGTATGAAACTCCCTTTTGGGGAGATCAAAACTCACCCTTTTGGGGCAATCATCAACTCATTCACTTCTTTTGGAAGATGAAAAAGACGATTTAATAACAAAGATTACAACTTTGACGACGTTTAACGGTTTAGTACAAGGATTATTCAACCAAACAAACACAAATAATATCCCCTAACTACGTCATACCATGCACAATAAGAATTAGTTACTCATGGTGCAAGAATAAACAAGTTTCATAGCAAAATACATCAATCTAATAGCAAAATACAATAGAAAAGCACCAAATACGGGGTTTAAGTTAAGAAATTTATCACCCAATCTTCAAGTTTAGACACCAAAACTCTCTGGAAATAAGAAAATAGCCTCTGGAATTTTACAGAATTTTATGGTGGCGAAATACGGCTCCTAGAGCCTCCAATACGCTCAAAATACGCCAAAATCTGCTTGAATACGCTCAAAACCCCTAGGAATACCTTTTATAAGAAGATTGCGGGTTTAAAAGCCTTAATGGGTTCAAAACCGCATCCAATACGCACCCAAACCCGATCCGTGAGCGGCTTAAATCTCCGCCATTGATCCAAGGCGGGATCGCACCCAGGGGCGCCATGTGTGCGTTGAAATTCGCACCAGCCCGCTCCGTTTCCGATCTCAGCTCGGAATGATCGCGTCCATCCGATCGGCATCCGACGGTTCTTAGCTAGCCGCGTCGCCTCTTGGTTTCGCACTCATGTGGACCGTTGGATTCGAATCCAACGGATCTCAGCGTGCCACGTCGCCGCAATTTTGGCTGCCGTTCGCTTCATCGATTAAATCGGATCCGTCCATTCAAAAGGCGGGATTGAGCCGTGTGCTGCCGCGTGTCCTTTAATCGCCGAACGCCTTGCGATTTCGACTTCGAAATTTCATCGTTCTCAGCCGTAGATTTCTGATCCGACGGTCGAGATTTCTCCACGGTGCGCTGATGGCCGCTCCAAATGATCTCGAAGCGTGGCCGTTCGATCTGCGATCGACGGCCACGATTCGGCGACATCTTTTCTTGATTACGGCCGTAGGATTCTAGCGGGAGTTTCCAGATGGATGCCACGTGTCAGCATTTGATTTGCGGGCGGCCGTATTTTCGTATTTACTTGCGTATTTCTCCAATTAAATGGTATTCTGCATTCAAAAATACACAATAATTAGCATAGATCTCAGAAAAATACAAATAAATAGTCGTTGGAATCGTGAGATCGAGACCAAGCTATGAAAAATATAAAAAGTGCAGAAATACTTTGTTAATTGCTGTTTTGTGCTCAAAATGAGTGTTTTCTCTAATAAATAATTGTGTACAAAATACGTATGAATTAGAGAACAATGTAGCATCACATGAGCACAAAATAGGGCTAAATGGGGGGTTAAATATGTAATATTGAACCCGAATCAACCGTATTGAAAAGTAATGATTGAATGAAATACCGTGGAACATACTATTGAAATTGAATGCTTAAAATTAGTTGGCACATCACTGGGTTTTTGCGGTAACTTATATTAGAGAAAGTGCGGGAGCGACCGCGAGCCATCTACACATTGCACCGTACCGTACCGACCGTTACCGACCGTCTAAATGAAATGTACCGTCTAAAGTGATTTGAGATTCGCCCGGGTGAGCGCCCCGTGGCAGGAGATGGGCTCAATGGTTGCACACTGTACTTTCCTATATAAGTCACGTAGTTACTAGCTTTACTAGTGCTTGCTTGTCCTTTTTAGTGTTACTACATCTGCCTGGTTGTCCTACTATTGCCTGCCGGTTAAAATATTGTTGCTACTATATGCCATGCTACAGTTGTTGTTCTCGTACATTACTTTTGCACTTGCACAGTCACCTTTACTTTATGCATTACGTGCACTTTACTTACCACACATGAGCTGCCACCAGTACTTTACTTTTCGCTCATACGTGCATGTCTGTTCTTACTTTAATTTTTGCACCTGCATGACCATCTTTTGTTTACTATAGCATGTTCCATACTTTTGCACTACTCTATTTCTATTGCTAGAATTGTTGTGACTTACCTAGGGTTCCATCTCCGTGGCACCGCAGACGATGTACATATGGAGGTAGATGCTCCTGAGCTCATAGCGCCAGAATTCGACCGCAGCTTCCAGATTTATTTTCACTTGTGTACTTTTCTTCTTTCATGTATATTTGTTGGGACATCTTGTACAGTATGGATTGTAATAATTGGACACTATTTGGGTATTTTTGTACATCTCTGCATCATGGCTATTTTGTTTTCACTGGTAACATGCAGGACCTGCGCAAATATCAAATAAGTAACGGGCCCCCGAGAGCGGGTCGTTACAGTTTTGGTGGCCCACGCAGGTCCGCGCTAACTACCTCGTGAACAATATAGCAAGATCAGGGTGTACAATATAAAATACTCAAATTAACCTCGAGTACGAGATGTCTCGAGTGTTCACCTGTATTGGATATACGGGTGAAGCGTCCTTATTACCATCTTCATTAGGTCTTCCTTGATTCTCATCTCTTCCTTTGAACTCTTAACCCTTGCTTAGAAACTCGTGTTCCATTCTTGGTTATACCCTCCCTAGTGACCTCTTTTGTTAGCAGTTATAGTGATTTTTCATAGGTTGAACTATCTACTTCATCACCATTCCTTCAGTTGATGATGGCACGCATATAAATGATAAGCTTCCTTCAATGGACCATGATCCGGCCAATGTGCTTGGCTAAGTTTGTTGGGTCACCATTGCTAGACTTGGGATAAGTGATACTGGCTTAGTCACTTCCCTGGCCGTGTTCCGCTGGACCGCAAGGTCGTGAATCATGATTATGTAACGCCATCGATCTTCATCACTATAACCCTTCCTTTGGCTTGATGACCTTTCGATTGACCTTCTTAGAATCTTTCTATTTCTAGTTAGCTTGAACTCTAGCTACGTTTATTTTAAGGATGGTAGCATTCGATTTTTGATCACCAGAAATTCGATTTCGACAACGGAAGCGAATCGAAATACGCTCAGAAGTATTGAAGGATTTGAGACGAATCAAACCGAGACGTGTAAGCTGATGCCGCTACTTCGTCATCTTTGCTTGGACTCACCTTCCTTCTTCTATCTGAGCCTATTCTGACTAGTTACGGAAGCTATGGTGATGTCAATAGTATGTATTCATTTATAACATCTCTTGTTTTCTTGATGCTATAATATCACATTACATTTTATGTTATTTACAACCTAATTTACTATATTATTATCTCTTCTATCATTTATTTGCTTGAGCTTCTTCATAACATCAATTATTTTCAAAAGAGATTTTTAAACAAAAGAGATTTTTAAATTCCGAGGACGGAATTATTTTAAGGAGGGTAGAATGTAACGGTCCGTATTTTTTCAATACAACTATTCACATATTTTCAATTTTTAAACTATTTTATAATGGTTTGTCAGGAGTTTTACGATTTCAAAAATTTCTTATAAAAATATTTTGAGATACCAGACTAGTCATGAAGTATTTTAGTAAGTTCGAGTTTCATCAAATACTCAAAACAATTCTGATAAAAAATTCATTTTCAGTTATTACCGTTTTGGCTTAATGAATTTATTTTCTATACAAACATCATCAAAACATTTTCAAACTTTTACGATAACATTCTATGATCATTTAGGGCTTCCCACATTAATTTCGTAATTTTCTGAAGTCAAATCGATAGAGAACCTGCAGACCCGCTTTCTAAACGTTTTGGCCTAAAACTCGTATCTCCGTAACTCAGATTACGAAACGGATCTTGTATTCGCGATTCTCGCGACGATACGATCCCGTGGGTATGTTTTCGTAAATTTTCGGACACGTTTACTAGTAGGCCCATGAGGCCCATTGGGTATCCAGCCCACTATTGAAAGTTATAAATATGAGGGTAGGGGGCTCTTAACCCCCTACACCTATTTCCCTACTTTTCCCTTCACAACACGTTATTAGCACGATCACGCTCGTTGGAAAAGGCGGCGGCTCGCGAGGAAGGAGATCCATCAATCGCTCAGATTCAAGAAGATCGTAATCTTCTCAACGGGGAGCGAAAAGGACATCCTTCACCAACCGTCGACTAGATTCCCTTGTTGAATTTAGAGGTAAAAATCAAAACTTTTTAGATCTAAACTTGCGTTTCACGTTAGATCTGCATGTTTTAGGATCAAAAAGTTTAAAACCACGGTAAAAATCATTTTTAGATCCGCATGTCTAAAAACAATAAAAATCAGTTTTTTAGAGATCTAAATGCTAGAAAAATCCGTTTTTTACCCCCGACCTTGATCCATACTCCGCACGCCCGAAGGGCGAAACAGCGGCGCTTCACAAACGCCGCCGGCGGCGAAAATGCCGCGGCCTGAAGCCGCGGCCAGCAGCCTCGGCCAGCAGGCCGCGGCCCCTATGCCGCTGCCTGTGCCTGCAGCCGCGGCCCGTCGCCGCCACGGCGGCCGCTTCTTGCGCGGCCAGCCGTCGCGACGGCGCGCCGCGGGCCCCCCTAGGGTTTTTCGGAACCCCTAACCCTAAACGGGCCAATTTTTTGGGGGAGGCCCAATTAACCCTAATGGGTTGTTTTCATGGCCCAAAAAGCCTGAAAATTAGCCTATTTACACAAATAATTTTTCTTTTTTATTTTTGGCCCTAAAAGCCCAAAATAATTAAAGAAACTTTATAAAAAGGGTTTAAAACGGTAAACAAAACATTAAAAATATGGATCAAAGGTAAAAAGTTTTTCAAAAATAATTTTTTAGCACGTCACACACTATTTTGATTATTTAATTAATCTGTACATGCATGTGATATGATTATCTGCGTGGTTGTATATTTTCCATATATTATCTGCGTGGATGTGCGATTAGGCTATGTTTTTAGGAATCAGCCAGGTTTCCGACACTTTTAATTTCCTGCAATTTTTTCTTTTTTTGAGAGAAATTTGTAAGTGAGGATATAAATGTAAAAAGAAGACCGGTGGACACCAAAAAAAGGAGCTGAAGGCGTATGCACAAAGATGAAAGGGGGTTCTCTCTGAAGTTCCCGAGTTGTACTTATTCTTTCATGCAACTTTTGATGTAATTTCGGACTGTCTTTTTCTTTTCGGTGTCGACTGGCTGATCCCCATAGTCCTAAGTTATTTTTTTCATTGCTTATACATTAATTGCGTGGATGTTAACTATTTTCATGCCATGTTAATGTTACAATGAAACTGTCGAAAAGCATGCGTGGATGTTAATCTCTGTCAATTATTCACGTTATGAAACTGTCAAAAAGCATGCATGGATGTTAATCTTTTTAATTATTCACGTTACGAAACCGTCAAAAAGCATGCATGGATGTTAAATTTCCTTTAATAAATTCATGTTATGACAAATGCTTAAAATACATGCGTGGATGTCTATTTTTATTCAGTTTAAATGATCCATGCTGTTTTTATATTGCTAGATCATTCAATGGCCAGACTTGCGAATGTCGACTTTTCGGTCCTGAAGGCCGATGGGTCAAACTACCTGAGTTGGCAGTTGGACCTGAAGTTCCATCTGCGCTCTCATGGTTTCAGTCTCACACCGACTGAGAAGGCAAAAACAAGTACTGCCCCAGCCGACAAGGATGCTTCTAAAGAAGCACCTCATACAGAGGAAGTTTCCAATATACTAAAGGTGAAAGCCATTATCTATATCAGGAAACATTTAGACTCGACCCTGAAGGACGATTACCTTACTGTAGAGGATCCTTATGAGCTGTGGGATGCACTCGAGGAGAGGTACATGCATCAGAGGGATGTCATACTCCCCCGTGCGCAGTACGAGTGGACTCACCTCCGCATACAGGATTACAAATCCGTAGCGGAGTACAACTCAGCACTCTTCCGTATCACCTCACGCCTGAAGTTGTGTGGTGAAACGGTAACGGAGAAAATGTTGCTGGAAAAGACGTTCACGTCTTTCCACGAGAAGGACATGATCCTTATGCAACAATACTGTGAGAGGAAGTTCACGAAGTACTCTGATCTGCTTTCATGCCTGCTTATGTCTGAACAGAATAGAGACCTGTTGGTTGCCACTCACAACCTGCGCCCTCCTGGCTCCGCTCCACTGCCACCTCCTGCAGAGGCACACTTCCAGTCTTCCCAGAAGAAGAAGATGAACAAAAAGGCAAAATTCCAGAAATGGAAAGAACAAAAGCAGCGGAAGAAGGCCACTCCCCCAGCTCCTCCTCAGAACCAGAAGTTCGTGGAAAAGAAGCAAAAGAGGATGTCCAACAAAGGAGGCACTCCCAAAAAAGACTGGGAGGATAAGTGCTCCAAATGCGGAATGAAGGGCCACTGGTCCAGAATCTGCCGCACCCAGAAACACCTCCAGGACCTCTACCAGGCAAGCCTTAAGCCTCGAGCTGAGACCAACCTGATTGAGAGCGCAGCTTTGCCAGAGACCTCATGGACTCCTGAAGATTTCATGGGAGATGACACTCTCTAGTTATGGACCATTTTTTTATGCTAGCAATGTATCTTCCTTTTATGCATAGTACCTAGTCTTTATTCCATGTCAAAACATTTTCTTTGAGCATTTTTAAATGAAAGTAGATCTTTTCTTTTTCATATCATTTACTGCTTGAATGTCTTTCTTTTATATAGATATGGAATCAAATTGCCTAGTGGACAGTGCATCGACGCACTCGATCCTTCAAAACATAGACTACTTCACGAGCATAAGTAGCTACTCTGGTCCACTGAGAACAATCTCAGGACCAGCTTATATAATCGAAGGATCGGGGGAAGCAATCATATTGCTCCCCGGTAACACATAAATCACACTTAAAAATGCGTTATACTTCCCTAAATCTATCCGAAACCTCCTATAACTTTAAAGATATCCGTTTAAACGGATATCACTTAGAGACGATCGAGGAAGATAAAAGGGAATACTTGCTTGTAACGTCTCTTACAAATGGTTCAAAAACCATTGTGGAACGTTTCAAGAGACTCCCCTCGGGACTCTACCAAACAAGTATACAAACTCCAGAAACATCTATGGCGGAGCACCTGCAGTGCCCCCAAACACCAGAATTCCAACTCTGGCACAGTAAACTGGGACACCCTAGATCTGTTATGATGTACCGCATCATAAAAAGCTCCAGGGGTATAGACTTGAAGAACCTGAAGATTCTTCAAAAAGGTAAATTCCCATGTCCACCCTGTTACAAGGGTAAACTGATTACGAGACCCTCTCCACTGAAAGTGGACGTAGAGTCTCCAAGCTTTCTGGAAAGAATCCACGGAGACATTTGTGGGCCGATACACCCATCAAGTGGCCCGTTCAAGTACTTCATGGTCATGATAGACGCATCTACTAAGTGGTCACATGTGTGTCTACTGTCCACCCGCAACCTCGCACTGTCTAAGCTTTTAGCTCAGATAATCAGGTTGCGGGCCCACTTCCCCGACTACCAGATAAAGAAACTTCGTCTGGACAATGCGGGGGAGTTTACATCACAAGTCTTTCTAGACTATTGCTAAGCACATGGAATTGAAGTCGAACATCCTGTAGCACATGTTCACACCCAAAATGGGTTAGCAGAATCTCTAATTAAGAGACTGCAATGGATTGCTCGTCCATTATTACTTCAATCCCAGATGCCAGTGAATGCGTGGGGTCATGCAATTTTGCATGCTGCATCTTTAATAAAATTAAGACCTTCTGGAGGTCAGTCATCTTCTCCAATGCAACTAGCACTTGGAGCCCCACCAATTGTCTCACACTTGAGAATATTTGGTTGTGCAGTATACGTCCCCATAGCACCACCACAAAGGACAAAGATGGGTCCACAACGTCGCCTAGGCATTTATGTTGGGTTTGACACCACCTTCATAATTAGATTCCTAGAACCCCTAACGGGGGATGTTTTCAAGGCATGTCTAGAAGATTGTGAATTCGATGAAACATCGTTTCTAAGACTAGGCTCACAGACAAAGAAGCCCGAAGCTTCAGAATGTATCACTTGGGATACAAAGACATTATGTCACTTTGATCCACCCACAAGCCAGTGTGAGGAGGAGGTCCTGAAGATTCTCCACATCCAAAACACTATCCATCTCTTGCTAGACAAATTTACTGACAACCAGAAGATTGTCAAATCACATGTCCCTGCTGCTAACACTCCAGCTAGGATTGACATACCGCAAAATGGATGCAATCCGCCCGCAGCAGAAATGGTTGGACCTCTCAAAAAGAGAGGGCGACCACCGGGATCCAAGGACCAAGTCCCTTGAAAGAGTAGGGCCCTTGGCAATGGTAAACAAATACCACCACAAGATGCTACTATAAGCCCTGCTACCACATCTCTCCCTAACTCTCATGAAGAGGAAAAACCGGGAGAAAATGAAGTCTCGATACACTATGTACGAACTGGGGAGTACTGGGACAGAAAGAGCACAACCATAGATGACACATTTGCGTGTAATATTGCCATCAACTTCACGTACTACGACGATGATATTGAACCACGCTCTCTGACAGAATGTCAAAGCAGAGATGATTGGCCAAAGTGGAAAGCGGCAATATGAGTGGAGTTGGATTCACTCACCAAACACAAGGTCTTCGGACCCATAGTCCAGACACCAAAAGGTGTAAAACATGTGGGTTATAAATGGGTATTTGTTAGAAAACGAAATGAACAGAATGAGATCGTTCGCTACAAAGCAAGGCTTGTAGCGCATGGTTTTACCCAACGTCCAGGTGTGTATTTTGAAGCCACATACTCCCCGGTCATGGACGCGATCACCTTCCGATTCCTCATTGGCTTAACAGCCCAAGAGGGTTTAGATATGCAACTTATGGTGTCACGACCCGCTTCCCTAAAATGGAGGCGAGACGTGAAAAGGTCCGCACGAGAGTGGAGCCGTGAAGCCCCAAACCCGATAAGCGTCAATAAAACATGAGCAGGTCCCTGTAACTACAACGGAGCAACAATAATAATAAAAGGAGAGACAGAAATAAAATTCTTACATCTCATAAATTGTCCAACATGAAAATAAGTTCGACATCCAGAAAAGCCACCAGGCTAAAAGAAAGAGTCTAAAGGCCCAGAACAAGGCCAACAAAAGCAACAACGAAACAAAGTATAGGTGCTACGCACCGACAACAAAACAGCAGTCTAAACAAAAGGGAAAACACAACGGAGACACTAGGACTGGTCCCCAGTGTCCACGTACTCCCCGTCAAACACAAGCTCGGGCTCGGCGTCAGCAAACACCTCGTCCTCAACAAGGTACTCAGGCTCAGGATCTAACATGTGTCACCCAAAAGAGTAAAGGGGCACATGTCAGCAAGTCTAAAAGACTTGGGCAAGGTAACGGAAAGTAAGGCAACTAGCAACCTAGCAGTTTTAGTATGCATGACATGGCAGTTATAACATGAGTGCACAGGCAAGACATGGTGAACAATAAGTACAAGAGAACAATTATCGGGACAAGACAAGAGTAGCCAAGCTACTAACAATCTCAATCAATTTACTGTTCACGTTTCACTGTTGTTTGTAGATGTTTACGCCCTTCAGCTGAATGGTATAGCATTCACGCTGATTGGCCCTAAACACTACCCCACCCCAGAGTTTACGCCTTACAACTGCAGTTGCTGATCAGGCAGACCCCCAGTTGAATGACCGCTTAACTCTTACCCCATCCCACACGTAAACAAGCCAGGGTCCCTGTACATGAGCCCAGCTAGTGAGCCAGGGTTGCCCCGCACGGGAGCTTGTTTTCCTAGTTCACAATTCAATATCGAGCGTTGGGGTTAGCAACTCATTATGCTCGCTTTTGGTCACGAGCCAGGAAACACAAGTATTGTAGCGATGCTACGCAATCACGGAATCACTTAAAGAATGCAATGACATGACAATTAATTTGCTTACCGTTAATGGAATTTAAACATGACATGGTAATTGTGCAACATGATAATTGTCGGATCTAGCTTCGTTGTCAAGCTAGTTCCTAAATTTTGCGCCTAGGCGAGTATCATTTCGTCGCCTAGCCTCTTTTACGCCTACAATAAGCAAATGGCCTAAAACATGGCCTAAACCCTAAGTGGCAAGTTTCACTTGCCTAGCACCGGGGATGACGATCACGAAGGTTCGTCTCGCGGATGCTAATCTACGGGGAAATCGCTGTTATGGGGAAACAATCATCAAAACAACATTTATTTCATTAGGGTTTCATAAAAATACAAATAGGTTATGAAAACATCAAGAGATCGATTTCTTACCGTGAGGAGGCGGAAGAAACACTCCGGAGAACCTAGGGACCAAATCTGGAAACGAATGGAGAAGTTTGGAGAACTAGGGTTTTTGGGGGATTTTGGGGATTTGATGAGATTTTGGGGAAGATGAGGGGTAGAATGTGTTGAGGGATGGTTTGGATGATGGATCTTGGGCTTGGAATGAAGGAATAAGGGTTTGGGGAAGAAGGGGGCTCAATGGGGGAGAAACTAGGGTTTTGGGTCGAGTGGAGGAAGAAGAAAACGTTTGGGAGGGGTTTAAATAGGATGGGCTGGCGGCTGCCCAGAAATTAGGGTTTTAACACAGATTAGTCGGTCAAAGAGCAACCACTGACCGACTAGTTTGGCAACTTGTCGGTCGGTCGACCAACACAGACCGACTAAGTGTAAACGGTAACTTCTGAACGAAAATAGAATTTAGATTTAGTCGGTCGATGAACAACTACTGACCGACTAGTTTGACATCTAGTCGGTCGGTGAACGTTCTTAGACCGACTAAGAGTAAACAGTAACTCGACTGTACAGAAGAACCAAGAATTAGTCGGTCTGAGTACAAAACTTAACCGACTAGTTTAACAACTAGTCGGTCGAAAGATGAACTTAGACCGACTAAGAATGAACAGTACTGATACTAAAATTTAGATGATGTGTTGGTCGGTTAAAGAAGCATTGCCGACCGACTAGTTTGCAACCTAGTCGGTCAACCAACGTTCTTAGACCGACTAACGATAAACAGTAACTCCTGAGAAATTTAGAAAGCTAACTAGTCGATCCAAGAAGGATTGCCGACCGAATGGATCGTCATCTAGTCGGTCGGTGCCCCTTCTTACACCGGCTAATAAGCACCAAAAGTTCCGATACGGAGCGCGGAGCTCCGGGATCGATTCCTAAGATTCCTAGTCTTGATCTAATAGTAAGATACGACCGTTATGAAGCCCGTCATGAATGACTTACTCCGAAATCGACGATCCTAAGGAAGAAACGAGAAAACACGACGAAACGATCGAAAATGAAAGTTACGGAGACGAAAACCACACATGAGGAGAAAATCCACCAAAACATATATTATAATATAATAAATCCAGATACATGAAAACCAGTCGTTACATATGGACGTGGTTACTGCATACCTATATGGCAACCTAGACCGAGACATCTATATGAGATTGCCTGACGGTTATTCTTTGCCTGCAGCACTAAAAAAGAGAGAACGTGACATCTACTCAGTGAAACTGCAAAGATCATTATATGGTCTAAAACAATCTGGAAGGATGTGGTATAACAGACTGAGCGATTTCTTTGCAAAACAAGGATTCACAAACGACCCAGTCTGTCCTTGCATCTTTATAAGAGCAAAGGCAACAGGATTTGTAATCATAGCCGTCTATGTGGACGACTTGAATCTCATCGGATCTCCTGAAGAGATCGCAGAGATTTCTAGAAGCTTGATAGAAACCTTCGAGATGAAAGACATCGGAAAGTCAAAATTCTGTTTAGGTCTTCAAATAGAGCATCTTAACGATGAGATCCTGTTACAACAGTCAACTTACACATCGAACTTATTGAAAAAGTTTCAGATGGATAAGTGCCACCCCCTCAGCACTCCAATGGTCGTCAGATCATTGGATGTACATAAAGACCCCTTCCGGCCGCTGGAAGAGAGGGAGGAAGTACTATGCCCCGAAGTGCCTTATATAAGTGCTATCGGTGCACTCCTTTACCTGGCTAACTGCACTCGCCCTGACATAGCATTTGCAGTCAAACTACTAGCCAGATATAGCGCTGCACCTACACAGCGGCACTGGGCCGGAGTTAAGCATCTTCTGCGCTACCTCTAAGGGTCCATAGACTTAGGTCTATTCTACAGGAAAGGGGCATCAACTGGTTTAGTTGGTTATGCTGATGCAGGATACAGGTCCGATCCTCATACAGAGAAGTCTCAGACAGGATACATGTTTACTTATGGCGGCACAGCCATATCCTGGAGATCTGTAAAGCAGACCATGACGACCGTCCCATCCACTCACTCAGAGCTCCTAGCGATCCACGAAGCAAGCAAGAAGAGTTTTTAGCTACGCGCTGTGATTCAGCACATCCTCACCTCCACCGGCCTGATGACCGGCGTCCTTGCGCCTACTCCACTTCATGAAGACAATGCAACATGTATAGCCCAGCTATAGGACGGCTACATCAAAGGCGACAAGACGAAGCATATCTCCCCCAAGTTCTTCTGGACGCACGACCTTCAGAAGCAGAAGCAGATTGAGGTGCAGAAGATCCAATCATGTAATAACTTGGCGGATTTGCTTACCAAATCCCTGCCTACTAGTATCTTTGAGAAACTTGTATATGAGATTGGGATGAGAAGAGTGAGAAAATGTAAACTGGGTCAGGATGAAAGGACTATGAACTCATAGATACATAGGAGACTGATGTATAAATTCATAGGAAATCTGCAAGCCTGAAGCTTGGTCAGATGAGGGGGAGTCAACCGCAGAGTTGTACTCTTTTCCCTTGGCTACTGGTTTTTTCCCACAGGGTTTTCCGTAGTCAAGGTTTTGACGAGGCAACCTCGTTGACTCTGGATCCCGAAGTATCCACCCCTAAACACTTCCCTAAAACAGGGGAAGTTATGGATTAACTGTTCTTTCTTTAACAAGGCAGTTATCCTAACTCGGATCCTGAAGAATACACCTCTTATTCAATATTGGTTGGATAAGGGGAAGTGTTATGAATAGGTCCATGAGGCCCATTGGGTATACAGCCCACTATTGAAAGCTATAAATATGAGGGTAGGGGGCTCTTAACCTACACCTATTTCCCTACTTTTCCCTTCACAACATAGTTTACTTTATTTTTACAACAATATAATATGGGATGATGAATTATTTATCAATTATGATAGTAATACTTACATTATATTATAATGCTCATCGGCATTATGTTTACAATATCATCAAGATCTATATAATATGTTAAGAACACACAAAGTAAATATATTTGTTGCACAAATACTTCAATTTAATGACGAAATTTATATGAGTACAATCCTCAGTCGTACCCCATTGGGCCGAGTAATCAAAGCCCATATTTGACCCATTAATAAATCGGGTTAAAAGGCTAGGCTAATTCGGACCGAGGGCGGAGTTCGCCTAATTCACAGCCCTAACCGAATGATTATCATAACACGGGCAGAAAACGAGTCCATTTGGGCAACCGTACCCGGTTCGATTTCGATGCCTGAATCCTGAACCTAATCCGGTCCGGTCCGGTCCGACTGCTGGGGGAAGGGCCATTCTCCTGTTTCCCACGACAGCACGCATTTTCGCTCTCCTGCTGCTTCTCTCTCTTCTCCCGCTACTGGCCATCGATACTGACCAAAACCCTAACATTAACGTTAGCCATAGCATCTGCGAACCATGGTAGATGAAATGGATCCCGAAGAAAACGGCAACGGCAATGGAGCTCGAGTCATCGACGACGATGAAGACGAAGACGAAGAGCTCGAGGACGAAGACGAAGAACAAGAAGAGACTCCTTCGTCGGAGCAGGAGAGTATTCGGTATTTATCTCGCCGCCTCATCAGGGGACCGGTGCGGATCCGGGTCCACGACGTGATCATCAAGGGCAATCGGAGGACCAAGGAGTCGGTGATCGAGGAGGAGGTCTTAGAGGTCTTGCGATCGGCGACGACGATGCAGGAGCTTCTGCAGGCCGCGAGCATCGCCGGAGTCCGGCTGCATAGGCTGGAGGTCTTTGATAAGGTCTCGATCACTCTAGACGAAGGGCCACCAGAGCTCCCGGAGACGGTGAATGTCGTGGTTGAGGTCTTGGAGCCCAAGAGTCCGCTTACCGGGGATCTTGGGATCTTCACGAAGCCGGAGGTAAGCCGTTTTATTTGATGCTAGGATTTATGCAGTTGTTTTGGTTATGTTGCAACTTTTGTTTGTGGCATTATCGAGAGGTGGGAAATGCGGCATTTAATTTCTAACTTAGCTTTATGTGTTTATTTGGTTGAAATGTTTAGTGGACTGGTTCAATTAGAATTGAACATGAGATACAGAATTGGTCATGTCATGGCTAACAATGATTTGGATGTTTTGCGTTACATCATTATGGAATAAATTAACAGATATTATGATTAGATGTTCATAACAATTGTGTAAGTTTAGAGGACAATGTTATGGAAAGCAGAAATCAGAGTGAAGCGGTGAGGTAACCACTCAGGCTTTTAGGGTTTAGCGGGCATTAATCAGTAATAAACGTAAAGTCATTTTTAATAATATATAGCTCTGGGCTATGGGAGTTGAAAAGTAATAAAAAATAGAAAATAATACAAGGAAATTATTGCTCAAAATCATAATAGCAAGTAGGGGTGTGCGGGTCCGGGTACCCTGTTTTTAATATGTTATCCTGACTCTACCCAGTAAGGGACCGGTTCCTAAAATTTAGACCCGGACCCTACCCGGTTGGACCCTATATCAGGAACCTACCTGGATCCTATGGTTCTGGATAGGTTCCGGGTACCCTGTGAAAAAACTCTAAGTTGTGATGCATTTCTGCATCATTCTTGCATTAGTATTTGGTGCAAAAATCTATCTATTTTGGATTCTAGGACCACATTGAATACATTAAACCTATTTTAAATCATGCATCTTTCGTGTTTCCAAGGGGCTCGACATTCTGGGTTTCATTTGATAACTCATCGCCAGTTGCGTTCACCATTCTGTCTTTTATGTTTATGTTTTATATCATGCATGCTAAATATTTACTAGTCAACTACCTGCATAGAGATTAGAGACACAAATGGAAGAAATAACATCGTTGGTTTTTACGCTCAGAAAAACTAATTTTGTTCCCCGCACATAGTCAAGCAAAAATCAATTTTCATTGTACACACTTTCTCATGATTCCCATATCTTTCATGATTTTTTGCTTAAATTTAAGATAAGCGGGAAATAAAAAGATCAACAAAACTTTGCTGATTCACTCAGAAAGTAATGACACAAAATGAAACATTACTCTTTCAAACCTTGCAGCTAAACTTCGGTGGGTCTAAATGTGTAGAGGAATAATACATATGGTTACAATGAGCCCTTCATGTTTCATGGCAGCCTACCCTCTTGTGTTGAAATTCTTTTGCATCAAAAAAAGCTACCTATTTACAGTGTCATGAGTAAGTTGCAAATGTTATCATTCTTAATGACATGGAGATTATATACAAATAGATAATGGCTTCAAGTTTGGGGCTGTTGGGCTTTTAATTTTTAACCAATCATAGTTTAAGGGCCATGCGCTGTTGTGCAGGTTTTTTACTTTTTTTATACGGACGCGCACACCCCAAGACTCGAGTTTTATTAACCGAGGTGTTAAAGCTTAGATGTTACCGGGTCCGGATATCAGTTCCGGGTCCGGGTACCCATTCCCCATAGATGGGAACCGGACCCGGACCCGATTCGAACAGGTTCCCAATTTTTCTATCCGGAATCTATCCGAAACTAATGGGTATCTACCCAGAACCTACCCATTCGGGTAGGTTCCGATTGGGTATCTGGATACCCTGTACCCGTGCACACCCTAATAGCAAGAGTGAATGCTAACATAAGCATGCAAAAATCGGAAAGCGAAAGTAGGGATTTATTAGGCTTTTTACAATAATGCTATTGGACAAGCGTCTCACAACAGTTCAGCTGGAAGCATGTAACATCTTTTGTAAGTTTACTAATTTGTTGTGATATTTCTTCCTTTACTCGAGTGTCTGTTTGTTTAATTTGTAATATGGGGAAATGTGTATTGAAGGCTGGATTTGGTTGTCAATTGCACTGTGTTTTTGGAGTGTATTGTGCTTGTGGATCAACTGGTCATGGTGTTGATAATTTGGATTTTTGGTTTTATTGAAAAATTGGTCGGAGAAGCACATTCATTGAGATTGGAAGAAGGGACAATGCATTTGCTTGATTCTATGTACGATTTGTGGATTGAAACGAGGAACTTGTATTTGGTATTTCTGATTTAGATGGAAGTATTATGAAAAAAATTCTAGTGATGTATGAACTAGGGGCACTGTATCCATTCCAACAAGTCAATCATTAGAATTCTAAGAAATGCCTTTAGAAGTTCAAGCTAAGGGCCATCAGATTTCTCCTCTGACATAAAGGGAAAAGAATTGTCGTTGTTGCCATGTTTGATTTTTGCAGATGAGAGTTAATTATTGGACGTATGGCTAAATTCATGAGGAATGACTCGTTTGCTCATTATGATCATGCTAATCTGTATGGATGATTTTCGTCATATTTTGAGTAAATGAGGAATTATCATAGGGATTCTTATTTAGAGAATAATAAATTGGAACTGTTTTAATTTGAGTTCTCCTATCACTAAATTCATTATCTCTATCATAGCCTCCAATTATACACTAAATCGTAAGTTTGTAACATGGTATAAGGAGGCTACAATATGACCTTAAAAGGTCTCTCCCACAGGCTTATGAAAATTAACAACCATTTGTTGTTTCTTTCAGAGTTTTTGATGGTTGTGTCTTGTCCTGAAATGATTTTAAGAAACCATGGTGTCGATTCGAATTCTAACAATGATGTGGTTTTGTTGTGGTCAAGATGAGAGTCGTTTAATTCCTCTCTAGCTTCTTAAATGTATATAATACATAGTCCTCATTTTCAAAGCTGTCATATCCCTTTTAATTGTTTTCTTCTACAGTCATTCCATTAGAATAGTAGATTATGGGGTCTTAGTTACTCTGTGCCAAAAAGGTTTTTAGATTGGTCTTATGCATTGGCCATATACCATCTTTTCTAATGTTGCAATGTTGCACTTTCTCTAAATACTTTCCTCACTAAACCACGGTTTATGATGATAATTGGAGTAATTGATCTAATGGGTTGTTACTATACCATATCTTCATTTTATATGGAATATTGAACTGCGTTTTGGTTAAATTATCGTCTGGATAAGAAAGAGAGCAGGAAGCATCACAAATTTTTTAGGAGAAGAGTCAATGTGTGGTAGCATCATACAGTTATTAGCACATAGATGAATTAGCGAATATCACAATTAGAAATTAACCGATTTTATATGAGAGAGGATGGAGGGTGAATCCAAGAAATTATGATATCTAACAATGTGGGAAAACATTATGCAGGTGCTTGACTCTCAATTTGTTCAGGAGAGTTCCCGGGCAGGTCAATCAAGCACATGTATAAATATCAATTAGCATGGAAAACAGAGTTTTGGTTGTTTTGCAATTGGAAGAACAATTGGTAATTGTTCCTGATTAAAATATTATGCTCTTGTTTGACCTGTTTTCTTGCTCTCACAATAAGATTGTAAGAAGTTTTGAATTTTTTGAGGGGTGATTAGCATAAAATCTCAGTCAGAAATCAAGCTATGCAGAGCGTATCATTTAGTTGCTTGATTTCCTGTTTATTTTAGTAACTGGATGTCTGATTAAACTGAAGTGGAATGGGAAATGTAGGAGAGAATATCATCTATTTGTTGTATGTTTTTCATATCAGTTCTTATTCAAAATTTAACCAACATCAGCTTTTTTCATGACTGATTCATTTGTCTTGTAGTCTTCCATTTTATGCCAGGGGTTATCAAATATAAGTCTGTAATGGTTAGCCTAGATTGGGTTTGATTTTAGGCCAGCCCAATTAACAACCTCCCTACTGCCCTACAAAAACAATCGCTCTCACTAACACACGAGCGCGCAGGCATGCAGCCAGGTACAATGAAAGAAAAAAAAACCCCAAACCTCCCAAACTTGATGTTTGATATTAGTCCCTAACAATGTGGCCATATTGTTTAGGCCTTATATCTTGCTTGTGGATGCCTAATTTAAATGAAACTAATTGTTTGGTACATATATATCATTAACTCTTAACTTTAAAAAGGGTGGTTTGAAAATTACAGATGATTCTTAACCGTATTAAGTGTGTCGTTTTATGTAACACCACTAGCACAATTGGTTCTACCTCAAGGAACAAGTTGACAAAATTAGCCTAAGTATTCTAGAGGAGAGACTGATCGCATACACCAAATTTGGCTCAGTATCTGTGCTTCTCTGGATTTTCTTGTGAATAACACTTGCAAAGCATATGGATTGAAGACCCATCATTGATAGGGTGGATCTAAGATTTTGTTTAACCCTTGAAAATAAGAGGAGTCCAGACCTTCCACACGAATTATCCATAAAGAATTACATGGCATTTATCCCACTTCTACCTAGTGCAATTGGGTGGGTGCATGTGTCAGACGCTTGGGAAGTGTCTGCCCATTTCATGCACTATCTCCCGGTCAAGCTTTTCCCCCCAAACCATATGCATTAAATGAGTGTCATATAGCATCTTCTGTCAAGGAAACGTAGTGAGCATGTTTTGTGCTTTAAGATTCATCAGATAAGCGCTATGAAACAAAGATAGTTGAAAATGATTGCCGTGTCTGTATCGGACACTTGCATGACCCTGACACTCGTCGGACACTTGCATGACACTTGTCGGACACTTTAAAGATGTGTTCAAATTTGAAAACCTAAAAAGCATGTGCTCACCTTAGATAAAACCTAAAATTAGTTGTCTTATACATTTAAGAACTAGAAACAACTCGTGCACAAAGTGCACGGACACCCCCTCAAAAACCAACCCACACAAACAGGACGCGGGACCCACACAGGTGTTTCGATGAGTGCAAAACCGGGTGAAAATGAGAAGAGTGTGTTTGAGTGTGTGTATTGTCTTGGGGTTTTTGGTTTTTTTATTGGGGGTGTGACTTTGGGTGTTTCAGGTTTGGGTGTGTTTTGGGGGGTTGTGTGGGGTTTTGGGTTTTTTGGAGGTTGGGTTTAAGGAGGTTCACATGTGGCGATGTGACATTGCCACATGTGACAAATTCAAAAACAGCTCTCATATGTAATAAGGATGATATGTTTCTTAGAAGAATTAAAAAAATTAACTAAGCGGATACTATGTCATTAAGGTCTAACCATGACTTTAACTCGGTTAGGAGGTGATTAGTTCTTTTTCCTTTAGATATTATTATTTGATTTTATTACTAGATTAGAGGCTGCCTTTGTCATTGAAATTTTGAATTTTTCTTTTTATTTTTGATTGAACACAACCTACCCACTTTGTGTTTTGATGTGTGTTATATATTGATATCCATGCATGCAACCATGTATTGCTGTGTAATTGAGTCCTGCTTTTTGAGAATTTGTTGTGTTCCTGTGCCTGTATCATGTTGTATCCATGTCCCGTGTTTGTGTCTGTATCCATGCTTCATGGGATAAACGCAAACACAATAATATATACCAAACTATAATATATTCGGAGTATGAATGCAGACAGATATATGATGCTTATGTCATGTTTGTTTCCACAAATTTTAGTTCTGCAAGTTACCAATGTAGTCAGAATATAATTGTCTTCTAGAATTCTATCTTAATGTAGCAGGGGAGACAGTTAAACTCAATATTTCATATATCAATGAGTTTACTGTGCATGTTTATTTAGAAGAAATCGCTTTAGACTTTGGCATCTTGTAGGTGGCGATGGAATTCATTTTGGAAAGTTCTGATGAGAAGAATATCATTAGTTTTTCACTAGCAATAGCTCTAGTTCGGCAAGTTGTGTTAAATAGTGAATACTTTTCAAACATGTTGAATAAAGATGTTGGTGAGGCTTAGCCTCCTTTGACCAATCCCATGATCCCGACTGAAATCTAGTATAAAGATTTTGTTGGTTTATGATAACCAAGAACACCTAACGATGGCGAAGGTGTTAATGCAAGCTTGTGAAGCCAATGTTTGAAGAATCTTAGACCATGTATGAAGGTTGTTTGAGAACATAGATAGAAAATTCTTTCGACTTGGAACTGCATAGGCATGTCTAGACCAAGCCTGAAAACATTTCATGCCCGTTAGCCAAAATCCAGATGGCAAGCAGGTGTCATGGGTAGAGTCGTATCTGTTACTTCTTAGGTGGGCATCCTGGATAAGATGAGTAGTCAAATGACCTATGCTTTAATGACGTTTCTAGTATCTAATACTTCTAATATATTCAAGATTTAATTGTTTCTAGTATTTGAAGAGGAAAACCAGGTAGAACTCCATATTTGAGCATACTTTGATGGGAGCAGTGCTACTATGGGTAAAGTCTTTGAAAATTCTTGATCCATTAAAACATGGTAACAGAGCCAACATCTTTTATAAGTATGCAAACCCGAATACCATAGCGAGAAAACTACATCACAATGTTGGGGCAACCTTTTGAGTCTGTGGGGGCCTTATCTAGAATCGACGATAATGGTAACCGGTAAATATGGGAAGTATATCTTGACC
Source organism: Scilla litardierei (assembly GCA_030789695.1). NCBI lineage: Eukaryota > Viridiplantae > Streptophyta > Magnoliopsida > Asparagales > Asparagaceae > Scilla > Scilla litardierei. Next base: position 135,377,136 of record CM061137.1, on the reverse strand, counting down.
ACAAGTGAATATTCACACATGGTTTTCCTTATAAGGTGTATCATATGTAAACTTGAAGATAAGAATTATTATACCAACATTTTTTGAAGGAGAAAATATGGGTAAGCTCGATAGTCAAGCATATTTGGGTGAGTAGGTTCCTACATTGCACAAATACTTTGATAATGGTGACATATTGATATTCTAAGGATATTATAAGCTTGGCGGAGAGAAGTCTCCAAAAATAAGGTATACTATTGATGGGGACATCAGGGTTTACACGCGCGACGACATCGTAATCAACCTAGTTCGTTATGGATGGGCCCAAGCCCATTTGAGATCTGAATATTGTATCTTCTTTTTTATTTCTTTGGTTTAGTCCAACATTGGGTAGAATGTGAGGGGTTGAGAGATTGTAATCCTATTTAAAGCCATGTATTGGGATATTTTTAAGCAATGAAAGCTTGAAAGCAATTTTTCCCCAAAACCTGTGAAAGGTCATCTCCTTAGTGCGAAGCCTTAGATCCCTTGGTGTGAAACCAAGTTATTTTCATCCCTAAATCGTTCGTGTTCTACATCAAATTGGTATCAGAGCTGAACGATTCTACTCTTCCAACTTTTCCAAATCCTAACTCTACCCCTAATTTTCAGATCTAGCTGCCACACCCATTCCAAAAAAAATACATCATCAAACCCTAACTTCAACAAATCATCAGCCGCCACCTTCATCCGTTTCAAAAAAAACCCTAGCTCCCAAACTCACGCTGCCTCACGTCGCACCTCTGATTTCGTTTCGTTCCATCTCAAAACAAAAGGAGCAAAAAACCTAACCTTAATCTTCAGATCACGCCGTTGCCCTTCTCTCTCTTCCCCGACCTCTCAAAATAGGAGAGGAAACATTGACGTCTACGCTGCCACCCAGTGCCATCGACGTCGCCATCGACGTTCACGCGGCCTCCCGACTTCGCCATCGATGTTCGCTTTGCCGCCCAACGTCGTCGACGTCACTCGCCAGTACCGAAGACGTCGCCACTGTTTCGCTCGTTCAGATCTCGATTCGCAGCAGTCGCCAGATCCAGACCAACACCTCTCCAGCGAAAGATCTGCAAACCTCCCCGCGTCCGCCTCCATCATCGAACTCCGACGCGACTCCGACGGCATCTACCTCATGTCAACGCCACCTCCAGGGCCGATCGGAGCCGCCAAGCCCATCAGATCGTTCGCCACGACTAGGCGAGCCTTTGGCGTCGATCCGACGGCGAACCACCACCATCTCCGTCCCTTCCCAAGCAACAAGTCGCGGCGAATCAACGCCAGATCTGCTATACACCATCATCGGACTTCGTCGCTGTTGCCTTCATTGCTGAATAGTGCTGTCGAACTTCAAAGAACACTCACCATCCTCTGGTGAGTCTTCAACAGCAAGCTTCCAAGCGAAACGTCGACAAATCACCCGAGGAGCAGCCTGAATTCGTATCTGCTATAGGTACATGCTACAGCGGCCTACTACATTGCATCATATCATTTGCTCAGAATTTTCTGCTATTTTCAGAATATTTTTTTGCACAGTCTCCGTATTTTGGTGATTTCAGGTTCGTTCGGAGCCCAAATTCAGAATGGTTCTTGCCGGTGCTTAGAGGACTCCACCACGGATGCGCTACCATCCTACCTGGACCTGTTCATCTTCCTTGCAGGAAGATTTGCTGCGAGTTTTCATTAGCAACTTATTGCAACTTGCTGCTAGCCTTTCTTTGCAAAAAACAACCATAAGACCACATTTTTGCCCAGAGCCATAAAATTTGATATTAAATGAAGAGCTTCAATTTACTACCACAGTGCAACAAGACTTATTTTCATTAAGATAATTGAATAGCCATATTACAATCTCCAAATTAAAACATTTGAATTTGATGCGAGAGTTGCGCATGACTTGAAATTTGAATTGCTCAATGACTTCTGCTAGTTGATCTCTCCATCATTCATCTGCATCATATATGAAGTTTCATTAGTTACCATCGCATCCACATTAAAAAAAACAGAAAAAGGGGCATTAGTCAAGTATTCATCATTTAGGACTAGTACATTGCATGACCACACGTAGTGGCAGAATATATCAGACGTCAAATACCATGGATGCTGACTCACCTACGCTGAGAGATGTCCTTAACCGATTAGCTGCGTTAGAAACCCAAGTCCGTGAAGGTAGAATTGAGTCTCGCGAGTGTCTAGACCGAGTGATACGCCTAGAGAGCACTAGGCAGAGAGCGTCAGATGAGGGTTCACATGTTCATAGTACGCCTAGCCCACCTAGGCGAATTAGAGAGGGACCTCATCATGAGAGACGAGTGCCTAGTCCACACAGGCTATCTAGAGAGAGACCCCGTCATGACAGACACGCCTAGTCCACCTAGGCAATCTAGAGAGAGGCTCCGTCACGACCGACGTGACAAAGACGATAATGTGATCAAGGGCATTAAGGTAGATGCACCCACTTTTGATGGTCGTCTGAATCTCCAGATTTTTATTGATTGGAGGGCTGATATGGACCATTATTTTGGATGGTATGACATGTCTGAGGAGAGAAAAGCGAGGTTTGAGAGGATGAAGCTTATTGGACCTGCCAAGTTGTATTGGCAGAATATTTAGTGCATGTTAGCCCATGGTAGGCAAGAACCCATAGGTATGTGGGATGAGATGAAAGAGAAGCTGAAGGAGAAATATTTATCCACGGCATATCGCAGCGACTCCCAGACCAGTGGCAGAATCTCACCCAGCATAGAGGACCGGTTCGCACATACGTCGATAAGTTCAACGAGTATATGATGAGATGCGATGTAAAGGAAAATGTGAGTGTGACATTGTCTAGGTTTAGGGCTGGCCTTAGACCTGACCTTCGTAAGGAGCTCATTCTTCGTGATGTCGACACACTAGAGCATGCTTATCAGATCGTATTGGACATTGATAGCTTTCATCAAGCTCCAGTTGCTAGGTGTTACGATTCACGAGACTTGTCACGTCACCCAGCACCAGCTGGTAACAAACCACCCCAGAGTCAATCCCAACCTAGATTTGACCCGAGAGCCCCCACCCCCATGATTGACAAAGGAAAAGGGATTATGAGCCGGTCCACGTACCCAATGCTACACGTGTCAAGGTTTTGGTCACTTCGCAGGAAGTTGCCATTGCAAGGCCCTGTTAGTACACAATCCTGAGGGAGATGACCAAATAGACGAGGAAGAAGTTTATGAGCCAGTTGAGGCATGTTATAAGACCGATGAAGAATCGGCTAGACTAGGTTGTATTCAGAGCTTACCCACGCGAGTAGTGCTTATCGATACATGCTCTGAAAACCCTAGACTTGGTGTTGTACGTTGTGCCCTGGCTCAGGCCAAAGAGAACGATGCCTGGCATATGATTGCAATTTTTCACACCTTTGTGACGCATGGTGACAAGCATAATAAGGTGATCATTGATGGCAGAAGTTGCATAAATGCTGTGTCATCTAAGCTCATTACACGCATAGGTTTACAGCCAGTCCCTCACCCTAGTCCTTTTAAGGTATCATGGGTGGATGCTTCATCCATTGGCATCAAAGAAAGATGTCTTGTTCCTATTCAGTTTGGATCATATAAGGACAAGATTTGGTGCGATGTGCTGCCCATGGATGTTGGTCATATCATCTTGGGGAGGCCTTGGCTCTTTGACATGGATGTCACGATTTTTGGTCGGTCGAACTCGTGTACATTCACACACGAAGGCAAGAAAATCAAGCTGAATCCCCATACAACCCAAGATGACCGCTCCTTAAAAGAATGAATCAACCAAGGGCAAGAGCTTACATATTATCAGTCCTAAGGAGCTGAAAAGAGAAGTTAGAAGGACTCAGTCATGTATGCCTTAGTTGCGAGGAAGATTTGTGAGATCTGTTAGGAGGAGATCCCCGAAGAGATAACGTCTATAATGAAGGAATTCCGTGACATTTTCCCTGAAAACCTCCCAGATTGTCTTCCACCCATGCGTGATATTCAGCACGTCATAGACTTAGCCCCGAGAGCTACACTTCCCAACTTGCCTCATTACCGAATGAACCCTACTGAGCATGCTGAGCTGGAAAGTTAGGTTGATGAATTGTTAACCAAAGGTTCCATTAGGGAAAGTTTGAGCCCATGTGCAGTGCCAGCTCTCCTCACACTCAAAAAGATGGATCATGAAGAATGTGAGGATAACCGTGCCATTAATAAGATCATGGTCAAGTATCGTTTTCCTATCCTTAGGCTTGATGACATGCTTGATATGATGACAAGCGCCACAATATTTTTAAAGATTGATCTTAAGAGTGGCTATCAGCAGATTAGAGTCCGCCTAGGGGACGAATGGAAAACGGCCTTCAAAAATAAGGATGGTTTATATGAGTGTATGGTCATGCCTTTTGGCCTATCCAATGCCCCTAGCACATTCATGAGAGATGACTCAAGTACTACGCCCATTCATGGGGAAATTTCTAGTCGTATATTTTGATGACATCCTTATATATAGCGATCTAGGGAGCAACACATAGACCATCTGCGGCAGGTATGCATTACCCTAAGGAGAGAGAGCCTTTGTGCAAACCTTAAGAAGTGTTCCTTTTTGACTGATATCGTCATCTTCTTAGGTTTTGTTGTTTTCTCAGAGGGAGTGCGGGCGGATCCCCAAAAGATCCAAGCTATAGTAGATTGGCCTGAACCCCGCAACATACACGAGGTTAGGAATTTTCATGGGTTGAACCCCGCAACATACACGAGGTTAGGAGTTTTCATGAGTTAGCCACATTCTACCGTCGATTCATAGCGGGATTCAGCACCATCATGTCCCCAATTACTGACTGTATGAAAAATGAAACTTTATATGGACTAAATCTGCTGCCAAGGCGTTTGAGGATATAAAGAGAAGTATGACTAATGCGCCTGTTATGCGCCTCACAGATTTTATGAAAGCATTTGAGGTTGCATGTGATGCGTCAGATATATGCATATGTGGAGTTTTAAGTCAATAAGGGCATCATGTGGCATACTTTAGTAAGAAACTTAGTGATGCCAAACTACGCTACTCCACATACGATAAGGAATTCTATGCGATAGTGCAAGCCTTACGATATTGGTGACACTATCTCCTACCGCAAGAGTTTGTTTTGTACTCGGATCATGAGGCTTTGAAATATCTCAATTCACAGAAGAAACTAAACTCTAGACACACTCGGTGGATTGGTTTTCTTCAAAGAGTATACATTTATCCCCAACCATAAGGCGGGTGTTGAGAATAGGGCCGCCGACGGACTCAGTCGCAAAGTTGCTCTACTATTTGCTATGAGTGTTCAGGTAATAGGATTCGAGAAGATTAAGGAAGATTACATGTCGTGCCCAGACTTTGGTGAGATTTTCGCTATCCTTCAGGATGAGTTAGTACGAGAGCAAGATAGTTATTTCCTGCAGGATGTGTATCTTTTTAGGGCCACACAGTTATGTATTCCACGTACTTCTGTGAGAGATTCTATTGTCTGTGAGATACATGCTGGAGGTTTATTAAGACACTTTGGGAGAGATAAGACGATTGAGTCGGTAGAGAGTTAGTTTTATTGGCCGAGCCTAAAGAGAGATGTTGCCACTCTGGTGGGTCAATGTCGAGTTTGTCAGATGGCTAAACATAGAAAGCAGAATACTGACCTTTACATACCGTTACCTGTGACAGATTGTCCCTGGCAAGACGTTAGTATGGATTTCGTGCTAGGACTTGCACGTACACCTAAGAAGCACGATTCAGTTTTTGTCATTATGGATTGATTCTCCAAGATGTCACAATTCATCCCTTGCTCCAAAACGTTAGATGCCTCATACATTGCCAATCTTTATTTTGATGGGGTTGTTCGTCTTCATGGTCTACCCAAGAGTATAGTGTGTGATAGGGATGTAAAGTTCATGAGCTACTTCTGGAAAACCCTATGGCATATGATGCGCATTAAGCTTAAGTTCTCCACTGCTTACCATCCCCAGACTGATGGCCAAACTGAGGTAGTGAACCGTAGTGTAGGGAATCTTCTCATATGCTTAGTGGGTGAAAATCCTAGGAATTGGGATCTGATATTGTCCACTGCCGAGTTTGCATATAATGGGTCAATAAATAGGTCTATTGGCATGAGTCCATTTGAGGCAGTTCATGGTTACAAACCTAGAAAGCCTATAGACGTCATTCCCATGTCGCATCATCATAGTGTCTGAGTCAGCCGAGTCATTTGCACGACACATTCATGACTTGTATAAAGAGATCAGCAGGAGAATTCATTCTAGCAATGAAAAAATATAAAGCTATTGCAGATAATCACAAGCGCTTCAAAGAGTTTAATGAATGTGACTATGTTATGGTGCAAATCAGATTTGAGAGGTTTCCTCCTAGAACCTTGAAGAAACTGCAGGTTCGTAGTGGTGGCCCATTCAAAATCTTAAAGAAAATTGGTTCTAATGCATATGTGGTAGATCTCTCTGTAGATTATAGGATTAGCTCAACTTTTAATATTGAAGATCTAGTGGCTTATAAAGGTCCAACAGCTATACCCATAGACCCATTCTTCGAGCCTTCCCAAGATGACTTGAGTGTCCCTGCTATTCCTCCTCCTATTCCTTTACCACCCATACATCCACAGAGAGAGTAGATTGATCGCATATTAGATGAACATGTTATATCAACCAGGCATGGTGGTTATCAGCGTTACTTGGTGAGTTGGAAAGGCCGGCCATAATCAGACTGTACTTGGATTACCAGAACAGAACTCCAGAGGCTAGACCCAGATTTGCTTGAGTACTATGACAGCCAGCATGCCCTACGCTCGTCAGAGCCGAGTTCTTCCCACCCAGAGAGAGTTGACGTGGACATCAGGGTTTACGCGCACAGACGACATCGTAATCAACCTAGTTCGTTATGGATGTGCCCAAGCTTATTTGAGATCTGAATATTGTATCTTTTTTTATTTCTTTGGTTTAGTCCCACTTTGGATAGAATGTGAGAGTTGAGAGATTGTAATCCTATTTAAAGCCATGTATTGGGATATTTTTAAGCAATGAAAGCTTGAAAGCAATTTTCCCTCAAAACATGTGAAAGGTCATCTCCTTGGTGCAAAGCCTTGGATCCCTTGGTGTGAAACCATGTTATTTTCATTCGTAAATCGTTTGTGTTCTACATCAACTATATATATCTAAAACATTGGGTAGTGTTTTAAACCTATGCAACATTAACCTCCTAAGCTCGGTAATCGCCTTGACCATGGGCTAATTGTCGTGATTAGGTGGTGTTGCCATAGTGAGATTGCTATCATGTTTCGATATCGTTGTTGGCCTATCAGATCGCAGGCGATGCCCTCGGTGGTTTGTCTGTAGACGTTGCCTCCTTATCGGCAAGCCAGGAGAGATTAGGAATACTAACACTTTTTTCTAAACACAGGTCCATGTGTAACTTCATCTTTAACAAACCACTTCACGTAACCACCGTCATATATCTACCACACTATCATATCTTTCTCGCACTAGCTCCATCAAATGGTTGCCACAATGAGAGCTTAATTAATTACTGTAGCTTCAATGTGCTTTCACTTTAGAGTTTGATGTCTTAGCCTCGTATTGGATTTGAAAGGACCAGATAGCGTATGTGTCTAGACAAAATTTTGTAGAATTTTTTCAGGTGGTAATAAAATATGGTATGTTTTGTAGCATGGTACAAATTTGATATCTATTATACAACTTAGGGATTTTTTGAATGAGGTTACCGATTAGGATAAAAGGGTGGGTAGAAAAATGGCTATGATTGAGTCTTGATGAATCAATGGGTAGGATGCAAGTTATGAAAATTTGGGGATGTGGGATTCCTAAAATTTTAAAGGAAACTAAATCTAGAAGGAAATAAAATTTAGGGGAACTAAAATTTTAAATTTTAAAGGGAATTAAATCCGAAATGAACTAAATTTTGGGAGGAACTAATATTTTCATAGGAACTAAATTCTGTGTGGATCTAAATTTTAATTTAAAATTTTAGAAAGAGCTAAATCTGGATGGAACTAAAACTTTAATTTTTGGATGGAACTAAATCTGGAGGAAACTAAACTTTATGGGACTAAAATTTTGATGCGGCTCGGCTAGAGGAGGGGGCGGCCCGCGCGGTCATGGAGGAGACTCCGATTCGGGTCTATCAACGGAGGAGGCGACTTGGGTCCACCACGGACCCGGTCCCAAACTTGTAATTCCGCAAGAGAAGGGGATGGTTAAAGGGTAATTAGACATTTGCTAATCCCTCCCCTAATAAGGGGCCGGCCGGCCCTAGCTACGGCTTTCATCGAAGAATTGATGAGGTATTTTATTTCCCTTAGAACCCTAGTTTAATTCCTATTGCTAATTAGTTGTTCTTGCATTTAGATCTATTATTCTAGGAATTAATTAGTATTTTCAGATCAGTTCTTCCTCATTAAACCCTAGATTAGGAAGTCCAAAGCCATAAAAATCCCACCGTTGATCCCCACAAAAGCCCTAATCGTATCAAATTGGTATCAAAGCGGTCGATCTATGACGAGCACACGATCCATGGAGCGGGTTGAAGTTTTGGAAGAGAAGGTTGAACGGATGGAAGCTCAAATCAGCAAGGGTTTCATCGACGTGAGAAGGGAAGACGCCGAGATAGCCGCGGAGATCCGGGGAGAGATGAAAGAGTTGAAAGAGAACCAAGAGAAAACAGAGGCGAAATTAACGGAATTAACGGAGGCTATAGCGGCGTTGACCGCACATCTAGTGCTGAAGGGGGATCCAAGCAAAAAGGAGCCACCTTTGGCGAAGGACAAGGGCAAAAAGACGATTTTTTTCGAAGGCGGGCCGGAACGAGAAGAGAACGGAGGCGTCAATCCACGAGACAAGGAGTGGGGGGCATTTTGAACTCATGCTGCCGCCAGGGAATGAAGACATCGCCGGGGGGGTTTTCCGCCCCCCGATGGAGCGGTGGCTGGCAGCTGCACCCCCACGCCTCTCTTGGGGGGCCGACGAACCCCCAGAGACCCGTGGGGGGCCCTTCAGGCCCCCAGGAGGGGCGGCCGCACCCGCTGCCCCTCCCTCTGGGGTCGGCGAGCCCGGGCGGGGCCGCCTGGGGGCGCCGGCCCAAAATCAGGGCCGGCCGCCCCCGGCGAACCCCTGGGGGGCTTTGGCCGACCCCAGGGGAGCTTTCCGAGCCTCGACTGACAACCGGGGGGACCGCCAGCACTCCAGGATGTTCGTGCGACTTTTTCCAGCAGATCCGGGCCCCTGGGGGCCCAAGCCGACGTCCGAGGAGCGTTTTCCAGGTTTTCAGCCTTTTGGGGGACCCGGCGGAGGATTTCAGCAGCATGGAGGGCACCACCAGTTCACGGATGGCCTGTCGACCCAGCCCCCCACCCTTCGGGGGGGATGACGGGTGATTGGAGAGCATGCCAGGGCCCACCAGGGGGTCACCAGACAGAGTATGGACATCCACCGGGGGACTGGCACAGTCAGGGTGCAGAGGGAAGAGTCCGAGATCGAGCTGAGGCATATGTTCCAGATGGACGACAGGGGTACCAGCAGAGGGGAGGATTCCATCAGCAGGAGAGAGGTGGATACGCTGGCGAGAGACGTCTGAGGAAGTTCGAGGTGCCCATCTTTGATGGAGGAGACCCAGATGACTGGTTGTATCGGGTGGAGATGTACTTGGAGGTGTCAGCAGTACCAGGAGAGGAGTGGCTTCGGACGATAGACGTTTGTCTGGAGGGGGAGGCCTTAGGCTGGTTCCGTTGGACTGATCAGCAGCAGCCATTTCAGACGTGGGGGGGAGTTTACGACGCTCTTGATGGAGCGATTTGGTGCAGGGCAGTCTGGCGGGGTGTTTGAGAGACTATTCTCTGAAGCAGGAGGGGAGCGTAGGGGATTAATCAGGAAGTTTGAGTCGCTCTGCCACCGAGTTCGGGGAGTATCTGAGGAATCTTTGGATGGCTGCTTTATGAAGGGGCTGAAGCCTACGGTGAGGTCAGGATTGAGGCAGTTCGAGCCAGTTGGTCTGCGCGGGATGATGACGTTGGCGAGGAAGGTGGAAGACCACCATGAGACAGAGCGGAGAACCCGCGGGACGTGGGGAGGCGCCACGTTCAGGAGTCAGGCGGCTACTACAGGACAGAGGACTGCACCTTCTCCAGGGACCACGTCTGGTCAGGGAGCTACAGCCGTTGCTGGGGGCGGCAGAGACAGGAGACAGGAGCCCCGAGCTGGGGGCAGGTGCGGAGGATGACAGATGCCGAGATACGGGAGAAGCGGGTGAAGGGATTGTCCTTCCGATGTGATGAGAAGTTCACCCCATGACACCGATGCGCTGATCGGACTCTCCAGATACTGATAGCTGGCGATGATGAGGGAGAGGACGAGGTAGTCATCTTAGATGCAGGAGAGGATGAGGAGGTAGAGCAACAACACTTGGACTTTGCGGAGGTGTCCCTCAATTCCGTGGTAGGGTTCACACCGAACCATACCATGAAATTAGTGGGACAGGTGGGCAGTCAGGAGGTGATAGTGTTGATCGACAGTGGGGCCACCCACAACTTCATTTCCAGCAGGGTGGTGGGGGCACATGGACTGCAGATGAGTGGCACGGGGCGGTATGGAGTGATGCTGGGCACGTGACAGGTGACACACAGTACATGTGTCTGCCGCGGGGTGATTTTGACGATTCAGGGAGTGCAGATTGTCACAGACTTTCTTCCCTTGGAGCTAGGGAGTACCGATGTCATCATGGGGATGAAGTGGCTGCAGACCCTCGGGGAGACCCGGACAAATTGGAAGATGCCGAGGATGGAGTACCAGGATGGGGGGAGGACAGTGGCATTACAGGGGGACCCCAGCCTATGCCGTTCTTTGGTGTCTTATAAGGCCATGTCCAGGGCGATCCACACAACGTGAGGAGGTTTCTTGGTGGAGCTACAGGCTGTGACAGCATCTGTGCAGGGCGAGGACCAGACACAGGTGGTGGTACCGGAGGTTGAGCAGCTGCTGGCTCAGTATGAGGAGGTTTTCCAGACGCCACAGGGCCTGCCACCACACAGAGATCATGAGCATGCCATCGTCTTGAGGGAGGGCGTGTCCCCCCCATCAGTGTGCGGCCCTACAGGTACCTACAAGTACAGAAGGATGAGATAGAGAGGCTGGTGGAGGACATGCTGCAGGCAGGAGTGATACAGCCGAGTACTAGCCCCTTCTCCAGTCCGGTTTTATTAGTGAAAAAGAAGGATGGCAGTTGGAGATTCTGCGTGGATTACAGGGCCCTGAATAAGGAGACAGTTGCAGATAAATTCCCCATCACTGTGATTGATGAGTTGCTGGATGAGCTCCACAGGGCAGCCTGCTTCTCCAAGATTGATCTGAAGTCAGGGTACCATCAGATACGGATGAGGGCGGCCGACGTGCCCAAGACTGCTTTCAGGACTTAAGAGGGGCACTATGAGTTCATGGTCATGCCCTTTGGTCTGACGAATGCCCCTGCGACATTCCAGGCCCTGATGAACAAGGTATTTCGACCTTACCTCCGGAGGTTCGTGCTGGTATTTTTTGACGATATCCTGGTGTACAGTCGCAGCACGGAGGAGCATGCGGGGCACCTGCAGACAGTTTTGCATGAGTTGCAGGAGCAGCAGCTGTGTGCCAATAAGAAGAAGTGTTTGTTTGGGCAGCGGCAGGTGGAGTACTTGGGACACGTGGTGTCTGCAGAGGGGGTGTCGGCTGATAGGGCCAAGATTGCTGCCATGTTAGACTTGCCGATACCTACCACCTTACGGGGTTTGCGGGGCTTCTTGGGCCTGACAGGTTATTACAGGAAGTTTGTCCAGGGGTACAACACGATTGCTTGGCCACTGACCGAGCAACTCAAGAAGGACAACTTCCACTGGGGCGAGGAGGCGACCAAGGCGTTCGAGGCCTTGAAGCAGGCGATGACGACGGTGCCCGTTTTAGCACTTCCAGATTTCAGCAGACTATTTGTGATAGACACCGACGCGTCAGGATATGGGTTGGGCGCATTGTTGATGCAGGACCAGAGGCCTATCGCTTTCTTTAGCCAGATTCTGTCAGCACGAGCGAGGCTGAAGTCAGTATATGAGCGGAAGCTGATGGCGATTGTCCTGTCCATTCAGAAATGGCGGCCTTACTTGTTGGGTAGGAAGTTCATAGTGAGGACCGACCAGCGGAGCTTGAAATATTATTGGAGCAGCGCATGGTTACCGAGGAACATCAAAAGTGGCTCTCCAAGTTGGTCCATTTCACATTCGAGATAAGGTACCGACCAGGCCTGGAGAACAAGGCGGCCGACGCCTTGTCACGACGCGAAGAGCAGGCAGAGGTGGCGGCCATTTCAGCACCGGTCCTTCTGGACTGGAAGCCGTTGAACAGGGAGATTGGGGCTGATGAGGACCTAGCGAGGATACGTGAGGCATTGCAGCAGGGCTTCGCTGACTTCCAGGGATACAGCATGGACGGACAGAGGCGTCTATACCACGGCAGACTGGTGATTCCCAGGTGCTCCGCCCATATTCGATGATTTTCCAGGAGTTACACGGAGTGCCATCGGCGAACACTCCGGGATACAGCAGACTTACAGGAGGATGGCGAGAGAGCTATACTGGCCCGAGATGAAGAAAGACATTGCCCAGCGGACATCAGAGTGTGACGTATGCCAGCGTCACAAGTGTATGACAATGGCCCCAGCATGACTCTTATAGCCCTTGGCCTTACCAGAGAGTCTGGGAGGAGATCAGCATGGATTTCATTGAGGGGTTGCCGCGATCAGAGGGTTACAGTTCCATACTAGTGGTGGTCGACCGGCTCAGCAAATATGCCCATTTCATACCCCTCAAGCACCCGTACACTGCAGTTACAGTGGCCGCAGCTTTTATGAAGGAGGTGGTTCGCTTGCACGGTTTTCCCGCCTCCATAGTGTCAGACCGCGATAAGGTGTTCATTAGCAGTTTCTGGCAGGAGTTGTTCAAGGTGCAGGGGACCAAGCTGCGAAGGAGCACTGCCTATCACCCACAGGCAGATGGTCAGACAGAAGTGGTGAATATGAGTGTGGAAACCTACCTGAGGTGCTTTGCGTCAGATGCGCCGAAGCAGTGGGCCAGATGGTTGGCATGGGCAGAATATTGGTACAACACCTCGTACCATTCGGCAGCACAGATTACTCCTTTTAGAATCCTATACGGTCGGGACCCGCCCCAGTTGATACACTACAGCCGAGGGGCCACACCGGTGTCACAGGTAGAGGATCATTTGACTGAGAGGGACAAATATCTGGAGGAGTTGAAGAAACACCTGTTGATAGCCCAGCAGATTATGAAGACCAAGGCTGATGCACACCGGAGAGATGAGCAGTTTGCGGTGTGAGACCGGGTTTACCTGAAGCTCCGACCTTACAGACAGAGGACCTTGGCCTGTCGGAGCAATGCGAAGCTAGCAGCCCGCTACTATGGACATTTCGAGGTGACAGCTCAGATCGGAAAGGTGGCCTATCGTCTGCAGTTGCCGGCCACGTACACCATTCACCCAGTGTTTCACGTATCGCAGTTGAGGAGGGCCATTGGGAATCACACACTATCGCGAACCCTGCCACCCACTTTGACAGATGACATGGAGGTGCTTCTGGAGCCCCAGGAGCTGACAGGGATCCGGCAGTCTACCGACGGGACACAGGAGGTGCGTATTCGATGGCGGGGCCTACCAGACTACGATGCTACATGGGAGTCTGCCACAGTGATCTGCAACCAATTTCCTGAATTCCACCTTGAGGACAAGGTGGCACTTGGGGGGGAGTAATGATGCGGCTCGGCTAGAGGAGGGTGCGGCCCGCGCGGTCATGGAGGAGACTCCGGTTCGGGTCTATCAACGGAGGAGACGACTTGGGTCCACCACGGACCCGGTCTCAAACTTGTAATTCCGCAAGAGAAGGGGAGGGTTAAAGGGTAATTAGACATTTGCTAATCCCTCCCCTAATAAGGGGCCGGTCGGCCCTAGCTACGGCTTTCATCGAAGAATTGATGATGTATTTTATTTCCCTTAGAACCCTAGTTTAATTCCTATTGCTAATTAGTTGTTTTTGCATTTAGATCTATTATTCTAGGAATTAATTAGTATTTTCAGATCAGTTCTTCCTCATTAAATCCTAGATTAGGAAGTCCAAAGCTATAAAAATCCCACATTTGATCCCTACAAAAAGCCCTAATCGTATCAAATTTTCGAGGGAAACTAAATTCTCTAAGAGCAACCAAATTTTAGTTTAAATATGGTTAAATTTTTTTGTTTGGAGATATTTTGAAGGTGGATGCAAATCTTATTTGGGGGGATTTTGAAGAGGCTGGGAATTTGTAGAGAGATTTTGAATGGGTCGAAATTCTTCGGGTGAATATTTTGAACTCCCCCCCGACATAGTCATAATTGGAATTGTAAACTTTAGATCTTCTCTTTTATCATGATTGATATTGAATTCCCCCTGACTATGCTATGAGTTATGTCTCGGAACTGGTTGATTTTTAAAACCATATTAATATGTATTACATGAATGATAGGTTTCACAATTCTGTTGACTTGTAGACGCATTTATATAATTTGCATTTCATAATGAAGAATTATGATGGCTTTGGTAGCTATGAATTCACATAACTTGGAACCCTTTACACACACACTAGTCATAACCCGTGCCCGTAGAGCACGGTTCATTTAAGATATTCCCCTCTCAAAATCTTTGTTTCCCCGAAAATTAAAGCAAAATAATTGTTATCTAGTTCTCTAATTTACTTCACTCAAAGAATTTAGTGCACTCTAAATTTTAGTCTCCACAAAATTTAGATCATAACCCATGTCATAAGGGCGCAATTCAATTAAAATATTCACTCTCAAAATCTTAGAGCCCCTAATTTTTTAATGCATCGGAACAAAGATCCCCAAATTTTAAATGAACACTAATAAGTAAAGCGCAATAATTGTTATTTAGTTGCCCCTTGCAATTTTAGGTTCCCCCAAAATTTAGTTCCCATCAAAGAAATTAGTTCCCCCAAAAATTTTAGTTTCACCAACAAAGTTTAGTTCACTTAACCCTGCCCTAATTTCAAATTTTCCCACTAACTTTTGCTTTCCTCGCAAATTTCAAATTATTAGAATTTCCCACCATATGGTTTCTCTCCAAAGATTCAAATCTTTCTCCCCAAATACAATTTAAACCCTTCTCTTAACCCGATGGCTTGAAGCTTTGTCCTAGTCATCAACAAAGTATGCCTTAGTCATATTTTGGGTGCAACGTAGGACAAAGATTAAAAAAAAGTCACCAAATGTAATATATATGTGTGTGCGCGCGCGCACGCTTGAGTTATTTTGTTTTCTAACCTTTGTAACTTTCATTCACACCAAATAAAAATTTACTTTTACCATCTCTATGATGTACCCACATCCTAGACTTCCCGGATCTGTCATATTTGCATACCCCAAGTCTACTGTATACATATCCTCTAATCATACCAGTGTAACCTTGAAGTAGTATTATGATGGTGACCTGGTGAAAAGTCATCACTAGGGTGTTAATACATGGATACATCTTGCCTGAAATGATTTCACTTGCATTTTATAAACAGTTATGTAATTATTATTTCTATTATTAGGCGGACATCGTTAACTAGATATAGTGTTGATTCAATACCATATTATGCATATATGTGCATGAAAATTGTCTTTTTTGTTTTGTTTTTCTGGCAGGGCGGGGGTTTTTCCTGGGGGTTTGGCTTTGTTGTTGTTGTTGTTGGTTTTTTTTTTTGGTTTTTTTTTTGTGGTTGGGGGGGGGGGGGGGGTGGGGGTTCCAAGTACATGTTATGCTACCATTTGACCTTAGCTCTTGACATCAACATGGTATCTTTAGGATGCTGTAATATGATTTGTATCATTGCATATAAACTAGAGCCATCCAAAGATTTTCAGTTTTCTTAAGATCCCATATGATGAAGGACAATGTGAAATTATGATGTTGGGAGGGCATTTTCTTATACATAAAATTTCCTCTAATGGTAGTCAAAAAGTCCACTTTCCACTCTTTTTTGAGTAGTTCGGCACAATTTATGTTGGCACAATTTATGTTGATCTTTTTATCTAACCAAATACACCAAAGATAGTGAAACTGTGATCTTTGCTTGTTGATCTAAGATGGAAAATGTTCTATTATTATAACGATATTAAATTTCCAACAATTCAATGCATGGGCATGCAACAAAGAAAGCACGCAGTATGTGATGTATCTATGTTACAGAGCATAGAGATCAATATGGACGGTGGCAATCATTAAACAAATGTCGAAATGAAGTGTGAAATTTTAATCCGATTTAGGGTTTTCTCATGTGTATGTACTGTGTATAAACCCTTGCGATACAGAATGTTCATGTTCAATTGTGATAGCATGGATTTATTTCTTTCTTAAAAACATGATGCTCGATAATTTTGTATGTCTAATTAGGGGTTATTTTAATAAAAAAAAATACTTGGTTAGATTCTTAAAGTTTTGAATGTAACTTGATAGCTGTTAGCATATAAATTTAGAATTTCAATATGAATTCCCAATATAATAAGATTAAAAATGTAAAGATCTAATTAATGTGTCTTTATTATATATTGTTATTTAAATTATTTGTTTGATACAATTTCATAGCTATTTTTCATGGTTTGCATTCTTAAAATCAAATAACAGATTAGGTAGGTCATTACTAAATATTGAAAAACAAATATAGAATGTTAAGAAATGCATGATAATTTGCTATGAATATATTTGATTAGATTTGTCATGGATGGGATAACGTAGATTAAAATATTCCAAGATATGCCCACTTTTTCTACATTTAAAGTATTTGAAATATGTTATATGTTTAGGTATTCTTAATCTTAATACATCCCTGTATGGAGCAGGAGAGGAGATGCACGGTTCTAGGGCATTTGCTTTTAGGAGCAACTAAACTCGAAGTGAATCAACATCTTATCCTTCATAGGAAGTTCTTAATTCAAGATGATGGCATGCTGGCGATTTGTATGTTTCTTTTGATGAAAAATGGTTGAAAGACTGATTGCACAAGTTTCTGATATGGAGAGGTTGATTTATCTTGGTGATTTGTCTGTGATTTGATGAAATGGTTCAATTATATTTATTTGTTTGCTTGCAATGTTGGTACTATGGAGTCATCATTGGTTTCTCTACTGATCAAATTAGAGGTCATATGTTTTTCTAGGGGTGTCAAATGGGGCCGGTTCGGGTCGGGTCACATTGACCCGAACATATTTATGCCATACCCGAATTCGACCTGATTAATATTCGGGATTTTAGTGGCTAACCCGTACCCGATCCAACGGGCTGGTCAACCGAACTTGACCTAGCAAACATGGAGGGTAAGTATGGGTTTAATTAAAAAACCAAGGTATAAGGTATTACGATATGGGCTAGTTCATATCGTTTTCCGCTTTTCAAGGGAGTAGCGGCCGCTATCCGCTATATCGGCCGATATTTCGGCTGGAAATATCGGCCGATATACGGCAAATTTTTTTGCACTTTGTTAATGGGTTATGGGTCGGGTCCTTGGCATAGTAGATCCGACCTGACCCTATACCCGAGAAACATTCACTTAATAGTTAATATCCATCGCTGCGTTCGATCGTGAGAGAATTCGATCTGAAAAAAACCCTAAAAACCCCGCCGTCTGCTCCTCTTCCCCCCATCTTCCTGTGGAGCTGATTACTTCGCCGTCTGCGGGAGATTAACGAAAGTCGGAGGAGCTGCTCTCGAGGAAATCAACTTATCGACGTGTGCTCTCGTGGACTTTCCATCTTCAGCTGCTCTCGTGGACTCTCGCCGTCTGCTCTCGAGGAAGCTCTCGTGGACTTTCCATCTTCAGCCGCTCTCGTGGACTCTCGCCGTCTGCAGATCGGAGCTGCGGAGCTGACTTCATCGCCGGTGGAGCTGCGTGAGCTGATCGAAGCTCGGAGAGTTATGTTTTTTTCGATTTTTTGATTTTTTCCGCACTTTTCTGTTTTCGTATTTTCTATTTTTTTTTCATGTTCTCGTTTTTTTCTGTTTTTGTTTTTTTCTTACTCCCTCTCTCTTCTCCCCTTGCTCTCTCTTCTCCCCTCAGGAAATTGCATCCGTTCAAATAGATGCTTGGAGATTCCTCAGTGCTCTACCTCTAGGTAAAAAAATTTTATTTTTTTTGAGATTTCTGATGAGTTTTGTAGTTTTATACATTGTTTTCATTGTTTTCATTATTTTTTTAGTAATAGTAATTTATGCGGTACTTATTTAATCTTTTCAGTAGCTTAATTAACTAACAATCTATTGCTTATACTAATCATCATCATCATCATTATGTCATATGGGAAGGAAGAAAAGAGAACAACAAAAAACAAGCCCACTCACGGCCTATCATTAGGGAAGTAATCTGCACTGGAGCAATTTACAATCTGCACTTGCGCAGTTTGGCCGTAACATATCTGAAATTATAAAGATGCAACACCATAAAGAATACAATACTGAAAATAGAAACAAAATTGCAGAAGATTGTTGATTAACTATTGAAGCTGCTAATGACATCTGAAACCAAAAGGCTGGCTGGCCGAAACTGAGTGGCTCACTCCACAGACCATCTCCTCATTGCTTTTGTTTATGATACTAATACTGTAATACATCCTACATTTGATTTGCAATAGATATGAATTTATGAATAAACTTGCACGTTGCGTTATTTTTGCATATTCCAATTCTTTTGCATGATCATGTCCATGTGTAATTCTCGTTGCTACAAGCATGCAAAAAAATTCAAAGAAAAGTTAGAACACATAAGTAAATACATCGATAAGTTACATTATATGAAAAATACATAATAAAATGTTAAGAATGCAAACTTCTATTATTAATGTAGAATTGCATTTTGACAATATTCAATTACTATTTATTTGTTGCATTGTTGTTTTGTTTTATTTCATTTATTAATATTTTTATGTATTTTTGGCTTATGATTCTTAAGGTACACGGTTTATTGTGTGTGAAGATGGCGTCGTCTGGAGCTTCTAGCAAAAGTGTTCCAAAAGGGGATCCTTGCTAGGCTTATGGTAAGCAAGTGGATAGCAATAGTACGTCTAAGATCCAATGTAACTATTGCAATCAAATTGTTAATGGAGGAATTACCCGGTTCAAGGCGCATCTTGCGGGAAGAAGGGGAAATGTGAGGCCATGTGGTAGTGTCCCGGATGATGTGAATAGCAATGTGTTAGAAATTCTTACCAAGATTGACAAGGAAAATGAGCGCAAGGCGACGGGGGTGCAAGCTTTAATGGATGACGTTAACATTGGTGGGAGAGGAACATGTCCAAGAGGAACAAGAGAGTGGGACCCGCCAGGAGTCTTCATCACGATCGGAGTGTTTTTTCTTCATTTAAGAAGATAGGACCGATGGATAGGTATGCCACTCAAGCTCCAGCAGATTTGGATGTTGCTATGGGAAAGACAAAGCAGACTACACTTGATTCGAAGGAGAGAAAGAAGAGGAGGGAGAACACGATCCGATATATTGCGAGGTGGTTCTTCGAAGCCGGAATTTCTTTTAATGCTGCAACACTTGGATCATTTCAGCAAATGTTGCAGGTTGTCAGTCAATTTGGGCCAGGCTTGGAGGCTCCACTCCTTATGAGCTAGGAGAGATGTGTCTTGAAAAGGAGGTGGAGGAGACGACTGAAAGATTGAAATCTTTCAGAGAGAGCTGTAGCATTCATGGATGCTCCATTATGACCGATGCTTGGTCTGATCGAAAGCAACGGAGCATCATAAACATAGTGGTGCACTGCCCCAGCATGGATTGCTTTCTTTGACTCGGAGGATGTTTCGGCCGAGCGTCATACCGGTCTGTTTATTCATGCTTTTGTTGATAGGGCTATTGAGAAGCTGGGAGATGATGATGTTGTTCAGATAATTACAGACAATGCATCTAATAATATGGCAGCGGCAAAGATGCTGGCAGTGAAGAGGCCAAGAATCTTTTGGACGAGTTGTGCTGCACACACCGTTAATTTGATGCTCGTGGACATCGCCAAAATCAAGCCTATCAGGAGTGCCATTACAATGGGCCGAGATGTCTCTGTTTTCATTTATAGTCACACCATCAGTCTGAGCTTGATGAGAGATTTTACAAAAGGAGACATAGTTAGGCCCGGGTGCGACTATATTTGCCACTGCCTTCTTATCTTTGAGTTCACTGAGAGATAAGAAAAAAGAATTGAAGCAGATGTTTAGTTCTGAACAATGGGAAGTGTGTGAACTTTTCAGCAAGCCTGCAGGAAGAAAGGTAATCATAATTAAAATTTATTTACATTGATATAAGATTATTTTATCAATTTTTAATCGTAACTGAATTATTAATCCTTACTTTGTAGGTTCAAGAGATTGTTCTGAGTAACAAGTTTTGGGATAATGTTGATCTGGCTTTAAAGGGTTTCTCCCCTTTGGTGAAAGTTTTGAGGAGAGTGGATGGCGATAAAGTCCCATCGATGGGCTTTGTGTATGGGGATTTGGTTGAAATCAAGGTTGAAATTGCATCGGCCCTTGCCCAGAAGGAGAAGATGTATCTTCCAATATGGAAGATAATAGATAAAAGATGGGATGAGAAGCTCAAGTCTCCTTTGCATAAGACATGGTATTACTTGAACCCTTTTATTATTACTCTAATAAGGAATCTATTGAAAAGGGTAATATTTTTGATGGTTTTGTGGAGTGTATGCATATCATGTATGAGAATGACCATGATATTATTGAGAAGATTGGAGAGCAGCTCTATCTCTATCAAAACCAAAAGGGTTCATTTGTCGTGATTTTGCAAAGAATGCTGCAAAAAATCCAAAAAATTAACCCAGGTATAAATATTTTCATTATTTACCAATTTTTTTTAAATAAACACATGTTAAGCGATGATTTTTATATTTGTTAATTTGGCAGTCACATGGTGGAGTTTCTATGGGACCGATGATCCAAAATTGAAACAAATGGCATTGAGGGTCCTTAATTTGGCAACTAGCTCTTCTGGGTGCGAAAGAAACTGGAGCACATTTGAGATGGTAAATAGTAAAATATTTTCATCATATATTTATATTCTAAAACTTTTAATTTATTGAAAAATAGTCAGTTTATGATAATTTGTTTATCTTTTGTAGACTCATGCCAAAAAGAGAAATAGACTAAGTCACAGCAAGCTACGTGACTTAGTCTTCGTCAAGTTCAATGCCGAGTTGAAAAATAAACAAGAGAATAAAGATAGGGATCCTTTGGCTGCCTATAATGATAATGAAAAGGTCTCCGATTGGTTGGTATCAAAAAATGATGGTGCTTTAGTTTCTGATAGCGATGATGAGGTGTTTCCAGGTGAGCAGTTGACTTGGAGACAAGTTGCCAGAGCTATGGGAGCTAAGCCTAAAAGAAAGAAGAGCTCAAGAACGGTGACATACAAAAGAACAAAGAAAGGAGCATCTTCTTCGTCCAAAGGAAAGGAACCGGCTATGGAAGAAGAAGAGTTTGAATCATCATCAGAATCTTCATCGGAGGACGAGCTAGATGAGGGCAATGATGATTCCGATCATGGAGATGATTATTGATGACTTTGACGTTTGAGAGACTTGGACATGTTTTAAATTTATGGACTGATATTATCTTCTGCCTTTAATATGATTGTTTTTTACCTTTTATTGTATGACAATTTGAATTAGTTTGTCATTGTAGCAGGTTTGGCCTAATCATATGATTCATATTGCAAATGTTAAATTATTCATGTTTATTGTTTATTAATTTTTAACGCATGCCCTAGTTGTCTACTGATTTTATTATCATATTTTTGTAGGTAATTAACTCGCTTGGTTCATGATCACTTAAAGAAATATTCTATCAAGTGGATGTCTGGTATTCACGTTTAATGAGGTAAGTATACTGAAAACATATTTTTATTTGAGTTTCTATAATGTATATTATCTTAGACACATATATGCTTTTATTTGTCATCATATTAACCTCTGATATGAATGTCACTTTAATACCGATATTTGATCAATATCTCCGATATTCATGTTTAACGAGGAGAAGTATAACCAAAATATACTTTTATTTGAGTTAGTATGATTTATATCTTATTAGATACATTTATGTGTGCATATGACATCATTTTTAAGCATCCAATATGTCACTCCGATATTTAGTCAATATCCCCGATATATCCCCTATATCCGCAATCCGATATCAAATTTCCTAGGCCGATACGCGACCGATATCCAATATTTAGAACACTGGGTATAAGGTATCAGTTGATACCTGAGGGTATCGACTATTTCGTCTCGATTTCGAACTGTAATGTAGAAACCGAGAGTATATCTCGGTTTCAGTGGAAACAGTGGACTTCTGGCCAGTTTCGATCGAAATCGACTGGAACTCCGTTCCGACCGAAATGGAGCATGGTGAAGATCTGAAAAAATAATTAAAAATTTTAAAAAACAATTTTTTTCTATAAACATTGAAGTGAAGATTCAAAATTCACACAAAAATTAATATATTGTTGAGAATCAATCTCTATGGTGGAGGCTATAGATCTTATATATAGATTAAGATGGATACCAATGGTCTTTTACAATCATGGTGGATACCTAAGGTCCTAATACCAAAGGTCACAATGCATATTCATAACACGTCCCCTTATCCATCCATCATTGCAAACTCGACATGTAATACTTTAGGATTCATATTGGTTATGAGTATCACAAGGGGTGGATACTTCTGGATCCTGGTTTAGAGACTACAAGTCTCTAAACTTCCTCTGTTCTGTGGATATCATTAGGGTTGAATACTTTTGAATCCAGAGTTAATGTGGTTGTCTCGTTAAAACCTTTGGTTATGGAAAACCCAGTGGAAAAAACCATAGCTTAGGAAATAGAGTACATCTCTACATTTAACCATCCATGATCTGTACAAACTTCAGGCTTGCAGATCTCCTAGGCATTTATGCATCAATCTCATTTACAACGTTTCGAGAAAAAAAATACAAAATACAAACATCATTCATCTATACAAGTATCAGTCATATATACCATTTACTGAATCTAAGGGAGTTCCTCTGAAGATGTGTGTTGTCTCATCGCCTTTGATGTAGACTTCTCGAGGATGCGCTAGGGAAGTGGCATGGTCTGCAGACTCGGTAGATAGCTCTACGTCTTTAGTCTCTGACCCAGTCGTCAATGTGTCTGCGAATTACTTCAGGGCGTAGTTTTGCATACTCTTGATTTGCTTCTTAGATGATGAGCTTCTCGGAATGGTAGGATGATGTTTGCCTTAGTCGCATGCTTTGCAGATTTACAGGATGTGGCATTTCCTTTGAGGTGGTCATCACGATGATTTATTACCTCATCTGTAAATATATTTAACATGGAGGATGATCCTTTATTGTAGTGACCATTAGAGGTAGCACAGAAGATGCGTAGCTCCGTTCTAGTGACGTGCTACATGCGATGCACTGTATTTGGCTAAAAAGATTTACTGTCGATGTGGCAATGTCACATCGTCACATGGGACAACCCATCCACCTCATGCCCCCACCCAAAAAACACCAAAAGAACACCCAAAAAAACACACATTCACCCAAAAAAGAACCCAAAAACACGCTCCAAAACATTGTCATTCCACCTCCATTAAATCTCTATTACAAAAGAGAGCAGATTTTGAATCTTTGTGCCATGTTGCAATGTCTCATCGCCACATGGGACAACCCATCCACCTCATACCCCCATCCAAAAAACACCAAAAGAACACCAAAAAACACTCATTCACCCAAAAGAACTCAAAAACACACTCCAAAACATTGCCATCCTCCCTCCATTAAATTGCACAAAAACCCCTCTTCTTCCCCTTTTGCAGTTTGGTCCTTTTTGCATACGAATTTGCGTGTTTGGTCCCCTTTTTACTCCCCGCCGCTGCCGACACGCACACACACGCTTTTCGCTCCTTCCCTGTTTCGCTCATGCACCGCTGCCGTGTTCGTGGGAGTTATTTTGCCCGTGCACCAAGTGCACGGGTAATTTCTAGTACACATACATACGCGCGCGCATACACATACAGATACACACAGACACATGCACACACACATACACAATCACACACACACACATAATTACATATACGCGCACACAAAATCATACACACCCCCACAATCACACACATACACACCCACATACACAGTTACACACACTCACATACATACATACATACACACAGAGAGAGAGAGAGAGAGAGAGAGAGAGAGAGAGAGAGAGAGAGAGAGAGAGAGAGAGAGAGAGAGAGAGAGAGAGAGAATACACATACACACGTAGGCCGTCCGCCATAGGCCGCTATTTCATCCGCTATACGTTTATGGCGGATTTTTAGCTCACCGCCTTAGGCCGCCATCTGCCATTGATTTCACTGGCGCAGAAGATGCGTAGCTCTGGTCTAGTGACCTGCTACAGGCGATGCACTGTATCTGGCTAAACAGATTTACTGCCGACGCTATATAGAGAAGCGTGCAGTTGGCCAGATAAAGGAGTGTATCAAAGACACTTAAATAAGACACATCAGGACCTAGGATATCATTTTTCTATTCCAGCGAATGGAATGGGTCTTTATATAAATCCATACAACTAATTGGTATATTTAGTGGATTACAATTGTCCATGTATTTTCATCAACTTTGGGTGTATGACGTTAAATGTCACATGTTTTCATCTTCTGGATGATATTTTCATCTGTTGGATGATATTTTCATCTTCTGGATGATGTGTTCATCTTCTGGATGATAAGTCTGTAAGCCAAGATTTTTGCCTAGGTCTTTTACCTCACCCAAAAATCTGTTACTCTCAAGCGTGCAAGTAGTAAAATTCTTAATTTGGTTGAATTGACAAAATTGATGAAGTAGGTGGGGTGATCAACTCAGTAATTTTTTGGAAGATTAAAAACTTTAACAACAAGTTTAGAGAGATATCACTTCTAAAAACCTCAATCTTCATGAGGTTTAATGCGCATTCTGATCAAAATTCCAAATTTATTAAAATCGGGTTTGTCTTTTGAGGCAACCCGCATCAGAATCAGTTGCCCGCTTATCTGCCCGCTGGGAATCCGATACTGTTCCGCGGCCCGTCTCTTGGCGGGCTGGCACTGTTCAGCGGCCCGCCGGGCCTGTTTTTTTTAATTTGCTTCCAACAAATTCCTGAAAAATATGGAGTGTAAACTATAAGATTAAGCACTTAAGTATGCACTCATCTTTCATATCATATTTGATAGTTAGGCTTAGACAGATATTTTGGTTTTCTCTTCAGGAGTTCCGATGAGATTTGAGTTATTTAAAAATATAATCCCAAATCATTTTCTTTGCTCTTTTAAAGATGCAAAGACAAACTTTAGTAAAAGTCCTTATATTGATACAGAACTTTATTGGTTGAATTTTATATATTTCATAGAAGATGCGTTTCAAAGTCTATTCAGACGAGTAAGGAAATTAAGAATAAATCCACAAGGGTATGCTGTAACATCCATATCAACAAAAACCCAAAATTTTCCTTTGCCATTCGCAGGATTTTCGCAAACATAACCAGGGAACCTGATGCATCAGTTTTATTTGTGAGTCAAGCTCATTTTACTTGATTACCTCCTGGTTTTAGCGAAATGAACCTCTAAGCTATATCATATTGCGTATAGCATACGATTTTATTTATTTATATTTGTGTTTATTCAATACTCATTATGCCCACATGTTTGATATCTTTTGATATCGGGACTTTTGGTCCAAACACTTCACGTTTCATAAGCGAGTCCAGGTCAGCTTATTATTGCCGTGTTCCACATTTTGGCCAATCTCTGCGTTTGCTTCAGTCAACGGAGTGGAACAATATTTATAATTATCACATTTAGTGGCAAAATGAAACACGAATAAGTTGTCGACAAGTGTGTTTTTTATCCAAACACCTCTCTATGTACGTACATTATACATTAATATTTCAATTTATTCCAAATTCATTTCGTCTAAAGGTTCTGAAAAAGGAGAGGATATGGAGATGAGCTCACTTTCCTGTGGTGGTATTGTTTAGTGGTTTCCAAGAGTTTTCATCTCTTTGGAGCCTCATGGTATGTCCTCTCATATATTGAGGACATCCATTTCTGCTACTGGTGGATTGTATCCATTATTTTTGGTATTCAATCCTAGCTGGATTTTTAGCAGCAGAGATGTGTGATTTTGACAATATTCGGTTTGTCAGTTAATATGTCCGAAAACTGCTTAACAGTTTCATTAGTGTGGATCTTCAGGATCTCATCACTATTTATGATATTTGAAATGGTCAATTGAGCTTCAAGCTTAGTGATGATTGTAATATCCATGTTGAACCTAATACTGGGAATTTAAAGAGTTCTGAATGTGAATGATCTTCAGGATCTAATCTTCATTATCGAATCTCTATATGAGACCCATCAAGGCACAATCTTTGAGATGTGCTATAAATGCTTCTCCCGTTTTGAGTTCTCGGAATCTATTTATCTGTGGTAATTAAGCCCGATAAATAGATCTAAAACGACATTATGATGGTTTATAGTTGGTGCTATGGGGATGTTGACACATCATGGCACAATCTTTAAGATGTGCTCTAAACGCTTCGACCGTTAGGAGTTCTCGAAAACTGTTTATATGTGGTGATCAGGCCCATATAAATAGGTTCTAAGGAGGCGTTATGATGGTCTGCAGTGTAATTGCATATCCCCATGCAGTCACAAGCAACTGGATTTTTAACGGACAAGTAATCCGTTTAAATCATTGTAATGATTTATTCATATAACCCATTTTTGTGTGTAAACACAAACTTCAGGGTGTTCGACTTTATTCCAGTTGTAAATAGTGTTTGATTTCCCAGTGTTATCCAATGTTCCTGCCATTTAGTTATGTGTCCTATATGATGTGAAAGATCTGGACTGCGGTGGGATAGTAAGCCTGATTATGACCATTTTTAGAAGATATATTGACGAGTACACTAAGGTACATCATCAGCCCTATGTAGGGAGTGGATAAGTCCACTTTTATCCCTCAAATACTATCAAAAGACCCAAATGTCTTATTATTTTAATGATGATAGTAAATATGTCATCTTAAATTCTTTTGAGGAAGTGCAGAGAGTCAATGTTCATGTGTAGTGGATATGATCTTGTAATCATTTTTCCGTTAAATGGAATAATGAAACACACCCTTCTGAAGAAACTTCGTGTTCTTTAGATTTATAGGATTGGTTAATGATGTCTTGCATCATCAATCCAGGGTGGCATATACTATCGTTACAAAGTTAAAAATTGGATGATTCTGGACACTTCAGTTGTTCCAAATAATTCCTCTTTTAGAATTTTATGTCGAACTGGTTAAAGTCAATTGGAATGCTCATGTATGGTCTTTAGGTCATTATATTATTGAGTCATTCATTAAAGATTTCGTTTGGATGAATATCCATCGAAACTTTGTGAGTTTCTTTTTCAGAGAGTAATGAGCATCCACATATAGAGTATTCGGGCTTGACAAGCCTAAATCTCAAGTCAGACGTCCTAAAATAGTTTTTAATTGGACTATTATTAGGATGAAATGACTTTGAAAGCATACGTCTACAATTATGTTTGAAAATACTCACTAAGAATTATGTTATGTCAACATATTAAATTTGTTGTCAAAAGTCTATGTATTGGGGAATAGCTAAGTATACAATGGCTAAATCGACTTTCGTTATGTAGACTAACTTTGTATATAATTTTCTATGGCAATGACCATTCATAATGCATAATGCAAGAGCATTATGGGTCTTATCAGAACTTCTGGGTCTGATCTTGGTTTGCCATAGCTTATTCCACGTCGTGGATATCATAACTTCCCCTTCTATTTTAATACAAGGACAAAGTTGGTCTTGGACTTCCCCTGTTTTCAGTCTTTCGTATTGTTATTTATAAGGAAGAAAGAATAGTAATCTCTCTAAGGAGACATATACAAGGGAAATAGCTTGTTTCTATACTTCCACTTTACAAATTTATGCGGGACCTTTTTAAGTCCATTTGAATGATCAAGTATGGTCTTTAGGCTATTATTTTGTTGAGCCATTCGGGTTTTATGTGGATAAAGAAACATGCTAAAGGGGAATAAATACGTGCGTACGAATTTCATAATGTATTTCTCACTTATATATTAAGTCATGACTTCAGGAATGAACTCATATGCAAGGCTAGATTCAAGAATTTTTCCTTGTAAAGTGAGATTACTTTAAAAGAGTTTTAGCGGTGTTATGGCATACTTCTGGTGTCCATATCGGTCTATATAGACCATAGATCTGTCAAATTTATATACCGAGAAGTGTGCATCTTTGATAAGATGGCATAAAAAGTTTTCGCATAAAACTTCGTATTTGGTTATTATGATTTTATTTGAGTAAAAGGGTGTTGACATTTAAAATTTGAACTTCAGGTTCAATTGTCAAATATAGATATGATTTTTAAACCTTTGAAGAATTATTTATTTATGTGCCATAATACATAATTATAGTTATAAGCATTTGCATCAAGTATAACATATCATGCATATAATATAAAGCATTTAAGCAAAATAGTACGCTCAACATGTCATCACAGGAAGTTCATATGAAGCATGAAAAAATTGAGGCATGATATATATATATATATATATATATATAATTATGATCAATTGTGCAATTAATATTTTGTTATTAAGATGCTTTGAATTTATATGACTCGTCCCTAAAATTTCATGGGACTTTAACCCAAAATAGAAATTTGCGTGAGGTTTTAGGTGGAAACAGAGGCTTCGGGCCGCCTGCTATATGCACCGGATCAATCGGGTCATGTTCAGAAAAATTTAAAAACTGAACACGCCTGAAAACATATTATATCAATATCCCCAAACAACATGTGCCCCAAAAACATTTATATGATGTCAATCCCCTCCCATTTTATACCTGATTTTTCTGGAATTTTCCAGAATTTTTCCAGATTTTTCTGTGGTCATTTTCTGCATTTTTCAGAATATTCAGAAAATTATAAATATATAAATATATAAAATATATAAATGTATATAAAATGATATATATATCTATTCTATAAAATAGGGATGTTATCAAGAGAAATTGGATAAGAGAAATTGGATAAAGAGAATTTGGACACGAGTATATACATACGTATACATACATACATATACATCTATTCTATAAAATAGGGATGTTATCAAGAGAAATTGGATAAGAGAAATTGGACAAGAGAAATTGGATAAGAGAATTTGGACAAGAGTATAAACATACATACATACATATACATACATATACATACATACATATACATACATCTATTCTATAAAATATGGATGGTATCTAGAGAAATTGGATAAGAGAATTTGGACAAGAGTATACATATACATATATACATATACATACATATACATACATACATACATATCTATTCTATAAAATAGGGATGTTATCAAGAGAAATTGAATAAGAGAATTTGGACAAGATAAATTGGATAAGAGACGAGATTTTGAGGGATAAGAGAGGTGGGAAATTTTACATATACAACTCCGGTTTTTACATTTTTGCCCCTGGACCCTCCCACACACACACTTTTTATTCTTCCCCCCTTTCCGACCGTTTTTCCCAGTCCACATGCACGTGTGCACGGGTTATTTGCTAGTATATATATATATATATATATATATATATATATATATATGACCGTGGGCCTGAGCCCACGGGCTGGACGTGGGCTTCATGCCCACGCCTTAAAAAATTTATTATTTTTTATTGTTTTAATTGAGTGGGCCTCCGAAATTGATGTGGGCTTCAGGCCCAATTTAAAAAAAAGAAAACCCTTCTGAATCTAATGGGCCGAAGCCCAATAGGTTGGGGGTTCTCGTCTTGCCTGAACCCTCACCTTAGGGTCGGGGTTCCGGTCGTCGCCGCTTGCGGCGGCAGCGGCCGCTGTCACCTGGGGCGGTGGCGGGTCAGAAGGGGTGGGGGCGCACCAGGCGCCGATAGGGCGGCCCGACGTCTACTGACGACGTCGTTTCTCGCCGGAAAACAGCCGGAGACGATGTTTTCGAGGCCGGAAACGGCAGGCGAGACCGTTTATTGCCGAAAACAGGTAGATTGATGTCGTTCGACTTTGTCTGAGGCCGGATCGTTGTCGCATCATGGCAGGGAGGCCCATCGTGGCTTCTGGCCAAAAGCAGAGGCCACAGGCGTTCATGGCTTAAGGCCAATCATGGTCGAGGAGACCGATCAGTCCGATCATTGTCAGATCGAGGATGATCATGGCCGGTGCAAGCCAAACGACGTCTGCTCAGGCCATTTAATGGCCGATCAAGCTGGCCAGAGATGGCCGTTTTCAGGCGGAATCCGGTCAGATCATGGCTGGTGGCCGCGGCTGCGGCTGCTGGCCGCGGTTGTTTGGGATTTAATTTTTTTTAAAAAGATTTTCAGGCATCAAGAACTAGGTTTTTACACAAGATCTCTAAAAAATATCAAGTTTTTAAATTGAAATTATTAATTTGTAATTAGGTCTCTAGACGCTAAAAATCATGATATTTTTATATCTACATGCATAAAAATGCTATTTTAACATAAAAATTAGATCTATGAACAGAAAAAATCATGATCATGAATTAAAAATAGGATTTTTGCACAAATCTAGAAATATCTCTAGATCTTGTCGTCCTTCGAAGCCTTTTCTGCGCATCGATTCTTCTCTCGAGCCGGCGCGAAAAAAATTCGTCAGAGCTTCGCCGCATCTTTTCCTTCTTTACGAGCGTAATCATGTTGATAACGTGTTGAGAATCAATCTCTATGGTGGAGGCCATAGATCATATATATATATATATATATATATATATATATATATATATATATATATAGATTAAGATGGATACCAAGTGTCTTTTACAATAAAACCATTTATCTTTGAATACAATAGGAGATTTGGAGGACCATCATGGTGGATACCAAAGGTCACAAGGCCTATTCATAACATATAAAAAAATCCTGAAAATTTAGAAAAGGAAAAATATCTTTGCATAGCTGAGAGGTGCAACTCCGTCGAATTGACATAGAAAGGTGCTAGATCGGGTGAGATATGCGTCGCTCTACAGAGATCAAAGACACTTTGTGTGGCTCTACAGAGGTCAGGTAAATTCTCAGGTAAGATCTGTGTTGCTTTACAAAGTGGGAGGCAGGCGATCATTGGCGATGGGGGGGATGAAGGGAGCGGATTTTTTTGGCAAGGCGATTGTTGGTGATTTTGGGCAGAAGACTTCTTTTTGCACGAACGCTGCTTCTCTTCCGAGGGCTCTCGATCTTATCGAGACACTTGTGCTCCGCTCAAAATTTACCGAATTATGTACATTTGACATTCCCTTTGTTAATTTTTTAACAACGGGAATGCCAAACTTGTAAAATATGTGACATGTGCCGCAAAACATGCAACGTCACGAATCGATAGCGCTTCACACTTAAAAAATGAAACATTACAAATTTGCCCCCATTTATTTTGCTAGTTCTCACAAGCTGACAGCACTTCGCACCATTTATTTACAAGTTTGCCATTTAAAATTTGCACATATTACATTTTATTTGCTTGTTTGCTGCATTATATTTTATTTGCACAAGTTTGCCATTATTACATTTTATTTGCACATATTACATTTTTGGTAATAAAATTGATAATAATGATTACTAACTAATTTTAACTAATGAAAATATCAATACAGACGAAACGAAATGAACTCTGAAACCATCGGAACAAGCGAAACATGATCGAAACTTATTTCTGGAAGACCAAAAGCGAAAGCGAAAGCGAAACTAAGACATCTAATGTTGAAAAAACCAATGAGATATGCATCTAATGGAGTTTGAACCGATGACCTTTTCGTAACATTTTGGAGGTGAAAACCAATTCAACCCTCAAGGTGCATTGTTAATGGGGAAGCATTAAATTTATTTGATCATTTCTAAAAGTAATGATTAAAAAGATAACATGCATTGCATGACCTAGGATTTGATCCATGACCTCTTCGTTCATGCTTACGATAGATTACCTATAAGCTACCTCAATCTCTATGCTTTTTTTTGGAGAATATGTTTTGCATCTTTATTGAGTCTCAAAAAAAGTACAGGACCGTTGGGAGGAAGAAGGATGTTAGTAAGGCGGGACAAGAGCACATGCGCCGTTGCCCCCACCAAACATAACACCTTCCGCTATCCCAAGGGTCAGATAGACTACAAGGAATTACAAACCAAACAAACTAGTCCACCAACCCCCAATTTGAGGGGATACTAATATCCTCATCACGATCCCACACTACATGCCTTAGGGCAATTCTGACATCTTCGGCAATGCCTTCAAATAGAATAGTCTGCATCTGTCCACTACCTTCAAAGATTCTTCTGTTTCTCTCTCTCCATATATGCCAGATGATCACAGCAAGAACCGTCTTAGCCAACCTTTCTATATTGCCCTTCCTATGAAAGTGGGTAAGAATCAAGCCCCCTATCCCTGCAAGTGATGGCGCCAAAGTAGAACTGACCCCCATTTTGAGAAAGCTCCTGCAAAGGAGGTAGTTAGTATAACTACACTCAAAGAATATATGATCCAAATTTTCATGAACATTATCAGTGCATAAGACACAATAAGGTGAAGTAGGCACTCCCCATTGGACGAGCTTATCACGGGTCAATAATTTCCCGTGGAAAGCTCGCAGAAGTGTGATTGCCATCTTGGGGATATGCCACTGAAACCAGACCACCTTGTAATAGGGGAATAGGGGTTTTATAACCCTATATCCTTCCCATGCATCTCGAAGAGAGGGGGACTTGGATACCCAGGCCCATGAATCACTGCCGGCGGTCAAGGTGACCGTATCAATAATGTGCCGAACAAGGAGAAGATTGCTGCTAACCACCCATCTCCCATCAGACCAGTAATCACTAACCATCTTCCCCTCCTCTCCCATAGGGACATCATAAGAGTCACCAAGGGGCCCACAAGGGAGCCAATTGTCATACCAAAATAGGGTAGATGACCCATCTCTGACAATACGTTTAGTAAGCTTTTTAGTGAACTCACGACAGTGCAAAATAAATTTCCAAGTCCCAGATTGCATAGGCTGGAGCCTTCGCTTGGAATAGCCCCGTGCTGCTCATATAGTGGTTCCTCATATAGGAAGCCCAGACCCCTTTGTGAGTAAGCATACGCCATGTCATCTTAATACCATAGGCATTATTCAATTCAGAAAAACTTCTGAGCCCCACGCCACCCTCATGCTTGGGCGCACAAACATCATCCCAAGCCCAAAGGTGATTCTTCCCCCAAATGAATTTTCTGCATATGGAAGAGAGTGTGTTCAAGATTGACTTAGGAACGCGGAAGGCCTGCATCCAAAACCCCACCATGCCATATATAACAGGTTTAACTAGCTCAATACGCCCAGCAATGGATAATAAAGATGAGGCCCACCCCTGTAATCTGTTCTTGCATCTATCAATCAGACGGCCATATGTAGAAGCATTAGGATACTTAGCAGATAGCGGGAGGCCCAAATACGTGGAGAGAGATTGCACCCTTTTGATTCCCAAGATATCAGCCAGGCTACCAGGACCCCTGACGCCTTTGCTAAATATGCAAGCACTTTTACCCCAGTTGACCTCAAGTCCAGTATAGGATTTAAAAGTAGAGAGCAGATCCCTTAAACCATTGAAGGAGGTAGTATTGGCCCGACAAAATACCAACAAATCATCTGCAAATAGGAGATGAGTGACAGCCCCCACTCTTTTCATAGACATAATGCTCTTCATAGCGTTGGCCTTAGCCATAAGCAAAGAGAAAGCCTCCATAACAATCACGAAGAGATAATGGGATAGGGGATCACCTTGTCTCAGACCTCTGTTAGATTGAAACATACCATAAGGGGAGTCATTAATCATAACCGAGAAAGAAGGGGTAGAAATACATTCACAGATCCAGCTGATAAATCTATGCTTAAACCCCATTTGGTGAAGCATGAAGTAGACGAATTCTCTATTAACACTATCGAAGGCTTTTCTCAAATCAAGCTTGAGACACGCCCGAGCCCCCATGGGATTGTTAAAATCCCTAATATGTTCATGGGCAAGCAAAGCACAGTCAGCAAGCAACCGGTCCTGTAGGAAGGTTGCCTGATTAGGTGATATGAGTTCAATGACTGCTCTTTTCAACCGATTGCAGATTATCTTGCTGATAATTTTGTATAATACATTACAACAGGAGATGTGTCTGTAATCTCCAAGCCCAGAAGCATTGCCGTTCTTAGGAATGAGAGTTAAGAATGTATGATTGATTTGACGATATATCTTCCCAGATTTGAAAAAGTTAAGGACATCGATAGTGATATCCCTGCCAACAACATCCCACGCATTCTGGTAAAAGAAACTATTGAAACCATCAGGGCCGGGGGATTTGTCGGGCCCAATGAAAGACTGCATTTTAACCTCCTCAGCCAATACATGTCTTTCAACCAAATCAGCAGCCTCTTTGGTAAGGATTCTTTTGGTGGTAAGACGAGGAAAGACCCTCCAATAATCATCCTGATTATAGAGTCTAGAATAAAACTCAGGGGCATCAGTTTTGAGCCTATCAATGGAATTATTGCAAAGGCCATCAGCAGAGCTCATGTGACTAAGATTGTTATGACTTTGTCTAGCTTTCATAGCAGTATAGAAGAATCTAGAATTGCGATCCCCAAGACTCAACCAATCCTGCCTACTCTTTTGCTTGAGATTGGATTCTTCAATATCAATAGCCTCAGCGTAACTGAAGCTCAACATAGGAGCTCAAAGAGGGATTATTTTGAATATTAGCCAGTTCAGCCCGAATTTTAGACACATCATTATCAACTTTAAAGGCAGCACCAAGCACCTTAAGCCCATACTTCACATTTTTGAGCTTGGCAACCAGGCGAATCATAGGACAACCATTGACTCTAATTTGCCAATGCTCTTTCAGCACATTGATATAATCAGGGCTGCGATGCCAGGCATTAAAAAACTTAAACGGCTTGGGATCAGACCCCCCATTACGATGGGTGTGGATAATAAGGATGGAATGGTCACTAGAACCCCCAATAATGTATTCACAGTAAGAAGATGTGAGAGTGTCAATCCAGGCACTATTGCAAAAAGACCGGTCAAGCGTGGTGGATATACGGCGTTGCCCAATGTTACGGTTATTCCAACTCAAAGTGTTACCAACAGTCTTACGTTCCATAAGCGCACTGGCATTGATACAATCATTGAACTCCTCAACCATGCGCCCATCAATAATCCGACCCCCCACCTTATCGGCAGAATATCTGACACAGTTGAAATCCCCCCCAATGATCCAAGGGAAGTTCTTGTAGCTACTGGCATTGGTGGAGATAACGTCCCAAAGCGTTCTACGCTCTTTATAGGAGTTGGACGCATACACTACGGTCACAACCATAGCGAACTCTATAGCATTTCTACAATCCAAAGTGATGTGCTGGGCGGACATATCATTGACATCACAATTCCATATCTCAGGGTTGTACATAATAACAATGCGGCCATTATGATGAGCACTACAATTGTCGAATGTCAACCAATTCCTCGGGAAACACTTGGCAATTCTCTGAGCATTACGCTCAATAACCTTTGTTTCGAGTAACCCAACCAACGAAGGGCCTAATTTACGAATATTGTCTTTCAACTCTCTGCGCCTAATGACGTTATTCAGCCCCCGAGTGTTCCAAATGAAGATAGTCATTGGGAGGAAGAGGGGGGATGCTCGGCATCCTTATTAATCCTGGAGCTCTTACGAGTCCCTTCTATAACAGTGCCAACCATACGTGGAAACTGTTTCTTCCCACCCTTATTATTATTCTTTTTAATATCCTCCTGTTCAGCAAGCCAATCGTCATTCTTTATAGACATCACGATTGGCTCATCATCCACGACTCCGAGGTCCCCTGAATCGTCATTCTCAGAGCCCCCCATACGCACCAAACTCTCATCCCTAAGAATGTTAAACGGATTAGAATCCTTATATCTTCATATAGCGACAGGAGTAGGCTTCTTAGAGCTTGTGGGCGAGTGATGAGGGAGATTTGCGAGTTCTGACCCCCTCCCCATGCTGACCCCCGACCCCACCCCCCTGTATTATTGAGTATGTGTACAGACGCCTTCGCGCTACATGGGCCTCTATTCGCCCCACTTGAGCTAGTCGCAGCTAGCACTTCATTACAAACCAGCTTCATATCAGCATTTCTCCTCACATGTGTCTCTCTGCTGTATGCCTCAGTAGCCTCCGGAGAACAGTCTTTGGCCCCGCTGCTGCTGCTATCCACTATACGTCCATCATCCGGTCGCCTCAACAGTTCGCTCTCCTTAGTATCCTTGTTACATTCAACACTATTGCTGGTCAAATTGCCATCGACATCCACCCTCTCCGCAGCGTCATCTCCCGCTGCCTTATCATTAGACTTTACAACAGCCACTTGGCTCACCCCAATATTACAAGAGCGCAGATGTGCGCTCCTCTCACCCCCATTAACCCACACATATTCGCCATCCGCCACCACCTTAGTACACCCGATATCACCCTCCGAGCTAATAGCCACCCCATTTACAGTCCTGCTTCCATTATTCTCATCCTCAGCCACCGGACAAACAGTAGTCCCGGCCACATCCGAGCGATGGAGATTTTTACAAGAGTTCAGCATAACTCCCTCACCGTCTCCTGTCCTCAAGGACCATATATCTCCTTCAATACAAGACCCCTTCCCCTCGTCCCAAGAGCTCAACCCAACATTACCCCCAACACTAGCTCCCTCATCTTTCCCGCCCACATGACATTGCTTCCGATCGTGCCCAAAGCAGATACAAGCAGGGCATCGAGGGGGCTCACCTTCGTATTTGACGCCAATCTCTATCGTATCCTTGTCTCCCAGCTGAACAAGAACAGACCGTGGAAGAGGCTTCTCCGCCTTGACTTCAACCAAGCATCTGGCGTACGAAAGCCGATCCATCCTCGCCGTCGCTCGGTCCAAGCAAATGGGAACGCCGATGACACTTGTAATCGCATTGAGAATGTTCAAAGTCCATAAGTTCACTGGCAAGTTGGGAAGCCGCACCCAGACATGCACCGTCGTGAGTAAATCACGATCAAACCCCGCATCCTCGCTCCATCGCTGCAGCACGACCAACCTGCCGTCGAAAAGCCACGGGCCACCATAGAGGACAGCATCCCTGTCTTCCTTGGATTCGAATCTGAAGAAAAAGAATCCATTCTCCCTCGAAAATATATTGATCTCACCTTTGGTTCTCCACGTTCTAATCGACCAAGCTTTAATTTGCCCGAAGAAGGGGATGTCGCCCAAGACGTATCCGATCAGCGTGTTCTCCCATCGTTCAACTCCCTCAGCCATCATCTCCTCCGTCAGCATTGCAATCGCAACCCCTTCATCGTCAAGCTCCGGCTCTACGTAGGACATCTCCAGGGAACTAGAGAGCTTCCTCCCCTTTGAGCAGACCTCAGACCATGATCGCTTCTCAGCGTGAACACTGATCTTCAGCGGGATCTTAGGCCTCATCGCTATTCTCTCGGAAGCCTTACGAGCATCAGTCTTGCTTCTATCTTTAGCATCAGCATTCATCGCATTACCACGCCTGGATCCTGCTGCAGTAGTCTTCGCATTCCTCTTGCCAGTCTCACGCCAACCATTTACAGCATCCTCAGGTTCCATGGATCCAGATCGCAACAACAAACAACAGCAATCAGAGCAAGAAACAGAGTTCAGTGTATAGCCAATCAACAAATATTTACTCACCCCAGGATCAAGATCTTGATCCAAGATCTTGATCCTAACAGCAGATGAACAGCAGATTCAGATCGCCGTAAGACAAGATTCGCTTCGACGATCTCCACATCGTCACTTCAAAACAAACCTCAGCCACACCGATCAAAAGAAAGATCAGCAGTAATCCCCAGCAATCACAAAACAGGAAATCAGAAGCAGAAGAGCTTACCGCCGGATCGAGATCTCCAAAAGAGATCTCGATCCGTCCAAGAAATTGAGCGAGAGCACGGCAGGGATCGCCTTCGAAGATGACACCACCGTCGCAGATCAGATCAACTTCTAGAGAGGAAAAACTCTAAGAACCTCAGAGAAAACCTCAGATCGATCTTCAACTCGAATCGAAACGCTCGAATCAAATCGCTCTTCTACTCGAATCGCCAATGACGAATCGCCGCCGAGATCTGAAACAGGGATCTCCAACAATCACCTACTCTGATGACGAATCACCTACTCCGAGGGAGAAACCGCCGGGCCAGCCGCGACGGCGGCCGGCGAAGACTCGCCCTAAACCAACCTGCGAAAACGAGAGCTTCTCTCACTAGAAAAGAGAGAGAGAAACTTTTTATATCCACTTTCATATATTCAACATCTATATATATAATCTCTATGCTTATTATAAGATAAAATTATATATAGGCTAAATCGGGTTGCATTCCGGTCAATTGGGTCAAATCATCAAACTCGATTCCGACCCAAATAGTAATTAGGTCAGCCGGGTGACCCGAATAGAACATGAACCCATTTTATCTTGACCCATACCTGTAAATTGGTGCCGGGTATACCTAACATAATAATTGGATGTAATGCGTGTTAGAAGCATATTCACGCAGTCAATGCGATACTTGTAAGAGGATAACATGCTGATTTAAAGCTGATATGGTTATTGTTAGAGTTCATTATTGCCATATGGCCCATACCTTTCTTTTAGTTATGGGTCTGTGTGTCGGGGCATACTCACAATCTACACACACAAGAGAGAGAAAAGACTCTGCTGTAATTTGCCGGAACATCTTTTTCAGATGAATAACCTTATATATTACCAATTTGGTAGAACATATTTTTTGTTGTTGAATTACCGTATATGTTGCCATCATTTTTCCAACTGCGTCTTTGCATGTGCATGCACACCCAGGGTAAGGTTATCCAAGAAGGCAAATCCGCTATTTGGTGTTTCTTTTAGCTGCTGCATGAACGTGTGTGCATGTGGTCACATTCATAAATTGCCTATACAATTGCATCATTTTTCTGTGTAATAATGTTTTCATGTTTGTTGTCTAGATATTCTCATGTTATGAAACTTACTTTTATGATGTTGCTAAAGATGAATGGCCACATATGATCCATTATTAATTTTTGTAGTTGCTGATTAGCATGTTTTAATATGTTATCAAACGGTATGGTGGATATTGTTTAGCTGGAGTATCGATCATACTTGATTCGTTTGTAAACATGATTGCCTTATTACTTGTTGACCAAGGAAGCTTATAATTTTTAATGGCAAAATGTTAATTCAGAGGGTCCAGAATAGTTGATGCACATCCTTTACTGTTCTATATCATCTAGTACATATTTCTTTCCGTGCATCTGTGTAATTTTGTTTTACATCCTTTTGGTAGGCCAAAACATGGTCACTTGAAGGATCACTCAAGCTGAAAAACCCGTTTGGATATGCTGACATTTGGGACCTTTCTGGGTCATATGGCTTGGGCCAAACTACAGAACTCAGTGCTGGGATATATGTACCTCGATTCAAGGCATTTCCTAGTCCTTTGTCTGCCAGAGTATCATTTCTTTCACAAGACTGGTTGAAATTTTCATCATATCAAGAGCGACTCTTTGGCATTTCATTTGGTTTGATCTCAACTAGAAACCATGATTTGTCTTACAATCTTACATGGCGCCATTTGACTGATCCAACACGCATGGCATCCAAGTCTATAAGGAGGCACTTAGGACATAATCTTCTCTCATCAGTGAAATATAGTTTCAACATTGATCGCAGAGATTCACAGATGAGGCCAACGAAGGGATATGCCTTCCGCTCTACGACTCAAGTCTGTGGCCTTGGACCCGATAGCAAGGGCTTGCGGTTCATACGGCAGGTAACTTCCACCATAGATTATCTTGTTAATTATGAAGCTGCCATTTCCTTT
This sequence comes from Scilla litardierei, assembly GCA_030789695.1. Classification (NCBI taxonomy): domain Eukaryota; kingdom Viridiplantae; phylum Streptophyta; class Magnoliopsida; order Asparagales; family Asparagaceae; genus Scilla; species Scilla litardierei. Next base: position 135,336,954 of record CM061137.1, on the reverse strand, counting down.
TGCCAGCGTAAATTTATAGTCCTACTTTCTACATGGTTAACACTTTAATACTGACAAATGTTAAATTTAATTCAACCAAATGTTGTCTCTGAATATTTGAAGGAGGGAAAGCCATTATGTTTATGCTTAATACATACCTCATTTTTCTGATACCTGCAACTACAAGTTATACAAACATAGTTTGCATGGATAATCTAGTTTCTTCTGATTAATTTATGCACAGGTTTTTTGCTATTGCCGTGAAACCCATTGGATCCCTAGAGGGGGCGAATATGGATCAACAATTAATGTAGTAAACTTACCTCACTTTACTCGAATTTGATTGAGATATCCATAGGTCAAATATGTTGTAAAATGAAAGCAGACTAGAGTTTCTGAAAAATTGGTTCGTAATTTATTCAGAGTGGTTCAAACCAATATTATGGGGTTTAAACTGATTACAATGTGGTTCGAATTGAGTTACTGATTCAGAAATTAACACATATATTCCGTAGAGACAATAGCAATCACAAACAGCAAGACATGATGTCGACAGTTTCATTCTTCCTATGTGTACGTCCACCGTCTAGGGATTTCTCTTAGGGTTCTTCACTATAATCATATCTAAAGTATGTGGATTTCTTTGTGCCATTCTTTCGAGCCAAGGTATGTGGTCTTTGACACATGTCAAAGATAATAAACAACACGTCCAACATCATGGTCAATATTTTGCAAGCAATTAAATTTGTTCTCTTTAACCAAGATGAGAACACTATTAACACATAAATCTTACTTTAATACAATATGTCTATGATAATATGATTAAGTTTAAAATTAGGTATTTGGCACTTATGAAAGAATTGCATTAATTCTATGATTTGTAAATAAGCAATGATAAGACTAATCTTGGAAAAACAATAGAGGATATAAGTTTAGAAGAGCTATAGAGTTTGATGGTTGCAGGAAAATTCTTGCTAAAGATTGAATTCTCTCTTAACTAGAGAAGATAATCAAAACACTTGAAAATTTTAAGTAGTGATTTTTACGAATGCCCGAGTTGTTTAGAATTGAGGTATTCAAGGGTATTTATAGGCTTTAGAGAGCAAGTAGATATACTAACAGTTGGAGTTAATTACTTCATTATTTTAGAAATAACTTGTGATTAAATAGCCAAATTAATCAAGGCGGGAAATTCATAGGTTGTTCAAACCACTAATCCTATGGTTCGAACCATGACAGTAGTAAGATCAAATGGTCTTAATAGTTACAAACATGTAGAATCATGCTATTAATGGCCTTGAGATCTTAGTAACGGCTATGAGAGGATTTTATGGGCTATTTGTGATACATACAAAGGAGGGATCAAGTTAAAGGTGGAAGATTTCTTAAGATTGTGTATGAAAAATATGAGCATTTGAGGAAGAAAATTCCATAATTTGATATACCTTTAGTCTTAGTAAATGAAAATTATATATCAATGGACTCAGGATTTAATAAGGAATATTGACTGACTAAAAAGATCATGACATGTATTAACTATAGTCATAGTTCGAACCAAGCTCATGGTGGATTTAACGATTTAACCATGTATGAATGGTTCAAACCATGCATGTCAGTGTTCAAACAATGTGCTCAGAACATAGAAGATTCTCTAAGTAAGAACAATGATACGTTTCGAGAATTTTCTAGAGAATTTTAGATATCAATTTTATAAATCTAATAGTGATAATTAATCTTGAGGCTCGCGCTTTTCTTTATTGTTCTATGTGTGGGAATAGCTAAAACAATCGTCTATAACTACAGGTGCAGGTGCAGATGTGATGTTCAGATCTTCAAATGCTAGATGTTCATACGTTTACCACTGGGAAATTGCATATTTCTTTAGCTTAGTCGGCATAATTCGAGTCTGCCACTACATTCTACGTTTTCCCGCTGCAAATGTCTGACCCGGGGTTGCAAAACCCTTGTGGTAGACGTATAATGTGTATACCCCATATTTCTGAGTGGATATTGCTTTCCTGCTTGATTTTTGCTTGGTGACTTTCATAAGAACCAACAAAGAGTTTTCATACATTTATGGATGTCTTTTGTAGGTTCAATCTAAAACTCTAAGTGCATTGAAGTATCTGCTTCCAATTGGGAGATGCTCGATTGTCTAATCTGGAGTTGCTAGCATATGGCAATAGTACCATTAGTTTTACTCATCCTGGCAAGTTTGATCTTTTGCTCTTTCAAAATTTCAATTAAAAACCATATATTAATTGATGTTTAACACAATTTGAAACATAATTTTCTATGCGACTGCAACCCCTGGAGTGTGAGCATATGTTTGCAGGCAGCTGTTTGTTTATAAATTTTAACCCTTAGTCAAACTCTCTCTGTTTCTATTTCTCTTGCATCCATTCCTCTCATGTGCATGGTCTCCATTGGCCTAATTCCCACTACCTCCATTCCTTCTCGTCTTTAGGATTTCCTTTTGCCTGCATATACAATATGTCCTGCTGCTTTTATTCTTTTTATATGCTATTCAAGGGAATCTGACTGTTGGTAGGTTAGAACGAAACGGGCGGACAAAAGTGTTCTTTCCATAGCTTGACTCAACCTTAAATGTATTATAAAGAAACCACAAACACTTCCCTTACTGGTCTCTATTTTGCACTCATGTCTGAACCTGTGACCTCTCAGCTCTTCTGTCACAGTCAACCCAATTACTAATTTGTCCAATCTATTCATTTATAATCTGCAAAATTCATTCATTCAAGTTGAGGACAAGTGAATACATGATGACAGGAAAGGTGTATATTGGTCGCTTCAAAATATGAAAGATTAGTATGAGGGAGGGGTCCTCAAGGCACAGCCCTGTAAAAAGGCATAATGAGATATAATCGCTAGTCGGTGCCCCTTCAAGGTACAAAATCTGGTTGTCAAAGTTATAGTGTTCATTATACTAACTGTATTTCTTGGCTTGGATTTATTTGGTAAAGCCACTATTTTATCTATCACTGGTTTTCATGTACGAAAAACATCCCAACTAACTTGTTTTGTCTACTAATTCTTTCTAGAAGAGCAAGAAAACTTGTGATGTTTGTTCCTATTTTCTTACAGAGTTTCTAACGCATAAAATTTATCCAAACTCCTGTATTCCATTTTCCACTTCTATATGAATTTTGTGTAATTTGCTGACTATAGTTAGCATTAACAATTAAGAGCTGTGTTCATTATTTGAATGCCATAATTTCTGCCCATATGCTCGGGGATTGCAATGTGTACAGTAATTGAAGTATTGAGCATCTGAGTCTACTTCTGTCAACTTAGAAACCGTTAATTTTCTCCCATTCTTATTTGATGAGTTAGATAAAGTTGGCAAATGCTTCCAAAGAATTGCTTGGGGGACCAGTGCCTCCAAGACCAAGTATGGACCAATTTGTAGTCATTAATATTTGGTGAAAAATAGGATAATCCATTAGTATGGTTACTGTGAAGCTGTCAAATGAGATGAGAATCTGCCTTCACGACTTAACTGCTTTCTTTCATTTCTTTTATCTAATGTATTTTGGGCAAGATTTTGTCTCTCAAGATATACATGAGAAATGTTTCCTAATGCTTACTAGATCTTCTTATTTGATTACATTTGTGTCATCCGTCGTTCTGTCAATTGAAATATTTATAAGCATTTCGTAACATGACAAATGTTTTCTTCTATTTTGTGCAGGAGTTTGACCTCCGTGCTGCTGCCCCCATCGGCATTTTAAACGGTGCACTTAATGTTGGAGTTGCGGCAGGGGCTATTATGCCATGGGGAGGTGGATTCCGTAGGTTGCCTTCACCTCTTTCTGACCGATTCCACATTGCTGGCAATAGTTCTCCAGTCTGCTCCTTGGGGGGCCCTGCATCCTTGTTAGGGTTCAGGACAAGAGGATTAGGGCCAACTGACTTGCGAAGATTGGTACCCAGCAGATCTGAGGATGCCGACTCTCAGGCATCTCCTGAAAGGGACGTTCTGGGGGGCGATGTTGCAGTGACTGCATTTGTCGATTTGTCCTTTGATCTACCTCTTGATATCTTAAAGAAGGCTGGAATACATGGTCATGTGTTTGCAACTGTCGGCAATCTAGCTAAAATAACAGAGGATGATTTCTTGAGTTTCTCACCTCGAAAGTTCTGGGATACACGCCGAAGCTCCGGAGGAGGGGGCCTGGTCGTTCCGACTAAAATTTTCCGGATGGAGGTTCATGCTTTTCCCCTACAAACCTATGCTACTTGACGCCCTAAAAAGACTTGAACTAACCGTCATTGTTTCTGCTTTCAGATAAACTACTGTTTCATTCTGAAACATTCAGAGCATGATCGAGCAAAGACAGGCATACAGTTTAGCTTCTCGCCGTCATCATAGTTTGAGAACCTAAGCCTGATGACGAAACTCAAAAATAATTTCATTTTTCTGGTCGAGGACAACTGCTACCGAGAACCTCAGTTTCATTTGTGAGAGAAACCATGATGGAGCGATAAATTGATCAGGAAAATTCACCCCTGTTACTGGGTCCGTGACTTCCATCTCTTGTCCTTCCACCCAGTTCTGATGCGTTGGAGGTGCTATTTTCGAATCCTGTAACTTGCTGGGCATTTGTTTTTCATGTTGCCATAGGTTTTGAATTTGGTCGAAAGAAGGTAAAAGATCACAGCCATTGTGTATGTTCAATGGAAAACATCGTGGATTTCATTTCTTGGTTAAAGTTTGATCCCATTTTTACTTATTAATCCTGAATATTTAGCTCAGAAATTTCATTTTGCTTCCAATTCTCGGGATCATGTGCTTTGTGATCATGTTCATCAATAGGAAATTAATGCTCGATGGCCTCCAGAAGAGCAATTGTATCAATTTTCCTGGTTTTCAGACCTACTGCAAGTCCCAGCTCTAGGCAAACTGTTGTGTGACTTAATTAGGTAAACACACGTGCAGCTTGGGTGCTGAAAATTTGGGCTTTGCTGTTGACAAGCACACAATTGTATTAAATTCCACAGCAATCACTCATCAAGAAATTCAAACTGTATCCTTAACAAAACAAGGCAGGTAGATAATCAAAATCACAGCATTGCCTACATGAAGCAAAATCAACAGAGTTTCCTTGCCCAGTGTTTTATGCGTATGATATTATTGTTGAGTGTAGAAGAGGCTAAAATGAGCAAGTCACATGCCATGGGCATCATGATGATGATGATGATGATGGATGTGAATAATGTATCATGGACGCAAAGAGACAGACATGAGACATCTTTATTTAGATCAACATCTCCATGTGTCACATATTTATATGCATTGTGTGGTTGACCTCTTACATGTCTTTTGTGCAAACTGAATCATTTCACGTTTAGTCATGCGTTAATTAATTATTTTTTAAAAATATTAAAATTATTTGCGGCAAGTGGGCCCCTGTGTGGTAGAAAGACTGTAGGTGTCAAGAGAGGAAAAAAAAGCTAAATAATGAATAAATAGGTCTTCAAAGGAGTAGATATTTAAAGGAACCCTTGAAGAGATGATATATTTTTAGGACAGTTCAGTTCACTATTTAGGGTTGCTGCTGTCCACGAAACTACACAGCGTACCTTTTGGGAGTGAGGGTCTAAACTAAACCCTTTGGTGTTGAGTTTCTTTCTGCTGTTATTTTCCAACAAAAAAAGACTCATCAAATGGGCCATGCCTTGTTCATATATTTTATTTGCTGGGTTGTCTTGTATTTATTTCTTGATTTGAGGAGTCATTGTGAGGCAATCCGCAACTGCACATCACTTATTATATTACAATAGTCCTTCGAGATATGTATATTCCATCAAATCTTCGGATAGTAGCATGCAAAGATGCCTTGTCTACACCTGCATGCATAGACCGAGAATTATACTTCGACAGCAACTAGCAACATATGTCCGAAGTTTTGGAATGAAAACTAAAAGAGCCGTATTTGGGAAAAATATCTCATTTTTAAGGGTTTTCTCATATTAGTCCCTTAAATTATGTGTATTTTGATATTAGTCCTTTAAATCTTTGTAATTTGAATTTAGTCTCTTAAATGTTTAACGTTAATCTAAATAGTCCCTTTTGGATCAATTACGTTAACCTAAATAGTCCCTTAAATGTTTAACATTTAACCTAAATAGTCCTTTTAAGGGACTAAATTCAAATTACAAGATTTAAGGGACTAATATCAAAATATGCATAATTCAAGGGACTAATATGAGAAAAACCCTTTTTAAAATATCAATGATGGTGTGTGATACGACCATTTTGACCGGGTCCGGAGAAGTCAAGTCAACCACGACCAGTCAACCAGTCTACTACGGCATTGGTCTCTGGTCCAAGGATCTCACGGGCGGGTCGCGCTTCTCCACTCAAGACGAAGGCCCAAAAGACTGTCCACTTCCATAGTGGAGGAAATCGTGGTCCAAATCGAGGAAGCATTCGCCAAATATGGCAACAGCCCAATGCCATCACTCCAGCCATCATAGCCCAATAATTTTGGCAGACATGTTCATGGCAATAACTCGTCAATCATGGCCCGACTTCATGGCCATCACTCACCAATCATTGCCACCTTTATGGCATTTATCCCCTCGTCAAAACGGATGCAATTAGCGGGGGTCAATACTTCCCACTTGGCACGCCCCCATGAATGATAGCGATAATGGCCCATTATCACGGGGGCTCAGGTATATGAAGAAGGGGATGCGTCATAAGAAAGAAGGGGGGCTGATCTCTGAGATCTACAACGGATGTATCTCATACACACTTTTACACCTTATTTCGCCTTAGATATTTCTCCTCCAAAGCTCTTAGATATTTCTCCTCCAAAGCTCGGCCTGAGGACTCGTGTATCGGCCTCTCTGTGAGCCATACTCGATCCCACCGAGCATCCTTCAGACCAGATCCGACTTTGGCATCGGAGGGGAATTGGTCGGAACCAAGGTCCAACCCTCCTTACGAGTTCTTCATCTTGCAGATCGAAGGAGTCGTCACCATCGCTGAAGCTTCCCTTCGGCGATCCCTCGCCCGGATCCGAATGCCCTCGTGCCAGAGCCCGTTCATCCGACCGATCCTGGAGGATGTCGTCCCACCGAAGCTTCCCCTCGGGGCACTAAAGAACCGATCAGCGCCTTCCTGCTCATGTGAACGCGCCATCGATCGGCCCCAAAGGACATCTCCGTCTCACGTGACAGCAACGACATCCGTGCCTCCAGACTATCAACATGTGGTGAGAAAACATCCGTAAACAATTGGCTCCGTCTGTGGGAACGAGTCAACATCCGCGTCATCTGCCACACCTACAAACGACTCCCCCCAATTGTTCTTTCTCAGACGAGAATTTTTCGAAGATATTGAATTTTCGCACGATGACGCCATCGTCATCAGCGTCATCTGCAGTGGAGTGATTGAGGGCCATCTGCTTCATCTGACCAAGATCAAGGTTTCCAAGCTTCATACGATCAAAGTCGAGGCCGAGATGCTTACGTCCGACCAAAATCGGAGTGACCACGCCCCGACCGATCCTTGGTCCGCATCGAAGCACCAAGCTTCGATCGAACCGACCATCGTCATGGCTGCGTTGTGTCGAGCAAAGTTCCAGATCATTTGTCAAATTAAACCAAGCCATCAAGCTCGTTTTCGGCCAACGGAGCTCGATCGAAATGACGAACTCTGAATGATGATTGCTATGAAATTCTCCATTCTATTACTTGTAATTTTCTATGCAAATTACAATTTATCACCAATTTTGTTGAGGATGCGGTCCCTCCATCGGAGCTGCTCCAACCATCGGGTCTCATCGACCCAGTTGCAAGGGACGTCGACCCGCAATCGGAGCTCATCAACCCAGCAGCAAAGGTCGTCCACCTCCAGATCTCATCGACCGAAGTTCGATATGAGTCGTACAAAAGCCGAGCGCTTCGATTCGAGATTCATCAAGCCCGATCTGGATCGTGCGATCTCCGAAGACTTCGATCCAAGCTTCATCACGCCCGACAGCATGCATCCCTCCATCACTCACCCAGCTCCGAGCTCGATCAATGGCACGTACTTCATCATCTCTGTACCTTCTTGTTCTCTGCCATCGACCCAAGGGTCCCTCAGGCCAAGCAGAGTGAGCGGAGATCTGATTTCGACCCAGCTCGTCGCGAAGGATGAACGCAGAGACATGAGATCGACCCAGCCCCTTCGAGGCTCGCAGCTCGCTGCTCGTCGCCTGAGTTCGAGCCTGCTTTCGACAAGCCATGGGTATGACTCAGATCTGGACGTCGACCCACCACCCATCGGAGAAGCACCGATCCACCGACCGCTTCGACCTTCGGATGGGTCGACCGCTCAGACTCTCCACTGGGTCGATCACTCCGACCCTCCAACGGGTCAACAACGCCAGGTCAACAACAAGCTCCAGGTGGAAGCTTACGATCCTGCCTCAAGAGCTCAGGAAGAGGAAGAGGAGACGTACTGAACCCCTCGCACAACCTGCAGCCACGCTCCGGCCATCGCCGCTACCCACGTGGTCGCTCTGCCACCCCAGTCGTTGGGCACAAGGTTGAAATCGACGAAAGGGGACTGATCCATACAACTGACCTATGCCGACATGATTTCCAGCGACTCAAGTTCGCCATCTCCCTAGGCGAACCCGAGCCATGGAGGGGGCAAAGATAGCGTACATAGTGGGACCTGATTACCTCCGCCTTCTAAGCTCACCCAAACGGCAATAGAGCAGAAACTGAGGAGGCGACGCAAAACCTTCATCGACACTGGACTTTCGGCCAGCATGACCCGAGCCCCCTGATCCGAGACGGCACACCTAGGACGCCTCCAGTGCTGGAAGAGTTCTTTTCCTGATCTCTCTACTCCCAGCAAATCTCTGTGGCCTTGAAGAAAATCACCCGGCAAATCTTTCTTCATCAGAATAAGAAGAGTGATCAGATCAAAACCACAAGATCTGAGAGCAGTTTTAAAGTCAAGGCACCTGTCCGATCCAGTATAGTCCGAGCTCAAAAGTCGAGTTGTCGGCCATGTCGAGCTCTCTCCGCGAGCCGGCCCGAACCGATCTGACTGAACCACAGTCGTCTGAGTTCGAGCATCCAAGCAGCTCCTCCAACCGTGCTACTGGGTCACCGCTTGTCGAGCTGTCGACCCAACCCACCGATCTGACCAAACCACAGTCGTCCGAGTTCGAGCATCTAAGCAGCTCCTCCGACCATGGCCGAGCCGATTTGACCGAACCATAGTTGTCCGAGTTCGAGCATCCAAGTAGCTCCTTCGATCGTGGCCGAGCCGATCTGACCGAACCACAATCGTCTGAGTTCGAGCATCCAAGCAGCTCCTTTGACCGTGGCCGGGCTGATCTGACCGAACCACAGTCGTCCGAGTTCGAGCATTCAAGCAGCTCCTCCGACCGTAGCCGAACCGATCTGACCAAATCACACTCGTTCGAGTTCGAGCATCCATACAGCTCCTCCAACTGTGCTGTTGGGCCCTTGCTTGCCGAGCTGTCGGCCCCACTAACCAATCCGACCAAGCTGCTCGTCCGGACTCAGTTCGAACACCCGATCAGCCTTTCCAAAGGGCCGTCGAAGCTACCGTAAGACGAGTGGCCCCGACCGGGCTGTCGAACTGCTCCCGCATCCCCCCGAGCCAGACGAAATAGTTGCAAAGCGCCACCATGGAACCTTCGAAAGTATTCATAAGGTCCTCACCACTTCGTCGGCCATAAGTCGAGGGGAAACTCCCCTTGCAACCGAATGAACGAATCGGTCGTAAGGCTGGGGGAAACTCCCCCAGCTGGCCGACCCATTCATTCATCGGCCGTAAGTCGGGAGGCAACTCCCCTCGCAACCGAATGAACGGATCGGTCATAAGGCTGGTGGCAACTCCCCCAGCTGGCCGATCACTCGATCGACTGTAAGACTGTGAGTAGCTCCTCCAGCAGGCCAATCGACCCATCGATCGTAAGGCTGGGGCCAACTCCCCTAGCGGACCGACCAGATCGACCGTAATGCTGGGGCAACTCCCCCAGCTGGCTGATCACTCGATTGACCATAAGACTAGAGGGTCGTCCCCCCAGCGGGCCAATTGACCCGTCGATCGTAAGGCTGTGGGCAACTCCCCCAGCGGACCGACTAGATCGACCGTAAGGCTGGGGGCAACTCCCAGCTGGCTGATCACTCGATTGACCATAAGACTGGGGGTCACCCCCAGCGGGCCAAGCGACCCGTTGATCATAAGGCTCGGGGCAACTCCCCCAGCGGACCGACCAGATCAACTGTAAGGCTGGGGGCAACTCCCCCAGCTGGATGATCACTTGATTGACCATAAGACTGGGGATCGCCCCCAGCGGGCCAATCGACCCCTCGATCATAAGGCTTGGGGCAACTCCCCCAGCGGACCGACCACATCGACTGTAAGGCTGGGGCAACTCCCCCAACTGGCCGATCACTCGATCGACTGTAAGACTGGTGGTAACTCCCCCAACGGGCCAATCGACCCGTCAATCATTAGGCTGTGGAAAACTCCCCCAGCGGACCGACCACATCGACCGTAAGGCTGGAGGCAACTCCCCTAGCTGGTCGATCCACTCCTTCGACGGCCATAAATCGAGGGGGCACTCCCCTTGCCACCAGACGAATCCCGGACCGACAAAGTATTGCCACAAGCTGACTCTCCAAGTCGGACCAATTTTACAAAAGGAGAAACTTCTCCCCCTTATACTACATCTCCGGACCTCCACCTCAACAGCGGTAGAGCTCAGAAGATGGGGGCAATTGATACGACCATTTTGACCGGGTTCGGAGGAGCCAAGTCAACCACGACCAGTCAACCAGCCTATTATGGCCTTGGGCTCTGGTCCAAGGATCTCACGGACAGGTCGCGCTTCTCCACCCAAGCGAAGGCCCAAAAGACTGCCCACTTTCATAGTGGAAGAAATCGTGACCCAAATTGATGAAGCATTCGCCAAATATGGCAACCGTCCAATGCCATCACTCCAGCCATCATGGCCCACCAATTATGACGGCCACCTTCATGGCAATAACTCGCCAATCATGGCCCGACTTCATGGCCATCACTCACCAATCATGGCCACCTTTATGGCATTCATCCCCTCATCAAAACGTGTGCAATTAGTGGGGGTCAATACTTCCCACTTGGCACGTCCCCATGAATGACGGCGATAATGGCCCATTATTGGGGGGAGGGGGCTCAGGTATATGAAGAAGGGGATGCGTCATAGGAAAGAAGGGGGGCTGATCTCCGAGATTTACAACGGAGGTATCTCATACACACTTTTACACCTTCTTTCACCTTAGATATTTCTCCTCCAAAGCTCGGCCTGAGGACTCGTGTATCGGCCTCTCCGTGAGCCATACTCGATCCCACCGAGCATACTTCAGACCGGATCTGACTTTGGCATCGGAGGGAAATTGGTCGCAACCAAGGTCCGACCCCCCTGACGAGTTCTTCATCTTGCAGATCGAAGGAGTCGTCACCACCGTTGAAGCTTCCCTTCGGCGATCCCTCGCTCGGATCCGAATGCCCTCGTGCCAAAACCCGTTCATCCGACTGATCCCAGAGGATGTCGTCACACCGAGGCTACCCCTCGGTGCACCAAAGAACGGATCTGTGCCTTCCTACTCATGTGAACGCGCCATCGATCGGCCCCAAAGGGCATCTCCGTCTCACGTGACAGCAACGACATCCGAGCCTCCAGACTATCAACATGTGGTGAGAAAACACCCGTAAACAATGTGCATCTTTATATTGGTGCTATACTTGCCTAAAAGTAACCACACCTTGCGCTTACATATTGGCAGTGTCGAGTGTGTATTTCATATCTGTGTCAAGTGCAGTTTATATGTATGTATAGTCTCTTATATATGTGTGTACACATACTTGTGTAGTAGAACTGTGGGAACATATCTTCATTTATCTATGAACACAGTTGTATTATAAACCGAACACACTTGTAGCATATTCTGTACACAGTTGTATTATAAACTGAACACACTTGTAGCATGTTCTGTATACAGTTGTATTATAAACTGAACACTTGTAGCAGATCCTTATATATCTGTGTATATTGATATTGGTGTATGACTATCTACTAGTGGTGTATATTTATTTGGATGTACTTTCCTATACATGTATTTGTATATTAGTAATGTTGTGTATATTGGGTGTTCTGTATATCATGAGATGTGTGCTTATAGTTAAACGTACATGTATGGTGGTATGATTTGCATATTAGAAAGTATAGGCGTGTGTCCATGCATGTATGGGCGCGTGTCCATGCATGAGTAGGCATGTGCTTTATATATCTGCTTACATAGTATGGATACTGATGATATATATTAAAGGCAGTATTTCTTCTCTTTGTCTCAGTATTGTTTCTGTATTCTTTGGTTCCTATGTGTTAGATGTTGGTTGTTCGCTTGGGAACACTACAAGTACTATCCCAGCAGTGTACAGTGGACCTGCTGAATCTTTTGTATTTTCAATTTCTCCATTCATAACACTCGCTGCTCTGGAAGAACCTAGGACGGATTCGTACTTTGTTATTTCATGTTCAGATGTTGGGCTGACAACTGTAATAATTGAACCATAACAATAGCTAAATTCTATTGTGTGCTGCATGTGCAAAACGTGGTACAACATGTGTATTTCATGTTGCAGATCAAACCTGTTAATGATGTATCCGTAACAATTTCATGTTGCAATGTGGGAGTTAGCTATTGTTATGGTTTTCCTACTGGGTCACGCATTGACGTGCCCCACCGTTAACTTTACAGGTATTCATATGTTGGAGTTGGTAGCAGATGGAGTTGGTGAAGAGCTGGGCTTGTGGAGTTGTAGGATTGGGTGGAGAGGTGAGAGGAAAGAGAGACCATTGTACTTTTGGGATTTCTTTTAGTCTTGGGGGCTGATGCATAGATGATGTTATATATGGATATTGATGATATATATATTAAAGGCAGTATTTCTTCTCTTTGTCTCGGTGTTGTTTCTGTATTCTTTGGTTTCTCTGTGTTGGATGCTGGTTGTTTGCTTGGGAACACTACATGTACTATCGCAGCAGTGCGCAGTGGACCAGCTGACTCGTTTGTATTTTCAGTTTCTCCATTCGTAACACATGCTGCTCTGGGAGAACCTGTGACAGATTCATACTTCCCAGGTATTCTGGGGAGCAGGGTGTGGTTACTTTTAGGTAACATATGTCCGAAGTTTTGGACCTGGGACGGATTCGTACTTCCTGGTCTCCCATTTGCTAGGCCATAAACATATCCTAGCAACATATGTCCGAAGTTTTGGAATGAAAACTAAAATAGCGGTGTTTGGGAAAAATATCTCATTTTTTAAATCAAGGATGGATGCCAATAAGTAAGAGTAGGGTGTGGTTACTTTTAGGCAAGCATAGCACCAATATGAAGATACACACCATCCTTCATATAAATGAGGGCGACCCCCACGGCTTTGTCCGACGCTGCAATGTCACGTCGGCCATGGGGATCCCCTCATATATATATATATATATATATATATATATATATAAATTTCACCCCGCCTCTTCATTTTCCGTTTATTTGCGTGTTTTGCGTTTTGGCCCTTTTAGCATTTCGATTTACGTTCGTGCTCCCCTCTGACGTTGCCAGCACACACACCAACACTTCTCGCTCCTTTCCGATTGCATGCGTTCACCGCGCCATGTTCGTGGGGGGTTGATTTTGCTCCGTGCACCAAGTGCACGGGTGATTTCTAGTACATGTATAACTAGCGCGTTTTCTCAAAATTCTGGTGCATCATACACTAAGAGTTTGCTAAGAAAGAGAAATACTGGACTGTTTAAGATTTTGAGAAGAAATTAGCAAGTTGATGTTGTGAAGGAAAATATGTGATGTTGTCGAACCACATGGCAATCAATCTTAATATGTTTGGTTAGCTCATGAAATTTTAGATTGCTTGCAATTTGAATAGCCCTCGGATTGTCGCAGTTCAATGGAGTGGAAGAATTGATGGGAACTCCCATATCCCCAAATAATCGACGGATTCAAACAATCTCAATTTGATGGTGTGTACCAATATTTTGCTTCTTGGCATGCTAAGAGACGAGAGAATCACCAATAAATATACAAAAATCAACTAGAGATCAACAATATGTAATATCATCGGCCCAATCTGCACCAGAACAAGCACATAACACAAAACCGAGGAGAAGATCGCGAAAGAAAACAATAAAGCACGGGTCCGATTTTCATTCAAGTAACCTATGATCAAAAGCAGCATGGCCGAAAAATTAGTAGTGATGAGCAAACCTGCGTGAGTTTTTCCATGCGACGAACAATTATCTTCTTTTTATCTGTAGGCGCTAATTAATCCAAAAAAAAAAGAGAGCTATGTTATCCTGCTTATCCTATAATTAATACATATAATAATCTGCTCCAAACACGTGGGACATGAATATAAGCCCACATGGGTTTGTACTTGTTGTACTTGTCCTCTTTATGTGAGAAGGAATATGAGAGACCCTCTCATATGCCGTATGATGCACATTATTCTCATATTATATACCTTACATATATATATGTGCTAATGCTTCAAAGATTAATATCATCAATTAGTAATGAATAATTTGGAGATCTCTGGGGAGTAACTGTGGATCCAAGTTGGTCCTTCCAAAGAAATGCTTATAATACATCAGTTTTTTTAAAATCTGACAGAATATTTCTTTAAATAATGATTTGTTAATTGGTTTGGTGAGATAAGACAGAGTTAGGATTGACCAGGACTTGACTGACATGATGATTGGCTTATTCTACAAGTATGTTGTAATGTGTGTAGGTCTTGCCAGATGCTTGCCAGATGCTAATGCACATTCAAAACTGAGATGCCTTTTGATTATATGGAGAAATTGTCAAGGAGGTATATATGCCTAGTTGGAGAGAGAGACTATGTGACATCACAAGAATCTAACCACAATTGAAATCTAATATACATAAGCATTGGGAGAGGATGTTGCTACATTAGTCTGCCTAATTGTTGGGTTACCACAACCAAAAGTACCCATCAAAAATGAACTCTGTACTTCACACGGGTGGGTGGGTGGGTGGGTGTGTAGTTGGCTCCCCTACTCAACTCGAGTCCTCACACGCGGTTTCGTTTGCCTTCTTTTTGGGGGGTCAATTAAACCTGAAAAAATCCGTGATTTTCGACACAGAGGTGGGAAGAAAGAGCAGGTGTGAGCGGCTGAGACCCATCATTTCCTCTTCTTGAGGTCGGCATCACCGACAGAGCTTGCATCAAATATTGCCCTCCCTCCGCCCACCGCTATTATAATTAACCCCCTTTGCAAACTTATTTCCATACCCACCATTGGAAATGACTTATTTTAAAACCCATCACCTGCTACGAAATCTAATCACTCACCCATCATTTATCTGCAAACTTATGCAATTTTCCCTTATCTCTTTCTTGCATGCAATCATGCGTGCTGCCCACAACATGCATATACATGCATGCATGATGTGTGATGTACGCATGCATGATGCATTGGGTATTTGACATAGAAATGTAGATGGATAGATGGATAGAGTAAAAGAGAAAGAGAGGGACTTGTCTCTTAGTCTTGAATTAGGGTTAGGGTATAATTTTCTTTTGGTAGCTTCCGAGATTTGTTTCTTTGCGTCAGCGAAAAGATGGTAGCGATGATGATGCTAGCCTCTTCTGGCTCTTCTATACGGTGATCATCAACCCCTCATCAACTTCGGCCTCTTCTCGCGGTCCAAGAATATTTATTGCATCACAAAGAATGGAGACAATACAAGGAGAGGGCTAGACTTATCCTTATAGCAACCTCACCCTCTCATTCTTCTTTCATTCTGTTTTCTTTAGTTTCATCTCCTAGAGTAAGTTTGAAGTGTGTATATGGGGAGTAGGAGTGTCGAGAATTCGAGCACTTCCGACGATGATAAGGATGAAGAGGAAGATGAAGAGGAAGATGAAGAGGAAGGAAACCCTAAAAATAATAACAATGGAGGGAGCTCGAGCAACAGCACGGTGGAGGAGAGCGAGAGAAAGGCCAACTACGCAGGATCCGTCCGTCGGTACAACCGATCCAAGACCCCAAGGCTCCGGTGGACGCCGGATCTCCACCGCTGCTTCGTCCACGCCATCGAGAGGCTCGGTGGCCAAGACAGTGAGTGGATATATAGGCTCTCTCGTTCTTCATGCATGATATTGATCACATGTTAAATTTGGTTTAGGACTTGAGAAAATTATCTTCTTCTCCTCTTTGGGTGTCTTTTATTTTCTGCAGGAGCTACCCCTAAGCTTGTGCTCCAATTGATGAACGTCAAAGGCCTTGGCATATCTCATGTCAAGAGTCACTTGCAGGTATTATTAATCATCTTAATTTGTCCAGCCTTTTTTTTTAAATTTTTCCTCATAGGACACATGCGAATCATACTATTGCTCAATTTTTTTTTGGCAGATGTATCGAAGCAAGAAGATCGATGATTCTGGCCAAGGTGTGTGAGATTTACTAAAGGAAGAATTGGTCATGAACTCAAACTAATTTGGGATCAAGTCTAATATTTTCTCTGCATCGATCTTTCGTTGAAATCGCAGTTATAGGAGAGGCAAGGAGAGAGCACGGAAGAGAGCAATATATTGGAGTTCCGCATATGCCCTTTACCACTTCAAGGTACTAATTGGTCGAGTTTTGGAAACATGCAACACATTAAATCATCTTCGTAATTTGCTGATTATTCTAATGACCAGATATGGTGATTCTTGGGGTGGCCATGGACATTGGCTTCATAATAGATACCTTGAGAGGGCAAATAGGGCTACCATTGGATCAAGAGTTTACGATTCCGCTGCAGAGATGATCTTCGGAAGGTGCAAGCGATCGATAGTGTACGGACAGGATTTCCACATGGGGAGGCCTATTGTCAATCGAGCTAATTGTGCATCATTGTTTGGACCACCTAAGGAGTTCCGATGGCCAAGTGATCAAAACTTCACAAGGTCTATGAGATCAATAGATCAAGATGGCGATTCCGACACAATTAGACGGAAATGTGAAGATGATCGTAATGATCGGGGCCTAGACTTGGACCTATCGCTCAATATCGGATCGAAGAAGGCCAAGAGAGAGAGGGATTGGGAGGAAGAAGAGGCCGGTGGCAGCCTATCCCTCTCCCTATCGTCCCCTTTGAGGCGAGAGAGGCGTTCGAGAGACGTTGAGATGTTCAAGGGCTTGAAGATTCAGAAGATGGATGAAGAAGATGGAAATGGGGGGAATGAGAGAGCTATGACAAGTACTCTGGATCTGACCATATGAGTGTAATGCGGTGAGATCTTGTTAGTACTTGCCAAACTGAGGTAATAAAATTAGCTAGCCAACACCAATTTGTTATGCTTAACTTAATTTCTATTTTGTACTTATTATGATTCAATAGGTATTGCACCCCAATAGGACATTCTTAGTTATGTTCTTTCTGGCTTCCAATATGGCAAAGGTCTTGGGAGAAAAAGATGCGTCTTTGATTGCACATGCTCTTTGACTGCAATCAGTCTGCAGTGGGGATGCAGATTTTCTGCTTGTGTGACTAAATGTGTCTTGAATTGATGCTTGAAGATTAGGTAGACCATTGACTGTATTCTTGCTCTTTTAGTCTATGGATTGGCCATTTGCTGCCTAACAAATTTCATATCACATCATTTTATATGGAAAATATCATGTCATTTTTATTGTAATTTTTAAAAAATTGAATGATATATTCTATTAAATGACTGACAATTCGTTTCCCTGATCAAATGGGTAAGTTACCACATGCTATGAAGAGTTCTTGATTCCCTCAGCATAGTTTTAATTGTAAATGTTGTTGGGTATCAAATCTGATCTTTCCTTTCTTTGTTTCAGCATATTTGATAGTTAAAATGATATTAGCTCTATATGACAATAATTTTATTGTATGGTATTATTCATAACTATAAAATTGAGCGAAGAAATTAAATTAAAAAGCATGCATGGGCAGCATTTTTTGCTAATATTTGGAATTCGATGACCACATTGATATATTGAAGGTGAATGAATTAGTAAGGGCATATATGCCAGCAAACTATATTTTCTCAGTTATATATATATATATCTATGGAAGTTTTTCAAAAGAAAGAGAAAAATAAATGGAAGGAAAAAGGTAAGCGTTTGCGCTTCATAAAGATCCTATGCTTCGTGTTGAAATTACTTCATTAATGTCATTTGCATCTATGGACTATGTAAAATACTCTCAAATTAGCTGGTTTTAAATAGTTGCATTAGTAAGTACTAGATAAAATATTTTTAGGTTGGGATCTGAGTCATAAAATTAGCTCCCTCTTCCGAAATGGGGGCAAGGGGAAGGAAGAGAAGGGAGTGTGGGGTTGCTGCGTGTGGAGGAGGGATGCGGCGTTGGATACTCGGTAGCATCGTCCATGCCAGTGGCGGAGAAGAAGTGGAAGATGTCACATCTGTAAATTTTGAATGGAATTGAAGAGTCATAAACTAAACAGTTTCAGCGTTACAGGGCAAACAGTTTCAATTACACACTTGTAAATTTTGAATGGGAAATTTGTAAATAAATGGTCCGTGTAAGTAGCAATTAGGTCTGTGCACATAGTAAGTCCCCACATTTTGGTGGTGAGTTGTAACTGAGTTAGTTGTGAATTTTTTTGTACCACCACTCCTTTGTCCAATTTAGCCCAATAGCGTTACATGGCAAATAGTTTCGATTACACACCTGTAAATTTTGAGTGGGAAATTTGTAAATAAATGGTCCGTGTAAATAGCAATTAGGTCTGTACACATAGTAAGTCCCCACATTTTGGTGGTGAGTTTTATAACTGGGTTAGTTGTGAATTTTTTTGTACCACCACTCCTTTGTCCAATTTAGCCCAAAAAACCGACATCACAAACATTTACTACTGTGTGCTACCAAACAGCCCACATGTTGGGCTTTTGGAGGTAAGGTAACACTTTCCATGTTACCTTACTTCCATATCCAAACGGAATTCTAAATTTTGACTTTCCTCATCTTGAATTATTGCACTTGAATGGTTGCTGATATCGATCTCTATCGTTGGCGATTTCTAGCCCATATCTCGTAATGCGGAATCAAACAGATCCATGGTATTATTATTTTTTTTTTCTTTCATCTTTTTCTTATCAAAATTTTTATCTCATCAACGAAGATCAAAATGAGGAGGGAATGTGTTTTGATCAAATGGTCAAGGCTGTCAGTGCTCTTGGTCAACATCAAGGATCGACTAGTAAGTTGAAAGTTTTAAGTTTTGAATCGGTGTTTTGTGATATTTTTGGGAAATTTATTGGCCCAAATTCAGTAATCTCTCGTGTTCATCCGTTAAATATATGAAAACTCTCACCATTATTTTAAAGGGAGTTACTTTGCGAACATACCATTTTGCTTGGTACACATACCACTTAAGTTTTTTTGAAAAATAAAGAAACTGTCTTTTTCAAAAACTTTGAAATACCCTCGCAAAAAATTACTTTGAGCACATACCAAACTACTCACCTCACACATCTCGTCAAAAAATTACTCCGAACACATACCAAATTACTCACCGCGTACATCTGGTAAAAAATTTACTCCATACACATACCAAATTACTCATCGCACACATCTCTCCCAGAAAATTACTCCGCTCACATACCAAATTTCTCACCGTACACATCCCAACACATTTTGCTCAACGCAAACAACGTGAGTTCAGTTAAAATTTTTCTCAAAGCGTACATAATTGGTTGCAACGTACGAAAGCAAACCGCTAGGTTTTGAGTTTTTTCAATGAATTTCAAATAATTCTTGCGATCTAGCAGACATCTAAAGATTTCTTGAGAGATCAAAAGAAGGTGTACTGTGAGATCGAAAGATTTAGAGATTTTCATGCCCTAAAATTTTTCAAAGTAACCGGAAAACGAATCAGATCATCATGCAATTGGTAAGTATATGTAGCAATTTTTTGAGGAAATATTTTGAGAAATTATTACTCGATATAAATTGTTCGTAAATGAATGCAGATAAAATACTTAGATAAATATCGAAATATATAATATGGAGTGGAATATAGAAGATAAACAACAATCCATGGTATGAAATAATTGTTATTTGCATTTCAACAATAATATACCTTAATAAATTTACGTCTTGTTCAAATAGTTGTATGTTTAATGTTAAATTCAGGATAACGTATCAAGCAGTATTGAGTCAGATGGCCTTCCAAATTTTACAAATGAGTTTACATCCATTACCAAATTTCAAAGTAGATATGCACTTGTTAATTGGATAAAGGACGTCGAAAGTAAAAATGGACCGATGATTGTTAAGAGGGCATCGAATATGCATATCATTGGTAATAGACTCCCAGACATTTACTTTGTTTGTGAAAGAAGCAGGAAATATCGGGGCCATAACAACAAGATTATTAAGAAAAAGACCAACAATATAACTACATGCAAGAAGTGTCAATGTCCGTTCTCTTTGAGGGCTACTATGTATCTAATAAAGATGAGTGGATTTTAATAGTCATATGTGGCATGCACAACCATCTAGTCACGAAGTATCTCGAGGGACATTCATATATATGATGGGATGTTACAGTGATTAAACATGAAAACTATGATAGACTTGTCTCATAGCAGTGTGGGGCCAAGAAAAATTTTGAAATTTCTGAAGCAAACGGATGTGTACAATGCGACCATAATAAAATAATATACAATGCATGACAGGGGCTAAAAGTTGCAGAGATAGCTGGAAAAACTCAAATGCAACAACTACTGAAGAGCTTGAGTGAGAAGAAGTACATTGAGTTTCATTCTTTTTGTTTACGGGTGTTTTCTCACCACAAGATCGTTGACCGAAGACTTGACGGTCAACGTGGTCAAGGGGTCGGTTGGAATCCCTTGGTTATTCCGAGCAAGCGTGTCCTTGATGTTGGACGTGCGGTTCCCCTCCTCGGCACGTGAAACGGGTCGCTTGGAGGGTGGAGGGCCTCGGTCAACGCGGTGCGGAGGGGTAGCCTCGGCACCCGGGTAGTCGCTCGGACTCGGTCAATCAAGTGCCGAGGGGTAGCCTCAGCGCCTTGATTACAGCTCGGTCTTCGGTCGGTGGCTGCGCTCGCCGATGGCGGGCGGGTTCGTTCTGCGCTGAGGAGTAGCCTCGACGCCTTGGTCCGCTCCTTCCTAGACAGACGAAGAAACTCGGCAGGGGGACCGGACCTTGGTTCTGGCCAAGTCCCCTCCGATGCTTAAGTCAGAACGGATCTAAGCAATACTCGGCGGGATTGGTACGGCTCGAAAGGAGGCCAGCACACGTATCCTCGATCCGATCTATGGGAGAGGGAAAATGGGAAAACAAGGTCGGTGAATGGAATACCTCCGTCGTAAGTGTCTAGGATTCGATCCTCTTCCCGGTTGCGCCTATTGTCCCTTTATAGGGTTTGACCCACGATCGCCCTTAATCCACGTCCCCTGACTGCTCCCCACTCATGTCCCTGTGATCCGCCTCTATAGAGGCGCCTACGTGCGTTGTGGGGGGTCGATTTATGGGCTCATTAATGGTCATTTAGGTGCCATGATTTTAGGGAAACTGTTATTCCCTGCGGGCGTGGGCTGATCGTACAGATTCCGGGTCGTGGCAGATCCGACTCCGAGTCCTTTCGTGGGCTTCGTTAGATGGACCAAATCCCGTTAGTGGGCCTCCCGTCCTAGGCCTGGGCATGAGCCTATTGCTCTTGGGCTTCTCTAAAATAGCCGTATCAATTACCCCCATCGTCCGAGCTGTTCGGATTCTGCCGGTCGGTTCGGGCGATGTGACTCTTGGGGATTTTGACAGGCCGTCAGTCGAGGCTAATCCATTGGAAGAAACAGCAGGTTGTGCCCGCTGGTGTTGGTTTCAAGAGAGCGAGGGGGCATGCTACGTGTCACGCCCCGCTTCCCTAAAATGGAGGCGAGACATGAGAAGGTCCGCACGAGAGTGGAGCTGTGAAGCCCCAAACCCGATAAGCGTCAATAAAACATATGCAGGTCCATGTAACCACAAACGGAACAACAATAATAACACAAGGAGAGACATAAATAAAATCTCAAATCTCAGAATTTGTCCAACATTAAAAATTCAAGTTCAACATCCAGAAAAGCCACCAGGCTAAAAGAAAGAGTCTAAAGGCCCAGAACAAGGCCAACAAGGACAAACATAAACAGAGTATTGGTGCTACGCACCGACAACAAAAACAATCTAAAACGAAGAACACAAGCAGCCTCTACGACTGATCGCCCGTGTCCTCGTACTCCTCAACAAACGCAGGTTCTGACTCAGCGTCAGCGAACACCACGTCCTCTGCAGCACTCTCAGGCTCTGGATCTAACATGTGTCACCCAAAAGAGTAAAGGGGCACATGTCAGCAAGTCTAAAAGACTTGGGCAAGGAAACTGAAAGGAAAGTACACTAACAACCTAGCAGTTATAGTATGATGCTTGACATGGCAAGTATAGTATGGAAGTGACAAGTAAAGGGAAGTACGAGTGGCAAGTGGCAAGTATGTCATGGATAACGAGTTTTACAAGTAAAACACGGACAAGTACAAGTCAAGTGGTTCTCGTCAAGTAAACACGACAAGTAAACAAGTTGTGCACAGAGATTTTGTCTGCTAGCTAGAGTGGCTGATCGGGCCAACTCGTAATCTCAGGTGACCGCTTATCCCTACCCCTCCACGTGTATCGAGCCAGGGCATTACCCCGAACACAGAATGCTCGCTTCTGGATCACGAGCCAGGAAGTGTATTTAACACGTATGGCGTAGGGTTATGCCTGCAACGCAGGTGCCTAGCCGGAAACAAGTAGATCGGGCATTGGCTATCAACCAACTCACGTGGCCCGCTTCTGGAACACGAGTCAGGAAACACAAGTATTGTAGCGTGTGCTACGAATGCGACATTCAACATGGATAGCATGGATGACAATGAATTTGCGTACCGTTAATTAAAATTAAACATGACATGGTATTACTTATGCAACATGATAAATGACGGATCTAGCTTTGTTGTCACGCTAGATCCTGAAATTGCGCCTAGGCGAGTATCATTTCGTCGCCTAGTCTCTTTTACACCTACAACAAGCAAATGGCCTAAGACATGGCCCAAAACCCTAAGTGGCAAGTTTCACTTGCCTAGCACCGAGGATGACGATCACGAAGGTTCGTCTCACGGACGCTAATATACGGGGAAGGTCGCTATTAAGGAGAAACAACCATCAAACAACATCCATTTTTATTAGGGTTTCACAAAAATCACAAAACGGGTTATGAGAACATCAAAGGATCGATCACTACCTTATGAAGCGGAAGAACGATATCGAGCAAGCACGGCGACAGAAGAACGATACGGGAAACTAGGGTTCAGATCTGGAAATGGGGAGAAATTCTAGAGAAATGGGATTTTGGGGGTTTTGGGGGGTTTTCCGGCGACCTAGAGGTGGTGGCCGGCCTAAATGGAGAGGGGGAGAGGCTCTTGAAGAAGGAGGAAGGCTAGGGTTAGATGGATGATGATTTGGGGAAGAAGGAGGCTCAGGAGAAATGAAAGAAGAAAAGAAAAATGTTTGGGGGGTTTAAATAGGCACAGCCGGCGGCTGGGCAAACCCTAGGTTTACGACAGCGATTAGTCGGTCAAAGAAGGGTTCTTGACCGACTAGTTTAACAACTAGTCGGTCGGTCGACCAACTGTGACCGACTAAATCCAAACAACGAAAGTAGGGAAAAATCTGGGTAATGAATTAGTCGGTCTGTGAAGGCCCGTCGACCGACTAGTTTGCAACCTAGTCGGTCGGTGAGTGTTCATGGACTGACTAACGATAAACAGTAACTTAGGTGAAATTTACTGACAGAAACTAGTCTTTCTGAGAGCAAGTTCTGACCGACTAGTTGCGCATCTAGTCTGTCGGTGATTGTTCTTAGACTGACTAAAAGTAAACAGTAACTCATGTACAATTGATTCAATGAACTAGTCGGTTCCAGTAGAGTTCCTGACCGACTAGATCTCAATCTAGTCGGTTGGTCCCCCTTCTTGAACCAACTAAAGTGCACTAAAAGTGCCGAATCGAAGCGCAAAGTTCTAGGAAGACTCCTACGGCTTTTAGGATCAACCTATCACTAAGATATGAGCGATATGAAGCTCGTCACGAATGATTTACTCCAAAACTCGACGATCTAAGGAAGAAGCTAGAAAATCACGACGAAACGAACGAAACCACAAACGACGAAAACGGAAGCTACGGAGATGGAAAACCACACATAAGGAGAAAATCCACCAAAACATATATATAATATAAATAATCCAGATACTTGAAAACCATTCGTTACACTCCGCCTTCCCCCTCGGTGGATGTCCTGAAAAAGGCCCATGTCCAGCCGTCGGAGGTCGATGTCCCCTCGCCCGAGGGTCGGGCCCAGCCCTCCTCGACTGAGGTCTCTTGGCCCTGGGCCGGGCCCCTGCTTCTGCCGTCGGGGCCACTCCCCGAGGTTTATGAGCAGGCCCTGGGTGCATTCCGCTCAGTTCCGATTGATCACCCTCAGTCAGGAGAGGGCTTACTCTGCTCTCGTTTCCCCGTGGGGCTGAAGGAGTCGTTTTTTCTAACTGTGGGGTGGCTGTCCGGTTGGCCAAGAACTGCATCCTCCCTTCGGATAGGTCCGTGATGGACGGGGTGCAGGGTGATCGTCTGGCTGCCTTTGTGGTCCAGGCCGGCCAGTAGTTGAGGATTTTCGATCCCCTTGTTCCTAGTTGTTGTCTTCGTCTCACTCCCGTCTATCTGATGCAGTTATCCTCGGTCGGGCTTTCGTTAAGGTGCCAGTTTGTGGCCCTCTCGCAGGCCAAGGCCGACTTGGTGCTGAAACCAGAGGCTGAGGGGGGTGAAGATGAGGCGAGCCAATTGACCGAGGCGCGTATTAAGTCCTTGGAGTCCCAGGTAGCCCAGCTCTCTACCGCCTTAGAGAGGTCTGAGCTTGAGAAGGCCCTGGCCCTAGTCGAGAAGGCGAAGGTGGAGGATCGGATTGCCGTGCTTATGGAGGCCGTCGAAGCGACCGTCGAAGCAGTCGTCGATGTCAGTCCCATTATCGTAGCCAATGCCACGGAGCTCATGGGACTCTTGGAAGCGGCAGAGGAGAGAGAGAGATCTACTGGACCGGCTCAATGTGAGCTCCTGTGAGGCCGAGAAGGAGCGGGCGGAGCATCGGCGCCAGGTTGCCGTCCTCGAGGGTCGGATCCAAGAGCTGGGGGCGATGGACCGCGATCAGATCGCTCGGGATGCTGTGGATGAGTATGCCACGTCTTTCGTGGCCGAGGCGATGTTCGAAGCGTATGAACGGGGATTCGTCTGCTATCAATCCGAGATCCAGCAAAGATTCCCGCTTTCAGGGATCAATTTTGAGGAGCTCCGGTTGGATTCTGACGATGAGGAGGAGGTGCGGGGCGGTCCCCTTAAGCAGTCAGCAGGCCTCCCCGGAGGGGCCCAGGGTGCGGGTGAGGGAACGAGGTCTTAGTCCCTTAGCTTTGTCATTTACTGCGAGCCCGCGCTCAGCCTTTTGTGTAATACGTCCCCCCTTTTTGTTTGGAAAATGAAATTCCATTACTTGTTTGCGGTTGCGCGTTCTCCTCCTTAGGGTATGTCCCATTTTGGGCCTTAGTGGCGATTGGTGCTCAGCCTGCTGGGGGAGTTGCCCCCAGCCTTACGGTGGGTTAGGTCGATCGGCCAGTTGGGGGTGCTATCCCTCAGGCTTATGGCCAATCGATACGCCGACATGCTGGGGGAGTTGCCCCCAGCCTTACAGTCGGTTGGGTCGGTCAGTCTACTAGGGTGCAACCCCTGGTCTTATAACTGATCGTCGGGACCACCTGCTGGGGGAGTTGCCCCCAGCCTTACGGAGTGCCCCATGACCGACCCGCTGGGGGAGTTGCCCCCAGCCTTACGGTCGGCCCTATGTCCGACCTGCTGGGGGAGTTTCCCACAGCCTTATGGTCGGCCAGTTAACCAATCCGCTGGGGGAGTTGTCCCCAACCTTACAGTCGGTTGGTGTCGTTCTGCCTGCTGGGAGAGCTACCTCCAGTCTCACAGCGGGACGACGGACCGACCTGCTGGAGGAGTTGCCCCCAGCCTTACGATCGATCCTTATAACTGGCTGGTCAGTGGGATTATTCCCGACCCACCAGTCGGTTGTGTGGGCAACCCGCTAGGGGTTTGCTCCCTAGTCTTGTGGTTTACCGTCAGGACGTTTCAGCTAATGAGGTCTCCCTCATCCAAAGCAAGTCTACCAAGGAAACAACGATGAGAATGACATGTTCCTTCATTTTCAACGCATTCATTCGGATAGAGGAAAGTAGATACATTTGTGAACGATCTCACTGATAGTATTTGTGCAGGTGCTCGGCGTTCCAGGTGTGAGTTAGGACCTTCCCTTCCAAATTAGCTAGACGATAGGTTGTGGGTCTGAGGATCTCGGTGACCTTGTAGGGGCCCTCCCACTTAGCCGCTAGCTTTCCTTTGCAGGTGATCTCCAGGCTGAAGGTCGCCTTTCTGAGGACCAGATCCCCTTGGCAGAAGCTCCTTCCCCTAACCTGAGAGTTGTAGTAGCTGGCCACATTATGCTTCTGTCGAATGATAGTGGCCAAGGCATGCTCCCGTCGCTCACCCAGGATCTCCAGACTAAGCTCCAAGCCCTCTGTGTTCCTCCTTTCATCGAAATGCCTTATCCGGAGGGACTCCTCGCCCACCTCGACCGGCACCACCGCCTCGGCGCCATACACGAGTATGAAAGGGGTTTTGCACGTGGCTTGTTTGTGAGTCGTCCTATACGACCAGAGTATCCCTGGGAGCTCCTTTGGCTAGCTCCCTTTAGCGTCCCCCACTTTTTTGCGGAGGGGCCCAATGACGCATTTGTTTGCGGCCTCCGCCATCCCATTGGTCTCAGGGTGTGCTCCAGAAGCGAACATGAGTTTGATCTTCCACTCTGCACAGAAGTCTTTGAACCCCGCGGAGTCGAATTGCTTCCCATTGTCCATGACGATGGCTCGGGGGATCCCAAACCTGGAGATGATGAAGTTCCACACGAAGCTCTTCGCCTTCTTCCAAGTGATGGATGCAAGGAGTTTTGCCTCGATCCACTTGGTAAGTAGTCCACCGCCACGATCAAGTACTTCCTCTGCCCCCGACCGGGAGTGAAAGGCCTGAGGTGTAGAGCCTCCATTTTGCGAAAGGTATGGGGCTGACTATATGAACGAGCTTCGACGGGGGAGACGAGCCAAGTTTGGTGAACCTCTGGCACTCCTGGCACCTTTGGACGTATTCGGTTGCGTCGTTGACAAAGGTGGGCCAGTAATACCACTGCCTCAGGGTCTTCTGGGCGATCGTCTTGCCCCCGTGGTGGTTCCCACAGATCCCCTCGTGCACCTCCCGGAGGACATAGTCGGCCTCCCGTGGCCCGAGGCACTTGAGGTAGGGAAGGACATCTTTCTTTGTCCAGCGTCTCTTGTACAATTCCCCTTCGTGGATCACATACCGGAGTGCCTTTCATTCCAGGGATCGGCGTTCGTCCAGGTCCGTCGGCACTTCCCCATTAGAGAGATACTGAACAATGGGATCCATCCATGTGTGGTCCTCGTCGATGACCATGACTTCCTTCTCCTCCATACTAGGGGACTGGAGGCTCTCCACGTAGAAGGCACAGCCCAACTCCTTTGGAGAGGAGGAGGCCTGATCGATCCAAAATGTACCTCCGAGAACAACCAAGTATTGCGTAATTTACACGGAGATGAATCCCCAGCAACGGCGCTAAAAACTTGATCGATCCAAAATGTACCTCCGAGAACAACCAAGTATTGCGTAATTTACACGGAGATGAATCCCCGGCAACGGCGCCAAAAACTTGATCGGCCCCGAATATACACCCAGAGAACGATTGTAGTTTTACCGCAAGCGCACGGTCAAGTGGCGAGCGGGTATCGAACACGAGGAGGTGGTGTTGGCTCTAATCTATCCTAGGTTGGTTTGACTACGAATGTTTTATTGGTGGAGATGGTTATGGAATGATATAATGGAAATGGTGGTGGGTGTCGATGTCGGTGATAAAGAAGTCGGATAAAGTATCGATTCAAATTTAATACAATAAAAGAGTCTAGAGCTAGGGAATCCCCACTACGGATCGTCATACATCATTGTAAATAGTGAATCTCAATATTACTAGACTTGTGTTGGGGTGAACTAGTCGTAACTGAATAGAGAACCAAGCTCACGCTCTCGCGCTATTGCCGGTCTATAGCAACCTAGGGTAGGGCCCAATCTCTTGCAAACCCTAGCCTAAGCCACTAGCATTAGGATCAACATCATCGTTCAATCGCCCCTCGAGCCCACTCTCGTGCAAACTCGAGTTACGATCTAGGTTGTGATAGTTCGTATTCGTCCAATCTCTTGCAAACGAATATGGGTATAGATTTATAATAAAAATCCTAGCTTTGGTCCAATCTCTTGGAAACCAAGTCTAGAGAATCTCGATTATAAACCTAAATCGAATATCTAGGCCTTCCCATCGATTAGAATCCAATCTCTTGCAAACCCCAATCGATGGAAATCCCTAGCTATCCGTAATAAATCGATCACAACCTAACCTCCTAGCAATTCTAGCAATTTAGTATTTCATTCATCACAAATCTGAAATTAGATCCATAGGGTTCATCCCCATGCCCTAGAACAACAAATCTACTCAAGCATAGCAATAACGATATTAGAATCAATAAAAATCATTGCTTGCATACAAAAAGATAGAAAAAGCAAAGATTCAAATAACAAGAACAAAATACTTAGCTTTGATGAAGATCTTCAATCCAAATACAAGCTTTTTGATCCAAGAAGGGGCCTAGGGCATGGCCTAACCTCTAAAATAATCCCTAAGAAAACATGTGGAAACCCCCCTCTAATAATGGCTACAACCCTCTTATATAGCCTCCTAAAACCCTAGCAAATAACCCTAGAAAAACCCCTTAAATCCGTGCCCAAAACAGCCCTAACCGCAACTTAAAATCTGGGCCCGCCGCCACTCGGGCCGAGTGGCAATCTGACTCGACCGAGTGGAAATTTCAGCAATGCAGCGTCAACTTACAGAAATTCTCCAGATTTCATCTGACCACCGATTGGCACGTTCTTGGCAGTGTTGGAACCATCATGAAGTCTACTATCCATAAAAAATATGAGAAAAATACTTTGATTGCTGGAATGATAGCAGATTTCAAAATAGTGGAAGGCTATCTGAAAATCTGGGCATGTGTGTCATCGGCGTCACTCGGCCGAGTGGGATTCTTCACTCGGTCGAGTGGACTTTTTTACTCGGCCAAGTGACAGACCATGTAGAAAAATAGTAACTTCGAGGTCCTCAGAGATCTGTCTTGGGGGTGGCTCAGCCGAGTAGCTTTCATCATTCGGCCGAGTGGTAATGTGTACTCGGCCGAGTAGGCCATCGACGGGTCTCTGGGAATCGCAGTAGATTCGGACTCTTCTCTGGAAAATTTCCCTGACGTACTCGGGCGAGTGAGCTTCCTCACTCGGCCGAGTAGGACTTTGTCATTCGGCCGAGTATACGATGAAAAACATTTTGCACGTATCCGTTCTGGTCGGCCGAGTGGGCTTTCTTGCTCGGCCGAGTGGCATGCTGTAAATGCCCAATCTTCTCCGTTTCTCCTCCTCGTCGCTCCTATGAAGTTTCGTCTTCTTCCACTCATCCTACATCGTCGATAAGTCTGCAAATGAGTCGTGGGCGACACTCCAAAGTGGGTGCAAATCATCTTGATCTCAAAATCGCTCCAAATCGCACCATATCTCCTGAAATGCGACAAAAATAAGAAATAGTGAAAAGCATCGCAATATTGTTGAATAATCGTGAAAAACGCGATATGGGCGATCAAAATGGCATGCAAACATGCAGAAAAAAGGTGTAAAATATGGACCGATCAAAATCCCCCAAGCTTACCTCTTACTCGTCCTCGAGGAAGATAAGTAGAGAGACGAACTCGAGAGATGAAAACAAAGGAAATGAAATGAAAGAAAAAGGAATACGAAGTGGAAGGGGTCGGTAGATTATTCTCTCAGATCTCAAGCCATAAGCTATACATCACGATAACTTGGAAAATACGAATCACATGCTATAAGGATTTCATGTCTTACTTAGACATGATACTTACAAGCTTTTAAGAACGACAAAAGGGATTCCCTAAATTCATACAATCGATTCATATCCACATCACGCATTTCATAGAATTTAATATACAAATGTTGGCAATGCACTTTTCAATCAAGAGTTATAACAGAAGCATATAAGAATCACACCAAGCATGCAATAGAGAATGGAATAAGAGACATGGCATTCACATATTTATATCGATTCATAAGAAATCTCCATAACTAAAGTACTTTGTTAAGTTTCAGCATTATCAAACTTCCCCATTCGTGCACCTCTCCACTCTAATGTCACACTCACTCATATGGTCAAGTGAATTCACACCCCCAAGCATAGCTTGAGGCATCGCATCTAAAGGAATATGATAGTAGAAAATGGGATTTTTGCCTTGGGTTTTCCCAAGTATTTTGTGGCTCCAATAATGAGATAGAGAAATATTTTTCTTTTTCTTTTTGAACTTTGTTGCTCATTTTTCTTCTTGGATTTTTGTAGGAGCAATTTGATTTGTATTTTTGATTTTTGGTTCCTTTTTGGCTTTTTGGACTTTTTGGAGCAATCTTTTTCTTTTGTAGGGATTTTTGGGAAATAGATGCGATATAAGTAGCTTTAGGAGGTGAACTCAAGTGACATGTAGAGAATAAAAAGATATATGTGGAGAAAGAAATAATCTAACACTCGGTTCACTCTAAGATGTGCACGAACGGTTCAATAAAATAATACTTCAACTAAAACTCATATGTAAGCATGGATATTCTCAATCATCTCAATAAAAAGCAAAGTCAAGCGGTAAAGAGTACTTTCATATCAGGCATGCAACGAAGGTGAATAAGATAATAAGGCAGATGCTTCCGTTATACAATTGATGTGTGAATCTTGGTGCACTTCCAACAAAAGCATACTAAACACTAATCCATACGTTCAGCTTCAATTAATATCATGCATTCATTTAGAGGAATCATCAAAAGATATTGATTTGCAAGCACATGTGAATAGCAAGACTATGGAATACTCTAAGTAGCATGGCATGGAATAATAAGCATCGTGATGGCTACTAAAACAATAAGAGATATCATCATATGAAATTCATCTAGCGGAAGAAGAAAAAGGAAAATAAAGAAATAAAAATAAAAGAGAGGAAAGAAAAGAAAAACAAGCACACAACATGATGCATGAACACACATAAAAGGAAAATAAGATGGAAAACTCAAAAAGATGATGCAAAAATTTTGAAATTTTTTTTAAAAAAACCCTAAAATAAAGTAAAAAAATGCAACTAATGCATCTAAATGGCATGGAAATGCACTCCCCCAAGCTTAAACTTCACATTGTCCTCAATGTGATTATAATGAAAGAATATGAGGAACAACGATAATAATAAGGGGGGTGAATGAAAAATGATGAAATGAATGATATGAAATCCTAATGCAACTACATGCACATACAATGATGCATGAGAGCGCCTTCCCCCAAGCTTATACCAAACAATCCTATTCAAATGACTCGATCAATAAAATCACGGCTTTGCTAAGCGAGATTGAGTCAAACGAATAAGAATGTGAGTATTCACTTGAAAGAAATGCTCGATGGTGGTGAGCAAAAAGGATGTGACACATCAAAATATAAAGAGGGCAATTGATATATATAATGGGTTTGGGGTGTAAAAATTTTTGTTGCCATCATATGAGGTAATATTTATTCAAGCAAATCTATACGGTCCTCTCGCTGTCGAGAGGATTCGTGTTTACTGAAAGCATAAAAATTTCTACACTACTGGATTGACATCACCTATAGCAAAAGGCGGATCCAGTATCTTTGCCGGTGCAGGCAATTGCTCCAACTGCTCCTTCCGTGGCTCCGCCAGGTGCGTATGTCCACGGACACCAACGAACTCCAGCAATGCATTCTCCAGCATTCCCACAAGGACTCCACCTTTACCCTGCAGAGAATAGGATGCATCAGTTCGCTGCAAAAAATTCACCCTCGTAATAAAAGTATCCCAAAGAGGATCGTCTATAGAAATATATGGAATAAATAATGGTGGACGATACTTCCCTGGAAATAATCAAATATCCTCACGTGTTGTGATAGCTGTCTCCATGGTGTCTTCTCTATGCTGCTCAGGTAAATCTAGCTCGTAAGTGTGGACCTCATCAAGATGCTCCTCATCATCATCAGACTCATCCCAGCGCACCTCTTGATCATATTCATATGCGTCCATGGGTGCTAACTCCTCGCTCTCCTCCTCGTATACATCCCATTGTACCTTTTGTTCATATGTATGTGTATCCTGCAAAAGGCAAGATGAGTCGTCAAAATCTGAATCACAAAAAACATCATACACTGGAGGGGAATCAAATGTAGGAGATGAGGGGATGAAGAGATCTCCCTGAAAGGGAGCCATAAGCTCTGTGGGATAGTCCTCGGCGTCAATGGAAGGATGAGGTGGCTGCGGGAGCTCTAATGGAGGAGGATAGTGCTCGGGATCCTCATGAATGGCTGTGTCCTCGTCCTGACACATGACCTCCTCGGTGATAAGCTCTGGCTCTGTGTGTAAGGCCTCCTCAAGAGCATGCTCTGGCTCGACAGTGTGCTCATTTTCCTTCTCATCAACTATCAATGTAGGCTCTATCTGGAATGGTGATGCTGGCTGCTCAGGTATGTCAACTTGTGGGGATGTATCATGTGGAGGGGAATGCCCGCAAGCAATCCGAAAATATAGTCTATCCTCCTCAAGACTGACATGGATGTCCTCCTTAATTGTTCCTGTAGCTGAAACACGGTTCATAACAAAATCTGCAAATCGTAGCTCAAATGCATCACTTGTTGTAATGCTCTCTGAACCGGTGAACCTCACTGACTCCAAAAGGCCCCCCAATAATCTCTGAAATGCGTCCTCCTCTGGATGCGTATATGACTCAATTCCTGCTTCCTCCACTACCTCTTCGTCCATCCATTCTTTATATGCAATAGTTGTATCGTAGGATGTGGTATCGATGACGACACATTCTGGCTCCGGTAATATGACCGGTGATGCTTCTTGCCCATAAAATGAAGAAGCAGAACTGATATCTTTGGAAATCTCTGCAACCTTAAGCATGAGCGCATTCATTTCAAGTACCCTCTTCGTCCATTCCAATTGAAGGTTGCTCTTATCAAGTCTGGCTTGTATTTCAATCTGGTGTGCATGCATCTAATCAAAAAAGTTTTCTCCCGTCTGAGCACTCTGATCAAAATAGTATTCTCCCATCTGAGCACTTTGGTCATAATAGTATTCTCCCATCTGAGCACTCTGATCAAAATAGTATTCTCCAATCTGAGCACTCTGATCAAAATAGTATTCTCCCACCTTAGCACTCTGATCATAATCTGTGGTCCACGTAGTATAATCCATAGCACTTGATCAACAAAGATAAATACCTGGAGAAAAATATCAGTGGCACAAAAGAATATAGAAATGATAATAATGGTGGCGGGGTGAAAATTCTTTTTGTTAAAATTTTTTTCGTAGTCTAATCAACCTAATTGTGACAAATTGGCACCCAACGGGAAACACCTCCCCGGCAACGACGCCAAAAACTTGATCGATCCAAAATGTACCTCTGAGAACAACCAAGTATGGCGCAATTTACACGGAGATGAATCCCCAGCAACGGCGCCAAAAACTTGATCGATCCAAAATGTACCTCCGAGAACAACCAAGTATGGCGCAATTTACACGGAGATGAATCCCCGGCAACGGCGCCAAAAACTTGATCGGCCCCGGATATACACCCGAAGAACGATTGTAGTTTTACCGCAAGCGCACGGTCAAATGGCGAGCAGGTATCGAA
The DNA here is from genome assembly GCA_030789695.1 of Scilla litardierei. Taxonomy (NCBI): domain Eukaryota; kingdom Viridiplantae; phylum Streptophyta; class Magnoliopsida; order Asparagales; family Asparagaceae; genus Scilla; species Scilla litardierei. Next base: position 135,302,860 of record CM061137.1, on the reverse strand, counting down.
CACGAGGAGGTGGTGTTGGCTCCAATCTATCCTAGGTTGGTTTGACTACGAATGTTTTATTGGTGGAGATGGTTATGGAATGATATAATGGAAATGGTGGTGGGTGTCGGTGTCGGTGATAAAGAAGTCGGATAAAGTATCGATTCAAATTTAATACAATAAAAGAGTCTAGAGCTAGGGAATCCCCACTACGGATCGTCATACATCATTGTAAATAGTGAATCTCAATATTACTAGACTTGTGTTGGGGTGAACTAGTCGTAACTGAATAGAGAACCAAGCTCACGCTCTCGCACTATTGCCGGTCTATAGCAACCTAGGGTAGGGCCCATTCTCTTGCAAACTCTAGCCTAAGCCACTAGCATTAGGATCGACATCATCGTTCAATCACCCCTCGAGCCCACTCTCGTGCAAACTCGAGTTACGATCTAGGTTGTGATAGTTCGTATTCGTCCAATCTCTTGCAAACGAATATGGGTATAGATTTATAATAAAAATCCTAGCTTTGGTCCAATCTCTTGGAAACCAAGTCTAGAGAATCTCGATTATAAACATAAATCGAATATCTAGGCCTTCCCATCGATTAGAATCCAATCTCTTGCAAACCCCAATCGATGGAAATCCCTAGCTATCCGTAATAAATCGATCACAACCTAACCTCCTAGCAATTCTAGCAATTTAGTATTTCATTCATCACAAATCTGAAATTAGATCCATAGGGTTCATCCACATGCCCTAGAACAACAAATCTACTCAAGCATAGCAATAACGATATTAGAATCAATAAAAATCATTGCTTGCATACAAAAAGATAGAAAAAGCAAAGATTCAAATAACAAGAACAAAATACTTAGCTTTGATGAAGATCTTCAATCCAAATACAAGCTTTTTGATCCAAGAAGGGGCCTAGGGCATGGCCTAACCTCTAAAATAATCCCTAAGAAAACATGTGGAAACCCCCCTCTAATAATGGCTACAACCCTCTTATATAGCCTCCTAAAACCCTAGCAAATAACCCTAGAAAAACCCCTTAAATCCGTGCCCAAAAACAGCCCTAACCGCAACTTAAAATCTGGGCCCGTCGCCACTCGGGCCGAGTGGCAATCTGACTCGGCCGAGTGGAAATTCCAGCACTGCAGCGTCAACTTACAGAAATTCTCCAGATTTCATCTGACCACCGATTGGCACGTTCTTGGCAGTGTTGGAACCATCATGAAGTCTACTATCCATAAAAAATATGAGAAAAATACTTTGATTGCTGGAATGATAGCAGATTTCAAAATAGTGGAAGGCTATCTGAAAATCTGGGCATGTGTGTCATCGGCGTCACTCGGCCGAGTGGGATTCTTCACTCGGTCGAGTGGACTTTTTTACTCAGCCGAGTGACAGACCATGTAGAAAAATAGTAACTTCGAGGTCCTCAGAGATCTGTCTCTGGGGGTGGCTCGGCCGAGTAGCTTTCATCATTCGGCCGAGTGGTAATGTGTACTCGGCCGAGTAGGCCATCGACGGGTCTCTGGGAATCGCAGTAAATTCGGCCTCTTCTCTGGAAAATTTCCCTGACGTACTCGGGCGAGTAAGCTTCCTCACTCGGCCGAGTAGGACTTTGTCATTCGGCCGAGTATACGCTGAAAAATATTGTGCACGTATCCGTTCTGGTCGGCCGAGTGGGCTTTCTTGCTCGGCCGAGTGTGTGCTTCACTCGGTCGAGTGGCATGCTGTAAATGCCCAATCTTCTCTGTTTCTCCTCCTCGTCGTTCCTATGAAGTTCTTTCTTCTTCCACTCATCCTCCATCACCGATAAGTCTGCAAATGAGCTGTGGGCGACACTCCAAAGTGGGTGCAAATCCTCTTGATCTCAAAATCGCTCCAAATCGCTCCATATCTCCTGAAATTCGACAAAAACAAGAAATAGTGAAAAGCATCGCAATATTGTCGAATAATCGTGAAAAACGCGATATGGGGGATCAAAATGGCATGCAAACATGCAGAAAAAAGGTGTAAAATATGGACCGATCAAGGCCAGCTTGGATATGGCGTCTGCGCGGGCGTTCTCCGACCGCGAGAGATGGAGGGTCTCGGCTCGCTTGAATTTGGACAGCTCAGTTTTGGCCGTGGCGAGGTAGTTCTGCATCGACTCTTTGCCCGCCTCGTTGTCCCCCTGTAGCTGGTTGATGAAGAGCTTCGAATCGCTGAGGAGGCGTATGGACTCCGCTCTGAGTTCTCTGGCCAGCCTCAAGCCGTTTATGGCGGCCTCATACTTGGCCACGTTGTTGGTTACCGGAAACTCGAACCGAAGTGTGTACTCGACGACGCTTCCCTCGGGCGATCGAATTACTATTCCGGCTCCATTCCCTGCCCTGGTAGCTGAGCCGTCTACACAGATTACCCATGTATCCGGGTCCCCTGTACGGCAGGCAAAATGATGTCAGCCGAAAGGAAAGACAAAGGTTGGAGGGTTACCGCAGGCGAGCCTTTCTCTTCAGAGGGGCTTCCTCCTTCCATGTTACATTCGGTGATGAAGTCTGCTAGGGCCTGCCCTTTTATGGCCGTCCGCGGCTTAAATCGAAGGTCGAACTCGCTCAGGTCCACTCCCCAATTCAGCATCCTCCCCATCCGGTCGAATCTCTTGAGGTTCTGTTCGAGTTGGGAGTCGGTGAGGACTTGTATCGTGTGAACCTGGAAGTAGGGTCGGAGTCTTCAAGCTGAGAGCACGAGGGCATACGTGAGCTTCTCCATGGGCATGTACCATCCCTCGGCATCCTTTAAGACTTGGCTGGTATAATACACTGGTCTCTGAACTCTGTTGTCCTTCCTGATCAGGACCGAGCTCACCGCCTCCCCCGTGCAGGCCAGGTAGAGGCTCGGCGATTCCCTATCTCGTGGTTTGGATAGGAGCGACGGGCTGTGGAGGTACTCCTTAAGTTCTGCGAACGCTCGGGCACATTCCTCGTCCCATGGTACCGTCTTCCTTTTGTCGGCGGGCTCAGTGATCGCCCTCCTCAGGGTCTTGAAGAACGAAAGGGACCTCTCCATCGATTTGAAAAGAAAACGCCCCAGTGCAGTGATGCGGCCGTTCAGTCTCTGTAGTTCTTTGATCGTCGTCGGTTCCCGCAGGTTGATCAATGCCTCGATCTTGTCAGGGTTAGCCTCAATCCCGCGATTAGTGATCATGAACCCCAGGAACTTGCCAGATTTCACCTCGAACGTGCACTTCATGGGATTAAGCCAGATGTTGTGTTTCCGCAGCCGTTCAAAGGTTTCTCTGAGGTCGGCGATATGATCAGCCGGCCCTCTCGACTTGACCAACATGTCGTCCACGTAGACCTCCAAGTTCTTCTCTATCTGAGAATCGAATACTTTGTTGACCATTCTCTGGTAGGTCGCCCCCGCGTTCTTCAGGCCGAAGGGCATCTTCTTGTAGCAGAAAGTTCCTCGGTCCATAGTGAAGGACATCTTCTCTTCATCCCGAGGATCCATCTGGACCTGATTGTACCTGGAGTAGGCATCCATGAAGCTGAGCATCTCGTAGCCAGACGCGTTGTCCACGAGGTGATCGATGCAGGTCAGTGGGTAGCTGTCCTTTGGGCAGGCCTTGTTGAGGTCGCTGAAATCCACACACATTCGCCACTTCCCGCTGGACTTCTTGACCATCACGACGTTGGACAGCCACTTCGGGTACCAGACTTCCTGGATGAAGCTGGCGTCCAGGAGGCGTTCCACCTCCTCGGAGGCTGCCCTCCTCTTCTCGCCACCCAGGTTCCGCTTTTTCTGCCGGACCGGCTTGAAGTTGGGTTCAGCGTTCAGCTGGTGCATGATCACTCAGGGATCTACACCGGGATGTCGTCGGGCGACCATGCAAAGACGTCTAAGTTGGCCTCCAAGCACTCGATCAACTCACCTCTCAAGCCAGGATCCAACCCGGACTCGATGGAGATGAACCTTCCTTCAACTTCTGTGACTGGGATTAGCTCTAGCTCCTCCCCGGGAGTGGGCCTCGGTCTATACCTCTGGTCCAGGGTGGCCATTGGGTCATCATATCGCTCCACGCGTTCCCCATTGGTCAGCTGGTAGCAGATTTTTCGGTCTTCCTGGGTCGCCCTCAACCCGCCCAATCTCCCTCGGGGTCTAGAACCTGACTGTCCGATGGAGAGTTGAGATCACCGTGCCGATACCATTGAGGAGCGGGTGACCGATGATCCCATTGTACGCTAATCCAATCATCAGTGCCACGAACTCCATCGTCAGGGTTACCGAGTCAGGTGGCTCCCCGAGGGTGACAGGGAGGCGGATGACCCCAAGTATGGGCATGGAGTGACCCGTGAAGCCTATCACGGGCCCCGAGCAGGGCTCCAGGTCTTCGTCTCGCAGCCCCATCCTCTCAAGGGTCGACATGAAAAGTATGTCGCACGAGTTGTCGATATCAACGAGCAGTTGCCTTACTAGGGCAGCGTCGATGACAGCGGAGACCACAAGCGCCTCATCGGGCCATGGCTTTCCCTTGTGGTACCCCCCTCACCGACGGGAGGGGTAAGGAGGGGTCTCCGGCCGCCACGCCGTAATCCCCCAAGCGGCCAGCCCGGGGTCTGCCCGGACCCCGGGCCCGAGCCTCGCGTCGGGTTGCCATGCTTCTCGTCTGCTGATCATGGTATGGCCCCGGTGTCGACATCGGGGCTGCGCCCCTCCTTCATCGTGATGGGCGAGATCGCGTCATCAATGGTGTGGTTGCTTTATATGGGTGTTTGTTTCATTCCCACAGACGGCGCCAAATGTTTACGGGTGTTTTATCAACATAAGATCATTGACCGAAGACTTGATGGTCAACGTGGTCAAAGGATCGGTTGGGATCCCTTGGTTCTTCCGAGCAAACGTGTCCTTGATGTTGGACGCGCAGTTCCCCTCCTCGGCACATGAAACGGGTCGCTTGGAGGGTGGAGGGCCTCGATCAACGCGGTGCAGAGGGGGAGCATCGGCACCCGGGTAGACGCTCGGCCTCGGTCGATCAAGTGCCGAGGGGTAGCCTCAGCGCCTTGATTACAGCTTGGTCTTTGGTCGGTGGTTGCGCTCGCCGATGGCGGGCGGGTTCATTCTGCGCTGAGTAGTAGCCTCGACGCCTCAGTCTGCTCCTTCCTAGACAGACAAAGAAACTCGTCAGGGGGGCCGGACCTTGGTTCCGGCCAAGTCCCCTCCGATGCTTAAGTCAGAACGGATCTGAGCAATATTCGACGGGATCGGTACGGCTCGAAAGGAGGCCAGCACACATATCCTCGATCCGAGCTATGGGAGAGGGAAAATGGTAAAACAATCTCGGTATATGGAATACATCTGTCGTAAGTGTCTAGCATTCGATCCAACTCCCGGTTGCGCCTGTTGTCCCTTTATAGGGTTTGACCCACGATCGCCCTTAATCCACGTCCCCTGACTGCTCCCCACTCACATCCCTGTGATCCGCCTCCAAAGAGGTGCCGACGTGCGTTGTAGGGGGGCGATTAATGGGATCCTTAATGATCATTAAGATGCCACGCTTTTCGGGGAACGATTATCCCCTGTGGACGTGGGCTGATCGTAAAGATTCCGGGTCGTGGCCGATCCGACTCCGAGTCCTTTTGTGGGCTTCGTCGGATGGACCAAATCTCATTAGTGAGCCTCCCGTCATAGGCCTAGGCATGAGCCTCTTGCTCTTGGGCTTCTCCAAAATAGCCGTTTCACTTTTGTTAAAGCGGCATTGTGCATGAAGAGTTTATTTTGGGCACATTCTACGTCGGTAGATATATTACGTGTATTTTTAGAAATTTTCATCACAACCTACATGTATAAGACAAACAGATAATGGCTTTCATTGTTAGAGATTGTAGGTATTACCTCCACTGAAATAACACTCAATCGCATTTTGATATATAGAGGCTGAAAGGAAGAATTGCGACATATGTGCATTGGAGAAGTGATCTTTGCTAGTGTGATACACGAAGCTGCAAATAATTTTAACAGATAGAGAACTTGCTCTTATGAATGCTATTAGCAAGGTATTTCCCTTCGTGAAGAACCAATTATGTAGATGGCACATTTCTAGAAATGTGTTGGCAAATTGCATGAAATATTTTAAAGATAAAGAGAGTTCTGATGCATTCATTCAAGTTGGAATGCTGGCAAGGACTGAGGAGGAGTATGTGCATTAACTTACTGTATTAGGAAAAAAATTCATGGCTAACCCAAAGGTCGTAAGATAAGTGAAAAAAAAATCTTGATTGGACAAGTATACTGAGCTAGCAATTTACTTTGATATGGATTGGTAGCAATTTGCATTTTAGGAATGTCACAACCAACAGAGCAGAAAGTACGCATGTAAAGCTTAAAAGGCACTTGGGTTCATCGGCATGTAGTTTTACCACATCATAGTATACAATGCATACTTTTATGGAGTTGTAGTACACCACAATCAAGGCCTCATTGGAGAAATCAAAGAGTACCGTGCAACATGTTATGATGTTTCACTTATTCAGGGAGTTGATTGGATTTATGGCAAAAAATGTAATGAAGTTAATTCTACATCAAGCAACACAGTCTGAGTTAATTGGGGCTTATGCAGAATTATGTGATTGTCTACTCGGTGTATTTATGGATTACTTTGTGTCCATGAGATTGAAGAATTAAAAAGGGAAAATCACCACATTCCCATAGCTTTCACACATCTATATTAGAAGAAGCTATACATTGAGCACTGGAAGGATGTGATTCCAAAAGACGTGCTAATAAATGACGAGTTAGATTGCATATACAAGTGATACAAACAACTAGATCGGGCTAGCAATATGCAGCTATTAATAAAATTGAAGGAGATATCCACCCAGGAGACTAGTTTGCTTATAGAGCCGAAGGTTAAGGTAAATGCGAATGGTAGGAAAAAGGGAAAGATTGTGAAAATTGATGCATCTACCCGGTGCGACCCTTCTCATTTTGTGTTGGGATTTCTGGGACCCTTAGGGCACAAAAAATCTATGCTCGTCCTAAGTCGGACGGAACATAGACAGAAAAGCAGCGGAAAAATAAACATGTTAATCTAATTAACATTTAACCCTAAGGTCCAAGACCCTAATCCAAGATCTATGCCGACTTGGGATGGGTCTGACCATCCCAAGAAGGATCTAGCCTACTGCGATTATATTATTAAACTAATGCTAATAAACACATACCCGGAATCTCAACCCTGGGGCAGGTGAGATGTTCCGCACCGTCTTCCGAGCCGCTCCCCGTCCCACGCCGAGCTGCTCCTCGAACCGCTCCTCGAACCGCTCCGCATCCCGAGGCGATCAATCCCGTGTCGTCGAGCCAACCACGCGCCGAAGAAAGTTTTACGCGAGTGAAACCTCCGCCTAGATTTCGGATCTAAATCCGAACTCCTTTGCGGCTTTGCTAGAGCCCTCAGGAGCAAGGCAGAAATTTATAGGGAGAGGAGAAATATTAATTTAAGCCTAGATCCAAGCGTGCTCCAACATTTACGAGAGCCGCTCAGATCTAGAGCTTGGGACGAGTTTTGAGGAGGAGAGCAGACCCCTATTTATATAGGCGACTGACTGCTCTCCTTTACTCAAAATCCGACGTGGGACTATTAATTGGGTTAATAAAATCAAGTTAGTTTGTACTTCACAAAGTGCAAACTTCCGTGAATTTTGACTCCTCACCGTTTAACTTCAAGAATATTGATACAACCTATCAATTCGAAGGGTGTTCAACGGTGAACGCATAGGAAAAAACCATTCGTCAATCGGAGTTCGTTTGACCACTTAATTGTATGTCCAAAGTTCAGCCTATGACTTGTTTTTCGCAAAAACCAGCCGTCAAATCTGTCCAATAGATCTAGGGTTCTGTACCCATTAGTGGGGCCCAGCAAGTGGGCCCCACAGCCCCCCAAAAAAACTGACTGGGCGCCTGCCCAGACCTAGGCACGGGTGGCCAGGTTTGGGCGCGGGCGCCCAGGCGCCCGCCTGGCGCCTGGTGCCTGGCGCCCAGGCGGGCGCCTGGGCCGGGCCGGGCGCCCGGCCCAGAACGCCTGGGCGCTGGGCGCCCAGGTGCCCAGGCCCAGGCGGGCTTGGGCGCCTAGGCCCAGGCGGGCCTTGGCTTTACTGGGCTTGGCCAGCAGTCCAGGCCAGACCCAGTTTGGGCTAGGTCTGCCTGATCTGGCCTGATCTTACTCTTAGATCTGTTTTGGGCATAACTTGGGCATCTGGCGTCCGATTTGGACGCCGTTTAAACCTGGACGTAGACCGGGACATTCCCGTCTTACCCATAACCTTTTCCTTGCGTTTCTTTTATTAAATATTGTTTTAAACGATTTAAAACACATTTAATCTCTTTTGCATCAAATGCAAATTAGTCCCTATCTAGACTTAAATTTTCATTTGCATCAAATACAAATGATCCGAGGGCATATTCCTCTGCATCTCCCACTTGCACTCAGGATCATTTATCCCGAATGCAGGAGATGATTGCAAACATCTTTTGCAATATTTTATCCCTTGCATCAAATGCAAATTATTTTCCCTAACTAATTTCTACCTATTACTAGACGAAGATCTCACTCTGTGTGAGACCCTACAGCCTGACCCTTACAACAGGTTGGGCTCAAAGCCCTATACGGTAGTGACCACGAGCAGTGGTTGTCGTCTCTGCTTCAGGAATCATCATTATGTGGTTGACTCATTGACATGAGTATTATCGGGACCACCCTGACTGTTTCCGTGATGAATTCCGCAGTTATAGTCTCTTCGTCTAAACTATGTCGTGTAGATCAAGTCTAGGGTACGGTCAAACTGTCAACCCCAATAACTTGACTCCGGTTAGTTTCTATCGATATTTAGTCAAAAATGTTGGACTTCTTCCAACATACTCTGGCCAGAGATATTACAAAAGACCGAACTAACTCTACGACACTAACTCCCATTGACCGGGAGAGACAAATCCTCTCGTGGTCATTACTCGCCTCGTACGCTTCAAGTGACACCCAATCAAAGACCTTTCGATAGGCCTTGCCTCGAAGTTAGGTCAGTTGATCTAAGTGGCACCGTTCACGCACAGGTTCGTAAAAATGACCTCAAGTCAAAAGACCAACTAGCCTATCATCACTAAGAGTTATCATTGACAGATTGGTCAAAATAACCATATGATAACTCTTGTGGATCGTTCAGGGAACTCATTCTCTAATGAGCACCTGTGTCTCATCTACGACTTCGCCATGTCAAGCGATCATGAGATCATCGCTACCGCTAAACGGTGAAGACTAAGACACAATGGTCTATCCGATGTTTCGATATCCTTGTCTCGAAACATCTACAACCACGAATCCTTTTAGACTTATGCTACAACGGTCAAACATTTCTCCATGATCGAGATACTCATCTCGATACATGTTTGACCTTGCATAAAGTCTCAGGACTTTACTTAAGTCAATACCTAATGTTAACTACAGTATAACATAACTTAGATAAATTATTACCAAACAGCTTACTGTTATATCGAACAAGATGTTTGTGCTATTCACACATAGAGATAGATTGCCTCGAGGGTATCATCTCTCAATATCTCCCACTTGCACTCAGGCCCATTTATCTCGGTATCTTATACCGTTTTTACACATAAGTTTTCCAGACTTCATGTGATAGAGCCTTCATGAGTGGATCTGCTAAAACCGTCTACACTATAGACTTAAGGGGTTTCTATGTTCATGTTAGACCAACCATTTGAATCCCATTCAAATAATTCATTTGGTCTTTCGGAATCCATAATATTCCCTTGGATCATATCCAGTTCATCGTACCTTACGATAATAATTTTAAATTAGTCACTGGTCATTTCAAATGGCTCATATTTATTTCTGATAAAGTGTCAAACCTTTTGATTACTTTGTCAAAATAAATGTTCCATCCCTTTGATGCCTCGCATGTAATTTATACGCTCCCACTGACCCTGAAAACTATCTGGCTAATTCATATAAGTTGGTCCGTCTAAATCATATTTAGAAAAACGAACTTATAAGTGAATGTTCCAATTTTCATGGTCAACTTTGAGCATTTTACATCGAGCTTGGTCCGAGTAGATCTGTGCACATCTGCTGGCGAGACGGTTTCAACATAATCCGTTTATAGGAATTAGGATTAAAACCGATCTCAACCAACATGATTGCACTTCACTATTTTCCTTTCTGCACCAACCTTTCAACATAAAGATTTACTTGCAGAAAGAGAGGAAACATTTTCTTTGTGCACGTAAACTAAATTCCAAAATTTATTTACGCACATGGACCTATTCTGATTGCATCACGTTTTAAATCGGAGTTACTACTCCGAATGTTTTTATCCTAGAAGTTGACTAAGTCATCATCAATTATGATGTCTAACTCGACTCTTCGTCTCACAAGATTTGAGTAATTTTACAACTTCATAATGATCGATTTAATGAATATCTTATTGATAATGTCCTCACAGAACATTATCAAAACCTAGGCATTACTATCTGTGACTTAACCCAGAGGGATGACTTAACTCAGAGTCACTTACAATGGATCACACCAAGTATAACTAAGTGTGATTCATATCTTTTAACACACCGATGTGTTAATAGACTTGACCTGAGAGAAAATCATATTTTCTTTTAATTACGCAAGATTTTATATAGCTAAGTATTTGACCATTCGATCTAATCTAATCGGTTTAAATACTTTTTTCATTTCGTTCTTTATTTTATCAGATTTGTGTTTCATCAAGAACACGTGTCTTAATAAAATATACGAATAACTTATTTTGGTTAATCTAGACTCGGGTACATCAGTATGCACCAGACTGAGTTCGACAACTCATTCTCCCACTGTCTTACAGATGGGTTTCGGCCATTGTATCTAAGAGGGTAAGACTCACAAGTGTCCGCAGACTTCATAATACGAGAGGTCAGACCCCTCTTTATGTGACTTGTGAAGCTTAGTCTCTCGATATGGCCTAGTCTATTTTGCCATATAAGTTTGCTACTATCTTGTGCATTTATATATTAACATATAATATATATATTATCGTTATACATATTACTCATTGCTTCAAAAGCAATGTGACGACATTCGTCAAAATGTGTTAACCTTTTGTATAACAATAATTATGAAATCGTGACATCAGAATATGTCACATTTTCATTTCCTCCTCCTTATGCCTTTACTAATGATAAATTAAACTATTTAACTCGATTGACTTTTCGGAGTGCCTTCTTCCTTTTCTAAATCATATTTAGATATTAAATAGCCCAACATAAATAAATAGCTATGCAAGCATCTCATGTATCCAAACGCCTGAGAGTTGCAATCTTGAGTGTAGCTCAAGAAGTTGCTTGTCTCAAGGTCCGGTTGGGATACATAGTCTTGCACCGCTCATGCACTCGTATTCGACTCAAACAGTTTGATCGAATTCTCGAACTTTGCGGATCAGAATTGTTTGTCCATACAACCTTGAGGGTAGATCGACAAGTTGTAGGGAGAAACATACTTCGAATATCATATATGTTCAAGCTGCCTCATATAGAGACGAGTGACATGTAGCGTGAATTTATTTGTTGGACCCAGAACTTAATGAAATCATATTTCTTAAGTCTGTTCTTTAGAAGGTTATTTTAATGTCAATGAGAATATAGTTTTAATTCTATCAACTAGAATTTAACTTGATATTCAATTAATCAACATGTTCGACCAGTTAACTAATTCGAATATTATAAATTGATTCCCTTTTGGTAAACATAGTCTTGCCCTAGTTTAGCATATGTTCAAAATTAAATATAGGTAGAATGGCTTTTATCTATCTATATCCTCCCACTATTTTTACGATCGTTTCAAAGCTTAATAACGAACGATTTAATCGAATTAAAATTAATGGGTAAGTTGTCCAATCACCTTGAGCCTAACAACCTTGAGTGTAGCTCAACAAGTTGCTTGACTCTGTAAATCGGAAGATGACTCTTCATCGATCATATCGGATATGACCCTCTTAATCAGTTTTTGCCCCTAGCCATTTGTGATCATGAGTGTGCTCATCCAAATCACAATGTCTAGTCTAGTCGGACCCTTGTTTTCGTGTCTAGCCTGACTTGCCCCTTCGCTCGGTGTATTCACGACACGTCGATTTGGGTCAGGTCTTAGACTTACATCAAGTCAGACTACATCGTTGACTTAACTTACGCCGGCGCTCGGGGTATGAGACGACAGTTTGGGTCAGTCAAGATTTCATCTTATGTATTTAAGGAGTTGGTTTCTACAAGGTTGACATGTCACAGCTTGATTGTATCTCAACAACTGTAACACGGGCCCTATAGTTGCTAACCCCTAAAACAAGGAGGGTTACGGCTAATCTTGAAAAAGATCATTAACGTATTTGACTTAGATATAGTCCAGGGTGCCATACAATCATGATTAGCGACATTGCGGTCCAGCGGAACACAGCCAGGGAATTGACTAAGCCAGAATCACTATCCCTTAAAGGGTGATCCAGAACTCTTAGCCAAGCACATTGACTGGATCATGGTCCATTGAATGAAGCTTGTCATTTTTGTATGTATGCCATAGACTAAACAGCTTTTATTAACAACTAGTTATCCTATCAACTAGTTGAATCCTTAAATTCAAAATTTTAGGATTTGTTTAATAACTTTTATTAAGTCCTTATCAACTATAAGGTTCACGTGCTATCTTAATCGTTATTAGGATTTTAATAAATTTATTAACCAACGCTAAAAGCGAAGTCCTTTAATGAGAATTAATTATAACAATTAGAATTAAGAAATCATTAAAAGGACTACCCTAATCAGGAATTAGGTCTTAAAGGGTTGTTAATATTTTATTAAAACATAGCATGTCATTAAAATTCAATTAATAAATTTTAATCATTTCTTAGTGGCTAACCTAAAGGGTTGTCTTGTGTTATCAAATAAGGGACAAGATGAACTAGCCATTAAAATAAGATTAGACTAATTTTATCGCATAAAATAAAAGTGTACAACTATTTAACAATTTAAATAGAACAATGTCTATCACATAAACAATTTTAGCATGCAAACATAAATTTAACATTTAAATTTAAAATATGATTTTAAAAATATTTTATTTTTATCTCATAAAAACTTGTTTTTAAAATCACAAATTTGCATGCTACTTTAAAAAATTTATCGCATAAAAATTTTAACCTTTAAAATCAGTTTTAAAATATCTCAAAAAATTAAAACATCATTTTAAAAAACTTTCATGCTTAAAAATTTATCATATAAAATTTTTAGGCACTTTAAACTTATCGCATTAATTTTAAAAGATTTAAAATTAGTTTTAAAAATTATCACATAAATTTTAAATCGTCATTTTTCATACTCAAAAATTTATCACATAGATTTTTAAACATCAAAAACATTTTTAAAATTTATCTCATAACTTTAAAAACATTTTTAAAAATATTTAAAAGCATTTCATGTGTGTAAAGAAATCGCAGGCTAGATCGTAACACAGACCATGCTCTGATACCACTGTTGGGATTTCTGGGACCCTTAGGGCACAAAAAATCTATGCCCGTCCTAAGTCGGACGGAACATAGACAGAAAAGCAGCGGAAAAATAAACATGTTAATCTAATTAACATTTAACCCTAAGGTCCAAGAACCTAATCCAAGATCTATGCCGACTTGGGATGGGTCTGACCATCCCAATAAGGATCTAGCCTACTGCGATTATATTATTAAACTAATGCTAATAAACACATACCCGGAATCTCAACCCTGGGGCAGGCGAGATGTTTCGCACCGTCTTCCGAGCTGCTCCCCGTCCCACGCCGAGCTGCTCCTCGAACCACTCCCCAAACCGCTCCGCATCCCGAGGCGATCAATCCCGTGTCACCGAGCCAACCACGCGCCGAAGAAAGTTTCACGCGAGTGAAACCTCCGCCTAGATTTCGGATCTAAATCCGAACTCCTTTGCGGCTTTGCTAGAGCCCTCAGGAGCAAGGCAGAAATTTATAGGGAGACGAAAAATAATAATTTAAGCCTAGATCCGAGCGTGCTCCAACATTTACGAGAGCCGCTCAGATCTAGAGCTTGGGACGAGTTTTGAGGAGGAGAGCAGACCCCTATTTATATAGGCGGCTGACTGCTCCCCTTTACTCAAAATCCGACGTGGGACTATTAATTGGGTAAATAAAATCAAGTTAGTTTGTACTTCACAAAGTGCAAACTTCCGTGAATTTTAACTCCTCACCGTTGAACTTCAAGATTGATACAACCTATCAATTCGAAGGGTGTTCAACGGTGAATGCATAGGAAAAAACCGTTTGTCAATCGGAGTTCGTTTGACCACTCAATTGTATGTCCAAAGTTCAGCCTACGACTTGTTTTTCGCAAAAACCAGCCGTCAAATCTGTCCAATAGATCTAGGGTTCTGCACCCATTAGTGGGGCCCAGCAAGTGGGCCCCACAGCCCCCAAAAAAAAGCTGACTGGGCGCCTGCCCAGACCTGGGCACGGTCGGCCAGGTTTGGGTGCGAGCGCCCAGGCGCCAGCCTGGCGCCTGGCGCCTGGCGCCCAGGCGGGCGCCTAGGCCGGGCCGGGCGCCCAGGCCGCCTGGGCATGCGCCCAGGCGCCCGGGCTTGGGCCTGGGCCTGGCGCCCAGGCCAGGGCGGGCGTGGGCGCCCAGGCCCAGTCGGGCCTTGGCTTTACTGGGCTTGGCCAGTAGTCCAGGCCAGACCCAGTTTGGGCTGGGTCTGCCTGATCTGGCCTGATCTTACTCTTAGATATGTTTTGGGTATAACTTGGTCATCTGGCGTCCGATTTGGACGCCGTTCGAACCTGGGCGTAGACCGGGACATTTTCGTCTTACCCGTAACCTTTTCCTTGCGTTTCTTTTATTAAATATTGTTTTAAAAAATTTAAAACACATTTAATCTCTTTTGCATCAAATACAAATTAGTCCCTATCTAGACTTAAATTTTCATTTGCATCAAATACAAATGATCCGAGGGCATATTCCTCTACACTTTGAGCATGCATTATTTGCTAAAGATAGTTTGCACCACTCTCAATGCAGGCTCTACGCCAAAAGTAAAATTATTACCACCCCCGTGGTGAGAGAAGTAAAAGGTGTATATGTCCCGGTCGGCTTCATCATCTACACCATTTATTGAGCACTTTTCAGAAGGCATAATGTCATGCCCCGCTCCCTAGGATACCTGAGAAGTACAAATCCATCCCAACTATAGCTAAAGAGGCGGAGGTGATGAAGAAAGAGAAATAAAAAGAGGGAGAAGACAGAGGCATGCCACTACGCACATGCTGGGACAGTACAAGTAATACTCCAACAACAGTCACATAGATAACATAGATGCGTATAATAACATGTACAACAACAGTCACATATTATTACATTTCACTTATGCATGTACAACGACAAAATCTCTATTATTCAGCCCACCCCACAAGATACAACCCCAAGGTAGACCCCACTACACAACTCACTCCCTACTACTACACAAGCCCAAAAGTACAACTCAGATACAATCCCACTCTCCATACTTCAAAGCCTCATATCAAAGTAATCAACTACCTGAGAATCTAGCTTCAACTATCTATAGAAAAGAGGGAGGGCACGTCAAAGCGTGTCCAGTATGAAAACCCAACTTAAAAAACGTTTCTATTTATTTTTATTTTTATTTTATTGTTTTCACTGCACAAATTATTAATGTTCTAACAGAACTACTAAACAACAGTGCGACTGCAGTAAAATAAGAAAAGTAAGGCAAGTCAACATTTTCTTGTTTTATTAATTTGGAAACCTGAACACTACGCATGTATCAGGGACTGGACCTCACCTCAGGTGGGTGGCTCTCAAACTACCATGCCAGTGGTACACGTGTACTGATGAATTTTAATGTGGCCTCTCGAACTCTGCCCACCCACTCTCACAGGAGTGCAAGTGAGATAAAATCAACACACATCATTTCACGGTACATTGTCCTGTGGTCATTACATATCACATCAAATCCTCGCATGTCCAGGCCTGATACCTACGTACTCTACAGGTCTCCCCCAACCCCATCTTGAGAGGTCACCCTCCTTAGAGAGGAATGATACATCCCAAGAGATTATGTGTTCAACATTACTGTTTAAGCAATTTTACAAACATGACATGAAGATAAATATGCATAAAGAGCATTGTGCATAAAAGCGACTAGGTATGAAGAGTTGTGAGATAATAACATAAAGAAATTTAGAACATTCACACATGCATATCTTAGTATGGGCATATGAGGCATGGTCACTCATTGTCACATTCTTTTCCTTCCATCATTTCTTTCATTAACAACAAAAGGGTCATGCATTTAAGTGCCATGCCCTTCACAATTTCATCACAACATCATCACTCCATGCCATGCCAAATATAACACCATCCTCCAACACAAATTAACTACAATACATAATTTAGAACCTCACTTTAACATTTCAGTTTGCAGGGAATATGTAAACATTTATGAACAATGGTAGATATCATCCATTTCCCTTATGAATTTGCTGAAACTCATTAAATGAAAGTTGTAGATATTGAAGTCCTCTACTCAGATACCAAATGTCATAAATTTAGGGCTAGTAAGCTAATTAATATGGGTTAATCCCAACAGTATACAGAATCTGTTTTAAAACAGAGTTATTGAGCCCTAAAAATCTGTTGTATTCATCAACTTACAGTCGAAATCTCAGTGAAAGCAAAACTCGAAAGTTGTAGCTATTAAAGTTATCTTTCCAAATTAACTAAAACCATAGCTGTTGGATCACTATAGTGGAAAATATACTATTTTGGTGACATTATACAGATTCTAGCAGAATCTGATACTTCAGTACATATCAGTGTTTCTGTCAATATCTATACAGAATTATGCCAGGTTAATAAACAAAAGTTGTATGAGACTTGATAAGCATTCAGAATTATATTTTTTCACTATTTTAGGCATCCTAGAATCAAAGATATGTATGAGTAAAGTTGCAGCAAAAATCTGACTTTAAAACAGTCCTAATCTTAGCAAGATTTTGATTAAATTAGCATGAAGAGGGTTGCATATGAATTAATTACAGGAGCTAATAATGCGATTTAATCCTAAAGGAGTTCAATTCAAGTTGGATTTCCTACCTTACGGTGATGAGTGAAAGATGGTAGCTCTTTCCCTTCTCTTTTTCGTTCTCTCCTTCTTCTCTTCTTCATTCTTCTTCTCTTCTTCTTCTTCTTTTTTGTGTGTAGGAATTTCAACCAACAAGCCAGCAAGGGAGATGGGAGAGCAAAAAATGGAAAATAGAGAAGAACATAATGAAATAAAGAATAAGGAAGATGGGGGTTCTAGAATTTTCTCCCATTCTCTCTTCTTTTCTTTTACTTTTCTTTACTCTTCTTTTTCGTTTTCTTCTCTAGATTATTCTTTTCTTTTCTTTTCTTAAGGGTCAAATGGTCAAGGGTCTCAAGATGATGTCATTTAAGTAAAAAGACTAAAAAGCCCTCTAACACATTTTCCCTCTAACTTCTAACTATCTACAAGAATGCCATATTATTAAATACCCCTTAACTTGGATATCTATTTACATAGTATTCCATCCCTTAATTCTCATTCACACTATGCCCCTACACCCCCCCCCCCCCCTCTATGCATACACTAGGGATACATACACACATACATACGTATATCTTAGAATACCCGTATAGGTCAAAACATGGCATGCCACATAAGGCAATATGTATAGCATTTTAATGATGTGAAGACCAATGGCAACTATGGTTACACTGCAATATATGCTCTAATTGGTAATGGGGAGGACAAACTGGAGGAAGATAAGATCTGATGTGCGGATAGAGTTGAATTAACACAAGAATGAGTAAAAATAATTATTGGTAAAGAAGAGGTAGAAAACCATGATGTGGCATTGGCATATATAGAGGACAACCCCCCGTCCAGATTTTGGATGTCCATATCAGTTATGGGCCATCTCATGGCATCTTTTTATAACTGTATTCTATATTTTAAATCTAACGTACAGTGTCTTACCTTTTGTCCTCTAAGAATAGCGACCGTATCATTATCTATCCATCGACATTTCATAATTGGGAGGGTGAATGTGAATCACGGTGTAGAGGTACCTTATGGATGAAAGCCATGTACCACCAGTTGCACTTAATTGGTGTCGATACCATCATCTTGTGGCAAATGGATGGAAGGAAGCACATGTCAATAGGGTGCAACAATTTAAGGATATAGTCGAAGACACTGTGGCCACAAAAGATATAATTGAGCTTGAGTGAAAGGTATGAACTTTTTGATTTGAACAAAAAATTTTGAGCACCTCTTAAATTTGAGCTATCTTTGATTTTGAGCACAACATAATTTGAACAAAACATTTTTGAGCAAGACTTAATTTTGAGCAATTTTTAATTTTGATCACAACCCAATTGTCATGTTATTGGAAAGTTATTAATATGGGATTATTACCTGGTGAGTGAACATTTTTCAGAAAAGATGGTGGAAAAATCTAAAGGTGCAATCTCCTGATTCATGTATATCCTGCATTTTTGCATGTTGTTAATTCTGTAATTTTGGAGTTTGGATTTTCTGAATACTGATTTTGTTACACTGAATTAGTATCATGAAAATATGGAATTTGGTATCATGAATTTGGTGTTATGCATGGTTGAGTATTCTGAACTTGGTATCTTACATTATGTGTGGTAACATGAAATTATTATCCTGAAGTTGGTATCCTGGATTTATTTGCTATTGGATTTGTTATCCTGAATTTGGTATCATGGAAATTTGGAATTTGGCATCCTGAAATTGGTGTTAGGCATACTTGAGTTTTTTGAACTTGGTACCTTGCTTGATGTATGGTATCTTGAAGTTTAGTATTCTGAATTTGGTATCCTGGATGTGTTTTGCAGAATTAAAATTTCTTGTATCCTCATGTTGGTATCCTGAATTTTTCTGCCTCGTGAATTTGTTATCCTGAATGTAGCATGGAAAATTGGAATTTAGTATACTGAAATTGGTGTTATACATGGTTGGGTATCCTGAACTTGGTATATTGCTTGATATGTGATTTTTCTGAAGTTTGGTATCCTGAAGTTGTAATCCTAAAGGTGTTTGCCAGAATTAATTTTTTTATCTATCTGTGGATCTTTGGCAGAAAGTGTTAGGTATTTGTGTTTTAGATCAATATTGTTTTGATGATGATCACAACATTATGTTGTTGCTAATGACTCTCAATGTTTAAGTCTCATGTTTATAATTGAAGAATAAGCTTTTTGGAGACTAATAGCTTGGTGCAAGGATGGACATCAAGAGGAGCATTGCCAAAGCGTGGAACTTGATGAAGGAAGATGTGCCAAAGCTTGAAAGATGATGGCGAGCATCAAGGAATCAAGAGCTTGAAGCCTTAGAATCTATGAGATGCAAAATGTAATCCATGTAATTTCTATTACTTGTATTTCTCTTTTTGAGTCTAGGAGTTTGTAATGCATTGATAGATGGTCATATTTATTCATGCATATGCATTAGTCAGCCTTAGAATTATCATAGAAACCTATCCATAGGTTCACCTTACCAAAAACTCAAATTGGAGTTTTTGGCCTTCCAGCAGGCGATTGGGTGATCTCCAGGCGCCTAGCCAGCATTCTACAGTCAACTGTTGTGTACAGCTCAAGTCATCTTTTTCTTGACTCTTTCTTGAGCTTTTGTGCAGGCGACTGAAGTTCATTTGACAGGCGCATGTCTACCATCAGGCGTCTGAACTTTATTTTTAGGCGCCTGCATATTGAACAGGCGCATGTGTAGTCTTCTACAGTCACCTGTCCTGGCTCAAATTATAGCCGTTGGAAATTTTCTAGCCATTGATCAGTCGACTGTCTGCTCTTGTACAGTCGCCTGTCGTTACCATAAAATCCTAGATTCTAGCCGTTGTAGAATTCTTCATTTGGCTTATAGCATGGGTTTTTGGGGTTTTGGGGCTTCCTATATATAGGAGAGGGCTTAGTTCATTTAGAAATTCTTGGAATTATTGAAGATGATTAAAATATCATTAAAGCCACTCCTACTCTCTTATTTCCCTCTCATGAGCACTATTCTCTTCATGCATTGAAGCTAGCTCAAGGGAAATCATCCAAGTACATCAAAGCTCATCTCAACACTTGGAGATCCTCTTCCATGCCTTCTTCTTCATATTGAGTAAGTTCATCTCAAGGCATAGGCAAGAGAATTTATTTCATCTTTGTGAAGTGAAACCTTAACTTTGTCTGCGAAAGTTAGTTTCTCTCATTGTGAGAGTTTACCCTTAACTTTCTTTGTGAGTGTTAGTTTCTTTGTTTGTAAGATCTAGGTACTCTCTTTGTGAGAATTTGGTTCTCTCTTTGTGAGATTTTGGTCTCTCTTTGTGAGATTGTATTCACTACCTTGTGTAGGATCATAGTGAATATTGGTGTGGCTGGATGTACAGGATAAAATATTTGTGTTAGTGTTTGCGTGATTGTGTTATTTAAATTCCTCTTGCACTTATGATTCCGCATTTGCAAGTTTAATTTTTAATTACACTATTGTTGCCATTACTCTATTCACCCCCATAGACGGTCCTTACAGAGAGCAGCAGCAGATGCCATTGGCCCCAAGCAAGCACGGCCGCGACACGATTGTGTCGTCATTGACACGGTCGTGTCGATCTTATGGCAAAAGGGACTGAAGCATAACGATATTGACGCGGTCGTTTCGTCAAGGTTAAATGGTCGCATCGATCTGTCAATCGAGATAAAAGAGATGAAGAATTACAGTAAGTCAGGGGGGTTAAATGGTCGTGTCGAATTGTCGACGTTACCATGTCTATTTTGTGGGATCAAAGGCAACGCGACCACGTCGCTACTTGACGTGACAATGTCGATTTGAGTTTGGAGCCAGGCACCAAGGTGGTGACGCGACCATGTCACCATTTGAAGCGGTTGTTTTAATCCTAAGCTTCTGGGTGTGTTAAGTTGCGGGTTCAGCTGCAGTTCAACCCGATTTTGGACCCAATATCTTGCTCAGATCACAACCACTGATCAATTTATTGCGTAGTGGTGATTCATCAGCCTATGGGCTGTCCTAGCTAAAGGAGGGAAAAGTGAAGTGGCACAATCACTTCTCTTCCCTCAACTTTCAAAAATCAAGAAGAACACTTAGTGAAGAAGCAGGAGCTCAAGGAGAAAAAGTCACGCCCCGACTCCCAGGCTACCCGGGAAGTACGAATCCATCCCCGGTAT
The DNA here is from genome assembly GCA_030789695.1 of Scilla litardierei. Lineage (NCBI taxonomy): Eukaryota > Viridiplantae > Streptophyta > Magnoliopsida > Asparagales > Asparagaceae > Scilla > Scilla litardierei. Next base: position 135,281,549 of record CM061137.1, on the reverse strand, counting down.
TGTAGGGATCGTCTAACCCTTGTAATACTAACAACACACACTAAGGGGGTGAATAGTGTAATGGCAATAAAATTGTCCAATTAAAATTAAACTTGCAAATGCGGAATTATAAATGCAAGAGGAATTAAAAGGCACAATCAATTCAAATGCTAACACAAGGAATTACCATGGTTCCCCAAACTTGGGTACATCCAGCCACACCGATATCCACTATAATCCCACACAGAGAAGTGAATACAAATCTCACAAGGAGATACCCCACAAAGAGGATTTATGCCCTACACAAGGACCCAACCAATCCTACACGAGGATCAAGAATCCCACACATAGAATTACTAACTCCCACTCAGAGAATTAGGGTTAGTCCTACACTAGGACACTAAACTCCCACAAATAGAGTTACTCCCACAAAGAGAGTATCCTAAGTCCCACAAAGAGACAACCTCCCACAAAGAGAGAATCCTAATCCCACAAAGAGCAATAGGAAAATACAATTACACCAAGTAAAATAAATACTCTTACCTATGCCTTGAGATGCTTACTCATGAATGAATGCAAGGCATGGAAGAGGATCTCCAAGTGTTGAGATATGCTTGAGAGCACTTGGATGATTTCCCTTGAGCTGGACTTCAGTGCATGAAGAGGAGTGAATGCTCAATAGAGGGAAATAAGGGAGCTTGAGAGTTGCTTAAAGATCTCTTGAGATTTTCTATAGAGTCAAGAGTTATCAAGTGTTGTCAAGCCTTCTCAAGTGATGGCAGCACACTCATATATATATATATGAATCCTATATCAAGCCCAAAAACCCAAGGAAACAGCCAAAGAAAGAATTCTGCAACGGCTAGAAACTGGGTGAAAACGACAGGAACAGTCGACTGTTGATCAAAAGACAGTCGACTGATCAACGGCTAGAAAATATCCAACGGCTATAATCTGAGCCAGGACAGTCGATTGATGAAGACATTCCAGACGACTGAGAACAGGACAGGCGTCTGTTAATCCTTCAGCAGACGACTGCTACAGGGGATGGATCAAAACAAAGAGCTGCACCTTTTCTCCAGTTTACGCACAGGCGATTGATATCTATAATACAGTCGACTGTATATTAGTCAGGCGACTGTAAAACCTTAATCAGTAGTCTGCAGAATAAGATGGAGAAAAGACAGATAGATGCAGAGAATGCACTTACGCTAATCAGGTGACTGTTGGCCAATTTCCAGGCGACTGTAAACTGATCACAGACGACTGTGCGTAAAGCTCAAGTTTGAGTCAATTGAAAAGATGACTTGAGCTATGCATATCAGACGACTGTAGAAGGATCTACAGGCGACTGGTAATCACCCAGTCGACTGTGTTTCCCTCATCAGGCGACTGATGGAAAGCCAGAGACTCCAAATGAGTCTTTGAACAGAGTGAACCTATTAGGTTGGATTCTATGATAATCCTAAGGCTCGCTAAGATGGTTAAATGCATATGCATGATAAGTAAACCATCTAACAAGGCATTACAATAACCTAGACTCAAAAGAGAGAGAAAGCAATAAAGTAAATTACATGGATTACAATGCTTTCCTTAGAGTCTAAGTATTCAATCTTGATGCCTTGATTGCTCTCTACCATCTCCAAGCTTTGGCACTCCTTGAGTCCAAACTTTGGCCCTTCTTCACATGATGTACATCCTTACACCAAGTGATTAGTCTCCAAGAAGGATATTCTTGAAATAAAATGAGAGACTAAAACATGAGAGTCATTAGCAACAACATAATGTTGTGATCATCATCAAAATAAGATTGGTATGAAACACCAATACTCAACATTCTCCCCCTTTTTGATGATGACACACATTATGTAAATTACAAAGAATTAAAGCACAATGCTAATGAGCTCCCCCTACTTATATGCACCAATTAAACAATGAGCTACACAAAAGTAAAAACTCATTCTACCAAATAACATCATGGTGACATATAAAAGACAAGGATTACATAAACCAATTGTAATATAATTGTAATATACAATATCATGCAAACATGAAAGGTTTATCCAAATCACATATATCTCTCCCCATATGCATATGAATATATCTCTCCCCTATATGATATATATTTACATAATGCATGTATCTCTCCCCCTTGACATAATCAAAAATGTGGACAACAAATATATCCCCCCTTTGTCATCTTCACTAAGATGTGACAATATGCAAGAAAAGAAAGAGATGTATGATACCAAATTGAACAATTTAGTGGGTATCAATTCACTATCCCATGCTCCCCCTAGATCATAGAAATGATCAACTTTTGACTTCTAGGATCTAATACAAATTATACAATAAATGGAGCCATGGGCCGAAATGTATCAAAGCAATTGATATGGAAAAATCAAGCTTCAATGATACACAATGATAATGCCAAAAGAGTTATACCATGAAACAACTTGGCAATATCAAAGAGGTTTGGTTTGAGACCAAAAAAAACCAATTGAAGACTAAAGATCTCAAACAACCTCAAAATGAGAGTCAAAATATGTTTTAAAATATTTTAAACATATAACATATTAACTCCCCATATTGACATACACATGGATCAAAAGTGCATGCATGTCAATAAAATCCCCAAGATTCCCATTTTCATAAAAAATATATACATTTGAAAGTATTTTCAAAAATCATGAAACACACACACAACCAATGGGTATGCATAAATATAACATTAAGCACAATACCCATGCAATATGCAAATGTGTGTATGGAACCTAAACATTAGGGAACCAAACCCAAGATGAGTTTGACTTCCTAACATAATCACACGAGGTGATCACATCCCTAACTAGAGAGTTGATGTAACTATCCCTCTCTTGCACACTAACCTTAGTGGGAATCCATAAACTCAAGGATTTCCTAGGCAAGGGTTTTGCCTTAGCAAGAGAGATGGATGTGGCATGCGTAGGTGTGTAAACGAATTTCTTAGCATGCAAAGAATGATGATTTTGCTTCTTAGCAAAAAATAAAGATTTTCATTCTTCCTCATTACCTCGTGAACTACATGCTTCTTGTTGATGTTCTTGTTGTACAAGAAAGCATGGTGATTCTTCTTAGGTGCTTTAGCAATATTTTTTGTATTTGCACCATAAAAGGAATTAGAGGTGTGTTTGGGTACCACATTTTGAATATAACCTAAACCTCCTCTATGATTTGCCGGATGCTGTTTTTCCAACAAATCGTGGAGTGAATCTCTAGAATACACAAAGCTTTTGAGCTTCCGGGATTCCTCTTCACATTTCAACGTAAGTTGTTGAATGTGAGAACCTAAGCTAAGGTTTTGATCAACAAGATTTTCATTTGTAAGGCTCAATTCCTTAACTTGAGAGAGTAGTGTGTCTCTCTCGTAAGTGTCATAAACATGCTTTTCATCATGAATTACACTAGTAATATTTAGATCATGCAATCTACTCTTAGCAATCTTATATTTTGCTTTTAATCTATTGTAAGAGTTGATGTACTTACTAGCCTTTTCGGAGACCAAGTCGAAGTTGTTCTTGAGCTCCTCATAAGAGATCTTTTCTTCCTTGATCTCAACCTCATCATCATCCTTGCAAGAGCTTGATGATGACTTCTCCTCCATAGTCATGAGGCATGTATCCTCATAGGAGATGTAGGCGTCGAGCCACGCATCCAACTCTTCTTCATTTAATCCGGAGGGGATTGGAGTAGGACCATCCACGGCTACAAAGCATGCGTGAGCATCCTCCTTTGCATCCTCTTCTTCGTTACTCGAAGTGTCCTCACTTGAATCATCAAAGGTCCCGACAAGTCCCTTCTTGTGATTTTTGGACTTGGACCTTCCTTTCCAATGCTTCTTCCCTTTACCCTTGTAAGTTTCTTTGTTGGGTTTGGAAGGGCATTCGGTGGACAAGTGACCCTTTCCACTGCAAGTGTAATAAGTAGGAACCTTGTTAGAATTGGAGGCAAACTTTGACAAAGACTTACATTGCTTGCATTTGAGAAATGCTTTGAATTGCTCGGCAAGCTCCTCAATTTCTTCTCCACTTGCATCTTCTTGTTCATCATCCTCACTAGGAGCTTCTCAATGGAATTTTCTCCTCCACTTGATTGGCTCCTCCTTGGCATGGAATGCAATCCCCTTTTGCTTCTCTAGCTTCTCGGGCTTTGTTGGTTGAATCTCCTTCTTGTGTTGAAGCTTCACTTCATACGCCATGAGATTACCAATGCACTCCTTAACGGTATATTTGAACGTGTCATATGACTCCAAAATTCCGTTGGCCTTTGACTCCCAACGAGGTATGAGAGAGTCAAGAATCTTCTCTACACGATCCTCTTGGGAAATCGTCTTCCCGAGTCCCTCCAAAGCGTTCACGATCTCAGTGAACCTTGTGAACATCTCCGAAATGTTTTCGCCTTCCTACATCTTAAACATTTCATATTTAGATCTAAACACAGTTTGTTTAGATTTCTTTACCTTCGTTGTCCCTTCATGACAAATCTCCAAGGTGTGCCAAATATCATTTGCCGTTTTGCAAATGGAGATGCGGTTAAACTCATTTGCTGAGAGAGCGCAATGTAATGCATTCATAGCTCTCGCATTGAACTTGATCGAGTCCTTCTCCGCCTTTGTCCTTGAAGCCGCATGAGTAGTGGGCTTCTCAAATGGCACCTCTGTAATGTCCCATAGGTCTTGACCCTCCATGTAGATTATCATTCTGATCTTCCAACTTGGATAGTTGGTTTCGTTGAAGAGCGGGGGTCGAACAGTTGAGTGACCTTCTTCATGAGATGCGAATGAGGCGTTGAATGCCATTGTTGCAGTATGCTAAAAACCTCGCTCTGATACCAATTGTAGGGATCGTCTAACCCTTGCAATACTAACAACACACACTAGAGGTGGGTGAATAGTGTAATGGCAATAAAATTGTCCAATTAAAATTAAACTTGCAAATGCGGAATTATAAATGCAAGAGGAATTAAAAGGCACAATCAATTCAAACGCTAACACAAGGAATTACCATGGTTCCCCAAACTTGGGTACATCCAGCCACACCGATATCCACTATAATCCCACATAGAGAAGTGAATACAAAGCTCACAAGGAGATACCCCCACAAAGAGGATTTATGCCCTACACAAGGACCCAACCAATCCTACACGAGGATCAAGAATCCAACACAGAGAATCACTAACTCCCACTCAGAGAATTAGGGTTAGTCCTACACAAGGACACTAAACTCCCACAAATAGAGTTACTCCCACAAAGAGAGTATCCTAAGTCACACAAAGAGACAACCTCCCACAAAGAGAGAATCCTAATCCCACAAAGAGAAATAGGAAAATATAATTTCACCAAGTAAAATAAATACTTTTACATATGCCTTGAGATGCTTACTCATGAATGAATACAAGGCATGGAAGAGGATCTCCAAGTGTTGAGATATGCTTGAGAGCACTTGGATGATTTCCCTTGAGCTGGACTTCAATGCATGAAGAGTGGTGAATGCTCAATAGAGGGAAATGAGGGAGCTTGAGAGTTGCTTAAAGATCTCTTGAGATTTTCTATAGATTCAAGAGTTATAAAGTGTTGTCAAGCCTTCTCAAGTGATGGCAGCACACTCATATATATACGAATCCTATATCAAGCCCAAAACCCCAAGGAAACAACCAAAGAAAGAATTCTGCAACGGCTAGAAACTGGGTGAAAACGACAAGAACAGACAACTATTGATCAAAAGACAGTCGATTGATCAACGGCTAGAAAATATCCAACGGCTATAATCTGAGCCAGGACAGTTGACTGACGAAGACATTCCAGACGACTGAGAACAGGACAGGCGCCTGTTAATCCTTCAGCAGACGACTGCTACAGGGGATGGATCGAAACAAAGAGCTGCACTCTTTCTCCAGTTTACGCACAGTCGATTGATATCTATAATACAGTCGACTGTATATTAGTCAGGCGACTGTAAAACCTTAATCAGTCGTCTGCAGAATAAGATGGAGAAAAGACAGAGAGATGCAGAGAATGCACTTACGCTAATCAGGTGACTGTTGGCCAATTTCCAGGCGACTGTAAGTATATAGGCGACTGTAAACTGATCGCATACGACTGTGCGTAAAGCTCAAGTTTGAGTCAATTGAAAAGATGACTTGAGCTGTGCATATCAGACGACTGTAGAAGGATCTACAGGCGACTGGTAATCACCCAGTCGACTGTGTTTCCCTAATCATGCGACTGATGGAAAGCCAGAGACTCCAAATGAGTCGTTGGTCAGAGTGAACCTATTAGGTTGGATTCTATGATAATCCTAAGGCTCGCTAAGATGGTTAAATGCATATGCATGATAAGTAAACCATCTAACAAGGCATTACAATAACCTAGACTCAAAAGAGAGAGAGAGCAATAAAGTAAATTACATAGATTACAATGCTTTCCTTAGAGTCTAAGTATTCAATCTTGATGCCTTGATTGCTCTCCACCATCTCCAAGCTTTGGCACTCCTTGAGTCCAAACTTTGGCCCTTCTTCACATGATGTACATCCTTACACCAAGTGATTAGTCTCCAAGAAGGATATTCTTGAAATAAACTGAGAGACTAAAATATGAGAGTCATTAGCAACAACATAATGTTGTGATCATCATCAGAATAAGATTGGTATGAAACACCAATACTCAACAGGTATTCCCAAAGAGACAAGTGTTACGAAGGGAGATACAAAAACTCAGAGCAGGTCCACTACGCACTACTGGGGTAGTACCTATAATATTCCCAAAGAAAAACAAAAACACCAAGAGCCAATACAGGGCAATACATAAGCAACAAGGGAACATCAGACTTTATGTGTGTGTGTGTGTGTGTGTCTACCTCATCAAGTCCATTATACATCCAAACATACACACTAATATAGTATATAACACATAGGGGAATTACAGAAAAGTTGAAGGATCATCTCAAAAAGGGTTTCTTTTGTGTTAACGTTTATATTTTTCTTTTTCTCTTTGTTCTTTGCAACTTGTTTGAACCATTGGATCATGTTTTTAGAAATGAAAATGTTGTCTTTGGTAAATATGAGTAGCTAATCTCCTTGTGTGTGTTTTTGGTGGATTGATGTATGTCTGGCTTATAGATTTCATCCCTAGCATAATATTAAATCTTGTATGAGGATGAAGCTTTGAGTTGGTTTGTTTATTGGAACCCCAGTGGAAAATCCAAAGAGAGGACCATCCTAGAGGATCCACTCTCGTGTGCTCATCGTTTATTTTCCTTAAAGTTTCATGCACTATTTTCTGCACCCAATATGTTCGATGAAATGTCATATCTTCCGACCATTCTCTCCTTAGTCGGATGAGAGGTCGCAGTAAGTTGAGATAAATTTATAAGCCCTACTTCATCATGAAACCATAAACACCCACACTTCTCATCTTTGAGTACTCACTCACACTTTTCTTTATTTGCGTACTTGACTTTAGTTTACATCGAAATTCCACTCGATCAATCTCACCCTCAAAAGGTGGTGATTTGCGCATCCCTAAAGCTATTCGTGACCATTGTTGACCATGAACACATTTTCCCTGAGTTCGACCCTAGGCTCACTACGAAATTACTACTTGGCGACCTCCTATACTTGGGAGTTATCACGTGCAATCTTTTGCCCACGCCAAGTTTTTGACGCCTTTGCTGGGGATCCACATAGTCGTGTGGATTGCACCACATGGTCGTGTGGATTTCACAACATGACAGTGTAGGATGTTAAGCTCTCAATTCTTATGTTGTTAAGCTCCAGAAATTCCCAGAAAAATCTCCAAAATTCTTGCAATTAAATCATGACACGATTAAGTCTTAAAAACATAGTTTTGTGCAAAAATTGCTCCAAAATATGAGAATATCACCAATATGTATGAAATAAAGCTAAGATATGAATAATACATGCACAAAGAGCACCGAAATGGGGGGATGAATATACAATTTTTACCACGAATCAGTAGCCTAAATTTTTTTCATATCGAATTTGTTATCTCAAATTTGGTATCATGAAAATTTGGAATTTGGAATCTTGAGATTATGGTTATGCATGCTTGGATATCATAAACTTGGTATCTTGCTTAATGTGTGGAATCCTGAAAATTACTCCGCACACATAGCAAATTACTCACCTCTCACATCCCATCTCATGGTGGCCAAAAAGCCCGGTGGCCCGCTAGCTCGGCCGCCTGGCCTGTGTAGCGGGCCGGCCCGGCCTAGGCTAGATCCCGTTGATCGGGCCGTTAACAGGCCCGGGCCTGGGGACCGGGACTGTCTGGTACAAAGGTACCGACCCGGCCCGGCCCGGGTGCCAAGGTCACATGACCGTTCGGATTTTTTTAACAGCCAAAAGGCTAATTGAGGAGGGGGGTTATTTGGTCTTTTTGCATTAAAAAGACCTAAAAGCCCTCACTACGACTATAAACGACCATTTAGAGGCGTATTTTGGTCTTTTTAGGCCCGAAAAAATGCTATAAATTCAGCCCCCCACTAATTTTCTTCACAACACTCTCACTCTCATATTACTCTATTACTCGCATACACTCTATTCAAGATCTGATCGTTTTCACTTCTCGCAGCAAGCATCTACTGGCTCTTCAAGCTTCGATCGCTCCCACTTCTTGCGGCAAGCATCGACCGGGCTCTTCAACCTCCGATCGCTCCCACGTCTCACGTCATTCATCAACCGGGCTCTTCAAGCTCCGATCTCTCTCAAACTCTGTTTACAATCGGGTTCTTTTAATTTTAAATTAGCATAATGGCATGACCATCTAGGAACTTTAACGTGAAATTGAATTTTGAGAATACCGAGGAAATGTGTCGCTATATGCGTCTGCTACAAAATGGTCCACCTGCATCACTGTACTATCCTAACATGTCAGAAGCTGAAACACAAGATAATCTGGAGTTCTTAGGTAGTAACAATCCCAGCCTAGTTGTATTTGGGACTTCACCACATGTTGCTTTTGCACAAAATTACTCTAGTTCTCCTGCACAAATTTCTACACCTGCTGAAAATATTGCAACACATCAAACTAGAGGACACACCTCTTCTGTTTGGTCGCACTTTACCAAAATCACTAAAACTATAAATATTGCAACGAAAGCCAATGGGCAACATGCAATATTTGTAGAAAAGATTTTAATGCCAAACATACTGTCGACACATCACATATATCGAGACACCTGAAATCCCACCTAAAAACTGATGCTAGGCAGACCACTTTAAACCTTTCTTCGGCATCGACATCTCTAACTAGTTTCTAATATTCTTCTGAGACAATGAGAAAAGAGATGACTAGATTAGTTTTGAGCCATGAATTGCCATTTAGCAATGGGAAAAGCCCCGAATTAGAGAGGTTTAACCAAATGGCTCTAAACCCTGCATTTAGAAGAGTGCCTAGAAACACTCTTAGAAGAGATGCTATGGCAGCTTTTCATGAGGGAAAAGCAGTTATGCATCGAACTTTTCTCAACTTAACCTCAAAAATCTTTTTTAACTTCTGACATTTGGACAACAAAATGGGTTGCATCATATATATGCCTTACTGCGCACTACGTAGATCATGAATTTATTGTTCAGTAGAGAATCATAGGATTTAAACTGTTAGAGCATGCTCATACTGGTGGTTTTATTGCTTCTGTGCTTATGTCCCTTATTCTTGACTATGATATTTCAGGAAAAAATTCACATTTACGTTTGACAATGCTTTGAACAATAACGTTGCAATTACATATTTGAAAAGACATTTGAGCCCTGATCTGAAGGGCTGTTATTTCATCAACGTTGTGTTTGTCATGTCATAAATTTAATTGTTCAAAACAGCCTTAAGAATGCCACTGAATTTCTCAACAAAGCAAAAGGCCTAATGTTACTAATATCTACTTCTGGAAGTAGAAGAAAGCAATACAGCAATATATGTCATAGTTCTGAGAGACGGTTTCTTAAGTTAAAATTTAACATTCTAATTAGGTGGAATTCAACGTATATAATGATGGAATCAATGCTTACCAATAAAAATCAACTTACCGATTACACAAATACATACCTTGCAAATGACTCAGAGTATAACACAAGTGATTATGAATGGAGTGTTATAGTTCAGCTGCATGAATTTTTCGGAAGCTTTCTATGTAGCTACAATGAAACTTTCCGGTGTGTAATACTTAACATCAGTAATAGGATTGGAACAATTAGTTTTAATTTCGGATGTCTTTGCAAGACATAGAGGAAATGTGGAGATTGATCCTCAACTTTATATTATGCTAGAAGACTAGAGAAAAACTAGTTAAACATTGGATTCATGTTCCTATGCTTTATGATATAGCTAAGGTTTTTGATCCACGGGTTAAAGAGGCTGGTGTGATTGATTTATTAGAAGCATATTATGAAAACTTGAATGTTGTTTTAACTGATCATATAGCTTTGTTTAAGACTAGCATAAGAGTAATTTTTTCATCATATGATACAAGATTTGGCAGGTCTAGCCATACTTTTGCTGTTCATGCAAGTTCTTCTTCTACTACAAGTAAGCTCTGCCAGATATTGGGGAAGAAGAAACAAAGAACAGTAGAGACAGATAGTTCGTCTAGTGAACTGTTTAAGTAATAAGGTAATGAGTGCCCCTTTATTGATGCAGAGTTAAATGATGAGTCTTTTGATATTCTGAAATGGTTGAAAGGTTATGACGAACAATATCCAATTCTTGTCATGATGGCTCGTGATTTGCTAGCGGTTCATTAGTCTACTGTTGCTTCAGAGTCTGCTTTTAGTGCAGGTAGTCACGTTATGAGCAATAAGAAGTCAAGAATGAAGGAAGACATACTCGAAGCGGTGATTTGTGCAAAGGATTGGTTCCGGGCTGAAAACCACACTCAAGGTACAGCTAACCTTTTCGAAGACTCAGCAGAAGAAGATACAGACGAGACTTGATTTTCATTTCGGGTATCACCATTATCTTACTTGTACTTTACTCTTTTTGGCCTTTGTAGTAGGGGTAAGACTAACCAATGTATGTCCACCCCCAAAAAAATTTCAATTCAATAAATTTAAAGGTTTACCCGGGACCTTCACGAATTTCGGGATTAAAAACTTATATTTCTAATTTAACCTAATTATGAATAAAACAAGTTAATTTTTTTTTCCTAAACTAACTATTTTTTAAAATTTTATTTTTCGAAGTCTATCTAATTTATAAAATTTTACCAAGTGTTCATATTCTTTTTAACACTTATTATATTAAACAAAGTATCCTTTAATTTATTAATAAGTATACAAGAATTTTTTTTATAGTAGTTTAGTGTTTTTTAGAATTTACTTAGAATTTTTTAGAATTTTTCCAGATTTTAAAGGTTTTTTTATTTTTTTTTTATTTTTAAAATACAATATATGTTTTACCCGGGCCGGCCTGGGACAGGCCGGGCCGCGGGCCGTGGGCCGAGCTGGTTCGGGTGGTAGCCCCCCGGCCCGGCCTGGCTCGGGTACTGCCCGGTCCAAGCCCAGGCGGGCCCGGCCAGGGGGCAGCCCGGTCCAAGCCCGAGCGGGCTGGGCCGGGCCAGGCCGGCCCATTAGCCATGTTGAATCCCGTCAAAAAATTACTCCACACACGTACCAAATTACTTATCTTGCACATATCGTCACACAAAATTACTCAGCATACATATTAAGTTGCTCACTGTGCACATCCGTCGCAAAAAATTACTCTGTGCACAACCAAATTACTCACCACTCACATCTCGTCCCAAAAATTACTCCATGCACAGGCCAAATTACTCTACACACACATTCCATCTTATTTTGCTCAATGTGAACATCTGGGAGTTTAATTAGAAATTTTCTCAACTTGTACAAACCTAAATTCAACACACAAAAAGCAAACAGCTCGATTTTGAGTTTTTCCAAGGAATTTCAAGATTTTTTGACATTCATTATAGATCTGAAAATTTCTTGAGAGATTTTTGTGTCCTAAAATCTTCGTGCCTTAAAATTGTACTGCGGGATCAAAAGAAGGAATTTTCGAGCCCTAGAATTGTTCGAAAGAAACTTAACACGACTCGGATCATCTTGTAGTAGGCAAGTATTTGTAAGAAATTTTTTTAAGAATTAAAATGAATTGATACAATGGTATGTGCATTGAACAACTTTTGTTGAAGAACAAGAAAACATGTGAACTGTTTTAATGTGTTTGTTTTATGGGCATTTTCGGTATTCCGATATATGCACTGAGCAAACACTTGTATTTTCAAATTTATACGATATGTACACTGATTAAGCGATATGTGCGATGAGCAAAATGGTATGTTTGCAAAGTAACTCCCTTTAACTCCCTATTTTAAGAGGGAGTTACTTTGCGAACCCATCGTTTTGCTCCGCGCACATATGATCACGCCCGGATATACACCCGGAAAATGACTGTAGTCTTACCGCAAGCGCACGACGTTGTGGCGAGCGGGTATCGAACACAGGGAGGACAATTGACAATACTCTATTTCCATCACCTAGCTATTGATGGAATAATGGAATGGTTTGGATAGTAATGTGTCACAATCGTTTAGATAGCAAATAGAATTCAATATAATAAAAGCGTCTAGGGATAGGGAATTCCCACTACAGATCGTCACTTATTCTTGTGGATCATGAATCTCAATGTTGCAAGGCATGAATTGAGGTGAACTAATCACAACTGAATGTAGAACCAAGCTCACGCTCTAGCACTATTGACGGTCTATAGCAACCTAGATTAAGGCACACTCTCGTGTAAACCCTACCGTAAGCCACTAGCATGAAGATCGACATCATCGTCCACTCGCACCTCTAGCCCACTCTTGTGCAAACTCGAGCTACGATCTAGGTTATGATAGTTCGTATTCGTCCAATCTCTTGCAAACGAATATTAGTATAGATTTATAATAAAAATCCTAGCTTTGGTCCAATCTCTTGCAAACCAAATCTAGAGAATCTCGATTATAAACCTAAATCGAATATCTAGGCCTTCCCATCAATTGGAATCCAATCTCTTGCAAATCCCAATCGATGGAAATCCCTAGCTACTCGTAGTAAATCAATCACAACCTAACCTTTTATCAATCCTAGCAACAATCCAATTCATTCAACACAATTCAAAGATCGGATCCATAGGGTTCATCCCCATACCCTAGAACGACGGAACTACTCACAATTAATCATAGAAATCTCAAAAATAACAAATAAGATCATAGCACAATTCATAGTTAAGAGAGAACAATTCATAAAAACAAGAAATTTAGAGAGAAAGATCAAACCAAATTGTGCGTATATGATCTCCAGCTGAGAATTACAATAAGAATAGTCGTCAAAAATAACTTCAAGTCTCTCCTAAAACTAGGAATAAAACTAGCCTTAAATACAAGCCAAAATCGTCCAGAAATTCCTGACAGAATTGCCCTTGGCGCAGCCAAAAAACTCTAATTCGCGACCCAGTCGGAATGCGTCACTCGACCGAGTGAAACATGTCACTCGACCGAGTGACAGACCCAATAAAAACAGAGAATCGGGGATTTTTGGGGGTCTTTCACCCTGTCATACTCAGGCGAGTGGGCTTCTTCACTCGGCCGAGTGAGCTTTCTTGCTCGGCCGAGTGGGTCTTCTCAAATTTCCAATAAGTCGGCTGCTTTTTGGGAGAAAATCCTTGTCAGACTCGGGCTAGTGGGCTTCTCCATTCGGTCGAGTGAAGGTTCTTGCTCGGCTGAGTGAACTATGAAAATCGGCAATCTGTATCCGTTTCACTCGGTCGAACGCAATCCTTCACTCAGCCGAGTGAACTGTCTGGTCGGCCGAGTGAGCTGCTTCTGGGCTCTTTTCTTCTCCTCCTCGTCTCCTCGTCGATTCTATCGACCTTCTTCCTCTTCCGCTCATCCTCTAGTGCTGCTAACTCCTCCATAAGGCCGTGTGCAATGCTCCAGTGCGTGTGAAAGTCCTTTGATCTCATTTTCGCTCCAGATCGCTCCATATCTCCTGAAATACGACAAAAACAAGAAATGGTGAAACGCAACAAGATATCGTCGAATAATCGTGAAAACTCAATATGGGTGATCGGAATGTCATGAAAACATGCAGAAAAAAGGTGTAAAATAAAGAGCGATCAAAATCCCCCAAGCTTACCACTTACTCGTCCTCGAGTAAGATGAGTAAAAGGCGAACCCGACGAGTAAAAATAAGGAAAAAGGAAAAAGAAGATAGAAAAGAAAACGAAGAGGGAGGCGCTAGATCATTTTCTCAAGAGGTGGACTCGCTTACTCAAATAGCATACGGCGAATAAAAACGTGCCAAAGATTTTTATCTCGATATCATAATCGTATATATATGTGCATTCGATGTAGAAACCCAAGAATATCAAAACGATATGAAACATGAAATCAATCTAGAATTAGCATCGTCTGAAGCATCTACAGTAATATACATAATCATAGATCGTACACTTTTCAATTGATAACTTTCTATCTGGAGTATAAGAGGTATCACACAATAATGAGTAATAAGAATAGAAAGAAAGTGGTGTTCATGAGATGCATGCCAAATTTCAATTCCTGGATTTCGTAATACTTCTAGTAATCTCCATAAGTATAGAAAATTACCTAGCTTAGGTTGTCATGCACAGACTAGTAGTCACTCTCTCACACATCATTGGATCCTCTCCCCCAAGCTTATCTATAAGCGTGGTGGCATCAGATAAAGCAATAAGACGTATCCCCATCTTTGAAGCTCTAAGAAAGAAAAAATAAAAATAAAAGAGGGAGGAAAGAGAGAGAAATGAAATGGGATCATGAATGAACTTCTTTTCTCTCTTTCTTCTTTCTTTTTTTGTTTTTCTCTTTTTTCTCTTTTTTCTCTCTTTTTTTTCAAATATCATATATACAATAAGGATCCCAAATCAAAAGATAGAGAGATATGCATATATTTTTTTCTTTTTGATTTTGGGGTGTTGGAGCATGGACTCTATAGCAAGGGGAAGATGCCGATATAGGATTTGCTAAAGGAAAATTCACCAATGATTTTAAGTATTGAAATGATGTTCAAGATTTGTGGAGAAAGAAAAATATATAATGCTCATTTTACTCTTTAGAATGTGCATGACAACTTTCAGCAGAGTAATGTAATCTACTCAGTTTGATTTCAAAAAGTAAACTAGTCCAATTATATCAAAATGGCATACATTCAATCAACCTGAAAGTGAAGCGTACAATTTTCATGCAATAAGAAGTGATAGCAGACAACAAAGCAGTACTCCAAACATAGGCAATCAATGCGTGAAGCTTGGTGTGTTTACTATAAAAAGTATACAATATAAATCATCAGACTCGGCTAATAGTAGAATTTCGTTCATACTCATATAATGAAGGTGCAGGTTACTTTCTCGAATGCACAGCAAAGTATAGCATATGATATTTGAAATAAAAACGATGGCATGACAAGATAATATGCATATAGAGATAAGCTAATTTCACGTCATCATCATCACAGAAAATTCATCTCTAGCAAAAAAGGATAAAAGAAATAAGGATAAAGGAAATCAAAATCTATTATACATATGTAGCACACACACAAAATAAGAAAACGTGATGCATGAGAAAAAAATGAAAAAGTGGGTGAAAATAAGTGGAAAAATGAAAATAAAAATGAAGAAAATGAAAAGTGCGTGAGACACTCACTCCCCCAAGCTAAACGGCACAGTGTCCTCAATGTGCAAAGTGTGGCACACCCAGAAATATGATATGGGTAGGGTGGGTGAGGATGCATGCATGATAAAGTATAAAAATAAAAGAAAATGAGATGGATATGCAAATGGTGCATGCAGAGATCAAGATCGTGCAATGTAACGGTCCCCAAAAATATCGCCTCTCTCCCAAGATGATATAGACAAATACGAACAAAAAGTGACCAGAATGTGTGTGGAGGAGGTGTGCAAAATCAGCAGACAAAATGATAGCATCAATCATAGCAACCGCAAAAAGTATGGGAAGCATCCAGTATGTGCCTAGGTGGGTGGTGGAGCACCAGCACCATCCTGTGGTGGAGGATGTGGTGGTGGCGGCTGCTGGGTAGTGGGACGCAGAGCGGCAGGTGGCGGCTGTAACAGTCACGTAAGAATCTGGTTCAGGCTAGCCTGAATACCAGGGAGTAAAGCGACACGAGACTGTACAGCACTAACGGTAGCGGAGAGAGCCCGGAAATCTCCTCTGAGCCCACTAACGGCCCCTCCAGAGCACGCAGGTGCTGAACTAGGGTGTCGAGGGGAGGAGGGGCATAGGGTCGAACAGGTGGGGAATGGGGCTACCTCGCACGGCTACCATAGACGACAGGTATAACTACAGGGTGGGGTCGTGGTGATGTGCTCACTAAAAGACGCTCAGCCTCTGTGGGAGGCTGAGACACAGGAATGTTCGCAGAAGTGTGAGCAGCGGCAGAGGCTGAAACGGTAACAGAGGGCGAGGAGGACAGAGAGGTCGATGACACAGAAATAGGGACAGACGTCACGACACTCTCGGTGAAGACAGCGGTAGGGGGACGGTAGGGTCGACGACTGGAGAGGCCGTGAAGTGTGCAGAAAATGACTTCCCAGAGGTCGAGAAATATAGAGTTGACAGGGTCTCGGCTGCAAAAACAAAAGAAGGCTCGCCTCTCTCAAGAACAGTGGCTGGGGAGCTCTCAAAACTCACGAAATAAATAGGATCAACGATCAACGGCACGGTGGTGGTGGTGGCCTCAGCAAGTGTACTCCCCGACACTGACAGAAGTGTGGACAGAGGTGTCGGGAGGGGCAGACAAATTAGGTGCAGGCTGAGGGATCTCTGGGTCCAGAGGTGGAAGGAGGGCGCTCAGTAGGGGCTCCTGCTGAGCGCCCTAAGTCTAGCACATACACGGATGGGATGAGGACGTCCATCGCTGGAATCCACACCCTTCCCGTGGGTCCAATATGGGTCCGAGCGGGGCTCGGAAGAACCATGTAATCCACGCCAAAAGGACTGTGCAGCCATACCCAGTAGTGCTGACCATGAGGACGCAACATCCTCATGTGGGCCATAACATCAACGAAAAGGGAAGTGGGGCCCGGGGGTCGTAACAAACCAGCTGGTAGGTCTACTCCGCAAATGGGAGCCAGAAGAGTAATCAGACCGCTGCAACAGATAGGCATCATGGCACCGACAGAGATAATGATGCGGTCTAAGTATCAACTAGCTATGTCAATCTGAACGGCGGGGAGTAAGACATCTCCACCTCTCTCGAAGGCCCTCGCTCGAGTCATTGCGTAGAGCATGTAAAGCTCAGGCGTCGACATCGTCCCCGGCTTATACCTCGCTAGAAAAGTGGTCGCCATAAGGCGATGTGCAATGCGAAGGCATGGGTGGAGGATAGCGGAGGCATAGACAAAGGTCACTCGGCCTGGTGAAGGATAGCTCATACCACTTCTCCTTTCCTCCATTTCTTATTTTGTACGCCCAACTCAACTCCAAATTCAAATTAATATATATAAAATGAAAAATTCTCGATGTTCAGTGCATGTTCGGTTGCTTCCCGACAAGCACTTGTTTAAGGTCTTGAGCTCGACCCCTTAATATATGCGTTTAATGCTCGATGTTCGGTGCATGTGAGATGCGCGCGTCAAACTTGCCGGGAAGGCCACTTGGATTTAGTTGTTGGTGTTCATTGGCATTCCTCGGCTCCCCTTCATCATGGGTAGTAGTGGGGGATGAGTCCCCCAAGCTTGAGCTTTTAACGTCCTTTTTCTTTGCCGTCGGTGATAATCTCTTGTCCGGTGGGGCTTTCTTCATGTTCTTTGCCGTAGAGAGCTTGCGTAGCTCTCTAATCTTGACGACATCAGCGTTGTTTTTCTCCTCATCCGTAAAAGGATTCGGCGGGTCTCCCATCATCTCGCCATCTTCAGAAGATTAGCACTCTTCGAGGCCGTCATCGTGCTTGGCTTCGATGGCGAATGGCATGGCGTCGTCAATCACCTCGTCGAGGAAGTCCACATAATCCACGTCCTCTCGCCAAGGCATATGCTTCATTGCCTTCGGAATATGGAGCTCAACTTCAATATTTTCGACGTTTAAGGACAAGGTCTATTCCCTCACATCAACAATCACGCCGGCGGTGGCCAAGAAGGGGCGTCCAAGAATCAGTGACATATCGCCCTCCTCCTTAATATCCATAACTACGAAGTCGCACGACAAGCAAATTCCGCCCGGTACTTGAATTGGTATGTCTTCCGCAATTCCTACCAGCCTAGTGATCCGACCGTTCACGAGTTGTATCATCATGTCAGTCGTATTTAGGTCGGTCCACATATTCAATTTCTTAAATATTGTGAGGGGCATGAGGCTCATGCTTGCTCCCAAATCTACCAAAGCCTTTTGAAGTGGGACTCCTCCAAGAGTGCAAGGAATTCGGAAACTACCCGGATCTTTAAACTCTGTCGGTGCTTTCTCCTTCTGAGTAAACCACGTGCATTGCTCGGCGAGCATGATCCTTTCCTTTCGCTTCTTTTCCGCAATCAAATATTTTAGAAACTTAGCATAGGACGAGATTTCGACAAGTGCGTCCAAGAATGGAATATTCAAGCTCACACCTTGCAAACACTCCAGAAATTTGGCGAGCTGCTTCTCAATCTTTGCCTTTGCCAACCGTTGTGGAAAGGTTACCGGTGGCATATAAGTGCGCTCCTCACGTGGCTTCTCAATTTCAGATTTTTCATCATCATTTGGCTCTTTTGGGCCCTCCTCTTCAATGACCGGCTCCTTGTCGTCCGAAATTTCTTCCCTCGGCTCCTTGGTTTGAATCATGACGGGGGTGGTGTCCTTTCCGCCTCTTGTGGTTACTGCCACAACCGCATTGATGTGACCAGTATGCTCCAATGGTTTTGTTCCGGTTGAGCCGGCAATTGTTGAGTGTTCTTATTGAACAATGCTAGTTGCTCCGATAATTGTGCCACGACGGTGTTGAGGGAGTTTTGTTGGGCCGTCAATCTTGCATTGATCTTCTTTTGTTCGACCATGAATTCTTCAACCCTCGCTTCATGTTCCGACCTCGGCGGTGCTTGCGATGGATTCAGTGCCCTCCATCCTTGGTTGTACCCGGGGGTCTATATGGTCCCGCTTGTTGCCTCGGTGGGAAGTTTTGTTGTTGGGATCCTCTTGGTTGATATTGCGATTGTTGTGGAGGCCGGACTTGTGGTTGTTGCGGTGGCGGATTCAAGGCTCCATCATTGTTAGCGTATGAAAATCCCGGTTGATTCCTCGTAGCCGAGTTTGCCCAATAACCAGTGCTTCCCGCAACATATTGAACTTGCTCTATAGCTCCCACTCCTTGCTCCCTCCAACAAACATAACATTAGCTTGGTCTTTCCAATCGCTCATGCTTCCTCTCGGTGTAGAAACGGTGGGGGCTCCATGTGGTTCACTAATCAACTTCTCCAATCTCTCCATGACCTTGTGAAGAGAATCAAACTTTGTAGAGAGCTCCGCTATGGCCTTTGCCTCATAAATACTTGCAGGCTTCAAGGATGACGAAGACTGTCCCCTCTCGTCGGCCCATTGTTGGTTATTTGTGATGACCCGTATTCAGCAATACTCATTTTCTACGTATTTTCTTAATTAATAATATTTTATAATGGTTTGTTAGGAGTTGAACATCAAAATAGTTTCTAAATCATTTATAAAAAAAATGATTTGTAGAACCAATATAGTTACATCTTATTTTAGAGTATACGAGTACCATCCTAAACCCTTAAATGATTTTTATAATTATTTAAACCCAATTTTAACATTACAGCCGTAACAATTATTTTTCTAAGTAAACGTTTTCAAAATGATTTCAAACTTCTACAGTATCACTCTAATATCATTTTGTGCTTCCCACATTAATTTCGTAATTTTTCGAAGTCAAATCGATAGAGAACCCGCAAACCCGCTTTCTAAACGTTTTGGCCCAAAACACATATTTCCGTAGTCCAAACTACAAAATGGATCTCGTAGTCACGATCCTCGTGACGATATGAACCCGTGGCTATATTTTCGTAATTTTTCGAATTCGTTTAACCCCCGGGGCAAAATTGTAATTTCACTAAATGTTTTCACTTATTACCGTTTTACATTTCCCTAATTACTTTTTACTTAGCTAATTACCTAGTTTAATTTCTTAACCGTCGGCAACCTCACACGTTTTGATTTAGAGTTTTGGTCTAAGCTTCTAACCACTTTGTCAAAAGCTAACACTTTGCATTAAATTTCTTTGTCTAATATTCATTACACCCTTATTATACTAATTTCTGATTACTTATTTAAACACATCCTCTCAACTCTTTCTCCTTCACAAAACCCATTCCCAGGGCAAGGCCCGAAACCAATGGCCCTCTCATCGGTCTCCTCTCCGTTCAAAAACAAGGCAACCCCCACCCTTAATCGTCTCCCTCACTCACGCAGGCCTAAGGCAGAACCCTTCGAATCCACCCATGCAAAACATCTCCCATGCAACAACCCCTGAGCCCGTAACCCAATCCCGTTCAACCTCTTTCTCCCTCACTCTCACTCTCGTCCGACGCCTGCGGGCTCCTCATCGCCGCCGACAACCCACGCCGTGCATCCCCGCTCCGCCACCGCCTCACGACGTCGCCTCACCGCCCCTCACGTCGGAAGAGACCAGTCGGAGCACCCAGCAGCCCCCGCCTCCCTCTCTCCGACGCAGTGACCGCCGTACCGCCACTTTGCAGTGACCCTGCCCCCTCGAGAGACCTCGGAGCGTCGCCGCCCGCCGTCCAAAGCTCCGCCGCAGCAGCTCTCTCCTCCGCCCCTCCACCGTGACAGCCACCGTCCGCCGCAAGCTCCCGACCCGAGCGCCGAAGCCTCCCCTATTCGCGGAGCTTCCACCACCCGCACGACAACTTCGCCGTCGCCGGCAGCGCCTCGACCCCACCGCTGACGCCTGCCAGACCTCTGGCGAGTCACCCCGCACCGACGAGCCGCGCCCCCTACTCCCGTCGCCGTCAACCAACGCAACGTGAGCCCCCGAGAGCGCTGGGTTGTTTTTTTAACGTTATACGTAATGAATACGTATTTGAATACGTATTTACGTATTTATTAATATTTTTTAAATGATATTATTGGTTTTAAAATCATGGTAATTCATACAGGCCTCAGAAAATTGCGAGACTAGTCCCAGAAAATCAGAAACATCGAAACGAATCTATTGGCATTAGTTTCATCGCCATAAGGCAAGTATATTTCTCACAGTGAATTTTTAAAGGCAAAACTTAAATAGATTAAAATTCTTTTAAAATTCGTAGTTTGTAATTTTCACATACACTGTCATACAATAAAAATATATGTTACAGTACTTGTAAATACGATCGTTTTGATATCTTGTTTGCAGAATTCCGACGTACGGTTTGCCCGGAATAAATCCTTGAACATGTGTAGTAATAATAATTTCTTGTTTTAAAAATCCTTTTAAAATTCGTAATCTGTGATTTTTACGTACACTGATGTACGATAAAAATATATGTCGTAGTACTAGTGAATACGACCATTTTGACACCTTGATTGAAGAATTCTGATGTACGGTTTGCTCTAAACAATTCCTTGAACATATGTTTTAAAAATCGTTTCTTGATTTAAAATTGCTTTTTGGCTCTTTAAAATTGTCTAAAATTGTTTAAAAATTATTTAACAATCTTGAAAAATAACTACTAGTCTTAGAAAATATTTTAAGCTAATTTAAACTCTTTTGCTTAGTTAAAATCATATCTTACTCGTTCTTTCATTTATTTAAGTGATCCTGATGTTTTCATTTAATCGAGTCGTGAAGTTGTGAACTTTCACGAGACTGTTGTACAGACTATTGAAACACCGAGACTGAATTGACTGAATGGAAGATGGAACTTCAACAATACAGAATGGAAGATGGAACTTTAACAATATAGAATGGAAGATGGAATTTCAATAATAGACAGATAGTACACGTCCTTTTGACCGACACTTGACTTGACCTGGGATTGGGGTAGTCTATGATCACAAGTGCTACAGAGTGGCTGGATGCGCCATACTAAATTACCTCCAACACATTACGGGGGTTAGATCCTTGACCGTTGCCATATCGGAACGGTGGGTAAGCCTCGGAGTTTCTCCCGTCGCAGGCTGCATGTTGGTTATCTCTAGTACTCTTGGACATGGACTTATCACTAGGATAGACTGGTTATTGTTTATTGTTCTAATCTCTTTTTCTACAGGTTGCTATAGTGTGATTATTAAATGCTAAATTGTCACATGTTACAGATGACATTGCAAATTGTTATTGAATAATGAAATTGTTACATGTTGCAAATGGTATTGCAAATGGCTATCAAACGATTCAATTGCTGTAGGTTGTAAATGTTTAACTGCTTTAACTGTTTTAACTGTTTTAACTCTTTTAAGTTCAACTTATTACTGGTCTTTAATTCTTTTAAAATTAAACTTATTGCTTGTCTTTAAAGTTCTGTGTTGTTTAATTTTAAAATGGCTTGTTTTGGTTTTGAGATTATCTTGCCGAGTAAACCTCGCTGACAGACATTTCATTTAGTTGTTTTAAGAAATGTCCGTCAGGTATCGATAGTGAGTTTTTTGAAGACACTGCCGCAGGAGTCGAGCCAGTGCTTGACGAGCACGTGAAGTACATATCCACTAAAGGTTAGACGATCCGATCCCCTTCGTGACTGTTTCTTTATATTTAAAATAACGTAAATTGTGTACTTTTTTGTATTGGCCATACTAGGCCCAAGATGTATCTTAATTATTGTACGCTGGATATGTAATAATGTTGTTTGATCTACTTCTTAAATTTGCATGCAAGGATCTGCAATTTCTATACAGACGCTTAGTGTGTTTAAGCCAAGGAGGAAGAAAAGAAAAGATTTCAAAAAGAAAAGGAAAAAAAGTACTCCTCCTTGTTTTAAGCACATCGCGGACCCGCTCGCGTCCTCGCTCCCGGTAGAATGGGAAGCGGGGCGTGACAGGTTTTAGTGGCGGCCCATGCAGGTCATGTTTATGCAAATACTTAAGATCAGTTTAAATGACGTTAATATCTAAGTGTACAACTAGAATAGATTTATTATAACCTACCTTACATTGCTGATTGTTTTGAAGTATAGCAGGTCGATCAGATACTCACGGCGTCACCAACAACGACATCTTGGGTATCGTAAAGAAAATACTGGAAATTCAACCCCATATTCTCCACGAGGCTGCTGAATCGGTAATCACTAGTATATCTGAACCTTTTCCCTTTACATCGATTTGACACCCATCGTCTTTATTATCATTGCTAGCATATTTTATCGTGCTATATGTATTTGTCTTCATAGCATGTCCACTTCTTGATTTGGAAGTTTCATATCGCTTCTTATCACAAAATTCGCAACAAACTATTTCCATTGAACCTCATACTTTTTTTACTCTTAACCCTTGCTTAGGAACTCGTGTTCCATTCCTGGTATACCCTCCCTAGTAACCTCTTTTGCTAACAGTTATAGTTATTTTCATATGTTGAACCATCTACCCACTTCATCACTTTTCATTCAGTTGATGATGACATACCTATAAATGATAAGCTTCCTTCAATGGACCATGATCCGGTCAATGTGCTTGGCTAAGTTTGTTGGATCAACCTAGCTAGACTGGGTGTAAGTGATCCTGGCTTAGTCACTTCCCTGGCCGTGTCCGCTGGACCGCAAGGACGTGAATCATGATTATGTAACGCCATCGACTTCATCACTATCACCCTTCCTTTAGCTTGATGGCCTTTCGATTGACCTTCTTAGAATCTTTCTATTTTTAGTACGCCTAAACTCTAGCTACGTCTATTTTAAGGAGTGTAGCATTCGACTTTTCAATCACTAGAAGTTCGAGTTCGACAACGGAAGCAAATCGAAGGACGCTCAGAAACATTAGAGGATAGTGCTGGAGATTTTGAGACGAACCAAACCCGACGTGCAAGTGTAGGCTATTTGCGTATTTTTGAACTCTTGTTTCTCTTCTAGCCCCTACTTTCTATCTTGTGCCCGATTCTCCATGAGTTAAACCTTCTTTTCCACCTACCATTCCCCCTCTTTATTTCCTTTGTCCGCTTCCTCACCTCGAGCCCCGTTCCTGCCTAACCGTCTACCCTACCAACGACTTTCGGTGCCCCTTTTTTTAAACCCTCCTCTCTTCCTCACCAAGCCACCCCGTGGTTTCCCCTACGTCGTATCGACTCCCACTCCTCCTCCTGGCCTCTTCCCCAAGCGAACTCGACCCATCTCGCCTCAAGCTCCTCCGACCTTACCCGAAGCTCCACCACCCCACCCTACTCCGGTGACACCCGCCATGTCAAGCAGTCGTAGCCACCATAGATCGACAACCACCGATGGCCCTCCGACGATATGTTTTGGGATTTTTAGCCTTGGCGACGACCCTCGCCGCCACCGTAGCTACCGCTGAGTGGCTGAGATCTTGGAAAGCCGTTATCCTTGGGCTTCTCTTGAGCTCTCTACCCTGGGTCTCGCCCAGATTGATGTCCCGTTTAGGCTTCCTCTTGCGTCTGCTCCTTTTGGTTTGCGGGAAAGTGTGTTTTTGGTTGTTTACTTGTTGGGTGATGTTGGGTGTTGCAAATGTCAAGTATTGGTCTACAGAAGGAGTGATGGCGATGATTATTGGCATGATATTAGCCTTGGGTGTTGAAGTTGGATGTAGGCCGTGTGCTTGGCTCTGGATGAGAGCTTGGATCTTGCCTTATTGTGGGATATTATGGAGATTGATGGAAGGAATACTGGCAGTGAGTACTGACTTTGGGTGTTGGCCTTGTACTTACCTTTGGGCGTTGATTTGGACATTGGCATGTGGTTGGACATTATGGAGATTGATGTTGTTAGTGCTTGATTGGAAAGCACGAGTACCCGTGGATTAGTCGTTACATGCTATATTATGAACGACATCTTTGGCTAGACCCAGTTAGTCACCAGTAGCACGAATAGACTTTATGGTCTTCTGTTTTATGTGGTTTAAATAGCTTGCTACTGCTTATCACCTCAGGTTCCAAGTTCGAACAGAGGTTGTCATCATAATAGCCCTCATTTTCATGTGATGTTATTATCTCAGGTTAATTTTGGACTACTTGAGAAGTCAGAGTAACTTTTGCAATGATACTGGTCTCAGGACTAGTTACGGAAGCTATGATGATGTTAATACTTATTAGAAATATCTCTTGTTTTCTTGATGCCATGATATCACATTATATTTCATGCTATTAACAACTTATTTTCTAAATTATAATTTTCGACAAGTTTTCCATTTTTTTTACATTTATTTGCTTGAGCTTCTTAATAACAGTAATTTTTTTATTTTATAAAGTTTTGAGAAATTCCTAGGACGGAATTATTTTAAGGAGGGTAGAATGTGATGACACGTATTCAACAATACTCATTTTCTACGTATTTTCTTAATTAATAATATTTTATAATGGTTTGTTAGGAGTTGAACATCAAAATAGTTTCTAAATCATTTATAAAAAAATGATTTGTAGAACCAATATAGTTACATCTTATTTTAGAGTATACGAGTACCATCCTAAACCCTTAAATGATTTTTATAATTATTTAAACCCAATTTTAACATTACAGCCGTAACAATTATTTTTCTAAGTAAATATTTTCAAAACGATTTCAAACTTCTACAGTATCACTCTAATATCATTTTGTACTTCCCACATTAATTTCGTAATTTTTCGAAATCAAATCGATAGAGAACCCGCAAACCCGCTTTCTAAACGTTTTGGCCCAAAACACGTATTTCCATAGTCCAAACTACGAAATGGATCTCGTAGTCACGATCCTCGTGATGATACGAACCCGTGGCTATATTTTCGTAATTTTTCGGAGTCATTTAACCCCCGGGGCAAAATTGTAATTTCACTAAATGTTTTCACTAATTACCGTTTTACATTTCCCTAATTACTTTTTACTTAGCTAATTACCTAGTTTAATTTCTTAACCGTCGGCAACCTCACACGTTTTGATTTAGAGTTTTGGTCTAAGCTTCTAACCACTTTGTCAAAAGCTAACACTTTGCATTAAATTTCTTTGTCTAATATTAATTACACCCTTATTATACTAATTTCTGATTACTTATTTAAACACATCCCCTCAACTCTTTCTCCTTCACAAAACCCATTCCCAGGGCAAGGCCCGAAACCAATGGCCCTCTCATCGATCTCCTCTCCGTTCAAAAACGAGGCAACCCCCACCCTTAATCTTCTCCCTCACTCACGCAGGCCTAAGGCCGAACCCTTCGAATCCACCCACGCAAAACATCTCCCAGGCAACAACCCCTGAGCCCGTAACCCAATCCCGTTCAACTTCTTTCGCCCTCACTCTCACTCTCGTCCGACGCCTGCGGGCTCCTCATCGCAGCCGGCAACCCACGCCGTGCATCCCCGCTCCGCCACCGCCCCCACGATGTCGCCTCACCGCCCCTCACGTCGGAAGAGACCCGTCGGAGCACCCAGTAGCCCCCGCCTCCCTCTCTCCGATGCAGTGACCGCCGTACCGCCACTTCGCAGCGACCCTGCCCCCTCGAGAGACCTCGGAGCGTCGCCGCCCGCCGTCCAAAGCTCCGCCGCAACAGCTCTCTCCTCCGCCCCTCCACCGTGACAGCCACCGTCCGCCGCAAGCTCCCGACCCGAGCGCCGAAGCCTCCCCTATTCGCGGAGCTTCCACCACCCGCACGACAACTTCGCCGTCGCCGGCAGCGCCTCGACCCCACCGCTGACGCCTGCCAGACCTCTGGCGAGTCACCCCGCACCGCCGAGCCGCGCCCCCCTACTCCCGTCGCCGTCAACCAACGCAACGTGAGCCCCCGAGAGCGCTGGGTTGTTTTTTTAACGTTATACGTAATGAATACGTATTTGAATACGTATTTACGTATTTATTAATATTTATTAAATGATATTATTGGTTTTAAAATCATGGTAATTCTTACAGGCCTCAGAAAATTGCGAGACTAGTCCCAGAAAATCAGAAACATCGAAACGAATCCATTGGCGCTAGTTTCATCGCCATAAGGCAAGTATATTTCTCACAGTGAATTTTTAAAGTCAAAACTTAAATAGATTAAAATTCTTTTAAAATTCGTAGTTTGCAATTTTCACATACACTGTCATACAATAAAAATATATGTTACAGTACTTATAAATACGATCGTTTTGATATCTTGTTTGCAGAATTCCGATGTACTGTTTTCCCGGAATAAATCTTTGAACATGTGTAGTAATAATAATTTCTTGTTTTAAATATCCTTTTAAAATTCGTAATCTGTGATTTTTACGTACACTGATGTACGATAAAAATATATGTCGTAGTACTAGTGAATACGACCATTTTGACACCTTGATTGAAGAATTCTGATGTACGGTTTGCTCTAAACAATTACTTGAACATATGTTTTAAAAATCGTTTCTTGATTTAAAATTGCTTTTTGGCTCTTTAAAATTGTCTAAAATTATTTAAAAATTATTTAACAATCTTGAAAAATAACTACTAGTCTTAGAAAATATTTTAAGCTAATTTAAACTCTTTTGCTTAGTTAAAATCATATCTTACTCGTTCTTTCATTTATTTAAGTGATCCTGATGTTTTCATTTAATCGAGTCGTGAAGTTGTGAACTTTCACAAGACTGTTGTACAGACTATTGAAACACCGAGACTGAATTGACTGAATGGAAGATGGAACTTCAACAATACAGAATGGAAGATTGAACTTTAACAATATAGAATGGAAGATGGAATTTCAATAATAGACAGATAGTACACGTCCTTTTGACCGACACTTGACTTGACCTGGGATTGGGGTAGTCTATGATCACAAGTGCTACAGAGTGGCTGGATGCGCCATACTAAATTACCTCCAACACATTACGGGGGTTAGATCCTTGACCGTTGCCATATCGAAACGGTGGGTAAGCCTCGGAGTTGCTCCCGTCGCAGGCTGCGTGTTGGTTATCTCTAGTACTCTTGGACATGGACTTATCACTATGATAGACTGGTTATTGTTTATTGTTCTAATCTCTTTTTCTACCGGTTGCTATAGTGTGATTATTAAATGCTAAATTGTCACAGGTTACAAATGACATTGCAAATTGTTATTGAATAATGAAATTGTTACATGTTGCAAATGGTATTGCAAATGGCTATCAAACGATTCAATTGCTGCAGGTTGTAAATGTTTAACTACTTTAACTGTTTTAACTGTTTTAACTCTTTTAAGTTCAACTTATTACTGGTCTTTAATTCTTTTTAATATTAAACTTATTGCTTGTCTTTAAAGTTCAGTGTTGTTTAATTTTAAAATGGCTAATGTTTTGGTTTTGAGATTATCTTGCCGAGTAAACCTCGCTGACGGACATTTCATTTTGTTGTTTTACGAAATGTCCGTCAAGTATCGATAGTGAGTTCTTTGAAGACACTACCGCAAAAGTCGAGCCAGAGCTTGACGAGCATGTGGAGTACCTATCCACTGAAGATTAGACTATCCCCTTCGTGACTGTTTCTTTATATTTAAAATAACGTAAATTGTGTACTTTTTTTGTATTGGCCATACTAGGCCCAAGATGTATCTTAATTATTGTACGTTGGATATGTAATAATGTTGTTTGAGCTGCTTCTTAAATTTGCATGCAAGGATCTGCAATTTCTATACAGACGCTTAGTGTGTTTAAGCCAAGGATGAAGTAAAGAAAAGATTTCAAAAAGAAAAGGAAAAAAAGTACTCCTCCTTGTTTTAAGCACATCGCGGACCCGCTCGCGTCCTCGCTCCCGGTAGAATGGGAAGCGGGGCGTGACATTATTCGAGGCCATCTCCTCAAGTAAGGCCGTAGCATCATCCGGTGTTTTTGACAAAATAGCTCCATTGGCGGTTGCATCAATTATTTGCTTTGTGCTTGGTAGTAATCCGTTATAAAAGCTATGCACAAGCTCACATGCCTCAATACTATGATGGAGACATTGGTGTTGGATATCCTTGAAACGCTCCCATGCCTCATATAGAGTTTATTGAGGTCCTTGCTTGAAGGACATGAGCACACTTCTTATCTTGATAGTCTTGGATGGCGGATAGAATTTGTTGATAAATGCGCTCGCCAGCTCATTCCAAGTAGTGAAGATCCCCTCGGCTTGCTTCCTCAACCAATACAATGCCTTGTCTCGAAGAGTAAACAGGAAGAGGTGTAGTCGAATAGCGTCAACCGGCACGCTAGGCATCCGAAAGGTGGCACATTTAGCCAAGAACGATTGGAGATGGTAGTAAGGGTTTTCCTGTGAGTTCCCATGAAATGGGTCTTGTTGCATCAACACTACAAGTCCATTCTTCAGCTCAAAGTTCTTATCGGCCGCCAACTCCGGCGTGGCTATGGAAGAGGTGGTAGAAGTGGTCTTAGGCCGTAGCCTATCTCTGATGGAGACAAGCCTAGCCATACGCACCGTTAACTCCTCCGGTGTTTCCGATCGGGCTATATGATCTTCCTCTATAGCAAATCTCCTCTCAGCTCTTAGCCTCCTTGTCGTACGCTTGATCTCAGGATCAAATAATATATCTTCTTGCGACGCCTTCGATCTCGTGTACATGCACAGAAAAAGAGAGTCTCGATAGAATTGTTAGAACGATAGAGGAATAAAAGAGGGAAAATAATAAAATAAAAAGAAATAAATAAGTAAAGAAAAAAATACCGTCGCCTCCCTGGCAACGGCGCCAAAAACTTGATCGCGCCCGGATATACACCCGGAAAACGACTGTAGTTTTACCGCAAGCGTATGGCGTAGTGGCGAGCAGGTATCGAACACAGTGAGGACAATTGACAGTACTCTTGTCACGCCCCGCTTCCCAAAAATGGAGGCGAGACGTGAGAAGGTCCGCACGAGAGAGGAGCTGTGAAGCCCCAAACCCGATAAGTGTCAATTTAGTATAAGCAGGTCCCTGTAATCGCAAAAGGAACAACAACAATAATAATAAAGAGGCGGATATGAAATACCAATCCCAAAGTTTGTCCACAAAATATTCAACATCACAGAAAAGCCACCAGGCTAACAGGAAAGAGTCCAAGGCCCAGAACAAGGCCAACAAAATAACACAAACATAACAGAGTATCAAACTAGGTGCCACGCACCGACAATTAAGCAGCCTAACAAAAGAAGCTAAACGAAGACACTAAGACTGATCCCCAGTATCAACGTAGTCCTCGATCAACGCGGGCCCTGACTCAGCGTCAGCGAACACCACGTCCTCAGCAAGTAACTCAGGCTCGGGCTCTAACATGTGTCACCCAAAAGAGAAAAGGGGCACATGTCAGCAAGTCGAAAGACTTGTGCAAGGAAACGGGAATAAAGGTAAACTAGCAATCTAGCAGTTAAAATATGGTGCATGGCAAGTAAAGTAAGGTGGTAACAAGTAAAGTAAAGGAGAGTACAAGTGGCAAGTGGTTGGTGTGGCATGTAATGTCAAGTAACAAGTACAAGGGATCACTCAACGAGCGCCCTATGCCCTCAGGCTGTGATGAGCTCGTCTTCTGGAACACGAGCCAGAAAGTGCAAATGGCATAGGATGGTGCCCACGCAAGGTGGGTGCCTAGCCGGAACAATAGTACGAGTATGTAGCAAAGCTACGCAATCACGATGCGTATTCAAGCATGCAATGACATGAGCAGTTAATACGCGTACCGTTAATTGTATTTAAACGTGACAGGCAAAATGCAATGACATGAACAGATATTCGCGTACCGTTTATTGAAGTTAGACATGACAGGCGAAATGCAAAAGCAGTTAAGGATGCATGGATGACATGAACATTTAATACGCGTACTGTTAAGGGAAAGTAAACGTGACATACAAGCATGATGAAGGTGACGGACCAAGCTTCGTTGTCAAGCTAGGTCAATGGCGTCTAAACGGCTATCCTTTCACCGTCTAGTCTCTTTTACGCTAAAGCAAGGTAAATGGCCTAAGACATGGCCCAAATCAAGAGATGCAAGTTTCACTTGCCTGACACCGGGATTGACGAGCAATGAAGATCGTCACACAAGCTAACTACGGAAAGATTCACTGTTATGGCAAAACAATTATTAGCACAATGATCCTAAATAGGTTTCTTATTAGAACCCTAATCATCTAACAATCCGTTTTATTAGGGTTTCACAATGTCAATGTGGGTTATGCTAAAATTAAAGGAATCGAGTATTACCGCGTAGGGAACGGAAGAATAACGCCGAGCAACCACGGCGACGGAAGAAACGCTCCGGGGAACCTAGGGTTCAGATCTGAAAATGATTGGAGAAGTTTGGAGAAATAGGGTTTTGGGGGATTTTTGGGGATTTGATGGAGATTTGGGGAAGATGAGAGGTAGAATGAGTGGAGGGAGGGTTTGGATGATGGAGATTGAGCTTGGATGAAGGAAATAGGGTTTGAGGGAGATGTGGGCTCAAAGGGGGGAGAAATTAGGGGTTTAGGTCGTGAGGGAGGAGAAGAAAACGTTTGGAGGGGTATTTATAGAGTTTGGTGGCGGCTAGGGCAAAACTAGGGTTTCCTGCACTGCTTAGTCGGTCAAAGAACAACTGTTGACCGACTAGTTTGAGAACTAGTCGGTCGGTGGACCAACGCAGACCGACTAAGTGTAAACAGTAACTCCAGTCGAAAACCTGAACTAAGAGTTAGTCGGTCAAAGAACAACTACTGACCGACTAGTTTGACATCTAGTCGGTCGATGAACGTTCTTAGACCGACTAAGAGTAAACAGTAACCAGTGTCAAAAATAGTTGATGAGTTAGTCGGTTGAAGAAGCATTGCCGACCGACTAGTTTGCAACCTAGTCGGTCAACCAACGTTCTTAGACCGACTAACGATAAACAATAACTCCTGAGAAATTTAGAAAGCCAACTAGTCGGTCCAAGAAGGATTGCCGACCGACTGGATCGTCATCTAGTCGGTCGGTGCCCCTTCTTATACCGGCTAATGAGCACCAAAAGTTCCGATACGGAGCGCGGGGCCCCGGGATCGATTCCTAAGACTCCTAGGCTTGATCTAATAGTAAGATACGACCGTTATGAAGTCCGTCACGAATGACATACTCCGAAATCGACAATCCTAAGTGTTACGCCTATTTGACTGAGGCCCGAAAGACCCAAGCCCAGAGACCCAACCGCCGGTCAAGAACCCATCTGCGCTCTCAGGCCCACTCGATAAGGCCCTATGGGGGACCCCCCCACATGTCGATCCGACCCGGCCCCGGTAACACGCCGGTCACTCGCCCACTCCTGCGATAACCGCCCCCTCGATCCTGTTACCACTTAATGGCAGTTATAGGGAGGTGCTGGCAGGGCGCAGGGAGCGGCGACGGGGGGGGCGGATTGAGGGGGCACGATTGAGGGCGGACGAGCAACGTGGGTCGGGGACAATCACGGCAGAGGTCTATAAAGGGGCTAGGAGGACGACAGGACAAGGGACCGCCTCTCAGGTATCTAGAACCTAAGGTACTCCATCAACGACCTAGTTCCCCCATTTCATCTCCTTCCTCCCCCGCTCGCGCCGTGAGACGCCGTTCCGATCTCCTCACGAGTCGAACTGTCTCCGCCGGGCCTCCTCTTTCAGATCTCTGTCTGACTTAGGCATCGGAGGGGATTTGGCCGGAACCAAGGTTCGGCCCCCTGACGAGTGTTCTCGTCTACGCAGGAGGGCATCAGATCCACGGGCCGAGGCTTCCCCTCCGCCCCTCGCCGACCACGCAACCAGCTGGACGATTGAGGCTTCCCCTCGTCGTCCGACCGCCGAGGCCGAGTGCAACCGACCGAGGCCGAGCGTCTCGACCCGGGCCGAGGCTACCCCTCGCCCTACCAATGGCCGAGGACCCCGATTCAATCCAGTCAACGCGCTCTACGTCGTCTGCTGGTCCGACTCGCGCCTCAACCGCACCAACTCGACTCGCCCGAGGGACCCAAACGGGCCCCTTGACCACGTTGACCGGGTTATCCACGGTCAACGCTTTGTAGTGAGAAAACACTCTGAAACATCTGGCGCCGTCTGTGGGAACGAACTGTCCCACGAAGAAACAAACCACATCTGCGATGACGCGATCTCCCCCATCTCGGCGAAAGGGGAGCAAGGCCCTGACGCGAGGCGACAGGGCCCACCATCGTTGGCAAGAATGGGCGCAGGCCCGACGCGAGGAGGATCGTGAGGAAAGGGCCGGGAGGCCCTCCCTATCCCCACCGGTCGGGAGACTGAGTGCATCCGTAACGGCGCGCAGCTCGGACGTGGCTTTGGTGGTGTCAGTGGTCATAGACACTACCATGGTACGGCGGCTGCTTGTCGACACCGGCAGCTCCTGTGACGTCCTCTTCCTGTCAACCCTGGAAAAAATGGGGCGGCGGAAAGAAGACTTACGACCTCGCTTGGGACCCGTGGTAGGATTCACGGGTCACTCCACCCCCATCATCGGCACGATCCATCTCCCGGTAACGCTCGGAGACACGCCGGACTCGGTGACCCTGGCGGTGGAATTCATCGTATTGGGGATCGGGTCGAAATACAATGGGATCATCGGCCGACCCCTACTCAACGCCGTCGGCGCGGTAGTCTCAACCCTCCATCAGACTATCAAGTTCCGAACGCCAGGGGGGATGGGGCAAGTCGAAGGCGACGCAGGGAGACCAAGTATCTGCTATCAACTGGTGGAGGAAGCTCCCGAGGATCGTCTAGCCGACCGGATGGCCGCGCTCGACTTGAGGAGTGGGCCTAGGCCCGCCCCTGCGGAGGAGCAAGAGCAGATCCCGGTCACGGACGTTGAGGGCCGGTTCGTCTCGATCGGGAGAGGGCTGAGCCAGGACCTGAGGGATCAGCTGATCGAATGCCTGGAGGCGAACCTGGACATCTTTGCTTGGTCACCGGAGGACATGCCCGGCGTAGACCCCCAGGTGATCGTCCACCAGATCAACACCGACCCCAACTTCAAGCCGGTCAGGCAGAAGAAGCGTAACCTGGGCGGCGAGAAGATGAAGGCAGCCTCCGAGGAAGTGGAGCGTCTCCTTGATGCCGGCTTCATACGAGAGGTCTGGTACCCGGAGTGGCTGTCGAACGTAGTGATGGTCAAGAAGCCCAACGGAAAGTGGCGAATGTGCGTGGACTTCAGTGACCTCAATAAGGCCTGTCCCAAGGACAGCTACCCCCTGACGCGCATCGACCACCTGGTGGACAACGCCTCGGGGTACGAGATGGTTAGCTTCATGGACGCTTACTCAGGGTACAATCAAGTCCAGATGGACCCCCGGGACGAAGAAATGACAGCCTTCACGACGGACCGGGGGACTTACTGCTACAAGAAGATGCCCTTTGGCTTGAAGAACGCAGGGGCCACCTACCAGAGAATGGTCAACAAGGTTTTTAGCTCCCAGATCGGGAGGAACCTGGAAGTCTACGTCGACGACATGCTTGTCAAGTCAAGGCGACCGAAAGACCACATCGCCGACCTGCGGGAGACCTTCGAACGGTTGCGATGACACCACATTCGACTCAACCCCGCGAAGTGCACGTTCGGGGTAAGATCTGGCAAGTTCTTGGGATTTATGATAACTAATCGTGGCATTGAGGCTAATCCTGACAAGATCGAGGCGTTGATCAACATGCGTGAGCCGACGACGATCAAAGAGCTGCAGAGGCTGAACGGGCGCATCGCAGCCTTGGGGCGATTCCTTTCCAAATCGGCGGAGAGATCGCTCCCCTTCTTCAAGGTCCTGAGGAAAGCGATCGCAGAACCTTCAGACAATAGGAAGACGATACTGTGGGACAAAGACTGCTCCAGGGCGTTCGAAGACCTCAAAGAGTATCTCCGCAGCCCGCCTCTCCTGTCCAAGCCACGGGAAGGGGAGTCGCTGAGCCTTTACCTGGCGTGCGCGGAGGAAGCTGTGAGTTCGGTGTTGATCCGGGAAGACGGTGGGGTGCAGTGGCCGGTATATTACACGAGCCGGATCTTGAAGGGGGCGGAGGTGCGATACTCGCCCATGGAGAAACTGGCGTACGCCCTCGTCCTCTCGGCACGAAGGCTCCGACCCTATTTCCAGGCCCACACCATACTGATCCTGACCGACTCACAACTGGAGCAGAACCTCAAGAGATTCGATCGAATGGGAAGGATGCTGAACTGGGGAGTGGAACTGAGCGAGTTCGACCTCCGATTCAAACCGCGCACGGCCATCAAAGGGCAGGCTCTGGCCGACTTCATCGCCGAGTGCACAACGGAAGGAAATGGCCCCCGGAGGAAGAAGACCCAGCGACGGTAATTGCTCAACCCTTGTCCTTTCTTTCGGCTGACCACTTCCAGCCAGGAGATCCAGGAGCGTGGATAGTCCATGTGGATGGGTCGGCCACACAGTCAGGAGGCGGGGCTGGGATTGCAATCCGATCTCCGGAAGGGAACATTGTGGAATACGCGTTGCGGTTCGAGTTCCCAGCCACGAACAACGTGGCGGAATACGAAGCGGTGATCAACGGCCTGAGGCTGGCCCTGGAGCTTGGGGCCGAGTCCGTCCGCCTCCTCAGCGACTCGAAGCTCATTGTCAACCAACTCTTGGGGAGTTACGAGGCACGGGAGGAGGCGATGCAGAGATATCTCCCTGTCGCCAGAGCGGCGATGTCCAAGTTCAAGAATGTGGAAGTCTTGCACCTCCCGCGATCAGAGAATG
This sequence comes from Scilla litardierei, assembly GCA_030789695.1. Classification (NCBI taxonomy): domain Eukaryota; kingdom Viridiplantae; phylum Streptophyta; class Magnoliopsida; order Asparagales; family Asparagaceae; genus Scilla; species Scilla litardierei. The sequence goes on along the minus strand of CM061137.1, from coordinate 135,245,762 downwards.
CGCGGGCAGATGCGTTGTCGAAGCTGGCCTCGTCCTCGCCAAAGGAGCTGGGCCGCACCATCTACGTGGAGAACCTGCAGTCCCCCAGCACGGAGGAGCATGAGGTGATGGCAATCGACCAAGAGCCCACCTGGATGGACCCGATCATCCGGTACCTCACTCATGGGGAGGTGTCGACCGATGGGGACGAACGCCGAACCCTGGAGAGAAAGGCGCTCCGATACTTGATCCATGAAGGGACGCTCTACCGGAGACGCTGGACCAAGACGGATGTCCTCCCATACTTGAAGTGCATCGGACCGCAGGAAGCTGACTACGTCCTACGGGAGGTTCACGAAGGGATCTGCGGGAATCACCATGGGGTCAAGATGGTCGCACAGAAGATCTTGAGGCAGGGATACTACTGGCCGACCCTGGCCCAAGATGCAACAAGCTACGTCCAAAAATGCCAAGAATGCCAGAGGTATGCCCACCACATCTCGACTCCCCCGTCAGAGCTCATCCCTATCGTGAGCCACATCCCCTTTGCGAAATGGGGGCTCGACATCCTCGGACCGTTTAAACCGGGACGAGGGCAGCGGAAGCATCTGATTGTGGCGGTAGACTACTTCACCAAGTGGATCGAGGCCGAACCGCTGGCTACCATCACGTGGAAGAAAGCAAAAAAGCTTCTTATGGAATTCCATCATCTCCAGATTCGGAGTGCCACAGGCCATCGTCACAGACAACGAGAAGCAGTTCGACTCCGCAGGGTTTAAAGATTTTTGCGAGGAATGGGGAATCAAGCTTCTCTTCGCCTCTGTAGCGCACCCCCAGACCAACGGAATGGCGGAAGCGGCCAACAAGTGCATCATAGAGCCCCTCCGGAAGAAAGTGAAAGACGCCGAAGGGAACTGGCCAGAAGAGCTCCCCGGGATACTCTGGTCATACCGAACGACCCACAAGGAGGCCACTGGCGAGACCCCGTTCATGCTCACCTACGGGGCCGAGGCGGTGGTGCCGGTCGAATTGGGCGAAGAATCTCTCCGCCTCAAATACTTTGACGAAGACCGGAACTCGCAGGGTCTGGGGCTCAGTCTGGAGCTCCTCGGCGAGCGACGGGAGCAGGCACTGGCCACCATCATCCGCCAGAAGCAGAAGGTGGCCCGATACTATAACGCCCGGGTGCGGGGAAGAAGCTTCCACCTTGGGGACCTGGTCCTCCGGAAAGCGGGCTTCAACACTGATACCGCTCGCAAAGGGAAGCTCGCGGCTAGATGGGAGGGACCCTACAAAGTCGTCGAGGTCCTCGGACCCGCAGCCTACCGACTAGCCGACATGGAGGGGAGGATTCTCACTCACACTTGGAATGCGGAACATTTACGCAAGTAATTTCAATAGATGTATCGTTTCCTATGAAATAAATTTATTTTGAATTCATTCCTTTCCAGATAAAGCAAAAAGATATACAGAGAGGTGCACGAAGAGGCCGAGGGGCATTCCCCTCCCTCATTTTTCTCCGGGGGCACCGGTGGAGCCACAAGCTGGCAGCCCACTAGGGTCTCCCCCCTTACTCCGTTCGACGTCAGAGTACATCCGAAGATCCTCAAAGTTGACCCCCGAGAGTGGGAACTTCTTTTGGATCTCGGACTGACACCGGGCGAAGCCCTTCTCGAACGCCTCCGATAAGGCGGTCTCAACAAAGGAGGTGGCATACTCCACCACAGCATCCTGAGCGATCCTGGCCGGATCCACCTCCTCCAGCCCACGCATTCGGGCCTCTAAGGTCTCGATCTGGCGTTGGTGCTCCGCCCTCTCCTTCTCGATCTCCCGGGATTTCTCGCCAAGTTGGGCAAGAAGGACCCTCGCCTGCTCCTCCGCCGCTTCCAGACGATCGGAGAGCTCCAAGGTCTCGGAGGCAGCAGCAGGGTTGGGGATCTGCTCGGCTCCTCCAGAAGTGTTGGCGCCTCTCAAAAGCTCGGCGAGACGCGCCTCGGCCTCCGACTTTACAGCCAGAGCCAAGGCTCTCTCTCGGTCCGCCTCCTCCAGGGCAGAGGACAGCTCAGTTACGCGGGAATCCAAGGACTGGACCCGCGCTTCCTCTAACTGACCTGCCTCCCCCTTCTCGCCGGGGGCCTCAGGGCCTCGCCCGGCATCGGATTTGGCTTTGGGAAGAGCCGCGAATTGGCGCCTCATTGAGAGGCCCACCGAGGACAACTGCGCCAAAGTAACGAAGGTAAGACAGCAAAAGCAGCTGGAGAAAGGGGGGACAAGCAGAGACACACTACCTGTTGACCAGCCTGGATCACGAAGGTGGCCAAACAGTCACCTCTGACTCCGTCCAACACCACCTGATCGGGAGGGAGACAACAGTTCTCGGCCACTCGAGCGGCGGCTCCGCGGCTCGAAAACACCGACTCCTTCTCCCCCACTGGGAAGCGTGGACGAAGAAGACCCTCCCCTGACGAAGGGAACTCGCCAGGAGCGGAGCAGAACGCGCCAAGATACCGACTGTAGGCATCAGGGAGAGAATCGTCCGGGAGAGGTGAAGGGCCGACCCACGGCCAGGCAACCTCAACGGGGGCGGGTTGAGGTCGGTCAGCAGTCGACAGGACATCAACCCCCTCGACCCCCTCACGGACCCTCTTGGAAGACCCCAGCAAGGGAAGAGAGGGAGATGACACCTTCTTCCTTTTTGAGCCTCCGGTCGCGGTCCCGACCCGTTGCTTCTTCCAGACCTCCAGCACATGATCCCTTCTGCGCGGATCCGGATTTGGGACCTGCACGAGAGCGCTGGCGGGAGAGGGACCAAGAGGGAATCCACCTGCACTCAAAGAAGAAATGAGAGACAGAGCAGAACCCGGACGACCTCGAAGGGCGAACGCTCGGAGAAGCTTACCTAGGGGCCATACCGTCTTACGCAAGTTGCGGTCACTAAAGAGGACGTCGATCGAGCGCTCCCTCGCAGGAATCGTCAGCATGTCCTTCGCCGTCTGCTGCTCGGCGACCGTCGGCTCACCCAGATCGAGGATGACGGCACCGGCCGCCTCCCACCGAACCGGGAAGGGTACACTCGACGGGAACGTGACAAACACGTATTCCCCCTTCCAGCGTTTCAGGGAGCTCGGCAACCCCAGCACCAGGGTCATCTTCGGGCGGGCACTGATGTAAATCCACGCCCCCGATTGGTGGTGGCTCAGGCGGTAGAACTGGGCAAAGAGGCGAAGAGAGGGCACCACTCCCTTCAGCATGCAGACAACGATGAACCCGACGAGGAGCCCGACGGCGTTGGGACAGAATTGACACAGGCACACGTTGTGGGCCTGAAGGAACTCAACGATAAAAGGATGGAGCGGGAAACGAAGCCCGAAGCGAAAGCACTTCTCATATATTCCAACCTCGTTGGGGCCAGGAAAGCAGATCCGCTCGTTAGCCCCAGGGGCACGAGCCGAGTAAGGCGGAAGCAGGTAGGCGGAGCGCATGCTCCCGATGGCGGTGTCACAGATCGACGAAGGCCACGACAAGACCTCTGGGGGCACCCCTGAAAGATCGTCCCCGTGCTGACGAATCGCCAAAGGAGGGCCACCCGCCAGACCCGGAGCCGCGTCGCGCTCCGACCGACCCGAACCCGTGGCAGAGGAAGACGACATGAGGCAGAGCTCGGGCAGAATAGGGATCAGCACAAAGGAGAAAACGACGGGATGGCGGCTCACGAACCCCTCGGATTCTCAACTTAAGACAACCCCGCGAGCGGTGGGGATAAGCTTGCAGCTACAACGTGGCAGCATCAGAGGACCGAAGGCGCTTCGGAGCCCGCGCCTTAAAAGTATCGAACGGGCCAACTCATGATGACGACTAATAAATGAGTCAGCATCGACTGGCGAGCCTGTCAAGGTCGGCGGAAGTCACATCGGCCGAGCCGAACCGGCCAAAGCCGACCGACCCGACCGATGGGGGCAATTGTTACGCCTATTTGACTGAGGCCCGAAAGACCCAAGCCCAGAGACCCAACCGCCGGTCAAGAACCCATCTGCGCTCTCAGGCCCACTCGATAAGGCCCTATGGGGGACCCCCCCACATGTCGATCCGACCCGGCCCCGGTAACACGCCGGTCACTCGCCCACTCCTGCGATAACCGCCCCCTCGATCCCGCTACCACTTAATGGCAGTTATAGGGAGGTGCTGGCAGGGCGCAGGGAGCGGCGATGGGGGGGCGGATTGAGGGGGCACGATTGAGGGCGGACGAGCGACGTGGGTCGGGGACAATCACGGCGGAGGTCTATAAAGGGGCTAGGAGGACGACAGGACAAGGGACCGCCTCTCAGGTATCTAGAACCTAAGGTACTCCATCAACGACCTAGTTCCCCCATTTCATCTCCTTCCTCCCCCGCTCGCGCCGTGAGACGCCGTTCCGATCTCCTCACAAGTCGAACTGTCTCCGCCGGGCCTCCTCTTTCAGATCTCTGTCTGACTTAGGCATCGGAGGGGATTTGGCCGGAACCAAGGTCCGGCCCCCTGACGAGTGTTCTCGTCTACGCAGGAGGGCATCAGATCCACGGGCCGAGGCTTCCCCTCCGCCCCTCGCCGACCACGCAACCAGCTGGACGATTGAGGTTTCCCCTCGTCGTCCGACCGCCGAGGCCGAGTGCAACCGACCGAGGCCGAGCGTCTTGACCCGGGCCGAGGCTACCCCTCGCCCTACCAACGGCCGAGGACCCCGATTCAATCCAGTCGACGCGCTCTACGTCGTCTGCTGGTCCGACTCGCGCCTCAACCGCACCAACTCGACTCGCCCGAGGGACCCAAACGGGCCCCTTGACCACGTTGACCGGGTTATCCACGGTCAACGCTTTGTAGTGAGAAAACACTCTGAAACACTAAGGAAGAAACGAGAAAATACGACGAATCGATCGAAAATGAAAGCTACGGAGACGAAAACCACACATGAGGAGAAAATCCACCAAAACATATATTATATTATAATAAGTCCAGATACATGAAAAGCAGTCGTTACATCCTCCCCAACTTAAGAAAAATTCCGTCCTCAGAATTTCCAAATACTCACAAGTCCGGAAACAAAAGTGGGAAACGCTCTCGCATCTCATCCTCATTCTCCCAAGTAGACTCTCCAGGTGAGCCGTGTCGCCACATCACCCTCACAAGATGGACAATCTTGTTCCGAAGTGATTTCTGACGCCTGTCCAGAATCTGCACTGGATGCTGGTCATACGTCATATCGGGGCGAACGGTAATCTCCGAAAAATCCACAGCATGAGATGGATCGCTAATGTATCGACGAAGCTGCGACACATGGAAAACATTGTGAACTCCTTCCAAAGATGGCGGCAAGGCCAAGCGATATGCTACCTCGCCAACCCTCTCCAAAACATCAAATGGTCCAATGTATCGCGGGCTCAACTTCCCTCGCTTCCCGAAACGAATCACACCACGATTCGGGGAAATCTTCAAGAACACATGGTCGCCCGGCTGAAACTCCAAAGGACGACGTTTAGCATCCGCCCAATGCTTAAAACGGTCCTGAGCAATTCTCAACCTCTCCCGAATATTCCTGACGATATCCACGGCCTCCACGATCATCTCAGGTCCCAACAACTCCCGATCACCAACGTCATCTCAACTCAATGGCGATCGACATTTCCTCCCATAAAGAGCGGTGAAAGGCGCCATGCCAATACTCACCTGGAAGCTGTTGTTGTAAGAGAACTCCACCAAGTGTAGATGGTCCTCCCACGAACCCTTGAAATCCAACATGCACGCCCTCAGCATGTCTTCCAAAATCTGAATCGTCCTCTCGGACTGGCTATCCATCTGCGGATGGTACGCCGTGCTGAAACTCAGACGCGTACCCAAGCTCTTCTGCAAACTCTGCCAGAACTGAGATGTGAACCTCGTGTCTCTGTCAGACACGGTACTCACGGGGACTCCATGAAGTCGCACAACCTCCTGCACGATTCACGTTACATCACCATCCACACTAGGGAAAAGGAAATATAAACGGAGAGTAAAAGAATTTACCTCCATATATCTCCTCGCTAGCGCCTCAGTGGACTGTCCCACTCGGAACGGAATAAAGTGCACAGATTTGGTCAATCGATCTACGATCACCCAAATCGCGTCATTCTGCTTCGGACTCCGAGGTAGTCCAGTCACGAAATCCATAGTGATGTGTTGCCATTTCCACTCCGGAATCGGAAGCGGTTGTAGCAACCCGGCCGTACGCTGATGCTCCGCCTTCACTTGCTGGCAAACCAAGCACTTGGCTACACTCCGAGCCACACTCCTCTTCATACCATGCCACCAATAATTCAGACGAAGATCCTGGTACATCTTGGTGCCACCAGGATGCACAGAATACGGCGAACTGTGTGCCTCCACCATCAGCTCCTCTCTGATATCCCCAGCTGGCACACACAACCTGGCTCCGAACCTCAGCGAGCCATCCTCATGAATCAAAAAGTCAGTCCGCAGACCGGCTTCCACCTGCTCCCAAATCTTCACCAGCTTCGGATCATCAGCCTGGCCAGCCTTAATCCGACCCACGATCGTCGACTGTACATGCATGTACATCAACGATGAAGCCTCCCCAGGAAGAACAACCTCCACGCCTGACTCGCAAAAATCCTGCTGCAATCTCCACTGCGAGGTCAAAACCATCACCGCTGGAAGCCTACTCAAAGCATCTGGAACCACATTCACCTTGCCAGGGTGAAACTGCAAATCAATCTCATAATCTGCCATAAGCTCCAACCATCGACGCTGTCGCATGTTGAGCTCCTTCTGAGTGAAAATATACTTCAAGCTTTTGTGATCGGTGAAAATCTTCACTTTCTCACTCAGCAGGAAGTGCCTCCAAATCTTAAGGGCAAACACAACGGCAGCCAACTCCAAATCATGCGTCGGGTAATTCTTCTCATGAACCTTAAGCTGACGAGACGCATACGCCACAACATGTCCGTGCTGATGCAACACACAACCGAGACCCTTGCCAGAAGCATCACAAAAGATCTCAAATCCACCGCTGCGATCAGGCACAACAAGAATAGGGGCAGTCGTCAACCTCTCCTTCAGAATACCAAAACCACTCTCACAATCACCCGACCAAACAAAAGCAGCATCCTTCCGCGTCAACCTGGTCATCGGCTCAGCAATACGAGAAAAGTCCTTAATGAATCGCCGATAGTAACCAGCAAGTCCAAGGAAACTCCGAATCTCAGATGCTGACGACGGAACAGGCCACTCTCTGATGGCCCGAATCTTCTCGGGATCCACTGAAATACCATCCCCGGTCACCACATGCCCAAGAAAAGCAACTCTATCCAGCCAAAACTCGCACTTCGAAAACTTAGCATACAAACGATGCTTCCTCAAGATCTCCAACACCGTCCTTAAGTGCGAGGCATGCTCTTCCTCCGACTTCGAATAGATCAGAATGTCGTCAATAAAGATAACGACAAACTTATCCAAAAAGTCGTAGAAAATCAGGTTCATCAGATTCATGAAAACTGCGGGCGCGTTAGTTACGCCGAAAGGCATAACCACGAACTCATAGTGTCCATACGTCGTCCTGAACGCTGTCTTCGGAACATCTCCCTTCTTCACCTTCAACTGATGGTAACCACTCCTCAAATCCAATTTAGAAAACACCCTCGAACCTCCAAGTTGATCAAAAATATCATCGATGCGAGGCAACGGGTACTTATTCTTAATGGTCACCACATTTAACTCCCGATAGTCCACGCACATGCGACGCGAACCATCCTTCTTCTTAACCAGCAACACCGGTGCTCCCCACGGAGACACATTAGGATTAATATAACCCTTCTGCAAAAGCTCATCCAACTGCTTCCGCAACTCTTCCAACTCTGCAGGTGCCATACGATACGGCGCCTTCGAAATCGGCTGCGCACCTGGAACAAGATCAATAGAAAATTCTAGAGCTCGATCAGGTGGCAAACCAGACATCTCCTCGGGGAAGACATCGCCGAATTCACGCACCATAGCTGGCCACTCCAACTCCATCTGCATAGTCACGACATCCACTGGTCTGGCCCGAAATCTGACCGGACCCAGCGAACTGCTTCCACGACTGAACTCAAATACCGGGTGTCCGGGAATCTCGAACACCACCTTCTTCCTCCGACAGTCAATCGTAGCATAGAAGCTCGCAAGCCAATCCATCCCAAGGACCGCATCGTAATTGATGATGTCGTGGACAATGAAATCAGCACAAAGCTCACGTCCACAAACCACCAAAAGGCAAGAACTGCACCCACGATGCACCGAGACTACACCGTTCCCTGTGACGATATTCCAACTCTTAGGAAGAGAGGACGTCAACAAGGAATGCTTCTCCACGAAGCTCCGAGAAATAATGCACATCGATGCACCAGAGTCAAAGAGGACTCGTGCAGGAAATGTGCAAACCAAAACCACACCTAACAAGCAACTAACCATCAAATCCTAGTCTAGCAAACAATCATGAGCAAGCAACCAATATAATCAAAGATCAAACTAACTAAGGAAGATAAATAGCTAGAATGAGCGTTACCTGTAATAACCTCATCCACGGCCATGCTCTCCTCCTCAGTCATCAGAAAGGCATGCCCTCTCGGCGGAACAGCCTGCCGAAAGGCCTGTCTCTGTGGAACAAGAGGCGCTCCACGTCCAACGGGCACAGGAGCTCACTGCTGCAACGGCTGTAATGCAATAGGAGCCCGCCAAGGCTGCCTCGACTTTGGACACTCCCGGATGGTGTGGGCAGGATCTCCGCAGACAATGCACTGTCCCAGAAACCTCCTACACTGATCCCTGAGGTGTCCAGTCTTGCCACAGAAATGGCAAGTCTTCAGGATAGGCCATCCTGGCCTCTTGAACTGCATCGGATGATTAGGCTTGAAACCAGGCCTAACCACCGCCCTGGCCTGCTCCATAGGCCTCTTCCCAGCTCCGGAAACATGTCCCTTCCTCTGATTCAAATTCAACTCTTGCCGCCTCGCAGCAATCAAAACCTTCTGATATGTCTCCAGGTCAGAAGAGGTTACAAAGATCTGAAGCTCCAAGGCAAGTCCCTGAAGAAATCGCTGAGCTTTCTCATCGGCATCCTGCACCATCTTAGGTGCAAACCGACTGAGCCTCGTGAACTCCTGGTGGTACTGATCCACCGACAAGCTCCCCTGCTTCAGATCTATAAAGCGTTGCAGCATCACCTGCCTAGCAGCCTTCGGGAAGAACTCTCCATCAAATCTGGACTTGAAGGTAGCCCAGACGATCGGCTCCACCAGCATCTTCTCTTCAGCATCCCACCAATTTCTGGCGTTGTCCTTCAGCTGCCTCTTAGCCAAATCAACCCATCCAGCCGGGTTAATCTTCGCCATTGCCAAGTTATCCTCAATGTTCCTTATCCACTCGTCGGCAGCCAGAGGACCCTCAGATCCATCAAAATATGCGGGACCCAGCTCCCGAAATTGCTTCGCTCCCGGCTCGGAGCGAGGGGCATCTGGAAGTGCCCGGGCAGCTCGAGCAAGTGGAGCATTCTGGACGTGCAGGAGCATGCCCTGCTGCACTTGCATCATCTGGATCATCATCCGCATCATCTCACCGCTTGTGGGTTCCCGCTCAGGCTCCTCATCATGAGGGGGCACACCACTACCTCCACCACGGGTGAATCGCCTTCCTGCCATCTAGTGACACAGAAAACGAAGCAGATTAGACTCATAGCTTATGACTCGGATATCGAATTTATTTGTTGGACAATCTGGTATTATTATTGTTATCCCTGATAATTGCAGTTACAGAGAGACCTGCATGGGCCACCACTAAAACCTGTCACGCCCCGCTTCCCAAAAATGGAGGCGAGACGTGAGAAGGTCCGCACGAGAGAGGAGCTGTGAAGCCCCAAACCCGATAAGCGTCAATTTAGTATAAGCAGGTCCCTGTAATCGCAAAAGGAACAACAACAATAATAATAAAGAGGTGGATATGAAATACCAATCCCAAAGTTTGTCCACAAAATATTCAACATCACAGAAAAGCCACCAGGCTAACAGGAAAGAGTCCAAGGCCCAGAACAAGGCCAAAAAAATAACACAAACATAACAGAGTATCAAACTAGGTGCCACGCACCGACAATTAAGCAGCCTAACAAAAGAAGCTAAACGAAGACACTAAAACTGATCCCCAGTATCAACGTAGTCCTCGATCAACGCGGGCCCTGACTCAGCGTCAGCGAACACCACGTCCTCAGCAAGTAACTCAGGCTCGGGCTCTAACATGTGTCACCCAAAAGAGAAAAGGGGCACATGTCAGCAAGTCGAAAGACTTGTGCAAGGAAACGGGAATAAAGGTAAACTAGCAACCTAGCAGTTAAAATATGGTGCATGGCAAGTAAAGTAAGGTGGTAACAAGTAAAGTAAAGGAGAGTACAAGTGGCAAGTGGTTGTTGTGGCATGTAATGTTAAGTAACAAGTACAAGGGATCACTCAACAAGCGCCCTATGCCCTCAGGCTGTGTTCAAGTGTCAAGTACAAGGGATCACTCAACGAGCGCCTTATGCCCTCAGGCTGTGATGAGCTCGTCTTCTGGAACACGAGCCAGAAAGTGCAAATGGCATAGGATGGTGCCCACGCAAGGTGGGTGCCTAGCCGGAACAATAGTACGAGTATGTAGCAAAGCTACGCAATCACGATGCGTATTCAAGCATGCAATGACATGAGCAGTTAATACGCGTACCGTTAATTGTATTTAAACGTGACAGGCAAAATGCAATGACATGAACAGATATTCGCGTACCGTTTATTGAAGTTAGACATGACAGGCGAAATGCAAAAGCAGTTAAGGATGCATGGATGACATGAACATTTAATACGCGTACCGTTAAGGGAAAGTAAACGTGACATACAAGCATGATGAAGGTGACGGACCAAGCTTCGTTGTCAAGCTAGGTCAATGGCGTCTAAACGGCTATCCTTTCACCGTCTAGTCTCTTTTACGCTAAAGCAAGGTAAATGGCCTAAGACATGGCCCAAATCAAGAGATGCAAGTTTCACTTGCCTGACACCGGGATTGACGAGCAATGAAGATCGTCACACAAGCTAACTACGGAAAGATTCACTGTTATGGCAAAACAATTATTAGCACAATGATCCTAAATAGGTTTCTTATTAGAACCCTAATCATCTAACAATCCATTTTATTAGGGTTTCACAATGTCAATGTGGGTTATGTTAAAATTAAAGGAATCGAGTATTACCGCGTAGGGAACGGAAGAATAACGCCGAGCAACCACGGCGACGGAAGAAACGCTCCGGGGAACCTAGGGTTCAGATCTGGAAATGATTGGAGAAGTTTGGAGAAATAGGGTTTTGGGGGATTTTTGGGGGTTTGATGGAGATTTGGGGAAGATGAGAGGTAGAATGAGTGGAGGGAGGGTTTGGATGATGGAGATTGAGCTTGGATGAAGGAAATAGGGTTTGAGGGAGATGTGGGCTCAAAGGGGGGAGAAATTAGGGTTTTAGGTCGTGAGGGAGGAGAAGAAAACGTTTGGAGGGGTATTTATAGAGTTTGGTGGCGGCTAGGGCAAAACTAGGGTTTCCTGCACTGCTTAGTCGGTCAAAGAACAACTGTTGACCGACTAGTTTGAGAACTAGTCTGTCGGTGGACCAACGCAGACCGACTAAGTGTAAACAGTAACTCCAGTCGAAAACCTGAACTAAGAGTTAGTCGGTCAAAGAACAACTACTGACCGACTAGTTTGACATCTAGTCGGTCGATGAACGTTCTTAGACCGACTAAGAGTAAACAGTAACCAGTGTCAAAAATAGTTGATGAGTTAGTCGGTTGAAGAAGCATTGCCGACCGACTAGTTTGCAACCTAGTCGGTCAACCAACGTTCTTAGACCGACTAACGATAAACAGTAACTCCTGAGAAATTTAGAAAGCCAACTAGTCGGTCCAAGAAGGATTGCCGACCGACTGGATCGTCATCTAGTCGGTCGGTGCCCCTTCTTATACCGGCTAATGAGCACCAAAAGTTCCGATACGGAGCGCGGGGCCCCGGGATCGATTCCTAAGACTCCTAGGCTTGATCTAATAGTAAGATACGACCGTTATGAAGTCCGTCACGAATGACATACTCCGAAATCGACAATCCTAAGGAAGAAACGAGAAAATACGACGAATCGATCGAAAATGAAAGCTACGGAGACGAAAACCACACATGAGGAGAAAATCCACCAAAACATATATTATATTATAATAAGTCCAGATACATGAAAAGCAGTCGTTACAACTCTATTTCGATCACCTAGCTATTGATGGAATATGGAATGGTTTGGATAGTAATGTGTCACAATCATTCAGATAGCAAATAGAATTCAATATAATAAAAGTGTCTAGGGATAGGGAATTTCCACTACGGATCGTCACTTATTCTTGTGGATCATGAATCTCAATGTTGCAAGGCTTGAATTGAGGTGAACTAGTCGCAACTGAATGTATAACCAAGCTCACGCTCTCGCGCTATTGCCAGTCTATAGCAACCTAGATTAGGGCCCACTCTTGTGCAAACCCTACCTTAAGCCACTAGCATGAAGATCGGCATCATCGTCCAATCGCACCTCGAGCCCACTCTCGTGCAAACTCGAGCAACGATCTAGGTTATGATAGTTCGTATTTGTCCAATCTCTTGCAAACGAATATTAGTATAGATTTATAATAAAAATCCTAGCTTTGGTCCAATCTCTTGCAAACCAAATCTAGAGAATCTCGATTATAAACCTAAATCGTATATTTAGGCCTTCCCATCAATTAGGATCCAATCTCTTGCAAATCCCAATCGATGGAAATCCCTAGCTACTCGTAGTAAATCAATCACAACCTAACCTTTTATCAATCCTAGAAACAATTCAATTCATTCAACACAATTCAAAGATCGGATCCATAGGGTTCATCCCCATGCCCTGGAACGACGGAACTACTCACAATTCATCATAGAAATCTCAGAAATAACAAATAAGATCATAGCACAATTTATAGTTAAGAGAGAACAATTCATAAAAACAAGAAATTTAGAGAGAAAGATCAAACCAAATTGCGCGTCCATGATCTCTAGCTGAGAATTACAGTAAGAATAGCCGTCAAAAATAACTTCAAGTCTCTCCTAAAACTAGGAATAAAACTAGCCTTAAATACAAGCCAAAATCGTCCAGAAATTCCTGACAGAATTGCCCCTGGCGCAGCCAAAAACCCTAATTCGCGACCCAGTCGGAATGCGTCCCTCGGCCGAGTGAAACATGTCACTCGGCTCGGCCGAGTGACAGACCCAATAAAAAACAGAGAATCGGGGATTTTTGGGGGTGTGTCACCCTGTCATACTCGGGCGAGTGGGCTTCTTCACTCGGCCGAGTGAGCTTTCTTGCTCGGCTGAGTGGGTCTTCTCAAATTTCCAATAAGTCGGCTGCTTTTTGGGAGAAAATCCCTGTCAGACTCGGGCGAGTGGGCTTCTCTATTCGGCCGAGTGAACGTTCTTGCTCGGCCGAGTGAACCATGAAAATCGGTAATCTGTATTTGTTTCACTCGGCCGAACGCAGTCCTTCACTCGGCCGAGTGAACTGTATGCTCGGCCGAGTGAGCTGATTTTGGGCTCTTTTCTTCTCCTCCTCGCATCCTCGTCGATTCTATCGACCTTCTTCCTCTTCCGCTCATCCTCTAGCGCTGCTAACTCCTCCATAAGACCGTGGGCGATGCTCCGGTGCGCGTGAAAGCCCCTTGATCTCATTTTCGCTCCAGATCGCTCCATGTCTCCTGAAATACGACAAAAACAAGAAATAGTGAACAACAACGCGATATCCTCGAATAATCGTGAAAAACTCAATATGGGCAATCGAAATGGCATGAAAACATGCAGAAAAAAGGTGTAAAATAAGGAGCGATCAACATACCTCTTATTTACAAGTTTGTCATTACTCCCACGCAAAAAACCATTTATTTACAAATTTGCCATTAAAATTGCTCACTGCGCATACCACCTACCCAATTTCCGAAAAATCCCCAACATGCATATACAAATTTGCCATTACTCCACATCGCTGCCCCACGTTGCCGGAACGAAACAGAAAGAACAGAGAGGGCCGCAGCGAAAAGATGCAGATCTGCAGTCGTTTCTTGTTCGAAATTCTCAAGCTTTTCTGGTGCATCGATAGATTGGTGCCGCCGACGACGACATTGTTGCTTTCTCCTGCCACGTCGATCTTCACGGAATTCATTCACCCGATCCTCCCCAAAAGCGGCGTCTTTGTCGAGATCGTCGCGTTGACAGCCCCATAATTCTCCAATTTAGATTCAAGTAGTTCATGCTCTCCAAGAAGCAAATCAGACGCTTGGTGACCGGGACAAGCTCATCATCGAAATTGTTGCTGCTCTTCTTGTATCCGATCTTGATCTGATGCAGAAGTTGGAATTGAAAGGCAGTGTCTTTTTTAGGCAGAGGGAAGCTACGGTTTCTCTCCGACGGGGAGAGGGTTAAAAAGGAAAATATTTGAGATAGTTAAAGAGAACAGCTAACTAGCTAACTGCACATCATGAAATGCGGTGTAGTGTACCTTAATTTCTCTTTTTGGAAATAAAAATTACTATGTGATATTGATTTAACACGTTGATTTGATTTTTTTCTTCTTGAAATAGAACCATAAGTACATCGCACCGCATTTTATGCAGTGCAGTTAACAACTCTAAACCTTAAATGACAAACTTGTAAATAAATGGTACGTGCACGGAGTAAACCGGTGGGTTCGCAAAGTAACTCCCATTTTAAAATCACACCCGCAAGCATTACAAATTCTCACTCTCTTGGTATGAAATGTCAACTGTAGTCTTCTCTTTCTACTATCCTCTCGCTCTCCGATCTTGCTCCATTCACTGTGCCGATAGGGCTCAGACCTCATCTCTCCACATCGGCTTCATCCGTCGACGTTTCTCCCTCAGATCTCCTCGACGCCGGCGTCAGGTCACCGTCACGGCATCGATGCTGCCAGAAAGCCCGCTGGTTCACGATGCGTGTGCGGCCGTCGTGACGGCCGGAGTGGCGTTAGGGCTGCTTAGATTTTGGGAAGAATTGGCCAAAAGAGGAGTCTTTGAGCAGGTTTTGATCTCTATTTCTCTCTTTTCTACATTTCCATTGTCTCGTGTTTGCGTCTGGATTTTAATAATTGATGACATTTTCCCTATTTCTTTGATAAAACTTACTGTTGAGATGTTTTCTCAATTTAGCGTAAGCAACAATTACAAGGGGATAGTAAATAATGTTGTTCAAAAGAAATAAGAGTATGAGAAGGTGAATCTTTTTTGCATAGCCATGCATATATTTGTGCATATAATGTTGGGAACTAACCGTCACGCTATCTCAACACCAACGTGTGCACAACGGATAATTAATAATAACGTATTCCCAACTTTATACAATCAGAGTTAGGATCTTGGGGCGAATCATAGATAGCACAAGAATCAACCACCACACAACAAGAGCAACACAGATACACACCATTTATACTGGTTCGACCTAATTTATGGCCTATGTCCAGTCTTGCATTGTCGCGGCTTCAACTAGATCAGAGATGTTTACAGAAAGAGATCACACCTGCTATTAAATCTTCTCCAAACAATATGTAGCTATATTGATGAAATATTCTTTAGCATTTAAGCGATTACAAGATCTCAAACATACAAACAATGAAGAAAACTCAATCAGAAACCCTAGGAGAAGATTATCTCACCTTCAAGAGCTCAAGTCGCCCTTTTCTTCTCTTTCTCCCTCAAAGCAATCTCTCCAAGCTTTGCACTGCCGTTCCTAAGGCTTAGGAAAGTGTTAAACAGGATTTAGAGGTCATCCGGATTTAGTATTGTCTGAAATACCAATGACTACTGAAAAATATCAACCACTTACCAAGTAAAGATCAAACTCGCAATGCATAAGCTTGACTGCAGGAACCGTCTTCGTGAGCATATTTGCAGGATTATGATCCGTCGAGACCTTTTCTTGTGCTATCATCATCATCTACTCATATAGAAAAAATCTCGCACTTCAATGTACTTGGTTCTCGAATTATAGGCATGATGCTTCGTCGAGTAAATAGCGCTCTGGCTAACAATAAACATTCGTCACTTCTTGCAGACTATCCAAGGCTCTCAGCAAACTTCACAGCTACTTGCCTTCCTTGTTCGCCTCAAATGTAGCTATCAGTTCTGCCTTTATGGTTGATAATGCTACAATGGACTGAAGGATCGATCTTCAAGATACTGCAGCAGTGTCCAATATGAACACATGTCCAGTCGAGATCTCCTTCTATTTGTCACCCGCATAATCTGAATAGCAGAATTCAGATTTCACCAACCCATCTCCCTTACCGTAACACAAATCAATGCTAGCGGTTCCCATTAGATATCTCAATATCTATTTCACTGCTTACTAGTGTTTCTTTTCTCGATTCTTCATGTACCTGCTGACGACTCCAACTGCATGGGTCAAGTCTAGGCGTGTACAACCCATGTCATAGATCAGACTTCTCACGACACTGGCATATGGGACTGACATGTAGCGTGTCTTCTCGTCGGTGCTCGGCGACTGTCTCCAAAAATCTAGAAGTGAGCTCTTAGCGGTGTGGTGACAGGCTTCGCCTTCTCCGTTCCATAGCGTGCTAGGACTTTCTTGATATAGCCCTTCTCAATCTCAACTCCACCTTCTTTCTGTCTCTGCTGATTTTCATTTCAAAGATATTCTTTACCGGCCATAGATCCTTTATGTCAAACTCTTCTGCAAGTTTCCACTTCAGCCTATTGCTTTTCTTCTTGTCCAATGATACAATTAGCATATCGTCAACGTACATAAGCAAGTATATCCTTGATCTATCATAATGTGTGTGTACATAAATGGATTGATCCTTTATACTCCGCTCAAACCAATACTCAGCATGAAAGAATCAAATCTCTTATACCACTGCCTTGGACTCTGTTTTAAACATTATAAGGATTTCTTCAACTTGCATACATTCTGCTCTTTTCCCTCTATCACGAAGCCTTTAGGCTAGCGCATATAAATCTCTTTATCAAGCTCTCTATGTAAGAACGCCGTCTTCACATCCAACTGCTCCAGCTCTAAGTTCTAAGCTGATACCAAGGCCAATAACACACCGATGGATGTGTATCTCACCACAGGCAAGAAGATCTCACTATAGTCTTCCCCTTCCTCTGCACAAATCATTTGGCCACCAGCAGAGCTTTATATCTCACATCGCCGCCATCTTCTTTGTCCTTGTATACTCATTTGCATCCAATAACCTTTTGATCATTGGGCAATTCTACCAATTCTCAAGTGTTATTCTTGTAAAGAGATTCCATCTCTTCTTCCATTGCCAGTCGCCACTGCTCGATGTCTGGGCTTCATCAAATGTCAATGGCTCTTCGTGTTGTATGTTCAAGGTATATGCTTACATATCATCAAATACAAATGTAGAAGTAACATAGCTTCACTCTCCCAGTCTATCTGGTGCTTTCATAGTTATCGGTGACCTCCACACCTCCAGCTGACCCTGGGCAGGAACCTCGGTATGAGTCTGAATCTGATATGTCTGTATCTGCTCTCTCCCAGCAGTCGGGTACTGGTCTGTCTCAGCATCTTGTGTCTCTATCTTTAGGGTAGGTAATTCGACCTCAGTGTCGGGCTCCTCAGAACTATGTCCATCATTTGAATGTGTCATCTTCGACCTGACCATTGACAACTCATCAAATATGACATACCTACTGGTGAATGTCTTCTTAGACACAGGGTCGACGCTTGTGAGTGGTATCACATGCTTAATTCGGTCAAGAGTTAGATTGAAATTTTAGATTGTTTTATTCGGTTTAAACTGAGAGCATTATATATGTCAATGATTAAGAGTTATTTTGATAAATCGTGACAAGATGATTGATGTTATTCATTAGATTTTTTTGGTGTATCTACATATGTGTTTACTTGAAACATGGCTAAGTAAATGTAATATAAATTTAGTAGAGGATTATAACGTTGTGAAGATGGATGTAAAAAATAATCGATAAGTAATTAATTTAGGTATCTTGGATCGGTTATTTAGAAGGATGCATAGACTTAAGGAGATGTTGATCATAGAATCAAATTAGGTTGATTGAAATGGAGAGCTGTGACATGAGTGTTGCGTGATCGGAATGCATCATTACAGTTAAACGTTAAATTTTATAAGATAATAATTATGTCAGCTTTGTTATATAGTATGAAGTATGAACATTATATGGGTGTGGGAAATATATGAATATGATGGATGTGTAAAAATACTAGAAATGATAAGATGAGAAACGAGAATATCTAAGCAAAAGTAGATGTGCTCACATAAAGGATACGATGAGAGAATATCGCTTGAGATGATTTGACTATAGACATCAAAAACCTATTAAAACCTATTAATGCGCTATTTAGAAAGATAACATATGAATGTTAAGATCAAGAAAAAGAGAGATGGATCGAAGAAGACATGGAAAGAATGTCATAAAAGTGTATATGAAAAATCTTCGTTGGACAGAAGAGAGATTTATATCGTAATACATGAAAAATAAATATCTAACATCATGATCCGACGTGATCATGAATTGACATGATTTTTTAATCTTGTTTATGTTTATTTATTTGTTGTTGTTATTATTATTATTATTTATTAGTATTATTGTTATCATTATTACTATTGTTATTATTATTATTTATTTTATTTGTTAATATAATTATTTTATTATTGTCTATATTTTTATTGAGTCCATGAAGCCAACCCCAAGTTTTTGGGATACAGGCTATTATGATGATAATGATGATGATACATATGTTTTTGCCTTGTCATTAATCCTATATTCTAAGGATTTGCAGTGCCAGCGTATTTACGTTATAAATCATCGGCGACCCATGTGTCTCTGCTCACTAGCTCCCTAGTTTACAAACAACACAAAAAAGCAAAAAGTTTTTGCAACAGGATAATGAATATTGTATGAGAATATAAGCCTTAAGACATCGTTTAAAAAATATTTTCAAAACCTGTCAAATTGGTAAATCCAAATCCAAAAAATAGATGAGAAAACGTAACCATGGCCACACGGCCGCACTGTAGGGGGAATTGTGGACATTGATTTCTACTTGGTGCTGTGTACATTTTATGTTGTTACTGGTTACTCATTTCTTTATGGTTTTAACTATATTGGTACGATTCATATGTCCAAACATTGAACTTGGTCCAACTAGTCCCTATGACTTTATTGTTCTCCAACAACTTGTAAGGAATGAGTTAGCTGGCCTGTGATGATCATCTGTTTCCATATATGATGTCTTGACTAAGAAGAACATTCAGAACAAATCACAGGGAACTTTGGTCATCGAAATCTTATACAGTCCCATTTCAACAATGAACTCTACAATTCTTTATTCTCTCAATCCTATAGACAACTTCTTTCTCTTTCAAACTTATTCACAGGGAACACTGTTCAATTATCATAGCACATCATTCTTTGTTGTCGTTCATGCCTTGGACAACCATGGATTGGAGGATTGCACTGCTAGAAAGATGTTCAGATTTGTTTACACACGGCCGCTGAATAGTCCTTTATGGAGATTGGCATCATGTCTAATCCTTTGACTGGTAATAAGTTGACATCTGTCTTGTCTTCTTGCTGATAATTCCACTAATTTGAAGGATAATGGTTTTCGATGTAGCCTCATTTTTTAGATCAGGTTCTTGGATACAACAGATCCAAATGGGCCAGTATTGTTCGAGTCAAAAGGAACTGGTCTGGTTGAGATCAGGATGAGTACAGGTACGAACCGGGATCACGTTGCCTCACATCAGGTTGGGGAGGATTGCTTGTTTATACTAGCACATGAACAACCAACAAATTGTTAGAGACAAGTTGGATTGTTCATTTAACTTGTTCCTGATGAGGTTATGTCAAATATGGATCAATTTAAAGAAATAGCGGGAGTGTAGTTGGTTTAGAGGAATCAAACCTTCCATTTTAGGAGTTGCACATTTTATAGAGTACTGTAGGGGAATGTCTGTCCTGTGCATAGCCGTAACAAGTGTTTCTATCTCTTCTGTCGCGCATTTATCTTACTCAGAGCTACTCAAATGTAAGGCATGACTGATCCTAGTGGGCCTATCTTATAGGCCTTCATCCACTAGGCTTGACTCATGGATCGTTTATTAACTGGGCCTGACAACCAGGTATGAGATGGGTCGATGTGGTATTTTCCTATCAGCTTTAAATAACAATGTTACTGGATTATTATATAAAAATATAATATTTAACATCATCTTAATTTGTTGATGACGTCAATTAATGATTTAAATGTAAAAAATGTTGAGTTATACTGTAGTAGCTGCAAAATTGAACCTGAAGGATGTTTGCATGCTAGTATGCACTCATAGTTTGCTGCACACCACATGTCCAGCATATTGTGTGAGACATGCTGTTGCTAGCGTGAAGATAAAATTCTACGCCTTGATTATTCATATATTATTGGATGCGATCATGTTTGAAATCTATTATATAATACGCTGATGATACAAGTTGAATTGTTATAACTTATATTACCATGGTTCTCGGTTGAAGTGCAATTGGAGTCTCCAAAAAGTGTCCATGAGTGTCAACACTTGAAGTAAAAGGTAATTCTGGAATATTAGGGTGGAGTAATTACAATACCAGAACTCCAAATGTGGCATGTGACGTAAGTATGTTTGTTGATTGGCTCAAAAGCTCGAGGGTTGGCTTGGAGTTGGAATAGACTCGTAAACAACTTGTTTGAACTCATTGAAGAACCGAAAATAACCAGGCTTCAATTAGAAATGCAAGCTTTCAAAATGAATGAACATGCGTGAGCATTGAGTTGCTTTCATTCTCAGCTCGTTAAATGCTTTTACGAGCTTGAATGACTTGGCTAGGTTATTATGTTGGTAATAGTAGTTTGTTGAAGTGGATAGAGAATTACAACTGTGGAAGTGGTTTAAGAATTATTATCATGTCTAATATAATAATTTAAGCCTTGGCATATACTCACGTCAACAAGATTAGAGATCGTAGTGCTTGAGTGTTAGTCCGATTATTACAAATAGGTGGCGGCGCAAGAATACAAGGGAGGGATAGCTTAGTCATTTCAGCTAATTACCTAATTAGTGAGGAGTTTTGTTTAAATAAGAGGAAAGAGTTCATTAGGGTTTTTATGTTGATTAATTTGAGAGATTGACATGCTATTAGTTTTTTTAGACAGTTGGAAGAGAATTGGCATTTCTCTCGAATTGAAGGCCGTATCTTGTCAGATCTATTCTTATTATCAATAAAATTTCATCATTTGCCTTAATTTTACCCTAAATCCCATCAAATTGGTATCAGAGCTGGGGCGGCGGTGCATCCGTACAAGGCCAACTATCATGCCCTATTTAGCACTATATGTGTATTCTACTGAACACACATGGTATTTCTACCTACGGTGCATTTGTAGGCATGAAATACACGTGGATATCGATGTATGTAATGTAGTGCAAGTGGGATTTGGCTGTAATGCGTGGCTAAGAGCCAAGAACGCGAGATTGAGTGCGGAAGAAGTGTGAAAGACGTCGTTGGTGCGAAACAACAGGAATGTGTTGGACGTGTGTGCGTGGTGCATGTATGCATGTGTAGGCATGCATGTGTATGTGTGGGGAAGCCATGCAAGTGTGAAAGGGGTTAGGGGTCAATGGCAACCCCGTAAAATTTTAGAAAGGCGAGGGGCAAAATGGTCATTTGGACCAAAGTGATGTGTGTACATACTTAAGTGGTCGGTGCATAAAGTAATGGCATACTTGTAAATATCTAAAAGTTGAGAGGCATTTTTGGAAGGGTATTTAAGTCATTTTAATTGGTACATGGTTTATGGGATAAGCTAAAGCATGGTGTAGATTTTTCTTCAAGATTCCTTCTTCATTCTTCTTTTATCTTCTCACTTCTCTCTTTCTCCCTCTCTCTTCCACCCAATTAGGCCGGCCCTAGCTCCTTTCTTTTCCTCTTATTCTTCAATCCAAAGCCCTAATTTTCCCTAACAAAAATCAAGGATCTTAAGTGGTTGCAAGTGGGAAGAAATTAGAGAAGAAAAGAAGAGAATGAGAAGAGGAAATTGAGCTTTTTGAGGTAGGAACCCTCTTGGCTTTGGAATTCCATTAAATTGATTCTTGCTATTATGTTTTTATAGCATGTTTTAATTAATATGTATTAGGGATGGTGAAAATTCATAAGCCATGTTTCAATTTTACAAATTATCCTTTGAAATTCTTAGTAAAAACAACTCCTTTGAAATCCTAAAATTTTGTTGTGTGTTGTTTCTGTAATCCTGGTTACTGCAGCTTGAATTAGGTTTCGAAAAAATATACGCGTGTAGATCTTGAAGTTCTACCCCAAAATCATATAAATTTTGATATATGTTCAATTTAGAAATTAGGAGCAAAAATTCCATCTTTACAACATGTCCGTTTGATTTTCAGTCTTGACACAGTTTAGTAAAATTGACCTAAACACCTGCACACACAATGAAGTTTGATGTTCTTGGTCTCGTTGGAAAGTTAACAAGTTTATCTATATTTTCATCACAGTGCTTATATTTCGAATTTCTGGCTGCAACATGCCCAAAATTGGCTTTCAATACAGACCCTGAAATCTGTCTGAAAAACAGATTTGACACACTTCACCAATTAATTCACCATAAATCATATAGTTCATATTTTTACATGAAATTTTATCTGTGAATCCAAAACTGCCATATCTTCAACTTTCATTTATATTGTTTTGTCAAATTCCCAATAGAAATGAATGAAATGTGTTGATTTTTACAGCTATCCTGGCAATTCCAGCAAGCTGGAGTGTTGGTTGAATATTGAATCGTGTGGTGATGTTAATTTTCCATTCCATTATGCATGGATGTTGTGCTATTGAAGGAATGCTTAGTTATGCTGTTGTTATTACATTTGATAATGTGACAATGTTCGCTTCTATGGCGTCTGTCACGTGTTTGTTGAAATGCTCCAATGAATGTGAAGTTAAAGAAACATGAGAATTGAGCCTATATGCTCTTGTATCAGGAACCATGTTATAAATTGATAATGTTGGGGACATGGATGGCATGGTTACATTACTATACGTGAATGTGTGTGATGTGATGGAGGACATGTCACGTGAGTGCATGACCCAGATTGCTATGTGATGAGGCGATGACTGAGGGCATGACACTTAGGTGCATGACCCGTGTTGGTGAAAGGAAGTTCAGTAGCATGCCACCATGTTTTCTATAATGGAACTTGTAATGCTTAATTGATGTTTGCGAAAGTCTCAATCCCCTCCAAAAGGGGGTGAGTTAGCAAAACCCGGGTTTTAGGTGGGATTTGAGTAAATTGTGGATATGAGGCCTGGACTGAGAAGTTGGGGGAAATGATTATGTGATATGTGATGCTTATACCCACTCGCCTTTACCGAGAGTGAAGGGGATATTCATACACACTCGCCTTTACCGGGAGTGGAGGGGACATACGGAGGTTGTGTTATTATGTGGAGATACTCACTCCTGCCAGGAACAGGGGAGCTGAGAGGCCCGGTGTCGTACAGTGCCCGTGTCCACTGCGCCGTGTGCTATATTCACCCCAAATTTGGGGTGAAGTCCAGGTCCTGGTATCATACAGTTTACCCAAGTTCCAATTAATTCAATTATAAAATAATAAAATAAGAATTTGCGTGTTACTCCTCCTGCTGGCAGCACTTTTCCTTCCCTTTGCATTTCTTTGTGACTCTGTGTTATGCCTCTGGCACTTGCACTTATCTTATTAGACAATGGTTGCTTGAACACCTGTGTTATTATTATTATTATTATTTGTGCTAACCTTTTTCTTGCAGTAACTCGACATTGGACCGCAGGTATGATCCTCTTGTTTAGTATTTAATTTTCATTATGTTACTTAGTTACATGTCCTATTTCTCTTGTCTTGCATTGTGGTTTGATAACCTTAGAACGGTGTTCCAAATCCAAGTTGGTTCCTACGGGGGCAAGCATTGACGTGCTCCTCTCTATTTTTCCAGGTAGCAGTGGTATCATGGTTGGTGGTGACTTGGAGTTGGGTTCAGGTGTAGCAATTGGTGTGCGCTGTAGTTGTGGTGTGATATGGTTGTCTTGGGAGGTGGAGAATGACGGTGTATATGTAGTGGTGTACCTGGATTATGTATATAAATGGAAGTTGTTATATATATATATGATATGTTGTTATTCTATGTTATATATTAGGTTTGTTTAATATTACTGTGGAGCTTCACTTGTACTATCCCAGCATGTGCGCAGTGGCCTGCTTGTTCTGTTTCTCCTCTCTCTTTCTTTTCCTCCTTCACCACCCTCACTCTTCAGGATACTTGGAAAAAAATTTAGAAGTTTTGGGTATTCTGGAGATCGGGGCGTGACAGTTTTTGGCGGCCCATGCAGGTCACCGCACTGCGATGTGCGTAAGGATAGTACATGTAATGCTTCAACATTTGATTGGGATAGATTACCCCTAAGGTGAATAGAGACTTTAGTGACCTTAGAGTTTTAAGTGATACACCATTAAACTCCTAGTTTGGGAGTTCGGGGATGAACTTCATGTGATGTATTATACTATAGATGAGTATTTGTGGATATACGGGTGTATTTATAATTATGTGAATCCGCGTGTATGAGTGTGTTTGTTGTGCATGGATATTAGAATTATATATGTTGTGGTATACTTGTAGTCAGAATATGTATTTATATTTGAATGACATGAAAGTTACATGTATCGTGAATGGTTATAGTGTGTGGGCATTTATACTAGGTGGGTAAATACTTGAGCGTATACATATATTGTCTCTATATACAGATACATGATACGGGTATGTGAGTAGGTGTGTGTTATACTTGTGTGACTCTGAGGTATATGTGATAAGTATATGTTTATTAGCGGATGTGTACTGGTGAATACAAATCAGCTAGCGGGGATATTATATGTTTGTAGAGACGTGGGCGAGGGTGTGTACGTATGTGATGTGAGTGCGTGTATATGGTTCACTATCTCCTAAATTATAGTTGTGTTTCATGTGGGGAGTACACCAATGTGCGTACATCTACCCTTGTATGGATAAAGTAGTGGGATGTCCACATTGTCTTTGGACATATGTGGGAAAGTGCATGCGTGTGAATATATGTGTGTTTGTATGGGTAGGTGGTGTAGATATGGGTTGTGATGTTGGTGTATATATATAGCTAGTGTTGCATTGCTAGTGTATGAATTCCTAATGTGTTAGATTTGAATAGCTGTGAGTATGTGTATGTGCTGCCTACGTGCCTATATGAACCGATATATTGTCTTAATTTGGTATATGGTTGTGGGTTGTACTATTGCGTGAAGATAGGTGTTGTGTATGGCCATATATAGTGTGTATGTAGCGATATAGATAAGTGATGGATGCACGGGTAGTATGAATAATGCACCAGGGTGTTTGGAGTAGATGTATCCTAAGGTGGGTAGGGATGCTTTATACCCGTCCACCTTAGGGGTGGCAATTTTCGGCCTGGCACAGGCCCGGCACAATAAGATCGTGCCTGGGCCAACAATTTTGGCCCGAAATCCTTATCGGACCGACCCAGCCCGGTTTATTTTTGGGCCGGACCCGTGCCAAGCTTTTCAGCCCATGGGCGGCATGACACGGCACAAGCATTTATTCGCCACACTTCAATTTGACCACACACTAATCTAAAGCGAATTTCAGTAATGTGCATTCATTTATGGTATTGAGTCCAATGTCATGAATTTTATCAAATCAAGGTCCAAATATCATAAATTTTAACAACTTTCCGCCAGCGCCAACTGTCTTCTGATCTTGGGGTCGATCTCAGTTTCCGAGAAGAGACAAAGAACCACCAAACATGTTACTTCATCTTGTCAAATAAATGAAAACAATGTAGGACATATCACCTTATGCAACCCACTTAATTCTCTTCTTTCGTGCTCTATTTCGATGCATCTTTAAGCATATGAGACAAGTTTGTGTTTAAAAATATGATAAAATATTGTCATAATACATAATCCATTCAACCCTATCAGACCGGGCCGGACGGCCCAAATTTTTATCGGACCGTGCCCGGGCCTCTTCGGAATGGCCCGAAGTCTTATCAGGTCGGGCCGGCCCAGTCCTTTAAGAAAACCAGGTCGGGCCGGCACGGCCCGATAAGACCGGACTGGCCCGAATTGCCACCCCTAGTCCACCTAAGTTGTGGCCCTTAGCTCTATACCGTGTCTATTATGGGATATGGATATAAGTGTGATGTGTATCATATGTAGATGTGATGAATATAAGGATTTGAGACCATAGAGTGCAAGTATACATGGAAAGATTGTGGGTTTGCATGGTTAAGTGGAGTTATGGTATATGTGTGTGTGTACGCGTGCCACGTCGAATGGCATCTATTGGACTATTTGGGTATATATATGTAGTGTATGCATTCTTCTTTATATAGTGGCATGAAGGGGGATGGTGTATTGGTATATGAGATACTTGTATATATATGTGTGTTGTAGCAAGCGTGGTGTGATTGTGTGCATGTGTTGTTATTATTGAATGTGTATTGGTATATGTCTTATGAGTGGTTATATGTATATGTATGTGAATGATCTCTATTCTGATATGCATGTATCAGTATATGAATATATACGTATATGGAGTGTGACTATCTATTGAATGTGTACGAATGTTGAAATATACTTATTTATGTGTATACTAGAATGTTAGTAAAAGTGTGGACATATTGAATGTTAGGTATATAGTGGTATGAGTAGCTACCGATTACCTGCTAGTATAGTTAAGTAGCTTGACTGTATATGTGTGTAATAACAGGATATGTATACTAAGTGTGAATGGGTGTGCGCTCATACATGGTAATGTGTGTGCATGGTGTTTTGGTCCTAGTACGTATATATATGCATGTTTGTGTGCATACCTACTATTAGAATAATAATCTGGTGTGTGTGAGCAAACATGTATTTGGCTATGCGTAGGCTTAGATATCTATATATGGAATTGATATGTATACCTCTTCGTGTACATAATGCGTATGTACATATAATTGGGTCATATAGAGTATCTGTGTGGTGCATTGGTTGATGTGTATATGTGAATATGTATTATGGTTGTATGGATTTCTATTATACGTGTTACAATGGAGTGTAGGGATGTGTTCATGCATGTGCAGTGTGTAGTAGAGGCAATATATGGTTGTATGTATATTGGTTGAATAAATATATACTTATATATATATATATCCTTGTTTGTTTATCTGTGAATCTTTCTGACATGGTTGCCTATCTATTTGTATCTGGGAGAAGCGTATCCCTGTGTGTATGCATGTATGGGCAGGTCTGTACCAGAGCATATGTGTATGTATAGTCATAGGCAGTGTGGGTATGAATGTGATGAGTTTGAAATATAGGTGTAGATATATATATATATATATATATATATATATATATATATATATATATATATATATATATATTTTGATGAATATAAGTGAATGAAACTGTTTGGTATGTAGGTATTGAGATGTGTGTGATTGTTTGCATATTTATACGCATTTGTGGGGGTGTATATGGATATTTATAATTATTTGACTATCATGACAGTATGTGCGTAGGATGTGCAAAGGTAGTTATATATATATAGCATATGGCAGGGGATGTGTTATGTTTGTACACTCTTGTGTGTATTGTGTGCGGTATATGTGCCTATCTGTGTGAGGCAGTAGGTGCACTGCTATGGATGTGAGGTAATGTGTATATTTATTTATAGTATGATGGTGAACCTTATGTGACTCGATCATGCATGTATTAGTACGTGCATGTGAATGTATGTATGGATGTGACTAAATAATGTGTGTATATAGATATTTATGTGCCTATACATGGAAGTGAGCCCATATGACTAAGTATTGGGTGTTTAGAGATCAGGTGTACATACGTTGTGACACTGTGATAGTGACCCTGTCTATCAAGAAATGGTGTGTAGATTAATGTGTATTGTTATGTGTTTGTGCATGGATATAGACATATAAGTATACATATAAGCAGGTAGAATATAAGTCGTTATACTTGAAGGTATCGTGATATGGATACGATGTGATGTCGTATGCACATGGATATGAGTAGTAATCTAAATACGTGTATAATAATACTTATAGAGACTTATTTATGGTGTGTGATGTGTATGTTAGTGTGTGAAAACATGTGCCAAGATGTTTTTGTGAAGAACATATATGTATGTGTATGTAGTGAGTGCACATAGTGATGTGGATGTACTACTAGATGAATAATAGGGTGTATCTGTAATATCTGTGCCATGCGGGTGTGTATGGATGACAGTGAAGCATATAATGTATATAAGTATGGGGTAGATATGTATTCTTGTTGTACTTCATGTGTAGAAAGACCATCATACCTAGCTGACCCTTGCCAGGGTTCATACCCTAAAAAGTCCGAGGCGGAATTTATTTTAAGGTGGGTAGGATTTCATGCCCTATTTAGCACTACACGTGTATTCTACTAAACACACGTGGTATTTCTATTTACGGTGCATACGTAGGCATGAAATAAACATGGCCATCGATATATGTAACGTAGTGCAAGTGGGATTGGGCTGTAATGCGTGGCTAAGAGTCGAGAACGCGAGATTGAGTGCGGGAGAATGGTGAAAGACGTCGTGGGTGCGAAACAACAGGAATGTGTTGGACGTGTGTGCGTGGTGCATCTATGCATGTGTAGGCATGCATGGGTATGTGTGGGGAAGCCATGCAAGTGTGAAAGGGGTTACGGGTCAATGGCAACCCCGTAAAATTTTAGAAAGGCGAGGGGCAAAATGGTCATTTGGACCAAAGTGTTGTGTGTACATACTTAAGTGGTCGGTGCATAAAGTAATGGCAAACTTGTAAATATCTAAAAGTTGATGGGCATTTTTGGAAGGGTATTTAAGTCATTTTAATTGGTACATGGCTTATGGGATAAGCTAAAGCATGGTGTAGATTTTCTTCAGGATTCCTTCTTTATTCTTCTTTTATCTTCTCACTTCTTCTCTCTCTTTCTCACTCTCTCTTCCACCCAATTAGGCCGGCCCTAGCTCCTTTCTTTTCCCCTTATTCTTCAATCCAAACCCCTAATTTTCCCTCACAAAAATCAAGGATCTCAAGTGGTTGCAAGTGGGAAGAAATTAGAGAAGAAAAGAAGAGGAGGAGAAAATTGAGCTTTTTGAGGTAGGAATCCTCTTGGTTTTGTAATTCCATTAAATTGATTCTTGCTATTATGTTTTTATAGCATGTTTTAATTAATATGTATTAGGGATGGTGAAAATTCATGAGCCATGTTTCAATTTTACAAATTATCCATTGAAATTCTTAGTAAAAACAACCCCTTTGAAATCCTGAAATTTTGTTGTGTGTTGTTTCTGTAATCCTGGTTACTGCAGCTTGAATTAGGTTTCGAAAAAAATATACGCATGTAGATCTTGAAGTTATACCCCAAAATCATATAAATTTTGATATATGTTCAATTTAGAAATTAGGAGCAAAAATTCTGTCACGCCCCGCTTCCCAAAAACGGTGGAAGCGAGAGCGTTACAAAGGTCCGCATGAACTGGAGCGGTGAAGCTCGAGTTCATTACGCGTCTGTGATAACAACTTGCAGGGTTCTTGCTTGCTTTCCAGAACAATAAAAACATTATTAAATTACATGCCACAATCCAGAAGTTCGCAGAAATAAAAATTACAAGACAAGGCCTCAGCAGGGCCAAAGAAATACAACAGCGACATACATCAATAAAAGATACAAATAGCAAATCCAGAGGGGAACAGCAATAGTCCGAGCTCTAGTCCTCCGCGTTGAGTGACTCAGCGTCAACGGCAAATTCCTGACTTTCCAAGTCAGGTGTCTCGAACAGATCTTCCTGGTACGCAGGCTCGGGATCTGACATACATTCCAAAAACACGAATGTATGTCAGCAAGGGTCTGCAAGAAAAGGTTAGCCGACCCAAGGCAAGGTGTAATAATAACGAAATATGAAATTTTGCGCAAGATGTCTACAACATGGTTATAACAAATTTAAAGAAAGTAAAGTACTTTTAAGCATGGCAGTTCTACGAAATTTAAAACAACTTAGCAGTTCTAATGTATTTAAAACAAGTGGGCAGTTTTAAAGTACGACTAAATTTGTGACAATCATTTCCATTTTCATGCAATGTTTATCTAACATGCTTAGGGTTCTCGCCTTTAAGACGTGATGAGTAAGTCATTCTTCTCGCGGGGGTATAATCGCGATTGATACTAACCCACCATATAGGTGGTGTTCTTAAAGACATGACCCTTTCATACGCTTAGCGACCGCTCAACCCTAACCCCACCCGAAAATGTGCTGAAACACGGGCCAGCCTAATCACGAATGCACGTGTTCACGAAATCGAGATGTTTGCCTTGAAGCAAACGATTTTTACGAATTCAAGTTGTTCAAAGTGTTCCGTCAATGTCCATAGTACTAAGCAATTCAAGAGTGCGTTCTAATCAGGTGTGTGTATGGCATGAAGTGAAGCGTTTCAAGATTTAATACATTCTAAAGCAAGGGAATACAATTTTGAATTAAGTAACAATTTTAAAAGATTAACAGTTCAAGGTAGCACACTTGCCTGACTGGGATGATTTTGGGTGTCCAAGCAATTTATGGAAAAATACACGACGTATCTGCGTTATTAAACATACAATATCAGACTAGTCAAACACAACCGATCAAACTAACAACCTATAATTTAACAACCTAGGTTTAACTTGCTAGTTAATAAACCCAACCCAATAACATAATTTTAAACCCAATACCCATTTTAAAATCCAATAAGTTAGTTCATGTGAACTATACGCAATAAGCTAATTCCTCAAACCCATTTACTTGAAACCCTAAGGCTATACCCAATACCCATTTTCAATGGCACCCAATACCCAATAAGATGGCTACCTAACCCAATAGCAAATCACAAACCCAAAACCCATTAAGGATTCAGCCCAAACCCAATAGGACGACTTAAACCCATTAAGATATATTAAAACCCAATAATAATTCTACCTTATCTCTTCCCCTTCTTATCTTCTGTTCTTCTTTCTTCTTACTGTTCTTTTTTCTTCTCTCTTTTTTTTCCTTTAATGATCGACTTCTTCCCTCTTCTTCTTGCAGGTGGGCTTACGGCAAAGGGGGCGGCAGCAAGGGCAGAATGGGGCGGCGACTTAAGGGGGAAGGCGGCGGCTTGCTGGTGGCGACGGCGGCCTGGGGAGACGCGCGCGGCGGCGGCTAGGGCAGGGGGAGGCGGCGGCTGTGAGGGGCGGCGGCGTGCGGCGATTAGGGCAGCGGGAGGCGGCTGCGACTGGGAAGAGGGCACGGGAGAGAGAGATGGTTGTTGTATAGATCTGAAGATGTATTTTGAATCTGAAATTGTAGATCTCAGATTTCTTCTTCTCCCCTCACTTTTGTTTTCTGAAATTGATTTTGATTTGGTTTTGGCTGGAAGTTTGGTTGTTGGTTTGATGTTGATTTCTGGTTGAATTAGCTCAGTAGGGGAAGAGGGTTGCTGATGTTCTTTGCTGTTGTCGATGCCATGGTTATAATGCAAACAGACAAATTGAAGAGGGGAAGCTGGTTGTGGGGGAAGGGAATTGATGCTGTTAGTTGGATCTCACCGATTCATTCGGTGGGATTCAATAGGTTAGGTAAGTTAATAATTTAATTAAGGGTAATTAATTAGGGTTAAGATTTAATTAATTACGCCATGGTAAAAATTAGAAATCCGAGACGCGCTCGCGTCGACGCGTAGAAGTAGGACTCGCGCATGAAAACATCCGGACAATCAAAACAAAGTACGGCACACAACGAAATCAAGACGCCTAGAAATACTGGTCGTTACACTCTACCCACCTTAAGAAAAATTCCGTCCTCGGAATTCTTATTCACTAAAGAGCAGAGAACAAATATGGATAACGTTCTCGCATCTCATCTTCCCGCTCCCAGGTGGACTCTCCAGGCGAGTCACAACGCCACATCACCTTGACTAGACTAACAGTCCTGTTCCTGAGGATTCTCTGGCGTCGATCAAGAATCTCCACCGGTTGCTGCTCATACGTCAGATCTGGCCGAACCGTAATCTCAGAGTAGTCCACAGCGTGAGAAGGGTCGCTGATATAACGACGGAGTTGAGACACATGAAAGACATCATGAACTCCCTCTAAGGATGGCGACAGTGCTAAGCGATAAGCTACCTCTCCAATTCGCTCTAGCACATCGAAGGGTCCAATGTATCTCGGACTAAGCTTGCCTCGCTTCCCGAAGCGGATCACTCCTCGATTCGGGGAGATCTTCAGGAATACATGATCTCCTGGCTGAAACTCTAGAGGACGCCGTTTAGCATCCGCCCAATGCTTATAACGGTCCTGAGCGATCCGAAGCTTGTCTCTGATATCTCGCACAACATCAACTGCTTCGACTATCATCTCTGGCCCCAAAAGTTCTCTATCACCAATGTCATCCCAACTCAGTGGCGATCGACATTTCCTCCCGTAGAGAGCAGCAAATGGTGCCATGCCAATGCTCGCCTGATAGCTATTGTTGTAGGAGAACTCCACCAGATGCAGATGATCCTCCCACGAGCCTTTGAGATCCAGCATGCAAGCTCTCAACATATCCTCCAATATCTGAATAGTGCGTTCCGACTGTCCATCAGTCTGCGGGTGATACGCAGTACTGAATTTCAGACTGGTACCCAGGTTGGTCTGCAGACTCTTCCAGAACTGAGAGGTGAATCTCGTATCTCGGTCAGATACAATGCTCACGGGAACTCCATGCAGTCGTACGATTTCCTACACGACATGTTACACATCACAACATATACTAGAAAGAATCATAAAGGTATGAGTTAGATCACTACCTCCATATACTTCCTCGCCAGTATCTCTGTGGATTGGCCTACTCGAAATGGTATGAAGTGTGCAGACTTGGTCAATCGATCAACGATGACCCAGATTGCGTCATTCTGCCTGGTGCTCCGAGGTAAGCCAGTCACGAAGTCCATCGTGATGTGCTGCCACTTCCACTCCGGGATTGGCAAAGGTTGTAGCAGTCCAGCAGTGCGATGATGCTCTGCCTTCACTTGCTGGCACACAATACATTTGGCAACGCTCCGTGCCACGCTCCTCTTCATTCCGTGCCACCAGAAATTCTGACGAAGATCCTTGTACATCTTCGTACCTCCAGGATGAATAGAATAAGGCGAACTGTGAGCCTCATTCATCAACTCCTCTCTGACATCTCCTGCAGGCACGCAGATCCTGCTACCATATCTCAAAGATCCATCCGTGTGAATCACAGAATCTGTCCGAAGTCTTGCTTTGACTTGCTCTCTGATTTTCTTCAACTTAGCATCTCCACCTTGAGCAGTCTTGATTCAATCCACAATCGTCGATTGAATCTGCATGTTCATCAATGATGATGTGACTCCTGGTAGTACAGCTTCAACATTCATCCTACGCAGATCCTGCTGCAATCTCCACTGAGCTGTGAGAATTATCACTTCGGGCAGTCGACTCAAGGCATCCGGTACAACATTCACCTTCCCTGGATGATACTGAAGGTTGATGTCGTAGTCTGCCATCAATTCCAACCATCTGCGCTGTCTCATATTCAGCTCCTTCTGAGTGAATATATATTTCAAACTTTTGTGATCAGTGAAAATTTTCACTTTTTCACTCAGTAAGAAATGCCTCCAAATCTTCAAAGCAAAGATGACGGCAGCCAACTCTAAGTCGTGAGTCGGATAATTCTTCTCGTGGATCTTCAACTGTCGAGAAGCATAAGCGACTACATGACCGTGCTGATGCAGAACACATCCAAGTCCCTTGCCCGATGCGTCGCAGAAAATCTCGAAGCCTCCGCTTCTATCCGGAATAGCTAAAACTGGTGCAGAGGTCAGTCTCTCCCTCAAGGTAGAAAGAGCTTGCTCACAAGAGTCTGACCAACTGAACTTAACATCCTTCCTTGTCAATCTCGTCATCGGCTCAGCTATCCTCGAGAAGTCTTTGATGAATATGCGATAATACCCCGCCAATCCAAGGAAACTTCTAATATCAGACGCTGATCGAGGGGTAGGCCATTCACTGACTGCCTTAACCTTCTCCGGATCCACTGATATACCAGCTCCTGATACCACATGCCCAAGGAATGCAATTATGTCCAACCAGAATTCGCATTTGCTGAACTTGGCATACAGTCTATGATAACGGAGCGTCTCCAATACCATCTTTAAGTGCTCTGCATGCTCCTCCTCGCTCCTCGAGTACACCAGGATATCATCTATGAAGATCACCACGAACTTATCCAGGAAATCATAGAAGATAAGATTCATGAGATTCATGAACACTGCAGGGGCGTTGGTTACACCGAAAGGCATAACCACAAATTCGTAATGCCCATACTTGGTCCGAAAGGCTGTCTTGGACACATCTTCCTTCTTGACTTTCACCTGATGGTATCCGCTCCGGAGATCCAACTTCGAGAATACTCTCGATCCACCAAGCTGGTCAAAGATGTCGTCAATACGGGGCAACGAGTACTTATTCTTCACTGTGACCTTGTTCAGCTCCCGATAGTCAATGCACATCCTCCTCGACCCGTCCTTCTTCACCAACAAAACAGGTGCTCCCCAGGGAGAAACACTAGGATGAATGAAACCCTTCTCCAATAGTTCATCCAACTGTTTCCTCAGCTCTTCTAGCTCTGCAGGAGCCATACGGTAAGGCGCCTTCGAAATCGGTTGAGCTCCTGGCATAAGATCAATGCCGAACTCCAACGCTCGATCAGGCGGCAGTCCAGAAATGTCTTCCGGGAAGACGTCTTCAAAATCTCGCACTACTGCAGGTTTCTCTGGCTCAGCTATCAAAGATGCAACAATCGGTCCACTCGGCTGGGCCCGGAATCTGACTGGTCCAAACGAACGACCTCCACTAACGAACTCGAACACCGGGTGATCAGGAATTTCAAATACCACCTTCTTCCTGTGACAGTCAATTGTGGCATAGAAAGCTCCTAACCAATCAATGTCGAGAACATCATCAAAGTTGGGTAGATCATGGACAATAAAGTTAGCATATAACTCATGTCCACTAATCACCAACGGACAGGGTCTACATCCCAGAGCGACTTTCACTATATCATTCCCAGTTGTGATGTTCCAACACTTGGGAAGAGTGAAGGTGGGAATCGAATGTTCACATACAAACTTCCGGGATATGATGCACATGGAAGCCCCTGAATCAAATAGGGTCAGGGCTGGGTGAGAGGAAACTAAGATGACACCTAAGATATAATATAACTAAGTTAAGCATGGTGATCTAATCAAGCATGAATGTATAAAATCAAGTCTAGGTCTAGAAGTTACCTGCGATCACGTCATCCTCAGCTTCTGCCTCTACAGCGGTCATGGTAAACACCCGGCGCTTCGGCTGATTGGCCTGTTGAAAGGCCCGATTCTGTGGAACCAGAGGTGGTCCATGCTGTCCAGGTGTAGGTCCTATCTGCTGAGTGGATCTGGGAGCTCCAGCGAGTGCGGGTCGAGTGCTGAGGGGGCAGTCTCTAGCAGTATGAGCGGGCGATCCACAGACTAAGCACTGATTCAACATCCTCATGCAGTCTTTCTTCATATGTCCCAGCTTGCCGCAGTAGTTGCAAGTCATCTGAACTCGGCTGGGCCCAGGTGCAACCGGCCTCTTAAATTGGGTAGTCTGAACAGGACGAACCATAGGCCTGGGTGCACTCCTCTGTAGCTCCATCGGGCGCTTGCCCGTTCCAGCTGAAGGTTCCTCGGGTAGTCTCTCCACAATCGCATGCTCACGAGCACAATCCAGAACGTCCTGAAGTGTCGTCGGTCTCGCCGAGCTCATCGAGGCTTGGACCTTGCGATTCAGGCCCTTGCGAAACTGAAACACACAGTCTTCAGGGTCTTCAACCATGTGAGGTGCAAAACGGCTAAGCATAGCAAACTCAGCCTCATACTCGTCCACGGTCATATCTCCTTGGACCAGGTTAGCGAAACGTTGCTGAAGCTCTCTCTTGGCTGCTTTGGGAAAATACTTAGCATCGAACCTTTCCCTAAACATGCCCCAAGAGATCGGTCTGACCAGACGCTTCTCCTCTAATTGCCACCAGCTCCTGGCGTTGTCGGTCAACTGTAGTTTCGCTACATCAACCCATCCAGCCTGAGGAATACGTGCAGCACTCAGCTTATCTTCAGTCCCTTGAACCCATTCATCAGCTCCTAGAGGCCCTTCTCTTCCAGAGAAGCTCTTGGGCTGCAACTCCTGGTTCTGCCTTAGGGGCGGTGGTTCAACTGGTGCATCCTTCTGTCCCTGCTGGATCAGTTGCTGCTGAACCTCAAGGATCTCCTTCATGACCCCAAGGATCCGGTGGATGCCATCGTCTCTAACTCCATCGGCACCGGCTCCACGTCGAGGGTTGCGTCTTCCTACCATACTGAGACAGAAAACCTCAATCAACCTCCTATACATGGTTGTTCTAGATGCTTGGCTAATAATAACATTCTTATTGTTCTGAATTTTCGCAGATGCAAGACCTGCATGGGCCACCACTAAAACCTGTCACGCCCCGCTTCCCAAAAACGGTGGAAGCGAGAGCGTTACAAAGGTCCGCATGAACTAGAGCGGTGAAGCTCGAGTTCATTACGCGTCTGTGATAACAACTTGCAGGGTTCTTGCTTGCTTTCCAGAACAAAAACATTATTAAATTACATGCCACAATCCAGAAGTTCGCAGAAATAAAAATTACAAGACAAGGCCTCAGCAGGGCCAAAGAAATACAACAGCGACATACATCAATAAAAGATACAAATAGCAAATCCAGAGGGGAACAACAATAGTCCGAGCTCTAGTCCTCCGCGGGGAGTGACTCAGCGTCAACAGCAAATTCCTGACTTTCCAAGTCAGGTGTCTCGAACAGATCTTCCTGGTACGCAGGCTCGGGATCTGACATACATTCCAAAAACACGAATTTATGTCAGCAAGGGTCTGCAAGAAAAAGGTTAGCCGACCCAAGGCAAGGTGTAATAATAACGAAATATGAAATTTTGCGCAAGATGTCTACAACATGGTTATAACAAATTTAAAGAAAGTAAAGTACTTTTAAGCATGGCAGTTCTACGAAATTTAAAACAACTTAGCAGTTCTAATGTATTTAAAACAAGTGGGTAGTTTTAAAGTACGACTAAATTTGTGACAATCATTTCCATTTTCATGCAATGTTTATCTAACATGCTTAGGGTTCTCGCCTTTAAGACGTGATGAGTAAGTCATTCTTCTCGCGGGGGTATAATCGCGATTGATACTAACCCACCGTATAGGTGGTGTTCTTAAAGACATGACCCTTTCATACGCTTAGCGACCGCTCTACCCTAACCACACCCGAAAATGTGCTGAAACACGGGCCAGCCTAATCACGAATGCACGTGTTCACGAAATCGAGATGTTTGCCTTGAAGCAAACGATTTTTACGAATTCAAGTTGTTCAAAGTGTTTCGTCAATGTCCATAGTACTAAGCAATTCAAGAGTGCGTTCTAATCATGTGTGTGTATGGCATGAAGTGAAGCGTTTCGAGATTTAATACATTCTAAAGCAAGGGAATACAACTTTTGAATTAAGTAACAATTTTAAAAGATTAACAGTTCAAGGTAGCACACTTGCCTGACTGGGATGGTTTTGGGTGTCCAAGCAATTTATGGAAAAATACACGACGTATCTGCGTTATTCAACATACAATATCAGACTAGTCAAAAACAACCGATCAAACTAACGACCTATAATTTAACAACCTAGGTTTAACTTGTTGGTTATTAAACCCAACCCAATAACACAATTTTAAACCCAATACCCATTTTAAAATCCAATAAGTTAGTTCATGTGAACTATACCCAATAAGCTAATTCCTCAAACCCATTTACTTGAAACCCTAAGGCTATACCCAATACCCATTTTCAATGGCGCCCAATACCCAATAAGATGGCTACCTAACCCAATAGCAAATCACAAACCCAAAACCCATTAAGGATTCAGCCCAAACCCAATAGGATGACTTAAACCCATTAAGATATATTAAAACCCAATAATAATTCTACCTTATCTCTTCCCCTTCTTATCTTCTGTTCTTCTTTCTTCTTACTGTTCTTTTTTCTTCTCTCTTTTTTTTCCTTTACTGATCGACTTCTTCCCTCTTCTTCTTCTTGCAGGTGGGCTTACGGCAAAGGGGGCGGCAGCAAGGGCAGAATGGGGCGACGACTTAAGGGGGAAGGCGGCGGCTTGCTGGCGGCGACGGCGGCCTGGGGAGACGCGCGCGGCGGCGGCTAGGGCAGGGGGAGGCGGCGGCTGTGAGGGGCGGCGGCGTGCGGCGATTAGGGCAGCGGGAGGCGGCTGCGACTGGGAAGAGGGCACGGGAGAGAGAGAGGTTGTTGTATAGATCTGAAGATGTATTTTGAATCTGAAATTGTAGATCTCAGATTTCTTCTTCTCCCCTCACTTCTGTTTTCTGAAATTGATTTTGATTTGGTTTTGGCTGGAAGTTTGGTTGTTGGTTTGATGTTGATTTCTGGTTGAATTAGCTCATTAGGGGAAGAGGGTTGCTGATGTTCTTTGCTGTTGTCGATGCCATGGTTATAATGCAAACAGACAAATTGAAGAGGGGAAGCTGGTTGTGGGGGAAGGGAATTGATGCTGTTAGTTGGATCTCACCGATTCATTCGGTGGGATTCAATAGGTTAGGTAAGTTAATAATTTAATTAGGGGTAATTAATTAGGGTTAAGATTTAATTAATTACGCCATGGTAAAAATTAAAAATTCGAGACGCGCTCGCGTTGACGCGTAGAAGTAGGACTCGCACATGAAAACATCCGGACAATCAAAACAAAGTACGGCACACAACGAAATCAAGACGCCTAGAAATACTGGTCGTTACAAATTCCATCTTTACAACATGTCTGTTTGATTTTCAGTCTTGACACAGTTTAGCAAAATTGACCTAAATACCTGCACACACAATGAAATGTGATGTTCTTGGTCTCGTTGGAAAGTTAACAAGTTTATCTATAATTTCATCACAGTGCTTATATTTCGAATTTCTGGCTGCAACATGCCCAAAATTGGCTTTCAATACAGATCCTGAAATCTATCTAAAACGGATTTGACACACTTCACCAATTAATTCACCATAAATCATATAGTTCATATCTTTACATGGAATTTTATCTGTGAATCCAAAACTGCCATATGTTCAACTTTCATTTATATTGTTTTGTCAAATTCCCAATAGAAATGAATGAAATGTGTTGATCTTTACAGCTGTCCTCGCAATTCCAGCAAGCTGGAGTGTTGGTTGAATATTGAATCGTGTGATGATGTTAATTTTCTATTCCCTTATGCATGGATGTTGTGCTATTGAAGGAATGCTTAGTTATGATGTTGTTATTACATTTGATAATGTGATAATGTTCGCTTCTATGGCGCCTGCCACGTGTTTGTTGAAATGCCCCAATGAATGTGAAGTTAAAGAAACATGAGAATTGTGCCTATATGCTCTTGTATCAAGAACCATGTTATAAATTGATAATGTTGGGGACATGGATGGCATGGTTACATTACTATACGTGAATGTGTGTGTGATGTGATGGAGGGCATGTCACGTGAGTGCATGACCCAAATTGCTATGTGATGAGGCGATGACTGAGGGCATGACACTTAGGTGCATGACCCGTGTTGATGAAAGGAAGTTCAGTAGTATGCCACCATGTTTTCTATAATGGAACTTGTAACGCTTAATTGATGTTTGAGAAAGTCTCAATCCCCTCCAAAAGGGGGTGAGTTAGCAAAACCCGGGTTTTAGGTGTGATTTGAGTAAATTGTGGATATGAGGCCTGGACTGAGAAGTTGGGGAAAATGATTATGTGATATGTGATGCTTATACCCACTCGCCTTTACCAGGTGTGGAGTGGATATTCATACCCATTCACCTTTACCGGGAGTGGAGGGGACATACGGAGGTTGTGTTATTATGTGGAGATCCTCACTCCTGCCAGGGACAGGGGAGCTGAGAGGCCCGGTGTCGTACAGTGTCCGTGTCCACAGCGCCATGTGCTATATTCACCCCAAATTTGGGGTGAAGTCCAGGTCCTGGTATCATACAGTTTACCCAAGTTTCAATTAATTCAATTATAAAATAATAAAATAAGAATTTGCGTGTTACTCCTCCTGCTGGCAGCACTTTCCCTTCCCCTTACATGTTTTTTGTAACTCTGTGTTATGCCTCTGGCACTTGCACTTATCTTATTAGATAGTGGTTGCTTGAACACATGTGTCATTATTATTATTATTATTCGTGCTAACCCTTTTCTTGCAGTAACTCGATATTGGATCGCAGGTATGATCCTCTTGTTTAGTATTTAATTTTCATTATGTTACTTAGTTACATGCCCTATTTATCTTGTCTTGCATTGTGGTTTGATAACCTTAGAACGGTGTTCTAAATCCAAGTTGGTTCCTACTGGGGCACGCATTGACGTGCTCCTCTCTATTTTTCCAGGTAGCAGGAGTATCATGGTTGGTGGTGTGTCTGGTGACTTGGAGTTGGGTGTAGGGGTAGCAATTGGTGTGAACTGTAGTTGTGGTGTGATATGGTTGTCTTGGGAGATGGAGAATGACGGTGTATATGTAGTGGTGTACCTGGATTATGTATATAAATGGAAGTTGTTATGTATATATGATATGTTGTTGTTCTGTGTTATTTATTGGGTTTGTTTGATATTACTGTAGAGCTTCACTTGTACTATCTCAGCATGTGCGCAGTGGCCTGCTTGTTCTGTTTCTCCTTTTTCTTTCTTTTCCTCTCTCACCACCCTCACTCTTCAGGATACTTGAAAAAAAAATTAGAAGCTTTGGGTATTCTGGAGATCGTGGGGTGACACCAACTAGGGGCGGGCCGGCGGAGGGTGGCCAGGCGACTATATCTGAGGGTTTGGGGGTAGAAACCACCCCGGAGGAGCGCAACGACACGTGCACATGGGCTGCAAACAACCCCATACCCTTGGGGTGACGGAGGGCAGGAGTCCCTGGGGGCAACACAACTGGAGGACGGCCGAGGGCCGGATCTGGTAGGAGGTGGAAGATTGGAGCCTGAATCGTGACGAACCAGTCGGACAGTCAGTGAATTGCGATGAAAAGGGTTCGATGAGAGATTTCATGGGACCCATGGCTCCCAAGTGGAACAGATACCATCAATTCTACTACAAACATCCCTGATTTAGACCCGGATAAAGGTAATTTGGCGTCGACTCGCAAATTTAGAATCTAAACATACCGATATTCGAGGGGGATCATGCATTCGTTGTCGAGATCATATCCATCTGGTTTTGACAATATGTGATGATGAAGACACGGGAGTGGAAGTTGAGGAGGAAGAAGTAAGAGAGGACGAACACCCTCACTTGGATGTGGCCAAAGTCTTGCTAAATTTCGTGGTGGAATTTACCCGAATCACACTATGAAATTAGTGGGAAGGATCACGAAGCCGGACTGCACGATAGTGGTGCCACCTACAATTTTATTTCCAACAAGGTGGTGGACCAATAGAAGTGGTAATCGTAGGATACATGTAGTTTTGACATGATCATAAAGACATGGATGGTATAGCGAAGTCGAGGGATATACTGTGGGATGATTTTGTTGATGCATGGATTTTAGATCTTGAAGGATTTTTTACTGTTAGATTTGGGGGCAGTACAAATGTGATTTTGGTGATGAAATGGCTACAATCCTTGGGAGAAGTGAAGGTCACCTGAAAGTTGTTGCGTATAGAATTCCAAGTTGGGAACTGGCCAGTGACGTTACAGGGAGACCCAAGCCTTTGTCGCACATTGGTTTCTTAAAGACCATGGTGAATGCGATATAGACGGATGGGACAGATTCTTAGTGGAGCTATATGGGTTGGTACGGGAGTCAGCAGAGAAAGAGCGAGATATTTTCATACCGGTACAACCGCTCTTGGTTCGATTCGAGAGAGTTTTCCAGACGTCACGCGGGCTTCCCTTAGTTCCCTTACTTCCCTTACTGCGGGACCACGTGCATGCCATTGTTTTGAGGAGAGTCTCACCTATCAGCTTGCGACTATACTGGTATCCTCAGGTGCAGAAGGATGAAATAGTGAAGATGGTTAGGGAGATGCTACTAGCTGGAGTTATTCAACGGAGTGTGAGCACATTCTTAAGTCTGATCCTGTTGGTCAAGAAGAAAGATGGCAGTTGGAGGTTTTGTATCGACTATCAGGCATTGAACAATGAGACAGTCCCAGATAAGTTTCTCATTCCAGTGATCGATGTGTTGTATGAGTTGCATGATGCGACTGTGTTTTCTAAGATTGATCTTAAGTCAGGGTTGGTGAAAACCACGTTCAGAACTCACGAGAGGCACTGCGAGTTTCTTGTCATGCCTTTTGGACTGGCCAATACCATGGCCACTTTTTAGACACTTATAAATAAGATATTCTGGCAGTACTTGCGGAAGTTTGTGTTGGTTTTCTTCGATGACATTCTGGTGTATAACAGAACTATAGATTCACACATGGAGCATCTGGAGGTAGTGTTACATGTGTTACATAATTATCAACTCTACGCTAATAGAAAGAAATGCATGTTTGCTTAAACATGTGTGTAG
Source organism: Scilla litardierei (assembly GCA_030789695.1). Lineage (NCBI taxonomy): Eukaryota > Viridiplantae > Streptophyta > Magnoliopsida > Asparagales > Asparagaceae > Scilla > Scilla litardierei. The sequence continues at coordinate 135,202,870 of CM061137.1, read as the reverse complement.
TATCTCAGGCATGTTTGTTTCGACAGAGGGGTCACAGCCGACAAATTCAAGATAGCTGCAATGTTAGATTGGCAACTCTCCACAATATTGAAGCAGCTACGGAGATTTTTGAGGCTTACAAGGTATTATCAGAAGTCTGCCAATGGGTATATCACTATTACATGGCCATTGACAGAACAGCTGAAGGACAACTTTCACTATGGAGGAGGGGGAAGAAGCGATTCAGGCCTTTGAGAACATAAAGCAAACCATGACCAGCATTTCGATAGTAGCTTTACTTAATTTCAGCGATCCTTTTATCATAGAGACGGATGCTTCAGGGTATGGACTAGAGACAGTTCTGATGCAAGACCAACTGTCGGTTGCATATATCTGCTACGTATTGACAGCGAATACTCAACTAAATTCAGTCTATGAGCGCGAGCTTATGACGATCAGGTTGGCAATACAAAAGCGTTGGCCATACATATTGAGACGACGTTTCATTGTTCGGATGGACCAGATGAGTCTCTAGTTCTTATTAGAGCCACGTACGGTGACGGAGAAACACCAGTGTTGGCTCTCTAAGCTGCTGGGATATGATTTTGAGATCGTGTACAACCCAAGGTTAAAAAATAAGGCCACCGACGCCCTCTCTAGACGAGAGAGGAACCACAGCTGACAGCTCTGCACGTTCCTTAGTACTCGATTGGAAACCCTTGTTATGGAAGATTGAGGCAAATGCAGGCTTAGAGAAAATTCAGGCTGTCTTATTGTTGGTTTTGACGGAGTACACATGCTACTCGCTGGATAGGTAGCGATTCTTATATTATGGACAACTCGTATTATCTTGAACATCTACCCATATTTCAAGGTTAATACGGGATTTCCATTGGAGTACCGCTGGGGACATTTCAGGGTCCTTAAGACATACCGCTGTTTGACATTGGAGCTGTATTGGATGTGAATGAAGAAGGATGTGATAGAAATGATGGCTAGTTATGATGCATGTCAACGTCACAAGTACGTGACGATGATGCCTGGAGGACAGCTAGCTTTGCCGAATCGGGACATGGAGGAATTCACGATAGACTTAATTGAAGGGTTGCCTTGATCGGGAGGATTCTCGGTTATTTTTGTTGTAGTGGTCACCTAAGTAAATATACACATTTCGCGGCCCTTCGACACCCATACACTGTTGTGAATGTAGTAGATGCCTTTACATTGGAGATGGTGCGCTTGCATGGGATTCCAGAATTGATAGTATATCGCAACCACATCTTCTTTAGACATTTTAGAGAGGGTTATTCAGGATGCATGGAATAGTTTTGAAACGGAGCACTGCACCACCCTCAAATGGATTGTCGGATGAAGGTGGTCAACCGAAATATAAAGACGTATTTGTGGTGTCGTGTCCGAGACGTCAAAACATGGGCGAGATAGTTAGCTTGGGCAGAGTATTGGTACAACACCTCCCATCACACGGCATCTCGGACAACCCTTTTGAAGATTCTATGTGGGCACGATCCCCCGCACCTGCTGCATTATGGCCATGGTTCCACACTGGTGTCACAGGTTGAGCAAATATTTGGAGGAGAGGTATATTATGGTGTTGGAGGAGCTGAAGCTACATTTGGCAAGGATGCAACATGTCATGAAGAAACATGTGGATGGGCATAGGAGGGATGTGTAGTTTGCAGTGGACGATCGTGCTTATTTGTCAGAGATACTTGACACACAGAAGAAACAAGAAGTTAGCACCTCGATATTTTGGGCCTTACGGGGTTGAGGCAACGATTCAGAAGGTGGCTTATCGCTTGAAATTACTGTCGGCCTCAGCTATACATCATGTTTTCCATGTCTCACAGCTGCACTAAGCAATTGACGATTACATACCTTCGCCGTCTTTTTTTGATACATTGGAAAGCATGAAACATGGGTCGTGAAACACGGGTACACCCGCCCTGATCGCTTAACCCTAAACACGGAGAAGCCAGGTATCCATCGGAGCCCTAAAAGCTGGAAAATAAAGAAAATATAAAAGGGGATGTGGGTAGTGGGATTCGAACCCGGGTCTCCACCGAGACAGCTGAGTGATTCAACCACTAGGATGAGCACCGGAGCTCACCTTCGCCATCTTTACTGTCAACCTTGACGGATGACAAGGAGGTGATACTCCAATTGTCCGAATTGGAAGGGATATACCAACGAGGGTCGGATACTTATGAGGTGTTGATCCAGTAGAGGAATCTTCCAGAATATGAAGCAATGTTGGAGCTGTTTGATGCAATTCAGGAACAGTTTTTGAAATTCCATCTTAAGAACAAGGTGTCTCGTTGGTAAGGGAGTAATGTTCGGTAGATTATTACATATGGACGACGGCGTAAGAATACAACTATACAAGTGAGGGGTAACTTAGTCATTTCGGTTAATTACCTAATTAGTCAGCATGTTTGTTTAAGAGGAAAGAGAACATTAGGGTTTTATATTGATTATTGTGAGAGATTGGTAGGGTTTTAGTTTCTTAGATAGTAGGGAAAGAATTGGCCTTCCTATCGAACTGATGGCCGTATCTTGTCCATTGATTAAGTATTAGCCGATATGACTGATTTATCGACCGATAAATTGGTATCAGCTTCCAGCGGATACGATATGTTAATATTTGGTCGAAAAAACCTGATAGCCCTCTTTATCGGCCAATAAGCCCAATATATCGGGCCGATATCGCTCGATATAGTGGGCGGATAAAGGCCATTACTATGCAAAGCGTGGTTGTAATTTTTTTAAACGGGTTTGGATCGATTCGATCCAAACCCGTTTGATTGAATACAGTAATTGTCAACGAAAATCGACGAAAAAATCCCGACAACAGCTCCCATTTCTCTCTTCGCTACCCGAGTTCGTCCAACGAAAGCTAGTGTTTTTGTGTTCCGATCTTTTGATTCTTCGATGTTTGACCTAAATTGGAGGAAACTCAAAAGAAAATGTAATTGTTTAATGTTGTCCTACTTAATTCTTCAGATTTTTTCATTGTTGGGAAATTTTTCATTATTTTCTTCTTCAATCTTCTTCATCATCTTCATCATCATTTAAGCTGCAATGCAGACTGCAGTCGCTTCTTCTCCTCTTCCTCCTCTGTGGCTGATGTCGCTTCTTTGTCTCCTTCTGGGCAACTATCGCAGCTTCTCCTACTACTACTACTTCTTTTATGTTGTTGTTGCTGCTGCTTCTTCTTATATGCGGCTGTTGTTGCTTTTTCGATTTTAATTTTTATCGGATGACTTGAGACTTGGGATAATATTCATGGATAATCTTGTTGGGTTGAGGCTTGAGAAATATTTTGATGAAGACATTGTTTTGAGAAGTGGGATGTACATGGATGATTATAAAATTAAACTGATTCCAATTAATTTTTGTAGTCAAGTATTGGGCCATGCTTGACAGCCTATTGCCTTATTGGAGATATCACACTTGGATTGGTTGGTAATTTGATGTATACTTGGATAACTTGGCTTAAAATCCAATATTCTATAATGGATATTGCCCACTTACAATTTACTGGCTATCGCATATGCACGATTCTTGACTATAGAGATTGACACCGTGATATTGTCTTTGTGCTACAAATAGAGACGTTCTCTCCTGATTCCTAAATATATGATATGTATATGTAAATCCCACAAATAGAGACGCTGTCTCTTGATGAGTCATGATATGTCTAAAACATTCGTCCAAGAGACGTGTAGAATGAGCTTGTAACATAATGTGGGGGTTAGTCACTTTTTCTGGTAATTTTTTAATTCTTTTTTTATTCATGCAATATTTTAAGTTTTAATATTTTGTTAATTGATAGACTTGTAGTATTACATACTCGTATGTTAATGATAACGGTTACTTGATGCATTATCGTAACTTTATGTGATTCTATTGATAATATTTTGGTGATATGAACAATCATGAATATTTATGATATTGTAATTGTATATTTATCATGTTCGATATGACTAACCTGATATTTATGTGTATCCCCTGATATGACCATTCCAATATGATACAGATATCCGATATTTAAAACGTTGATCTTGTCAGATTTATTCTTATATCAATAAAATTTCGTCTTTTTGTCCTAATTTTACCATAAATCCCATCATTGAGGCCGACATTGTTCTGGTTGTTGCAGTTTTGGGAAATGTTAGTGCTTCTATTACAATGTAATAATTGTCTCGTACATATCTGGTAAAATTCTTGTTATTCAAAATTTTGAAAGTTATGATTAAGGGACACTGACATGGGTGTTGCATTTTGGCACGAACATGGGGTGTCGGACATTGCAATTATTCAAATTCTAGACCCAAGGATATTGCTATATATGAATTTTTTTGCATTTCTGAATACTTGCCTCATATAAACACATATGTTGGGTTTATATTCTTATCAAAAGATTTATTTTAAGTAGAATGATGTATAAACCAGTAGCTTTTGTCAAAAGAGTGCACAACTTAGTTTATATGGTACATATTTTATTGCGAATAACAAGAAATGTATTTGTAAGTGTCCAACATGGATGTGCATCTTTGTCATGTTTGTGTGTGTCAGGCCCAGCAAATTTGGTTGGGAGAAGTGTCATTCATGTGATACTTTAAAAAAAACCTAATGTATGCATGATTGCATATATACTCACCATGGCTCGCTCATGCACATTTAATCACTTAAATAAGGAGATGTTGAACAAACTTTTGAATTCATTTAAGTAATTGGATGAGCATGTACACCCTGACACATGTACGCCTTGAAGATCAGTTGACGGATTATCATTTATGGCTAAGTGAATGCAAATTTATTTGTCCAGATGAAAATATAGTGTTATTAACCTTCAACAAAAAAATCTTTAAAATGAAAATGATGTGTCTAGGGCCTTTTGTAGGGATAAAGTTAGGATTTTTATGGCTTTGGACTAATAAAAATAGGCTTTTTATACGAAGAATACATTTGAATTAAATAAAAGTAGCTAAGATAATTAATCCAAAGCTAATCTAACAATAGAAAATTGAAAGAACAATTATGAGGATAAGAACTAGGGTTCTAAGTATGAAAAGACAACTTATAATCAATTCTTTGATAGCCCCATTAGGGCCGGCTGGGCCTAGCTTTGGGGGGATTAGCGAAATAGTGGATTACTGAACGACCTCCCTTGTAGTTGCAAAACTACAAGTTTGCCCCCGGGCCCGTGGTGGACCCGAGTCGTCTCCTCCTTTGGTACACTTGGACCGGACCCTCGCTGGACCCGCTGAACCCGCACGCGCCTGCTGCTTGCTGACGCGCCTCTGCCTCTGCCCGTGCCCATCACTACTTCCCCCAAAGTGTCACCTTGTCCTCAAGGTGAAAGTCTGGAAACTGATCTCGTATCACCCCACGGGGTTCCTATGTAGCATCATAGTCCGGCAGCCCCTTCCATTTGATCAGCACTTCTTGCATCCCATCAGTTGCCTGTCTAACACCAGTCAGCTCCTGAGGCTCAAGCAATACCTTCATGTCTTCTATCAGGTTAGGAGAGAGAGTAGGTGATAGGGTATGGTCCCCGATAGCTCGTCGCAGCTGCGAGACATGGAAAACGGGGTGAATGGTGGATGTAGCCGGTAACTACAGACGGTACGCCACCTTTCCTATCTGAGCGGTAACCTCAAAGGGCCCATAGTAGCGGGCCGCCAGCTTCTCGTTGCTCCTACGAGCTAGCGTCTTCTGTCTGTAAGGCCGGAGCTAAAGGTAAACACGATCGCCGATCGCAAAGTGCACATCTCTCCGGTGTTCATCAGCCTTGGTTTTCATGATCTGTTAGGCCCGCAGCAAATGTTTCTTTAGCTCCTCCAAATACGTGTCCCGCTTCCCAAGATGCTCCTCTACCCGTGACACGGGAGTGGTACCTCTGCTGTAGTGGACCAACCGTGGCGGGTCCCGCCCATACAAAATCCAAAACGGAGTACTCTGAGCTGCCGAGTGATAAGATGTGTTGTACCAGTATTCTGTCCATGCTAACCATCTTGCCAACTGTTTCGGCGAATCTGAAGCAAAACACCTCAAGTATGTCTCCACACTCCTATTCACCACTTTCGTATGTCCGTCTGTCTGTCGGTAATAGGATGTGCTTCTCCTCAGTTTGGTACCCTGCACCTTGAACAACTCCTGCCAAAATTACTCATGAACACTTTGTCTCGGTCAGATACTATGGAGACAAGGAAACCATGCAAGCGGACCACCTCCTGCATAAAAGCTGTAGCAACTGTCACGGTCGTATAGGGTTTACTCAATGGCACGAAGTGGGCGTACTTTGCTGAGTCAATCCACCACCACTAATATGGAATTGTAGCCCTTTGATCGTGGTAGCCCCTCAATGAAGTCCATGTTGATCTCCTCCCAAACTCTCTCGGAAAGGTCCAATGGCTGTAGAAGTCCCGTAGGTGCCATTGCCATGTACTTGTGACGCTGACAGACGTCACACTTCGCTATCATCTTAGCAATGTCTTTCTTCGTGCCCGGCCAGTATAGCTCCCTAGACATCCTCCTGTAGGTCTGATGTATCCTTGAATACCCTCCAACGGAGCTGCCGTGGAACTCCTGAAATATCAACGGAATATGTGTGGATCCCCTAAGAATCACAAGTCTCCCTAGGTAGAGTAGTCGCTGCTCGCTCATGGTGTACCCCGGATATTCCGTTGACCCTTGCTGCAGTGCCTCCCGTATCTGTGCTAAGCCCATATCGGCTTTAATCTCTCTGCTCAACGGCTCCCAGTCTAGGGGGACCAGTACGGAAATGGCTGTCACCTCTGCTGGCTCCTCTCTGCGAGACAGGGCATCTGCCGCCTTGTTATCCAAGCCTGGTCGGTACTGTATCTCAAATGTGCAATGGACCAGCTTGGAGAGCAACTTCTAATGCTCTTTTGTGACCATGCGCTGCTCCAACAAATATTTCGGACTCCTTTGGTCGGTCCTCACTATAAATCTTCTCCCAAATAAATAAGGCCGTTATTTCTGGATGGAGAGCACGATTGCCAGCAATTCCTTCTCATATACTGATTTCAGCCTCGCTCTTGCTGACAGAGTCTGGCTGAAATATGCAATAAGCCTCTGATCCTGCATCAGCACCGCTCCCAACCCGTGTCCATGCTTCAAAATGGCGGCCTTATTTATTGGGGAGAAGATTTATAGTGAGGACCGATCAAAGGAGTCCGAAATATTTGTTGGAGCAGCGCATGGTCATAGAAGAGCATCAGAAGTTGCTCTCCAAGCTGGTCCATTGCACATTTGAGATACAATACCGAACAGGCTTGGATAATAAGGCGGCAGATGCACTGTCTCGTAGAGAGGAGCCAACAGAGGTGGCAGCCATTTCCATACCGGTCCTCCTAGACTGGGAGCAGAGAGATTGAGGCCGATAGGGGCTTAGCACAGATACGGGAGGCACTGCAGCAGGGGTCAGCTGAATATCCGAGGTACACCGTGAGTGAGCAGCGACTACTCTACCAAGGTAGACTGATGATACCTATGAGATCCACACATATTCCGTTGATATTTCAGGAGTTCCACGGCAGCTCCATTGGAGGGCATTCATGGATACAACAGACCTACAGGAGGATGTCTAGGGAGCTATACTGGCCAGGCATGAAGAAAGATATTGCTAAGATGATAGCGGAGTGTAACGTCTGACAGCATCACAAGTACATGGTAATGGCACCGTCGGGACTTCTATAGCCATTGGCCCTTTTCGAGAGAGTTTGGGAGGAGATCGGCATGGACTTCATTGAGGGGCTACCACGATCAGAGGGCTACAATTCCATATTAGTAGTGGTGGATCGATTCAGCAAGTACGCACACTTCGTGCCATTGGGACACCACTATACGGCCATGACAGTTGCTACAGCTTTTATGCAGGAGTTGGTCCACTTGCATGGTTTCCCTGCCTCCATAGTATCTGACGGAGACAAAGTGTTCATGAGCAGTTTTTGGCAGGAGTTGTTCAAGGTGCAGGGTACCAAACTGAGGAGCACAGCCTATCACCCATAGACAGACGGAAGTGGTGAATAGGAGTGTGGAGACCTACTTGAGGTGTTTTGCTTCAGATTTGCCGAAGCAGTGGGCAAGATGGTTAGCATGGGCAGAATACTGGTACAACACATCTTACCACTCGGCAGCTCAGAGTACTCCCTTTCGGATTTTGTATGGACGGGACCCGCCACAGTTGATCCACTACAGCAGAGGTACCACTCCCATGTTACAGGTAGAGGATCATCTTGGGGAGCAGGACAAGTATTTGGAGGAGCTGAAGAAACATTTGTTGTGCGCCCCACAGATCATGAAAACTAAGCCTGATGAACACCGGAGAGATGTGCAGTTTGCGATTGGTGATCGTGTTTACCTTTAGCTCCGGCCTTACAGACAGAAGACACTGGCTCGTAGGAGCAAGGAGAAGCTGGCGGCCCGCTACTATGGGCCCTTCGAGGTTACCGCTCAGATAGAGAAGGTGGCGTACCGTCTGCAGTTATCGGCTATATCCACCATTCACCCTGTTTTCCATGTCAGTTACGGCGAGCTATCGGGGACTATACCCTATCATCTACTCTCCCTCCAATCCTGACAGAAGACATTGAGGTGTTGCTTGAGTCTCAGGAGCTGACTGGTGTTAAACAGACAGCGGATGAGACGCAAGAAGTGCTGATCAAATGGAAGGGACTGCCGGACTATGATGCTACATGGGAACCCCGTGGGATGATACGAGATCAGTTTCCAGACTTCCACCTTGAGGACAAGGTGACACTTTTAGGGGGGAGTAGTGATGCGGCGCGGGCAAAGGTGCGACAAGAAGCAGCAGGCGCGCGCGGGTCCAGCGCGGGTCCAGTCCAAGTGTACCAAAGGAGGAGGCGACTCGGGTCCACCACGGGCCCGGGGGCAAACTTGTGCAACTACAAGGGGGGTCGTTTAGTAATTCACTATTTCGCTAATCCCCCCTAAAGTAAGGGCCGGCGGCCCTAATGGGGCTATCGAAGAATTGATTGTAAGTTGTCTTTTTATACTTAGAACACTAGTTCTTATCCTCGCAATTGTTCTTCCAATTTTCTATTGTCAGATTAGCTTTAGATTAATTATCTTAGCTACTCTAATTCTGTTGAGATCTGCTATTCGTTTAAAAAGCCTATTTTTATTAGTCCAAAGCCATAAAATCCTACCTTTATCCCGACAAAAGGCCCTAGACGCATCAAAAAATCAGTGACCTTTAAGGTTGGTTTTCATGACAAGTCATCCCCACAGGGAAGCGTGAATGGTAATATGCAACACCCCAATCTAACCCAACAACGGGCTGAAGTAAGATGCAAGAATTCACGTGAAACCGGTACAATAAGAAGGAACAGAAGGCCTGTGTATGAATAACTTATGTGATAAATGTGTCCCCCAAACCCTCTGGAAGTAAAGACATGATATGAATTTCTAATTAAATTAGAATAATGTCTTATAGGTCAATTGTTGCATGAACTAAGTGGAAATTAAATCTTCAATGTCTGATTGGTATGTCGCTGCAACAAATATGATATGAAAAGGAAACTAGTGACATGATTTTAATAATAACCCCATCGCACGAACAACATGCACAAAACAAAAAAAATAAAAAATAAAGAAAACAAAGAAATTTAAACAAGCAAAACAACAAAATTTCTCTCCCAACACTATTTGAAGGCGACATAAAAAGACTTCGTTTTTGAACCCACTTCCTCCTCCATCCTAACCCCATTAAAATTGAATCAATTTCCTTCTTCCTCTGCTAACCAGCAAGAGCATCTTCGCCGCCATCACCTTTCTATCTTCCCAATTTTTCTCTAATTTATTCATTTCCATTATTTCCAAAGCTAAATATCTTAGAAAACCAAATTAACCCACTTTCTCATCCTCCTTTGCTAACTCCACTATCATGGATGTTCAACACCACCTCCAATGGTGCCTTTCAATCTTATTTTCCCAAAAAAAATTTCCACTCCTTTTTTTGGCCAAACTTAAGACTTTGCTTCCCCTCCAGCATCACTGATCAGCCACCTCTTCACTTCCCATCCTTCACTAATCTTTCACTCCCTTTTCCTTTGTGACCACTCCACTATCATCATTATTAGTGTTTTAAAAGCAATGAACAAAAGAAAACCAGCTAGTCAGCCAGGTTATGTGATTAGGGGCATTCTTCAACGTAGATTTGGGGCTTGGGTTTAGATGTCAAGAATATGATTTCAAACTTTGGTGTTTTAAATTTGGATTTGGATTTCTTAAATTGATGATTTTAGTACTTGGGACTTGGATTTAGATTGAGTCCAAGAATCAACCATGGAGGTCCAAGTAATTATAAGGAGTGGGCTCAAAACAATGTTTCAATACAAATTTTTTCCTTGCCCCGTGAAATCCAAGTTGGAATCTCTCACCCCAATCATGCCCCTCTCTTCTCATTTTCCCTCGCATCTAAAAGAGAAAAGGGGGGGGGGGGGGGATTTCATGCCAGCCTCAGGATGTCTTAACATAACAGTTTCTCATCCTTCTCCCTCCGCCGACGGTGGCAGCCTTCTGTAGATGGCGACCTCTCTCCTGCTTTGCTTGAATGATGGTGATTGGATCAGGCATAATGAGCGTCTCTTTAAAGGTGGCATTTGAGATCTTAATTGTTTGGAATCATTTGGGAAGTAAGGAGTGTTCGGTTATTGCAGAAAAGTTGCAATTTTTAAATAGTGATGTGGTGGTGTTGACATGCTGATTCTGATGTATTAAGTGGATTTTATTGCTACTTGATCCAGTAACAAAGAAGAAAAGTAGAAGGAATTTTGCAACAGAGCCCAGACAATTTTAGAATTGCACAATTGATCCAGAAACTTGCAATAACCATATATTGCTCTACAGACATCCGATTGAAGCAGGTTTTCATTGACACAATCACAATTTTACGACCAACGCTATGGTGATATCTATCTGATTTATTACTTCAGTTTTAGATGAGTTAGTATTATTTTGTTGCAAAATCATATTTTTGTATAGCTTCATACAGAGGCTATCTTTGGGCTTATATTTTATGAACTGATTGTTGTATCAGTTCGATCTTCAGTCGTAAATGTGATCACGTATTTTTTAGGTTTCAAAAAGGGTTAAATCCTCGGGGAGAGGTCAGAGTATAGGCGAGGAGCCATCTCCATTAATACATGTGAATTGTGCGATTCTGGTTGCTTGTATTCGATTTTTGTGCCATAAACCTTATCCACCCCTAGGGTTTTTCAGATATCACAGTTATCATGCAGCCCGGTTAAAGATACGCAATGCCCAAAATACAAACGCCCATGTTCGGGAGATTGTCCATGTGTAAAATATGGGTCATGTGCCTCTAAAAAAGTGTCGTCGGGTCATGATGGGCCCAGTTGATCTTCAAAAATACCCGGGCGGCCTTTCTGGCCAGTGGATAGGCACGGGCAGGTCTCGCGGCAGCTCTGGAAAGGCATGGCAGGCCTGCAGGCTCTGCGGGGCTGCAAGAAGACCCTACGGGTCTCCTCGGGTGCCGGCAAGCCCTTGGTCCTGGTAGATGGGCCCACCGTCTTTCTTCTTGTCGTCCTTTAATTCCTGATCCGCATCGAAGTCGTCCTCGTCGTTCAGGTTTAAAGTCAGATCATCTTTTTGATGGACCTCCTTATCAAAAGAGATGATTTTGTCATTGCCCTTTCTAAAGGTGGCCCCTTTTGTCCCAGATGTAAGTTATTGTCACCAGCGTCGTTCAGATCTTACATCTTTGTCCCTTTTGGATCGGGGAATAATTGAGGGAAGTGTTGATATAGTTGTTACTTAGGTTTCGAAATAAATCATCAAACTTTGCATCCAACTTCGCCTCCTATGCTAAAGCTTCATCATTTTTCATCATCGATGTCATTGATGTCAAGATCATTGCTTTGATATCACTTTGTTACGACCCAGAACGGTTTTAGAGATAAAATGGGATTTTTTGAGAAATGTGTGATTTTTAGGAAGAAAAGAAGGGATTTGGGAGGAAAGACGTGATTTTTATTGATAATAACTGAAATACAAAGATAAAGTTGGCCACATTCAAGAGATGGACTCTTCTAGTTGTGATTCAAGATAAAGCCTAACTCTCCTAGATCTAAGTGATCTACCATATTCTCTCTCAATTCTTCTCAAAACTCAACATGTTCTCTTTATCTAGTATTTCCCTTTATTTATAATAAGACTCCTCATGAGCCGTCCATCCTACATTATTAAAATATCGCTGACATAGGTTTTTTTAGCCCAAAATTACATTTCTGCCCTTGGAACCCAACCCCCCCCCCCCCAAACCCCCCCCCCCCCCCCCCCCCCCCCCCCCCCGCGAAATTTCAGATTTGCCTATTGTGCTCAGTAATTAAAGATTTGAACCTTTATGGCCACAAACCTAATCCTATCACATGCAAAAAATGTTAGGACATTTTAGTGATTTTTCAGCAAAATGTTAAGATTGTTGTGAGTCATTGTCCTTATTTTAAATGAAACTAAAGGGAAGGTAGTTGAGATTCTTGAGAATTTTGTTTCTTTGTTAATTTGGTAGTGGACCATAAAAAAGATAAACATCATGATTTTATCTGTAGCAATATAAGGCAATTGTCGGACAAAAAATTATCATGGAGTAGTTAAGTCTTAAGTGGGTGAAAGATTAGGGTATTTATTTGTAATTCAGCATTTATAAATTATTGAATAATCTTGACATAAAAAAAGAACCTACATTGGGGGAGCTGGTGGGGTTTTTTTTTCTTTTTCTAACACCGCCACTAATTCCAATAACATGCCTTCGTTTCTTTCTTCATTTATGGTAAAAATTGGAGTACTTGAAATGGAAGTGTCAGATTAGTGCCAACAATATGTGGCTTATTTTGCCTTGTTGTATAGGGAAAGAATATATTTCTACCATTTCTTTTAGTGTTGTTTTCTTTGGTTGCTGCTATTGTGCAGACGTACAACCTTAATGCTATGTTGAATCCTTTAGTCATTTAAAACTGATTTCTTTTCCTTTTTTAAAAGGTCATTTCAAATTAAAAACAAAATAACGATTTGATAGCCTATTGTTATTTAGAGTACAGCTATTGATTATCCAATATCTTGCTATTTTAATGCAAAGCTCGTGGTTGTCTTCAATTTGACACCAATTTGGTCATCCCACAGATGATTTTTTTTTTCCATTTGGTTTTCTTAGAACATTAGAAAATTGCTTGCATTTAATAAGTCTCTAATAATTGAAGAGCTATACATGTACAAAGATAAGCACATACAACATGCATAAAAGTTATGCATCTTTTTTTAATTGCACATGCTTCTGCATGTGCCACGAGATACTGTGTGCCTGTGTGTGATGCAAAAATCCATTGTGGGGATTGCTATTGGATTGTGGGTGTCATTCTGCTTGCCCAACATACTTCCACAGAGTAAGGGGCAAAATGATTTGTTTTTTCCGATCATATTGTGTATGGCATAATCCCCAAAGGAACACAAGGGGCATCCAAAGAAAACCAAACTAGTATTTATATGCTAACCTAGAAATGTTACCGACAAAAATAACTAAATGAACATTAGGGAGAGATGAGAAATGATAAGGAGGAGGTAGGACAGAGTGTTAAGGCTTGGACGGGCAGACGGTCTATTGATGCATTGCCAGTCCAAGCAACGAGGAAGTTGTTTAGATGCAAGAGTGTGAGCCATAGGCCAAATCTGCTCCGGTGGCCTGCTTGCCAAGTTCGTAAAAAGGTTTTCATTGCAGGCATGGCAAATTGCCGAAAGAAGATATGCCCCATACATCAGCATAATCCAGATAAAAACCCCATGATGATAAGGCAGATTATGCAGCCAAAATTCCGACTGAGCAAAGGAATTAAAAGTGGTGGAATGTCCAGAAATGCCCACAGACTGGTCCACACATTTCAAGATTCCGGGCAGTGGAAGAAAAATAGGTGGTCCAAGTTCTCGTGCAGATGTAGGGTGCACTGCTTTCTGTCAAGATCCACCGCCATACGTTGGTGCTGCAGGAAAACGGTGGTGCGCTGGTAAGATCTTGTGGAAAAAGTTTCCAAAACGGGCAAAAGGTTGCTCAACATTTCTAAGTTACACCAATTCTCCTTTCCATTCTTTTATACACTACTATTATTATGTCGGCCCACATTGTAAACTACCATAGTTATAGTCATAACCAATCATGTCTTACACCACTTAAATTAAAAGTTTATCAATCAAAAGTGCTACCATTCAAATTAGTGTATTATAAATCTCAGATTTTTCCACCTATTTTTCTTTTGACGAATTGTATATATTGCTCTGAGCGAAGATACTTCCTTATTTCAGAAATTGAATCGGAAGCTGGTACATATAAGCGTTGGGTTAGTGTTCATGCTATTTTGGCCCCTATTCAGGTAATTGGATGCCTCAAAAATATTTCCATTATGTGTTAATATTATTGTATGTTTAATTTACCCCTCCCTGGTCATTGCAGCTCCGGATGGCAGGCACCGTTTCTTGCAGCATTGGCGCCAGGTGTAAATATAATAAGGATGCTGCTGATGGGACTTGGAGTATGGAGAAATGAAGCTATGGTCAAGTCAATTAGTAGACATGGAGATTATAGGTATGCACTTCAAATCATTGCAGCTTTCGTCAATATGAGCAGCGATTGTTATCTCATTCATTGAGTTCTGTATGGGGAAATTGCACTTCTTGCTTTCATTACAACTGTTACTTCTGGGCATCCCAGAGAACTACTGAAGGGGCCATTGTACTATGCTTCCACTATAACTCTCGCTACCTCCATCTTCTGGCGAACATCCCCCGTTGGAATGGCTGCAGTCTGCAATCTGTGCGCTGGAGATGGTATGCTTCATAACAATAAATTCGTTTTGACCGGATTAAAATTTGTGATGTGCCACTTGGATCTACGATAGCAAAGAAGATGGCATTCATATTGAAATCCTCAAACAAGTTGTCATTTAGTAAACCATAGACACTATTTGAGGTCCAAATACTTGATTTTACAGTAATCTCTGCGTCAATCAGATATACGATATCTTTGTTGATGCCAGGTCTAGCTGACATAGTAGGAAGGAGATTTGGGAAGAAGAAGCTTTCGTACAACCCTAACAAATCTATGGAGGGTAGCATCGCAATGGCACTGGGGGGTTTCATAGCATCGATTGGGTAAGCTATAACATCATTTACAATGCGTCGTCCTCTGCAATTAAACATATCAACTTCTGTGAACAGTTCTGTTACACACATGACATTGCCTTTCAGATACATGCACTACTTCTCGAAGTTTGGATACATGGAAGAGAGCTGGGGGATGTGTGCTCGCTTCCTTTCAGTGTCGCTTGCTTCAGCATTCATAGAGTCGGTGCCCATAAGCTCGGAACTGGATGACAATTTGACCGTACCGTTAACTTCTGTATTAGTTGGTGTCTTTGTTTTCTAATGTTGTATCAGAAGGCCTTAGGTTTGATGCGTCTGCCAGTAGATGTTGTTCTTTCCCTGCTGCAATTGAATAATTAGAGATGTGGTTTTTGACTTCGTGTAAATAATCCATGATATTATGATATCTCACCTGACGATAGCAAGTTATTTAGTTTCATGGTGGAAACTCGAAAGCAAGTGAGAATACATATGTTGCCTGAGAATAGCAAGTGATTTGGATGGAATATATCAGAAAACCCTAGCCTAACTGTTTGATATCTACTCCTTGATTACCAAAAAGGATGATAAATAACGATGTAAATAAACTTTTAGTGGAAAATAAAATGGCAAAGAGGGGTATTTTTGCGAATAAATGGCTATCGAAAGCTAGCTCTATGGGAAGGGAGATTAAAACTTCATAGCCGATTAATTTGATTCGATTTGTCCCGAAAATAGGAAGTTAAGCATATAAGCATATAAAATTAAGATCTCGATGAGCACAGTTCGTAATCTCAAAAGCAAGAGATAGACGCTAAGGATATCAAACGATATGCTTCTCTTTATGGGCACATTTTTATTTATAGGATTGGTTAGTAGTAATTGTTATGAATAGGACCCATTGGGCCTATTGGGTATCCACCCACATGAGTACCCATTATGAATACTATATAAAGGAGGCTAGGGGTTTCCTAGCCTCAACCCTTCTCCAAATCTGTTTCTCGTTTATAACACGTTATCAGCACGATCACGCTCGTTGGAGGAGACGGCGGCTCGCGGGGAAGGAGATCCATCAATCGCTCAGATTCAAGAAGATCGTAATCTTCTCAACGGTGAGCGAAAACGGCATCCTTCACCAACCGTCGAATAGATTCCTTTGTCGAATCTAGAGGTAAAAATCAAAACTTTTTAGATTTAAACTTGCTTTTCACGTTAGATCTGCATGTTTTAGGATCAAAAAGTTTAAAAACACGGTAAAAATCACATTTTTTAGATCCGCATGCCTAAAAACAATAAAAAACTTGTTTTTTAGCGATCAAAATTGTTGAAAAATCCGATTTTTACCCCCCGCCTTTGATCCAAAAATCCGCACGCCCGTAGGGCGGAACGGCGGCGCGCCTCTAGCGCCGCCGGCGGAAAACGAACGCCGCGGCCTCAGGCCGCGGCGGCCGCGGCACTGCGCCGCGGCCGGTCGCCGCCACGGCGGCCGCGTCCTACGCGGCCAGCCGTCGCGGCGACACGCCGCGGGCCCCCCCTAGGGTTTCCTGAAACCCTAACCCTAACGGGCTATTTTTCGGGGGAGGCCCAATATTAACCCTAATGGGTTGTTTTCATGGCCCAAAAGGCCAGAAAATTAGCACATTCACATAAATTATTTTTCTTTTATTTATTTTTGGCCCTAAAAAGCCCAAAATAGTTAAAAGAAATTTTGAAAGGGTTTAAAGCGGTAAAATAAAACATTAAAATATGGATCAAAAGGTGAAAGTTTTTCAAAAAAGGGGTTTTTTGCACGTTGCACACAAATTTAAATTATTTTAAATGCCTGTGTTTTGATTATCTGCATGGTTGTATGTCTCGAATATATTATCTGCGTGGATGTGCAATATTAGGCTATGTTTTTAGGGATCAGCCAGGTTTCCGACACCGTTTTAAATTCCTGCAATTTTTCTTTTTTTGAGAGAAATTTTGTATGTGAGGATGAAAATGTAAAAAGAAGACCGAAGGACACCAAAAAGAAGCTGAAGACGTTCGCTCAATGAAGATAGGGGCTTCTCTCTGAAGTTCCCGAGTTGTACTTTATTTTTCATGCATTTATTTTGATGTAACTTCGGACTGTACTTCTTTCTTTCGGTGTCGGCTGGCTGATCCCCATAGTCCTAAGTCATTTTAGTTTTCATTGCTTATGCATTAATTGCGTGGATGTTAATTACTTTAATACCATGTTAATGTTACAATGAAACTGTTAAAAAGCATGCTAAAATCACTTTAATATAGTTCAACGCCTATTGCTAGACTATATACCTGCGATAAGTTTTTTTTTAAAAATGCCTGCTGCATATAAATAGCATGTGTACATTATACTTGTTTCAATTTAGTTTAATTGAACATAATCTTTAGTTTACAAGCTTTACATTATATGTATGATGAGCTCATGATATGACGATATTTATGACAATAAGACAATAATGATTTCAAAAAAAAAGAGTTTAATATCCATTTTGACAAAATGAACCTGAAGTTCAAAATCAAATCAAAAGTCAACACTCTGTCTCCCTAATAAAATAAATACGATGGTTTATGCGAAAATTATAATTGCTATCTTTATATAAGATGCACACTTTGCGGTAAACAGATATATAAGATCCATGATCTATATAATCCAATATGGACACCAGAAGTTTTCCATAATACCGACAAACTCTTTAAAAGAGTACTCTCATTTATTTTTACAAGGAAAGATTTTTTCTAGCCTTGAATATAAGCATACGCCTGAAGTCGTGGCTTAATGAATAAGTGAGAAATATATTACGCACCCACGTATTTGTTCCCCTCTGAGCATGGTAAACTATCCACATAAAATTTGAACGACTCAAGTAAAAGGCCCGAAGCTATACTCGAGCATTCAAATAGACTTTTTAAAAGTCCCTTATTAATTAGACAAGTGGAAGTATAAACAATTTGCTCAAACCCCTGCTTATATCTCCTTAGCAAGACTAACTTTCATTGTCCTTTATAAATAAGGAATATTGAAATCAGGGGAAGTTCAGGATCAAACATGACCCGAAATAAAAATAAGGAAAACTCAAAACAGGGGAAGTCTTGGATTAAATGGGAAAGAGAAGATACGATATACCTCGACATGGAGTAAGCAATGGCAAGCCAAAATCAGACCGGAAGTTCTGATAAGAGCCATAATGTTTTTGCAAACATGAATGTGCATTAACTTATGCCATATAAAAATACATACATATCTAGTCAAACGACGAAAGTCTAATTGACGTTATGTATATTTAGCTACTCCCCGAGGACAAATAAACTTTGAAATCAAATCTATTGTCATAACATAAGTCTTAAATGAGCATAATTATTGTTGTATGTTTTCAAGAGCACACATCACACTATGTCACTTGTTGACTTATCATCAGTATTATTCTCTTGTAGTCTTAATACATTTTATTTTACTGCGTATGTTTTGCTATCTTGAATACCCCAACAAATAAAATGAGGACGTCATATACTCTCTGAAACTTATACAGTTTCAAAAAGGATATTCGTCAAAACAAAATCCCTAATGACTCAAGAAATAAATGAAGCCTGAAGCTTTGTCCCAAAATGATCCGCACAATAGTCAAAGTGAAGATGTAATCCTTCACAGTTTGAACACAGTTCAACTATTACCGGACAAAATTAACTTGAGCATTTTAATGGACTTTTCAAAAGTGCCACATAAATTCAAAAGAGGAATTATTTTGGAACACCAGGATTGTCCAGAATCGACCAACTTTGGATCGATATCACCCTGGAGTGATGATGCAAGACATCATCAACCAGACGAACCTGAAGATTCTTCAAAAAAGGGTGAAACTTTCATTGTCCTATTCAAAAGGGGAAAATGATAATGAGATCATCTCCATTCACATGGACATTGACTCTCCCCACTTCCTCAAATGAATTTAAGATGATATACTATCATCATTAAAGAAAATGAAGACCTTTAGGTCTCTTGAGAGTATTTAAGGGATATAAATAGGCTTCGTCCACTCCCTTAACCGGACTGATGATGTACCCTTAGTGTACTCATCAATATATCCTCTAAATAAATGGTCATTATCCAACCACATTCTTTTATAAAATGGTGGTAACTTTGGATAACACTGGGAAATTTAAATGTTTTACAGCTGAAAAATAACGAACACCCTGAAGCTTGTGTTCACACCCAAATATGGGTAATATAAATCATTAAAATGTTTTAAATGGATTTCTTATCCATCAAAAATCCAGTTGTAGGTGACCACATGGGAACATGCAATTACATTGCAAACCATCAAAACGCCTCCTTAGAGCCTATTTATATGAGTCTGATCACCTCATATAAACAGTTTACGAAAACCCCTGACGGGGGAAGCGTTTAGAGCACATCTTATAGATTGTGCCATGATGAGTAGACACCCCCATATCACCACTATAGACCATCAAAATGCAGAACTATTTATCGGAAGTAAATATCCCAGATAAATAGAGTCTGAGCACTCTGAACAGGGGAAGCATTCAAATTCACTTCTCCTAAGACGTGCATCGATGATCCTATTTTAAAGATTTGATGAGATCCTGAAGATCACTCACAACTTTAATGTCCCAGAATCAGTTTCAACAGAAATACTACAATCATCCATGAGCCTGAAGCTCAAATGACCATTTAAATCATTAATACCTATGATCTGGTTATCATGAATTGTGATGAGATCCTGAAGATCCACATTTATGAAACTGTTAAAACAGTTATCAGACATAGTTACTGACAATATAGATATTGTCAAAACTTTCACATCCCTGCTACTAAAAATCCAGCTAGGATTGACATACCAAATATATTGGATGCAATCCACCAGTAGCAGAAGTGGATATCCTCAATGGATGAGAGGACATACCACTAGGCTCCAAAAAGAGAGATCTACTCCTGGAGACCGAAAAAAACAATACCACCACAGGAAAGTGAGCTCAAATCCAGAACCTTATTGCAACTTGGTTGCTAAGGACCAATTCTGGATCTGTCCATATTCTTTACCCGTCCCAGAACCTTCACTTCTTTAACGCGTCGTGAAGGAGACACCTCTGGGAGAAATCAAATGATTATAGTACGTACGGGGTGAGTTTTGGACAAGAAAGAACACCTTTTGTCGACAAATTCTCTCATATTTCATTTTGCCAGTTAAATATAAAATATCGTTTTCACAACTCTGCTTTGCCTGAAGCAAAGAGAGAGATTTGGCCAAATTATAATAATGTGGAATGAGGCAATAATAAGGTGGGCTGGACTCACTTATGAAATATGAGGTGTTGGACCTGAAGTCCTGGTATCAAAAATGATATCAAATCCTGTGGGATAACTGAGTATTGAAGGAGAATTAAAATAAAATCGTTAGCTATAAGAATTTTAATTTGCTATAGTTTTTAGAGGTATAAATCGCTCAAACCAGGAAGTAATCAAGTAAGATGAGCTGAACTCACTTACAAGATGAATCTGATGCATCGACTGGTTTATGTCAAGGCGTAACCCAACGAATGGCAAAAAGAGGGAATTTTTGGTTGATGTTGCTATTGGATGTGATAACATCACCGATAAAAAATTTCTTCAAATGCATGTACAAATTTTTTCTTTACTTTCCTTTCTTTTGGGACACATATTAATAATATGATTAAAGGAAAGACAACCTAGACATAGATCCTTAAAGGAATCATACTAAAAGGTTGTTGTTTGCACCTCTTAAAAACAGTATTGTTCTTAAGAGAGCAAATTAAAAGAATTGAGATTATTTTAATAACTCAAAATATTATCGGATCTCCTGAAGAGAAATTACCGAATTATCTGTTAAAGCCTATCAATCAGACATGATATGATATGAAAGCCATAGCTAGGCATAAATTCTAGGCTTACAGAACATTAATCATCCTGAAGATGAACAATCATCCCGAAGATGAACTATTATCCTGGAAATGAACTATCATCCTGAAGATGACGTTAATTAATCATCCCGAAGATGTAAACTTCATACAATGATGATTGATGAAGAAACATTAATTTCATTCTCCACCAAATACACATATTTGGTTGTATGGATATACATTAAAAGACCCCTTTCCGTTAGCTGGAAGAGGGGAAGAATATATATGGTCCAGAAGTACCTTAAGTGTCTTTGAAACACTCTTCTACCTGGCCAACTGCATGCGTCTCTTTTGAGCGTTAGCAGTATAGCTATTAGCCAGGTACAGTGCAGTGCCCCCAGCGCGCCACTGGACCAGAGATATGTAGCTTCTGCGCTATCTCCAAGGGTCGAGGAAAAATCCTCTATGTTAAATGTATTTGCATATGCAGGTTACAGATCATCGCGATGAATGGCATAAACGGGACGTCCACCTCCTGAAGATCTACACAGAATCCTTCCAAGTCTACATCCTTCCACCATCCCGAGAAGCTCATCACCCAAGGAGCAGCTCAAGAACATACAATGCCAGGTCCTGAAGTACCTCGCAGACAATGACGATTGAGACGTGGAGCTGTCTACCAAGTTTGCTAGCACTCTTTTAGTTTCTGCTAATACCTTATATGAGTGAAACTTGTATAGATGAGTGATGCTTGTACTTTACTTTTGCTTTCGGAATGTTGCAGATGAGGTGGATGTATACACACATAGGAGATAAATGTATAGATATATAGGAGATCTGCAAGCCTGAAGCTTGATCAGATTAGGGGGAGTCAACTGTAAAGTTGTACTCTTTTTCCTTGGCTAGTGGTTTTTCCCACAGGGTTTTCAATAGTCAAGGTTTTAATGAGGCAACCACATTGACTCTGGATCCAGAAGTATCCACCCCTCGACACATCCCCAAATCAGGGGAAGTTATGGAGTGTTGTACTCTTTTCCCTTCGCTATCGGTTTTTCACACAGGGTTTTCCATAGCTAAGGGTTTTTAACGAGGCAGTTACCCTTAACTTGGATCCAGAAGTATCCACCCTTTAAGATACTCAGTAGTACTAATGAATCATTCAGTATTCATAAAGTCGAGTATACCACGTTGGTTGGATAAGGGGAAGTGTTATGAATAGGACCCATTGGGCCTATTGGGTATCCACCCACATGAGTACCCATTATGAATACTATATAAAGGAGGCTAGGGGTTTCCTAGCCTCAACCCTTCTCCAAATCTGTTTCTCGTTTATAACAGTAATACAGTAGTTTCATACCTGACGTATTAATTAACTCATATGCCTTCTTATGTCCAAATCGGATCGGGTTTAGATGGACTTGATGGGTTTAGTGAGCCATAGTTGGTTATACTAACAACACATATTAATATAAACTACACGCTATGGGGAAACCCCTAATTTTTCCAATCCACGAAAGAAACACTAAAACTTACAGATACATATTAGACCAAAAAACTGCAACTCTTAATGCTCATCATGATTTCAAAGAACTAGTTTGGTGACTAGGACTTTAAGAGAAAAGGCTACACGTATGAGATATTACCAGGGAGAAGAATAATGATGATGATGATAAGAATGAGACCCAATTTTACATGTTAATTTGCAAATGAATTTCGCATTGGTTTTTTTGCTTCTTGACCCATGTACATAAATTCTTATGCACCGATTGTGGAAGTTGGCTCGATTTTGACGCTGCTGAGTCATTGGTTACTTAGTCGAGCTATCTTGTGCCGAGATAGATCATATGCGCTCGCATACGATCCATCTGACTCGGCACAAGTCAGATAGTCGAATGCCGAGCTATGGGACTTCAGCAGCGTATTGGACTCTCGGTCGACAGCTCTACGGTTTAAACAGCTTGGGTCAGCACTTTTGATCACTTGGTCTTCAGGAGGAAGCTCGATCGTGCAGAGCAAGGCCCACTTGGATGCGACGGAGGCCAGTAGGGTGCAGCGCATGCCTACTAGGGCTCGACGCATTAAAAATGCGTAGAGCTGTGATGTGATATGAATTCCGTTAAAGTCGGGCTTCGTATCTTTTGGGGACTCATCCTCAATGATGGCACCTATTGTACCCAAGGGGTATATTTAAGTAGTTATAGAGGAGTGTTTCGTGTGGAACACATTGAAGAGTTCTTGAGCCACCATTTGTGAAGGCCAACTTTGAGAGATATTGTAGATAGATTTTGGAGAGAAACTTGTGTGCTTCTTCTTCATTTGTGAAGAGAAGATTTGTATTCTTTCTTTCTTTTCGTAATAAAGCTTATTACTGTTCCCCTGGCCTGCCAACGGCCTAAAGTTGTTGTCTCTCTTAACGCTTCTTGTTTGTTCGTGTTGCTTGTCCTTGTCCTCAGTCATCGACGATCCTGTGTATTTTGTTGTGCTATGTGTCATCGGCACACAACAAATTAGTATCAGAGATGTACGGTGTCAAAGATCAATGTAGGATGCAAAGATGAGTAGCGGTGGTGATGACAGTTTCTCATAAGCGTCGACTTCTGGATTGCATGCTTCAACGGTGCGAACTATCGTGTCCAACACGAAGTTCGAAATTGAGAAGTTTGATGGGAAGATCAACTTCGGTATGTGGAGATGCGAAGTCTTGGATGTCTTGAACCAACTTGGTCAAGACATCGCATTGGACGAGAAGCAGACGAGATTTGACTCATTCAACCCAAAAGTGATGGGTTGTGGGCCATCTTGGAAATGACCCAAATATGACAGATTTGACTTGCTAAAGATTTACCTTTCTCGGCAGGCCTCGAGGCTTTTGGGCCGATGCGTGCTATTCTTAGTGGGCATTGCTTTTGATGTAGAATTAATCTTCCGCTTCGTGGGTCGGACCCATGTATTTAACATAACCCAACTAAAAGTCTCATGAATCTAACTCATCAAAAAGCATATGGGTCCTTCTTACTTAAAGGCACACTGGGCTAATTTCAAGATGGGACCACGTAAAACCAACCCGAAGAAATAGAGACACGTTCTCAATGTGTAATTACCATTGTCATTCGGCCATACCTTATTTAATGGAGTCAACTCATCTATAATATAGTTGAGGGGACCCCCCCCATGGGAAATCCCCCAAGGATTGCTAACTGGGACAAAGTTGACAGTAGAGTGTCATCTCATAACCACATCAGTCACACTTATTTCCAGTTTTACTGTTTCAAAATTATAGGCTTACCATTGAAACTTTTTCTCTTTTTTGTTGTTGTAACCTTTTCCTCTTTAACCCCCTTAGACAACACACACATTCACATCCACTGTTCTATCTCTTTTACATCTGGACGTCGGGCCTACATGCTGTGAGGGAGTTTCTTTTTGGGTACCATACAATCTGTCATACCTATTCAATGTAGGCAACCCATTCTACTATATACTAGATTATTTAAAATTATCTTTCTTATCTCCCACATTCTAATTTGAGCAGACAAAAATAAAGCCGAAGGCTCTGTCGAATCTCTTACCATCTTTTTGGATGTGGTGTGCCCTGAAGTTTGATCAACATCTTATTTGTACTCGCGGTCAAGTCAAAATTGGACAGTTAATGCGTCTTAATTAGTTGACGTTGGGTTAATTTCGAAATGTCTAATTACATTATGGGAATTGCTATTGGGACAGACCTAATTACTGGGTTCACAGACCTCTTAATTTTTTGCTGATGTGCACAGACTGAAAATGGATTTGTGCTGAGTTTACAGACCGGAAATGACGAAATTACCCTTTAGACATCTTAGACGCTGGAGGTGCCAAACTGAAACACGAGAAAATTGGCTAAATACCATGGGTCAACCATCACTTTTAATTTCTACCACCCTATTTAAAAACTTTGCTAGATACCACACCCCCTAAAAAGACTAAAATACCCTCGCTCGTTCCCAAAAATTAAAACCCAACAAACATGTTGGTGCATATTGGTGCATATTGGCGCATATCTACGGCGATGCCGAACTCCGACCACCCCGCTTCAAAGCCCGTTCGCAGCTGCCCTCCGATGTCCACGGAGAAGCCGGTTGGACGGAAGGAAGGCGGTTGGGCTCCGGGTGTCGTCGGAGTATGGAGATGCAACTGGGTGTAAGGAGGGCTGCCGTGTGCGTGGGGTTGCAGCGAGTCGAGGCGGGTGGAGCTTTGGTGGAGGTGCTCGGCAGCGGCAGTGTAACGACCCGATTCCCGGGCCCGTTACTTTTTGGTATTTGCGCAGGTCCTGCAGTTAACCAGTGAAAACAAAATAGCCACGATGCAGAGATGTACAAAAATACCCAAATAGTGTCCAATTATTACATCCATATTGTACAAGAATGGTCCAACAATTGTACATGAAGGAAAGTAAATACAACAAGAAAACAACTCTGAAAGCTGCAGACTCATGGTCAAATTCTGGCGCTATTAACTCTAGAGCATCTGCCTCCATATGTACATCGTCTGCGGTGCCACAGAGATGAAACCGTAGGTAAGTCACAACAATTCTAGCAATAGAAACAAAGTAGTGCAAAAGTATGAAACAGACTATAGTAAACAAAGGATGGTCATATAAGTACAAAAAGTAAAGTGTCAGCTGGCATGTATGTAAGAGTGAAAAGTAAGGTACTGGAAATTATTCAGATCATGTAAAGTAAAGGCGACTGTACTAGAGTAATAACTGTGGCCTGGCATATGGTAGCAACAATATTTCGACTAATGGCAATAGTAAGACAACCAGGTTAACAATGTTTTGACCAATGGGTTGACAATGGATTGATCTAGTAATTTTTAAGGAAAGATGAGCGTCGTTTGGCCATCTAATAGTGTAGGCGGGCCTAATAATAAGAAGTCTAACTTAACTTCCAAATCAGCCAGTCAGTCAGGGCTTGAAGGCACAGGTCACTTCAAAGACCGCAGGAACAAGTCCCTTGGTTGACCAACCCCCTTCCCATTCCTTCCTAGACACTGATTCAGTCGTAATTCAAGACCGCTCATTATTAAACCGTTCTATCACGTTCGAGTAGTCTCGACTTAGTCCGTAGAATAGTAGTAGTTGTGACTGAAGCATGGTATCAATTAATTAGTGCAACATCAATCAAACTAGTGCATCAGTCTTAAATGCCGTAAGGGTCCAATAGTGTGCTCCGTAAATGTGCTCCGTAAATGCCCGTAGGCCCAATAGTGTTCTCAGTAAATGTGCTCCGTAAATGCCCGTAGGCCAAATAGTGTGTTTCCAACAATACAAACAACCATGAGTACAATACAGCAATCAAACTAGTGCATCAGCCTTGGCTCGAGTGTACGATATGCAACCAGAAGTGCACCCATCCCACGGAGCAACTCGTGGAATATCTACCTACCATTCCTGCATGGTGATGGTACAGCTTAACTAATAAGGGTGGACCCGGTCACTCCCGCACACTTCGTAGCTCAAGACTACCCTGTATCTCGTGTATTATCATAGTCTAATGTTCATATCAGTGTTTGTATCAATATGCCCTCATGGGCCCTGTATCAATCAGCTAGTGCAACAGTCTTAGCTCGAGTGTACGATATGCAACCAGAAGTGCACCCATCCCACGGAGCAACTCGTGGAATATCTACCTACCATTCCCTACAGGGTGATGGTACAGCTTAACTAATAAGGGTGGACCCAGTCACTCCCGCACACTACGCAGCTCAAGACTACCCCATAACCCATGTTGTATCACATTTCACATTTATATCAGTATCCGTGTCTGTATCCATATCTGTATCCGTATGGCCCCATAGGCCCATCATTTCATACATCCAACAATGTGTACAACAATACATCCATCAATGAGTACATCAAATACATTTATATGGTAGTTACTTGCTGAAAAGTCAAGGCAGAAGCCTCAACAGAGAATATCAGTCCTGATCAATGCTTTGAAGTCCAACATCTATGATATTTAATCCCATAAAAGTGCACTATCTCAATTTAGTTCCGAGCAATGCTTTGAAGTCCAACAACTATGATATTTAATCTCATAAAAGTGCACTATCTCAATTTAGTCATTTGGTCATTCCACTGTTGATTAGTCCTCAAGTTAATTAGGTCTCTAGTCAATTGCTCAAGTCAATAGCTGTTCTGTGACTAGATGTTAGATCCTAAGTTCATACGAGTACACTATCCAGATTTCCAAAGTTAGAATTAGAGTGACTTACCCTGTTTGAGATCGTCGTGGTAAGACGAGGTTGGAGCAATAGCTTATAAAGGAGCCGGTGCATGGGAATTGGCACCTGAAAACACAAGAAAACATTAGTTACGGATTACCCTATTTTCTACCTATTTAATCTTATCGTTTTGATTTTTATAATCGATTGAAACGTTGTCAAAAAGTATTCTAAATTTTTCTATAGCCCAGATATAAGGAAAATAATTTTACTGTAAGAGGAAATATTTTTCGGAAGCTTGTAGTAATTTTTATAATTTTTAAAAGCTCAAAAATAGATTTAAAACTAATTTTAAATTAAGTAACGTAATTTTTCAATAATTTCTCCTGGATGCGATCTGCATCGGAAAGTTGTGAATGAACTGTCAAAATGGCCGTCTCGGAGAGTACTTTAACATATATTTTTATCATATATTAGTTTACGTGAAAATAATAAGTTATAGATTTTTGAATGAAAATAACCAATTTAACTTTTAGGCTTAAAAATTAATTCTGGACAAACTAAGCGTCGAATTGAGACGAAACTAGTGCCATTGGGTCCAGAATGTCTTTTCTGATTTTCTAGAGGTGGTCTCATATTTTTCCGATACCTATATTATTTATTATTAATTTAAAACCATATTACCCTTATATGATATTTTATAATATAGTAATATATTTAATATACGTATACGTATTTATACTCCCCTTGTATATCTCTCCCCCTCTCTTCTCGTTCGACGCTGCAGCGGAGGCATCGGGGCAGCGGCGGTCAAGCGATGGACGGTGGCGGTTGCTGAACGGAGGTCGGCGCCGTTGGCAAGGTGGCCGGAGTGGTGGCGTAACGCGAGGAGGCGGAGCGCTGCAGCAGTGTGGGGGCGGGCTTCTTCGCCGGAGAGCGTGGATGCTCCTTCGGAGGGGAGCAGCTGGCGGTTGGCTCTCCGGTGTGCTCTGTGGGGCTCGCCGGCGGGGTCCTTCGGGGTGGAGGAGACGTCGTGCTGACGGAGCGGAGAGCGGAGCGGCGAGGAGAGAGGTGGGGCTTCGTTCGTCGCCGTTCATCGGTGCAGCAGCGACGAGGGCTCCGAGGTGGATGGCGGAGGCATCGGGGGGGCCGTAGGGGAGACGAGGGTCGCCGGTGAGCGGCGGTGGAAGCGTCGGGCTCATGGCGGAGTCGCCACGGTGGCAAGGAGCTCGGACAGTCGACGGTGGCGGTGCTCCTGTGTCTCCGATGCTGGTCGAAGCAGTGGAGGCTCCGTGCTCCGGTGGGCACTGAGGCGGAGGGAGCGGGGAGCTCGCCGGTGTGGGGTGCATGGATGAGGGGCTTTAAACGAGAGTAGAGAGAGAGAATGTGAGGCTGTGTGCGTGTGTATGGGTTCGAAAAATCAGAGGGAATTGTCCTTCGCATGGGTTCGGGTGCGGGCTGAGTGAGGAAGAGAGGATTAGGGTATTTATAGGTTAATTAAATCAATTAAAAATTTGGTTAGCATTTAATACTTAGTCAACTATTAATTATGTTAGGTTTAGCTTTAGACTAAACATTAAATAAGGTTAGACTAAATTAGGAAAAGTTTAACGTGTTTCCTCCACGAGTTATTCATGTTTAGGGTAATTTAATAGTCAATTAGGTTAAGGTAATTAGTAATTAGGTAGGGTAATTACTGATGGTAATTAGCAAAATTCGTAACGAAATTACGATTTTGCCCCTACCAGTAAACGTGTCCGAAAAATTACGAAAACATACCCACGGGTTTGTATTGTCACGAGGATCGCGAATACGAAGTCCGTTACGGGGTTTGAGCTACGAAAATACTAGTTTTTGGCCAAAACGTTTAGAAAGCGGGTTGGTGGGTTCTCTACTGATTTGACTTCAGAAAATTACGAAATTAATGTGGGAGGTCATAAATGATTATTAAATGTTACTGTAAAAGTTTGAAATCGTTTTGATGATGTTTGTATAGAAAATAAATTCATTAAGTCAAAACGGTAATATCTGAAAATGAATTTTATCAGAAATGTTTTGAGTTTTTAATGAAATCCGATCTTTCTAAAATACTCCATGACTAGTCGGGTACTTCAAAATATTTTTACAAGGAATTTTTGAAATCAGTTAAACTCCTGACAAACCATTATAAAATAGTTTAAAAATTGAAAATTTTGGTCAAATTCGTAAATAGTTTGTCTTGATGAAAACAGGCCGTTACATCCTACCCTCCTTAAAATAATTCCGTCCTCAGAATTTAAAAATCTTTTTGAAACAAATAATTGATGTTATGAAGAAGCTCAAGCAAATAAATGATAGAAAAGATAGTAATCTAGTAAAATAGGTTGTAAATAACATGAAATATAATGTGATATCATAGCATCAAGAAAACAAGAGATGTTACATATGAATACATACTATTGACATCATCATAGCTTCCGTAACTATTCCTGAGACCAGTATCATTACAATAGTGATTCTGACTTCTCAAGTAGTCGAAAATTAACATGAGATGATAACATCACATGAAAATGAGGGCTATTGTGATGACAACATCTGTTCGAACTTGGAACCTGAGGTGATAAGCCAGTAGTAAGCTATTTAAACCTCATAAAACGGAAGACCATAAAGTTTATTCGTGCTACTGGTGACTAACTGGATCTAGCCACAGATGTTGTTCATAATATACCATGTAACGATTAATCCACGGGTACCAACAACATCAATCTCCATAATACCCAACCACATGATATCGTCCAGATTAACGCCCAAAGGTAAGTACAGGGCCAACACCCAAAATCAGTACTCACTTCTAGTATTTCTTCCATCAATCTCCATAATATCCCACAATAAGGCAAGATCCAAGCTCTCATCCAGAGCCAAGCACAAGGCTTACATCCAACTTCAACTCCCAAGGCCAATATCATGCCGATAAGCATCGCCATCACTCCTTCCGTAGACCAATACTTGATATTCGCAACACCCAACATCACCCAACAAATGAACAACCAAAAGCACACTTTTCTGCAAACCAAAAGGAGTAGTCGCAAGAGGAAGCCTAAACGGGACATAAATCTGGGTGAGACCCAGGGCAGAGAGCTCAAGAGAAGTCCAAGGATCATGGCTTCCCAGGATCTCAGCCACACAGCAGTAGCGAAGGTGGTGGCGAGGGTCGTTGCCAAGGCCAAAAATCCCAAAACATATCGTCGGAGGGCCATCGGTGGTTGTCGATCTATGGTGGCTGCGACTGCTTAACGTGGCGGGTGTCACCGGAGTAGGATGAGGTGATGGAGCTTCGGGTGAGGTCGGAGGAGCTTGAGGCGAGATGGGTCGAGTTCGCTTGGGGAAGAGGCCGGGAAGAGGAGTGAAAGTGATACGGCGTAGGGGAAACTACGGGGTGGCTTGGTGAGGAAGAAGAGGGGGTATTTTAAAGAAAAAGAGGGCACCGAAAGTCGTCGGTAGGGTGGGGTAGGGTTAGGCATGAACGGGGCTCGAGGTGAGGATGAGGACAAAAAGCAATAACGAGGGGCAGGTGGTAGGTGGGAAAGGAATTCAAACCCATGGCAAATCGGGCACAAGATAGAAAGTAGGGGGTTAGAATAGGAATATGATCTCAAGAAGACGGAACAACCTATACTTGCGCGTCGGGTTTGGCTCGTCTCAAATCCTTTAGCATCATCCTCCAATACTTCTGAGTGTCCTTCAATTTACTTCCGTTGTCGAGCTACCCTCCTTAAAATAGACGTTGCGACTTTTCAAGGTCAATCGAAAGGTCATCAAGAGTGATGGGAATCAAGGAAGTCCTAATGAAGATGTCAATAAGGACGCTTTACCCGTATATCCAATACGGGTGAACACTCGAGACATCCTGTACTCGAGAGTTCTATTTGAGTATTTTATACTGTACACCCTGATCTTGCTATATTGTTCACGAGGTAGGTAGCGCGGACCTGCGTGGGCCACCAAAGCTGTAACGACCCGATTCCCGGGCCCGTTACTTTTTGGTATTTGCGCAGGTCCTGCAGTTAACCAGTGAAAACAAAATAGCCACGATGCAGAGATATACAAAAATACCCAAATAGTGTCCAATTATTACATCCATATTGTACAAGAATGGTCCAACAATTGTACATGAAGGAAAGTAAATACAACAAGAAAACAACTCTGAAAGCTGCAGACTCATGGTCAAATTCTGGCGCTATTAACTCTAAAGCATCTGCCTCCATATGTACATCGTCTGCAGTGCCACAGAGATGAAACCGTAGGTAAGTCACAACAATTCTAGCAATAGAAACTGTTACGAGGTGGAACTCGCGTACAATGAATTTGTATTAATGGGAACCAAGGGCACGGTGGTTATATGGAGAAGAGGGTTTAGATAGGCTGTTTAACAAGCGATTAGTGGGGCGAAGAAGTCGATCCCGACGCCTGTGATGGTCACGGGGTGAATCTCGCCGGATGCAGCTGAACCAGGTTGAAGGGCAGGGGGGTGACACCGACCTGTGTTGATGGGCGAGCTCTCCTGCAACACGAACAACTCGTCAGAAGGGCTGGGTTGGGGTTCAACCCTTAGCCCCTCCGATGCCTAAGTCAGTGATGGCGCTTAAAATGGGGGGCTGGTCACGCCGGCCGGATCAACGGTGTGTCGACCGAGCGTGGCGAGCTATAGGTGGGAGAGCAAAGATATGGAAGACCTTTGCACTCGTGTGTGAATAATAGAAAGAGGAAGAATTCAGCAGCCAACCTCCTCTCCGTAGGAGGGGAGGGGGTATTTATACCTGACGGGTGATGACTAGGCGTGCTGAGCTGGCTCCGGTGTCGGCGGAAGCTTCGGACAAGGACGCCGGGAACAGGAGTCCCTGGCCTGCCTCTGTCAGGCGGCGCAACGGCCCAGGGGTGCTTTTGTCGGGATGTCAGGGCCGAAAGCACTAACCGTCGGATAGGCTAGCCGCCTGGAGGTGCTTTTGTCGGGATGTCAGGTGACGTACGTGTCTGTCGTGTCCTTGTACGTGTCAGTTGTGTCCTTATCCTAAGCCGTTTGTCGTTAGCGGCGGACTAGGATTCAGGCGGCTGCGGTGGTTCATCTCGGCCGGTTCGTGGAGCGCTGCAAGGTGCGCCCGCTTGACCGGCCGCCCGGCCTTTTCGGGGCGGCGGCCCTTTTGTGAAAAGGTGAGTCAATGGGGTATGTTAGCGGATCTGGATGGGAATCGGGCAGCTACGATCTTTAGGTCGTAACAATTGCCCCCGGCATTCGAGTCTGAGTCGGTAGCCCGATTCGGCTCGGATGGCGTGACATTGTCTTTTAACCTGACTCGGGCTTGGGTCCACGCTCAGGGTTGGCGACGCTGCTCCCGCGGGGTATTGCCCGCTGTTGCGGGATCGCGAGGTCTCATCCCGAGTGGGAACCAGGTGGGGCGTTGCCTCGTAACGGCGCGCCGCTTTATGGGGCGGCTGGGTCGGATTTTGGGGGAGCCCGAATTTTTGAGAAGGTTGTGGTTTTTGCTGAGATGTGTTTATCGGACATGTTTGTGATTTTCGCAGGACTTCCGCCGCACTGTGCCCGGTGGACCTCCCAGCTGTTGTGCTCTTGGGCTCAGGGAAGGAGTTCATAGGGAGGAATATTATTCACCAACCTTTATCGGAGATTTAGATGATATTTACAGTGAGAGAGCAGGTGTGACCCAACCTATGGTTGAGACGGGCGGTGGTTTATACTCGTCGCCCGCTATATCGGGGTGGGTAGATCCTCGTTGCCGGGCGGTTTTCCCTTTTACTGACCGCTTAATTCCTTCTGCTTCGTTGTCCGGGGAGGAGCCGACGCGCCGCGAACCACCATTTGGTTTGATCGGGGACGAAGCCCCGGGGTGGTTCCCCCTTCCGAGGGGCTGACCCTCGTTTGTCGGGTGGAGCTTCTTCCTTTCCCTTTCCTTGCTTCCTCGCGATCTGCCTTGCCGCCGCCGCGCTGGAGAGTTCCTCGCTAGGAATCCCGCGCACCGAGGGGGAACCCCTGGGAGGCTGAGGACGAGGTGGCGGTGGCGGTGCCGAGGGGGACGGCGTTAATTGGGGCGTTGCGGCATGCGGACGGCTTTCTGAACCCGCCTTTTGATACAGTAACAAGCAGGAGGCAAGCTGGCGGGCGGGGCCTTCCGCGTGTAAGGGGAATATCCGGTTGGGGGTGGCGGGGCTGTGGCGCCCATCGTCGGGGGAAGTGAGGTCCGTCGGTGACTATCGGCTTTTTTCGTAGCTCGTTGGGGCGTTTAGGGCCGCTTTATGCCCGGAGTGAGGGGGGGAATCCCCGTCTCTCTTCCTTCTTTACCCCGCCCTCTGGGGGGGTATTTGTAGCGAGGTGTTGCGGACGGGTTTCTCTTGGGTGACGCCGTGGACTAACGTCGCTAATGGGCTCTGCGGAATCACACGCTTCGGGAATCACTTTTTCCTGACGGTATCCGGCCCTCTGGCCTCTTGGGGGGCGTGTTGTTGCTGATGGCGTGTTGAACAAGCGTCCTTTCGTTACGTTGAGTCTCATCGTGGCGCTGTTCTGACGGGACAAAGCCGCTGTCCTTTCAGGACGGGGCGTATATTTCGGGGTTTCTGTCTTGCGACCGGTCCGATCCGGGTCACGTGTATTGGATTCTTGCGGGAGCTACGCAATTACCCATTATGCCCCCAACATTCCCGTGCCCCGTCTGGGGAGGGGGATGTTGTCTTCCCGTGTTGCCTTTGGGGCGGCCTCAAACGGGTTCGGGATGGGACGCATTGGTCTCCCGATTTGGTGTCTGGCCAAACCGGTTACGCGGGGCGAGCCCCCGTGCACCCCCTTTCTCTATGGGGAGAGTTGTTGGCGGGTTTCAGGGAGCAGGGGGAGCGGGGCCGTGCGTTCTAGGTTTCGTGGGCGTCCTAGGTCAGCTAGGCGGGACGGCGCGTTGCTCGCCCGATGCCTGGCGGATCGGGACGGCGCGTTGCTCGCCCGATGCCTGGCGGAGGGGGATAGACACGTGCTATGATATTTAAAGAACAATGTTTTCGTTTAAATTTATGAGCGCTGGGCCACAGCTTGTACATCAGGTTTTAGCTCATCGCCCGTTGTCGGGTCAAAGCCGATTCGGGGAGGGGCTTTAGAGCTGTCCTTGCCCGGTTGCACGGGCCTAATGACCGCCGGGTCTTGGGGCTTCCGCGGGCCGTGTGGGCCGGTTATGTCTTGAGCCGATCTTGGCGCGGAGGAGAGTGGCTGCCGTCTGGGCTGAAGTGTTGCAAGGTCTCTTTGAGGGGTACTTTGCCGACTAGGCCGCCTTCCCTCCCCTGTCTTGTCTCTTTCTGCGGACAGGGTTTTCCTCGGTCCGGTATAGGCTTTGAGAAGGAAAGCCGGCGTGCCCCGTCTTGCCCCCTGGGGAGGTTCTTGAGCATAGGGCCGCCCCCCGTTGCCCCACGTCTCGTTGCTTTGGTTTGAGGGTGGGGTTCTGAGCCCGCTGGCGCATCGGCGAGCTGACATGCCAGGACTCGCCGTTTGGGCCTGTCGGGGATGCAGCCCTGCCGAGATCCTCGGATGGAGGTCGAGGGCGAGGAGGTACTGGCCGGCCAGCGCTGGGGGCTCTCGCCTGCCCAGATTACTTTGAACGGATGCCATTCTTTCTCCGCTTCGTCCCCGTTTATGGGACGGAGGTAAGAAAGGTGGATTTCACGTGTGTAAGCGGAATATCCAGATGACGATCCGTTTGTAAGCGGAATATCCAGGTAGTGGTGCTGGGGGTCTAGGCACCGCCGTTCCGGGCGGCGGGAACCATTGATGGCCGGTGACCTCTCTTTTGTTAGGGCGGTGTATCTCAGCCCTTTTCCCGGAGGGTGGGGGGATCATGGGGTGGTTTTTCATGTCTGTCGATTGCTTCTCTCCGCGGTGGAGATGGCCTCTTTATAGGCAGATATTGTTGACCGTTTCTTCCTTATTTATTACGCTGAGCTGGCATTATTAATGGGCTCCTCGAATTCGCGCCTGTTGGGAACCGCCTATGTCAGGTGGCTCTTGCGTGTCCTCTGTTGGTGTGCATTATTAATGGTGGCGTGTTTCTCGAGCGTCATTCCGTTTCGTCGAGCCACATCAGGGCCGTCGACTTGGGAATTGATGTTATTTTGTCCCGGTTCGTGTGCCCCCCCTTTTATTTATATAAAAATTATTTTTATTATATATTATTTTTTGTCAA
The DNA here is from genome assembly GCA_030789695.1 of Scilla litardierei. Classification (NCBI taxonomy): domain Eukaryota; kingdom Viridiplantae; phylum Streptophyta; class Magnoliopsida; order Asparagales; family Asparagaceae; genus Scilla; species Scilla litardierei. The sequence goes on along the minus strand of CM061137.1, from coordinate 135,167,396 downwards.
GGGTACGTGGCCCCCATCGGGTTGGACCTGCCCCAGAGGTCTGGAGGGGGGAGCGGGCTCGTAGCCCGGCCCGTGCCCTTCTCTGGTTCGGGTGGCTAGGGTTGGCCCTGCCCCAGAGGTCTGGAGGAGGGGGGGAGCGGGCGCGTAGCCCGGCCCGTGCCCTTCTCTGGTTTGGGTGGCTAGGGTTGGCCCTGCCCCAGGGGTCTGGAGGGGGGGCGCGGGCACGTAGCCCGGCCCGTGCCCTTCTCTGGTTTGGGTGGCTAGGGTCGGCCCTGCCCCAGAGGTCTGGAGGGGGGAGCGGGTGCGTAGCCCGGCCCGTGCCCTTCTCTGGTTTGGGTGGCTAGGGTTGGCCCTGCCCCAGAGGTCTTGAGGGGGGGAGCGGGCGCGTAGCCCGGCCCGTGCCCTTCTCTGGTTTGGGTGGCTAGGGTTGGCCCTGCCCCAGAGGTCTGGAGGGGGGGAGCGGGCGCGTAGCCCGGCCCGTGCCCTTCTCTGGTTTGGGTGGCTAGGGTTGGCCCTGCCCCAGAGGTCTGGAGGGGGGGAGCGGGCGCGTAGCCCGGCCCGTGCCCTTCTCTGGTTTGGGTGGCTAGGGTTGGCCCTGCCCCAGGGGTCTGGAGGGGGGGAGCGGGCGCGTAGCCCGGCCCGTGCCCTTCTTTGGTTTGGGTGGCTAGGGTTGGCCCTGCCCCAGCGGTCTGGAGGGGGGGAGCGGGCGCGTAGCCCAGCCCGTGCCCTTCTCTGGTTTGGGTGGCTAGGGTTGGCCCTGCCCCAGAGGTCTGGAGGGGGGGAGCGGGCGCGTAGCCCGGCCCGTGCCCTTCTCTGGTTTGGGTGGCTAGGGTTGGCCCTGCCCCAGAGGTCTGGAGGGGGGGAGCGGGCGCGTAGCCCGGCCCGTGCCCTTCTCTGGTTTGGGTGGCTAGGGTTGGCCCTGCCCCAGAGGTCTTGAGGGGGGGGAGCGGGCGCGTGGCCCGGCCCGTGCCCTTCTCTGGTTTGGGTGGCTAGGGTTGGCCCTGCCCCAGAGGTCTGGAGGGGGGGAGCGGGCGCGTAGCCCGGCCCGTGCCCTTCTCTGGTTTGGGTGGCTAGGGTTGGCCCTGCCCCAGAGGTCTTGAGGGGGGGAGCGGGCGCGTAGCCCGGCCCGTGCCCTTCTCTGGTTTGGGTGGCTAGGGTTGGCCCTGCCCCAGAGGTCTGGAGGGGGGGAGCGGGCGCGTGGCCCGGCCCGTGCCCACCTCTGGTTTGGGTGGCTAGGGTTGGCCCTGCCCCAGAGGTCTTGAGGGGGGAGCGGGCGCGTGGCCCGGCCCGTGCCCAGCTCTGGTTTGGGTGGCTAGGGTTGGCCCTGCCCCAGAGGTCTTGAGGGGGGGAGCGGGCGCGTGGCCCGGCCCGTGCCCAGCTCTGGTTTGGGTGGCTAGGGTTGGCCCTGCCCCAGAGGTCTGGAGGGGGGGGAGCGGGCGCGTAGCCCGGCCCGTGCCCTTCTCTGGTTTGGGTGGCTAGGGTTGGCCCTGCCCCAGAGGTCTGGAGGGGGGGAGCGGGCGCGTGGCCCGGCCCGTGCCCACCTCTGGTTTGGGTGGCTAGGGTTGGCCCTGCCCCAGAGGTCTTGAGGGGGGGAGCGGGCGCGTGGCCCGGCCCGTGCCCTTCTCTGGTTTGGGTGGCTAGGGTTGGCCCTGCCCCAGAGGTCTGGAGGGGGGAGCGGGCGCGTAGCCCGGCCCGTGCCCTTCTCTGGTTTGGGTGGCTAGGGTTGGCCCTGCCACAGAGGTCTTGAGGGGGGGAGCGGGCGCGTAGCCCGGCCCGTGCCCTTCTCTGGTTTGGGTGGCTAGGGTTGGCCCTGCCCCAGAGGTCTGGAGGGGGGGAGCGGGCGCGTGGCCCGGCCCGTGCCCACCTCTGGTTTGGGTGGCTAGGGTTGGCCCTGCCCCAGAGGTCTTGAGGGGGGGAGCGGGCGCGTGGCCCGGCCCGTGCCCAGCTCTGGTTTGGGTGGCTAGGGTTGGCCCTGCCCCAGAGGTCTTGAGGGGGGGGAGCGGGCGCGTGGCCCGGCCCGTGCCGACCTCTGGTTTGGGTGGCTAGGGTTGGCCCTGCCCCAGAGGTCTTGAGGGGGGGAGCGGGCGCGTGGCCCGGCCCGTGCCCAGCTCTGGTTTGGGTGGCTAGGGTTGGCCCTGCCCCAGAGGTCTTGAGGGGGGGAGCGGGCGCGTGGCCCGGCCCGTGCCCAGCTCTGGTTTGGGTGGCTAGGGTTGGCCCTGCCCCAGAGGTCTGGAGGGGGGGAGCGGGCGCGTAGCCCGGCCCGTGCCCTTCTCTGGTTTGGGTGGCTAGGGTTGGCCCTGCCCCAGAGGTCTGGAGGGGGGGAGCGGGCACGTGGCCCGGCCCGTGCCCACCTCTGGTTTGGGTGGCTAGGGTCGGCCCTGCCCCAGAGGTCTGGAGGGGGGGGAGCGGGCGCGTAGCCCGGCCCGTGCCCTTCTCTGGTTTGGGTGGCTAGGGTTGGCCCTGCCCCAGAGGTCTGGAGGGGGGGAGCGGGCGCGTAGCCCGGCCCGTGCCCTTCTCTGGTTTGGGTGGCTAGGGTTGGCCCTGCCCCATAGGTCTGGAGGGGGGGAGCGGGCGCGTAGCCCGGCCCGTGCCCTTCTCTGGTTTGGGTGGCTAGGGTTGGCCCTGCCCCAGGGGTCTGGAGGGGGGGAGCGGGCGCGTAGCCCGGCCCGTGCCCTTCTTTGGTTTGGGTGGCTAGGGTTGGCCCTGCCCCAGAGGTCTGGAGGGGGGGAGCGGGCGCGTAGCCCGGCCCGTGCCCTTCTCTGGTTTGGGTGGCTAGGGTTGGCCCTGCCCCAGAGGTCTGGAGGGGGGGAGCGGGCGCGTAGCCCGGCCCGTGCCCTTCTCTGGTTTGGGTGGCTAGGGTTGGCCCTGCCCCAGAGGTCTGGAGGGGGGGAGCGGGCGCGTAGCCCGGCCCGTGCCCTTCTCTGGTTTGGGTGGCTAGGGTTGGCCCTGCCCCAGAGGTCTTGAGGGGGGGAGCGGGCGCGTGGCCCGGCCCGTGCCCTTCTCTGGTTTGGGTGGCTAGGGTTGGCCCTGCCCCAGAGGTCTGGAGGGGGGGAGCGGGCGCGTAGCCCGGCCCGTGCCCTTCTCTGGTTTGGGTGGCTAGGGTTGGCCCTGCCCCAGAGGTCTTGAGGGGGGGAGCGGGCGCGTAGCCCGGCCCGTGCCCTTCTCTGGTTTGGGTGGCTAGGGTTGGCCCTGCCCCAGAGGTCTGGAGGGGGGGAGCGGGCGCGTGGCCCGGCCCGTGCCCAGCTCTGGTTTGGGTGGCTAGGGTTGGCCCTGCCCCAGAGGTCTTGAGGGGGGGAGCGGGCGCGTGGCCCGGCCCGTGCCCAGCTCTGGTTTGGGTGGCTAGGGTTGGCCCTGCCCCAGAGGTCTTGAGGGGGGGAGCGGGCGCGTGGCCCGGCCCGTGCCCAGCTCTGGTTTGGGTGGCTAGGGTTGGCCCTGCCCCAGAGGTCTGGAGGGGGGGAGCGGGCGCGTGGCCCGGCCCGTGCCCTTCTCTGGTTTGGGTGGCTAGGGTTGGCCCTGCCCCAGAGGTCTGGAGGGGGGGAGCGGGCGCGTGGCCCGGCCCGTGCCCACCTCTGGTTTGGGTGGCTAGGGTTGGCCCTGCCCCAGAGGTCTTGAGGGGGGGAGCGGGCGCGTGGCCCGGCCCGTGCCCTTCTCTGGTTTGGGTGGCTAGGGTTGGCCCTGCCCCAGAGGTCTGGAGGGGGGGAGCGGGCGCGTAGCCCGGCCCGTGCCCTTCTCTGGTTTGGGTGGCTAGGGTTGGCCCTGCCCCAGAGGTCTGGAGGGGGGGAGCGGGCGCGTAGCCCGGCCCGTGCCCTTCTCTGGTTTGGGTGGCTAGGGTTGGCCCTGCCCCAGAGGTCTGGAGGGGGGGAGCGGGCGCGTGGCCCGGCCCGTGCCCACCTCTGGTTTGGGTGGCTAGGGTTGGCCCTGCCCCAGAGGTCTTGAGGGGGGGAGCGGGCGCGTGGCCCGGCCCGTGCCCAGCTCTGGTTTGGGTGGCTAGGGTTGGCCCTGCCCCAGAGGTCTGGAGGGGGGGAGCGGGCGCGTGGCCCGGCCCGTGCCCTTCTCTGGTTTGGGTGGCTAGGGTTGGCCCTGCCCCAGAGGTCTGGAGGGGGGGGAGCGGGCGCATAGCCCGGCCCGTGCCCTTCTCTGGTTTGGGTGGCTAGGGTTGGCCCTGCCCCAGAGGTCTGGAGGGGGGGAGCGGGCGCGTAGCCTGGCCCGTGCCCTTCTCTGGTTTGGGTGGCTAGGGTTGGCCCTGCCCCAGAGGTCTGGAGGGGGGGAGCGGGCGCGTGGCCCGGCCCGTGCCCACCTCTGGTTTGGGTGGCTAGGGTTGGCCCTGCCCCAGAGGTCTTGAGGGGGGGAGCGGGCGCGTGGCCCGTCCCGTGCCCAGCTCTGGTTTGGGTGGCTAGGGTTGGCCCTGCCCCAGAGGTCTTGAGGGGGGGAGCGGGCGCGTGGCCCGGCCCGTGCCCAGCTCTGGTTTGGGTGGCTAGGGTTGGCCCTGCCCCAGAGGTCTGGAGAGGGGGAGCGGGCGCGTAGCCCGGCCCGTGCCCTTCTCTGGTTTGGGTGGCTAGGGTTGGCCCTGCCCCAGAGGTCTGGAGGGGGGGAGCGGGCGCGTAGCCCGGCCCGTGCCCTTCTCTGGTTTGGGTGGCTAGGGTTGGCCCTGCCCCAGAGGTTCGGAGTTTTAGCGAACTGCAAAGCTTGTGCAGGAACAACAAGGTTGGAAAAACGTGTAGATGTGTATATTGCGCGAAGAAAGGGAAACTCACAACTATTGGTAGAATTTCAGCAGATGTTTCGCGTTCCAAGGGTGGGCCAGCTTGCTCCCTTCGGGGGTAGCAAGGATGTTGGTGGCCGGTCCGACAATATCAACGACCGTGTAGGGCCCTTCCCATTTGGCGGCCAGCTTTCCCCGCTGCGCAGTCTCGGGGCGGAAGGTGGCGTCCCGAAGGACCAAATCGCCGATCCTGAAAGTCCGCGGTTTCACCCGGGAGTCTTAGTATCGGGCCATCCTCTGGCCGTGTTTGACGAGGCTGGTTAGGGCCCTGTCCCGGACCTCGTCTATCAACTCAAGACTGAGGCCGAGCCCTTCTCCGTTGATTTCTTCGTCGAAGAGTTTTAACCGGAGTGTCTCTTCGCCGATTTCCACAGGTACAACTGCCTCCGATCCGTATGCTAGCATGAAGGGACTTTCTCCGGTCGAGGCCTTATGGGTGGTGCGATAGGACCATAGGATCCCTGGCAGCTCATCGACCCATGCCCCCAGGGCGGCGTCCACCTTCTTCTTCATTGGGTTCAGGATACACTTATTCGCGGCCTCTGCCATTCCGTTGCACTGTGGGTGGGCGACCGACGCGAATTGGAGTTTGATCCCCCAGCCCGAGCAGATGTCGCGGAAGCCCTCGCAATCGAACTGCTTTCCGTTATCCGTGACTATGGAACGGGGGATCCCGAAGCGGCATATGACGGATTGCCAGATGAAGCCCTTCATGTCTGTCCACGTGATTCGCGCCAGCGGCTCCGCTTCGACCCATTTTGTGAAATAGTCCACGGCGACGACTAGATACTTCCTTCCCCCGGAGGCCTTTGGGAAGGGCCCCAGGATATCGAGTCCCCACTTGGCGAAGGGGACCGGGCTCAAGATGGGCATCAGGTTGGCCGGTGGCGCAGTCGTCCGTCGGCAGAACTTCTGGCACGCTTCGCACTTCTTGACGTATTGTACCGCGTCTCGGATCATCGTCGGCCAGTAGTATCCTTGGCGCATTATCTTGTGGGCGACGGTGCGTCCGCCATGGTGGTTTCCGCAGAAGCCTTCGTGTACCTCGCGGATGACTTGCTCGGCCTGCTCCGGTCCCAAGCACTTTAGGTAGGGCAGGACGTCGAAATTGGCGCGGCGGTGGCGGTACAGCACCCCGTCAAGGATCACAAATGTCAGGGCCCGTCTCTCCACCTGCTTAGCCAGCAACCGCTCCTCGGGTAGTTCACCTGTCTCTAAATACTTCATAATGGGGGTCATCCAGGACGTCATCGTGCCCGTGCACATCAGTTCCCCTTCGTTGATGGAGGGTGTCGACAGGCTTTCGACGTAGATTGCCTTCCCGATCTCGGCCGCTGAGGAGGAAGCCAGCTTAGACAGGGCGTCTGCCCGGAGGTTGTTGGAGCGAGGCAGGTGTTGCACGTCCGCTTTCTTGAACTTGCGGAGTTCGATCTGGATGCGATTCAGGTACTGCTTCATGGTTTCTTCTCGGGCCTCAAAGCCCCCTAGGATCTGTTGGACGACGAGACGGGAGTCACTTAGGAGCAACACATTCGTCGCACCGACGGCCCTAGCGAGTTTTAACCCGTTAACCGCGGCTTCGTACTCCGCGACGTTGTTGGTGGCCGGGAAGTCGAAGCGCAGGGCGTACTCCAACGAGCATCCGTCTGGAGTCTGAATGACGATTCCCGCTCCTGTTCCGGAGCCCGTCGCGGAGCCGTCGACGTGGATGGTCCATAATCCGTCCGCTGTTGTCGGGGAGGGCGCTGAGGGTTCGCCCGTCTCGATCCTCTGGGGGGACGTGGGTGCCGATGGTTGATCTATCCGGTCCCCCAGCGGGATTTCCGTGGTGCATTCCACCATGAAGTCGGCCAGCGCCTGACCCTTCATCGCCGTCCGGGCTTTGTACGTTATGTCGAACTCGCTGAGCTCGACGCTCCAGTTGAGCATCCTCCCTGACCGCTCCAGTCTTTTCAGGTTCTTTTCGAGGGGCATGTTGGTGTGGACGGTTATGGGGTGGGCTTGGAAATAGGGTCGGAGCTTCCGAGCGGTGGTGATTAGGCAGTAGGCGGCTTTTTCGATGGGGCTGTAACGAGTCTCCGCATCCCGGAGGATCCGACTGGCATAGTAAACAGGGCGTTGCACCCCTCCTTCCTCCTTGATCAGGACGGAGCTAACAGCCTCCTCGGTGGTCGCCAGGTACAACCCCAGGGGTTCACCTTCCTCTGGCCGTGCGAGGAGCGGCGGGCCTTGTAGGTAGGCTTTCAGCTCCGCGAACGCCCGCGTGCAGTCGTTGTCCCACGGGATCACCTTCCTCTTGTCTTTAGCTTCGCCAAAGGCCGTGCGTAAGACCCTGAAGAAGGGGAGCGACTTCTCCGCCGATTTCGACAGGAACCGTCCCAGAGCAGCAATCCAGCCGTTCAGTCGCTGCAAGTCTCGGATTGTCCGGGGCTCCGTCATACCGGTGAGGGCCGCCACCTTGTCGGGGTTCACCTCGATCCCCCGCCTCGTTATCATGAAGCCCAGGAACTTTCCCGACTGCACGCCAAAGATGCATTTTGCGGGGTTTAGTCTCAGGTTGTATCGGCGGACCCTCTGGAAGGTCTCCTGCAAGTCGGTGAGGTGGTCGAGGGCCCTTCCACTCTTCACCAGCATGTCGTCGATGTAGACCTCCAAATTTCGCCCCACCTGAGGGCCGAAAATTCGGTCAACCATCCGTTGATAAGTCGCCCCGGCGTTCTTCAGCCCAAAGGGCATCTTGGTGTAGCAGAAGGTTCCTTTATCGGTGACGAAGGACGTTTTCTCCTCATCCTCCTCCGCCATCGGTATTTGGTTGTATCCCGAAAAGGCGTCCATAAAGCTCAACAATTCATAACCGGACGCGTGGTCCACCAAGTGGTCGATCATGGGCAGAGGGAAGCTGTCCTTCGGGCAAGCCTTGTTGAGGTCGGTGAAGTCAACCCACATGCGCCACTTCCCGCTGGGCTTCTTCACTAGAACGACGTTGGCAAGCCAGTCGGGGTAGTCTACCGGCCGAACAAACTTGGCTTCAAGGAGCCGCTCTACTTCTTCCTCGGCCGCCCTCTTCTTTTCGCCCCCCGTACTCCTCTTCTTCTGTCGAACAGGCCGGGCCTCTGGGTCCGCATTCAACCTGTGGGAGATTACCGCCGGGTCCACCCCGGGCATGTCGGCCGGTGACCATGCGAATATGTCCGCGTTCTCCCGGAGCAAGGCGACGAGGGCCGTCCTCAAGGCGGAGGGGAGTTTCGTCCCGATGGAGACGACTCTTCCCTCGTCCGAGGCTATCGGGACCTCCTCTACCTCCTCGGCCGGGGTCGGCCGCTGGTCGCAGAAGTCCTCCCTTTCGTCGGGGACGAGAGGCGTCGGGGTCCGCCGGGGGCCCCCAGGCGGGGACGGCACACGGTTGTGGTTTCTGGGCCCCCCTCGACCTCCCTGCACCTGTCCCACCCCCCGCGGGGTCCGGAACTTCATCGTTTGATGTTGCAGGCTGGGGAGCGCCTCGATGGCCGTCATATATGGGCGCCCTATGATTCCGTTATACACCGATGCGATGTCGACGATGACGAAAAGCGTTTCCTTGGTGACGATCCTCGGCTCCTCCCCCAGAGTCATGGGCAAGGTGATCGTTCCTTCGGTAGGGATCTCATGGTCGGTGAAGCTGGCCACAGGGCCCCCGCAGGGTTCTAGGTCTGCGCGCCCCCATCCCATCCTCTCGACTGTTGACAGGAAAAGGATGTCGCAGGAGCTTCCGGTGTCAATCAGGAGCCGGCCGACGTCCACCGCCCCGATCCGAGCCTCGACGACGAGGGCGTCGTCGTTCTGGCTCCGCGCTTCCCGCCAGTCTTCCTCGGTAAAGGTGATCGGGGGTCGGCGTGTCCTTCTTCGCTTCGGCCGGTGGTCGGCGGCCGCCGTCATCGCCCGTCGGGCCCCGGCCTTCGGGATGGCGGGCGCCCGCCCCGCCGAGGAGGGCCCTCCAGTTATCATCTCAATTCGCATGACCGCCCTTGGGGGGCGTGGCTCCTCCTTATCGCGGTCCGCCAGTGGTTCCCGTCCCCCTCCCTCCGGGGGGGCTCTCTCTTCCGCCATCTCCCGCCTTCCCGCTACAAAGTTTCCCAGGTGACCCGCTTGGATCAGTCGTTCGATCTCTCTCTTAAGGGAGTAACAATGGTCGGTGTCGTGACCGTGGTCCCGGTGATATCGGCAGTATCTCCGGGGGTCTCGCCTCGCCGGGTCCGTCCTCATCTCCCTGGGAGGCTCCGGCAATAACCCGGCCCTCGTCGCCGCGGCCAGCACCTCCATCATGGGGGCATTGAGTCGCGTGTAATGCACCGGCGGGAGGTCTTCTGGTCTCGGGATGACTCCGGGGGGCCTCCGTGCCGGAGCGAACTCGCGAGCCGGGCCAAGGCGATCTAGCGGGCGGGGCTCGGGTGGCTCCCGCCGCGGTAGGGCCATCTGATCGCGGCCGCGCCCCCTCTCTTCCTGCCTCGGCCGAGGGTGCGGCCAGGACCCACCTGCGGGTGGTTTCGCCTGGGGGAACACAACCTTTGCACCCAAAGTCTCCTCCGCCAACGCGTGCCTCTCCGCCATTGCTACCAACTCTTCATAGTCGGTAGGTGGATCTCGGAGCAGGGATTTGTGGAGGCTCCGCGTCCGCAGCCCCGTCTTGAAGGCCAGCATAAGCACCTCGTCGCCGCATGTCACCACCGCCCGTCTCTCCTCCTGAAAGCGGCGGAGGTATCTTCCTGTTCCTTCCCCCTCCCTTTGGACTATCGTGCTGAGATAGTCTAAGGGCTTCTTTTTTGTTCGCCCGGCCCGGAACTCTTGGCAGAACTTATGGGATAGTTCGCCGAAGCTCCCTATGGACCTCGCGGGCAAACCAAAGTACCAGTCCAGCGCGGTGTCCCTCAGGCTTTGGGAGAAATGTCGGCAAAGGAACGCCTCATCCACGTCCTGGGCTTCCATCGCCCCCCGGTATTATTGCACGTGCGTGAGGGGGTCGCCCCTCCCATTGTACGTGGCCAAGTGAGGGGGTTTGAACCTTACGGGCCTGGGGGCAGAAGTGATCCACCGGGCGAGTGGCGTGGCCTCCTCCGGGTAGGTCGGGCGATCCGGCGCATCCCCCCTCCACCACTCGGGGGTCGGGCTTCGGTCGCGCCTCGGCCGCCGACGGTCCTCCGTCCCCGGCGAGTAGCCTGACGGTCTCCAGGCGGGGCTCCTTCCTTGGGCCGAGGATTCGACGGGTTGTGGGCTACGGTCCTCCCAGCGCCCACGCCTCCTGGCCAGCTCTCCTCGGGCCTCCATCCGTTCTTGATTCTCCCGAAGGAGTCTTTCACGCTCGGTGGTGAGGAAGCGTAGTTGCCGACAAACGGCTTCCTCGCGCTGGGTATCGGAGGGGTGGTGTTGGTGATGGGGGCCGCCCCCTCCAGGCGGGGACCTGTTCAGCATCGGGTCCCGCCCGTTCACAGGCTGCCGGGCCGTCGTCGCCTCGTCCAGGAGTTCTCGGTTGCTCCTGTTCTCCATTCTCAGCATCTCGCGCTCCGCGATGATGAAGCGAAGCTGGCGGCGGGCGGCCTCCTCCTCCTGGTAAGCCTTCCGGGTGGTCTCGGCCGCCTCGTCCAGACGCCTCTGCACGGCGGCCGCCTCCCCCAGGCGCCTCCACCGCTGCGCGACTTCTTCCTCCTCTTCCAGGAGCCTTTGCTGGGCCGCGATCTCCTCAGCGAGCCCCCTATGCTCCCCCTCCTCCTCGAACTGAGGGTGGAGGTTTCGCCTCACGTTCAGGGGCTCCGAGGGGCCGGGCAGAGGCTCCGTTCCAGTCGTCTGAAAGCCTCCCCTGGCCTGAGCGACAGCCTCGAAGCTCTTCAGAATGGCGGGGACTGAAGTGTGTTCAATCTCGGAGATCATCCCTAAAAGGGGGTCGGACGCCGGGGTGATTTGTAGGGAGAGTGGTTCCTGCCCCACGGGATCTTTGCCGTGGTCCGGGTTCCGCGGGATTGGTATGGAATCTAACATGGGTGTGACCCTTCGTTCCCACAGACGGCGCCAATTGTTATGAGGTGGAACTCGCGTACAATGAATTTGTATTAATGGGAACCAAGGGCACGGTGGTTATATGGAGAAGAGGGTTTAGATAGGCTATTTAACAAGCGATTAGTGGGGCGAAGAAGTCGATCCCGACGCCTGTGATGGTCACGGGGTGAATCTCGCCGGATGCAGCTGAACCAGGTTGAAGGGCAGGGGGGTGACACCGACCTGTGTTGATGGGCGAGCTCTCCTGCAACACGAACAACTCGTCAGAAGGGCTGGGTTGGGGTTCAACCCTTAGCCCCTCCGATGCCTAAGTCAGTGATGGCGCTTAAAATGGGGGGCTGGTCACGCCGGCCGGATCAACGGTGTGTCGACCGAGCGTGGCGAGCTATAGGTGGGAGAGCAAAGATATGGAAGACCTTTGCACTCGTGTGTGAATAATAGAAAGAGGAAGAATTCAGCAGCCAACCTCCTCTCCGTAGGAGGGGAGGGGGTATTTATACCTGACGGGTGATGACTAGGCGTGCTGAGCTGGCTCCGGTGTCGGCGGAAGCTTCGGACAAGGACGCCGGGAATAGGAGTCCCTGGCCTGCCTCTGTCAGGCGGCGCAACGGCCCAGGGGTGCTTTTGTCGGGATGTCAGGGCCGAAAGCACTAACCGTCGGATAGGCTAGCCGCCTGGAGGTGCTTTTGTCGGGATGTCAGGTGACGTACGTGTCTGTCGTGTCCTTGTACGTGTCAGTTGTGTCCTTATCCTAAGCCGTTTGTCGTTAGCGGCGGACTAGGATTCGGGCGGCTGCGGTGGTTCATCTCGGCCGGTTCGTGGAGCGCTGCAAGGTGCGCCCGCTTGACCGGCCGCCCGGCCTTTTCGGGGCGGCGGCCCTTTTGTGAAAAGGTGAGTCAATGGGGTATGTTAGCGGATCTGGATGGGAATCGGGCAGCTACGATCTTTAGGTCGTAACAGAAACAAAGTAGTGCAAAAGTATGAAACAGACTATAGTAAACAATGGATGGTCATATAAGTACAAAAAGTAAAGTGTCAGCTGGCATGTATGTAAGAGTGAAAAGTAAGGTACTGGAAATTATTCAGATCATGTAAAGTAAAGGCGACTGTACTAGAGTAATAACTGTGGCCTGGCATATGGTAGCAACAATATTTCGACTAATGGCAATAGTAAGACAACCAGGTTAACAATGTTTTGACCAATGGGTTGACAATGGATTGATCTAGTAATTTTTAAGGAAAGATGAGCGTCGTTTGGCCATCTAATAGTGTAGGCGGGCCTAATAATAAGAAGTCTAACTTAACTTCCAAATCAGCCAGTCAGTCAGGGCTTGAAGGCACAGGTCACTTCAAAGACCGCAGGAACAAGTCCCTTGGTTGACCAACCCCCTTCCCATTCCTTCCTAGACACTGATTCAGTCGTAATTCAAGACCGCTCATTATTAAACCGTTCTATCACGTTCGAGTAGTCTCGACTTAGTCCGTAGAATAGTAGTAGTTGTGACTGAAGCATGGTATCAATTAATTAGTGCAACATCAATCAAACTAGTGCATCAGTCTTAAATGCCGTAAGGGTCCAATAGTGTGCTCCGTAAATGTGCTCCGTAAATGCCCGTAGGCCCAATAGTGTTCTCAGTAAATGTGCTCCGTAAATGCCCGTAGGCCAAATAGTGTGTTTCCAACAATACAAACAACCATGAGTACAATACAGCAATCAAACTAGTGCATCAGCCTTGGCTCGAGTGTACGATATGCAACCAGAAGTGCACCCATCCCACGGAGCAACTCGTGGAATATCTACCTACCATTCCTGCAGGGTGATGGTACAGCTTAACTAATAAGGGTGGACCCGGTCACTCCCGCACACTTCGTAGCTCAAGACTACCCTGTATCTCGTGTATTATCATAGTCTAATGTTCATATCAGTGTTTGTATCAATATGCCCTCATGGGCCCTGTATCAATCAGCTAGTGCAACAGTCTTAGCTCGAGTGTACGATATGCAACCAGAAGTGCACCCATCCCACGGAGCAACTCGTGGAATATCTACCTACCATTCCCTACAGGGTGATGGTACAGCTTAACTAATAAGGGTGGACCCAGTCACTCCCGCACACTACGCAGCTCAAGACTACCCCATAACCCATGTTGTATCACATTTCACATTTATATCAGTATCCGTGTCTGTATCCATATCTGTATCCGTATGGCCTCATAGGCCCATCATTTCATACATCCAACAATGTGTACAACAATACATCCATCAATGAGTACATCAAATACATTTATATGGTAGTTACTTGCTGAAAAGTCAAGGCAGAAGCCTCAACAGAGAATATCAGTCCTGATCAATGCTTTGAAGTCCAACAACTATGATATTTAATCCCATAAAAGTGCACTATCTCAATTTAGTTCCGAGCAATGCTTTGAAGTCCAACAACTATGATATTTAATCTCATAAAAGTGCACTATCTCAATTTAGTCATTTGGTCATTCCACTGTTGATTAGTCCTCAAGTTAATTAGGTCTCTAGTCAATTGCTCAAGTCAATAGCTGTTCTGTGACTAGATGTTAGATCCTAAGTTCATACGAGTACACTATCCAGATTTCCAAAGTTAGAATTAGAGTGACTTACCCTGTTTGAGATCGTCGTGGTAAGACGAGGTTGGAGCAATAGCTTATAAAGGAGCCGGTGCATGGGAATTGGCACCTGAAAACACAAGAAAACATTAGTTACGGATTACCCTATTTTCTACCTATTTAATCTTATCGTTTTGATTTTTATAATCGATTGAAACGTTGTCAAAAAGTATTCTAAATTTTTCTATAGCCCAGATATAAGGAAAATAATTTTACTGTAAGAGGAAATATTTTTCGGAAGCTTGTAGTAATTTTTATAATTTTTAAAAGCTCAAAAATAGATTTAAAACTAATTTTAAATTAAGTAACGTAATTTTTCAATAATTTCTCCTGGATGCGATCTGTATCGGAAAGTTGTGAATGAACTGTCAAAATGGCCGTCTCGGAGAGTACTTTAAAATATATTTTTATCATATATTAGTTTACGTGAAAATAATAAGTTATAGATTTTTGAATGAAAATAACCAATTTAACTTTTAGGCTTAAAAATTAATTCTGGACAAACTAAGCGTCGAATTGAGACGAAACTAGTGCCATTGGGTCCAGAATGTCTTTTCTGATTTTCTAGAGGTGGTCTCATATTTTTCCGATACCTATATTATTTATTATTAATTTAAAACCATATTACCCTTATATGATATTTTATAATATAGTAATATATTTAATATACGTATACGTATTTATACTCCCCTTGTATATCTCTCCCCCTCTCTTCTCGTTCGACGCTGCAGCGGAGGCATCGGGGCAGCGGCGGTCAAGCGATGGACGGTGGCGGTTGCTGAACGGAGGTCGGCGCCGTTGGCAAGGTGGCCGGAGTGGTGGCGTAACGCGAGGAGGCGGAGCGCTGCAGCAGTGTGGGGGCGGGCTTCTTCGCCGGAGAGCGTGGATGCTCCTTCGGAGGGGAGCAGCTGGCGGGTGGCTCTCCGGTGTGCTCTGTGGGGCTCGCCGGCGGGGTCCTTCGGGGTGGAGGAGACGTCGTGCTGACGGAGCGGAGAGCGGAGCGGCGAGGAGAGAGGTGGGGCTTCGTTCGTCGCCGTTCATCGGTGCAGCAGCGACGAGGGCTCCGAGGTGGATGGCGGAGGCATCGGGGGGGCCGTAGGGGAGACGAGGGTCGCCGGTGAGCGGCGGTGGAAGCGTCGGGCTCATGGCGGAGTCGCCACGGTGGCAAGGAGCTCGGACAGTCGACAGTGGCGGTGCTCCTGTGTCTCCGATGCTGGTCGAAGCAGTGGAGGCTCCGTGCTCCGGTGGGCACTGAGGCGGAGGGAGCGGGGAGCTCGCCGGTGTGGGGTGCATGGATGAGGGGCTTTAAACGAGAGTAGAGAGAGAGAATGTGAGGCTGTGTGCGTGTGTATGGGTTCGAAAAATCAGAGGGAATTGTCCTTCGCATGGGTTCGGGTGCGGGCTGAGTGAGGAAGAGAGGATTAGGGTATTTATAGGTTAATTAAATCAATTAAAAATTTGGTTAGCATTTAATACTTAGTCAACTATTAATTATGTTAGGTTTAGCTTTAGACTAAACATTAAATAAGGTTAGACTAAATTAGGAAAAGTTTAACGTGTTTCCTCCACGAGTTATTCATGTTTAGGGTAATTTAATAGTCAATTAGGTTAAGGTAATTAGTAATTAGGTAGGGTAATTACTGATGGTAATTAGCAAAATTCGTAACGAAATTACGATTTTGCCCCTACCAGTAAACGTGTCCGAAAAATTACGAAAACATACCCACGGGTTTGTATTGTCACGAGGATCGCGAATACGAAGTCCGTTACGGGGTTTGAGCTACGGAAATACTAGTTTTTGGCCAAAACGTTTAGAAAGCGGGTTGGTGGGTTCTCTACTGATTTGACTTCAGAAAATTACGAAATTAATGTGGGAGGTCATAAATGATTATTAAATGTTACTATAAAAGTTTGAAATCGTTTTGATGATGTTTGTATAGAAAATAAATTCATTAAGTCAAAACGGTAATATCTGAAAATGAATTTTATCAGAAATGTTTTGATTTTTTAATGAAATCCGATCTTTCTAAAATACTCCATGACTAGTCGGGTACTTCAAAATATTTTTACAAGGAATTTTTGAAATCAGTTAAACTCCTGACAAACCATTATAAAATAGTTTAAAAATTGAAAATTTTGGTCAAATTCGTAAATAGTTTGTCTTGATGAAAACAGGCCGTTACAGGCAGCGGCGAGGTGGGGTGCGGCATGTTGTCGTCAACGTCGGTGCGTTGCAGCGGCGTCTGGCTTCTCCGTGGACGTCAGAGGGCAGCTACGGACGGGCTTTGAAGCGGGGTGGTCGGAGTTCGGCATCGACGTAGATATGCGTCAATATGCGCCAATATGTGCTAATATGCGCCAATATGCGTCAACATGTTTGTTGGGTTTAATTTTGGGGAACGAATAGGGGTATTTTAGTCTTTTTTAAGGGGGTGTGGTATTCTAGCAAAGTTTTTAAATAGGGTGGTCGAAATTAAAAGTGATAGTTGACCCATGGTATTTAGCCAATTTTCTCCTGAAACACAGCCAATAAGAGAGCAAAAGGGTTTAAGCGAGGTTTCGATCCAAAGGCGACGTCTTGCTCCCCACTCCCGTCTCTCTCTCTCTCTCCACCGCCACTCGCGCTCTTTCCCTCTTTCATGATGATCTCTCTTCTCCATTACTCACTTCACTTTGAAACCCTGGCATCGAATTTTGAGGTATAGCACCAGAACTCTCACCCCCTAACCAACCCCACCGTTCCCCCTTCAAAAATTGCAACAAAACCCTTTCAATTCCGCCGTCCATCCCCAATCCATTCCCAAATGTGGCGAACGGTTGCTTGAAAGGCCTCCTCTGGCGATCTCTCGGCAATTCTCGAGGCCTCGCTAGTGTTGGCGCAGGAGATCACTGGAGCGCATGGGAATATCGGTGGATCGCTAACAGTGATTGATCGTAGTTACTGAATTAGCTAAAAGAGAACGAGCTCGCAGACAGAAATTTTCAGTAAAATGGAATCTCATTGGATCACAGACAAATTTTCAGGCAAGGTGGGCACCAAGGGGGTTTAAAAATATTTGTTAAAGGTTTGATTTCACATTTTTCGAAAACGTAAAAGGTCTGTAAACTACTCAATTAGGTCTGTTCGAATAACAATGAGAATTGCTATCTGCACCCCTATAAATAGGGGTGCATATTGCTTTCGTGCCAAAATTAACCTAAAATAGAAAAAGAAACAAGTGATTCAAAATAAGAGTGCGCGTGCTATCTACACCCCAATGCTTGAGGTGTATGCACGGAAATTTGAAGACGTGATGCCTTGATGCGACGTATGAGAGCTCTGCAGTTTGCATGTGGGTTGTGAGTACCATTGACTCAGTTTGCATTTAATTAACCAACAGACAAGAAATTAAAGCCATGCCTCTCACGTCTCTCTCTCAATGTCATCTCCATTCTTGAAGCTCATCGTTATCCTCCCCTTCATCCTCACCGTCGCAAGCAATGCTCACGGCGGTCGCCTCCAAATCCCCCAGTTTCAAGAGGCCCCCGCCTTCCGCAACGGCCCCACTTGCTCATCATCCACATCGCCCGCCATCATCCACATCGCCATGACCCTCGACGCCACCACCTACCTACGCGGCTCCCTCGTCGCCGTCCTCTCCGTCCTCCAGCACTCATCCTGCCCCCAGAACATCCACTTCCACTTCCTCGCCACCCACCACCGTCGCCTCCGCCACACCCTCACCGCCACCTTCCCCTCCCTACCCTTCTCCATCTACCGCTTCGACCCCTCCCTCGTCCGCGACAAGATCTCCTCCTCCGTCCGCCGCGCCCTCGACCAGCCCCTCAACTACGCCAGCATCTACCTCGCCGACCTCCTCCCCTGCCACGTCACCCGCGTCATCTACCTCGACTCCGACCTCATCGTCGCCAGGTTCTGGTCCATCCCCCTCTCCCCCTCCTTCTTCCTCGGCGCCCCCCAGTACTGCCACGCCAACTTCTCCTCCTACTTCACCCCTTCCTTCTGGGCCCACCCCTCCTACCCCCGCGCCTTCGACGGCCGTTCCCACCCCCTTGCTACTTCAACACCGGCGTCATGGTCATGGACCTCCAGAAATGGCGCGCCGGCGGCTACACCAAGAAGCTGGAGTCTTGGATGGAGGTGCAGAAGCGAGTCGACCGGATCTACGAGCTGGGCTCCCTGCCGCCGTTCTTGCTGGTTTTCGCGGGCGAGGTCCGGGGGGTGGATCACCGGTGGAATCAGCACAGGTTTGGGGTGGAGCGGGAGACGAGAAAGGTGCCGTCGAGTTCGGCGACGACGGAGTGGGAGGAGCGGTCAGAGGAGGAGGGACAGTCGGAGACGGGAGGGAAGGCATATGTGGGAATGTGGGATTGAGAGGGTGGTTTCTTGGCCATATTTTTTTGTTGCTTTTTTTGTTGGTGTTTGGTTGGGGGAAAGGTGAGAAGAGATATATATGAAGGAATTTGGTGTTTGATCTCGGACTAATGTGCAGCATTTGGTAGTCAGCACCTTGCTGTCTTTGTAGAGGAGATGGGAGAAACTTGAGCAGAATTGGAGTAAATTATTTGCACAATTTTATTTGATATTTAAGTTATTTGTACAATTGGAGTGAATTATTTCCAACTCATATTTCATTAGAAAACCTTTTCCTCATTACATTATAAAGAGAGTAAGTGTCAATCTCAATCCGTGCTGAAGTACCACATGGATGCGCAAAAACCTAATTAATTAACATACATAAATTTGTTAGAGAGATAAATATATATTATATAAAAATTGTAAAATTAAAAATCTATTTGCCTTATTTCGTGGGAGCATTTGCCGATTTGCTTTGCGAACCCACTCAAACTTAGCCAAGACTAGCTTCCAATTCTATATCACAAATGGTAGTAGGTTATTGATTGAAAATGATATTATGAAAAAAATTCTCAAAGTTTTTATAATACCTCCAAAAACAGGTTTCTTTTTTATCAATCTATGTCGCATTAGCTGTTATTGTATTTTTTTTTTCAATTTTCTGAAAATAATAATAAGAAATAATTATTAGTTAGATTATTTTTAATATGAAAATTAAAGATAACTTTTGTAATGACAATACCTTATCCCACCAAATTCTCTTATAAGAACGGAACTTAACATCTATATTATGATTTCGAAGAAAGGTAACCTATAATTACAAAAATGATTAGAAAACAAATGAGCGCAAATTATTATAGTAAGAAGTATGATTAGTGACTTACAGTTTTACACAAATCAGCATCCTTCTTAGCATCCATCTGTATAAACATACAAAGCCATTTTTAGCAAATTATTCATGTTGGAAGCAATACAAGAAATGTTTTTTTAATGATATTAACTAAAATTAAAAATTACTTACATAGCCATAAATAATAATGTGTGTCCACATTAGGAAGCACATGATTGTATGCTAATGATGCACCTGTATGGTAGAAACCAATTGATAAAGATTTTTTTAAACAGAATTTATAGATTGGAACTCAGCCAACACATTGTAATCATAAACCAAAACAAATAACCAAAAAAATTGAAACATTATAATAATGTGCCAAACAAAAATCTATATGTTGTTCTATTCATGTAATTAAGTTGAGATAATGCAAGATTGTTACCTGAGAACCAATATTCTTGAATGTTCATTATATATAAATGTGAGGACGGGGTATGAACTACGATGTAACATGTTAATTAGTCATGCACTGCTTCATTGGTGCAGCTCAATACCTGTAAAATGAATTCTGAACATATTTGGGAGTCTAAATCTATAATTATATAATGTACATTAACCTAAATTTATAAATACATCTTGGGTTGCTGCATTTGAATTCATATGTAATAAAGATATAGGGATGAGAATGGGCATGCCCAAAGCCCGATTGGGCTTTCATTTGGGCATGCCACATCATCATTCCTACTCATCCCTTCACTAATTCTAGAAAGAATTAGTGAAGGGGTGAGTAGGAATGATGATGTGGCATGCCCAAATGAAAGCTCAATCGGGTTTTGGGCATGCCCATTCTCATCCCTATAAAGATATAAAGTGAAGCATCCGTTGTACATAAGGAGTCTCCCATCCGCTAGCATATGCATAGTGATATCTTTTCCATTGCAAAGAAACGGGTGGCATTGGTGAGCCTTCATGCATGATGACCTGCAAATATGATGAAAAGATTATATATAATTGAACAGAAATCCTTAATAGTCATAAGGTTAATAACATTTTAAAAATACCTTTACAAAATGATTATTCTGCACGAAGCCGATCCCGATAATTTTTTGTTCTTCGGGCGGTGGCGGTGCATCTCTCAATGGAAGACATGTCAAGCACCGATATTTCGATAAATGGACGACGACAACATTATATCTTGAAGCAATCAAATGACCCATATCAGGCATGACCATCCATTTATCAAAGGGTGCTGCTGTGGCTATAGGCATATGAAGTATATGTTCAATCTCGTTAGCACGATCTGTCCCAAACAATTCAATGTAATCATTATGCCAACAGATCAGCTCATCGAGTAGATCCCGCCTTATTTGAAACCAATTTTCCTCACCGACCAAGCTTACCCACTCTGCAATGACTCGAAATCCGCAATTTCCATCAGTCACTACATCAATAATATTTTCAATGTAAGGAACAACTTGTTTAGGAAACCATTCGGAGTATGGTATTTTCTTGCGCTTCGACGATTTTCCCGACACCTCAATTGAAGGGGCTGTACCACTATCATACATCACATCGATGTGTTCGAAGTACGAAGGATTCCGTTTGGTTGCTCTTTCAACTTTAGAACGTGGACGACCTTTCGTTTTAACCCTTTCTGGTGGCGGTCGCATTGATGTAGTATCAGGATAAGCTAATTCACGTACTTTGCCATGAAGGACTCTTTTTCCTGATATATCACAACTATCAAATCGCCTCTGAATAGCCTCGAGGTCTTGAGTGAATGACCAGTGTTCATACTCCTCATCGATGCATCTATTAATGGCCAATTTTTTCCAGTGTGGATGCACAGATGATAAAGGAATCGCCCAACCAAACCTACAAAACTCGGCAAGCATATGTGTGCATGGCAAACCATATGCATATCTTTTTACGCAACCACAAATAGATGGGTCAATCCCAACCTTACCGACTCTTTGATACTCCTTGTTGATGTGATATAGGGCTTCTTTTGAAACGAAACCAATCAATTTTTTGTTTTGCACAGTGTTAAACTGGTGCTCCACATGAATAATGCTTCTTTGAAATGATCGTGATATTTCAGTATGTTGAAGCGTGATTAAGTTGTCAATTGTTTCCCAAGAATGACAAAAATCACCCGTGCGTGCTAGAAGCATCTTCTTCAATGTGTTGTGAGCACCCTCGGCCCTTCATATGCATGTAAAATGAACTTGTTACAATATTCAGATTAAATGTGGGTTTACTATGTGGAAAAAAATTAAACATACATGTTTGTTGTTAAATTACCGAGGTGCATCACTCTGTTGGTCCAGGCTTCCACAAATCTCTCCTTATAAGGCATCCATGTTTCGCATATGTAACTTAGAAACTTTGGGAACTCGGCATATTCTTGTACAAATATGCTCCATCTGCTTTCAAATTCTTCCTCATTTGAAGTGTCCAACACTGCTTCCCATGAATTAGTCACTGCCTCCCACAGATCTTTAGGTTTCACAAATTTCTTGATTCTTGCTTGGACGTTTCTGCAAATATGCCACCGGCACAGTATGTGTGTTGCTGATGGAAATACGAGTTGCACAGCAGTCAATAGAGCCAGGTCTCTATTGGTGACGATCACAAGCGGGAATCGATCGTCATTTTTTATCAAAGATTTTAACATCTCTAGTGCCCAAACAAAGTTCTCTGCCCGCTCTGATTGCATGTATGCATGTGCCACGAAGAATGTGTACTCTGTTGATGTCATTCCAACAATCCACAGAGTGGGAAGCTATATTGGTTTGTTTTGTACGTACTATCCATAATCAGTACATAAGGAAATGTGTTTAGTAGATGAATGGCCTCCGGATGTGCCCAAAAAATGTCTTTTACAACCTCTGTTTCGGCATCCTTTCTGTGCCATTCAACATAGTTGCTATCGTTTATAAGTTTCAACAGATATTGCATTTCAGTTCTGCTTTCTCGCATTTCTCGGCGATATTTTTGTCGAGCATTATATATTTGCTCTAAATGTGTCACATTTCCACTGTCGTTTCTCTTCATTGTCAGTAAAATATTTTTCGGGGGTACTGCATTCATTGTCATATCAATCATCATATTTTTCTCCTCCGTACTTAAAATACCAACAAGAGAGTGGCCCTCGAACATATCCGCATGTGGGTGATTGTGAATTCCACTGATTACAACAACTACCCATTCACCCCCGTTGTCAATTGCATCCCTTTCACTTTAAACATGTAATCACATTTTTTTGTTCACGTCCCTTTTCTTTTTAATTCATCTGTAACATTCCTAGAGTCCTTGTAATTTCTATAATTCCCACTCCTCACACACACCACTATCACGGTACCTTTTCTTCTCGGTTGGGGGTATTCGACCTCTTTATAACAATGACGTACCCATTCTGTTTTCCAGTAGCTCGCACCCAATTTATGAGATCATCACGAGTAACAAACGCCTAATATTGTGTTAAATCAAATGATTTATATTTTGAATGAATCTTCTTAGGATTTTTTGGTAATTAAAATAATTCGAAATAATTACCTCGACAGTAATGAAATCATTTGTACAGTCTACTATTTTATCACATGATTCCGGCTCGTAATTCGTTTCAGGTATATCATCCTACGATATTCGTTAAATATACATAAGTTTCATTAACAATTATAAATATAGCTAGCTAATGCAAAATTATACTTACCGAAATGGGACAATAAGGAGGCTCGTTCAAATTAATTTCATTATACTGTTCATAGCAATTTCCGTCAAACCAATTATTGTATTCCATAATTGTCAAAAAAAACCCTGCAGCAAAGCCTTAATTATCACAAATAGATCAAAACCCCCTCTGTTTGGTTTCCATAAACTTCCACTACGGTTCACAAATGACCATAAATTGTTTCCAACTACAACCAAATGTCATAATAATCTTTACACAAAGTCATTGCGCAATTTAGAGAGCTATAACTGTAACCACTTACTTGAATGTAGATCTTTACAAAAAAGCAGGTCTGGAGCTAGGGCTATCGGTCGTGCTCGTGCGCGTGTATCGATTTGTGATAATTGGGCTAACATTGTATATCAACTATCAAACAACGCATCAATAACATTCCCAATCAGATGATCGGATTTAGAATTTGACAGGTTTAAAACTAATTGAAAATTTTACAAATTTAAAATTTAAATTTAGCTCTTTTTGTAACAGTATAATCATACATAGTAAAACTTTATATGTATATTAAAGCTCTTAAAAGATTAAAAAGATAAAATTATAAACAGTAGTAATAACAATTACTGATCAGTTTTGATGATTACGCCAGCTTTTTTCACCACCTGCACAACATGAAGATGTAGTTAGTTAACAGAAATCGGATTAGCATACATCTTGCAGCGTTTCTTGGGTTGCACTACCAAGTGATCTTATTACGAAATACAAACATTATTGACTTGGTAAATTGAAGAATTTCAGCAGTACTCAGTAAATGTTTATGTAGAATTCAAATCCAACCACCAAACTAACCTTCAATATAGGAAGTTATTTTATTTGTTTTAAAATTTAGAAGTTTCACAGACATCAAAGTAACGACTGCAGCTTAACCAACAACATGGAGATTAACGCGTACTCATCACTAGCCTGTTGTTGTATATTTTTTATTTTCCCCAGAATTACGTGAGATTTTATAACTCCTAATGATTCAACAAATTCTGCACATTTAGAATGGCTACCCTACTTCAACAAATCCTAATTTCCCCAGAATCACTACCCTACTTCTCTCATCTAGGCCACCCAATGTGGAAGTGAAGCCAGGTTGAAGGGCTTGTAACCTATCAGTTATACACAACTTTTTAATTTTTTCATGTACAACCAATGATAACTTTTAGATTATGTTTTATTTTTCACTCCTAAAGTTATGTTTCTTTTATTTTTTTGGCATATTAAAATTTTTAAACGTATATTGGTTCAACTAAAATGTGTGTGTGCATGGATTTTGTTGGGGGTGGGGGATTAAACTAATGAATGAATGAGTAAATAAATGAATGTTGGCCACTGGATGATACTTACAGCTGGCCGATTGAGCACACCAAATGATATTGCACCGGTCCAACTGGAATTCCTATACTCTGCTTATTGACTTCTTTAGATTTTGTACGGAAAGAGGGTGATCGATGCGGGATGAGGAGGCGAGGCCGGTGCATGGTAGAGCTTCGGTCTTGGGTCTACCGGTCTGCCGAAGAGAGGGTGAGCGACGAAGGATGACGAGGCCGGTGCACGACGGAGTTTTGGTCATGTGGCTGCCGGAGAGAGCGTGAGCGATGCGAAAGATCGGAGCTCAGCGGTGCTGTCGAGAGTAATATAGTGTCCCTAAGTGCTGTGTACTGTTCCCTCACGGACGGAATTGTGGGCTCACGAGAGCTTGTTTGCTTGACTGGTCTTGCCTCGTGGGGCCCACTGCCTCAGCCATCAAATCGCAAACTGCAGAGCACTGCCTCAGCTGGAGAGAAAGTGATGGAGAGCCCCAGTTGGCAAGAAATATGGGAGGGCCCACTGCAAAGACGACACTGTCTCAGCCTCACATCACATGAAAAATGCAAGGAGTTCTCACACATCGCATCAAGGCATCACGTCATCAAACTTTTCGTGCATACACCTCAAGTGTTGAGGTGGAGATAGCACGCGCCAATAAGAATTGATGGTTTTCCACTTTTGGAAAACAAATAAAACATGCACCTTTACCCGTAGGGATATCATTTCTCGTAACAATTCCCTTCAATTATCCCATTAGTACTGGGCTCAAATCTTATGGCCCAACCTTACAGCCTCCCAAGTCCCAATTCAACCTACCCGAATCACAACGGGTTTTCCAACAGATCGAACGGTTGGAATTCTCATATCAAAATCACATCAGTCGATTGAGTTGTACCCCAAAACAAAACCCTAGGGCCGAGAAGAAGAAGCAGACAGGACGCAAAAACCCTCATCCAGCTACCAGGCTTTAGCAGCAAAACCCTAATTCAACAAAGATGCCCAAATCCAAACGCGATCGAACCGGTTAAATATTCTCAATTCCTTGTTAATCTCTATAGCTTGTGAAGCACTTGTTGATCTTTGATCTGTTCGTTTGATTAATTTATACCGATTTCAGTTACTCTGTCGAAGACGAAGAAGAAGGGGAGAGCGCATAAAGAAGCAATCTTGGGCGCAATCAAGCAGGCGCTTGATAGCTACAGCGCTGCATACGTGTTCGCTTTTGAGAACATGAGGAATCAAAAGTTTAAGGAGTTCAGGGAGCAGCTTAAGTCTAATAGCAGGTTGTTAAGATGGAAAAGTTGATGTTTTTAAATCTCATTTTGGTGTTATGGATGATGGGTCCGAATCAAAATTGAATCTTTTGGCAGGTTCTTTCTCGGGTCGAATAAATTGATGCAGATTTCATTAGGTCGGTCTGTTGCGGATGAAACGAAGCCGGGATCTCATAAGCTTTCAAAGGTATGTTTAAGTTGCTTTTTTTGCTAGTGCTAGTGTTCTTTTGGTGGTGATTATGCTAATTTTGGCTTTGGTTCAGCTTCTGCATGGCGATACTGGACTTTTCTTTACTAATATGGACAGAGAAGAAGTTCAGAGGTACGCCCTAGATTTTTGTTTTCTCTGTGGTGCTGGTTCTTGTTTGCACTAAAAATGATGAAGAAAAACTTTTTAAACAAAAAGGTTTCTTTTGGGGGAAGTTCTATGATGGATGCTGTTTGAAGCTGAGAGAAAATAGAACTTGTTTATGCCATTTATTTTTTCTTTTTAACCAAACTAACATCGTAGCATATAGCTAACATATGCTTAATACAATTGAACCATACTCACTTCGGTTCTGCTGAAGTTCATATGATGTTTTCAATGATTAGTGTTTGGTCACTGATTATTGTCAACCGAGTAAAGCAAAAGAGTAAAATTTTAGAAATATATAGTATTTGGAATAGCAATTGAAACATAAAAAATGCTTCATGATCAGATTGATGCCTTCATATTCATTTTAATATTTCACTGCATGATAGATTGGAACTTGATATATTATATTACATTACTTCTAGAAAATTGGATGAAGTGAGAAGGACCATAAACAAGTTTTGTAATGACCGATGTATGACTGATATGTTGATGGTTAATTAAAATCAAGGCTCAAAATCTTAGTTTTGGTCTGGTTGTCAGATGCTACATTATAACACCGATATTGGTTGTATGAAGTATTATGTGATATGTAACGAAAGTATTGGACTTTATATATCGATTTTCTTAGCTTAACATAGCTTTTAGTTGTATGCAGTTATTTATATTCAATAAGTGCCTTAAGATTCCATAAATTATTTGTATTGCCTATGACTTTTATCTTTATCTAACTTATTCGGTCAACCAACGATCATTTCAAACCTTGAATTTGACGGTTAAACGAGATTTTTTAAATGTGTGAAATGATATAGAATATCAAAGTTTGGTAACTTAAACCTTGAAACTCTTTTTATATTAGTCATTAGTTGGTTAGTATTGGTGGTATCGGGTGGGTTCAGATGGGATCATAACGCTATGATTACAAGCCGATATGAGACGTGTGATACGTATCTGTATTAGCCAAGATTTTAATCCTTGATTAAAATGCACTACCAACAGTTTTTTGTTTGTATATGAATGATTGGAGCAATCTTAATTCAGATTCAGTAACAAGTTGTTAGGTAGATTGCATTAGGCTAGATTGGGAAGGGTTGGAAATAGTGTACTGCTGTTTTTTTTGGAAGTGACATTGGTGAAAAATAATGCGTTAACTATGGATTTAAACCAGTTACAATAACATGATATAAGTTGGAGATGTTAAGAAATTCTTGAGTGGAATCTAGGTGATGCATGGTAACTAGGAACTTTCTTTACATGAATTGATCATCAGAAACGTTTGTAGCATGTTTGTAGCATGTGCACTTCTATCATGAAGGCATACACATGCCTAGCATGTCGATGCTGACACTGACACATGTATGACACATGTACCTGTCTTGGACACTTCTTGGGTACTTCTTGGACAAGGTCAAGGCACTTTTCTGTACTTACTATATCATTGTCAAACAATCTTACATTTTTACTTGTATTTGTATTTATACTTACTAATCATAGTGAAAGTACATATTTTGGCTGAACAATATTTGTCATCATTTAACTATTAGCAGTATATCTCATTCACAAATTAACCTAACATTATGCCCATCAGCTTCATGATGTTCATACAGCCCCTGATTTGGAAGCACAGTTGGGTTACATGAAAACAAGGATTTTATACAATTAATCCTGAAACACGAATATGAACTACCAATACTGTAGAATAAATATACTTTAACATTTTCAAAATGATTCCTAAAACATGTTTTGGAATTCTTCCATTGCTCAATCAAATGTCTTTACATGCAGGAATTTGAGCTGAGCTTTCCTTAAACTTCCATATCTTTTCAAATTTAGCCTCTTCTTGCTATATAAGTCTCCAATTGTGGTGCCCTAAACCTTGAATTGCCATGGTACGACGATGGGTCAATTTTAGCATGCTTCATTACGTGCGATGTGATGCGGATATGTTTGGCTTCAGTTAATGGCAAGAGTGTATTCCACGTAATAAATAGTTCACTCATCTGCAGAGGCCAGCCTTTAATAATACAACCATACAATCCTTTCTATCATCAAATTATTAAGAATTTTCCTTGCTTCTGTCAGTTTGAAACCCTTAATGGTATAGTAACTTTGGGGGCTTTATTTCAATCTTCTGCTATCTTACAATTAATGGACAACTGGTAGGATAGGATTCCACACTAGTAAAACCTCAAACTAGATTTGTAAGTTGCATTACTCGCTCAAAAATCATCATTTTATTAATCAAATCAATTAGTTAGCATTAAGCAGATTTGCCAAAAAAAAGAAAAATTCGAAAGAGGCGAAAATGCTGGTACGTTCATTAGAAATTATGGCTTATTCGGCTGCAAACACTCTCACGAAACTTTAGATTGGAGCACACAAGACCATGCATTGTGACGCCCAAGCATACACGTCAACCGATTCAATATCTTTGAATACCATAAGATATTGAATTAGGATAGTGGTGTGCAACTTCCCAGACAACACTTCCCCAACCATAAAAGCTAGTACTTAGAAAATAAGTCGTCAAGGCGTTATCTGGTAACAAAGAATCTATATCTTCAAAGTTTTGCTTTAGCCAAGCAAATTTTATTTTGCTTGTGTTGGCATCTTTTTAAATGTTGCGACATTGATGTGTTCTTGAACATTATAGAAGTCTTAGCAATTGTGTTTCATCATTCTAATTGTCTTTCCAGCAATTAGTAGCATTGTGAATGTTGATGCCTAGAATCTTGCTGAGCTCATGTGCGATTACTGTGGGAAATATTCACACAACAGAGAGCCTAGACAAGGTTTTGTTGAGCCAAGGAGAGAGGTTCCTTTGACTCGGCCTAAAAAGAATAGAAAATGCATCAGAGGAAACTGAGGGGTTCAACCCCTCAGATTCACCTCTGATGCTTAAGTATCAAGCGGAGGAAGGAGGAAGCGTCGGCTGAGTGTCCATTACTGCGATTACTGTGTGAAATATTCACATAACAGAGAGCCAGACAAGGTTTTGCCGAGCCAAGGAGAGATGTTCCTTCGACTCGGCCTAAAAGAATAGAAAATGCGTCAGCGGAAACAGATGGGTTCGCCCTCCGATTCACCTCCGATGCTTAAGTATCAAGCCGAGAAAGGATGGAGCATCGGCTGAGTGTGACCGTCACTTGGGTTAAGTTTGAGATTTCAAAGATTCCTGATGTAGGGGACGCTCCTTTGGTTTTATAGCCACGTCAGAAGATTCCACACGTCCCTTGTAACAAACCCGTCATAAGATTTGTCGGGACGTGGGTCGTGGCTGTCATAACTGTGCTCCTGATAAACTGGTCGTGCACCCTTTTAATAAAGCAGAACGAGCCCCCCTCTGATAGAGCTTACTGTTATGTACATGCTGAATGAATTCGCTGATAACGGTCTGAATAGATTGCAGCTCATCCCTCTGAGATTGAGCTGTTGTGGTTGCGCAGGTTGAGGGAACGATCTCGTGATGATCGTCTCTGCCGAGTTGTGCTGTTGAGGGAGACAGCATCGTGGAGGTCGTCCTTGCTGAGCCGTGTTGCTCAGGGAACTGGCCTCATGGAGGTCGTCCCTGCTGAGCTGCTGTCGGGGTCTGGTTGGGCTAAAACCTTAAGCCGATGCCACGTGATCTTCTTGGACATGTATGACTCCTGATGGGTCCCATTTGTCCAGCTCAGATGGGCCCCACTGCCTGTGGGCCCCAGTCGAAGCATCATCTACAATGATCTCTCGTCTTCTGGCTCGACACTGTCAACCCGAGCTGATTCCGAAGGTCGGATGTGGAGAGTCGAGGATACGAACTGAGAAGAGGCCGATGAGTCAGTAGGCCAAACTTGTCCGATCAGACCCACCTACTTCAGTAATGTTGCACTCAAGTCGAGAGAACGTCACCTAAGAAAGAGAGAATCCAACCTGTCTGCTGACGCCAACACTTGCCTCTCGAGATGCAGAGAGTCCGAGCTAATTCGATTCGCATTTAATGTGGGACTTGAGTGGACATGCCCCTTTCTTGAAGGAACGCTAATGTGGCGGAGTCTGATTCGTAGTGGCGTGTTCGTCCGGATGTCGCTCGATCGTGGACCCTGGATGGTTGCGATCAACTACCGTTTGATGAGATCATACGACTGCGACTGCATCCCTCCCTTATATGCCTAGGGCATGTAGAAAAGGAGAAGAGAGGCCATCAGGGAGAGGATTATCACACTCGTGATCGAGGGGACCGAGAAGGAGGGCTGTCCTCTTAACCAAAAATTTGATGGGTTTTTTGCTTCCTTGGAGCAGCTGAGCCAGGTAAGCTTTTTCTTTGTATCATGCGGTGAAATCCCGAGCTCAAGCCCTAAAATTGTCTTGTCTTATTGTACAGGCTCAAAAAGGAAGTGCTGGTTCGCTTCTACCACAACCATTATATATAGAGAGAGCGGGCCCAAGTTCTCAAGTCGCTGCAGGAGCAGGTCGTGGCGGCAGCGGAGGTGGATGCTCTCTGTGCAAGAGCTCAAGCCGTTGAAGAGGAGCTCGAGCGGTTAAGGGCTGAGTTCTAGAAGTGGCAGGAGGCAGAGGCAGAGTTGACATGTCAGGCCGACCTTGCCCGTTCCTTTGACCTCCAGCTTCAGAGTACGAGACTCTTGCTACGACAGGCAGAGGAGAGGTAGACTGAGCTTAGGAGAGAGCTCTGTGAGTCAGTCGAGGCCGTCCCGTGCGAGGCTGAGCTAAGGAAGAAGCTCCATGAGTCATCCGAGGTCATCTCTCACATCATGGATTATGTGGAGAGGTACGGTTAGGTCTCCCGGCTGTAGGCTGAGCAAGAGGGGAAATTACGGAGCTTTAAGGAGAAAGCAGACGAGGCTGAGTTCCATCGAGCGATGCTCCAGGAGCACTGCGTCTAGCAGTAGGCGACGGAAATTCGGGATGACACTGCTTTCTGTGCTGGGGTGGAGTATGTGGTGGATGAATTTTAGAAGTGGTACACTGGTTTATTGGATCTCCTCTCCTTTACAGATAAGCATGCCACTTCTCCGCATGTAGCCTCTGGTTCCTCTGGCAGGGGGACGCCTCTTGCTACCGCTGACAAGCATGCAGCTGATGAGCTGCCTTTGGGCATGATATTTAATTTTCGTTTTTGTACTAAGCTTGTACGCTTCTATTTGTATGCTGCTGAGATCGGTCAATTCTTGTAGAAGATGAATTACTTTTTGAAGTGGGAAGCCATCATTGAACAGAAATTTATTCAACCTTACTCTTCTTATCCAACCTCATTATTCTTCTCTTTTATAGTTTCCTCGTTTCTATTGTGTTTGCTGGATGATTTAATTTACTCACTGGCGTACTCGAACTCAAGAGACTAACACTAATGTCACAGCGTATCACTGGGCAACGTATCACTGGGCACTACATGCCGAGCGTGCGCTGCTGAGTGTATGTTGGCCCATTAGTCTCTTGAGTGAGGGAGAGTCTGAAGTTCTGGACGTGTACACCCGCGATCTTCGCTAAAAGCCCTGAGGTTGGATCAACGTGCTCACTGGGCATAACCAGAACTGGGCGTTGAGTGGACCAAGAGCTTGGAATTGTAGCTGCAGGGGTTCCAGCCTGGGCTAGGGGATCTGCTGAGTGCTGCTTACTTCGCTTAATTATGAGGTCAGATCAACGGGGCCCCAGCCTGGGCTTGGGGCTTAGCTTGGAGGCAGCACTGTTGAGTGGAGTGCTGCTTAAATGTTTGCTTGTCCAGCTAGGTTATTGAAGTCGGTCCATCGGGGGCCATAGCCCGGGCATATGGCTTAGCTTGGATTGACACGATCTGGGTTGAGTGCCAGAGAGCAATGCTGGGACCGTGGGCCTCGCCAGTGTGGGTCCTAGCCTGGGCCGGTGGCTTAGTTTTGATGTGACATGACATGGATCGAATGTCAGAAGTCGGAGCTGGGACCTTCGGCGGAGTCTTGACAACGGGGGCCCATCCTTGGTCGGCGGCTTTGTTTGGACGTGACACGATCTGGGTCGAGTGACAGAGGTTGGAGCTGTAGCCGAATGCTGCTCTAGTTGAATTTGGACGTGGCACAACTGGAGTCGAGTGCCAGAGGTTAGTTGGACGTGGCATGACCGGAGTCGAAGTCTAATGGTTGGTGTTGGAACCCTCGGAGGAGGCTTGCGCTGGGACTCTCTAAGGAGTCTCGCTAGCGGGCATCCTAATTTGTGCTGGGGGCTAGAAAAAGAGAATGCACAATTTTTGGAGCTCGGAAAAGAGGTACTTCATTGAATTTAGAATGGGTACATTTCTAGATGTTGCGCTTTACTGAGGTCGGCATTAGTACACGATCAGTAGTGGTGTTTGTTGGAGGTCTGCACTGGAAGAAAGGCATCCACCTTGTGGGTCAGGGGCATGAACTCCATGGCTTCTGACTGAACTCCATCGAGCACTCCAACCCCATGCGCAGTGGGAAACTTGACCAGTAGATGGTAGGTGTATGTCACTGATTGCATTGCATTGAGTGTTGGCCACCATATGATAGTGTTGAAAGCATCGGGACAGTTGACCACGAGAAAGTTGATGTTATGCACCTGATGTAGGGAGGCATGCCAAACTCCACTTGGAGGGAAACCATCTCCTCCGAGACCACCTATGCACAAGTGAATCTAAAAAATTGGTGTGGACGGATTGAATGACATCACCAAGTATTTCCAGCTTCTGGAATGTGTCTAGGATGTCGACAGAGCTCCCATTGTCGATCAGGATGCATCAGTAATTGGCGATATAGAGGTTGACCACAATGACATCATTGTGGGTAGGGATGAGCATTGGTCGGGTCGGTCGGGGTTTTCAAAAAAAATTCACAACTGAAACCGGACCGAAATAGGCATGAACCGAACCGAACCGACCGAGTACATGCTAAAAACCGAACCGAAACCGAACTGAATAGTTCGGTTCGGTTTTGGTCGGTTGGGCCTTTCGAAGGCCAACATAATTTGGCCCCTTTTCAGTGAAATGAAATCAAGGAAGACAATAGCAGTAGCCTTTTTATCATCCATAATGATTTAAGCCCAGAATCTGTATCAGAAGTTCACCTTTTTGCCTAAAAAAATTAGTCTGCCCAATTGGCCAAGTCATCCAAAAAATGTCTATATATATTAAAAAACATCAGGCTAAGCTAACATACATGAGCATATTTGGAGGAAGCAAAAAATCTTCTCATGTTAGAAAAATGCTAGAAGACTAGAAATGCATTAAAACCCTTATTTAACGAAAAAATCCACTATTACGTTGCAGTTCATATATAACCAAAAAAGATGACACAAAAACAGTTTGTACAAACTGGGAATAACTTAGCATGCCATATTGATATTGTTCTTGTCAATTCTAACTACCAAATTCTAATAGACAACATAACGATAGTTAATTGTCTCTCCCAGGGTCCCAAATACCATTCGACATAACAAAGTCTCAAATATATGAGCTACATCAATACGGCTATCCTCCAATGTCATAGTTTCAGATATTCTCTGCCGACGGAAGCTTAGCAAGCTTCACAGGAGCGTCGATCACTCTTTCATGTCAAACCTCAGTTCGATACCAACCATCATTAGCCAATATATAGCAACTTGGTGAGTTCTGGGGCACATGTTTCAGTTGCTGTTGTCTGAAAAATAGAATGCAGCTTCGTCAATTAATTCACCAAATGAATGCAGCTTAAAAGCAAAGAGTTGCAAAATATTAGGATGATACTTCATATAATGTCATTCACTCATAACATCTCTTAAAAATTGCTAGATCAGAACTCTAATGTAAGGGAAGAAGACACCATTAATGGAGATAACATCCAATACCAGATGCTTAATGTTTGTGCCCAAATGCGCAAATGCGATTGCTTTGTGGGCAAACGTGCATGTTTTGAGAAGGCCTTCTTGTATTTGGGTTTATAGATAACCTCGATTCCTAAGTCTGGGTTGATTCAGAAAGATACAAAATTAGTATCTAGGATTAATCATCGTAATAAACTCTATCTCCAGCTAGCCAATAAATTTACATGAAAGCATATATTTCAGCAAGTATTTACACTTAAGAAGTTAGGGCGACAAGAAACTCCAATCTCCAGCTAGCTAATAGATTTACATGAACGAATATATTTCAGCAGGTATTTACACTTAAGAAGTTAGGGCAACAAAAAACTCCAATCTCTAGCTAGCCAATATATTTACATAAAAGCACTTATTTCAGCAGGTATTTCAGTAGATAGATTTACATGAAAGCACATATTTCAGCAAATAGATTTACATGAAAGCACATTCCTTTTAAACTTACCATGAATTCCAAACTTAATTTGCATTTATGGTTGGTTGAGTCTCCACCTCACTCTTCTCCGAAAAGTAAGAATTTTAATATTAGAACTTAATTTATTAGCATTAGTGAATAATATTTATAAAGGAAAAAACAAAAACATAATAAAATCCTTTTTCCATTCTCTCCGCATCGGCAATATCATCCTCAATGCTAACCTTCAGAATCTGTAACGATGCCATTAACCAATTTTGAGTATAAATAAGGGTCTCCACTGTTTGTGGTTGCAAAGAACTTCTAAAACAGCCAAGAACCCTCCCACCGGTACTAAATACCATTTCTGATGCAACCTTAGAGACATGAATGGCTATGATATCACGGGCCATCTTTGAAAGAACCGAAAATCTAGCACTATTCCCTTTCCAAAAAACAAGAATGTCAAAATTCTCCACTAGTGGTTTCAGTCTCATTCAAATATTTTTCAAGCTCATTGAAACCCAACTCCCGCTGGCTTGCCATCTTCATCCTCTTGTATCTGGATCGTAGAAAATCCTCTTCATTATCCACGTCTAGTGAAGTATTGTACATCATCATTTCTTCTACATCATGTAAGGCTTCACCTATCATAGCAACATGACTTTTTTATATTCTTCAAATAATAATTTTAAAACCTCTTCAACTTTTACTGCCAATACATCGCTGCCAATACATCGCTGGATCTATCGATAAACATTTGCGATAAGGCAAGTTTCACTCCATCCAACTAGTATCGAGGGTCTAGTACAACAAGAATAAAAATAAAAATATTCTTATTCTTAAAGTTCCCCCAATACTTATCATATTTCTCTTTCATTCGCCTACCCATTGTACCCATCTCATCATCTCTGATTTGAACTTTCATCATGAAACAACCAACATTACAAATTTGTTCCAAAAAAGAATTAGAAGAGTAATAAATAAAGTTTCGGAAACAAACAATGTAAGTTTGTAAAAATGATGAAGAAACGTGCACAATGAATTAGCAATGATCCAATCCCATCATATGATATCTCTCCAGCATCACTTTCATTCCTAAAAGATAAATCCATCTCATCATATCTTTCAAGTGCCGATTAACAAATCACAGCCGCATTCAACATCAAGTGGAGTTCCATTTAGTGGACACATTCAAACATAACCCACTGTAATATTCTTTCCTTTGGCATCAATCTTCTCTTTCTTCACACATTCTTTCCACTTCCCCCACCTAACCGGAGAAGCCTGCACAAAACGAACGACATCGAATCTTAGTGATCGCATCAATAGTTTCTTTCAATCCATTTTGTACCAAAAGATTAATGATATGATTAAAGCACCTCATATGCATATGTTGGTCACCTAACGGGCTGTTTCCCCAATGTTTAATTTTTTCTTTAGATACGTAAGTAATGTAACCATGACACCATTGGAACTGGCATTATTTACTGTGACAGCACCTTCTCTATCCCCCATTCTTGGAGACAATCTTCAACTGCTTAGCCTAGATCTTCACCTTTATGATTAGCCACCGGAATAAAATTAAGATTCTTTTTGTTTAACATCCATTCATTATCGATCTAATGCATCATGAGACACATAATTAATTTTCTGTATTGATGTCCAGGTGTCAGTAGTGATACATATAGTCAAGACTATTTCTGTATAAATTCTTTTAGTTTATTCCTCTCATCCAAAAAATGTATGTATATTTCTACAGATAGTCCATCGACATGGAATATGGAATCTAGGATATACACATGCACAAAACAACTTAAACCCAATTTATTCAACAAATTTAAAGGACAACTCATCTAGCACAATCATTTTTGAAAGGGCAACCCTAACCACTTCATTAAATTTATAGCATGTTAGGTTCCCATCTTTGCACCGGCACTGTATTGCTCTATTGCGGGTTGAAAAGAAAGTTGTGCTTGCCGCGTGTTCTTATTATGTGTGTTTTCTTTACAATTCTCCACAAGTGTTGAATTATCATTTCTTCTAGAATTTGCCTGAAACTCTTTTAGCACAATAATTGTATCTAGTCTGGGGTTTTTTGGATCATATTGTGGAAAATGATGCCATATTTAAGACCTCTTCTTCATTGACTTCTTAGTTTGCTTGCTTGCAGT
This sequence comes from Scilla litardierei, assembly GCA_030789695.1. NCBI lineage: Eukaryota > Viridiplantae > Streptophyta > Magnoliopsida > Asparagales > Asparagaceae > Scilla > Scilla litardierei. Next base: position 135,131,702 of record CM061137.1, on the reverse strand, counting down.
AGTTTCCATATTTCCCGTTTTCGGAGTTGAACTAGGATTAGGAGTAGGTGTTTTCCTGAATTCAGATATCTACGTGAAACATTAAAACAAATCAAATCGAAAGCAAAATTAAAATTATCCATTTTTAAAAAAGAAATACAAAAGATTGATAAAGAAAGAGAAGTTAAATACACTACAAACTAAGAGAATTTAACAATACCTATGGCGTGTTTAACTTCTCTTTCTTTATCGGTCTTTTGTAAAAAATGGATAACTCTAGAAGAGTTTTGGACATTCCAGAAGAAATGATAATTCAACACTTGCTGAGAATTGTAAAGAAAACCTATATAATAAGAACACGCGGCAATCACAACTTTATTTTCAACCCGCAATATGGCAAATGAGGTGCTGGTGCGAAGATAAGAGCCCTAACATGCTATAAATTTGATGAACAAGTGGTTAGGGTTGCTCTTTCAAAAATGACTGTGCTAGATGAGTTGCCCTTTAAATTTGTTGAAGGAATTGGGTTTAAGTTGTTTTGTGCATGTGTATATCCTAGATTCCATAAATCATGTCGATGGATTATCTGTAGAGATGCACACATTGTTTTTGGATGAGAGGAATGAACTAAAGAAATTTTTACAGATATTTTCTGATTATGTGTCTTACTACTGACACATGGACATCAATACCGAAAATTAATTATATGTGTGCCTCACGGTGCATTGGATTGATAATGAATGGATGTTGAACAAAAGGAATCTTAATTTTATTCCGGTGGCTAGTCATAAAGGTGAAGATCTAGCCGAGCAGTTGAAGGCTGTCTCCAAGAATGGAGAATAGAGAACGTGCTAACCGTTACAGTAGATAATGCTAGTTCCAATGATGTCATGGTTACGTATCTAAAGAAAAAAAATTAAACATGGAGGAAACATTCCGTTAGGTGGCCAACCTATGCATATGCGTTGCATTACTCATATCATTAATCTTTTGGTACAAAATGGGTTGAAAGAAACTATTGTTGCGATCACTCGGATTAGAAATACCGTTCGTTTTGTGAGGGCTTCTCCAGTTAGGTGGGCAAAATGGAAAGAATGCGTGAAGAAAGAGAAAATTGATAACATCGGGAAGAATATTATAGTGGGTTATGTTTGGATGTGTCCACTAGATGGAATTCCATTTACTGGATGTTAAATGCGGTTGTGATTTGTTAATCGTCATTTGAAAGATACGATGAGATGGATTTATCTTTTAGGAATGAAAGTGATGCTGAAAAGATGTCATATGATGAGATTGGAGCATTGCTAGTTCATTATGCACGTTTCTTTGTTATTTTTACAAACTTACACTGTTTATTTTCGGAACTTTATATGTTATTCTTCTAATTTTTTTTGGAACAAATTTGTAATGTTGGTTGATGAAAGTTCAAAACAGAGATGACACGTTGGGTACAGTAGGTAGGCGAATGAAAGAGAGATATGATAAGTATTGGTGGGACTTTAAAAAGATGAAAATGTTTATCTTTATTCTTGTTGTACTAGACCATCGATACTAGTTGGATGATGTGAAATTTGCCTTATCCCAAATGTTTATTGATAGATCCAACGATGTATTGGCAAATTCGAAGAGGTTTTAAAATTATTATTTGAAGAATATCAAAAAGTACATGTTGCTAAGATAAGTGGATCCTCATATGATGTAGAAGAAAGGATGATGTACAACACTTCACTAGAAGTGGATGATGTAGAAAATTTTCTACAATCCAGATGCAAGAGGATGAGGATGGCAAGCCAACATGAGTTGGGTTTCAATGAGCTTGAAAAATATTTGAATGAGACACCGGAACCGCTAGTGGAGAATTTTGACATTCTTGGTTTTTATTGGAAAGGGAATATTGCTAGATTTTTTGTTATGTCAAATATGGCCCTAATATTCTAGCCATTCATGTCTCTACGAGTGCATCAGAAATGGTATTTAGTATTAATGGGATCATGGAAGGGTTCTTGACTGTTTTAGAAGTTCTTTACAACCAAAAACAGTGCAGACCCTTATTTTGTACTCAAAATTGGTTAGCGTCTTCGTTACGGATTTCGATGGTTAGCATTGAGGAGGCTATTGCCGATGCGGAGAAGATGGAAAAAGTTATTTTATTATGTTTTTATTTTTTCTGTATAAATATTATTCACTAATGCTAATAAATTAAGTTCTAATATAGAAAATCTTACTTTTTGGAGATGAGTGAGGTGGAGACTCAACCAACCATAAATACAAATTAAGTTTGAAATTCATGTTAAGTTTAAAAGGAACGTGCTTTTATGTAAATTTATTGGCTCGCTAGAGATTGGAGTTTTTTAGTTGCCCTAACTTCTTAAGTGTAAATACCTGCTGAAATATATGCTTTCATGTAAATTTATTGGCTAGCTGAAATTTGAGTTTCTTGTTGCCCTAACTTCTTGAGTGTTAGCAATAATTAATCCTACATAATAATTTTGTATCTTTCAGAGTAGAATGTTTTCATAAGCTTCAACATCTGTATTTTCATTACTAATTAGTACACGAGTAGTGAATTTAGAGCATAAGAGGTTGCATAACACTATCAATTTGAATATAAGATATTACAGATTAGCATGAAGCAGTGTTCTAAATATCGGATATCTCGCAAATATCCATTTGATATCAGATTGCGGATATCGGGGATATATCGGGGGTATTGAATAAATATCAGAGTGTCATATCGGAGGCTTAATATGATGACATAAGCAAGCATAGATGTATCTAAGAAGATATAAACTATACTAACTCAAATAAAAGTATTTTTTGGTTATACTTCTCTCGTTAAATATAAATATTAGGGATATTGACTAAATATCGAAGCTCAATCAACTAAAAATCCCAAAACTGGAAGGAAAAAAAATTCAAAAGTACTAAAAAATGAATAAAGGGAACAAATACTTACCTTGATCAGAGAATCCTCCCTGCAACTATTGAACACTGGACGGCGAACCGCAATCGACTTTCGCCGAAAAATTTTGACTGACGAGATTGAGCAAAGCGAAGTGATGAGTAGAGCGGTGATTAGGGCAAACTCGCGATTTTCTCCCAAAACCCCGCTGGCCTCATGTTTTAACTGATGAATTTGGGTCGAGTCGTGCCCACTTTTCAGTGGACCGACCCGCTAACCGAACTTTAAAATAACAATGAATAGCGGCCGATATTTCAAAAGGTAATATCGGCCGCAATATCGGGCCAAACCCAATATTTCGGCGATATTTTCCCAATTATCGGAGACCGCAATAAACCAGCCTATATCGTATCGGACCAGTGATAATTTCGATATTGCGGCCGATATATCGGATATCGGACCGATATTTAGACCACTGGCATGAAGATCTTCATGCGATTTCTTGTTTTCTGTTTGCATGAATACATTTCCAAGGGGATTATTGTAAACTAGCAAATATAATTATTAAAGGAGATTTGCATGCTACCATACCTTGCTTTTATGTTCATGAATCTCTTTTATTTTAAACTATTAAACAAAAGTACCCAAAGATTTGTGCTGCACTACCATATTCATTTTTTTATTTGTGTAAAGAGAGTATTTTGCATTTCTATAAATAAAATATCAAATGATATTACATGAGATGTTGTAAACTATAGTTTCTTTCCTTTATTTGTATGAATAGATTATTGGGTTGCTATTCTTAGCCAAAAGCTGAGATTTGAACTCTTATGAAATCTTTATTAATGGATAATTAGGCTACTGGGCTATTCTTTTAAAAAGATCAAATCTAGTTATATGGATGAGCAATTAGAAAATTATTATTTCTTGCTTTTATTTGCTTTCATTTGAATGATAGTTTATTGGGAGATTATGTTTAAAATACAAAACAAAATTAGAGATCAGGATATATATACTACAATGTTCTTGCTTTCATCATGAGATCATGTATATGTTCTTTCTAGTTCATAATTAGTTTATATTTTGCAATTAGAGATGTGGCCATTTGCAATCAGAAATGTGATAAAAATAGCTTTAAACATAAATAATTAGTTTTCAAACTTTTAGCTTTTTAGATCACTTCCATGTATATACCCGGACTTAGGAATTGAGGTTATTTATATACCCAAATACAAGGCCTTCTCAAAACATGCACGTTTGCCCACAAAGCATTCACATTTGCGCATTTTGGCTCACATATTAAGCATCTGGTATTGGATGTTATCTCCATTAATGGTGTCTTCTTTCCTCAAATTATAGTTCTGGTCAAGCAATTTTTAGGAGTTGTTACGGAGTGAAGGACGTTATATGTAGGTATCATCCTAATATCGGTTCGATTTTGGTTTTAATTTTTTTTGAAAAAGCCACACCGCATCAATCGAAGCTCACCCCTAGCCTGGGCCTGGGGCTTAGTTTGTTTTGAATTTTTTTTGAAAAAGCCGAACCGCATCAATCGATGCTCACCCCTAGCCTGGGCCTGGGGCTTAGTTTGGACATGGCACAACCTGGGAGTTTCAGAGGTCGAAGCTGTAGCCAAAGGCTGTGCCAGTTGAATTTGTATGTGGAATGCCAGAAGTCATTTGGACATGTCACTACCAGAATCGAGTGCCAGAGGTCAGTTAGATGTGGCATTACCGGAGTCGAAAGACAGAGGTTGGTGCTACGACCCTCAAAGGAATCTCGCCAGCGTGGCCCCAGACTGTATTGGGGGCTTAGTTTGGACGTGGCACGATCTGGTTCGTGTGCCAGAGGTCGGAGCTATAGCCGAAGGCTACGACAGCTAATTTTAGACGTGTCCTAACCAGATCGAATGCCAGAGGTCATTTGGACGTGGCATGACTGGAGTTGAGTGTTAGAGGTCAGTTGCACGTGGTATGACCAGAGTCGAAAGCTAGAGGTCAGTGCTCGGATCTTGGAGGAGTCTCGCGTCGGGACCCTCTGAGGAGTCTCACCAACAGGGACCCCCCCAGCCTGAGCTGGACGCTACACAGAGAATGCACAATTTTTGGAGCTTGGAAAAGAGGTATTTTCATTGAATTTAGAATGTGTACATTTCTAGATGTTGTGCCTCACTGAGGTCGGCAGTGGTACACGATCAGTAGTGGGGCTTGGTGGCTTGGTGGCTTGGTGGATATCTGCATTGGAAGGCAGGCAACCATCTTGTGGGCCAAGAGCATGCACTCCCTGGCTTCTGATTGAACTCTCTCGAGCACTCCAACCCCCATGCGCAGCGGGAAACTTGACCAGTAGATGATAGGTGGATGTCAACACCCGCATCACATTGAGGGTTGGCCGCCCTATGATAGCGTCGAAGGCGTCGAGACGTTTTACGTGGAAGTTGACGTTGCGCACTTGATGGCATGGTGGCGTGCTGAACTCCATTTGGAGGGAAATCATCACCTCCGAGAACACATAAATCCATGTGAATCCAAAAAGATTGGTGTAGATGGGATGCATGACATCACCAAGTATTCCTAGCTTTTGGAATATGTCCAGGTAGAGTATAGTATGTCGACAGAGCTCCCATTGTCGAGCAGGACGCGTTATACCTTGTAATTGGCGATCTGGATATTGACCACAATGAAATCATTGTGGAGATTATGAATCCTTCTCGCCTCAGCTTCTGTGAAGAGCATATGCTTCTCGAACAGTCTGAGCTGCTTCGAGGCCCTCTCGGCGATGGCGTAGTCTGTCAGTTGGAGGCGAGCATACCTGACGAGCGAGGCTTTTTTGTGCCTGGTTGGACATTTGAGCCATATTGCAGCCGACCGTAGTGACATGGCCGAAGATGATGTCCATGTTGTCGGATGGGATGACGATGCCTTTGCCCTTATTTCGGGGTCTGTTACCTCGGCCATGCTATGGAGTTTTGAACTTCCGGAGTCCCCCTCTGGATGAGGCGCTCAATCTGACCCCTGAGGACCTTACAATTGTCAGTATTGTCGCCGTATCCATCGTGGAAGTTGCAATATTTAGACTTGTTTGCCCCGTGGTGAGCTAGCTAAGAACGTGGAGGATCGAACTCTTTTATTGCATTGGCCAAGATCACATTATCAGAGTAGTGCAGACCCGTGCCTTGGGGGATTTGGGTCTCGTGTCGCCTGCCCGAGGGCACTCAGATCGCTCGAAGCGCCTCTCGGGTCTGAGCCACTTGTTGGGAGGTGTGGTCGAGGTCCGTCCTTTTGCGAGAGGACACGTGGTTGGCTGCTAATCATCCACTGGCCTCCTCTGGGGCTATAAACTTATTGATCCGGCTTATAAGGTGAGCGAAGGATGTAGATCTCTACTAGTAGATCTCAAACTTCAGATCGGACCCATCTTGGAAGCCAACCTGAAGAGCCATCTTAGCGATGTCTTTGGGGAAACGCCGATCGTCATGTGAGCTTTTGTGACCTGAGCTGGAAAGCTCGGTTGTATTTCTTGGCCCCCTGCCTAGGGACTCGGGATATTTCTTCGTCGCCTCTGCGAAGATGAAGAGAAACTTCGTTCGAAGGTCGGCAAACGAGTTGACTGACCCCCTCGGAAGGTTCCTAAACCACTGCCGGACCAGCCTAGCCAGGTAGCTCAGGAAGGCTCGGCACATAAGAGCTGAAGAGTGACCTCGTGTCCCATATATTTAGTGTAGGTCTCCAGATACTCGATTGGGTCATCGAAACCAGTATATATCGGGATATCGTCCGCAGAAGGTGGGGCGTACTTTCGCCGGTACGATGTGTTGAGGACGTGGAGCTGAAAGGTGAATCCGAAATAAAGCTTGTTTCTTCGGGAGGATCAATGTCTCCTCATTGAAGTCGGTCGATCTGTCGCTACAGGTCTGCAATCTGGTCTGCCACTGAGGGAGCCTGAGTTGTTCGCTTTGCCGTGGTTGTGTGAGGTTAGGCTTGTCACCTCTCTTTGCTCGCAAGTGAGCGCAGAGGTCGGTGCTTTTTATAGGCGATGAGTTTTTGGTACAACTAATGACATCCTTTCCCTTGGCACTACGTGGGACCCGATCATCGCTCTTTGATCCTCTAGCACTACTGGAAACCTACTTCTCCCTACAGTCCTTCCACGTGCTTCCTGTTGGAGGGGACGTATCATGGTAAGAATTTACCGGGGCGTTGGACCTTGCTTGAATCAGGTCGAGGACCATCGCCTTGGAGAACTCATTGTTCTTAGCCGCATGGGCCTAAGCATCCTGCATCCTCAGAGCTGTACCACGTGAACTTGGTAGTCGGCCGCTTTGGGAGTAGGTGGAATTGCTACGAGGACAGAGGAGATCTGTGGAGGCGGGCCGCCAGCGGGTTGGATGTCCATCCCGAGGTGTGGACTTCAGCCAATCCGCGGGGCTCGCCCGTCACGTTCTTCTTGCCTTTCGCCATGATGTCGAAAGGAATGCGGAAGAAAATGGTTATGAAGAGAACGAAGTTGAGACGATGTAGAAGGAGATGGTGATGAAGATGTTGGAGAAGTTGCTGGGATGAGATCATGCGCGACAAGAGTTGTCACAGGGCCCTTTGCTTTAGCGCCAACTGTTGATGCTTCTCGCTGATCTCGGGTGCGGCTGCTGAGGCGAGTATTTACGTAACAGAAAGCCCAGAGAGGGTTTCGTCAGGCCAAGGCTAGAGGTTCCTTCGACTCCGTCGGAAAAGGATTGAAAACGTGTCAGAGGAAACAAAGGGGGTGGCCTTCCGATTCGCCTCTGATGCTTAATCTGTATCAAGCTAATAGTATTGTTCTGAAGAGAATGCAGCTCGTCTGCCTGAGATCGTGTCACTGTAGTTGCGTGGGCTGATCCTGCAAGGCAAGTGAGTGCCTGAGGAGCTGTAGTTAAGGGGTCAACCTCGAATGCCGAGGTCATCCCTGCAGGAGTCCCTGCAGGAGTCTGCTAGTGAAGAGCTGACCTCGGATGTCGATGCTATCCTCATGAAAGGCCATCGTTGAGGGGATTAACTCGTGGCGGTCGTCTCGACAGAGTTGTGCTGCTGAGGGAGCCTGCCTGGTGGAGGTCGTCCATGCTGAGCTATTGTGAGGGTCTGGTTGGGCTGGCCCCTTAAGCTAAGGCAACACTATCTTCTGGGACGTGAATGACTCCCGAGGGGTCCTATATGTCCACCTCAGCAGGCCGCCCCACTGCATGTGAGCCCCAGTCGAAGCATCATCTACAGTAAAGTTTAAGACATCTTTCATGCTGAGGTCCAACTTGCATCCATTGAGCATGAAACTTCAACCTTTCAAATTATTATTTCAATCAATTGTAATAATTAAATGGTTTAAGGTGTACATTCTCTTTGTAAGAAGAAAGAAATAGCAAAAACAAGTCCTTTCCACCATCGCTTTTTAATCCAACCATCTAAATTCTACTCATGTAACATTTTAAAATGTTGGGTAAGTGGAATTGTTTCTACACAAAAATAGACAAAGTATTTCTAAAACAAGTGATTTTCTAGAACTAATTTGTGTTTATTTTTGTGTAGAAGTAAGTCCATTTAACCAACATTTAAAAATGAGACGTGAGGGAAATTTAGACAATCGAATTCAGGCGAAGGTAGAGAGCACTTGTTTCCATCTCCTTCGTTTTACAGAGAGGGGATACATTTCAAATTAGCTAGTTATAACAATTACTGGATACTATAATTTGAAAGATGACGTTTTTGATTACAATAGGTGCAAGGTGTGCCAAAGTATTATGTCTTATACTTCATAGGGTTGTCTTATATTCACTAGTTGACCAATTAATACTGGTAACAATGACGAAACACCACCTCCAAGACATTTAAACGAAGTGCTTCAGCGACCATGCAAGGTTGCAAACAAAGATGTCAACACAAGCTAAATCAGATTCTTTTTGCTTAAGTTTAACTTTGAAAATATATATCTATATTACATCTGATGACTTTTTTTTTGAATTGCCTTGCTGACTAGGACAAGCTGATGCTATGCTGATGTATAAAGAGGTTGATTGAAGAATGACTAGGATTTAATCTTGGTAAAAGAAGGGTTCATAAGAGTGGTTAGGAATGTGGATTACTTATGGGAAATAATTAATTATGTGGAATGAAGAAGAATGACTATGATTTAATTTTGGTAAAAGAAGGGTTGAGACGAGTGTTAGGGAATGTGGCATTACTCATGGGAAAAAATTAATTATGTGGAATGAGTTAATTACATGGAATTAATTAATAATGCCCCTTCCCGCGCCGAATGCGCCCGCTAAATTTTTGTTCTTTTAAATTGTGAAGTGGAATATTATATGTTCCAAAATTTTGGAGGGGAAATAATTGTTGGGGAAACAAAGATTTAAATGAACCGTGCCCGAGGGCATGGTTTATGACTAGTTCTTTGTTACTAGAGGACACACTGAAGCCATATTTTCTTGCGTACTTGCTACATTTGGTGGGGAACCTTTGCTTGGGAAGTTGCATACTGTTTTCTTGATTCATTATGTTGAGATATCAAAAGATATAGAATCAATTATATGTACTTATGGGGGTTCACGATGTGGGTGTTTGTGCATGCCAATTTAAAGAGGTTTCATGAGGTTTTAGCAACCATCCACTGTATGCGCCTTAATTTCTCGTTGTTGAGGTATTAACTTTTTGTTCTGTCTTTATTTTTTGCGAATTCATCTTTATATTGATAAATTAATTTCATTTATAGATGGTGATTTTTAAGCGAGTTCCACATCTCCCAAATCTACTTTGCGGGTTTAATAGCATGGATTTATATCTAACAAGCCGTCCATTAATAGTAGGATAGATAAAAGATCGTAGTAACGTCTCTCAAAGTAGATATTTTTTAAGAATTTCAAATTGGCCTAGGCGAGGAAGATTTTTGATAAGTTAATGTTGATGATAGTTGAGTTGCCTTATCAAAGGCTAGTCATTGCAGATGAGTGGGTTTCTTATTATTGCGTGGAATACACTCGTGCAACCAAATGGAGCCTACTTGGTGATTCTGCTTTGTTGTAAGAGATGGCAAGAGGACTAGTAAGGCTTCATTTTGCCTGCAAGATTGTAGTCCATATAATAAAGAGTCTACTCGAGATCAGCATTTGATAAAACTATCCTTCATTGTCAACTAATCAAATATATTCATTGCCTTTGTTAAGTTGAATTCCTTAAAGTTATATCTACTTTGGGAGGTTTTACTATGATTTTCTTTCCATCTTACCATTAATGGGCAGTTGATAAGAAGGAATTCACATTAGTAAATCTCTGAACTAAATTTGCGCGTTGCAAAATTTGCTTTAAAATTACCATATACTAATGAAATCACATAGTATTAATACATATTTGTAAAAAATTTAAAGATGACACAAAATTAAGTTCTTGACAAGCAATTGAGGCTCACTCAGCTGATGGTTGCAAACGCCTTCATGAAACTCTTTGCAAACACCGTCATGGAATTTCTTTAGATTAGCTGACGGTTGCAAACACCTTCATGAAACTTCTTTAGATTGGAGTGCACGGATGCTCACATCACAGTCCACATGCATGTCTCAGTTGATTCACTTTCTTTTAATATCTCTTAAAATTGAATCGAGACAGCGGCATGCAATTTCTTAAGGAAAGATTCTCAGAAGCAAGTACATAAGAAAACGTGGCATCAGTGCGCCATCTGATAACAAATGATCAATATGGTTGAAGTTTCGCTTCATCCAAGAGAAATTGATTCTTGTTGACATCTTTGTCATGACGTTACAACCTTTAGGGTCTCTTGAAGTGCTCGTTATAGATATCTTAGGGGTGGTATTCTGTTATTGTTGCAATTTTACCCTTCATTGGCAGTCTTGTAAGGTATAAGACATCTTCCATGCAAGATGAGTGAATTGTCAGAAACAAGTCCTCTTCACTATCGCCTGAATCTGAATATCTAAATTTCACTTATGTATCGTGTCGATATTTTAAAATGATACGTGTGGAATTTAGACGGTCAGATTTGGGAGATGGAATTTAGACGGTCAGATTTGGGGGATGATAGAGATGGTTTGTTTCTGCCTCTTCATCTTTCAGATGAGGGACACTTTAATGTTTAAACTAGGTGGTCACAACAGTTGTTGGAAACTATAATTTGGAAGATGAAAGTTTCGAGTTCAATGGGTGCAAGGGGTGCCTTAACATGGAAGATGTCTTATACTTCATTAGGTTACCACTTAATGGTAAAGTTGTAACAATGATGGAATGCAACCCGCAAGACACATATAACAAGCATTTCAGTGACCATGATAAAGTTGTCAACAAAAGTGAAATCAAATTCATTTGCGTGAATCAGAACATCAAAATTCAATTATATGGATCCTTTTGTTACCAGATGTCACACCAATTTTCTTTTTTCTTGTGTACTTGCTTTTTTGGTGGGGGAGTTTTGTCTGGGAAGTTGATGTGTGAATATAATTTTGATGGTTGTAGTTTTGTGCAATGGTAGATGATTTGTTTCCGCTACTTCCCTCATCTTTCGGAAAGAGGCACCTTAAAACTAGCTGGTCGCAACAGATGCTAGATACTATAATTTGGAAGGTAGAAGTTTCCAGTTCAATGGGTGCAGCATGTGCCTCGACATGGAAGATGTCTAATACTTCATATGGTTTCTAATTAATGGTAAAGTTATAACAATGAAGGAACACTACCTCACGACATCTAGAATGATCACTTTCGAAACCATGCAAGGTAGCAACATCCTGACAGATTTCAACACAAGGGAAATAAATTTCTCTTGGCCAAAATGAAACTTCAAATAAGTAGACCCTTTGTTAATATATGGCTCATTGGCCCTTTATTTTCTTGCGTAATTGCTTCTTTTCGTGAAGGGAGTTTTACTTGGGAAGTTGTACACCACTATCTTGATTCAATTATTAAGATATTTGCAGAAATTGATTCGATTGGGACATGTTTGTGGGCTGCGATGTCAGCGCCTATGCACTTTGGTTTAAAAAAGCTCCATGAGTGTGTTAGCACATCAATTTTTTGTCATAGAGACTTTTTTTTTGCAAATATGCCTTAACTAACTCATTGATTTCATCAATGAATGACGATTGTTAAGTGATTTCTGCATCTTGCAAATCTAGTTGGGGGTTTACTAGCGTGGATTCATATCTTACCGATTGTTTATTAATGGGATGGTTGGCATAAGATCATATGAAAGCCTATTGGAGTAAATTTATCTTTCAGGATCCTAAATAGTCAAAAGGTGAGAAAGATTCTTGATGAGTTGACTAGGAAGAGGATCGTTTGGTTGCCTATCAAAGCCTGGACACTGGAGGTAAGTGAGCTCCTTATTATGTGCACTACACTTGTGCATCCAAATGAGGCCTAATTTATGCTCCTGCAATCGCCTACAAAGAGGACTATGACCATCGAGCCAATGTTGCCCTATAGCAATTTGGGGTGCAATGCATCGCTAGTGGAGCCTTAGGTTATAAAAGAGGATGAATTTGTAAAATAATTTTTAGTCAGGGAAAACTTGGTTTGATCTGCATGAGTATTAATATTTGATCAAGCAATGGGAGAACCACATAGCATGTATTAGGAATAATTTTGAAAATTGTGAGAATAGTCATTCATGCTGTATAGATAGTAGTGTTTTAGTTTTAGTATGTTATTTGTGAATGATAAATTTTGCTGATAGTTTGAGAATGATAAATACCGCTAAACTCAAGTATATGTTTTCACTTATAAGTATATGTTTAATGGATAATGCATGTACTTCTAAGTGAAAACATGTACTTCTAAGTGAAAACAGCTGGTTATACTCGTGATTTTGTATCATGTTTAAAAACAACTAGAAAATGCAACTATAAGATGAAGTGACGACTTATCTAAGTTGTACTTAAAAATTATACTTTTTGATATCTCATTTTGTATTTTGTTTGTTGTGTGTATATAAGCATATAGTATAGCATACTATATTCTAATAGCCATGTCCCCGTACCTTATCTTTTAAATTTGCAGTGTGTCCCGTACCCACACTCTACTACCCATAACCATCTATGCTTCCTAGTTGGAAATGAAGAGACCTTCAGTTTATTTTTAGGTCAAACTTTCGGGGAAGGGCTATTCTTTTGTTAATAGTCCTAAGAGTTTCTTTGATGTCCATTATTGTTGACCATTTGCATACATTGATTTCAATTTCATCTCTTTCTATCATTGTTATATTTGAATCAAGGTGCAACATTTATGCACCTAACATAGATAAAAATTTAAGTTTGAAGTGTTATTAGTTGTTTACAATTGTATGTGTGCAGGGTTTTTGAAAAATTTGAAGAGCACGACTTTGCAAGGACAGGAAGGGTTGCAACTGAAAAGGTTGGGTTATCATAACCTTTTTGATTCTAGTATCCATTGCATACTTTAATTAATTCGTCTGTTTTATTAACTGTTTTTTGTGAGTTGAGGCTCATACTCACTGTGCCCATCCACTATATTTGCCTAATTTGCTGCTTGTAGATTGCCATGGGAAAAGAACTGGTTGGATTCTCCTCTCACCATGAATATTTTAATGATTCTTGTAGAGATATCTTAACGAAATGGGGTTATACATGTGGGCCATACATATGGTGTAAATTTCAAGTAATGAACTCTGCAGTTCTATTGACCAAATTCTGCATCATAGCATGCCTCCAGTTTCTCTTGCTGTCATCAGTTGCATCTAACCAACCGATCTATTTTATCACTTCTGCTGGTAGCTCATATCAGTATAAAAACTGTTTAATTTCTTAGCTTCTAATAGATTGACTTTTTCCATGAGCTTACTGCTTTCTTAGACATCTAGAAAGTAAGAGATCACATTTGTTTTAATTTGCATGTTGGCACTTGCATACTGCTATGGTAGCATGCTATTTCTTATAGGTAACCTACTAATGTCAACATCCTAGACACACTTATTCTGTTGGTTTCACAGAGATTGTTAATTTTGTGCTTTCATCTAGAATTGGTTAATTGTTTTCTGCCTACTCTGCTGCAAATGTTTGTTTTCGTTATAATGATACCCATGATATAAACTTGAGTGAGGTATGGTCTTGGCATTGCCTTCATAGATATTGTACCAATGTTTAAATTCTCATGCAATCTATCTGTTTTATTTTGAATTTTTCAGCTTCCATTGCTGCATCTTAATATCCTTTGTTTTCTTGTTCTATGACTTAAAACTAGCTGATTCCATAGGTCAGCTTTCAGCTATGTAGTAGTAACCTAATGACCGACTTCAAATTCTTTTTAGTGTTGATGAACTAATAAACGCCAGCAATAAACTTCCCCTTTTACAAATAATGCTATGAATTTGGGGGTGGAGCATGGTACAAAGAACAAGTGATTACTTTTAGTTGTTGACCCTCTCTCATGGAATTGTCTCTCATTGTCCAGTTTATCTATTTCGCTTTTGAATTTTTGGCAAAAATTTCCTTCAGTTTTAGTCCTTGTTCTATTTATGGTTCCAAAAGAACTTATCCCATATTTGTCCTGCTTTTGTGGTGTCTTATTGACTTGGGAGTTCTTGTGCTTCACTCTACCAATGTATGCATTTGCGCAAGAAAGGACCGTGCATCATTTGGCTAGCATGGTCTGATGTCCATACTTGATGATCGACTTGTACTTCTCCATTAGCACTATGAATTTCTGGTCAGTTCATATGTATAAATTTGACGCCATACCCCGTGATCGTTGACCTCCAATGCACATGATTTAACTGATAGGATTTTCCCAAATCTGAAATTAAATCCAATAAAAACAGCGAATAATGAAGATAAATGGCTACAATAAAGGGGCAACCACCCTTCCAAGACGCCGGTAAGCGAGGACGTCCGCACTCTCCTAGATCTACCTAAGAACTCTCATAGAATTCTCTCAAAATATCAATAATCAAGCATGCCTACAAATGACGGCTAGCCCTAATTTAAATAGGAAAACCCTCCTAATCAATAGAAAATAAGCAAAGACCAAAATGCCCTTATTTGGGTCGGCTTCCCTTGCCCATGTGCGCGCCTCCCCCCTTGCATGCGTCGGGTGCCCCGTGGGTCTAACACTATTCCGCCCTTGAAAATCCACCTTGTCCTCCAGGTGGTGCTTGACATCACTGACGGTGCTACTCCGAGGGGGAGTCGTCATCATCTCCGATCCCCTCATCCTCCACATCATCATCATCGTCTGCCTCAGCGATCAACACTTGCAGCTTACGACCCCCACAGTGGTTTCATGGAGTGAACCTCTCATCGCATCTGAAACATAGCCCCTTCTGCCTCTTCTCCCTCATCTCGGCGTCAGTCATCCTCTTAAACTGACCCCCCGCTGGCGGTGCACTGCGCTGCTCTCCAGTCTTCTCAATACTTGCTTGATCTGCCCCCGTAGCTGCCTTCTGCTCCCCTGTCGCAGTCAGGACATTCCGTGAAACCGGTCCACTCCAACCACCTCTTGCCTTCCTCTCCTCCATCTGCCAGTCCTCCTCCATCTGAGCGTACTCCAAGGTCTCCATCAAACTCTGAGGCTTATGCATGCGTACTGTTGTTCGTATAGTGGCCTTCAGTCCCTTCATGAAGGTGCTCTCCATCGTCTCGTCGGTCACCCCGTGCACCTGTCCTGAAAGAGCCTCGAACCTCTCTAAGTAGTCTCTCACCGTACCATCCCGTCGGAGAGATAGCAGCTGCTCCCGCACGTTCCCCACGTGGGGGTCTCTAAACCTCTCTACCATCTGGTCCCTGATCTCCTCTCATGAGCGAAAGGGGCGCCTCGCGTCCTTCCACTGAAACCATGCCAGAGCCTTCCCATCCAGGCATATGCCAGCAGCCTCCAACTTCTGCTCCTCAGTCATCTGGGAGACTCTAAAAAATCTCTCCGCCCTGTAGACCTACGAGACCAGGTCCGCTCCATCGAATATATGCATCTTCAGCTTCCTCAGTCGGTCCATATTGAATCCCCCTGGTCCCCGCGACCTCCTCCCTGTCTAGACTGGTAGTAGTGCTGATACCTCTCCTGGCGCCGCTCGTAGCCTCCATGGGGCCATCCTCTTCGGTCTCTGTGCCCCTCGTCGTCTCCAAATCTGCCCTCTGGCCACTCCTGGTAGTCTCTGTATTCCCCCGGCGCGTGTTGTGCGTTTCTTCTGGTGGTGGGGCGGTGGCTGCCACCTCCCGTCGTCACATCGAGGGTCGGGAGGGTCCCGATAACCCTCGTCGTAGTCTTCGTGCTCCTGAAATTCCCCGGGTCCCCAGTCATCCACGAAGTCACGTGCCGGTGCCTCTCGCCGCGGCTGCCCCTGCTGAAAAGCACCTCAGCTAGCTCCCGGAAGGCCGCGTGCATGTCTGGAGGTGTCGGCGGGGCTGCGGCCTGCCTGGGGCAGGGCCGTCGGCCCCGCCTGGATGTCCTGGGGCCCCCAGCGCCCCCCCGGGGGTCGGGGGAGGTCGCCGGCCACCCAGGGGGGTTCGTCGCCCCTGGGCGAACCCCGTGGAGGCTCGCCGGCCCCCCTGGGGGGTTCCCCGCCACTGGGCTGGGGCCGCCGCCTCCCTGGCGGCTCTCCTGGGGGGCGGCGGGCCTCTGGGGAGGGTGCCGCGGCCCCCCGCCATTACCGCGCGCCCTCCCGAGGG
The DNA here is from genome assembly GCA_030789695.1 of Scilla litardierei. Lineage (NCBI taxonomy): Eukaryota > Viridiplantae > Streptophyta > Magnoliopsida > Asparagales > Asparagaceae > Scilla > Scilla litardierei. The sequence goes on along the minus strand of CM061137.1, from coordinate 135,115,173 downwards.
GTTGATCGTGGTCGTGTGTCCATCCTTGGGCTTCCGCGGTCTTTCGCCTCACTTCTTCTCGACCCTCCATGACTCCTCTTCATCATCTTCGACAAATTCCTCCACCAAAAAATCGTTTTCCGGGTCCAAGTTCTCAACTTTATCTTTCCCCTTGCCCAAAGGTGGCGTTTTTCCCGCTGATTTAGGGTTCCCATCTCCTTTGTTGTTCGTCGCCAATTGATTTAGGGTTCTCATCAATTGCGCGAATTGTTCGTCGTGCTTCGCTTGATTCTCTACCAATTGGTTGACGGAAGCCGTCAACTTTGCCATGGATTCATCGTTTGCCGCCAACGATTTCTTGATCCCGTCGATCTCGCTTGCAAATTTCGCCTCCAAAGCCTTAATTTTGTCTTGTGATCTTGTCGAAGCCGCCATGGATCGTCACGTGCTCTTATACCAAATTGATAGGGTTTTCCCAAATCTGAAATTAAATCCAATAAAAACAGCGAATAATGAAGATAAATGGCTACAATAAAGGGGCAACCACCCTCCCAAGACGCCGGTAAGCGAGGACGTCCGCACTTTCCTAGATCTACCTAAGAACTCTCGTAGAATTCTCTCAAAATATCAATAATCAAGCATGCCTACAAATGACGGCTAGCCCTAATTTAAATAGGAAAACCCTTTTCCTAATCAATAGAAAATAAGCAAAAGACCAAAATGCCCTTATTTGGGTCGGCTCCCCTTGCCCATGTGCGCGCGCCCCCCCTTGCATGCGTCGGGTGCCCCGTGGGCTTAACATTAACCAGCATTTACGCTATCACAACCCTATTCTTCTTGATTATCCTTATTGTCAACAATGTTTTCTTGACAACTCATGTGATATCTTAAAAGAAATGTTTGGAGAAATGCTAGAATACATCAGATCTGTCCAGTTATTTCTATTTCGGTAGATGAAGTAGTGGGGCGTGTTAAGTTGAGAATTTCGAACATTGTAGCATTCTTTTTTCTAAAAAGGTTTTGACTTTCGAAGTTTCAAGAACTTTGTCAAGTTTCATCTTAACGTGGAAACAATCTGAAAGCCACTCTGCAACGTCATCATGCGCATTTTAAGTGCTTGAGATTTTTACATATCCTTGAACTTGGTTTTTAACAGGTTGAGCTGAAGGAGGGTCCTTTGGAACAGTTCACACATGAAATGGAGCCATTTCTTCGGAAGCAAGGAATGCCTGTCCGCTTGAACAAAGGTTTTTAATTTCTATTGCTTTATGGTTTTTATTGCAATCATTAAAAGTCAAACTATGCTCGACAGTTACTTTAGAATATGCGCATCTGAAAGATCCTTTCCTATTTCTTTAAATGCAGGTGTTGTTGAGTTAGTTTCAGACTTTGTAGTTTGCGAGGAAGGGAAGCCTCTTAGCCCAGAATCAGCTCGTGTTCTGGTATGTACACTGAGAAAAGTTTGAGAGATTATTTTCAAGCCTGTATTTAGTTGCAGGACATTTTCTATCAAAATAAGAACAAAGTAAAAGAAAAGGGGGGTTTTCGATATTCATCCCTTTGATTCTTCTTTATTTTGATATTAGTCGCTTAAATATGAATATTTTTGCTTGTACATGTCTTAAACTTTAATAGACCCTTAAATAAGAGTATTTGCTTGTAAGTACATCAAATACATGTCTTAAACCTTAAATCTCACTAGCCCAACCTGCAAGTAACTCAAATCTTCAATTTTAAAAATTTATTCGCCAGCTTTTCATTAAGGATTGTGGGGATTGTGGCAATGTGGGTGGATAATTTGAGTGCAAGAGAAGAAAAAGAGAGGATATAGATTGAGAGAAGTGATGGACTGAGATCCCATAAGTTTTCCCTCTATTCAAGAACACGTGAGGTTCACGTGCCCTTAATCTCAAGGGTAGGTTACTCCAACTAGAACTGACATGTTGTGTTAAGTTTTTGACAGAATAAAGACAAGGACTATTAAAGTTTAGTATATGTATTTAATGGACTTGTAAGCAAATACTCAAATTTAAGAGACAAATATCAAAATACACATGATTTAAGGGAAAAACCTAAAGAAAAAGAGAAAAAGGAAATGCCAAATAAGAAGGAAATGAATAGGAAGAAAAAAACCCGGAGTATCCTAAATTTTCTGAATTGCAAGTTGATTAAGGCAATTATTTCACAATATACATAATTTTTTGAGAAACACTATATAGCATAGAGAAACACCATTTGTTTCATAATTGAGGCACCCATTTATTTTGCGCTAAATTTTCTATTCAATGTTTCACCTCATCTTCTCAATGCATGTTTTGTTCAATATATAGGAGTTCTGTTCAAAGGATATAGGTAATGAGTTTGTATGGCGTGACTAAACTGTTGTGTTGGAGGGGATTTTCTTGATAATATGGGTGAATCCTTCGGTGCCATATGATAGATTTTTGAGATCCTAAAAACGATGGACGGTCTTTTCAGCTAATTTTCATTTATTGCTTTCTCGTAAATGGATGCCATGATGCATTGTAATCTTGGTCTAATGTTATAAAATGCAGCATTTGCACCCTAGAATTCTATTTGCTTATCATCGCTGAGCTTTCACTGTAACTGTGCTAGCAAATTTGACCGTTCCATGCCCAAATTGTCATCATTCAAGCAAGTTGAATACATTTAGCAAGGCCGCTTTTTTATGTTTGCAGCGATTGCTTGGGATCAAGATGGCTACCTTCAAACTCCGCCTTGTTTGCCGTTGGACCACTGACGAGTTTGAAGTCTACGGGGAAGGTTTGGACCATTCCGACATTGAGTCCTCGTAGACACCCATCAGTGTATCCATGCAGTGAAGTGGCTTTTGATTATATGTTTTGGTTGTTCGAGCACCTGCTGTGTTTGGCGAAGCGTGGTTTTATTGGTGCAATTTTGTTCATTAGGACCGCAAACCCCGAACCCACTAACCTTATAAATTGAACAGGTAGGTTGGCTTGTAGTTCATGCCTTCCTTTAACAATGTAAGTTAATATTAGAATTGCGCAATTGCGAGTAGTTGGATATCATCTGTTTATTTATTTTCGACTGATGCCAGGATAGCAAGTTCTCACCGTGGATTGCCTGCGGCATCTTTGTATGGAGTTTACGTTTATTGTTGATTTGTGGAAGAAGCCATCGACTATTGATTTGTATGGAGTTCACGTTTGGGATTTGAGTCTACATGTGTGTTGTTAAAAAGCCAACTTTTGTTATCAATGGCATACGCTTTAAGTATTGGTGGGATTAACTAATCATGGGTTTTGAGCTTACGAGATATTGGGTGTTATTATAAGAGGACTATTTTTCGCAGAAAGTCCAAAAATTTAAAAATAATTAGCAAAATCTTACAAAAAATAAATAATTAACAGAAACGATCAACTTTTGCTCATGTCGGCATCCGACTGGGACCTTGGATGCTGACTGGGCTTGTTTTAAGGAGCCAGGTTGTCAACCCAGTCAAATTGGCTCGTCGACAATTGGCGTATGCTCAAAACTCCGGTCAAATGCTTTGCAAATTGGTTGGGGTTGCCAATCCCGGAAGCCTTTTTTACCTCCTCTTTGTTTCTTTCATTTGGGCGCCATCTGACCTATTGCGCTCGCTTGAGGGGTCTCTCGCGATTCCATCTGCTCAATTCTAACAGCTTGCTCGCATCCAATTCTTGCAGTTATTGCTCTCTCTCTCTCTCTCTCTCTCTCTCTCTCTCTCTCTCTCTCTCTCTCTACGTGTGTGTATGTGGAGGAGGTGGTGGTGGTGGGAGGGGTTCTTGGTCTAGGGTTTTAAATTCCATTGGAATTGATGTTGGCCTTTACTTTCCGTGGTGAATCCGAGGCATGATAAGTTCTTGAATTGAAATAGGTTCTATTAAGGCAAAAAATGATCGAGACAGTTGTCTAGCTGACGTGGACCCTTCATGCTGAGTCGGAGCCTCGTCAGCAAGTTGATTGGGACCCTAGGTTGGTAGAACAAGGGCCGGTTGATAGATGTTGGTTGAGATGCGGTGCTAGATCGACCCTCGAGCAGCTTGTACGTCGAGATCGAGCCTGGGAAGCTCGGGAGCGACCCTCGTAGGAGATTGAGACTCGTCGATCTACACCACAAAGAAACGTTAGGGGGGGGGGGGGGGGGGGGGGGGGGGGGGTAGGATCTGGGTCCCGACCAAAATCCCTTCCGATGTTTAAGTTAGTACAGTAACTTAAGGAAGAGAGGGAGTTTGGAGCAGCTGAGATCGAGCCACGGAGGTTCGTCTGAGATCTGACGTTGCAAGCTCTTTAGTGGAAGAATTATAAGCCGAAAGAGTAGAGTCTATGTATTAGATCTCGTACCTTGGGAATTGTAACCCATTTACCTTTGTCCTTTCGGCTACTTATAGGCAGTTCCCTATTGATTGTATGTACACGTCCCTCATTGATTCGGGTGCGATCTTCTCCCGGATTCAAGATAACGGCCGCCCATTTGTTCGGCCACAGTAACTTCCACCTGAGTATCAGCGGGAGCTTAACGGTCGAGTGAGCCGTTTGTTTGACCCCGTATTACTCCGCCTGAAGTGACGGGTTTTGGGTCGGTGACTCCAAATGGGTCGCGTACACGGATACTTCACCATGATCCGTACCCGTGCACTCACAATGGGCCCCCATCATTCGTGCCTCAGAAACTGCGTTGATTGAGACCGCATGATGTGTAATCTCCTTAAATGCGCACAGTTTTCAAAACGTTTGATTTGATTTGTGCCGCCAAACCCTTTCGTCTTTGAATTGATCTCCATCGCTTCTTGAGGTCGGCTTCGAACACGTGTTGTTCATCGACCATCAGTCGGTTGAACTCATCCGTATAAAAGAGAAGTGTGAGAAGAGAAAAGATTTTTCTGTTTCGCATTCTTCTTCGTTTCAAAAGCTTGATTTCATCGACGTCTTCTTCTTCGTAGCTTGCTTGTTCTTTCCAAGGTACTTTTCTTGATTGACCTTGACTTCTCTTTAGATCCATTTAGGCATGTTCACATCAGTTAGGATACATGAGTCGTCCTATGAAAAGCTTGCGGCGCGCCTTCGACCTCCTCCAAGCGAGGAAGTTCCTGGTAAGGGGAAGAGGGTCCGCTTCGAACAGGATCCTCCCGTCCGTCGGAGGGATCCAAATTCGAAAGTTCCCAGAGTAAGTTTGGAGATGGTTCCCGAGTTTTACCTTGATCTGGTCGCCGAGGCTTGGTTGGGTTGTCTCTGCCCTCCTTTTAAGATTAGGATACCCAATTTGGATGAGAGGGTATGTTTTCCTCGAAAGACGAGGTTGGAGTGTATCTCAAAGCCTTTCGCCTTGGTCTCCATTTTCCTCTTCATCCCTTCATCATAGAAGTCCTATGCACTTCGGGGCTTTCTTTGTGTCAACTTGCATCTCAAGCCCTTCCTCCTTTAGTCAGTTTTATTGTGCTTTGTGAGCTTTGTGGGATTTAGCCATCCCTTTGGCTGTTCAAGTATTTCTTCCGAATAATACTCGATCCCCGCAAAGTGTGGCATCACATCGTTGCTCGTCCGGCGACATGGCTCATATACGATCTCCCACTTTTCGATCCTGGTTGGAAAGATACTTTTGTGTTTGTCGTACTTTCCGACCTTGGGCCGATGCTCAATGGTTGGATCTCTCCGAGCCCTGAGCTTGCTGAAGAGTCCAAGTTAACACTGGAAGAGGTTGAGGCCATGTTGACACTGGGCAAGGTCGAGGCTGCAAAGCTCCTTCTGGGCCGACCGTGGAGACAGAGGTCGACCTCGTATCTGTTGGACGGCCAGCGACTAAAGACTGTGTTGTGGACCCCGGGTAATGCACATGCTTTTGAGTCTTTATTACAACCACTCACGATAATTATATTTGTTGTTTGCAGATATGATTAACGGGGCTCGTAGGAGTGGTGATTCTGAAATGGGTCAGGTCTGGAGGGAGTAGCATAAGAAGAAGAGGAGCGCTGAAGGGTCGAGCGCTTGCGTTGAAGGGTCGAGTGCTCGGTCTCACCTTCCCGTCAATCAGAGCTCTTCCTCCGAGGGGGCGAGGTCAGGCAGACCTCAATGCCTTCTTCTCGTGCCTCCTCGAGGGTGGTCTCGAATCGGGCCATTACTCAATCTGTTCCCCCTTGCCTTCGTTGTCGTTTCGGAGCCGCTGGTGGTGGGCGATGCTGACACCGTAGAGGTCGTTGGGCCACAGAGACCGTCAGCAAGAAACATGGTAACTCCTTCCAAGCTGGGGAGGAGTCGGAGAAAAGAAGGCAAGTAGAGGAGGAAAACCCTCCACTTTTGTCCATGGCAAAAGGCTTGGGGCGGCCCCTCTCGAGCCTCAGGGGGTGATCGAGAATCCATTGGCACCTCAGACTCCCTTGGCGCCTCTTTTGGATAAATGCCAATGGGGTGGTATCGAGTCACCCATTCCTTTGGTCAGCTCGATCCCTGCGGAGTATGATCGAGTCATACTACTGAATCAGCTTTCGTGTCGCTCCGCAGAACCTAGATAGGGTGATTGCCTCAATTGTGTCGAAATTGCCTATAATATTAACGCTTTGAACCTTTACGATTTTTTTATAATTGGATTTCGACTTGTGAAAGTAATTCTATAAAGAAGAAGTGAAGGCCATTCAGTTTGTATTCGCGCGTTCCCTTCGTAGGGAAGAGTCGACCCTGTTGAATTTCGGGGCGACTGCTCGGTTAGTGGAGAATTCGATTCTCCCTATGGGTCTGGAGCTCTTTCAGGGGTTGGACCTCGAACGGGTGGCTAACTTCTTTGTGGGGAGCGGATCTCAGGTACATTTTCTGCCTTTTGTCAATTGACTTGCAATTTGGCCGTCCGTGACTGATCCCTTCTGCAGATGTCCATCCTTGGCGCTGTGTTACGCCGCCAGTCCGTCGACTTGATCGAAGGAGGTCGGTAGTGGCAGCCGATGAGTGCAAGGTGTCTGACCTCGAAGCACGGACGAGGAAGGCGGAGGAGGATCTGGAGAGAGCCATCACAGCCAAGGCAGAGGCCGAGTGGGCGGCTGTAGAGGCCAAAAACAGCCTCTTGTCCATGTCTGATCTCCGCAAATCCGCCGAGCTTCAATAGAGGATGGAGCTGACTCAACTCCAGGTGGACCTTGATGCTTCGAAGAGAGAAGCGATCGAGCTCCGAGCCAAAGCTTCCGACTCTGAGAGATGGGCAGAGGCTTGCAAAGCGGAGGCCGCTGAGTTCCAGGTCAAAGTTGTCGAGCTCGAGGGGGCCGCCGCGAGGGAGAAGGAGGAGCTCACGGCGAGGTTCACTAAAGCGATGGAAGATTTCCACGACGTCTTTGTACCGAGGGGTGCTCCTCCCTCCTAGGCTAGTATAACATAGCCTAGGTTTTATGTAGCCCTTTTGTTTTCATTCCGTTTGGGTTTGAAATGAAAATAATAAAAACTTTTGCAACTTTTGTGTTTTCATTCATTTGAGCATATGCGTGTGTATGGCCCCTCAACGATGCAACTTTCAATTTTCTACAAATTGATGGTAAGTTGGGTCGTTGATAAGTTAGGCGCATTCACCCGACAAATATGATCTTCTAGACCATAACCCAGGGGGGCACGTTTTGTTCGATAGCGAGGAGCAAAGCCCCTTTGACTCTGGGCCAACGAAAGTAAAGGGTCGTTCGGTGGCGAGAGGTGAGGCCCCTTCGGCTTATGGCCGACAACTAGGGTCGTTCGGTAGCGAGGGACGAGGCCCCTTCAACTTACGGCCGACGAGGGTCGAGGGTCGTTCGGTGGCGAGGGCGATCCCTCGGTTTTCGACAGACAACGGTCGTGGTTTGTTCAGTGGCGGGGGGTGATCCCCCGGCTTACGACTGACGACTAGGGTCGTTCGGTAGCGATGGGCGAGGCCCCTTTGACTTACGGCCGATGAGGGCTGGGGGTCTTTCGGTGGCGAGGGCAATCCCTTGGCTTTCGGTCGATAATGGTCGGGGGTCGTTCAGTGGCAGGGGGTGATCCCCCAGCTTATGGCTGATGACTGGGGTCATTCGGTAGCGAGGGACGAGGCCCCTTCAACTTACGGTGACGAGGGTTGAGGGTCGTTCAGTGGCGAGGGCGATCCCTCGGCTTTCGGCCGACAACGGTGTTGAGTATTGGTGTTTCATACCAATGTCATTTTGATGATGATCACAACATTATGTTATTGCTAATGACTCTCTTGTTTTAGTCTCATAGTTAACATTTCAAGAATATCATTTTTGACGACTAAACACTTGGTATAAGGATGGACATCAAGCGGAGAAGGGCCAAAGCTTGGACTCAAGGGGTGCCAAAGCTTGCAGATGATGGGGAGCATCAAGGCATCAAGATTGAAGCCATAGAAAGCAATGTAATCCATGTAATATTTCATTTATTGCTTTCTCGCTTTTTGAGTCTAGGTTTAATGTAATGCCTTGATAGATGGTCTACTCATTCATGCACATGCATTTAACCATCTTAGTGAGCCTTAGCATTATCATAGAATCCAACCTAATAGGTTCATCTTGCTCAAAGACTTAATTGGAGTCTCTGGCTCTCCTACAGTCGCCTGCTAACGGTTTTACAGTTGACTAGGTGATTCCAGTCGCCTGTCGAGCCTTCTACAGTCGACTGTGGTGCACTGCTCAAGTCAACCTTTTATTGACTCTACTTGAGCTTTTCGCATCAGTCGACTGATGAAGTATTTACAATCGCCTGTATATTTACATTCGCCTGTGAAATGGTCAACAGTCGCCTAAAAGATGTAAGTGCGAAGATTGCTTCTCTCTGTTTTATTCCATCTCATGCAGCAGTCGACTGATGAAGGATAAACAATCGCCGGTCTATTTTACAGTCGACTGTATTTTGTTCATCAGTCGCCTGTATGCATATTGGGAGTAAGTTGTAGCTTTCAGTTTCATTCCATCCCCTGCAGCAGTATCCTGATGAAAGATATACAGTCGACTGTGTAGTCTACTACAGTCGACTGTCTTGGCTCAGATTATAGCCGTTGGGAATTATATAGCCGTTTGACAGTCAACTGTCATTTGTTCATCAGTCGACTGTTGGTGGCGTTTTTGTCCAGAATCTAGCCGTTGCAGCCTTTTGTTTTTGGCTGTTTTCTTGGCTTTTAAGAGTTCCTATATGGTTCCTATATGTATGAGAGGGTTGTGTTCATTGGACCTTCTTGATGCTATTGAAAATCTTTAGAGATTAATTAAGCTACTCTCAAACTCTCACATTTCCCTCTTAGAGCTCATTTTCTCCTTCATGCATTGAAGTCAAGCTCAAGGAAAATCATCCAAGTGCATTTCTATCAAATCTCATCACTTGGAGATCCTCTTCCATGCCTTGCATTTATTAATGAGTAAGTTCATCTCAAGGCATCTGTAAGAGTATTTGTTTTACTTTGTTTTTTCATTGAAACGCTAGCTTTCTGTGTGAGAGCTAGTTACTCTCTGTATGAAAGTATAACCTTCTCTGTGAGGGTGGGTTGAGATCTCTCTATGTAAGAGTTTGAGTCTCTCTGTGTGAGAGCATAAGTCTTGCTGTGTGAAAGCAAGGATATCTCTTTGTGGGAATCCTAAATCCTCTGTGTGAGGTCTCTCTGTGTGAGAGTAAGAATTTCTCTGTGTGAGAATCCAAATCCTCTGTGTGAGGTATCTCTGTATGAGATTGTATTCACTTCTCTATGTGAGAATTATAGTGAATATTGGTGTGGCTGGACGTACCAAGTTTTGGGGAATCAGGGTAATATCTTGTGTTTGTGTTTGGTTTTTTGTGGTGTTTAAATTCCTCTTGTATTTATAATTCCGCATTTGCAAGTTTAATTTTTAAATACGCAATTTGTGACATTACACTATTCACCCCCCTCTAGTGTTGTTGTTAGTATTGCAAGGGTAATGCGATCCTTACAATTGGTATCAAGCGAGGTTATAGCATACTGCAACAATGGCATTCAACGCTACATCCGCGTCTCATGAAGAAGGTCACTCTACCGTTCGACCCCCGCTCTTCAATGAAACCAACTACTCAAGTTGGAAGATTAGGATGATGATCTAAATGAGGGGTCAAGACCTTTGGGACATCACGGAGTTGCCATTTGAGGAGCCTACTTCACCTGCGGCTTCAAGAACTAAGGCGGAGAAGGACTCGATCAAAGTCAATACGAGGGCTATGAATGCATTTCATTGCGCCCTCACTTCAAATGAGTTCTACCGCATCTCCATGTGCAAAACGGCCAACGAAATTTGGTATACATTGGAGATTTCTCATGAAGGGACTTCGAAGGTAAAGAAATTTAAACAATGTGTATTTAGATCTAAATATGATTTGTTTAAGATGGAGGAAGATGAAAACATCTCGCAGATGTTCACAACGTTCACAGAAATCGTGAATGCTTTGGAAGGACTTGGGAAGGTGATTTCCCAAGAGGATCGAGTGGAGAAGATCCTTGATTCTCTTACACCCAAATGGGAGTCAAAGGCCAATAGGGTTTTGGAGTCTAACGACATGTCCAAATATACCGTTGAGGAGTGCGTTAGAAATCTCATGGCATACGAAGTGAATCTTCAACACAAGAATGAGATTCAACCAACCAAGCCCGAGAAGCCGGAGAAGCAAAAGGGGGTTGCATTCCATGCCAAGGAGGAGCCAATCAAATGGAGGAAGAAATTCCATCGAGAAGCTCCTAGTGAAGAAGATGAAGAAGATGAGGCTAGTGGAGATGAAATCGTGGAGCTTGCCAAGCAACTAAGAGCATTCCTCAAAAGCAAGCAAGGTAAATCTTCTTCAAAGTTTGCCTCTAATTCTAACAATCCGATTTGTTTCAATTGTAGAGGAAAATGTCATCTCTCAATCGAATGCCCTTCCAAACCCACCAACGACACTTATAAGGGCAACGGGAAGAAGCATTGGAAAGGCAAGTCCAAGTTCAAGAACCAAAAGAAGGGACTTGTCGGCACATTTGATGACTCCGACGAGGACACATCAAGTGATGAAGAAGAGGATGACAGGGATCAAGCTCATATGTGCTTCACGGCTTTTAATGATTCTTCATCAATCTCATCGAGTTCAAGCGATGAAGAGGTGGAGGCGTGGCTCAACCCCAACGAGGAAATGTGCTTCATGGCAAAGGGGGAAGAGTCTTCATCAAGCTCTAGCGAGGAGGAAAGCGATGAGAAAGTTTGAGGAGGAGAATCTATCCAACGAGGAGCTCGAATACCGCTTCAACGTGGTCTCCAATGGGGCAAGTAAGTGCATCGACTCATATAACAAATTGAAAGCAAAATTTAAAAATGCTATGAGCAGGTTGCATGCCTTAGAATATACTAGTCTAAATGATGATGATGCTTTGCATATTTGTGACACTAGTGTGAGAGATACACTTCTCTATCAAGTTAAGGATTTGAGCATAACCAATGAAAAATTAGTAGCTCAAAACCTTAGCTTAGAAACTCGCATTCAACAACTTATGTTGAAATGCGAAGAGGAATCCCAAAGCTTAAAAGCTTTGTTTATTCTAGGGATTCACTCCACGGTTTGCTTGAAAAACAACATCCGGCAAACCATAGAGGAGGTTTGGGATACACTCCAAAGGTGGTCTTCAAACTCACCTCTAATTCTTCTTTTGGTGCAAATTCAAGAAATATTGCACATGCACTTAAGAAGAATCACCATGCATTCTTGTATAACAATAACACCAACAAGAAGTATGTAAATCACAAGTAGGTGAGGAAAAATGAAAGTCCTTCATTTTTTGCGAAGAAGTAAAATCCTCATTCTATGCCTGCCAAGAAATTTATTTCTACACCTAAGCATACCATATCCACCCCTCTTGCAAAGGCAAAACCCTTGCCTAGGAAATCCTTGAGTTTATAGATTTCCACTAGGTGTAGTGTGCAAGAGAGGGATAGTTACATCAACTCTCTAGTTAGGGATGTGATCACCTCATGTGATTACATTAGGAAATCAAACTCCTCTTGGGTTTGGTTTCCTAATATTTAGGTTCCTTAACATATGCATATTACATGGGTTTTGTGCTTAAATGTTTATTTTTAGCATACCCATTGTTTGTGTGTATTTCATGATTTTGAAAATGCTTTCAAATTTATTTTTCATAAAAATGGGGACCCTGGGGAAAACATTGTCATGCATGCACTCTTGGATCCATATGTATGACAATAGGGGGAGATAATATGTTAAGTATGTTTAAAATTATCTTTACAACATAATTTAACTCTCATTTTGGGTTTTTGATAAAGATCATTATTTACAATTGGTTATTATGGTCTTGATCTTAACCCATTGATATTGCCAACATGTTACATGTTATATTATATCTTTGGCAATGTCATTGTGTATCAACGAAGCATGATTTTTCTATATCTATTGCTTTGATACACTTTAGGCCCATGGCTCCAATTAATGTTTACAATTGGTAAAGTGGATTATCGTTCAAGTTTCGTTTTCTACAATTGGTATTATCTCAATTGTTAGAGATTTTTTATCTCCTACTTTACAATTGGTATTAGATCCTAGAAGTCAAAAGTTGACCATTTCTATGATCTAGGGGGAGCATGGGATAGTGATTGATACCCACTAAATTTTACAAATTTGGTATCGTACATCTTCTTATATCTTGCATATTGTCACATCTTTAATTAAGATGACATGGGGGGATATTTTTTATGTCCACCTTTTTGACGATGTCAAGGGGAAGAGATATATGCATTATGTAAATGTAATTCTTGTATTTCATACATATGCATTTGGAAAGAAATATATCTATGGGGAGAGATATGTGGGATTATATAAACCATTCTTGTGTGCATGTTTTATCCTTAGTGCAATGGTTTATGTAATCCATACCTATTATATATCACCATGGTTTCTCTCTATTTCTTTTGGTATAATGAGTATTTACATTTGTGTATCTCATTTTACAATTGGTGCATATAAGTAGGGGGAGCTCATTAGCATTGTGCTTTATTTCTTTATGTTTTACATAATGCGTGTCATCATCAAAAAGGAGGAGATTGTTGAGTATTGGTGTTTCATACCAATGTCATTTTGATGATGATCACAACATTATGTTATTGCTAATGACTCTCTTGTTTTAGTCTCATAGTTAACATTTCAAGAATATCATTTTTGACGACTAAACACTTGGTATAAGGATGGACATCAAGCGGAGAAGGGCCAAAGCTTGGACTCAAGGGGTGCCAAAGCTTGCAGATGATGGGGAGCATCAAGGCATCAAGATTGAAGCCATAGAAAGCAATGTAATCCATGTAATATTTCATTTATTGCTTTCTCTCTTTTTGAGTCTAGGTTTAATGTAATGTCTTGATAGATGGTCTACTCATTCATGCACATGCATTTAACCATCTTAGTGAGCCTTAGGATTATCGTAGAATCCAACCTAATAGGTTCATCTTGCCAAAAGACTTAATTGGAGTCTCTGGCTCTCATACAGTCGCCTGCTGAAGGTCTTACAGTCGACTGGGTGATTCCAGTCGCCTGTTGAGCCTTCTACAATCGACTATGGTGCACTGCTCAAGTCAACCTTTTATTGATTCTACTTGAGCTTTTCGCATCAGTCGACTGATGAAGTATTTACAATCGCCTGTATATTTACATTCTCCTGTGAAATGGTCAACAGTCGCCTAAAAGACGTAAGTGCGAAGATTGCTTCTCTTTGTTTTATTCCATCTCATGCAGTAGTCGACTGATGAAGGATAAACAATCGCCTGTCTATTTTACAGTCGACTGTATTTTGTTCATCAGTCGACTGTATGCATACTGGGAGTAAGTTGCAACTCTCAGTTTCATTCCATCCCCTGCAGCAGTATCCTGATGAAAGATATACAGTCGACTGTCTGTTGTACAATCGACTGTGTAGTCTACCACAGTCGACTGTCTTGGCTCAGATTATAGCCGTTGGAAATTATATAGCCGGTGGATAGTCAACTATCATTTGTTCATCAGTCGACTGTCGGTGACGATTTTGCCCAGAATCTAGCCATTGCAGCCTTTTGTTTTTGGCTGTTTTCTTGGCTTTTGAGAGTTCCTATAGGGTTCCTATATATATATATGAGATGGCTGAGTTCATTGGAACTTCTTGATGCTATTGAAAATCTTTAGAGATTAATTAAGCCACTCTCAAACTCTCTCATTTCCCTTTTAGAGCTCATTCTCTCCTTCATGCATTGAAGTCAAGCTCAAGGGAAATCATCCAAGTGCATTTCTAGCAAATCTCATCACTTGGAGATCCCCTTCCATGCTTTGCATTCATTAATGAGTAAGTTCATCTCAAGGCATCTGTAAGAGTATTTGTTTTCTTTGTTTTTTCATTGAAACCCTAGCTTTCTGTGTGAGAGCTAGTTACTCTCTGTATGCGAGTATAACCTTCTGTGTGAGGGTTGGTTGAGATATCTCTGTGTGAGAGTTTGAGTCTCTTTATGTGAGAGCATAAGTTTTTCTGTGTGAAAGCAATGATATCTCTTTGTAGGAATCCTAAATCCTCTGTGTGAGGTCTTTCTGTGTGAGAGTAAGGATTTCTCTGTGTGAGCATCCAAATCTTCTGTGTGAGGTATCTCTATGTGAGATTGAATTCACTTTCCAGTGTGAGAATTATAGTGAATATTGGTGTGGCTAGACATACTTATATTTTGGGGAACCAGGGTAATATCTTGTGTTTGCATTTGGATTTTTGTGGTGTTTAAATTTCTCTTGCATTTATAATTCCGCATTTGCAGGTTTAATTTTTAAATACGCAATTTGTGCCATTACACTATTCACCCCCTTCTAGTGTGTTGTGGTTAGTATTGCAAGGGTAAAGCGATCTTTATAGACGGCCGGGGGTAGTTCAGTGGCGGGGGTTATCTCTCAGCTTACGGCTGAGGACTAGGGTCGTTCGGTAGCGAAGGGCGAGGCCCCTTCGACTTACGGCCGACGAGGGTTAAGGGTCGTTCGGTGGCGAGGGTGATCCCTCGGCTTTCGGCCGACGACGGTCGTGGATCGTTCAGTGGCGGGGGTGATCCTCCAGCTTATGGCTGACGACTAGGATCATTCGGTAGTGAGGGACGAGGCCCCTTCGACTTACGGTCGACGAGGGTTGAGGGTCATTCGGTGGCAAGGGTGATCCCTCAGCTTACGGTCGACGACCGTCGAGGGTCGTTCAGTGGCGAGGGATGATCACTCGGCTTACGGCTGACGACTAGGGTTAGAAATCATTAGATAGATACGAAATGATCAACTTAGTATTTATCACAAATTTGCATAAGATAAGAAACAAAGGTAAGTTTTGATCACCCAATGTATTTGCTATCAATGGTACAATTATTGATAGTACTTCTGTAAATGCTCGGCGTACCAATGATAGGGCGGTTCCATATCACCCAATGTAGCGATCCGATAGGTGGCTGGACCGAGCACATCGATTACTTTGTAAGGCCATTCCCACTTCCCGCTTGAGAATCTCGGGGGTGAAGGCAGCCTTACGTAGCACCAAGTCGCCTATATGGAAACTACGTCCGCACACCTTGGAGTTGAAACACCGACCCATGTGTCCTTTTTGTTCAATGAGGGTCGCCAGAGCCCGTTGGCAAACCTCATCGACCAGTTGTAGGTTGAGTTTGAGTCTTTCCGAGTTTCTCTCTTTGTCGTAGTATTGGAGACGAGGTGGTCATTCATTAACCTCCACTGGGACGACAGCTTCACAACCATAAGCAAGCATGAATGGAATTTCACCTGTTTAGGTTTTGTGGGTCGTTCTATACGACCATAGTATGCCGGGGATCTCCTCCAGCCAGGTTCCTTCGAGCCTAGTTATTCTCTTCTGAAGGGGTCCAAGAATGCATTTGTTAGCGGCTTCTACCATTCCATTGGACTGGACATGGGCGACAGAGGCGAAATGCAGCTTGATCTTCAGCTCGGAACAGAAATCCTTGAAGTCAGCACTGTCGAATTGCATCCCATTGTCCGTCACAATGGAGTATGGGATGCCAAACCAGCATACAATGGATTTCCAGACGAAGCTCCTGACTTTCTTCCAGGTGATTCGGGACAGTGGCTCTGCCTCGATCCATTTCGTGAAGTAGTCGATTTTCACTATCAGGAATTTTCGCTACCTGCTCGCTTGCTTGAATGGACCGAGGAGGTCCAATCCCCACTTACCGAAGGGCACCGGGCTGACGACGGGGATCAAATCAGTCGGAGGGGCCGAGCTGATCCTTGAGAATTTCTAGCAAGTTAGACACTTCCATACGTACTCGACAACATCCTTGAACATGGTTGGCCAAAAGTAAACTTGTCTTTCGGCCTTCAAAGCTATATCTTTTTCCCTGCAATGTTTCCCGCAATCGCCCTCGTGGATTTCTTGGATCACTTAGAACGCTTCTTGCAAGGCTAAACATTTAAGGTAGGGGAAAACGTCATACCTAGTCCATTGCCTTTTGTACAATGAACCATCTAGCAGAACAAATTGGTATGCCTTCTGTTCAAGCTTTCGTACCTCTACTGGGTCGGTCGGCGCTTCCCCCATGCTCATGTAATGGATTATGGGATCCATCCAAGTGATTCCTTAGTCGAGGCTTAGCCGTTCTGTTCCAGCATGCTGGGGTGTCGTAGATGTTGCACATACACCGTCCGACCGAGCCCCATAGGAGAGGATGACGCGAGCTTCGGAAGGGCGTCGACTCGATGATTCGTCGACCTTGGTACATGATGGATTTCTACTCGTCTGAATTTGGCGAGCTCTACTTGAGCAACTTGTATGTAGCTCTGCATTGTGTCTTTACGGGCCTCGAAGCTTCCATTTAGTTGGTGGACGACAAGGTTAAAATCGCTGAGTAGTTGGACCACCTTTGCTCCTAAGGCTCGAGTCAATCGGAGTCCATTGATGGCTTCTCTATTCTTTAGTAGTTTACTTCTATGCCTCGGAGGAATTGGCTGACGTAGTAGATATGTCTTTGCACTCCTGAGTCCTCTTTGACGAGCGCCGAGCGTACGGCGTCCATGATAGCGGCCAGATAAATGATGAGCTGGTCATCCTTGTCTGGCTTGGTCAAGAGTGGTGGGCTGCAGAGGTACTCTTTCAATTCGGAGAAAGCTTTCTTGCAATCCGTGTCCCACTCGATGGCCCTTTTTCCATTCGAGGCAGATGCTATCGTCTTTCTTAATACTTTAAAGAAAGGCAGCGATCTCTCGGTCGACTTGGACAAGAACCGTCCCAAAGTGGCTATTCTCTCGTTTAGTCTCTGGAGTTCTCTTATGGTCGAAGGTTCCTTCATCGTTACGATCGCTGCGATCTTGTCGAGGTTAGCCTCGATCCCTCGATTCATCATCATGAAACCGATGAACTTTCCCGATCGAACCCCAAAGGTATATTTAGCAGGGTTCAGCCGAAGGTTGCATCGTCGGATCTGTGCGAATATCTCTCGGAGATCTGCAATGTGATCCATCGTCTTCTTCGACTTGGCCAGCATGTTGTCAACGTATACTTCTAGTTTCTGCCTGATTTGAGCCTCGAAGACTCTGTTCATCATGCGTTGGTACGTGGCCCCTGCATTCTTCAAACCAAATGGCATTTTGGTATAACAAAAAATACCTCGATCGGCGATGAAAGAAGTCTTCTCTTCATCTTCCGTTGCTATCTGGATCTGATTATATCCTGAGAAAGCATCTATGAAGCTGAGGAATTCGTAGCCCAAAGCACTGTTGACCAGATGGTCGATCCGGGGTAGAGGATAACTATCCTTCAGACATGCTTTATTGAGATCGGTGAAGTCGACACACATTCGCCATTTTTTGTTTGGCTTCTTCACCATTATGACATTAGAGAGTCAATCAGGATATTTGACTTTTCGAATGAAGTCTACATCCAGAAGTCGATCCACTTCCTCGATTGCCGCATTCATCTTTTCGCCCTCCATGTTCCTCTTCTTTTGCTTAATGGGTCTGGAAGTCGGGTCGACCTCCAGCTTGTGGGATATCACCTCGGGGTCGATGCCAGGCATACCTTCGGGGACCAAGCGAAAACGTCTACATGCTCTCTCAAGAGAGCGATCAACTTCTCCCGTAGGTCGAAAGGGAGCATTGACCCAATAAAGACAATCTTCCCTTCTTCTTCGGAGATCTGGATGTTCTCCGTCTCTTTGACTACCGCAGACCGTCGATCTTCGCCTTTGGGATCGATCGGGTCTGCTTGCCATATCCTTCTTAAAGCGGTGGATAGAGTATAACACGATCGTGCTTGCTTCTGATTTCTTCTCGTATTTTCGACTCCTTCAGGAGTTTGGAATTTGATCATTTGATGGAAAGTTGAGACCACCGCTTCTATAGAGTTTAGTAGTGGTTTGCCGATGATTCCATTGTACGTCGAGTTGATCTTTACCACTATGAAATTGGTCAGGCGAGTGACTTGTCATGGATACGTACCAAGAATCACCAGCAGGGTGACGATGCCTGCTATTGGGGCGGAGTGTCCGGTGAATCCCACTAGGGGTCCCGAACAAAGTGTCAACTCTGCGGAGGACATCCACATTCTCTCCAATGTGGTGAAGAAGAGCACGTCGCATGAGCTCCCGGTGTCGACGAGTAATCTCTTTATGGCGATCTCGTTGACGGTGGCCGTGACGACGGTGACATTATCGTGCGGCAGTTCTACACGCTCTATATCTTCATCTGAGAAGGATATATGAGGTGTAGAGTCTCTGGGGCACTTTCGCCCCATGGATATTGTCATCAACCTTTCGACATAGGAGCTTTGGAACGAGGTTGACAGCTCCTGGTGCGGAGTAGCTTCCATTATCATGTTGACGTGGCCGATGCTGGGAGGTGCCAAGGCATCATTAGAGGGTGTTGATGGGCGAGCCGACATGGTCGAGATATTTCGTTGACTGGGATGTCGACTCGTGTTTTTCACAGACATCGCCAAACTATTAAGACCAAAAATGACCGAGACAGTCGTCTAGCTGATGTGGACCTTTCGTGCTGAGTCGAAGTCTCGTCAACAAGTTGACTGGGACCCTAGGTTGGTATAACCAAGGTCGATTGAAGGATGTTTGTTGAGATGCAGTACTCGATCAACCCTCGAGCAGCTTATATGTCGATAGATCGAGCCTGAGAAGCTCAGGAGCGACCCTCATAGGAGATTGAGACTTGTCGATCTACACTGCAAAGAAATGTTAGGGGGTCGGATCTGGGTCCCGACCCAAATCCCCTCAGATGCTTAAGTTAGTACGAGAACTTAAGGAAGAGAGGGAGCTTGGAGCAGCTGAGATCGAGCCACGGAGGTTCGTCTCAGGTTTGACGTCACAAGCTCTTTAGTGGAAGAATTATAAGCTGAAAGAGTAGCGTCTATGTATTAGATCTCGTACCTTGGGAATTGGAACCCTTTTACCCTTGTCCTTTCGGCTACTTATAGGCAGTTCCCTATTGATTGTATGCAACTGTCCCTCATTGATTCGGACGCGATCTTCTCCGGGATTCGAGATAACGGCTGCCCATTTATTCGGCCACATTAACTTCTCCCTGAGTATCAGCGGGAGCTTAAAGGTCGAGTGAGTCGTTCACTTGACTGGATATTACTCCGCATGACAGTCTCGGGTCGTTGGCTCCAAATAGGTCAGGTACACGGATACTTCATCTTGATCCGTACCCGTGCACTAACAGGTTCAGTTGGCTTGTGGTCTGGGTTTGTTATGTCCAGTCCGTTCGATTTTAGTGTAATTCTCTTTCTTACTATTCAATTTTCCTGATTTTGATCTCGATGGAAATTGGTTTTTTCCTCGATTTTTTTATCCTAATTAACGTGAATTTTTGGGGTCTTGATTTTAGGAACTAGTTAATCGAACGCCATGGGTTGGTGAGGGATAAGAGCACCAATGACCTTCTTGCTGTCAAGCACATTCAAAGAGGCTTGGTGCTTTTTGAGCGATTATTATTTGTGTTTTTTGAAGACGATGGAGGAGAAATCTGAGTCATCGAAGGATTTGGGTTCTGACATTTTCGGAGCGGCAGTTTGCAAAGCGTTGGCCGGTGTTAGCAACCCGGTCAAATCGAATAGAGCTCACTCATCTTGGGGCGAAGGCTGAGGTTAAAGTTGGTCGATTTTATTAATTAATTATTTTTTTGTTATGAATGAGGGAGGCCTTTGGCCTCCCCTCATCTTTATTCCCCCATTACTCCTCATTATCCCTACTAATGAGGACCTTTGGTATCCCATGGCCTTTGGGCTTCTAGGATTTTAACAAATAGAGAACCATTGTTTTGTGCCATGGTTACTCACTTTTCCTAATTATTCAACACGTTATCAGCACTTTTGTCTCTACTTCTAGAGCTTCTCCTAAACATCCCTTAAAATCTCCCTTATCGTGCTAAGGAATCTATTGTTGCATCGATCCGTTGCGGCAAAGCTCTTGCGACATCAATTTCTGGAGCAGGGATTATTTTATCTACAGATTACAATTTTTCTTCCCTAGATCAACGATCTAGAGGTATAATTTCTTATCCCGTAGATACATAATATGCAAATATTTTATATATTTTTGCTCAAAATCTAGAACATACAACAACTTCTCTTAGATTTTGGTGTTTTGTTATTATTATCATAATATAACAAATTATAAAATTTTTTAAAACTCCTCACCCCCCCAAAGGGGGTCTCCCCCTCTGGCCGCCTCCCCCCGGACGGGGGGGGGGGGGGGGGGGGGGGGGGGGGGGGGGCTCTGGCCGCCCCCCGAATGGAGGGGGGCCTCTGGCCGCCGCCCCCCCGGACGGGGGGTGTGGGGGGGGGGGGGGGGGGGGGGGGGGGGGGGGGCTCTGGCCACCGGGCCGCCCCCCGGACGGGAGGGGGGGGGGGGGGGGGGGGGGGGGGGGCTCTGGCCACCGGGCCGCCCTCCGGACCGGGGGGGGGGGGGGGGGCTCCTCTGTTGCCCCTCGTATGGGGGGATCCTCTGTTGGCCCCCGCCCACCTGGGGGGCTCCTCTATGGCGCCGGCCTCGTCGGCCGTTTTTCATAGATAGGAGAGGGGGGACACGATCTGTCAGATGAAGGGTTGGGGACTTTTACAAACCTTAACAAGAACCCTAAACTTTGTTTTAGGGTTAGTATACATTTAAGGTTGTTTTACTCTTTTTGGGCATTTTCTTTTTAATTTTAAAACATAATTACAGCTCATGGGCCTGCAGCCCAAAACTGAATTATAAATAAGTTATTTTGGCTGTTTTTGGGCCTGGAGCCCACTCATAATCCCAAATATACTTAAACATTAATTTAAAACTGATTTTTAAGTCGGCCTTTTTTACTAAAAATTCTTTATTATTAACAGAAAAATCCAGGAAAATTCTTAAAAAAACTTTTTTGTTAATTATTTAGGATAATTCCTATATATTAATTTTGACAACTTTTTTGTTGTTATTAACCATTTGTTACATATTACGTCATATTCCACAAACATGCAAAATTTGGATTTATTTTTAATCCTTCACGATTTAAAAATTACAAAGACACTGAGACCGCTCTGTCTTTAGTTACCTAACCTAAAGATGAATGACGTTTCCCTGTGGTCCAAGTAATTTTTAAACCGTAATTTTTATTGCCATATATGTTGTAATTGTATCTTTTGCCTACGTAATTGCGTCAATTGATTTTTATACTGCCTGTAGCACTTATTAACTGTGTGGATGTTTAAATAAGACAACATGTGTTTTTGGGGATCGGCCAGTATTGATATCCTATTGTTAATTTCCTTAGCTTTGTATTTTTCTTTTCTGAGAGAAATTGTAGTGAGGTTTTTATGTATATATGCCAAAGAACGGTGTTACTACCTATGAAGACGGAGTTGAAACTTGCTTCTATCTGGGACCCAATGGATTTCCAATTTGTATTTTTCTTTATTTCTACTTTATGGACTGTTATACGGACTTTGGACATTGTATGTTTTGGGTATCTGGCCGATCCCTGCATTTTTTTCTTATTTATTTCTTTAAAATGAGCATGATTTTAAATCACTTATTATTAATTCATACTTATTTAATTGCATAGATATAAATGGCAAAATTGGCTAGCGTCGATTTCAAAGTACTTGACGCGGCAGGAAAGAACTATCTTAGCTGGCGAGTGGACCTGAAGTTCTACTTGCGTTCTATGGCCATCCTTCACTCAATTTTGGCCCTCGCAGCAGCCGTGAAAACTGCTAACAATGCCCCAGAAGCGGTACATCCATCTAGCAGTTCTCCTACCGTAGTCTCTGACATGGATAAGGCCAAAGCCATTATTTATATCAGGAGACACATAGATCGGATCTTAAAGGCCGAATACTTAACGGTGAAGACCCTCTTGAGTTGTGGACAACACTTGAGGCATGTTATAGGCATCAAATAGATGTCATACTGCCATGTGCCAGTTATGAATGGGAAAACCTCCTCCTTCAGACTATAAGTCCGTTGATGAGTACAACTCAGCACTCATAATATCACCTCACGCCTGAAATTATGTGGTGAAGAGGTCTCGAAGCACCGCATGTTGGAAAAAACATTTACCTCGTTCCACGAGAAAGATGCCATCCTCATGCAACAGTACCGTAAACGTAACTTCACGAAGTTCTCTAATTTGCTATCTTGCTGCTTTAGGACAGAGAAGAATAGAGACTTACTACTGACCACTCATAATATGCACCCTATGGGTGCTGCACCTCTCCCTGAAGCCCACCATGTTCCTTCCCAGAAGTGAAAAAAACAAGAAGAAGGCTAGACAGAACAAAGGTAAAGCTGCAATGAAGCCATCAAGAGCACCACCCCATAACAAAAATAACCAAAGGAAGAAAAACTACACATGGAAGCGTAAGAACAATGGTCCAGTGTCAATTCCTAAGAAGAACTGAAAGGATAAATGCCATAGATGTGGCATGACTAGACATTGGTCCAGAAACTGTCGCACTCCTCGCCACCTCTAGGATCTGTATCAGGCGAGCCAGAAGCCTCAGCCTGAAACAAACTTGGCAGCTATTCAACAGCCAACTAAGTTCACTGCAAAAGACCTCGAGAATGACGATCTGCTCGATTGAGCCCTATCTTTATATCTATGCATTTAAATTCCATGTAGCTTCATCAGTAGTTTGTTTTGAAAGTTTTTCTATTTGAATGACAGTTTTTCATTTACTTAAATAAACTTTCAATTTGCTTATATATAGATGAAGTCTGAGTGCCTTGTGGACAGTGCCTCAACGCACACTATCCTTCGCGAACCATGCTATTTTTATAGTTTAAACAAATATGACGGTCCTGTTATCACCATTTGAGGACTGTCTAACATAATCGAAGGATCTGGGGAAGCAATCATATTGCTCCCAAATAACACAAGACATAAAATACAAAATGCACTATTCTATCCAAAATCCAATAGAAATCTCATAAGTTTCAAAGATATTCGTTTAAACGGATATCACTTAGAAACTAGAGATGAAGAAAACATTGAATATATGTATGTGACTCGTCAAAAAGATTGCCAGAAGACCATCTACGAACGATTTAAGGGACTCCCGTCGGGTCTCTACCACACGTATATTCAACCTATAGAAGCCAATATGACTGAGCACCAGAAGTGACTTTCATTGCCAGAGTTTCAACTCTGGCACAATAGACTTAGTCACCCTGGACCAGCTATGATGCGTCACATCATCTCTGAATCCCGTGGACATAATTTGAAGAACCAGAGGATTCTTCAAAAGGGTGAATTTCATTGTATCCCTTGTTTTCAAGGAAAACTAATAACGAGACCATCCCTCCTGAAAGTGGGATTAGAGTCTCCTGGCTTCCTAGAGAGAATTCATGGCAACATTTGCGGGCATATTCACCCCGCAAGTGGCTCATTTTGGTACTTCATGGTACTGATTGATGCATCCACAAAATGGTCTCATGTGTGCCTATCGTCCACCTGCAACCTAGTTTTTTCGAAGCTATTGGCACAAATAATTAGATTGCGGTCTCATTTCTCCGATAGCCATATCAAGAAACTACTTCTTGATAATGCGGGCGAATTCACTTCATAAGTCTTCGATGACTATTGCCAGGCAACGGGTATCGAAGTTGAACATCCAGTATCTCATGTTCACACCCAGAATGGATTAGCAGAGTCTCTTATAAAGAGACTCCAATGAATTGCACGTCCATTATTCATGCATTCCCAGTTGCATGTGGAGGCTCGGGGGCATGCTATACTGCATGCCGCATCGCTAATTAGGATAAGGCCCTCAGGTGGCCATACATTATTCCCAATGTAGCTCGCATATGGCACACAACCAGATATCTCCCATTTGCGAGTATTTGGTTGTGCGGTGTATGTCCCAATAGCACCACATCAGAGGACTAAAATGTGTCCTCATCGTCGTCTAGGTATCTATATTGGATTTGATTCGTCCTCTATTATTAGATACCTATAGCCTCTCACGAGAGACGTATTTAAGGCACGTCTTGATGATTGTGAATTTGATGAGAAATCATTTCCAAAACTAGGCGCACAGTCTAAGAAGTCTGATGCTTCTGAGACCATTTCTTGGGACAAGAAGTCTTTGTATCTTTATGATCCGCATACTAATCTGCGTGAATATGAGATCCTGAAGATCCGTCACATTCAGAACACAGTATACCTACTATCAGATAAATTTACGGACAATCAGAAGATTGTTCGTTCACACGTCCCTGCTGCCAACACGCCAGTTAGGATTGACATCCACAAAGATGGATGCAATCCACCGGCAGCAGAATTGGATGTACCTCAATTGAAAAGAGGACGCCCGCCAAGTTCAAAAGATAAAGTTCCTCGAAAGTGGAAGATTCCTGGAGATAACAAGATATCCCTCCACAGGATGATGAGCTCAGACCAGCGACCTCTCCTCTCCTTATTTCCCATGCAGAGGAAACAATAGGAGAAACATCATTAAATTACGTACATACTGGAGAGGTACTAGACAAACATGGCACAGTCGTCATCGACGATTTTGCGTTCGCTATTGCCGTTCACGTCGCTGAATACGATGATGACGTCGAACCACGATCTCTAGCAAAATGTAAACGCAAAGATGATTGGCCAAAGTGGGACGAGGCAATAAGAGTAGAGATGGACTCACTCTTGAAACACAAAGTCTTTGGACCAGTAGTCCAAACACCTGTAGGTGTTAAACCCGTGAGATATAAGTGGGTCTTCATCAGAAAAAGAAATGAAGAAAACGTGATCGTATGCTACAAGGCACACCTTGTAGCACAGTGATTTTCCCAAAGGCCGGGGATTGATTATAAAGATACATATTCCCCAGTCATGGATGCGATCACTTTCCGATTCTTGCTTAGCCTATCATCTCTGGAAAGCCTAGAAATGCAGTTCATGGACATTGTGACTGCATATCTATATGGCGAAATAGATAAAGAAATCTATATGAGACTTCCAGATGGGTTTAATTTACCCCCAGAAATAAAAGAGCGACCTGAGAACGTCTTCTCAGTAAGGCTTCAAAGATCATTATATGGTCTTAAGAAATCGGGAAAAATGTGGTATAACAGACTAAGTGTTTTCCTTGCACAACAAGGATTCACAAACAACAAAGTCTGTCCGTGTATCTTTATCAGGAGAACAGGAACGGGATTTGTCATCGTCGCAGTATATGTGGACGACTTAAATCTCATAGGATCTCCTGCAGAGATCAATGAGATATCTGAAAGCCTAAAACATACCTTCGAAATGAAAGACCTAGGCAAAACGAGGTATTGTATTGGCTTACAGATTGAAAAGCTACGAGGTGGAATCCTATTACACCAATCAAATTATACAAGGAAACTTTTAAACAAGTTTCAAATGGAAAATGTCATCCTTTAAGTACTCCTATAGTCGTGAGATCAATGGATATTCACAAGGACCCCTTCCGGCCACTAGAAGAGGAGGAGGAGATACTGGGTCCTGAAGTACCATACCTCAGTGCCATTGGAGCACTTCTATATCTGGAAAACTGCACGCGTCCCGATATAGCGTTCGCAGTTAATATACTTGCCAGACACAGTGCTGCGCCTATAAAGTGCCACTGGAACGAAGTAAAGCATCTTCTACGCTACCTCCAGGACTCTATAGATCTGGGACTATTCTACCAGAGAGGTTCCTCCTCCTAGTCACTTGGTTATGCTGATGCATGTTACCTCTCTGATCCCTACACAACAAAATCACAAACGGGCTTTGTGTTTACCTACGGAGGGACTGCTATCTAATGGAGATCGGTAAACCAAACTACTACAGCAACATCATCCAACCATGCTAAACTTATTGCGATCCACGAAGCAAGCAAAGATTGTTTTTGGCTCCGCTCTGTCGTCCAACATATCCTTGAAGCCACTGGCCTAAAAACTGGTGGTCTTGAGCCCACTACCTTGTTTGAAGATAACACTGCATGCATAACACAACTCAAAATGGGCTACATCAAAGGCGACAGAACGATACACATTTCTCCCAAATTCTTATGGACGCACGATCTACAGAAGAACGAGGAGGTCAACATTTAGCAGATCCAGTCCTGCAACAACTTAGCTGACCTGTTTACTAAATCTTTACCGAGATGTATTTTTGTAAAACTTGTAAAAGAAATCGGTATGAGACAGCTGAAAGACCTACAAGCCTGAAGCTTGTATGGATGAGGGGGAGTAACCTGTGAGTTGCACTCTTTTTCCTTAAGCTGTTGGTTTTTCCCACTGGGTTTTCCACAGCTAAGGTTTTAACGAGGCAAACACGATTACTCCGGATTCAGAAGTATCCACCACTTAGAATTTACACTAAGACCAAAGTAATGGATGGATAAGGGGGAGTGTTATGAATGATGGAGGCCTTTGACCTCCCCTCATCTTTATCCCCCCATTACTCCCAATTATCCCTACTAATGGAGACCTTTGGTATCCCATGGTCTTTGGGCTTCTATGATTTTAATAAGTAGAGAACCATGGTTTTGTGCCATGGTTACTCACTTTTCCTAATTATTCAATATTTTTAGACTTTTGTAAAAATTATACATTCAAACATCTTTTTAATGCCAGTGGACTAGTGTCACAATGGCATCGCCCTCCGCTTTCATGCGGGGCCACCAGGGTTCAAACCCTGGTGGCCGGGGTTTGTGCGCACGTTATTTACCAGCATTTCTGAAGGATAAAAAATCATCTTTTTAATAAATATGAAAAATATTATAATTTTTTTAAAAAAATTGAAAAAAAGCTACGACAACAGTACATAACGTGCAACATCATTAATCATCAGCAAATAGCAATAAGCATATATTAATATCACTAGATATATGGAATAACAATACTAAACAAAAGTTATTATTATTATTATTATTAATCCTTTAGAGTACTGGTAAACAGCATGCGTAGGCCCATGCTACCAAGGTTCGAACACTGATGACCCCCCGCAAGCAACGAGGAGAATATACCAATCGGACACAGCCTGCTGGTAAATAAAAAAGTTATTAAAACATAATAAACAAGCAACATTTCACCGACAAAAAGTTAACGTCTTATACAGATTACAATCTAAGAAAAATTAACAATTTTTTATGAATCAACTACCGGGGGAGGAGCCTCCCAGCCCTTTATTTATAGGCAATATGGAGAGTACAAAGATAAGATACATGGGTACAGGCCTATCTCTAAGATAGCACAAAATCCTAACCGACTCGGGTTCATATCCATTCACAACATTCCCCCTTATCCAGCCATAGGCGTGGACTCTACTCATGAATACTTCAGGATTCTGAACATAGTAAGAGTCTCACACGAGGTGGATACTTCAGGATCCTGAATTGGTGTGGTTTGCCTCGTTAAAACCTTTAACTATGGAAAACCCTGTGAAAAAACCATAGTTAAGAAAAAAGAGTGCAAACACTCCCTAACTCCCTCTGATCTGTACAAGCACTCAGGCTTTCAGATCTCATAGGCGCCTCATCCCAATTTTCTGTACAAACTTTCTAAAGGTAGTAGTAGAAAGATCTTTAGTGAACAAGTCTGCTAGGTTGTCACATGATTGTACTTATCTGACATCGATCACTCCATCTCTCTGTAGCTCGTGCGTCTAGAAGAATTTGGGGAAAATATTCTTCGTTCTGTCGCCTTTGATGTAGCCACCTCGTAGCTGAGCTATACAAGCAGTGTTGTCCTCGAACATTGTAGTAGGTTCAAGATCCCCCGACTTCAATCCGGTCGTCACCAGGATGTGATTTACAACTGACCGTAGCCAGACACATTCTCTGCTTGCTTCATGGATGGTGATGATCTCTGAGTGATTGGGTGAGGTTGCCATCATGGTTTGCTTAACGGATCTCCAGGAAATGGCTGTCCCACATGGGTAAACACATACACAGTCTGTGGCTTTGCAGTGTGGGGGTCAGACCTGTAACCTGCATCAGCATAACCAACAAATCGGAGGATAATCCGTTTTTGTAAAAGAGTCCCAAATCTGTATACCAATGGAGGTAGCACAGAAGGTGCTTCACCCCAGTCCAGTGGCACTACGTCGGCGCTATACTATATCTGGCCAGTAAATTTACTACAAACGCTATGTCGGGACGCGTGCAGTTGGTCATATATAAGAGTGCCCCAATAGCACTCAGATAAGGGACTTCTGGACCATGTATATCCTCCCCCTCTTCCAGCGGCCGAAAGGGGTTCTTATGTTCATCCAGAGATCCAACCACCATAAGTGTACTTAGTGGATGACATTGGTCCATATGAAAACTTTGTAACATTTTCTTCGTATATGTGGTTTGGTGTAATAGGATTCCGTCTTTTAGATGTTCAATTTGTAAGCCAAGGCAGAATTTCGTTTTGCCTAGGTTTTTCATTTCGAATTCTTTTGTCAGGCTTACTGTAACGACTGGTTTTCTTGTATCTGGATTTATTATATTATAATATATGTTTTGGTGGATTTTCTCCTCATGTGTGGTTTTCGTCTCCGTAACTTTCGTTTTCGATCGTTTCGTCGTGTTTTCTCGTTTCTTCCTTAGGATCGTCGATTTCGAAGTATGTCATTCGTGACGGGCTTCATAACGGTCGTATCTTACTGTTAGATCAAGCCTAGGAGTCTTAGGAATCGATCCCGGAGCTCCGCGCTCCGTATCGGAACTTTTGGTGCTTATTAGCCGGTGTAAGAAGGGGCACCGACCGACTAGATGACGATCCAGTCGGTCGACAATCCTTCTTGGACCGACTAGTTGGCTTTCTAAATTATTCAGGAGTTACTGTTTATCGTTAGTCGGTCTAAGAACGTTGGTTGACCGACTAGGTTGCAAACTAGTCGGTCAGCAATGCTTCTTTAACCGACTAACTCTTCAACTAATTTTTGGTATCAATACTGTTCACCCTTAGTCGGTCTAAGAACGTTCATCGACCGACTAGATGTCAAACTAGTCGGTCAGTAGTTGTTCATCGACCGACTAAATCTAAATCCTATTTTCGTTCAGAAGTTACTGTTTACACTTAGTCGGTCTGCGTTGGTCGACCGACCGACTAGTTGCCAAACTAGTCGGTCAGTGGTTGCTCTTTGACCGACTAATCTGTGTTAAAACCCTAATTTCTGGGCAGCCGCCAGCCCATCCTATTTAAACCCCTCCCAAACGTTTTCTTCTTCCTCCACTCGACCTAAAACCCTAGTTTCTCCCCCATTGAGCCCCCTTCTTCCCCAAACCCTTATTCCTTCATTCCAAGCTCATCCTCCATCATCCAAACCATCCCTCAACACATTCAACCTCTCATCTTCCACAAATCTTCATCAAATCCCCAAAATCCCCCAAAATCCCTAGTTCTCCAAACTTCTCCATTCGTTTCCAGATTTGGTCCCTAGGTTCTCCGGAGTGTTTCTTCCGCCTCCTCTCGGTAAGAAATCGATCTCTCGATGTTTTTCATAACCTATTTGTATTTTTATGAAACCCTAATGAATGAATGTTGTTTTGATGATTGTTTCCCCATAACAGCGACTTCCCCGTAGATTAGCATCCGCGAGACGAACCTTCTTGATCGTCATCCCCGGTGCTAGGCAAGTGAAACTTGCCACTTAGGGTTTAGGCCATGTTTTAGGCCATTTGCTTGTTGTAGGCGTAAAAGAGGCTAGGCGACGAAATGATACTCGCCTAGGCGCAAATTGGGGAACTAGCTTGACAACGAAGCTAGTTCCGACATATATCATGTTGCACAATTACTATGTCATGTTTAATTTCTATTAACGGTACGCAAATTAATTGTCATGTCATTGCATTCTTAAAGTGTTTCCGTGAATGCGTAGCTTCGCTACAATGTTTGTGTTCCTGGCTCGTGTTCCAGAAGCGGGCCATGTGTTGGTTGATAGCCAATGCCCGAAATGCTTGTTTCTGGCTAGGTGCACCCCTACGCCAATTGTTTATGAATCGTGAACTAGAATGCGAGCTCCTGTGCGGGGCAACCCCGGCTCATTTACTGAGCTCGTGTGCGGGGACCCTGGCTCGATTACTTATGGGTATTGGGGGTAAGAGTTAAGCGGCCAATCAACTGGGAGTCTGCCCGATCAGCAACTGCAGTGGTAAGGCGTAAACTCTGGGTTTTGGGGTAGTGTTAAGCGGCCAATCAGCGTGAATGTTATACCATTCAGTTGTAAGGCGTAAACATCTACAAACAACAGTGAAACGTGATTAGTGAATTGATTGAGATTGTTAGTAGCTTGGCTACTCTTGTCTTGTCCCGATAATTGTTCTCTTGTACTTATTGTCTCGCCATGCCTTGCTTGTGCACTCATGTTATAACTGCCATGTCATGCATACTATAATTGCTAGGTTGCTAGTTGCCTTACTTTCAGTTTTCTTGCCCAAGTCTTTTAGACTTGCTGACATGTGCCCCTTTACTCTTTTGGGTGACACATGTTAGATCCTAAGCCTGAGTACCTTGTTGAGGACGAGGTGTTTGCTGACGCCGAGCCCGAGCTTGTGTTTGACGGGGAGTACGTGGACACTGGGGACCAGTCCTAGTGTTTTCGTTGTGTTTCCCTTTGTTTTTAGACTGTTGTTTTGTTGTCGGTGCGTGGCACCTATACTTTGTGACGTTGTTGCTTTTGTTGGCCTTGTTCTGGGCCTTAGACTCTTTCTTTTAGCCTGGTGGCTTTTATGGATGTTGAACTTATTTTCATGTTGGACAATTTATGAGATATGAGAATTTTATTTCTGTCTCTCCTTTTATTATTATTGTTGCTCCGTTTGTGGTTACAGGGACCTGCTTATGTTTTATTGACGCTTATCGGGTTTGGGGCTTCACAGCTCCACTCTCGTGCGTACCTTCTCATGTCTCGTCTCCATTTTAGGGAAGCGGGTCGTGACAGGTTTTGTTGGTGGCCCATACAGGTCCTTCTGTAACTGCGATTATCGGAATAGCGATAATAATATTAGAACGTCCAATAAACTAAGTTCGACGTCCGAGTCATAAGCTATGAGTCTAATCTGCTTCGTTTTCTGTGTCACTAGATGGCAGGAAGACGATTCACCCGTGGTGGGGGTAGTAGTGCGCTCCCTCATGATGAGGAGCCTGAGCGAGAACCCACCAACGGTGAGATGATGCAGATGATGCTCCAGATGATGCAAGTGCAGCAGGGCGTGCTCCTGCAAGTCCAGAATGCTCCACTTGGTCGAGCTGCCCGGGCTCTTCCGGATGCCCCTCGCTCTGAGCCGAGAGCGAAGCAGTTTCGGGAGCTGGGTCCCACATATTTTGATGGGTTTGAGGGTCCTCTGGCTGCCGATGAGTGGATTCGGAACATTGAGGATAATCTGAAGATGGCCAAGATCACCCCGGCTGGATGGGTTGACTTGGCGAGGATGCAACTCAAGGATAATGCTCGAAACTGGTGGGATGCGGAAGAGAAGATGTTGGTGGAGCCGATAGCTTGGGCTACCTTTAAGTCCAGGTTTGATGAGGAATTCTTTCCGAAGGCTGCGAAGAAGGAGATGCTGCAGCGCTTCATTGATCTGAAGCAAGGGAGCTTGACGGTGGACTAGTACCACCAAGAGTTCACTAGGCTGAGTCGGTTCGCACCGAAGATGATGCAGGATGCTGATGAGAGGGCTCAGAGGTTCCTGTAGGGACTTGCTTTGGAGCTCCAGAGTTTTGTGTCTTCCTCCGATCTGGACTCTTATCAGAAGCTTCTGGTCGCTGCGAGGAGGCAGGAGCTGAACCTGAGTCAGAGGAGATGGCATGTTTCTGGTGCTGGGAAGAGGCCTATGGAGCAGGCCAGAGCGGTGGTTAGGCCTGGTTTCAAGCCTAATCAGCCAGCTCAGTTCAAGATGCCAGGAGGGCCTATTCTGAAGACTTGCCATTTCTGCGGCAAGCCTGGCCACATCAAGGATCAGTGTCGGAAGTTTTTGGGCCAGTGTCTGGTTTGTGGTGATGCTTCCCATGTCGCGAAGGATTGTCGGCATGCGAATCAGCTGCGGAGGGCACCTGTTGCAGCTTAGCCGTTGCAGCAGCGAGCGTCTGTTCCTGCTGGTCGTGGAGCAGCTCTTGTTCCGCAGAGGCAGGCTTTCCAGCAGGCTGTTCCGCCGAGGAGGCAGGCTTTTCTTATGACCGATGTGGAGAGCGAGGCTGTGGATGAGGTTATCGCAGGTAATCCTCAATCTAGCTATTACTTTCCTAGCTGGTTTTGATTGTTAGATTGTGTTGTTTGCTTGAACATGGTTGTTTGCTAGACTAGGGTTTGATTGTTAATTGCTTGTTAGGTGTGGTTTTGGTTTGCACATTTCCTGCACGAGTCCTCTTTGACTCTGGTGCATCGATGTGCATTATTTCTCGGAGCTTCGTGGAGAGGCATTCCTTGTCGACGTCCCCTCTTTCCAAGAGTTGGAATATCGTTACAGGGAATGGCGTGGTCTCGATGCATCGTGGTTGCAATTCTTGCTCGTTGGTGGTCTGTGGACATGAACTTTTCGCTGATTTCATTGTCCACGACATCATCAACTATTATGCAGTTCTTAGGATGGACTGGCTTGCGAGCTTCTATGCTACGATCGACTGTCGAAGGAAGAAGGTGGTGTTCGAGATTCCCGGACATCCGATATTTGAGTTTAGTCGTGGTAGCAGTTCGCTTGGTCCTGTCAGATTTCGGGCCAGGCCGGTGGAGGTTGTGGCTATGCAGATGGAGCTGGAGTGGCCAGCTGTGGTGCGAGATTTTAGCGACGTCTTCCCCGAGGAGATGTCTGGTTTGCCACCTGATCGAGCTTTAGAATTTTCTATCGATCTTGTTCCAGGTGCGCAGCCGATTTCGAAGGCGCCGTATCGTATGGCACCTGCAGAATTGGAAGAGTTGCGGAAGCAGTTGGATGAGCTTTTGCAAAAGGGTTATATTAATCCTAGTGTGTCTCCGTGGGGAGCACCGGTGCTGCTGGTAAAGAAGAAGGATGGTTCGCGTCGCATGTGCGTGGACTATCGGGAGTTGAATGCGGTGACCATTAAGAATAAATACCCGCTGCCTCGCATCGATGATATTTTTGATCAGCTTGGAGGTTCGAGGGTGTTTTCTAAATTGGATTTGAGGAGTGGTTACCATCAGTTGAAGGTGAAGAAGGATGATGTTCCGAAGACAGCGTTCAGGATGAAATATGGACACTATGAGTTTGTGGTTATGCCTTTCGGCGTAACTAACGCGCCCGCAGTTTTCTCGAATCTGATGAACCTGATTTTCTACAACTTTTTGGATAAGTTTGTCGTTATCTTTATTGACGACATTCTGATCTATTCGAGGTCGGAGGAAGAGCATGCATCGCACTTGAGGACGGTATTGGAGATCTTGAGGAAGCATCGATTGTATGCTAAGTTTTCGAAGTGCGAGTTTTGGCTGGATAGAGTTGCTTTTCTCGGGCATGTGGTGACTGGAGATGGTATTTCGGTGGATCCCGAAAAGATTAGGGCAATCAGAGAGTGGCCTGTTCCGTCGTCTGCGTCTGAGATTCGGAGTTTCCTTGGACTTGCTGGTTACTATCGGCGTTTCATTAAGGACTTTTCCCGTATTGCTGAGTCGATGACCAGGTTGACGCGGAAGGATGTTGCTTTTGTTTGGTCGGGTGATTGTGAGAATGCTTTTGGCATTCTGAAGGAGAGGTTGACGACTGCCCCTATTCTTGTTGTGCCTGATCGCAACGGTGGATTTGAGATCTTTTGCGATGCTTCTGGCAAGGGTCTCGGTTGTGTGTTGCACCAGCACGAGCATGTTGTGGCTTATGCGTCTCGTCAGCTCAAGGTTCATGAGAAGAATTACCCGACGCATGATTTGGAGTTGGCTGCCGTTGTGTTTGCTCTTAAGATTTGGAGGCACTTCTTGCTGAGTGAGAAAGTGAAAATCTTCACCGATCACAAAAGCTTGAAGTATATTTTTACTCAGAAGGAGCTTAACATGCGACAGCGTCGATGGTTGGAGCTTATGGCGGATTATGAGATTGATTTGCAGTATCACCCTGGCAAGGTGAATGTGGTTCCAGATGCTTTGAGTAGGCTTCCCGCGGTGATGATGTTGACCTCGCAGTGGAGATTGCAGCAGGATTTTTGCGAGTCTGGCGTCGAGATTGTTCTTCCTGGGGCGACTTCATCGTTGATGTACATGCAGGTACAGTCGACGATCGTGGATCGGATTAAGGCTGGCAAGGCTAAGGATCCGAAGCTGGTGAAGATTCGGGGGCAGGTGGAAGCCGGTCTGCGGACTGACTTTTTGATTCATGAGGATGGCTCGCTGAGGTTTGGAGCCAGGTTGTGTGTGCCAGCTGGGGATATTAGAGAGGAGTTGATGGTGGAGGCACACAGTTCGCCGTATTCTGTGCATCCTGGTGGCACCAAGATGTACCAGGATCTTCGTCTGAATTATTGGTGGCATGGTATGAAGAGGAGTGTGGCTCGGAGCGTAGCCAAGTGCTTGGTTTGCCAGCGGTGAAGGCGGAGCATCAGCGTACGGCCGGGTTGCTACAACCGCTTCCGATTCCGGAGTGGAAATGGCAACACATCACTATGGATTTCGTGACTGGACAACCTCGGAGTCCGAAGCAGAATGACGCGATTTGGGTGATCGTAGATCGATTGACCAAATCCGCACACTTTATTCCGTTCCGAGTGGGACAGTCCACGGAGGCGCTAGCAAGGAGATATATGGAGGAGGTCGTGCGACTTCATGGAGTCCCCGTGAGTATCGTGTCCGACAGAGACACGAGGTTCACATCTCAGTTCTGGCAGAGTTTGCAGAAGAGCTTGGGTACGCGTCTGAGTTTTAGCACGGCGTACCATCCGCAGACGGATGGCCAGTCCGAGAGGACGATTCAGATTTTGGAGGACATGCTGAGGGCGTGCATGTTGGATTTCAAGGGTTCGTGGGAGGACCATCTACATCTGGTAGAGTTTTCTTACAACAACAGCTTCCAGGCGAGTATTGGCATGTCGCCTTTCGCCGCTCTTTATGGAAGGAAATGTCGATCGCCATTGAGTTGGGATGACGTTGGTGATCGGGAGTTGTTGGGACCTGAGATGATCGTGGAGGCTGTGGAGGTCATCAGGAATATTCGGGAGAGGTTGAGGATTGCTCAGGACCGTTTTAAGCATTGGGCGGATGCTAAACGTCGTCCTTTGGAGTTTCAGCCTGGAGATCATGTGTTTTTGAGGATTTCCCCGAATCGTGGTGTGATTCGTTTTGGGAAGTGAGGGAAGTTGAGCCCGCGATACATTGGACCGTTTGACATTCTGGAGAAAGTTGGCGAGGTAGCTTATCGCTTGGCCTTGCCGCCATCTTTGGAAGGAGTTCACAATGTTTTTCATGTGTCGCAGCTTCGTCGATACATTAGCGATCCATCTCATGCTGTGGATTTTCCGGAGATTACCGTTCGTCCCGATTTGACGTATGACCAGCATCCAGTGCAGATTCTGGACAGGCGTCAGAAATCGCTCCGGAACAAGATTGTCAATCTTGTGAGGGTGATGTGGCGACACGGCTCACCTAGAGAGTCTACTTGGGAGAATGAGGATGAGATGCGAGAGCGTTTCCCACTTTTGTTTCCGGACACGTGAGTGTTTGGAAATTCCGAGGACGGAATTTTTCTTAAGTTGGGGAGGATGTAACGACTGGTTTTCTTGTATCTGGATTTATTATATTATAATATATGTTTTGGTGGATTTTCTCCTCATGTGTGGTTTTCGTCTCCGTAACTTTCGTTTTCGATCGTTTCGTCGTGTTTTCTCGTTTCTTCCTTAGGATCGTCGATTTCGAAGTATGTCATTCGTGACGGGCTTCATAACGGTCGTATCTTACTGTTAGATCAAGCCTAGGAGTCTTAGGAATCGATCCCGGAGCTCCGTGCTCCGTATCGGAACTTTTGGTGCTTATTAGCCGGTGTAAGAAGGGGCACCGATCGACTAGATGACGATCCAGTCGGTCGGCAATCCTTCTTGGACCGACTAGTTGGCTTTCTAAATTATTCAGAAGTTACTGTTTATCGTTAGTCGGTCTAAGAACGTTGGTTGACCGACTAGGTTGCAAACTAGTCGGTCAGCAATGCTTCTTTAACCGACTAACTCTTCAACTAATTTTTGGTATCAATACTGTTCACCCTTAGTCGGTCTAAGAACGTTCATCGACCGACTAGATGTCAAACTAGTCGGTCAGTAGTTGTTCATCGACCGACTAAATCTAAATCCTATTTTCGTTCAGAAGTTACTGTTTACACTTAGTCGGTCTGCGTTGGTCGACCGACCGACTAGTTGCCAAACTAGTCGGTCAGTGGTTGCTCTTTGACCGACTAATCTGTGTTAAAACCCTAATTTCTGGGCAGCCGCCAGCCCATCCTATTTAAACCCCTCCCAAACGTTTTCTTCTTCCTCCACTCGACCTAAAACCCTAGTTTCTCCCCCATTGAGCCCCCTTCTTCCCCAAACCCTTATTCCTTCATTCCAAGCTCATCCTCTATCATCCAAACCATTCCTCAACACATTCAACCTCTCATCTTCCACAAATCTTCATCAAATCCCCAAAATCCCCCAAAACCCCTAGTTCTCCAAACTTCTCCATTCGTTTCCAGATCTGGTCCCTAGGTTCTCCGAAGTGCTTCTTCCGCCTCCTCTCGGTAAGAAATCGATCTCTCGATGTTTTTCATAACCTATTTGTATTTTTATGAAACCCTAATGAATGAATGTTGTTTTGATGATTGTTTCCCCATAACAGCGACTTCCCCGTAGATTAGCATCCGCGAGACGAACCTTCGTGATCGTCATCCCCGGTGCTAGGCAAGTGAAACTTGCCACTTAGGGTTTAGGCCATGTTTTAGGCCATGTTTTAGGCCATTTGCTTGTTGTAGGCGTAAAAGAGGCTAGGCGACGAAATGATACTCGCCTAGGCGCAAATTGGGGAACTAGCTTGACAACGAAGCTAGTTCCGACATATATCATGTTGCACAATTACCATGTCATGTTTAATTTCTATTAACGGTACGTAAATTAATTGTCATGTCATTGCATTCTTAAAGTGTTTCCGTGAATGCGTAGCTTCGCTACAATGTTTGTGTTCCTGGCTCGTGTTCCAGAAGCGGGCCATGTGTTGGTTGATAGCCAATGCCCGAAATGCTTGTTTCCGGCTAGGTGCACCCCTACGCCAATTGTTTATGAATCGTGAACTAGAATGCGAGCTCCTGTGCGGGGCAACCCCGGCTCATTTACTGAGCTCGTGTGCGGGGACCCTGGCTCGATTACTTATGGGTATTGGGGGTAAGAGTTAAGCGGCCAATCAACTGGGAGTCTGCCCGATCAGCAACTGCAGTGGTAAGGCGTAAACTCTGGGTTTTGGGGTAGTGTTAAGCGGCCAATCAGCGTGAATGTTATACCATTCAGTTGTAAGGCGTAAACATCTACAAACAACAGTGAAACGTGATTAGTGAATTGATTGAGATTGTTAGTAGCTTGGCTACTCTTGTCTTGTCCCGATAATTGTTCTCTTGTACTTATTGTCTCGCCATGCCTTGCTTGTGCACTCATGTTATAACTGTCATGGCATGCATACTATAACTACTAGGTTGCTAGTTGCCTTACTTTCAGTTTCCTTGCCCAAGTCTTTTAGACTTGCTGACATGTGCCCCTTTACTCTTTTGGGTGACACATGTTAGATCCTGAGCCTGAGTACCTTGTTGAGGACGAGGTGTTTGCTGACGCCGAGCCCGAGCTTGTGTTTGACGGGGAGTACGTGGACACTGGGGACCAGTCCTAGTGTTTTCGTTGTGTTTCCCTTTGTTTTTAGACTGTTGTTTTGTTGTCGGTGCGTGGCACCTATACTTTGTGACGTTGTTGCTTTTGTTGGCCTTGTTCTGGGCCTTAGACTCTTTCTTTTAGCCTGGTGGCTTTTATGGATGTTGAACTTATTTTCATGTTGGACAATTTATGAGATATGAGAATTTTATTTCTGTCTCTCCTTTTATTATTATTGTTGCTCCGTTTGTGGTTACAGGGACCTGCTTATGTTTTATTGACGCTTATCGGGTTTGGGGCTTCACAACTCCACTCTCGTGCGGACCTTCTCACGTCTCGCCTCCATTTTAGGGAAGCGGGTCGTGACACTTACAGATATCTCAGCGATCTCTTCAGGAGATCCAATGAGATTCAGATCGTTTACGTAGACAACTATTATGACGAAACCTTTTCCCTTCGCTCTTATAAAGATGCAAGGGCAGACTTCATTATTGTTGAAACCTTGTTGTACAAGAAATTCGCTCAGTCTGTTATACCACATCCGTCCCGATTGTTTATGACCATACAATGATCTTTGGAACTTAACAGAGTAGACGTCCCGAGGTCTATCTTTTAATTTAGTAGGCATTAAAAAGCCATCAGGAAGTTTCATGTATATCTCCTTGTCGAGATTACCGTATAGATATGCAGTCAACAACATCCATTAGCTGCATATCTAAATCTTCCTTTGTTGTTAAGCTTATCAGGAATCGGAAAGTGATCGCATCCATGACCAGGGAGTATGTTTCCTTATAGTCAATACCCGGTCTTTGGAAAAATCCTTGCGTTACAAGCAGTGCTTTGTAGCGTGCGATCTCATAATTTTCATTTTTTCTCTCACTATTTTCATTTTTCTCTCACGAATACCCATTTGTATCCCACAGGTTTGACACCAGTAGGTGTCTGGACTATTTGCCCAAAGACTTTGCATTTTTGAAGCGAGTCCAGCTCAGCTTCTATTGCCTGATTCCACTTTGGTCAATCATTTCTACGTTTGCATTCAGCAACGGAATGTGGATCATGATCATCGTTGCTTCCGACGACGTGAATAGCAATGTGAAATGCGAAGTCATCGTCGACGACTGTACTCTTTCTGACCAATACCTCCCATGTACGTACATAATGTAATGATATTTCAGTTTCTTCCGGCAGTTCCTCTGCAGTGGATTCCGGGAGGGGTGAGGGTATGTACATGAGCTTATTTCTCTGTGGGGGTATCGTCCCAAGGTCTCCGGATATTTTTCTTTTTCTTGGATTTTTATCATTGGAGCCTGGTTGTGTGCCTCTTTTCTGTTGAGGTGCAGCCACTTCTGCTGCTGGTGGATTGCATCCATTCTCGGGGATGTCAATCCTAGCTGGAGTATTTGTAGCAGGGATGTGTGATTTGACAATCTTCTGGTTGTCAGTAAATGAGTCTAGTAATTGGTGGACAGTGTCCTGAATGTGGAGGATCTTCAGGATCTCATCTTTACATTATTTTGTTACCGGATCATAGTGGTTCAAACGTTTTGTATCCCACGTTATGATGTGCTTCGTACCAGATTTCTCAGTTTCTAGGCCCATTTTGAGGAAAACGGTCTCATCAAATTCACAATCTTCAAGACGTGCCTTAAAAGCGTCCCATGTTTGGGGTTCTAGGTATCTTATAATTGAGCGTGAGTCAAACCTACATAGATACCTAGGCGACGTTGAGGACCCATTTTTGTCCTATGAGGTGGTGCAATGGGGATGTAGACTGTGCAACCGAAGATTCTCAGATGAGAAATGTTCGGTGGCCCTCCATATGCAAGTTGCATTGGAGAGAGACTCTGACCTCCAGAGGGTCTTATTTTTATTAACGATGCATCATGCAGAATTGCATGTCCCCAAGCATCCACCGGTAACTGGGATTTCATTAGCAATGAACGTGCAATCCATTGGAGTATTTTTATTAGTGACTCTGCCAACCCGTTCTGGGTATGAACATACGGCACCGGATGTTAAATTTCTATTCCCGTTGCCTGGCAGTACTCTTGAAATGACCGGGAGGTAAATTTCCCAGCATTATCCAGACGTATTTTCTTTATATGGCTGTCTGGAAAATGCGCCTGCAACTTTATAATTTGTGCCAGTAGCTTTGGAAAAGCTAAGTGGTGGGTTGATAGTAGAAACACATACAAATATTTTGAATATGCATCTCAGTACCTTAAAGTACCGAAAAGGCCCACTAAGGGGGTGGATAGGTCCACATGTCTCAATGTATTCTTTCGAGAAAGCTTGGAGATTTGATATCCACTTTTAGTGGTGATTGCCTTATTATTAATTTCTCCTTGACGCAGAGGATGCAAGGGAATTCTCCCTTCTGAAGAATCTTCTGGTTCTTCAGGTTGTGCCCATGGAATTGTGTTAGAATGCGGTGCATTATCACAGATCCAGGGTGGCCAAGTCTATCATGCCAAAGTAAAAACTTGGCTGATGTCAGGCAC
This sequence comes from Scilla litardierei, assembly GCA_030789695.1. Classification (NCBI taxonomy): domain Eukaryota; kingdom Viridiplantae; phylum Streptophyta; class Magnoliopsida; order Asparagales; family Asparagaceae; genus Scilla; species Scilla litardierei. The sequence goes on along the minus strand of CM061137.1, from coordinate 135,074,453 downwards.
TTCAGGTGCTCCGTCAAGTTAGCTTCATCTCTCCGAATGTTTGTATGGCAGAGTGCTGATGAAAAGCTCTCAAAATGTTCAAGTATGGATTTTACTCCTTGTTCTTGAGACGTTACATACAATAATTCTTTTTCATTTACATTTGCTGTTTCCAGATGGAATCTGTTCAAGCGGATATCCTTGAAACTTAGTAAGTTCCGTTTGGAGTTCAGAGAGATAGTGCATCTTTTATTTTTATTTCCATTCCATTAGGGAGCAACAAGGTTGCATTCTTAGAACATTCGATTATATTCGATGGCCTGAAATTGTATTTAGAGGGCTTTTGTATGGTGTAATGCTATGAAAATAGCACTTCTACTGAATGATTGTATGTGTCGAAGCACTGTCTACCAAGCAGTCATGAGAGCGATCCATCTATAAAGATGAATAAAACATTTGCATTTCAGGAACATAAACTTTATTTATTCAAATTTAAAATTACATAATATGAAAGCTCTCATAACATGAAATGTTCTAGACAATTTTTGCTAAGATAAAAATAAAAGGCTAATCGAGCAGGTCATCAGTTTCGAAGTCGTCAGGTGTAAACTTGACTGGAGCATCAGATGTCACTAGGTTTGTTTCAGCTTTCTATTTCTTATTTTCTTTATACAATTCCTGGAGATGCTGCGGAGTTCGGCACACTCTGGACCAGTGGCCTTTCATGCCACAGCTATGGCACTGGTCTTTCCAATCCCTTTTGGGTGGGGGTGCATCATTCTTCTTGTTGTCATTTCTGCGCCAGGTGAACTTGCGCCTTCGTTCATTTCTTCGTTGCTGGACTTGGCCCCTAGCTCTTTTGTTCTGTTGCCCCTTTCTGTGGTCTTTCTTTTCTTTTGTTGTCTCTCTTCTTTCGAGAAGAAGATGCATGTTGTGAGTGGCGAGGAGAAGATCTCTGTTTTGTTTAGCCATGAGTAAACATGACAGCAGCTCAGAATACTTGGTGAACTTTCGTTCACGGTATTGCTGCATAAATATCGCATCTTTCTCATGGAAAGACGTGTACATCTTTTCCATCATGCGATCTTCTGAGACTTTTTCACCACACAACTTCAGGCGTGAGGTGATGCTAAAAAGAGCTGAGTTGTACTCAGCTATGGACTTAAAGTCCCGCAGTCTCAGGTTCTCCCACTCGTATTGTACTCTTGGTAGTATAAAATTTTTCTGATGTTTATACCTGTCTTCAAGGGAGTCCACAGCTCAAGTGAATTTTCGACCGTAAGGTATTCAGTCTTTAGGGTCATGTCCACATGGCGGCGAATATAGATAATGGCTTGCGCCTTTTCTATATCGCTTACTTTTTCATTCTTGGTCACAACAAAAATAAGGAACTTAGCCCGCAGATGGAACTTCACATCGAGCTGCCAGCTCAGATAGTTTCTCCCTGATGCATTCAGCACTTCGAAATCGACACTTGCAATTTTAGACATTTTATGTAGTAGAGCACAAATTTGCATGCATTATAATTTAAACAACAAACATTTTCATGCGGATGCAATTTTTATATGCAGAGCTAATTGCGTGGATCGGCCAGTCCTACATAAATAAAAAGTCCACAATCCATTACAGTCCATATTACACAAATGAAAGCTTATAAAAAGAGATTACAACTTTGGAAACCCTCTGGGTCCCATATAAGATATTCTGCTTCAATTGTGGCCTCCATCTCCATGGAAAGTGGTCTTCGGTCTTGGACATTTACATAAATTCCTCACTACAATTTCTCTCAAAAGTAAAAGAACAGTGCATGAAAATAAAATGTGGGACTTAAACAGTCGATCCAAAGCCGCAATTAGACATCCATGCAAAAATTTGTGCTCATCAAACATTTTCAGCAGACATTTTCATTACAGGCATCACATGCATTTATATTCGCAGAAAGGGATAAAAAATTTAATTACTTAATAATTATTGGACCATTGGACAACGTCATACACCATTAGATTAGCTGACTAACGGCAGAGCGGTCGCAGGATCTTCCTAATTATTAAGTTTAAAAATATGCTCAACCAAACATAGTTTATCTGCAGAATAAGCCAAAATGATGCGAAGCATATATTAATGATTCTACAAAGGAAATCATATAATGCAAGGGTTGTGCTAGTTGGGTTTATTCAAAGAAATTGAAAAGGAGCCCAATATTTGACATGTTCTTTATAAAAGGAAGAAATTTTCCTTTTTAAATCATTCCCAATATATCTCCAAAAGTCCCCAAAAGTCCCCTTATAGCCTCATCATTTATCATGATTTTTCATGAATATTTAGGCACACAAATGCCCATTATAACCAATTTTTAGCCCCAAAAACCTCTATTTTCAGCTGTTTTCTGTTTTATTCCACCCCTCCTTTTTTGATAGAAATAGCTTGCAGGCTTGAGGCCCACATCTTGGCTGCGGGCTTCAGGCCCGTAGTCCGTCTGCTAATTTTTTATTTTTTATTACCTATGCTTTAGGCCCATTAAGCAATTAGGGTTGAGGGGCTGCGGCTAGGGTAGGCCGCCGCCGCCCCTCGCTCTGCTGCCGCCGGGCAACGGTTAGGAGCAGCCCCCCTCCCCCGTTTGCAGTCAGGCAGGGGGGTTTAAGCGGCGCCCCCCATTGGGGGGGGGGTTGAATGTGGCGGCGCCTCCCTTGGGGGGGGGGGGGGGGGGGGGGGGGCTTCGGGCTACAGCGCCGCCCCCCTTCGAGGGGGAGGGGGGCTTCGATTTGCGACGGCCGGGGGGGGGGGGGGGGGGGGGGGGGGTTCCGGTTTGCAGGCGGGCGTCGCCCCCCTTCGGGGGGGGGGGGGGATACGTGCAAGCGAGGACAGACGGGGGAGTGGTCGGTGGCAAGGCCACCGGCGGGGGGAGGATAGGGGTGAAACCCTATTTTTTTAATTATTTTCAGGTTTTAAAACATGTTTAAAACATGATTTTTTGGACAATTAGCCCAGATTCTACTTCGATCTTGCGAGATCTATAGAGAATATCATCATACGTATGATAAAAACAACATTTTACCGAGTTTTACCTCTATATCCGTCCTTCAGATATAGCGACGGTTGAATGAAGCCTACGCGGATGAAGACACTCATTTGATGAAGGTTGACGCCGCGTGCGTGGATCTCCAGCCTTTCTTCGCTTTCACAACGATCGATTTTGTGGAAATATTTGTGTAGAGGCTCGTGCTGATAACGTATTATGAATCAACTACCGGAGGAGGAGCTCTGCAGCCCTTTATTTATCGACAGTATGAAGAGTACAAAGATAAGATACATGGGTATGAGCCTATCTCTAAGATAGGCCACAATCCTAACCGACTCGGGTTCATATCCATTCACAACACAATTAACGCATCACGACTTACATATGTGTTGAACAAAGGAAGTCCTCATCAAGTTTAATCGCAGTTAATCTCTGCTAATTACAATTTAGACGTTAACGGGTTTTTTCAAATGTTGATATCAACAAATCTTTTCAAACACGAACCAGGACATCCCATGATCAAAATCAGCAATTTACGGAGAGATTGGGCATAAAAGGTTAAGGCACAAACTGCATCCACCATCGATCAAATCAATAAATGCAGACATCATTTACAAACACTACTCGAGGAAGAAACAACGGCATCAAGAACACAACATGATGGTCATAACATTTTCTTGAACTCATCAAAGCTAAGCACACCGTCACCATTGAGATCAAAGCTGCGTATCATAGCCTTGCACTCTTCTACGCCCTTCGACTCGCCCAGTTTCTCAAGCATACGTTTCAGGCTCTCTGCAGTGATGACGCCCTCGCCCTCCATCTCGAACATCTCGAATGCTTCTCTCAACTCCTCCATCTTCGTCGCTTCGCCATCTTCCATGTTCACCAGCTTGACCAACTCCTCGAATCCCATGAGCCCGTTTTCGTCGAACCCGGGCAAGGCCTCGATGTCGCCCGCATCCAAATCTTGGCCGACGGCCCTCATGCATTGTTGCAGCTCGGCCGCAGAGATCTTGCCGTCGCCGTCTTTGTCGATGGACAGGAAAACCCGTTCGAAGTCGCTGGCGACTTTTTTGGCCATTGACATTGTAATGGCAATTGAAAGGCTATGATCTCTAGGGTTTAGGTTGATGATGGTGTTTATAGAGAGAGGGAATTGGACGTTTTTATTGGGTCGGATGGCAGTTTGTACGTGAGCGGGCAATGGAGAATCTGTACTGACTTACTGTTGAGATTGTTTGTTGGTTCAAAATCTAGGGTTTGAGGTACTTGAAGTTGTTATCAATGAAAACAACGAGTAGTACGATCTAATATTAGACTAACTGCGGTGATGCATGGCATGCATTCTATCTACGTACACGCTGTTTTTATCATGAGAAATTATCAATAATATTGACTCTTTTGAGAATCTAATTTTGGTTCACATCCCTATCAGAAGTTTGATTGTCTGTGGATTGATACCCAAGCAAACCAAAAATGGGGTGTTCTATCAATCCAAACAACAAGTGCATTTGCGTCCTTAATATTCTTCCAAATCACAAATTTTTCAAAAATTTATTCTTCCCCAAATTTTTTTATAAATTCTAATGTTTGCACAACATGAGACTAGGAAAAAAAATGAGAAGAGAAGAAACCACCAATTTTTAATTATTTAACCTTTTGCGATTTGATTCCCCTGTAGATCAATCACTCCAAACCAAATACTAAGCAATTTTATGGTCACAATACCAAATGAACCCATTGTGTTCCCTCAGTTTCGGTTCGGTTCGCAAAATTTCTTCAATTGCTGTTATGTTGTGAAGGGAAAAGTAAAGTAATAGGTGTAAGGGGTTAGGAGCCCCCCTACACTCATATGTATATAGCTTTCAATGAATGGGTGGATACCCAATGGGCCTCATGGGCCTATTTATAACACTTCTCCTTATCCAACCAAAATTGAATAAGAGGTGAATTCTTCAGGATCCAAGTTAGGATAACTGCCTTGTTAAATAAAGAACAGTTTATCCATAACTTTCCATGTTTTAGGGATGTGTCTAGGGGTGGATACTTCAGGATCCAGAGTCGACGAGGTTGCCTCGTCAAAACTTTGACTATGGAAAACCATGTGGGAAAAACCAATAGCTAAGGGAAAAGAGTACAACTCTGCGGTTGACTCCCCTTCATCTGACCAAGCTTCAGGCTTGCAGATTTCCTATGAATCTATAAATCAGTCTCCTATGTATATATACATTCATAGTTCTCTCATCCTGACCCAGCATCCGGTCTGAGAGAACATGTATCCGGTCTGAGACTTCTCTATAAGCTTCAGGCTTGCATATAGTGAACATGTATCCGGTCTGAGACTTCTCTATGTGAGAATCGGATCTGTAACCTGCATCAACATAACCAACTAAACCTGTTGTTGCCCCTTTCCTGTAGAATAGACCTAAGTCTATGGACCCTTGGAGGCAGCGCAGAAGATGCTTAACTCCGGCCCAGTCCCGCTGTGTAGGTGCAACACTATATCTGGCTAATAGGTTGACTGCAAATGCTATGTCAGGGCGAGTGCAGTTAGCCAGGTAAAGGAGTGCACCGATTGCACTTAGATAAGGCACTTCAGGGCCTAGTACTTCCTTCCCCTCTTCCAGCGGTCGGAAAGGGTCTTTATGCACATCCAATGATCTAACGATCATGGGGTGATGGGTGGCACTTATCCATTTGGAATTTTTTCAACAAGATCGATGTATAGTTGACTGATGTAACATGATCCCATCGTTAAGATGCTCTATTTGAAGACCTAAACAGAATTTCGACTTTCCGATGTCTTTCATCTCGAAAGTATCTGTCAGGCTTCTATAAATCTCAGTGATCTCTCCAGGAGATCCGATGAGGTTCAAGTCGTCCACATAAACGGCTATAATGACAAATCATGTTGTCTTTGCTTCTATAAAGATGCAAGGGCAGACTGCGTCATTTGCAAATCCTTGCATTGCGAGGAATTGGTCAGTCTATTATACAACATCCTTCCAGATCGTTTTAGACCATATAATGATCTTTGCAGTTTCACTGAGTAGATGTCACGTTGTCCCTCTTTTAGTGCTGCTGGCAAAGAATAACCGTCAGGCAATCTCATATAGATGTCTCGGTCTAAATTGCCATATAGGTATGCAATCACGACGTCCATAAGCTGCATATCTAAACGCTCTTGAGCTGTCAAGCCAATGAGGAATCGGAAGATGATCGTATCCATGACCGGGGAGTATGTGGCTTCAAAATCCACCTCTGGACGTTGGGTAAAATCATGTGCTACAAGCCTTGCTTTGTAGCAAACGATCTCATTCTGTTCATTTCTTTTTCTAACAAATACCCATTTATAGTCCACAGGTTTTACACCTTTTGGTGTCTGGACAATAGGTCCGAAGACCTTACGTTTGGTGAGTGAATCCAACTCCACTCCTATTGCCGCTTTCCACTTTGGCCAATCATCTCTGTTTGGACATTCTGTCAGAGAGTGTGATTCAATATCATCGTCGCAGTACGCGACATTGATGTCAATATTACACGCATGTGTCATAATTATGCTCTTTCTGTCCCAATACTCCCCAGTTCGTACATAATGTATCTAAACTTCATTTTCTCCCGATTTTTCCTCTGTTTGAGAGTTTGGGAGAGATGGGGGAGCATGGCTTATAGTAGCTGTAATGCCCTACAAGCTACTGCACAAGTACTAGAGGGGGCGTGAATAGTACTTTAAAAATAATAAGGAGTATAATTCCAAATTATAGTGCAAACAACTACCAAATCAATTTACGGAAGCTTAAATTGAATGACAACAAAGAAATTAACAATGCTAACAAAAGATGTTAATGGGTTCGGATCCACCCAAGTCTCCCCGACTTGTTCCCGGTGATCCTACGTCCCAACCACCCGGATCCCCTCCGGATACTTAGGTTAGAAACCCTAACCCAAGATTTCCACTATGAATATCTTGTGAAAAACCTTCACAAGATCAAATCATACAACAATGGCAATAGTGAATCCCACAACCCGGGATCACAACCTTCTCTCACAACCGAGAGAATCAACAAGCAATATAAATGAGTTTATATTGAAATAAGCAAACTTACCACAAAATCCTATACCTTGAGTTTTTCTTACAAATAGGTGAAAGGAAGGATTTGAGGAAGATGAAGTCACCAAGTCCTAGCACCAAGGAAATGACCAGCAATAGGTGTCTAGGAGAGATTTGGAGACTTGATTCAAGCTAGAGCTTGAAGGGCTCACCAAGAACAAGCTTCTCTCAAGATGGATTCTAGATCTAGAATGTGAGAGAATGGGTTTCTTGTGAGGAAGAGAGCTTTAGAAATGAGTGAGAATGGCTATCTCTTTCTATCTCAATGAATCTCTTAATGGCAGCTCTAACCTAGATAGAAATGACCTAGGTTCGTATTTATAGGGTCCCATAAAAACAAGTTAGGTCAATTTCCAACGGATAGAAATCTGGGGCAATTAGTCGGTCAAAGAACAATCACTGACCGACTAGTTCATCAACTAGTCGGTCCGTCAAACAACATGGACCGACTAAGTGAGGAACTGAGAAGAGATATAATTTCAGACCTAGAAATCTAGTCGGTCCAAGAAGACTTTCTGACCGACTAGTTCACAACTAGTCGGTCAGTCAATGAACGTAGACCGACTAAGAGGCAAAATGAAATAGTCTGAATACAAATTGACTTAGTCAGTCCAAGAACAAAAGTTGACCGACTAGATTGTCAACTAGTCGGTCACCAAACGTTCTTAGACCGACTAACGATAAACAGTAGCTTAGGAGAAATTTAGTATGAACAGTAAGTCACAACTAGTCGGTCAAAGAAGCATCACTGACCGACTAGTTCACAAACTAGTCGGTCGGTGAGTCAACGTAGACTGACTAACTGTAAACAGTAAAGTCCAAGAAATTAAGGAATCAAACTAGTCGGTCCAAGAAGAGTTGCTGACCGACTAGATCACCATCTAGTCGGTCAGTACTTCTTCTTGTACCAACTAACATGCACAAACAAGTCCGAATCGAAGTGCGACGCTTCGAGGAAGTTAGAATGAACTTGTACTAAGATCCTAGAGCTACGATATGAGCGTTATGAAGTTAGAAACGTAAGATATACTCAAGGCTTAACATTCTATTGATTGAAGCTTAAAAGACTATAAATAAAACCTTAATAAACGGTCTTCGAGAGCTTCGATTGATTCTTCATAACTTCCAAAACGGCGCAAGAGCTTCAACGAAGCTTTAGGCATGAATACGAGCTTTGAGAAGTGTTGAGATGTCGCTTTGAATGTTCTCGTGAATTTGGCGACGATCTCCAATACTGCGCTCACAAATTGTTAGTTCATGGATTATTTATGTTTGCTCATCATCAAAACCAAATCCGGGGAGTCCAATATTCAACATTTCCCCTTTTTTGGTGATGACAAACCAACATAAATAATAATCAAAAATAATGATTCAAATGTAAAATGCTTACTCCCCCTGCATTGATGACACGTTAATTCCAAAATGAATATATGAATTGCATCAATCAGACGAGTAAGATAAATAAAGAGAATCGATTTTCGAAATATCGGATTTTGAAAATCCTTATATATATCTTAACTCCCCCTGAATCTAACATATCAAACTAGATTCTTGGAAATTGAGTTAAATTTTCATTTGCTCTATTTATTATCATTATCTCTCCCCCTTTGGCATTATCCCAAAAATGGGGGGCATACAACGACAATAACTAGGAAATGGAAAATCCAACATCGGGAGTCGTAGACAATGACGATGGAACTAATTGACACCAAGGGATAAGTGGTGAAATCAAATCAAGGTGTGCCAAATTGTCCATTATCAAAAAAAGCGATAATTAAAATCATCAAAAATACCAAATAATTGTTCATTTCTTGAATAAAGAAACATACTCTTCAATATTCAATATTCTTGGTTAAATTTGTGCATGGAAAACAATTCTATACAATTATAGAATTTCAATCTATTTAACCAAGTTTTTCAATCGTCGAGCGACGATTTTACATAGCATGGACATTGAATGAGAATTAATGTGCACGACGAAGTAAATATCACAACATGAACATCGATGTATATATAGATAGAAACATCATGAGTACATCCAAAAAGATATCGAATACAAGAAGTACATCATATCAAGTACGACACATCATCTATATAAACATCAAAAAGTACAACATCATCATCCACATCAAAATATAACACCAACATCAACATCATCCAAAGTACATCAAAATATCCAACACCGACATCTAGAAAACTCAAAAATACATCAAAACAACCCTCAAACTCCATCCTAACCCAAAATACTCTCAATAAGATATATCATCCAAAGAGTAGTGGAGAGTCCTCGGAACAGACGATCACGAGGAAGTGGCTGGATCTGCAGTCTCCGTGGGTTCAGTCGACGGAGTGGACGCAGGCTCTGCAGGGAGGAGAGGCGTGTCAACAGACGGGATCGTCGGGGCAGGTGTGGAAACGACGGGCTCAACAGCAGGGGTCGCAACAGCAGGGGTCTCAACAGCAGGTAAGACAGGAGCAGGCTCGTCAACAGGGACAGCAGCAGCCTCAGAAGTCTGAACTACTGAAGCAGAAGTCTCTGGAGCACCGGAAGTGATGCCAACTCCAGGAGCAGAAGTGGTAGCAGCAGCAACAGCAGTGGCCTCATCGCCACGAGCCAAGGAAGTGACAAGATCGTCAATCTCCTCATCGTCCATCTCCTCGGCCTCAGAAACGGAAGGAGGAAGATCAATGCCCATCATCTGAGCCATACGGCAGACGACCTCCTCGGTAGGAGCCAAACGCGACTCGTGCCGACGAAGAAGGCGTACAACATCATCTAATGTAGCAGGAGGAGTGGGGGCAGCAGCAGCTGAGGGAGTGGCCTGGGAAGCAGATGCGGTCGACCTCTGCACGTGACGAAGCGTCGCAAGAGATTTCTTAACGGCCGTCGCGTTCAGAGGAGGACCCAAGGGACGCTCATCGTCAGGAGTGAGAGGGACTCGGAAATGACGGAAAACCAGGGTCAACAGACACGGATAAGGGATATGCGCAGATTTATTGGTCTTGCGAATACACTCGAAAGAGTCCATCTTATCGAGTATAACGCGAGCCCAATTAATCTCGCAACCCAAGAAAAGAGCGTAAATCAGCTTCAAAAATGGCTGGGAAGGAAGTGAAGATGAGCCGTACTTGGGAAGCAAGCACGACTTCAGAATGAGATTAAGCACCCAGGCATTTGGCTTGAACGACTTCGAAGGAACTCCAATAAAGGCAGGAGGGATCACATGGAAGATATCAGAAAGAACGGACTGATCCAAGGAGGCGATATCATCGACGGAAATGTCAGAAGGAAGGAGACCAGACGACGAACAGCCAAGAATCTCCCCCAAGATTTCTGCCGTGATAACTATAGGAGTTCCCAAGACAGTAGTCTCGATGGAGTGACTCTCATTGTACAGGCCCCGAACACGATTGGCATAGAACAATTTTACCAGGCGAGGATATGGTCTAGGATTCGCCTTGGGGTCATAGCGAAGATAATCAAGTAGGCCACTATAGGAGAGGAGGTCAGCTAAGCCAAGGAAATCTGAAAACTGAACATAGTGCTCCAATAGCATCGGGCAGTGTTCAATACGGTTGTAGGCCGCTAGACACATAGGGTCGTCGCGACACAACGATATGTCAACACCACCCGCTGGCATTGGGCCCTTTCCCTTAGGCTGGCGAGTCCTAGGACGAAGTGGAGGAGTGGGTTCCCTATGGCCAGACTCATCCTCAGGGATAAACTCAGAATCTGTATCAGGAGGAGTAGAGGGAGAGTGGAGCATGGGCTTTTTAGACTTAGATTTACGGGGTTTGACCGTCGCCGTCCTCTGCTTCTTCAGAGGAGGCGAAGACGGAGAAGATTGGGTAGATTTAGCACGACGCTTGGGCTTAGATGGATTCCTAGGGTTAGAAGGCTCTACACTCATTGGGGAAGCCCCAGATGAAGTGATAAGGATCCGCGTCTTTGCCATGGTCGTGGCACGACGAGTACAAGCAACCGAAGCTACACAAACCCTAGAGCTGAAAAGAAATCGAAATACACAAACCCTAGAAGCACAATCAACAAGCCCTAACACAAGAACTACAAAACCTAGAACCCTAGAGGAGAAATCGGCCAAGATCGAACCCTAGAATAGGAGATCGACCAAGGAGGAGGAGGAGGGATACCTAGGAGAGCGATCGGCGGCGGCGGATGGACGGAAAATGGCCGGAGATCGACAGAAGTTGAAGGGTCTCGAAGGGGTTTTGGGAGTTTTTCGGGCTGGAGGAGAGAATAAGACCGACTAAAACAAATTTTAGTCGAATAAGATAGAGATAAGTCGGTCTGGAAAGCGAAAAGACACATTTGCCCTAACACACTTAGTCGGTCACAGTTCAAGCACTGACCGACTAGATTACGATCTAGTCAGTCGGTCAATGAGCTTGAACCGTCTAAGTCGAAACAGATGCAAACAGGAATTTTAAGGGCTAGAATTAGTCGGTCGCAGTATACTCACTGACCGACTAGTTTTCAATCTAGTCGGTCGGTAAGTGTACTAGGACCGACTAAAAGAAGTCAATGACAATAGAGAACTAAAAGCTTGAACTAGTCGGTCTGAGTTCACTTGCTGACCGACTAGATGAGCATCTAGTCGGTTGACAAATGAACTGAAACCGACTAGAAGAGTCCAAAAATTGATAAATGAGTTCTCTTCATAAACCACTTGGATGGAACATCTTAACACTCTCATTAGTCATCTAAATTACCCCATAAAACGTCAAAATCTTAAATACGACTTTCAAATAAGAATTCGATCATAAATTCAAACATATCACATAAAATTCCCAAAAATTCAATAAATCTAGCATGAACGAAATATCGCGAAATATAATAGAATGCAAGATAATTGAATGAAACATGAATCCTATATCTCGGATTCACCCATAATCCCCAATTCTTGACGCAACCGCACAAAGGAGTCCTCCTTTAGGGGTTTCGTGAAAATATCGGCGATTTGCTTTTGGGTTTTAACGTACACTAAAATGATGTCCTTTTTAGCAACATGATCATCTAAAAAGTGGTGTCGGACATCTATATGTTTTGATCGGGAATGGTGCACCGGATTCTTTGAAAGACAGATATCACTTTGGTTATCCACCATGATAGGGCTAGTATCACAGTGAATACCAAAATCCTTCAAAGTGTGTCTCATCCAAAGAACCTGGGCACAAGCGGCACCTGCGGCAATATATTCCGCCTCGGTGGTTGAAAGTGATACGGAATTTTGCTTCTTGGAAAACCAAGAGACAAGAGAATTTCCTAGAAAATGGCAAGTGCCACTAGTACTTTTCCTGTCGGATTTGCATCCCGCATAATCGGCATCACTATATGAGACTAACTCATATGTGCTAGATTTCGGATAAAGTAATCCAAAATCTAAAGTGTAACTTAGATAACGGAAAATACGTTTTACCGCTACTAAGTGAGACTCCTTAGGTTGAGACTGATAACGAGCACATATGCATACGACAAACATAATATCGGGCCTACTTACGGTAAGATAAAGTAAACTACCTATCATACCTCGATATAGACGAATGTCTACATCCTTACCGCCCGTATCCTTGTCAAGATGCGTAGTCGTGCTCATTGGAGTCTTTTTCCCGGAAGCACTCTCCATTCCAAATCGCTTAAGCAACTCCACCGTATACTTCGTTTGGTGGATGAAGATTGCATCGTTCAATTGGCGAATTTGGAGACCTAAGAAATATTTGAGTTCGCCCATGTGGCTCATCTCAAATTGTTCCTTCATAACATTAGAAAACTCTTCGCAAAGAGTGAAGTTAGTAGCACCGAAAATGATATCATCAACATAAATTTGAACTAATAAAATATCATTATTCGCATGCTTAACAAAAAGTGTAGAATCGGCTTCGCCCATTTTAAAATTCAAATCCAAAAGAAAATTCTTTAGGCGATCATACCAAGCTCGAGGAGCTTGTCTCAAACCATAAAGAGCTTTCTTTAGTTTAAAAACATGATTTGGAAATTTTTCATTTATGAAGCCCGGAGGTTGAGAAACGTAAACTTCCTCAACAACATCTCCGTTTAAAAATGCACTTTTAACATCCATTTGAAATAACTTAAAATTTTTATGGCATGCATAAGACAATAAAAGTCTAATTGATTCTAATCTAGCTACCGGAGCGAAGGATTCTTCGAAATCGATACATTCCTCTTGGCGATAGCCTTGAGCAACTAACCGAGCTTTGTTCCGGACGACGACTTGATTTTCGTCGGTTTTGTTCTTGAAGATCCACTTTGTCCCTATGACGGTGTGGTTCTTCGATGGCAAAGGAACAAGCTCCCATACCTCATTCCTCTTGAATTGAATGAGTTCCTCCTCCATGGCAAGGATCCAAGCGCTATCTTCGCAAGCTTCAACTGTATTCTTTGGCTCTATCGATGAGGCAAAGGCACAATTGGCGAAGTGGTGGACTTGAGATCTCGTCTTGACACTATCATTAATATTGCCAATGACTTGCTCATGGGGATGGTCGCGAACGGTATGAAGCCGCTTGGGAATACCTTGATCACTAGGCACATTCTCAACAACTTCATTAGTCGGGTTAGTATCAATAGAATCAATTGAATCAATAGACTTAGAATTTTCAAACGAATCACATAAAACATCCATAGAATCATTATCATTTGAAATTCTAGAAGTAGTAAAATTCTCATTAAAGAGACATGAAGTGATTCCTCGATCGTAGAGGATCTTTTGTTGTATATCCGGTAGGCTTTGCTACGTGAGGAATACCCAACAAATATCCCCTAATCCGATCTCGGATCAAACTTGTCCAAATTATCATATGTGTTTTTAATAAAACATTTTGCGCCGAAAACACGAAAATGTTTAACTTGAGGCAATCTACCAAACAACAATTCATAGCAAGTTTGTTTGGTGCCGGGCCTCAAAAGTATTCTATTAAACACATAACAAGCGGTGTGTACCGCTTCCGCCCAAAATTGATAACCAAGTTGACTATCTTCGAGCATAGTGCGAGCACACTCCACAAGCGTTCTATTCTTCCTCTCAACAACACCATTTTGAGGAGGTGCGCGAGGGAAAGAAAACGTGTAAGTAATTCCAAGATCATCACAAAAATTTGAGAAAGATTCATTCTCAAATTCACCCCCATGATCACTACGAATAGTGACAATGGTGGTTCCGATGAGATTTTGTACTTTCTTCACAAATATTGTGAAGTTTTCAAAAGCTTCATTTTTATTACATAAGAAAAATACCCATGTAAATCTTGAATAATCATCAACGATAACTAGTCCATATCTTGCATTTCCTAAGGAAGCAACTCTAGTTGGCCCAAATAAATCTAGATGTAATAGCTCTAGTGGCCATTTCGTAGAAATGCTTTTCTTAGGTTTAAATGAAGATTTAGGAAGCTTGCCATGTTGACAAGAATCACAAAAACTTTTCTTTTCAAAAACGAGCTTAGGAAAACCTTTAATGGAATTTAATTTTGAAAGCTTATAAAGTGTTCCAAAGTTCACATGTCCAAAGCGTCGATGCCATAAGTGTTGTTCACTTGTGTTGGCAACGAGACATTGTTCATATGACTTAGGAAGATCCAAAATATAAATATCTTTATGGCGTGTGCCGGAAAATAATAATTTATTATTATCATTTGAAATATGACACAATCCTTTCGCAAAGCTAACTTTGTAACCTTTGTCACAAAGTTGGCTTATTGAAATAAGATTATGATTTAAACCATCAACTAGATAAACATCACTAATTAAGGGTTTAGACGGGTTACCCACTTTACCAACACCGACGATGGTTCCACTCTCGTTGCCTCCAAATACGACGCGATTTCCATTTGCAATGGGAACCACTCCGGAGAGCAATTGAGCGTCACCCATCATGTGTTTTGAACACCCGCTATCGAGTATCCAATTCCCTTTGGAGCTCAATTTAAATTTGTTGCTCCTTTTCTTTTTCTTTTCCTTGAGTACCTAAAGATAGAAACATTCATATCATGGTACCCAAGGTCATTGGGTCCTCAAAAGTTAGACCTTTGGAAGCCAAGTCCAATTGGACTTTGACTTCCCCACATAATTTCTACTATGCACAACATCCGAAAAATAAGCATTCATATATACTTGTTTTTCATCCATGCTTGTGTCCTTTGGGCTCCAAATAGTGAAAATTTTGGGAGCCATCATCCTATTGGATGCATGCATGCGACGTTGATTTCTACGTGATGCATGTTGTGGATAGGCATAAGGAACATGATGGAATGGTGCACGACGAGAGTTATTCATATGATGAGGTGGGTGAACATATGCATGTGTGGGAACACGTGCGTGAGGGTGTCTCACATGGTGTGCACGTGCCCGTGAACGTGTAGCATAGAAATCATCATATGTGTGAGACGGTGGAGTAGGACGTGTGTTCCTACGTGGCATGGTATTTGTGTACATATAAGCATGCCCCTTCTTTGGAGGTCCACCCAAAGTGGGTTTCTTTCCAAAAGAGGGTGTGGACGATGTGGAAGCACCATTGGTAGATGAACTACCAATAGAGTGTTTGCTACCACTCGTAGAGTCACCGGAAGTTGGCCTAACAAAGGTAGTGGCCGCTTTGGATGGACATCCCATCGTATACCCCAAACCAATGTGGTGATTGGCCGGAAGTAAGTCACTTAGGATTTTATCCAAATAGTCCTTACCCTTATTGAATTTATTAATTCGGCCTAATGTGCTCTCATATTTCTCTTTGAGAGAACGCATAGAAGTATCCAAGTTGGATACTTGCGATGTGAGCACATAAACACGAGATTTAAGATTCTCGTTCTCAATACTCAAAGTCGAGTTTTGAGAAGTTAAATCCGCTATCCTATGTTCTTCCGGATCATCAATGCTAACATGTTCAAGTTTAGATTTGAGATTAATAATCTCATTTCTCAACTCTTCAACAACGATGTCGTTGTTGGTGATGATAGTCTTAGGCGAGGTTTGAATGCTAGCTAAGTCATCTTTTACTTTAGTATATCTATTTACTAATTTAGTGTATTTAGACCATAAATGAGAGTTAGCATCCCTAAGATCATCCATAGTTACATCATCGCCTTCGTCATCGCTATCATCGGAGGAGGAAGATCCTTGATCATGCTCCTCTCTTGCTATGAAGCACATGTGCGCTTGCTCCACTTTCTCATCGTCCGACTCTCCGCTTGAGGAATCCTCGGAGTCGGTGAATGTTGCTCCGACAAGTCCCTTTTTGTACCCCTTTTTGTACTTCTTTGACTTGTCGAACTTCGGCGCCTTCCACTTCTCCTTTTGCTTGTTTTGAGGACAATCCGCTTTGATGTGTCCTGGCTTATTGCATTTAAAGCACAAAGGTGGAGAGGCGTTAGTAGAAGTAAATTTAGATTTTTGTTTGAAGTTACCCTTTCGGAAGAAGCGATTGAACTTCTTTGCCATGAGTGCAATGGATTCCATGTCCATTTCTTCTTCCGAGTCCTCATCATCGGTAGAGGTGGATGAAGCCGCCTTGAATGCAATCGCCTTTTTCTTAGGCGCGTCTTGGTTCAAATAGGACTTCATCTTTTCTTGTAACTTCACCTTGCTATCTTTGCGTACCTCGTATGACATCAAAGTACCCATCAATTGAACTACAGTATACTTATTCATGTCATTACCTTTCTCGATGGCGAAGGTACGTTTCTCCCAAGAAGAAGGAAGTCCTTCGATAAGCTTTGAGCACTTCTCCTTTTGAGTGTAGGACTTGCCGAGGGCCTCTAACTCGTTTATTATGTCAATAAAGCGAGCGTAATATTCCTTCATGTTCTCGCCCTGTTGCATATGAAACATTTCGTAATCTTTGTTTACGACTACGAGTTTAGAGTCTCTTACCCTACTCGTCCCTTCATGAAGAATGAGGAGGGAGTTCCAAATTTGATATGCACTCTTACATGTGCATATCTTATTGAAGTCCTCGGGCTCCAATGCGCATTGCAAGGCGTTCATTGCCTTGGCATTGCTTACCTCCGCGGCGATCTCCGCGGTAGTCCATTTCTCAAAGTCTTCTTCTTCGGGCTCTATGTATTCCTTCATTGTAGTCCTCCATAAGGATGCACTCCGGAGGAAGGTTTCCATCCGGCATTTCCAGTACCCGTAGTTGGTACCGTTGAAGAATGGAGGCCTCGTAGAGGAATGTCCTTCCATCACCGAAGATGCTCCTTCTCGGTTCCTGAAGGTGTCATAGTTGGAAGGTGGACGCACGGTCTTGTTGTCGTTGGCAGACATAGCTAAGTATCTGGCTCTGATACCAAATGTAATGCCCTACAAGCTACTGCACAAGTACTAGAGGGGGGGGTGAATAGTACTTTAAAAATAACAAGGAGTATAATTCCAAATTATAGTGCAAACAACTACCAAATCAATTTACGGAAGCTTAAATTGAATGACAACAAAGAAATTAACAATGCTAACAAAAGATGTTAATGGGTTCAGATCCACCCAAGTCTCCCCGACTTGTTCCCGATGATCCTACGTCCCAACCACCCGGATCCCCTCCGGATACTTAGGTTAGAAACCCTAACCCAAGATTTCCACTATGAATATCTTGTGAAAAACCTTCACAAGATCAAATCATACAACAATGGCAATAGTGAATCCCACAACCCGGGATCACAACCGAGAGAATCAACAAGCAATATAAATGAGTTTATATTGAAATAAGCAAACTTACCACAAAATCCTATACCTTGAGTTTTTCTTACCAAATAGGTGAAAGGAAGGATTTGAGGAAGATGAAGTCACCAAGTCCTAGCACCAAGGAAATGACCAGCAATAGGTGCCTAGGAGAGATTTGGAGACTTGATTCAAGCTAGAGCTTGAAGGGCTCACCAAGAACAAGCTTCTCTCAAGATGGATTCTAGATCTAGAATGTGAGAGAATGGGTTTCTTGTGAGGAAGAGAGCTTTAGAAATGAGTGAGAATGGCTATCTCTTTCTATCTCAATGAATCTCTTAATGGCAGCTCTAACCTAGATAGAAATGACCTAGGTTCGTATTTATAGGGTCCCATAAAAACAAGTTAGGTCAATTTCCAACGGATAGAAATCTGGGGCAATTAGTCGGTCAAAGAACAATCACTGACCGACTAGTTCATCAACTAGTCGGTCCGTCAAACAACATGGACCGACTAAGTGAGGAACTGAGAAGAGATAGAATTTCAGACCTAGAAATCTAGTCGGTCCAAGAAGACTTTCTGACCGACTAGTTTCACAACTAGTCGGTCAGTCAATGAACGTAGACCGACTAAGAGGCAAAATGAAATAGTCTGAATACAAATTGACTTAGTCGGTCCAAGAACAAAAGTTGACCGACTAGATTGTCAACTAGTCGGTCACCAAACGTTCTTAGACCGACTAACGATAAACAGTAGCTTAGGAGAAATTTAGTATGAACAGTAAGTCACAACTAGTCGGTCAAAGAAGCATCACTGACCGACTAGTTCACAAACTAGTCGGTCGGTGAGTCAACGTAGACCGACTAACTGTAAACAGTAAAGTCCAAGAAATTAAGGAATCAAACTAGTCGGTCCAAGAAGAATTGCTGACCGACTAGATCAACATCTAGTCGGTCAGTACTTCTTCTTGTACCAACTAACATGCACAAACAAGTCCGAATCGAAGTGCGACGCTTCGAGGAAGTTAGAATGAACTTGTACTAAGATCCTAGAGCTACGATATGAGCGTTATGAAGTTAGAAACGTAAGATATACTCAAGGCTTAACATTCAATTGATTGAAGCTTAAAAGACTATAAATAAAACCTTAATAAACGGTCTTCGAGAGCTTCGATTGATTCTTCATAACTTCCAAAACGGCGCAAGAGCTTCAATGAAGCTTTAGGCATGAATACGAGCTTTGAGAAGTGTTGAGATGTCGCTTTGAATTTTCTCGTGAATTTGGCGACGATCTCCAATACTGCGCTCACAAATTGTTAGTTCATGGATTATTTATGTTTGCTCATCATCAAAACCAAATCCGGGGAGTCCAATATTCAACAGTAGCATCCTGTGGTGGTATTGTTTTACAATTGCCAAGGGTCCTACTCTTTCGAGGGACTTGGTCCTTGGATCCCGGTAGTCGTCCTCTCTTTTTAAGAGGTACAACCATCTCTGTTGCAGGCGGATTGCATCCATTTTGCGATATGTCAATCCTAACTGGAGTGTTAGCAGCAGGAACGTGTGATCTGACAATCTTCTGGTTGTCAGTAAATTTGTCTGGCAAGAGATGGATAGTGTTTTGGATATGGAGAATCTTCAGGACCTCCTCCTCACACTGGCTTGTGGGCGGATCAAAGTGACTTAGTGTCTTTGTATTCCAAGTGATACTCTCTGAAGCGTCAGGCTTCTTTGTTTGTAAGCATAGTTTTGAAAATGATGTTTCATCAAATTCACAGTCTTCTAAACGTGCCTTAAAAACGTCTCCCGTAAGGGGTTCTAGGAATCTTATTATGGAGGGCATGTCAAACCCAACATAAATGCCTAGACGACGTTATGGACCCATCTTTGTCCTTTGTGGTGGTGCTAAGGGAACGTATACTGCACAACCAAATATTCTCAAGTGTGAGACAATTAGTGGAACTCTAAGTGCTAATTGCATAGGATAAGATGACTGACCTCCAGAAGGTCTTAATTTTATTAAGGATGCAGCATGCAATATTGCATGACCCCATGCATTCACTAGCAACTGGGATTGAAGTAATAATGGACGAGCAATCCATTGCAGTCTCTTAATTAGAGATTCTGCTAACCCATTTTGGGTGTGAACATATGCTACAGGATGTTCGACTTCAATGCCATGTGCTTGGCAGTAGTCTAGAAAGACTTGTGATGTAAACTCCCCCGCATTGTCCTGACGAAGTTTCTTTATCTGATAGTCGGGGAAGTGAGCCCGCCATCTGATTATCTGAGCTAAAAGCTTAGACAGTGCTAAGTTACGGGTGGAAAGTAGACACACATGTGACCACTTAGTAGATGCGTCTATCAGGACCATAAAGTACCTGAAAGGACTACTTGATGGGTGTATAGGCCCACAAATACTCCATGGATTCTTTCCAGAAAGCTTGGAGACTCCAAGTCCACTTTAAGTGAAGAGGGTCTCGTAATAAGTTTACCCTTGTAACAGGGTGGACATGGAAATTTACATTTTTTGAAGAATCTTCAGGCTCTTCAAATTTATACCCCTTGAGCTTTTTATGATGCGGTACATCATAACAGATCCAGTGTGTCCCAGTTTACTATGCCAGAGTTGGAATTCTGGTGTTTGGGGGCACTGCAGTTGCTCCGTTAATAATGCTTCTGGAGAGTGAATACTTGTTTGGTAGAGTCCCGTGGGAGTCCCTCGAAATGTTCCATAATGGTTTTTGTACCATTTATAAGATACATTACGTGCAAGTATTCCTTTTTATTATCCTCGACTGTCTCTAAGTGATACCCGTTTAAACGGATGTCTTTAAAGCTTAGAAGGTTTCGGATTGATTTAGGTGAGTATATCGCATCTCTAATTTTGATGAGTGTGTTATTGGGGAGCAATATGATTGCTTTCCCTGATCCTTCTATTATATCAGTTAGTCCTGAGATTGTTCCCAATGGACCAGAATAGCTACTAATGCTCGTAAAGTAGTCTGTATTTTGAAGGATTGAGTGCATTGATGCACTGTCCACTAGGCATATGGATTCCATATCTATATATAAGAAAAACATTCAAGCAATAAATAATACGAAAAGAAACTACTTTCATTTATATTAAGATGCTGAATAGTTGACATGGAATTTGAAAAACATAAGGCAAGATACATTGCATGAAAGGAAGATACGTTGCTAGAAAATAAAATGCAGATGATCTATAACTAAAGAGTGTCGGCTTCCCATGAAATCTTCTGGATTCCATGTAGTCTCTGATAACGCTGCACTATCTATCAGATTTGTCTCAGCGTGAGACTTGAGACTTGCCTAGTAGAGGTCCTGTAGGTGTTTGGGAGTGCGGCAGATTCTGGACCAATGTCCAGTCATTCCACATTTAGAGCACTTATCCTCCCAGTCTTTCTTGGGAGTACCACCTTTTTAGGCGTCCACTTTTGCTTCTTTGTCGCGAACTTCTGGTTCTGTGGAGCAGCTTGAGGAGTAGCCCTTTTCCGCTGCTTCTGTTCTTTCCCTTTCTGGAACTTTGTCCTCTTATCCATCTTCTTCTTCTGAGAAGATTGGAAATGCACCTCTGCATGAGGTGGAGGTGGAGGTGGAGGTGGAGCGGAGCCAGGAGGGTGCATGTTGTGAGTGGCAACCAACAAATCTCTGTTCTGTTCAGCCATTAGGAGGCATGAGAGCAGATCAGAATACTTAGTGAACTTTCTCTCACAGTACTGTTGCATGAGGATCATGTCCTTCTCATGAAAAGATGTAAACGTCTTCTCTAGCAACATTTTCTCAAACACATTCTCACCACACAACTTCAGGCATGAGGTGATTCGGAATAGTGCTGAGTTGTACTCCGCTACGATTTTGCAATGCTGTATGCAGAGGTGAGTTCACTCGTACTGTGCACGAGGGAGTATGACATCCCTTTGATGTCTGTGCCTCTCCTCAAGTGCGTCCCACAGTTCATAAGGATCCTCTACAGTAAGATATTCGTCCTTCAGGGTCGAGTCTAAGTGCTTTCGCCTTAAGTATATTGGAAACTTCTTCTGTATTAGGGGCTTCTTTAAAACATCCTTTTCAGTTGCGGCAGTACTTGTTGTTGCCTTTTCTGTGGGTGTTAGGAACCCCATGAGAGCGCAGGTGGAACTTCAGGTCCAACTGCCAACTCAAGTAGTTCAACCCATCGGGCTTCAGGATCGAGAAATCGACATTCGCAAGTCTGGCCATTTGTGCAATCCAGCAACATAAACGAAAGACAACATGAATTATTTAACTATTTAAAGTAAAACATCCATGCATATAATCTTGCAACATTAAGATAGCATGAATTATTTAACTATTTAAAGTAAAACAGCCACGCATTTAACATATATGCAAGAAAAATAATTTAGAGTTATGGGGATCAGCCATCCGATACTAAAAAAATAAAAGTCTAAGCAGTTACATCCCATAAAAAGTGCATAAAATTAAAGACAACGCAGGAACTTTTGAGAAAAATCCCCTTTTTTCTTTAAGCTAGAGCCTTCATCTCAATGGGATGGTCCTTCAGCTTCGACTTTTTACATGTATAACCTCACTTACAAATTTTTCTCAAAAAAAATTTGCAGAAAAGTAAGTGTATCGTAGAACTGGCTGATCCCTAAAAACATAGCCTAAATTCACATCCATGCAGATATTATATGTTATACAACTACGCAGATATTATATGTTATACAACCACGTAGATATTATATGTTATACAACCACGCAGATATTATATGTCACAGGTATATGAAAGATTAATAAATAATCTAGAAATAAAGTGATGTGCTAAAAATAATTTTAAAAACTTTTAATCTTGATCCATTTCATTTATATTTATCTTTCCGCTTAACCCTATCACAAAATTAAAACTTCTTTAATTATTGGGCCTTTGAGGCCAAAAAAAAGAAAATTTATGTGTAAGTCGGCTAATTTCCAGGCTTATTGGGCTATGAAAACAACCAAAATAGGGTTAATGGGCCTCCCCTAAAAAAATTGGCCCGCTAAGGGCTAGGGTTTCGAAAAACCCTAAGGGACCCACGGCGGCCGCCGTGGCGGCTGGCCTCGCCAAGAGGGCGGCTGCCTCACCCTAGCAGGGGGCAGCGGGCCGCGCCTGTAGGGCGTGGCCGCCGCGCGCTAGGGGCACGGCCATGGATCATAAAAAATTTGAATTTTAGACAAAAAAAAATCGATTTTTACTGTGTTTTTAGACATTCAGATCTAAATAAAAATTCGATTTTTACTGTGTTTGTGATCTAAAAACATGCAGATCTACTGGAAAAATAAGTTTTAGATCTAAAAATTTGATGATTTACCTTTAGATTCGACGAAGGAATCTAGACGACGGTTGATGAAGGATGCCCTTTACGCTCTCCGTTGAGAAGAATACGATCTTCTTAAAACTGAGCGTTGGATGAAATCCCTCCTTGAGCGTCTTCGGATTTTCCTACGAGCGTGATCGTGCTGATAACTTGTTGTGAAGGGAAAAGTAGAGTAATAGGTGTAAGTGGTTAGGAGTCCTCATACCCTCATATATTTAGCTTTCAATGAATGGGTGGATACCCAATGGGCCTCATGTGCCTATTCATAACATGTTATATTTTTTTTCCAAGAATATTAGATTTAGCTAGCTTTAAAATTTATGGATTTTAGAATGTATGAAATTTTGATTTATCCATTCACAAACAAAAAATTGAGGCCAAAATCAAGGAAAAAGTTTTTTCCCTTTTAAAAAATATTGCTAAGAGGACTATTAGTCATCTGTTGGATGTCTAAGTTATGTGTAAAAAGATAATATCTATTTATGTAAAGATGTTGGTATCGTCAGTTTAGACGGAATGGTTATCACTTTTGAAATTTCCCAAACTCGAACTGCTGAAAGGGCTGAACCAATGGTGCTTCCAATCCTGGTTGCAGGGGTGGAGGCACTTAAGGGGGTGACCTGGGCTATATCCTGGGTCAATTTTTGGGAAAACGTTGTATATAGGCATGTAAGCTCACTTAGGAAACAGCCCAGCACAAGTAATTAGCCCCATAGCCCAGGCTGAAATGCCTAGGATGTAGCCTAGGCTGAAATTGACCTGTTTATAAATCAAAAAAAGAAAGAGAATGCCCAGGGGGCCGGGCTGAAAAACGACCGCTCTCTCTGTTGGTAAAAAACTGTTGGAACCCCACAGAACAACAAACACTAACAACTAGCTAGGGAGCTAAGTTTTGAAAAATCGGGTCACACAACAAACCAAACAACCAATCCCTCTTCGGACCTTATTAGAGCAAATTAGTAAATGAAATGACGACAATACTCAAAAAACTGAAAGTAAATGAGGCGGAGGATTTTACCCTGGTTCGGTTGCGAACAACCTACTCTAGCATTCCGAGACGATCCACTATAATCAAGGAGAACCCACGAGCTTACACCAACACCTTCTTTTACACACTTTTGTGAGTAATAACTTGGCAATTCCAAGCCCACACAAATCTCACAAAAAAAGAAGAGAAAGAGAATCCCTAGCAGACCTAAGAATTAAAGGAACCCTCTTAGTCTATAGCTAATCCTCTTGATTCTTCCCTATTTTACTCTCTACAAACCTCTCAAGATTTATCTCCTTAAAACAAAATGGCTGCAGCTTCTCTTGCTCTCTGAAAATAAAACGGCAGCAGATCAGCCCCTGTTTTTTTTGCTCGCTGGAAGAAGCAGAACCCAAACAGTTTGGCTCTCTTACAAAAGAAAGGGGAGCTCACATCCTCACATTATCCACCAGTCTAAGAGAGGGACCCAAAGCAATTACTTTCCAACCATTACCATCAAGTCTTGGGGCCCACCTAGAGCCGTGCTGCTGTGACTTTTGTAGCACTAAAAACAACATTCTACCTTGCTACAAAAATCTCCAGCACTCCATCCAAGCTCTACTTTGATTAAAGATCCTTACTCACTCCACGGATCTCCTTGTCGTATCGGAGTTTGCACCCTTCGGTGCCAAACTCAAGCCACCAAAAATATCAAGCTCAAGTATGTCTCGAGCTTGATGGCGGGAACATGCTTGGTTAACATGTCTGCGGGATTTTTCTCAGTTGGGACTTTCTAAAGCTCAATCTGCTTGCTCTCCTCCTTTAGGAAGCAATCACGGACCTCGATGTGCTTCGTCCTCGAACTATAAGCATGATGCGTTGCAAGATGAATAGCACTTTGGCTATCGCTGAAAACCAATGATAATCTCTGCGGCATCCCCAAATCCTCTAGCAGACATCTCAAATTCTTGGCCTCCTTCACCCGCTTCCACTGCGACAATCAACTCGGCCTCCGTGGTAGACAACACAATCAGTGACTGTAGGACTGATCGCCATGACACTGCTGCGGTGTCCAACGTAAACACGTATCCTGTGTTCAATCTCCGCCTGTTCCTGTCACCAGCATAATCAGAATCATAGTACTCTGTCAGCACCACACCGTTACCTCTGCTAAAATGCAAACTGACACCAACTATGCCTCGCGGATATCATAATATCCACTTGATGGCCTGCCAATGCTCCTTGTCGGTGTTCCCCATATATCTACTCACTACTCCCACGGCCTCCCACGGCCTGTGCGATAATGGAACGTGTGCAAACCATCACATACATCAAGCTTCCAACATCACTAGCATATGGTACCTGTGACATAGCTTTCCTCTCATCCTTGGTGCTCGGCGACTGCAACGTCGAAAGCTGGAAGTGAGCTCCAAGAGGTGTCGCCAAAGGCTTTGTGCTCTCCATTACATAACGAACAAGCACCTTCTCAATATACCTCTTCTGCGACAATTTCAACTCACCATTCCTCCTATCTCGGGATATCTCCATCCCTAGGATTTTCTTCGACGGGCCCAAATCATTCATATCAAATTCCATGCCCAACTTCACCTTTAGATTCTTGACCTCAAACATGTTTGAGGAAGCAATCAACATGTCGTCAACATAAAGTAGGAGGTGTATGCGGGAGCCATCATCTAATGTGTGCACATATACACATTGATCCTTCACGCTTCACTCAATGCCAACACCCATCATGAAGCTATCAAATCACTTGTACCACTGTCTGAGTGACTGCTTCAACTCGTACAAGGATTTCTTTAACCTACAAACCATCCTCTATTTGCCTTCAACCACGATCCCATCCGGTTGGTGCATGTAAATCTTCTCATCCAAGTCACTATGCAGAAAAGCAGTCTTGACATCGATTTGCTCCAACTCCATGTCCATGGATGCTACTAGGGACAACAAAACACGAATGGAAGTGGGTCTTACCACCGGAGAAAATATTTCGTTGTAGTCCTCTTCCTTCCTCTGTGCAAACCCCTTGGCCACTAGTCTTGCTTTGTACTGTACATCACCACCATATTCGGTCGAGCTTTCTTTGACTTTGTAAATCCACCTACATCCAATGGCATGCTTCTCATGTGGAAGAGGCACTAACTCCCACGTGTCTTTGTGGTGGAGAGACTCCATCTCTTCCTCCATAGCTCCATGCCAATTTGTTGCATAATTCGAGCTTATAGCTCCACCATAGGTTATTGGCTCTTTGTGTTCAATGTTTAAGGCATATGACGCCATGTCAACAAGGGAGAACACAGTATAATCCCAAGCTCCAAGTCTCTCGGGTGTCTTCTTGGTTCGCTTGGACCTCCGCACCTCATATGTAATAAATTCATCACGTACCTAAGCTTGGACGGGCGTGTGCGCATGGTCCTTAACATGGACCTCATCATGTCCCACAATGGGGATCTCAACCATCGGCTCCTTGTCGGGTCGCCTCTGGAATGAGATCGGGAGATCAATAGTGTCAGGCTCGGTCTCCACATGTGACTCGTCCCCCTCCAAATGAGTATCCTTCGCCCTGAGCATCACAGACTCATCGAAAGTGACATGCCTACTCAAGATCACCTTGCGGCCCACTGGGTCCCACAAGTGATAACCTATCACGACATCGCCATATCCGAGGAAAATATACTTCTTGGCCTCAAATCCAACTTGTCGCCCCTCTCATGTGCATATGCCGGGCAACCTATAATGCGTAGATAGGAGTAGTTACCAATTTTCGCACTGCACTTCTCTTCTGGAATTTGTTAGTCAATCGCCATCGACGGAACGGATTCACTATGTGCACGGCGGTAGTGAGTATCTCACCCCAAAATTCATTCTCCAAACTGGCCGAGTGCCTCAAGCATCGCACTCTCTCCAACAACGTGCGGTTCATCTGCTCCATAACCCGGTTTGACTGCGGATCTCCCGGTGTAGAAAAATGACGTCGAATTTCACGGGATTTGCAAAAACCAGTGAACTCCTTCGATATATATTCTCCTCCGTTGTCAGATCTAAGGACTTTCACCACCTTGCCGGTTTGCTTTTCAACCATCGCAAGTCATTGCTTGAACATCCCAAAGGTTTGATCTTTCGTCTTCATTAAGTACATCCAAACCTTTCACGAATATTCATCGATGAAGAGTACAAAATATCTAGCCCCACCTCCCGACGCTACGGGGCACAATCACCATACATCGGAATGTATGTAATCCAAAGGACCTCAGCTAGTGTGCATCCCCGTGTTGAATTGCACCTTTGTCTTCTTGCTGTACACACAACTTTCACAAAACTACGCACTTTCATTGCTAGCTCCTATTAATTTTCTTCGACGGAGAATATCGAGGGTCTTATCACACGGGTGACCCAAAGATAATGCCATAATTTAGAAGAATCTCTGCCACTCAAGCTAGTAGAGGTGGCATCGGCTTCGCCTTCCATGGTGATACCTTGTAGGGCATATAGATTCCCTACCTTTCTTTCCTTCTTCACGACCATGGCTCCTTTTGAGACTCTAAGTTGGTCATTCTCGAACACCAACTTGCATCCGACGTCATCCAAAACACCAATGGATATCAGGCTTTTCCGAAGGTCGGGGACATGTCGATCACATCGACTAGAGTATGCATAATGCCATCGTGCATTTTGATCTGGACATTTCCAATACACGTGGTCTTACACGCCGCGTTGTTCCCCATGAGAATAGGGCCTCCATCTTCTTGGGAATGGTAAGTGAAAACCAATTCCGATGTGGAGTCATATGAAAAGAACAACCTCCGTCCATTAACCATGCAACTTGTGCCTCACTGGACCCCCCGCTGCAAACATCTCTGGATCTCTACCCCTTTCTCCGTGTCCACTGTCATCATGGATATGCATGTCCTCCAAACCTAAGGAAGTGGAACCAGAAGCTTCCTTGTCCCAAATCTGATGGGGCATTGGTTCCTCCAATGGCCTCTCTGCTTGCATATGAAACATGAGGTGTCATTCCTATCACAGGAATGCCGGGACTTTGAGAGGTCCTTCTTCTTGAAGTGGCCTTGACCTCCTCTCATGTCATGTCTCCCTCTCACATGCAATGCTTCATCACAGTTTCCTCCAAAGTCTATACCTTGAACCTTCTCACATAGAATCTTGGTATGGAGCGCCGCTTTCACCTCTACTACGGTGAGCGTCGTTCGTCCATAAATCATGGACCGAACAAATTGGGAGAACTCCTCGGTCAACGAGCATAGAAAAATCACCGCTTGCTCATCTTCAATTGACCTCCATTCTGCGCAACTCCATTACAATCAGATTCAATTTGTCTATGTGATCCTTCACCACCGATCCGGGCTTCATTCCTTAGAGTGTACTGCTGCTGTAATAAGTAAATGAGGATTGTAAAAGATTACTTCATGTACAAATCCTCTAACTTCTTCCACATATTCTTGGACATAGCCTCGTCCAACACCTCTCTCAAGACGGTGTCGACTAACGACAACTGAATGGAGATATACGCCTTTCTCTCCATCTCGACCCTCTGTGATGCCGTCACACACTTGTCAATGTTTTTCTCATCGAACACAATCTGAAAACATTCCGTCTGCCTTAAATAATTTTTCACCATCGACTGCCATAACCAAAAATCATTACGGTCGGTGAACGTCTCAATGTTGAGTGTCGCCAAACTAACCATCTTTGCGACTCAATTTCTCCACAAACAACCGAGATCTCTTATACCACTTGTTGGTAAAAAAACTGTTGGAACCCCACGAAAAAAAAACCCTAACAACTAGCTAGGGAGATAATGTTTGAAAAATCGGGTCACACAACAAACCAAACAACCAATCCCTCTTTGGATCTTGTTAGAGCAAATTTGTAAATGAAATGACGACAATACTCAAAAAACTGAAAGTAAATGAGGCGGATGATTTTACCCCGGTATGGTTGTGAACAACCTACTCCAGCACTCCAAGACAATCCACTATAATCAAGGAGAACACACAAGCTTACACCAATACCTTCTTCTACACACTCTTGTGAGTAATAACTTGACAATTCCAAGCCCCCACAAATCTCACAAAGAAAGAAGAAGAGAAAGAGAAACACTAGAAGACCTAAGTATCAAAGGAACCCTCTTAGCCTATAGCTAATCCTCTTGATTCTTCCCTCTTCTACTCTCTACAAAGCTCTCAAGATTTCTCTCCTTGAAACAAAATGACAGCAGCTTCTCTTGCTCTCTGAAAATAAAACGGCAGCAGCTCAGCCCCCTTTTTTGCTCGCTGGAAGAAGCAGAACCCAAACAGTTTGGCTCTCTTACAAAAAAAGGGGAGATCACATCCTCTCATTGTCCACCAGTCAAGGAGAGTGAGCCAAAGCAATTAATTCACAACCACTACTGTTAAGGCCAAAATTGACCGAGACAAATGTCAAGCTAACATAGACTCTTGGTGCCGAGTCGGAGCCTCGTCAGCAAATGGAGTGGGACCCTAGGTTGGTAGAACCTGGGTCGAATGATGGTAGTTGAGGATGATGTGATGCTCGATCGACCTTCGGGCAGTTGAAATGTCGATCACTCGAGGCTGGGGGCTTGGTAACGACCCTCAACACTGGACGACGACTGTCGACCTGCACCATGGGGACACGTTAGGGGGGTCGGATCTGGTTTTCGATCCAAATCCCCTCCGATGCTTAAGTTAGTTTGGGAACTTAAGGAAGAGATGGAGCTTGGTGCAGCTGAGATCGACTCACGGAGGTTCATCTCATGATTGGCGGTGCAAGCTCGAATGTATAAGAAATATCAGCTGAGAAAGTAAAGTTCTATGTCTTAGACCTCGTACCTTGTAAAAATGGAACCACCATACCTTTGTTCTTCTGTCCATATATAGGCGGTTCCTCCCCGATTGCATGTAACCGTCCCTCATTGATTCGGGTACGATCTCCTCCGGGATTTGGGGGTAACGGCTGCCCATTTACTCGGTCCCAATAATCTCCCCCCAAATATTGGCGCATGCCTAACTAGTCGAGCGGCAGGTATCGGGTTGTAGGCGCCTAACGGGTCGGATGCTCGGATACTCCAATAAGGTCCATACCCATGGACTAACAATGGCCCCCATCATTCGTGCCTTAGAAACTGCATCGATTGAGATCGTATGATGTGCTACCTTCTTAAATGCGCACGATTCTCGAAACATTTGATTAATTTTATGCCGTCAAAACCCTTTCATCTTTGAACTGATCTCGGTCGCTTCTTATGGCCTGCTCCAGACACGTGTCATCCATCAATCACTAGCCGATTGAATTTCTTCGTATAAGAAGAAAAGCGAGGAAGAAGAAGAGATTTTTTCGCTTCGTCTTCCTTCTCGCCTCAAAAGCTTGCTTCCAGTGTTGTCTTCCCAATGATCGCTTGCTTTCCTTAAGGTATTCTCTACTAACCGATTTTGGCTCTCTTTAGATCCGTCAGGTATGTTTGCTCCGGTCGTAATGAAGGAGCCGTCCGATGAGGAGCTCATGGCGCATCTTCGGCCTCTACGATGTGGGGAGGGTCTTGGAAAGAGAAAAGGAGTTTGGATAGAACCGGACCTTCCCATTCGCCAGAGGGATCGGAGCTCGAAGGTTCCTGAAGTTATCCTAGAGATGGCCCCCAGGTTTCCCTCGATCTGACCGTGAGGTCTGGCGAGGTTGTTTTTGTTATCCTTTTAGGGTTAAAGTGCCTAATTCGGATGAGAGAGAGTGTTTTCCACGGAGGAGTGAGGTGTGGGTGTATCTTAAAGCTTTTCACCTAGGACTCCGGTTCCCCCTTCGCCCATTCCTCGTATAGGTTCTGTGCTCTTCGAAGCTTTCTATTTGAAGACTCACTCCTCAAGCTTTCCCCCCTTAGTTGGCGTCATCGTGCTGTGTGAGCTCTGTGGGGTCCAACAAACCCTCGGGCTATTCAGGTACTTCTTTAGGATAGTATCCGACCCTCGCCAAGTATGGTACCATATTACTGCTTGCCCTGGAACGAGGCTCATATACGACCTTCCGATTTTCGACCCTGGGTGGGAGGATACCTTTGTGTTTGTCGTCCTTTTCGAACTGGGTCCGTTGCTCAATGGTTGGAGTTCTTCAAATCCAGAGCTTGTGAAAGAGTCTAGATTATCAACAGAGGAGGTCAGAGCCAGGTTGCCACCGGGCAAGACTGAGGCGGTGAAGCTCCTTCTGGGTCGACCAAGGAGAGAAAGGTCGACTCAAAATTTGTTGGATGATCATACGTTGAAGATCATTTTATGGAGCCTGTGTAATGTATTTTGACTCTATATCTTTATCTTCGCCACTCACGATAAGTATATCCATCGTTTGCAGACATGACTAACAGAAACCGACAGAGCGGTGATTCCAGAATGGACCGAGTCTGGAGGGAGCAGTAGAAGAAAAAGAGAAGCGTCGAAAGTTTGGGCGCCCGTGCTGAAAGGTCAAGCGCACGCGTCGAGGGGTCCATCTCTCGGACTCCCCTCCCGATCAACCAAAGCTCTTCTTCCAAGGGAGGGGAGAATAGGCAGACCTCCAGGCCCTCTCCCCGGGCCTCCTCAAGAGAGGCTTCCAGCCAGGCCCCCGTGCAGCCCGTCATACCCCTGGCCTTCATCGTGGTTGCGGAGCTGTCGATGGTGGTCGACGTCGATGCTACTGACGTTGTCGAGCCGACCGAAGCGGTCGGCTAGAAGAGGAAGATGCCCTTCCATGGGGAGGACGAGTCTGAAAAAAGGAGGCGAGTGGAGGAGGAGGATCCCTTGGGGAAGGGTATATGGGTCGCTCCTCTCGAGCCTTATGGGGTGGTGGAGACTCCTTCGGCGTCTCAGGCCCCCGTGACGCCCCTTCTGGATCAGTGGCCCTGGGGCAACATTGTGTCGTCTATTCCTTTGGTCGTTCCTTTGGTCAGCCCAATCCCTGCGGAGTTTGATCGAGCATTACTGCTCAATCGACTTCCGTCTCGATCCTCTGGGCCGATACAAGATGATTTTCACCTACCTCCCTTCGCCATTGGAAAGGAGGAGTCGGCTTTGCTGGATTTTGGGATGACTGCTCAGTTGGTGGAGAACTCGATTCTCTCTAGTTATCTGGAGCTTCTGCAGAGGTTAGACCTCGAAGGGTGGCCAACTTTTTTGTAGGGAGCAGATACCAGGTACGTCGTCTGCCTCTTTGTTTATCGTCGTCCGAGTCGATCGTTCTTTGACCAACCCCCTTTTTTGCAGATGTCTGTTCTCAGAGCTGTGATGCGCTATCAAGTTGCCGAGTTGATTGAAGGAGGTCGACGGGTGGCAGACGTAGAGCGCATAGCATTCGACCTCGAGGCTCGAACGAAGGCGACAGAGGAGGCCCTGAGGAAAGCCCTCGTGGATAAGGTGGCTGCCGAGTGGGCCGCTGTGGAGGCTAAGAACAGCCTATCGTCGCTATCGGACCTTCACAAATCTACTAAGCTTCAGTGGTGGATGGAGAAGTCTCAGCTCGAGGCGGAGCTCGACGCCTCTCAGAATGAGACAGTCGAGCTTCGGGCCAAAGCTTGCGACTCCGAGAGGTGGGCGGAAGCTTGCAAGGCAGAGGCGGCTGAGCTTCAGGCCAAAGTCGCTGGGCTCGAGGAGGCCACTACGAGGGAGAAGCAGGAGCTTACTACAAAGTTTACAAAGGCGATGGAGGCTTTTAGCAGTGTCTTTGCGTCCGAAAGTGCTCCTCCTCCCTCTAAGGCCGGCAGGCCTTAGTTTAGGCTTCTTGTAATTTTCCTTTATTCAAATAAATGAAATTTTTTTGCAATCTTGATATGCTGTCACATTTCTTTTTACTTGAATACATGTGTGTGTATGGCCCCTCAATGACCCAACTTCAAATTTCATAGAAATCTTTAGGAAAGTTTTGTCATTGATAAGTTAGGCGCATTCAATCGATGAACACAACCTTTTAAACCATAAATCACGCTTCCTTGGGTAGCCAGGGGCGAAGCCCCTTCGACATATGGCCGACGAGCGTCGGGGGTCGTTCAGTGGCGAGGGGGATCCCTCGGCTCACGGTTGACGACAAGGGTCATTTGATGGTGAGGGGCGATGCCCTTTCGACTTACGGCTGACAAGCATCGGGGGTCATTCAGTAGCAAGGGGGAATCCATCGGCTTACGGCTGACGAGCGTCGTGGGTCATTCAGTGGCGATGGGGGATCCCTTGGCTTACGGCTGCCGACAAGGGTTGTTTGGTGGCATAGGGCGAGGCCCCTTTGACTTACGGCCGACGAGCATCGAGGGTCGTTCAGTGGTAAGGAGGAATACCTCGGCTTACGACTGACGACAAGGGTCGTTCGGTGGCGAGGAACGAGGCCCATTTGACTTACGGCCGACGAGCATCGGGGTCGTTCAGTAGAGAGGGGGGATCCCTCGGCTTGCAGCTGACGACAATATTTAGATGGTTATTCGATTGATGTCAAAAAATGATCGACTTTGTATTCATCATGAACATGTAGTACGTTAGTTGCACATACTTCTTCTTGCGGGCTATCGTCCTAAGTGAGTTCGACAATGAAGTTGGCGAGAGCCTGCCCTTTGATAGCGGTCCTCGATTTAAACTGGATGTCGAATTCGCTTAGTTTGACCCCCTATTTCGTCATTCTCCCTAAACGATCGAGCCTCTTCAGGGTCTGCTCTAAGAAGTATCGGTGAGGACCAGGATGGTGTGCGCTTGGAAGTACGGCTGCAACCTCCTTGCAGATTGGACCAGTGCGAAAGCCATATTTTCGATCTGCAAGTATTTAATCTCCGTGCCTCGAAGAACCTGACTGACGTAGTAGATGGGTCATTGTACTCCCGAGTCTTCTTTGACGAGTGTCGAACTTACGGCCTCTATAGTAGCGGCCAGATAGTTGATGAGCTGATCATCTTTATCTGGCTTGGTTAGGAGCGGTCGGCTGCAAAGGTACTCTTTTAACTCGGAGAAGGCTTTCTTGCAGTCTGCATCCCATTCGATGACTCTCTTGCCGCTTGACACGGAGGCTATCGCATTTCTCAACTCCTTGAAGAAAGGCAATGATCTCTCAGCTGACTTAGACAAGGAATCGTCCTAAAGCA
Source organism: Scilla litardierei (assembly GCA_030789695.1). Lineage (NCBI taxonomy): Eukaryota > Viridiplantae > Streptophyta > Magnoliopsida > Asparagales > Asparagaceae > Scilla > Scilla litardierei. Next base: position 135,040,223 of record CM061137.1, on the reverse strand, counting down.
GCTATCCTTCCATTCAGCCTCTAGAGCTCTCTGAGGGTCGAGGGCTCCTTCATCGTGACGATTACAGCGATCTTGTCGAGGTTGGCCTCGATCCCTCGATTCGTCAGCATGAAACCGAGGAACTTCTCTGATCGAACTCTAAAAGTACATTTGGCTAGTTTTAGCCGAAGGTTGTATCACCGGATCTGTGCAGATATCTTCCGGAGCTCTGCGACGTGATCTGTTGGCTTCTTCGACTTGACCAACATGTCGTTAACGTAGACTTCTAGGTTTAGTTCGATTTGAGCCTCCAAGACTTAGTTCATCATGCGTTGGTACGTAGCCCCTGAATTTTTCAAACCAAAAGGCATTTTGGTGTAACAAAAAATACATCGATCAGTGACGAAAGAAGTTTTCTCTTCATCCTCTGGTGTTATCTGGATCTGGTTATATCCTGAGAATGCATCCATGAAGCCGAGGAGCTCGTAGCCCGAAACACTATCCACCAGATGGTCGATTCGTGGCAGGGGGTAACTATCCTTTGGGCACGCCTTGTTAAGGTCGGTGGAGTCGACACACATTTGCCATTTGTCGTTTGCTTTCTTCACCATCCTGACATTCGAGAGCCATTCAGGATATTTGACCTTTCGAATGAAGCCTGCTTCTGGGAGGCGATCCACCTCTTCGATCGCAGCCTTCATTTTTTTACCCCCCATGTTTCTCTTCTTTTGCTTCATGGGTCAAAAAGTCGAGTCGACCTCCAGCTTGTGGGATATTACCTCGGTGTCGATGCCGGGCATATCCCTGGGTGACCAGTCGAAAATGTCGGCATGCTCTCTTAGGAGGGTGATCAACTGTTCCTTTATATCAAAAGGGAGCAGCGATCTAATAGTGACAGTTTTCCCTTCTTCTTCGGAGATCCGGATGGTTTCTCCGATTGCTGCAGGCCGGCGATCTTCGACTTGGGGGTTGACCGGATCCGTCTGCTTGATCCTTCTCAGAGCGGTGGACAGCGTATAGCACGATTGTGCCCGTTTCTAATTTCCTCTTGCCTTTCCAACTCCCTCGCGGGTCTGGAATTTTATCATCTGATGGAAAGTTGAGACCACCGCCTCTATAGCATTCAGTAGTGGTCTTCCGATGATCCTGTTATACATCGAGTTGATCTTCACCACCCTGAAACTGGTTAGGCGAGTGATTTGTCGAGGATACGCGTCGAGAGTCACCGGTAGGGTGATGATGATGCTATTGGGATGGAATGCCCAGTGAATTCCACCAGGGGCTCCGAACAAGGCGTCAACTCCACAGATGACAGCCTCATCATGTCCAACGTAGTGAAGAAGAGTATGTCGCACGAGCTTCCGGTGTCGACAAGTAACCTTTTTACGGCAATCTCCTTAATGTAGCCGTGATGATAATGACATCATCATGAGGCAATTCCATGCCCTCCAGATCTTCATCCGAGAAGGAGATAGGCGACGTAGAATCTCTGCGATGCTTTCGCCCCACAGACACTGTCATCAACCTTCCGGCGTAGGAGCTTTAGAGAGAGGTTGATAGCTCCAGGTGCAGGGGACGTCCCATTATCATGTTGATGAGACCGACACTTGGAGGTCTCGTGGCATCCCCGGAGGATGTTGATGGGTGAGTCAACATGGTCGAGTGATTCATCGATCGGGATGTCAACTCGTGGTTTCCCATAGACGGTGCCAAACTGTTAAGGCCAAAATTGACCGAGACAGTTGTCAAGCTAATGTAGACTCTTGGTGCTGAGTCGGAGCCTCGTCAGCAAATGGAGTGGGACCATAGGTTGGTAGAACCTAGGTCGGATGATGGTAGGGTGCTCGATCGACCTTCAGGCAGTTGAAACGTCGATCGCTCGAGGCTGGGGGGTCGGTAACGACCCACGATGCTAGACGATGACTGTCGATCTACACCATAGGGACACATTAGGGGGGTCAGATCTGGGTTCTGACCCAAATTCCCTCCGATGCTTAAGTTAGTGAGGGAACTTATGGAAGAGAGGTAGTGTGGGAACTTATGGAAGAGAGGGAGCTTGGTACAGCTGAGATCGACCCATGAAGGTTCGTCTCAGGACTAGCGGCGCAAGCTCGAATGTATAGAAATGTCAGCTAAGAAAGTAGAGTTCTATGTCTTAGACCTCGTACCTTCGAAAAATGGAACCACCATACCTTTGTTCCTCTGTCCATTTATATGTGGTTCCTCCCTGATTGCATGTAATCGTCCCTCATTGATTCGGTCACGATCTCCCCCAGGATTCGGGATAACGGCTGCCCATTTACTCGGCCCCATTAATCTCCCCACGAATATTGGTGCATGCCTAATGGTCGAACGACTCGTTCATATGACTCAGCAACGCTCCGCTCTGAGCGGCAGGTATCGAGTTGCGGGCGCCTAACAGGTCGGGTGCTCGAATACTCCAATAGGGTACATACCCGTGTGTTGAATATTGGACTCCCCGAATTTGGTTTTGGATGATGAGCAAACATAAATAATTCATGAACTAACAATTTGTGAGCGCAGTATTGGAGATCGTCGCCAATTTCACGAGAACAATCAAAGCGACATCTCAAGACTTCTCAAAGCTCGTATTCATTGCCTAAAGCTTCATTGAAGCCTTTGGACCATTTTGGAAGTCATGAAGAATTGATCGAAGCTCTCGAAGACCGTTCATTAAGGTTTTATTTATAGTCTTTTAGCTTCGATCTATAGAATGTTAAGCCTTGAGTATATCTTACGATTCTATCTTCATAACGCTCATATCGTAGCTCTAGGATCTTAGTACAAGTCCACTCTAACTTCCTCGAAGCATCGCGCTTCGATTCGGACTTGTTTGTGCATGTTAGTTGGTACAAGAAGAAGTACTGACCGACTAGATCATGATCTAGTCGGTCAGCAGAGCTTCTTGGACCGACTAGTTTGAGTTAATCTTTTCTTGTTCAGTACTGTTTACAGTTAGTCGGTCTACGTTGACTCACCGACCGACTAGTTTGTGAACTAGTTGGTCAGTGATGCTTCTTTGACTGACTAGTTGTGATTTACTGTACATGCCAAATTTCTCCTAAGCTACTGTTTATCGTTAGTCGGTCTAAGAACGTTTGGTGACCGACTAGTTGATAATCTAGTCGGTCAACATTTGTTCTTGGACCGACTAAGTCAATTTGTATTCAGACTATTTGTTTTTGCCTCTTAGTCGGTCTACGTTCACTGACTGACCGACTAGTTGTGAAACTAGTCGGTCAGAAAGTCTTCTTGGACCGACTAGATTTCTAGGTCTGAATTTCTATCTCTTCTCAGTTCTTCACTTAGTCGGTCCATGTTGTTTGACTGACCGACTAGTTGATGAACTAGTCGGTCAGTGGTTGTTCTTTGACCGACTAGTTGCCTCAGATTTCTAACCGTTGGGATATGACCTAACTTGTTTTTATGGGACCCTATAAATACGAACCTAGGTCATTTCTCTCTAGGTTAGAGCTGCCATTAAGAGATTCATTGAGATTGAAAGAGATAGCCATTCTCACTCATTTCCAAAGCTCTCTTCCTCACAAGAAATCCATTCTCTCACTTTCTAGATCTAGAATCCATCTTGAGAGAAGTTTGTTCTTGGTGAGCCCTTCAAGCTCTAGCTTGATTCAAGTCTCCAAATCACTCCTAGGCACCCATTGCTGGTCATTTCTTTGGTGCTAGGTCTTGGTGACTTCATCTTCCTCAAATCCCTCCTTGCACCTATTTGGTAAGAAAACTCAAGGTATAAGATTTTGTGGTAAGATTGTTTATTTCATTATAAACTTGTTTATATTGCTTATTGATTCTCTCGGTTGTGAGAGAAGGTTGTGATCCCGGGTTGTGGGATTCACTATTGCCATTGCATGTATGATTTGATCTTGTGAAGATTTTTCACAAGATATCATAGTGGAAATCTTGGGTTAGGGTTTCTAACCTAAGTATCCGGAGGGGATCCGGGTGGTTGGGACGTAGGATCACCGGGAACAAGTCGGGGAGACTTGGGTGGATCCGAACCCAGTAACATCTTTTGTTAGCATTGTTATTTTTGTTGTTGTCATTCAATTTACGCTTCCGCAAATTGATTTGGTAGTTGTTTGCACTATAATTAGGAATTATACTCCTTGTTATTTTTAAAGTACTATTCACCCCCCCTCTAGTACTTGTGTAGTAGCTTGTAGGGCATTACATTTGGTATCAGAGCCAGATACTGAGCTATGTCTGCCAACGACAACAAGACCGTGCGTCCACCTTCCGACTATGGCACCTTCAGGAACCGTGAAGGCGCGTCTTCGGTCATGGAAGGACATTCCTCGACTAGGCCTCCATTCTTCAACGGCGTCAATTATGGATATTGGAAATGCCGGATGGAAACGTTCCTCCGGAGCGCCTCCTTGTGGAGAATTACCATGTCGGAGTACAATGTGCCTACCGAAGAAGATTTCGACAAGTGGACTACCGCGGAGGTCGCCGCGGAGATTGCAAATGCCAAAGCAATGAATGCTTTACAATGTGCATTGGAACCCGAAGATTTTAATAAGATATGCACATGTAAGAGTGCATATCAAATTTGGAATTCGCTCCTCATTTTGCATGAAGGAACGAGTCGGGTAAGAGATTCTAAACTCGTGGTAGTCAATAGAGATTACGAATTGTTTCATATGGAACAGGGAGAAAAGATGAAGGAGTATTATGCTCGCTTCGTCGACATAATGAACGAGTTGGAAGCTCTCGACAAAACCTACACCCAAAAGGAGAAGTGTTCGAAGCTTATCGAAGGACTTCCTTCTTCTTGGGAGAAACGTACCTTCGCCATCGAGGAAGGTAATGACATGAATAAGTATACCGTAGTTCAATTGATGGGTACTTTGATGTCATACGAGGTACGCAAAGATAGCAAGGTGAAGTTACAAGAAAAGATGAAGTCCTATTTGAACCAAGACGTGCCTAAGAAAAAGGCGATTGCATTCAAGGCGGCTTCATCCACCTCTACCGATGATGAGGACTCGGAAGAAGAAATGGACATGGAATCCATTGCACTCATGGCAAAGAAGTTCAATCGCTTCTTCCGAAAGGGTAACTTCAAACAAAAATCTAAATTTACTTCTACTAACTTCTCTCCACCTTTGTGCTTTAAATGCAATAAGCCAGGACACATCAAAGCGGATTGTCCTCAAAACAAGCAAAAGGAGAAGTGGAAGGCGCCAAAGTTCGACAAGTCCAAGAAGTACAAAAAGGGGTATAAAAAGGGACTTGTCGGAGCAACATTCACCGACTCCGATGATTCCTCAAGCGGAGAGTCGGACGATGAGAAAGTGGAGCAAGCGCACATGTGCTTCATGGCAAGAGAGGAGCATGATCAAGGATCTTCCTCCTCCGATGATAGCGACAACGAAGGCGATGAGGTAACTATGGATGATCTTAGGAATGCTAACTCTCAACTATGGTCCAAATACACTAAATTAGTAAATAGATATACTAAAGTAAAAGATGACCTAGCTAGCATTCAAACCTCGCCTAAGACTATCATCACCAACAACGACACCGTTGTTGAAGAGTTAAGAAATGAGATTGTCAATCTCAAATCTAAACTTGAACATGTTAGCATTGAAGATCCGGAAGAACATAAGATAGCAGATTTGACTTCTCAAAACTCGACTTTGAGTATTGAGAATGAGAATCTTAAATCTCGTGTTTATGTGCTCACATCGCAAGTATCAAACTTGGATACTTCTATGCGTTTTCTCAAAGAGAAATATGAGAACACATTAGGCCAAATTAATAAATTCAATATGGGTAAGGACCATTTGGATAAAATCCTAAGTGACTTACTTCCGGCCAATCACCACATTGGTTTGGGGTATACGATGGGATGTCCATCCAAAACGGCCACTACTTTTGTTAGGCCAACTTCCGGTGACTCTACGAGTGGTAGCAAACACTCTATTGGTAGTTCTTCTACCAATGGTGCTTCCACCTCGTCCACACACTCTTTCGGAAAGAAACCCACTTTGGGTGGACCTCCAAAGAAGGGGCATGCTTATATGTACACCAATACCATGCCACGTAGGAACACACGTCCTACTCCACCGTCTCACACATATGATGATTTTTATGCAACACATTCTCGGGCACGTGCACACCATGTGAGACACCCTCACGCACGTGTTCCCACACATGCATATGTTCACCCACCTCATCATATGAATAATTCTCGTCGTGCACCATTCCATCATGTTCCGTATGCCTATCCACAACATGCATCACGTAGAAATCAACGTCACATGCATGCACCCAATAGGATGAGGGCTCCCAAGATTTTCACTATTTGGAGCCCAAAGGACACAAGCATGGATGAAAAACAAGTATATATGAATGCTTATTTTTCGGATGTTGTGCATAGTAGAAATTATGTGGGGAAGTCTAAGTCCAATTGGACTTGGCTTCCAACGGTCTAACCTTTGAGGACCCAATGACCTTGGGTACCATGATATGAAATTTTCTATCTTTAGGTACTCAAGGAAAAGAAAAAGAAAAGGAGCAACAAATTTAAATTTAGCTCCAAAGGGAATTGGATACTCGATAGCGGGTGTTCAAAACACATGACGGGTGACGCTCAATTGCTCTCCGGAGTAGTTCCCATTGCAAATGGAAACCGCGTCGTATTTGGAGGCAACGAGAGCGGAACCATCGTCGGTGTTGGTAAAGTGGGTAACCCGTCTAAACCCTTAATTAGTGATGTTTATCTAGTTAATGTGTAACGACTGGTTTTCATGTATTCGGATTTATTATAATATAATATATGTTTTGGTGAATTTTCTCCTCATGTGTGGTTTTCGTCTCCGTAACTTTCATTTTCGATCGTTTCGTCGTGTTTTCTCGTTTCTTCCTTAGGCTCGTCGATTTCGGAGTAAGTCATTCGTGACGGGCTTCATAACAGTCGTATCTTACTATTAGATCAAGCCTAGGAGTCTTAAGAATCGATCCCGGGGCTCCGCGCTCCGTATCGGAACTTTTGGTGCTTATTAGCCGGTGTAAGAAGGGGCACCGACCGACTAGATGACGATTTAGTCGGTCGGCAATCCTTCTTGGACCGACTAGTTGGCTTTCTAAATTTCTCAGGAGTTACTGTTTATCGTTAGTCGGTCTAAGAACGTTGGTTGACCGACTAGGTTGCAAACTAGTCGGTCGGCAATGCTTCTTTAACCGACTAACACATCATCTAAATTTTAGTATCAGTACAGTTTATTCTTAGTCGGTTTAAGTTCATCTTTCGACCGACTAGTTGTTAAACTAGTCGGTCAGTAGTTGTTCATAGACCGACTAAATCCAAATCCTATTTTCGTTCAGAAGTTACTGTTTACACTTAGTCGGTCTGCGTTGGTCGACCGACCGACTAGTTGCCAAACTAGTCGGTCAGTGGTTGCTTTTTGACCGACTAATCTGTGTTAAAACCCTAATTTCTGGGCAGCCGCCAGCCCATCCTATTTAAACCCCTCCCAAACGTTTTCTTCTTTCTCCACTCGACCCAAAACCCTAGTTTCTCCCCCATTGAGCCCCCTTCTTCCCCAAAACCCTTATTCCTTCATTCCAAGCCCAAGATCCATCATCCAAACCATCCTTCAACACATTCTACCCCTCATCTTCCCCAAAATCTCATCAAATCCCCTAAAATCCCCTAAAAACCCTAGTTCTCCAAACTTCTCCATTCGTTTCCAGATCTGGTCCCTAGGTTCTCCGGAGTGTTTCTTTCGCCTCCTCACGGTAAGAAATCGATCTCTTGATGTTTTCATAACCTATTTGTATTTTTATGAAACCCTAATGAAATGGATGTTGTTTTGATGATTGTTTCTCCTTAACAGCGATTTCCCCGTAGTTTAGCATCCGCGAGACGAACCTTCGTGATCGTCATCCCCGGTGCTAGGCAAGTGAAACTTGCCACTTAGGGTTTAGGCCATGTTTTAGGCCATTTTGCTTGTTGTAGGCGTAAAAGAGGCTAGGCGACGAAATGATACTCGCCTAGGCGTAAAATTTAGGAACTAGCTTGACAACGAAGCTAGATTCGACATTTATCATGTTGCACAATTACCATGTCATGTTTAAATTCCATTAACGGTACGCAAGTTAATTGTCATGTCATTGCATTCTTTAAGTGATCTCGGGATTGCGTAGCATCGCTACAATACTTGTGTTTCCTGGCTCGTGACCAGAAGCGGGCATAATGAGTTGCTAACCCCAACGCTCGATATTGAATTGTGAACTAGGAAAACAAGCTCCCGTGCGGGGCAACCCTGGTTCACTTGCTGGGCTCATGTACATGGACCCTGGCTTGTTTACGTGTGGGATGGGGTAAGAGTTAAGCGGTCATTCAACTGGGGGTCTGCCTGATCAGCAACTGCAGTTGTAAGGCGAAAACTCTGGGGTGGGGTAGTGTTTAGTGCCGATCAGCGTGAATGTTATACCATTCAGCTGAATGGCGTAAACATCTACAAACAACTGTGAAACGTGAATAGTGAATTGATTGAGATTGTTAGTAGCTTGGCTACTCTTGTCTTGTCCCGATACTTGTTCTCTTGTACTTACTGTTCACCATGTCTTAATTGTGCACTCATGTTATAACTGCCATGTCATGCATACTAAAACTGCTAGGTTGCTAGTTGCCTTACTTTCAGTTTCCTTGCCAAGTCCTTTAGACTTGTTGACATGTGCCCCTTTACTCTTTTGGGTGACACATATTAGATCCTGAGCGTGAGTACCTTGTTGAGGACGAGGTGTTTGCTGACACCGAGCCCGAGCTTGTGTTTGACGGGGAGTACGTGGACACTGGGGACCAGTCCTAGTGTCTCCGTTGTGTTTTCCCTTTTGTTTAGACTGCTATTTTGTTGTCGGTGCGTAGCACCTAATACTTGTTGCGGTGTTGTTTTTGTTGGCCTTGTTCTGGGCCTTTAGACTCTTTCTTTTAGCCTGGTGGCTTTTCTGGATGTTGAACTTATTTTCGTGTTGGACAATTTGTGAGATATGAGATTTTATTTCAGTCTCTCCTTGTGTTATCATTGTTGTTCCGTTGTGGTTACAGGGACCTGCTTATGTTTTATTGACGCTTATCGGGTTTGGGGCTTCACAGCTCCACTCTCGTGCGGACCTTTTCACGTCTCGCCTCCATTTTAGGGAAGCGGGGCGTGACAGGTTTTGTTGGTGGCCCATGCAGGTCCCTCTGTAACTGCGATTATCGGAATAGCGATAATAATATTAGAATGTCCAATAAACTAAGTTCGACGTCCGAGTCATAAGCTATGAGTCTAATCTGATTCGTTTTCTGTGTCACTAGATGGCAGGAAGGCGATTCACCCGTGGTGGGGGTAGTGGTGCGCTCCCTCATGATGAGGAGCCTGAGCGGGAACCCACCAACGGTGAGATGATGCGGATGATGCTCCAGATGATGCAAGTGCAGCAGGGCGTGCTCCTGCAAGTCCAGAATGCTCCACTTGCTCGAGCTGCCCGGGCTCTTCCGGATGCCCCTCGCTCTGAGCCGGGAGCGAAGTAATTTCGGGAGCTGGGTCCCGCATATTTTCATGGGTCTGAGGGTCCTCTGGCTGCCGATGAGTGGATTCGGAACATTGAGGATAATTTGAAGATGGCCAAGATCACCCCGGCTGGATGGGTTGATTTGGCGAAGAGGCAACTCAAGGATAATGCTCGGAATTGGTGGGATGCGGAAGAGAAGATGTTGGTGGAGCTGATAGCTTGGGCTACCTTTAAGTCCAGGTTTGATGAGGAATTCTTTCCGAAGGCTGCGAAGAAGGAGATGCTGCAGCACTTCATTGATCTGAAGCAAGGGAGCTTGACGGTGGACCTGTACCACCAAGAGTTCACGAGGCTGAGTCGGTTCGCACCGAAGATGGTGCAGGATGCTGATGAGAGGGCTCAGAGATTCCTGCAAGGACTTGCTTTGGAGCTCCAGAGTTTTGTGTCTTCCTCCGATCTGGACTCTTATCAGAAGGTTCTGGTCGCTGCGAGGAGGCAGGAGCTGAACCTGAGTCAGAGGAGGGGATCTATTGTTGGTGCTGGAAAGAGGCCTATGGAGCAGGCCAGGGCGGTGGTTAGGCCTGGTTTCAAGCCTAATCAGCCAGCTCAGTTTAAGAGGCCAGGAGGGCCTATTCTGAAGACTTGCCATTTCTGCGGCAAGCCTGGCCACATCAAGGAGCAGTGTCGGAAGTTTTTGGGCCAGTGTCTGGTTTGTGGTGATGCTTCCCATGTCGCGAGGGATTGTCGGCATGCGGGTCAGCTGCGGAGGGCGCCTGTTGCAGCACAGCCGTTGCAGCAACGAGCGTCTGTTCCTGCTGGTCGTGGAGCAGCTCTTGTTCGGCAGAGGCAGGCTTTTCAGCAGGCAGTTCCGCCGAGGAGGCAGGCTTTTCTGATGACAGCTGTGGAGAGCGAGGCTGTGGATGAGGTTATCGCAGGTAATCCTCAATCTAGCTATTACTTTCCTAGCTGGTTTGAATGTTAGATTGTGTTGTTTGCTTGAACATGATTGTTTGCTAGACTAGGGTTTGATTGTTAATTGCTTGTTAGGTGTGGTTTTGGTTTGCACATTTCCTGCACGAGTCCTCTTTGACTCTGGTGCATCGATGTGCATTATTTCTCGGAGCTTCGTGGAGAGGCATTCCTTGTCGACGTCCCCTCTTCCCAAGAGTTGGAATATCGTTACAGGGAATGGCGTGGTCTCGGTGCATCGTGGTTGCAATTCTTGCTCGTTGGTGGTCCGTGGACATGAGCTTTACGCTGATTTCATTGTCCACGACATCATCAACTATGATGCAGTTCTTGGGATGGACGGGCTTGCGAGCTTCTATGCTACGATCGACTGCAGGAGGAAGAAGGTGGTGTTCGAGATTCCCGGACATCCAGTATTTGAGTTTAGTCGTGGTAGCAGTTCGCTTGGTCCTGTCAGATTTCGGGCCAGGCCGGTGTAGGTTGTGGCTATGCAGATGGAGTTGGAGTGGCCAGCTGTAGTGCGTGATTTTGGCGACGTCTTCCCCGAGGAGATGTCTGGTTTGCCACCTGATCGAGCTTTAGAATTTTCTATCGATCTTATTCCAGGTGCGCAGCCGATTTCGAAGGCGTCGTATCGTATGGCACCTGCAGAATTGGAAGAGTTGCGGAAGCAGTTGGATGAGCTCATGCAGAAGGGTTATATCAATCCCAGTGTGTCTCCGTGGGGAGCACTGGTGCTGCTGGTGAAGAAGAAGGATGGTTCACGTCGCATGTGCGTGGGCTATCGGGAGTTGAATGCGGTGACCATTAAGAATAAATACCCGTTGCCTCGCATCGATGATATTTTTGACCAGCTTGGAGGTTCGAGGGTGTTTTCTAAATTGGATTTGAGGAGTGGTTACCATCAGTTGAAGGTGAAGAAGGGAGATGTTCCGAAGACAGCGTTCAGGACGAAGTATGGACACTATGAGTTTGTGGTTATGCCTTTCGGCGTAACTAACGCGCCCGCAGTTTTCATGAATCTGATGAACCTGATTTTCTACGACTTTTTGGATAAGTTTGTTGTTATCTTTATTGACGACATTCTGATCTATTCGAATTCGGAGGAAGAGCATGCCTCGCACTTGGGGACGGTATTGGAGATCTTGAGGAAGCATCGTTTGTATGCTAAGTTTTCGAAGTGCGAGTTTTGGCTGGATAGAGTTGCTTTTCTCGGGCATGTGGTGACTGGAGATGGTATTTCAGTGGATCCCGAGAAGATTAGGGCCATCAGGGAGTGGAATGTTCCGTCTGCGTCTGAGATTCAGAGTTTCCTTGGACTTGCTGGTTACTATCGGCGATTCATTAAGGACTTTTCTCGTATTGCTGAGCCGATGACCATGTTGACGCGGAAGGATATACCTTTTGTTTGGTCGGGTGATTGTGAGAGTGCTTTTGGTATTCTGAAGGAGCGGTTGACGATTGCCCCTATTCTTGTTGTGCCTGATCGCAGCGGTGGATTTGAGATCTTTTGCGATGCTTCTGGCAAGGGTCTAGGTTGTGTGTTGCATCAGCACAGACATGTTGTGGCGTATACGTCTCGTCAGCTTAAGGTTCATGAGAAGAATTACCCGACGCATGATTTGGAGTTGGCTGCCATTGTGTTTGCTCTTAAGATTTGGAGGCACTTCCTGCTGAGTGAGAAAGTGAAGATTTTCACCGATCACAAAAGCTTGAAGTATATTTTTACTCAGAAGGAGCTCAACATGCGACAGCGTCGATGGTTGGAGCTTATGGCGGATTATGAGATTGATCTGCAGTATCACCCGGGCAAGGTGAATGTGGTTCCTGATGCGCTGAGTAGGCTTCCAGCGGTGATGATTTTGACCTCGCAGTGGAGATTACAGCAGGATTTTTTGCGAGTCTGGCGTGGAGATTGTTCTCCCTGGGGAGGCTCCATCGTTGATGTACATGCAGGTACAGTCGACGATCGTGGATCGGATTAAGGCTGGCTAGGCTGAGGATCCGAAGCTGGTGAAAATTCATGAGCTGGTGGAAGCCGGTCTGCGGACTGACTTTTTGATTCATGAGGATGGCTCGCTGAGGTTTGGAACCAGGTTGTGTGTGCCGGCTGGGGACATTAGAGAGGAGCTGATGGTGGAGGCACACAGTTCGCCGTATTCTGTGCATCCTGGTGGCACCAAGATGTACCAGGATCTTCGTCTGAATTATTGGTGGCATGGTATGAAGAGGAGTGTGGCTCGGAGTGTAGCCAAGTGCTTGGTTTGCCAGCAAGTGAAGGCAGAGCATCAGCGTACGGCCGGGTTGCTACAACCGCTTCCGATTCCGGAGTGGAAATGGCTCACTATGGATTTCGTGACTGGACTACCTCGGAGTCCGAAGCAGAATGACGCTATTTGGGTGATCGTAGATCGATTGACCAAATCCACACACTTTATTCCGTTCCGAGTGGGACAGTCCACTGAGGCGCTAGCAAGGAGATATATGGAGGTAAAATTCTTTTACTCTCCGTTTTATTTCCTTTTCCTAGTTGGGTAGTGATGTAACGTGAATTGTGCAGGAAGTCGTGCGACTTCACGGAGTCCCCGTGAGTATCGTGTCGGACAGAGACACGAGGTTCACATCTCAGTTCTGGCAGAGTTTGCAGAAGAGTTTGGGTACGCGTCTGATTTTCAGCACGGCGTACCATCCACAGACGGATGGTCAGTCCGAGAGGACGATTTAGATTTTGAAGGACATGCTGAGGGTGGTGCATGTTGGATTTCAAGGGTTCGTGGGAGGACCATCTGTATTTGGTGGAGTTCTCCTACAACAACAGCTTCCAGGCGAGTATTGGCATGGCGCCTTTTGCCGCTCTTTATGGGAGGAAATGTCGATCGCCATTAAGTTGGGATGATGTTGGTGATCGGGAGCTGTTGGGACCTGAGATGATCGTGGAGGCCGTGGATATTGTCAGGAACATTCGGGAGAGGTTGAGAATTGCTCAGGACCGTTTTAAGCATTGGGCGGATGCTAAACGTCGTCCTTTAGAGTTTCAGCCGGGCGACCATGTGTTCTTGAAGATTTCCCCGAATCACGGTGTGATTCGTTTTGGGAAGCGAGGGAAGTTGAGCCCGCGATACATTGGACCGTTTGACATTCTGGATAAAGTTGGCGAGGTAGCTTATCGCTTGGCCTTGCCGCCATCTTTGGAAGGAGTTCACAATGTTTTCCATGTGTCGCAGCTTCGTCGATACATTAGCGATCCATCTCATGCTGTGGATTTTTCGGAGATTACCGTTCGCCCAGATTTGACGTATGACCAGCATCCAGTGCAGATTCTGGACAGGCGTCAGAAGTCACTTCGGAACAAGATTGTCAATCTTGTGAGAGTGATGTGGCGACACGGCTCACCTGGAGAGTCTACTTGGGAGAATGAGGATGAGATGCGAGAGCGCTTCCCACTTTTGTTTCCGGACACGTGAGTGTTTGGAAATTCCGAGGACGGAATTTTTCTTAAGTTGGGGAGGATGTAACGATTGGTTTTCATGTATTTGGATTTATTATAATATAATATATGTTTTGGTGGATTTTCTCCTCATGTGTGGTTTTCGTCTCCGTAACTTTCATTTTCGATCGTTTCGTCGTGTTTTCTCGTTTCTTCCTTAGGATCGTTGATTTCGGAGTAAGTCATTCGTGACGGGCTTCATAACAGTCGTATCTTACTATTAGATCAAGCCTAGGAGTCTTAGGAATCGATCCCGGGGCTCCGCGCTCCGTATCGGAACTTTTGGTGCTTATTAGCCGGTGTAAGAAGGGGCACCGACCGACTAGATGACGATCCATTCGGTCGGCAATCCTTCTTGGACCGACTAGTTGGCTTTCTAAATTTCTCAGGAGTTACTGTTTATCGTTAGTCGGTCTAAGAACGTTGGTTGACCGACTAGGTTGCAAACTAGTCGGTCGGCAATGCTTCTTTAACCGACTAACACATCATCTAAATTTTAGTATCAGTACAGTTCATTCTTAGTCGGTCTAAGTTCATCTTTCGACCGACTAGTTGTTAAACTAGTCGGTCAGTAGTTGTTCATAGACCAACTAAATCCAAATCCTATTTTCGTTCAGAAGTTACTGTTTACACTTAGTCGGTCTGCGTTGGTCGACCGACCGACTAGTTGCCAAACTAGTCGGTCAGTGGTTGCTCTTTGACAGACTAATCTGTGTTAAAACCCTAATTTCTGGGTAGCCGCCAGCCAATCCTATTTAAACCCCTCCCAAACGTTTTCTTCTTCCTCCACTCGACCCAAAACCCTAGTTTCTCCCCCATTGAGCCCCCTTCTTCCCCAAAACCCTTATTCATTCATTCCAAGCCCAAGATCCATCATCCAAACCATCCTTCAACACATTCTACCCCTCATCTTCCCCAAAATCTCATCAAATCCCCCAAAATCCCCCAAAAACCCTAGTTCTCCAAACTTCTCCATTCGTTTCCAGATCTGGTCCCTAGGTTCTCCGGAGTGTTTCTTTCGCCTCCTCACGGTAAGAAATCGATCTCTTGATGTTTTCATAACCTATTTGTATTTTTATGAAACCCTAATGAAATGGATGTTGTTTTGATGATTGTTTCCCCTTAACATCGATTTCCCCGTAGTTTAGCATCCACGAGACGAACCTTCGTGATCGTCATCCCCGGTGCTAGGCAAGTGAAACTTGCCACTTAGGGTTTAGGCCATGTTTTAGGCCATTTTGCTTGTTGTAGGCGTAAAAGAGGTTAGGCGAAGAAATGATACTCGCCTAGGTGCAATATTTAGGAACTAGCTTGACAACGAAGCTAGATTCGACATTTATCATGTTGCACAATTACCATGTCATGTTTAAATTCCATTAACGGTACGCAAGTTAATTTTCATGTCATTGCATTCTTTAAGTGATCCCGTGATTGCGTAGCATCGCTATAATACTTGTGTTTCCTGGCTCGTGACCAGAAGCGAGCATAATGAGTTGCTAACCTGATCGCTCAGGGACGTAACCCAAAACAACGGTTGTAGTTTTACCACAAGTGCACGTTGTAGCAGCGATCGGGTTATCGAACACAGGGAGGACGAATGACCGTGCTTGTTCCGATCAACCTGGCTATTTAAGAAGAGAGAAATTTGCCTTTGGCGATCCTGTCACAATCGGCAGACAAAATACAGAAATATCAAATCAAATAAAGAACGTCTAGGGAATGGGGAATTCCCGCTACTCACCGTATTTCGTAAAAGTGGTTCATCGGTATCAAAGTTGCTAGAATAAGATTTTGGATGAACTAGTTACAACTGAATGTAGAACCAAGCTCACGCTCTCGCGTTGTTGCCGGTCTATAGCTATCCTAGGCTCGGGTCCAATCTCTTGCAAACCCTAGCCTAGGGAAGCTAGCATTAGGATCAACATCATCGTTCAATCGCGCACCGAGCCCAATCTCTTGCAAACTCGGTCCACGACCTAGTTTGGGATAGTTCCTACCCGTCCAATCTCTTGCAAACGGGTATTGGCGCGGAATTGGAACCGGAAACCCTAGTGTCGGTCCAATCTCTTGCAAACCGATACTACGGAAATTCGATTCCAACCCAATTCGGATTTCTAGGGTTTCCTATCGAATTGGGATCCAATCTCTTGCAAATCCCAATCGATGTGAATTCCTAGCCATCCGTAGTAAATTGATCCCAATCTAATCCCTAGTAGCAATTCTAGCAAAATTCCTACCAATTCATCACAATTATGAAATAGGGCTTGTAGGGTTCATCCCCACGCCCCAAGACGTGGCGACTACTCACAATTCATAGCAAGATCACAAAAATAATCAATGAAATAAGCAATAGAATTCATCACAATATTGAGATATGCAATAAAAATAGAATTTTTAGAGAAGAGAAAAGCAAACCAATGGAGTTCTTCAATGAATCCAACAAAAATCCAATTTTGTCTCCTCTTCAATCACAAGAATAAAACTAAAAAGCTAATCTAAAAAAACTGCAAAAAATCTAAGAGAGAGGCTCTCAAAACTAGGGTAAAAACAGGGGTTAAATAGCCCCCAAAATCGTCCAAAAACTGTGACCAAAATACCCCTGCGCAGCCTGTTTTCCGCAATTTTCGCTACATGCAGCGCGTCGCACTCGGCCGAGTGACAAAAGTCGCTCGGCTGAGTGAAAACCCTGTAATTTTCCAGTAAGTATCGATCTTCAGGGGTCTTCATTTCGGGGGCGGCTCGGCCGAGTGAGTTGTCGTCACTCGGCCGATGGCTTCATGGTACTCGGGCGGACGGGATTATCCACTCGACCGAGTGGGTCTTCTGAAGCTCAGGCAGCCGAAAAACAGTAACATGGCGATTTTTGAAGGGCTTCGTCTGGGCGCCACTCGGGCGGACGGGGTCTCGTCACTCGGCCGATGTGGTCTCCGTCGCTCGGCCGAGTGCACGTATGAATCGTGTCTGATCTGGTCGGCCGAGCGGTGTCTCGCTGGTCGGCCGAGTGACTCCTTCACTCGGCCGAGTGGGACACAAAACATGCCCAAACTGCTTGTTTTGGCCTCCTCGTCGCTCCTGCGATGTCCGTTCTTCTTCCGCTCCTCTCCAACAGCAAAATACCCCTCGGGGAGGTCGACGGCGACCGTCTGGAGTAAGCGCATCTCGAGATCACTCCAAATCGCGCCAAATCACCTGAAATGCGACAAAAACAACAAATCGTGAAAAGCATTGCAATATCGTCGATATATCGTGAAAAACATGATTTGGGCTATCTAAATGACATGCAAACATGCGGGAAAAAGGTGTAAAATAAGGAGTGATCAAAATCCCCCAAGCTTACCTCTTACTCGTCCTCGAGGAAGATAAGTAAAAGGCGAACCCGGTGGATTCGGAAAACGAAAACGGCGAAGAAAAATGAAGAATGAAAAACGGAGAAGAGTGAAAAACGAAATAAAAATAAAGAAGAAAGAAAGAAGCGAAGAGGTAGGCTGCTAGATCATTTTCTCAGGACGTGGGTTCCGCTTACTCATATAGCATGCACTGAATGAACAACACATGTCAAAGAATTTTATTTTGATATCATAGTATAATAGTGCAAATAGAAATAGAAAACCCACGAACAACAATATAATCATGAAAAACGGAATAATTTTATAATTAACATCGTCTGAATCATTTAAAGCGGTATACAAATCACAGATCACACACTTTTCAATTGAATGCTTTCTATCAGGAGTATAAGAGTATCACACTATAGAATAGAGAGAATAGAAAAGTATGGATTTCATGAAATGATTGCTAGGCTTAGATTTCTGGATTTCGTAAAGCTAAAAATAATCTCCCCAAGTATAGAATATTACTTAGCTTATGTTGTCGTGCAACGTCAAGTAGTCACTCTCTCACACATCAATGGATCCCCTCCCCCAACCTTATCTATAAGCGTGGTGGCAAAAAAAAATATTTACATCCCCATTTCTATAAAGCTCCAAAGGCAATGAAAAGAGAAGAGAAAGAAAGAAAGTGAGATGGGATCTTTTATTGAGGAATTTTCCTCTTTTCCCCCCTTTTTTTTCCGATGCAAAAGCATATATACACAACGATCCCAACTCAAAGAGGGATAATGATATACAGGAATATTTTCTCTTTTTTTTCTCTTTTTTTTTTAATTTTTTGAATAAGAAATTTGGAGCTAGGAATTAATAGCGGGGGAAATGCCATATAATAGAATCGCCAAGGGGAGATTCACCAATGATTTTAAAAGTAGAGAAATGATGTTCAAGATTTGTGGAGAAAGAAATGAATATATCTCTCGGTTCACTCTATAAGACATGCATGACAACTTCAGCAGGGTAATCTAATCTACTCAGTTTCGATCACAAAAAAGCTAACTAATCCAGATTTATCATAGCTAACATCATTCAATTATCCTGAAGTGAAATGTACAATTCATGCATATAGAAGTGATATAGCAAAAGAAATCAGTACTCCAGACATAGGCATTCAATGCGTGAATCTTGGTGTGTTTTCCGTGATAGCATACATATGAATATTCAGACTCAGCTAATAATAAAATTTCATCCATTTTCATGTGGAAAAAGTGTGGGTTACTATCTCTAGATGCAAGGCAAGTCATAGCATATGATATCAGAAATAAAATCTACGACATGACAAATAAAGCATGCATATAGAATAAGCTAACTCCACGTCATCATCATCACAGAAAAGTCATCTCTAGCATGAGATGAAAAAGAAAGAAATAAAGATAAAGGGAAAATAGAACTATTTACAATGCGGCACACAGAAAAATAAGAAAAACATGATGCATGGCAAAATAAAAGAAAAATGATGAAAAATAAGTGCAAAAACGAAAAACGGTGTGAAAAACTAAAAATAAAGGTGGCAAATCGAAAAAGAACGTGAGAACTCGCTCCCCCAAGCTAAATGGCACAGTGTCCTCAATGTGCAAAGTGGGGCACACCGAGAGACAAGTAAAGTGAGGGGCAAGTGAGGATGCATGCATGATGGAAAAAAAATGAAAATAAAAAGAAAAATAAAGAAATGAAAAATATGATGCGGACATGATGCATGCACAGATAGGAGTGATACAGATATATAAGTGTGTCACCAAAAACTCTCACTCTCTCCCAAAAAAGATATATAAGGATACGATCTGAATGAGAAACCCAAAATAAGTGAGGGGAGGGGGGTGGACAAAACTGCAACAGGACCCAGCAGAAACGGGCAGCACAACGGCAGGAATAATCGATGGCATCAAGGGTGCCTAAGAAGGTGGTGCTGCGCCGTCTCCGTCCTGAGGCGGAAGTGGTGGTGGCTGGACAGGCCGCTGAGCGGGTGTGGGTGTGGAAGTGGTAGCAGGCTGAGTGTGTGTGGAAGTGTGGGTGGGAACCTGCTGGGTGGGTGGGGGTACGCGCGGGAGACGCTCCAGGACCTGGGTGAGACAGTAGTGAATCTGGGGGATCAGGTCAAAGCGGCCAGCCATCGCAGAGACGGTGGAGGACAGGGTCCTAAGGTCGCCTCTGAGGCCACTCACCGCCCCCTCTAGAGCACGAATGCTCTGAAGTACAGTGTCGGGGGGAGGTGGTGCAGAGGGACGCACCGGTCGGGGCTGTGCAGGGCGGGGCTGGCGTACTCGGGTCGCGTATGTGACGGGCTCAGCAGGGAAGGGAACGAAAGGCGCTGCGCTCGCAAATGTGGGCCTGGCCTCAGTGTGAGGCCGGGGCACCGGCTGGTGAGAAGTGGAGGCAGCAGCAACGAAAGAAGAATATAAAAGAGGCAGCGAGGCGGCCGGAGAGGTCAGTGGCACAGAAGTGTGGACAGACGCCACGACACTCTCGGAAAATACGGTAGCAGTGGAGACAGAGGGCTCTCCGCACTCAACTACGGTCGGCGGGCGCTCGGGTGGTGCAAAGGAAACAGGCTCAGCAGACAGAGGGCCAGTGGGGGTGGTGACAGCCGCGGGAGTGGTGGAGGTGGGATCAGCTAAGGTACTCCCGACACCGACAGAGGTGGTGACAGAGGTGTCAGGAGCAGCGGAAACATCAGGGATAGGCTGAGGGGCCACAGGGTCAACAGGGGCGGCAGGCTCGGCAGGGGCGAAAGGGTCTGCAGGGGCAGCGTGGGCAGCGTGGGCAGCGTGGGCCTGCTCGGCCTCCTCGGCCTCGAGCACGTAAGCAGCGGGGATGAGAACATCCATCGCAGGGAGCCAGTCAACGTGGGCTGGTACAATCTGAGTCCGAGCTGGGCTCGGAAGAATCATGTAATCGGCACCGTAAGGGCCGTGCAAGCAGACCCAGTGACGCTCACCGTGCGGACGAAGCATCTTCATCCGGGCCATAACATCGATCGACAAAGAAGTGGGGCCCGGTACTCGTCGCAAGTCGTCAGGGAAGTCCTCGCCGGTCATAAGGGCAAGCAAGGTGATCAGGCCGCCACAGCATATCGGTGAGCGAGCGCCCACCGATACAATGATGCGGTCCAAAAACCAAGCCGCGACATCAATCACGACGGCGGGGACCAGCTCATCGCCATCCCTAGATAGAGCTCTGGGACGTGTCATCGCGTAGAGCATGTAGAGCTCCGGCGTAGACATCGTGCCCGGCTCATATCTGGCCAAAAAGGTCGTCGCCATAAGGCGCTGAGCAATACAGAGGCAGGGATGGACAATGGCTGAGGCCTTGGCCCTACTAGGGTCAAAGGCAGCGTGTAGACCTGTAATCCGGGCCCAGAAGGCACCGGCATCGAAGGAAGGTGGGGGGATATGGGTGGGGCCGTAACCGCGATCGGCTCCGGGGACAGCGGGCCACGAGAAAAATGCTCTCATCATATCGAGAGTGACCTGGCACTCCCGGTCCATGAACCGGAACGAGCATCCCTCGTCAGTCCGGGCGATCGAACTAAGACTCTCAAGTGTCGGGCGGGTAAACGTGTCCGCCGACACCTGGAAGAAATCTCGCCAGCCCACGTTGTCGTACAACGTGAGCATCCCCTCTAGTACCCCCAGGCGTCCTAGGTCGGCAAGGTGTGCAAACCTGGAGGGTACGATTGAGCGCTGGGAGATACGCTCGAAGACGGCGCGGTGTGCGTCGTCTCGGAACGTAATCCCGAGCGGCCCGACCAGTGGAGCCGGAGGTGGTGGCTGTGGAGCGGCGGGGAGTGGCTGTGCGGGCTGTGTGGGCGCTGCAGGCTGTGCTGGGTGTGCGGGGCCTACAGGCTGTGCTGGGTGGATGGGGTGTGTGGGAGAAGGCGGAGGAGAGTCCTCCAACTCGTGGGAGGGGCCGGCATCATCCGACCGCTTCCGCTTGGCGGAAGCTCTCTTCGACCGCGGCCATGTCCGGGGCGGCATATCGGCCCCGAGCGCGTGCCGAAAAGTGTAAAAAGTGCGGCGTGTGCAAAAGAATGGAAGGAGTATACCCAGACACTCCGCGAGTGCAAGATAATGGAAGCGTGCGAATTCAGCGCATCCGCGAAGCCCAAATCAGTCCGTAGAAGCTCCCCTGAGCTCCCCTAAGCTCCCAAAATCAACATGCGCATGAAATGGAGATATCAGCGGGTAATATTCAAAACGTATGGAGCATTAGGGGTATAATAGATAGATATAGAAATTGATTAGGGTTTGGGGTTCGTTTAATACATGGATCCTCGAAAAACACACAAAAAGAGGAGAAATAGGGCGAATCAGGCGATACCGGAGGTGGTCGGGGCGGCGGCCGCCGGTGGCGACTCGGGCGAGGCGCGGCGGTGCTCGGCCGGCGGTGGCGGGCCGAGCAGCGGCGCGGCGATGGTCGATCGGGCGAGTGAGGGCGCGAGCGAGCGAGGGTCGGGCGAGGGAGCTGAGGGGTCGGGCGTTTGGGAATTTTTTGCGTTTCGAAAAACGTGCCCCCCTCGGCTCCTTATATAATAAAAGTTACGACTCGGCCGAGTGAATAGGTCACTCGGCCGAGCGAGATCAATGGACATTTCCTCCCCGCTTTCGCTTCGGCCGAGTGGCTTTGCCAGCCTCGGCCGAGTGGAGTAAGTCCATTCGGCCGAGTGGCTCAAGCTACTCGGCAAGACTCGCCCTAGGGGCGTATCCGTTTTAGTCGGCCGAGTGAAAATATATACTCGGCCGAGTAGCAGTTATGCTGAAATCAGGAAAATAAACAGAGAGTTGGGTACAGCAGACTTCCCTCGTTCGTGAGCGGCTCGGCCGGACGAACTTGTTTACTCGGCCGAGTGACTAGTATACTCGGCCGAGTGAGCCTTGTGTTCTGCTGTTTGTCTTCGTTTGGGCTCTAAACTCCGTCTTTCTTCCTCCAGTCGATTTCATCTTACTCCTAAGCATCGAGCGTCTTCCTGGGGCGCTCCTCGTCGTCTCGTTCATCCTGCTCATTATGGATTTACCTATCTCCTCTCCTGTCAAGAAAAATAGGACCCGTTATCACAAAAATTTTGGGCGAACGACTCAAAACACTAAAAATTTCTAAAACAAAAATAAAGAAAAAGTAAAAATAAAGCAATAACCGTCGGGTTGCCTCCCGACAAGCGCTCGTTTAAGGTCGTGAGCTCGACCCCCTATGATTTTCAATTAATGCGGGGAGTTTGGTGCATATGAGATGCACCCATCAAACTTTCTGGGGAGAACGCTTGGATTCGGAAGTTGCGGTGGCGTGTTCTCCCGCGGTGGTCTCTCGTCTCGAATAGTGTTGGGGGGAGGCTCCCCCAAGCTAGCGTTTGCTCCGGTCAACGGCTTCACCGGTGACGCCGATTTTCGTAGCGGCGGAGCTTTCTTCGGAGACTTTTGTTTCGAGAGCTTGCAGAGCTCTCGAATCCTTGCGACATCAGCGTCGCCTTCATCATTTTCAGCGGAGAGGTCGGGGGAATCATCTATCTTCTCATCTTGGCCTAAATCCGGGCCTTCATCAAAATCCTCATCGAAAAGAGCGCCAATCGAGTGGGGGGTCGCCTCCTCAATTACCTCATCAAGGAGGAATGAAAGATCATCCGGCCGTCCCCTAAGCAAATATATTCTATTGGTTTCGCCCGTCGGGACTCCCTCAGAATAGTGTTTGAGTCTCTGACCATTTACTTTGAATGTGGACCCGTCCTTGCTTTCCAACTCGAAAGCTCCTCCTGGTTGTATGTGCTTGATGGTGAAAGGTCCGGACCAACGTGACCTCAACTTACCGGGAAATAGTCGGAGCCGGGAATTATAGAGCAAGACCTTGTCTCCTACTTTGAAGTTCGTGACGGTTATGCGGGCATCGTGTAGAATCTTGGTCCTTTCTTTGTAAATTCTTGAGCTTTCGTAGGCGTCTCTTCTTATCTCATCAAGCTCGTTGATGTCCAAGAGTCGCCTCACCGCCGCACTCTTGTAATCGTAATTAAAGGTTTTGATGGCCTAATATGCGCGGTGCTCTAACTCTACCGGTAAGTGGCAAGCTTTCCCATAAACGAGTCGGAACGGTGTGGTGCCTATGGGAGTGCGAAAGGCCGTGTGATATGCCCATAGAGCATCGTTTAGCTTCATTGACCAATCCTTTCTAGATCGATCCACCGTCTTTTCGAGAATTTGCTTAATTTCTCTATTTGAGACTTCCACTTGGCCGCTTGTCTGGGGGTGATATGCCATGCCAACTCTATGATTTACCCCGTACTTCTTTAGCATGGCTTCAAACTTGTTCTCTATGAAGTGGCTCCCCCGTCGCTTATCAAGGTACGAGGCACTCCGAAGCGCGGGAAGATATTTTGCTTGAAGAACTTGGAGACGACCCTTGCATCATTAGTAGGGGTGGCGATTGCTTCCACCCATTTGGAGACATAGTCGACGGCCAATATGATGTATTTGTTGCCATTGCTCGACGGAAATGGTCCCATGAAGTCTACTCCCCAACAATCAAAAAGCTCAATTTCTTGGATGGGCCTCATTGGCATCTCATTGCGCTTGGAGATATTCCCGGTCCGTTGGCATCTATCGCACCCCTTTACAAAGTCGTGGGTGTCTTTAAACATTGTCGGCCAAAAGAACCCGCTCTGCAAAATCTTAGCGGTAGTTTTAGATGCGGCATGATGTCCTCCGCATGGTAGACCGTGGCAATGCAAAATGATGGATGTCGCCTCCTCTTTAGAAACACACCTCCGAATGACGCCATCCTTGCATATCTTGAAAAGGTATGGGTCTTCCCAAAAATAGCTACGGACCTCATGCAGAAATCTCCTCCTTTGATGCGTGGGCATCCCATGCGGTTTAATTCCACAAGCCAAGTAGTTGACGAAGTCCGCGTACCAAGGTACTTCACCGGTCCTTATGGCATATAGCCTCTCATCCACAAATGTGTCGTCGATAGGCAAACTCTCATCCTCCTTGTCGCGAATGAGCCTAGATAAATGATCCGCCACGACATTGTCCGTACCCTTCTTATCTCTGATCTCTAAGTCGAATTCTTGCAACAAGAGTATCCACCTAATCAACCGAGGTTTGGCCTCCTTCTTGTTTAAAAGATACTTCAATGCCGCATGGTCGGTGTGGACAATCACCTTGGAACCGAGGAGGTAGGAGCGAAACTTCTCTATGGAATAGACGACCGATAGAAGCTCCTTTTCGGTAGTTGTGTAGTTTTTCTGCGCGTCATCCAATGTCTTGCTCGCATAGTATATCGCATAAAGCTTCTTATCTTTTCTTTGTCCCAACACCGCTCCAATGGCTTGGTCGCTAGCATCACACATTAGCTCAAAAGGAAGGCTCCAATCCGGTGGTTGTATGATGGGCGCGGAGACTAGTGCTTCCTTCAAAGTGTTGAAGGCTTGCAAGCATTCTCCTGAAAAAACAAAAGGAATATCTTTAGCGAGCAAGGAAGTGAGCGGTCGGGCAATCGAGGCGAAATCCTTGATGAAACGGCGGTAAAACCCCGCGTGACCAAGAAAGCCTCTAATGCCCTTGACATTAATAGGAGGATGAAGTTTCTCGATTACCTCAATCTTTGCTTTATCTACCTCAATTCCTCTCGAAGAGACAAGGTGTCCGAGAACTATACCTTCTGTGACCATGAAGTGACACTTCTCCCAATTGAGAGTGAGATTGTTTTGTTGGCACCTTTTTAGGACTTTAGTAAGATTTTCCAAGCAAGAGTCAAACTCACTTCCATAAACCGAGAAATCATCCATAAAAACTTCCATAATATTTTCAATGTAATCGGAAAATATGGATGTCATACACCTCTGAAAGGTGGCGGGAGCATTACAAAGGCCAAACGGCATCCTACGGTAAGCATAGGTGCCATAGGGACAAGTGAAAGTTGTCTTCTCTTGGTCATCTTCGTGTAAAGGGATTTGGAAGAATCCCGAATACCCATCTAGATAGCAAAAGTATTTATGTTTTGCAAGGCGTTCAAGCATTTGATCGATGAAGGGCAATGGGTAATGGTCCTTTCGGGTGGCTTTATTGAGTTTCCTATAGTCGATGCACATTCGCCATCCCGTGACGGTGCGCGTAGATATGGGCTCACTTTTTTCATTTTTTATGACAGTCATCCCCCCTTTCTTGGGGACGACGTGAACGGGGCTAACCCACCTACTGTCCGAGATAGGATAAATTATGCCGGCTTCTAGCAACTTTAGGATTTCCTTTTTAACCACCTCCTTCATATTAGGGTTTAACCGCCTTTGAGGCTCTATGTAGGTGGCGTCAGTATCCTCCAAATGGATCCTATGCATGCAAAGCCTAGGGCTTATCCCTTTTAGATCGGAGATAGTGTACCCAAGGACATCTTTGTGGCTCCTAAGAACGTCTAGGAGTTTCTCAAGTTGGTCCGGCGTGAGGTGGGAGTTTACTATCACCGGGAAAGTTAATTTGTTACCCAAAAAGGCGTACCTTAGATTCGGAGGTAATTTTTTAAGTTCTACCTGAAGAGGTGCCGCTCCCTCTACTTCATCAGCTCGCATGAGTTTGGTTTCTTCCTTGTCAGCCGGGTCTAGCTCGTGCTCAGGTGGCGCGCTCTCTTGTGAAGAGTCAGACTCACTGCTTAGTGAGGACAATGCATCGAAATAGGCACGCTCTGATTCTGTGCTAGCGTCATCAGAGCTTTCACTCGGCTCCGGTTCGTTCCTGGAATCAAGAAACACATCAGACGACTCGTAGAAGCAAGGGTAAGTGTCAGGGGGTGTAACTCCCTGAACGATGGCTTGCTCTGAAGATCCTCCCGGAGTATAGTGATCCTCGACACTTGTTCTACCGTCTTCGAAATATAGCTTGTCGTCCATCACATCAACTCTGACGTTGCCTCCGATAGTCCCTTCCGGGGAGACTTGGTCCATCACAAAACTAGCAAACAGTTGCTCGTCAGGGTCCTTGACGTCGATAGCAAAAGCTCCGGTAGCGTGGACCTCATCGAAAAGCTCCTTAAGGAGGTCTGTGAAGGAGTCATAGTCTTCCTGACTGAGTTCTATTGTTGAGATTGCATCCTCCATTCTTTCTGTAAAGACCTTATGCAAAATACAGGGAGAATATGCAAATAGAAGAAAGTAAAGAAAGAGAGAAAGAAGAGGTAACCGGGTGGTCGATGACGAACACCATCAAAACGCGATCCCCGGCAATGGCGCCAAAAACTTGATCGCTCAGGGACGTAACCCAAAAGAACGGTTGTAGTTTTACCGCAAGTGCACGGTGTAGCAGCGAGCGGGTTATCGAACACAGGGAGGACGAATGACCGTGCTTGTTCCGATCAACCTGGCTATTTAAGAAGAGAGAAATTTGCCTTTGGCGATCCTGTCACAATCGTCAGACAAAATACGGAAATATCAAATCAAAT
Source organism: Scilla litardierei (assembly GCA_030789695.1). NCBI lineage: Eukaryota > Viridiplantae > Streptophyta > Magnoliopsida > Asparagales > Asparagaceae > Scilla > Scilla litardierei. The sequence goes on along the minus strand of CM061137.1, from coordinate 135,013,439 downwards.
AAAGAACGTCTAGGGAATGGGGAATTCCCGCTACTCACCGTATTTTGTAAAAGTGGTTCATCGGTATCAAAGTTGCTAGAATAAGATTTTGGATGAACTAGTTGCAACTGAATGTAGAACCAAGCTCACGCTCTCGCGCTGTTGCTGGTCTATAGCTATCCTAGGCTCGGGTCCAATCTCTTGCAAACCCTAGCCTAGGGAAGCTAGCATTAGGATCAACATCATCGTTCAATCGCACACCGAGCCCAATCTCTTGCAAACTCGGTCCACGACCTAGTTTGGGATAGTTCCTACCCGTCCAATCTCTTGCAAACGGGTATTGGCGCGGAATTGGAACCGGAAACCCTAGTGTCGGTCCAATCTCTTGCAAACCGATACTACGGAAATTCGATTCCAACCCAATTCGGATTTCTAGGGTTTCCTATCGAATTGGGATCCAATCTCTTGCAAATCCCAATCGATGTGAATTCCTAGCCATCCGTAGTAAATTGATCCCAATCTAATCCCTAGTAGCAATTCTAGCAAAATTCCTACCAATTCATCACAATTATGAAATAGGGCTTGTAGGGTTCATCCCCACGCCCCAAGACGTGGCGACTACTCACAATTCATAGCAAGTTCACAAAAATAATCAATGAAATAAGCAATAGAATTCATCACAATATTGAGATATGCAATAAAAATAGAATTTTTAGAGAAGAGAAAAAGCAAACCAATGGAGTTCTTCAATGAATCCAACAAAAATCCAATTTTGTCTCCTCTTCAATCACAAGAATAAAACTAAAAAGCTAATCTAAAAAAACTGCAAAAAATCTAAGAGAGAGGCTCTCAAAACTAGGGTAAAAACAGGGGTTAAATAGCCCCCAAAATCGTCCAAAAACTGTGACCAAAATACCCCTGCGCAGCCTGTTTTCCGCAATTTTCGCTACAGGCAGCGCGTCGCACTCGGCCGAGTGACAAAAGTCGCTCGGCCGAGTGAAAACCCTGTAATTTTTCAGTAAGTATCGATCTTCAGGGGGCTTCACTTCGGGGGCGGCTCGGCCGAGTGAGTTGTCGTCACTCGGCCGATGGCTTCATGGTACTCGGGCGGACAGGATTATCCACTCGGCCGAGTGGGTCTTCTGAAGCTCAGGCAGCCGAAAAACAGTAACATGGCGATTTTTGAAGGGCTTCGTCTGGGCGCCACTCGGGCAGACGGGGTCTCGTCACTCGGCCGATGTGGTCTCCTTCGCTCGGCCGAGTGCACGTATGAATCGTGTCTGATCTGGTCGGCCGAGCGGTGTCTCGCTGGTCGGTCGAGTGACTCCTTCACTCGGCCGAGTGGGACACAAAACATGCCCAAACTGCTTGTTTTGGCCTCCTCGTCGCTCCTGCGATGTCCGTTCTTCTTCCGCTCCTCTCCAACAGCAAAATACCCCTCGGGGAGGTCGACGGCGACCGTCTGGAGTAAGCGCATCTCGGGATCACTCCAAATCGCGCCAAATCACCTGAAATGCGACAAAAACAACAAATCGTGAAAAGCATCGCAATATCGTCGATATATCGTGAAAAACATGATTTGGGCGATCTAAATGACATGCAAACATGCGGGAAAAAGGTGTAAAATAAGGAGTGATCATAACCCGAACGCTCGATATTGAATTGTGAACTAGGAAAACAAGCTCCCGTGCGGGGCAACCCTGGCTCACTTGCCGGGCTCATGTACAGGGACCCTGGCTTGTTTACGTGTGGGATGGGGTAAGAGTTAAGCGGTCATTCAACTGGGGGTCTGCCTGATCAGCAACTGCAGTTGTAAGGCGTAAACTCTGGGGTGGGGTAGTGTTTAGTGCCGATCAGCGTGAATGTTATACCATTCAGCTGAAGGGCGTAAACATCTACAAACAACTGTGAAACGTGAATAGTGAATTGATTGAGATTGTTAGTAGCTTGGCTACTCTTGTCTTGTCCCGATACTTGTTCTCTTGTACTTACTGTTCACCATGTCTTAATTGTGCACTCATGTTATAACTGCCATGTCATGCATACTAAAACTGCTAGGTTGCTAGTTGCCTTACTTTCAGTTTCCTTGCCAAGTCCTTTAGACTTACTGACATGTGCCCCTTTACTCTTTTGGGTGACACATGTTAGATCCTGAGCCTGAGTACCTTGTTGAGGACGAGGTGTTTGCTGACGTCGAGCCCGAGCTTGTGTTTGACGGGGAGTACGTGGACGCTGGGGACCAGTCCTAGTGTCTCCGTTGTGTTTTCCCTTTTGTTTAGACTGCTATTTTGTTGTCGATGCGTAGCACCTAATACTTGTTGCGGTGTTGTTTTTGTTGGCCTTGTTCTGGGCCTTTAGACTCTTTCTTTTAGCCTGGTGGATTTTCTGGATGTTGAACTTATTTTCGTGTTGGACAATTTGTGAGATATGAGATTTTATTTCAGTCTCTCCTTGTGTTATCATTGTTGTTCCGTTGTGGTTACAGGGACCTGCTTATGTTTTATTGACGCTAATCGGGTTTGGGGCTTCACAGCTCCACTCTCGTGCGGACCTTTTCACGTCTCGCCTCCATTTTAGGGAAGCGGGGCGTGACATAATGGTTTAAATCATAATCTTATTTCAATAAGCCAACTTTGTGACAAAGGTTACAAAGTTAGCTTTGCGAAAGGATTGTGTCATATTTCAAATGATAATAATGATTTATTATTTTCCGGCACACGTCATAAAGATATTTATATTTTGGATCTTCCTAAGTCATATGAACAATGTCTCGTTGGCAACACAAGTGAACAACACTTACGGCATCGACGCTTTGGACATGTGAACTTTGGAACACTTTATAAGCTTTCAAAATTAAATTCCATTAAAGGTTTTCCGAAGCTCGTTTTTGAAAAGAAAAGTTTTTGTGATTCTTGTCAACGTGGCAAGCTTCCTAAATCTTCATTTAAACCTAAGAAAAGCATTTCTACGAAACGGCCACTAGAGCTATTACATCTAGATTTATGTGGGCCAACTAGAGTTGCTTCCTTAGGAAATGCAAGATATGGACTTGTCATCGTCGATGATTATTCTAGATTTACATGTGTATTTTTCTTATGTAATAAAAATGAAGCTTTTGAAAACTTCACAATATTTGTGAAGAAAGTACAAAATCTCATCGGAACCACCATTGTCACTATTCGTAGTGATCATGGGGGTGAATTTGAGAATGAGTCTTTCTCAAATTTTTGTGATGATCTTGGAATTACTCACACGTTTTCTTTCCCTCGCGCACCTCCTCAAAATGGTGTTGTTGAGAGGAAGAGTAGAACACTTGTGGAGTGTGCTCGCACTATGCTCGAAGATAGTCAACTTGGTTATCAATTTTGGGCGGAAGCGGTACACACAGCTTGCTATGTGTTTAATAGAATACTTTTGAGGCCCGGCACCAAACAAACTTGTTATGAATTGTTGTTTGGTAGATTGCCTCAAGTTAAACATTTTCGTGTTTTCGGCGCAAAATGTTTTATTAAAAACACATATGATAATTTGGACAAGTTTGATCCGAGATCGGATGAGGGGATATTTGTTGGGTATTCCTCACGTAGCAAAGCCTACCGGATATACAACAAAAGATCCTCTACGATCGAGGAATCACTTCATGTCTCTTTTAATGAGAATTTTATTACTCCTAGAATTTCAAATGATGATGACTCTATGGATGTTTTATGTGATTCATTTGAAAATTCTAAGTCTATTGATTCAATTGATTCTATTGATACTAACCTGACTAATGAAGTTGTTGAGAATGTGCCTAGTGATCAATGTATTCCCAAGCGGCTTCATATCATTCGCGACCATCCCCATGAGCAAGTCATTGGCAATATTCAAGATAAAGTCAAGACGAGATCGCAAGTCCACCACTTCGCCAATTGTGCCTTTGCCTCATCGATAGAGCCAAAGAATATAGTTGAAGCGTGCGAAGATAGTGCTTGGATACTTGCCATGGAGGAGGAACTCATTCAATTCGAGAGGAATGAGGTATGGGAGCTTGTTCCTTTGCCATCAAAGAACCACACTGTCATAGGGACAAAGTGGATCTTCAAGAACAAAACCGACGAAAACCAAGTCGTCGTCCAGAACAAAGCTCGGTTAGTAGCTCAAGGCTATCGCCAAGAGGAAGGTATCGATTTCGAAGAATCCTTCGCTCCGGTAGCTAGATTAGAATCAATTAGACTATTATTGTCTTATGCATGCCATAAAAATTTTAAATTATTTCAAATGGATGTTAAAAGTGCATTTTTGAACGGAGATGTCGTTGAGGAAGTTTACGTTTCTCAACCTCCGGGCTTCATAAATGAAAAATTTCCAAATCATGTTTTTAAACTAAAGAAAGCTCTTTATGGTTTGAGACAAGCTCCTCGAGCTTGGTATGATCGCCTAAAGAATTTTCTTTTGGATTTGAATTTTAAAATGGGCGAAGCCGATTCTACACTTTTTGTTAAGCATGCGAATAATGATATTTTATTAGTTCAAATTTATGTTGATGATATCATTTTCGGTGCTACTAACTTCACTCTTTGCGAAGAGTTTTCTAATGTTATGAAGGAACAATTTGAGATGAGCCACATGGGCGAACTCAAATATTTCTTAGGTCTCCAAATTCGCCAATTGAACGATGCAATCTTCATCCACCAAACGAAGTACACGGTGGAGTTGCTAAAGCGATTTGGAATGGAGAATGCCTCCGGGAAAAAGACTCCTATGAGCACTACAACGCATCTTGATAAAGATACGGGCGGAAAAGATGTAGACATTCGTCTATATCGAGGTATGATAGGTAGTTTACTTTATCTTACCGCAAGTAGGCCCGATATTATGTTTGTCGTTTGTATTTGTGCTCGTTATCAGTCTCAACCTAAGGATTCTCACTTAGTAGCGGTTAAACGTATTTTTCGCTATCTAAGTTACACTTTAGATTTTGGATTACTTTATCCGAAGTCTAGCACATATGAGTTAGTCTCATATAGTGACGCTGATTATGCGGGATGCAAATCCGACAGGAAGAGTACTAGTGGCACTTGCCATTTTCTAGGAAATTCCCTTGTCTCTTGGTTTTCCAAGAAGCAAAATTCGGTATCACTTTCAACCACCGAGGCGGAATACATTACCGCCGGTGCCGCTTGTGCCCAGGTTCTTTGGATGAGACACACACTGAAGGATTTTGGTATTCATTGTGATACTAGCCCTATCATGGTGGATAACCAAAGTGCTATTTGTCTTTCAAAGAATCCGGTGCATCATTCCCGATCTAAACACATAGATGTCCGACACCATTTCTTAGATGATCATGTTGCTAAAAAGGACATCATATTAGTGTACGTTGAAACCCAAAAGCAAATCGCCGATATTTTCACGAAACCCCTAAAGGAGGACTCCTTTGTGCGGTTGCGTCGAGAATTGGGGATTATGGGTGAATCCGAGATATAGGATTCATATCTCATTCAATTATCTTGCATGCTATTATATTTCGCGATATTTCGTTCATGCTAGATTTATTGAATTTTTGGGGATTTTATGTGATTTGTTTGAATTTTTGCTCGAATTCTTATTTGAATGTCGTATTTAAGATTTCGATGTTTAATGGGATAGTTTAGATGACTTATGAGAGGGTTAAGATGTTTCATCCAAGTGTTTTTATGAAGAGAACTCATTTATCAACTTTTGGACTCTTCTAGTCGGTTTCAGTTCATCAGCCAACCGACTAGATGCTCATCTAGTCGGTCAACTAGTGAACTCAGACCGACTAGTTCAAGCTTTAACTTTCCCTTGTCATTCACTTCTTTTAGTCGGTCACAGTTCACTTACCGACCGACTAGATTGAAAACTAGTCGGTCAGTGATTATACTGTGACCGACTAACTCTAGCCCTAAAATTTTCTGTTTGCCTCTGTTTCGACTTAGTCGGTTTAAGCTCATTGACCGACCGACTAGATCGTATCTAGTCGGTCAGTTCTTGAACTGTGACCGACTAAGTGCTTTAGGGCAATCGCGTCTTTTCGCATTCTCGACCGACTAATACCCATTCTAACCGATTTTTTCTAAGTCTAGTCGGTTGTTTTCGTTCCCCGGCTCGAAAAACCCCCTAAACCCGATCGAGACCCTTCGTCTTCCCGTCGATCTCCGGCCACTTTTCCGGCCATCTCCGCCACCCGTCGTCGTCGATCGCTCCCCTAGGTATCTCCCTCCTTACTAGATCTCGTTTTGCATCCCTAGGGTTTGTTCTAGACTTTGTTTTCACCTCTAGGGTTCTAGGGTTTCGGATTCTCTCTTAGGGCTTGTGTGTTAGGTTCTAGGGTTTAAGCTTAGGAGTGTTTGATCTTCATCGCTTGTTTGTACACGTTGTGCCGTGATCATGGCAAGAACGAGACTCCCGATTACCTCTTCTGGGGCATCCCCCATGACCGTAGAGGCCGCGACCGCTTCGACCCCTCCTAAGCGTAGGGCCAAGACCACTCGACCCCCCTCTTCGTCTTCAACTCCGTTGAAGCGGAAGAGGACGTCCAAGCCTAAACCTACCGGACAATCTTCCAAGCCTAAACCTAAACCCAAGAAGTTCCGTGCACCCACTCCTCCCGGTGAGCGTTCAGGTAGTGATTCCGAGGATGATTCCGAGGAAGAATACACTCCTGAACATCCCGAGAAGGCACATACTCCACCCCTCCTCCACCTCCTCCTAAGACCCGTAAGGCTAAGGGTAAAGGTCCGATGCCAGTCGGCGGTGTTGATATATCGTTGTGTCGCGACGACCCTCAGTGTCTAGCGGCGTACAACCATATAGAGCACTGCCCACTGCTGTTGGAGCATTACGTTCAGTTTTCTGATTTTCTTGGCCTTGCTGATCTGCTCTCCTATTGTGGCCTATTGGACTACCTTCGATTTGACTCTAAGGCGAACCCTAGACCCTATCCTCGCCTGGTCAAATTATTCTATGCCAATCGTGTCCGGGGCCAGTACGGTGAGTCTCACTCCATCGAGACTTTTGTTTTGGGGACTCCTATAGTCCTCACGGCAGAAATCTTGGGGGAGTTGATAGGTTGCTCGTCGTGTGGCCTCCTCCCGTCTGACATCTCTGTCGACGATATCTCCTCCCTCGATCAGCGGACCCTAGGCAAAATCTTCCAGGTTATCCCCCCTGCCTTCATAGGAGTCCCTTCGAAATCATTCAAGGCGAATGCTTGGGTGATTAACCTGATCTTGAAATCCTTCCTTCTTCCCAAGTATGGATCTTCTTCTCTTCCGTCTCAGTCGTTTCTGAAATTGATATACGCTCGGTTCATGGGTAGCGAGATTAATTGGGCTCGCATTATACTCGATAAGATGGACTCTTTCGAGTGTATTCGCAAGACCACTAAATCTGCGCATATCCCGTATCCATGTCTGTTGACCTTGGTTTTCCGTCATTTCCGTGTCCCTCTGCCTCCTGACGATGAGCGTCCTCTTGGTCCTCCACTGAACGTGACGGCCGTAAAGAAATCTCTTGCGGCACTCCGTCACGTGCAGCGGACGACTCCTTCTGCGTCTCAGGGCACTACTTCTGCAGCTGCTGCTTCTCGACCTCCCACCACACTCGATGATGTTGTCCGGTTACTTCATCGGCACGAGTCTCGGTTGGCTCGTACGGAGGAGGTAGTTTGCCGTATGGCTAGTTTGATGGGCGTCCAGCTTCCTCCTCCTGTTTCTGAGGATGAGGAGATGGACGATGAGGATATTGATGAGCTGGTCACCTCCCTTTCTCGTGGCGCTGAGGCCACTGCTGCTGCTACCACATCTGCTCCTGGAGCTGGCACCACTTCCGGTGCTCCAGAGACTTCTGCACCAGTGGATCAGACTTCTGATGCTGCTGCTGCACCTGCTGACGACCCTCCTCCTGTTTTGCCTGCTGATGTTCCTGTTGAGACCCCAGCCGTTGAGCCAGTCGTCGATGTCTCCACCCCTGCCCCGACGATCCCGTCTGTTGACACGCCTCTCCTCCCTGCAGAGCCTGAGTCCACTCCTTCGACTGGACCCACGGAGACTGCAGATCCAGCCACTTCCTCGTGATCGTCTGTTTCGAGGCCTCTCCTATGATGTTTGGATGATGCATCTTATTGAGAGTATTTTGGGTTAGGATGGAGTTTGGGTGTTGTTTTGATGTGTTTTGATATATTGGATGTCGGTGTATGAGATGTATTTGATGTATTTTGGATGTTGATGTTGGTATGTCGATGATTATGTTGTACCTTTTTGATGTTGATGTATATGTTGCACTTGATATGATGTAATCGATGTGATTTTTTTTGGATGTACTCATGGTATTCATATATATATATATACATCGATGCTCTTTTTGTTTTACCTCGTCGTGCACATTTAATATTCATTCAATGTCTATGTTATGTGAATTCGTCGCCCGACACTTGAAAAGTTGGTTAAATAGATTATATTTCTATGATTGTATAGAATTGTTTTCTACGCACAAATTTAACCAAGAATATTGAATATTGGAGAGTATGTTCCATTATTCACTAAATGAATTAATATTTGGTATTTTTGATGGATTTAGTTTTCATTTTTTTGATAATGGACAATTTGGCACACCTTTATTTGATTTCATCAATTTTTCTTCGGTGTCAATTAGGTCCATCGTCAATATCTACGACTCCTGATGTTGGATTTTCTTTTTTCCTAGTTGTTGTCGTTGTATGCCCCCCATTTTTGGGATAATGCCAAAGGGGGAGAGATAATGATAATAAATAGGGCAAATGGAAATTTAACTCAATTTCCAAGAATCTAATTTAATGTGTTAGATTCTGGGGGAGTTACGATATATATAAGGATTTTCAAAATCCGATATTTCAAAAATCGATTCTCGTTATATATCTTACTCGTCTCATTGATGCAATTTATATATATTCATTTTGGAATTAACGTGTCATCAATGTAGGGAGAGTAAGTATTTTACATTTGAATCATTATTTTTTATTATTATTTATGTTGGTTTGTCATCACCAAAAAGGGGGAGAATGTTGAATATTGGACTCCCCGAATTTGGTTTTGGATGATGAGCAAACATACATAATTCATGAACTAACAATTTGTGAGCGCAGTATTGGAGATCGTCGCCAATTTCACGCGAACAATCAAAGCGACATCTCAAGACTTCTCAAAGCTCGTATTCATTGCCTAAAGCTTCGTTGAAGCCTTTGGACCGTTTTGGAAGTCATGAAGAATTGATCGAAGCTCTCGAAGACCGTTCATTAAGGTTTTATTTATAGTCTTTTAGCTTCAATCTATAGAATGTTAAGCCTTGAGTATATCTTACGATTCTATCTTCATAACGCTCATATCGTAGCTCTAGGATCTTAGTACAAGTCCACTCTAACTTCCTCGAAGCATCGCGCTTCGATTCAGACTTGTTTGTGCATGTTAGTTGGTACAAGAAGAAGTACTGACCGACTAGATCATGATCTAGTCGGTCAGCAGAGCTTCTTGGACCGACTAGTTTGAGTTAATCTTTTCTTGTTCAGTACTGTTTACAGTTAGTCGGTCTACGTTGACTCACCGACCGACTAGTTTGTGAACTAGTCGGTCAGTGATGCTTCTTTGACCGACTAGTTGTGATTTACTGTACATGCCAAATTTCTCATAAGCTACTGTTTATCGTTAGTCGGTCTAAGAACGTTTGGTGACCAACTAGTTGATAATCTAGTCGGTCAACATTTGTTCTTGGACCGACTAAGTCAATTTGTATTCAGACTATTTGTTTTTGCCTCTTAGTCAGTATACGTTCACTGACTGACCGACTAGTTGTGAAACTAGTCGGTCAGAAAGTCTTCTTGGACCGACTAGATTTCTAGGTCTGAATTTCTATCTCTTCTCAGTTCTTCACTTAGTCGGTCCATGTTGTTTGACTGACCGACTAGTTGATGAACTAGTCGGTCAGTGGTTGTTCTTTGACCGACTAGTTGCCTCAGATTTCTAACCGTTGGGATTTGACCTAACTTGTTTTTATGGGACCCTATAAATACGAACCTAGGTCATTTCTCTCTAGGTTAGAGCTGCCATTAAGAGATTCATTGAGATTGAAAGAGATAGCCATTCTCACTCATTTCCAAAGCTCTCTTCCTCACAAGAAATCCATTCTCTCACTTTCTAGATCTAGAATCCATCTTGAGAGAAGTTTGTTCTTGGTGAGCCCTTCAAGCTCTAGCTTGATTCAAGTCTCCAAATCACTCCTAGGCACCCATTGCTGGTCATTTCTTTGGTGCTAGGTCTTGGTGACTTCATCTTCCTCAAATCCCTCCTTGCACCTATTTGGTAAGAAAACTCAAGGTATAGGATTTTGTGGTAAGATTGTTTATTTCATTATAAACTTGTTTATATTGCTTATTGATTCTCTCGGTTGTGAGATAAGGTTGTGATCCCGGGTTGTGGGATTCACTATTGCCATTGCATGTATGATTTGATCTTGTGAAGGTTTTTCACAAGATATCATAGTGGAAATCTTGGGTTAGGGTTTCTAACCTAAGTATCCGGAGGGGATCCGGGTGGTTGGGACGTAGGATCACCGGGAACAAGTCGGGGAGACTTGGGTGGATCCGAACCCAGTAACATCTTTTGTTAGCATTGTTATTTTTGTTGTTGTCATTCAATTTAAGCTTCCGCAAATTGATTTGGTAGTTGTTTGCACTATAATTAGGAATTATACTCCTTGTTATTTTTAAAGTACTATTCACCCCCCTCTAGTACTTGTGCAGTAGCTTGTAGGGCATTACACCGTGCACTAACTGATGGAAATTGAATACCACCCCCAAGTGATTTTGATGATGAGCACACCAAATGAAGCTTAGTGTACTAACTACCTACTATTAAGTGTACAGATTATGCGACAAATGGAAAGCGTTATACATACTCTGGCAGAAGCACAATCTACGCTCACTTAGCAAAGACAAGGATAAAACGTCACTAGCTTAATGATGAAGCTCAAGCTCAAATGGAATAGAAGCTCATGAGAAACTCGCATCTACATCATCAGTTGATCAAGCTTCTGAAGACGTGTCCTAGTCTACAGTGTGTGAGTTGTGTCCTTCTTAGGGTTATGTTAAAGCCAAAAGTATAGATAACTCACACACACACACACAAAAATGATTTTGAAGTTAAATATTTTAAATACTTTTAAAATCATTTTCAAAACAATTGAGAGCTTTTGCTAGTCACTTTGCATTTTTAGTAGTTAAACTCCATTACACCCTGGAGCTAACTACTTGTCTTACTAGCGGTGTTTTAGAAGAAACTCCTCTGGGAGTCGACTACCAAGGAGTGGGAGTCGACTACCAGCTGAGAAACGTTTTCTCCTGAAACACACTGGGAGTCAACTACCAATTCTAGGGAGTCGACTACCAGCTGTCAGAATTCAACGTTTGACCTGACTTTTGACATCTCTCTCATTTATTGCTCCCATGATTCTCGGGGCAAAAGTCAAATGAATTTGAATTTTGAATTCTCCATTTTTACCTATAAATAGAGGACTATTTCTTTGAGAGAAAACACAATACTTGAAATCAAAATTCTCTCTTGCGTAAAAGTTCTAAACGATCTCTAATTCTCAGCTCTCATTTTTTCTTAGCCAAATCTGTTTTTACATTCTTGATCTCGTTTTTCTTTAAGATATTATTTTCTGAAGATCAACTTTTATTTGGCTATTTGTTTTCAAAATCCATATTCTTTATTCTCTGATTTTATTTGAAAGGATTTTGAAAAACATTGATTTAGATCACAAAGCCTTTATTCGTATCTTTATGTGATCTAAAATCTTATTCTATCAAGCCACGAATACACATAGTTGTCTATTACTATTGGCTATAGAATTTGGGTGTAAATCTAAACTCCGCCAAACATTGTGGTGAGTTGGATATCGATTTTCAATTTGTGTTTGCCCTTTGTTGTGAGGGTGTTGGAAACCCTAGACAAATCTAGGTGTTGAGATATTGCAGTGTTGCAATCGAAAATCCTGGTCAAGGCTAGGTGTGTGGGAAAATCCTAACGAGTGAAGTTAGGTACTTGTATTTGCCAAGGCAGATAGTGGAAATCTCGTACCGGATTGGTCGGGGACTGGACGTACCCAAGGTTGTGGGGAACCAGGATAAAAATCCTTGTGTTTGCTTTTGCACTCTCTGTGATTGATTATCTCTATTTGTTTGTCTTGATTCATTGAGTATTATATTGTAACTCATTCATAATATTTTTACTTCTCTCTTATATTTCTGTGTAATCTTTTATATCTTTATTAAGTATTCCTTTAACTGAGCTGTGCATAACATCCCTCTGGGAGTCGACTACTGTTCTTAGGGAGTCGACTACCAAAAGAGTTTTATCTCTGATTTGTTTTTGAAGGTTACTCAAGTTGATTAAGAACCAAGTGTAGATCACTCTACTTGGTTTCTTAGGCAACATTAGAAGGCTTTGAATTGTGCTAATCTATTAGAAAGAAAAATTTTATTTTATACAACACTATTCAACCCCCTTCTAGTGTTGTTTGACATCCACAAGATCCAACACTTGGTATCAGAGCGAGGCCATAAAAGTGATGGCGTCAACATCATTTCACTCTGAAGGACTCAATACCATGCGACCACCATTGTTCAACGAAACGAACTACGCTAGCTGGAAGATCCGAATGAAGACTCGCCTGGAGTCATTGGACATCGAAGCATGGACCGTCACTAAAGTTCCATACATTGTTCCCACCGAAGTTGAATTCGGAAAATGGTCAGCCGACGACAAGAAGAGAGAAAATCTCAACGCAAAGGCAATGAACGCACTATTTTGCGTCGTAACAGGAAATGAATTCAATCGAGTTTTCCAGTGCAAAACAGCACATCAAATATGAGACACCCTTCAGGTAAGTCACGAGGGAACTGAAAAGGTAAAAGAATCCTGCATAAATGTTTTACATTCTAAATTCGAATCTTTTAAAATGGAAGAAGAAGAGAGTATCACCGAAGTGAATACTCATTTTACTAACATTACAAATGAGCTCGCAAGATTAGGAAAGAAACTTTTCGAATACGAGCAGGTGATGAAAATACTGAGATCTCTCCGACCTGAATGGAAGGGAAAGACAACAGCCATTCGAGATGCCCATAACGTAAAGGATCTTACCATCGAAGAACTAATAGGAAATCTCATGGCATATGAGATTGAACTTGAAGAAGCTAAGAAGATCGAAGAAAAACCAAAGAAGAAGAATCTTTCTTTTAAAGCTCAAGAAGAAGATTCTGACTACACTGACAAAGAAGACCATATTGCCTTCATCTCAAAGAACTTTAAAGAGTTCATTACAAGTAAGTATGGTAAACGCTCTTTTAGACCCATTAATGGTATTATCTTCTTTGGCTGCAATAAACCAGTGCACGTCAAAAGAGACTATCTGTTGGAAAGAAACAACCGTGATTCCAGAGATCGTGAGAAGAACAAAGAAAGCAATGAAAAGAGAAAAAATGGAAGAAACAAATTCCGACGACCAAAGAAGGAAGCTTACGCAGCTTTCGACTAGAGCGACGTCTCTTTGTCCAATGAATCCTCAGCAGACGACAACGATGAAAGAAGAGAAACAGCACACATGTGCTTCATGGCTTCCACATCTTCTAAGGTAAGCTCGCATCATGATTCATCTAGTGATAGTGATTCGTCATCAAGTGATGATGAAGACATGGATTATATGGGAGCATATAAGGAGCTATGCAAAATGCATGAAAAGCTCATAAAAGAACATAGAAGAACACTTAGGAATATTAAAAAAGATGTTAAAGAAAAAGAAGAAGTTATTAAGGAAAATAGCCTTCTTAAAGAAAAGAATAGCTCTTTGCAGAAAGACATTCTTTCTGTAAATGAAAAGGTTGAGAATTTGAATAATCTTCTCGTATCTGTCAAAGATAAATACGACGCTACGATGAAAATTATTGAAAATTTCAACAAAGGAAAAGGGAAGCTAGATAGCCAAATAGATAATCAAAAAGCCTCATCTAGCAAAACCGGATTCGGATATGATTCAAATCATACCAAGAAACGGGTTAAGCATACTAGGATGCATCATTCTAACAATAATTTTCTGGGCATCTGGATACCAAAGAACTTGTCCGACCAAAGGAAGAAAAGGTACGCTACAAACTTTGTTCAGCAAGTTCATTTAAACAAAAATTATAAATATATTTTCCTTGAAGGAACTAAACCATATTGGGTTTGGTTTTCCAAAGACTAACTTTCTGGACTCAAATGCAAAAAGAGTACCATAAACGTTTATCTTCTCAGGTACTCTAAAAGAAACGAAGAGGAGAAACAAGATCCAACACTTGGTAACCAGACCAGCATCAAAAAGTTTTTTTTGCGACTAAATCGCATTGCAAAATTATATGCTTAACATGTTTAAATGATTAAATAATTCTTTTAAAATCTTTTATATATGATTATAAATGTTTGTATTATCTCTATAAAACATTTTTGTTCAGAAACGCACTCAGCTTTGGACCAAAACCCCTCGGGATGAGAAAACGACTCAGCCAACAAGTAGTTGACTACCTACATGAGGGAGTCGACTACCAGCGTACTGTGCGGATTTCTGGGTTTGATTTTTGTGTTTTTTCTCTAACTCCTTTTGGGTTTCCATTGAGTTAATGGGTTCACATCCATAGGGTAACTTAAACCCAATAAACAAACATGATCTAAACCACTCATATCTTGATCCAAAGGCCACTAATCTTCATCTCTTTTTCACCTCATTGTTAAAAACCACATAGTCAAACCCCTAGGTAGCCGACTACCCAAATTATTTCACCATTTGGAGCTCTTTTGGTTATTCATCCTTCTCCCAAATTTAATCTCAAGGTAAAAACCTTTTATCAACTTTACTTTATTTACTCCTTGTTATTCTTGCATATCTAGTTTTGTAAATCATGTTTATTTTATCTAGATGCCTTTCAAGAAATTAGCTTCAAAGAAGAGGAAGGTCACAAATGAATCCATCTCTGAAAAAGAAACCATCTTGCCCTATCTTTTTAGAACCACTACCTATGAACATTTTGTTAAAATTTCCATTAAGCCTATTCTTCATGAAAGATTCATGAAACTTGATCATGTAGAAAACTATGGCATTGACAGCATTTTGGAATTTCAAAACTTGGCAAACCTCTTTTCTGCTGAAAATATGTATTTCTGCTATCCTAGACTTGTGCATCTCTTCTATGCCAATATGGACTATGACCTTGCCAAGAGTAGATTTATCACCAAAGTGCTTGACACCAAACTTGCCATAACCGTGAAATCTCTAGGAGAAGCTTTAGGAATCCCGTACACTGGTGTGTTATTGGATAATATAGAGATGGTTGATGAAAACATTTTGGAGAGAAAGTATTTGCCTGGAAGATATTTCCAAACAAAACTCACGTGTAGTGATCTTCGCTATACAGGAAGAATCCTTGCAAATATATTGTCTTACAATATAACTCAAAAATCTGAAGCCACTTTGTAATATCTAAGAAACAAGCCAAGTGCATCTACGCAATGCTAGAGAATATTCGTGTCAATTGGGGCAAAGTTATCATGGACTCCATCCTTGCCTCTGCTTCCTCTGACAGACCTTCATCTACTCTAGCCCACGGCCATTACCTCACCATTCTGTTTATTGGTTATAATGTGCTATTGGATAATGAAACCACTATTGTAACGGCCGGTATTTTTAGCCGTGCTTTAGTTCGTGTGTGCCGGTATTTTCGACTCTGTATTTCCGTATTTACCGTATCATCGTTAATTAATCATCACGTTTAATTAAAAACTTTAATTTAATTATTTACTAATTACTTTTATTGTTTTTACTAATCACGTTTAAAACTTAATTAATTAATTAATTAATTTCTCTTCTTTCACAAACACGTTTCGATTTTTGGAGGAGAAGTTTAACACGATTCTCTTCCCTCGTTAGTCAACAAACATCTTTAAGATTGTCCTAATATAACACCTAATCACATTAAATCTGTCCCCTACTAACTTCTTCTTAAGGCAAGGCAACTACGTCTCTTCCCCGATAAAATCATCTCTGCAAACCCTCCTTCATTCACTGCAAATTGTTCCATCAGATTTCTCAAAACCAAGAAAGAATTCCACCACCAAATAAGCCCTCAAATCTGTTCATCATTTTTCCAACCATCCTCCCCAAATTAGAATCATTCCTTCCCAAAATCCATTTCACAAACACACTCAAAATTAATTCTTGAAATCAGAAATCGTGAGAGAGAAGGAGATTACAACCAACTTTGAATCCATCAGATCTGAAACAAATCAACATTCAAATCTGAAATCATTTCAGATTCAAGCCCAACAAAACAATTTCAGATCTGAGATTGAAATCAAAGAAACCCAAACCCATCTTCATCTTCATCTTCTCCTCTTCCTTCCCTCTCCCTTGGCCGCCGCCGCCACCCACCTGCGCGCGCAGCCCAGCTGAAGCCGCCGCCGGCCAGCTCCCGCCACCGTCGCCGGCGAACACCCACCGCCGGTCGTCGCACCCTCATCCCCTCCAGCGCAGGTAAAGCCCTTCCTTTTGCGTGGAAGCTTGCTGCCATCAAGCTGTAAACGAAATTGAAAAAAAAAAAGAAAATAGGAAGGGGGCAGAACCTGGGAAAGATAAGAGAGAGGGAAAGAAAGATAGGGAGGAAAGTTATTAAGGGTTTGTGTTATTAAAGAGATGTCAGGTTGTAAAGTTAAAGATGGGTAGAGAGAAGGATATTATTACATGTAGGTTTTTAACCCTAGGTTATTGTTAGTAAGGAAAATAATTATATCATGATACTTGTTACCCCTTAGTCAAACCTAGTAGGTGGAGTATTAATATCATGTTTAACTAGGTGATTAGCCTAGTTAATTAATTCTTTGTTAATATTAATTAGCTGTTAACAATAGTTAGCGTTATTTAATGTTAAATTATTCGTATCATTTGATTTTAGCATGTTAACAATTATAAATAATATTAGTATAATAAAATTGAATAAAATGAGACGTACCATGTTGGTATAAACCAATATAACCGCCACCCTAGCCAGTGAACCCAATAACTTAGGCGAACCCAATTTAGGGTTCAACTTAATTTTGTGCTTAACTCGCAATGGACCTAATTTATTAATATGTGTTACCAAAACAGAGAACCAGTATCACCATTGCGTAGTACCCATCAAAACGAACCCAACAACACCAAAATCACTAAAACCGGGCTAGTGTACGATTTATAGTGACTATTTGAAGTTAGGTAATCATTAGGCCATTTTCACGTAAAGTTGTATTAACAAAAATCTACACGTGAAATGACGCGTGAAACTACTTCCACCGTATTCTTGACTAAAAATGAAACCCAATGGCATATAATTTGATATGTCTTAATTTAGAACTATAACAAGAATAACTAACTTTCTGATCATATTCGTTAATTCTCAATTTCAGCACTTTTACTAATTAAAATAAATGCTATTATTTAATGACGCAGATATGTCGCGAACTTTCCTACCGTTACTCGGACAACCTAAATTGTCCCAGTCAGGCAAGCATGCAGTTATTTATGTTTTTGTGATATCTGATGTTGTACACTTAATTGCTGACACATATACACTTTTTAGAAATGTTAGACTTAAACTCGTGTGCGTGTGTGTGGACCCCTTAACAATCAAAATAAACACACTTTGTGAATGGTAATGTTTCTGTACATATATGGTTAATTTTCGAACTGTTAATACTCATAGAATGATAAATGCCGTTGGCTCTCGTTGATAAATGTCATTGGCTCTCGTTGTTACATGCCGTTGGCTCTCGTTGTTACATGCCGTTGGCTACCAGTTGCCGTTGGCTACCAGTTGTTACATGTCGTTGGCTACCAGTTTCCGTTGGCTACTAGATGGCTATTCTCGTCGGTCCCGTGTGACTAGTCTGGCTCGTGTTCCAGTAGGGTCACAGGTGACTAGTCTGGCTTGTGTTCCAGTATATGACGGTTAGCACCCTGGCTCGTCGTCCAGGAAGTACATCCTGGCTCATGGTCCAGGTGTATTCATTTATTATTCGTCTAACGGCGGGGGCCTTAGTCACGAACTTACATACACAGTTAAACTATTGTAAAAGAAAGTTAACTTAGAGACTGTTGTTACATTTCCTAACTGCCTTGTTAATGCTTATAACAGAACTACCATGCTAGTGTAACTTTTCATAATTGCTTTAACTACCATGCTAGTGTAACTTTCATAATTGTTTTAACTGCTACAGTTCATAGAAATGTATGCTAGTGTAAATTCATTTAACTGCTGTAAAACTGCCATACATAACTTGTTATATATCTTGCCTTGAGTCATCTGACATCTACTTGCAGACCCTTGTTGACATACATTCATGTTGTTGAATGTATGTCAGGTTACGAGACAGGTTACCAGGAGGACGAGTTGCTGGATCAGAGTGATCCAATTGACCAGGATTCTGCTGATCCTGAAATCCACCCTACCGTGGACTAGTGCTGATTATCACCGCTGCAGCTATTTACTTTTCACCGTTGTTGTTTGTAGGGTGTGTACCCACTTTATCTGTATCGCTATCGTGTAGGCCATGCTTGGGGCCCTTTTATTATTGTGTACTTTATCTGGATATTGGATTTAATATTTCTGTTGTTCTGAGTTGCATGCAAGTTCCTGCGAAAGGTGTTTTCACAGACGCTTATTGGGTTCGAGCTTCACCACTCCAACCTAAGCGGGCCCGCTCGCGTCCTCGCCCCAAGTATAATGGGAAGCGGGGTGTGACAGGTTTTTGTGGTGGCCCATGCAGGTCATGCATTAGCGAAACTTCAGGACAATGGAAATACTATAAATGGCCAAAAATGTCTAGATTTATCTCGTACACAATTTAATCGGGTTTCTTTTTCCGTCATGGACTAGTTAGGGACTTCCTATGCTACTATCGACTGTCACAAGAAGAAATTAGTATTTGAAATTCCCGACCATCCGGTGTTCGAATTCATCAGTGGTAGCCGTTCGCTCGAGCCTATCAGATTTCGGGCTCAGCCGAACGAAGCGATCCTCGGATCTATGCAAGTCGAACCGGAGAAGCCTGCAGTGGTTCGAGACTTCGAAGATGTATTTCCGGAAGACATTTCTGGATTGCAGCCTGACCGAGCTTTGGAGTTCAGTATTGATCTGATGCCAAATACTCAACCAATCTCGAAGGCACCTTACCGTATGGCTCCAGCAGAACTTGAAGAAGCTACGGAAGCAGTTGGATGATCTGTTGCAGAAAGGATTCATACATCCCAACGTGTCTCCCTGGGGTGCACCTGTACTGCGGGTCAAGAAGAAGGATGGATCGAGAAGGATGTACGTGGATTATCGGGAACTGAACAATGTTACTGTGAAGAATAAGTACACGTTACCTCGCATAGATGATATCTTCGATCAACTCGGTGGATCGCGAGTTTTCTCGAAGTTGGACCTCGGGAGTGGATACCATTAGGTGAAGGTCAAGAATGAGGATGTTTACAAGACAGCTTTTCGGACCAAGTATGGACACTACGAGTTCGTTGTCATGCCATTCGGTGTGACCAACGCTCCTGTAGTATTCATGAATCTCATGAATCTCATATTCTACGATTATCTGGATAAATTCGTAGTGATATTCATTGATGACATATTGGTCTATTTGAAGAGCGAGAAGGAGCATGCCAAGCATCTACAGATGGTTTTGGAGATGCTTCGTCGTCATCAGTTGTATGCCAAGTACAGCAAGTGCGAATTCTGGTTGGACCGGATTGCATTTCTTGGACATGTGGTATCAGGCGAGGGTATCTCAGTTGATCCAGAGAAGGTTACATCAGTCAGGAATTGGCCTACTCCTCGGTCAGCATCAGACATCCGGAGTTTCCTAGGATTAGCGGGATACTACCATCAATTCATTCAGGATTTCTCGAGGATAGCAGAGTCCATGACTCGACTGACGAGGAAGGACATCAAGTATGTTTGGTCAGACACTTGCGAGCAGGCATTTGGGACTTTGAAGGAAAAGCTGACATCTGCACCAGTTCTGGCTATTCCAGATAGAACTGGAGGATTCGAGATCTTTTGCGATACCTCGGGCAAAGGTCTTGGATGTGTTCTGCATCAGCACGGTCATGTAGTCGCTTATGCTTCTCGGCAGTTGAAGATTCACGAGAAGAATTATCCGAATCACGACTTGGAGTTAGCCGCTGTCATCTTTGCTTTGAAGATTTGGAGACATTTCTTACTGAGTGAGAAAGTGAAGATTTTCACTGATCACAAAAGTTTGAAATATATTTTCACTCAGAAGGAGTTGAATATGAGACAGCGCAGGTGGTTAGAGCTGATGGCTGATTACGACATAGACCTTCAGTATCATCCAGGGAAGGTTATGTTGTACCTGATGCTTTGAGCAGACTTCCAGCGGTTATGACTCTCACAGTTCAAGGGAGGTTACAACAGGTGTGTGAGATGAACACAGAGGTTATGTTACCTGGAGTCACATCGTCATTGATGAATATACAGATTCAGTCGACGATAGTGGATCGGATCAAAGCTGCACAGTCTGGAGATGCTAAACTGCAGAAGATCCGATAGCAAGTAGAAGCTGGACTTCGGACGGAATTTATCATTCATGAGGATGGTTTCTTGAGATACGGCAGTAGGATCTGCGTACCTTCTGGTGATATCAGAGACAAGCTTCAGATTGCTCAGGACCGTTATAAGCATTGGGCAGATGCCAAACGGCGTCCTCTGGAGTTTCAGCCAGGAGATCATGTGTTCATAAAGATCTCACCGAATCGAGGAGTAATCCGCTTTGGGAAGCGAGGCAAGCTTAGTCCAAGATACATTGGACCTTTCGATGTGCTAGAGCGAGTTGGAGAGGTAGCTTATCGCTTAGCACTACCACCGTCCTTAGTGGGAGTACATAACGTCTTTCATGTGTCCCAGCTCCGTCGTTATATCAGCGACCCCTCACACGCTGTGGACTACTCAGAGATCACAGTTCGACCAGATTTGACGTACGAACAGCAACCAGTGGAGATCTTAGATCGACGTCAGAAAGTCTTCAGGACCAAGACTGTTGATCTAGTCAGAGTGATGTGGCGTCGCGACTCGCCAGGAGAATCTACCTGGGAGAGGGAAGATGAGATACGCGAGCGTTATCCATATTTATTTCATGCTCCTTAGTTGATAAGAATTCCGAGGACGGAATTTTCTTAAGGTGTGTAGAATGTAACGGCCGGTATTTTTAGTCGTGCTTTAGTTCGTGTGTGCCGGTATTTTCGACTCTGTATTTCCGTATTTACCGTATCATCGTTA
This sequence comes from Scilla litardierei, assembly GCA_030789695.1. Lineage (NCBI taxonomy): Eukaryota > Viridiplantae > Streptophyta > Magnoliopsida > Asparagales > Asparagaceae > Scilla > Scilla litardierei. The sequence continues at coordinate 134,992,069 of CM061137.1, read as the reverse complement.
ATTAATCATCACGTTTAATTAAAACTTTAATTTAATTATTTACTAATTACTTTTATTTTTTTACTAATCACGTTTAAAACTTAATTAATTAATTAATTAATTAATTTCTCTTCTTTCACAAACACGTTTCGATTTTTGGAGGAGAAGTTTAACACGATTCTCTTCCCTCGTTAGTCAACAAACATCTTTAAGATTGTCCTAATCTAACACCTAATCACATTAAATCTGTCCCCTACTAACTTCTTCTTAAGGCAGGGCAACTACGTCTCTTCCCCGATAAAATCACATCTGCAAACCCTCCTTCATTCACTGCAAATTGTTCCATCAGATTTCTCAAAACCAAGAACGAATTCCACCACCAAATTAGCCCTCAAATCTGTTCATCATTTTTCCAACCATCCTCCCCAAATTCAGAATCATTCCTTCCCAAAATCCATTTCACAAACACACTCAAAATTAATTCTTGAAATCAGAAATCGTGAGAGAGAAGGAGATTACAACCAACTTTGAATCCATCAGATCTGAAACAAATCAACATTCAAATCTGAAATCATTTCAGATTCAAGCCCAACAAAACAATTTCAGATCTGAGATTGAAATCAAAGAAACCCAAACCCATCTTCATCTTCATCTTCTCCTCTTCATTCCCTCTCCCTTGGCCGTCGCCGCCACCCACCTGTGCGCGCAACCCAGCAGAAGCCGTCGTCGGCCAGCTCCCGCCGCTGTCGCCGGCGAACACCCACCGCCGGTCGTCGCACCCTCATCCCCTCCAGCGCAGGTAAAGCCCTTCCTTTTGCGTGGAAGCTTGCTGCCATCAAGCTGTAAACGAAATTGAAAAAAAAAAGAAAATAGGAAGGGGGCAGAACCTGGGAAAGATAAGAGAGAGGGAAAGAAAGATAGGGAGGAAAGTTATTAAGGGTTTGTGTTATTAAAGAGATGTCAGGTTGTAAAGTTAAAGATGGGTAGAGAGAAGGATATTATTACATGTAGGTTTTTAACCCTAGGTTATTGTTAGTAAGGAAAATAATTATATCATGATACTTGTTACCCCTTAGTCAAACCTAGTAGGTGGAGTATTAATATCATGTTTAACTAGGTGATTAGCCTAGTTAATTAATTCTTTGTTAATATTAATTAGCTGTTAACAATAGTTAGCGTTATTTAATGTTAAATTATTCGTATCATTTGATTTTAGCATGTTAACAATTATAAATAATATTAGTATAATAAAATTGAATAAAATGAGACGTACCCTGTTGGTATAACCCAATATAACCGCCACCCTAGCCAGTGAACCCAATAACTTAGGCGAACCCAATTTAGGGTTCAACTTAATTTTGTGCTTAACTCGCAATGGACCTAATTTATTAATGTGTTACCAAAACAGAGAACCAGTATCACCATTGCGTAGTACCCATCAAAACGAACCCAACGATACCAAAATCACTAAAATCGGGCTAGTGTACGATTTATAGTGACTATTTGAAGTTAGGTAATCATTAGGCCATTTTCACGTAAAGTTGTATTAACAAAAATCTACACGTGAAATGACGCGTGAAACTACTTCCACCGTATTCTTGACTAAAAATGTAACCCAATGGCATATAATTTGATATGTCTTAATTTAGAACTATAACAAGAATAACTAACTTTCTGATCATATTCGTTAATTCTTAATTTCAGCACTTTTACTAATTAAAATAAATGTTATTATTTAATGACGCAGATATGTCGCGAACTTTCCTACCGTTACTCGGACAACCTAAACTGTCCCAGTCAGGCAAGCATGCAGTTATTTTACGTTTTTGTGATATCTGATGTTGTACACTTAATTGCTGACACATACACACTTTTTAGAAATGTTAGACGTAAACTCGTGTGCGTGTGTGTGGACCCCTTAACAATCAAAATAAACACACTTTGTGTATGGTAATGTTTCTGGACATATATGGTTAATTTTCGAACTGTTAATACTCATAGAATGATAAATGCCGTTGGCTCTCGTTGATAAATACCGTTGGCTCTCGTTGTTACATGCCGTTGGATACCAGTTGCCGTTGGCTACCAGTTGTTACATGCCGTTGGCTACCAGTTACCGTTGGCTACTAGATGGCTATTCTCGTCGGTCCCGTGTGACTAGTCTGGCTCGTGTTCCAGTAAGGTCACAGGTGACTAGTCTGGCTCGTGTTCCAGTATATGACGGTTAGCACCCTGACTCGTGGTCCAGGAAGTACATCCTGGCTCGTGGTCCAGGTGTATTCATTTACTATTCGTCTAACAGCGGGGGCCTTAATCACGGACTTACACACACAGTTAAACTATTGTAAAAGAAAGTTAACTTACAGACTGCTGTTACATTTCCTAACTGCCTTGTTAATGCTTATAACAGAACTACCATGCTAGTGTAACTTTTCATAATTGCTTTAACTACCATGCTAGTGTAACTTTTCATAATTGTTTTAACTGCTACAGTTCATAGAAATGCATGCTAGTGTAAATTCATTTAACTGCTGTAAAATTGCCATATATAAGTTGTTATATATCTTGCCTTGGGTCATCTGACATCTACTTGCAGACCCTTGCTGACATACATTCATGTTGTTGAATGTATGTCAGGTTACGAGACAGGTTACCAGGAGGACGAGTTGCTGGATCAGAGTGATCCAATTGACCAGGATTCTGCTGATCCTGAAATCCACCCTACCGTGGACTAGTACTGATTATCACCGCTGCAGCTATTTACTTTTCACCGCTGTTGTTTGTAGGGTGTGTACCCACTTTATCTGTATCGCTATCGTGTAGGCCATGCTTGGGGCCCTTTTATTATTGTGTACTTTATCTAGATATTGGCTTTATTATTTCTGTTGTTCTTAGTTGCATTCAAGTTCCTGCAAAAGGTGTTTTCACAGACGCTTATTGGGTTCGAGCTTCACCGCTCCAACCTAAGCAGGCCCGCTCGTATTCTCGCCCCAAGTATAATGGGAAGCGGGGCGTGACAACTATTCTGGATCCCGCACGCATCTTTGATGTTCATGCTCTCGGTCGAATGAATCTTCATAGAGACCTTGATCAAAGCATTCCAGAAGAGAAGCTCGCAGCTGAAGGAGGATCGTCGTCCTCAAGGAAAGGTAAGAAACCTATTGTTTAAGATTTTGATGATGATGAAGAAGAAGAAAAGGGTAGCGGAGAAGAAGACGACGACGAGGAGCCACCGACCTACATCGTTGAACTTCAAGATTTACTCTTGAAGAAAATTGGAAAGCTGAAGATATCTCAAGAGAGAGGTTTTGAAGACCTCTACAAGAAAGTAGACAATCTCAAGGAATTGGTGGTGAAGAGCAACAAGATGACGGAAGAGACACTTGGCATGATCCTTGGCGAGATCAAGGAATTGAAGAAGAATGGCGGTCACTCTTGATTTCATAAACAATGGTTTTAAAACAATGTTTTTCGAAACTTTCGGTCTGTAATAACTACTCTATGGTGTGATGCTTGATACTCTTATATTACTATGCTTATGGATGAACTTATCTGATATATTCTCCCAAACTAACAATTTTTTTTGCAGAATTGAATTCCTTTCTATCAAAATTCTTAATTATTGATTACAACTTGGATGAATTATTCGTTGAAATGATATGTCACATTTTTGTTGATGACAAGGGGAGAAAGTATTGAAATGCAACAATGAATGTATTGTTTTTTGCTAACGGCTTCGATGCAGTGGGAAAACCGCATCAAAGCAGGAGGAGTAAGTTTTATTTTCATGTCATATTATTATGTCAACTTACTTCATTTTTCATTTGGGTGTCATCATCAAAAAGGGGGAGAGTGATGGAAATTGAATTCCACCCCAAATGATTTTGATGATGAGCATACCAAATGAAGCTTAGTGTACTAACTACACTACTATTAAGTGTGCAGATTATACGACAAATGGAAAGCGTTATACATACTCTGAAAGAAGAACAATCTATGCTCACTTAGCAAAGACAAGGACAAAACGTCGCTAGCTTGATGATGAAGCTCAAGCTCAAATGAAATAGAAGCTCATGAGAAGCTCGCATCTACATCATCAGTTGATCAAGCTTCCGAAGACGTGTCCTAGTCTACAGTGTGTGAGTTGTGTCCTTCTTAGGGTTATGTTAAAGCCAAAAGTATAGATAATACACACACAAATGATTTTGAAGTTAAATATTTTAAATACTTTTAAAATCATTTTCAAAACTATTGAGAGCTTTTGCTAGTCACTTTGCATTTTTAGTAGTTAAACTACATTACACCCTGGAGCTAACTACATGTCTTACTAGCGGTGTTTTAGAAGAAACTCCTCTGGGAGTCGACTACCAAGGAGTGGGAGACGACTACCAGTTGAGAATCGTTTTCTCCTGAAACACACTGGGAGTCGACTACCAATCCTAGGGAGTCGACTACCAGCTGTCAGAATTCAACGTTTGACCTGACTTTTGACATCTCTCTCATTTATTGCTCCCATGATTCTCGGGGCAATAGCCAAATGAATTTGAATTTTGAATTCTCCATTTTTACCTATAAATAAAGGACTATTTCTTTGAGAGAAAACACAATACTTGAAATCAAAATTCTCTCTTGCGCAAAAGTTCTAAACGATCTCAAATTCTCAGCTCTCATTTTTTTTCTTAGCCAAATCTATTTTTACCTTCTTGATCTCATTTTTCTTTAAGATATTATTTTCTGAATATCAAATTTTATTTGGCTATTTGTTTTCAAAATCCATATTCTTTATTCTCTGATTTTATTTGAAAGGATTTTGAAAAACATTGATTTAGATCACAAAGGCTTTATTCGTATCTTTGTGTGATCTAAAATCTTATTCTATCAAGCCACGAATACACATAGTTGTCTATTACTATTGGCTATAGAATTTGGGTGTAAATCAAAACTCCACCAAACATTGTGGTGAGTTGGATATCGATTTTCAATTTGTGTTTGCCCTTTGTTGTGAGGGTGTTGGAAACCCTAGACAAATCTAGGTGTTGAGATATTGCAGTGTTGCAATCGAAAATCCTGGTCAAGGCTAGGTGTGTGGGAAAATCCTAACGAGTGAAGTTAGGTGCTTGTATTTGTCAAGGCAGATAGTGAAAATCTCGTACCGGATTGGTCGGAGACTGGACGTAGCCAAGGTTGTGGAGAACCAGGATAAAAATCCTTGTGTTTGCGTTTGCACTCTCTGTGATTGAATATCTCTATTTGTTTGTCTTGATTCATTGAGTATTATATTGTAACTCATTCATAATATTTTTACTTCTCTCTTATATTTCTGTGTAATCTTTTATATCTTTATTAAGTATTCCTTTAACTGAGCTGTGCATAACATCCCTCTGGGAGTCGACTACTGTTCTTAGGGAGTCGACTACTAGAAGAGTTTTATCTCTGATTTGGGTTTTGAAGATTACTCAAGTTGATTACGAACCAAGCGTAGATCACTCTACTTGGTTTCTTAGGCAACATTAGAAGGCTTTGAATTGTGCTAATCTATTAGAAAGAAAAAGTTTATTTTATACAACACTATTCAACCCCCCTTTAGTGTTGTTTGCCATCCACAGGATCCAACACTAACAACTACCATCAAGTCTTGGGGCCCACCAAGAGCTGTGCTGTTGTGACTTTTGTAGCACTAAAAACAACACTCTCTTTCTTGGCATCCTGATTCCTGCTAATTCCAAACGCTAACAGGCTAACACAGCTAACTCTCGCCATTTTCGTCTGGGTTCGGATCACTTTAAATGGTGTAATCGTGCGTAGTTCTTAGTATATTATTCTTGATCATCTTGCTCTATATTAGGAGTCTGGTGAGTTTCTTTAATACTTCTTGATCATCTTTCCCCCTTATCAAAAAATTCTCAGCTCCAGTCAGTGTCCATCTCTCTTAAATTCTTTTCTCTTCCTTTTTATCTCTGAGATTTATTACAAAATAGAAGAAATCAATCAAATGACCCTCTTCGTGATTTGAGAAGAAGTGGTTGTTTAGGAGTTAACTCATGTTATCTGTGCGGATGCTCAAGTTCAGAGGTTCCAGTGTTCTGCCTTACTCGTATGTGATCAGGCTGACGATCCTGCACAGGTGCACCATAAGCCCCTTTGATTTACTTCGTCTGCTCGACAAATTGTTTGTTATTAAGATAAAAACGGTGTCTTTTTGTTAGTTCTTGTAAGATGGACAAATTTTTTCTGAATAGAGATACATGATAAATGCACTTAAAATATCTGGAAAAAAATAAACTTGAATTTATAATTTTAGTGGAGATGGCATGTAACCCTCCATAGCTAGCTATACGGCGTAGGGTTACGTGTCATGGCTAAGTATAGTATCGAGGAAGTAATGGTATAGTATTCTAAGGACTTGGAACCCTAGTAACAACTTTGCAAGATGCACATTGGGGGGTTGGAGAGTTTTGCAATAATACCTCTCACATTTTCATTTTGACCCAATCTTGGTATTCTATGTATCTGTGTAAACATAGATAACAATCTGTACACAGTTGTCTTATAAGCTGAACACACTTGTAACAATCTGTACACAGTTGTCTTATAAGCTGAACACACTTGTAGCAATCTGTACACAGTTGTCTTATAAGCTGAACACACTTGTAGCATATCATGTACACAGCTGTCTTATAAGCAGAAAACACTTGAAGCATATCATGTACACAGTTGTCCTATAAGCTGAACACACTTGTAGCGTATCATGTACACAGTTGTCCTATAAGCTGAACAAACTTGTAGTTGTACACAGTTGTCCTATAAGCTGAACACACTTGTAGTATATTCTGTACACAATTGTCTCATATGCTGAACACACATATTGCACTGCTCTGCTTATACATATATACTGCACTGAACACAGATATATAAGGATCTGCTACAAGTGTGGGTTTTTATGTAAAAGTGCAAGAGAGGTTATGATGGTCATTTTGATTAGGTTAGTGGGTCTTAGTGGAGAGGTTGGCTGCCATGCATTGGCTACAAGAGTTAATGGGGTGGGTGAAATCCCTAAAATACCCCTAGAGGGTTTTACACACTCTAAGCTCCACTAATCAACATCCACATGTACTCTATCCTCCAAAACCTGATCCCATCCATCCTTTTGAGGGCTAGCACCTGTGAGAGAGTGTGAAAAAAAATTCAGAGGTTGAAGGAGGAGGTGTTACGACCTAAAGATCGTGATAGTCCGACCTCCCATTCCAGTCCGCCAAATACACCGCCGACTCGCCTGTTTTCCCGAAGGCCGAACGGCCCAGCGATAGGGCGCACCTCACCCGACCTTCGGGGGGATGCCCACCCATCGTCCTGGGCCAGCAAGGCGCATGTCGACCTTAGAGACCGATGTGACTGGAGAAAGGGCACGCTCCGCCCCGGCCAAGTGATAAGGGCGCACTCAGCCATAGACCCGGCGGATCGCACGCCCGTTCTCCTCCAGCTCACCGGGAATAGCGCGCGGGGTGTACGTTCGAACCGCTCGTCCTAAGTCCGGGGCAACCTAGCGGTCCATCGCTAGCTCTGCTCCTCGGAGGCGCTCCGACAACTCTTTGACACATCGGACACGACAAACAACCTAGTACAAGGATGCTACTGACATTTCCGCCGCCCGACCATCTGACAAAGCACCCCATGGCCGCTGTGCCCCCTGACACTTAATGCTTTTGGTCCTGACATCTTGACAAAAGCGCCCCTGGCCGTTGCACCGTCTGACAAAAGCGTGGCTGACACCCCTGATCCTGACATCCTCGACCGAAGCTTCCGCTGACCGCAGGTCCCGCTCAGCATGCCAAGTCAGCACGCCAGGTCAGCCTCACCTAACTGCCTCCATCAGGTATAAATACCCATTCACCTCCAATGGGGTGGGTTGGCAAATTCACTCTCAATCTTATTATTCGCACACAAGAGCAAAGGTCTTCCATATCTTTGTTCTTCCACATCCGATAACTCGTCACATACGGTCGACTCACTCTTAGTCCGACCTGCGTGCCTAGCCCCCGCTTTAAGTCCTATCACTGACTTAGGCATCAGAGAGGCTAAGGGTTGGACCCCAACTCGGCCTTTCTGATGAGCTGCTCCTTGTGCAGATCAGTCCGTCGTCACGAACTACGTACCGTCCTTTGCCTCCAGCAGTGCGGTCGTAAGGCAGAATCCTTGGGGAATTGATTCCGTGGTCGGCCTACATAGTGTACTCAGCCTCCTCACCATAATAATCATCTGTCAAATGGCCTAGCCTAATCCCATCATTAACATAACCATCGTGCCCTTGGTTCTCCGTAATACAAATTCATTGCACGCGAGTTCTACCTCGCAACAATTGGCGCCGTCTGTGAGAACGAAGGGTCACACCCCTGTCAAATCCTATACCAATCAACTGAAACCTTGACCACGGCAAGGATCACATGGACCAAGAATCACACTCTCACCCAATGACTCCAATGACTAATCCACCTCCCGAGGTGGAGGTCGAGACAGTCCAGGCCTCGCCCCGGGTGGTACAGCAGAGCTTCGAGGCCTTCACTAATATGATGGCAGGCTTCACAGTGACCAGGACCGAAGCCCCTCCCAGCCCCTCAGAGCCTCTGAACGTGAGGCGAAACCTTTACCCTCAGTTCGATGAAGAAGTGTGGGACAAAGGGCTCGCTGAGGAGATAGCGGCCCAACAAAGGCTCTTGGAGAAAGAGATGGAGGTCACACGGCTGAGAAGGCACCAGGAAGAAGCGACTGCCGCTCAGAGGCATCTGGATGAAGCGACTGATGCCACCCGGCAAGCCCGTCTCAACGAAGAGGCCGCTCGTCGCCAGCTCCGCTTCATCATCACGGAGCGCGAGGGCTCTGGCGGGAGAATGAGGAGAACCGAGATATCCCGAAGATGTCGACCTCGGGCCATCGGCGTGAACGATCGTAGCCCGACGTTCTCCAGGTCCCCACCTCGGGACGGAGCCCCCTCGTCAGCATCTCTCCCCGCCCGAGCGAGATGACCGTCACCGGCAAGAACGAGGCCCTAGCCGCACCCCAGATCGCCTCGACGAGGAATCCGTTCGTCAACAACTCTGATTTCTTGCCACAGTGCGCGAAAGGCTCCGAAGGAAGAATAAGGAGCGGAGGGAGATCCTGGAGACAACGGCTCTGGGCCGACGGTGCTGGGCTGCCTGTAGTCTGCCTCCCGTCGGATCCCCGCTGTACGGAAAGAGTCCACCGCGGCGACCACTTTGCCCCTCCCCGGAGCATGATGATCGTCGGCAGCCGAGACGGGACCGGAGCCAAACCCCAGAATGGCGGAGGGGGCGTGCGCTTGAGCGCCTCGCTTACCCTGAGGATACCACGTCACTGGCACAATGGATAACCTCTGCCCCGAGACCTGCAAGGTTTAAGGCCCCCATATGGCCACCTACAGCAGAAAAGGCGACCCCCTCTCGCACGTGCAAAAATACGGAGGGGCGATGGAGGCACAGGATGTGGACGATGCATTCCTCTGCCAACTCTTCTCACAGAGTCAGTTGGACACTGCACTGGATTGGTACTACGGCTTGCCCGCGAGATCTATCAGGAGCTTCGGCGAGTTATCCCACAAATTCTACCAGGAGTTTTGGGCCGGGCGCACAAGGAAGAAGTCCACGGACTACCTCTGCACGATCGTCCAGAAGGAAAGGGAGACGATTGGGAACTACCTGCGTCGTTTCCAGGACGAGAGTCAGAGTGTGGTGGCTTTCGACGACGAAGTCCTCATGCTGGCCTTCAAAGCCGGGTTGAGGAACCGAATCCTCCATAAATCCTTGCTTCGAGACCCGTCTGTCGACTACGACGTGCTGGTCGCGCAGTCGGAGAGGTACACATTGAGCGAGGAGGCCCTCGGAGCAAAGAAACAGGATGCCAAAGCAGGGGCGTCCCAAGGCGAGCATCGGTCCTATCCCAGGCTGAGGCAAGAAGACAGGCCCCGGGGCCGCGACTAGCTAGCTCAGACAAGACGCGACACAGTGGGGCGTCGCCTGCAAGACCACCCAGGTCCAGTGCGAGAGGTTGTGCCCGCCAGGGAACCGGCGCGATCGGTCCCGAGGTTGGAAGGATCCATGCGGCTCAATACACACAGCTCAACGCCCCAATGATAGAGGTGTTGGCGGCGGCGACAAGAGCCGGACTGCTACCTGACCCCCCCAGAGAAATGAAGTCGGACCCGGTAAGGCGAGATGTCAGGAAATATTGTCGGTATCACCGGGACCACGGTCATGATACCGACGATTGCTTCACCATCAAGAGGGAGATCGAGCGATTGATCCAGGCGGGTCACCTCGGGGGCTTTGTGGAGGGCAGGAGGCTGGTCCAAGAGGAGAGGGCCCCACGAGGAGCGTGGAGGCCGGACCCACCACCAGACAACGAGCAGGATGAGCCATGCCCCCCAGGCCGGTCATATGCATAGATGTGATATGCGGAGGGCCATCCTCAGGGGGAGCATCATCGTCAAGCAAGAAGGCGTACACGCGGCAGGTGATGGCGACGGACCTCGGCGGTGGTGCGAAGCGGAGAAGGGTGGCTCGACCCCCCATTACTTTCACCGATGAAGACCTGGAAGGGGTCGAGCTACCGCATGACGACGACGTCATCATTGAGGCTCAGATCGGGACGGCCATCATCAACCGCCTCCTGATCGACACTGGAAGCTCTTGTGACATTTTGTTTATGTCGACGGTTGAGAAGATGGGGCTGAAGCAGGCAGACCTGATCAGGCCTTGCACGGGGCCCATCGTCGGCTTCACTGGCCACTCGGTTCCTATTGTGGGAGTAATCACCTTGCCGGTGTCATTTGGAGAGGAACCGAGGGTCGTCACTCGCATGACGCAGTTCGTTGTCGTCGACGTTGCATCGGTGTACAACGGGATCATATGGCCACTATACATGACACCATTGAAGCGCTCCCCAGCCTGCTCCATCAGATGGTCAAATTCCAAACTCTGCAAGGGGTGGGGTTAGTGCGGGGGAGCCAGAAGCTATCGAGGAGCTGATACGTGGGGTCGACCAAACATAAGGGTCCGGAGCAGGCATTATCGGTCGGCCTCCTTGACGAAAGAGAGGACTTTTACGACCAACGGCTGACTCCCGCTGAAGAGGTCGAAGAGGTGTCCGTGGCCACGGAGGAGGGCAAGACTGTCTCCATTGGCACGAAGCTCCCGGTCTCTCTGAGGGCAACCCTCGTCAGCCTCCTCCGAGAGAACGTGGACATATTTGCCTGGTCGTCCTCGGACATGCCAGGGGTCGACCCAACGGTAATCTCCCACAAACTGAATGCAGACCCGGAATCCCGACCGGTCCGACAGAAGAAGACGAGCGCCGGAGGAGAAAAGATGAGGGCGGCCGGCGAAGAAGTGGAGAGGCTTCTCCAGGCCAAGTTTATCGGGCCGGTGGACTATCCGGATTGGCTCTCCACCGTCGTCTTAGTGAAGAAGGCCAATGGGAAGTGGCGCATGTGCGTCGACTTCACGGATCTCAACAAGGTGTGTCTGAAGGACAGCTTTCCCCTCCCACAGATCGACCACTTAGTCGACCAGGATCCGGTTACGAGTTGTTGAGCTTTATGGACGCCTTCTCAGGCTACAACCAGATCTCAATGGCGAAGGAGGATGAGGAGAAAACGTCCTTCATCACCGATTGGGGCACCTTCTGTAACACGAAGATGCCCTTCGGACTGAAGAACGTCGGGGCGACCTACCAGCGGATGGTGGACATGATATTCAGCGCGCAGGTCAGAAGGAATCTGGAGGTCTACATCGACGACATGCTGGTTAAGAGCAAGAAGGCCCCAGACCACCTCGCCGACCTGTGGGAGACGTTCCAAAAGGTGTGCCAGTATGACTTGAGGCTGAACCCGGCGAAGTGCGTCTTCGGCGTTCAGTCGAGAAAATTTCTTGGCTTCATGATAATGAAGCGGAGGATTGAGGTGAACACAGACAAGATGTCGGCCCTCGTCAATATGGCAGAGCCACGACCATCCGGGACCTGCAGCGGTTGAACGGTCGGATCGCGACGCTGGGGAGATTCTTGTCGAAGTCCACGGAGAGATCGCTCCCCTTCTTCAGGGTCCTGCGTATGGCCTTCGGTGAAGCAAAGATCAACAGAAAAGTGATCCAGTGGGACGACGACTGTAACGACCAGTCCTTTTGATGATATTATTCGTTTTTCTCTGGCGTGTTTTTGCCTGTATCCGTATTAGCGTATCTGCCTCGGTGCGCGTACCAACCTATCCATGTTGATTATTTCTACTATTGTCTTAGGATACAAAGTTAATTTCTTATTTATTATTATTATTATCGTTATAATTATTATTATTATTGTTATTATTATTGTGGAACTTGGGTAATTGGTATTAATGATGTTATTATCAATATTACTACTACCATCTTTTTCTCTTAGCATCTCCTCTTTCTTTTATATAAACCCAAGCTATCAATATTAATCTATGCCTAAACCTATTATTAGAACCCTAGATCTATACATTTTGAATCTAGATTACATTCACGTGGGCCTCTCCTCCCCCTATATATTTTATATAAAACCCTATCTGTTTGACCTAGGCCTAAGAACCCTAGGCTTACCTTCTCACGAATGGGCCTTCCTATAAAAAAAGAGAGAAACAAAAGACTAATCCTAGGCTCACCCTGCAACCCTTGTGTATAGAACCCTATTCTATTTTTCCTCCAGCCCTACACAACGGAGCACACATACATTTCTATAAATATTAAACCCTAGCTATTAAAGCCCAAAAGAACCTAGGGTTATCTAGCAGCCGCCGCACCCCCCTCTTTCTCCTCCCACCACGCAAACACATCGCAGCCTTCTCTCTTCACGCGAGATCGACTCGCAGTACCCTCACCCCCTCTCGAGAGCTCTCCTCCCATCCGCCCAGGACCACCGGCGGCGAGCTCTCAGACCGTCGACCCCCTTCTCGCTGCAACGCCCACACACCAGAGCAACCCCCCCTCAAGCCGCCAGCAAGCCGCCTCCCCACCTCGCAAACGACCCAGCGCCTCACCGCCCTTCACCGTGATCAAGCCCACCCTCATGCTCCGACCAAACCCCTGTCCTCCTCCCCTTTGGCAAAGCCCGCACCACCCCCGAAACCACCCAGCTCCGACCTTCCCACAACCCCCGACGGCAGCCGAACCCGACCCAGGCCTCCTTTTCCCCTCAGCATCCACGACAGCCCCGCTGCGTCTGCCACCTTCATTCTCCGTCGCCGAATACTCCGAACAGTGCTACCCTCCTCTTCGACCACCACGTTCGTCTCCACGCCAGCCACCCCGCTGCTGTTCGACGCTGCCATCGTCACCGTGCCCCCGGCTGCAAGTGGTGAGCGAACGAAAAGGAAAGCAGTAAGTAACTTTCCCTCCTTCGTGAACAGTATTGCCAATCTTCACCTTATGTTATTAATTTAACTTTTATATGTTATGGTACGGGGGCTATACACTCAGAAATTAGTTTATACATATGGGGCAGTAACCCACTAAGTTGACAGCTGTATGTTAATGATAGTACTTCATGTCACTGCATGTGAACAGTTCTATTAGCTAACTCATACTAATCTATGAACATGTAGCTCATATGCCTAGAAATTTGTATGCATATATTTAAACCATAGGCTTATATAAATATATGTGCAAGTCTAGTTATATTTGAGTAGATATGTTAACAGTATTATATACTGGATGGATGTGTATTATAAGTGGATTTGGCTTGACGTTATAAATTTAATGACGCAGATGAACCACGCATCTCGACGCGATCTCTTGAACGCTCGAAATCGACTATAACAGGCAAGTGTGCAATTAAATATGGATTTTTGAAGTTGATGAATATTTGTGCCGTTGATTTCTTACTTTAATGTGTAAATCTTGAAAACCGCGTGTATAATGGCACGTGAAAATGTTTTAGACCAAAAGTGTGACACTTTGGCATATAACTCGGCAAGGGTTAAAATTAACCATTCGCAAAGTAAATCGTTCACTGTAAAGTGTTCATTAGACCAACCTGCTCGACATTCCTTGTATTTATTGTAAACATTGTAAAACAAGAACATTGGCAACATTTAAGTCATGTACATCTTGCTTGGTCATTAACAAGAGTGACATCGTGAAATCGTGCGCCTCGAAGGCGGTATCGTGATATCATGATGTCGTGTGAGTCGACTAGGCCGGCTCGTGTTCCGACAAACTTTTGGGTGGGGTTAGGGTTGAGCGGCCACTGGGCGTATGAAAGGTACTCTCCTCAAGAGCACCACCCGATGCGGTGGGTTAGTGTCAATCACGGTAAGCCCCCGTGAGAGGAACGACCTTCTCATCACGACCTAAAGGCGAGAACCCTAGATTAGATGTGAATTCTTGACATGAAAACTTGCAATGCTAACTTGGTCATCTTGATAATTGAAATGCTAATGAACTCAGAGAAATCCTAACTTTAATCTTGCAACCGTCTAGAACTGCATGTTAGGAATGCTCGTTTCTGTTTCTATAAATTGTTAAATGTTAAATTGCTGCAGTCGTTTCTTTAAATTATTAAATGCTTCTTAAATTCATATCAGTTGTATATCTTGCCTTGGGATGCTAATCTTTTCTTGCAGACCTTGCTGACATACATTTATGTTTTTGGATGTATGTCAGATCCCGAGTTTGAGCACTAGGAAGATTCGCTCGAGACGCCTGACTTAGAGGGCCAGAGTTCGCCGTAGACGCCGAGCCGCTTCTGCGGAAGACTAGAGCCCCTTTCCACCACTACTCTGAGTTCTAGTTTTAGTACCTTGTAGTAGGATTAGTGTTTTGTTATAGTCTTCTTTTTGGCCCTGATGAGGCTTGTTGATTAATTTCATGTACGAACTATTTAACTCTGGTTGTGGCTTTATTTTTTTTTCTGAAATGTTTCTGATTGTTCTGATACGCAAATGCAAGAACCTCATCTGTGTTTTAATCACAGACGCTTATTGGACTTGAGCTTCACCGCTCCAGTTCAAGCGGGCCGCGTAACGCTCTCGCTTCCGGTGTCTTTTGGGAAGCGGGGCGTTACAGGTTTTAGTGGTGGCCCATGCAGGTCTTGCAACTGCGAACTTCAGAACAATGAGAACACTTTTCATTAGCCAAAATATCCAGAATAGTTCGTACACAAAATTACTCGAACACTTGTCTCAGCGATAGGAAACCCAATACCAGATAATTAGAAGAGTTAGACGCTCGTGCTCGTTAGTTAGACATCCTTGCCACGACTAAGTATTATCATCTTAGGGTTCCCTATCGCAGTCTAGTAGAACCATAGTGCTAAATCTTAGTCGACCCAATGCTTATTTTCCTCCTGATCTTATTTCTCTAATCATTACCCCCATATTAATGATCGTAGAAAGCCATCGTAGCGTATTCACGGAGTTGCTTCTTAGTCGTATTTTCGTTTCGATCGTCGAACCTGACCCTTATCCTCGATTCACTTTAACTCTCCAGATCCGCCATCTTTAACCTTGGACCCCTCCTAAAAAGTATTTTCGATATTTCTTTCATTGAACTCTTTGCTAAGTTTAAAATCCTTTTGAAAACTTTTATTTAGATTTTCTACACCTCAGTCGACTTAAACCCAATCTTGATTAGGAAACTCTTCTGACGCGATCTTTAGTTAATATCTTATATCGATTTTCTAACATGCATCTTTTGCACTTCTATTTCACATAACCTCATAGAACTACCCTATTTTTCTCATGTAATGAATTTCTTTTAAAACCTTATTTATATTTCGCTAGTTCAAAATGCCACCTCCTTTTCTTACTAATGTATTTCGAAACGGTCATTGATACATACTTTTAAAATACTTTCCTAAGTTAAATAGAGCTTCAAAATCCTGTGTGTCGGTTTTATAATCATTGTTTTTATATATTTTAAGAAAAGAAAATTTTTCTTTTCACAAAACAAACACTACAACACTATGCCCATATTACTCTTCACCCATCATTTGACTAATCACATTTTACGTCCTAACTCCTACCGTGTGCTCACTATCTTACGTAAGTTATGACGATATTGTTATTCTTACACACATCTTCATCTTTTTACTTTTGTTCATAAATAATCTCACCCAACCGACTAACCCCTTATCCATCCCACCTTCGGAACCGTTCATCACAACATTAACTCGTTGCCTTATTCAACTGTGAATCCTACCATATTACTAGGTTATCACATTAGTGCTTATCCTTGCTTGTGGCAGCTTTAGTTTAAGTATAGTGGGACCATTAACTTGATGGTGGTGGTGTAGTGCATGTAAATAGATTTCGAGTTTGGACCCGTATGTTCGAATCTCTATATACCACCCATGTATAAGTGTGTTTACTCATAAAATGTTAGTATAGTGTGATAATCTATTGCGTTGTATGTGCGTGTACGGTAATTTGTGATATGTATGTATATAGTCGAGTATAGGGTAGTAAGTGTTATGTTTCTAATTTGACGAGCGATTAGTTATATCACTGCATGAATATCTGTGTGTATTAGATTTAGTATTGGCTAATTACTAGGAATATATGTACCTTAGTCGTATCTGTTAATGGTTGTAAATGTATGCTAGTACGTTGATATGCAAGTTTGGTGTATGATAATAGGTGTACGTATAGTTGTGTGTGCAGATTCATTATGTGATCTATATGCTAGTATGTCTGGCGTGTGCTCGTGTGTATATATGTATGTGATTAGTTATAGGTGTATATATGTATACTGTGTGAACAAGTGTGTTTTACATATAGTAGGAATATAATATTGTATTACCCCTACGGGATTATGTGTGTGCTTGTGTGTACCAGTGGGTATGCATAGTCGTATGTTGTGACTACGAATGTGGATGTATGTAATCGTGTACTAGCCCTAAATAAATTACCATGGTTGTGAATACCGGTGTGTGTATATAACTGTTCTATATAGATACGAGATATGCGTGTAGTAGTATAAGTATGTATATGTATGAGAAATGAACGTGTGTATAAGTATTTGAAGGCGTGTGATGTATGAGTAAATATATACATGTGGATGTATGTTGTTTCATTATAATGTATGTATGACTGGGATAGAATGACCTTAGTGTCTAAGTCCGCTCACCCCTACGTCGGCCTATTTAAGGAAGTCTGAGAACGGACTTGATCCTAAGGTGGGTAGATTACGACGACCCTAGTACTATGAATAAGGCGTGTATAAACCTGTGTTTGGTGTAAGGTAATACGTGCATGTATATATGTGTGGTGACATGTACTATAATGTGTATGTGGTAATATGCGGTATGTAAAAGTGATTGTACGATTGAAGTGTTAATTGACTAAGAATGATTGTATTTTTATTAGTGGTATGTTTATGTGACTTGTGGTACCATATCAGTATAGATTGTGAGTGTATAAGATATGTGGTATCGCTTTGTGTATTTGTAATAACGTGAGTGTGCTAGGTGTTGGCACACTCACTGCTAGTAAATTGATGTGGTGGTGTATTAAGTGTTACCATTCATCCGAGTATAATTTTGGTTGGATTGTATTTGTAGGATGATATTATATTAAACGTATTATGTTAATATGTAACTAGTAATGTATGTACGTGTGTTATTACTACTATTAGCATAGACGTTGATTAGTATTATCAGAAGTAATACTATTGGTGTTGATACTAGTATTAGTAATACTATTTGGAAGTTGCATGATAGCTAGTTATGGTGTGCATGCTTTAGAAGGGGAGATACGAGCGTTACCCTTACATTTTCCCCGTGTCTTAGCCGATGAGATTCCGAGGGAGGAATCGTTTTCAAGGTGGGTAGGATGTAACGACCAGTCCTTTTGATGATATTATTCGTTTTTCTCTGGCGTGTTTTTGCATGTATCCGTATTAGCGTATCTGCCTCGGTGCGCGTACCAACCTATCCATGTTGATTATTTCTACTATTGTCTTAGGATACAAAGTTAATTTCTTATTTATTATTATTATTATCGTTATCATTATTATTATTGTTGTTATTATTATTGTGGAACTTGGGTAATTGGTATTAATGATGTTATTATCAATATTACTACTACCATCTTTTTCTCTTAGCATCTCCTCTTTCTTTTATATAAACCCAAGCTATCAATATTAATCTATGCCTAAACCTATTATTAGAACCCTAGATCTATACATTTTGAATCTAGATTACATTCACGTGGGCCTCTCCTCCCCCTATATATTTTATATAAAACCCTATCTGTTTGACCTAGGCCTAATAACCCTAGGCTTACCTTCTCACGAATGGGCCTTCCTATAAAAAAAAGAGAGAAACAAAAGACTAATCCTAGGCTCACCCTGCAACCCTTGTGTATAGAACCCTATTCTATTTTTCCTCCAGCCCTACACAACGGAGCACACATACATTTCTATAAATATTAAACCCTAGCTATTAAAGCCCAAAAGAACCTAGGGTTATCTAGCAGCCGCCGCACCCCCCTCTTTCTCCTCCCACCACGCAAACACATCGCAGCCTTCTCTCTTCACGCGAGATCGACTCGCAGTACCCTCACCCCCTCTCGAGAGCTCTCCTCCCCTCCGCCCAGGACCACCGACGGCGAGCTCTCAGACCGTCGACCCCCTTCTCGCTGCAACGCCCACACACCGGAGCAACCCCCCCTCAGGCAGCCAGCAAGCCGCCTCCCCACCTCGCAAACGACACAGCGCCTCACCGCCCTTCGCCGTGATCGAGCCCACCCTCATGCTCTAACCAAACCCCTGTCCTCCTCCCCTTTGGCAAAGCCCGCACCACCCCCGAAACCACCCAGCTCCGACCTTCCCACAACCCCCGATGGCAGCCGAGCCCGACCCAGGCCTCCTTTTCCCCTCAGCATCCACGACAGCCCCGCTGCGTCTGCCACCTTCATTCTCTGTCACCGAATACTCCGAACAGTGCTACCCTCCTCTTCGACCATCACGTTCGTCTCCACGGCAGCCACCCCGCTGCTGTTCGACGCTGCCATCGTCACCGTGCCCCGGCTGCAAGTGGTGAGCGAACAAAAAGGAAAGCAGTAAGTAACTTTCCCTCCTTCGTGAACAGTAGTGCCAATCTTCACCTTATGTTATTAATTTAACTTTTATATGCTATGGTACGGGGGCTATACACTCAGAAATTAGTTTATACATATGGGACAGTAACCCACTAGGTTGACAGCTGTATGTTAATGACAATACTTCATGTCACTGCATGTGAACAGTTCTATTAGCTAACTCATACAAATCTATGAACATGTAGCTCATATGCCTAGAAATTTGTATGCATATATTTAAACCATAGGCTTATATAAGTATATGTGCAAGTCTAGTTATATTTGAGTAGATATGTTGACAGTATTATATACTGGATGGATGTGTATTATAAGTGGATTTGGCTTGACGTTATAAATTTAATGACGCAGATGAACCACGCATCTCGACGCGATCTCTTGAACGCTCGGAATCGACTATAACAGGCAAGTGTGCAATTAAATATGGATTTTTGAAGTTGATGAATATTTGTGCTGTTGATTTCTTACTTTAATGTGTAAATCTTGAAAACCGCGTGTATAATGGCACGTGAAAATGTTTTAGACCAAAAGTGTGACACTTTGGCATATAACTCGGCAAGGGTTAAAATTAACCATTTGCAAAGTAAATCGTTCACTGTAAAGTGTTCATTAGACCAACCTGCTCGACATTCCTTGTATTTATTGTAAACATTGTAAAACAAGAACATTGGCAACATTTAAGTCATGTACATCTTGCTTGGTCATTAACAAGAGTGACATCGTGAAATCGTGCGCCTCGAAGGCGGTATCGTGATATCGTGATGTCGTGTGAGTCGACTAGGCCGGCTCGTGTTCTGGCAAACTTTTGGGTGGGGTTAGAGTTGAGCGGCCACTGGGCGTATGAAAGGTACTCTCCTCAAGAGCACCACCCGATGCGGTGGGTTAGTGTCAATCACGGTAAGCCCCCGTGAGAGGAACGACCTTCTCATCACGACCTAAAGGCGAGAACCCTAGATTAGATGTGAATTCTTGACATGAAAACTTGCAATGCTAACTTGGTCATCTTGATAATTGAAATGCTAATGAACTTAGAGAAATCCTAACTTTAATCTTGCAACCGTCTAGAACTGCATGTTAGGAATGCTCGTTTCTGTTTCTATAAATTGTTAAATGTTAAATTGCTGCAGTCGTTTCTTTAAATTATTAAATGCTTCTTAAATTCATATCAGTTGTATATCTTGCCTTGGGATGCTAATCTTTTCTTGCAGACCTTGCTGACATACATTCATGTTTTTGGATGTATGTCAGATCCCGAGTTTGAGCACTAGGAAGATTCGCTCGAGACGCCTGACTTAGAGGGCCAGAGTTCGCCGTAGACGCCGAGCCGCTTCTGCGGAAGACTAGAGCCCCTTTCCACCACTACTCTGAGTTCTAGTTTTAGTACCTTGTAGTAGGATTAGTGTTTTGTTATAGTCTTCTTTTTGGCCCTGCTGAGGCTTGTTGATTAATTTCATGTACGAACTATTTAACTCTGGTTGTGGCTTTATTTTTTTTCTGAAATGTTTCTGATTGTTCTGATACGCAAATGCAAGAACCTCATCTGTGTTTTAATCACAGACGCTTATTGGACTTGAGCTTCACCGCTCCAGTTCAAGCGGGCCGCGTAACGCTCTCGCTTCCGGTGTCTTTTGGGAAGCGGGGCGTTACAACGACTGCGCTCGAACATTTGAGGAGCTGAGGGCTTACCTGCAGGGTCCGTCGCTGCTCGCTAAGCCGGAGGAGGGAGAACAGCTGGGTTTGTACTTGGCCGCCAATGAAGAAGCCGTCAGCTCCGTCTTAATCAAGGAGGAGAAGGGCATGCATTGGCCCGTCTACTATGCGAGCTGGATTCTTCGAGAGGCGGAGACTCGTTACAGCCCCATCGAGAAGGTCACCTATTGTCTGGTCACAACGGCGAGTAAGCTCCGACCGTACTTCCAGGCCTACCCCATCACCATCCATACCAATCTGCCCCTCGAGAAGAACCTGAAGAGGTTAGAACGGTCAGGCAGAATGCTTAATTGAAGCGTTGAGCTCAGCGAGTTACATAACCTACAAGGCCCGGACAGCGATCAAGGGCCAGGCCCTGGCAGATTTCGTGGTGGAATGCCCCATCGAAGACCCCCGGAGAACCTGCCGGACGCACAGCCAGCGGCTACTTTCCCACAGGCAATGGGGGTAGCTGGACCCTCGGAGCC
Organism: Scilla litardierei; assembly: GCA_030789695.1. Lineage (NCBI taxonomy): Eukaryota > Viridiplantae > Streptophyta > Magnoliopsida > Asparagales > Asparagaceae > Scilla > Scilla litardierei. The sequence continues at coordinate 134,970,793 of CM061137.1, read as the reverse complement.
TGCCCAGGAGGAAGCGGGCAGATTATGGACCATTCACGTCGACGGGTCGGCGACAGGATCCGGGACGGGGGCAGGCATCGTCATCCAAACCCCCGATGGATGCCTGCTGGAGTATGCCATGCGCTTCAACTTTCTGGCAACCAACAATGTCGCGGAGTATGAGGCCGCTGTCAATGGGCTGAAGCTTTACGGAGCTATGGGGGCGACGAACATGCTGCAGCTTAGTAATTCGCGGCTCGTCATACAATGGGTCCAAGGAAGCTTCGAGGCCCGAGAAGAGATGATGAAGCGCTACCTTAAGCACATCCAGGCCGAGCTCCAGAAATTCAAGAGGGCAGAGATCCATCACTTGCCTCGCTTCAACAACCTCCGGGCTGACGCCCTGTCAAAGCTGGCCTCCTCCTTCGCGGCCGAGATCGGGAAGGCCATCTACATCGAGAATCTGCTGATGCCTACCATTAAAGAAGAGGAATTGATGTGCGTCAGCCAGGCGACGATGTGGATGACCCCAATTATGCAATACTTGGAGACAGGGGCCCTGCCTGAGGAGCAGCTGCAGGCCAAGAAGGTCGAGAGGCAGGCTCTGTTATTCGTGCTCTTTGACAGAGTCTTATACCGTCGGCGTCACGCGAGCTTCGACGTCCTACCTTACTTGAAGTGTTTGGGGCCAGAGCAAGCCGAACAGGTCATCCACGAAGTGCACGAGGGCTTCTGCGGAAACCACTACGACGGACGCACCGTCGCCCACAAGATAGTGCGCCAAAGATACTACTGACCGACAATGATCCACAACACGGCCCGGTATGTCAAGAAGTGCGAGGCATGCCAGAAGTTCGGTAGACATACGGCGGCCCCTCCCGTCGACCTGTGTCCATCTTGAGCCTGATCCCGTTCGCCAAATGGGGGCTCGACATCCTCGGACCCTTTCTGATGGCCTCCGGAGGGAGAAAGTACCTGGTTGTCACCGTGGACTACTTTACCAAATGGGTCGAGGCCGAAACTTTGGCACGCATCGCGTGGACGGATATGAAGGGCTTTATTTAGAAGTTTGTGATCTGCCGCTTCGGGATACCCCGCTCTATAGCAACAGACAACGGAAAGTAGTTCGACTGCGATGGCTTTCGAGACTTATGTTCGGGCTGGGGGATCAAGCCTCATTTTGCATCCGTTGCCTACCCACAGTGCAATGGGATGGCGGAGGCGGCAAACAAATACATACTAGGCCCCCTGAAGAAGAAGGTCGACGCCGCTCTCGGGACGTGGGTGGACGATCTACCGGGCATCCTCTGGTCGTATCGTACCACCCACAAGGCATCGACTAGAGAGAGCCCGTTCATGCTGGCATTTGGGGCAAAATCGGTCGTACCCGTAGAGGTTGGAGAGGAGACACTCCGGCTGCGATATTTCGACGAAGACATCAACATGGAGGGCCTCAGCCTCAGTCTTGAGCTCGTCGATGAAGTAAGAAATTGGGCTCTGACGAACCTTGTCCAACACAGCCAAAGGATGGCCCGGCACTACAACTCCCGGGTGAAGAAACGGACCTTCATAATCGGCGACTTGGTCCTCAGAGACACCACCTTCAAGCCCGAGACCGCTCGTCGAGGGAAGCTGTCCGCAAAATGGGAGGGGCCTTACGAGATCATCGACATCGTCGGGCCGGCCACATATATCATGGCGACCCTCGACGGAAGTGAGCTAGCTTACCCGTGGAACGTGGAGCAGCTACTGAAATACTATCAGTAACTGTGAGTCTGTTAATAAAATATTCCCTTTTTCCGCACATTTCCAAACCTTACTGTCTCCGCTTAAGTATTTCAGTTCAAACTCACAAGTCTCTGGGGCAGGGACCCGCCCTCGCCACCCAAACCGGAGAAGGGCACGGGCCGAGCTACGCGCTCGCTCCCCCTTTAAGTAAAGACTCCAGGGCAGGACCCGTCCCCGCCACCCAAACCGGAGAAGGGCACGGGCCGAGCTACGCGCTCGCTTCCCCCCTCAAGTAAAGACATCGGGGCAAGCCTGACAAGCTTCGCCACCCAAACTAGAGAAAAAGGACACGGGCCAAGCTACGGATCCCTCTCCCCACGAAGACTCCGGGGCAGGACCCGTCCTCGCCACCCAAACCGAAGAAGGGTACGGGCCGAGCTACGCGCTCGCTCCCCCCTCAAGTAAAGATTCCGAAGTAAGCCTAACAAGCTTCGCCACCCAAACTGGAGAAAAAGGGCACGGGCCGAGCTACGGTTCCCTCCCCCTACGAAGACTCTGGGGCAGGACCCGTCCTCGCCACCCAAACCGGAGAAGGGCACGGGCCGAGCTACGCGCTCACTCCCCCTAAGTAAAGACTCCGGGGCAAGCCTAACAAGCTTCGCCATCCAAACTGGAGAAAAAGAGCATGGGCCGAGCTACGGATCCCTTCACCCTACGAAGACTCCGGAGCAGGACCCGTCCTCGCCACCCAAACCGGAGAAGGGAACGGGCCGAGCTACGCGCTCGCTCCCCCCTCAAGTAAAGACTCCGGGGCAAGCCTAACAAGCTTCGCCACCCAAATTAGAGAAAAAGGGTACGGACCAAGCTACGGCTCCCTCTCCCTACAAAGACTCTGGGGCAGGACCCGTCCTCGCCACCCAAACTGGAGAAAAAGGGCACGGGCCGAGCGACGGCTCCCTTCCCCTACGAAGACTCTGAGGTAGGACCCGTCCTCGCCACCCAAACCGAAGAAAGGGCACGGGCCGAGCTACGCGCTCGCTCCCCCCTCAAGTAAAGACTCCAGGGCAAGCCTAACAAGCTTCGCCATCCAAACTGGAGAAAAAGGGCATGGTCCGAGATACAACTCCCTCCCCCCTACGAAGACTCCTGGGCAGGACCCGTCCTAGCCACCCAAACCGGAGAAGGGCACGGGCCGAACTACGCGCTCGCTTCCCCCTCAAGTAAAGACTCCGGGGCAAGCCTAACAAACTTCTCCATCCAAATTGGAGAAAAAGGGCACGGGTCGAGCTACAGCTCCCTCTCCCTACGAAGGCTCCGGGGCAGGACCCGTCCTTGCCACCCAAACTGGAGAAGGGCACGGGCCGAGCTATGCGCTCGCTCTCCCCTCAAGTAAAGACTCCAGGGCAAGCCTAACAAGCTTCGCCATCCAAACTGGAGAAAAAGGACACTTCCGAGCCACGGCTCCCTCCCTCCTATGAAGACTCCGGGGCAGGACCCGTCCTCGCCATCCAAACCGGAGAAGGGTACGGTCCGAGCTACGTGTTCGCTCCCCCCTCAAGTAAAGACTCCGGGGCAAGCCTAACAAGCTTCGCCACCCAAGCTGGAGAAAAAGGACACGGGCCGAGCTTCGGCTCCCTCCCCGCTACAAAGACTCCGGGGCAGGACCCGTCCTCGCCACCCACACCGGAGAAGGGCACGGGCCGAGCTACGCGTTTGTTCCCCCTCAAGTAAAGACTCTGGGGCAAGCCTAACAAGCTTTGCCACCCAAACTGGAGTAAAAGGGCACGGACCGAGCTACGGCTCCCCCCACGAAGACTCCAGAGCAGGACCCGTACTTGCCATCCAAACCGGAGAAGGGCACGGGCCGAGCTACGCGCTCGCTCCCCCTTAAGTAAAGACTCCGGGGCAAACCTAACAAGCATCGCTACCCAAACTGCAGAAAAAGGGCACGGGCCGAGCTACGGATTCCTCCCCCCTACAAAGACTCCGGGGCAGGACCCGTCCTCGCCACCCAAACCGGAGAAGGGCACGGGCCGAGCTACGCGCTCGCTCCCTCCTCAAGTAAAGATTCCGGTGCAAGCCTAACAAGCTTCGCCACCCAAACTGGAGAAAAAGGGCATGTACCGAGCTCGGCTCCCTCTCCCCCCCCCCCCACAAAGACTCTGGGGCAGGAACCGTCCTCGTCACCCAAATTGGAGAAGGTCACGGGCCAAGCTACGCGCTCGCTCCCCCCTCAAGTAAAGACTCCGGGGCAATCCTAACAAGCTTCGCCACCCAAACTGGAGAAAAAGGGCACGGGCCGAGCTACGGCTCCCTTCCCCTACGAAGACTCCGGGGCAGGATCCGTCCTCGCAATCCAAACCGAAGAAGGGCACGGGCCGAGCTACGCGCTCGCTCTCCCCCTCAAGTAAAGACTCCGGGGCAAGCCTAACAAGCTTCGCCATCCAAACTGGAGAAAAAGGGCACGGGCCAAGCTACAACTCCCTTCCCCCTATGAAGACTCCGGGCAGGACCCGTCCTCGCCACCCAAACCGGAGAAGTGCACAGGCCGAGCTACGCGCTCGCTCCCCCCTCAAGTAAAGACTCCGGGGCAAGCCTAACAAGCTTCGCCACCCAAACTGGAGAAAAAGGACACTGGCCGAGCTATGGCTCCCCCTATAAAGACTCCGAGCCAGGAACCGTCCTCGCCACCGAAACCGGAGAAGGGCACAGGTCGAGCTACGCGCTCGCTCCCCCCTCAAGTAAAGACTCCGGGGCAAGCCTAACAAGCTTCGCCACCCAAACTGGAGAAAAAGGGTACGGGCCGAGCTACGGCTCCCTCCCCTCCTACGAAGACTCTGGGGCAGGACCCGTCTTCGCCACCCAAACCGGAGAAGGGCACGGGCCGAGCTACGCGCCCGTTCCCCCCTCAAGTAAGGTGTAACGACCCGCTCCCGTGGGCCCGTTACTTATTTGATATTTGCGCAGGTCCTGCAGGTTACCAGTGAAACCAAAATAGCCACGATGCAGAGATGTACAATAATACCCAAACCAGCGTACATTATTACAATCCACAATTTAAAGTACAACAACTAGCAACACTCTCTCACCAAATACATGAAAGTAAGGAAATACATAAAGTACATCACACATACACTCCAAATATAAAAGTTGGCAGTCTCAGGATCACGCTATGGCTCTGCGAACTCAGGGGTGCCTAAGTCAACCTGTACGTCGTCTGCGGTGCCACGGAGATGGAACCATAGGTAAGTCACAACAATTCTAGCAATAGAAATAAAGTAGTGCAAAAGTATGGAACAGGCTATAGTAACAAAAGATGACCATGCAGGTGCAAAAAGTAAGGTAAGAACAGACATGCATATACGAGCGAAAAGTAAAATACTGGTGGCTGACAGATGTGGTAAGTAAAGTGCGTGTAACGTATAAGGTAAAGGTGACTGTGCAAGTGCCAAAGTAACAACTGTGGCATGGCATATGGTAGCAACAATGTTTTGACCAACAGGAAATGGGATGACAACACTTAAGAAATGATGAGTGTCGCTTGACTATCTAATAGTGTAGGCGGGCCTAATAATAAGAAGTCTAGCTTAACTCCCAAATCAGCCAGGCAGTCAGGGCTTGAAGGCACAGGTCACTTCTAAGACCGCAGGACAAATCCTTTGGTTGACCAACCCCCTTCCCATTCCTTTCTAGACACTGATTCGGTCGTAATTTAAGACCGCTTGTTATTACGCCGCTCTGCCACGTTCGAGTAGTCTCGACTTAGTCAGTAGTCGTAACCGAACAATGATGTCGAGTTAGTCGTGACAAAACAATGATAGTAATCAACTAGTGCAACATCAATCAAACTAGTGCAATAACTGTAGCATGGCAACCGGCAGGCAATAGTAGTACAACCCGGTAAACGTAGTAACAATAAAAGGACAAGCAGGCAATAGCAAAAACTAGAAACTATGTGACTTACATAGGAAAGTACAGTGTGCAACCATTGAGCCCATCTCCTGCCACGGGGGCGCTCACCTGGGCGGATCTCAAATCACTTTAGACAGTACATTTCATTTAGACGGTCGGTAACGGTCGGTACGGTACGGTGCAATGTGTAGATGGCTCGCGGTCGCTCCCGCACTTTCTCTAATATAAGTTACCCCAAAAACCCAGTGATGTGCCAACTACTTTTAAGCATTCAATTTCAATAGGATGTTCCACGGTATTCCATTCAATCATTACTTTTCAATCCGGTACGTCAATCCGGTGTTTCAAAGACAAAGACACTAATGACGGTCGTGATAGACCGACTCACATACCAATAGAGTTATGCACAATAGTCTCACTCCAAAGATGTTCAAAGGCAGTAACAACAATACTCCAAAGAGTTTTGCTTGTTGAAAAGTCAAGGCAGAAGCCTTAACAGAGAATGTCAATCCTGAGCAATGCTTTGAAGTCCAACAACGATGATATTTAATTCCATAAAAGTGCACTATCTTAATTTAGTCCTGAGCAATACTTTGAAGTCCACGGTCATTCCATTTTTGATCAGTTCTCTAGTTAATTAGGTCTATAATCATTGGTTCAAGTCAATAGCTGTTCTGAGAATATATATGAGGTCCTAAGTTCATACGAGTGCACTGGCTAAATTTCTAAAGTTAGAATTAAGGTGACTTACATTATCGAGCTTGTCGTAGCAAGACGAGGTTAGAGCTAGAGCTTCCAAGGAAGCTGGTGCACGAGGATTGGTACCTGCAAACACAAGAAACAGCCGGTTAAAGAGCACACTATTTTCTACCTATTTAACCTCATCGTTTTGATTTTCTAAACTAGTTGAAACGTTGTCAAAAATCATTCTAAATTTTTCTATAGCCTAGATATAAGGAAAATAATTTTACTGTAAGAGGAAATATTTTTCGGAAGCTCATAGTAATTTTTATAATTTTTAAAAGTTCAAAATAGGTTTAAAAACTAATTTTTAATTTAGTATGTAATTATTCAATAATTTATTCCGGATGCATTCTGTATCGGAAAGTCGCAAATAAGCTGTCAAAATGACCGTCTTGAAGAGTACTTTAACATATATTTTTATCGCATATTAGTTTACGTGAAAATAGCGAGTTACTGATTTTTGAATGAAAATAACCTATTTAACTTTTAGGCTTAAACATTTATTCTGGAAAAACTAAGCATCAGATTGAGATGAAACTAGCGCCATTGGGTCCAGAATGTCATTTCTGATTTTCTGAGACTAGTCTTGTATTTTTCTTCTCTATATATTATTTATTACGAATTTTAAACCATTAAGCCCATTTATCTAATTTCTAAATACGAAAATACATGTATTTTATACGCGTATACATTTTTAATAATACGTTATAAAATTTCGTTCTCACCTTCAACGTCGCAGCAACGGAGAGAGCGGAGTGCTCTCGAGGGCGGCGGGCTGAGGCAGCGGCCTCGCGGCGGACGGAGGCGGGGCACGGCGGCGGAAGGTGACGGAACACGACGAGAGGCGGGTCGGACGTGGGCTCGTTGGGCTTGGGGTCCTCCGGAGCGTGGCTGATCGGCGGGGGTCTTGTGGCGGTGTCGTGAGCGAGAGTGGCGGCGAGCTTCCGGTGGACGGCAGCGAGCGTGGAGATGGCCGGAGGGCGGCGTCGACCCAGGCGAGAGTGAGAGAGGGAGTGTAGGGGCGGCAGTCGGAGCGTTCCCGGAGTCGTCGATGAGGAGCTCGATGCGGGTTCAGCTTCGAAGCGGCGGAGAGCGTGGACGTGGGCTGGGCGTCGACTGCAGGGGAGGGAGCCAATGAAGGGGTGGCGGAGCAAAGCTGGCGGGTGGCGGGATCGCCGGAAGCGGGCACGGAGGGGCGTGGGTTTGCCGCAGGGTTTGAGGAGAGAACGAAAAAGAGAGACTGTGTGCGTGTGTAATGGCAGTGAGAGAGTTCGAAAGAGATGGCTTGGTGCAAACAAACGGGAGAGAGAGAGACTACGCTGTGTGTGTGGGTGGCTAAGCGAAAAGAGAGGGAGAGAGGGTCACCGTGTGCGTGGGTTGGGTTTATTGCGTGCCTGAGTTAGAGAGAGGGAGAGGGAATGTGTTTCTTAAACAACGGAGAGAGAGAGAGAGTACCCTGGGTTTCGAAAGTGAAGAGACAGATCTGTTTGAGTTTGAGAGGAAGAGAGGTTTAGATTTTTGCATGCGAGAGTTAGGGGAGAGGGTTTGGGTTAGGCTGAGGATGCTGATGGGTGTTTAATTAGAGAGAGGAGAGGGGTTTAAGAGGTATTTATAGGGCTAATGGGTTCATGAACCCACTATTAGCATTAAATAAACCTTTAGTTAGTCAAGTAGTATTAATTAGGGTAGGTTAGCTTTAGGACTAAGTTTAGAAATTGTTGAACGTGTCCTCTCCAACGTGTTAGTCATGTTTCGGGTTAAAATTTGATTAGGTTATAGTAATTAACTAGGGTAACTGGTGACGGTAAAATTTGTAACGAAAATTACGATTTTGCCCCTACTAGCAAACGTGTCCGAAAAATTATGAAAACATACCCACGGGATCGTATCGTCGCGAGAATCGCGAATACAAGATCCAATTTGGGTTTTGAGCTACGGAAATACGTGTTTTAGGCCAAAACATTTAGGATGCGGGTTTGCGGGTTCCCTATCGATTTGACTTCAGAAAATTACGAAATTAATGTGGGAAGCCCTAAATGATCATAGAATGTTACCGTAGAAGTTTGAAAACGTTTTGATGATGTTTGTATAGAAAATAAATTCATTAAACCAAAACGGAAATAACTGAAAATGAATTTTTACCAGAATTGTTTTGAGTATTTGATGAAACTCGAACTTACTAAAATACTTCATGACTAGTCTGATATCTCAAAATATTTTTATAAGAAATTTTTGAATTCGTAAAACTCCTGACAAACCATTATAAAATAGTTATAATAATTTTGAAAATAGGTTAAATATGTAAATAGTTGTCTTGACGAAAACAGACCGTTACATAAGGACTCCGGGGCAAGCCTAACAAGCTTCGCCACCCAAACTGGAGAAAAAGGACACGGGCCTAGCTACGGCTCCCTCCCCCTACGAAGACTTCGGGGCAGGACCCGTCCTTGCCAACCAAACCGGAGAAGGGCACGGACCGAGCTACGCGCTCACTCCCCCCTCAAATAAAGACTCCAGGGCAAGCCTAACAAGCTTCGCCACCCAAACTGGAGAAAAAGGGCACGGGCTGAGCTACGGCTCCCTCCCCCCTACGAAGATTCTGGGGCAGGACCCGTCCTCGCCACCCAAACCGGAGAAGGGCACGGGCCGAGCTATGCGCTTGCTCCCCCCTCAAGTAAAAACTCCGGGGCAAGCCTAACAAGCTTCGCCACCCAAACTAGAGAAAAAGGGCACGTGCCGAGCTATGGCTCCCTTCCCCCTACGAAGACTCCGGGGCAGGACCCGTCCTCGCCACCCAAACCGGAGAAGGGCATGGACCGAGCTACGCGCTCGCTCCCCCCTCAAGTAAAGTCTCCGGGGCAAGCCTAACAAGCTTCACCACCCAAACTGGAGAAAAAAGGGCACGGGCTGAGCTACGGCTCCCTCCCCCCTACAAAGACTCCGAGGCAAGACCCGTCCTCGCCACCCAAACCAGAGAAGGGCACAGGCCGAGTTACGCGCTCGCTCCCCCTCAAGTAAAGACTCCGGGGCAAGCCTAACAAGCTTCGCCACCCAAACTGGAGAAAAAGGGCACGGTCCGAGCTACGGCTCCCTCCCCCTACGAAGACTCCGGAACAGGACCCGTCCTCGCCACCCAACCGGAGAAGGGCAGGGCCGAGCTACGCACTCGATCCCCCCTCAAGTAAAGACTCCGGAGCAAGCCTAACAAGCTTCGCCACCCAAACTGGAGAAAAGGGCATGGGTCGAGCTACGCGCTCGCTCCCACCCTCAAGTAAAGACTCCGGGGCAAGCCTAACAAGCTTCGCCACCCAAACTGGAGAAGAAAGGCACGGGCCGAACTAAGCGCTCTCCCCCTAACAGATCCAGAAGCCTTGAAACCCGAACCTGGGGAAAAGGACAAGGGCACACCGACCGGGGCAAGCCTTGCGCAGGGCTATAACTTCCGGTCAATGCATGATCCCGATGAAGCGTACCCCTGACGCGACTTGGCACAACCAAATGACGCTCGGGAACCCCCACCATTAATGACGACACGACCCCAAGAAGCACAGGCGGATGCTTCACGCCTGACACAACCTGGCAAAACAGGTTTCGGCTGACGTGACCCTGACAAGAAACCAATGGACGATGCCAGCTCATCACATTAGTCTCGCAAAAGCTATCGGCTCTCGCTCCCTATAAATACATGCTTCCCCCTCGAAGGAAGGGGAGAAGAAAATGGGAGAGCGAATGAGCCCCATTCCGCCCCCCACGAAGGTTGGAAAGGGGCAAGATTCCGCCAAACTCAACCCCACCCCACCAACCCGGAACGTCCAGGTCGGGTTTGCCTCAGAGCATCACTGGCCTGATCGAGGGAGAGGCAACCAGTCGACGAAGAACCCCGCCTCCCCGATAGGCTATTCCTCTTGCATATGGATCACCGATGGGCTATTTCTCATGCACATGGGACGGCCCGCCTTCCACTCTTCGACTTCCCTTGGACAACCTGAGACAGGGCTCCTCGAAGATCTGCGGCGGACTGGCCCTCCCTACCAGCATCTGCTCCACCCGACCCCTGCCGGCGGGAAAGGAAAATGCCCTACTGGGCATAGCAGCCTCCACCGGCCTGCCCCCCAACCACCCATCTTCCACTCCTCGACCTCCCGAGGAGGCCACCCCTCATTCGTCGCCTCGTTCTCCTCCTCTTCCAGGGTTTCCCTTCGAGCCATAGTAACTCCCCGGACAGATGGAGCAACCCATCCTCGTCAAATCAGGGACCCTCCCGGGGAGACCTTGCAACCCTTCATGATCGAGGAGATGAAAGAGGAGGCAGCGAGCAATAATAGAGAAGGAAGGCCACGCCGGATACAGGAGTTCGCACATCCTGATGCGGTTTACAGTCGGGAAGAACGACACGTCAGCCCGACTATGTATGGCATCTCGCTCGTCCAAAGTGTCGTCAAGTGTCTTTGTAAAGGATAATGAAATTGTCCTTCCTAGCGAATAGTCAAATTCCATCTATGCGCACCCTAACTTGAGAAATAATTTTTCTAGACCTATAGACGAGTGGAAGTGTAACTCCCAAGGAAGCGCTTTATGAAGCTTCTCGAAACTTGATTGATTTATTTAGGAACAACTTCTGTCGAACTCCGGGGTGAGTTCACGAAGCTCCGCCACCTAAATTGAAGAGGGACACGGGCTGGGCTACTCGCTTGCCCTTCCCCCATAAATACGACTCGGGGAGGGGAGAAGGCCGAGCTACCCATGTACCATTACCCTGCAAAGGCGACTCGGTGCTATACCTTAAATTACATCAAGAAAACCCAGGGACAAGACAGCAAAAATCCCCATCAATTTCAAGTTAAATATTTACATCCCCAACCAGGGTCGACCTTACAAAACAAGGCATCCCTCAGGTCGACCCCACTCCCAGACCGAAGCACGAAAAAAAGAGGGGGGGTTAAACAAGACTTGGGCCGCCGCCACTCGGGGCCCTATCCCCTTCGTCAACCTCCGGGGATTCGACCTCGAGGTCAACTGCCGTACCATCGTCGCACCTCGCCTCTTCGTCGCCCTCCGCTCCTTCCTCATCTTCTGAGGCCGCCATCTTGTCAAAGTCTACGTCGATCGGAGGGCAGAAACAGGCCGCCCTTTCCTTCAACCGGCTGAGACAGGCCCCCCAGCCCTCAGCCCGGCCCTTCTCCAGGCCTTCGGCTCGGCCATCCTCCAGGCCTTCTGCGCGCCCTCGCACTATGCCATCGCGCATGGCGTCCATCAGGGTGGGGAGGACGGTTGACTCCTGATATCCTCGAAATTCTTCAATCTTCGAGGTCAGCTTGTCCTTCGTGGCCCTCGCCTGCGTCGCCAGGTCGGCCGCCTACGCCTTCTTCCGCTCCAGCATGTCCTCTAGCCCCTTTATGCGATCATCCACGGAGACGGCCTTCGTCTCACGGTCCGCCAGGAGCACCCTCAGGCGCTGGACCTCCGACGCCAGCTCGCCACACTTACCCTTTTCCTGGGCAAGCTGCTCAACGGTACTCTTGCGAAGCGCGGCATGCTCGTTTGCCAATTTACCAACGGCGACCTCGGCCTTGTTCAAGGCGGGCGTGTGATCCCTAGCGGTGACCATCTTCTGTATGGCCTGCACGACAAAACAGAGCGTGTCAGTCTACCCCTTGGGACAAAGGCGTCTAGTCTACCTGACCCGATCCGGACTACCGACCTGCATGCCATGCCATACCATGGATCCGCACAGTCGCTCGTGACCGATGGCGGCCAAGCTCTTCCTATCGCGGGGCAGCATGCAGTTCTCCGCCAACCTCGCCGCTACCCCGCCATCATCGTAGACCGACTCATCGGCCCCTACCGGATATGACATCAGGTGAAGGGCCTCCCGGGAGTAACCTTCGATCTTGGCCTTCTTGGCCTTGAATCTGATCAGCGAGGCTTTGCAGCTGGGAGGGGCCGGCCTCTCAAAAACGAACCGCGGACAATCATAAGGCCAGCCCTCCCAACCCGACAACCGTGGGCCAGAGCCCAACCTACTGGAGCCCTTAGGGCGACCTGGGGTTTGGGTTTGGCCGGCGGCTGTTGTAACCCCCGGGCTCGGCTGGCGGGGTTCAGGTTCCCTCGCCACGGGTTCAGTTCGACCTCTGCCCCCACCCTCAAGATCGATAACTGGGGGGCAATGCCCTGTGCAGCCCTTTCCCCGGACTGACCGGCACTCTTCTCCTCCCGGGGATCAGCGGCGGACGACTTCGCAGAAATCTTCTTCCTCTTCGACCCCGCGGGCCCCTTCCCCTTTCTCGAGCCTTCCTCCCTGGCCTCTTCACACGGCCTCTTCGGGTCCGCCCTTCTCACCTGCTGGACCGCTTGCTCCGCTGCCCGCCTTCGCAGCTCGTCAATCGGTAAACTCATCGTCTGACCTACAGAAGAAGGAAAGCTTAGAGTGAGCGCTCCAGATACAGCAGTCACAAAGTTCATATTACCTTCGGAACAAATATGTTGAACTATCATGTCGGGGTCGGCGAGCATTCCATATTCCCGACCCTCCTCTGAGATCGCCATCAGAGACCGGTCTACATCGTCCTCTTCGTCATTTAGCTTGACCCCCTCCCTCGCCTCGGGAGTCAGCTCCCCCACGTTCGATTTCAGCACCACATCCGCGGGCACCGAGACGAACACATACTGCTTACTCCACCCTTTAATCTTGTCCGACAAGCCTCTGATGAGGGGATGACTTTTCTTTGCGGACAGGTAATAATAGGACCTCAGCCTTTTCACCGCGAAGAAATGACGGAAGAGGGCCAGGGACGGGCAGACGCCATTCCTCACGCATAGAACCAGGAAACCGACGATCACGCTGATGGAATTCGACATCAGCCGGAACAATGGAAACTCAAGGAAATTCAGAATTTCTAGCACCAAGGGATGGGGGAGTGCAACCCCTGCTGGAAGCAGGCCACGTACACCCCCACCTCGTAATCCCTCGCAAAACACACCTCTCTAGCGCAGTCGGCTGACGGACGGTATAGGGCGGCCTAATATACAACGCGCTGATGTCAGAAACGGACGTCCTCAACACAGACATCACACCCGAGATCTCGTCGGGCACCTCTCCAGCCTCCGCCACAGTAACAGCGGCCGGGGCAGCGGGCTTTGATGTCCGAACCATGGCCCCTTTCTCCTTCCTCGGGTCCCTTGGGGCCTCCGAGGGCGAGCCCACTGATTGCTCGCCGCCCGCGGTCCAACTCCGACTCTTCGGTGACCCTTCCCCCGTACTCTGCGCTGTGTCCGCGACGGAGCTCTCTTCCACCACCTCCCTCGACTCTGGCAAATGGATAGAAGATGTTGATGAAGACATCAAGAAAGAAGGAATTTAATACATGCACGATGTCGACGGCTTCGACGGTGATGCTGCAACGGTGGACTTATCTCTGACGGTAACCTCGGCGAGAACTACATAGTCTCTGGCGAACGCAAACGCTTAGAGAATTTTGAAAGTGAGAAACCCTCACTCGTTCCAACCCAGAGCTATTTATAAGACACCCTGAGTGATTGCAACCGTAGACATCCCGCCACGCATCGATGATCTGTGCCCCCTGATGCTTCGATCCGCGTGGTCTGACGCTTCGGCTGATAGCATCTGTCGTATCCGCCACACGTCACCCTCAAAGTGGTCGAACCGCTTCGATTTGCATCCGTCGCCGATTCGAAAATATCGTGTTGGTTTGCGCAATGGGCACCGAGACGCTTCGATTTTCGCCCTTTTTCGAGTCGAAATGATTACGCCAGATCGAAATGATTTCACTCCCTTCTCTTTCGTGGCTCAGGCCCAAGAAGGGCCCTGCTACCATAGACCCAAGAGCCTGGGTGGCAAATAGTCGAGGTCGGATTGTGCGACCGACCTTCCGCGAGCGACCTGGGCAAAGTACCCCACCTCGCCCCGACCCGATGGACCCCCCTGGGTCCCCCCCTGAGCTCGCCCTCATACCCATGATAAACATAACATGTCTCAACATCCTTCTCCCTACGGCGCAGAGCTCGTCGACATAAGGATGTTGGGGGCACCCACACCCTTGCAAGAAAACAATCCGCACATCCAGCAAGGAGGAAGAGAAACCAAAAATATTCATTTCATTCATTTAAATGTCGGGCCCATTCACAAAGCCTGTCAAGAATACAGCGCTACATCAGGCTCGACCAATGGCCATCCGTTCAAAAATACGAAGTTCTCCTATACAAAGTCCTCCTCGACTTCGTCACCTTGCCTCCTCCCATGCTTCAGCCACTCGATGCCGACCTCTCTGTCGACCGAGCCATCATCCCCTCCATCACCCGTCGGACGCCCGCCTCCCTCGTCTCGTGTAGCAAGGGAATGAGATGCTCATCCTGATTGCGATGGATGGCGGCTTCAATCATCCACTGGTCGACCTTCCCCTTCTCCTCCAGTTGCCTCTTCAAGATAGCCTTCTCCTTCCTTTCCGCCTCAACCGCCAGCTTCAACCCAGTTATCTGCTCTTGCTGCACTTCGATCACCCGTTTCTTGCTAGCCATCTCCCCGGCGTGCCTCTCCCGGATGTCGGCCTGCTTGCGTTCCTCCTTTAGGAGCTGACTCTCAAGTGTAGCCTTCGCCACATCAAAGTACACGGCCTGCCCTTCTCAACCTCGTAGGCCGTAGCAACCCGCACCAGCTCCGCCTCCTTCTCTCGCAGCTTTCTCTGGTTTCATTGAGATCGATCCTTGCTTTGTCAAGAGCAGCCTTTGTGGCGGCCACCGAGGTCTGACGCTGCAGGGCCACCATAGCCGCGACCATCTACAAAAGATCCAACTTAGTCAGACGGGAGCAAGAAGGCTTGAAAGGCGCGGCGAGGAGACCGACTTACCTGCATGGTGTGCCACACAGCGGAGCCGCACAGCCGCTCTGTCCCCATGCAGATCAGGGACTCGTGATCCCGCAGCAGCATGCAATACTCCGCTAGACGAGCCGCTACCCCGGCATCCTCAAATACCGACTCATCCCTACCTATCCGGTAGGTCGACCGGTGAAGAGCCCCGCTTGGAAACGCCTCAGCCTCTACCTTCGTCATCCTGAAGCGGATAAGCACCTTTCACAATTTGGGTGCGCCTCCCTTTCCATCTCCCGCATAGGAATGCCGTAAGGCCACTTCTGGACAGGGGGTGCCTTGCGAGGCCCGCCCGCTTTCGGGACCCGCATAGGAGCCGGGTCAACCACTCCCCTAATGGGCGAACTTTCCGGCACGGCCCCGCTAGTCCGCGGGGGAAGAGCCCCCGAATCGGGAGTCCGTTACTTCCTGTTCGGCTGCTCTGCAGCCGAGACCTCGGCACCTCGCTTTGGGGGTACCACCACCGCGGGCCCTCCCTTGTCCATCACTTTCTTACCTGTATCCCGAGGGTCAGCTTTCTCCGTAGCTTGCACGCCAGCAGCCCTCGATTCCTCCTCCGGTAAGAGCATGGCGTCTTCGCCTGCGAAGAAGAGAAAGATCAGGGTAAGCCTATATAAAGGTTCGCCAGATTCAAAGTACTTGGGACCAGAAATCCTGAGCGAGCCGGTCGTCCTGCGTCAAGGACGCCAGCCGGCAATCCGCCTTGGGCAGCTCCGCCAAAATCTGCGCCTTTGCCACGTCGTCACAAGTTAACTTCACCCTCTCATTCAATAGAGAGTTCAGCGCCCCCAAGTTCGACGTCAGTGCCGCGTCGACCGACATCATAACAAAGACGAAATCCTCCATCCACCTACCAACATCAGCGGGCACCCCGACGATGAGCTCCCGTCCCCTCCTCGCGCAGACGCAGTGGTTCATCCCCCTCTTTCGAACTACGAAGAAGTGTTGGAACAGTGCCAGGGACGGACTCAGAGAGCTGGCGAGGCATAGGACGACGAACCCTACCATCAAGCCCCAGGAGCGAGGCGCCAGGGCGAAGATCGGCAGCTCTAGGAAGTTCAACATGTGGAGGAGATAAGGGTAGATCGGGAAGCAGAGCCCAACTCGAAGGAACGAGTGTAAACCCCAACTTCATTATCCCCAAGCCAACATACCCTTTCCTCGGACCCAGGGACCCTCACTTCACAGGGCGGACGCACGAACCGCACCCAAATCTCCCTAATGTTGATCCTATCCGACCTACACCTGATGGCTTCAATCACCCTCGGCACGTCGGTGTGTCACGTCCTCCTTCTCTGAGGCCTCTGCACCCACCACCACCTCTCCTCTTCCATTGACTCCTCTGTCGCCACATCACTACCTCCTCCAAAGTCAAACTGAGGAGCCATCGAGCAAAGGGTCAAGAGGTTACCTAGCAGAGCAGCCGAGCTAAGATGATGATCGGAAGTGGATCCCCGGCGAGGGCAACAACGGCGACATCAGCAAGCGATGAGCGAAAGCCGGAAGGCACGAAGAAGAAATTGAAATCGGAAGAAACTTTCCACCGGTCTTCTTCTCCCCTACTTATAGGAAACAACATGCCATCCCGACTGTCGATGCGCCACCACGCGGTGACCATCGGAGCATCCCTGACGCCTCGACTGGCGTGACTGTCACCTCAGCCACGCGTCACAAGTTCAGTAGCAGAGGCGCTTCGATTTCCCCCTTGCCCTTTCAAATCGCAATAATGACCAGCTTGGCGGGAACTCCAAGACCAACAACGCCGCTCCAGAGCACGAAGCAAAGTCCAAACCGTCGTTTTCTGGCAGGGGAAGTGGTACGTCATCCGAGCCGAGCCGGGCTTCCTCCTCGAGCTCGAATGTCGAGGGAAATTGTTACGGCCTAAAGATCGTGATAGTCCGACCTCCCATTCCAGTCCGCCAAATACACCACCGGCTCGCCTGTTTTCCCGAAGGCCGGACGACCCAGCGATATGGCGCACCTCACCTGAACTTCGGGAGATGCCCACCCGTCGTCCTGGGCCAGCAGGGCGCCTGTCGACCTTAGAGACCGACATGACTGGAGAAAGGTCGCGCTCCGCCCCGGCCAAGTGATAAGGGCGCACTCAGCCACGGACCCGACGGATCGCACGCCCGTTCTCCACAGCTCGTCGGGAACAGCGTGCGGGGTGTACGTCTGGACCGCTCGTCCTCAGTTCGGGTCGACCTAGCGGTCCATCGCTAGCTCCGCTCCTCGGAGGCACTCCGACAATGCTTTGGCACATCGGACACGACAAACAACCTAGTACAAGGATACTACTGACACTTCCGCTGCCCGACCATCTGACAAAGCACCCCCTGGCCGCTGCGCCCCCTGACACTTAATGCTTTCGGCCCTGACATCTGACAAAAGCGCCCCTGGCTGTTGCGCCGTCTGACAAAAGCATGGCTGACACCCCTGATCCTGACATCCTCGATTGAAGCTTTCGCTGACAGCAGGGCCAGCTCAGCACGCCGAGTCAGCACGCCAAGTCAGCCTCACCTAACCGCCTCCATCAGGTATAAATACCCCTTCGCCTCCAATGGGGGGTTGGCAAATTCACTCTCAATCTTATTATTCACACACAAGAGCAAAGGTCTTCCATATCTTTGTTCTTCCACATCTGATAGCTCGTCACGTACGGTCGACTCACTCTTAGTCCGACCTGCGTGCCTAGCCCCCGCTTTAAGTCCTATCACTAACTTAGGCATCGGAGAGGCTAAGGGTTGGACCCCAACCCGGCCTTTCTGACGAGCTGCTCCTTGTGCAGGTCAGCCCACCGTCACGAACTGCGTACCGTCCTTTGCCTCCGGCAGTGCGGGCATAAGGCAGAGTCCTTGGGGAATTGATTCAGTGGTCGGTCTGCATAGTGTACTCAGCCTCCTCACCACACTAATCACCTGTCAAATAGCCTACCCTAATCCCATCATTAACATAACCATCGTGCCCTTGGTTTCCCGTAATACAAATTCATTGTACGCGAGTTCTACCCCGCAACAGGAGGAGTTTGAAGAGAAGAGCTTGCATGTTGAAGCTATGGAGCTAGAAGGTGACCTAGAGCTTGGATCTTGAAGGAGAACTTGGATGATTGAGCTAGGAGGCCTTCAACCCTAATTGAACCCTCAGGTAGAGATCCTCACACACTAGGGTTAGGGTTCTTCTTCATTATAACTGAAGTGATGGTGCATGTTGCTTGATCTGCTTGCATATCCATGCATAAACCCTTGAATCATCTCTTTTGTTCTTTCTGGAAAACGTAACCAGAATAGCCGAAGCTTAATCTAATTTCTGGTGCTAATTGGCTATATAAAAATCCTAGCCAAAATTTGAGGTTGTATATCATGTTATGCTTAACAACTTTTATGTTTTGGGTTTTGTCAAATTCGGCCTAGAAATTAGGATAAAAATTTAGTGTTTAACAGCTGCCTGCTTTTAGTTAAACTAGACACAGTTTAGAAAAATGAAGCTCAGTATCTGTACACTCTATAGAATTTTCTGTTCTTGGTCTCGTTGTAAAGTTAACAAGTTTTTCTACAACTTCATCTCAGTGCATATTTTTCGAAATTCTGACTGAAACATGTCATAAATTAGCAATCTTTACAGCCTCCAGAATCTGTCTGAAATCAGCAAAAACCCTGTTCAGTAATAAATTCAAAAAAATCAACCAAATAGTCAATTGCTATGAAATTTGAAATCTGACATGCTGGCATATGGGGCTACAACCCCCTATGAATTAGTTTTTCAAGTTCAGTTCAATTATTTTGAGATATTAGTACTGCAATGTTCTCTCCTGGTGTTGAAGCTAAAGTCTGAACTGAAATATGGATGTTTTATTTGAAAATGCTTGAAAGCATGTTCTTAGTTTTGATGAATGTGGTCATTTTATATCCCTCAGTTGTGTTAATGATAAAATATTCAACTCTAAGCTTTAGTTTCTCCCTTGCTCATAATGAAAGTGAGGTATATGTTGTTGGTATCATTGTTGTTGGTAAATGATACACGTTTAGCATGATGAAACTATGTGTTAGCTTGCCCATGAAAACTGAATTGATGGAGCAACTAAGTCCTAAGGTAGATGACGATGCTAGAGGTGTCCACTTGCACAGAGCGGGTCGACCCTCTAGGCGGGTTCGGGGGAGGTACCGTGTCGGGTTGGTGTACGAGGACGAGACTTGGTTTAGGAGTGGCGGCCGTGGGCACATGGACCGTGCACTGAGCTTCAGTAGATTGCCACTCGCACGATGTTTGCCGTGGAGTGTGACCCCACTTGCTCGAGGTTTGCCGAGGAGTGGGGAGCCCCGACTAGCTGGCGAGTGCCATTTTTCATCCCTACTTTATGGATGAGGTTTAGTCCTCGTACTCTAGTCTCGGTCACGAAGTCTCCAAATTCAATAACATTCAAAATATAATGAACTCCTAATCATGAACGTTTAACTCTATAATTGAATTGTGTGATGATTGTTGGTATGTTTAGTACCTTGTGTGTGTTGAGTTTCTCTGCTAGACACGCTTTGACGTGTCCCCGCCTCGCGGTTTTGGGAGCAGGTACCCAGGAGCAGCGTCTGGAGCCGGACACTGCCAGACGTCTGTAGTCACTTTAGCTATCGAGAGAGTATTTTAGGAGATGATGTGGGTGTACGCGGGGTTGGTGAGAGACGAGGTGGTAGTTGTTGTAGCCACTTCTGTGTCCAGTGGAGTAGTTTTGTTTTGTTGTACCACCGGACGCATGCAATTGTACTCTGTGGACTTGGTGGCTATGTAGTAGTCTCGGACTTTGATATGATGTACTGTAGGCAGATGTATAGTAGTAGTAGTAGTATTTGATCGGTGTACTCTTGGACGGAGTTTCTCTCTGCGACTGATGTTGAAATGACGATGTCGTCTTATGTTGTTTTTACTTCAGTAGTTCTTAGTACCACTCTATGTTGATGTTGTTGCTTTCAGAGTTCCTTTATGCTTAGTATTTATATTCTGAGTATGTTCTGTGTTGTTCCAGTGCAAGCAGTGGCCTGCTATACTATACCTATTCTCATACGCTTGGTGCAATACCGCGACCTGTCGGGGATCCCATCCCGTCTGACTCGGGGAAAGGAGAATCTCATCTCTTCCCTTGAGTATTTGGGTGACTGGGGCGTGACATGGCAGAGTGTAGTTCTTGAAATATTCTTCTTGATCACACTGCTCTAAACCAGGGTGTTGTTTAAATTCTTGATTGCTAGAATATTTAGGGTAGCACAGGCCAGGAAAAAATCATGGGTCTGCCCTTGCTGCTTGGTGAACCGACGGTGCTTCCTCTCCTGCTTAGTCTTACAACATCCTTCCTCTTCCTCTTCCGCTTGGTAGAGACAAGAGCCTCTTCATTCCGCACGTAGACTAGACTTCACGAGATTTACTAATAACCTGTGAAAACATAACGAGGTTAACCAAAGTTTGGCCTCAAGGAAAAGGAAAGAACTTTCTATCTTTGACATTAAAGTGTTCCAACACCCACATTATTTCTCAAAGTTGATCATTCTGGTAGCTTTCGGCTATTTCCCTTTAACATGGAATCCTACGAGCTTTCTTGAATGAAAAGGTAAATTGCAGGGAATAAATACTTATGGTGAGATCTGCTGTTACTTTTACGCTAATGCAATCAAATCTCCTTGGATCGTACACTCGTAGGCTCCGAGCATAACCAAGAACTAGCTAGGTCTCTCTTTTTCTCATCTTGCTTCACATGAAACCCATCTGCTCACTTGTACGCGTCACGCGTGGGCCGAAGCCCTCCGTATCAATAGAATATTTTGTCTTGAGCCAGACCCTCATTTAATCTTTCCAATCGGGTTTCCAAAGATTTGGGCTCGTCTCGATATTTATGAATAACAAAAGGTTAATACTAGTAAGATGGAACTAAATGCATACCTCTGATTCTTTGTTCATTCACTTGGCTACATAGTAACACAGGGAGAGAAAAAAACAAAGAAATTATTAATTTCACCTCTCGACTAAGATTTACTCCCACTTTTCTTGGATCCAAGCTTCTCCCCTCAAAAAAAAAACACTAATCTAATACAAAGGAGACCAGACATCTCTAATTAATGATCAGCTGGCGAAAGGTTAATTCATGCAGACCGAAGACAATTCACATCACCCCATGTGAGATCCCAACTCTAATAAGACAAAGCTGCCGACCACCGCTACGCGCTTTGATCAACACGTACACATATCGAGGGAGAGGAGAATCTTCGGCTATGAGGACAAAACCCCTAGCATTGCCACAGAGCTGTTCCTGCCTGCGTTTGATAGTAATAGTAGTGGTAATAATAATAATAATCTGAGCTTCTCTTCCTTTCAAACCGCTGCATCGACAACTTCCGCCCGCTGCAACTCCCCGACGCACGCCCGGCACAGCGGGCAGGTCGACCGCGTCCGCAGCCACTCGTCGACGCACTCCGGATGAAACACGTGCCCGCACTTTGGCAGCTGTTTAACCTTCTCGCCCTCGACGAACACACTGAGGCAAATCGAGCACATTGCATCTTCTTCCGCGTCTTCATCTGCACGCCTGTAAAGAAGCACAGGCAAGCCGCCGATGACCTTCGGGTCGAGCCCGCTCGGCCATGGCGGGCGCGTACGCGGCCCGCTGGGGCCGCAGACGATGCCCCACCTGACGTATATAAGCAGGAGGGTAAAGAAAACCAAGGCAGCCAACACGATCAGTGGCAGCAGGAGGCTGCGGCCGTGGAGCTCGAAGTTCTTGTGGTCGAGATCAGGGTAGCGAAAGTGCCAGGGCTGGGCGTCTTGTGCTGCCATCTTCTTCAAGTTGGTTGTGGTGGGGTTAAGGGGTTGGATTTTGATGGGACTGAGTATATCTTGGGGTTTTCTTTGGGGATTGGAGTCAGGCTATTAAGGGACAGCTTTAGGGGCATCTGTAAGTGTGATAGCATAAAGGCACAGTTTGTCACTGTGTGCTGGGATGCCATGCCCTTTAAAAAAAAGATTGTTGCTTGGCGACTCCAATTTCACATCACTTTTGATTTGTTTCCTGCGGGGTTAACTTTAAGAAACAGGCATTTGGATGTAATTGTATTTTGCTGGTTGGAAAATATTTTAACCTTTTAATATTCTGCTTCTTGGAAACGCAAGACATGTCGCTTTTAATAGATAACGCTGGGAGCCAGGCAGTTTGTTCGTAGTACGTGTAACCTGTAATCTGATGCAGGTAAGATTCGAGAGCCAACGTTCTTTATTTAGCAGCAAACTGTTACGAGATTTCATCATCGTACGCGTTACAATGAGAGTTGGCAGTGTAATACATCTGTCTAATTAAAAGTGGGATGAGATTCCCCTGGAATTTCTTAGAAGCCCCCTTTTGATCCTAGTAGCATCCCCACGTCCGTTCCACGTAGATATGGGTGTTACGCAATGGGAGGTCACTGTCACTTGCGGAACATGTCTTCGGTTTGGTGGGGTCCCTATATATGTACGTTTTTGATAGACGTACAAAACATATACATCCATGCATGCATATTTCAAATGGCAAAGACTCTCTACACCGGTCATTCGGTGTGTGGAGGTGACAAGATACTAAAAATAGAAAAGGAGGGGCACAAATTAAGATGATTTGATTTATTAACTTATTTTTGTTTTTCAAATTTGGTATTTATTCCCCTCCCTACACCGAACACTCGGTGGATATAGCAATTCTCATTTCAAATTTTGGTGGGTGCAAGTGTCCCCGCACTTGCAAACCTAGTTCCGTCCCTGGTCCCTGGTCCCTCAACCATCTTCGGATCGGGTCTAGGACTTTTCCGGCTGCTCGCACCTAAAGCTTTTAACACATAAATGTTGGATCGTTAGTTCAACATTGGGCCTATATGTAAAATAATTACGTAACATCCAACATTGTGCCTATATGTAAAATAATTACGTAACGCATGCTGTCAAATTAAGTTAAGCTCAATACAGTAATCTAATAAGTTATTCGGTTAAGTGATCTTTAATGTATCTGTTAGGGTGTGGGCCTTTGATATATAGAGACTTGTGGGCATCCGGTTTTAATGATGAGCTAAATTAGAAACAAAATAGGCATCAGGACTTTTGACTATATATAGTTGGTAATGGTCCCAAACCGCACGAACGAAGAGCTTTCTTTTCTGCATCCCATCGACAAATTAGAGCCGGAGAAGATGGATTCTCACGGGGATTCGTGTAGGTCTGAAAGACCAACCACGCTGTCAGGGCGTTATGGATTCAATTACGCTTCCGCTTTCAGTTTCAGTTTAATTTCTCGTAGATCTGACACGAGTATACTCGATTATTTAGCGATGCATTCGTAGAATAATTTAGATCGGACCCTTACAAGTGGTATCAAAGCCACATCATGTTGGATCTGTGAGATCGTTAATTTTTCGGAACTTTTGGGTTTTTTTGCATGAAAAATCAATTTTTTCAGTTTTTGGATTATTTTTCCGAATTAAAAAAATAGTTCTTACCCTAGAAGGACGGCGGTCGTTGGCCGTCAACCCCTCATATGAGGAGGGGGGCACGCCGTAAACCACCCTTAGGGTTTTCACTTTTCCCTTAATAAAAAACAATTTTTGAACGGGTGACGTCCACTAGGCCGTCGGCCTCCCCAGAGTGGCAGCGGCCACTGGCCGTCGGCCCCCACAGTCCGGGGATGAAGGGTGGACGGCTGTTGTGACAGCCCGTATCCATCACTAACGTATTTTGGTATAAATACTTTCAAAAACAATTTTTTTAAAATACTAAGTTTATACGATCCTTAAACTAATTATGTTTTTAAGATACTATTATTATATACTTTTTTCTACATTCACTAATTACTAGTTACTTTTAGTAATCATCTTTCTAACATTTACTAATTACTTTTAACCTCTTTATTTAATCTCTCACCCACTCTTCTCCCTCAATTAAATTTCAGTTTATGTAATCCACATCTCCTCTCCTTCTCTGCAGAGGAAACCCAAACCCTCCCCATTAACAACTTACCATTATCTCTAACCCTATCAACACCTATTGTCGGTAGCCACGCGAGGGAAAATGTCACGCCCCGCTTCCCATTAACCTTGGGAGCGAGGACGCGAATGGGTCCGCATGTGCAAGTAAAGAGGATGTACTTTTGCTTTTCTTTTCTCCTTGACTTAACACAATAAGCGTCTGTGTGAAATCCCGCATGTTCTTGCTTGCATTACTCAAAAACAACACAGATAAATAAAACATTATTACAATCACAAACGTCTCAACGGAATTACAACAAATGGATAAAAGAAGAGTGGGTCTTATGACCCGTACAACAATGAAAAAAAGTGCAATGAAAGTTCACTAGTTCAACAAGTCTTGGTCCATTTGTTCAGTTATCTCAACTAGTCCTCCTAATGCTATAGCTCGGGATTTGACATACATCCAAAAACATGAATGTATGTCAGCTAGGGTCTGCAAGTAGATGTTAGAACCCAAGGCAAGGTATACAAAATTATACTGAATTTAAGAGGCATTAATGAATTAAACGAGATAATGACAACATGTTTAAACATGCTGATTAAAAATAATGAAATAAAATAAAATACTTCTAGCATGCAGTTCTAAGCAGTTTAACAAGTAAGGCGAGCAGTTATGACATGGCAGTTATAACGAATTAAAAAGTAAGCACTATAAACATGGCAATCCCAATGTGCGAGCAAGTGACAACGATTATTATAATTACGATGCAATGCTTTCTATCATGCATAGGGTTCTCGCCTTTAGGTCGTGATGAGTGAGTCGTTCTTCACACGGGGGCTTACCGTGATTGGCGCTAACCCACCGCATGCAGGTGGTGCCCTTGAAGAGAGTACCCTTTCATACGCCTAGTAGCTGCTCAACCCTAACCCCACCCCAAAAATGTGCTGGAACACGAGCCAGCCTAGTTCACGAATTACAAGCACGAAATCACGAATTCAAGCATTTGTCAACTCACATTACATCACGAAAGTCATGATTTCGCCTTTGCGGCGCACGATTTCACGATGGCACATATTCGTTAGATATTTCAAGACATGCAGCAATTTAATAACATCATCATTTATTTTTACAACATTTTTCATGAATACAAGAGTGTTGAAACAACATTCACAATAATTAACAAAAGGGTGAACATGAGAGTTTAACGATTATGATAGAGAAAGCTAACTTTTCTTGTTATTGTTCTAAACTAAGGTATATCAAGTTATATGCCGTTGGATCACATTTTTAGTCACGGATGTCATGGTAGTAATTTCATGCGTCATTTCACGTGCATGTTTTGAGTTATACAACTTTACAAGCAAAAGACTAAATGAGTATCCAACTTCAAAAATTCACTATAAATTGTACACTTGCCTGATTTCAGTGATTTTGGTGTCGTTGGGTTTGTCTTGACGGGTACTACGTGTTGGTACGTCCGATTCTCTGTTTTAGTTAAACAAATCACTGAATTAGATTCGTTGCAAGATGATTAAAATATCAAGTTAATCCCTGAAGTGTGTTCATCTAATTTTATTGGGTTCTTTAGCTAGGGTGATGTTTATATTGCATTATATCACTCTTATATTAACATGGTAAGCCATATTTTAATCTCTAATGTTATCCTAACATTATTTAACAGTTAATAATCATTCTGAAATTAATACTAACAGATTAATTCTAACAAGTTGAACTTTTAATACTAACAACCAATTAATACCCATTTTAGCTTAAGCTAATGGTATGGTTAACATCCTATTTAATACCCATACCCACTTACACCTACTCTTATATTATAATAAAACATTTTATCTCTTATTCTCTCTCTTTTCTATAATTATCAAGGATGTCTCCTCCTATCTCTCGTCTCTTCTTCATTTCTTCTTCTGTCTTTTATTTTTTGTTTTTTTTTTGTTTCAAAGTTTGCAGCAGCCAGAACGCAAGGGGGCTCTCGCAAATCAAAAGGGGGAGGAGTTGCTGACGGCGCACGGCGGGGAGGGGCTGAGGGCGGACGGCGGACGGCGGCAGCTGGAAGGGCGGCTCCGGTGGTGGTCGGTGGTGTGGCTCTCCGGCGCGCGCAGCAGCAGCAGCGGCGGCGGTAGCGGACTGGAGGCGCGGTGACCAGCTGGGCCGCGCACGGTGGCTCCCTCCGGTAGCGGGCGGCGCACGGTGGTTGGTCGGGAAAGAGGAGGAAGGAGGAGAAGCTAAATCTGAAGTTTTCTTTCAAATTTGAGTTCCGGAGTTGTTTGTTTTTGGATCTGAATTTGGTTTCGATTTCGAATCTGAAGTTGTTTTGGGTTTGGTTACATTGTGATTTTAACTTCAGATCTGAAGTTAAACTTGGGTTTGATTTGATTCTGGTTTTGATGAAGTTGGGGAGGATTTGTGCTCTGATTTTTGGTGTGGATTTGTGGCTGAAAGTTGATTTTGGGGACTGATTTGTTCCTGGTTTGGGAAAGAACTGATGGAGGATTTTGGGTTGATGAAGTTGGTGGAT
This sequence comes from Scilla litardierei, assembly GCA_030789695.1. Classification (NCBI taxonomy): domain Eukaryota; kingdom Viridiplantae; phylum Streptophyta; class Magnoliopsida; order Asparagales; family Asparagaceae; genus Scilla; species Scilla litardierei. The sequence goes on along the minus strand of CM061137.1, from coordinate 134,944,045 downwards.
TTGTTTGCTGGTTGATTGGGATTGGAATTTCTGGTTCTGATAGGGGATGATGAAATTGCTGATTTGGGTTAAGTTTTGCTTGCTGTTTGGTTGAAGGAGGAATGGATGTTGCATGGAGAAGAAGGATTCGGTTGTTGCCTTAGTTTTTGCTTTTGCTGTTTTAAAAACGTGGAAATGGGGTTGCCTGTTGATGAGGGAACCTGAGGTGGGATCTGCAGGTTGATGAGAGGAGCTGGGTGTGGGGTGATGTTTTGATTGCATGTTAGATCTCACTCACATATTTCGGTGGGTTAATGGGTATGGTTAGAAATTGATTAGGGTAGATCAACCGTATAAGTGGGTGGGTGATGAGGGTTAAAGTTAATTAGTAAAGTAATTTAGTAAATGGTAAAAGTAATAGCTAGAAGTAATTAGTAGTTGGTAAAAGTAATTAGTGAATAGTAAAACTATTTAGAAAACTAATTAGTAAATGCAATTAGTAAAAATATTAGTAGGTGGTAGAAAGGTAAACTTGATTAGGGAAGAGTAATTAATATTACTATTTAAACATTAAAATACCGATTTTCACAACCTACTCCAAAAATTACGAAAATGCCACGGGTTCGTATAGTCGCGAGAAGCACGAACACGAAGTCCATTTTAGATTTGAGCGATGATAAAAACAAGAAAAAAATCATTTACTCTGAATTCATTTAAAAATAGTTTTCAACACAAAAATCGCACACCACAGAAACAGGTCGTTACAAAAAATGTTTTCACGTTTCCCTCATTCGTCAAACATTCAACCCCGACCAGATCCATAAATCTCTCTTCCTCATTATTTCTAACCCGACACCCATTTATTCTCGTTTAATACCCCCACGCCATTTTATCCCCTCTACAGTAGGAACGGCAATATTGCGGGGCAGGACGGGTATTTAACTACCCAAGCTTGCCCCAACCCATCAACAGGCCGGGACGGGACGGGTCGCGGGCCGGGGCATGGCGGGTTCTTTCTTACCAAAACCGGGTCGGGCCGGTCGGGTCAGGTCATTAGTGTCATCCATATGAATCCCAAATAAAAATTTTATTTGTGAATTGGGAGAATTTTGATTTATTTAGTTATTTGGAATTGGTAATTGGCCCAATTAGGAGAACCGTGGAATAGAGTATGAGTTATGGGTTACTCGATGACAGCATGGTCCGCATCAAAATAGTAAGGTTTTTTAGAACCTCTATAGTTTACAGGGGCGGGGCGGGGCGCATACAAAGCCCAAGCATGCCCCGACCCGGCTGCGGGTCGGGCCGGGTCAAAAACGGGTCGGGCCGGGCGGGTCAGGCCATTACTGCCATCCCTACTCTACAGTTGGCAGCACCCACTCTCACACACAATCGCACACGCACTCAGGGATGGAGAAACAAATCACCCCACCCCCTTTACTTCTTCTTTTATTATAAAATTTCCTTTCTCCCCACTTCATTTGGCAGCACAGCACATCCCTTCATTCCATCTCCCTGCAATTCCCCAACCAAATTCAAATTCAACCCAAACCATTCACCAAATCAAATCAGCCAACCCAAATTGCAATCAAACCACAAACTAGTTCAGAAACCCAAATCGATTTCAACCAAATCTATTCATCAAATTCAGCCCCAAATCAACCTAATTCCATCGTTCTTTCCCACATTCAACCCAAAATTCCGAAATCCAAATCACAACACAAATCTGAAACTGAGATTGGGAGGAGGGTGGAATCAATTGAAATTCTAATAAAAAATGCAATCGGATGGGTTTGGAATGGATGAGAAATTCCAACTACAAAAAACTGACGAATGCTTGAATGCAGACAGACTGCAGAAAAATATATCGCTGAAAACAGATAGCATAGAAATTTTGGCTTAACTTATCAGGTGTCTGGAGATCATTAACCAGGAGTCTAGACCACTGTGCAACGCCTGGTGATTGAACTACAGATGACTGGACTTCCTAAGATTTTAGGCCATCACAGAACGGATACGTCAGACGTCTGGTGGGTGTATACCAAACGCGTGGTGATAGGCTGAAAGTATGATTAAGAGTGTTATGGCCATTCAATCGATTGGGATGGATTCTAAGATAATCATATGGATCATAAGATGAAAAATGACATGAATAAGTGTATGTGTCGATCAAATCAAGGCATACAAGTATTCTACTAAGAAGAAGCAAAATACTAAGATAATCATATGGATCATAAGATGAAAAATGACATGAATAAGTGTATGTGTCGATCAAATCAAGGCATACAAGTATTCTACTAAGAAGAAGCAAAATACATAAAGAATCGTAAAATGATTTACAATGTAATACATGATTCTTCATGGTTTCAAAGCATACAAGTATTTACATGCATCAAGGCATACAAGTATTCTACTAAGAAGAAGCAAAATACATAAAGAATCATAAAATGATTTACAATGTAATACATGATTCTTCATGGTTTCAAAGCATACAAGTATTTCCATGCATGAGTTTATTATCCCATCACCATATGTTGTCTCCCACTAGATGCAATCATTGTTATATAATTGAAACTAAAATAAATTAGCACACAACATAATGTTGATCACCTGTTAGTGCATGGGTACAAATCCCATTTGGATATCCGCATACCCGTCCCAATCCCCCCCCCCTCCTCTAAGCGGGGTACAGTTGAGTCGGACAAATCGGTCATTCGACCGTTGGGCAGGCGCCGGCATTCAGGAGAGAGTTTATGGGACCGAGTAAATAGGCAACCGTTAACTCGAATCTCGGAGAAGATCGTACCCCAATCAATGAGGGATGGTTACACATCATCAAGGGGAAATTGCCTATAAATAGACCGACGAACGAATGTAAAGGGGTTCCATCTTCAAGGTACGAGGTCTAAGACATAGAACTCTACTTTCATAGCTTATATTTCTTATATTCGAGCTTGCACCGCCAGTCTAGAGACGAACCTCTGTAGGTCGATCTCAGCTACACCAAGCTCCATCGCTTCCTTAAGTTCCCTACTAACTTAAGCATCAGAGGGGATTTGGGTCGGAACCCAGATTCGACCCCCCCTAACGAGTCCCTGTGGTGCAAATCGACGATCATCTTCCAACGTCAAAGGTCGACGGCGAGGATCCCAACTTCGAACGGTCAACGGAACGACCGCCTGAAGGTCAATCGAATGTCGCATCATCTCCGACCATCACCATTCGACCCTGGTTCCTCCAACCAATGGTCCCACTCCTACTGCTGACGAGGCTCCGACTCATCACCTCGAGTCTACGTCAGCTTGACAACTGTCTCGGTCAATTTTGGCCTTAACAGTTTGGCGCCGTCTGTGGAAAACCACGAGTCGACATCCCGATCGATGAACTACCCGAGCATGTCGACTAGCCCATCCACATCCTCCGAGGTTGTCACGGGACCTCCCAGCGTCAAACTTATCAGCATGATAATGGGAGGCCCCCCGCACCTAGAGTTATCAACCTCTCTCCAAAGCTCATACGCTGGGAGGTTGATGACAGTATCCGTGAGGCGAAAGCGCCCCAGAGATTCTACACCACATATCTCCTTCTCGGACAAAGATCTGGAGGGTGTAAAACAGCACGATGATGATGTCGTCGTCACGGCCACCATCAAAGAGATCGCCGTAAAAAGGTTGCTTGTCGACACCAGAAGCTCGTGCGACATACTCTTCTTCACTACGTTGGAGCGGATGAAAATGTCATTCGTGGAGTTGACGCCTTGTACTGGACCCCTGGTGGGATTCACCGGACATTCTGCCCCGATAGCGGGCATCATCACCCTACAGGTGACCCTCGGTACGTATCCTTGACAAATCACTCACCTAACCAGTTTCATAGTGGTGAAGATCAACTCGGCATAAAACGGGATCATCAGAAGACCGCTGCTGAACGCCATAGAAGTGGTGGTCTCAACCTTCCATCAGATGATCAAGTTCTAGACCCCCGAGGGAGTCGGAAGAGCAAAAGGGAATCAAAAACAGGTGCGGTAGTGCTACACGCTATCCACCGCCCTGAGGAGGATTGAGCATGCGGATCCAGTTGACCCATGGATCGAGGATCGACGGCCTGCCGCAGTCGAAGAAACGGAGAACATCCAGGTCTCCGACGAGGAAGGAAAAACAGTCTCTATCGGGTCGCTGCTCCCTTGCAACCTAAAAGAACAGTTAATCGCCCTCCTAAGAGAGCATGCTGACATCTTCGCTTGGACCCCGAAGGACATGCCCGGCATCGACCCTGAGGTAGGGTCCCACAGGCTAGAGGTCGACCCGACCTCCAGGCCAATAAAGTAAAAGAAGAGAAACATGGGAGGTGAAAAGATGAAAGCTGCGATCGAAGAAGTTGATCGACTTCTGGAAGCTCGCTTCAAATGTCGTGATGGTCAAGAAGGCGAATGTGCATCGACTTTACCGACCTCAACAAGGCGTGCCCAAAGGATAGCTATCCCCTACTACGAATCGACCATCTGGTCGACAGTGCTTCGGGCTACGAATTTCTCAGCTTCATGGACGCCTTCTCAAGATATAACCAGATCCAGGTGGCACCAGAAGATGAGGAGAAAACATCTTTCATCACTGGTCAAGGTATTTTTTTGTTGCACCAAAATGCCATTCGGTTTGAAATATATAGGGGCCACGTACCAACGCATAATGAACGATGTCTTCAAGGCTCAAATAGGACAAAACCTAGAAGTCTACGTCGACGACATGTTGATCAAGTCAAAAAAAGCCAATGAATCATGTCGCAGACTTCCGGGAGATATTTGCACAGATCCGACGATACAACCTTCGGCTAAACCCCGCCAAATGTACATTCGGGGTTCGGTCGGGGAAGTTCCTCGGTTTCATGCTGACGAATCGGGGGATCGAAGCCAACCCCGACAAGATCGATGCTATCATCACAATGAAAGAGCCCTCGACTCTCAGGGAGCTCCAGAGGCTGAACGGAAGGATGGCAGCCTTGGGACGATTCTTGTCTAAGTCAGCCGAGAGATCATTACCTTTCTTCAAAGTGTTGAGAAAGGCGATAGCCTCTGCATCAAGCGGCAAGAGAGTCACCGAATGCGATGCAGACTGCAAAAAAGCTTTCTCCGAGTTGAAGGAGTACATTCGCACCCCACCGCTCCTGACCAAGCCAGATAAAGATGACCAGCTCATCATCTACCTGGCCGCCACCGAGGAGGCTGTAAGTTAGGTGCTCGTCAAAGAGGACGTAGTGGTACAACGGCCCATCTACTACGTCAGTCAGGTTCTCCGAGGTGCGGAGGTCAACTACTCAAGGATCGAAAAGATGGCTTTCACACTAGTCCAATCCGCAAGGAGGCTGCGACCGTATTTCCAAGCGCACACCATCTTGGTCCTCACCGACACTACCTTAGAACAGACCCTGAAGAGGCTCGATCGTTCAGGGAGAATGACGAAATGTGGGGTCGAACTTAGCGAGTCCGACATCCAGTTTAAATCAATGAATGCCATCAAAGGGCAAGCTCTCGTCGACTTTATCGTCGAACTCACCTACGATGATGGCCCCAGGAAGAGGTATATGCAACTAGCGCACTACCTGAGGCTACCCCCTCGTCCTCAACAAGCATCGACCCACCAAGCAGAGCGAAAGACGCAACTGATAACGAGTGAACCTGGATCGTACAAGTCGACGGTTCAGCCACACAGGCTGGGAGCATGGCCGGAATAATCGTCCAAACATCAGCGGGTGATATTTTCGAATACGCCATTCGTTTCGATTTCCAAACCACTAATAATGGTGCAGAATACGAAGCGGCCCTCAACGGACTCCGACTGGCTCGAGCCCTGGGGGCGAGAGTGGTCCAACTACTCAGCGACTCCAGCCTCGTCGTCCACCAACTGAATGGGACCTTTGAGGCCCGCGACGACTCGATGCAAAGTTACATTCAAGTCGCTAAAGCGGAGCTCGCCAAATTCACGCACGTAGAAATTCATCATGTGCCAAGGTTGAAGAATCATCGAGTTGACGCCATGTCGAAGCTGGCATCCTCCTCCCCCGCGGAACTCGGTCGGACCGTGTATGTACAACGTCTACCCCATCCCAGCGAGCTGGCACATGAACTACTAAACCTCGATCAAGAGATCACATGGATGGACCCGATAATCCGTTACCTAAGCACGTGGGAGAAGCCGACCGACCCAGTGGAAGCACGAAAGCTAGAACGAAGGGCCTACCAATTCGTTCTACTAAATAGTTCATTGTACAAAAGACGATGGACCAGGTATGACATCTTCACATATCTTAAGTGTTTAGCCCCGCAGGAAGCGCACTACGTGATCCAAGAGATCCACGAGGGCAACTACAGAAACCACTGCAGAGGGAAATCCATAGCCTTGAAGGCCGTGAGACAAGGGGATTTTTGTTTAACGATGTTCAAAGACGCCGTCGAATACGCTTGACGGTGCTCGACCTGCCAAAGATTTTCAAAGGTCGGCTCAGCCCCACCAACTGATCTGATTCCTATCGTCAGTCCAGTTCCTTTCGCCAAATGGGGACTAGACCTCCTCGAACCATTCAAGCCAGCGAGTGGGCAACTGAGATACTTGATAGTGGAAATCGACTACTTCACAAAGTGGATCGAAGCGGAACCTCGGTCCCGAATCACTTGGAAGGAAGCTCGAAGCTTCGTCGGGAAGTCCATCGTCTGTCGCTTTGGCATCCCACAATCCATAGTGACGGACAATGGGAAGTAGTTCGACAGCGCCGGCTTCAGAGACTTCTGCTCAGAGCTGAAGATCAAGGTACACTTCACCCCCATCGCCCATCCCCAGTCGAACGGCTTGGCAGAGTCAGCCAACAAAAGCATCCTCGAGCCCCTGCGGAAGAGAATAACCGGGCTCGAAGGAACTTGGCCGGACCAGATCCCCAGCATTCTATGGTCGTACAGAATGACCAACAAAACCTCGACTGGCGAAACACCATTCATATTGGCCAACGGGTGCGAAGCCGTCGTCCCAGTGGAGGTCAATGAGCGACCGCTTCGTCTCCAATACTATGACGAAGAAAGTAACTCGGAGGGCCTCGAGCTCAACCTACAACTAGTGAACGAGGTTCGCGAACGAGCTTTAGCGACCCTTATTGAACAAAAGGGGCGCATGGCCCGCTACTTCAACTCAAAAGTCCGCGAAGGCAGCTTCCGTGTGGGCGACTTGGTGCTGCGTAAGGCCGCTTTCACACCCGAGATTCTCAAGCAAGGGAAGCTCGCTGCGAAGTGGAAAGAACCATACACAGTGATCGATGTACTCGATCCTGCCACCTACTGACTTGCTACTTTGGATAATAGGGAACTTCCTCATCCCTGAAACGCTGAGCACCTACGGAAGTATTATCAGTGATTGTACAAACGGGTAAAATGATCGTTCATTTTTTACCCTATGCATGTTCATTATGAATGCAAAGCAGATTGTTCTTTGACACCAGTCGAAATACTCTCGTCGGCCATAAGTCGAAGGGGCCTCGCCCCTCGTCACTGAACGACCCTCGTCGACCGTAAGTCGAAGAGGCCTCGCCCCTCGCCACCGAACAATCTTCTTCGGCCGAAGTCAAAGGGGCCTCGCCCCTCGCCACCGAACGACTTATGTCCTCCGCCGTAAGCCGAGGAATCCCCCCCTCGCCACTGAGCGACCCCCGATACTCATCGGCCATAAGACGAAAGGACATTGTCCCTTGCCGATGGACGACCTTGGCGCATATGCCGAAAGAGGTTCGCCCCTCTCTTCCCAAGGAAGCGTGATTCATGGTTTTACAAGTTACGTTTATTGATTAGGTTACGTTCATTGATTAAATACGCCTAACCTATCCACGACCTAACTTGCCTAAAGATTTCTATGAAATTTCAAGTTAAGTCATTGAGGGGCCACACACACGCAGATATTCAAATAAAGAGGAAATGCGAATAAAAGAGAAAGGCCACAAAAAGTTTTTTCATTTCTCTCGAATAAAAGAAAATTTACAAAGTTAAGCAAGGTATGATGCATGCCTGCCTAAGAGGGAGGGGGGCGCTTCCTGACACCAAGATGCTAGAAAAAGCCTCCATCGTTTTCGCGAGCTTCGACGTAAGCTCGGTCTTCTCCTTCGCAGCAGCCCCCTCGAGCCCCGCAACTTTGGCCTGAAGCTCGGCCTTCTCCGCCTGGCAAGCTTTCGCCCACCTCTTGGAGTCGCAAACTTTGGCCCGAAGCTCGATCGTCTCCTTCTTATATTCGTCGAGCTCCTCCTCAAGCTGGAACCTCTCCAACCGCCACTGAAGCTCGGCAGATTTGTAGAGGTCCGCCACCGACGACAGTGTTGGATATTGGACTCCCCGGATTTGGTTTTGGATGATGAACAAACATAAATATATCGTGAACTAACACTTTGTGAGCGCAGTTATGGAGATCGTCGCCAAACTTATATGAACATCCAAAAGCTTCTGGACCATTTTAGAAGTCATGAAGATTCGGATCGAAGCTTTCGAAGACGGTTCGTCAAGTTTTATTTATAGTCTTTTAGCTTCGTTCCGTAGAATATTAAGCCTTGAGTAGGTCTTACGTTTTAATCTTCATAACGCTCCTATCTTAGACATAGGATCTTAGTAGAAGTCCATACGAACTTTCCCGAAGCTTCGCGCTTCGATTCGCGACTTCTTGTGCATGTTAGTTGGTTCAAGAAGAAGAACCAACCGACTAGATGGTGATCTAGTCGGTCGGCAAAGCTTCTTAGACCCGACTAGTTTGCCATCTCAATTTCTAGCTCAGTTACTGTTTACAGTTAGTCGGTCAAAGAAGGTTCACCGACCGACTCATTGTGAAACTAGTCGGTTAAGAATCCTTCTTGGACCGACTAGTTGAACTTCCATTTTTTGAGCCTGAGCTACTGTTTATCGTTAGTCGGTCTATGCACATTTGACGACCGACTAGTTGATGAACTAGTCGGTCAACATTTGTTCTTGGACCGACTAATTCAATTTGTTCTCAGACTATTTGTTTTATCTCTTAGTCGGTCTAAGTTCACTCACCGACCGACTAGTTGTGAAACTAGTCGGTTGGCAAGTGTTCTTTGACCGACTAGTTCTGTTAGTCTGAACTTCGACCTATTCCATGTTCACCACTTAGTCGGTTCATGTTGATTGACCGACCGACTAGTTGATGAACTAGTCGGTCAGTGGTTGTTCTTTGACCGACTAGTTTGGTTCAGAATAGAGCCGTTGGAGCTTTAATTGAAACGTTTTTCTCTCTCTCTTTCCTCTAACCTATAAATACTTGGTGTGCTGCATTCATTGCACTCAAGGCTGATTTTAAGAGAAGTTTAGAGATCAAAGAGAAAGCATTTACTCTCATTCAAAGCTCTTTCATTCCATTCAAGAATCTCTCCTCACTCTTATTTCAAAAGAGAGATTCATTGATTGTGAGCCTTCCAAGCCAAGTGCTTGATCCTAGGTCACCAACAACCTCATAGCTCTCCATCGCTGATCTACATCTTGGAGCTAGGGTTTGGTGCCTCTTCATCTTCCCCAAAATCATCTTTGCCCTAATTCGTAAGTTTACTCAAGGCATAGGTATTTTGTGGTAAGAACTTTCATTTCATTTTACATTGATATTGTAAGTGTTTCACTCTCGGTTGTGAGAGTTTGTTTGTGATCCGGGGTTGTGGGAGTCACAATTTTCTTTTGTGTATGATTTGACTTGTGAAGGTTTTTCACAAGTATTTCATAGTGGAAATCTTGAGTTAGGGTTTCTAACTCAAGTATCCGGAGGGGATACGGGTGTTTGGGACGTAGGATCACCGGGAACAAGTCGGGGAGACTTGAGTGGATCCGAACCCGTTAAATTGCTTGTTTGCGATTGTTTGTCTTTGTTGTCTAACATTTACATTTCCGCATTTCCGCATTGTTTGGTAGAGTTTGCAAGGTAATTAGGAATTAGCCTCTTAATTATTTTAAAGTACTATTCACCCCCCCCCTTTAGTACTTGTGCAGTAGCTTAGCAGGGCATTACATTTGGTATCAGAGCCAAGTCTATAGCTATGTCTGCCAACGACAACAAGACCGTTCGTCCACCTTCCGACCTAAAGCAAGTTGAAGTTGCAGGACAAGATGAAGTCCTACCTAAAGCAAGACGAGCCAAAGAAGAAGGCTATTGCTTTCAAGGCCGCTCCATCCACATCCACATCGACCGATGATGAAAACTCGGAAGACGAGTTGGACTTGGAGTCCATGGCACTCATGGCAAAGAAGTTCAACCGGTTCTTCCGAAAAGGTAACTTCAAAAATAAATCGAAGTTTAGTTCTACTAACGCCTCCTCTCCTTTGTGTTTCAAATGCAACAAGTCAGGACACATGAAAGCGGAGTGTCCTCAAAATAAGCAAAAGGAAAAGTGGAAGGCGCCGAAGTTTGATAAGTCCAAGAAGTACAAGAAAGGGTACAAAAAGGGACTTGTCGGGACATTCACCGACTCCGAGGATTCCTCAAGCGGAGAATCGGGCGATGAGCAAGTGGAGCAAGCACACATGTGCTTCATGGCAAGAGAGGAGCAAGATAAAGATTCCTCTTCCGATGATAGCGACAACGAAGGCGATGAGGTAACCATGGATGACCTTAGAAATGCTAATGAGCAATTATGGTCTAAATACACTAAATTAGCAAATAGATATACTAAGGTAAAAGATGATTTAGCTAGCATCCAAACCTCGCCTAAAACTATCATCACCAACAACGACACCGTTGTTGAAGAGTTGAAGAATGAGATTGTTAATCTCAAGACTCAACGTGAACATGTTAGCATTGAGGATCCGGAAGAACACAAGATTACGGATTTGACTTCCCAAAACTCGACTTTGAGTATTGAAAATGAAAATCTCAAATCTCGTGTTTATGTGCTCACATCGCAAGTATCCACTTTGGATGCTTCTATGCGTTCTCTCACCGAGAAATATGAGAACACATTAGGCCGAATTAATAAATTCAATAAGGGTAAGGACCATTTGGATAAAATCCTAAATGACTTACTCCCGGCCAATCACCACATTGGCTTGGGGCATACGATGGGAAATTCATCCAAAGCGGCCACTACCATTGTTAGGCCAACTTCCGATGCCTCAACGAGTGGTAGCAAACACTCTATTGGTAGTTCATCTACCAATGGTGCTTCCACCTCGTACACACCGTCTTTTGGAAAGAAACCCACTTTGGGTGGACCTCCAAAGAAGGGCCATGCTTACATGTACACCAATAACATGCCACGTAGGAACACACGTCCTACTCCACATGCTCACACCTATGATGATTTCTATGCACCACATCCACGGGCACGTGCACATCATGTGAGACACCCTGATGCACGTGTTCCTCCACATGCATATGTTCACCCACATCATCGTATGAATAATTATCCACATGCACCATTTCATCATGTTCCTTATGCCTATCCACGACATGCATCACGTAGAAATCAACAACGCATGCATGCACCCAATAGGATGAGGGCTCCCAAAATTTTCAAGATTTGGAGCCCAAAGGACACAAGCATGGATGAAAAACAAGTTTACATGAATGATTATTTTATGAATGTAGTGGATAATGATAATTATGTGGGGAAGTCTAAGTCCAATTGGACTTGGCTTCCAAAGGTCTAATCTTTTGGACCCAATGACCTTGGGTACCATGATACGATATTTTCTATCTTTAGGTACTCAAGAAAAAGAAACGGAGCAACAAATTTAAATTTAGCTCCAAGAGGAATTGGATACTCGATAGCGGGTGTTCAAAACACATGACGGGTGACGCTCAATTGCTCTCCGGAGTGGTTCCCATTGCAAATGGAAACCGGGTAGTCTTTGGAGGCAACGAGAGCGGAACCATCATATGTGTTGGTAAAGTGGGTAATCCTTATAAACCTCTTATAAATGATGTTTACCTTGTTAAAGGATTAAACCACAATCTCATTTCAATAAGCCAACTTTGTAACAAAGGTTACAAAGTTAGCTTTGCGAAAGGAATGTGTCATATTTTAAAAAAAGATAATAATGAATTATTGTTTTCCGGCACACGCCATAAGGATATATATATCCTAGATCTTCCAAGATCACATGAACAATGTCTCATTGCCAACACAAGTGAACAACACTTATGGCATCGACGTTTTGGTCATGTGAACTTTGGAACACTATTTAAACTTTCCAAGTTAAATTCTATTAGAGGCTTCCCTAAGCTTGTCTTTCAAAAGAAAAACTTTTGTGACTCGTGTCAACGATGCAAGCTTCCAAAATCTTCATTTAAACCTAAGAAAAGCATTTCTTTTAAGCGGCCACTAGAGCTATTACATCTAGAATTATTTGGGCCAACTAGAGTTGCTTCATTAGGTAATGCTAGATATGGACTTGTCATCGTTGATGACTTTTCTAGGTTTACGTAGGTATTTTCATTATGTAATAAAAATGATGCTTTTGAAAACTTCACAATTTTTGTTAAGAAAGTACAAAATCTCATTGGAACCACCATTGTCACTATTCGTAGTGATCATGGAGGGGAATTTGAGAATGAGTCTTTTGAGACATTTTGTGATGAAGTTGGTATTACACACACATTTTCATTCCCTCGCGCACCTCCTCAAAATGGTGTTGTTGAGAGAAAGAATAGGACGCTAGTGGAGTGTGCTCACATTATGCTTGATGATAGCCAACGTGGCCATCAATTTTGGGCGGAAGCGGTACACACCGCTTGCTATGTGTTTAATAGAATACTTCTGAGGCCCGGCACTAAACAAACTTGTTATGAATTGTTGTTTGGTAGATTGCCTCAAGTTAAACAGTTTCGTGTTTTTGGTTCAAAATGCTTTATTAAAAACACGTATGGTAGCTTGGACAAATTCGATCCAAGATCCGATGAGGGGATTTTTATTGGATATTCCTCACGTAGCAAAGCCTACCGGATATACAACAAACGAACCTCAACGATCGAGGAATCGCTTCATGTTTCATTTAATGAAGGATTTGCTCCAACTAGAATTACTAATGATGATGACTCCATAGATGTTTTATGTGATTCAATTGGTAATTCTAACTCTAATGATTCTATTGATTCTATTGATACTAACCCGACTAATGAAGTTTTTGAGAATGTTCCTAGTGATCAAGGAATTCCCAAACGGCTTCATACCGTTCGTGACCATCCTCATAAGCAAGTCATTGGCAATATCCATGATAGTGTCAAGACGAGATCGCAAGTGAACTACTTCGCTCATTGTGCCTTTGCCTCCTCGATTGAGCCAAAGAATGTTAATGAAGCGTGCGAAGATGGTGCTTGGATCTTAGCCATGGAGGAGGAACTCATTCAATTCGAGAGGAATGAGGTTTGGGAGCTTGTTCCATTGCCATCGAAGAACCACACCGTCATAGGGACAAAGTGGATCTTCAAGAACAAGACCGACGAGTCGTCCGGAACAAAGCTCGGTTAGTAGCTCAAGGCTATCGGCAAGAGGAATGTATCGATTTCGAAGAATCCTTTGCTCCGGTAGCTAGATTAGAATCAATTAGATTATTGTAATCTTTTGCATGCCATAAGGATTTTAAATTATTTCAAATGGATGTTAAAAATGCGTTTTTAAACGGAGATGTTGTTGAGGAAGTTTATGTTTCTCAACCTCCGGGTTTTATAAATGAAAAATTTCCAAATCATGTTTTCAAACTTAAGAAAGCACTTTACGGTTTAAGACAAGCTCATCGAGCTTGGTATGACCGTTTAAAGAATTTTCTTTTGGATTTAGGTTTTAAAATGGGAGAAGTTGATTCCACATTATTTGTTAAGTATTCGAATAATGATATAATTTTAGTTCAAATTTATGTTGATGATATCATTTTCGGTGCTACTAACTTTGCTCTTTGCGAAGAGTTTTCTAATGTGATGAAGGATCAATTTGAGATGAGCCACATGGGTGAGCTCAAATATTTCTTAGGTCTCCAAATTCGCCAAATGAACGATGCAATCTTCATCCACCAAACCAAGTACACGGTGGAGTTGCTAAAGCGATTTGGAATGGAGAATGCCTCCGGGAAAAAGACTCCAATGAGCACGACTACACATCTTGATAAAGATGCGGGCGGAAAAGATGTAGACATTCGTCTATATCGAGGTATGATAGGTAGTTTACTATATCTTACCGCAAGTAGGCCCGATATTATGTTTGCCGTATGTGTATGTACTCGTTATCAGTCTCAACCTAAGGAGTCACACTTAGTAGCGGTAAAACGTATTTTCCGTTATTTAAGTTACACACTTGATTTTGGATTATTTTATCCAAAATCTAGCACGTATGAGTTAATCTCATATAGTGACGCAGATTATGCGGGATGCAAATCCGACAGGAAAAGTACTAGTGGCACTTGCCATTTTATAGGAAATTCTCTTGTCTCTTGGTTTTCCAAGAAGCAGAATTCCGTATCACTTTAACCACCGAGGCGGAATATATTGCCGCCGGTGCCGCGTGTGCTCAAGTTCTTTGGATGAGACACACACTTAAAGACTTTGGTATACACTGTGATACTTGCCCTATCATGGTGGACAACCAAAGTGCAATTTGTCTCTCTAAGAACCCGGTACACTATTCCCGTTCTAAACACATAGATGTCCGACACCATTTCTTAAATGATCATGTTGCTAAAAAGGACATCATTTTTGTGTACGTTGAAACCCAGAAGCAAATCGCCGATATTTTCACGAAACCCCTAAAGGAAGACTCCTTTGTGCGGTTACGTCGAGAATTGGGGATTATGGGTGAATCCAAGATTTAGGATTCATTTTTATTCAATAATCTTGCATGCTATGAAAATTCGTTATATTTGCACATGCTAGATTTATTGGAATTTTCTGGATTTTTCGTTGAATTTTCGGAATTTTCGCTCGATTTGTTCGTAAACGTCAAATTTCAGATTTTCGATGTTTAATGGGGTAGTATAATGATTAATGAGAGTATAACGATGTTTCGTCCAAGTGCGATTAGGAGAGAACTCAAAATTTCTAATTCTAAAATTTTTGGACTCTCTTAGTCGGTCCAAGTTCATTGGCCGACCGACTAGATTCAGTTCTAGTCGGTCAGTGAATGAGCTTAGACCGACTAATTCTTGTCAGGATTTTTGGCTTCTGTTACTGTTTACAATTAGTCGGTTCAAGCTCATTGACCGACCGACTAGATCGTGATCTAGTCGGTCAGTGCTTGAACTGTGACCGACTAATTGTAACGGGGACAGTTGCGTCTTATGAGCTCCCGATCGACTTAAAACTCAATCTATCCGACTAGAATCATTTCTAGTCGGTTCTTTTTCCTCTCACCAGCTCAAAAACCCCCCGTAACCCCCGAGCCCGTTCGTCTTCTCCGTCGATCCCATCGATTTCCGGCCATCTCTCCGACCAACTCCGGACGTTTTTCCGTCGATCGCCCCTAGGGTATCTTCCTATCATCTCTTTCTGCTCCTAGGGCTAGGGTTTTGCTCCTAGGGTTAGGGTTTGATTTCGAGTTAGGGTTTCGGCTAGGGCTTGTTTAGGGTTTGTATTTAGGGTTATATCATTTGATTGCCTTGTCTCGTCGTGCTTATGGCGAAGACAAGAATTCCGATCAATCCCTCTGGTCCATCGCCTATGACTGTCGATTCGCCACCCTCGGACCCCCCGCAACCCAAACGAACCCCACCCAAACACCGATCGAAGACCACCAAACCTTCCTCGTCTTCGCCTCCTCTTAAGCGTAAGAGGACGGCGATTTCGAAACCCCGTGCCCAATCTCAGCCCAAGCCCAAGCATGTGTCTTTCCGTGCTCCCACTCCACCCGGTGCTTCGGATTCCGACACCGAGTACAGACCCGAGACCGAGACCCATAGGGATCCTTCACCCCATCCTAGGGAACCTACGTCTAGCTCTCGACCCCGTACTTCGTCGCGTCAGCCTAAGGGAAAGGGTCCGATGCCGGTTGGCGGTGTCGATATCTCGTTGTGTCGCGATGACCCTATGTGTCTCGCGGCTTACAACCGTATCGAACACTGCCCGCTGCTTCTGGAGCATTTCATTCAGTTTTCAGACTTCCCAGGCCTCGCAGATCTTCTGTCGTCTTCCGGTCTTATCGATTACCTTCGATATGACCCTAAGGCGAATCCTCACCCTTACCCTCGTCTGGTCAAACTTTTCTACGCCAACCGTGTCCGGGGTCAGTACGACGCGACCCCCTCTGCTTCAGCGTCTGCTTCAGCCTCTGTTGCTCCTGCTTCCTCTACCACTCTTGACGAGCTCGCACGTTCAGTGAGACGTATGGAGTCTCGTTATGCTCGGACTGAGGAGATACTTGCTCGTATCGCCTCCCGTTTGGGCATTGAGATCCCTCCGTCAATCTCTGACGAGGAGGAGTTGGATGAGGAGGAGATTGAGGAGCTCGTTCGTGTTGCTGCTCGTGCCCCTGCGGGCACCTCTGGTGCTGCTGCCTCTTCTGCTGGTGACCCCGAGAGCACACCTGTTGCCACCGTTCCTGCGGTGGATACTACGACTGGTGCTCCCGAGGCCACTCCCGTCGCTCCCGTGGACACTTCAGCTGATCCGGTGACCACCTCCACTCTGCAGAGCCTGCTGCTGCTACAGATCCTGCCACTGCCTCCTGAGCTTCTCTGAGGACTCTCCCGATGCACTTTGGATGATAGATCTTATTGTGAGAGAGTTTGGGTAGGATAGAGTGTGGTTCTGGATATTTTTGCCATCTTGATGTATCTTCATGTATGTTGATGATATTTTGGATATTTTGATGTAGTGTGATACTCTGATGACCGGTGTGACATATGTTATATGTTGTGATATGTTGATATATTTTGTGCCCCGATCGTTGGATCGATGTTTTGTATGTCGGTGATGTATCTTTTTGTTGTACTCATGCTTCATTTATATATATACATCGATGTTGACATTTCATTATGTTGTGCACATTATATTTTTATGTCTCTGATGTTTGATTTCGTCGCTCGACGATAATAACTTGGTTAAATAGAATTCACTTTATGGTAACGTAGAATTGTTTTCCATGCACTAAATTAACCAAGAATGTTGATATTGGAGAGTATATTCCATAACTCAATCCATAAAATTAAGTTGAGTTTTGATGATTTTATTTATCGATTTCGACTTTGGTCTCATTGACACGCTTTGATTTTATTCGTATTTTCCTTTGGTGTCATTTGGACCGTGGTCGTATTCTACGACTCCCGTGCTTTTATTTGAAGCCATTGTTGTTGTCGTTAATCTCCTCCCACTCTTTTTGCTAATGCCAAAGGGGGAGAGATATAATAATGACGATGAGCTAAATGATAATTTAGGCATTTTTCCAAGAATCTAATTTGATATGTTAGATTCAGTGGGAGTTAAGATATAAAAATTGGATTTCAAATCCTAAATTTCAATATTTGATTCTCATTTTATATACTTCACTCGTCTGCTTGATGCGTATTATTATTGTTTAATTTGGAATTAACGTGTCATCAATGCAGGGGGAGTAAGTAAATTTCATTTGAATCATTATTTTTTATTATTATTTATGTTGGTTTGTCATCACCAAAAAGGGGGAGAATGTTAGATATTGGACTCCCCGGATTTGGTTTTGGATGATGAACAAACATAAATATATCGTGAACTAACACTTTGTGAGCGCAGTTATGGAGATCGTCGCCAAACTTATATGAACATCCAAAAGCTTCGTTGAAGCTTTTGGACCATTTTAGACGTCATGAAGATTCGGATCGAAGCTTTCGAAGACGGTTCGTCAAGTTTTATTTATAGTCTTTTAGCTTCGTTCCGTAGAATGTTAAGCCTTGAGTAGGTCTTACGTTTTAATCTTCATAACGCTCCTATTTTAGACATAGGATCTTAGTAGAAGTCCATACGAACTTTCCCGAAGCTTCGCGCTTCGATTCGCGACTTCTTGTGCATGTTAGTTGGTTCAAGAAGAAGAACCAACCGACTAGATGGTGATCTAGTCGGTCGGCAAAGCTTCTTGGACCGACTAGTTTGTCATCTCATTTCTAGCTCAGTTACTGTTTACAGTTAGTCGGTCAAAGAAGGTTCACCGACCGACTAGTTGTGAAACTAGTCGGTTAAGAATCCTTCTTGGACCGACTAGTTGAACTTCCATTTTTTGAGCCTGAGCTACTGTTTATCGTTAGTCGGTCTATGCACATTTGGCGACCGACTAGTTGATGAACTAGTCGGTCAACATTTGTTCTTGGACCGACTAATTCAATTTGTTCTCAGACTATTTGTTTTATCTCTTAGTCGGTCTAAGTTCACTCACCGACCGACTAGTTGTGAAACTAGTCGGTTGACAAGTGTTCTTTGACCGACTAGTTCTGTTAGTCTGAACTTCGACATATTCCATGTTCACCACTTAGTCGGTTCATGTTAATTGACCGACCGACTAGTTGATGAACTAGTCGGTCAGTGGTTGTTCTTTGACCGACTAGTTTGGTTCAGAATAGAGCCGTTGGAGCTTTAATTGAAACGTTTTTCTCTCTCTCTTTCCTCTAACCTATAAATACTTGGTGTGCTGCATTCATTGCACTCAAGGCTGATTTTAAGAGAAGTTTAGAGATCAAAGAGAAAGCATTTACTCTCATTCAAAGCTCTTTCATTCCATTCAAGAATCTCTCCTCACTCTTATTTCAAAAGAGAGATTCATTGATTGTGAGCCTTCCAAGCCAAGTGCTTGATCCTAGGTCACCAACAACCTCATAGCTCTCCATCGCTGATCTACATCTTGGAGCTAGGGTTTGGTGCCTCTTCATCTTCCCCAAAATCATCTTTGCCCTAATTCGTAAGTTTACTCAAGGCATAGGTATTTTGTGGTAAGAACTTTCATTTCATTTTACATTGATATTGTAAGTGTTTCACTCTCGGTTGTGAGAGTTTGTTTGTGATCCCAGGTTGTGGGAGTCACAATTTTCTTTTGTGTATGATTTGACTTGTGAAGGTTTTTCACAAGTATTTCATAGTGGAAATCTTAAGTTAGGGTTTCTAACTCAAGTATCCGGAGGGGATACGAGTGTTTGGGACGTAGGATCACCGGGAACAAGTCGGGGAGACTTGAGTGGATCCGAACCCGTTAAATTGCTTGTTTGCGATTGTTTGTCTTTGTTGTCTAACATTTACATTTCCGCATTTCCGCATTGTTTGGTAGAGTTTGCAAGGTAATTAGGAATTAGCCTCTTAATTATTTTAAAGTACTATTCACCCCCCTCCCCCTTTAGTACTTGTGCAGTAGCTTAGCAGGGCATTACAGACAGGCTGTCCTTAGCCTCTGTCGCCTCCCACTCGACCACCACCTTGTCAGCGAGGGCTTTCCCCAAGGTCTCATCCGCCTCCTTCGACCGTGCCTCAAAGCTGAGCGCCTTGCGCTCCACGTCCGCCACCCGCCGACCTCCGCCAATCAAGTCGGCAGCCTGGCGACGCAGCACGGCCCGGAGAACAGACATTTGCAAAACAAGACAATGATTAGTTAAAAACAATGACGGACTTGGACGACAACAAACGAAGGTTCGAATGACATACCTGATATCCGCTTCCCACGAAGAAGTTGGCCACCCTTTCGAGGTCTAACTTCTGCATGAACTCCAGGTCCTTGGGGAGGATCGAATTCTCCACCAACCTGGCGGTCGTCCCGAAGTCCCTCAGGGCCGACTCCTCCTTGCCAATGGCAAAGGGGTTCAGGTGAAACTCACGTTGGACCGGCCCCAAAGGGGTCTCCACCCCCTCCAGAGGCTCGAGAGGAGCGACCACCTTCCCTTTCCCCACGGGATCCTCCTCTTCCACTCGCCTCCTCTTTAGAGATTCTTCCTCCCCCTCTTCTAGTCGACCGCCTCAGTCAGCTCAACAGCGTCAACAGAGTCGACGTCGACCACCTCCCGCGGCTCTGCGATCACGACGGAAGCTAGGGGCACAGAGGGTCGTACGGGGGCCTGGCTGGAGGCCTCCCTCGAAGATGCTCGGGAAGAAGGCCTAAACGACTGCCAAGTCCCTCCCCCTTCGGAAGAAGAGCTTTGGTGGACGTGGAGAGGCGACCGAGCCGGATCCCTCAACGCGTGCGCTCGATCGGTCGGCGCGAGCGCCCGACCTTTCGACCGTCCTCTTCTTCTTCCGATGTTCATTCCAGACCCGGTCCAAACTGGACTCGCCACTACGTCGGCTTCCGTTGGTCATATCTGCAGGCAACGAACGTAATTTTCGTGAGTGGCGGAGATAAAGATATAGATTCAAGAGAGACTTCATTGTCTCGACCTCGACCAGCGACAACCTGTCTCTGACCTGCTCCAAATACATCCGAGACTCCACCGCAAGCTCAGGATTCGGAGAACTCCGGCCATTAAGCAACAGCCCCAGGTCAGGAAGAATGACGAACACGAAGGTATCCGTCCACCCAGGGTCGGAAATTGGAAGGTCGTGTACGAGCCTCGTACCCGGGCGAGCAACGATATGGTACCACATTCGGCGAGGGTCGGCTATTATCCTAAAGAAATACCCGAATAGCCCAAGGGTCGGACGAACCCCACAAAGCTCGCACAACTCGATGAAGCCAACGAATGGAGGGAAAGCTTGTGGAGCGAGTCTACAGATAGAAAGCTCCGAAGAGCACAAAACTTCGATAATGAAGGGGTGACGCGGGAATCGGAGTCCTAAGCCAAAAGCTTTGAGATACACCCCAACCTCCCTCTTCCGTAGGAAACACACTCACGTATCCGAATTGGGCACCCTAACCCTAAAGGGATCACAGAACCTCGCCGTACCTCGGCAGTTAAATCGAGGGAAAACATAGGGGCCATCTCTAAGATAACTTCGGGAACCTTCGACCCCCGATCCCTTCGGCGAATGGGAAGGCCCGGCTAGATCCAAACTGCTTTTCAATTCCCAAGAACTTCCACACATCGAGTGGGCCGAATGCGCACCACAAGCTCCTCATATGTTGGCTCCTTGAAAACGACCGAAGCAAACATGCCCGATGAATCTAAAAGAGAGTCAGAATCGAAGAGGGAAGATACCATGAGAAGGAACATGCGATCTCCGGAGAAGCAACACTGGAAGCAAGCTGGTGAAACAAGGAAGAGGATGAAGCGGAAAGATCTCAGCCTTTTCCTCGATTTTCTCTTATATGTGAAGGAATCCAACCGGCTGACATCCGATGCGCGACACGTGTCAAGAGCCAGCCACCAGATACGGCGGAGATCGCTCCAAAGGCGAAAGGGTTTTGGCGGCACAAATCATATCAGATGTTTCGAAAACCGTGCGCATTTAAGGAGATTACTCATCGTTCGATCTCACTCAGCGCGACTTCTGAGGCGCAAATGATGGGGCCATTGTTAGCGCGCGGGTACGAATCCCATTTGGATATCCACATACCCGACCAGTTTAGCATCCGCGACCCCCCCCCCCCCGTACTACGTTCTAAGCAGGGTACAGTTGAGTCGGCCGAATGGGTCATTTGACCGTTGGGCGAGCGCCAGCATTTAGGGGAGAGTTAATATGACCGAGTAAATGGGTAGCCGTTAACTCGAATCCCGGAGAAGATCGTGCCACAATCAATGAGGGACGGTTACACATCATCAAGGGGAAATTGCCTATAAATAGAACGACGAACGAATGTAAAGGGATTCCATCTTCAAGATACGAGGTCTAAGACATAGAACTCTACTTTCACAGCTTATATTTCTTATATTTGAACTTGCACCGCAAGTCTAGAGACGGGCCTCTGTAGGTCGATCTCAGCTGCACCAAGCTCACTCTCTTCCTTAAGTTCCCTACTAACTTAAGCATCGGATGGGATTTGGGTCGGAACACAGATCCGACCCTCCTAACGAGTCCCTGTGGTGCAGATCGACGATCATCTTCCAACATCAAAGGTCGACGGCGAGGATCCCAACTTCGAACGATCGGCGCAACGACCGCCCAAAGGTCGGTCGAAGGTCGCATCGTCTACGACCATCACCATTCGACCCTGGTTCCTCCAACCAAGGGTCCCACTCCAACTGCTAATGAGGCTCCAACTCATCACCTCGAGTCTACATCAGCTTGACAACTATCCCAGTCAATTTTGGCCTTAACATCGTCAAAACAACATTGGTCTTGAACTCGAGAACCAACAGCCTTTTAGGTAGCTACCAGGTAGATGATCAGACGGCTCCCCTCATTAAGGTTCGTCGGAAGTGGAGGACTGCGAAGATATTCATTCAGTTCAGAGAAAACTCGCTTACAGTCTGCATCCCCCACTCGACGGCCTTCCACTCGCCTTTGAGGAAGACCAGAACCTTTCTTAAGACCTTGAAGAAAGGAAGTGACCTCTCCGCTGACTTAGACAGAAAGCGCCCGAGGGCTGTGATCCTGTCGTTCAATCTTTGGAGCTCCCTGATGGTGGTCGACTCCCTCATGCTAATTAGGGCCGCCACTTTATCACGGTTGACCTCGATGCCTCGGTTTATGATCATGAAGCTGAGGTCTACGATATGATCGGCTGGGCTCTTCGACTTGACCAACATGTCATCGACATAAACTTCCAAATTTCTTCCAATCTGGATTTTGAAAACCTTGCACCATACTTATAGGTCGCTCCTATGTTATTCAATCCAAATGGCATCTTTCTATAGTAGAAAATCCCTCAGTCCGTAATGAAGGAGGTTTTTTCTTCGTCTTCGAGGGGGGCCATTTGGATCCGTTTGTGACCGACTCAGCACCCATGAAGCTCAGGAGCTCATACCCAGAGGCATTGTTCACAAGATGGTTGATCTGAGATAAAGGGTAACTATCATTTAGGCATGCATTATTGATGTTGGTGAAGTCCACACACATTCGTCACTTGTTGTTTGCTTTCTTCACCATCACCACATTAGCGAGCCATTCTGGGTAGCAGAATTCCCTGATGAAACCAACCTCCAGTAGTCTGATCTACTTCTTCAACGGCCGCATTCATCTTGTCACCCCCGATGTTCCTCTTCTTCTGCTTCACTGGTTTGAAAGTCAGATCGACGTGCAACTTACGGGAGATGACTTTGGGGGTCGATGCCTGGCATATCATCGAGGGACCAAGCAAAAACGTCTGCATTGGCCCTAAAGAAACCGATCAATTGTTCCCTTAGGTCGGGAGGAAGTCTCGACCCAATGGGAACAGTTTTTCTTTCTTCGTCTGATACAGGGATCAACTCAGTCTCCTCGACTTGAGTTGGTCGTTAGTCCAGCAAATAGTCCTTGTTGTTGAGGAGGTCCATTGGATATAGTTGTTCCGCTCTTCTGATCGCAGTGGACATGAGGTACCATGACCTAGAATGAATTTGATTACCTTTCACATTTTCGACCCCTGGGGAGTCTGAAACGTTGACAATTTGGTGAAAGGTAAGGTGGCGACTACCGCTTTCACTGAGTTAAGACACGGTCGACCTATGATCCCGTTATATGTCGATCTGATCTTCACCACAATGAATTTGGCCATTCGGGCGAGACCTAATAAGGGAATTCTTCGAGGGTGACCGACAATGTGATCACGTCCGCAATGGGAGCGGCATGTCCAGTAAAGCCGATGAGGGGGCCAGGACATTCTTTTAATTTCGACGAGCCCAATCACATCCTCTAAAGTGTGACCATGAAGAGCACATCACACGAACTCCCCGTGTCGACGAGTAACCTCCGTACTTCGACTATGCCACTGATAGCGTTGATAACGACGACATCATCATGTGGCAGTCCACACCCACAAGATCCTCATTTGAGAAAAAGATTGGAGGTGTGGCATCCCTTAATCGCTTCCGTTAGTGGTCATCCACCCATATAAATTATATAGGGAGGCCGATAACTCACTTTGTGTTAGTCCGCCTGATATCATGCTGATGATATCAATATCAGCCGAAGTTGAGGCATTCTTTATTAGGACCGGCCTCCTCAATCTTTGGTTGGTGGGGGCAAGTCAACATTGTCTTCTATTGAACAAAGATGGGGATGATGATTCTTTTCCCACAAATGACGTTAACTGTTAATTGATAAATTCGTCACATGGTAAAGTGGTGCTGACGAGGACGCCCCCAGTGATGTGACGCTTCATCGACAGAGGAATGGGACCCAAGGAAGCCTAAATCCGAGTCAGGAAGAGCCAAGTCCAAGCTATCGAATGAAGCCCGACCTAACTCCAATCTGTTTCTAGCTATTTGCAGCCCAGAGAAATCGTCAAGGGGGGATCAGATCTAGATTCCGACCCAAATCCCCTCGGATGCTTAAGTCGGTAGAAGACTTAAAGGGAGCTCGAAGCAGCTAGGTCCGTCCTAAAGGGAGGTCATCTGATCACTATCACGCCAAGTTATGAAGGAATGAATGTAAATTGAAAGTAGGAGAGTAAGTAGTCAGAGTACCTTAGTGTTTTGTATCTCTGGAGCTTAAACCTTTCTCTTATCGTCGTTCTCTCTATTTATGGATAGGGATTCCTTCTTCCTGCCGTAAGTGGGTAACGGCTTTGCCCTTATGGCAGCATGATCCCACAAAAAGGGGTAACAGTTGTCCATGAACTTCGCCATTATTAACCAATCCAATGATACTTGGGGGATCCAAGGGATAGATGAGCTAGCGCTTTCACTAGGTAAGCAGCTTGCTTCCATAGATAATTGTAGGGCTTTTGGGCTAAAGGCCTTGTGTTTCGTTCGGGCTTCTTCTTTCGGAAGGAAGGCTCAGAAGAAAGGCCTCTTTCAGCTTCGTGAGCCTGCCCAATGTAATAACACCAATGTGAGCCAACCCAATATAATAATACTAACGAAGGTCTCTAAAGTTGCTGCATCCTTTTTCAGCGGTCTGTTATACTAAAATATCTTATTTCGCATGTATCCACAGCTTTCCATTTTTATACACTATGCATTTTATAGAGTTTGTCGCTAGAACATATGAATATTCTCAATCAACCACACCAAGCAAATGTTACAGTTTGACTCTTTCACAGACAAAAGAGAAAACAAGACATGTTTTTTTTTGTATCAATAATACACAGGCAGGATCGATAATTTACACCCGTAGTAAAAATTCTGAAACCAAATCCTTGCATAACTTCAATTCAATTAACAATGTTTCCATGTTTTTCTTTTGTATCAATAATACACAGGCAGGTTCGCTAATTTACACCCGTAGTAAAAATTCTGAAACCAAATCCTTGCATAACTTCAATGCATAGCTTCAATTCAAGTAACAATTCTGGGCAAGCTAACTTCCATTCAAGTAACAATTCTGGGCAAGTACAAACCGATGGTAAACTTCAAATCACAAACAAACATTTAGGCATTTAAAGATTTTTATTTTTCTTTTGTATCAATAATACACAGGCAGGTTCGCTAATTTACACCCGTAGTAAAAATTCTGAAACCAAATCCTTGCATAACTTCAATGCATAGCTTCACTTCAAGTAACAATTCTGGGCAAGCTAACTGCCATTCAAGTAACAATTCTGGGCAAGTACAAACCGATGGTAAACTTCAAATCACAAACAAACATTTAGGCATTTAAAGATTTTTATCTTGCTTTCCATGCCATCAACCGTAAGAAGCATCGCTAAAGTTTCCCGACAGGAGTTCCCTCGCACTACTCGCACTACTGGGTCATTTCTCTCTATTCCTCAAAGACATCTTTGATCAAGACCAGGAGGTACACTGGGAACACAAACGACAGATGAAGCTTAAGATAAACAACCCAATCGGTAGTTCAGGTTGGCTCCAAACAGCGAGGCTGGTCCCCCGCAAGGTGGGCCATTGGATTATCTCTGCATTAACTTCGGATATTTATGAGATTAGAGACCTAATTAAGGAGGCTAACGCCGTTAACCCCAAATATTAAACATCTTATCCCACGCGCCTTCCCGTCCAACCTCCACCTCTCCCCTCTCTCTGATCTTCTCACGAAAATGGGCAGCAGAGGGAACGGATCCACCTTCTAAGGGAACGGATCCACCTTCTGATGGTTTATGGTTTGCCCTGATCTTATGATATCATATTTCTCTTTTGAAAATGGTGATTTTTAAATCATGGTGGGTTGCAAGCTGGAGGCTTCGACGAATGAGGAGTTTGAGTTGAATCAGCATATATTCCCCTGTTCAATCTTCCTTCCAAAATTCTTTGCACCGTCGTTAACATTCTACTACGGGTGAGCTTTGCTTTGATATTGTTGCTTTCCAATTTTTTTCCCGATGCAATGTTTGGTTGTTTACTTAATGTAGTCAAATTTTAATAGCTGGTGTTAGGCTGAGGCTGAAATTGACGATGTCTACGCTCAGATTACTTTGATGCCAGAATCCGATGTAAGACGATCAAAATCCCTCACCCTCCATTCATCATAAATCTCCCGCGGCTTCTCCCATCCCCCTCCCTTCCATCATGTTCCTTCCTTAATATTCAATGGAGTTTGGAAGTATTTGAAGAGGAAAAACGAAAAAAAATGAGAGAAATAATCAGATATGTGAACATACCCCATTGGACATGGAAAGCCCTCATCAAGCATCTTTCGCATCCTTTCAACTCCCCATCATTCCACCCACGAACAAGTTAGTCATATTCCCCTTGTGCTTAATTTCATCTACCCTTTATCCATGCAAAAACATCATCACAACAAAAAAAATCACAACAAAAGAAATAAAGGTGATTTAAAAGAAAGAAAAAGTGTCGTTCTTGTTATTAGAATATGGAAATAGAATGAAAATCAAAATAATAAAACTGAATATAATTAAATATTAACTACATCTATTTGTTTTTTATATTAATTTTTCTATTTTTAACTTAATTACTATTTAATTTTTTTCTTAATATCTAAGAAGAGATGAGCAAAATATGTCAGCTTTCGTTGAATATAACTCTTCTCGATGAAAGCCGAAGCAAATCACAAGATGGGTGCAATACCTCAGATTGGAATGGAGTTCAAAAATGAAGATGTGACCTATAATGACAGGTTTAAAATGGTTCAGCACCATGTAAGAAGAAACTCAAAGAATGTTGTTATTTATTGAAGTTTTACTTGTAACCGAGTGGTTTACTACAAACAGAAAAATCCACTTGATCATCCCAAAGATCAACGAGTAAATGAAAGAACATGTTGTAAGGCTCACATGTCGATTAGGCTTTGTGAAAAAGATACATATGATGTGATTTCTTTCGAACCTAAACATAATCACCCAGACATCACCCCATCAAAACGACATTTGCTAAAGTCGCAGAGGCAGACCACTTCTGCATAAAAATCAATTGCTAATATGGCAACTGCTATAGGAATTAATGCAAAGATACTTACAATCTTATGGCTAAACAAGTTGGAGGACATCGACCGTTACGTTTTCTTACAGAGATGACTACAAAAATTATTTTAGAGCAAAATGTGATCGTAATATGGCTTTGAAAGATGATGGCGCTATAATAAAATAGCTTCAAAATTTTCAAACAGAAAATCCATCATTTTACCATGCAATACAATTAGATGAGAATGATCAGATTACAAATATTTTCTAAATGAATGCAAGATCAATATTAGATTATGATTTCTATGGTGATGTATGTTTTAACACTACTTACAAGACCAACTCATAGTAGGCATTTTGCACCTTTTGTGGGGATAAATCATCATAATGAAACAATAGTGCTTAGTGGTGCACTACTTTATAATGAAAAAATAGCTTCTTTCAAATGGTTATTTGATACTATTGCCCATACCATAAGTGGAAAAGGCCTCAAATATAATATTAACTCATCAAGATGTGGCTATGAGTAAAAGATATATCTGATGTATGTTCAAGCAACATTCAATATGTGCATGACATATGTATCAGAATGTTGTGAATCACTTGAGCCATATATTTAGTAGATCATCAAGTTTTGAGTACGATTTTAGTCACTATGTATATGATTGATGATGATGAAAACTTTTTCGAAGCATGAGATGAAATGATAGAAAAATATAACCTTTCTAAGAACAAGCGGTTGCAAAATTTGTTCAAATACAAAGATAGATAGGTGTTGGTGTATGGACTTGAATCATTTTGTGCAAATATGAAGAGTACTCAAAGAAGGGAAACTTTGAACAGTGCCGTTAAAAGATATTTGCATACTAGACAAAGGCTACTTGATTTTTTAGGCATTATGAACGGCTTATCGAAGAAAGACGTCACACAAAGCTCATTTTAGATTTTTGGGCAAACCAATGTGATCTAAAAGTTCTTTTCTCAGATTTGTTAAAAATAAGATGCATTGTTGTGTACTCCAAAAATTTATAAGTGGTTTGAAGAAGAGTATGGAATGTTTCTAAATTGTATTTTACAAAATAATTTTATAAATAGATCAGTTCATGAATATAAGTTTATCAACAAAATAGTAAGGAAAGGAAAAGAAATAAAAAAGGAATGCAATGTCAGGTATAATTATGCAGATGATACTATAACTTGTACTTCCAAGAAGTTTGAATTAGCTAGTTTTTAGTGTTGCCACGTTTTGAATTTTTTGATAATATGAATGTTAAAATGTTGCGCCAAAAGGATTACTTGATAAGGTGGCGCAAGGATGTTAAAGATGCTATGGTTGTAAATAGTAACGAGTATAAAGGGAAAAATACAAGAGTTTGTGTGGCTAATAAATATTCTTCATTGATGAATCATACAATTATACCCTTGCGAAAGCTTCATAAAATAAAGAAGCATATGATTATGTGCTTGGTTGTCTTCCATCACTTTGTGTCTTTAGTTGTTTTCCTCTGTGCTTAGTTGTCTTCCATCACTTTGTGTCTTTAGTTGTTTTCCTCACAAAATCATATGCGTCTTTATTTTGTGGAGCTCTCGCAAGGATATAATTGTACGTATGCATCAATGAAGAACATCAATTAGCCACACAAACACAGGTACTTATCTTAGTATGCTCATTCCCCTTGACAACCATCTTAGCTTTAGCATCATTATGCCACCTTTCCAAATAATACTTCTTGGGCAACATTTTTAACATTCACATATCAAAAACTTTCAGAACATGGCAACACAGAATACCAGCAAATTCATTTCCAAGTTCAAGTTCCAGTATCATCTGCATATTATACTTGATACTACGTTCCTTGTTTATTTCTCTTTCCTTATTATTTTGTTGATAACCTTATATTCATTAACTGGACCATCTATAAAATTATCTTGTAGAATACAATTTAAAAACACTCCATATTCCTTTTCAAACCACTTAAAAATTTCTGGAGTATACAAAAATGCAGTTTTACTTTAGCAAATCTGAGAAAGGAACTTCTGTAATACATTGGTTTGCTCGAACATCTGAAATGAGCTCTGTGGTATATCTTTCTTTAATAAGCCATTCATAGTGTCAAAGAAATCAAGCAGCTATTATCTAGGATGCAAATATCTTTTAATGACATTGTTCAAACTTTCACTTCTTTGAGTAATCTTCATATCTGCACAATATGATTCAAGTTCATACACTAACGCCCATCTCTTTGTCTTTAAACAAATTTTGTAACCATTCGTTCTCAGAAAGTTTATATTTTTCTCTCATTTTATCACATGTTTCAAAAAAATTTCTTCATCACAGTCATATACATTATGACTAAAATCATGCTCGAAACTTGATCCACTGAATACATGGCTTAAATGCTTCACAACATTCTAATACATATACCTTACACATTCTATGAACGTGTCTGACCATATATCAAATATAACTTTACGCATAACCGCATCTTGATCAATTAATATTATTTTTGGGTCTTTTTCAATTATGTCATGTGCAATAGTATTAAATAACAATTTGAAAGAAGTGATTTTTTTCAGTATAAAGTAGTGCAACACCAAACACTATTGTTTTTTAATGATAATTTACCCCGCACAAAAGGTGCAAAATGCCTATTATATATATGAGTTGGTCTTGTAGGTCGCGTCAAACCATACAACACTAAAGAAATCATAATCTAAGATTTTAATCTTGCATCCGTCCAGAAAATATTTGTAATCTGAGTGTCCTCGACTAATTGTATTGTATGTTAAACTAATGGATTCTCTTTTTGACAATTTTGAATGTATTCTATTATAGTTGCAGCATCTCCCAAAGCCATATCACAATCACGTTTTGCTCTAAGATAATTATTGTGGTCGACTGGATCAAACTTAATAGACGATTTCTTCAAACTTGTTTAGCTATAACATTGAAAATATCTTTCACACTAATTCCAATAACATTTGTCATATTAGCCATTGATTTTGTGCAAAAGTGATCTGTCTCTATGACTTCAGCAAATATCATTTGAAAGGATGACCTCTAGGTAATTATATTCAGGTTCGAAAGAAAACAAATTATATGTACCTTTTCCACATAGCATAATCGACATGTGAGCCTTGCAACATGTTCTTTCATCTATCTGTTGATCTTGTAATGATCAAGTGAACTTTTCTGTCTGTAGTGAACCACTCTGTTGCAGGTAAAGCTTTGATGAAATAACATTCTTTGAATTTCTTCTTACATGATTCTTACAACAATCTTTAAATTTCTTCTTACATGATTCTTACGAATGATGAACCCTTTCAAACATGCATAATCATTAGACTTTATCGACCACGTCGTCAATTTTGAACTCCATTCCAATATGGGTTATTGCACCCATCGTTTAATTTGCATCGATTTTCATCGAAGAGATATATTCGACAAAAGCTGCCATATTTTGCCCATCTTGTCATAAATATTAAAAAATTAAATAGTTATTACGTTAAAAAAGGAAATATTAATATAAAAGTATAAATATATATAGTTAATATTCTATTATATTCAATTTTATTATTTTAATTTTCCTTCTATTTCCATATTCTAATAATAAATATGACACTTTTCTTTTTCTAAACCTTCTTTCTTTCATTTGTTGCGATGTTGTTTTTGCATGAATAGAAGGTAGATGAAATTAAGAACAAGTGGAATATGAATATGAAGAACGTGTTTGTGGGTGAAGTGAGGGGGAGTTGAAAGGATGAGGAAGATGCTTGATGGGGGATTTCCCGGCCACATGAGATATATTCTCCTTTCTGGCGGGAGGGAAGAAGAAGCTGGAAATTTATGAGGACGGAAGGGAGGGTGACGAAAGAAGCCAATGGCCAAACTAACTTTACAACTCAGAATTGATCGTGCTACATCAAATTCCGGCATCAAAGTAATCTAAGCATAAACTTCACCAGTTTCAGTCTCAGCCTAACATCAAAAATTTAGCCTAACATCAAATATTAAATTGACTACATTAAGTAAACAACCAAACATCTCATCGGTGAAAAACAGAAAGCAACAAGAAAAGCAAAGCTCACCCTTAGTTGAATGTTAGGACATGTTCTTTTCGTTGATAGTTGGAAGAGAAAGTGAAAATTTTTACTGTTCACCCACTGTTCATGGGATTCCTTGAACGGCTTTTTATTTTCTTATTTTCTGTTCTTTTGTCATCTCGGCTTGGGGACGGGGAAAGCTGATGTGGCATCCAAATTTGGATTCTCGAAGGGGTTTTTGTTTCTTCCGCAAAACACGGTGGAAATGAAGGATTCCTCGTTGACAGTGGGACCCTATATCCCTCTATCCAATCACTGCCCAGCATTTGTTCTCTGTTTTTTTTATTTCGTTTCAGCCCAACCCACAAAAGTGTGGGGACCCCTGCTCCAAACACAACGTTTAGGTAAATAAGTTAGTAATTAATAATATATTAATTAAGTATTTTAACTTTATTTATTTAGTTTAGGTATAAATAAAACAAATTAAATACGAGTGGACCCCACACCACTTTCTTCATCCAACTTTCTTCAACCAAAAGAACACACTACACGAAGTTGGCCCCACCTCAACTTTCCAACTACACAATCTAACCCCACTTTCCAACAAAAGAACACACTACACGAAGTTGGCCCCCTGCTCGAAGGGGTTTTTGTTTCTTCCGCAAAACATGATGGAAACGAAGGATTCCTCGTTGACAGTGGGACCCAATATCCCTCTATCCAATCACTGCCCAGCATTTGTTCTCTGTATTTTTATTTCGTTTCAGCCCAACCCACAAAAGTGTGGGGCCCCCTGCTCCAAACACAACGTTTAGGTAAATAAGTTAGTAATTAATAATATATTAATTAAGTATTTTAACTTTAATTATTTAGTTTAGGTATAAATACAACAAATTAAATACGAGTGGACCACACACCACTTTCTTCATCCAACTTTCTTCAACCAAAAGAACACACTACACGAAGTTGGCCCCACCTCAACTTTCCAACTACACAATCTAACCCCACTTTCCAACAAAAGAACACACTACACCAAATTTCTCTCTCATCAAAATCCACACTTCTCAACTTTCCCCAATTATAGTTTCCTGCAAAAGAACAGACCCTTAATAACTGTGCTGAGAATTTTGGAAGGAAGATTGAACCAGAATAGGAGAATATGCTGATTCAACTCCTGATTCATCAAGCCTCCAGGTGTAAACTCACCATGGCAAAAAATCGCCATTTTCGAAAGAAAGAGAACTCCGATAAATTAAGATCAGAGCAGAGCAACCCATCTGAAGACAAATCCATTCCCTTTGCTTTACATTTTCAGTGAGGAGATGCAGGTGAAAGAGTGGTGTGGTGGGGGAGGTGGGAGGGGATAAGGCACAATGGAAAAGATGTTTAATTTTTTGGGTTAACGGTGTTAGCCTCCCTAATTAGGTTCCCTAATCTCATAAATACCCAAAGTTAATAGAGAGATAATCCGATGGTCCAATGCGTCCAACGTTGTTTAGAGCCAACCCGAACCCTTCCTTCTCACTCCTTCGAAGCAGCACCATTGGCTGCTTCGTCCATCAGTTCAGCTTCCGAAGCCTCGAAAGCCTCGGCTTTCTTACCTGCAAACAATTGAGGATTGCCCTTCATGCAATGGAGACCATAATGGCTGAACATCCTTTTCACTAATTAAAACGTTTTTTTATTTGGTCATAGGTTGATATGGTCAATGAATGTGTACTTGAGACAGTGAGGAATGTGTGTATGCATGTGTACTATCACTCAATCTCAGTCCACAACATTGTTAGCATTGTTTCACACATACAAGGATAGAGAAGCATGTAGCATAATGATATAAAGAGAAATAAAACCCAAAAACTACAGTTTATCGGGGAGAACCAACCCAATCTAAGGACTTTAAAGGTCGTATCTAAGAAAACCAAGCTGTGATATTCCATTAAGAACATAAATTAACAAAACAAGGACATTAACAAGATCAATGTCAAAGATGAAATAAAGACAAACCTTTCTTCTTCTTCCCTCCACCTTTCTTCTTCTTAGTGCCCAATGCTAACCAAGCTTTGATTTCAGGATCATCTTCTATGGACTTTGTAGGCTGCAACTGTTGCAAAGGATGAGAGGTAATCCTGTCTGATCCATTTGGCATTAACAGTACTGTGAGAAAACACTGATTTCATCAGTAAAATAGATTAGTTGTGACTTGTGAAGGTAATAGGAGGAAAGGACCTTAAAGAGAGTTGAAAGAAAAATGACTGAAATATCCAAACCCAAAATGGTTGGGATAGGCGTCACTGTTTTTACTTGCATTAGTGTTGCCATAGCAACATAATACGGTGTTAATATAATGAAATTGTTGAAGGGAAAAGATAGTATTTAAGCAAATGCAAAACCTACCCAACTATGCCATGAGCTTCAAATGGACTTTCATCCATATCTTTAAAGCATAAGTCATCATTCAGAAATATTATAAATGCACTTGGAAGGCAATGACCCCAACTCTCACAATTAGGTCTAAAGGGTAGTAAATCAAAGATAAGGTGGTAGGTTGAACCATCCATTCGAAAAACAAAGAAATATATTCAAATATAACCCAAGAGGGGGGCGGTAAGAAGTAAAACAAAGAAGGTGATAGGTATGACAAGATATAGACATGCAATATGACTTTCACTTCTGTAATCTTTTTGTTAATAGCATCTAGGTGAATGTGCAAAATAAACAAGTATACTATTTGAACATTAAAGGACATCACATATATATCAGTATAATTCTTGCATATCATTGGAGTACAAGCAAAATAAGAAAATGAAGCAATTCAAAAATCCAATAAGATGAGAAATTTGACTGGTGCAAATGGGAATAGTCAGTGTTGCTCAGGCAGAAGGAATGACGGTAGGCAAGATAACAAAACAATATCCCTTTCCTCATTGTTTTGTTACAACTCCCATACAAGTGTAGAAATGCCAATCTTGTGCACAAAATTTGAGCTATTTTTGCACATATTGACACACAGTACTTGGAAGATGGCAAGCTACATGGAAATAGGCAACTATAGTAGATGTATCGTATTGAAATAGCAGTCATCAGTAGAGGTGTAAACATGGGGACATATACAAGAATGGAACATATTTCTCATGCTGAGCTTATGAAGGTTTTCAATCATTCAAGACAGACAACATAAAATTCTAATTGGATGCAATAAGAACCAAACATCACAAAACAATAGAAACTGCTGTCATAATTCCGTCACCAGTGTTTTTAAGACTGGGGGAGATGGTCCAGAGCCACAGGCTGGTGCCTAGATGCCCACCAGTAAGGCAAGAAAAGAGGTACCCACCCACCCATGTGCATCGTCACTATCAGCCATCGTTGCAGCCCTCTGCCATGACCTCTGCTGGCGTTCCGCAACTTGGCGCCCACTGTCATTGAGAAAGCATAGATTAAGAGGGAGAAAATGGTTAGGGTTCGACTCTAGCCCCTGAATATTTAGAAGGGAACACTAACCCCTGTATATTTAGAAGGGAACACTAGACCATGTATATTTAGAAGGGGTCAAGTTTTTATTAGACTTGTGACTTATTATAAAGGTTTATATTATCAGCCAACCCATAACCTCTCTCTCTCTCTCTATTATCAGTCAACCCATAACCTCTCTCTCTCTCTCTCTCTCTCTCTCTCTCTCTCTCTCTCTCTCTCTCTCTCGCGGCAACGCAGCTCGAGAGGGCGGCCCAGTCCACCTCTGCCCATTGCTCTCTCTCTCTCTCGGCAACGCTGCTCGAGAGGGCGGCCCAGTCCACCTCTGCCCATTGGTCTGCCTCGGCCAATTTTTTAAACCATGTCATCGCCTAAAACAACTTCAAGAAAAAACCATATTGCTCAAGAACCCAACATCAATATAAATCCTTCGTTGAGCTACAAGTACAACAACCACAAATAAGGAACATTACCTCCATTTCTAATTTATTAGTCATGAACCATGGAAACAGATTGTCCAATAAAAACATCTGTACAAGTATTAGAAACATATTGTTTATTTATTTATTCAGTTGAAATCACAATAAGAGTGCACCAGATCAAATGTCAATCACAATCATCTTCAACCCATTAATTTATGGATGCTTAATGAAAGAACCAAAAAATGCAAGACATGAATAAGCAAAAAACACTAAAAACAAATCAATACTTTGCATGGCAAGTGGAACTAATACTACTTGATGCAAATAACAGGAAAAAATAAATGCTGAATATGATTAAGACACAGGCTTCAGTTACACTCTTGGAAGGCATTTAATATTTCTTCATGCCATTTAATATTTCTCCTGTTGCCTAGGTGCTAGGCAGTGGTGCCGGCACGCCACCTAGCCTAGCGCCTACAAAAACATGGTCAAAAGACATACTACAATAGGATTCAAAGAGGATGATGATGCCCTATCAGAGTAACTATGACAAAAGCTTCACTTGGACATAAATCCATAGCTTTCAAAAGGTATTCCTCATTTAGGGACATCTTCCATCAGAAGACTACAAGGCAATGAACCCGTAACGTAATGCCATGTCATTGAAGTTTCCTACGTCATGTGGTAGAATCTAAAGTGTGGTTGTATATCATGCAGTCTCCCCTGGCATGTTTGTGCTCAAAATTTTATTCAAGAGGGTAAAACAACATGATTTGAAAAAAAACATCCCAGTGTCACAATTTTTCCAGTCAGTCCATTCAAGATCATCGAAATTCACCATGGTTAAAAATCATCTACATAAATAGCTTTACAAAAGGAAGAAAAATAAACAAAACATGATTCTCTATCAGTGTAACTATGACAAGAGCTTCCTTTGGATACTAATCCATAGCTAAAAGACAAGATTCATCATTTAGAGAATACATGGCATGTCAAAACCAAGTAACTTTCAAAAGATGGTTCTCATTAAGGTAATCTTCCATGAAAAGAGTATGCAACAAAAGAAATAATAATCATATGAAACAAATAACATCTGCATCAAAAGCTTCAAAACTAAACAAGGTTTTAAAAATATTATGGATAAAAAATTGTGAAGGGTCAACATGAATGTCTATCATGACAACAGAAATATTTGGATATCGATCCATAGCTAAAAGACAAAATTTCATCATTTAGAGAATACATGAAAAGTTTTAAAAAATATAATATAATATAACCCCAAAAGTTAGGCTTGTTTCTATTTAACCATCTTTGTATTTACAAAAATACTAGAAAATATACTACATTTTGTGTTGGAAATGGGATGCAGCCACCTAGTGGAATTTTTGATAGTTTTGGGCCGGAGTGGCAAACTTATTATTTTGGGCCTCAATGTCATGTTTTGTAATATTGGGCAAATCAGACCTTTATATAAAGAGGGAGGAGAGTTAGGGCTAGGGATGATGTTGAATTAAAAAAAAGAAGAGAGAATAGGAGTAGATTAAGAGTAGATTTTGAAGATTTAGCTATTTATCTTGAATCAAAGGGTAGAAGAGTGGTTTCCTTGCTAATTGGAACCAACTATCTTGTATTTCCTCTTAATTTTCTATAAAAATCATCTTTTCTTTCGCATTCCTAAATTTCTTCCATTTAAATCTTAGAATTCCCTAACAAATTGGTATCAGAGCTTTACGATCCATAACGACAACGGAAGCAAAGAAAAAATTGAAGCTTTGTAGGAGAGCTTTCATACCGAGCTCGAGTTCAAGAAATCGACAAAGGAGAAATTCTATTCAATGAAAGCGAGGATGTTGACGCTAAAGGAGAGACTCTCAAATCAAATCTCAACCCAAGTTGACCTTCAAATTGGTGCGGCTATGGAAATTTTCATGAAAAAATTGAAAAGATGAAGAGAAAAGATGAATAGAAGCACTAGATCTAACGAAAGGAACCGATCAAATACACAACTAAATGAAGATGATGACCCGAACAAAGACCAGAGGCGAAAGAAGCGAGTTTTGGTCAAAGGTAATGAGAAGATCATCGAGTTCACTGAAAGAGCTTCTCGGAGAATAAGGGGCTGCTCAAGCCCCCAGAACACAACGGTAGGGGTGACGAGCCCCTGCGAGCTCGCCAGGGGCCGCACCGCCCCTGGGGACCATAGGCAGGGGCTCGCGAGCTCGCCAGGGGCCGTGCGGCCCGGCCCCTGGGAGCCATCGACAGGGAGCAGCAAGCCCCAGTAAGATCGCCAAGGGCTGCAACGCCCCCGGGAGGCCTCGGGTGGGTGAGCGAGCCCCTGTGACTCCCCATGGGCCGCACTCTCCCTGAGAAGGCTGGGAAAGGAGCGGCGACCCCCCACGAGCACCCCAAGGGCTGTTGAGCCCCTGGGAGGGGCTACCAGTTGTGGGTGTCCACCTGCGACCTCACAGACCCACGATCCCACTGCAGGAGGACCACTCGGGCCCTATCAATGCTCGCACAGGCCGATGGTGGGCTGACAACCCACCGGCGGCCCATCAGAGGCCTGGCGAACATCTAGCAAGTCGTCATGCCCCTCACGAAGCTTACCTGATTGATGGAAGAGATTTTGCCCCCCCACGTGGGGCTATTTTTTACGAAGGGGATGATTCCAAGCATCGCAGCTGACCTTAGGCTACGGCGAAGCTTCGATGGTGATTTGCGATGGTTGGTGTGCATGTCAAGGCTTCGATGGGTATGACCGATACCCCGATTGGGTGACAGAGGCTGAAGGAACCACTGTGAAGCAGGTGAAATCCCGTGGGGAGATGGTAGAGCGTTGCAAAATACCCACCAGCAGTTCCACTTCGGCAGCCAAGAGGAAGAGCAGTCCAAGGGGTGTTTAGACTCGAGAGAATGGTCCGAAAGCTCAATTTTCAAGGGAGGAATCCTTATGGGTAGGTTTACCATGTGGAAAGATACTTCGCGGTAATCCGCTTAACCAAGGAGAAGCTGTGGGCCGTTGACATCTACTTAGAGTGAAAGGCCTTGTCCAGATACATGTGGAGGGAACAACGACAGCGTGTGCGACCATGAGAGGAATTCAAGGGCTGATTGTTGGACAGTTTTCGCAACATCCCATGCAGAGATATAGACGAGCAGCTCCTTACCCTCGACATGATGGCACCATTCGAGATTTCAGGTAGAGATTCGAAGAGCTTACGAATCGGGTAAAGGGAATCCATGAGGCGACGTTAGAGTCGAACTTCATGCAAGGTCACAGGCCTGACACCCAAGCAGCTTCGCTTACAACGGCCAAGGGGATTGATGAAGACAATGGAGCTGGCCCAATTGATCAAGGATAGGTTTCTCGTAGAGGAAATACAAGATAGTAGGTTCCAAGTAGAGAGGAAACCACTCTCCTACCATTTGATTCAAGATAAAGGGCTAAATCTCTAAGATCTACTTTTAATCTACTCCTATTTTCTCTTCTTCTTTTTTCAAATTCATTATCATCCCAATATTACAAAACATGCCATTAAGGACCAAAATAACAAGTTTGTCGCTCGGGCCTAAAACCACCAAAATGCCACTAAGGTGGCCGCATCCCATTCCCAACATTACTGTCTCCAAAGAACTACCTTGTACTCAAGGTGGTGTATGAAATTTGTGTGGTGCATTACTCCAAATGAGGGTGCTCATCCCCTCCCGACTCCTCTCCAGTGGCTGTGCACTCATTTTCTTTGACGATCAGTAACTGCAGGACACGATCCCAGCAATAATGTTTCGACCCGAATCTTACCATAACGGTAGCATAACTCCTTGGCACGCATATCCAAGATCTCATTTTGTGTGAGTTGCTTGTCTTGTCATCCGTTGGATGCTCGTCGTTCTTTCCCTTTGTTGTCTGGTCATCATTGACTCGGGCTTCTTGGTCTCCTCGGCCGACTGAGTGTGGAATGTGGCCAAATCATCTTTTCTTCCGCGTCCCAAAATTTAATTCACTCAAACCTTAGAATTTCCGAACATTTTGCTAAGTTTTAGGTTTTATGTGGGACCCCCAATAAAAAGGGTAAAAACTAAATTTACGGCCAAAAGTAGAAGGGCAAATTCAAGAGAAAGGGAAAATATGTTTACCTAATATATGGACCAAGATACAAAATGGCAAAGATGCCATGAATTTTACACAATTGAAACAGTCTAACATTGCCAGTGATTGATGGGTTTTCTAAACCGGTCCAATATCTAGTACAGAAGATGGATAAAGGTTACAACCATTGCGTACCGGTTTCAACAAACGAAACAAGCCCCAAAATTGGGTTTGGATGATTAACCGTTAAAAGCAAGAAAAATCAAAGTTGTCCATAAAATCAGCAATCTAACAACGATACAAGCAAAAATCCTTAAAATCTTAAAAAAGAAGCGGTGATTGAAAATGGATAAACCAGTCACTTGTAAAAAAGCACACGCACTTGTGAATGAGAATGATGATGAAGAGTGTGTGAGTGTGTGAGTGAGAAAGAAATTACCCGAGCAACGTCAACAGTCGCTACTTTGCTTCGCTTTGATCGGGTCTATCGGGATGAGAAATTTTAAACGAGGATAGAGTTATGAATGTGTCAGGTTTTAGCTCCTTTTCATATGTATTTTAGCCATGTAAACCCAATCACATATTCTTCTCACAACTATTTTAGTTTAAATTAGATGCGTTTTGAAAATCAAAGTCGACCCCCATTTGAAATATATCCTTTACTATTTAACAAATTTCATTTAATGCATTCATTTAACCCCTAGAGTTTTCTAGCATGTTATAATTTTTACTATTTATGAATAGCCTTTAACATTATCAAAAAAAGATTCGAATCTAATAAAAAATCTCAAAAATTAAAATTTGCATCACAAATTAGGTTCTATGAAACCCCACAAGAATAGGGTCCGACGTGAATTAAAGATAACACTGTCAAAATAGAATCGGAAGAACTAAACTATAACGTACATGCACAAACCGAGGAATAAGGTTTTGCTTGGTTCATCTTTGTTTTATTGGTTTTGTCCCGGTTTCATTGTGTACCAGTCTGAAACTGAAACTGATGTAGAGTCCCGGTTTTGCTAGGTTTCAATGTTTCGGATAGTTTCAAACATAACATGTCGAAAGCTATAAAAAAGATTTAAAAATAAAGGAAGAAATCAGGGAAAGCTAATGTCATCGACCCCCAAATTTATAAATCTTAATATATCATAACTTAATTATAATGTACATGCTTAAGTTATATACGCCTTAAGCGCTATATTGAACGTTTGGTGCTTATGGACACTTAAACTATTTTTTACACCCACCAAAACAAAAATC
Organism: Scilla litardierei; assembly: GCA_030789695.1. Taxonomy (NCBI): domain Eukaryota; kingdom Viridiplantae; phylum Streptophyta; class Magnoliopsida; order Asparagales; family Asparagaceae; genus Scilla; species Scilla litardierei. The sequence continues at coordinate 134,903,500 of CM061137.1, read as the reverse complement.
CAAACTCCGAATGGATCCTTTGAATGTTTGGTGCTTAAGTCACATGACCTTCTTGAAGCACGTGAGTGTGCGCAACAACCACGATGAACCCATCTATATGACAGCCCAAATTGTATATAACCACAAAATCATTCTCCAGTTTACACGTTACAACCCAAAAAATTCTGGAGAAAATAAAACCTTACAATTTGACAACATCGTTCTCTTCCAACACAGTCTCATCACTAGCCAAAGGTGAGCTATGAGACACAATGTTGTTAACAGAAACACAAGTTGGAAAGGCAACGCCCCTCTCAATCTTCTTTTTTACATTCTTGTACATGTTTCTAGCTTACCTGAATTCCACCATCAAATTTAAATATCGATAGACAAACAGATCTATTATTTACAAATGAAGAATATAGAAGAAACTAATCTTGAATCCACCATCACGGTTGCATGTTGAATAAAAATTTAACATCACAAATGAGAAAAAATAAAGAAACTAATTTAGTAGTCACAAAGCTACTCACTTTCTGATAAAAGCATCTCCTTTCTCGCAGATATCAACAATCTTTGCCTTCGGCTTGCATTCCGAAAGACCTAACCGAAGAGCCTCTGTTTAATATTTCCAAAAAAACCGTTCAAAATCACAATTCTAACGAAATGTAAAATATATAGAAGGGGATGAGATAGATCAAAACTGTTCGCGATCTCGGCAGGCTCTTGTACTTGTTAACGACGTCGGTAGAGGATAGATCCAATTCCTTCTACTCACTTGCCTTATCGTCCGACATCTCTCTACTAAACCATAATCAATAGAGACTGTAAGAGATCATATAATACGATTCGAGATTTAAAACTAGAATAAAAAGCTTTAGATCAAGATCTTCACCTAATGAGATCAGATGCCGGTTGAAAAAAAAAATTGGATGTTGACATTGAAAGATTGATTGTTCTTCGAAAGAGGGTTTGAGTTGTGAGCGAACGGATAGCGAACGGGAGCGGCTTTAGGGCATTGCATCCCGTTGGTTTATATAGAAAACCTCGTTTTAGAGCTCGAACACGTGTACGGACGGATGCGAAGGGAAAGACCGAAGTGCGATGGATGAAAACGAATTCAGAATGTTTGCGTCTCTAGAGTTCGGACCCGATAAGCGATGGTCTATTTTCTTTTTAATCTCTTAGGTTGTGTCTAGTTTGCAAAGCATCTCTTTGACAAGAGGACTGTTATGGTCAAAATTGATCGAGACAGTTGTCAAGATGACGTAGACTATTGGTTCTGTGTCGAAGCCTCGTCAGTGAATGGAATGAGACCCTCGGTTGGAAGAATCAGCGTCAGGTGTTGGTAGTTGATGATGATGCAGCGCTCGATCGACCTTCGATCAGCAAATGTGTCGATCGTTCGAGGCTGGGGAGCTCGATAACGACCCTCGACGTTGGATGATGATCGTCGATATGCACCACATGGACACATTAGGGGGGTTGGATCTGGGTTCCGACCCATATCCCATCTGATGCTTAAGTTAGTGTGGAACTCAAGGAAGAGAGTAAGCTTGGTGCAGCTGAGATCGATCCACGGAGATTCGTCCCAGGACTGGCAGCGCAAGCTCGAATATATAAGAAATATCAGCTGAGAAAGAGAGTTCTACGTCTTAGACCTTGTACCTTGGAAATGGGACATGTTCCTCTATTTATAGGCGTCCCGGGTCCCTTTGGAGCGTTGGGGTGATAACAACCACCTATAATGAGGCCACGATCTTCCTCCTTTAATAGAAATAAATGTTGTGCACGTCCTCGCGATTTATGAGCCCGCCTTTAATCCCATGTTCGAGTGAGGTGGACTCAACGGTCGACTGGCCATTGGGCTTTGACTGAGTCGATATCGGGCTTCCTTTGTGGGCTTCGTGGGCTTTAGTCGTCTGTCGGTCGAGTTAACTCAACTGCCAGCCCATGACTCAACAATGGCCTTCGTCGCACGACCTCAAAAGGTCTACACGTTGAAGTCAAGTGATGTTACATCGCATTAATGGGGGCACGGCAGTCAAGAAAATAGCACTCAAGTTCCAGGCGCCAAAATGCCCGCCTCGACGATTCGGATGATTTGCCGGTTCGAAATCTAAGAAACGAAGAGCCTCGGGAGCTTCGACGCGTGGCTCATCATGCGGCTGTCGCACTATCTACATAGGATGGTTCCAGCGGTAGAATGTAGAAGTACAGTCTTCATTCTCTCGATTCAGATTTTCCTTCTCTCGAAAGTAAAGGCTTCATCCTCCATCTCTGCCGCTGGAAGGAGCTTGGTCACAGCCATGTAGAAGAATTGATAAGGGGTCATAGAGCCGGGCTTTGCTGGCGAATGTGAGGTCCAACGTCAAGGCTGGTCAGATCGCCGAGCTTCAGAGGAGTTATGTTCGTCGTGATTACCAAATCAGGCTGCCTGAGAGAGAGGATAGGGCTCATCATCCTGGCGATCGAGAAGCGGGGGTTTACGTCAAAGCCTTCAAACGAGGCCTTCGATTTCCCATGCACCCCTTCATGCGGTACTTCCTGTGTACCCTAAACATCTCCCTATGCCAATTAATGCCGAATGCCATTGGCATGCTGATGAGCTTCATAGTTCTGTGTGTGACGAATGGGATTGAACCATCCATGAATCTGTTCAATCATTTTTTTCTCGATCCCTCCCCTCAAGACCCCGGGCTGGTATACGATAATGGCTCGCCTATGCAAGAAGCTGTTGGAAGATCTTCCCAACTCCAACCCCAAATGGAAAGACGAGTTTGTATTTGTGGTTTTCCAAGGGGAGGCAAGCTTCTGCACCGGTTGGGGTGTGTAATGCCCTACAAGCTACTGCACAAGTACTAGAGGGGGGGTGAATAGTACTTTAAAAATAACAAGGAGTATAATTCTTAATTATCGTGCAAACAACTACCAAATCAATTTGTGGAAGCTTAAATTGATGACAACAACAAAATAAACAATGCTAACAATAGAATATTACTGGGTTCGGATACACCCAAGTCTCCCCGACTTGTTCCCGGTGATCCTACGTCCCAACCACCCGGATCCCCTCCGGATACTTAGGTTAGAAACCCTAACCCAAGATTTCCACTATGATATCTTGTGAAAAACCTTCACAAGATCAAATCATACATGCAATGGCAATAGTGAATCCCACAACCCGGGATCACAACCTTCTCTCACAACCGAGAGAACCAATAAGCAATATAAATGAGTTTATAATGAAATAAACAATCTTACCACAAATCCTATACCTTGAGTTTTCTTACCAAATAGGTGCAAGGAGGGATTTGAGGAAGATGAAGTCACCAAGACCTAGCACCACTGAAATGAGCAACAATGGGTGCCTAGGAGTGATTTGAAGACTTGAATCAAGCTAGAGCTTGAATGGCTCACCAAGAACAAACCTCTCTCAAGATGGATTCTAGATCTAGAATGTGAGTGAGATGATTTCTTGTGAGGGAGAGAGCTTTGGAAATGAGTGAGAATCTCTAACTCTTTCAATCTCAATGAATCTCTTAATGGCAGCTCTAACCTAGAGAGAAATGACCAAGCTTCGTATTTATAGGGTCCCATAAAAACGAGTTAGGTCAAATCCCAACGGTTGGAAATCTGAAGCAGTTAGTCGGTCAAAGAACAACCACTGACCGACTAGTTCATCAACTAGTCGGTCGGTCAAACAACATGGACCGACTAAGTGATGAACAGTGAAGAGATTGAATTTCAGACCTAGAAATCTAGTCGGTCCAAGAAGACTGTCTGACCGACTAGTTTCACAACTAGTCGGTCGGTCAGTGAACTTAGACCGACTAAGAGTCAAAAACAAATAGTCTGAATACAAATTGATTTAGTCGGTCCTAGAACAAATGTTGACCGACTAGATCATCAACTAGTCGATTGCCAAACGTTCTTAGACCGACTAACGATAAACAGTAGCTTAGGAGAAAATTGGCATGTACAGTAAAGCTCAACTAGTCGGTCAAAGAAGCATCACTGACCGACTAGTTCACAAACTAGTCGGTCGGTGAGTCAACGTGGACCGACTAAGTATGAACAGTAAAGAGCATGAAGTTTAGAAAGCAAACTAGTCGGTCCAAGAAGCTTTGCCGACCGACTAGATCACCATCTAGTCGGTTGGTTCTTCTTCTTGAACCAACTAACATGCACAAGAAGTCCCGAATCGAAGCGCGATGCTTCGGGAAAGATTGTATGGACTTCTACTAAGATCCTAGCTCTAAGATAGGAGAGATATGAAGATAGAAATGTAAGATATACTCAAGGCTTAACATTCTATAGATCGAAATTAAAAGACTATAAATAAAACCTTAAGGAATGGTCTTCGAGAGCTTCGATCAAATCTTCATGACTTCCAAAACGGTCCAAAAGCTTCAACGAAGCTTTAGGCATTGAATACGAGCTTTGAGAAGTCTTGAGATGTCGCTTTGATTGTTCTCGTGAATTTGGCGACGATCTCCATTACTGCGCTCACAAATTGTTTGTTCATGAATTATTTATGTTTGCTCATCATCCAAAACCAAATCCGGGGAGTCCAATACTCAACAATCTCCCCCTTTTTGGTGATGACAACCCAACATAAATAATAATCAAAAATAATGATTCAAATGTAAAATACTTACTCCCCCTGCATTGATGACACGTTAATTCCAAATTGAATAAATATAAATTGCATCAAGCAGAAGAGTAAGATATATAATGAGAATCGATTATTGAAATATCGGATTTGAAAATCCTTATATGTATCTTAACTCCCCCTGAATCTAACATATCAAATTAGATTCTTGGAAATTGAGTGAAATTTTCATTTGCCCTAATCATTATCATTATCTCTCCCCCTTTGGCATTATCCCAAAAATGGGGGGCATACAACGACAACAACAAGGGTAAAGAAAATCCAACATCGGGAGTCGTAGAATATGACGATGGACCAAATTGACACCAAGGGAAAAGAGATGAAATCAAATCAAAGTTTGCCAAATTGTGCATTTTCGAAATACGAAAATTAAAATCATCAAAATACCAAATTCAAATTCAATTATTGAATAAAGAAACATACTCTTCAATACTCAATATTCTTGGTTAAATTTGTGCATGGAAAACAATTCTATGCAATCATAGAAATAAAATCTATTTAACCAAGTTTATAATCGTCGAGCGACGAAATCGAATATCACAGACATTGAATGAATATAAAATGTGCACAATGAAGTAAAAGTTAACATCGGTGTATATATATATGAATACCATGAGTACAAGCAACAATACATCGACTACAACAAACAGAGTGCAACATCTATATCACCAACCAAAAGATACATCATCATCAGCGACACACTATCATCAAACATCCAAAATACATCAAATACACCGACATCCAGAAAATCAGAAATACATCAAAACACCACCAAACTCTATCCTAACCCAAAACACTCTCAAAAAGATGCATCATCCAAAGATCACCGGAGAGTCCTCGAAACTGACGATCACGAGGAAGTGGCAGGATCAGCAGTCTCCGTGGGTCCAGTCGAGGGAGTGGACTCAGGCTCTGCTGGGAGGAGTGGTGTGTGAACTGAAGGGATCGTCGGGGCTGGAGTGGAAACAGCAACATCAGGCTCAACTGGATCAGGGATATCAGCAGGAACAGCAGCAACATCAGAAGTCTGATCCACTGGTGCAGAAGTCTCTGGAGCACCGGAAGAGGTGGCAGCTCCAGGAGCAGATGTGGTAGCAGCAGCAGGAGTGGCCTCAGCGCCACGAGCAGGAGAACCAAGGAGGTCATCGATATCCTCATCATCCATCTCCTCATCCTCAGAAATAGGAGGAGGGACCTCAACACCAATAACACGAGCAATACGACACAGAATCTCCTCGGAACGAGCATACCGAGACTCGAGACGACGAACGTCACGAGCGAGACTCTCAAGGGTGGTGGGAGGTGTGGAAGCAGCAGCTGCAGAAGAAGTGCCCTGAGAAGCTGAAGGAGTCGTCCGATGCACGTGACGGAGTGCCGCAAGAGATTTCTTTACGGCCGTCGCGTTCAGTGGAGGACCAAGAGGACGCTCATCGTCAGGAGGCAAAGGCACGCGAAAATGACGGAACACCAAAGTCAACAGACAAGGATAAGGGATATGGGCAGATTTAGTGGTCTTGCGAATACACTCGAAAGAGTCCATCTTATCGAGTATAACGCGAGCCCAATTAATCTCGCAACCCAAGAATAGAGTGTAAATCAACTTTAGGAAGGGCTGGGATGGCAGAGAAGATGAGCCGTACTTGGGAAGCAAGCATGACTTTAGAATGAAATTGAGCACCCATGCATTTGGCTTAAATGACTTCGATGGAACACCAATGAAGGCAGGAGGGATCACATGGAAGATATCAGCTAGAACAGACTGATCCAAAGAGGAGATATCATCAACTGAGATGTCTGACGGGAGGAGACCAGACGACGAACAACCAAGCAACTCCCCCAAGATTTCTGCCGTGAGGACTATAGGAGTCCCCAAGACAGTAGTCTCGATGGAGTGGCTCTCATCGTAGTGGCCCCGGACACGATTTGCATAGAATAGTTTGACCAGGCGAGGATAGGGTCGAGGGTTCGCCTTAGGGTCGAAGCGAAGGTAGTTTAGGAGCCCACTATAGGATAGGAGATCTGCTAAGCCAAGGAAGTCGGAAAACTGAACATAGTGCTCCAATAGCATCGGGCAGTGCTCAATACGGTTGTAGGCCGCTAGACACATAGGGTCGTCGCGACACAACGATATGTCAACACCATCAGCTGGCATTGGGGCCTTTCCCTTAGGCTGTCGAGTCCTAGGACGAAGTGGAGGAGTGGGTTCCCTATGGCCAGACTCATCCTCGGGTCTAAACACAGTATCGGAATCAGGAGGAGTAGAGGGGGTATGAAGTATAGGCTTTCTAGACTTAGAAAGTTTACCGGGTTTGACGGTCGCCGTCCTCTGCTTCTTCAGAGGAGGCGAAGACGGAGAAGCTTGGGTTGATTTAGCTCGGCGTTTGGGTTTAGAAGGATTCCTAGGGTTAGATGGCCCTACGGTCATGGGGGATGCCCCAGAGGAAGTGATAGGAATCCTCGTCTTTGCCATGATCGTGGCACAACGAGATCAATCAATCGATACAACCCTAAGCAACAAAACCCTAAAGCTGAAAATGAAACGGGCTCAAGCAATAACAAACCCTAGAATGAAATCGAGAACTAGGACAAACCCTAGAGCTGAAAACGAGACCTAGGAGGAAGAGAGATACCTAGGAGGAGTGATCGACGACGATCGACGGCGGAGGATGGTCGGAAGAACGCCAGAGATCGACGGGAAGATGAAGAGACACGAGCGGGGGTTTGGGGGTTTCGAGCTGGAGAAGGGATGAGCAACCGACTAAATGAGAAATAAGTCGATTGGAGAGGGGTTAAGTCGGTCGAAATCACGAAAAGACAAAACAGTCCCTGAGTACTTAGTCGGTCACAGTTCAAGCACTTACCGACTATATTACGATCTAGTCGGTCGGTAAATGAGCTTGAACCGACTAAGTCGAAACAGAGGCTAGTCGAAGTTTTTAGGGCTAGAGTTAGTCTGTCACAGTTCAAGAACTGACCGACTAGTTTTCATTCTAGTCGGTCGGTAAGTGAACTGTGACCGACTAAAAGAAGACAATGACAAAGGAAAGTTAAAAGCTTGAACTAGTCGGTCTGAGTACATTAGCTGACCGACTAGATGTGCATCTAGTCGGTTGGCTGATGAACTGAAACCGACTAGATGAGTCCAAAAATTGACAAATAAGTTCTCTCCTCAATACACTTAGACAAAACATCTTAATCCTCTCAAAAATCATCTAAACTACCCCATTAAACATCGAAATATCAAATACGACATTCCAATATGAATTCGAGCAAAAAATTCAAAATATCACATAAAATCCGAAAAATCCAATAAATCTAGCATGAATGAGATATTGTGAAATATAATAGCATGCAGGATTATTGAATGAAACATGAGTCCTATATCTCGGATTCACCCATAATCCCCAATTCTCGACGCAACCACACAAAGGAGTCCTCCTTTAGGGGTTTCGTGAAAATATCGGCGATTTGCTTTTGGGTTTCAACGTACACTAAAATGATGTCCTTTTTAGCAACATGATCATCTAAAAAGTGGTGTCGGACATCTATGTGTTTAGAACGGGAATGGTGCAGGATTCTTTGAAAGACAAATAGCACTTTGGTTATCCACCATGATAGGGCTAGTATCACAATGAATGCCAAAATCCTTTAGTGTGTGTCTCATCCAAAGAACCTGGGCACATGCAGCACCGGCGGCAATATATTCCGCATCGGTGGTTGAAAGTGATACCGAATTTTGCTTCTTGGAAAACCAAGAGACAATGGAATTTCCTAGAAAATGGCAAGTGCCACTAGTACTCTTCCTGTCGGATTTGCATCCCGCATAATCAGCGTCACTATATGAGACTAACTCATATGTGCTAGATTTCGGATAAAGTAATCCAAAATCTAAAGTGTAACTTAGATAGCGAAAAATACGTTTTACCGCTACTAAGTGAGAATCCTTAGGTTGAGACTGATAACGAGCACAAATACAAACGGTAAACATAATATCGGGCCTACTAGCGGTAAGATAAGTAAACTACCTATCATACCTCGATATAGACGAATGTCTACATCTTTGCCGACCGTATCTTTATCAAGATGCGTTGTAGTGCTCATAGGAGTCTTTTTCCCGGAGGCATTCTCCATTCCAAATCGCTTTAGCAACTCCACCGTGTATTTCGTTTGGTGGATGAAGATTGCATCATTCAATTGGCGAATTTGGAGACCTAAGAAATATTTGAGTTCGCCCATGTGGCTCATCTCAAATTGTTCCTTCATAACATTAGAAAACTCTTCGCAAAGAGTGAAGTTAGTAGCACCGAAAATGATATCATCAACATAAATTTGAACTAATAAAATATCATTATTCGCATGCTTAACAAAAAGTGTAGAATCGGCTTCGCCCATTTTAAAATTCAAATCCAAAAGAAAATTCTTTAGGCGATCATACCAAGCTCGAGGAGCTTGTCTCAAACCGTAAAGAGCTTTCTTTAGTTTAAAAACATGATTTGGAAATTTTTCATTTATGAAGCTCGGAGGTTGAGAAACGTAAACTTCCTCAACGACATCTCCGTTTAAAAATGCACTTTTAACATCCATTTGAAATAATTTAAAATTTTTATGGCATGCAAAAGACAAAAGTAATCTAATTGATTCTAATCTAGCTACCGGAGCGAAGGATTCTTCGAAATCGATACCTTCCTCTTGTCGATAGCCTTGAGCTACTAACCGAGCTTTGTTCCGGACGACGACTTGGTTTTCGTCGGTTTTGTTCTTGAAGATCCACTTTGCCCCTATGACGGTGTGGTTCTTCGATGGCAAAGGAACAAGCTCACATACCTCATTCCTCTCGAATTGAATGAGTTCCTCTTCCATGGCAAGGATCCAAGCACTATCTTCGCACGCTTCAACTATATTCTTTGGCTCTATCGATGAGGCAAAGGCACAATTGGCGAAGTGGTGGACTTGCGATCTCGTCTTGACTCTATCATGAATATTGCCAATAACTTGCTCATGGGGATGGTCACGAACGGTATGAAGCCGTTTGGGAATACCTTGATCACTAGGAACATTCTCAACAACTTCATTAGTTGGGTTAGTATCAATAGAATCAATTGAATCAATAGACTTAGAATTTTCAAACGAATCGCATAAAACATCCATAGAATCGTCATCATTTGAAATTCTAGAAGTAGTAAAATTCTCATTAAAAGAGACATGTAGTGATTCCTCGATCGTAGAGGATCTTTTGTTGTATATCCGGTAGGCTTTGCTACGTGAGGAATACCCAACAAATATCCCCTCATCCGATCTCGGATCAAACTTGTCCAAATTTTCATAAGTGTTTTTAATAAAACATTTTGCACCGAAAACATGAAAATGTTTAACTTGAGGCAATCTACCAAACAACAATTCATAACAAGTTTGTTTGGTGCCGGGCCTCAAGAGTATTCTATTAAACACATAACAAGCGGTGTGTACCGCTTCCGCCCAAAATTGATAACCAAGTTGGCTATCTTCGAGCATAGTGCGAGCACACTCCACAAGCGTTCTATTCTTCCTCTCAACAACACCATTTTGAGGAGGTGCACGAGGGAAAGAAAACGTGTGAGTAATTCCAAGATCATCACAAAAATTTGAGAAAGACTCATTCTCAAATTCACCCCCATGATCACTACGAATAGTGACAATGGTGGTTCCGATGAGATTTTGTACTTTCTTCACAAATATTGTAAAGTTTTCAAAAGCTTCATTTTTATTACATAAGAAAAATACCCATGTAAATCTAGAATAATCATCTACGATGACAAGTCCATATCTTGCATTTCCTAAGGAAGCAACTCTAGTTGGCCCAAATAAATCTAGATGTAATAGCTCTAGTGGCTGTTTAGTAGAAATTCTTTTCTTAGGTTTAAATGAAGATTTAGGAAGCTTGCCACGTTGACAAGAATCACAAAAACTTTTCTTTTCAAAAACGAGCTTCGGAAAACCTTTAATGGAATTTAATTTTGAAAGCTTATAAAGTGTTCCAAAGTTCACATGTCCAAAGCGTCGATGCCATAAGTGTTGTTCACTTGTGTTGGCAACGAGACATTGTTCATAAGACTTAGGAAGATCAAAAATATAAATATCTTTATGGCGTGTGCCGGAAAATAATAAATTATTATTATCATTCAAAATATGACACAATCCTTTCGCAAAGCTAACTTTGTAACCTTTGTCACAAAGTTGGCTTATTGAAATAAGATTATGATTTAAACCATTAACTAGATAAACATCACTAATTAAGGGTTTAGATGGGTTACCCCAACACCGACGATGGTTCCGCTCTCGTTGCCTCCAAAGACTACCCGGTTCCCATTAGCAATGGGCACCACTCTGGAAAGCAATTGAGCATCGTCTGTCATGTGTTTTGAACACCCGCTATCGAGTATCCACCCATCCTTGGAGCCAAATTTAACTTTGTTGCTCCGCTTATTTTTCTTGAGTACCTAAAGATAATCATATCATTTTATGGTACCCAAGGTCATTGGGTCCTCAAAGGTTAGACCTTTGGAAGCCAAGTCCAATTGGACTTAGACTTCCCAATATAATTAATATTATCCACTACATTAATAAAGTAGTCATTCATGTAAACTTGTTTTTCATTCATGGAAGTGTCCTTTGGGCTCCAAATTGAGAATATTTTGGGAGCCTTCATCATATTGAGAGCATGCATGCGTTGTTGATTTCTACGTGATGCATGTCGTGGATAGGCATAAGGAACATGATGAAATGGTGCATATGGATAATTATTCATATGATGTTGTGGGTGAACATATGCATGTGAGGGAACACGTGCGTGAGGGTGTCTCACATGGTGTGCACGTGCCTGTGAATGTGCAGCATAGAAATCATCATATGTGTGAGCAGGTGGAGTAGGACGTGTGTTCCTACGTGGCATGGTATTTGTGTACATGTAGGCATGCCCCTTCTTTGGAGGTCCACCCAAAGTGGGTTTCTTTCCGAAAGAGGGTGTGGACGAGGTGGAAGCACCATTGGAGATGAACTACCAATAGAGTGTTTGCTCCCACTCGGTGAGGCATCGGAAGTAGGCTTAACAAAAGTAGTGGCCGATTTGGATGAACTTCTCATCTTATACCCCAAGCCAATGTGGTGATTGCCCGGAAGTAATTCATTTAGGATGTTATCCAAATGGTCTTTACCCTTATTGAATTTATTAATTCGGCCTATCGTGCACTCATATTTCTCGGTGAGAGATTACATCGAAGCACCCAAAGTGGATATTTGCGATGTGAGCACATAAACACGAGACTTGAGATTTTCATTCTCAATACTCAAGATTGAGTTTTGAGAAGTCAAATCCGCTATCCTATGTTCTTCCGAATCCTCAATGCTAACATGTTCAAGTTTAGATTTGAGATCAATAATCTCATTTCTTAACCCTTCAACAACGGTGTCGTTGTTGGTGATGATATTCTTAGGTGAGGTTTGAATGCTAACTAGCTCATCTTTAGTCTTAGTGTATCGTTCAACTAATTTAGCATATTTATTCCATATTTGCTCATTAGCTAGTCTAAGATCATCCATAGTTACCTCATCGCTATCATCCTCGCTATCATCGGAGGCGGGTTCTTGAGCATTTTCTTCGTTAGCCATGAAGCATGCGTGTGCTTGCTCCACCTTCTCATCATCCGACTCCCCGCTTGAAGAGTCCTCTTCGGAGTCGGTGAAACCGACAAATCCTTTCTTATCGCCTTTCTTGTACTTCTTTGATTTGTCGTACTTTGGCGCCTTCCACTTCCCCTTTTGCTTGTTTTGAGGACAATCCGCTTTGATGTGTCCTGGCTTATTGCATTTAAAGCACAAAGGTGGAGAGGCGTTAGTAGAAGTAAATTTAGATTTTTGTTTGAAGTTACCCTTTCGGAAGAAGCGATTGAACTTCTTTGCCATGAGAGCAATGGATTCCATGTCTATTTCTTCTTCCGAGTCCTCATCATCGGTAGAGGTGGATGGAGCCGCCTTGAACGCAATCGCCTTTTTCTTAGGCACGTCTTGGTTCAAATAGGACTTCATCTTTTCTTGTAACTTCACCTTGCTATCTTTGCGTACCTCGTATGACATCAAAGTACCCATCAATTGAACTACGGTATACTTATTCATGTCATTACCTTCCTCGATGGCGAAGGTACGTTTCTCCCAAGAAGAAGGAAGTCCTTCGATAATCTTCGAACACTTTTCCTTTTGGGTATAGGTTTTGCCGAGAGCTTCCAACTCGTTCATTATGTCGACGAAGCGAGCATAATACTCCTTCATCTTTTCTCCCTGTTCCATATGAAACAATTCGTAATCTCTATTGACTACTACGAGTTTAGAATCTCTTACCCGACTCGTTCCTTCATGCAAAATGAGGAGCGAATTCCAAATTTGATATGCACTCTTACATGTGCATATCTTATTAAAATCTTCGGGTTCCAATACACATTGTAAAGCATTCATTGCTTTGGCATTTGCAATCTCCGTGGCGACCTCTGCGGGAGTCCACTTGTCGAAATCTTCTTCGGTAGGCACATTGTACTCCGACATGGTAATTCTCCACAATGAGGCGCTCCGGAGGAATGTTTCCATCCGGCATTTCCAATATCCATAATTGACGTCGTTGAAGAATGGAGGCCTAGTCGAGGAATGTCCTTCCATGACCGAAGACGATCCTTCACGGTTCCTGAAGGATCCATAATCCGCAGGTGGACGAACGGTCTTGTTGTCGTTGGCAGACATAGCTAAGTATCTGGCTCTGATACCAAATGTAATGCCCTACAAGCTACTGCACAAGTACTAGAGGGGGGGTGAATAGTACTTTAAAAATAACAAGGAGTATAATTCCTAATTATCCTGCAAACAACTACCAAATCAATTTACGGAAGCTTAAATTGATGACAACAACAAAATAAACAATGCTAACAATAGAATATTACTGGGTTCGGATACACCCAAGTCTCCCCGACTTGTTCCCGATGATCTTACGTCCCAACCACCCGGATCCCCTCCGGATACTTAGGTTAGAAACCCTAACCCAAGATTTCCACTATGATATCTTGTGAAAAACCTTCACAAGATCAAATCATACATGCAATGGCAATAGTGAATCCCACAACCCGGGATCACAACCTTCTCTCACAACCGAGAGAACCAATAAGCAATATAAATGAGTTTATAATGAAATAAACAATCTTACCACAAATCCTATACCTTGAGTTTTCTTACCAAATAGGTGCAAGGAGGGATTTGAGGAAGATGAAGTCACCTAGGCCTAGCACCACTGAAATGAGCAGCAATGGGTGCCTAGGAGTGATTTGGAGACTTGAATCAAGCTAGAGCTTGAATGGCTCACCAAGAACAAACCTCTCTCAAGATGGATTCTAGATCTAGAATGTGAGTGAGATGATTTCTTGTGAGGGAGAGAGCTTTGGAAATGAGTGAGAATCTCTAACTCTTTCAATCTCAATGAATCTCTTAATGGCAGCTCTAACCTAGAGAGAAATGACCAAGCTTCGTATTTATAGGGTCCCATAAAAACGAGTTAGGTCAAATCCCAACGGTTGGAAATCTGAAGCAGTTAGTCGGTCAAAGAACAACCACTGACCGACTAGTTCATCAACTAGTCGGTCGGTCAAACAACATGGACCGACTAAGTGATGAACAGTGAAGAGATTGAATTTCAGACCTAGAAATCTAGTCGGTCCAAGAAGACTGTCTGACCGACTAGTTTCACAACTAGTCGGTCGGTCAGTGAACTTAGACCGACTAAGAGTCAAAAACAAATAGTCTGAATACAAATTGATTTAGTCGGTCCAAGAACAAATGTTGACCGACTAGATCATCAACTAGTCGGTTGCCAAACGTTCTTAGACCGACTAACGATAAACAGTAGCTTAGGAGAAAATTGGCATGTACAATAAAGCTCAACTAGTCGGTCAAAGAAGCATCACTGACCGACTAGTTCACAAACTAGTCGGTCGGTGAGTCAACGTGGACCGACTAAGTATGAACAGTAAAGAGCATGAAGTTTAGAAAGCAAACTAGTCGGTCCAAGAAGCTTTGCCGACCGACTAGATCACCATCTAGTCGGTTGGTTCTTCTTCTTGAACCAACTAACATGCACAAGAAGTCCTGAATCGAAGCGCGATGCTTCGGGAAAGATTGTATGGACTTCTACTAAGATCCTAGCTCTAAGATAGGAGCGATATGAAGATAGAAATGTAAGATATACTCAAGGCTTAACATTCTATAGATCGAAACTAAAAGACTATAAATAAAACCTTAAGGAATGGTCTTCGAGAGCTTCGATCAAATCTTCATGACTTCCAAAACGGTCCAAAAGCTTCAACGAAGCTTTAGGCATTGAATACGAGCTTTGAGAAGTCTTGAGATGTCGCTTTGATTGTTCTCGTGAATTTGGCGACGATCTCCATTACTGCGCTCACAAATTGTTAGTTCATGAATTATTTATGTTTGCTCATCATCCAAAACCAAATTCGGGGAGTCCAATACTCAACAGGGTGCCCCTAATTTGGGACCTGACGAGGATAAGCTTCTGACTAGTGAGGAGAAGAAAGCTGCTGATACTCTTACGAGCCTGCCAGATGGTATGAGGTCGATCAAGTGGATGTGGTCTGACGACGTGCTGCGTCGGACCGTGTGGACGAAAGGTTGGTTCGATCGTGCCTGCCAACTGTGCGACCTTCATTCTTCGACCTAACTTGTTTGTTGCTCTCGCAGGTATGGCTCGTATGGATTACCAGGTGGATCCCGCATTGAGGGAAGCAATCGAGGCTTCCATCAAAGAGGCGAAGGCGAGCATGTTGTCTCCCCGGGCGGTGACTGTGGGGAAATTGATGGCCCAACCATCTGGTGATCGACCCATGGTTGTCGAGGGGGTTGCTCAGGTGGCCCGCCCTCAGCAGAAGAAGAAGAAGAAAGGGTCCACCTCCGAATTTGAAGTAGTTGTGTAATGGCCCCAGTGCCATATACAGTAAGGTATGTATTTTGTTTGATATGTAGTGTATAATTGCTTGTGTGCTTCTGTAGTGGGTATAGTAATTTTGTTGTGTGCATAGTAATTCCCTACGTGAATGGCTATATGGTTGAATATGATATGATTTGGGTGTACAAGTGAATGTCATTGTGGTTGTTATTATTCCTATTATTATTATTAGTTTTAGAATTATTATTGTTCGATGTTGTTATTGTTATTATTGTTGAGCCACTGGTAATCTTAGTAGCTAGAGTTTTGGTGTTGTGTTTTGAGAGTTGGGCTTACCTGTTATTGTGTTAGGCTTTAATTTTGGGCTTGGATTATTAGAGGAAGAGAGAAGAGTGAATGAGAATGGCAAACTTGTAATTGCATGAAACCCCAAAAAAAAATCTTCCCCTTAATCCACTCATCTTCTACAAACTTCTTCACGTTTCCCCAAAATTCTTTTATTTTTCTCTCTCTCGTTCTTCTCCCATGAGTTGGCCGAAACCTCCCCTCCTTTGCTGCCGTTTTGTTCCCAGGTCACACAAAAAAATGGAGAGAAAAAAGAAAGAAGAAAGGAAAGAAAGAAAGAAAGAAAGGAGAATTAAGGAAAGCAATAGAAATTGGAAGAGAGAAGGAGGGTTTCAGTAGGGTTTGAGGGAAAGAGTAGGGGGAAATTGAAAGAAGGAGATTGGAATTTTGGAGCTTGGATTTATGGTGGAGTTCTTCTTGGTTGAGGTAGGATTCCAACCCTAGCTTGTATGTTTCATTTCGTTGCATATTGAGACTAAAGCTTGCATTTTTTAGGGTTTGTGAAGATTTCTTGACTTGGTGCACTTCATGTTGAATGCATATGATATAATGAATTATGTGATGCGATGGTTTTAATTCATGTTGCCTTGATTGCCTCATCTCATTTCATAAATTATGTTGAATTGCTATCATTTTGTTATATTGATTAAATGAACTTGCTTTCATATTCCTTGTAAGAAAGAAAAATTGTGAAATGAAATGTTGAAATGAAAATGGAATGTTGCTTAATTTTGTAATGGGATAGAGAGTTTTGGAAATAGAATGAGATGATGCATTAATGCTTTGTTTCAATAATTATGCGAATTGCTCTCATTTAGCATTGTTTGAAGCTTAAATATTCCATTGTTTTTGTATGGAAAATGTGAATTTTGTGAGTGTGAAATGATTATGTGAACTTGGCTATGTGTTGTTGGTTAAATGTAGAATATGAAATGGGTGCGTTATGATGTTGTTAGGGACACGGAGGTGAAGTGCACGGGCATGGACAAAGTTGTCGCGGTAGGAGGCAGGAGAAGTCGACGTGTACAACCTCTTGATCCATTAGGTGGCTCCACATTGATAACGGAGTAGAATCACTTGTACTTGCACGCCGGCATAGGATTGGGATCCCTAGGCATGCATTACATTGCATTTGTGATTGCATCATTTGCATCATGAGGGGGGAGCATGTCATCATAAGCATCATATCATTGTGGTTGTGAAATGAATGTTGTGACTTTCCAGGTTGATTCGTGGAGTTGGAGGCCCATTAGCTCAGCTGGTTGGAGTTGAGGGTGTGTGAGGGTGTGTGTGATTTGGGTGTGTGTTTTTGTACTTGGTGGGATGAGAGTTATTGTTGTATATGAGAATGTAAAAGGGAGTTGTATATGGACAGTTCAAGTATATGTGTGTGTGTGTGATTGAATTGTTGGTTCTCTTTTGTTATTCTGTGTTATCTGGAATGCTACAGGTACTATCCCAGCAGCGCGCAGTGGACTAGCATGTGTTTGTGTTTGTATTTGGTATTTTCCTCCGTAACACTAGCTGCTCAGGGTATCCTGTGGAGCGAGGCGTTACATTTGGTGGCCCATGAGGTCACCGCACTACGGTTGTGTAAGGATTAGTACGTGTTGTATTCCAGTGTTTGAGGTTAGTTGAGTCTTAATGTGGGTAGAATCTGGCCTTAAGGTAGAGCCCTAAGTTAGGAAGTCCGAAGACGGACTTGCTTTTTAAGGTGGGTAGAATGTAATGGCCCCAGTACCATATACAGTAAGGTATGTATTTTGTTTGATATGTAGTGTATGCTTGCTTGTGTGCTTCCATAGTGTGTATAGTAATTTTGTTGTGTGCATAGTAATTTCCTACGTGAATGGCTATATGGTTGAATATGATATGATTTGGGTGTACAAATGAATGGCATTGTGGTTGTTATTATTAGTGTTATTATTATTAGTTTTAGAATTATTATTGTTGGATGTTGTTATTGTTATTATTGTTGATGTAGGAGGATATATGCCTATAAAGCGATTTATCCTAAGTGTACGTCTTGTTAATAGAATATATGGTGTCCATTATCCTAAGTATGAATTCGGTTGAAGAATATACTTAGATAATGTCTATAGACTTATAGTTAGGTCCTTACTATCCCGATAAGATCTCGATTATGAGTAGTAAGTGACCGTATAGAAACTTAAGTCTTTAACGGTTCGTGGTCATAGATGTGTCGAGAACTGGATATTGGCACATCAGATAGACCACTGTGTCTTTGTCTTGCCTTAGGGTAATGATGATCTCATAGTCATTTGACTTGGTGAAGTCGGAGACGAGACACATGTGCTCATTACAGAATGAGTTCACTGAACGACCAACTCAGAGTTATTAAATGGTTAACTTTAACTAAACTGTCTATAATAACTCTAGGGTGATGATAGTTAAGCTGGTCCTTAAGACCTGAAGTCATTTGTACGAACCTGTGAGTGGACAGTGACGCTTAGACCTAAGATCTAGCTTCGAGGCTAGGCCTGCTGAAAGATCATAAGTTGTGTTACACCTGAAACTCTCGAGGCGAGTAGATGACTACGATGGGATTCGTCTCTTTTGTTAAAGGGAAGTTAGTGTCACAGGCTCAGTACGGTCTGTCACGCCCTGCTTCCCATTAGACTTGGGAGCGAGGACGCGAACGGGCCCCCTTGTGCAAGTAAGGAGAATGTACTTTTTGCTTTTCTTTCCTCCTTGACTTAACACGATAAGCGTCTGTGTAAAATACCGCAGGTTCTTGCTTGCATTACTCAAAAACAACACAGACAAATAAAACATTATTACAATCTCAAACGTCCCAACAGAATTACAACAAGTGAAGAAGGAGAGTGGGTCTTATGACCCGTACAACAATGAAAGGAAGTGCAATGAAATTCACTAGTCCAACAAGTCTTGGTCCACTGGTTCAGCTATCTCAACTAGCCTCCTGGTACTATAGCTCGGAATCTGACATACATCCAAAAACATGAATGTATGTCAGCAAGGGTCTGCAAGTGGAGATTAGAACCCAAGGCAAGGTATACGAATTTTATACCGAATTTAAGAGGCAATAATGAATTAAACGAGATAATGACAACAAGTTTAAACATGCTGGTTAAAAATAATGAAATAAAGTAAAATACTCCTAGCATGCAGTTCTAAGCAGTTTAACACGTAAGGTGAGCAGTTATGACATGGCAGTTATAACGAATCAAAAACAAGCACTATAAACATGGCATTCCTGGTGTGCGAGCAAGTGACAACGATGATTACAATTACAATGCAATGCTTTCTATCATGCATAGGGTTCTCGTATTTAGGTCGTGATGAGTGAGTCGTTCTTCACACGGAGGCTTACCGTGTTTGGCGCTAACCCATCGCATACGGGTGGTGCCCTTGAAGAGAGTACCCCTTCATACACCTAGTAGCAGCTCAACCCTAACCCATCTCAAAATGTGCTGGAACACGACCCAGCCTAGTTCACGAATTACAAGCACGAATTTGTCAACTCACATGACATCACGAAAGTCACAGTTTCACCTTTGAGGCACACGATTTCACGATATCACACATTTGATAATCATTCTAAGACATGCATCAATTAAATAATATGACCATTTATCTTTACACAATAATTTCCATGGTTACAAGAGTATCGAGCAATATTTACAACAATTTAACAAAAGTGTTGAGTATGAGAATTTAACGAATACGACATGGAAACTGATTTTTCTTTGCTAATGTTCTAAAATAAGGTATATCAAATTATATGCCGTTGAATCACATTTTTAGTCATGGATGTCATGGAAGTGATTTCACGCGTCATTTCACGCGCAGGTTTTGAGTTATATAACTTTACACGCAAATAGACCAAATGAGTATCTACCTTCAGAAATTCAATATAAATTGCATACTTGCCTGATTCCAGCGATTTTGGTGTCGTTGGGTTTGTCTTGACGGTTACTACATGTTGGTACGTCCGGTTCTCTGTTTTGGTTAAACAATTCACTGAATTAGATATATTACGAGATAATCAAAATATCAGGTTAATCCCCGAATTGGGTTCGTCTAGTTTTATTGGGGTCTCTGGTTAGGGTGATGTCTATATTGTGTTACACTGATATTATACGCCTCATTTCATTCAAATTTTATTATCTAACATTATTAATGAACATGGCATTCCTGGTGTGCAAGCAAGTGACAACGATGATTACAATTACAATGCAATGCTTTCTATCATGCGTAGGGTTCTCGTCTTTAGGTCGTGATGAGTGAGTCGTTCTTCACACGGAGGCTTACCGTGTTTGGCGCTAACCCATCGCATACGGGTGGTGCCCTTGAAGAGAGTACCCCTTCATACGCCTAGTAGCAGCTCAACCCTAACCCATCCCAAAATGTGCTGGAACATGAGCCAGCCCTAGTTCACGAATAACAAGCACGAATTTGTCAACTCACATGACATCACGAAAGTCACGGTTTCACCTTTGAGGCACACGATTTCACGATATCACACATTTGATAATCATTCTAAGACATGCATCAATTAAATAATATGACCATTTATCTTTACACAACAATTTCCATGGTTACAAGAGTATCGAGCAATATTTACAACAATTTAACAAAAGTGCTGAGTATGAGAATTTAACGAATACGACATGGAAACTGATTTTTCTTTGCTAATGTTCTAAAATAAGGTATATCAAATTATATGCCGTTAAATCACATTTTTAGTCACGGATGTCATGGAAGTGATTTCACGCATCATTTCACGCACAGGTTTTGAGTTATACAACTTTACACATAATAGACCAAATGAGTATCTACCTTCAGAAATTCAATATAAATTGCATACTTGCCTGATTCCAGCGATTTTGGTGTCGTTGGGTTTGTCTTGACGGTTACTACATGTTGGTACGTCCGGTTCTCTGTTTTGGTTAAACAATTCACTGAATTAGATATATTGCGAGATAATCAAAATATCAGGTTAATCCCCGAATTGGGTTCGTCTAGTTTTATTGGGTTCTCTGGTTAGGGTGATGTCTATATTGTGTTACACTGATATTATACGCCTCATTTTATTCAAATTTTATTATCTAACATTATTACTAACAGGCTGAAATTAAATGGCACTAACACATTTAAATATTAATCTATCATTAACAACCTAGTAATACTAATCTTACCTTAAGCTAATGGTATGTTTAACATCTTAATTAATACCCCCACACACTTACACCTACTCCTACATTATTTTAATACAAGGCCCCTCACTTTCTCTCCCCCTTTACCCAACATGTCACCTCTTAATATATTTCTATTCTTTAAGGCTAACTTCTCTTTACTTTAAGTCAATCTCCCCTTTCTCTTTTGCTCTTTCTTTATCTTCAAATCTTTCTCTGTCACTCTATCTTACAACCTGCCACCCCCTTTAACTTTGTCCCTTTCTTCATCAGTTTGTTTCTTTTTTTGGTTTGCAGCCAACAACTCACGCAAGAGGGGCAAATGGGGTCACGCACGCACGCAATGGGTTTACCAGCGGCTCTCGGTGGCAGCGGTACGACGACAGCCGGCTCCCAGTGGACGACGTTGCGGTCTGGACGGAGCGCGCGGGTCTGCAGGCGGTGGCGGGCGAATGGGCAGCGCGCGCGGGCACGACGACGCTGGAGACGTGCACCGGAGGGTGGGATGCTGTCTTCTCACAGGGTGGAGCTCGGGGAGGAGGAAGGATCTGAAATGAGGTTGTTTGATCTCCTTGAATCTGGAATTTGTGTTCAGATCTGGGTTGTTCCAAAGCTGGCTGTTATCCTCCTCTTCTTTCATGATTTTTGATTTCAAAAATCAGCTTTGAGTGTGTTTGGGAAATGGGTTTTGGGAAGAAGTGATTTGGAACTGATTTGGGTTTGATTTTGTTGATGGGTTTTGGGTTGAGGGAGTTGATTGTTGAGGAATTTGGGTTTGATTGCTTCTGGTATGGGGAAGAACTGATGGAGGATTTGGGTTCTCTGATTTGAATGTTTAAATGAGGGTTTGAGTTTTGGTGTGGATGTGTGGCTGAATGTTGATTTTGGGGACTGGAATTTCTGGTCGGAGAGGGGGAGGGGAGTTGCAGAGAGAGGGGGAGATGTTCCTTGCTCTAGATGGTGTTACTGTTATAAGAACAGTGGGGAGACAATTTGATGGAAGAGCTAGCTGGAGGTGGGGGAAGGATTGAATTGCCTGTTGGATCTCACCAACAGAAAGAGGTGATTAAAGGGGGGTTAGATCTATAATTAATTAGGGATGAATGTAACTGGTAATTAGTAACTACGAAATGGTCATTAGTAAAAGTAATTAGTGAATCTAAAAAGCTATTTAATAATGGTATCTAAAGACTTGAGTATTTGAAGGATCTTATTATTTTAAACTGTTTTTGAAAATATTTATGCTAAAATACGGGTAGTAACAAAAACAGGCCGTTACATTCTACCCACCTTAAGAAAAATTCCTTCCTCGGAATTCTTATTAACTAATGAGCAGGAAACAAGTATGGATCACGCTCTCATATTTCTATGAGGTAAATTATGACCTGAAATACTTCGAGACGAAGAAATGAAATTGGTTAGGTAAAGACACAAGTGATGTGGTTAAGATTGAGTTTCAAAAAGAGGTTCGGGCGACTAATCACCATCGATGGCCTTAACCGTTAGTGGGCAAGTGAAACGGTTAGGGCCAGCTACTCAAGATGTGCAGGGATGAGGATGAGTGATGAATAATGTACGTATCCTCTAAACAGCAACCCCAATATTCTAACACACATGGTTGTTAAACCTATAACCTCAAACAAGTGTTACTAAGATAAATCATCACTTCTCGTCTTATCATCGAACAACTCTATAACTATAATCACATCCTAGCACTTAACTACAGATCCAACCTTATCGGTCGAATTTCTAACTCAAAGTCCTCACTTTAAAATAATCAATATTTTATACAAGACAATCTTACTAAATATCATCAATCAATACACCCTTTAATTTTCTCATTCTTCACTTATCATCTGTTGATAGGGCAGTAACGTCTCTGCGAAATCTCCAATGTATAGTTTCCAAGAAGCCAATTTCTCCGAAAATATTTCTTCCCATAAGCCGTCTTATCTATAACATGCCACCACGTTGATCATCGTCTAACTTAATCTGTAGCACTATAATTATGACATCCACAAATCCCAATTCCAATCTTATTCTTATATTAATCCATTGATATAACGGTGCTATACCAATTACTAACATAAGACGACAAGTAAAAATACGCCTAGTATACATCACCATCTACCATCAACATTTATCAGGCTCCCAATTCATTCTTCATCGTGACAACTCATGAATTTATTCCCATAATTAACAACTATTAAATCACCTCACATCATTTCTCATTGTATCTTATCCTAAGCAACTTAGATTAATTAACGCAACTATCCATTCGTATCAACATATCATATCATTCCTGACGTCTCCATCACCATATCCGTACGATGAAGTCTTGTTACTTTACATACTCCACTAACCATCATCGTTATCATAAATCATGTAATATATACAAAGTTACTCTCAGTTTCTACTAATATGAATTTCCAAATCCGTAATGTATTCATCTTCATGTGCACCATTCATAGTATGGAACAATATTGAAGCCATTGTGTATGGGTATATCCAAATGTGAAATATAACACTTGAACACATCATTCTATCTCTCTTCTTGTAAGTGGATTATTCTAAGTTCTTGGTGTTCATATCAACTAATACAACTACACCTTACATCATCCCAACTACTCTTATCCGTAATTATAATCCCCTAATAATAATAATCATATCTATCATCATAATGCATAAAAAAATTCAACACTGTCGATGATAGAAATAAAGGTAGAAGAAACATTTTAAAAGGGGTTATAACGCAAATTTAAAACTAATCTCGCTAAAATGTAACAAGTAAATAGACGCACTAATGTTGTAACCAATAGATAGTGTAGGATACAGAGTTGTTTGATGTAACGAATCAAGTTTGCTACGAATGGGTTCAGGTGAGGCAAGGATATGGAGTTAGTTTGATAAGAAATATGATCTTACAGGTGCAAGAAGTAAGAACAGATATGCATGTACGAGCGAAAAGTAAAGTACGGGTGGCTGCTCAAGTGTGGTAAGTAAAGTGTTTGTAATGCACAAAATAAAGTTGACTGTGTAAGTGCAAAAGTAACAATGGTGGCGTAGCATATGGTGGCAACAATGTTTTAACCAACATGCAAAGTGATGACAATAGTAAGACAACCAGGTAGACGCAGTAACAGTGAAAAGGACAAGTAATAAGCGAGCATGAGGAAAACAAACATCGTTTGACTATTTAATAGCGTAGGCTGGCCTAATAATAAGAAGTGTAGCTTAACTCCCAAACCAGCCAGGAGTCAGAGCTTGAAGGCACAAGTCACTTCTATGACCGCAGGACAAGTCCTTTGGTTGACCAACCTCTTCCCATTCCTTTCTAGACACTGATCCAGTAGTAATTTAAGACTGTTTATTATTATACCTTTCTATCACGTTCGAGTAGTCTCGACTTAGTCTGTAGAATAGTGGTATCAAATCAGTAGTCGTGACAAGAGTTAGCTTGATCCGGTGGCATAGGGGTGGTTATGAATGATTAAATGGGAGAATGGAAGGTATGTGTAAAATGCGACAATATCCCAATAACGTATATAAGGATAGTGAGTAGGTAGTATAAGTTAAAACAGTAGATAAGCATAGATGAAAGAGTCATGGGTGTAGAGATGTAGTGTTAGTTTTGTAAATGGAGATAGATTTTTACAAAATTTTAAAGTATGAGCACAATGAATGCAGAACTGATAAACCGAGGTAGTTGGAGTTCTATTTAGTAGTTTAAATTTGTATAAGATTGCTTGTTTTGAAATCCGTTGTAGTATAGTAAGAAAGAAAATGTCATACATAATCATGATTCACGTCCTTGTGGTCCAGCTGACATGGCCAGGGAAGTGACTAAGCCAGGATCACTTACCCCCAGTCTAGCTTGGGTGATCCAACAAACTTAGCCAAGCACATTGACCGGATCATGGTCCATTGAAGGAAGCTTATCATTTATATGAGTGCCATCAACAAAAGGTTTTTTTTCTTTTCTTTTATATATTAACAACTAATACACGGAAAAAGTTTAACTTTTATTTAGCATAAAAAGTATTTAAAATTAGTATATGGTCGGTTGTTGTGGATACGTTGTACTAGGAAGGAAAAGCTACATTGAGTCTGGGAAGTAGGGTTTAAAGATGGAGATTAGAAGTCAAGGATATACTGATCTGGTTGACTAAAGATCAGAAATCTTAGGACTGGGATTTTCTAATGAATTTGATCGAGGTAGAAGATTCTAGGGAAGGTGTTGTTTGAGAGCAAGATCGTAATATTATCTATGCTGTTTTAAGTATTTTGCATGCGCATAAACCTGCATGGGCCACCACTAAAACCTGTTACGTCCTGCTTCCCATTAGACTTGGGAGCGAGGACGCGAACGGGCCCGCTTGTGCAAGTAAGGAGGTGGTACTTTTTGCTTTTCTTTACTCCTTGACTTAACACAATAAGCGTCTGTGTGAAATATTGCAGGTTCTTGCTTGCATTACTCAAAAACAACACAAACAAATAAAACATTATTACAATTTCAAACGTCCCAACGGAATTACAACAAGTGAAGAAGGAGAGTGGGTCTTATGACCCGTACAAAAATGAAAGGAAGTGCAATGAAATTCACTAGTCCAACAAGTCTTGGTCCACTGGTTCAGCTATCTCAACTAGCCTCCTGGTACTATAGATCGGATGACATACATCTAAAAATATGAATGTATGTCAGGAAGGGTCTGCAAGTAGAGATTAGAACCCAAGGCAAGGTATACAAATTTTATACTGAATTTAAGAGGCAATAATGAATTAAACGAGATAATGACAACAAGTTTAAACATGCTGGTTAAAAATAATGAAATAAAGTAAAATACTCCTAGCATGCATTTCTAAGCAGTTTAACAAGTAAGGTGAGCAGTTATGACATGGCAGTTATAACGAATTAAAAAACATGCACTATAAACAAGGCATTCCTGATGTGCGAGCAAGTGACGACGATGCTTACAATTACAATGCAATGCTTTCTATCGTGCATAGGGTTCTTGCCTTTAGGTCCTAATGAGTGAGTCGTTCTTCACACGGGGGCTTATCGTGTTTGGCGCTAACCCACCACATACGGGTGTTGCCCTTGAAGAGAGTACCCCTTCATACGCCTAGTAGCCGCTCAACACTAACCCTATGCCAAAATGTGCTGGAACACCAGCCAGCCTAGTTCACGAATTACAAGAACAAATTTGTCAACTCACATGACATCACGAAAGTCACGATTTCACCTTTGAGGCGCACGATTTCACGATGTCACACATTTGATAATCATTCTAAGACATGCAGGAATTAAATAATATGACCATTTATATTTACACAACAATTTCCATGGTTACAAGAGTATCGAGCAATATTTACAACAATTTAACAAAAGTGTTGAGTATGAGAATTTAACGAATACGACATGGAAACTGATTTTTCTTTGCTAATGTTCTAAAATAAGGTATATCAAATTATATGCCGTTGGATCACATTTTTAGTCATGGATGTCATGGAAGTGACTTCACGCGTCATTTCACGTGCAGGTTTTGAGTTATACAACTTTACATGCAATAAACCTAATGAGTATCTACCTTCAGAAATTCAATATAAATTGCATACTTGCCTGATTCCAGCGATTTTGGTGTCGTTGGGTTCGTCTTGACGGTTACTACATGTTGGTATGTCCGGTTCTCTGTTTTGGTTAAACAATTCACTGAATTAGATATATTGCGAGATAATCAAAATATCGGGTTAATCCCCGAATTGGGTTCGTCTAATTTTATTGGGTTCTCTGGTTAGGGTGATGTCTATATTGTGTTACACTGATATTATACGCCTCATTTTATTCAAATTTTATTATCTAACATTATTACTAACAGGCTGAAATTAAATGGCACTAACACATTTAAATATTAATCTATCACTAACAACCTAGTAATACTAATCTTACCTTAAGCTAATGGTATTGTTAACATCTTAATTAATACCCCCACCCACTTACACCTACTCCTACATTATTTTAATACAAGGCCCCTCACTTTCTCTCTCCCTTTACCCAACCTGCCGCCTCTTAATATATTTTTATTCTTTAAGGCTAACTTCTCTTTACTTTAAGTCAATCTCCCCGTTCTCTTTTACTCTTTCTTTATCTTCAAATCTTTATCTGTCACTCTATCTTACAACCTGCCACCCCCTTCAACTCTATCCCTTTCTTCTTCAGTTTGTTTCTTTTTTTGTTTGCAGCCAACAACTCACGCAAGAGGGGGTCACGCACTCACACAATGGGTTTACCGGCGGCTCTCGGCGGCAGGGGGTGCGGCGGCAGGCGGCTCCTGGGGGACGGCGGCGCGGTCTGGGCGGCGCGCGCGGGTCTGCAGGCGGCGGTGGGCGACTGGGCAGCCCGCGCGGGCTCGGCGACGCTGGAGACGCGCTCCGGTGGGTGGGATGCTGTCTTCTCGCAGGGTGGAGCTCAGGGAGGAGGAAGGATCTGAAATGAGGTTGTTTGATCTCCTTGAATCTGGAATTTGTGTTCAGATCTGGGTTGTTCCAAAGCTGGCTGTTATCCTCCTCTTCCTTCACGATTTCTGATTTCAAAAATCAGCTTTGAGTGTGTTTGGGAAATGGGTTTTGGGAAGAAGTGATTTGGAACTGATTTGGGTTTGATTTTGTTGATGGGTTTTGGGTTGAGGGAGTTGATTGTTTGGGAATTTGGGTTTGATTGCTTCTGGTATGGGGAAGAGCTGATGGAGGATTTGGGTTCTCTGATTTGAATGTTTGAATGAGGGTTTGAGTTTTGGTGTGGATTTGTGGCTGAATGTTGATTTTGGGGACTGGAATTTCTGGTCGGAGAGGGGGAGGGGAGTTGCAGAGAGAGGGGGAGATGTTCCTTGCTCTAGATGGTGTTA
This sequence comes from Scilla litardierei, assembly GCA_030789695.1. Lineage (NCBI taxonomy): Eukaryota > Viridiplantae > Streptophyta > Magnoliopsida > Asparagales > Asparagaceae > Scilla > Scilla litardierei. The sequence goes on along the minus strand of CM061137.1, from coordinate 134,875,453 downwards.
CTGTTATAAGAACAGTGGGGAGACAATTTGATGGAAGAGCTAGCTAGAGGTGGGGGAATGATTGAATTGCCTGTTGAATCTCACCAACAAGAAGAGGTGATTAAAGGGGGGGTTAGATCTAGAATTAATTAGGGATGAATGTAACTGGTAATTAGTAACTAGGAAATGGTCATTAGTAAAAGTAATTAGTGAATCTAAAAAGCTATTTAATAATGGTATCTAAAAACTTAAGTATTTGAAGGATCTTTTTATTTTAAACTGTTTTTGAAAATATTTATGCTAAAATATGGATAGTAACAAAAACAAGCCGTTACACGGTCTTTGTGTTAAACTTTTGCCTGGGTACGTTGTAAGATGTACAACGTGAATACAACAAAGATCGATGTATACTGACCAACGTTGTCTAATGGGGTTGACAGTAAACCATACCCTAGGCCAACAGGGACATAGTCTTGACGAAGGGACTATAGCTAACGGTATTCATCATTGACACAGCCAAAGTAAACCCAACGATACTTTTGTCAATGGGTCGATCACGTTATGATGATTCTGAAACAGGGACGACAACTACTGCTCGTGGTGACCGTCGTCTAGGGGTTTCGAGCCCCAACCTGTAGTAAGGCCAGGCTATATGGTCTCACCCCGAGTAACGTTAGTGTCTTAGTAATAGGAATATTAATAAGAGAAATTCATTCGATAGTTAATGCTCACAAGCTAGTTGTGAGACTAAGTCGTAGTTGCAATAGGGACATTGTTGCATTTGATGCAAACAAAGATTAAATGTGTCGTAAATTGGTTAGGACAAGATTTGAAGGAACTAAAGCATTGGAAAAGGTTATCTGATTGATGAGATCGTTCCGGTCTAAACACAAGATCAAACCGCATCCAAATCGGAGCTCAAACGAGCCCAGAAACTCAAAAACAGTCCGAGGCAAAGTGGGTTAGACCCACTTGGGCTAACAGGCCCATCCGCAAAGGGCAAACGGGCACAGCCCGCTGTTTCCAGCGGGCACGCGCGCCCGCTGCTCAGCGGGCACGGCCCGCTGTGACAACGAGCCTGGCCCGCTGATTGCAGCAGGCGTGACCTGCTACGACAGCGGGCACAGCCCGCTGATTGCAGCCGGCACACGCCCGCTGCTCAGCAGGCACGCCCCGCTAGAAATAGTGGGCACTCCCGCTGTCCAGCGGGCCATCGCCCGCCCGCTTCTTTCCTTGGGCGGGCGCGCACGCTAGGCTTAAGTTAAAATAGGGTTTTTTTGAAACCCCTTATGACGACTACGAAAATTGACTTTTTGCACATCTTTGGGCAATTGTTTGAGGGGTCAAACGAAGTTAAAATTTTTCGCCGCTTGTTCCTACGCATTCATCATTTGAAGCCCTTCGAATTGATAGCTTGTTTGGTATTTAAAGTTTAATGGATAAAGAGAATTAATTCGTTGAAGTTGGCCTTTATGGAAATGCTTACTAAACTTCAATTAAAGCTAATATTAATTTCTCCTCTATTTGATTTTGTCCCACATTGCTCGCAACGAAAAGAGAAGTGCCGACTCCCTATATAAATAGGGGTGCACTCTCTTCGTTGAAAAACACACCAAGTCTTCGATCGAGTAGCTCCGGATTTTAGAGCAAGCTCGATCTACGACTAAACTATTCTTTCTCTCTTCTTCCTATTCTCCTGACTAGTCCTAGCAAGACTACGAAGGGGATTTGGATTCGGATCTAGACGTCTAAGACGCGGGTCTACTCAAGTGAAACCTTCTACCACGTGTGATTGGCTTGGAGGCGGTTGTCGGCTCGGGCAAATCGGTTCGAAGGTGCGAGGGGGCTCGAGTGGATCGAGTCAAGACGGTTCAGCTACGAGGAGCGTCAGAAGCCGGTGCGGTACATCTTGCCCGCCCCAGGGTTGAGATTCCGGATATGTTCTCTAAGTAATTTTAGTATAATTTAATTTCGTCGCAGTAGGATATATCCATCTTGGCGTGGTCAGATCCACCCCAAGTTTCTATTTTTCGCTGCACTTTATGCCTCTGTGGTCCGTCCGACTTAGGACGGACGCAGATCTGAGCTCTGAGGGTCTGCCAAAACCCCTACATTTGAGCCTCTAGTAATTTTAGTAGCTTGAGTTGGGTGTTGGGCTTTGAGAGTTGGGCTTACCTATTATTGTGTTGGGCTTTAATTGTGGGCTTGGATTATTAGAGGAAGAGAGAAGAGTGGATGAGAATGGCAAACTTGTAATTGCATGAAACCCCAAAAAAAAATCTTCCCCTTATTAATTAATCCAATCCTCTTCTACAAACTTCTACACTTTTCCCCCAAAATTCTTTTATTTTTCCCTCTCTCTTTCTTCTCCCATGAGCTGGCCGAAACCTCCCTTCCCTTGTTTCCGTTTTGTTCCCAGGTCACAGAAAAAAATGGAGAGAAAAGAGAGAGAGAGAGAGAGAGAGAGAGAGAGAGAGAGAGAGAGAGAGAGAATTAAGGAGAGAGAGAGAAATTGGAAGAGAGGAGGAGGGTTTGAGGGAAAGAGTATGGGGGAAATTGAAAGAAGGAGATTGGAATTTTGAAGCTTGGATTCATGGTTGAGTTCTTCTTGGTTGATGTAGGATTTCACCCCTAGCTTGCATGTTTCATTTCTTTGCATATTGAGATTAAAGCTTGCATTTTTTTAGGGTTTGTGAAGATTTATTGACTGGGTGCACTTCATGTTGAATGCATATGATATAATGAATTATGTGATGTGATGGTTTTTGTAATGGCCCAGTTGCCTTGTACGGTAGGGTATATGTTTTTGTGGGACATGTAGTATATTATGGCGTTGAGGTTGTTATTATTAGTGTTGCGGGTAAAACTCGCGTACAATGAACTTGTATTAAGGGGAACCGAGGGCACGGTGGTTATGATAAGGATGTGATTAGGGTAGGCTATTTGACAGGAGATGAGTGCAGTGACGAGGCTGAGCGCACTACGAAGGCTGACCACGGAAACGTTTCTGCTGGGGGGTTAGCTCAGTGACCGCACTGCCTGAGTGGGAACAGAGCGTGATCCGAGACGACGGGCTGGTCTGCACAAGGAGCAGCTCGTCAGAAAGGCCGGGTTGGGGTCCAACCCTTAGCCTCTCTCATGCCTAAGTTAGTAACAGGACTTAAAGCGGGGGCCAGGCATGCAGGTCGGACTAAGAGTCGCTGAGGTGCGTCTGAGGAGCGAGGCCGCACATGAGTAACTTGGTCGCTCTCGGTAGATGACGGGCGACCCGGTCGTACGCCTGGCGGGTTCGAAGGAAAGCGGGCGCCCAACTGGCGAGGTTCGAGGCGAAGTGCGCCCCTCCCACTAGTCGAGGCGGACTTCAGGGTTGATGGGCGACGAGCGGGCCAGGGGGGAACAAGTGATTAACCTGCGAGGTTGGAACGGAAGGGCGAGCTGGCTGTGTGGTGGGCTTAGATGGAGGTCGGAGTATCACGATTTTTGGTCGTAACAGTGTGTATTTGGATGCCTAGTATACTCAGATGCTTTAAGTGAGTGTGTTTGAATTCTATTGGTGTGTGTGCACTATATATCTGAAGTGAAGTCTATAGCTGTAGATATATGTGGCATCCTAGATATGTATTGTGGTGGGTGTGTGTATGTTTAGTAAAGGGGGAGTGTGCAAGGAAGTGGTCTTTTTGTAATTAGCAAGTGGTGTGTGTATTAGAAATGTGGTAGTGTGAGGAGGGGTCCTAGTGTGAAAGGGGTTTGGGTTAGTGGCATCTTTGTAATTAGTGGGGAGTGCGTGTTAATGATGGCATTCTTGTAATTAATTTTGAGTGGGTGTGCATTGAAGGGAGAAGAGTGTAGAGAATGGCAAACTTGTAATTAAGGGGATCATTGGAAATATCTCTCTTCTCCATCCTTCTACATTATTCTTTTTGTTTTCTTTTTCTTTTTTCAATTCATTATTTCCTCTCTCCTCTTTCCCATGGGAGGCCAAAACCAGCAATCAAAAAAAAGAGAGAAAGAAAGAGAAAGAAAAAAAAGAAAAAACGAGGAAGGAAGAATGAAGAAAAGAGAAGAAAGGGGAGAGAACTCAAGAAGAGGAAGGAGCAAAAGGAATTAGGATTTGGAGCTTGGGATTCATGGTGGAGTTTCATGGATTTGGAAGAGGGTTTTGATTTCTCAAGCAAGGTAGGAATCCAACTTCCCTAGTATGCTACGTTGATTGTCATTTGTAGAAGTAAAAATCTCATCTTGGTTGAATAATTTCATCTCTTGATTAAAGCTGAAACTTTGACTAAGTTCTGGGCTTAATTGGCTATTAGGAATGCTCTGAAAATTTTATATGTTATGTATCTCGTAGTTATGAGCAACTTTCATGTTCACAACTTTTTCCAATTCGAACTGCAAATTATGTTAAAAATTCATTCTTTACAACATGTCTGCAATTCTGTCAACCTGTACACTGTTGGGATTTCATAATCCCATGTTCACTTTCCTATTCTATTCACTATGATTTTGATGTGACAATTATTATTATTGCTACTCACTCTATCTATGCAGATGTGCAGATTCCTAGTTTATCCACGCTTGGACAATAATCACTTGATAAGGAATCCCTGCACAAAGGCATCTCAAATATTCACATGAAGCTCATCACACATATCTACGGAAATCTACGGACTGATGTATTTTTATACTTTATAGATTTCAGAGCCTTGAATATGAAATCCATCTAAGTCCTAGGTTCCTAATAACATATCCTAAACATCCCTTTTCAGAAAAGTCAAAATTCACATTTTTCTGTCCTGGCCGACTAAGTCAACCATTAGTCGACTAAAAACTTTTTCTTCGAATTTTGACCTGAAAATTTCTGAGTAGTCTTCAGTCAACTTCAGAAACTTACCGTTAAAATTTCAGTCAAAAATTCCAAAGTTTGACTTTTAGTCGACTAAGACTTCTTTAGTCGACTAATGTAGTTTTTATGATCGTTTTACCTGAAACTTTCCAGACCGTTTCTGAACGGTAGGAAACTCCTTTTCCCCCCATTTTCCTTCAGAATAACTGCCCAAAAATACTATATATAAGAGGGCATACCATGTTGAATATTGGACTCCCCGGATTTGGTTTTGGATGATGAGCAAACATAAATACTTCATGAACTAACAATTTGTGAGCGCAGTATTGGAGATCGTCGCCAATTTCACGAGAATATTCAAAGCGACATCTCAACACTTCCAAAAGCTCGTATTCAAGCCTAAAGCTTCGTTGAAGCTCTTGCGACGCTTTGGAAGTAATGAAGATTCAATCGAAGCTCTCAAAGACCGTTTATTAAGGTTTTATTTATAGTCTTTTAGTTTCGATTGATAGAATGTTAAGCCTTGAGTATATCTTACGTTTCTATCTTCATTACGCTCATTTCGTAGCTCTAGGATTCTTGCACAAGGTCACTCTAACTTCCTCGAAGCGTCGCGCTTCGATTCGGACTTTGTTGTGCATGTTAGTTGGTACAAGAACAAGTACTGACCGACTAGATGGTGATCTAGTCGGTCGGCTACTGTTCTTGGACCGACTAGTTTCTGTCAGTTAATTCTTAGCTCTTTACTGTTTACAGTTAGTCGGTCTATGTTGACTCACCGACCGACTAGTTTGTGAACTAGTCGGTCAGTGATGCTTCTTTGACCGACTAGTTGAGACTGACTGTTCACTCTAAAATTCTCCTAAGCTACTGTTTACCGTTAGTCGGTCTAAGAACGTTTGATGACCGACTAGTTGACAATCTAGTCGGTCAACTTTTGTTCTTGGACCGACTAAGTCAACTTGCCTTCAGACTATGTTGTTTTGCCTCTTAGTCGGTCTACGTTCATTGGATGACCGACTAGTTGTGAAACTAGTCGGTCAGACAGTGTTCTTGGACCGACTAGTTTTCTAGGTCTGAAATTCTGTCTCTTCTCAGATCTGCTCTTAGTCGGTCCATGCTTTGTGACTGACCGACTAGTTGATGAACTAGTCGGTCAGTGAGTGTTCTTTGACCGACTAGATCTCACAGATTTCTTTCCGTTGGAGATTGACCTAACTTGTTTTTATGGGACCCTATAAATACGAACCTAGGTCATTTCTATCTTCAACAGAGCTGCCATTAAGAGATTCATTGAGTTCTAAAGAGATAGCTATTCTCCCTCAAATCTAAAGCTCTCTTCCTCACAAGAAACCCATTCTCTCTCATTTCTAGATCTAGAGAGAAGCTTGTTCTTGGTGAGCTCTTCAAGCTATTGCTTGATTCAAGTTTCCAAATCTTCCCTAGGCACCCATTGCTGCTCATTTCCTTGGTGCTAGGGTTTGGTAACTTCATCTTCCTCAAATCCTTCATTCCACCTTTTGGGTAAGAAAAACTCAAGGTATAGGATTTTGTGGTAAGAGTATTTATTTCATATTAAACTCTTTTATATTGCTTATTGGCTCTCTCGGTTGTGAGAGAAGTTTGTGATCCCGGGTTGTGGGATTCACTTTGCCATTGCATGTATGATTTGATCTTGTGAAGGTTTTTCACAAGATATTCATAGTGGAAATCTTGAGTTAGGGTTTCTAACTCAAGTATCCGGAAGGGATCCGGGTGGTTGGGACGCAGGATCACCGGGAACAAGTCGGGGAGACTTGGGTGGATCCGAACCCATTAACTTCATTTGTTAGCATTGTTAATTTCATTGTTGTCATTCAATTTAAGCTTCCGCAAATTGACTTGGTAGTTGTGTGCAATTTAATTTGGAATAATACGCCTTATTATTTTAAAGTACTATTCACCCCCCCTCTAGTACTTGTGTAGTAGCTGGTAGGGCATTACATTTGGTATCAAAGCCAGATACTCAGCTATGTCTGCCAACGACAACAAGACCGTGCCTCCACCTTCCAACTACGACACCTTCAGGAACCGTGAAGGAGCGTCATCGGTGATGGAAGGACATTCCTCTACAAGGCCTCCATTCTTCAACGGTACCAACTACGGGTACTGGAAATGTCGGATGGAAACCTTCCTCCGAAGTGCATCTTTATGGAGGACTACAATGAAGGAGTACAACGAGCCCGAAGAAGAAGATTTTGAGAAATGGACTACCGCGGAGGTCGCCGCGGAGGTAAGCAATGCCAAGGCAATGAACGCCTTGCAATGCGCATTGGAGCCCGAGGATTTCAATAAGATATGCACATGTAAGAGTGCATATCAAATTTGGAACTCTCTCCTCATACTACATGAAGGGACGAGTCGGGTAAGAGACTCTAAACTCGTTGTCGTAACCAAAGATTACGAAATGTTTCACATGCAACAGGGCGAGAAGATGAAAGAATATTACGCTCGCTTCGTTGACATAATAAACGAGTTAGAGGCCCTCGGCAAGATCTACACTCAAAAGGAGAAGTGCTTAAAGCTTATTGAAGGACTTCCCTCTTCTTGGGAAAAACGTACCTTCGCCATCGAGGAAGGTAATGACATGAACAAATATACCGTAGTTCAACTAATGGGTACTTTGATGTCATACGAGATACGCAAAGATAGCAAGGTGAAGCTACAAGAAAAGATGAAGTCATATTTGAACCTAGATGCGCGCCTAAGAAAAAGGCGATTGCATTCAAGGCGGCTTCATCCACATCTTCCGATGATGAAGACTCGGAAAACGAGTTGGACTTGGAGTCCATGGCACTCATGGCCAAGAAGTTCAACCGTTTCTTCCGGAAAGGTAACTTCAAGACCAAAGGTAAATTTGGTTCTTCTAACGCCTCTTCCTCTCCTTTGTGTTTCAAGTGCAATAAGCCAGGACACATGAAAGCGGAGTGTCCTCTCAACAAACAAAAGGAGAAGTGGAAGGCGCCAAAATTCGATAAGTCCAAGAAATACAAGAAGGGGTACAAGAAAGGACTTGTCGGAGCAACATTCACCGACTCCGAGGATTCCTCAAGCGGAGAGTCGGATGATGAGAAAGTGGAGCAAGCACATATGTGCTTCATGGCAAGAGAGGAGAACGATCAAGGATCCTCCTCTTCCGATGATAGTAATGACGAAAGCGATGAGGTAACGATGGATGATCTTAGAAATGCTAACTCTCAACTTTGGTCAAAATACACTAAGTTAGTAAATAGATATACTAAGGTAAAAGATGACCTAGCTAGCATTCAAACATCGCCTAAGAATATCATCACCAACAACGACACCGTTGTTGAAGAGTTAAGAAATGAGATTGTGAATCTCAAATCTAAACTTGAACATGTTAGCATTGAGTATGCGGAAGAACATGAGATAGCGGATTTAACTTCTCAAAACTCGACTTTGAGTATTGAGAACGAGAATCTTAAATCTCGTGTTTATGTGCTCACATCGCAAATATCCGCTTTGGATACTTCTTTGCGTTCTCTCAAAGAGAAATATGAGGACACATTGGGCCGAATCAACAAATTCAACAAGGGTAAGGGCCATTTGGATAATATCCTAAAAGATTTACTTCCGGCCAAACACCACATTGGCTTGGGGTATATGATGGGAAATTCATCCAAGTCGGTCACTACTTTTGTTAGGCCAACTTCCGAAGCCTCAACGAGTGGGAGCAAACACTCTATTGGTAGTTCATCTACCAATGGTGCTTCCACCTCGTCCACACCCTCTTTCGGAAAGAAACCCACTTTGGGTGGACCTCCAAAGAAGGGGCATGCCTACATGTACACTAATAACATGCCACGTAGGAACACACGTCCTACTCCACCGTCTCACACTTATGATGATTTTTATGCAACACATTCCCGGGCATGTGCACACCAAGTGAGACACCCTCACGCACGTGTTTCCACACATGCATATGTACACCCACCTCATCATATGAATAATTCTCTTCGTGCACCATTCCATCATGTCCCGTATGCCTATCCACAACATGCATCACGTAGAAATCAACGTAGCATGCATGCACCCAATAGGATGATGGCTCCCAAAATTTTCACTATTTGGAGCCCAAAGGACACAAGCATGGACGAAAAACAAATGTACATGAATGCTTATTTTTCGGATGTTGTGCATAGTAAGAATTATGTGGGGAAGTCTAAGTCCACTTGGACTTGGCTTCCAAAGGTCTAATCCCTTGGACCCAATGACCTTGGGTACCATGATATGAAAGTGTTTATCTTTAGGTACTCAAGGAAAAGAAAAAGAAAAGGAGCATCAAATTTAAATTTAGCTCCAAAGGGAATTGGATACTCGATAGCGGGTGCTCCAAACACATGACGGGTGACGCTCGTTTGCTCTCCGGAGTGGTTCCCATTGCGAATGGAAACCGCGTCGTATTTGGAGACAACGAGAGCGGAACCATCATAGGTGTTGGTAAAGTCGGTAACCCTTCTAAACCATTAATCAGTGACGTTTATCTTGTTAGTGGTTTAAATCATAATCTTATTTCAATAAGTCAACTTTGTGACAAAGGTTACAAAGTTAGCTTTGCGAAAGGATTGTGTCATATTTTAAGAAAGGATAATGAAAAATTATTATTTTCCGAAACTCGTCGTAAAGACATCTATATTTTGGATCTTCCTAAGTCATATGAACAATGTCTCGTTGCCAACACAAGTGAACAACACTTATGGCATCGACGCTTTGGACATGTGAACTTTGGAACACTATATAAGCTTTCAAAATTGAATTCTATTAAAGGTTTTCCGAAGCTTGTTTTTGAAAAGAAAAGTTTTTGTGATTGTTGTCAACGCGGCAAGCTTCCTAAATCTTCATTTAAACCTAAGAAAAGCATCTCTACTAAACGGCCACTAGAGCTATTACATCTAGATTTATTTGGGCCAACTAGAGTAGCTTCCTTAGGAAATGCAAGGTACGGACTTGTCATCGTAGATGACTATTCAAGATTTACTTGGGTATTTTCATTGTGTAATAAAAATGAAGTTTTTGAAAACTTCACAATTTTTGTTAAGAAAGTACAAAATTTCTTAGGAACCACCATTGTCACTATTCGTAGTGATCATGGAGGTGAATTTGAGAATGAGTCTTTTGAGACATTTTGTGATGAAGTTGGTATTACTCACACCTTCTCTTTCCCTCGTGCACCTCCTCAAAATGGTGTAGTTGAGAGAAAGAATAGGACGCTAGTGGAGTGTGCTCGCACTATGCTTGATGATAGCCAACTTGGCCATCAATTTTGGGCGGAAGCGGTACACACCGCTTGCTATGTGTTTAATAGAATACTTTTGAGGCCCGGCACTAAACAAACTTGTTATGAATTGTTGTTTGGTAGGTTGCCTCAAGTTAAACATTTTCGTGTTTTTGGTTCGAAATGTTTTATTAAGAACACATATGGTAGTTTGGACAAATTCGATCCGAGATCCGATGAGGGGATTTTTGTTGGATATTCTACGCGTAGCAAAGCCTACCGGATATTCAACAAACGAACCTCAACGATCGAGGAATCGCTTCATGTCTCATTTAATGAAGGATTTGTTCCAACTAGAATTTCAAATGATAATGATTCTATGGATGTTTTATGTGATTCGTTTGAAAATTCTAAGTCTAATGATTCTATTGATTCTATTGAAACTAACCCAACTAATGAAGTTGTTGAGAATGTTCCAAGTGATCAAGGTATTCCCAAACGGCTTCATTCGGTTCGTGACCATCCCCATGAGCAAGGCATTGGGATTATCTATGATAGTGTCAAGACGAGATCCCAAGTTCACCGCTTCGCAAATTGTGCCTTTGCCTCATCGATAGAGCCAAAGAATATTAATGAAGCATGCGAAGATAGCGCTTGGATCTTAGCCATGGAGGAGGAGCTCATTCAATTCGAGAGGAATGAAGTTTGGGAGCTTGTTCCATTGCCATCGAAGAACCACACCGTCATAGGGACAAAGTGTATCTTCAAGAACAAAACCGACGAAAACCAAGTCGTCGTCCGGAACAAAGCTCGGTTAGTAGCTCAAGGCTATCGTCAAGAGGAAGGTATCGATTTCGAAGAATCTTTCGCTCCGGTAGCTAGATTAGAATCAATTAGATTACTTTTGTCTTTTGCATGCCATAAGAATTTTAAATTATTTCAAATGGATGTTAAAAGTGCATTTTTAAACGGAGATGTCGTTGAGGAAGTTTACGTTTCTCAACCTCCGGGCTTCGTAAATGAAAAATTTCCAAATCACGTTTTTAAACTAAAGAAAGCTCTTTATGGTTTGAGACAAGCTCCTCGAGCTTGGTATGATCGCCTAAAGAATTTTCTTTTGGATTTGAATTTTAAAATGGGCGAAGCCGATTCAACACTTTTTATTAAGCATGCGAATAATGATATTTTATTAGTTCAAATTTATGTTGATGATATCATTTTCGGTGCTACTAACTTCGCTCTTTGCGAAGAGTTTTCTAATGTGATGAAGGAACAATTTGAGATGAGCCACATGGGCGAACTCAAATATTTCTTAGGTCTCCAAATTCGCCAAATGAACGATGCAATCTTCATCCACCAAACGAAGTACACGGTGGAGTTGCTAAAGCGATTTGGAATGGAGAATGCCTCCGGGAAAAAGACTCCAATGAGCACGACTACGCATCTTGACAAGGATACGGGCGGTAAGGATGTAGACATTCGTCTATATCGAGGTATGATAGGTAGTTTGCTTTATCTTACCGCAAGTAGGCCCGATATTATGTTTGCCGTATGTATATGTGCTCGTTATCAGTCTCAACCTAAGGAGTCTCACTTAGTAGCGGTAAAGCGTATTTTTCGCTATCTAAGTTACACATTAGATTTTGGATTACTTTATCCGAGATCTAGCACATATGAGTTAGTCTCATATAGTGACGCTGATTATGCGGGATGCAAATCCGACAGGAAAAGTACTAGTGGCACTTGCCATTTTATAGGAAATTCTCTTGTCTCTTGGTTTTCCAAGAAGCAAAATTCCGTATCACTTTCAACCACCGAGGCGGAATATATTGCCGCCGGTGCCGCGTGTGCTCAAGTTCTTTGGATGAGACACACACTTAAAGACTTTGGTATAAATTGTGATACTTGCCCTATCATGGTTGACAACCAAAGTGCAATATGTCTTTCCAAGAACCCGGTACATCATTCCCGTTCGAAACACATAGATGTCCGACACCACTTTTTAGATGATCATGTTGCTAAAAAGGACATCATTCTAGTGTACGTTGAAACCCAAAAGCAAATCGCCGATATTTTCACGAAACCCCTAAAGGAGGACTCCTTTGTGCGGTTGCGTCGAGAATTGGGGATTATGGGTGAATCCGAGATATAGGATTCATGCTTCATTCAATAATTTTGCATGCTATTATTTTTGGCAATATCTCATTCATGCTAGAATTATTGGATTTTTCGGGAATTTTATGTGATATCTTGATTTTTCGTTCGATTTATGCGTAATCGTCAAATTTCTGTTTTTCGATGATTAATGGGGTAGTTTAGATGTTTATTGAGAGTTTTGAGATTTATCGTCCAAGCGTATTTTGGAGAGAACTTGTTTTTCAAGTTTTTGTCTCTTTAGTCGGTTCATGTTCTGTGACCGACCGACTAGATTGAGATCTAGTCGGTCAGTACTTGAACGCAGACCGACTAAATCTTGTCAGTAATTCTTGGATTCAGCCACTGTTTGCAACTAGTCGGTTCAAGCTCATTGACCGACCGACTAGATCGTGATCTAGTCGGTCAGTGCTTGAACTGTGACCGACTAGTTGTGCCAGGGACTGTTTGGTAATGTGCGATCTCGACCGACTTAAACTCATTTTAATCGGTCTGTTCTCATTCTAATCGGTCTATTCTCTTTCTCCTCCAGCTCGAAATCCCGATTCCCCTCAAAACCCTTCGACTTCCGATCGATCTCCGGCCATTTTTCCGGCCATCTCCGTCGATCTCCTCCGTCGGCCCCTCGTTCTAGGTGATCTCCTCTCCTCCTAGGGTTAGATTTCCTTTCCTAGAGCTAGGGCTTGCTCGGTTTCTAGGGTTCTTAGGGTTTATCTATTTTTTTTCGGCTAGGGCTTCTTAGTTTGATCTTCTTGTCCCGTGTCTTGCTTCGACTATGGCAAGAACACGCATTCCGATCACTCCCTCTAGCCCCTCTCCGATGACCGTTGATCCAATCTCTTCGGATCCCGAGCATCCAACCCCTCCGAAGCGTAGAGCCAAGACCACCCATCCTTCGTCGTCTTCGCCTCCTCTCAAGAAGAAGAGGACGACGACCGCTCAACCTAGAGGTCAACCGAAACCCAAACCCAAGCCTAAGCCAAAGGCCAAAATTCTTGCTTCTCAATCTTCGTTCCATACTCCCGATACGGAGTATAACCCCGAGACCGAGACTCATAGGGAACCCACTCCTCCTATTCATCCCGAGTCTAGCACCCACCCTCGTACGTCTTCCCGTAAGCCTAAGGGAAAGGGTCCGATGCCGGTGGGCGGTGTCGATATTTCCTTATGTCGCGATGACCCTTTGTGTCTCGCGGCGTATAACCGTATCGAACATTGCCCGCTGCTTCTGGAGCATTTCGTCCAGTTTACCGACTTCATAGGGTTAGCTGATCTTCTGTCGTCGTCGGGTCTTCTCGATTACCTTCGATATGACCCGAAGGCGAATCCTCACCCCTACCCTAGATTAGTGAAGCTTTTCTATGCTAATAGGATCCGGGGTCAGTACGATCAGACCCACTCTGTTGAGACGACCGTTTTGGGGACTCCTATAGTCCTCACTGCGGAAATCTTAGGAGAGATTTTGGGTATCTCTTCGTCTGGCCTTCTTCCTTCTGATATCTCGGTAGATGATATTTCTTCTCTTGATCAGACCATCCTTTCAGAGATTTTCCATCAGATTCCTCCTGCCATGATTGGCGTGCCATCTAAATCATTCAAGCCAAATGCATGGGTCCTAAATCTGATTCTGAAGTCGTGCTTGCTTCCCAAGTACGGCTCCTCATCTTTACCATCCCAGCCATTTTTGAAGCTTATCTATGCGATCTTCATGGGGAGCTCGATTAATTGGGCTCGAATTATACTCGATAAGATTGACTCTTTCGAGTGTATTCGAAAGTCCAATAAATCGGCTCATATCCCATTTCCTTGCATGTTGACCCTCGTGTTTCGTCATTTTCGTGTCACATTGCCTCGTGACGATGAGCGTCCCCTTGGTCCTCCCCTGAATGCGACGGCCGTCAAGAAATCTCTTGCGGCGCTTCGTCACGTTCAGAGGACGACACCTTCAGCATCTGTCCCTGCCTCTGCCAGTGCCTCTGCTACTCCCGTTGCCACCCTTGATGATGTCGTCCGGATACTTCTTCGTCACGAGTCCCGCTTGGCTCGTACCGAGGAGGTAGTTTGCAGTATGGCTCGTCAGATGGGTGTTAAGCTTCCTCCTTCCGTGTCTGAGACCGAGGAGATGGACGATGAGGAGCTTGACGAGCTTGCTACTTCTTTTGCCCATGGCGATGAGGCCACTGCTGCTGCTGCTGCTGGTACTTCCACTTCTGCTCCTGGAGTTGCCACCTCTTCCGGTGTTCCAGAGCCATCTGCTGCAGCTCTTCAGCCTTCTGAGCCTGCTGCTGACCCAGTTTCCGAGCCTGCTCATGTATCTGCTGCTGCTGCTTCTGTCGAGACTCATGCTGCTGTTGAGCCTGTTGCTGAGATCTCGACTCCTGCCCCGACGATTCCATCTGTTGAGACACCTCTTCTCCCTGCAGAGCCTGAGTCCACTCCGTCGACTGGACCCACGGACGCTGCAGATCCAGCCTCCTCCTCGTGATCGTTGTTCCGAGGACTCTCCATATACGCTTTGGATGATATATTCTAGTGAGAGTGTCTTGGGTTAGGATGGGGTTGAGAGATGCTTTGGTGTATTTTTTTGTGCTTTCTGGTTGTCGGTGTTGGATTTTATGATATGTTGATGATGATGTATTTTTTGTTGTAGTATTTATTTTGATGAGGATGATGATGATGATGTATTTCTTTTTGATGATATGTAGCGCTTGATATGATGTATCTCATATATTCGATGTGATATTTTTTGGATGTACTCATGTTGTCTATATATATATATATATGTTCATCATCATTCACTTTATCTTTTATTCGTCGTGCAAATTTTAATATTCGTTGAATATATTTGAAATATGATATCGAATCGACGCATAAAAAATTGGTTAAATGGATTTAAATTCTGTAATTTTATAGAATTGTTTTCCATGCACAAAATTAACCAAGAATATTGAATATTGAAGAGTATGTTTCTTTATTCAAGAAATGAATAATGATTTGGTGTTTTTGATGATTTTGATTTTTTTTTGATAATGGAAAATTTGGCACACCTTGTTTTGATTTCCACAATTTTTCCCTTGGTGTCAAGTTGGTCCATTGCCTTTGTCTACGACTCCCGATGTTGGATTTTACATTTCCTAATTGTTGTCGTTGTATGCCCCCCATTTTTGGGATAATGCCAAAGGGGGAGAGATAATGATAATAAATAGCGCAAATGAAAATTTAACTCAATTTCCAAGAATCTAGTTTGATATGCTAGATTCAGGGGGAGTTAAGATACATATAAGGATTTTCAAAATCCGATATTTCAAAAATCAATTCACTTTATTTATCTTACTCGTCTGCTTGATGCAATTCATTTATATTCATTTTGGAATTAACGTGTCATCAATGCAGGGGGAGTAAGTATTTTACATTTGAATTATTATCTTTGATTATTATTTATGTTGGTTTGTCATCACCAAAAAGGGGGAGAATGTTGAATATTGGACTCCCCGGATTTGGTTTTGGATGATGAGCAAACATAAATACTTCATGAACTAACAATTTGTGAGCGCAGTATTGGAGATCGTCGCCAATTTCACGAGAATATTCAAAGCGACATCTCAACACTTCCAAAAGCTCGTATTCAAGCCTAAAGCTTCGTTGAAGCTCTTGCGACGCTTTGGAAGTAATGAAGATTCAATCGAAGCTCTCAAAGACCGTTTATTAAGGTTTTATTTATAGTCTTTTAGTTTCGATTGATAGAATGTTAAGCCTTGAGTATATCTTACGTTTCTAT
Organism: Scilla litardierei; assembly: GCA_030789695.1. Classification (NCBI taxonomy): domain Eukaryota; kingdom Viridiplantae; phylum Streptophyta; class Magnoliopsida; order Asparagales; family Asparagaceae; genus Scilla; species Scilla litardierei. The sequence continues at coordinate 134,859,424 of CM061137.1, read as the reverse complement.
CTTCATTACGCTCATTTCGTAGCTCTAGGATTCTTGCACAAGGTCACTCTAACTTCCTCGAAGCGTCGCGCTTCGATTCGGACTTTGTTGTGCATGTTAGTTGGTACAAGAACAAGTACTGACCGACTAGATGGTGATCTAGTCGGTCGGCTACTGTTCTTGGACCGACTAGTTTCTGTCAGTTAATTCTTAGCTCTTTACTGTTTACAGTTAGTCGGTCTATGTTGACTCACCGACCGACTAGTTTGTGAACTAGTCGGTCAGTGATGCTTCTTTGACCGACTAGTTGAGACTGACTGTTCACTCTAAAATTCTCCTAAGCTACTGTTTACCGTTAGTCGGTCTAAGAACGTTTGATGACCGACTAGTTGACAATCTAGTCGGTCAACTTTTGTTCTTGGACCGACTAAGTCAACTTGCCTTCAGACTATGTTGTTTTGCCTCTTAGTCGGTCTACGTTCATTGGATGACCGACTAGTTGTGAAACTAGTCGGTCAGACAGTGTTCTTGGACCGACTAGTTTTCTAGGTCTGAAATTCTGTCTCTTCTCAGATCTGCTCTTAGTCGGTCCATGCTTTGTGACTGACCGACTAGTTGATGAACTAGTCGGTCAGTGAGTGTTCTTTGACCGACTAGATCTCACAGATTTCTTTCCGTTGGAGATTGACCTAACTTGTTTTTATGGGACCCTATAAATACGAACCTAGGTCATTTCTATCTTCAACAGAGCTGCCATTAAGAGATTCATTGAGTTCTAAAGAGATAGCTATTCTCCCTCAAATCTAAAGCTCTCTTCCTCACAAGAAACCCATTCTCTCTCATTTCTAGATCTAGAGAGAAGCTTGTTCTTGGTGAGCTCTTCAAGCTATTGCTTGATTCAAGTTTCCAAATCTTCCCTAGGCACCCATTGCTGCTCATTTCCTTGGTGCTAGGGTTTGGTAACTTCATCTTCCTCAAATCCTTCATTCCACCTTTTGGGTAAGAAAAACTTAAGGTATAGGATTTTGTGGTAAGAGTATTTATTTCATATTAAACTCTTTTATATTGCTTATTGGCTCTCTCGGTTGTGAGAGAAGTTTGTGATCCCGGGTTGTGGGATTCACTTTGCCATTGCATGTATGATTTGATCTTGTGAAGGTTTTTCACAAGATATTCATAGTGGAAATCTTGAGTTAGGGTTTCTAACTCAAGTATCCGGAAGGGATCCGGGTGGTTGGGACGTAGGATCACCGGGAACAAGTCGGGGAGACTTGGGTGGATCCGAACCCATTAACTTCATTTGTTAGCATTGTTAATTTCATTGTTGTCATTCAATTTAAGCTTCCACAAATTGACTTGGTAGTTGTGTGCAATTTAATTTGGAATAATACGCCTTATTATTTTAAAGTACTATTCACCCCCCCTCTAGTACTTGTGCAGTAGCTGGTAGGGCATTACATACCCCTCATTCTTTCCACACAACTTTCTTCTCTCTTTCTTCCTAGAATTGTTGATTCTAAGCAATCTTGCCTTAGTTGCTCTTTTCTCATTTGCAAGTAGAAATCCATAGATTTCTCTCTTCTTATGAGAACGGAAGAACTTCAAGATTCTTAATCATAGATCTTTTGGAAATTGAAGTTTTCTTCCTTAAAGCAATTTTGTCTTTTTCAACATCGTTTTTAGAAAGTTGTTTGTGTTCATAATTGTAAGAAGAAATCGATTGATCTCTCTCTTCTTTTATGAACCAGAGAACTTCAAGTATTGCTCTTCATTATATATCTTATACATCCTGAAGTCTCCTTTTAAAACACCATCCTTGAATTTCATTCTAAATTCATAACAAGGCTATAGGTGTTTTTCTATTTCTTATTTAACAGGGTTGAATCTCTTTTGAGATTGTACAAAGTTTGGGACACGGGGAGTGTCGCCATTTTTGTAATGTTGGTGCTTGCGGGGCAAGTGATTATAGTGGATTGAAAATCTTTACTGGGAGTAGAGGACTGGAGTAGCATCAAGAGGATCCGAACCAGGATAAATCTCTGTGTTTACGTTTGGTTTACATTTTCTACATACTTTACTTTCTGCACATCTTAAGCAATTAGAAGTAACTCTTTAATTATAACAGTTAATTTTTTTAATATACACTATTCACCCCCCTCTAGTGTATTTGATCCTTACATGCTAGAATTACATACACAGTTTAGCAAAACGAAGCCTATTGCCTGCACACACACACACACACACACACACAGGAATTGCATGATTTTAGTCTCGTTGGAAAGCTAACAAGTTTTCCTCCAACTTCATCAGAGTGCATATATTTTGAAATTCTGACTGAAATAGGCCCAAAATCAGCGGCCAAGACAGACTCTGAAATCTGTCTGTAAAACAGATTTGGTAAACTTCACCAAATAATTCACTATAAATCACCTTCTTAATATTTTTGCTTGCAATTTTATCTGTGAATCCAAAACTATCATACCTACAACTTTCATTTACATTTCAGTATTATGTTCCATACAAAAATATGGAGAAAAATATCGTTCAACCTGACTGCTGTGCAATTTTCAGCAAGCTGAAGTGTTTCCTAGTGTTTCAAACGATGTGTTATGGCTAGTTCTATTACTGTCATTAATGGATGTTGTCATTAACTAAAAGGAAGATTCATGATGATATTTGGTAATGATATTATAGTGTGCCAATAACCATGTTCATAATACCCCTCAGGTGTTTATGGAAATGTTTAGTTAGTCTCATGTTGCTACTTGTTTCATGCTATTGGTTTCATGCTATTAGATTCATGTTGCAAGTATTTTTATTATGAAGTTGTGAGTAAGTTTAAGTTATGGAGGATAATTCATGTGGTATGCTAGCCCTTGTTAATTTAAACGCATGTTATTCTTTGTAATCCATGTTCAAGTCTTGTATGAAAAATGGTTCATGTTGCGAGTTCTCCTGATTGATGTTGTGTTGTGTTAAGCTATGTTTATGGAGAATGGTGGGTGTTTATGGAGAATGGCGTTGTGTGGTAATTGGCTAAGTGATGGGGCGATGGTGCTTATTTCAATGATGTCAAGGGCATGTTGTGATGAAGAAGGGAGATGTGGTTGTGGTTATCCTCTTATTCATAGAACTTTCGTGTCATTCATTATGTTGCATATTCCCTCCTCTAATTTTAGAGCATATTAGCTTATTTGTTCCTTTATGTCCTTTTAACATTGAACGCAATATGTTAGTTCTGTTGTTTCTAATACGTCACTCTTATGTCATGTTGAGATTGGTAAAAAGAATGTAATTTTAAATGTGGTATGCTATGTTGCCTTACTTAAATGCTAAGAAATAAATAAGTCCTCTTAAATGAGGGTGTCACGGTGATTGGGGGACACTAAGTTATGGGAAAAACATGAGGGGCTAGACTGGTGGTTGGTGGCCCTCCTGTTCTTGCCCGAGTGGCGGGGAGTGGTGAAATGAGAAGAATTGGAGAAAATGTGAAGGGGAAATAAGGGAAAAACAGGGCCCCTTTAGTAAGAGCATGTCTCGGGGAGTTTGCCTGTTTCACCCCAACTGGGGGTGAGGTCCAGTCCCAAGAGGGTCTACCCACTACTTAGGGTCCAAAACACTTCAGATAACTTTCATTACTTTTGTAGCATTGTCAAATGTTACTTACTTGTACGTTCTTTACTTGTAGCACTTCCGTGTTGTACACCCTTGTTATATATATCGCCTATTGTAGTTCTCGTCGCTTGCGTTTATTTTATTTATGTTGTTGCACTCTTTGTTGTTGTACTTTCGTTTATATTATGCATTCAATGCTTTATGTCATACATGTGTTTCTTTTTAGCTCATTCCATACTTCATTTGCACCTTGCTATGAATGCATGTAAAATAGTTGCATTTTCATAATAGCATACTAGAGGGAGTTGACATTCCTACTGGGTCACGCGTTGACGTGCCCCCGTTGACTTTTTCAGGTGTGGTTCTTGGGGATGGCTGTTAAAGCTAGAGGCTGAGTCTGGAGTTCTGGTGTTGGGAGTTGGAGTTTAGGTTGGAGGGTGAGGAGTGAGGAGAGAGCCCTGTGTACTTCGGGTTTTCTTTTGGGGTGAGAGATGTGTGTACTATATGGAGTGATGCAATAGGATGGTTGAGATGTATATGAAATTGTCGGTATTGGTTTTCAGTACTTCTCTGTGACTTTGTGACGTTCTGTGTTGTTGGTTGGCTGTTTGTTGAATACTACATGTACTATTCCCTGCAATGCGCAGTGGACCTGTAGATATGTTTTTAGTTCTCTTCATGTGCCCTGTCTCCCTGCATATCCCAGGGAGCGGGTCGTGACAGTTTTAATTCATGTTGCATTGATTGCCTCATCTAATTTCATAAATTATGTTGAATTGCTCTCATAATGAAATTGCTCTCATTTTGTTATATTGATTAAATGAACTTGCTTTCATATTCCTTGTAAGAAAGGATAATTGTGAAATGAAATGTTGAAATGAAAATGGAATGTTGCTTAATTTTGTAATGGGGTAGAGAGTTTTGGAAATAGAATGAGATGATGACTTAATGATTTGTTTCAATAATTATGCGAATTGCTCTCATTTAGCATTGTTTGAAGCTTAAATATTCCATTATTTTTGTATGGAAAATGTGAATTTTGTGAGGGTGAAATGATTATGTGAACTTGGCTATGTGTTGTTGGTTAAATGTGGAATATGGAATGGGTGCGTTGTGATGTTGTTAGAGACACAGAGGTAGAGTGCACGTGCATGGACAAAGTTGTCGCGGTAGGAGGCGGGAGAAGTCGCCGTGGGCAACCTCTTAATCCATTAGGTGGCTCCACATTGATACGGGGTAGAATCACTTGCACTTGCACGCCGGCATAGGATTGAGATCACTAGGCATGCCTTGCATTACATTTGTGATTGCATCATTTGCATCATGAGGGGGAGCATGTCATCATAAGCATCATATCATTGTGGTTGTGAAATGAATGTTGTGACTTGGTTCCTCTTTGGTGGTTGCTAGTAGTTTGTATTTGGGTTTGATGTTGTGTTTCATTCCCTTTAAATAGCTACTAGGATCTCTGGACATGCCTCATCTTAAGATTACTTCTTTTTCTGTAGTGCTCACTTTGTTTTGCAGGACTCCTTACGACTCCTTGCCGCAGGTGCGTGCTTTCTATTACTTGCGTTATTTATAATTTCATACGAGATGTGGACATATGGTTACATACATTACTTCACATGTTATGTTATGAGTCAAGTTCACAGTTCAGTACACATTGCATTACATTCCATTGCACCATGTGAGTTGGGCTTGGATATCATACTGGGTCACGCTATGACATGTCCCCGTTGACTTTCCAAGTTGATTCGTGGAGTTGGAGGCCCATTAGCTCAGCTGGTTGGAGTTGAGGGTGTGTGACTGTGTGAGAGATTTGGGTGTGTGTTTTTATACTTGGTGCAATGAGAGTTCTTGTTGTATATGAGAATGTAAAAGGGAGTTGTATATGGACAGTTCATGTGTGTGTGTGTGTGTGTGATTGAATTGTTGGTTCTCTTTTGTTATTCTGTGTTATCTGGAATGCTACAGGTACTATCCCAGCAGCGCGCAGTGGACCTGCTTGTGTTTGTGTTTGTATTTGCTATTTTCCTCTGTAACACTCGCTGCTCAATGTATACTGTGAAGGGTTTTGGCGGACCCTCGGGGCTAAAATCCGTGCTCATCTTAAGTCGGACGGAACACGGAAGCAAAAATATGCAGCGGAAAATAATATGTTAATCTAATTAACATGCAGTTAAACATTTTAACTTAGCCCTAAGGTACAAGACCCTTAGCCAAGATCTTTGCCGACTCGGGATGGATCTGACCATCCCAAGAAGGATCTAACCTACTGCGATTAAATTAAACTAATGCTTATAAAACACATACCCGGAACCTTGCCCTGTGGCAGGCAAGGTGTACCGCACCGTCTTCCGAGCCGCTCCCTATCCCACGCTGTAACGACCAGTTTTTATCGATACGTTATATCCGTATTTCTCTCGTGTATTATTTTTTCCCGTATCCGTAGTTGGACGTATCTGACCCGTACCCGTACCAGTTGCTAGCCTTATACGTATTAGCTTTTATTATTTTAACATGATTTTATTATTAACTTTTAGCAAATTCCTTTAATACTTTTTCACATTTATAAATTTTCAAATTCAAATTTCAATTTCAAATCTTTTAACTTTTAAATTTCAAATGAAAACCTTCCAAGTTAGGACACATTTAAGCCTATTATTATATGCTTTGATTAGCCCTAATTAGCCTTTATAACTCAATCAATCCTATTAAGCGAGATTTCAAATCAGTTCAAATTTTATTTTCGAATTCGAATTTTAAAAATTTAAAACTCTTTTAAATTCAAACGATTTCGAATTACTTCCCAAATTTAAATCCTAATAAAACATATTAATTTCCTTTCAAAACTTTCCTTCTTACAACCCATTTAAACCCATAACTAATTAGCTCTAAATTCTCCTTATTAATCCTATTAATAATTTTTCAACCCTTCCTATTAAACTCTAGCCACGTTTTCAACCAGACCAACCCTACTGTCCTTATTAAAACCTAGGGTCTCTTTTCTTCACTCTACTACACAGCAGACTACTCAACCCTATTCTTATTATATTATTAACCCTAAGGCTAAACTCAGGGCATGTTCTTTTGTCCAATAGTAGGGAGGGAAAGTGACCGGTTGCACTGTTCATCCACTTTTTTGTGGAATCCTTCCAACACTTTCTCAAGTGTGTTCGGTTGCAACTCGGTGAATTGTGAAATTTTCGCTGACGTGGACACTGCAGGCAGGAATCCACCCGCTCTTTTGAAATCGGAGAAAAGAGGTCCGATTACAGTGGATTCTCACCTGTAAGTGGGGCCCTCTCTCTCCTCCCACCAATCGTCGCAGAGATTGCGATTTGTTTTTTTTGCTGCTTTGTTTTCGCTGCCGCCTGTCAAAACAAATGGGGCAATTGCTAACGGGGTATTAATTAGTTTGTATATTAATGGGGTATTAATTAGTTTGTATATTAATTAATTAATTTAGCTTTAAGTATTCAGTTTAGGTTTAAATAGCACAAATTAAATTTAAGTGGACCCCACCCCACTTTCCAACATACAACTTTCTTCATCAAAAAGAATATATTACACGGAGTGGACCCCACCTCAACTTTCCAACTCCACAAGCCAACCCCACTTTCCAACAAAAGAACACACTACACCAAATTTCTCTCTTATCAGATTCCACACTTCTCAACTTTCCCAATTTATACTTTCCTACAAAAAAACTTAGTAGCATAGCACCCTACACCCCTTTGAATATTATAACCCTAGTTTATTTCATTTCTCCCAACAACACAACAGCCTTCTCCTCTCCACACACGCCCGCGACTTCCTCCTCTCTTTCTTCTCCGCGCGTCGACCCCCTCGCCCAGGCAACCCGCGACCCGTCTCCACCCGTTTGCGCCCTCCTCCCTTTACCGTGCCGGCGAACTCTCCCTCTGGCCAACCCAAGCCCTACTTTGTCGCCTGTCACCTTACCTCAAACCGCCCGTTCTCTGGCGACCTCGCCCCTCCTTCGGCGCTCGAACCACCCGCCCATCGACAGCTCCGCGAGCCTCGCATCCCCTTCGTTCCACCACCCCGCTGCTCGCCGTGATCCCTGCCTCCGCGCTCCGCCACGGCCAACCTTCCGACTGCCTCGCCACCTACTCGCCGTGCCAAGGCGCCCGAGAACCCATCGCCTTCAGGCATCCCCGCTCCCCGCTGCAACTGTCACCTCTCGCGACAACCGCACGCTGCCACGACTCGCCAGCGCCCACCTCTTCATCCGAGAGCCCCACACCGGTGCACCTCCAAGCCTTCAACTTCTCCCCCATCGTCTCTCCTCCGAGCGGCCACCATCTGACCCCCATCCAGATGCCGGCATCTAGACCCTCGCAGCATCCCTCTGCCTGTAGCAACGCACCTCAACGCCGTGCGCCACCTCCGGAGCCCGCCACGTGCGCCTTCAGAAGTCGCCGATCACCCGCCGCGCCCCCAGCAAACGATGACGTCACATGAAACACGTAAGTCGTTACTGTACGTGTTATAGGTTTCATAAAATCATATAGTAAGTTTTGTAATAGGGTAACCGTATATATATACTAAATTATATACATTTAACTTAGAGTGGTTGTTTATTATATACCCTACTCATAACCTCTTTTACAGCCCAAAGAATACAGTATTTTGCATGCACAAGGTACAGGGTAGGTAATATGCTAGGTATTATCAAGTAAACAATGTATAATCTTATATTTTTTAGTTATGGTTAAACAAAGTAAGGGTTCTAAGTAAATAATTATTTAATGGTAGTCTTAATATTAACCCTTATACCTACATACATAAATTAGTAGCATGTGATCCTGGACATAAAATTAGTAGCTGTTAGTTAAATACAAGTTATTATTGTTAGAGTACATTGCAAATGTGTATGTTAGTTTGACAGTAGTGTATATATGTGAGCATGTCTATACACACACGATAGTTACACTAAGTTATTAGTTGGGCTTGACTTTTAACCCGATTTCGCAGATAAATCCGTGCCTACCGTACGATCGCGTGGGCACCTAAAACTCGCATCGCTATATGCAAGTATTTACCCCTTGCAAGTATATTATTTTCTACAAAATTTTCAATAATGCAAGTATTTTATCGTGGACGAACTTTTAAGATATCACGTAAATCGCTAAAATGTCAAACAACCATTTTTGTGAGTTTGTTGCTTAATGACATTCGAAATGATGTAATGTGTTGGTTGATGGCTTGGTTTGTTCATAATATCAAATGTTGCCGCCATTTTAATGATGCACGTAAAAGTTCTACTTCCTTGTTTTACCATTCTTGTGGAATGAATGCCCTAACTAAAGACAAGTGATACGGGGCCCTTGGGACAAAGCTACGGACTATTGGGCTTTCGGACAATTACAGACTATTGAGCCTTCGGGCAATTACGGATTGTTGAGCCTTCGGGCATTACGGATATTGGGCCCGCGGGGCATTTACGGAATGTTTGCCATATGGCAAACATTGAACTACGGATACACATATGGACACTTGGGTGGGGTAGTCCAATGTAATAGAGGTCGGAAAGCTGGATTGCACTCTATTGGTGAACTTGACCGACACCTAGCTGGGTCGGTGAGTAGAGAGTCACGGGTAGCTCTCGTTGGCTTGGGTGTAATGCTAGTCACTTCCCCCTCAGACACTGGGCTTGTCACTAGATTAAGTACAGATTGGCACTCTTGTTTCCTTCTTCTGCTGCTATCATAAATGTAAAGAAAGTTCATATCATGTTTTACCTTGTACATTGCAAATGCCATGCCCTTACTTTATGCATTACAAAACCCATGTTTTCCACTTGTTACTTTGTACACTACACATGCCATACTTATTGATGTACACACTACACATGCTAAACTTAACGATGTACACACTACACATGCCATACTTATTGTTGTACACACTACACATGCTATACTTATTGCTGACTACACATGCTATACTTATTGCTGCACACCCTACACCTTGCCATGTTCGTTACCTTGTACATTACACTTCACCTGCTCACTTCTTTGCACATTACATATTGTTATACTCACATGTTCCTTATGTTGCTATATTTCCTCTTATTGGAATTATATCGTGTCCTTCATCCCCTAAACTTGCAAACTATATTATTATCTTGCCGAGGGTCATTTTATCACTAACGTTTTAAATCTTGCCGGGCGACCCCCGCTGACGTATATTTCCTTGTCTATCTTGTGAAATATACGTTAGGTTTTGAGCAGAGTTCACAGAGAAGTTCACTTGGAGACTGAAGAGGGTAATCAGGAATACCATGAGCACGAGACCCACTGCTGAAGACGGCATACTCATTGCAGCTTTGCTACAATTTAACACTTGTTGTTGTATTCTTTAAGGTGTATTTTAAATTCCATGTAACTGTTGTAATGGCCATGCTAGGCCTTAATTCTTTGTGTACATGTAATTTGGAAGTTAAAATATAATGATGGCATCATTTTGTTGTTTCGATTGTTCGCAAGCAAGAACCTTCCAAGTAGTCATACACAGACGCTTATTGGGTTGGGGCTTCACCGCTCCAGCTCATGCAGGCCCGCTCGCGTCCTCGCTTCCAAAGTATAATGGGAAGCGGGGCGTGACACACGCCAAGCCGCTCCTCGAACTGCTCTCGAACCACTCCGCATCCTGAGGCGAGCAATCCTCGTGTTGCCGAGCCAACCACGCGCCAAAGAAAGTTTCACGCGAGTGAAAGCCTTCGCCAAGATTTCGGATCCGAATCCGAACTCCTTCGTGCCTTTGCTAGAGCCCTTCAGGAGTAAGGCAGAAATATAGAGAGAAGAAGAATTAATTTAAGCTTTGATCCGAGCATGCTCCAACGTTTTTGGGAGACGCTCAGATCTTGAGCTTGGGACGAGTTTGGAGGATGGGAAAGGCCCCTATTGATATAGGCGGCTGACTCTACCCTTTTCTCCGCAAGAGATGTGTGACTATTAAATTTGAGTTAATTAAATCAAGTTAGTTTACCTTTCACAAAGGCCAAACTTCCGTGAATTTTAACTCCCTCACAGTTGAGCTTCATGATTAATACAACCTATCAATTCAAGGGCGTTCAACGGTGATCCCATAGGAAAAAATGGCGAGTCAATCGGAGTCCGTTTGACCCTCCAATTGATCGCCCAAATATCTGCCCAAGGCTTGATTTCGTCCAAAATCAGCCGGCACAAAAACTGCACAGCCCTAGGGTTCTGCACCCACTTCTGTAGAGCCCACCGCACCAGCTGGGCAAGCCCAGACCAGGCTGGACGCCTGGTCTGGGTGAACCCAGCCTGGGCATTGGCCCAGGCCAGGGCGCTTGGGCCAGGCGCCTGGGCCTAGCGCCCAGGGCGCCTGAGCCTGGGCAGGCGCATGGGCCTGGGCACCGGGCCCAGGCCCAGGGTGCCTGGCTCCCAGGGCCCCTGGCCCTGTCTAGCCTGGGTCAACCTGGTCTGATCAGGTCTGACCCATTGAGCTATTTTGGGTGTAATTTGGGCATTTGGCGTCCAATTTGGATGCCGTTCGAATCTGGGTTTAGATAGGGACATTCCCGTCTTAGCCATGAACTTTTCCTTGCGTTTATTTCATTAAATATTGTCGTAAACTATTTACGATACATTTAATCCGGTTTGCATCAAATGCAAAATAGTCCCTTCTGTCACGCCCCGTTCCCCAGAATACCCGACATTTAAATTCTTTTTCCAAGTATCCTGAAGAGTGAGGGTGATGAGAGAGGAAAAGAGAGAGAGAAAGAAGAAACTGAATAAGCAGGCCACTGCACACATGCTGGGATAGTACAAGTGTAGCCTCAATATAATATCAAACAACTCATAAATAACATAGAACAACAACATCAAATTTATATAACAACTTTCATTTACATACAATGCCATACCTAGTGCCCCAGTAGGAACCAACTTGGATTTGGAACACTGTGTTAATGTTATCAATACACAAGGCAATGCAAGAGACATAAGACATGTAAACTAAGTAATATGGCGTAAAGTAAATAACCCAGAAAGAGGATCATACATACGGTCCAATGTCGAGCTACTGCAAGGAAAGGGTTGGCACGAATAATAAAGCAAGTGCTCATACCAACATAATTTAAAAAGGAAGGTATTAATGCAACAAGTGTAATTCAATATACGTCATCACAAGCATAGCATATAGGGACAAAGGAAGTGCAGTAAGCAGAAGAAGTAACATGCAAGGCTCTTATTTTATTATTGAATTAATTGGAACTTGGGTAAACTATATGATACAAGGACTTGGACCTTACCCCAAATTTGGGATGAATATAGCACACGACGCAGTGGACACAAGCACTATACACCGGGCCTCTCAGCTCCCCCGTCCCTGGCAGGAGTAAGGTCTACCATAATAACGCAACCTCCGTATGTCCCCTCCACTTCTGGTAAAGGCGAGTGGGTATAAATATCCCCTTCACTCCCGGTAAAGGCGAGTGGGTATAAATATCACATATCACATAACCATTTCCCCCCAACTTCTCAGTCCAGGCCTCATATCCACAATTTACTCAAATCCCACCTAAAACCTGGGTTTTGCTAACTCACCCTCATTAGAGAGGACTAAGATTTATTCAATTTTATAAGTTAACATCATAAGTGTCATGTTATGGGTCATGATGGCATGGGTATGCACATATCACCTCAGTTGTACATCATTAGACATAGGGTCATGCACTCACGTGACATGCCCTCTATCACAACACATCATCCACTCACAATTACGTTGTACACATATCATTCAAGCCTCTAACTTCAACAATCATCACTGTGGCTCAAGGCCAACATTCACACATGCACATTCCTCAAATTATCGGATATTGCCTTCATTGAGGTATTTCATCGAACATATGACGTGCGTCATTCATATCAAAGCAACACAATATCATTTACATGTGCCAAGGGCATGAACATTAATTTCACCACATAACCATATTAAGCAATAATAATGATGGTAAATTAGCCACAATTAATGAGTAATAACAACACTTAATGAATTCAGCTTGCTGAAATTGCAGAACAGTCAGATTGAGGGTAGTTTTTGAGGTAATTGCAGTTGGAATTTGGAAAAGCTCAACACTACAAGTTGTAGATATGGGTGTTTTCCGTTTACTGACCAATTTTCATAAGTTCAGTTGACATATGTGATTTATGGTGAATTATTTTGTGTAGTCTGTCAAATCTGTTTTTCAGACAGATTTCAGGGTCTGTAAAGATTGCTGTTTTTGGGCATGTTTTAGCCAGAACTTCAAAATATATACACTGTGATGAAATTTTAGAAAAACTTGTTAAATTTCCAACGAGGCCAAGAACTTCCAATTCCATTGTGTGTGCAGGTACTGAGGTCAATTTTACTAAACTATGTTTAGATTGAAGATCAAACGGACATGTTGTAAAGATGGAATTTTTTCTCCTAATTTCTGAATTGAACATATATCAAAATTTATATGATTTTGGGGTATAACTTCAAGATCTACAAGTATATATTTTTTTCGAAACCTAATTCAAGCTACAGTAACCGTAATCACAACAACAACACACAACAGAATTTCAGAATCCAAAAAGGGTGGTTTTGCTTGGAATTTCAAGGGAAAATTGGTGAAATTGAATCATGGCACATAGATTTGATTACCCATACTACAAATTGAGTAAAACATAATATGAAACATAATAGAAAGAAACCCTAAAGAGATTTCCAAAACCAAGTTGGAATCCTAGCTCAAAAAGCTTGATTTCCTCCACTCTTTCTCCTTCTTTCTTCTCCAACTTCTTCCCATTTGCAAGCTACTTGGTATACTTGATTTTTGGAGTGAGTAATTAGGCTTTTCATTTGGAGAAGAAGGGGGAAAGGGAAGGAATATGGCCGGCCATGGTGAGGGGAAAAATGGGAAAGGAACAATGAAAGGAGAATAGAAAAGAAAAGTAAAGAAGAAAGGAGAGAGTTCTCCTAAAATATCTATTACTAACCTCTCTAGGATAAGCATGCACTTAGATAAATAAACAAAATACCCATCCATATTCTAGGTATTTACAAGTTTGCCATTACTTTATACACACACCACTTTAGTATGTACACACAACACCTTTGGTCCAAATGACCATTTTGCCCCTCACCTTTCTAAAAATTTACGGGGGTTGCCATTAACCCCTAACCCCTTTCACACTAGCATGGCTCTCTCTATACACCTCCATGCACATCTATGCATGCATACATGCATTACACACGCACGTCTAATACATACGCGTTATATAATACACACAACATAATTCGCACTTCTCCCACATTCACATTTCGCATTCTCTTCCCTTAGCCACGTATTACGGCCCAATCCCCCTTGCACTACGCCGCATACATCGATATCCACGTTTATTTCATGCCTATGTATGCATCGTAGGTAGAAATACCACGTGTATACAGTAGAATACATGTATAGTTCAAACCAGGGCATTACACTATCTAAGCTTAAATTATCATTTGCATCAAATACAAATGATCTGAGGGCACATCCCTCTACAGCTCCCACTTGCACTCAGGATCATTTATCCCGAATGCAGGAGATAATTGTAAAACATCTTTTGTAATATTTTATCCCTTGCATCAAATGCATATTCTCCCTAATCGTTTCTACCTATTACTAACCGAAGGTCGCACTCTGTGTGAGACCCTACAGCCTGACCCTTACTACAGGTTGGGCTCGAAGCTCTATACGGAAGTGACCATGAGCAGTGGTTGCCGTCCCTGTTTCAGAATCATAATTATGTGGTTGACTCATCGACATGAGTATTGTCGGGACCACTCTGACTGTGTCTGTGATGAATTCTGTAGTTTTAGTCTCTTCGTCTAAACTATGTCGTTTAATTCAAGTCTAGGGTACGGTCAAACTTTCAACCCCAATAACTTGAATTCGGTTAGTTTCTATCGATCTTTAGACAACTAATGTTGGACTTCTTCCAACATACTCTGATCAGAGATTTTACTAAAGACCGAACTAACTCTACGACACTAACTCCCAATGACCAGGAGAGATGAATCCTCTCTTGGTCATTACTCTCCTCGTACGCTTTAAGTGACACCCAATCAAAGACCTTTCGACAGACCTAGCCTCGAAGCTAGGTCAGTGATCTTAGTGGCACCATTCACGCATAGGTTCGTAAAATGGCCTCAAGTCAAAAGACCAACTTGCCTATCATCACTAAGAGTTATCATTGACAGATTGGTCAATATAAACATATGATAACTCTTGTGGATCGTTCAGTGAACTCATTCTCTAATGAGCACCTGTGTCTCATCTTCGACTTCGCCAAGTCAAAACGACCATGAGATCAACCTGACCGCTATACGGTGAAGACTAAGACACAATGATCTATCTGATGTTTCGATATTCTTGTCTCGAAACATCTACGACCATGAATCCTTTTAGACTAATGCTACAGACGGTCAAACATTTCTCCATTATCGAGATACTCATCTCGATACATGTTTGACCTTGTATAAAGTCTCAGGACTTTACCTAAGTTAATATCTAATGTTTGCTACATTATAATATAACTTAGATAAATTATTACCAAACTACTTACTGTTATTTCGAACAAGACGTGTGTATTGTTTACACAGAGATAAATTGCCTCGAGGGCATACATCTCTCTACATCTCCCACTTGCACTTAGGCCCATTTATCTCGATATCTCATACCGTTTTACACATAAGTTTTTCCGACTTCATGTGGTAGGGCCTTTGTGAGTGGATCTGCTAAAACCGTCTACAGTATAGACTTAAGGGGTTTCTATATTCATGTTAGACCAACCATTTCAATCTCATTCAAATAATTCACTTGGTCTTTCGAAATCCATAATATTTTATTTCCCTGGATTTTATCCAGTTTATCGTACCTTAAGATAATAATTTAAATTTGTTACTGGTCATTTAAAATGGCTCATATTTATTTCTGATAAAGTGTCAAACTTTTTGAATACTTTGTCAAAATATTTGTTCCATCCCTTTGATGCCTCGCATGTAATTTATACGCTCCTACTGACCTTGAAAACTTTCTGGCTAGTTCATATAAGTTGGTTCTTCTAAATCATATTTAGAAAAACGAACTTATAAGTGAATGCTCCCGTTTTCATGGTCAACATGAGCGATTACATCGAGTTTGGTCTGAGTAGATCTGTACACATCTGCTGGCGAAAACGGTTTCATCATAATCCGTTTATAGGAATTAGGCTGAAAAACATTCTCGACCAACATGATTGTATTTCACTTTTTTCTTTCTACACCCATCTTTTAACTTAAAAATTTACTTGCAGAAAGTGAGGAAACTTTCCTTGGGCACGTAAACTAAAGTCCATACTTTTATTCACGTGCTCGGACCTATTCTAACTGCATCAAGTTTTTAATCGGAGTTACTACACCGAATTTCATCCCGAAAGTTGACTAAGTCATCATCAGTTATGATGTCTAAATCGACTATTCGTCTCACGAGATTCGAGTAATTATACAACTTCCTAATGATCGATTTAATGAATATATTATTGATAATATCCTCAT
Source organism: Scilla litardierei (assembly GCA_030789695.1). Lineage (NCBI taxonomy): Eukaryota > Viridiplantae > Streptophyta > Magnoliopsida > Asparagales > Asparagaceae > Scilla > Scilla litardierei. Next base: position 134,843,230 of record CM061137.1, on the reverse strand, counting down.
AGAACATTATTAAAAACTAGGCATTACTATCTGGGACTTAACCTAGAGGGATGACTTAACTCAGAGCCACTTGCTATGGATCGCACCAAGTCTAACTAAGTGTGATTCATACCTTTTAACACACTGATGTGTTAACAGACTTGACCTGAGAGAAAATCATATTTTCTTTTTATTACGCAAGATTTTATGTAGCTAAGTATTTGACCATTCGATCTAATCGAATCCGTTTAAATACTTTTGCCATTTCTTTCTTTATTTTATCAGACTTGTGTTTCATCAAGAACACGTGTCTTAATAAAAAATTATTTTGGTTAATCTAGACTCGGGTACATCAGTATGTACGAGACTGAGTTCGACAACTCATTCTCCCACTGTCTTACAGATGGGTTTCGGCCATTATATCTAAGAGGATAAGATTCACAAGTGTCCGTAGACTTCATAATACGAGAGGTCAGACCCCTCTTTATGTGACTTGTGAAGCTTAGTCTCTCGATACGACCTAGTCTATTTGCCATATAAGTCTGCTACTATCTTGTAATGGCCATAATTTCAATGTACGCGTACTTGTACGTATCTTGGCGTAAATGCGTACGTAAATTTTTGGGAGTATGATTGTTTTTTCTTTTAATTATTTGGTGTAGGAATTAATTTTAAAAGATTTTAAACTCATCTTTTGAATTTAGTAAATAGGAGTATTTGGATGAATACTTGTATTTAAGGTGTATATGGTAATTCAACATGTATTTTTATTTTTCCAAAATACAAATTCCAAAAATCTTTTACCATGACAACTCATTAAGTGAGGTGTCATCCTAAGAATTAAAGAGAAAACACATGTCTCTCATCTTGACTTGATGAAGGGATGAGAGGATTTTGGGGGTTCAAAAGTTTATGCAAGAGAAAAACAAAAACTAAAAAGAAAAAAAAATGAAAAACTATCTCTCCCTCACCTCCCCCAACCTGGCCAAAATTCTGTCCTCTCCCCTTCCATATCATTTGCTCCACCTTGCACCTCCCATCACCACCTCTTGCACCTCCCATTCCACCACCAAGCTCCCCCACTTTCCATTATCATCCTAACTCCAAAAATTAATCCCAAAAGCTCTCAAAAATCCAACTTTGGAGGTCCATTGGGAGATTGAAAGGAGAAGCTAGGAGCTCTTCATCAAGGACTAAGAAGGGCCCAAGAAATAATTGGAGGACTAGTAAGGTAGAAATTCCTTTCACCTAGGTAGAATTTAGTTTTAGGACAAGGAGAATTGAATTAACTTTCATAAAACACTTTTGTTTTTTATGCTGAAATTTGATCTAGAAAAACTGAAACTTTGACCAAGTGCTGGGGTTAATTGGCTAATGTAAATGCTTTGGAAATTTATATGTTGGGTATTTCATTGTTATGAACAACTTTCATTTAGATCATTTTCCCAAATTCTAAGTGTATGATTTTAAAAAAATTCGAATATGCATACTGGTTTTCAATCAAAACTGTTCTGAAATTCCAGTATGTTTATTCTCTGTTAAACTGAGAATATCTCCCAACGTAGATGAAAGTAAAATCTGAAAAAATAATATTCATGTAGATCTCGAAGTCCTACCCCAACATCATATAACATATGATATATGTTCAATTCAAAATATAGGATAAATAGGACTTTTTCTGCAACTTGTCCAATTTCTGGCAGTTTTGACACCTTGTATTAAAACCAAGATTTCGGCCACAATTCTTATTGGAACTAGATGTTCTAGGACATTTTGGACAACTTCTCTTCAAGATACACAATATCCAATTTTTTATTTCACCCAGATCTGCTTGTAAATGGGAGAAAAGCACTGATGAAGTTGATGCAATGTTTCTGTTTTTCTGAGTACTGTTATCTGTTACTAAACTGATCACAATAAATCATCCATATCATATTATTTTCTGAAATTTGGTATGGCAATGCAAAACTGTCATATCAACAACTTTGAAGATGGACTAAAAGCTAATTATGACTGTAGATAGGGTAATAGAGCCGTTCTTTCTGGACTGACAGTTTAGACAGATTATGTGCTAATTTTGCTTAGTAGTTACCCTTGTGTGTTTTTGTTTCAAGTAAATTTTGTTTACACTAATCATGTTCTCATTAATATGCTATTAATTATGTGGATGTTTCATGATATGTTTCATTTTGGAGATAATGGTAAGGCTGAGTAACTCATATAAGTTGTAACGAATGCGGTATTTGAGACCGTTAATTGACATGTTGTCAAATAAAGAAATGTTGTATCAAAAGAAAAATTGTGCGTGAGAATGACAGTATGACATCGGAAGTACTCGTTCCATTTTGAAATGGGTGAGACTCCGGATGGGGGTTTGGGGGAACACAGATAAATTGTAGGTGTTACGGAGCGGACCGTAGTATGATTTCTCACTCACTACGTCACTCCCGTAGGGGGGAGTTGACTAGAGTTGGAGAGGCCGATGGTGTGCTCGTGTCACACCATGTCGGTAAATGATGGGTTTCTCCGTTTGTCCGACAGAAAAACCGAGATGAGTCTCGCTCCGGTACCTTGTCCAGTCGGGTACGGAGTTACGAGAGGCCCCTCCAGTGCTCGTGTCGCTGGAGTGGTACCACTTTTCACCCACCCTGGGTGAAGTTCGCTTCCTTAGCAGTCTACGGTTTACCCAGGTTCCAAAAAAAGAACAACGATTAATTTTAATTAATTTAATCAGTAAATTTATTTCTGTTCTGTTTTCTGTTATTTAATTTCAGCATTTATGTTCTGTTCTTAATTTTTGCATAAACATGTGATGATGTGACACTTTTAGTTAGTTAGTTAGTTAGGAAGACCAGTTCTAAAACTGGGTTCTACTAGGGTGTTAGGAGTTTCTACATGGTCACGCGTTGACGTGTCCCATCCCGTGGTTTTCAGGTGTGAGACCCGAGCAGTCTTCCGGTGTCCCGGAGCCAGAGATCGGTGCCAGTTCTGCAGAGGTTGAGCCTACGGGCGACCTCGTTCGGTTAGACTTCCCGGGTTTAGACTAGTGGGTGCGTTGTACCGGGTGGACCTTTTCTACTTTTGGGTTAGGGGTTTCTACTGTTGTTGTACCCACTTTTGTATCCCCCTTGTACAGCTGATGTATGGATCTATATGAACTTGTTTAATGTGATGTAATGTATGTTATGTGTTGTTGTATTTCCTTTCAGTACTGCGTTTTATTTTCTGTTGGCGTACTTTCATTTCTGTGTATTATTCCAGTGTGTTGTAGTGGACTGCTTCTTATTTAATATTAAACCACAAAAAATGCCTAGTAGTATTTAAATAAGAGGGCTCGAAGCCTGAGTTGGAATACTACGACGGCCTCGTTAGCTACGCTCCCGTACTTGGGAGAGCGGGGAGTGACAGGTTTTTGTGGTGGCCCATGCAGGTCCGCTCACACTGTAATACACGCAAGAATGGTACACGTAAGAATAGTACACATAAAGCTCCAACATTATAATTCGCAATTTTGTTACTGAACAACGTTTCCCTGTTCATTCTTGCAGAATGGATCTGGGGAATGGATCGTCCGAGAACATGACCCCTGCTTCTGATGCTTCTTCATCTGAGGCTTCCCTGATGGGGAAGATTCTGATAGGGATCCTAGAGCGTATGCAGCAGGTGGAGGATTGTGCGGCTAGGGGTGTGCCACCGAAGCCAGTGGGTATTAGGCAATTTAGAGCTTTGCACCCGAAGTCTGTTTAGGGCAGGGAGAGTCAGCTGGAGGTGGACGAGTGGATTAGGCATTCTGAAGATGATCTGGAAGCTATTGGGTACCCGAGATATAGATGGGTGGATGCCGCGAAGAGGCAGCTGACTCATCAGCCATGAGATTGGTGGGATGTTCAGGAGCTGTATTTGACCAAGCCGATCCCGTGGGAGAAGTTTAGGGAGCTGTTTGAGGCTCAGTTCCTGCCAGAGACAAAGAAGGATGAGCTGCGGTTGAGATTCGAGCACCTGACTCAGGGAAGAAGAAGCGTAGATGCCTATGATACAGAGTTCTCCCTATTGAGCAAGTTTGCTCCGGAGTTGGTGCAGTCGGAGGCCACCAGAGCTAGGCGATTCAGGATGGGGTTGGATCCTGAGTTCAGAGCAGCGATGTTGACCCAGGTGTTGCTTACATATAGTGTCGTGCTGGAGGCGGCTTGGATGCCTAAGACACATCTGAAGAGTGTGGGTAGAGGTCCAGCAGCAGCAGCGGAGAGGCACCCTGCAGGTTAGCAGAGGAGTTTCCTGAGGCCTACTCAGACCACACAGTTTCGGAGGCCTGGAGCTCCACTAGTGCCACAACAGCGGTTACCTTGTGGATTTTGTGGGAAGACTGGGCATGAGCAGTGGGATTGCAAGTTTAGGCATGGGCTGTGTTTTACCTATGGTCAGTCAGGACACATCAGTAGGTAGTGTCCTCAGCAGGGGCAGACTTCAGGTTCTGGGGCACCAGTGGCAGTCCGGCCTATGCAGCAGTAGAGGACCCTTCCGCCGGCTCCACAGAGGCTTCCACTGCCAGCTCCACCAGCGCCTGGTGCAGTGAATCAGAGAGGACCACCTAGGCCTCCACAACATCATCAGCAGCAGACCCCCAGGAGAGCGGTGCCGAGGCGTCAGGCTTTCACCATGTCAGCTGTCGAGGCAGAGGACACCGGTCGAGTGATCACTGGTACCTATTTCTTTTTTAGAGTTGAATGCGTTCTTAGTTCTATTATAGTATGTTATATTTGTTGTTGTGACTAGGATGTTTAGACTCTTATGTTAGTTTGTGTTATTCTCTTAGGTGTTATTAGAGTTGCATCTTTCCATGCCTTGTCACTATTTGATTCAGGAGCATCCCATTGCTTCTTGTCTCAACAGTTTGTGACTAGGAATTCATTAGTAGTAGACTCATTTTATTCTAGTTGGAATATCCATACAGGGAGTGGAGTGATCCGCAGTTCTTCGGGATACCGACAGTGTCCTATTGAGATTTGTGGACGTAGGCTGTATGCAGATTTCTTAGTGATGGAGATGCCCCATTTTGAAGCAGTATTTGGGATGGACTGGTTAGGGATGTTTTATGCCACTATAGATTGTAGACTCAGGAAGATAGTATTTCAGATTCATGATCATCCAGAATTTGAATTCTTTAGTGGCAGTAGTTCACTTGAACCGTCGAAGTTTAAGGCCAGCCCAGTAGAGATGATGATGGAGATGGATCTCGAAGGATGTGCATTGACTACCAGGAGTTGAATAAGGTTACTGTGAAGAACAAGTATCCTCTTCCTAGGATTGATGACATCTTCGATCAGTTGGGTGGATCGCAAGTGTATTCAAAGTGGGATTTGAGAAGTGGGTATCATCAGGTGAAGGCCAGAGGATCATATATTCCGAAGACTGCATTTAGAACCCGGTATGGTCATTATGAGTTTTTAGTGATGCCTTTTGGTGTTACTTATGCACCAGCCACATTCATGAGGATTGATGAACCAAGTCTTCTATGAGTACTTGGATAAGTTTGTGGTTGTCTTCATAGATGATATCTTGGTGTACTCAAGATCAGAGGAAGATTATGCCGAGCATCTGAGGATAGTCTTGGAGACTCTGAGGCGGCACTAGTTATATGCTAAGTATAGCAAGTGTCAGTTTTGGTTGATCAAGATTGCTTTTCTGGGACATGTTGTGTCTGAAGATGGGATAGCTGTAGATCCAGAGAAGGTTGCTGCAGTAGAGAAGTGGCCAGTTCCTAAGTCAGTCACAGATATCAAAAGTTTCTTGGGATTGGCTGGGTATTATAGGAAGTTCATCAAGGATTTCTCTAAGATTGCTGCACCGATTCGGGGTGTGCGGGTCCGGGTACCCTGTTTTTTTTGTATTACCCGGACCCTACCCGGTTAGGGACCGGTTCCTAAAATTTGGACCCTGAACCTACCCAGTTGAAACCTATACCCGGACCCTACCCGGACCCTATGGTTCCGGGTAGGTTCCGGGTACCCTATAAAAAATCAATTAGGAAGTAAAATATTGTCAACAACATATTTCTTCAGTGAGAAGTGAGAAATGTATACTGCCCCGTCATTCATACTAAATAAAGTTACACATATGGCAGCAAAGAATGTTTACCTTTGCTGGATGTTGCTCTTTTGAATGCTAGATCATGGCCTTGGAGAGATCAAGTACAGGCCTTAGGATCGGATAAGAGGAAGACTGCTCAAAGCATTTAGGATCGGATCAGTTCAAAATGAGTACAGGCCTCTTGCTGCTGTTGTTTTTGTCATTCCAGAACTTGATAGTCCAGAACTTGATGACATTCCAGAACCTGTTTTTGTCATTCCAGAACTTGAAGACTGCTCTTGATGACAGTCCAGAACTAATTTTTATCATTCCAGATTGCTAGCTGAAAAAGAAGCTCGATGGAATTAGATGGAATTAGATTAGTGCATGAATGATTCAGACATTAAAGAATAAAGGAGCAAACCTGATATATTCCTAAGATTTTTGCAAGACATGATTGGCTTCCAGAGCTTATGGAGTATGAAATAATAAATATGCCGAAAATAATCTGAACTTATGGAGTAGGAAAAAAGGAGTCAATCTCGGTCTTCTTGACTAGTTTTATGATGAATCTGTCATCGAGTGTCTTTGCAAAGAAAGCTTTGTTCTTGCCACCTTGCCCAAAATGAGTTCTGCCAATTGCCCAAAATTATTCGGTGTCGAACAATAACGAATTGATGAAAACGGATGCAAAAACGTTGCACAAGTAACCATGCAGAGTCCAATGTTTTCAACTGAAATTAACTATTATGAACATATGAACCTCAATCATAAAATTACTCACATATTTGATAGAAAGTAAAATATCAAGACTCTATAACGACGTGACTCTACAAACATGATAATTTTGTAGTTATGTGAATTCTTCAATATCAATCCATACTTCTGTTCTAATCCATATTGAAGATAAAATTATATGGAACAAGAAAAATAAAGCATACTTCAAATTTCAATCAAGAAACCCAAGATATATTCTTCATGACTAGTCTCTCAACTAGATTTCATTCCATAATAAACTATGCCCAAGGATTTAAACATAACGTCTTAATCAAGAAAGATAGAAAGAAAGTATCAATAATAAGAAATCTTCAAGTCAAAACAGACAAAAATAACCAAATTATATAAAGGCACATGAATTGAGGGCGTCCACTTGCATACTAATCCGCCATAATATCTGCTGTGACGCCGTTAAGCTCTACAAAAATAAAATATAAATAGAGTGAGATTCCATAACATCACAATAAGTAGCATACCAACATTAGATTCCAATAAGTTAAAACACAAATAAACAAAGACTTACCTTCCTCATACTTTTCTGCATCTTCCATATATTGCTCAATAGTGATTGGATTTGAAGATGATCGCAACCAATCTTGAGCACAAATCAAAGCTTCTACAAATTTGGGAGTTAGTGAGTTGCGAAATTGATCAAGTACCCGACCGGATGTGCTGAAAGTTGACTCCGAGGCTACCGTGGATACCGGGATAGCTAGGATATCCTTTGCCATTAAACTGAGAACCTTATAAGTCAAACTCGAATCATTCCACCACTTCAATAAATCAAAGTTTCATTATCTGGTTCACGATGACTGCTAAGATACCTCTCCAATTCAGACTTCGAATCACCATCCATGCCATCCTTGTCATCATTGTACCAATCTTTAACAAGTGTAACCGGATCCACAAAAGCAAATATGCCATCAATATCCTCAATAGATGCTTGAGTGTTGGACTCATCCAACACACTAGAAGACTGAATAACCATAGACGAATGAGTTGTCTTATAGAATGCAAAAAGACGTTCCAAGACATTCATTACATTATGAACCATCTCTTCTTCATTATTAGAATCAACATGAATCCTTCGACCACAATACTTCAAGAATCTTAACTTATATCGAGGATCTAATACTACAGCTATCAACACCATCATGTTTGTTCTCTCTACACTCCCATAATACTTGTCAAATTTCCCTCTCATTTTTCGAGCCATTTCCCGAAGATTTGAATTAGAATGACTTTCACACTCAGTCAATGTGGAAAACATGCTAATAACTTCATGAAAGTAATGGTTAGATGTCACATAAAGACTCACTGACATCCTTATAGTGGCCTCATAGAATTTTTTCAAAAACAAAGACAACATGGATGCATTATCCCAATCCTGACTAGTCGGGACTCCACAATCAAGCTTATTGACAAAAGCAACATCATCATCTTCAAGCCTTACAAAGGCTTGTCTGAACTTAAGAGAAGTTTCTAACATAAGATATGTAGAATTCCACCTCGTAGTGATATCAAGACAAACAGAGCCCTTATGAATAATGCCCTCTTCAATTATACAACGCTGAAATTGTTGAGCTCTAGTTGGAGAACTCATAACATATTTAACTGCAGCTCGAATTCGACTAATAGATTCACAAACCTCATTCAACCCATCTTTCACAATTAAATTGAGAATATGAGCTGCACACCTCATATGAAAATACTCACCACCCAAAACAAGAACACTTCTCAGCTTGTCCTTCAAATAAGCCACAGCCACATCATTAGAGCTCGCATTATCAACTGTAATTGAGGATATATGATCTCTAATGCCCCATTCAATAATGCATTTTTCCACCATCTTACCAATATCCTTACCTTTATAGCTAGGCATAACAACAAAATTTAGCAATCTCTTATGCAAGTTCCAATTTTCATCAATAAAATGAGCCGTAAGACATAAGTAGCTCAAATTTTGTATAGAAGTCCAAATATCCGTAGTGAGAGCAATCCTAGATTTTAGAGATGACAACTTATCTCTTAGGCTAGTTCTCTCACAAATATAGAGTTTCATGCAATCCCTAGCAACTGTGTATCTTGAAACATGCTTAAATAAAGGCTGACATGCAGACACAAAACTCCGGAAACCTTCATGCTCAACAACTGAAAATGGTTGCTCATCAATAATAACCATCCTAGCCAACATATGCCTACAATAATCTACATTAAATTTCCAAGTGGTGAGCATATGCTCATTATCTCTATTGACTCCAGATTTAGAAAATGATCCAATCAATTTTTGCTTCTTGTCAAGCTTTTGAGGATACCTTTTACAACTTCTCAAATGCTTCAACATGGATGATGTACCATTACTAACATTATAAACCAAGCTTTCTTTGCAATAACTACAAATAGAAATATCATTACCAGTTTTCTCTCTTTTGCTTTAGTAAAATGCTCCCATGCCTCAGATTTGGACTTCTTGGAGCGTTGTTTGGTTGATGATTGTGCACAATCTGTGGATGCCGATGCCGTACCCTCAGCCATCTACAAATAAAACATCAAATTATGATGATATACTAACATGCATTACATTTTAACAAGATTACTGACAATATTAAGGATCAGAGTATTTAGTAATTGAACTCTCCCCATGAGGGGATTAAGTGAATTAGTCTGAAACCCTAACCGAGTGTAAATTTAGGGAAATGAAAAATCTGCGAGTGTAAATGATGGGATATACTAATATGCAGCAAAAAATCTGAACTTTCTGAGAGGGAAACGAGTGTAAATTTAGGGATTACAAAACCCTAATTGTAAAATCGCGTTCGCAACTTCGCATGCAGGAAAAAATCCGAAACCCTAACCGATCCAGGACAAAGTTTAAGATTTGGGCGTTTAAGAGAGAGAGAGAGTACAAATAGAGAAGAGATTTTACCGTTTGCAGTGCAGATCGAACGAGGCTGTTGGTTGCACGAGAGCTGTTGGTTGCTTGCTTCGTGAAAATTTGGGCGGAGAAACAGAGATGACCGCCAAAAGAAAAACGAAGGGGGCCTGGGAATTGGGAATCTGGGATTATTTAGGTTTAGAGTTTGTTTATTTTTTTTATTTAACTCAAAAGAAAATGTCCAGTTGGGAATCGGGATTGACTTTTGAGGTTTTGGGAGGGGTGTTAATTTGTTAAAGACCCGTTATTAATAATCCAGTGCGTTTATAACTTTATTAAATCAATTTTTATTTAATCAATTTTTTAACCATATTCGGGCCATGCGCCTTGCGCTTTACTGCTTTAGTGCGTTGCTTGTTTTTATCCGGACCCGTTATTAATAATCCAGAAACTGTTTGTGTGCCTGGTGAGGTGTTAAAGACTTAAAGCTAGGGAGGGGTGTTCGGGTCCGGATATCGGTTCCGGGTCCGAGTACCCATTTCCTAGAGATGGGAACCGGACCCAGACCCGATTCGAACCGGTTCTCAATTTTCCTACCCGGAACCTACCCAGAATTAATGGGTATCTACCCGGAACCTACCCGTTCGGGTAGGTTCCGATCGGGTATCTGGGTACCCTGTACCTGTGCACACCCCTAGCACCGATGACTCATCTAACCAAGAAGAATGTTGCTTACAATTGGTCAGAGGAATGTCGGTGAGCATTTGATGAACTGAAGCATAGATTGATCACTGCTCATGTCCTGACGATTCCAGACCGTTCAGGTGGATATGAGATTTACTGTGATGCATCAGGTAGAGGATTGGGATGTGTTCTACATCAGCATGGTATGGTAGTAGCTTATGCTTCTAGATTGTTGAAGAATCATGAGAGGAACTATCATACACATGACTTGGAATTAGCTGCAGTGGTGTTTGCATTGAAGTTGTGGAGGCATTGTCTTCTGGGTGAACGTGTAAAGATATACACAGATCATAAGAGTTTGAAGTACATGTTCACTCAGAAAGAGTTGAATATGCGGCAGCGCAGATGGCTTGAGTTGATGGCTGATTATGATGATGACCTCCAATATCACCCTGGAAAAGTCAACGTGCTACCTGATGCTCTTAGTCGCATGTCGGCGGTGATGATGTTAACAGCTCAGAGAGAAATTTTGGGTGATATTCGGCATATGGAGATTGAGGCTGTCTTACCTGGTGCATCAGTGATGATGATGAATTTACAGGTTTAATCTGATTTAGTTGAAAGGATTAAGGCAGCTCAGTCTGGAGATGAGAAGTTGAAGAAGATTCGAGAGCAAACAGAGGCTGGACTTCGTAATGATTTCTGTATTCATGAAGACGGGTCTCTGTGTTTTGGGGGCAGGATTTGTGTGCCATCAGGTGATATTCGGGATGAACTGTTGAGAGAAGCTCATAACTCACCTTATTCTATCCATCCTGGAGGCACTAAGATGTATCGTGATCTGCGGCAGCATTTTTGGTGGCATGGCATGAAGCGTAGTGTGGCTAGAAGTGTAGCTTCATGTTTGACTTGTCAGCAAGTCAAGGCCGAGCATCGGAGAACGGCAGGTCTATTGCAGCCTCTTCCGATTCCTGAGTGGAAGTGGCAGCATGTGACGATGGATTTCGTAACTGGCTTACCTCGTACTCCTCGAGGAAATGATACTATTTGGGTAATCGTAGACCGATTGACCAAATCAGCTCACTTCATACCATTTCGAGTGGGCCAGTCGACAGCCCATCTTGCTAAGAGATATATGGAGGTGAGATTCCTTATTTTATATCTGTTTGGTTATCGTTTGTTTGGATTCCGAATCAGTCATGTACGCAGGAAATCGTGAGGCTTCATGGAGTACCTGTAAGCATAGTCTCCGATCGCGACACTAGATTCACGTCTCACTTTTGGAGAAGTTTACAGGCCAGCTTGGGAACTCAATTGAGTTTCAGCACTGCATACCATCCTTATACCATCCTCAGATTTTGGAAAATATGCTAAAGACGTGCATGCTGGATTTCAAGGGTTCTTGGGACGAACATCTACGCCTGGTAGAGTTCGCTACAATAATAGTTTTCAAGCCAGTATATGCATGACGCCATTTGCAGCTTTGTATGGAAGGAAGTGCAGATCTCCTCTCAGTTGGGATGATGTTGGAGATCATGAATTGTTGGGACCGGATATGATCGCGGAAACCATGGAAGTTGTAAGAGTCGTCAGAGACAATCTTCGCATAGCTTAGGACCGTTATAAGCACTAGGCAGATGCAAATAGGAGACACTTGGAGTTCCAGCCAGGAGAGTTAGTATTTTTGAAGATCTCGCCAACTCGAGGGCTGATTCATTTTGGAAGACGTGGGAAGCTGAGCCCAAGATATATTGGACCTTTCGAAGTCTTAGATTGGGTTGGAGAAGTGGCTTATATGATTGCCTTGCCAGCATCTCTTGAGGGAGTGCATAATGTGTTTCATATATCACAACTCAGGATGTGTGTTGGGAATCCTGATCATGTCGTTGACTTCTCTGAGATCTAAGTACGACCAGACTTCACCTATGATCAGTAGCTTGTGGCCATTCTAGACCGAAGGCAGAAGATGCTGAGGAAAAAGTCGATCAACCTAGTGAGGGTTATGTGGCACCGAGAGTCACCAGGAGAGTCTACCTGGGAACTCGAGGATGAGATGAAGGAGAAGTACCCTCACTTGTTTGTCTGATGTAATTTTGTTTGGTATGTAATATGATGTATAGAAAGTTTTTCTCCCTTAATTTGAAATTCCGATGACGGAATTTATTTTAAGGGGGATATGATGTAATGGCCCTAATTTCAATGTACGCGTACTTGTACGTATTTTGGCGTAAATGCGTACGTATATTTTTGTGAGTATGGTTGTATTTTTATTTTAATTATTTGGTGTAGGAATTAATTTTAAAAGATTTTAAACTCATCTTTTGAATTTAGTAAATAGGAGTATTTTGATGAATACTTGTATTTAAGGTGTATATGGTATTTCAACATGTATTTTTATTTTTTCAAAATACAAATTCCAAAAATCTTTTACCATGACAACTCATTAAGTGAGGTGTCATCCTAAGAATTAAAGAGAAAACACATGTCTCTCATCTTGACTTGATGAAGGGATGAGAGGATTTTGGGGGTTCAAAAGTTTATGCAAGAGAAAAACAAAAACTAAAAAGAAAAAAATTAAAAACTCTCTCTCCCTCACCTCCCCCAACATGGCCAAAATTCTCTCCTCTCCCCTTCCATCTCATTTGCTCCTCCTTGCACCTCCCATCACCACCTCTTGCACCTCCCATTCCACCACCAAGCTCTCCCACTTTCCATTATCATCCTAACTCCAAAAATTAACCCCAAAAGCTCTCAAAAAATCCAACTTTGGAGGTCCATTGGGAGATTGAAAGGAGAAACTAGGAGCTCTTCATCAAGGACTAAGAAGGGCCCAAGAAATAATTGGAGGACTAGTACGGTAGAAATTCCTTTCACTTTGGTAGAATTTAGTTTTAGGACAAGGAGAATTGAATTAACTTTCATAAAACACTTTTGTTTTTGATGCTGAAATTTGATCCAGAAAAACTGAAACGTTGACTAAGTGCTGGGGTTAATTGGCTAATGGAAATGATTTGGAAATTTTATATGTTGGGTATTTCATTGTTATGAACAACTTTCATTTAGATCATTTTCCCAAATTCTAAGTGTATGATTTTATAAAAATTCTGATATGCATACTGGTTTTCAATCAAAACTGTTCTGAAATTCCAGTATTTTTATTCTCAGTTAAACTGAGAATATCTCCCAACGTAGATGAAAGTAAAATCTGAAAAAATATTCATGTAGATCTCAAAGTCCTACCCCAACATCATATAACATATGATATATGTTCAATTCAAAATATAGGAGAAATAGGACTTTTTCTGCAACTTGTCCAATTTCTGGCAGTTTTGACACCTTGTATTAAAACCAAGATTTCGGCCACAATTCTTATTGGAACTAGATGTTCTAGGACATTTTGGACAACTTCCCTTCAAGATACACAATATCCAATTTTTTATTTCACCCAGATCTGCTTGTAAATGGGAGAAAAGCACTGATGAAGTTGATGCAATGTTTCTGTTTTTTCTGAGAACTGTCATCTGTTACTAAACTGATCACAATAAATCATCCATATCATATTATTTTCTGAAATTTGGTACGGTAATGCAAAACTGCCATATCTACAACTTTGAAGAGGGACTAAAAGCTAATTATGACTGTAGATAGGGTAATAGAGCCGTTCTTTCTGGACTGACAGTTTAGACAGATTATGTGCTAATTTTGCGTAGTAGTTACCCTTGTGTATTTTTGTTTCAAGTAAATTTTGTTTATACTAATCATGTTCTCATTAATATGCTATTAATTATGTGGATATTTCATGATATGTTTCATTTTGGAGATAATGGTAAGGATGAGTAACTCATATAAGTTGTAACGAACGCGGTATTTGAGACAGTTAATTGACATATTGTCAAATAAAGAAATGTTGTATCAAAAGAAAAATTGTGAGTGAGAATGAGAGTATGACATCGGGAGTACTCGTCCATTTTGAAATGGGTGAGACTCCAGATGGGGGTTTGGGGGAACATGGATAAATTGTAGGTGTTAAGGAGCAGACCGTAGTATGATTTCTCACTCACTACGTCACTCCCGTAAGGGGGAGTTGACTAGAGTTGGAGAGGCCGATAGTGTGCTCGGGTCACACCATGTCGGTAAATGATGGTTTTCTCCGTTTGTCCGACAGAAAAACCGAGATGAGTCTCGCTCCGGTACCTTGTCCAGTCAGGTACGGAGTTATGAGAGGCCCCTCCAGTGCTCGTGTCGCTGGAGTGGTAGCACTTTTCACCCACCCTGTGTGAAGTCCGCTTCCTTAGCAGTCTACGGTTTACCCGGGTTCCAAAAACAGAACAACGATTAATTTTAATTAATTTAATCAGTAGATTTATTTATGTTCTGCTTTCTGTTATTTAATTTCAGCATTTATGTTTTGTTCTTAATTTCAGCATAAACATGTGATGATGTGACACTCTTAGTTAGTTAGTTAGGAAGACCAGTTCTAAAACTGGGTTCTACTAGGGTGTTAGGAGTTTCTACAGGGTCACGCGTTGACGTGTCCCATCCCGTGGTTTTCAGGTGTGAGACCCGAGCAGTCTTCGGGTGTCCTGGAGCCAGAGACCGGTGCCAGTTCTGCAGAGGTTGAGCCTACGGGCGACCTCGTTCAATTAGACTTCCCGGGTTTAGACTAGTGGGTGCGTTGTACCGAGTGGACCTTTTGTACTTTTGGGTTGGGGGGTTTCTACTGTTGTTGTGCCCACTTTTGTATCCCCCCTTGTACAGCTGATGTATGGATCTATATGAACTTGTTTAATGTGATGTAATGTATGTTCTGTGTTGTTGTATTTCCTTTCAGTACTGCGTTTTATTTTCTGTTGAGGTACTTTCATTTCTGTGTTTTATTCCATTGTGTTGCAGTGGACTGCTTCTTATTTAATATTAAACCACAAAAAAATGCCTAGTAGTATTTAGATAAGAGGGCTCGAAGCCTGAGTCGGAATACTATGGCGGCCTCGTCAGCTACGCTCCCCGTACTTGGGAGAGCGGGGAGTGACATATCTTGTGTATTTATATATTAACAATTAATATATATATATTATCGTTATACATATTACTCATTGCTTCAGGATCAATGTGACGACATTCGTCAAAATGTGTTAACCTTTTGTATAACAATAATTATGAAATCGTGACATCAAAATATGTCACATTTTCATTCCTTCCTACTTATGCCTTTACTAATGATAAATTAAACTATTTAACTCGATTGACTTTCCGTAGTGCCTTCTTCTTTTTCTAAATCACATTTAGATATTAAATGGCCCAACATAAATGAATAGCTATGCACGCATCTCATGTATCCAAACGCCTGAGCTCTACAACCTTGAGTGTAGCTCAACAAGTTGCTTGTCTCAAGATCTGCTTGAGATACATAGCCTTGCATCGTTCATGCACTCGTATTCGACTCAAACAGTTTGATCGAATTCTCGAACTTTGTGGATCAAAATTGTTTTTCCATACAACCTTGAGTGTAGCTCAACAAGTTGTAGGGAGAAACATACTTCGAATATCCTATATGTTCAAGCTGCCCCATATAGAGGCGAGTGACATGTAGCGTGAATTTATTTGTTGGACCCAGAACTTAATGAAATCATATTTCTTAAGTCTGTTCTTTAGAAGGTCATTTTAATGTCAACGAGAATATAGTTTAATTCTATCAATTAGAATTTAACTTGATATTCAATTAATCAACCTATTTGACCAGTTAACTTATTTCATTAAAATATTATATTTTGATTCCATTTGTAAACTTAGAACTTACCCTAGTTTAGCATATGTTCAATATTAAGTATATGCAGATTGGCTTTTATCTATATATACCCTCCCACTAATTTTGCGATCATTCTAAGCTTTAATAATGAGCGATTTAATCAAATTAAATTAATGGGTAAGATGTCCAATCACCCTGAGCCTAACAACCTTGGTGTATGCACGACAAATTGCTTGAATCTGTAATCAAAAGATGACTCTTCATCGATCATATCAGATATGAATCTCTTATCAGTTTTTATCCCTAGCCATTTGTGATCATGAGTGTGCTCATCCAAATCACAATGTCTAGTCTAGTCGGACCCTTGTTTTCGCGTCTAGCCTGACTTGCCACGGCGCTCGGTGTATTCACGACACGTCGGTTTGGGTCAGGTCTTAAACTACATCATATGTGTTTAAGAAATTGGTTTCTATAAGACTGCCATGTCACAGCTTGAGTGTAGCTCAACAACTGGAACACAGGTCCTATAGTTGCCAACCCCTAAAGCAAGGAGGGCTACGACTAATCTTGAAGAAGATTATTAACGTATTGGACTTAGATATAGTCCAGGGTGTCATATAATCATGATTCGCGTCATTACGGTCCAGCGGAACACAGTCAGTTAATTGACTAAGCCAGGATCACTTATCCCTTAGACTAGCTAGGGTGATCCAACAAACTTAGCCAATCACATTGACTGGATCATGGCCCATTGAATGAAGCTTGTCATTTTTATATGCGTGCCATAGACTAAAAAGCTTTTATTAACAACTAATTAATCCTATCAACTAGTTGAATCCTTAAATTCAAAATTTTAGGATTTGTTTAATAACTTTTATTAAATCCTTATCAACTATAAGGTTCACGTGCTATCCTAATCGTTATTAGGATTTTAATAAATTTATTAACAACGCTAAAAGCGAAGTCCTTTAATGAGAATTAATTTCATAATATTAGAATTAACATATTCATTAAAGGGACTGCCATAATCAGGAATTAGGTCTTAAAGTGTTGTTAATGTTTTATTAAAACATAGCATGTCATTAGAATTTATCTCATAAATTTTAAGGAGTTCTTAATGGTTAACCTAAGAGGGCTGTCTTGTGTTATCAAATAAGTGACAATAGCCATTAACATAAAGTTACACTAATTTTATCGCATAAAAGAGTGTACAACTATTTAACAATTAAATAGAATAATGTTTATCAAATAAACAATTTTAGCATGCATACATAAATTTAACATTTAAATTTAAAAATATGATTTTTAAAACGTTTTATTTTATCTCATAAAAAACTTGTTTTAAAAGATCACAAAATTTGCATGCTACTTCAAATATTTATCGCATAAAAATTTTAGGCTTTTAAAATCATCTTTTAAAAAATATCACATAAATTTTAAAACATTTTAAAGGGCATCTAAAAACATTTTAAAAATTATTTCATAACTTTAAAACATTTTAAAAGGTATTTAAAAGCATTTCAATGTTTAATAAAATCGTAGTGATAGATCGTTACGCAAACCTAAGCTTTGATACCACTGAAGGGTTTTGGCGGACCCTCAGGGCTAAAATCCGTGCTCATCCTAAGTCGGACGGAACACGGAAGCAAAAATATGCAGCAGAAAATAATATATTAATCTAATTAACATGCAGTTAAACATTTTAACTTAGCCCTAAGGTACAAGACCCTTAGCCAAGATCTTTACCGACTCGGGATGGATCTGACCATCCCAAGAATAATCTAACCTACTGCGATTAAATTAAACTAATGCTTATAAAACACATACCCGGAACCTTGCCCTGGGGCAGGCAAGGTGTACCGCATCGTCTTTCGAGCCGCTCCCCGTCCCACACCAAGCCGCTCCTTGAATCGCTCCTCGAACCGCTCCGCATCCCGAGGCGAGCAATACTCGTGTCACCAAGCCAACCACGCATCGAAGAAAGTTTCACGCGAGTGAAAGCCTTCGTCAAGATTTCAGATTCGAATCCGAACTCCTTCGTGGCTTTGCTAGAGCCCTCCAGGAGTAAGGCAGAAATATAGGGAGAAGAAGAATTAATTTAAGCTTTGATCCAAGTGTGCTCCAACGTTTTTGGGAGACGCTCAGATCTTGAGCTTGGGACGAGTTTGGAGGAAGGGGGAGGTCCTTATTTATATAGGCGGCTGACTCTCCCCTTTCCTCCACAACTGATGTGGGACTATTAAATTTGAGTGAATTAAATAAGTTAGTTTGCCTTTCACAAAGGCCAAACTTCTGTGAATTTTAACTCCCTCACCGTTGAGCTTCATGATTGATACAACCTATCAATTCGAAGGGCGTTCAACGGTGAACACATAGGAAAAAATGGCGAGTTAATCGGAGTCCGTTTGACGTCAACATGGTATGATCAGGTCTTACCCATTGAGCTGTTTTGGGTGTAATTTGGGTATTTGGCGTCCGATTTGGATGCCGTTCTAATCTGGGTTTAGACGGGGACATTCCCGTCTTACTCGTGAACTTTTCCTTGCGTTTATTTCATTAAATATTGTCGTAAACTATTTACGATACATTTAATCCGGTTTGCATCAAATGCAAAATAGTCCATATCTAAGCTTAAATTATCATTTGCATCAAATACAAATGATCTGAGGGCACATCCCTCTACATCCTGTGGAGCGGGGCATTACAAGTTTCGCTGGAGGGGACCAAGAGGAGGCGACAACTCGTTCTTAGTGACTCGGAGCCGTCTGGGTCGAATGTGGCGGCGCTGCAGGTCTCCCAACCAGGGAGTGATACTTTTCATGAGGAAGATTCGAGGGGGACTCAGGTTCCACTGGAGCTTCTCGTGCATAAAGACTCCTGGCATTGGGGGGTCTGTTTCCTCCTGTAGGGCTGTCTGAAGACATCCCTGACGAATACATGCTGATTTTGCTGGAGGGCCGATTCGACTGTTCCGAGGAGGAGATCGTCTGGGCGGGATTTCTGCCGAGGCGTGGAGATTCGGCTCTTCTTGATTGCAGGACCGTCTCCTACATCGCTGAGAATGCGACCCTTCCACGAGACAGGCCTGTCATGGAGAGGGTCAATTATGAGCGGCTTGCGTCGATAGCCATTCACGCTAGCGCCCAGGTAATTATTGATCTAGCTTCCCTTGTAGGTGATGCCAGCACGCATGTTTACCGTCGTGTGTTCTTTGCAGGTCCTCGTGGTGACCGCGGCATTGCGTCGTCATGCTCCGGTGGTGTCCAATTATGTGTCACCCTGGAGGCCGTTAGGTCGAGAGTGGAGAGATCTCAGTCTGAGCTGGCTAGAATCAGCCTTCTCTCTGAGACAAGATTGGATCACATTCAGAAACTCGAGCACGAGTTAAGCGAGTATCGTAGGAGGGATGCTGAACAAACCGCCCCAAGAAAGCAAGCGGATGACGCTCTGCTGGAGGAGAGATTCGAAGCCGATGTCATTGCGGAGAGGGTGGTTCAGGAGTTCATGGATTCATTTCCTGACTTCGATGAGCTATACAATGGAGGCTACGAGCGATGCCTATCGGAGATGAAGAACCGATTCCCTGACCTCCCCATGAGATCGACAAGATCCCGGTGATTCTTTCGGATCTTGGTGATGAAGAATCGATCCAAGGGACGGAGGAAGCTGCTCCCCCGATGATACTGCCATTGTGGTTGACGATGACGTGGGAGTGGATGCTACGAGGGACCCAGAGCGCGCGACCGTGCTGGATGGGGACCAAGGACCTAGCAAGTTATTGTAGGGTCTCAGCGTTCTCTGTACACCTGTTTTAGAAAATTTTGAATGTATAGGGGGTGATGTGGATGTAAACAAATAATTTTTTGTAATAGGAGTGCAAAAAAGAGTTGGCCTGCATATCCATACCTGTCACTGCATCTTTTAGTTTGTTGTCGTGCATGCCATGTGGTGGTAGTAGCGCCTGATGGCCCCTCGATGGGTTAGACGTTGCTTTGGGATGATTGATGATAAACCATCAAACCATCTTTATGAAGGGGTTTGATGGACCCTTAGGGCACTTTTCTATGCACGTCCTACGTCGGACGGACTATAGAAGCAAAATAACATGCATCGGAAATAAATCGTTAAACAGTTTAACGAACAACCCTAAGGAAACAAGACCCTAAGCCAGGATCTATGCTAACTTGGGGTGGATCTGACCACCCCAAGAAAGATCTAATGCTACTGCGACATAATTAAAAAAAGCTAATTAACCACATACCCGGAACCTTGCTTGCACCGGCAAGGTGTACCGAACTGCATTCTGCTCCCCAAGCTTGCCGCCTCTGCGCCCACGAACGGATCCACCCGAATCGAGTCGACACCGCACCTCTGGGCCAATCACTTGCTGAAGAAGATTTCACTTGAGCTCGATCCGATGTCTTAGACTTCAAATCAAATCCAAATCCTTCTCGTCGTTTTGCTAGAACGAACGCAAAGGAAACAGAAGAAAATGAGAGAGAATAATTTTCCGTCTCGAATTGAACGTGCTCAAAACTTTTTGGAGCTTTTCAATTTTAGAGACTTGGTGCAAGTTTTCAAGGAGAGTGTTGGCCCCTATTTATATAGGCGGCCAACCCCTACCCTTCTCATCACATCTGATGCGAGACTAAATTAAAATTGGAGAATTAATTAAGTTAGTTTGCCTTTCATAAAGGCTAAACTTTAACGAATTAATTTTCCCTACCATTGAGATTCAGAAATGATACAACCTTCCATTTCAAAGAGCTATGAACGGTGGGCGCATAGGAATAAATGGCGACGAATTCCGACTTCGTTTGACCCCTCAAACAATTGCTCAAAGTTGAGCAAAAAGTCACTATTCGGCTGATTTTGTAGCCGTCTCAACCCTCCTATGGTTTTTGGAAGTGGGCCCCGCAGGTGGGGCCCACTGGCCAGCTTTGGGCGCGTCCAGCCCGAACCGGGGGCCAGCACGCGCCCGGCGCGTGCGGGCTGACCCGCCCGCTGAGCGGGCGGCCTCTGGCCTGAGCCCTCCCAGTTGGGCGGGCTGGGCTTGCCCTGCCTAGTTGGGCAGGCTTGCCCTGCTTAGTTAGGCAGGCTTGCCCTGCCCAGTTGGGCGGGCTAACCCAGTCCAACTGGGTCAGGTCAGACCAGAACTAGGCAACATCCGAGTTTTGGCCTTTTGAGGCATAACTTAAGTTCTACAACTTTGATTGGGCCGATTCCAGATTTGTTGGAAAGCATGATTCGAACGGGACCATCCTAAAGAGCCATCTATCCCTTTCTATGCGTTATATGTTTCAAAATATCATCATAAACTATTTATAATGTATTTTAAACTTGTTTGCATCATATGCAATTATCCCATTCAGCATTCTACCAATGCTGAAGTCGCAAGCATTTTGCGACATTATTAAATCTCATTTAATAGTCGAAAACTTATGCGATCTTATTAAATCCTATTTAATATAGATCGACTTGATGTCACTAACTCTTTAGTGACTTTAATTAAACTCGTGCACCTGAGTGCACTCCTCCTAAATTCTTCCTATTACTGAGACACACATCGAACTCGGTGTGAGACCATACGGCCTGACCCTTACTACAGGTTGTGGCTTGAAACCCGTAGATGACAGTAACCACGAACAGCAGGTGTCGTCCCTGTTTTAGAATCATACTTACGTGATTGACATATCGACAAAAGTGTCGTCGGGATCACTCTGACTGTGTCAGTGATGAATACCGCAGTTTTAGTCCCTTTGTCATGATTGTGTCCCTGCAAGGCCTAGTGTATGGTAAACCGTCAACCCTACTAGGCAGCATTGGTCAATGTACATTGGTCTTTGTTATATACACGTTGTACTTCCTATAACGTACCCCGGCTGAGGTTTAGGACAAAGGACCGTACTGAGCCTGTGAGACTAACTTCCCTTTAACAGAAGAGATGAATCTCATCTTAGTCATTTATTTACCTTGTATACTTCAGGTGTCTCCCAACCTAAGGCCTTTCAGCAGGCCTGGTCTCGAAGCTAGAATCATATATCTAAGTGACACTATTCACAGACATGTTCGTACAAAGACTTCAGGTCTTAAGGACCAACTTGCCTATCATCACTATAGAGTTATTAATGACAACTTAAGTTAAAGTTTAACCATTTAATAACTCTTCATTTGGTCGTTCAGTGGACTCATTCTCTAATGAGCACCTGTGTCATGTCTCCGACTTCGCCAGGTCGAATGACTATGAGATCATCATTACCCTTTAGGGTAAGACAAAGACACAATGGTCTGTCCGATGTTTCGATATCCTCTTCTCGACACATCTATGACCATGAACATTTTAAGACTTAAGTTCTTATTGGTTATTCACTTTCCACAATCGAGATCTACATCTAGATACATAATGACCTCACTTTAAGTCTAAGGAAATTATCCAAGTATTTAATTCATAGAATTTATACTAGGACAATTGTTACCAATTATATTTACAAACAAGATGTTATATTAGGATAAATTGCATCAATGGCATATATCTCTCTACACTTTAGAAGTTGATCAACATGCTCTGTGGTGAGGGAGCGATTCCCTCGATTCACGACTGATGGCACGAGAGTCGTTCGACGATGAAGAGGTGGCCTTTCGACTTACGGCTAATGAAATTTTAAAAGAGTCAATCAGTGGCAAAGGGGTGGCTCTTCGACTTACGGCTGATGACCGTTTAGGAGAGTCGTTAGTGGCGAAGGGGAGGCCCCTTCGACTTACGGATGACGCTCGTTTAGGATAGTCGTTTAGTGGCGAAGGGAAGGCCACTTCGACTTACGGCTGACGCTCGTTTAGGAGAGTCATTCAGTAGCAAAGGGATGGCCCCTTCGACTTACGGCTGACGCTCGTTTAGGAGACTGGTTCAGTAGCGAATGGATGGCCCATTCGACTTACGGCTGACGCTCGTTTAGGAGAGTCGTTCAGTAGCGAAGGGGAGGACCCTTCGACTTACGGCTGACGCTCGTTTAGGAGAGTCGTTCAGTAGCGAAGGGGTGTCCCCTTCGACTTACGGCTAACACTCGTTTAGAAGAGTCGTTCAGTAGCGAATGGGTGGCTCCTTTGACTTATGGCTGACACTCATTTTAAGAAAGTCGTTCAGTAGCGAAGGGGTGGTCCCTTCGACTTACAGCTGACACTCTTTTTAAGAGTCACTTGCATCAATCGTAAGTTCAGTTTTCCTAGAACCTTTCGAGGATCAGATCCTTTTCGAGGGGAGTTTTGATGGGATAGTTTTTGTAGAATTTACGAAGGCTTAAGAAAGCAAAAATTTATTTGATAAAAGAGCCATGCTTTATTGAAAAAAGTGACAGGAAAACGAAAAAGTGCATACAGGTATTTTCGAACTTCGTCGGAGCTGTCGTTGTTCATCGTCTCTTTATTCGCCCCAAATTTTAGGTGGCTCGTTACTCGATCACCTTGGTGAAAGGCGATCCTATCATCTTGCCCTTCTGCTTCGAGGATCCCTCCTTACTAGGTTGATCGTTAGCCGGGTTCTGGGGGAGTCCTTGCTTGACTAGCGCATCGATCTCTTTTTTAAGAGTCCAATAGTCGTTGGTATCCTGCCCATAGTCGCTGTAATATTTGCAGAATTTTAGGTCGTCCCTCTTCTCATATTTGCCCTTCTTTGCTGTCTCTTGGATCAGCTCCTCTCATGGGGACGTAAACGAGGACTTCTATCTTATGAGTAACCGAGCATAGGTAGGGCGCTCCTTGCTTTGAGGGCTCCTTTCCCGGAGTCTCTTGTCTCGAGACTTCTAGCGGGGTTTTCCGAGGTTGGTTTCTCTCGCCTCGCATCTCCCTGATGGGATGTGATGCTCTTTGCGTTAGCTCCGGCTGGTTCTTCCACCTCCTCGGAGGAAGTGAACCTATCCGTTATGTTGAGCATTTCTGCGACGGTATTAAAGGAACTGGTGGAGGGCCCTCTGCAGGTGCTTATTTCGGATCGCCTGGGTGAGCACCGCTATGACGGTCACGTCTGATGTTTCCTCTACATCGAGCCTTTCGTCGTTGAATCTCTAGATGAAGGCTCGGATTGACTCATTCTCATTCTGTTTGAGCGAGAAGAGGTGAGCGGACTTCTTCTTAGGACGTTGTCCTGCGACGAATTGTTTGCAGAATATTTCTACAAATTCGTTAAACGAGCCAATGCAGCCGTGGGGTAGCCCTTTGTACCAGCTTTCTTCTCTATTGAACAGGGTAACATGAAAAGCTCTACAAAGGTACGGCTCGTCGGCCCCGTGGAGCAGCATGACATTCAGATACTTATTGATATGCGACCATGTGTCGCCTCTGCCATTATAAACTGGTAGGGCCGGGAGCTTGAACTGGACGCCAATGCGCCTAGACTCCTGTCTACCTGCTCGGTGAACTGGGTGAATTCCTTCCGGGTCACCCCATGCTTCTTTATGGTTTCTGTCGGTCGTTGTGACGGCAATGTGGAGTCCGCCACATCTTCCAACTGGACGTTGTTCGCTTTTTGTTTCTCCTTCGGACATTCGATCGGTCCGACTTTGATGGGTCCAGCTGTCATAGCTTTCGATCGCTTTGGGATGTCGAGCTGGTTAATATTTCCTACAGATGGCGCCAAACTGATAAGGTCAAAATTGACGTAGACTCCTGGTGCTGAGTCGGAGCCTCGTTAGCGAATGGAGTGGGACCCTCGGTTGGAAGAACCGAGATCGAGTGTTGGTAGTTGATGATGATGCGGTGCCCGATTGACCTTCGAGCAGCAGATGCGTCGATCGTTCGAGGCTGGGGAGCTCGATAACGACCATCGACGCTGGATGATGACCATCAATATCACCACATGGACACGTTAGGGGGGTTGGATCTGGGTTCCGACCCAAATCCCATCTGATGCTTAAGTTAGTGTGGAAACTCAAGGAAGAGAGGGAGCGTGGTGCAGCTGAGATCGACCCACAGAGGTTCGTCATAGGACTGGCAGCACAAGCTCGAATATATAGAAAATATCACCTCAGAAAGTAGAGTTCTATGTCTTAGACCTCGTACCTTGGAAATGAGACCCGTTCCTCTATTTATAGGCATTCGAGGTCCCTTTGGAGACGTTGGGGTGATAACGGCCACCCATAATGGGGTCACGATCTTCCCCCTTTAATAGGAATAAATGTTGTGCATGTCCCCGCGATTTATGATCCCGCCTTTATTCTCACGTTCTAGTGAGGTGGATTCAACGATCGACTGGCCATTGGGCTTTGACTGAGTCGATATCGGGCTTCCCTTTTGGGCTTTTTGGGCTTTAGTCGTCTGTCGGTCGAGGTAACTCGAATGCTGGCCCATGACTCAACAAGGACTTTTCGTATCATCTCTACGACAAGGTTTACATAAGGATTAATAATAGAAAACTTACATCATGGCTTAGACATCCATGGTTGTAAGCTCATATTATAAAAGATAGCAAGTTTCGCATATTGTAACCAGGGATTCATATAGATTAGGTGCAAGACACAAAAAGTTGCCCCCCCCCCCCCCCACGATTACAAGTCTATGTGAGTCTTGTATTTTCCATCTTTTTGTGTCTTGACACCTGATCTATTAGACTAGGTGCCACCTTTTCTACTGTAACAATTGCAAATTTTTTGTGTAAAAAAAGTTTTTGACCGATGCAAAACCAATAATATTATGCAGTGTGAGTAATTTTCATTGTTACACACATATAGACATATAAGCAGCAGCAATAGCCGATGTTGGTTTTAGCTTGTATTTGCTTTGTGTTTGATCTATAGCTTATGTAGTTACGTTGTTGTTCTCTTTTCAGTTGCGTAACGGGTTTGCTAACGTAGATTTCTCCTGTTTGTGATTTGGGTTTCATTTCCCAAACAAATTTAAGACCCGAAAAGCGAAAAGATAAGAAAGAGGAGGGTCCGACCTGGACCCTAGTCCAAACCCGGTAGTCCCATTACATGATTTGATCCGACCCGAATTCGACCCGTTGGGCGGGAATTAAACCATAAAGGCGGGAATCTCGTTTTCCTCTCCCCCAAGAAATGAAAGGAGATATCCAACGGAATCTTCTCCCTTTTCTCCCAATAAATTCTGCTTCTCGCTGGACTCCCCATTTCAAAAACCTTTAAAAAAAAGCTGAAAGGCAAGAAGAAAGGGAAAGCTATGGACGCCTACGCTGTCCAGCTGGCGGTGGCGGCGATGGCCGGAGCGTCGGTGGCGGCAGTCTCCTCCTACTACGCCCACCGCAAGGCCCTAGCCCGGTTCCTCGACTCTGCCCTCGCCGGCGAGATCCACCGTCATCAGCGCAGGCCCCACCGGAGCCGTCGGCACCGTCGGGATCGGCTGCCGCAAAGCGAGCGCCATGCTACCGACACGGCACCAGCGGCCGCGATTCCCGCCGCAGAGAACGGGCCTAGTATGGGCCGGATACAGTTGCTTCGGGAAGGCACTTATGAATCTGGAGATGATATTTCGAATTATTCTCCACTTTGATCTTGTATTCCATTTTTTATACGCTTTTTTTGTATTTAACACATTATGCCATTTAGGCATAGCATTTCTTCCATCTAATAATTCATGATGATATGTCATATCCAAGAATGTTCGGTTATGCCAATTTTAAGGAGAAATTTCCTCCTTAGCACCCCCCACCCCCCACCCCCCACCCCCCCCACACACCCCCCAAAACACACACACACACGCACACACAAAATAAAAATAAAATAAAATAAATAAATAAATAAATAAAAATAAAAAACTGTTCTATTTGACTCAGCAAATAGTCGTTGCACAAAATGGTTTTTACGTACTTAGTTTAGTTGTATTCTATCCGTTGTCAAGGGCATTTTGGTCATTCTTTCTCACAGAATTTCATCTCTACAAATAGAGATTAATTTTAGATTATTTGATTAAGAAATATACATGAAAATACATGAAACAGATTAGAAAGAGAAAAGATAATACCATATTGCCCTTTGAGCTATAGCCATCAATTTCTATCTTCTTTGAGCCATTTTGTGCCAAGATTTCTATTTTCTATTGCTTAATCCTTAGAATAGAAATCATGTCCATTAGCGACACTTATACGAGCTTCATTTTCAAGGCTATACAGACAGACACTGTACTCTTTAAAGTGGGTTTGCTCTCGGTCTTGGCCTCGGGGTGTGAGGTGGGTTTGCTCTCGGTCTTGGGAGTGGTATATAATCTCAAGATGGCGAGATTGAGTTTCGCAATTGAGAAGGATGGTTGCCAAGTTGTGAGGTCTTACTATTATTACAGGTTTGCAAGTGAATAGTGAAAGGCTCGAGTGGGATTTGCTTGGGGACTAGACATAGGTCAAATTGATCAAACCCGTATGATTAATTTGCATTTGCAATTGATTTGCATCTATGCTTTGGTTCGCTTATTTTGCTTTATATTTATATTGTGACCAATTCTCTATGTTTATTGTGCTGCATATTTTTATTGAGAATTATTTGTTGTAAGCTTACCACTAATCATAATGTTTAGTGTTTAAGTATCACATCCATCGGCAAAGACCCTGTTACACGTGACTCCAAAGCAACGATAGAGTTGTTAGATCGTGATGTAAGCCTAGAGGGGAGTGAATAGGCTAATGGGAAATTTTCGCAAATAAATACTTATGGCCTACTCAGTCAGGCTATCACATGGCAAATACATGCAAAGAAATAATGCAGAAATAGACACAGAGTGAACACGATATTTACT
The DNA here is from genome assembly GCA_030789695.1 of Scilla litardierei. Taxonomy (NCBI): domain Eukaryota; kingdom Viridiplantae; phylum Streptophyta; class Magnoliopsida; order Asparagales; family Asparagaceae; genus Scilla; species Scilla litardierei. Next base: position 134,815,370 of record CM061137.1, on the reverse strand, counting down.
CTGGTTTGGTCACCCCAACGACCTACGTCTAACCCAAAAGTAATCACTAGAATAATAATATGAAGATACAAACACACAAAACTTTGTGCCCCAACACTCAGCTCACCAAATTAATGCATCACTCCCCAAAGTGTCAAACACTAATATTCTAGCAAAGTTTCACCTTGAGTGGATCCTTCGTCAAGACTTCGGATCCAATCCGAACTCCTTCGTAGTTTTGCTAGAACCTGATCAGAAGCAATGAAGAATAAATAAGGAGAAAGAGGGAATATTTACTTTAAGCTCAGATCCGGGCTTGCTCACGTTTAATGGAGCTACTCTGATCTGGAGCTTGGGACGAGTTTCAAGGAAGTGGGTTGGCCCCTATTTATATAGGCGGCTGACCCCTTTCATTTCTTCATATCCGATGTGGGACTAAAAATTTTGGAGAAAAAATTAATTAAAGTTTGCCTTTCACAAATACAAATCTTTAGCGAAGTTTTCCTCCCTCACCGTTGAGCTTCGCAATTGATACTACTTATCAAATCGAAGAGCACTGAACGGTCAACGCTTAGAAACAAACGTCTGTCATTCCGAGTTTGTTTTACTCCTCAAACGTGTGTCTAAAGATAGCCCAAAAATTTGTATTTCGGAAATACAATCAGCCGCCAATCAAAACAATCAATTAGGGTTTAAAACCTTAGATGTGGTTCCCACAGAGTGGGCCCACGAAGTGATCTGTACCCAGCCCTGGGGCACGTGCCAGGCGCGTGCCCCAAGGGCATTGCACCCTGATGGAGTGTGTGCATGGCATGTGCCCTATTTGGGGCGCCGCATGCTGGCGCCCCTTTTGGGGCACCAGAAATGGTTTGGCCCGGCCCAACGAGCCGTGCCAAATTGATTGTTTTATTTTATTTTATTTATTTATTTTAAAAATCTGTTGGGCTTTATCTGTTGGGCTTGATTAAATAAAGTTTAAACCCCCTTTTAAACAGCATTTTTGGACTCGTTTGGACTCCGATTTGAGCGCGGTTTTCTTCCCGACTTTCGTAGAAAAATCCTCTTCATTTATATGCCTTTATTATTTAAAATATGCTCGTAAACAATTTACGACATATTTAAATACTATTTATGTCTTTTTTTGTACGCATCATATACAACATAAATAATTCCCATTCATTTGCATGAAATACAAATAAACTGAGAGTATACATCTCTCAACAACAATTACGCCACTTGGAACGTATTTTCACAATTTGTAAGTTTGCCACTTTATCGATATTCACAAGTATGCCACTTGGAACGTATTCTCACAATTTTCAACTTTGTCAATATTGTTCTCCTTGGCCATTTACTTGAAAAACACTGAACAAAATATCAAAAGTATTCATGAAGGCTTGTTTTCATCAAACAAAAAAAATCATATATCGTTGTATACAACGTCGTATCCAACAAGAGTGGGCTTGGCAATTGTCGTATTTCAAAGTTGGTGTCATTAATTTCTATGCGGTGATGTATGGTGTAGCAAAATGCGGCAAGATGGAGCTCGAATACATGTATTAGTAGTTACCAAGTGTTAGTACGAGTGGTGTCACATCGACAATTTAGGTTTTGTTGTGGTATTTTATCAAGAATATGGTGTGCTTGATGATGTGTTGGTTGTCAAAGCTACAAAATACTCTTGCATACGGTAAAGGTTATTGGTAGCATGACATGAAGACTGAAAGATGGGGGTTGAAGGTAATGGGTGAAAATGAATACATTCTTGTGATCAAATGACCTCCAAGGTGCATCCTAACTTGGAAGGATAAGTCATCCCTAACTTCATATCTGGGAAATAATTACTCCTTCAAGTTAGCAGGATAATGCATTGCTAGCCTTGGAGTTTGGCATATCACTTGGTCATTTTGGTTGGAAGGGTAAGGGCATCGTTAGATTTTGAACTGAGCACATTGGTCTGTCTTTTGACATGAAAGTATAAGGCACCATTAGTTTCAAAGCTAAATATAGCAATTATTCTTTTGAATAAGGAGGAGTGATGTCACTAACCTCCGAGTTAAGCATAGTGGGTTGTACTTTTGCTTAGAAAGATAATGCATCACTAGCTTTTAGACATTGAGCAGCAGACATTCTTGTGACTTAAAAAGGATTGGGCATTGATAGCTTCGTAATTGGGCCACATGGTTAGTCCTTCGACTTAGAATCACATGATATCGCTGCCCAAGTTCTTTTTATGTCTGATGTCAACACAAATACCCTAGAACTAATGAATACCTAAATTAATGCTAAAAACAAAAACATATCTTTGCACGGATATACTTACATGATATCTGCTCTTTAAAAATTTGGTACAGATCCTGGATCTCCTCACAACCCAACATAATAAAAGTTATATCTAAATGATGAGACCCTTCATATTCCATGAGCTTCTCAATGGAACATGAACTCAGTCTCAAACATTGCTAGCATTTGAGCGAAAGAGAAGAATGAAAAAAAAACTTTTCTTTAAGGGTTAAATTTTACATTTGAGCCAAAAGATTTCAAGTTATTCAATTCTTGGATTTCTTGTTTATTGATATGCTTTGAGAGGAGGAGAGTGAGTCTTTAGACAGTGCTAAGTTCTTTAAAGTTTTCTAATCATATTTGATGTAGAACTAAAAGAAGGATTCCTAATAAACCCATTATCTAGAGAAAGTCTAGTTTGAGTCAAACTCTAACTTTGATTTGAGTTATAATCTAATCCTTGGATCTAAACCAAATTAAACTAGACCCAAAGCTCAACCAACTTGAACCAAAATTAGGTGACGGCTTGATGTCGCTATCCACCATCGGATGATGGTGGCCGGCTGCTGCTAGCCAATGTTGGCCAATCGCCAGCTGATGGCTGGCTAGTTGAGCTATCTACTGTTCAGTTGGGCCAACTAGTGGCTGACCAATGGCTACTAGTGGTCGACCAGTGACTAGCCATCAGCTGTCAGCTTGCCATCCAACCTCCGGTGATTCCAATGCATGCCCGATGATAGTTTACGCATGGTTTTTGGTTTGACCATGTTTTATTTTATTCTACTTTTTGAAGTAAGTGTTTGTAAGTCTTCACAAACACTTTGCGCTTACTTCACAACACTTTGTGATAAATTACTCTCTCACTCTGTTAAAGCGATCATAACTCATTATAATTGCTTGACTTATGTATATCTTATATACATCCTATTTTTCTCCTTTGTTTTTTTGGGGACAACTTGAAGAGAATCTCGTTTTCAATGAGTGAATGAAACACACCAAGGTTTATTGCTACTTGGGTTGTGAGAAGGTGTTGGATGACAAGATTGTGGGGGGACCCAACATATGTTCTCAGTAAATCAATTTGCCAAAATTATTCACGAAGCCATTTAGTTGTCTGCGTATTCATTTAGGCATGTATGAGACCCAATGAGTGCCTTTTCAGGTGAAATTATTGAAGTCAATGACAAATACCATTATGTTGTGAAGGGATAATACCGAGTTAGTTAGTCGTTTGGGATCACGGCTTATCTTATATATAAGAGCGTATATATTGTATCTTATCTGTATACGCCACTCTGTATGCTATAAATAAAGGGCTGTGGGTTTCTCCCCAGATGATGATTCATAACATGCTATCAGCACGAGACTCAAATTAAAATTTCCACACAAAATTGATCGTTGCGAAAGCGAAGGAAGGCGGGAGATGCACGCGCGCGGCGTCATCCACATCAAACGAGCGTCGTCATCCACATCAAACGAGCGTTGTCATCCGCGTAAACTTCGTTCAACCGTCACTATATCCGGAGGACGGATATAGAGGTAAAACTCGCTAAAAACGTCATTTTTATCATACGTAGGATAATTTTATCCATAGATCTCGCAAGATCGGAGTGGAAATAGGGCTAATCGCCCAAATCGACGATTTTTATCGTTTTAAACCCTTGTTTTTAACATGATTCAATCAGAAATTGTCTAATAATATTATTTTGAACCCCCTCGGTATCGCCGGCGGCCTTGCCGACGGCCACCGCTTTTTGCGCTGCCCGGTTTGGCGCTGCTCCCCTCGCCGCCCGCCTGTAGCGAGGGGGCTACCGCCCGTCCCCCCCGCCTGAAGCGAGGGGGGCCACCCTGTCCCCGCGCCGGTTCCCCCTCGAAGGGGGTGCAGTCGTCATCCCCGCACCGGTCCCTCCCAAAGGAGGGGGCCGCCGTACCAGTCCCCCCAAAGGGGGGGGGGGGGGGGGGGGGGGGGGGGGGGGGGGCTTTCCTCACCCCTCCCCGCCACGGCCGCGGGGGGTCGGTTGCCCCTCTCCGGGGGCCGCACCCCTATGCTGTAAAAAAAATCGCCCCACCCCCTCGCTCCGACGAGAGGGGGATGCTATAAGTCACCCCCCTCGCTCAGGCGAGGGGGGCGTTGCTAATCGCCAGGAGGCAGCAGAGCAAGGGGCGGTGGCGGCTAGCCCTAGCCGTCACCCCTCAACCCGTAATTCTTACTGGGCCTACAGCACATGTAGCAAAAAAAATAAAATAAAACGGACTGCGGGCCTGAAGCTAGCAGCAAGCTGCGGGCATGAAGCGGGCCTCAGGCCCGCAAGCAATCCTTTCAAAAAAAACAAAGTAAAATGACTGTGGGCCTGAAGCCTACAGCCACACTGAAGCCCGCAGCCACATTGCGGGCTTTAGGCCCGCAGGCTATCTGTACTGAAAAAACAGAAAGGAATAAACAGAAAACTGCTAAAATAGGGGGGGGGGGGGGTTAAAAATTGATTACAAAAGGGTGTTTGGGGGCCTAACAATTCATGAAAAAATCATGTTATAATATGTGGTATAAAGAGGACATTAATGGGACTCATGTGGGCATTTGGGGATAAATTGGGGATAATTTAACAAGAAAAATTTCTTCCTTTTTATGAAGAACATGTTATATTTGGGATCTTTTTCAATCTTTTTAAATAAACTCAAACTAGCACAACCCTTGCATTATATGATGCCTTTGTAGGATCATAACTATATGCTACACATCATTTTAGGCTTATTCTGTGAATAAACTATGTTTGGTTGTGCAAATATTAAAACTTAATAATTAGGAAGATCCTGCAACCGCTCTGCCGTTAGTCAGCTAACCTAACGGTGTATGACGTTGCCTAGTGGACCAATAATGATTAAGTAATTAAATTGTTTATCCTTTTTGTCAATGCAAATGCCTGTAATGCCTGTGATGAAAATGTCTGCTGAAAATATTTAATGAGCACAAATTTTGCATGTATGGCTAATTGCGGTTTTGGATCAGCTGTTTAAGTCCCACATTTTATTTCCTGCACTTTTCTTGTAACGACTTGTATTTTTCAAAACATTTACTTACGTATTTAACGTATTTTGTAATGGTTGATCAGTAGTTTTACGATTTCAAAAATTTCCTATAAAAATATTTTGAAGTATCAAACTAGTTATGAAGTATTTTAGTAAGTTCGGGTTTCATCAAATACCTCTAAATAATTTGGTAAAAATTCATTTTCAATTATTACCGTTTTGGCTTAATGAATTTATTTTCTATACAAATATCATCAAAACGTTTTCAACTTCTGCGGTAACATTTTATGATCATTTAGGGCTTTCCACATTAATTTCGTAATTTTCTGAAGTCAAATCAATATAAAACCCGCAAACCCGCTTACTAAACATTTTGGCCCAAAACACGTATCTCCGTAGCTCAAACCCCAAAACAGATCTCGTATTCACGATCCTCGCGACAATACGATTACATGTGTATGTTTTCGTAATTTTTCGGACACGTTTACTAGTAGGGGAAAAATTGTAATTTCGTTACAAATTTTACCGTCACCCTAGCTAATTACTATAACCTAATTACACATTACTTTTTAACTAACTTAATTACTTTAACCTCCATGCTTAACACGCTTAGACACTTTAAAAAATTTTCCAAGGTTAGTCAAAAAGCCCTAACCTACCATATTAAAAATGTCTAGCTTAGTCAACTAAGCTAACCACCTCATTAATTACCCATTAACCCTATAAATACCCCCATAAACCCTCTCTCTCAGCTTAACCCCTTAATCCCATTTTAAAATTTACGCATCTCTCTCTTTTTAAATTTTTGTTTGAAATTTTTACCCATCCTCTCTCTTCCCTACCACGGATCATTCACGCAAGCCCCCCTTCGAAAAACCCCGCTCACCCATCTCCCTCTCTCACTCAGCTCTCTCCCCTCTCTTCCGAACACCACACGGCGCCCACTTGACCACCGCTCCGATCAACCTCAAGGCCGCACCCCGCCACCTTCCCCGCCTTCGTCCGCCTCCAGCACCAACCCCGATGCCGAACACCCCGAGCTCGCCTCGAAGCCCATCGCTCCGACGTCACCACGAACGGAGCAACGCCACTCCCTCCGACAGAAGCCCGATGCCGCTCCACCCCGCTTCAAACCCGCCAACACCCCGCTCCGCCTCGTGCACCGCCGCTGACGTCGCTCCGAGCAGCCCTGGCGAGCCACGCCATCACTCGCTGAAGCCCCAGGCCCTGCTCGGCCACTCAGGATCGCCTAACACCGGAGCGTCCCACACCTCACCTCTCTCCTCGCCGCTCCAAGCTCCCACGAAATCCGTCTTAGGTCACTGTGAATGCCGCCTGAGGCCGTCGCCGTCTTCGCCCCGAGCACCGCTGCTCCGCCGTTTGCTCCCCAGCACGCCGTCGCGCCCCAGCACCGCTCGCCGCAGCTCCTCCGTCGACACATGCATGCCCTACCCGTGAAGCGAAGATAAGGGGTAGGGTCACGTATTAATACGTATTTATGTATTTTAATACGCGTATTAATAATTATTAAATGGATTTTAGGGGTTTTAAATTTATAATAAATAATGTACAGATCAGAAAAATGTTAGACTAGCTTCAGAAAATCGAAAATAACATTCGAGATCCAATGGCGCTAGTCTTATCTTGACCAGACGCTTAGTTTTCCCAGAATTAATTTTTAACCCTAAAACTCAAATACGTAAAATTCTTTTTAAAATACGTAACTCTTTATTTTCACATACACTGATACGTGATAAAAATATATATTAAATAACTCTTCGAGACGGTCGTTTTGACTGCTCACTTGAACATTTCCGACTAGTATTGCACCCGGAATAAATTACGTAAGATTTATGTTACTTAAGTAAATTGGGGTTTTAAGGTGATTTTTGAGCTTCAGAAAATTTTAAGAATTACCAGTGACTTCTGAAAATATTTTCCTCTTACAGTAAAATAATATTCTTTATTTTCAGCCTATATAAAAATTTAAAACGCTTTCCGACACCGTTTCAGCCAGTTTTAAAAATCAGAACGATCAGATTATTTAGATAGGAATGTCGTGTGTTCTAATCGATTGTTTTTGTGTTGCAGGTACAAATTCTTGTGCACCAATTTCAGAGGAAGCCATAGATCTATTCCCGGCCTGCTACGACAATCTCAAATTTGGTAAGTCACGACGAATTCTAAAATTAGAAATTAGTTAGTGTCCCTGTATGAACTTAAGACATCACATATAGCCTTAGAACAACTATTACTTGAACCGAACTAGAAACCTAATCTAATAGGAAAAGTAATCAACTACAGATTACTTTGCCAATTGTAACACGCAACCATCAACTTGGGTAAATTGTGTGCTAACGAAACTAGCACCCTTAAACCAACAATTTTTGTATTCCATGTTTGTTTGACTTGTCTTTATCCTCAAATTTCTTAGCACACACTTTGCTTTACTTTCTGGTTTTAAAACCAGTGGTCCTGGTTAACTATCATCGTAAACAAAGAATTGATAACATCTTATGAAGCATGTTGTGGAATATCTTGTGGATTATCTGGTGGAACATCTCATGGAACATCTTGTGGAACATCCCGTATAAAACATGTAAATAGAACACTTGACACTTCACTGGGGTTTTTGGGGGTAACTCATAGTTTGAGAGAGTGCGGGAGTGACTGGAGTTCAATCTTACCGTCCAGCTACATGTGTTTCGGCATCCCGTCCTGCTGCCTGAGTTTCGGCAAAATGCATGTACCGTGCCTGTGTTTCGGCATTCGTCTGGGTCGCGGCCAGGCAAGAGATGAACTCAATGGTCACATATTGTACTCTCCGACTTGAGTCACGTAGTTTAGTGTAAAATCTTTTGTCGATGGCATGCATATAAATGATAAGCTTCCTTCAATGGACCATGATCTGGTCAATGTGCTTCGCTAAGTTTGTTGGATCACCCTAGCTAGACTGGGGGTAAGTGATCCTGGCTTAGTCACTTCCCTGGCCGTGTCCACTGGACCGCAATGACGTGAATCATGATTATGTAACGCCATCGATCTTCATCATTATCACCCTTTCTTTAGCTAATACGGTCACCTTTACTTTACACTTGCTCTACCACAATACAGTTGTTCTCCTTTCCGATTCGGTTTACTTTTACTACTCAGTTGTGTGTAGTAGTTGCTCAGAACTTTGCTTTCACTCTGGTTTGCTTGTACGTAGTTACTTTTTATCATACTTGTGCACTGCTTCTTTTCTATACTTAGAATTGTTGTGGCTTACCTTCGGTTCCATTTATGGCACCGACAGACGACGACCAGGTCGAAGAAATTGCCCCTGAGTTTATAGAGCCAGAGTACGATTCGGAGATTGCAGAGTTTTAGCTGTTTGTGTTGGTGTGAGTGTGCTATGTTATGTATTCCCTTTCTGCATTCCCTTTCTGTATTTTCTTTATGTATTTAGTGAGAGAGTGCTGCTTGCTGTTGTACTTTAATTTGGACATATTAGAGTACAAATATATGTATTTCTGTATTTCCTTTATGTATTTAGTGAGAGAGTGCTGCTTGCTGTTGTACTTTAATTTGGACTGTAATAATGTACGCTGGTTTGAGTATTGGTACATCTCTGGATTGTGGCTATATTGATTTCACTGGTAAACTGCAGGACCTGCGCAATTATCAATTAAGTAACGGGCCCCTGAGAGCGGGTCGTTACATTTCTTTTACTTTTGAGAGAAATTGTAGTGAGAAATTTTATGTAATATCCAAGACCGAAGACTACTTTCCATGTAGACAGAAGCCACATTTCCAAAGTTGTAATTTCTTTTTAAAGCTTTCATTTGTGTAATATGGACTGTAATGGACTTTGGACTTTTTATTTATGTGGGACTGGCCGTTCCACGCAATTAGCTCTTCATATAAAAAATTGCCTCTGCATGGAAATGTTTATTGTTTAAATTATTAATTCATGCAAAATTTTGCTCTGCTAAATAAAATAGCTAAAATTGGAAGTGTCGATTTCGAAGTATTGGATGCATCAGGGAGAAAATATCTAAGCTGGCAGCTCGATGTGAAGTTCCATTTACGGGCTAAGTCCCTCATTTCTGCTGTGCTTAAGAATGAAAATGTAAGCGATATAGAAAAGGCGTAAGCCATTATCTATATTCGCCACCATGTGGACAAGACCCTAAAGGCTGAATACCTTACGGTCGAAGATCCATTTGAGATATGGACTGTCCTTGAGGATAGGTATAAACATCAGAAAGATGTTATACTACCAAGGGCACGATATGAGTGGAAGAACCTGAGACTGCATGATTTTAAGTCCATAACTGAGTACAATTCAGCTCTTTTTAGCATCACCTCACGCCTGAAGTTGTGTGGTGAAAAAGTCTCAGAAGATCGCATGCTGGAAAAGACGTACACGTCTTTCTATGAGAAAGATGCGATACTAATGCAGCAATACCGTGAACAAAAGTTTACCGAGTATTTTGAGCTGCTATCATGTTTACTCATGGTCGAACAAAATAGAAAGCTTCTCCTCGCCACTCACAACATGCTCCCCCTGGTACTGCCCCCTCCCAGAAGCTCACAATACCTCTTCTTCTCGAAAGAAGAGAGACACCAAAAGAAAAGAAAGACCACAGAAAAGGGGACAGAACAAAAGGGCTAGGGGCCAAGTCCAACAGCGAAGAAATGAAGGAAAGTGCAAGTTCACCTAGCACAGAAATGACAACAAGAAGAATGATGCACCCTTATCCAAGAGGGATTGGGAAGACCGGTGCCATAGTTGTGGCATGAAAGGTCACTGGTCCAGAGTATGCCAAACTCCGCAGCATCACCAGGAGCTGTATAAAGAAAACAAGAAAAAGAAAGCTGAAACAAACCTGGTGACATCTGATGCTCCAGTCAAGTTTACGGCTGACAACTTCGAAACTGACGACCTGCTGAATTAACCTTCTATTTTTATCTTAGCAAGTTGTTTAGAACATTCCAGTTATGAGAGCTTTTTGAATTATGTAATTTGAATTTGAATGAATAAAGTTTATGTTTCTGAAATGCAAATGTTTTATTCATCTTTATAGATGGATCGCTCTCATGACTGCTTGGAAGACGGTGCTACAACACATACAATCCTTCAATATAAGTGCTATTTTCATAGCATTATACCATACAAAAGCCTTATAAATACAATTTCATGACCATCGTGTTGAGTATTGACTCCCTGGATTTGGTTTTGGATGATGAACAAACATAAATATCGTGAACTAACTCTTTGTGAGCGCAGTTATGGAGATCGTCGCCAAACTTCTATGAACATCAAAAGCGACGTCTCGAGACTTCTCAAAGCACGTAATCGTATGCTTGAAGCTTCGTTGAAGCTCAAGGACCATTATTGAAATCAAGAGATTCGAATCGAAGCATTTGAAGACGGTTCGTCAAGTTTTATTTATAGTCTTCTAGCTTCGTTTCGTAGAATGTTAAGCCTTGAATAGGTCTTACGTTTTAATCTTCATAACGCTCATATCTTAGAGCTAGGATCTTAGTAGAAGTCCATACTAACTTTCCCGAAGCTTCGCGCTTCGATTCGCGACTTCTTGTGCATGTTAGTTGGTTCAAGAAGAAGAACCAACCGACTAGATGGTGATCTAGTCGGTCGGCAAAGCTTCTTGAACCGACTAGTTTGCCTTCTTCAATTCTAGCTCAGTTACTGTTTACAGTTAGTCGGTCAAAGAAGGTTCACCGACCGACTAGTTGTGAAACTAGTCGGTTAGGAATCCTTCTTAGACCGACTAGTTGAACTTCAATTTTTGAGCCTGAGCTACTGTTTACAGTTAGTCGGTCAAAGCTCAACGACCGACCGACTAGTTGAGAAACTAGTCGGTCAGAAGTTGTTCTTAAACCGACTAGCTGTATTTGAATTCAGCTGCTTTGATTTCTTCTGTTAGTCGGTCAACGTTGACTCACCGACCGACTAGTTGTGAAACTAGTCGGTTGGCTAGTCTTCTTGGACCGACTAGTTATTTATTCCCTGAACTTCGTCTATTCACTGTTTACCACTTAGTCGGTTCATGTTGTTTCACTGACCGACTAGTTGATGAACTAGTCGGTCAGTGAGCCTTCTTTGACCGACTAGTCTTCTTCAGAATAGAGCCGTTGGAGCATTAAATGCCACGATTTTTGCTCTCTCTTTCCTCTATCCTATATATACTTGGAGTGCTGCATTCATAGCACTCAAGGCTGATATTAAGTGAACTTTAGAGAATCAAAGAGAAGCATTAAATCTCATTCAAAGCTCATTCATTTCTCATCTTGAATCTCCCCCTCACTCTTATTTCAAAAGAGAGATTCATTGATTGTGAGCCTTCCAAGCCAAGAGCTTGATCCAAGGTCACCAACATCCACCTAGGACTCCATTGCTGGTCATCTACTTGGAGCTAGGGTTTGGTGCCCTTTCATCTTCCCCAAAATCCGTTTTGCCCTAAATCGTAAGTTTACTCAAGGCATATGATTTTGTCGGTAAGAATTTCGTATTTCATTTACTTTCATATTGTAAGTGTTTCACTCTCGGTTGTGAGAGTTTGTTTGTGATCCCGGGTTGTGGGAGTCACAATTTCATTTGTGTATGATTTGACTTGGTAGAGGTTTTCTACAAGTATTTCATAGTGCAAATTTGAGTTAGAGGATTCTAACTCAAGTATCCGGAGGGGATCCGGGTGTTTGGGACGTAGGATCACCGGGAACAAGTCGGGGAGACTTGGGTGGATCTGAACCCGTTAAATTGCTTGTTTGCGATTGCATTTGCTTGTTGTCATACATTTACATTTTCGCATTTCCGCATTGTTGGTTGAGTTTGCAAGATAGTTAGGAATTATCTTCTTAATTATTTTAAAGTACTATTCACCCCCCTTAGTACTTGTGCAGTAGCTTCGTAGGGCATTACATTTGGTATCAGAGCCAAGTACCAAGCTGTCTGCCAACGACAATAAGACCGTTCGTCCACCTTCAGATTACAGCACCTTCAGGAACCGTGAAGGAGCGTCTTCGGTAATGGAAGGACACTCCTCAACGAGGCCTCCCTTCTTCAACGGTACCAACTACGGGTACTGGAAATGCCGGATGGAAACTTTCCTCCGGAGTGCTTCACTATGGAGGGCCACGATGAAGGAGTATGTCGAGCCCGCCGAAGAAGATTTCGAGAAGTGGACTACCGCGGAGGTAGCCGCGGAGGTAAGCAATGCCAAGGCAATGAACGCCTTGCAATGTGCTTTGGAGCCCGAGGACTTCAATAAGATATGCACATGTAAGAGTGCATATCAAATATGGAACTCCATCCTCATCTTGCATGAAGGGACGAGTAGGGTAAGAGACTCTAAACTCGTAGTTGTAAATAAAGATTACGAGTTATTTCATATGCTACATGGTGAGAAGATGAAGGAGTACTATGCTCGCTTCGTCGATATCACAAACGAGTTGGAGGCTCTTGGTAAGACCTACACCCAAAAGAAGAAAGTCTCGAAGATCATCGATGGACTTCCTTCTTGTTGGGAGAAACGTACCTTCGCCATCGAGGAAGGTAATGACATGAAAACATATACTGTCGTACAACTAATGTGTACCGTAATGTCGTATGAGGTACGCAAGGATAGCAAGCTAAAGTTGCAGGACAAGATGAAGTCCTACTTGAAGCAAGACGAGCCAAAGAAAAAGGCTATTGCTTTCAAGGCCGCTCCATCAACATCTACATCGACCGATGATGAAGACTCGGAAGACGAGTTGGACTTGGAATCCATGGCTCTCATGGCAAAGAAGTTCAACCGGTTCTTCCGAAAAGGTAATTTCAAGAACAAATCTAAATTTGGTTCTTCTAACGCCTCCTCTCCTTTATGCTTTAAATGCAACAAGCCAGGACACATGAAAGCGGATTGTCCTCAAAATAAGCAAAAGGAGAAGTGGAAGGCGCCAAAATTCGACAAGTCCAAGAAGTACAAGAAAGGGTACAAGAAGGGACTTGTCGGGACATTCACCGACTCCGAGGATTCCTCAAGTGGAGAGTCGGACGATGAGCAAGTGGAGCAAGCACACATGTGTTTCATGGCGAGAGAAGAACATGATCAAGGATCTTCCTCCGATGATAGCGAGGATGAAGGCAACGATGAGGTAACAATGGATGACCTTAGAAATGCTAATGAGCAAATATGGTCTAAATACACTAAATTAGTAAGTAGATATACTAAGGTAAAACATGATTTAGCTAGCATCCAAACCTCGCCTAAACCTATCATCACCAACAACGACACCGTTGTTGAAGAATTGAAAAATGAGATTGTAAATCTCAAGTCTCAACTTGAACATGTTTGCATTGAGGATCCGGAAGAACACAAGATAGCGGATTTGACTTCTCAAAACTCGACTTTGAGTATTGAGAATGAGAGTCTCAAATCTCGTGTTTATGTGCTCACATCGCAAGTATCCACTTTGGATGTTTCTATGCGTTCTCTCACCGAGAAATATGAATGCACATTAGGCCGAATTAATAAATTCAATAAGGGTAAGGACCATTTGGATAAAATCCTAAATGACTTACTTCCGGCCAATCACCACATTGGCTTGGGGTACACAATGTGAAATTCATCCAAATCGGCCACTACTTTTGTTAGGCTAACTTCCGATGCCTCAACGAGTGGGAGCAAACACTCTATTGGTAGTTCATCTACCATTGGTGCTTCCACCTCGTACACACCTTCGTTTCGAAAGAAACCCACTTTGGGTGGACCTCCAAAGAAGGGTCTTGCTTATATGTATACAAATACCATGCCACGTAGGAACACACATCCTACTCCACATGCTCACACATATGATGATTTCTATGCACCACATCCACGGGCACATACACACCATGTGAGACACCCTCACGCACGTGTTCCTCCACATGCATATGTTCACCCACATCATCATATGAATAATTATCATCATGCACCATTTCATCATGTGCCATATGCCTATCCACGACATGCATCACGTAGAAATCAACAATGCATGCATGCTCCCAATAGAAATAGGGCTCCCAAAATTTTCACTATTTGGAGTCCAAAGGACACAAGCATGGATGAAAAACAAGTTTATATGAATTCGTATTTTATGAATGTCGTGCATAGTGATAATTATGTGGGGAAGTCTAAGTCCAATTGGACTTGGCTTCCAAAGGTCTAATCTTTTGGACCCAATGACCTTGGGTACCATGATACAATATTTTCTATCTTTAGGTACTCAAGAGAAAGAAACGGAGCAACAATTCCAAATTTAGCTCCAAGAATAATTGGATACTCGATGGAGGGTTTTCAAAACACATGACGGGGGACGCTAAATTGCTCTCCGGAGTGGTGCCCATTGCAAATGGGAACCAGGTAGTCTTTGGAGGCAACGAGAGCGGAACCATCATAGGTGTTGAAAAAGTAGGTAATCCTTCTAAACCACTTATAAGTGATGTTTACCTTGTTAAAGGATTAAACCACAATCTCATTTCAATAAGTCAACTTTGTGACAAAGGTTACAAAGTTAGCTTTGCGAAAGGAATGTGCCATATTTTAAGAAAAGATAATAATGATTTATTATTTTTCGGCACACGCCATAAGGATATATATATATCCTAGATCTCCCAAGATCACATGAACAATGTCTCATTGCCAACACAAGTGAACAACACTTATGGCATCGACGTTTTGGTCATGTGAACTTTGGAACACTTTTTAAGCTTTCCAAGTTAAATTCTATTAGAGGCTTCCCTAAGCTTGTCTTTCAAAAGAAAAGCTTTTGTGACTCGTGTCAACGAGGCAAGCTTCCAAAATCGTCTTTTAAACATAAGAAAAGCATTTCCTCTCAGCGGCCACTAGAGCTATTACATCTAGATCTTTTTAGGTTAACTAGAGTTGCTTCATTAGGAAATGCACGATATGGACTTGTCATCGTTGATAACTTTTCTAGATTTACTTGGGTATTTTCCTTAAGTAATAAAAATGATGCTTTTGAAAACTTCACAATATTTGTCAAGAAAGTACAAAATCTCATTAGAACCACCATTGTCACTATTCGTAGTGATCATGGAGGGGAATTTGAGAATGAATCTTTTGAGAACTTTTGTGATGAAGTTGGTATTACACACACCTTTTCATTCCCTCGCGCACCTCCTCAAAATGGTGTTGTTGAGAGAAAGAATAAGACGCTCGTGGAGTGTGCTCGCACTATGCTTGATGATAGCCAACTTGGCCATCAATTTTGGGCAGAAGCGGTACATACCGCTTGCTATGTGTTTAATAGAATACTTTTGAGGCCCGGCACCAAACAAACTTGTTATGAATTGTTGTTTGGTAGATTGCCTCAAGTTAAACATTTTCGAGTTTTCGGTGCAAAATGTTTTATTAAAAACACGTATGGTAGTTTGGACAAATTTGATCCAAGATCCGATGAGGGGATATTTGTTGGATATTCCTCACGTAGCAAAGCCTACCGGATATACAACAAACGAACTTCAACGATCGAGGAATCACTTCATGTTTCATTTAATGAAGGTTTTGTCCCAACTAGAATTACTAATGATGATGACTACATGGATGTTCTATGTGATTCAATTGGTAATTCTAATTCTATTGATTCTATTGATACTAACCCTACTAATGAATCTTTTGAGAATGTTCCTAGTGATCAGGGAATTCCCAAACGGCTTCATACCGTTCGTGACCATCCTCATGAGCAAGTCATTGTCAATATCCTTGATAGTGTCAAGACGAGATCTCAAGTCAACTACTTCGCTCATTGTGCCTTTGCCTCCTCGATAGAGCCAAAGAATATTAACGAAGCATGCGAAGATGGTGCTTGGATCTTAGCCATGGAGGAGGAACTCATTCAATTCAAGAGGAATGAGGTTTGGGAGCTTGTTCCATTGCCATTGAAGAACCACACTGTTATAAGAACGAAGTGGATTTTCAAGAACAAGACCGACGAGAACCAAATCGTCGTCCGGAACAAAGCTCGGTTAGTAGCTCAAGGCTATCGGCAAGAGGACGGTATCGATTTCGAAGAATCCTTTGCTCCGGTAGCTAGATTAGAATCTATTAGATTATTGTTATCTTTTGCATGCCATAAAGATTTTAAACTCTTTCAAATGGATGTAAAAAGTGTGTTTTTAAACGGAGATGTTGTTGAGGAAGTTTATGTTTCTCAACCTCCGGGTTTTATAAATGAAAAATTTCCAAATCATGTTTTCAAACTTAAGAAAGCACTTTACGGTTTGAGACAAGCTCCTCGAGCTTGGTATGACCGTTTAAAGAATTTTCTTTTGGATTTGGGTTTTAAAATGGGAGAAGTTGATTCGACATTATTTGTTAAGTATTCGAATAATGATATAATTTTAGTTCAAATTTATGTTGATGATATCATTTTCGGTGCTACTAACTTCACTCTTTGCGAAGAGTTTTCTAATGTTATGAAGGATCCATTTGAGATGAGCCACATGTGTGAGCTCAAATATTTCTTAGGTCTCCAAATTCGCCAAATGAACGATGCAATCTTCATCCACCAAACCAAGTACACGGTGGAGTTGCTAAAGCGATTTGGAATGGAGAATGCCTCCGGGAAGAAGACTCCAATGAGCACGACTACACATCTTGATAAAGATGCGGGCGAAAAAGATGTAGACATTCGTCTATAACGAGGTATGATAGGTAGTTTACTTTATCTTACCGCAAGTAGGCCCGATATTATGTTTGTCGTATGTGTATGTGCTCGTTATCAGTCTCAACATAAGGAATCACACTTAGTAGCGGTAAAACGTATTTTCCGTTATTTAAGTTACACACTTGATTTTGGATTACTTTATCCAAAATCTAGCACGTATGAGTTAATCTCATATAGTGACACAGATTATGCGGGATGCAAATCCGACAGGAAAAGTACTAGTGGCACTTGCCATTTTATAGGAAATTCTCTTGTCTCTTGGTTTTCCAAGAAGCAGAATTCCGTATCACTTTCAACCACCGAGGCGGAATATATTGTCGCTGGTGCCGCGTGTGCTCAGGTTCTTTGGATGAGACAAACTCTTAAAGACTTTGGTATAAATTGTGATACTTGCCCTATCATGGTGGACAACCAAAGTGCTATTTGTCTCTCTAAGAATCCGGTACACCATTCCCGTTCTAAACACATAGATGTCTGACACCATTTCTTAGATGATCATGTTGCTAAAAAGGACATCATTTTAGTGTATGTTGAAACCCAGAAGCAAATCGCCGATATTTTCACGAAACCCCTGAAGGAAGACTCCTTTGTGCGGTTACGTCGAGAATTGGGGATTATGGGTGAATCCGAGATTTAGGATTCATTTTATTCAATAATCTTGCATGTTATCAATTTTCGTTATATTTGTTCATGCTAGATTTATTGGAATTTTCTGGATTTCTCGTTGATTTTTCAGAATTTACGCTCGATTTATTCATGAACGTCAAATTTAAGATTTTCGGTGTTTAATGGGGTAGTATAATGATTAATGAGAGTATTACGATGTTTCGTCCAAGTGCGATTAGGAGAGAACTCAAAATTTCAAAATTTCAAATTTTTGAACTCTGTTAGTCGGTTCATGTTCATTGACCGACCGACTAGATCATCATCTAGTCGGTCAGTGAATGAACTCAGACCGACTAACTCAAGCCCTAAATTTTGGCTTCAGTTACTGTTTGCACTTAGTCGGTTCAAGATCATTGGCCGACCGACTAGATGGTCATCTAGTCGGTCAGCGATTGAACTCTGACCGACTAAGTGCTAGGGACTGTTTTGTCTTTTCGACTTCCATTCGACTTATACACTCTCTCACACCGACTAAAATCTATTCCAGTCGGTGCGATTTTTTCTTCTCCAGCTCAAAAACCCCCGAGCCCCTTCGTCTTCCTCCCCTCCTCCGTCATTTTCGTCGTGCTCCGGCCATCTTCCGCCGGTGCTGTCGATCTCTCCTCGTTCTAGGGTTAAGGTATCACTCTCCTCTAGCTGTTTAGGGGTTGATTTCGGCTTATATGGTTAGATTTCCAATCAATTTCAGTTTCTAGGGTTCGGCCTAGGGTTTGATTCTTAGGGTTCCGATTTCTATTTCGTCGTGTGCGCGTGTCTTGTCTCGCTTATGGCAAAGACACGCATCCCGGTCCGACCCTCGAGTCCGTCACCTATGACCGTCGAATCGCCTCCTTCGGACCCCCCGCAACCCAAACACCGATCGAAATCCACCCATCCATCGTCGTCTTCCCCTCCTCTTAAGAAGAAGAGGACGGCGACCGCCAAACCCAGATCACAACCCAAGCCTAGGAAGCAACCCGTATCTCCAGCTTCATTCCGTGCTCCTACTCCTCCTGATGATTCTGACACGGAATACATTCCGGAGACCGAGCATACCGCTCGGGATCCTACTCCTCCACCCCGTTCTTCCACACGTCAGCCTAAGGGGAAGGCTCCGATGCCAGCTGGCGGTGTCGATACTTCGTTGTGTCGCGACGACCCGTTGTGTCTCGCGGCTTACAACCGTATCGAGCACTGTCTGTTGCTGTTGGAGCACTTCGTTCAGTTCTCCGACTTTCCAGGCCTAGCTGATCTTCTTTCGTCTAGCGGTCTTATCGATTATCTTCGGTATGACCCTAAGGTGAATCCACATCCATACCCTCGCCTTGTCAAGCTATTCTACGCGAACCGTGTTTGCGGTCAGTACGAAGAGACCCATTCTATTGAGACTACTGTCTTGGGGACATCGATAGTCCTCACGGCAGAAATCTTAGGGGATCGGATAGGTGTCTCCTCGTCTGGCCTTCTTCCGTCTGATATTTCTGTTGATGATATTTCTGAGCTTGATCAGGTGATGCTCGCCGAGATCTTTCATGAGATTCCTCCTGCCATGATTGGCGTTCCTTCGAAGTCCTTCAAGCCGAATGCTTGGGTTCTTAATCTGATCTTGAAGTCGTGCCTCCTTCCGAAGTACGGCTCATCTTCCTTGCCATCCCAGCCATTCCTTAAGCTCATTTACGCCATCTTCATGGGGAGCGAGATTAATTGGGCTAGGATCATTCTCGATAAGATGGATTCTTTCGAGTGTATCCGAAAGTCCACGAAATCTGCTCACATCCCATATCCCTACCTTCTGACACTTGTCTTCCGTCACTTTCGTGTCCCTCTTCCTCCAGATGATGAGCGTCCTCTCGGTCCCCCTCTGAATGCGACGGCCGTCAAGAAGTCTCTTGCGGCGCTTCGTCATGTTCAGAGTACGACCCCGTCTGCTTCAGCCTCTGCTTCAGCTGCTCCTGCTCCCTCTCCTACTCTTACTGACCTTGCACGTTCGTTGAAACGTGTAGAGTCTCATTGTGCTCGATCTGAGGAGATTCTCGCTCGCATCGCATATCACATGTGCATTGAGATCCCTCCGTCAGTTTCTGACGAGGAGGAGATGGATGATGCTGAGATCGAGGAGCTTGTTTGTTCTGCTGCTGCTCGTGCCCCTGAGGGTACTTTTGAGCCTGCTGCTACTTCTGGCGGTGACCCCGAGAGCACACCTGTTGCCACCGTTCCTCCGATGGATACTTCGTCTGGTGCTCTCGAGGCCACTACCGTCGCGACCGTGGACAATCCAGCTGACCCAGTGACCACCACTCCTTCTGCAGAGCCTGCTGCTGCTGCAGATCCTCCCGCTGCCTCCTGAGCATCTTTGGAGGACTCTCCTAGTGCACTTTGGATGACATATCCTGTTGTGAGAGAGTGTGGGTTAGGATAGTTTTGGTGGTTCTGGATATTTTGATGTACTTTTGTGATGTATTTTGATGTATCTATTATGGAGTTTTTGATATTTTTGATATGTATGTGATGCTCCGATATCTGCTGTAATATGATGTTGTATTTTGTGCTTCGATCTGAGGATCGCTTTTATGTATGTTGGCGATGTATGATTTTGTTGTATCCATGTTTGATATATATATATATACATATACATATATATATATATATACATATACATATATATATATATACATCGATGTTGACATTTCATTCTCTTGTGCACATTATATTATTGCCTCTGATGATTGCTCTCGTCGCTCGACGATAATAACTTGGTTAAATAGAAATTATTTCTATGACAACATAGAATTGTTTTCCATGCACTTAATTAACCAAGAATGTTGATATTGGAGATTATATTCCATAACTCAATCCGTAAAATTGATTTGAGTTTTGATGATTTTATTTATCGATTTTCGACTTTGGTCTCATTGACACGCTTTGATTTACTTCGTATTTTCCTTTGGTGTCATTTGGACCGTGGTCGTATTCTACGACTCCCGTGCTTTTATTTGAAGCCATTGTTGTTGTCGTTGATCTCCTCCCGCTCTTTTTGCTAATGCCAAAGGGGGAGAGATATAATAATGACGATGAGCTAAATGATAATTTAAAGCATTTTTCCAAGAATCTAATTTGATATGTTAGATTCAGGGGGAGTTAAGATATAAAATTGGATTTCAAATCCTAAATTTCAATAATTGGATTCTCATTTTATACTTTACTCGTCTGCTTGATGCGTATGATTAATATATATTTTTGGAACTAACGTGTCATCAATGCAGGGGGAGTAAGTAAATTACATTTGAATCATTATTTTTTATTATTATTTATGTTAGTTTGTCATTACCAAAAAGGGGGAGAATGTTGAGTATTGACTCCCCGGATTTGGTTTTGGATGATGAACAAACATAAATATTGTGAACTAACTCTTTGTGAGCGCAGATATGGAGATCGTCGCCAAACTTCTATGAACATCAAAAGCGACGTCTCGAGACTTCTCAAAGCACGTGATCATATGCTTGAAGCTTCGTTGCAGCTCAAGGACCATTATTGAAGTCAAGAGATTCGAATCGAAGCATTTGAAGACGGTTCGTCAAGTTTTATTTATAGTCTTCTAGCTTCGTTTCGTAGAATGTTAAGCCTTGAGTAGGTCTTACGTTTTAATCTTCATAACGCTCATATCTTAGAGCTAGGATCTTAGTAGAAGTCCATACTAACTTTTCCGAAGCTTCGCGCTTCGATTCGCGACTTCTTATGCATGTTAGTTGGTTCAAGAAGAAGAACCAACCAACTAGATGGTGATCTAGTCGGTCGGCAAAGCTTCTTGAACTGACTAGTTTGCCTTCTTCAATTCTAGCTCAGTTACTGTTTACAGTTAGTCGGTCAAAGAAGGTTCACCGACCAACTAGTTGTGAAACTAGTCGGTTAGGAATCCTTCTTAGACCGACTAGTTGAACTTCAATTTTTGAGCCTGAGCTACTGTTTACAGTTAGTCGGTCAAAGCTCAACGACCGACCGACTAGTTGAGAAACTAGTCGGTCAGAAGTTGTTCTTAAACCGACTAGCTGTATTTGAATTCAGCTGCTTTGATTTCTTCTGTTAGTCGGTCAACGTTGACTCACCGACCGACTAGTTGTGAAACTAGTCGGTTGGCTAGTCTTCTTGGACCGACTAGTTATCTATTCCCTGAACTTCATCTATTCACTGCTCACCACTTAGTCAGTTCATGTTGTTTCACCGACCGACTAGTTGATGAACTAGTCGGTCAGTGATCCTTCTTTGACCGACTAGTCTACTTCAGAATAGAGCCGTTGGAGCATTAAATGCCACGATTTTTGCTCTCTCTTTCCTCTATCCTATATATACTTGGAGTGCTGCATTCATAGCACTCAAGGCTGCTATTAAGTGAACTTTAGAGAATCAAAGAGAAGCATTAAATCTCATTCAAAGCTCATTCATTTCTCATCTTGAATCTCCCCCTCACTCTTATTTCAAAAGAGAGATTCATTGATTGTGAGCCTTCCAAGCCAAGAGCTTGATCCAAGGTCACCAACATCCACCTAGGACTCCATTGCTGGTCATCTACTTGGAGCTAGGGTTTGGTGCCCTTTCATCTTCCCCAAAATCCGGTTTGCCCTAAATCGTAAGTTTACTCAAGGCATAGGATTTTGTCGGTAAGAATTTCGTATTTCATTTACTTTCATATTGTAAGTGTTTCACTCTCGGTTGTGAGAGTTTGTTTGTGATCCCGGGTTGTGGGAGTCATAATTTCATTTGTGTATGATTTGACTTGGTAGAGGTTTTCTACAAGTATTTCATAGTGCAAATTTGAGTTAGAGGATTCTAACTCAAGTATTCGGAGGGGATCCGGGTGTTTGGGACGTAGGATCACCGGGAACAAGTCGGGGAGACTTGGGTGGATCCGAACCCGTTAAATTGCTTGTTTGCGATTGCATTTGCTTGTTTTCATACATTTACATTTCCGCATTTCCGCATTTCCGCATTTCCGCATTGTTGGTTGAGTTTGCAAGATAGTTAGGAATTATCTTCTTAATTATTTTAAAGTACTGTTACGACCTAAAGATCGTGGGAGTCCGACTCCTGCCCAGATCCACTGATATACCTCATTGACTCACCCCTTTACAAAGGGACCGCCGGCCCGGAGGTCCGAGGCTACATGGGAATGGGCGCACCTCGCAGCGCCCCCTCCCGGCCGAGGCCTACAACCGCATTCGCTCGGCCCACCAGGGGCCGTGCGCCTGGGGATCACCCAGAGAGTGCAGCCTAGGATGCTGACAGAGGCACGTGCATATCCCTCCCTGCAAGCAGTCCACGACCCGCGACCGAAAAGGTGCACGGCCGGGCCGGACAACCCACGAACAGGTCGACCCGGCGGGTCCCCACGAACCCCGCCGCCGGGGATAGCATTGCCGGACCTTTAGTTCATCACGCACGACAAACAACCTAGTGTAAGGACACGACTGAAACTAGCGCCGCCCGACCATCTGACAAAGCACCCCCTGGACGCTGAGCCCCCTGACACTTAGTGCTTTTGGCCCTGACACCCGGACAAAAGTGCCCCTGGCCGTTGCACCATCTGACAAAAGCGAGGCAGACACTCCTGTTCCTGACATCCTCGTCCGAAGCTTCCGCTGACAGCCGGGCCAGCTCAGCACGTCGAGTCAGCATGCCAGGTCAGACCCCACCTAATCATCTCCCATCAGGTATAAGTACCCCCTCACTTCTTACGGTGAGGGGGTTGGCAAATTCCCACCCAATTCCATTATTCACACACGAGAGCAAAGGTCGTCCATATCTTTGTTCTCCCACCCATAGCTCGCCACGTACGGTCGACACACCCTCAGTCCGACCTGCGTGCCTAGCCCTCGCTTTAAGTCCAGTTACTGACTTAGGCATCAGAGGGGTTAAGGGTTGGACCCCACCCCGGCCTTTCTGACGAGTTGCTCGTTGTGCAGGGTAGCTCGCCCCTTGGTCGACATCCGCCTTCGGCTCCCACCGCCCGATCCTCCTCCGCCGCATCCGGCGAGATTTGACTCCGTGGCCTCCCCCGGCGGCAAGCTTAGCCTCTTCACCCCACTAATCATTTGTTAAATAGCCCATCTAAATCCTCTTATCAATATAACCACCGTGCCCTTGGTTCCCCATAATACAAATTCATTGTACGCGAGTTCCACCCCGCAACAATTGGCGCCGTCTGTGGGAACGAAGGGTCACACCCATGTTAGACTCCATGCCGATCACTCGGAACCCTGACCACGGCAAGGATCCCGTGGGTCAGGAGCCACTCTCTCTACCAATCACCCCGGCGACCGACCCCCCTCCGGGGATAGGCGCCGAGACAGTCCAAACCTCGGCCCGCGCAACCCAGAAGAGCTTCGAGGCCGTTACTCAGGCGATGGGAGGCCATGCGGCGACGGGAGAGGAGCCACCGCCCGGCCCCTCGGAGCCCCCGAACGTGAGACGGAATCTTCACCCCCAGTTCGAGGAGGAGGGGGAGACATGGGGCTCGCTAAGGAGATTGCGGCCCAGCAGAAGCTCTTGGAAGAGGAAATGGAGGTCGTGCGGCTATGGAGGCGCCGGGAGGAGGCGACCGCCGCGCAAAGGCATTTGGACGAAGCGGCTGAGACTGCCCGGCGGGCCCACAAGGACGAAGAAACCGCCCGCCAGCAGCTCCGCTTCATCATCGCGGAACGCGAAAGGCTACGGAGGGAGAACGAAGGCAACCGGGAAATCCCGGAGGTGACGGCGATGGGCCGGTGGCCCTGGGACTGGCGCGGCTCGCTGTTGGCCAGATCCCCACCAGGAGGAGGGAGTCCGCCTCGCCAGCGCCACTCCCCCGATCGCCTGCACGAGGAAGCCGTTTGTCGACAACTACACTTCCTCACCGACGAGCGCGAAAGGCTTCTGCGGGAGAATCAGGAGCGGATGGAGATCCGGGAGGAGGCGGCCGGAGGGAGATGGTACTGGGAGAACCGTAGCCCGCAACCTGTCGAATCCTCAACCCGGGGAAGGGGTCCCCCTAGGTGACCGTCACGCTACTCCCCGGGGCGGGAGGACCGTCGGCAGCCGAGGCGCGACCGGAGCCAGACCCCCGAATGGTGAAGGGGGGATGGGCCCGAGCGCCCTACCTACCCGGAGGAGGCCACGCCGCTGGTACGGTGGATCACGTCCGCCCCGAGGCCAGTAAGGTTCAAACCCCCCCACCTCGCCACCTACAACGGAAGAGGCGACCCCCTCACGCACGTGCAACAATACCGGGGGGCGATGGAGGCGCAGGATGTGGATTAGGCGTTCATGTACCGGCATTTCTCGCAAAGTCTGAGGGACACGACATTGGATTGGTACTTCGGCCTACCCACGAGATCCATTGGGAGCTTTGGCGAGCTGTCCCACAAGTTCTGCCAAGAGTTTCGGGACGGACGGACGAAGAAGAAGCCCTTAGACTATCTCAGCACGATAGTCCAAGGAGAAGGGGAGATGACGGGTAGGTACCGGCGCCGCTTTCAGGATGAGAGACGGGCGGTGGTGACCTGCGGCAATGAGGTACTCATGCTGGCCTTCAAGACGGGATTGCGGACTCGGAGCCTCCACAAATCCCTGCTCCGAGATCCGTCGGCCGACTATGAGGCGCTGGTTGCTATGGCGGAGAGGCATGCATTGGCCGAAGAGACTCTCGGCACAAAGGCCCTATTTCCACCGGCGAAGCCGCTCCAAGGCGAGCCCCGATCACACCCTCGGCCAAGGCAAGAGGAGAGGCATCGAGGGCGTGACCAGCTGGCCCAACCAAGGCGCGACCCGATGGGGCGACGCCCGCAAGATCGCCCTGGCCCGGCCCGAGAGTTTGCCCCGGTCCAAGGGCCCACCCGAGCCATCCCGAGACAAGAAGGCCCCCTACGGGTGCATTACACGCAGCTCAATGCCCCCCTGATAGAGGTGATGGCCGCGGTAACGAGAGCCGGACTGCTGCCAGAGCCACCCCAGGAAATGAAGTCGGATCCGGCTCGGAGAGATTTCCAAAAATATTGCCGATACCACCGGGACCACGGTCATGACACCGACGAACGCTTCACCCTCAAAAGGGAAATCGAGCGGCTAATCCAGGCGGGCCACCTCGGGGGCTTCGTCGGGGGCAGGAGACCAGACCGAGAGGAGGGGAACCACCGGAGGGCACGAAGACCAGACCCTCTAACGCACGGTGAGCGGGAAGAACCTATCCCCCCGAAACCGGTCATGCGCATAAACACGATATGTGGCGGGCCATCCTCCGGGGGAGCGTCATCATCAAGTAAAAAGGCGTACGTGAGGCAAGTGATGACGGCGGGGTTCGGAGGGGATCCGAGGGGAAGAAGGATAACCTACCCTCCCATTACTTTCAGCGACGAGGATCTAGAAGGAGTCGAGCTGCCCCACGATGACGCCATCGTCATCGAGGCCCAAATAGGGACGGCCATCGTCAGCCGCCTCCTGATCGACACAGGGAGCTCTTGCGACATTCTGTTTATGTCCACAATCGAAAAGATGGGGTTAAGGTCGACGGACCTGAGACCCTGCACCGGGCCCCTCGTCGGCTTCACCGGTCACTCGACCCCTATTGTAGAAGTGATCACCTTGCCAATAACTCTCGGAGAAGAACTGCAGGTCGTCACCCAAATGACTCTGTTCGTTGTGGTCAACATGGCGTCGGCGTACAACGAGATCATAGGACGACCCTACATGGCGGCCATCGGAGCGCTCCCCAGCCTGCTCCATCAGATGGTCAAGTTCCAAACCCCCCAAGGGGTTGGGTCAGTGCGGGGAAGCCAGAAGCTGTCCAGGAGCTGCTACGTGGGATCGACCAAACACAAGAGTCCAGAGCGAAACCTGGTGGTCGACCTACCCGGGGGGAGGGACGACTCCTACCATCAAAAGCCGACTCCTACTGACGGCACCGTAAAAGGACCGGGGCCGCAGAAGAGGACCAGACCTGCCGCGCCCGCCCCAGCCCCCCTTGATGAGGGCGGGCTAATCCCTCTGAAGAACGCGGAACGCCAGTCGTGATGTAGTCGAAAACTGTTAGTCTCGAATGAAATATCCTTTTCCCTTTTGCATCTTCGAATTTCGCCATTTCCACCTGAAAATTTCAGCCCAAAAATGCAAGACTCCAGGGCAGGACCGATCCTCGCCACCCAAACCGGAGAGGGGCACGGGCCGAGCTACGCGCTCGCTCCCCCCACCAACGAAGACCTCCGGGGCAAGCTTACGGAGCTTTGCCACCCAAACCGGAGCGCCATATGCGGGGTAGGCGACGACCCAATACCCGTCTGACTATAGAGGCTGCGGGGAGGTGACGGCCCAATACTCGCCCTCTCAAAGACTCCGGGGCAGGACCAATCCTCGCCACCCAAACCGGAGAGGGGTACGGGACGAGCTACGCGCATGCTCCCCCCACCAACGAAGACCTCTGGGGCAAGCTTACGGAGATTTGCCACCCAAACCAGAGCGCCATATGCGGGGTAGGCGATGACCCAATACCTGTCTGACTATAGAGGCTGCGGGGAGGCGACGTCCCAATACCCGCCCTCTCAAAGACTCCGGGGAAGGACCAATCCTCGCCATCCAAACCGGAGAGGGGCACCTGCCGAGCTACGTGCTCGCTCCCACCCACCCACGAAGACCTCCGGGGCAAGCTTACGGAGCTTGGCCACCCAAACCGGAGCGCCATATGCGGGGTATGCGACGGCCCAATACCCGTTCGACTATAGAGGCTGCGGGGAGGCGACGGCCCAATAACAGCCCTCTCAAAGACTCCGGGGCAGGACTAATCATCGCCACCCAAACCGGAGAGGGGCACGGCCCGAGCTACGCGCTCGCTCCCCCCACCAACGAAGACCTCTGGGGCAAGCTTACGGAGCTTTGCCACCCAAACTGGAGCGCCATATGCGGGGTAGGCGACGGCCCAATACCCGTCCGACTATAGAGGCTGCGGGGAAGCGACGGCCCAATACCCGCCCTCTCAAAGACTCCGGGGTAGGACCAGTCCTCACCACCCAAATCGGAGAGGGGCACGGGCCGAGCTACGTGCTCGCTCCCCCCACCAACGAAGACCTCCGGGGCAAGCTTACGGAGCTTTGCCACCCAAACCGGAGCGCCATATGCGGGGTAGGCGACGACCCAATACCCGTCCGACTATAGAGGCTGCGGGGAGGTGACGTCCCAATACCCGCCCTCTCAAAGACTCCGGGGCAGGACCAATCCTCGCCATCCAAACCGGAGAGGGGCACGTGCCGAGCTACGTGCTCGCTCCCACCCACCCACGAAGACCTCCGGGGCAAGCTTACGGAGCTTGGCCACCCAAACCGGAGCGCCATATGCGGTGTATGCGACGGCCCAATACCCGTTCGACTATAGAGGCTGCGGGGAGGCGACGGCCCAATAACCACCCTCTCAAAGACTCCGGGGCAGGACTAATCATCGCCACCCAAACCGGAGAGGGGCACGGCCCGAGCTACGCGCTCGCTCCCCCCACCAACGAAGACCTCCGGGGCAAGCTTACGGAGCTTTGCCACCCAAACCGGAGCGCCATATGCGGGGTAGGCGACGGCCCAATACCCGTCCGACTATAGAGGCTGCGGGGAGGCGACGGCCCAATACCCGCCCTCTTAAAGACTCCGGGGCAGGACCAATCCTCGCCACCCAAACCGAAGAGGGGCACGGGTCGAGCTACGCGCTCGCTCCCCCCACCAACGAAGACCTCCGGGGCAAGTTTACGGAGTTTTGCCACCCAAACAGGAGCGCCATATGCGGGGTAGGCGACGGCCCAATACCCGTCCGACTATAGAGGCTGCGGGGAGGCGACGACACAATACCCGCCCTCTCAAAGACTCCAGGGCAGGACCAGTCCTCGCCACCCAAACCGGAGGGGGCACGGGCCGAGCTATGCGCTCGCTCCCCCCACCAACGAAGACCTCCGGGGCAAGCTTACGGAGCTTTGCCACCCAAACCGGAGCGCCATATGCGGGGTAGGCAACGGCCCAATACCCGTCTGACTATAGAGGCTGCGGGGAGGCGACGGCCCAATACCCGCCCTCTCAAAGACTCCGGGGCAGGACCAATCCTCGCCACCCAAACCGGAGAGGGGCACGGGCCGAGCTACGTGCTCGCTCCCACCCACCCACGAAGACCTCCGGGGTAAGCTTACAGAGCTTGGCCATCCAAACTGGAGCGCCATATGCGGGGTAGGCGACGGCCCAATACCCGTCCGACTATAGAGGCTGCGGGGAGGCCACGGCCCAATACCCGCCCTCTCAAAGACTCCGGGGCAGGACCAATCCTCGCCACCCAAAACGGAGAGGGGCACGGGCCGAGCTACGTGCTCGCTCCCCCACCAACGAAGACCTCCGGGGAAAGCTTACGGAGCTTTGCCACCCAAACCGAAGCACCATATGCGGGGTAGGCGACGACCCATTACCTGTCCGACTATAGAGGCTGCGGGGAGGAGACGGCCCAATACCCGCCCTCTCAAAGACTCCGGGGCAGGACCAATCCTCGCCACCCAAACCGGAGAGGGGCACGGGCCGAGCTACGCGCTCGCTCCCCCCACCAACGAAGACCTCTGGGGCAAGCTTACGGAGCTTTGCCACCCAAACCGGAGAGCCATATGCGGGGTAGGCGACGGCCCAATACCCGTCCGACTATAGAGGCTGCGGGGAGGCGACGGCCCAATACCCGCCCTCTCAAAGACTCCGGGGCAGGACCAGTCCTCGCCACCCAAACCGGAGAGGGGCACGGGCCGAGCTACGCGCTCGCTCCCCCCACCAACGAAGACCTCCGGGGCAAGCTTACGGAGCTTTGCCACCCAAACCGGAGCGCTATATGCGGGGTAGGCGACGTCCCAATACCCGTCCGACTATAGAGGCTGCGGGGAGGCGACAGCCCAATACCCGCCCTCTCAAAGACTCCAGGGCAGGACCAATCCTCGCCACCCAAACTGGAGAGGGGCACGGGCCGAGCTACGTGCTCGCTCTCCCCCATCCACGAAGACCTACGGGGCAAGCTTGCGGAGCTTGGCCACCCAAACCGGAGCGCCATATGCGGGGTAGGCGACGGCCCAATACCCGTCCGACTATAGAGGCTGCAGGGAGGCAACTGCCCAATACCCGCCCTCTCAAAGACTCCGGGGTAGGACCAATCCTCGCCACCCAAACCAGAGAGGGGCACGGGCCGAGCTACGTGCTCGCTCCCCCCACCCACGAAGACCTCCGGGGCAAGCTTACGGAGCTTGGCCACCCAAACCGGAGCGCCATATGCGGGATAGGCGACGGCCCAATACCCGTCTGACTATAGAGGCTGCGGGGAGGCGACGGCCTAATACCCGCCCTCTCAAAGACTCCGGGGCAGGACCAATCCTCGCCACCCAAATCGGAGAGGGGCACGGGCCGAGCTACGCGCTCGCTCCCCCCACCCACGAAGACCTCTGGGGCAAGTTTGCGGAGCTTGGCCACCCAAACCGGAGCGCCATATGCGGGGTAGGCGACAGCCCAATACCCGTCTGACTATAGAGGCTGCGGGGAGGCGACGGCCCAATACCCGCCCTCTCAAAGACTCCGGGGCAGGACCAGTCCTCGCCACCCAAACCGGAGAGGGGCACGGGCCGAGCTACGCGCTCGCTCCCCCCACCCACGAAGACCTTTGGGGCAAGCTTACGGAGCTTGGCCACCCAAACTGGAGCGCCATATGCGGGGTAGGCGACGGCCCAATACCCGTCCGACTATAGAGGCTGCGGGGAGGCGACGGCCCAATACCCGCCCTCTCAAAGACTCTGGGGTAGGACCAATCCTCGGCACCCAAACCGGAGAGGGGCACGGGCCGAGATACGCGCTCGCTCCCCCCACCAACGAAGACCTCCGGGGCAAGCTTACGGAGCTTTGCCACCCAAACCGGAGCGCAATATGCGGGGTAGGCGACGGCCCAATACCCGTCCGACTATAGAGGCTACGGGGAGGCAACGGCCCAACACCCGCCCTCTCAAAGACTCCGGGGCAGGACCAATCCTCGCCACCCAAACCGGAGAAGAGCACGGGCCGAGCTATGCACTCGCACCCCCTCACCAACGAAGACGTCCGGGGCAAGCTTACGGAGCTTCGACACATAAACCAGAGCGCTATATGCGTGGTAGGCGACGGCCCTACGCCCACCCGGCTATAAGGGTGGCAAGGGCCTAGCTACCCGCCCTCCCCAAAGCGGGCCCGTGATTCTTCAACTCAAACATCGGGAAACGAATCAGGGCTCGCGGATTAAGGCAACCCTCGCGCAGGTCCAAAAACTGATGAGCCGCACCAGACACCAATAAAGCCGACGACCGAAATGACCCATCAACCCCAAAAAGACGCTCGAGGCTAGCGCCACTGGTAACAGCACACCCGCTGAAAAACAGGGGTTGATGAGTCACATCGGGTGCCACCTGTCAGGAGCAGGTTCCGAAGGGCACGATTCCAATAAGCTGGCTCCAGCTCATCACATTAAGGGCAGGGGAAGGACTAAAGAGCTACCATTATAAATACCCCCTCGGCCCCTTCAAAGGGAGAGGACGAAAGATATAATTTGAGGAAAGGCCAATCCCTCAGCCACACTCTCTCCCAAGAAGGTGCGGAAAATGCGAAGGAGCCCAACTGTTCCGGCGGGCAGTCTCCCCCGACACGATGACCCCCGATAGGTTACTCCTCTTACACGAGGTGCACCCCACCCGCAGCTCCCTGACTTCCCTTAGACAACTTAAGGCACGGGAACTGGAGCTCCAACGGCATACCCTGCCCCTCCATGGACGCCTCACGAGCGCGGGCGCGGCTGGCCGATAACCCGATGGACGGGGCAGACCTGCCAATTCACCCCATTGGGCACTCCAGCACCCGCCAAGTCGCACCAGCCTCAGCGGACCCCCCCACGTCGGAGCACGCCGATAGGCTATTCCTCTTACATCGGGAGCGCCCCGCCTTCCACCCCTCGACTTCTCCTGGACCACTTACGCCAGGGAGAGGAGCGGACCGGTGGCGAACCACCCCTTCCCACACCCATCCTACGGCAACTCCAACCGACTGGAAGGCTAAAGCCACGCGGGATAGAGCAACCACCAAGGACTCCCTCTCCCCCCAATTTTGGAACGAGAGATAAAGCGGCCACAACCGCCCCCGATGCCGACACGTCGCTCCCCACCTCTCCTGGGTGTGGACCCTCTGAAGTGACCTTGAATCCCTTCAGGGGCATGACGACAGAGAAGGACACGCCAAATGGAGCGAGGGCGTCCACCAAAGTAGAACGGCTCGACAGTTCGCCTACGGGCCGACCTACATACCATATCCTGTCCCTGCCCTGTTCATTAAATTTTGATAAAAGGCTAATGAAAAGACTACTCCCAGTAGACCATTAACAATAATTTAGGCGCACTCATGCACATGAATAACCCCCGAAGGGGGGGGGGGACGAGCTCTACGCCACGCGCACGACCCTAACAAGGGGAATAAACGGGGGGGGGGGGGGGGGGGGACAGTCTAACCGGCTGAGAACATTCTCAGGCGCACGACCCTAACAAGGGGAATAAACGTAGCTCGACTTACGCCGGGCCAGAGACAGCAATACCAAAGCATAGCCAAGAAAGGGAATCTCCACACACTCAGAGTCCGAAAATTGCAAAAGTACGTGTATCAACCCCACAAAACTTTACTTACTTTCTTTCTTAACACCTATACAAAACTACTCTGTTACATTCCCCGCACCGACGGTGCATCCGCCAGTCGCGACATCCTTCCCGTCCCCTTCGGAGGAATCCCCCCCGCCCTGCCGGTCTCTGCCTCGATGTCCCCGCCTCCCTCGCCGATCACCCGCTCGCCGTCCCCCTCCTCCTCGTCGCCGCAAGCTGCGAGTCCGTCGAGGTCGAGCTCAATTTGCAGGGACAGGCCCGCCACCCTCTCCTTTATCTGGACCAAGCAGGCCTCCCACCCATCCGCCCGGCCTGTCTCCATGCCCCAGGACATCGCATCCGCGAGGGCGGGGATGACGGTCGTGTCCTGGTACGAGCGAAATTCCTCGACCTTCCGAGCCAACTCCTCCTCGGCGGCCTTCACACGACCCGCCAGATCCACCGCACGCGCTTCCTCCCTCCCAATGGCCTCCTCCAGCTCCTTCGACCTAACTCTAGCCGCGGTCGCCTGCACCTCATGATCGGCCAGGACCGCCTTCATGCGCTCTACCTCTGCCTCATACTGGCTGCACCGCTCCCTCTCCTTCGCCATTCCCTCCCCAGCACTCTTACGAAAGGCGGCGAACTCGGCCGCCACTCTAGCTATGGCACCCTCGGCCTTATGTATGGCTGGCACGTGCCTCATCGCTCCAAGCATCAAATTGATGGCCTGCACAACAAAAGAGAACCGATTTAGGGTGTTCAATAAAATCCACTGGCAAACAGCACCCGGCTTACATAACCTACCTAGACACCGTGCCACACCACGGTTCCACACAGACCCTCAGGCTCCACCGCCTCCAGCGCCACCCTATCGCGGGGCAAGAAAATATTCTCTACCAGCCTCGCCGCCACGCCACCATCCTCGAACACGGACTCATCATCCCTCACCTTGAACGGCGCCCGATGAAGAGCTTCGTCAGGATAACCCTCGACTTCAGTCCTCTTAGCCTTGAAACGGACAAGCGAGGCCTCACAGCTGGGTTCGACGGCCCTCTCTAGACCAAACAACGGACAGCCGTAGGGCCAACTGTCCCAGCCGGCTGACTTGGCCGGGCCGCCCGACGTCTCGGCCCTCCCCTGCTGATCGGTAACGGCGACCCCCTCCACATCGGCGGGTACCCGGGGGCTAGATGACCATGTCTCGGGGGCCTCCACCCCTCCCCCAGTCGACCCTTCATCCCCGCCCTCCAGGTCAATGACGGGGGTTGCGATCCCCTCCCCGGACCCGCCCCACTGCTGACCGATTTTCCCCCGCCCCGGAGCATCAGGGACAGACGAGCTCGCAGGCAGCTTCCTCTTCTTCGTGGACGCCTGCCCCCTCGTCGAACTCCCCACCACGCCTTCCTTTCGCAACCTCTTGGGGACCGTCATCTTCGACGTTCGCCCCGCCTGCTCCGCAGCTCGTTTCATCATCTCCTCAAGGGACAAACTCATTGTGCAACCTGCCAAAGAAAGAAAGTTCAGGGTAAGCACTTCAGATGCACTAATACCAAAATCTATTGTACCTTCGGGCCAGATGTTCAACGCTATCATCTCAGCCCGGGCGAGCATCTGGTAATCTCGGCCCTCCCCCGGTATCGCCATTAGAAACTGTGCCACCTGTTTCTCCTCGTCCCCCAATTCAACCCCCTCCTTCGCCTCGGGATTCAGCTCCGCCCAATCAGATCTCATCAGCACATCCTTCGGCACGCTGACAAACACATACTGCTTGCGCCACCCCTTAATCTTCCCGGGCAACCCCCTAATGAGCGGATGGCTCCTCTTCGCGGAGAGATAATAGCAGGACCCCAGCTTCTTCACCGTGAAGAAATAGCGAAACAAAGACAGCGAGGGGCGAACCTGGTTGCTCACGCACAGCACAAGGAAACCCACAACCACACTAATGGCATTGGGCATCAGACGATACAAGGGCAGCCACCGGAAATTCAACACATCTAACACGAACGGATGGGGGGAAGCGCAACCCTTACTCGAAGGAGGACACATACACTCCTACCTCGCGGTCGCCCGCGAAACATACCCTCTCTTGCGCGTCCGGTTCGCGAACAGAATACGGTGGCCTGACATACAACTCGAAGATCTCCGCGATGGACCTCTTCAGCACCGACTTCACGCCCGTAATCTCGAGGGGCACTTCCCCAGTTTCCGCGGCGGAGCTCCCTTCCCCAACCGCCCTCGACCACTGACCACGAAACGAAGACGTCGAGGAAGACATCGATAAAACGGACCTCTTACCTAAAGGGCTCCGACGACTCGGACGGCAACGCTACGTCGGTGACCGCTTCCACGAGGACGAATCCGGCAAGGGCAATGAAATCTCTGACAAATCCCAGCCGCTTGGAAAACCTTCGCCCAACAATCAGCTTTTCTTCGCTCCCCTCCCAGAGATCTTTTTACGCAACTACGCAAAGCATCGTGACCGTCGGCCTCACGACACGTGTCATCAATCCGTTCTCTCTCTCGCGTCGATCCACGTGGTCTGACACTTCGCGTAATGGCATCGTCACTTTTGCCATGCGTCAACCTTGAAGTGGTCGGGTCGCTTCGATTCCCGCCCGCCGTCGAATCGCCAGGATGACGTCTAGTCACGCGACCGCCAACAGGCCCCTTTGATTCCCACCCAAATCCCGTCGAAATGATTACCCCCATATGAAACTACGCCACCCTTAGCCTCCTCTTTCTATCCGCCGCTCGTACCAAGGATGAGTCCGGCCTCCGTCGGGGCGGCCGAAACAAGAATGCGCCGCTTAATCAATTTCGGATTTCGGTTTCAACGCTTCGCAAACGATCGTAAGGACTGCACCTCCTCGCCATGCCTCTGCGATCCACCTGGATTCACACTTTGTTTCCCAACAAACCCCTGGTAAACACGGTACATCTCAACTTCCCTCTCCCGACGACCCGAATATCCTCGGCATAACGAAGTTGGGGGCAATGACGTCCCTCACAAAACTAATGGTCTACTGACGCAACAAGGAAGAAGACAGTCCGACACAAGACCAATACAATGCATTTATCCAAATAGCAAAGCTATACATT
The DNA here is from genome assembly GCA_030789695.1 of Scilla litardierei. Taxonomy (NCBI): domain Eukaryota; kingdom Viridiplantae; phylum Streptophyta; class Magnoliopsida; order Asparagales; family Asparagaceae; genus Scilla; species Scilla litardierei. The sequence continues at coordinate 134,779,963 of CM061137.1, read as the reverse complement.
AAACCATCCGCACACTACAACAAGACATTGGTTATAACCCTCACACAAGAAAGTACAGGATTCCCCAAACACACTTTCTCAGCGACGCCGCCTCTCAGCCGACCGAGCCCTCACATCTCTCACCACCTGGCGAACTCCCGTATCCCTTGCCTCTTGCAACATCGGCACAACATGCTCGTCATGGTAGAGGCGGATAGCGGCCTCGATCACTTCGCCTTCAACTTCCCGCTTTTCCTCCAGCCGCCGCATCACGATACCCTTCTCCCTCTTCTCCGCCTCAAGGGCCTCCTTTAGGCCGGCTATTTGCCGCCTCTGTAACGCGATCACCGCCTCCTTGCTAGCCAACTCTACGGCGTGCTTCGACCGGATGTCATCCCTCTCCCGCGTCACCTCTAGGAGTTGGCGCTCGACCGTAGCTTTTGACGAATCAAAGTACGCGGCATGCCCCTTTTCTACCTCACAGGCCATCCTAACCTTCTCCAGCTCCGCTTCCATGTCCCTCAGCTTCACCTTGACCTCGTCGAGGTTCGCCCTCGCTACCTCAAGAGCCGCTCTGGTGGCGGCCACAGGAGTGCGACCCCGCAGGGCTACCAGGTCCGTAACCATCTACAAAAGACCCGAATTATCGGGGCACGAATAAAGAAAGCCTAAGGGCGAGACGAGGGAACCGGCTTACCTGCACGACGTGCCATACAGCAGAGCCGCACAACCGTTCCGCCCCCACGAGAGTCAAGGATTCACGATCTCGCTGTAACGGTACGTTTTCGTTGTACTTCGTTCGTGCACGTGCTTTTTGGCCGTGCACGTGTTTATTTTAGACTTTGTTTGATTTTGAATGCTTTTGTGTGATATGCCGTTGCGAACGTCCCTGAGAGTATTAAATAGTGGCACTATCTTGGAACGACACTTCTCGAGTCGTTTTCCCACAATTTGAACTTACTCGATGAGACGTGACGACTTTCACTTTTGACGGGAGACGTTTCTATTTTTAGTTTCGTCGTCCGACGTCGAATTTGAGATCCGTCTTCTTAGTTAGCTCACATTCGTCGCCACGATCACCACAATATTTATTTTATAATTTTTGGAGTTTATTTGACCACTTTTATAATTTTTACAAGTTTTATATTATTTTTAATAATTTATTTATTAAGTATTTTCGGCCAAATAAAATTTATTTGAGTTTAAAACGTTTTAAAGAATTTTTGAGCCAATTTCCAGCTCATTTGGACCAGGTCAAATCCTAGATTGGGTTGGATAAGTTTGAATTCAAATTTCAAATCTTTTTGAATTCTAATCCTATTAGATTTGGCCCTAGACCAAGTCAACCCCACCTATACTATATAAGCAACCCCTAGCAAGTCCTATTTTCCAAAGAAATTAGCCCTAGCCTCTCCCAAAGTCATTTTGGACGTTGCGACGAATCGTCGCAACGTTGCGACGTTCAGCCCCCGTACGACCGAGGAAAACAGCTCCGTTCGCCCGCTCCGACCGAGACCCCCGCCCGCACCCAAGCCGCTCCGCACCGCTGCCATCGACCGCCGCTTCGTTCCCCGCTTGACCGATAGGGCCTCTCGGTCTGACCGAGAGAACCGCCCGGTCGCCTCGCTCCGCACCGACCCGCTCTGTCGCCCCGCTAGCTCCGTGCCCGACCGAAGGAAGCCGCCGCTGTGACCGAGCGCCCGAGCGTTGCATCGCTGCAGCGCTGCAACCCCGCTTCCAAGCGCCTGACCGAGGATTTCCATCGGTCTGACCGAAGGAAAACGTCGCCCCCGCTGCTGCGACCGACCCAAAGTGTTGCAACAGCGCCGCCCCCGTGTCTGACCGAGCCAAGCCCCCGCACCGAGGCTGTACGACCGACGGCCATTCGTCGCAACCCCGCATCCGTCGCACCACTTGCCTCCGTGGGCCCCCCAAGTTCTCCAGAGGTATTGTGGGTTCCCCAAAGGTCCCTAGGACTACTGTGGGCCCCACTTTGGTACGTTCTCTTCGACGACTTGCCGCGTACGACGTCGTCGCACGTCGTAGCCCGTCGTCGCACGTGCGAGCTTTGGAATCTGGAATCGTCGCCCGTGATATTTTCTCTGAATTTCCAGCGAGGAATCTAATTGGAATCTGGACTTGGAGCGCGATCTTATTATTCCAACCCCCGGCGTCGCTACCCGACGCCGGTGTAGCTCTCGCGTCGTGTTGAGGTAACGTTTTGCACCCCTAGGACCCCCCAACCCAATTGCATGCTAATAAAGACTAAAAATCAGTATTTTAAAGTATTTTAAATGTTTTAGAAATCACTAATCAAGATTAATAAAACGGATGTAGGCCGGTGGACTTGTGCACGTAGGAATCGTGACTTTGGACTCGTTGGACGGTGTTTTCTTGACGTGATAGTTGCAGGCAAGTGAAACTTGCCAACTCTTGTGTAGGGCCATGTTTTTAGGCCACTTACTTGCTTTTAGCGTAAAAGAGACTAGTCAGTGAAATGATAGCTGGCTAGACGCCTACTTGATCTAGTTTGACAACGAAACTAGATCCGTCACCTAAATGATCTAGCTTGACAACGAAGCTAGATCTTAACAGTAAACTTGTCATTCATGCATGCTAAAACTGTCACGTTTACTTTCCTTACCTGTACGCTTTACTTTAACTGCCATGCCATGTCATCCATGCATTGATTGTTGCATCGTAGCACACGCTACAATACTTGTCCTAGTACTACTTGTCCGGCTAGGTGCACCCCTACGCCATACTTGTTTACACACTTCCTGGCTCGTGGTCCAGAAGCGAGCATTCCGTGTTCGGGGGTAATGCCCTGGCTCGATACACGTGGAGGGGTAGGGATAAACGGTTACTTGAGCTTAGGAGTTGGCCCGTACAGCCACTCTAGCCAAAGGACGGAATCTCTGTGCACGAGGTGCTTACTTTACTTGTCGTGTTCTTGTCTTGTGAATGCCATGCCATGCTCGTACTTTACTTTACCTGTTGTACTCATACTTTAAACTGCCATGTCATCACATTCATGCTAGAACTGCTAGGTTGCTTTACTTTTACCACCTTTCAGTTTCACTTGCACAAGTCTTCCAGACTTGCTGACATGTGCCCCTTTCTCTTTGGGTGCCACATGTTAGACCCTGAGACAGAGACAGTTGCTGAGGACGAGGTGTTTGCTGACGCTGAGCCCGAGCCTACGTTCGTTGAGGAGTTCGAGGACACCGGAGACCAGTCTTAGAGACTGATTTTTATTTGCTTTTGCTTTAGGTTGCTGTTAGATGTCGGTGCTTGCACCCTTTTCCTTGTTTTCGTACTTTGTACTTTTGTTGGCCATGCTAGGCCTCTTTTAGACTCTTTTATTTGTAGCCTGGTGGCTTTTCTGCGTTGTTGAGATTTATTATTATGGATATTCTGAGATATTTCTTTTGTCTCTTTTCGTTATTATTATCATTGTTTCGTTTCGCGTTGCAAGGACCTGCAGTTTAGAATAATTGACGCTTATCGGACTTGCGGCTTTGTAGCTTCAAGTCTGAGCGGACCTTCTCACGCTTCGCCTCCACGTTTTTGGGAAGCGGGGCGTGACAGGTTTTGTTGGTGGCCATGCAGGTCTTCTTCTTGCGATTGCGAACTAACGGAACAACGATAATAAACGGAATATCCAGCAACATCCAAGTCATTAAGCTATGAGTCTAATTTGTTTGTTCGTTTTCTATGTCATTAGATGGCTGGACGACGACAGACCCGATCTGGCAGTGGGCCCAATCGTGCTGAGGAGCCGGATAGAGAGCCCACCAATGCTGAGATCATGAGGATGATGCATCAGATGATGCAGGTACAGCAGGGCATGCTCCAGAACACTCAGAGTGCTCCTCGCCATGAGCCAGGAGCGAAGCAGTTTCGGGAGCTGGGCCCGACGTACTTTGATGGATCTGAAGGACCGATGGCTGCAGAGGAGTGGATCAGAAACACTGAGGATAATCTGAAGATGTCGAAGGTCAACCCGGCTGGATGGGTTGATCTGGCAAAGAGGCAGCTGAAGGATAATGCCCGAAACTGGTGGGATGCCGAGGAGGAGTTGTTGGTGAGCCCTATACCTTGGGCTACTTTCAAGGCTAGATTCGATGAGGAGTACTTTCCGAAGGCTGCTAGGAGGGAGATGGTGCAGCGCTTCATTGAGCTGAAGCAGGGGAGTCTGACGGTGGACCAGTACCACCAGGAGTTTACTAGATTGAGCCGCTTCGCGCCGAAGATGGTAGAGGATGCTGAGGAGAAGGCTCAGAAGTTTCTGCAGGGTCTTTCTCTAGACTTGCAGAGTCTGGTGTCTACGTCGGACATGGAGTCATATCAGAAGTTATTGGTAGCTGCTCGGAGACAGGAGAAGATCGCGAAGCTGAAGAGAGGACAGATTTCTGGAGCTGGGAAGAGGCCGATGGAGCAGTCTAGGCCTGGGACTAGGCCTACCCAGACGGTGCAGTTCAAGAAGCCAGGAGGGCCTGTTGTGAAGACTTGCCATTTCTGTGGCAAGCCCGGGCATATCAAGGATCAGTGTAGGAAATTTCTGGGGCAGTGCCTAGTTTGTGGAGACCCTACTCATGCTATGAAGGAGTGCCCTAGGTCTAAGGTACCCTGGAGGGATCCCGTCGCAGCACAGCCGTTGCAGCAGAGAGCACCTGCAGGTCGTGGAGCGCCTCTTCCTCCGCAGAAGAAGGCTTTTCAGCAGGCTGTGCAGCCGAGGAGGCAGGCTTACCTGATGACGGCAGTGGAGAACGAGGCTACGGACGAGGTTATCGCAGGTAATTCTCAAACTAGTGTTTTCCTTCCTTAGATAATTTCGATTTTAGTTTATGTTTGAATTGATTGCATATGATTGTTTGTTAGAATAGGGCTTGATTGTTAGATTACTTGTTAGGTGTGATTTTGGTGTGCACATTTCCTGCACGAGTCCTCTTTGACTCAGGTGCATCAATGTGCATTATCTCGCGGAGCTTCGTAGAGAAGCATTCCTTGACGACTTCCCCTCTTCCCAAGAGTTGGAACATCGTCACGGGAAATGGCGTGATCTCGGTGCATCGTGGGTGCACTTCTTGCCCTTTGGTGGTCTGTGGACATGAGCTTTACGCCGACTTTATTGTCCACGACATCATCAATTACGATGCCGTGCTCGGGATGGATTGGCTTGCGAGCTTCTATGCTACGATCGATTGCCGGAGGAAAAAGGTGGTGTTCGAGATCCCCGGACATCCGGTGTTTGAGTTTAGTCGAGGTAGCAGTTCGCTTGGCCCTGTCCGATTTCGGGCCAAGCCGGTGGAGCTTGTTGCGATGCAGATGGAGCAGGATAGACCAGCTGTGGTTCGTGAGTTCGACGACGTTTTCCCTGAGGAGATGGCTGGGCTGCCACCCGATCGAGCTCTCGAGTTTTCGATCGACCTTGTTCCGGGAGCGCAGCCTATTTCGAAGGCGCCGTATCGGATGGCTCCAGCAGAATTGGAGGAGTTACGTGGGCAGCTGGACGAGCTTTTACAGAAAGGATACATCAATCCCAGTGTGTCCCCGTGGGGAGCACCGGTGTTGCTGGTGAAGAAGAAGGACGGCTCGCGTCGCATGTGTGTGGATTACCGGGAGCTGAATGCTGTGACTATCAAGAATAAATATCCCTTGCCACGGATAGATGACATCTTTGATCAGCTCGGAGGATCGAGGGTGTTCTCTAAATTGGATTTGAGAAGTGGCTACCATCAGCTCAAGGTGAAGAAGGACGACATCCCGAAGACAGCTTTCAGGACGAAGTATGGCCACTACGAGTTCGTGGTTATGCCCTTCGGCGTAACCAATGCACCCGCAGTCTTTATGAACCTGATGAATTTGGTCTTCTACGACTTTCTAGACAAGTTCGTCGTCATCTTCATTGACGATATTCTGATCTATTCAAAGTCGGAGGAAGAGCATGCCTCGCACTTGAGGACAGTGTTGGAGATCTTGAGGAAGCATCGTTTGTATGCGAAGTATTCCAAGTGCGAGTTCTGGCTGGATAGAGTTGCTTTTCTCGGGCATGTGGTGTCTGGTGATGGAATTTCTGTGGACCCCGAGAAGATTGTGGCCATCAGAGAGTGGCCGGTTCCGCAGTCGGCGTCAGAGATTCGGAGTTTCCTTGGACTTGCAGGCTATTACCGATGTTTCATTAAGGACTTCTCTCGGATTGCTGAGCCGATGACCAGACTTACGCGGAAGGATGTACCTTATGTTTGGTCTGATGATTGCGAGAAGGCTTTTGGTATTCTGAAGGAGAGGTTGACGACTGCCCCTGTACTTGCTGTGCCCGATCGGAGTGGAGGATTCGAGATCTTTTGCGATGCTTCTGGAAAGGGTCTTGGATGTGTGTTGCATCAGCATGGGCATGTGGTTGCGTATGCTTCTCGTCAGCTTAAGGCTCATGAGAAGAATTACCCGACACATGATTTGGAGTTGGCTGCTGTCGTGTTTGCGCTGAAGATTTGGAGGCACTTCCTGCTGAGTGAGAAAGTGAAGATCTTCACCGATCACAAAAGCTTGAAGTATATCTTTACGCAGAAGGAGCTCAACATGCGACAGCGACGATGGTTGGAGCTCATGGCAGACTATGAGATTGACTTGCAGTATCACCCTGGCAAGGTGAATGTGGTTCCGGATGCGCTGAGTAGACTTCCGGCGGTAATGATGTTGACGTCGCAGTGGAGACTGCAGCAGGACTTTTGTGAGACCGGTATCGAGATTATTCTTCCTGGAGAGACTTCTACGATGATGAGCATGCAGATACAATCGACGATCGTGGATAGGATTAAGGCTGGACAGGCTGGAGATGCTAAGCTGGTGAAGATTCGGGAGCAGGTGGAAGCCGGTCTGCGGACTGACTTCTTGATTCACGAGGATGGTTCGTTGAGATTTGGAGCCAGGTTGTGTGTGCCAGCTGGAGATATCAGAGAGGAATTATTGGTCGAGGCACACAGTTCGCCGTATTCTGTGCATCCCGGTGGGACCAAGATGTACAAGGATCTTCGTCTGAACTTTTGGTGGCATGGTATGAAGAGAAGTGTGGCTCGGAGTGTAGCCAAGTGTTTGGTTTGCCAACAAGTAAAGGCGGAGCATCAGCGTACGGCAGGGTTGCTACAACCGCTTCCGATTCCGGAGTGGAAGTGGCAGCACATCACTATGGATTTCGTGACTGGACTACCTCGGAGTCCGAAGCAGAACGACGCGATTTGGGTGATCGTAGACCGATTGACCAAATCCGCTCACTTTATTCCCTTCCGAGTAGGACAGTCTACCGAGACGCTAGCGAGGAGATACATGGAGGTAAATGCGTTTACTCTCCGTTTCTATTTCCTTTTCCTAGTTTAGATAGTGATGTAACGTGAACCGTGCAGGAGATCGTACGACTTCACGGAGTCCCCGTGAGTATCGTGTCGGACAGAGACACGAGATTCACATCTCAGTTTTGGCAGAGTCTGCAGAAAAGCTTGGGTACGAGTCTGAGTTTCAGCACGGCGTACCACCCGCAGACGGATGGCCAGTCCGAGAGGACTATTCAGATTTTGGAGGATATGTTGCGAGCTTGCATGTTGGACTTTAAGGGATCTTGGGAGGATCATCTCCATCACGTTGAGTTTGCCTACAATAACAGCTACCAGGCGAGTATTGGAATGGCGCCTTTCGCCGCGCTATATGGAAAGAAATGTCGATCGCCACTGAGCTGGGATGACGTTGGAGATCGGGAGCTGTTAGGACCAGAGATGATCGTGGAGGCCGTGGATGTTGTGAGGAATATTCGAGAGAAGCTGAGGATTGCGCAGGACCGTTTCAAGCATTGGGCGGATGCTAAACGGAGGCCTTTGGAGTTTCAGCCTGGCGATCATGTATTCCTGAAGATTTCTCCGAACCGCGGAGTTATTCGATTCGGGAAGAGAGGCAAGCTGAGTCCGAGGTTCATTGGACCGTTCGATGTTCTAGAGAGAGTTGGAGCTGTGGCTTATCGCTTGGCGTTGCCACCGTCGCTTGTGGGAGTTCACGACGTATTTCACGTATCTCAGTTACGCCGATACGTTAGTGATCCCTCTCACGCTGTGGATTTCTCGAAAATTACGGTTCGTCCGGACCTGTCTTATGATCAGCAGCCCGTTGAGATTCTGGATCGTCGACAGAAGCAGCTGAGGAATAAGACCGTCGACTTGGTTCGTGTGCAGTGGCGTCACGGTTCCCCCGGTGAGTCTACCTGGGAGCGTGAAGACGAAATGAGAGAGCGCTTCCCGCACCTTTTCCCGAGCAGTACTTGATGTTGATTCCGAGGACGGAATCATTTCTAAGGTGGGGAGGATGTAACGGTACGTTTTCGTTGTACTTCGTTCGTGCACGTGCTTTTTGGCCGTGCACGTGTTTATTTTAGACTTTGTTTGATTTTGAATGCTTTTGTGTGATATGCCGTTGCGAACGTCCCTGAGAGTATTAAATAGTGGCACTATCTTGGAACGACACTTCTCGAGTCGTTTTCCCACAATTTGAACTTACTCGATGAGACGTGACGACTTTCACTTTTGACGGGAGACGTTTCTATTTTTAGTTTCGTCGTCCGACGTCGAATTTGAGATCCGTCTTCTTAGTTAGCTCACATTCGTCGCCACGATCACCACAATATTTATTTTATAATTTTTGGAGTTTATTTGACCACTTTTATAATTTTTACAAGTTTTATATTATTTTTAATAATTTATTTATTAAGTATTTTCGGCCAAATAAAATTTATTTGAGTTTAAAACGTTTTAAAGAATTTTTGAGCCAATTTCCAGCTCATTTGGACCAGGTCAAATCCTAGATTGGGTTGGATAAGTTTGAATTCAAATTTCAAATCTTTTTGAATTCTAATCCTATTAGATTTGGCCCTAGACCAAGTCAACCCCACCTATACTATATAAGCAACCCCTAGCAAGTCCTATTTTCCAAAGAAATTAGCCCTAGCCTCTCCCAAAGTCATTTTGGACGTTGCGACGAATCGTCGCAACGTTGCGACGTTCAGCCCCCGTACGACCGAGGAAAACAGCTCCGTTCGCCCGCTCCGACCGAGACCCCCGCCCGCACCCAAGCCGCTCCGCACCGCTGCCATCGACCGCCGCTTCGTTCCCCGCTTGACCGATAGGGCCTCTCGGTCTGACCGAGAGAACCGCCCGGTCGCCTCGCTCCGCACCGACCCGCTCTGTCGCCCCGCTAGCTCCGTGCCCGACCGAAGGAAGCCGCCGCTGTGACCGAGCGCCCGAGCGTTGCATCGCTGCAGCGCTGCAACCCCGCTTCCAAGCGCCTGACCGAGGATTTCCATCGGTCTGACCGAAGGAAAACGTCGCCCCCGCTGCTGCGACCGACCCAAAGTGTTGCAACAGCGCCGCCCCCGTGTCTGACCGAGCCAAGCCCCCGCACCGAGGCTGTACGACCGACGGCCATTCGTCGCAACCCCGCATCCGTCGCACCACTTGCCTCCGTGGGCCCCCCAAGTTCTCCAGAGGTATTGTGGGTTCCCCAAAGGTCCCTAGGACTACTGTGGGCCCCACTTTGGTACGTTCTCTTCGACGACTTGCCGCGTACGACGTCGTCGCACGTCGTAGCCCGTCGTCGCACGTGCGAGCTTTGGAATCTGGAATCGTCGCCTGGGATATTTTCTCTGAATTTCCAGCGAGGAATCTAATTGGAATCTGGACTTGGAGCGCGATCTTATTATTCCAACCCCCGGCGTCGCTACCCGACGCCGGTGTAGCTCTCGCGTCGTGTTGAGGTAACGTTTTGCACCCCTAGGACCCCCCAACCCAATTGCATGCTAATAAAGACTAAAAATCAGTATTTTAAAGTATTTTAAATGTTTTAGAAATCACTAATCAAGATTAATAAAACGGATGTAGGCCGGTGGACTTGTGCACGTAGGAATCGTGACTTTGGACTCGTTGGACGGTGTTTTCTTGACGTGATAGTTGCAGGCAAGTGAAACTTGCCAACTCTTGTGTAGGGCCATGTTTTTAGGCCACTTACTTGCTTTTAGCGTAAAAGAGACTAGTCAGTGAAATGATAGCTGGCTAGACGCCTACTTGATCTAGTTTGACAACGAAACTAGATCCGTCACCTAAATGATCTAGCTTGACAACGAAGCTAGATCTTAACAGTAAACTTGTCATTCATGCATGCTAAAACTGTCACGTTTACTTTCCTTACCTGTACGCTTTACTTTAACTGCCATGCCATGTCATCCATGCATTGATTGTTGCATCGTAGCACACGCTACAATACTTGTCCTAGTACTACTTGTCCGGCTAGGTGCACCCCTACGCCATACTTGTTTACACACTTCCTGGCTCGTGGTCCAGAAGCGAGCATTCCGTGTTCGGGGGTAATGCCCTGGCTCGATACACGTGGAGGGGTAGGGATAAACGGTTACTTGAGCTTAGGAGTTGGCCCGTACAGCCACTCTAGCCAAAGGACGGAATCTCTGTGCACGAGGTGCTTACTTTACTTGTCGTGTTCTTGTCTTGTGAATGCCATGCCATGCTCGTACTTTACTTTACCTGTTGTACTCATACTTTAAACTGCCATGTCATCACATTCATGCTAGAACTGCTAGGTTGCTTTACTTTTACCACCTTTCAGTTTCACTTGCACAAGTCTTCCAGACTTGCTGACATGTGCCCCTTTCTCTTTGGGTGCCACATGTTAGACCCTGAGACAGAGACAGTTGCTGAGGACGAGGTGTTTGCTGACGCTGAGCCCGAGCCTACGTTCGTTGAGGAGTTCGAGGACACCGGAGACCAGTCTTAGAGACTGATTTTTATTTGCTTTTGCTTTAGGTTGCTGTTAGATGTCGGTGCTTGCACCCTTTTCCTTGTTTTCGTACTTTGTACTTTTGTTGGCCATGCTAGGCCTCTTTTAGACTCTTTTATTTGTAGCCTGGTGGCTTTTCTGCGTTGTTGAGATTTATTATTATGGATATTCTGAGATATTTCTTTTGTCTCTTTTCGTTATTATTATCATTGTTTCGTTTCGCGTTGCAAGGACCTGCAGTTTAGAATAATTGACGCTTATCGGACTTGCGGCTTTGTAGCTTCAAGTCTGAGCGGACCTTCTCACGCTTCGCCTCCACGTTTTTGGGAAGCGGGGCGTGACACTCGCGGTAACATGCAATACTCTGCGAGGCGTGCTGCCACCCCGGCGTCCTCGAATACCGACTCATCACAGCCCACTCGAAAAGGCAACTTATGGAGGCGATCATCTGGATACGTCTCGACTTCCTCTCGAGTCCTCTTGAAATGAATGAGGGCACCCTCACAACTCGGGCTCATCGACCTCCCCATATCCCATGAAGGGATCCCGTATGGCCACTTCTGAACCAAGCGTGCCTTGCGAGGCTCGACCACCTCTGATACCCCCGGCGGGACGGAGGGACCTGCCTCCCGCGTGGACGAGCCCGCAGGGAGATCATCATCGGGCCCGTCGGTAGAGATACCTGATTCGGCCGCCCTCCGTCCCGGGTGCGCTCTCTCCCCACGGGAGACCCCGCCTCCCCGTTCCCGGGATCCTACGTCGCGCGCCACCCCCTTGCCTTTCTCGCAAGGACCAGTGTCCTCCGTGACGGGGACTCCGGCCGATCCCGACACCTCCTCCGGCCCTCGCATCACGTCTCCACCTACGAAGGAAAAAGAGATCAGGGTAAGCCTAGCTAAAGGTTTACCAAATGTCAAAGATACATAGGGACCAAAAGTCCTGGGCGAGCCGACTGCTCCGCGTCAAACTTGCTAGCTGACGGTACGCCTCGGGCAGTTCCATCAGAATCTGAGCTTTTGCTAGATCTTCCCCAGTCAGCTCTACCCTTTCATTCACTATAGGGTTCCGCGCCCCCCAGTTCGACATCAACACCACGTCGCTCGGCATCATCACGAAGGCGAACTCCCTCATCCATTCGCTGACATCGTCGGGCACCCCGCGGATAAGTTCTCGTCCTCTCCTAGCACAAACACAGTGATACATTCCCCTCTTCCGGACTACGAAGAAATGCTGGAACAGCGCCAGGGAGGGACTCAAGGAGCAGGTAAGACACAAGACGACAAACCCCACCAACAAGCCCCGGGAACGGGGCGCTAGGGCAAATATAGGCAACTCCAGGAAGTTCAATAGATAAAGCAGATACGGGTGGATCGGGAAACGGAGCCTCAACTCGAATGACCGGACATAAACCCCGACCTCATTATCTCCAGGCGAGCACACCGTTTCCTCTAACCCAGGGACCCGTACCTCATAGGGAAGTCGCACGAACCGCACACGTATCTCCCTGATGTTAATCCTGTCCAACCTACATTGGAGGGACCCAATCACTCTCGGAACAACGGTGCGCCATGACCCCCTCTCCCTAGACCACCGCACCCCCCGCGGTAACGCCCCCTCTTCCACCAGCTCCTCCTCCCACACTCGGCTACCGCCTCCGACCTCGAAACGAGAAGCCATCGGTCGGAAAGTAAAGAAATTATTATTATTATTACCTAGCTGATCCGTCAAATCGGGAAGACGTTCGGAAGAAGATGACCGACGACGGAAGTCGCAACCAAGCTAGCAAGCGATAGAAGGAAGTATTGAACACCGGAGAAAAATCGAAGACGGAAGAAAACTCCCGCCGACCGCCTTCCAACCCTTTTTATTTATAAAGTGGGCCACCGGGTCATCACGACCGTCGGTCCTCCGCCACGCGGCGCCCATCGGGATGTCCTTAATGCCTCGACTGGCGTGAGAGTCACCTTATCCACGCGTCGCAAACCCAATCGTGGAGACGCTTCGTTTTTCTAACATCCTTTCGAATCGTAATAATGACCGGTAGGGCGGGAGTTCCGAAGCTAACGCTGCCACCCCCGGGCGTAGGCCGGGATCCTTGCCGACGGCTCGGAACGTCAGAGATAGTTCGCCCTCCGAGCCGAGCCGGGCTCCCGCCTCAGGCTCGAAGGCCGGGGGCAATTGTTACGACCTAAAGATCGTGGGAGTCTGACTCCCGCCCAGATCCACTGATATACCTCATTGACTCACCCCTTTGCAAAGGGACTGCCGGCCCGGAGGTCCGAGGCTACATGGGAATGGGCGCACCTCGCAGCGCCCCCTCCCGGCCGAGGCGTACAACCACATTCGCTCGGCCCGCCAGGGGCCGTGCGCCTGGGGAGCACCCAGACAGTGCAGCCTGGGATGCTGACAGAGGCACGTGCATATCCCTCCCTGCCAGCGGTCCACGACCCGCGACCGAAAAGGTGCGCGGCCGGGCCGGACAACCCACGAACAGGTCGACCCGACGGGTCCCCACGAACCCCGCCGCTGGGGATAGCATTACCGGACCTTTAGTTCATCACGCACGACAAACAACCTAGTGTAAGGACACGACTGATACTAGCGCCGCCCGACCATCTGACAAAGCACCCCCTGGCCGCTGAGCCCCCTGACACTTAATGCTTTCGCCCCTGACACCCTGACAAAAGTGCCCCTGGCCGTTGCGCCATCTGACAAAAGCGAGGCAGACACTCCTGTTCCTGACATCGTCGTCCGAAGCTTCCGCTGACAGCCGGGCCAGCTCAGCACGTCGAGTCAGCATGCCAGGTCAGACCCCACCTAATCATCTCCCATCAGGTATAAATACCCCCTCACTTCTTACGGTGAGGGGGTTGGCAAATTCCCACCCAATTCCATTATTCACACACGAGAGCAAAGGTCGTCCATATCTTTGTTCTCCCACCCATAGCTCGCCACGTACGGTCGACACACCCTCAGTCTGACCTGCGTGCCTAGCCCCCGCTTTAAGTCCAGTTACTGACTTAGGCATCGGAGGGGTTAAGGGTTGGACCCCAACCCGGCCCTTCTGACGAGTTGCTCGTTGTGCAGGGTAGCTCGCCCCTTGGTCGACATCCGCCTTCGGCTCCCACCGCTCGATCCTCCTCCGCCGCATCCGGCGAGATTTGACTCCGTGGCCTCCCCCGGCGGCAAGCTTAGCCTCTTCACCCCACTAATCACTTGTTAAATAGCCCATCTAAATCCTCTTATCAATATAACCACCGTGCCCTTGGTTCCCCATAATACAAATTCATTGTACGCGAGTTCCACCCCGCAACAAGTACTATTCACCCCCCCCTCTAGTACTTGTGCAGTAGCTTCGTATGGCATTACACATCGAATATAATTGATGGTTCTGAGAATGCAAACTTGTTGCTCCCTAATGGAACAGAAATTAAAATGAAAGATGCACTATTCTCTCCGAACTCCAACCGAAATTTACTAAGTTTCAAGGATATCTGTTTAAATGGATTCCATTTCAAAACAACATATATAAATGAAAAAGAATTATTGTATGTAACGTATCAAGAAAAAGGAGTAAAATCCATACTTGAACGTTTTGAGAGCCTTTTATCAGGCCTCTACCATACAAGGATTCGGAGAGAGGAAGCTAACTTGACGGAGCACCTGAAGTGTCTGACATCAGTTAAGATTTTACTTTGGCATGATAGACTTGGCCACACTGGATTTGTGATGATGCACCGCATTTTATCACAATCCCATGGGCACACCCTGAAGAACCAGAAGATTCTTCAGAAGAGAGAATTCCCTTGCATCCCCCTGCTTCAAGGGGAAATTAATAACAAGGCCATCGCCACTAAAAGTGGACATCGAGTCTACAAGCTTCCTCGAAAGAATACATGGAGGCATATGTGGACCTATCCACCCCCTAGTGGGCCATTTCGGTACTTTAAGGTACTGATTGATGCATCTTCAAAATATTCGTATGTGTGTCTACTATCAACCCGCAACTTAGCTTTTTCAAAGCTACTTGCACAAATTATAAATTTGCAGGCGCATTTTCTATACAACCATATAAAGAAAATACGTCTGGATAATGCTGGGGAATTTATCTCCCGGCCATTTCAAGAGTACTGTCAGGCAACGGGAATAGAAATTGAACGTCCAGTGCCGCATGTTCATACCCAGAACGGGTTGGCAGAGTCACTGATAAAAAGACTCCAATGGATTGCATAGGGACATGCAATTCTGCATGCTGCATCGTTAATAAAAATAAGACCCTCTAGAGGTCAGAGTCTCTCTCCAATGCAACTTGCATATGGAGGGCCACCAAATATTTCTCATTTGAAAATCTTCGGTTGCACGGTTTACATCCCCATTGCACCACCACAGAAGACAAAAATAGGTCCTCAACGTCGTCTAGGTATCTATGCAGGGTTTGACTCACCCTCAATTATAAGATACCTAGAACCCCAAACGGGGGACGCATTTAAGGCACGTCTTAAAGACTGTGAATTTGATGAGACAATTTTCGCCTAAATGGGCCCAGACACTGAGAAATCTGGTGCGAAGCACATCATAACATGAGATACAAAAAGTTTGACCCACTAAGATCGGGTAACAAAATAATGTGAATCTGAGATCCTGAAGATCCTCCACATTTAGGACACTGTCCACCGATTACCGGATTCATTTACTGACAGCCAGAAGATTGTCAAATTACACATCCCTGCTGTAAATACTCCAGCTATGATTGACATCCCCGAGAATGGATGCAATCTACCAGCAGCAGAAATGGCTGCACCTCAACAGAAGAGAGACAGACCACCAGGCTCCAAAGATAAAAATCCAAGAAAAAGAAAAATATCCGGAGACCTTGGGACGATACCCCTACATAGAAATGAGCTCATGTCCATACACACCCATCCCGAAATCCACTACAGAGGAACTGCCGGGAAAAACTAAAATATCATTAAATTATGAACGTACAGGGAAGGTGTTGGACAGAAAGAGTACAGCCGTCGACGATGACTTTGCATTTCTTATTGCTATTCACGTCGCTGGAAGCGACGATGATCATAATCCACATTTTGTTGCTGAATGCAAACATAGATATGATTGGCCAAAGTGGAATCAGACAATAGAAGCTGAGCTGGACTCGCTTAAGAAACACAAAGTCTTTGGGCAAATAATCCAGACACCTACTGGTGTCAAACCTGTAGGATACAAATGGGTATTCGTGAGAAAAAGAAATGAAAATAATGAGATCGCACGCTACAAAGCACGACTTGTAGCGCAAGGATTTTCCCAAATACCGGGTATTGACTATGAGGAAACATACCAAAGACCGGGTATTGACTATTAGGAAACATACCAAAGACCGGGTATTGACTATAAGGAAACATACTCCCCGGTCATGGATGCGATCACTTTACGATTCCTGATAAGCTTAACAGCAAAGGAAGGTTTAGATATGCAACTAATGGATATTGTGACTGCATATCTATACGGTAATCTCGACAAGGAGATATACATGAAACTTCCTGAAAACTTCTCAATGCCTGCTGAATTAAACGATAGACCTCGAGACGTCTAAATCTGTTAAGCTTCAAAGATCATTGTATGGTCTTAAATAATCAAGACGGATGTGGTATAACAGACTAAGTGAATTCATTGTACGACAAGGATTCAACAATAATGAAGTCTGCCCTTGCATCTTTATTAGAGCAAAGGGAAATGGATTCATCATAATAGCAGTCTACGTAGACGATCTGAATCTCATTGGATCTCCTGAAGAGATCGCTGAGATATCTGTAAGCTTGACAAAAGAATTCGAAATGAAAGACCGTGGCAAAATGAAATTCTTCCTTGGCTTACAGATTGAACATCTAAAATACGGAATCCTATTACACCTAACCACACATACAAAGAAAATGTTGCAAAGATTTCTTATGGACCAATGTCATCCACTTAGTACACCTATGGTGGTACGATCTCTGGATGCACATAAAGACCCCTTCTGGCCGCTGGAAGAGGTGGATGATATACTTGGTCCAGAAGTCCCTTATCTGAGTGCTATTGGAGCACTTCTATTTCTGGCAAACTGCACGCTTCCCGATATAGCGTTTGCAGTAAATTTACTAGCCAGATACAGTGCAGCGTCTACGCAGTGCCACTGGACCGGGGTAAAGCACCTTCTGCACTACCTCCAAGGGTCTACAGATTTGAGACTCTTTTACAAAAATAGATTATTCTCCGCACTTGTTAGTTATGTTGATGTAGGTTACAGGTCTGATCCCCACAATGCAAAGTCACAGATAAGGTACATGTTTACCCATGGTGGGACAGCCATTTCCTGGAGATCCGTTAAGCAAACCATGACGGCAACTTCATCCAAACACTCAGAGATCATCGCCATCCATGAACCATGTAAATAATGTGTCTGGCTACGGTCAGTTGTAAATCACATCCTAGTGACGAACGATTGAAGTCTGGGGACCTTGAACCTACTACCATGTTCGAGGACAACGTTGTTTGTATAGCTCAGCTACGAGGTGGCTTCATCAAAGACGACAGAACGAAGCATATTTTTCCCAAATTCTTCTGGACGCACGAGCTACAAAGAGGTGGCGTGATCGACGTCAGACAGGTACAATCATGTGACAACCTGGCAGAATTTTCATTAAAGCCCTTCCTACTGCTACCTTTAGGAAGTTTGTACATAAAATTGGGATGAGGCACCTACGAGATCTAAAAGCCTGAGTGCTTGTACAGATCAGGGGGAGTTAGAGAGTGTCTGCACTCTTTTTCCTTAACTATGATTTTTCCCGCGGGGTTTTCCATAGCTAAAAGTTTTAACAAGGCAAACCTCACCAACTCAGGATCCTGAAGTATTCACCCCATGTGAGATTCCTACTACACTCAGAATCCTGAAGTATTCAGGGGCAGAGTCCACACCCATGGCTGGATAATGGGGAGTGTTGTGAAGGGATAATATCAAGTTGGTTAGTCGGTTGGGATCACGGCTTATCTTATAGATAAGACCGTATCTATTGTATCTTATCTGTATACGCTCCTCTATATGCTATAAATAAAGAGCTGGGGGTTTCTCCTCAGATGATGATTCATTACACATTATTATATTTATCAAAAAGATATTTTGATTTTAAGGGATTTTCTAATATGAGCCTCTTAAATAATTCATGTTTTAGTAGTAGTCCTTTAAATAAAAGATTCACTCTAAATGGCTAATTTTGATGTGAATCACATTATTTGGAGTATTATTTTCAAAATATTTTAAATTACAAAATTTAACCTAAAGAACTAATCCGGTGTAACTTAAACTATACGAGATTACATGGATTGATACCAAAATAAGAATAAGTTAAGTGCTGTTCTGAGTTGGGTCGGCCAAAAATATGTCAGCTCAAACATCAACACGTGGCCTTTTGGACAACCGAGCACATCCCAGCCAATCAGCACCCATTGACCCCGCTCCAGTGGGCCCCGTAGGAATTGCAAATCACTAACCGCTAAGATTCTAACAAATATTTTCCCAAAAATTGGATTGTTGGCTCCCAGTAAGTTTTTTTACGTCCGTTATATCATCCAATGACGCTGTGTTATGGGCCTATGGCATAGTGCTTACAATGATCGAAACAAAGATTTTAAAGCCCCCTTTTGGATTATTTTCATAATGGCCCTTCACAAAATGTCTTATTTGAAAAGAGTCCCAGAAAAAATTACATTTTCTGCAAGAACCCCTCGGAAAAGGACTCTTTTCGTGTTACTTGTGCAATTTGAGAGGCCTTGTTGCAAATGCAATTTTTTGGGTACTCTTTTCAAATAAGACATTTTTGGGGGGCTTTTAAAAAAAATTGCTAACTTTTGTTTTAGAGAGTGTGAGTAGGACATGGTCTCACTTCGAGTTTGGCTATAAATATAAGGGGGTAACAAGAGCACAATACACTTGTAGACCCTCCCCTTAATAGTAGCAAGTTTTCTTGATATCTACAAGCTTTGGCATTTGCATTTCTTTCCTTTCTCGATCCTTCGTTCTTGAGTGATTTTGCCCTGACAATTTGGGGATCATGTGCGGGATACTGGCCGTGCTCGGCTGCGCCGACGACTCTCAGGCCAAGAGGGTTCGCGTGCTCGAGCTCTCTCGCAGGCAACATCCTTCCTGTTTTCTTCTTATGTTGTGCTTAGATTCAACTCGTTTTTTTGCTATGTTCTTCTTTATGTTCTTTCGAGCGACGCTTTTTGATACAAAACATCCAAATTTTCGCGAAACTTGTCCAAGTATCGCCTCAACTGAGGAATAGAGTTCTATGATGTTATTGTTGATGATAATCGGCAGTTTGTTTGATCTAAAGCGTCATGAAAATTGGAAATCAACATTTTTCGTTTTGTCACTCCCGTTATTTTTTAAATAAAATGTGAACTATCGATCAATAATTTGTCTCTAAAGATATGAACTGTCGATCAATAATTTTCATGCAAAAAGGAAAACAGTTTTGCTAACTATTTCAGAAACTGTCAGTATCTGTCATTTTCCAATAATTGCACAATAATTGTACTTGCCTACCCAACATCAATCTCTGTATTGAACAGAACCAATAAAGACAAACTTTTTACAAAATCAATTTTATCTTTCATAGTTTAACCACAACACTAACATCAATTCTTAGATTACATCATACTATCTTATAATATATTCTTGTAAGGCCATTAAGAGCAAAGGTGAAAAGTTAATATTTTGGGGACAGGCTGAAGCACAGAGGTCCAGATTGGAGCGGGCTGCATCAATATGGAGACTGTTTCCTCGCTCACCAGCGACTAGCAATCATCGATCCTGCCTCTGGCGATCAGCCTCTTTATAACGGAGACAAAAGCATCGTTGTGACGGTAAAAACAATTGCTCTGGTTTTAATGCATGATCTTATTAAGAGATAATTCTGACTCTTTTGTGTGCTTAAAACAGGTTAATGGAGAGATTTACAACCACGAGACGCTGAGGGGACAGTTGTCGGATCACAGGTTCAGGACTGGCAGCGACTGTGAAGTGATTGCACATCTTGTAATGACCCTCTTTATCTCTCATATTCGATTAGTTTGCTCCTTTAAACTATAATGTAAGATATTCTTGCACTCAGCTTCATGTTTCATGGAAATTTCCTTCTCTTGTCTCAGTATGAGGAACATGGGGAAAATTTTGTGGACATGTTGGATGGCATATTCTCATTTGTGTTGCTGGACACTCGCGATAACAGCTTTCTGGCCTCTCGAGACGCTATAGGAGTCACACCCCTGTACATTGGCTGGGGACTTGATGGTAATCATAACATTCCCACGGCTAACTCAGTAACGATTCAAAATTTTCTGTGCTGTTCTTTTTTTTCCCAGGGTCAGTTTGGATATCATCTGAAATGAAGGGATTGAACGATGATTGCGAACACTTTGAGTGCTTCCCTCCTGGGCATTTGTACTCGAGCAAGACAGGCGAGTTCAGGAGGTGGTACAATCCTGCTTGGTTTTCGGAATCGATTCCCTCCGCCCGATACGATCCTCTTGTTCTAAGAAAGGCATTTGAACATGTAAGTTTCTTGTACTTCTCAGAAAACAGTCGCTAGATGCACCTGTGCCACAAGCAACGAAGTTGATACATGTTTGATTCCATGTTCAGGCCGTGATCAAGAGGCTGATGACTGATGTTCCTTTCGGGGTTCTGTTATCCGGCGGCCTCGATTCCTCTTTGGTTGCAGCTGTCACCACCCGTCACTTGGCCGGAACCAAGGCTGCAAAGCACTGGGGAACTCAACTCCATTCCTTCTGTGTTGGCCTGGAGGTCGGTATTTTTTGCTACTTTAGAAAGTGCAATATGGTTCTAATATGTCTCTTGGTGCAGGGGTCGCCTGATCTGAAGGCAGCCAAGGAGGTAGCTAGCTATTTAGGCACCGTCCATCATGAGTTTCACTTCTCGGTTCAGGTAACCGAGTCTCGTTCCCCTTCTTTCTGTCTTAAATATTGGTATTCGATCGACTAAGCATATCGGTAGTTTTTGAGTACTGCAGGATGGTATAGATGCCATTGAGGATGTTATCTACCACATCGAAACATATGATGTCACCACAATCAGAGCAAGCACTCCAATGTTCTTGATGTCGCGCAAGATCAAGTCGCTTGGGGTGAAGATGGTCATCTCCGGCGAAGGTTCCGATGAGATCTTCGGAGGGTATTTGTACTTCCACAAGGCCCCAAACAAGGAGGAGCTCCATCGCGAAACATGTCACAAGGTGATCTAATCAATATCCTCACGGGCCATTTATCCACACCATGGCATGCAACGTATCATGGTAATTTTCACTGATATAATGATGCATACAGATAAAAGCCCTTCACCAGTACGATTGTCTAAGAGCCAACAAGGCAACCTCGGCGTGGGGACTGGAGGCCCGCGTTCCGTTTTTGGACAAGGAATTCATCGATTGCGCGATGAGCATTGACCCTGAATGGAAAATGGTTAGAGATGATCGTTTCCATGTTACTGGTTTTTCATTAGATGCATTTGTGCAAAGTGGTCTCACACCATGAAATTTACCAGATAAAGCCTGATCAAGGGAGGATGGAGAAATGGATATTGAGAAAAGCTTTCGACGACGAAGAAACTCCCTACTTACCAAAGGTAGAAATATGCGCAATTTAGTGCATCGATTTCTCATATCAAATTTCATTTCAGAAGAACTTGTAATATGTCAGATGCAATGTCTGTGTTATGCAGCATATACTCTATAGGCAGAAGGAGCAGTTCAGCGATGGCGTTGGCTACAGTTGGATTGATGGATTGAAGGCTCACGCGGAAGAACATGTAATGCAATTGCTAAATTCATCCAAACCGATTTTATCTTGAAATTCTCTCATCTCTTCTGACATTTTCATTGTCTCCTTCAACCGTATCTCAATATCTCACAGGTCACAGATAGAATGATGCTAAACGCAGAACATATCTATCCGCACAACACACCGACCACAAAGGAGGCCTACTACTACAGAATGATATTCGAACGATTCTTCCCCCAGGTGAAATGAATCATACTAAGCTATTTCACATCTTCACATCATTCTAATTAAGTCCGACCCTTTTATTGTTGTAGAATTCTGCAAGGCTGACAGTCCCAGGAGGTCCGAGCGTGGCCTGCAGCACGGCAAAGGCCATCGAGTGGGACGCTCAGTGGTCGAACAATCTTGACCCCTCGGGCAGGGCTGCGCTCGGAGTCCATGTGTCGGCCTACGAAGCACAATCGCCAACCGCTTCCCATGCGGCTGGCGATGCCCCGGCCATGATCACGAGCAAGAAGCCGAGGATGGTTCAAGTTTCAGCTCCAAAACTCGCAATCTGGAGTTGATCATGTCAATACCATCAGTGTATAATTATGGGAAGTTGCTAATATTTAAGACGTGTGTAAATCAAGTATGTGTGTTGGATTTAGTATGAAGCAGGTCATGGCCTTGTTTTCACTTTGTTATTTGCGACAATTAATGATGGACAATTAAGTTGATCCTATGTGGTGTTTTGCTCCATTAATGTTGGGCAATAAAATGCATATTATTCACAGACAGCTTTCTCATGTGTTTTTGTAAATGTAATAAACCCATCTAGAAAAATTTAAAGTATTTCTAACAAAGGATATGGAGACATTTTGGGTATGAGTCTCCAACAAGAGTTAGACCACGTTCGTATAGAATTTAAAGCCAAAGCATGTCCGATCCAAAATCAATTTTTGTTGTTCAAATAGATTCCGTTCTTTTTAACCTGGTGTGTTGTCGTTTAAAGTACCTAAAAGTAAATCATGTTTTGAGATCCATATTGCATGTTAGAACACAATTGGTAATGTTATTGGTGAAGTATGGGACTATTATTCTCAACACACCCTTTCAACCTAAAGGTGGAATTTGGAGATTGGATTTTGTGTTTCAAAAATGGGACATATTGAAATATGTTAATGCTGACAAGAATCAGGACAAGGTGACACCCTGTGAATTGGGATAAGAATTGGGACATGATATCATGATTCATATTTGATTTGGATCCGGATTAGGTCATTACGGTAGAATTCGGATGCTGCTATTAGGGACGTTGCTTAGGAATCGGGTGCTTTTAATATCATGTTAGAACATAATGGATTAATATGGGTCTGTCATTAATGATATTGATGAAGCTTCAGATTAGCCGTTGAAACCATATCTAACCTGAAACCATATCGGTTAAATCATTGGGCCGGCAATCGATGAAGCGAAGACCAAGCCGCCAAGAAGCCCATAAATATAGCCACTGGGCCCAATAAGCCCCCGAGGTCCACAAAGGGAACCGACCGTTAACATGGTCAAAGCATGCTTTCCATTCTGTCTGTTGAGCTTCTGTTGCTTAAGGAGGCGGTTGATAATGGGCTCATAAATGACGGAAGGAGTGGACAACGTTATACCTATTTATGAGGAATGATCGTGCCACCATAATTAGTGACCTTTATTCCCCAACGTCACTAGACAGACACTAGAGTATATAAACAAGAAGGAGCCAAACAAAAGAAGGACGGACTCTGGAGGTACGGAATACCTAGTACTCGGATAACTTTACTTTCTCCCCACTCTCATATTTTTTCCTTCAAATTCGCTTGAGGTGACTAACTCAGGACGATCTTCCTTGGGTTGACTTTGACAGCCCCTGGACTTCCTTAAGTTCGATAGTAACTTAAGCATCGGAGGGGATTTAGGTTGGAATCCAGATTCGACACCCCTAACGATTGTCTATGGTACAGATAGTTCGAAGTTCGACCCAACACCAAGGTCGAACGATCATTGCGTTCGACCGAGAGATCGACCGAGCTTCAGCCTTGCGCTCCTTCATTAGACCCCGGTTCTACCAACCGATAGTCCCACTTCACCTACTGACCAGTCTCTAGCTCGACAAAGGGGTTCACGCCAGTTCCCTCTACAGTTGACTGGAACCCAGCAGGCAACAATATCTAACCCAACAACTAGTACATGTACATCACAGTTTGTCGGTTTTTCTAATGAAGGACTATTATTCACAACATAGCACATATTAAATATCATACTAGTAGCTAGATGAAGATGGTTATTGCTCCTAGTGGTGCATATGCATGAAGTCTAGCATCTTAGACATTAATGATTCTTTTCTCAAGCCTAAAGTATCAAATTTGTGCTTTCATCCTCATACATTAAGGCAACACTTGGTAGTGCTTTCATTCACTGTGAATAAGAAAACAGACTTTAAGAGTCTTTAAGGGACAGACTTTAAAACGTTAAATTCTGTCACTAAAAGTAGACTGTCAATACCGATGTCAAATTCCGTCACTAAAGATCAACTTTTAATGACGGCTTTCCGTCTGATGTTGCTACGAGAGAGCGACCGGGGAAAAAAAAGGCTATGACTATATACACCCCTATGTGTAGGGGTGTATGGTATGATTAATGGCCAAAAAAAGATAAAAAACAAAGAGGGAGGCTATGAAATAGCAAGTGATTGTGATATAATTCCCTTAATTAGCAAAGAATCATAACATACACCCCTATGTTGGGGGTGTATATAGTCTTCCTCAAAAAAAAATCAGATCTTTTACCGACGGGTTTCCATCAGTGATATTTATTACGACTTTCCGTCAACACTACAAGAAAGAGCGCATCAGCAAAAAATTCAAAGTTTTTAATTTCCATCAATGATAGTTACTTTAGCTAACAACTTTCCGTCAAAAAGGATCATAATCAATTAAAGCATCTGTACTAATCTTAGGGTTATATCATCAATTTCAAGTCCTCGCCTACCGCTCCATCAATTTCAAGTCATCCAATTGAATTCACTTTGTGGGGATCTTCGCTATGATGTCGAATCGTACTTACCGCTCCATCATCTCCTACATCGAGCAATCCATCCTAACCTCGAATCATCTAATTGGACGGACTTCAGGCAATGAGGTGGCGACGTCACCGCCCTCGAGTTCATCGGAGGCGACCATGCCAGCCTCCTCTCCGAGATCATCGCCGTGATGTCGGACCTTAAGTGCGTCATCGCTGAAGCAAAATATGTTGAGCCATGTGGTACAAGGGACGATGGTCTCGTTGGAGGTCCGGTTCCATGTCGAACCGAGTCCCGTCTTCTCTAGTGTCGACATAGACGGCACGTCACAACAGCTGCATGTGTCAACAAGCAGTCGTCGCATCTCAGCCGAGCAAATGATGGCACTGATTATAATTGTATCATCATGTGGCAGCTCAACACCCTTCAGATCTTCATCTGAAAAACAGATAGGTGGTGGAGCGTCTCTTGGGCTATTTTGACCCACACTCGTAGTTATCACCCTTTGAGCATACTACTTTCGGGCTGAGAACGATAGCCCGCCCGACGTTAGTCTGCCAGAGATCATATCAATGATCCTAGTTATACATTAAGCTATGGAAAATGCTTTCCCTCGATCCTCTGCCTTCGATGTGCCTTCCTCCTATCTTGCTTTTAGGGCATCGACAAATTTCCTTTGATGCACACACTGAATGCGATGCTCGATATCCTTCTTCAGCTGCCAACAATTCTCAGTGTCATGACTATGGTCTTGATGGTATCTGTAGAACTTGTACTCGTCTTGCTTGTCAAAATTTCCCTTAATCTTTGGGGGAGATCAGTTGAAGTAGCCCTCGCCTTGGGCATATGCCATCACCATGGACTTAGGAGCATTGAGCTTCGTAAAGACTATGTCAGCCATGTCTGACCTGTCCCTCGGACTCCTATCCTATCTTCTTTGGCTCCTTTGATCTTGACAGGCCCATTCCTTAGGCAGAGCATCTTTCTTTGCTTCAGTTGATGCTTTGGAAGTGCCTCCATCGCGTGCGGCTAATGCCTCTTCTGTCATCATATACCACTCCGCTTTGGTAAGGAGCTAATCCAAGCCGTGTGACAGTTTATGATGCAGAGATTTCATCAAGTCTTCACATTGAACCACATTCTTAAGTGCATCGATACTCACCCCATCACTACAGCTCTTGACATCAAACTCTTTGAATTGAAGTGCTTAAGGAAGTTTCTTAATGTCTTCCACTCTTTCTGCACCAAGGTAAATAGGTGGTCCGAGCTCTGCTTCCTCCTTCTCCCTGCCATGAATTATATGCAGAAGACTTGGGATAAGCTCTTGAACGACCCAATAGACCGATTGGAAAGTCCACTATACTACTGCTTCGAAGCCTTCTATAGAGTTGTTTGGAAAGCACGAGATATGAGGCATCATCGGCCCCCTGTATCTCCATCATCCCTTTATAGTCTTAAATGTGTACAAAAGATTGTTCGAGATATCACATTTGTCTAGGTTGGGCATCTTGAATCTGGGCAGTAGCGGGCTGAGGTGATTCTTTTCTTTAAGTGGATTTGCTCCTTATCTGAGCTCGACGACGAGGATCAATGTCATCATACATCATTTCGGTGCTTGGATCCACTGAGCAGGCTGTTGGAAGCGCTAGAAGCATTGCTTTGATCCTCATCTGAGTTGTTGAAATAACTCAATGGCAGAGGTTACCTGTCCAAGTCTTCCTATTGATGCCTTTGTGAGACCTACAATAAGAGCTGCAACTTCGCTTACAATGGCTCTCTCTATGTTGATCATCAGCTAGAGTAGGACGGTGGTCCTCAGCTCCACTGAGTAAGGGCTGCGAGCCCATGAGATCGGATGTAGTTGAGATGTGGCCCCCAGTCTCATCGCTCTGAGCTCCTTCAGGACGAGGGAAGATGGTCATTGTTGTTGTTGTTGTGGGAAAGAAGGCAGGGTGAACCGTCGCTCCGGGTTAGGGGTATAGTTTCTTGGCCCACTGGTATGGCAGGTGGCACTTCTAGGTGTTGCTAAGAAGGAGCTGGGACGACTGGTGGGCTCGCAATTGTTGGGGTTGTGAACCTATCAAACGTTCTATCACGACAGTCAATGCTTGAATATTGATGCTCACCTCTCGTGAGAATACATGGAACTGTTCAAAGTCACTTATTACTGCTCGGTGGAAGAACTGGGATTCACAGGGTGCGGCGTAACGTATACCGCCACCACGGTAATTGGCCTTTCAGGCCCTTGATTGGTGGGCCGAGTCATCGTCAGTATGGCTGAAGACGTGGATGTCAACTCAAATATTCCCATGAACGACGCTAAATGTTTACTGGTGTTTTCTCACTACTGATTTTGTTGGATGATTCTTAATGATGGTATGGCTGCAATTGTTGGCGTATGATGACGTTGGCAGCGGACTTGGTACTGGGCGAACTAACCCTGAGCTGAATAGACCTCAATCCGAGCTATTTCAGCCGAGTCCGAGCTATTTTCAGGCTACCTTCAGCTTCCTGCAATACGAAGAGCTCGTTAGGTATGGTTGGATCTTGGGTCTAACCTAATCCCCTCCGATGCTTAAGTCAGATAGTAACTCAAAGGATGCTCGCGGTAACTATGGTCGATCTGTAGGGAGATCAACCGATAATTATCGCACAAAGCTATGGAGGAGATGTAGAATTTTAGGTGGAGCAGATATTAGTATATGAGTAGTATATGAGTATCTGACTTTTTTGGTTCTCAGAAACTTTCACATCTCCCATTGTCCGAGAGACTACTTATAGGCAATTGCTTTTTAAGGGACATTAGAGGGTAATACCCGAGCTTTTAAACTGCTTTATTGTTTTTGGCCTGAACTGTCACCATTGATAACGAGCTTAACGGTCAGTCATTGAATGTCTTCATTCTGAACTGATGCTTTAAATGAAGAAGCCCAACGGTCAGCTGAGCGGTAGTCTTAAATGAAGAAATGGCCGGCATCATGTAAGGACTTCTGGGCTGTTAGGCCGAAGTTATGGGCATTACTGGGCTTTTGGGCCTGACCGCTCAAATAAACAACTGAGTGATCATTGGGCTGGCACAATGATGTATCACATCTGTTGTGGGTTAAGTCCGCCAACAATGAGATTTGTATTAAATGGGAATCACAGGTACAATGATTACATGTTTTGGGTTGATGGCGAGGTTAGCACGACTCGGAATACGCTTCGGGTGAAGAATCCAAGGTCGCCTGAAGGTCGTCCGAGGTCGCTGTCTCCTGATAGCTAAGGCGAGCTTCCTGCGACAATAGCAACTCGTCAGAAAGGTGGGCTGGCTGTCAGCTTGTAGCTTCTCTGATGCTTAAGTCAGTGGATGACTTCTAATAAGTGTGTCAGACACGCATGGCGAACTTAAAGTGTATCGACGAAGGGTGGTATAACGACATGTTTTCATGGTGCACATTTTTCCGTATTCAAAACGATTACAAACAATTACAGAGTAAATGAATTTTTTCCATTATTTTTCATCACTCAAATCTTAATATGGACTTTGTCTTCATGATCCTCGTGACGATACGAACCTGTGGCATTATTTTCTAAATTATACATGATAATAGACATACGATACTTGTATATCTATGCAAACTCATAACCATACATACAAAGATATATTAACAACCAACTATCCATGTCTATCCACAGGGACTCAACACCCCAGTTTCTAACATCAGAGCTCTATCTTAAGGCATGACTCCTACCCACCTTAAGACTAAACTACCTCTGGAACCCTACACGCACTACCCTTACACAGCCGCAGTGCGGTGACCTGCATGGGCCATCAAATGCAACGTCCCGCTCCCCGGGATACCCGGTAAGTACGAATCTGTCCCAGGTAATCCCAAGGCAGTGAGTGTTATGAAGGGAAATACAAAAGACAGGCAGGTCCACTACGCACTGCTGGGATAGTACCTGTAGCATTCCAAACAACACAGATACACAAAGAGAACCAACAACTCAAACACTGATATATATACACAAACTGTCTATATACAACTTCCTTATACAAATATCATCTACAAAAAACCCTCATCTCACCAAGGTATAAGAAAACACACCCATGCCACTCAAACACTCACATAAAACCCGCAACTCTAACCAACTGAGCTATTGGGCCTCCAACTCCAAGAACCAACACCTTAAAAGTCAACATGGGCACGTCAACGCGTGTCCCAGTAGGATATTCCAAGATGATGGAAGCTTCCCTCCTCATTCTCCTTCTTCTTCCTCTTCCTATCCTTTCCTTGGTTTTCCTTTGATCTTTCCCTTCTTGATTTTTCACTTCTCTTTCTTTTCTTTCTTTCTCTCTCTTTTTCCTTTTTTTTGTTTGCCTGGTTGCATTCGGTCAAAGGGGAAGCAAAAGGGAACTAAAAATAATGAAAAAGAAAATAAAAGAATAATGAAGAAGTTTGTAGAAGAAGAGAAGAGAAGAATAATTAAAGAGGGAGATATTTTTTCCAAGGTTCCTATAATTACAAGTTTGCCCTTTCTTTTAAAAATCTCTCTTCTAGAAATTTCCTCTAATTACAAGTTTGCCATTCCTACACATGTGTCATCTTGCTTTACACACACATACACTTATTGCAAGTTTGCCCTTTTACTATGCACACCCCCCCACTAATTTACAAAAATGCCACTAACCACAACCCTTTTCACACTAGCCTCCTTATATAACCACTTTCCTATTACACATAAAAGTCAATAATACTTAATAAATAATAATAATAATAATAATAATAATAATAACAATACTAATAATACTATTACCATACTACAATACTATTAAAACACTACATTACTTACAAAGAAATCAAATACTACTAATAACACGTTATTACCGCTATCACTCCACTTGAATAATACTATTATCCCTACTACTAATAACACATTATATATATCACTACCCATGTACTCATACACAATACACAAAAATAGGCATGTCCTACGTATATGGCACTATGGCCATTACACCTACCCTACCCTATCGACAACTTCGGCGCCCCTTTTTAATCCTCACATCTCTTCCGTCACCAAACCCATCTCATGGCTTTCCCCGCCGCGACGACACCCACTCCTTCACCCTCTCTCCCCCGCTAGCCCAACACATCTCGCTTCAAGCTCCACTGGCTTCACCGATGGAGCCCCACCGCTGCCCATCGCCGCCAAGCAACCGCAGCCACCGCACAACATGTATCGACAATCGTCAATGGCCCTCCGACGATATGCTTTGGGATTTTGGAGATTTTTCGCCTTGACGACGACCCTCACCGTCACTTGACGTGTCCATATTTTACATGTTTTATTCGCATCATTTCATGTCATATTCGCCTCCAAACTCCATATTTTCATATATTATCGCGCTTCTAATGCTATATTCGAGTTTTGTATAGGTTTTTGAATTTTCAGGAGTTTTGGAGAAAGTTGGAGCTATTTTAGGACATGGACACATCTAGTGTTGGATATGGAACACGTTTGTACACCCTTGTGGGGGATGTACGAGGAAATACGGACCTCGAACGTCGCGTACACGAAGTCGTGTGCAAAGGGAATCTGTTCCCTTGCGGAGAGGATCTCTGGATGAGTGGGAAAGTCGCATTATATATGCATAAGTGCATGCGACATATGGCTAATAAAGGGGGAATATCTTAAGCTTATGTTGTACCATGCATATGGTACAACTTAAGCTTATAATGTGCCATGTATCATGGTACACCTTAATTAAGTTGTTCCAAAGGAACAACTTACCCTAAAATAACTACCTTGGGGGCTATAAATAAGACCCAAGGGTAAGCCATTTCTTACACCTTTTGCATGAAATTCATGCATGCAACTTCATCCTAGCGAAGCTCTGCAGAAATCCTTTCTCTTCCTCTTTCCAAGTTCTTAATCTAAAATAGAGATTTAGATTGTGGATTAGTAGCCTTACTCCGTTCGTGAGAAGACTCGATCCGTCGTGGCGAATCCGAAGGCAAAGTTCCGAGACTACCGTTCCGCATACGCAAGCGTAAGTCTCAACTTTAATTATCGATCCTAACTCTGTTTTGGCAGGATCCAACATTGGTATCAGAGCCATAAGGGTTCGCCCCGGTCAATCCACCGCCCCGTCGAAACTACGAACGAGTCGTTGTCTTTTTCACGAATGGGTCTCCTACTATTACGGATATAGTAGGAACGCTTCGTGACGGAGAGAACGCAGCGGTTGTTCTTTTCACGTTAGGGTCTCCTATCATTACGGATATGGTAGGAACTCTCCGTGACGGGAAGAACCGACCGTTCACGTAGTACGTTATTCATTTTTGGCACACGGCCATTAAGAAATAACTAATTTCTCGACGAACGGGTGCTTCATCGACGAACGGGTGCTTCATCGAGGAAGATGATGGAAGTTATTTCCATCGGGTAAGAGGAAAATTTGGTGCATGTGCACCATGGCCAAATGGGCTATGAAGTCCATGCACACCCTCTCCCCATGCGGAGGGGGTTGGCTACGGCCAATAACCACTGGCGACCACCCCATCAAGGGGGAGGAATGAGTGCGGCAACCCCATTTAAAGGGGATGGCCGGCCATGGCCAAAGGGGCCATGGCCGGCCAACGCCGAATGGCCTTGGCCATGACCGGCCATGGCCAAGCCATGGCCGGCCATGGCCAGGCTGGCAGTGGCCGGCCTTGGCCAAGCCCTGCCGGCCAGGCCGGCCCTGGCAGTGGCCAGGGCCGGCGCCCTGGCCTCAGGCCAGGGCCTGGCCGAGGCCAGGGCAGGAGCGTCTTGCCGAGGCCAGACCAATTTTGTGTTTTTGGTCGACCAATCTGGCAGAAGGTCTGAATCGACTGCAAACTTTCCTACTTACCCATACGGGGTGACAAAAGGCATTGGCCAAACTCGAATGTGTCGATTAGCCCATACGGGGCTAACCACAGTGTCGACTAGTTCTTACGGGACTAACGTTTTAATGAAGTTTTTTGGGCTCTACTCCTTGAAGATTAGCCATAGTGCTCTACTTCATGCGAGATTAGCCATGTCATTGTGCTCTACTCTACGGAGATTAGCCAATGTACTTGTGACGTTGTGTTCTACTCTACGGAGATTAGCCAACGTGCTTTCAAATTTTTGGAAAAAGATGTTTTTCAAATAGGTTATGTCCCGTCCTTAAATCGGGACAGCGCAATTTAGAATTCCAAGTCCTACCACTATCCGGCCATGGTTATCTAACCCATGGGTGTGTAGAACAGGTCTCGTGGCTTGGCAATTGTTGCGTTAAAATTCTTTGCGCTAATTCTCACCTATTCTATTTTGAAAAATATGTTTTTCAAAGTAATTTTCCGCTGCTAATACCATACGGGTATTATTTCTGATTTCTTTTTACTTAAGATAAGTAAGAGGGATACTTTGAAAGTTACTTCTAGATGGTAGTTGGGAACGTAGTGAACTTCTCGATTCTAGAGTAACATTTCAACGCATCCAAGGAACTTATCAAGTGTTTAAAGAATCGAAACTTTATGCATTGAATTTTGATCGTGTTTTTTCATTTTCTTTGCAGTTTTTTGAATCGAATATGTCTACCGCTTCTAAGAATATTGTCGCAGAGCTTAACAAAGGTGAAAAGCTCAACGGCGACAATTATAAACTTTGGTCAATTAAAATCCAATATGTTTTGGAGGAGCAAGATGTGCTCGAAACACTCCAAAACATAATGGTAGAACCTGAGTTGGGCAATACGGCCCAACACAAGAGGGACCGGGAAGCTTATGACACTTGGACTCGAAAGAACAAAATAGCACGCATTACATTACTGTCCGCGATGGACAATGACATAATGCGTCTATTTCGGGAATTCGATCTAGCCAAAGACATATGGTCTGAGCTAGAAGTAAAGTTTGGTGGAACTTCGGTTACCAAACTCCGCTCCTTGAATATTCAATTTGATTCGTACAAAATGCGGCGAGATCATTCTATGAAAAAGCATCTCCGCCACATGGCGAATCTAATATCTGAATTAAAGGATGCGGGTGTTACGCTGTCTGACGAACAGCAGATCCAAGCAGTCATTCGTTCACTCCCAGATAGCTGGGATAACATGAAAATGCACCTCACTCATAATGAGTGCATTAAAACTTTAAGCGATGTTTCGAAACACCTCGAACTCGAGGAAGAGCGGATTCAAGCCGCAAAACCAAGTGCAGAAGTGCACGTGGCCGCTAGTTCCTCACATGGAGGAAATAAGCGGAAACGCTTAAGGTTTGTGAACGAACGAAAGCAAGAACCGGAAACCTCAAAGAAGACTAAGAACAAAAAGTGGCAAAAGAATGTGCACTCAAAGAAGAAAAACTTGAAGAAGATCAAGTGCTTTAAGTGCAACAAGTACGGTCACTTCGCCCGTAAGTGTACGGATGGAAGTGATAAGGTAACTTGTAGGGCTAGTTACATATGTGTTTCTAGTTCCATGTTTCTTGCTGAATCTAACTATTTTTGGTTGATTGATTCAGGGGCCACAGACCACGTTGCGAAGGACAGAAGGTTCTTCATAGAGTATCGAAGGATAACTCAAGGAACAAAGTGGATATACGTCGGCAACAACACTCGTGTTGAAGTCAAAGGCGTCGGAACATGTAAGCTAGTTCTCGACAACGGTCGGACATTATTATTGCACGACGTCCTCTTTGCTCCAGATATTAGAAGAAATATCGTATCCGTGGTCATGTTAATGTCTTTAGATTATGAGTGGAGGTTCTATAAACAATCTGTTGACCTTGTTTGTAATAATTCTTTGATTGGTTCTGGTAATGTTTGTAATGGATTAATTGTATTAAACACAATGTATGATGATTCTTCTTCCATTAATGAAAGTTTTCATTTGACAAATGCTTCTAACTCTAATTCTGAGATCATTTGTTGGCATGCAAGACTTGGTCATATTGGACCAACTAGAATGGATAGACTTGCCAAAAGTGGCTTGCTATCTAATGTTTCAAAAGTTGAAATGTCGACTTGCGAACATTGTCTTGTAGGGAAAACTTGTCGCAAGCCGTTTGGAACTGGCACAAGGGCCGAAGTTCCATTACAGCTTATCCATTCGGACATTTGCGGTCCAATGAATGTTAAGACAAGACGCGGGAAGTCCTATTTCATCACATTCATTGATGACTTCACCCGTTTCGGACATATCTATTTGATATCCCACAAAAGTGAAGCTTTGGCTTGCTTTAAAAACTATATGAGTTTAGTGGAGAATCAATTAGATCGCAAGATTAAGGTTTTGCGAACCGATAGGGGCGGTGAATATCAATCAATAAGTTTTAAGGAACTTTGTGATGAAAAAGGCATAGTTCATCAAATGACTATGCCTTATACTCCGCAACAAAACGGTGTTGCGGAAAGAAGAAATAGGACATTGATGGAAATGGTCCGATCAATGATGTCTCAGGCAAATTTGCCTATCACCTTTTGGGGTGACGCATTATTGACGGCAGCATTCATCTTAAACCGTGTACCCTCGAAGTCGGTAAGTTCTACTCCTTATGAGTTGTGGAACAATAGAACTCCAGACTTAAACATTCTAAAACCTTGGGGTTGTGCCTCTTACGCACATTTACCCTCTCACAAATATGGCAAACTTGGGCCACGTGGGAGGAAGTGTATCTTCATCCGATACGCTGAAAACTCCAAAGGATATGTTTTCGTCGGTCAAGAGGACAATGGGGGTCTTATAGAATTCGAATCGAGGGATGTTGTCTTCTTGGAAAATGAGTTTCCAAGACAGGGTGAGATAAGTCAAGACTTATCCTTGTTTGAGACTTGGGATCAAAATAGATCGGAACGTTCGAGTGGGAGAATTCTTGGTGAAGAAGAAAATACGTTTCAAACTTCACCAATAGATGATACGAACGATACCAATCCTATTCCGAGTGGGAGTGATATTATTCCAAGTGGGAGTGATGTCATTCCAAGTGGGAGTGATCAAACTCAAACAAGACGTAGTAATCGAACGAGGCTAACACCTCTGAGATTTGAGGATGAATTTCCTCAAACATTCATGACATTACTACAAGATGATGACGAACCTGCAAATTTCAAACAGGCCGTCACATGCCCTGCTAAACATAAATGGATAGCGGCAATGGAAGAAGAACTTCAATCCATGAAAACAAACCAAGTCTGGGACTTGGTTGATTTACCTAAGGGACGTAGAGCCATTGGGAACAAGTGGGTTCTCAAAATCAAGCATAAGGCTGATGGCTCCATCGAGAAATATAAAGCTCGCCTTGTTGCGAAAGGTTTCACGCAACAGGAAGGAATAGACTACGAAGAGACTTTCTCTCCTGTCGTGCGTTTTACCTCGATTCGCTTAATTCTGGCAATGGTGGCTTATTTGGACCTCGAATTACATCAGATGGATGTAAAGACTGCCTTTCTTAACGGAGAACTAGATGAGGAGATCTACATGGAACAACCAAACGGGTTCGTACAAGAAGAAAACAAACATAAGGTTTGTAAACTTCGTAAATCCATATATGGTCTTAAACAATCCTCAAGGCAGTGGTATATGCGCTTTCAAGAAGTTGTTTTGTCGTATGGATTCTCCATGCTCGACGAAGACAACTGCGTATATATTAAGAGGATTAAAAACAAGTATGTAATTATGTCTCTTTATGTAGATGACATACTTATAGCCGGAAATGATAAGCGTCTTGTCGTGGATATCAAAGCTTGGCTTTCATCCGTCTTTGAGATGAAAGACATGGGTGAAGCTGCATATATCCTTGGGGTTAAGATCTCAAGGAATCGTTCCAAGAAACTTCTTTCTCTCTCTCAAGAGACATATATAAAGAAAGTTTTGGAACGGTTTAATATGCAGGACTGCAAGCCAATTGATACTCCAATAAGCAAAGGCGAGGGTCTATGTTTGGAGATGTGTCCCAAAGATCCAAAAGAAAAGAAAGCTATGGAAAAAGTTCCATACTCCAGTGCTGTCGGGAGTCTGATGTACGCCATGATGTGTACCAGACCGGACATTTGCTATGTTGTTGGTATGGTAAGCCGTTACCAATCCAACCCAGGACAAGCACACTGGAAAGCGGTGAAGAGGATATTAAGATACCTCAAAGGGACTGCGGACTATGCGTTATGCTATCAAGGCAATACCTTAAGACTCGAAGGCTATACCGATGCTGATTGGGCGGGTGATCTCGACGAGCGTAGATCTACCTCAGGCTTTGTTTACTTGCTCGGGAATGGTGCAATATCCTGGAGCAGCAAGAAGCAAACCTGCATCGCCTTATCAACCATGGAAGCCGAATTCGTAGCATTCAGCATGGCGGTCCAAGAAGCTGTTTGGCTTAGGAAATTCTTAGACAGGCTGACGAATGCCTCTGACTCGAGCACTGTTCCTATATACAGTGATAGTCAAGCTTCGATTGCCTATGTCAAAGATCCTAAATTTCATTGTAAGACCAAACACATTGACATTCGATTCAAGTTTGCGAAGGATTATGACAAACGGAAGGAAGTAGACATAGGATACATATCCACGCATGAGATGATAGCGGATCCCCTTACTAAGGCGATCCCCAGAGATGTGTTTTTCAAACACTTATCATCTATGGGAATGCGTAGGTACTGAGCTGTATCATGTAATATTTCCCATGTCTATAGAAGATCAAAGTTTAATAAAAGAAAGAAGTTCTTTTATATATTGCATACAAGTTTCTTACAAATGATTTTAAACATTTGTGTTTTAGTCTCAGCTATTTTATTGTGTGTATGTTGGACAGATTAAGGTTGGCTCTCTCACATGAGCAACCGCCTTATCTTATCAGATGGATAAGATAGAGATGAGACTAGTTTAAAGTCAAAATCATTAGACAAATGATTTAGAGTCATGACTTAAACAAGATAGTCGAATAAAAGATCTGCATCATACGGATGCTTACAAAAGATCCGAGATCTGTATCACAAGGATATAAAGATCTCATTGGATTTTTTAAATCCTATCTGTCTTATGCAGGATGAGAGTCCGTGAATATTTCACGAGTAGTAAGGGGACCCAAAAAAGATAGGCACTGTGGTGTCTGATCTTTCATCCGTACAACATCATTAAGACATACTCTCCCTGGGAAAGGAGTGATGTTGTAATACGTGTTCATACCACGTATGCATTTCGACCATTGAGTTAGTATCAATAGTGTTTGCTATTATGTGAGACTCAAAGGCCATACGGGTCTTAACTCTTACCCTCAAGGACTCCAATTGGTTCCTTTAGATTTGACGAGATGATCGCTATCTTAGCGTGTTACTAATGGGCTATGGTAATTCGGCTTGGCGGGGCACGTTAGAAAAGCGAATCAAGTCAAGATCAGAAGGTTCGCAAGAAGAGGAAGATTGATTTCATATTCGCATTTGGACTTTAGTGATTCAAAGCTGGCCAGCCAATTGTAATCCAGATGGGATTCAATTGTTGAATATAAAGTACAAGAAAATGTGAAGAAATAATCTAGGGTAAAGCATGCGTTGAACTACTCAACTTTGCACCTTCGAGGTCGTTGTGTATCTCTAACAAGTGCACAACAACAGAATCTACGCGCATGACGGTCGCACGGTCTATTTCTCGGTATGATAGATGAAAGAACTAAGGGAAAGACGTTCTCTTACAATCCCTTCAAGTGTGAGTGGGGATGTTGGATATGGAAGACGTTTGTACACCCTTGTGGGGGATGTAGGAGGAAATACGGACCTCGAACGTCGCGTACACGAAGTCGTGTGCAAAGGGAATCTGTTCCCTTGCGGAGAGGATCTCTGGATGAGTGGGAAAGTCGCATTATATATGCATAAGTGCATGCGACATATGGCTAATAAAGGGGGAATATCTTAAGCTTATGTTGTACCATGCATATGGTACAACTTAAGCTTATAATATGCCATGTATCATGGTACACCTTAATTAAGTTGTTCCAAAGGAACAACTTACCCTAAAATAACTACCTTGGGGGCTATAAATAAGACCCAAGGGTAAGCCATTTCTTACACCTTTTGCATGAAATTCATGCATGCAACTTCATCCTAGCGAAGCTCTGCAGAAATCCTTTCTCTTCCTCTTTCCAAGTTCTTAATCTAAAATAGAGATTTAGATTGTGGATTAGTAGCCTTACTCCGTTCGTGAGAAGACTCGATCCGTCGTGGCGAATCCGAAGGCAAAGTTCCGAGACTACCGTTCCGCATACGCAAGCGTAAGTCTCAACTTTAATTATCGATCCTAACTCTGTTTTGGCAGGATCCAACATCTAGCACGTCCGAGACGTCACTAGCAAGGCTCCATGAGAGTTCGTCGAGGAATGGAAGAAGATCGGAGGAGAGGAGGAGAAGAGAACGAGAAATGGCAAAGTTGAGATCAGTTTCCCAGGTGACTCGACCGAGTAGCATCAGCTACTCGGCCGAGCTGACACGCTGAAATCGCACAGGAAACGACTCAGACCTACTCGACCGAGCAGACATCCGACTCGACCCGAGTCGCAACAAACAAATGACGATTTTGAGCTTCCCTCCAAGGCATCCCAACTAGACCGAGCACCAAAGCAACTCGACCGAGCAGCTCACCTGGTCGAGATGAGTCGTAAAGAAACAGAGCAGCGTTTTGGAAGAAGTTTGGATCTACTGTAGCTCGACCAAGTAGGGGGCTACTCGACCGAGTAGCCCGTGTCCGCCAGACGCAGAAGTAGCAGTAAAGGAAGCCTGTAGCTGACTCGACCGAGCAGGCTCCTCTACTCGGTCGAGTAGCCGACGCGACCAGCCTAGTTTATGGGCCCAAGTGCCCAGATTTTCTGAGATTTTTTGGGATCTTCCCCTATGTATTTAAGGACGTTTTAGCTTTATTTTCCAGACGAACTTTAGAGAAACTCTTAGTTTAGTTTTAAATTAGGTTTTTGAGAATTGGTGCCCTCGCTATTTTGTATGAAGCAAAGCTTGGATTTTTATTGCTATTTCGCACAAGGAATCTTGCTTTCTTAATTCTCTTTGGATTGCTATTGCTCTACGATGCATTGGTAATGATTCTCTATACTTTCTATTGATTTTGATGTTTTCCATTGCCATGATGAATCCTATTGCATTTATTGAATCTCTTGTTGTTATTTCTATGATGCGTGCGTAGTTCTATCTAGGGCTAATGGATTAGCCGATGGATTTTAGGATTGAGATGCAAAGTTAGGATTTTTAGGTTGTATTGTAATAAAAGGGAAGTATTTTGGTTGATCTTGCAAAGTTTGTAGGAGAACTCATACTGAGATCGTGCCCACGGTCGATGAAATCGATTGGCTTAAGGAGTATCCGATAGGCTTAATTAGGGAGTTAGTGGATTCAATTAGGACTCGTGACCAATGCCTGGCTCGTGTCTTGATGGGATCCACCGATGAACTATATTACTAATGGACGGCTACTGCCATTGCGTCAATGAGAGCCACCAAAATACATCGAAGCTCTAACCCACGAGAGTGGCGTGAGCTGAGATCATTCCGTCCACGAGAGTGGCGTGAATATTGTCGATTCTTAATGCATGTGTCGTGTGCGCCTTTGGGTTAATGCGATACATTAGATTCATGGTGCTTAGAACCATGAATTCTACATCTTAGATGCGACAATACCTATAAAACCAATGCAACGTAAGAGTCTTAACCAAGCATCGATGTCCAACGATCCTAGTGGTGAGTCCTAAAGCCCTAGTCCTTATTAATTGTTCACAATCCAAACAAACAATCTTTCAAAATCGACTGCTACCTACATTCTAAGATTTAAAAATAACCCAAGACAATAACATCTCTACCTTTCCTGTGGGATCGATATCTTTTATACTATTACTTGACACCGTATGCTTGCGTAAAAGTGCCGGGGATTCGCGTTTGGGATACATTTAGCACTTGGTGTTCGTGCCATTGTTGGGTGAGTTCTAGGTGTTAGTTCACGGGTGATCACCACCCTCGTTATCGCTATGTGGATGAGATCTTGGGAAGTTACAGTTCTTGGGCTTCTTTGGGCTCCCTACCGTGGGTCTTGCCCATATTGAGGTCCAGTTTGGGCTTCTTCTTGTGTTTACTTCTTCGAGTTTGCTGGAAAGTGAGTTTTTGGCTGATTACTTGTTTGGTGATGTTGAGTGTTATGAATGTCAAGTATTGGTCTACGGAAGGAGTGATGGCAACAATTATTGGCATGATATTGGCCTTGGGTATTGAAGTTGGATGTGGGCCTTGCGCTTGGCTTTGGATGAGAGTTTGGGTGTTGGCTAGTTGTTTGGCATTATGGAGATTGATGGCATTGGTGCTTGGTTGGTGATGTAAGAGCACGAATGCACGTGGATTAATCGTTACATGCTATATTTTGAACGACATCTTTAGCTAGGCCCAGTTGGTCACAATTAGCACGAGTAGAAACTTTAACTTTATGATCTCCCTTTTTATATGCTTGCTACTGACTTATCACCTTAAGTTCCAAGTTCGACCAGACGTTGTCATCATAATAGACCTCATTTTCATATGATGCCATTATCGTATATTAACTTTGGCCACTTGAGAAGTCGGAGTAACTATTATGATCATACTGGACTTGGGACTAGCTATGGAAGCTATGGTGATATTAATAGTATTTATTCATACATAATATCTCTTGTTTTCTTGATGCAATGATGTTACATTATATTTCATACTATTTACAACTTATTTTATTATATCGCTATCTTTTATCAAGCCTTTCTTTCTTCATTTATTTGCTTGGGCTTCTTGATAACAGCAAGTGTTTTGTTTTCTAGTAGTTCGAGGAATTTCAAGGACAGAATTTTTATAAAGAGGGTAGAATGTAACGACATGTTTTCATGGTGCACGTTTTTCCGTATTCAAAACGATTACAAGCAATTTCAGAGTAAATGAATTTTTTCCATTGTTTTTTGTCACTCAAATCTTAAAATGGACTTCGTTTTCATGATCCTCGTGACGATACAAACCTGTGGCATTATTTTCATAATTTTTGAACACTTTTAGTTCCAATGGCAAAATTGTAATTTCGTAATAATACAAATTACCACTAACTTTTACGTTTAACTTTAATCTTATTACCCTAAATCCCCACCGAATAATTCGATGGATCTAAACCCAATAACCCCCACCGTTTTAGTTGGTTAGATCCAGAAATTCTGGATCTAGCTACCACATTTATTGAATGTTCATATACTCTATTAAATCAACCCCCCATACCTTCATCTGCACAAACCCATCACTCTTCCCCTCTTATTGGCTGAGCTTCCTCTCACACACTCCCCTTCCCTCCACCAAAGACCGATGCAAGCATCCCCCTCGTCTCCTCCTCCTTGCCACCAACGACGAAGCTCCATCTGGCAGCTCATCACCCAAGCTCCATTCCTCCTTTCATGGAGTTGCTTACATCTCTACCACCCTCAATAAACACCCTCAGCATCTCCCCTCCCCTCTCTTCCCCAAGCCCACGGCAACACCACAACCCCACGAGCTCCGAGTCCCGTTCTCCTCTCGAGCTCACCCCAAAGTTTTCGTGCACTCTTCATGTCGACGCCTTCGCCATGAGCTCGCCTCCGTCACCGCCCCCTCATCAAGCTCCACCTTCTCCTCCGATGTCTTCCCCAACAAAATAGCCCCTGGCGATCCTCCCCTCTCCCCTTATCGCCGGAGCACCACCGCCGGCCGGCCTCGCTGCCGCTGCTGGAGATGTGTCGCTAGAGTCGCCGCGCTGGCGACTGCCTGCCCCCTCGCCACATGGACCTCGTGTCACTGCCCTCCCCCAATTTTGCTTTAACACACGTGCAAAATGGCAGCAAAAAGAAACGACAGTAGAAAGGAGAGTGGGTTAGAGAGAGAAAGTTAGAGAGAGAAAGGATTTTTAAAGAAAAAAAATTAGAAAAACAAAAATATAAGACCCACACTGAAAATCGAAACATACCAAAATGTTCTACGCGTTGTCGCGAATGCGTAGGCGCCAGTTTCGTCCCAATCGGATGTTTATTTTCCAAGTTATGATTTTTTTTTCAAAGTTTACGAAAGTTAATTCAGATTTTATAAAACCACTTATATGTTTCAAACTATACTTGAACCCATACATATAAAAAATATCGTTGTATTCTACTAATCAAGACGGATATTTTGACAGGTCATACGAGATATTTCGACGGGTACTTTTCTCTAAACAAATCGTCAAACGTTTATGATCGTTAGGTTTTAATTTTAGAAATTAGCTTTGAATTGATTTTAAATTCCAAAAATTTATTTTAAGATTTTAAAAATTATAAAAAATACTTATAAGCTTCAAAAAAATATTTTATTCATATATAAAATTATTTTCCTATCACCTAGCCTATCTAAAAATTATTAGTGCACGTTTTGACTTGTTTTAAGCGATAATAAAAATACGAACACTTTAAGAAAAATAGATAAAAATTAGTGTGACCTTTAAGAAAAATAGATAAAAAATAGTGTGACCTTTAACTGATTATTTCTGATGTTTGCAGTTATCGATTCTCGTGCACGAGCATCCTTGGAAGCTCTAGCTCTAGCCTCGGCTTACTACGACGACATCGAAACTGTAAGTCACTCTAAATATAACTTTAGAAATTTAGATAGTGTATTCGTATGAACTTATGACATCATATATAGCCTCTGAACGATTATTGCCTTGAACC
Organism: Scilla litardierei; assembly: GCA_030789695.1. Classification (NCBI taxonomy): domain Eukaryota; kingdom Viridiplantae; phylum Streptophyta; class Magnoliopsida; order Asparagales; family Asparagaceae; genus Scilla; species Scilla litardierei. The sequence continues at coordinate 134,737,568 of CM061137.1, read as the reverse complement.
AATGATTAGAGACCTGATTAACTAGAGAACTAATCAACTGCAGAATGACTTTGACTTGAACTTACGACATTGCCAGCTTTCAACTTTGATAGTTGTAGCACGCAACCATCTACTTTGGTAAACTGTGTACTAATTGAAATACTACATGCTCGAAGCATGGAATCAACATCTTTGTTGAACTTGTCTTTATCCTTAACTATCTGGTTTTTCAATAAGAAAGTCAATTAGAGGTCATGGTTTAACTATCATAGTAAATGTGGAACGTCATGTTGCTTATCACTTAAAAACTATGCATGAAGTTTGGATACCCTTATTGCATGATTGCTCACTTTTAAATAGTTACATCACTTGCTGCATGACATCTATAAATGACTCAGTAAATGCTAATGAAATGTTGAATAGAATATCTTGTGGTACATCTTGTGGAATATCTTGTGATACATCTTGTGGAGTATCATAGTGTGGAACATATTGTGGAACATCTCGTAATAAAAAGAATATACTTGATAAACATCACAGATACTTGGGGTTTTGGGATAACTTATAATAGCGGAAGTGCGGGAGCGACCAGTCCGATCTTTGTTGTTTTTGTCACCGTGTGGGTTCTAGCAACCCCTTCAAAGTTGGCCGGTGACAAATTCACAGACTTGATCACATATTCTTGAACAATATTGCATGTCTTAAACAGATTTGCATGTATTGATTGGCACAGTTTTGGTTTAACCCGGGTACGCGCACCCGTGGTATCAGGTGGACTCTTGGTTGCTCATTGTGCTTCGCTTTATACGTCAGGAACTAGGCTAGGCACAATTACTCTCCCTTAACAGGGTCATTATTGCTATGGTTGTTCTTGTACGTTACTATTTGTACCTGCTCAGTCACCGTGTACTTTACTTGTCGCACTTGCATGCTTGCCCACCTTTACTTGTCGCACTTACATGATTTCCTACCTCTACTTTACTTGTCGCACTTGCATGCATGTCCGCTCTTACATTAATTTTGCATTGTCACAGTCGGTTCTCGATCGTACTTTATTCGTGCATGTACCTTTGTTCGTACACGTATCTATTTTGGACTTTCCTTGTATCCAAACCCTATGCTGTGATATGCCAATGTGACCCTCTCGAAGAGTTTTAATTTGTGGGACTGTTTTGGAACGTCATTTCATGGGTCGTCCTCTCACAATTTGACTTTGTTTGAAGAGGCGTCGTGATTTTCATTTTTGTTGTGAGACCTTTTTATTTTTAGTTTCCTCTCTCGTCGTCAAACTAGTGATCTGTCTTCTTAGTTTCGTTTCTCTCGTCGACACGGTCGCCCCGGTATTTTTCTCGTAATTATCGGGTATCATTTGACCCACTTGTGCACTATTTTCCCCATTAATCAATAATTAGGCCTAAGTTTAACATGATATTTTCCCTCGACTAGGCTCACCCTATTTCCCCCTTAACTGTACTCTGCCCTCTCACATTCTCTCTCCCATTTACCCTCAAACTACCCAAATCCCATTGTTGAATAGCAAATGGGAACCTCCCATACGTATCACAACAAATTGTGATTCTGGCTATTCATCACCTCATTTCCAACATTTCCTTAACTCTACTCTCTCCCACCCCCTTAGGTGCACCCCACTATTCGCCCTAAATAGCAAACATCCAATCTAATTTCAACCCGATAGCCTAGGGTTTGATTTTCATCTCGTTTTTTCCAAGTGCCGCCTGTTTTTCTTCTTCCTCAACCAACTTCCGTCAGCCTCCTCCACCCCGTGCTCCGACCACCCACATCACCGGCCTCTTCGTCGACCTAGCCCCTCGTCGGGCCTTTCTCAGGCCAACCCCAGCCGTATTCGTCGTGTTCTCGCCCAGGCGAGCGTGCAGCAGTGCACAGCGGCGCCCACAGCACCGCTCAGGTCACGGCGGCAGCGCCCCACGTCGCACAGCCCTCCATCGACCTCAAGGCACGCAGTGCTTCGCTCAGGGCACGGCAGCGTGCTGCTGTGCTTTGCAGCAGCGATGTTTCACGCGGCTAACGTCACCAGACCTCCCCACGACGATCCACGATCCCCGTCAGCCCTCCCTCCGACTTCCACGTCGGCGTAGCAGCCCCACAGCGTCGCCGGGCACCGCCTCTCACAGCAACGGTGCCGCTTAGCTACTGTTTTTCCGCTGCAGCGAGACCCCGACGCGTTGAGGCCGTGACTTTTTGCAGCAGCGATTTCCCGGGCTGTTGTCGACTTCCCACGCTCACTGCAACGTTCCCCTAGTCGATGTCCCCCTCGCGACGACCACGGGTAGCTTCGTGGAGGATATATTCTTCACAACGGTTAGTAAGCGTTTTTTATAACACGTTTTATATCTATTTCTAATAGTTGTTGATCCATTAACAGTGTTGATCAGCTAAGTAACTTAATAAAATGTTGTTTGCATGCTAGTAACATTGATATATATGATAACTTGATAATTCGTAGGGTTGATAATTCGTGTACGGACTTATTGATATGGTGTTTGCTAGCTAGTAGCCTCAGTGATCGATGAACAACTAGTGGACGTGATATATTAACAAGATTGTTTGTAGGGCTGATAACTTGTTTACAGAATTTCTGGTTAACGTGTTAACCTAGGTTGCTAGTTATAATTGTTGTATATTTGTTCACTTAACCTCTTATTGTAGATATTTATTTAACGTTCATTAATATTGTCATGAAACCATCGTAGGACCGAAACTTGTTAAAATTGGATCATTAGACGTGTTAGGATTAGTCTAATAATTCTAGCCCGTCGTCACAAACTTATTCGTGCACGTGTTTTATCACAGAGAGTATCCGTCGTTCCGTACCGTTCGTACTGTCGGAGTCCCACCCCTGATATCGCTACCCGATGTCAGAGTAGCTCTCGCATCGTGTTGAGGTAAGTCTCTCTCCGTAGGAATCCCCACTTGCCTCTTAATCAACTTAAAAATCATAGCTTCCGATTATTTTGTAACTCACTAATCAAGAATAATAAATTGGGACTGTAGGGTGGACTGCAATCTGAACACATAGGTAGACTTGGACTGATTGAACGGGATCGTGATTGGTTGTTTCAGGCAAGTGATACTTGCCAGCTTTCTGTTTAGGCCACGTCTTAGGCCATTTTGTACAGTAGTGTAAAAGAGACTAGGCAGGAAAATGATAGCGGCCTAGACGACACTTTTTAGATCTAGTTTGACAACGAAGCTAGATCTGACACCCTTATCATGCTTACATTCATGCTACCTTGCCATGTTTAATTTCAATTAACGGTACACAAATTATCTGTTCATTGCCATGTCATTGCATGCATCCAATGTTCATCGTGATTGAGTAGCACACGCTACACTTATTGTAATGATGGAGGCTAGACACCTGCTTTACGGGCAAAACCCTATGCCAAAAACACTTCCTGGCTCGTGATCCAGAAGGTGGGCGTCAGTCCATAATGAAAAACACTTCCTGGACTTGTGATCCAGAAGAGAGCTCGTGTACTTGAGAAACCAAGGCTCGACACACTGGGGAGGGGTAGGGTTAAGCAATCACGCAGCGTAGAAGGATGCATGATCCGCTCCTTCAGCTGTAAGGAGTAAACCCTATGCACATCGTGAAATGATAATGTTTGTGAAATGATAAAGTTCGTGATTCGTGAAAACAGTGTTTCTCGTAGCTTCTGCTACGACGTGCATGCATGTCATCATGTCATCTTAAATTGTTGCATTCTTTAAATGTCATGTCGTTTTATTATATTTAGAATTGCTAGTCGCTTTATTTTATTTGTATCCTTGCACAAAAGTTCTCCGTTTTCTTTTGGGAGACTTTTGCTGACATGTGCCCTTTTCTCTTTGGGTGTCACATGTCAGGTTTTGAGCCTGGCTTAGTTGCAGAGGACGGCAGGTTGCTGACGTTCAGTTCGAGGATTCCGGTCCTACCCTTAGTCTCAGCCGGTGACTCTCTTTACTTTTGTTTCGGCCATGCTTTAGGCCTTTTGTTCAGATTTGTACATTTGTGACTATTCTGTGATATTGGAATAATTGTTGGAAGTTTTGTTGGTAGATGTTCTTTTATCTGCTTCATTATTATTGTTGTTGTTTCGTCGCAATGCAAGGACCTGTCACTATTTGTAATTTTTACAGACGCTTATCAGACTGCAGCTTCACAGCTCCACGTCTGAGCGGACCTCATCACGTCTCGCCTTCCATTTTAGGGAAGCAGTGCATGACAGGTTTTGTTGGTGGCCCATGCAGGTCCTCTCTTTGCATCCGCGAAATATCGGAACAACAATAATGATAAACAACATCCAATTAAATTTTCAGAACATCCAATTCATGATTAAGTCTAGTCTGAACGTTTTCCTGTCTTAGATGGTAGGAAGACTTAGGTAGATGTCCAGGTTTGATAGTCAGTGCCTTCGTCAAGATTAAGTTGTACTCTTCTTAGGTTGCCTTAGCAGTCTCTCACCCAGCCCTGACCATATTAGATTTCTAGAGCTTTTCCTTTTAGTCGTTCGTTGAGTCCAACAATTTTGGACCCATCAGAACGTAATCTTGATTCTCTAAGAACCATTTTCCTGATATTTCTATTACATTCTAGCCCATTAGAGAGCCTTAGTGTTAAGTTTCTCTTGACCTATAGTCGACCTGGTAATTAGGACATCTGATTCTACCATTTTCCTGATCATTACGCTTCTGTGCTATCAACCGTAGAACCCCATCGTAGTTTTCATGAATCGTATCCTAGGCGTATTCATCACGCGATCATAGTCTTTGCCCTCGATACACGTGATCACCACCTAACGATTATCGTTTATCTTTCGAAACTTTTCTGTTGCAAATCTTGATTCTTTCAAAGTTATTTTCGATTTTCCTTATTAAAAGTTTTCGCTCAGTTTAAATTTTGTTTTAAACCCCTTATTATATATTTAAATTCCTTACTTTTCGATTGAGTTAAATTCTTTCGTTGATTTTGAAGTCTATTAGTTGTAATTTTTAATTGCTACATCGTAACTATTTTCTAGCCTATATCCTTTGCATTTCGGTTTTTAAACTTTATTACTATTTTGATAATTCGATATACCATCTTTTTCTAAATTACGAAATTTATCTTAACCGCTTACCATACATACTTTTAGAATATTTTTCTAAGCTAAATAGAACTTCAACTATTTTTTTATATATCAGATCTAGGCTCGTCGTACTCGTACTTCGAAAATCTTTGTATAAATCCGTTTCTTTTGGAAAATCCTGGGTTCTCTAAAAGTATTTTCAATATTATTTATTTTAAATTTCTCCCCAGTTTAAAGAATTTGAAAACATTTAACATGAGTTTGAATTTCCTACACTTCAGTTGATCTAATTTCATTCTTTGAATTTCGAAACTTTTGCCGAAATCATTAAACTACTGCCGTATAATATTTTCTAACCTATGTCTTTAATGTTTGTGTGAATGTTTTACTTCTTTCTTAAAATGATTTCTCAATAAGCCATTAAACCATTTTTCTCTTATTATGTATATACGACTCAAAATTGTTTCGAACAACCCGTATTATCGACCTCCAAATATTTTTCTATGCAAAGGGGAACTTCAACTTTTGAAGTACGACAGTTTTTATACTTTTCGTATTTTTAATTTATGTCATTTAAACACTATTTTTCTTTATCCGATAAGGGTATTATTACATCTTCCTTTCCTCTATCTAAACATTCACAATTATATCCTTGATTCATCTAATCAAGCTGTCTCCATATCCTCTCCCTATCTGAACTCGTACTTTCCGGTCTTTTCCATGTTACGTTTTTGGTTCCAGTTTCCTTCTATTGTTTAGACATCAGTGCTTGTTGTTGCCTGTGTCAACTCTAGCTTGGTAGTGGGCACCTTGGTTTTTGTGATGTCGTCGTGGTGCATGTATATAGGTAGAGTGTGTGGACCGGTATGAGTGTGCTTCCCTTAGAATATTAATGATAGACTCTTGTGTCTTGTATGTATACTCATTGTTATTCATGTTATATGTGTGAAGTTGTATGGATGATATTAGTTATATATGTGTGTATAGCTATACCACTTTATGAATGTCTGTATATATACTGGAATTTGTATTAGAGTATATATCAGTAGTGTATATAGTTTGAAGATACTTGTAAATGCTTGGTATATATATGTGTGATGTACGTATGGTAATAAGGTTATAAGTTTGTTTGGTATTGCTTGCCTTTGCGGGATTTCGTGTGTGTACGTGTATACCGTGAGGTATACACGATTAATGTATGTCGTGGCGATGCATGGATATGTATATGTAGGAGTGCTTTGATTATATTTAGTATTGCTATGGCGTGAATACACATTACATGTATGTGACTATACGATGAATGCATGTATTGGAGAGTGTATTATAATTATACGTGTGCTGATATTGGTAATATTATTATAAGGTGTAAAGTGATTGCATTATGTGGGCTTTGCTTGACTAAATATAGTGATTGATATTATGTCATGTAGGTGGTTGTGTTGGTAGATGTATATATATTGGAGTGGTATTGGTATAGGTATAGATATCATGTTATGTATGTAGAGTATTCTGATATGGGTTTGGAGTCTCACTCAAGCTTGAGTGGGTATACTCTAAGTATATTGTTACATATGTCTGTGGTTGCGTATAGTATCATGAATATAGCGATGGATGATGTCTGAATAGTGATAGGATTGTTTGTGTCTGGTTGTGTTACGCACATGATTGTGGGTGACTATACCATTGCATAGTTATAGGTGTTGGTCTTGTGGTAAAGTTATTTACTAAGGACTTACATGTTGAATGTATACGTGCTAGCTGAACTAGGTGTGTAGTTGTGCTAAGTATATAGTGGTATGAGTGGTATGTATGAATGATATGTTAGCGTGTGCGGGCGTGCACCATGCGCGGGTAAGTATGTGATTAGTTATAGGTATTTGTGACTATAGTATGTGTGGCGTGTCTTGAATATAGTTATAGGACAGTACGTGATGTGAATATATGGTGAAATATTTGCGTGTATTTGAATAACTATATCTTTGTGAAATTATAGTAGTGGTGAATGTATATTAGATATAGTAAGCCTGATTTAATATTATGTGGTGTGATTACATGTGTTGATATGTTGGTGTTGGATGTGTACTAGGAGATATGGGGAGTAGAATATCCATGTTTGTGGTACATAGGTAGTTATCTATACGTAAGTACTAGGATCGTATTTGCTAAGGTGGAACTAATTTGTGTATGTATATGTACCTTGGTTGTGATAAATGAGTGATATTTATATAAGGATGTATGCGAATATATGAATGATTGAAGTTCATGTATGAATTTGATTGACTGTGATAGGTATAAGTATAGAATGAGCGAATAAATATATACATGTTGGTAGAATTAATGTTTGACTACCTAGTGCATATATAAGCAGTTGTAGTGACTATATCTAGTTTGAATTATAATGTAGTATGATTGGGGTAGTTACTAGAGTGGCTAGATATATTTATAGTTAGAAAGTCCGAGAACGGACTTTATTCATAAGGTGGGTAAGATGTCATGGTCGGTTCTTGATCGTACTTTCTTCGTGCACGTACCTTTGTTCCGTACACGTATCTATTTTGGACTTTCCTTGTATCCGAACCGTATGGTGTGATATGTCGATGTGACCCTCTCGAAGAGTTGTAATTTGTGGGACTGTTTTGGAACGTCATTTCATGGGTCGTCCACCCACAATTTGACTTTGTTTGAAGAGGCGTCGTGATTTTCACTTTTGTCATGAGACCTTTTTATTTTTAGTTTCCTCTCTCGTCGTCGAACTCGTGATCTGTCTTCTTAGTTTCGTTTCTCTCGTCGACCCGATCGCCCCGGTATTTTTCTCGTAATTATCGGGTATCATTTGACCCACTTGTGCACTATTTTCCCCATTAATCAATAATTAGGCCTAAGTTTAACATGATATTTTCCCTCGACTAGGCTCACCCTATTTCCCCCTTAACTGTACCCTGCCCTCTCACATTCTCTCTCCAATTTACCCTCAAACTACCCAAATCCTATTGTTGAATAGCAAATGGGAACCTCCCATACGTATCACAACAACTTGTGATTCTGGCTATTCATCACCTCATTTCCAACATTTCCTTAACTTTACTCTCGCCCACCCTCTTAGGTGCACCCCACTATTTGCCCTAAATAGCAAACATCCAATCTAATTTCAACCCGATAGCCTAGGGTTTGATTTTCATCTCGTTTTTTCCAAGCGCCGCATGTTCTTCTTCTTCCTCAACCAACTTCCTTCAGCCTCCTCCACCCCGTGCTTCAACCACCCACATCACCGGCCTCTTCGCCGACCTAGCCCCTCGTCGAGCCTTTCTCAGGCCAACCCCAGCCGTATCCGCCGTGTTCTCGCCCAGGCGAGCATGCGGCAGCGCACAGCGGCGCCCACAGCGCGGCTTAGGTCACGGCGGTGCCGCCCCACGTCGCACAGCCCTTCCTCGACCTCAAGGCACGTGACGCTTCACTCAGGGCACGGTAGTGGGCTGCTGTGCTTCACAGCAGCGGCGTTTCACACGGCTAACGTCACCAGACCTCCCCACGGCGATCCCTGATCCCCGTCAGCCCTCCCTCCGACTTCCCCGCCGGTGTAGCAGCCCCACAGCGCCGCCGGGCACCGTCTCTCGCAGCAACGGTGCCGCCTAGCTGCTGTTTTTCCGTGGCAGCAAGACCCTGACACGTTGAGGCCGTGACTTTTTGCAGCAGCGATTTCCCGGGCTGTTGTCGACTTCCACGCGTCGCTGCAACGTTCCCCTAGTCGATGTCCCCCTCGCGACGACCACGGGTAGCTTCGTGGAGGATCTATTCTTCACAACGGTTAGTAAGCATTTGTTATAACACGTTTTATATCTATTTCTAATAGTTGTTGAACCATTAATAGTGTTGATCAGCTAAGTAACTTAATAAAATGTTGTTTGCATGCTAGTAACATTGATATATATGATAACTTAATAATTCGTAGGGTCGATAATTCGTGTACGGACTTATTGATATGGTGTTTGCTAGCTAGTAGCCTCAGTGATCGATGAACAACTAGTGGACCTGATATATTAACAAGATTGTTTGTAGGGCTGATAACTTGTTTACACAATTTCTGGTTAACGTGTTAGCCCAGGTTGCTAGTTATAATTGTTGTATATTCGTTCACTTAACCTCTTATTGTAGATATTTATTTAACGTTCATTAATATTGTCATGAAACCATCGTAGGACAGAAACTTGTTAAAATTGGATCATTAGACGTGTTAGGATTAGTCTAATAATTCTAGCCCGTCGTCACAAACTTATTCATGCACGTGTTTTATCACAGAGTATCCGTCGTTCCGTACCGTTCGTACTGTCAGAGTCCCACCCTGACGTCGCTACCCGACGTCAGAGTAGCTCTCGCGTCGTGTTGAGGTAAGTCTCTCTCCGTAGGAATCCCCACTTGCATGTTAATCAACTTAAAAGTCATAGCTTCCGATTATTTTGTAACTCACTAATCAAGAATAATAAATTGGGACTGTAGGGTGGACTGCGATCTGAACACATAGGTAGACTCAGATTGATTGAACGGGATCGTGATTGGTTGTTCAGGCAAGTGATACTTGCCAGCTTTTTGTTTAGGCCACGTCTTAGGCCATTTTGTACAGTAGTGTAAAAGAGACTAGGCAGGAAAATGATAGCTGCCTAGACGGCACTTTTTAGATCTAGCTTGACAACGAAGCTAGATCTGACACCCTTATCATGATTGCATTCATGCTAACTTGCCATGTTTAATTTCAATTAACGGTACACAAATTATCTGTTCATTGCCATGTCATTGCATGCATCCAATGTTCATCGTGATTGAGTAGCACACGCTACACTTATTGTAATGATGGAGGCTAGACACCTGCTTTACGGGCAAAACCCTATGCCAAAAACACTTCCTGGCTCGTGATCCAGAAGGTGGGCGTCAGTCCATAATGAAAAACACTTCCTGGACTCGTGATCCAGAAGAGAGCTCGTGTACTTGAGAAACCAAGGCTCGACACACTGGGGAGGGGTAGGGTTAAGCAATCACGCAGTGTAGAAGGATGCCTGATCCGCTCCTTCAGCTGTAAGGAGTAAACCCTATGCACATCGTGAAATGATAATGTTTGTGAAATGATAAAGTTCGTGATTCGTGAAAACAGTGTTTCTCGTAGCTTCTGCTACGACGTGCATGCATGTCATCATGTCATCTTAAATTGTTGCATTCTTTAAATGTCATGTCGTTTTATTATATTTAGAATTGCTAGTCGCTTTATTTTATTTGTATCCTTGCACAAAAGTTCTCCGTTTTCTTTTGGGAGACTTTTGCTGACATGTGCCCTTTTCTCTTTGGGTGTCACATGTCAGGTTTTGAGCCTGGCTTAGTTGCAGAGGACGGCAGGTTGCTGACGTTCAGTTCGAGGATTCCAGTCCTACCCTTAGTCTCAGCCGGTGACTCTCTTTACTTTTGTTTCGGCCATGCTTTAGGCCTTTTGTTCAGACTTGTACTTTTGTGACTATTCTGTGTTGTTGGAATAATTGTTGGACGTTTTGTTGGTGGATGTTCTTTTATCTTCTTCATCATTATTATTGTTATTTCGTCTCAATGCAAGGACCTGCTACTATTTGTAATTTTTACAGACGCTTATCAGACTGCAACTTCACAGCTCCACGTCTAAGCGGATCTCATCACGTCTCGCCTTTCATTTTAGGGAAGCGGGGCGTGACATGCATGCATGTCTGCTCTTACTTTACTTGTTGCACTTGCATGATCATCCTTAACTGCTTACCATAGCATGTACCGTACTTTTGCACTACTTTATTTCTATTGCTATAATTGCTGTGACTTATCTACGGTTTCATCTTGATGGCACCGTCAGACAACGTACAGGTAAAGGAAGAGGTTCCTGAGTACGAGGAGCCCGAGTTCGACCCGGTGGCTGTAGTTTTAGAGTTCATGTCGTAGCACATTTCTAGTTGTACTTATTTTCTTTCATATATCATTTTCGGAGCGTATTGTACAATATAGATTGTAATAAATGGACACTATTTGGGAATTTTATACATCTCTGAATCAGAAGCTATTTTTTTCACTGGTTAACTACAGACAAATAAGTAATGGCCCCTGAGAGTAGGTCGTTATACGTGGCAAGCTTTTGAGGAATGCACAGATATATGTGAGATATCTGACCTTGAATATTGGAAAAGAGTTAAGAATTTCAACTAACCAACCCCTTCTATAGAGGCAGGAAGGGGGTACTTATAGGGTTGAGAGGCAATTGCTCGCCGTCCAATCAGCTGTCAGATCAGCTTATCTGGAGCACAAGGGGAGAAGTGATAGGTCAGCGGGGGCTGTCAGAGATATTTATGCATTAATGGGTGTCAGACTGTGTCAGACGCATTAATGAGACGCGATCGGCAACCATCAGTTCTTGCCCTTAACCCCTGGCATTACTGGGGTTAGGTGGCCCAACGTCACCCTGTCAGAGATATTTGTGTTAGGCCGCCTTTAGTTAGGCCCAAGCTCGACGACCGAGCTTGGTGTCTTCAGACCGTCCGACCATGCTTTCTGTTCGAGAGTAGGCGAGATCCTTCCTGGAATGGCGAGCTTGCCGATCGGGTAGGTGAGCTTCTATGGTTGACCCTGAGGGCAAGCTTGTCGCTTGGCGAGGCGAGCTTCCCTAGATAGAGGCGATCTTCCGTTTGGGCTAGTACCCCTTCCGGATGGTCGGAGAGCTGTTCGCTTGGGCTTTCAGTGTATGTAAGCCTAAATTACATAGCCCGGCCTTAAGGCCGTAACAATTGCCCCCGTCATTCGAGCTTGAAGCGGCAAGCCCGGATCAGGTCAGACGATGTGTCGCACTTGCATTAGTTGAGGGCTTGTCGGCAGTATTTAATTCGATCTGACTGCCGAATCTCAAGGTCATAATGGAGATTCGACGATGGGGAGAAATCGAGGCATCCAATCTATCAGGGGGTGACGCGTGGCTGACGTGATTGGGGGGAGATGTAATATCCCGTGGTTATAAATATGAGTATGAGATACGTATTATTGGGCGTATTCATGTGTATTAATATTGTGGGTATTTTCAATAATTTTCTTTAATTTTTATAAAGCCAAAATTATTTTCAAATAATTTTTAAACATCATTGGTATTATAAAGAATGAAGTATTGAAGTGAAATACATGGTATATGTATGTGGGTTAGGTATTAAAGAGTGTATTTCCTTTTTATTAAAATTCGAAAAACCTAATTTTGTGAACATTCCACCTACTCCCCTTATGTGTCATTCACTTAGCCATTTGCAACATACTAATGCCACCTAAACCCCCACTAGGCACTCTCTTGATTATTGCCATGGTGATTAGGTAGTATGAGAATTAAAAGGGGGAAAAAGAAAAAGAAAAGGAAAACGAAAAAAAATTCAAATTTCTTCATCACTTTGCGCCCTCCTTGAGGCCAAACTTAGCCTCCCTCCTCTTTGCACCACCTTCCTCCTCCCCGTGGACCACCGAGACCACCACCGCCTTCCTCTCTCCTCCTCAAATTAACCCCAACCACCATTACACAACCCTTTATATTGGTACCCTTGGAGCTTGAAGAAGGAGCTTGGAGAATGAGTTAAAGAAGGTGGGAGAGAACTTGAAGAAGGAGAAATCTAAGGAGAGCTCAAGTTCTTCAAGGACTAAGAAGGGCCAAAGTGTTTTTTGAAGGACATTAAAAGGTAGGATTATCTAACAATCCTAGTTAGGTGCTAGTTTTAGAATTGTATATGATTCCATCTCCACCTAGGTCCATTTTGATGTTGCTAGAAATTAGAACAGAATGTCATGCTCAAAGTTTGGTTTAAATCCTTAATCTAGAACGGCTAAGAGTCTAAAAATTTTATGGTTAAAAGATTGGACTATTATTCCCAACTTTCATGTTGAGCACTTTTACTAATTCGGATGGGAATTAGGGGTAAAAATTCTATCTTTACAATATGTCTGATTTTTATCCATTCTGGACACAGTTTGGCAAAACAGAAATAAGTCACTGCACTCTTCATAAAAATTGGTGTTTTTGGTCTCGATGGAAAGATTACACTGTGTTTTACAACTTTCACCCGGGTCGAAATTTCTTAATTCCAACTACAACATGTTCAAATTTTGTGATATTTCAGCTATGTAGAATCTGTCTGAAAAATAGTTTTGATAGGTCTCACCAAACAATTCACCAAAAATCAAACAGTTATTATATTTACTTGAAACTTGATTTGTGAATCCAACACTATCATATCTACTACTTTCAATGGAAGTAAAATTCATGTTACATGCAAATATTGGGAGAAAACTGCCTCTGTTTGTGACTGTTGTACTGTTTCCAGAAAACCAAAAAGGCTCACGTATGGGTTTTGGCCTAGTTATGAAGTTTTCTATGATTTCCTTGTTACCCATTATGAATGATACAGGGTTAAACATGTTCTTGTGGCAATACTCAACTCATGCTTAATGGAGTTACTCCTCTTTAACCATGTTCATCTGGTATTATCATGTTGTTATATGATTATGTTAGTAGCTTATTGTTAGTAGCATATTGTTAAATTAGCAAGATAAGTATGCCATGTTTGTTTTGATTGATCCTTGTGTTATTAGTGGTATGTTAACATTTCATGTACTTTAATGTGTCATGTGCAATATTAATGGACGAAACTTGATTATATTTTGGAAAATGGACATTAATGTGTATGAAAGCTCTCTTGTGAGTGATTATGCGACACTCGTTGTTAATAACACGACATCGACGAAAAAAATGAAAGATGTGAATGTGGTAAGTAGACCGCAGAAATGAATGAAATAACAAAACCATTCCATAAATTAAGAGTGGGCACCCGAGCGTAAGAACCTGGACATCTCGGTCTACCTTGCGGTAGGTGAGATTCCAGATTCTGGGTTTGGGGGGAACAAGGGTAAATTATAGGAGTTAAGGAGCAGACCGATGATAAATTTCTCACTCGCCTTGTCACTCCCGTAAGGGGAAGTTGACCACAGTTGGAGAGGCCGGTGGCGTACTCGTGATGCACCAAGCAGTAATTGATGGTTTGCTCCGTTTGTCCAAATAAAAACCGAGATGATAGATTGTCTCACTCCCGTACCTTGCCCCATTCGGGTAGGGAGTTACGAGAGGCCCCTCCAATGCCCATGGCACTGGTTGAGGTACCATTTTTCACCCACCTTGGGTGAAGTCCGGCTCATTAGTGTCCTACGATTTACCCGGGTTTCCGAATCACATTTATAACTGAAAAGTCTTTGAAGAGTAATGTTCAAAAAAAGTCCCCCTAATTTATTATCTGTGGATTGTTCATTCATTATATGTCTGTTTCCTTTATGCATATCAGTTCTGTAGTATTTTCATTTATGCCCAGTACATGTAGTATTACCTATTTTACGTTATGCAATTCTTTCTTTCAGTGCATGCTTATGAAGTTTTGCCTTACTTTATGCATTAGTCTGTAATTATGATTGTCACTAGTAGTTAGACCTTCGTAGTGTAGAGTAACCCTGAGACTAATCCCTATCTAGGGTAGTTAGATTTCCTACTGGGTCACGCTGTGACATGTCCCACCTTGTGGTTTCAGGTCTGGTTTGGTAGCAGGAGCTGTGTCAGGGAGTTGGAGTAATGAAGCTTCATGAATGTTGTGTGCTTGAGAATGGGTTGGTGAGTGAGATGAGAGTGAGAGAGTGTTGTACCTTTTGGGTTTTGTTTGGTGAGAGTGGTAAGGTGATGTATATGAGGTTTATACCATGTGGGCTTGTACTTGGTTGCTTTCTGTGAGAGAGCATATGAGAGCATATCTCATATGGCGTATGATAGCCATTATTCTCTTATACCTATGTGCTTAAGTGATATATTTGTGTATGGTTACCCACTGGATATGTGGTGCATCATATCCGTGTGTATAAGTATTGGTGCATGACTATCTACTATAAGTGTATCAATATTTGGATATACCTACTTACATATGTATGTTAGCAAGGTTGTATGCATATTGGATGTGATGTATATATTAGTATGTGTATCTACATATGGATGTAAACTTGATTTATACTTGGATGTAACTAGGTATATCCATAAGTATGCGCATGTATAATTATGTTAGCTCTGTGAATTATGAGTATGGTGTGTTTAAATATCGTGTGAACATGTATGTATGTAGATATATATAATTATAAGGAGTGTGTGTGATTACATATATAGGTGTATGTGTTTAGATATATCTGTATGTGTATCCATGAAATAGCATATATCCTTGAACATGTACTTGTGTGAATCTTTATGTAAATACATATGTATTGAGTGAAATAAGTGTATAGATGTGGGTGTGTATATTAATACCTTGGGTGTAACAATATTTCTACTTATAACTGTGCACAGATATTGATATATGTGTCTATATGTATAAGCGTACTAGTATGTGGGCACATATGTGTGTAAAATCTATGGAATAGTGCGTGTATACATACCTATATCATTGTTTGCATTTCATGGATGGGAAGACTCTTAGACCTCATCAACCTCCTATTAAACCCTTAGTTTTGGAAAGTCCGAGGGCGGACTTTGTTTTTAAGGTGGGTAGAATGTAATATCCCGTGTTCATAAATATAAGTATGATATACGTATTATTGGGCGTATTCATGTGTATTAATATTGTGGGAATTTTCTATAATTTCCTTTAATTTTTATAAAGCCAAAATTATGTTCAAATAATTTTTAAACATCATTGGTATTATAAACGATGAAGTATTGAAGTGTAATACATGGTATATGTATGTGAGTTAGGTATTAAAGAGTGTATTTCCTTTTTATCAAAATTAGAAAACCCTAATTTTGTGAACATGCCATCTACTCCCCTTACATGTCATTCACTTAGCCATTTGCAACATACTAATGCCACCTAAACCCCCACTTGGCACTCTCTTGATTATTGCCATGGTGATTAAGATTAGCATGAGAATTAAAAGGGGGAAAAAGAAAAAGAAAAGGAAAATGAAAAAAAATCAAATTTCTTCATCCCTTTGCTCCCTCCTTGAGGTCGAACTTAGCCTCCCTCCCCTTTGCACCACCTTCCTCCTCCCCTTGCACCACCGAGCCCACCACCACCTCCCTTTCTCCTCCTCAAATTAACCCCAACCACCAATACACAACCCTTTATATTGGTAGCCTTGGAGCTTGAAGAAGGAGTTTGAAGAATGAGTTAGAGAAGGAGGGAGAGAACTTGAAGAAGGAGAAATCTAAAGAGAGCTCAAGTTCTTCAAGGACTAAGAAGGGCCAAAGTGTTTTTTGAAGGACATTAAAAGGTAGGATTATCTAACAATCCTATTTAGGTGCTAGTTTTAGAATTTTGTAGGATTCCATCTCCACCTAAGTCCATTTTGATGTTGCTGGGAATTGGGACAAAATGTCATGCTCATTGTTTGGTTTAAATATCTTAATCTAGAACTGCTAAGAGTCTAAAATTTTTATGGTTAAAATATTGGACTATTATCCCCAACTTTCTTGTTGAGCACTTTTACCAATTCGGATTGGAATTAGGGGTAAAAATTCTATCTTTGCAATATATCTGATTTTTATCCATTCTGGACACAGTTTGGCAAAACAGAAATCATTCATTGCACTCTTCATAAAAATTGGTGTTTTGATCTCGATGGAAAGATAACACTGAGTTTTACAACTTTCACCTAGGTCAAAATTTCTTAATTCTAACTACAACGTGTCCAAATTTTGTGATATTTCAGCTATGTAAAATCTGTCTGAAAAATAGTTTTGATAGGTCTCACCAAACAATTCACCAAAAATCAGCCAGTTATTATATTTACTTGAAATTATATTTTTGAATCCAGCACTATCATATCTACAACTTTCAATGGAAGTAAAATTCATGTTACGTGCAAATATTGGGAGAAAACTGCCTCTGTTTGTGACTGTTGTGCTGTTTCCAGAAAACCAGAAAGGCTCAAGTATGGGGTTTGGCCTATGAAGTTCTATGATTTCCTTGTTACACATTATGAATGACACATGGTTAAACATGTTCGTGTGGCAATACTCAACTCATGCTTAATGGAATTACTCCTCTTTAACCATGTTCATCTGGTATTAGCATGTTGTTACATGATTATGTTAGTAGCTTGTTGTTAGCAGCTTGTTGTTAGTAGCATGTTGTTAAATTAGCGAGATAAGTATGCCATGTTTGTTTGGATTGATCATTGTGTTATTTAGTGGTATGTTAACATTTCATGTTAATTTAATGTGGCATGTGCAATAGTAATGGACGAAACTTGATTATATTGTGGAAAATGTACATTAATTTGTATGAAAGCTCTCTTGTGAGTGAGTATGCGATGTTCGTTGTTAATAACACGACATCGACGAAAAGAAAGAAATGAAAGATGTGAATGCGGTAAGGAGACCACGGAAATGAATGAAATAATGAAACCATTCCATAAATTAAGAGTGAGCACCCGAGCATAACAACCTGGACATCTCGGTCTACCTTGAGGTAGGTGAGATTCCAGATTCTGGATTTGGGAAAAACACGGGTAAATTATAGGAGTTAAGGAGCGGACAGATGATAAATTTTGCACTCGCCTTGTCACTCCCGTAAGGGGGAGTTGACCAGAGTTGGAGAGGCCGGTGGTGTACTCGTGATGCACCATGCGGTAATTGATGGTTTGCTCTGTTTGTCCCAATAAAAACCGAGATAATAGATTGTCTCACTCACGTACCTTACCCCGTTTGAGTAGGGAGTTACGAGAGGCCCCTCCAGTGCCCTGGCACTGGTTTAGATACCACTTTTCACCCACCTTGGTTGAAGTCGGGCTCCTTAGTGTCCTACGATTTACCCGTGTTTTCGAATCGCATTTATAACGACAAAGTCTTTGAAGAGTAAGATTCAAAAGAAGTCCACTTAATTTCTTATCTGTGGATTGTTCATTCATTATATGTCTGTTTCCTTTATGCATATTAGTTCTGTAGTATTTTCATTTATGCTCAATTTACTATT
This sequence comes from Scilla litardierei, assembly GCA_030789695.1. Taxonomy (NCBI): domain Eukaryota; kingdom Viridiplantae; phylum Streptophyta; class Magnoliopsida; order Asparagales; family Asparagaceae; genus Scilla; species Scilla litardierei. The sequence goes on along the minus strand of CM061137.1, from coordinate 134,719,477 downwards.
ACCTGTTTTACGTTATGCAGTTCTTTCTTTCAGTACATGCTTATGAAGTTTTACCTTACTTTATCCATTAGTCTGTAGTTATGATTGTCACTAGTAGTTAGACCTTCGTAGTGTAGAGCAACCCTGAGATTGGTCACTATCTAGGGTAGTTAGATTTCCTACTGGGTCACGCTGTGACGTGTCCCACCTTGTGGTTTCAGGTCTGGTTTGATAGCATGAGCTGTGTTAGGGAGTTGGAGTAATGAAGCTTCGTGAATGTTGTGTGCTTGATAATGTGTTGGTGAGTAAGATGAGAGTGAGAGAGTGTTGTACCATTTGGGTTTTGTTTGGTGAGAGTGGTCAGGTGATGTATCTGAGGATTTGTACAAGAGGGTACTGTAAAGAAAGATATGATGTAATATTGATTATGTATAAATAAAATAAATTAGTTTCCATTATTGTCTTTTGTTTATTTCTATTGTTGTTCCTGTGTTGTCATTGTGTTTGAGTTGGAGCATTGTTAGTACTTTACAGCACGTGCGTAGTGGCCTGTAGAATTTTTCTGTTCTGTGTAGTACTTCTCTTCTCTCTCATCTTCTTTCTTCTTCATACCCATAGTTTTAGGAATACCTGATACGGATTCGTACTTATCGGGTATCCTGGAGAATGGGGCATGACAAGAGAAGTTGAGGCGCCAGCCCAGTCCTGCTCAGATCTCGCCATTTGGCCCACATCCGACGGCTGAGATCACCCGACCCTTCCTATAAATAGAGACGGAGGGGCAGCAGGAGAGAACTTTCTCTAGAATTTTCAAAATTTCTGCTTCTGCCTTCGTTGCAGAGAGCAGTCGCCGTCGACCTTCGTCATCTGTTTGCAACTGTAGGAGCTCCGATCATCTTCCTTCTTCCTAGGTACTCCCTTGATCCGTCCAATGCCTTTGTATACTTCTTCTGCTTTGAATTCTTTCGTCGAGCAGTACTTCGGCGAGATTGGTGGGGGTGACACCACCAAATCAGATCCGGTGGGTCGGAGGCACCGTCGATGTCCTGGCCGGAGCAGCGGGATGTAGACACGGCAGTCGAGCATGCTGTCACTTCGTCTTCGAGGATCAAGAGGGATCCCAAGAAAGGAAAGGATCCCAGGTCGGCCGCCAAGGTCCCAAGCGGCGGCAGTCACGGCCATTGTCCCCGCTGAAATCTTGGAGCAGATGTCTCAACTGTTGCCCTCGGCCATCCATGAGATCCGCTCTAAGTTCATCCGACTCCCCTACATAGTTCGCCTCCCCGAACTTAGCGAGCGGGTTTGCTTATAACGAGGTCGACGTATACTACCCGACTTTTGCATTGGGGCTCCGCTTCCCACTCCATCCCTTCCTCCTGCTCGCCCTTCAATTCCTCGAACTCATACTCTTTCAATTGATGCCAAACCCCATCAGTTCGATGGTCGTCTTTCTCGTCCTCTGCTCCGCCAGCGACGTAAGTCCGACGCTGCCACTCTTCCAATACTTTTTGAGGCGAAGAGGAAGGAGCATACTACTACGTCTACGCGAGGAGGCGTCGGCCCCCTCGTCCTCGATCTACCGGGCAAAGTGAGGGACTGGAAGGAGAGGTTCGTCTTTGTCTCGACACCGACAGACTTGGCTCTGAGGTCGAACTGGGGGACTCTGAATCCCTCAGTGAATGCCGAAGTGGTACTCGAGGGGAGCAATCTTACCACGATCCTAGAGGAGATCCCCAGGGAGAGCAGGGTCTCGAATGAGTTGATCAAGGACAAGCAGCTCACCCAGTATGTTTGGCACGAAGGTACTTCGAGCTTTGCGAACTACTTCTGATATGGTCACCCTGATCTGTCTTCTTTTTACAGACGTGACCATGAGTCTTTCGATGGAGGAGATCATGAAGATGGCGAGGGATGTGACGTCCAAGCAGCCACCGACCAAGGGCAAGAGAAAGCAGCATGTGTCCAAGAGCTCGACGTCGGACGGGCAGAAGCGGAGTCATGAGGTAGCGGCCATCGCTCAGGCCGAGAAGGAGGAGCAGAGCAAGAAGTCGAGGAAGGAGCCTGCAGTGATCGCCCGTACTTCTGGCATGAGCGAGGTGGAGGCAGGCGAACTGATCAACCTCGACCTGACCAAACCTGTGACTGACCTCATAGGCGCCAGATCGTAGGGCCTGCCGATCGGTGCCACTGTGGCCGTCCCCATCAGTTCGGCCGCCCCTTCGCAACCTTCGGCTGGGCAGGCCAAAACAAGCTGGGCTCCAGTATTGCATTGGCCCTTCGAGTGCCCGCCATCCGGGCTGGGGAAGCCGGCCCACCCGAGCTGTGAGGCGGTGCTTGCGACCTTCAAGTCATGAAAGGAGGAGCTCCTTACCCTCGCTCCAGAGAAGTTCGTCGTACATCACTACCTGGTAGGTGCCCACGAGTCAGTTTTCGATGAGGCCAGGGTAGCGGCCTGCCTGGCAAAGAACATCACTCTGTTGAGGGACCGAGGGTCCCTGGTCAATATGGATGCCAACGCCTCTACAGTAGGCCATCTGGCACGACATGCACGTTCGTCGCCCCCTCTGTTTACCTTGCCGGTCTTCCTTCTTGTTAGTTGTGCTTACGCTTTTGGTTCGATCTGTAGGTGATGGTCGCACTGGTGTCCCTCTAGCCACACACATCAGCGACAGGCAAGGCCGAGTCCGCCCTGGCAAGGAAGGTGACCGAACTCAAGGCGGCTGAGGTAAAGCTAAAGGACATCACCGAGAAGTTGATGATCGGCCCCGGATATACACCCAGAGAACGATTGTAGTTTTACCGCAAGCGCACGGTCGAGTGGCGAGCGGGTATCGAACACGAGGAGGTGGTGTTGGTTCCAATCTATCCTAGGTTGGTTTGACTACGAATGTTTTATTGGTGGAGATGGTTATGGTATGATGTAATGACAATGGTGGTGGATGTCGGTGTCGGTGATAAAGATGTTGGGTAAAATATCGATTCAAACATAATATAATAGAAGTGTCTAGAGCTAGGGAATCCCCACTACGGATCGTCATGCATCATTGTGAATAGTGAATCTCAATATTACTAGACTTGCGTTGAGGTGAACTATTCGTAACTGAATATAGAACCAAGCTCACGCTCTCGCGCTATTGCCGGTCTATAGCAACCCTAGGATAGGGCCCAATCTCTTGCAAACCCTAGCCTAAGCCACTAGCATTAGGATCAACATCATCGTTCAATCGTCCCTCGAGCCCACTCTCGTGCAAACTCGAGTTACGATCACGGTTGTGATAGTTCGTATTCGTCCAATCTCTTGCAAACGAATATGGGTGTAGATTTATAATAAAAATCCTAGCTTTGGTCCAATCTCTTGCAAACCAAGTCTAGAGAATCTCGATTATAAACCTAAATCGAATATCTAAGCCTTCCCATCGATTAGAATCCAATCTCTTGCAAACCCTAGATCGATGGAAATCCCTAGCTATCCGTAATAAATCAATCACAACCTAACCTCCTAGCAATTCTAGCAATTTAGAAATTCATTCATCACAAATATGAAATTAGATCCATAGGGTTCATCCCCATGCCCTAGAACATCAAATCTACTCAAGCATAGCAACAACGATATAGGAATCAATAAAAACAATTGCTTGCATGTAAAAAGATAGTAAATCAAAGATTCAAATAATAAGAATAGAAATACTTAGCTTTGATGAAGAATTCCAATCCAAATACAAGCTTTTAGATCCAAGAGGGGGCCTAGGGCATGGCCTAACCTCTAAAAATAACTCTAAGAAAACATCATGGGAACCCCCTCTAATGATGGCTACAAACCCCTTAAATAGCCCCCAAAAAACCTTAGCAAAACTGCCTAAAACCCCCCTGAACCCCGCGCCCAAAATAAATTCTGCGCGTGACTTAAGTTCTGCGCCAGTCGCGACTCGGCCGAGTGGAAAGCTCACTCGACCGAGTGGGAATCCCTGCAGAAATTCCAGAAAACAGCACTCTGTCAAAAACTGGCAAAAACTGGTCACTCGGCCGAGTGGGAATCTCACTCGGCCGAGTGGAAATGTCACTCGGCCGAGTGACACTGACATGCGAATTCCAGCACTGCAGCATCAACTTGCAGAAATTCCCCAGATTTCATCCGACCTCCGATTGATGCGTTCTTGGCAACGTTGGAACCTTCATGAAGTCTATTATCCATAAAAAATATGAGGAAAATACTTTGACCTTTGGAATGATAGCAGATTTCAAAAGAGTAGAAGGCTGTCTGGAAATCTGGGCGCTCGTGTCATCGGCTTCACTCGGTCGAGTGGACTTCTCCACTCAGTCGAGTGGGCTTCTCTACTCGGCCGAGTAGGTCTCCAAAGGATCTCTGAGATCGACTGTAAAATTCCAGTAAGTCGGCCTCTTTTTTGGATGGATTTCCCGTGCCACTCGGGCGAGGGGATCTCCGTACTCGGCCGAGTGGTCTATCGTCACTCGGCCGAGGGCACGCTGAAATTCTTCTATTGTGCGTGTCCGGTCTGGTCGGTCGAGCGAGCTTCTTTGCTCGGCTGAGTGAGTACTTCACTCGGCCGAGTGACATGCTGTAGATGCCCAATCTTCATCATTTCTCCTCCTCGTCGCTCCTATGGAGTTCCTTCTTCTTCCACCTATCTTCCATCGTCGTTAGCTCCTCAATAGAGCCATGGGCGAGGCTCTGGTACATGTGCAAGTCCTTTAAGCTCATTTTTGTTCCCGATCGCTCCATATTTCCTGAAATCCGACAAAAACAAGAAATAGTGAAAAGTAACGAAATATCGTCGAATACTCGTGAAAATCGCAATATGAGCAATCGAAATGGCGTGAAAACAAGCAGAAAAAAGGTGTAAAATATGGACCGATCAAAATCCCCTAAGCTTGCCTCTTACTCGTCCTCGAGGAAGATAAGTAAAGAGACGAACTCGGGACATGAAAACAAAGGAAATGAAATGAAAGAAAGAACACGAGGTGGAAGTGGTTGCTAGATTATTCTCTCAGATCTCAAGCCATAAGCTATACACCACGATAACTTGGAAAATACGAATCACATGCCATAAGGATTTCAAATATTACTTAGACATGGTACTTGCAAGCTTTTAAGAACAATAAGAGTGACTCTCTAAATTTATACAATCAATTCATATCTACATCACGCATTTCATAGAATTTAATATACAAATGTTGGCGGTGCATTTTTCAATCAAAAGTTATAAATGAAGCATATAAGATACATACCAAGCATGCAATAGAGAATAGAATAAGAGTCATGGCATTCACATATTTATTTCAAATCATGAAAAATCTCCATATCTAATATATTTTGCAAAGTCTAAGCATTATCGAATATTCCCATTCATGCACGTCTCCACTCTAATGTCATACTCACTCATATGGTCAAATGAATTCACCCCCCCCCCCCCAAGCTTAGCTTGAGGCATCCCATCTAAAGGAATATGATAGTGGAAAATGAGATTTTTGCCTTGGTTTTCCCAAGTATTTTGTGGCTCCGTTAATGAGATAGAGAAATATCTTTTTTCTTATGGACTTTGTTTCTCATTTTTCTTTTTGGATTTTTGTAGGAGCTATATGATTTGTATTCTTTGGATTTTGGCTCCTTTTTGGCTTTTTGGACTTTTTGGAGCTAACTTTTTTCTTTTGTGGGGATTTTTGGGAAATACATGAGATATAAGTAGCTTTAGGAGGTGAACTCAAGCGACATGTAGAGAATAAAATATATTTGTGGAGAAGGAAATAATGTAACACTCGGTTCACTCTAAGATGTGCACGAACGGTTCAATAAAATAATACTTCAACTAAAACTCATATGTAAGCATGGATATTCTCAATCACTTCAATAAATAGTGAAGTCAAGCAGTAAAGTTTACAACCATATCAGGCATGCAACAGAAGGTGAATAAGACAATAAAACTGATGCTTCAGATATACTAATGATGCATGAATCTTGGTGCATTTCCAACAAAAGCATACTAAACACTAATCAATACATTCAGCTTCAATTAATATCATGCTTTCACTTAGAGGAGTCATCAAGAGAAATAGATTTGCAAGCACGTGTGAATAGCAAGACTTTGGAACACTCTAAATAGCATGGCAAGGAATAATAAGTATCGTGATGGCTACTAAAGCAATAAGAGATATCATCATAATGAACAAATCTAGCAAAAGGAGGAAAAGAAAATAAAGATATAAAATAAAAGAGAGGAAAGAAAAGAAAAAAAAGGGCACACAATATGATGCATGAACACACATAAAATGAAAATAAGATGGAAAAATCAAAGAGATGATGCAAAAATTTCGAAATTTTTTTAAAAAAACCTAAAATAACGTAAAAATGCAACTAATGCATCTAAATGGCATGGAAATGCACTCCCCCAAGCTTAAACTTCACATTGTCATCAATGTGATCATAGTAGAAGAATATGAGGAACAACGATAATAATAAGGGGGTGAATGAAAAATGATGAAATGAATGACATGAAATCCTAATGCAACTACATGCACATACAATGATGCATGAGAGCGCTTTCCCCCAAGCTTATACCAAACAATCATATTCAAATGACTCGATCAAAAATATCACGGCTTCACTAAGCGATATCAAGTCAAACAAATAAGAAAGTAAGGTTTCACTTGAAAGAAATGCTCGGTGGGTGGTGAGCAAAAAGGATGTGACACATCAAAATATAAAGAGGGCAATTAATATATATAATGGGTTTGGGGTGTAAAAAATTTTGTTGCCGTCATATGAGGTAATATTTATTCAAGCAAATCTATACGGTCCTCTCGCTGTCAAGAGAATTCGTGTTTATTCAAAGCATAAAAATTTCTACACTACTGGATTGATATCACCTATAGCAAAAGACGGATCCAGTATCTTTGCCGGTGCAGGCAATTGCTCCAACTGCTCCTTCCGTGGCTCCGCCAGATGCGTGTGTCCACAGACTCCAACGAACTTGTAACGACTGCTTTTCATGTATCTGGATTTAATATAATATAATATATGTTTTGGTAGATTTTCTCCTCATGTGTGGTTTTCGTCTCCGTAGCTTTCATTTTCGATCAATTCGTCGTGTTTTCTCGTTCCTTCCTTAGGATTGTCGATTTCGAAGTATGTCACTCGTGACGGACTTCATAACGGTCGTATCTAACTATTAGATCAAGCCTAGGAGTCTTAGGAATCGATCCCGGGGCCCCGCGCTCCGTATCGGAACTTTTGGTGCTCATTAGCCGGTATAAGAAGGGGCACCGACCGACTAGATGGCGATCCAGTCGGTCGGCAATCCTTCTTGGACCGACTAGTTAGCTTTCTAAATTTCTCAGGAGTTACTGTTTATCGTTAGTCGGTCTAAGAACGTTGGTTGATCGACTAGGTTGCAAACTAGTCGGTCGGCAATGCTTCTTTAACCGACTAACTCATCATCTAAATTTTAGTATCAGTACTGTTTACTCTTAGTCGGTTTAAGAACGTTCATCGACCGACTAGATGCCAAACTAGTCGGTCAGTACTTGTTCATGGACCGACTAACTCTAAAATCCTATTTTCGTTCAGGAGTTACTGTTTGCACTTAGTCGGTCTGCGTTGGTCGACCGACCGACTAGTTGCCAAACTAGTCGGTCAGTGGTTGCTCTTTGACCGATTAACCTGTGTTAAAACCCTAATTTCTGGGCAGCCGCCAGCTCAACCTATTTAAACCCAACCCAAACGATTTCATCTTCTCCAACACGACCCAAAACCCTAAAATCTTCCCCCTTCAGCCCCCATCTTCCTCCAAGCTTCATTTCTCCATTCCAAGCCCTAGAATCATCATCCAAACCATCCATCCACTCTATCTACCTCTCATCTTCCCCAAAATCTCACCAAAATCCATCAAAATCCCCAAATCCCCCAAAACCCTAGTTTCCCCAAACTTCTCCAATCTTCTCCAAATCTGAACCTAGGGTTCCCCGGAGTGTTTCTTCCGTCTCCTCTTGGTAAGAAATCGATCTACCGTTGTTTTCTTAACTTATTTATATTTTTATGAAACCCTAATATAATTTCATGTTATTTGATGATTGTTCCCCCAAAACAGCGATTTCCCCGTAGATTGGCATCCTTGTGACGAAGTGGTCGTCATCCCCGGTGCTAGGCAAGTGAAACTTGCCACTTAGGGTTTAGGCCATGTTTTAGGCCATTTTCTTATAGTAGGCGTAAAAGAGGCTAGGCGACGAAATGATACTCGCCTAGGCGCAAATTGGGGAACTAGCTTGACAACGAAGCTAGTTCCAACACATATAGCATGTTGCACAATTTCCATGTCATGTTTACTTTCCATTAACGGTACGCAAATTAATTGTCATGTCATTGCATTCTTAAGTGTTTCTGTGATTGCGTAGCTTTGCTACAAATGCTTGTGTTCCTGGCTCGTGTTCCAGAAGCGGGCCATGTGTTGGTTGATAGCCAATGCCCGAATTGCGTGTTTCCGGCTAGGTGCACCCCTACGCCAAATGTTTAATAATGCGAGCTCATGTGCGGGGCAACCCTGGCTCACTTGCTGGGCTCATGTTCAGGGACCCTGGCTCCATTACGTGTGGGTATTGGGGGTAAGAGTTAAGCGACCAATCAACTGGGAGTCTGCCCGATCAGCAACTGCAGTGGTAAGGCGTAAACTCTTGGGTTTGGGGTAGTTGTTAAGCGGCCAATCAGCGAATGTAAAACCATTCAGCTGTAAGGCGTAAACATCTACAAAACAACGTGAATAGTGAATTGATTGAGATTGATAGTAGCTTGGCTACTCTTGTCTTGTCTTGTCTTGTCCCGATAATTGTTCTCTTGTACAAATTGTCTTGCCATGTCTTGCTTGTGCACTCATGTTATAACTGCCATGTCATGCATACTAAACTGCTAGGTTGCTAGTTGCCTTACTTTCAGTTTCCTTGCCCAAGTCTTTTAGACTTGCTGACATGTGCCCCTTTACTCTTTTGGGTGACACATGTTAGATCCTGAGCCCGAGTACCTTGTTGAGGACGAGATGTTTGCTGACGCCGAGCCCGAGCCTGTGTTTGACGGGGAGTACGTGGACACTGGGGACCAGTCCTAGTGTCTTCGTGTGTTTTACTTTTGTTAGACGGTTGTTTTGTTATCGGTGCGTAGCACCCATACTTTATTATGTCGTTGCTTTTGTTGGCCTTGTTCTGGGCCTTTAGACTCTTTTCTTTTAGCCTGGTGGCTTTTCTGGATGTTGGACTTATGTTGGTGTTGGACAATTTATGAGATGTGAATTTTATTTCAGTCTCTCAATACTTGTGTTATTATTGTTATTCCGTTGTGGTTACAGGGACCTGCTTATATTTTATTGACGCTTATCGGGTTTGGAGCTTCACAGCTCCACTCCCGTGCGGACCTTTTCACATCTCGCCTCCATTTTAGGGAAGCGGGTCGTGACAGGTTTTGTTGGTGGCCCATGCAGGTCCTTCTGTAACTGCGATTTTTGGAATAGCGATAATAATATTAGAATGTCCAATAAACTAAGTTCGACGTCCGATGTCATAAGCTATGAGTCTAATCTGATTCGTTTTCTGTGTCACTAGATGGCAGGAAGACGTTTCACCCGTGGTGGGGGTAGTGGCGCGATCCCTCATGATGAGGAGCCTGAGCGGGAACCCACCAGCGGTGAGATGATGCGAATGATGCTCCAGATGATGCAAGTGCAGCAGGGCGTGCTTCTTCAAGTCCAGAATGCTCCACTTGCTCGAGCTGCCCGGGCTCTTCCGGATGCCCCTCGCTCTGAGCCAGGAGCGAAGCAATTTCGGGAGCTGGGTCCCGCATATTTTGATGGTTCTGAGGGTCCTCTGGCTGCCGATGAGTGGATTCAGAACATCGAGGACAATCTGAAGATGGCCAAGATCACCCCGGCTGGATGGGTTGATTTGGCGAAGAGGCAACTCAAGGATAATGCTCAGAATTGGTGGGATGCGGAAGAGAAGTTGTTGGTGGAGCCGATAGCTTGGGCTACCTTCAAGGCTAGATTTGAGGGTGAGTTCTTCCCGAAGGCTGCCAAGGAGGAGATGCTGCAGCGTTTTATCGATCTGAAGCAAGGGAACTCGTCGGTGGACCTATATCACCAAGAGTTCATGAGGCTGAGTCGGTTTGCGCCAAAGATGGTGCAGGATGCTGAGGAGAAGGCTCAGAGGTTCCTGCAGGGGCTTGCTTCGGAGCTCCAGAGTTTTGAGACCTCCTCTGACCGGGAATCTTATCAGAAGGTTCTAGTAGCAGCCAAGAGGCAGGAGCTGCTCGTGAACCAGAGGAGGGGGTCTGTTGTTGGTGCTGGGAAGAGGCCTGTGGAGCAGGCGAGAGCTGTGGTTAGACCTGGATTCAGGCCTAATCAGTCTGCTCAGTTTAAGAGGCCAGGAGGGCCTATTCTGAAGTCTTGCCATTTCTGCGGCAAGCCTGGCCACGTCAAGGATCAGTGTCGGAAGCTTTTGGGCCAGTGTCTGATTTGTGGAGATGCTTCCCATACAGCGAAGGATTGTCGGCATGCGAATCAGCTGCGGAGGGCTCCTGTTGCAGCACAGCCGTTGCAGCAGCGAGCGTCTGTTCCTACTGGCCGTGGAGCAGCTCTCGTTCCGCCGAGGAGGCAGGCTTTTCTGATGACCGCTGCGGAGAGCGAGGCTGTGGATGAGGTTATCGCAGGTAATCCTCAATCTAGCTGTTACTTTCCTAGCTGGTTTTGATTGTTAGATTATGTTGTTTGCTTGAGCATGGTTGTTTGCTAGATTAGGGTTTGATTGTTAATTGCTTGATTAGGTGTGGTTTTGGTTTGCACATTTCCTGCACGAGTCCTCTTTGACTCTGGTGCATCGATGTGCATTATTTCTCGAAGCTTCGTGGAGAGGCATTCCTTGTCGACGTCCCCTCTTCCAAAGAGTTGGAATATCGTTACAGGGAATGGTGTGGTCTCGGTGCATCGTGGTTGCAATTCTTGCTCGTTGGTGGTCTGTGGACATGAGCTTTTTGCTGATTTCATTGTCCACGACATCATCAACTATGATGCAGTTCTTGGGATGGATTGGCTTGCGAGCTTCTATGCTACGATTGACTGCAGGAGGAAGAAGGTGGTGTTCGAGATTCCCGGACATCCAGTGTTTGAGTTCAGTCGTGGTAGCAGTTCGCTTGGTCCTGTCAGATTTCGGGCCAGGCCGGTGGAGGCTGTGGCTATGCAGATGGAGCTGGAGTGGCCAGCTGTGGTGCGTGATTTTGGCGACGTCTTCCCCGAGGAGATGTCTGGTTTGCCACCTGATCGGGCCTTGGAATTTTCTATCGATCTTATTCCAGGTGCGCAGCCGATTTCGAAGGCGCCGTATCGTATGGCACCTGCAGAGTTGGAAGAGTTGCGGAAGCAGTTGGATGAGCTTTTGCAGAAGGGTTATATTAATCCTAGTGTGTCTCCGTGGGGAGCACCGGTGTTGCTGGTTAAGAAGAAGGATGGTTCGCGTCGCATGTGCGTGGATTATCGGGAGTTGAATGCGGTGACCATTAAGAATAAATACACGTTGCCTCGCATCGATGATATTTTTGATCAGCTTGGAGGTTCGAGGGTGTTTTCTAAATTGGATTTGAGGAGTGGTTACCATCAGTTGAAGGTGAAGAAGGGAGATGTTCCGAAGACAGCGTTCAAGACGAAGTATGGACACTATGAGTTTGTGGTTATGCCTTTCGGTGTAACTAACGCGCCCGCAGTTTTCATGAATCTGATGAACCTGATTTTCTACGACTTTTTGGATAAGTTTGTCGTTATCTTTATTGACGACATTCTGATCTATTCGAAGTCGGAGGAAGAGCATGCCTCGCACTTAAGGACGGTGTTGGAGATCTTGAGGAAGCATCGGTTGTATGCTAAGTTTTCGAAGTGCGAGTTTTGGCTGGATAGAGTTGCTTTCCTCGGGCAAGTGGTGACTGGAGATGGTATTTCAGTGGATCCCGAGAAGATTAGGGCCATCAGGGAGTGGCCTGTTCCGTCGTCTGCGTCTGAGATTCGGAGTTTCCTTGGACTTGCTGGTTATTATCGGCGATTCATTAAGGACTTTTCTCGTATTGCTGAGCCGATGACCAGGTTGACGCGGAAGGATGTTGCTTTCGTTTGGTCGGGTGATTGTGAGAGTGCTTTTGGTATTCTGAAGGAGAGGTTGACGACTGCCCCTATTCTTGTTGTGCCTGATCGCAGCGGTGGATTTGAGATCTTTTGCGATGCTTCTGGCAATGGTCTCAGTTGCGTGTTGCATCAGCACGGACATGTTGTGGCGTATGCGTCTCGTCAGCTTAAGGTTCATGAGAAGAATTACCCGACGCATGATTTGGAGTTGGCTGCCGTTGTGTTTGCTCTTAAGATTTGGAGGCACTTCTTGCTGAGTGAGAAAGTGAAGATTTTCACCGATCACAAAAGCTTGAAGTATATTTTCACTCAGAAGGAGCTCAACATGCGACAGCGTCGATGGTTGGAGCTTATGGCGGATTATGAGATTGATTTGCAGTTTCACCCTGGCAAGGTGAATGTGGTTCCAGATGCGCTGAGTAGGCTTCCAGCGGTGATGATTTTGACCTCGCAGTGGAGACTGCAGCAGGATTTTTGCGAGTCTGGCGTGGAGATTGTTCTTCCTGGGGAGGCTTCGTCGTTGATGTACATGCAGGTACAGTCGACGATCGTGGATCGGATTAAGGCTGGCCAGGCCGAGGATCCGAAGCTGGTGAGGATTCGGGAGCAGGTGGAAGCCGGTCTGCGGACTGACTTTTTGATTCATGAGGATGGCTCGCTGAGGTTCGGAGCCAGGTTGTGTGTGCCGGCTGGGGATATCAGAGAGGAATTGATGGTGGAGGCACACAGTTCGCCGTATTCTGTGCATCCTGGTGGCACCAAGATGTACCAGGATCTTCGTCTGAATTATTGGTGGCATGGTATGAAGAGGAGCGTGGCTCGGAGTGTAGCCAAGTGCTTGGTTTGCCAGCAAGTGAAGGCGGAGCATCAGCGTACGGCCGGGTTGCTACAACCGCTTCCGATTCCGGAGTGGAAATGGCAACACATCACTATGGATTTCGTGACTGGACTACCTCGGAGTCCGAAGCAGAATGACGCGATTTGGGTGATCGTGGATCGATTGACCAAATCTGCGCACTTTATTCCGTTCCGAGTGGGACAGTCCACTGAGGCGCTAGCGAGGAGATATATGGAGGTAAAATTCTTTTACTCTCCGTTTTTATTCCTTTTCCTAGTTTGGATAGTGATGTAACGTGAATCGTGCAGGAGGTTGTGCGACTTCATGGAGTCCCCGTGAGTATCGTGTCTGACAGAGACACAAGGTTCACATCTCAGTTCTGACAGAGTTTGCAGAAGAGCTTGGGTACGCGTCTGAGTTTCAGCACGGCGTACCATCCGCAGACGGATGGCCAGTCCGAGAGGACGATTCAGATTTTGGAAGACGTGCTGAGGGCGTGCATGTTGGACTTCAAGGGTTCGTGGGAGGACCATCTACATCTGGTAGAGTTTTCCTACAACAACAGCTTCCAGGCGAGTATTGGCATGGCGCCTTTCGCCGCTCTTTATGGGAGGAAATGTCGATCGCCATTGAGTTGGGATGACGTTGGTGATCGGGAGTTGTTGGGACCTGAGATGATCGTGGAGGCCGTGGATATCGTCAGGAATATTCGGGAGAGGTTGAGAATTGCTCAGGACCGTTTTAAGCATTGGGCGGATGCTAAACGTCGTCCTTTGGAGTTTCAACCGGGCGACCATGTGTTCTTGAAGATTTCCCCGAATCGCGGTGTGATTCGTTTCGGGAAGCGTGGGAAGTTGAGCCCGCGATACATTGGACCGTTTGACGTTTTGGAGAGGGTTGGCGAGGTAGCTTATCGCTTGGCCTTGCCGCCGTCTTTGGAAGGAGTTCACAATGTTTTCCATGTGTCGCAGCTTCGTCGATACATTAGCGATCCGTCTCATGCGGTAGATTTTTCGGAGATTACCGTTCGCCCCGATATGACGTATGACCAGCATCCAGTGCAGATTCTGGACAGGCGTCAGAAATCGCTTCGGAACAAGATTGTCAATCTTGTGAGGGTGATGTGGCGACACGGCTCACCTGGAGAGTCTACTTGGGAGAATGAGGATGAGATGCGAGAGCGTTTCCCACTTTTTTTTCCGGACTCGTGAATATTTGGAAATTCCGAGGACGGAATTTTTCTTAAGTTGGGGAGGATGTAACGACTGCTTTTCATGTATCTTGATTTAATATAATATAATATATGTTTTGGTAGATTTTCTCCTCATGTGTGGTTTTCGTCTCCGTAGCTTTCATTTTCGATCAATTCGTCGTGTTTTCTCGTTCCTTCCTTAGGATTGTCGATTTCGAAGTATGTCACTCGTGACGGACTTCATAACGGTCGTATCTAACTATTAGATCAAGCCTAGGAGTCTTAGGAATCGATCCCGGGGCCCCGCGCTCCGTATCGGAACTTTTGGTGCTCATTAGCCGGTATAAGAAGGGGCACCGACCGACTAGATGGCGATCCAGTCGGTCGGCAATCCTTCTTGGACCGACTAGTTAGCTTTCTAAAATTATTCAGGAGTTACTGTTTATCGTTAGTCGGTCTAAGAACGTTAGTTGACCGACTAGGTTACAAACTAGTCGGTCAGCAATGCTTCTTTAACCGACTAACACATCATCTAAATTTTAGTATCAGTACTGTTTACTCTTAGTCGGTCTAAGAACGTTCATCGACCGACTAGATGCCAAACTAGTCGGTCAGTCATTGTTCATGGACCGACTAACTCTAAAATCCTATTTTCGTTCAGGAGTTACTGTTTGCACTTAGTCGGTCTGCGTTGGTCGACCGACCGACTAGTTGCCAAACTAGTCGGTCAGTGGTTGCTCTTTGACCGACTAACCTGTGTTAAAACCCTAATTTCTGGGCAGCCGCCAGCTCAACCTATTTAAACCCAACCCAAACGATTTCATCTTCTCCAACACGACCCAAAACCCTAAAATCTTCCCCCTTCAGCCCCCATCTTCCTCCAAGCTTCATTTCTCCATTCCAAGCCCTAGAATCATCATCCAAACCATCCATCCACTCTATCTACCTCTCATCTTCCCCAAAATCTCACCAAAATCCATCAAAATCCCCAAATCCCCCAAAACCCTAGTTTCCCCAAACTTCTCCAATCTTCTCCAAATCTGAACCTAGGGTTCCCCGGAGTGTTTCTTCCGTCTCCTCTTGGTAAGAAATCGATCTACCGTTGTTTGCTTAACTTATTTATATTTTTATGAAACCCTAATATAATTTCATGTTATTTGATGATTGTTCCCCCAAAACAGCGATTTCCCCGTAGATTGGCATCCTTGTGACGAAGTGGTCGTCATCCCCGGTGCTAGGCAAGTGAAACTTGCCACTTAGGGTTTAGGCCATGTTTTAGGCCATTTTCTTATAGTAGGCGTAAAAGAGGCTAGGCGACGAAATGATACTCGCCTAGGCGCAAATTGGGGAACTAGCTTGACAACGAAGCTAGTTCCAACACATATAGCATGTTGCACAATTTCCATGTCATGTTTACTTTCCATTAACGGTACGCAAATTAATTGTCATGTCATTGCATTCTTAAGTGTTTCTGTGATTGCGTAGCTTTGCTACAAATGCTTGTGTTCCTGGCTCGTGTTCCAGAAGCGGGCCATGTGTTGGTTGATAGCCAATGCCCGAATTGCGTGTTTCCGGCTAGGTGCACCCCTACGCCAAATGTTTAATAATGCGAGCTCATGTGCGGGGCAACCCTGGCTCACTTGCTGGGCTCATGTTCAGGGACCCTGGCTCCATTACGTGTGGGTATTGGGGGTAAGAGTTAAGCGACCAATCAACTGGGAGTCTGCCCGATCAGCAACTGCAGTGGTAAGGCGTAAACTCTTGGGTTTGGGGTAGTTGTTAAGCGGCCAATCAGCGAATGTAAAACCATTCAGCTGTAAGGCGTAAACATCTACAAAACAACGTGAATAGTGAATTGATTGAGATTGATAGTAGCTTGGCTACTCTTGTCTTGTCTTGTCTTATCCCGATAATTGTTCTCTTGTACAAATTGTCTTGCCATGTCTTGCTTGTGCACTCATGTTATAACTGCCATGTCATGCATACTAAACTGCTAGGTTGCTAGTTGCCTTACTTTCAGTTTCCTTGCCCAAGTCTTTTAGACTTGCTGACATGTGCCCCTTTACTCTTTTGGGTGACACATGTTAGATCCTGAGCCTGAGTACCTTGTTGAGGACGAGGTGTTTGCTGACGCCGAGCCCGAGCCTGTGTTTGACGGGGAGTACGTGGACACTGGGGACCAGTCCTAGTGTCTTCGTGTGTTTTACTTTTGTTAGACGGTTGTTTTGTTATCGGTGCGTAGCACCCATACTTTATTATGTCGTTGCTTTTGTTGGCCTTGTTCTGGGCCTTTAGACTCTTTTCTTTTAGCCTGGTGGCTTTTCTGGATGTTGGACTTATGTTGGTGTTGGACAATTTATGAGATGTGAATTTTATTTCAGTCTCTCAATACTTGTGTTATTATTGTTATTCCGTTGTGGTTACAGGGACCTGCTTATATTTTATTGACGCTTATCGGGTTTGGGGCTTCACAGCTCCACTCCCGTGCGGACCTTTTCACGTCTCGCCTCCATTTTAGGGAAGCGGGTCGTGACAGAACTCCAGCAATGCATCCTCCAGCATTCCCACAAGGACTCCACCTGTACCCTGCAAAGAATAGGATGCATCAGTTCGCTGCAAAAAATTCACCCTCGTAATAAAAGTATCCCAAAGAGGATCGTCTATAGAAATATATGGAATAAATAATGGTGGACGATACTTCCCTGGAAATAATCCAATATCCTCACGTGCCGTGATAGCTGTCTCCATGGTGTCTCCTCTATGCTGCTCAGGTAAATCTAGATCATAGGTGTGGACCTCATCAAGATGCTCCTCATCATCGTCAGACTCATCCCAGCGCACCTCTTGATCATATTCATATGCGTCCATGGGTGCTAACTCCTCGCTCTCCTCCTCGTATACATTCCATTGTACCTTTTGTTCATATGTATGTGTATCCTGCAAAAGGCACGATGAGTCGTCAAAATTTGAATCACAAAAAACATCATACACGGGAGGGGAATCAGATGTAGGAGATGAGGGGGTGAAGAGATCTCCCTGAAAGGGAGCTATAAGCTCTGTGGGATAGTCCTCTGCGTCAGTGGAAGGATGAGGTGGCTGCGGAAGCTCTAATGGAGGAGGGTAGTGCTCGGGATCCTCATGAATGGCTGTGTCCTCGTCCCGATGCACTACCTCCTCGGTGATAAGCTCTGGCTCTGTGTGTAAGGCTTCCTCAAAAGCATGCTCTGGCTCCGTATGTGAGGCCTCCTCGGCAATATGCTTTGGCTCGATAGTGTGCTCCTTTGCCTTCTCATCAACTATCAATGTAGGCTCTCTCTGGGATGGTGATGCTAGCTGCTCAGGTGTGTCAACTTGTGGGGATGTATCATGTGGAGGGGAATGCCCGCAAGCAATCCGAAAATATAGTCTATCCCCCTCAAGACTGACATGTATGTCCTCCTCAATTGTTCCTGCAGCTGAAACACGGTTCATAACAAAATCTGCAAATCGTAGCTCAAATGCATCACCTGCTGTAATGCTCTCTGAACCGGTGAACCTCACTGACTCCAAGAGGCCATCCAATAATCTCTGAAATGCATCCTCCTCTGGCTACGCATATGACTCAGTTTCTGCTTCCTCCGCGGCCTCTTCGTCCATCCATTCTTTATATGCAATAGTTGTATCGTAGGATGTGGGATCGATGACGGCACATTCTGGCTCTGGTAATATGACCAGTGATGCTTCTTACCCATAAAATGAAGAAGCAGAACTGATATCTTTGGAAATCCCTGCAAACTTAAGCATGAGCGCATTCATTTCAAGTTCCCTCTTCACGCATTCCAATTGAAGGACGCCCTTATCAAGCCCGGCTTGTATTTCAACTTGGTGTGCATGCATCTCATCAAAAAAAATCCTTTGTTTCTCATCAAGCTCGGGCCAGTGCGTTTCCTCAAAAAAGTATTCTCCCATCTGAGCACTCTGATTATAATAGTATTCTCCCATCTGAGCACTCTGATCATAATAGTATTCTTCCATCTGAGCACTATGATCAAAATCTGTGGTCCACGTAGTATAATCCATAGCACCTGATCAACAAAGATAAATACCTGGAGAAAAATATCAGTGGCACAAAAGAATATAGAAATGATAATAATGGTGGCGGGGGTGAAAATTCCCTTTTTTTTAAAAAAAAATTTTTTCGTAGTCTAATCAACCTAATTGTGACAAATTGGCACCCAACGGGAAACACCTCCCTGTCAACGGTGCCAAAAACTTGATCGCGCCCCGGGAGTGCACACGCAACCGGGGCGAACGACTCGTAGTCTTACCGCAAGCGCACGGTGTAGCGGCGAGCGGGTATCGAACACGAGGAGGGCAATTGACGGTGTCTTCTTCAATTCAACTGGCTATAAGAACAGTCGAGAAATATTCGCAATAAAGCGGTCACAGTCATTCAATTGTATAAAGAAAATATCAAATTAATAAAAACGTCTAGGGGAAGGGAATCCCCGCTACAAACCGTATCTCTTCATTGTGATTCGTAGGTTTCACAATTGCTAGACTTGAAATCCTGGTGAACTAGTTGCAACTAAATGTAGAACCAAGCTTACGCTCTCGCGCTATTACCAGTCTATAGCAAACCTAGGGTAGGGCCCAATCTCTTGCAAACCCTAACCTAGGCAAGCTAGCGTGAAGAACAACATCATCGTTCAATCGTATCTCGAGCCCACTCTCGTGCAAACTCGAGCAACGACCTAGGTTGGGACAGTTCCTACCCGTCCAATCTCTTGCAAACGGGTATTGGTATAGAATTGCAATCGAAAACCCTAGTTTCGGTCCAATCTCTTGCGAACCGATTCCAGAGAAATCCAATTGTAACCCAATTCGAATTTCTAGGGCTTCCTATCGAGTTGGGATCCAATCTCTTGCAAATCCTAATCGGTATGAATCCCTAGCTATTCGTACTAAATCAATCCCAAACTAACCCTAATCGATTCTAGCAATAATTTCACCAATTCATCATAAATTAGAAATAGGGTTCGTAGGGTTCATCCCTACTCCCTAAGACGATAGAACTACTCACAATTCATAATGCAATTCATTAGAAATTCAATAGAAATATCAATAGAAATCATTGCAATAGAAAATATATCGATAAAAATGAGGTTTTTGATAGAGAGAGAGACAAACCAATGAAGATTCAATAGCATCCAACAAAAAATAACACTTTTCTCTCTCCCAAAAGAACTAAATCTAATCTCCTAAAAAGTAATCTAAAAAAGGCTGCAAAAAGTTCTGAAAAAGCTCTCTAAACTAGGTTAAAAACTGGGGTTAAATACCCCCCAAAATCGCCCAAAAAAACTGTGACAAAATTGCCCCTGCGCAGCCTGAAAATCGCAATTTACGCTACAGGCAGCGCGGCTCACTCGGCCGAGTGACAAATGTCGCTCGGTCGAGTGACAGACCCTGACGGATTCCAGTAACTTCGGACTTTTGGGGGTCGGCTCCTCGGGAGTCACTCGGTCGAGTGACTTTCTTTGCTTCAGCCGAGGGGACTTCTTCACTCGACCGAGTCGGAACTCGGGATTGCACTGACGGATTACAGTAAGTCTTGGATTTTTCTTGCCGTCATCTTGACGCCACTCGGGCGAGTGGTGTCTCCGTGGTTCGGCCGAGTGGGCTGGCGATGGTTGGCCGAGTGCACGCTGATACTCAGTCTGTTGCGTGTCCAATCTGGCCGGCCGAGCGGGCTTTCGATGGTCGGCCGAGTGACATGCTGAAAATGCCCAATCTTCGTATTGTTGCTCCCTCGTCGCTCCTACGACGTTCTTTCTTCTTCCACTCCTCTCCAACCACAGAATTCCCCTCAAAAGAGTCGCGGGTGATACTCCGGAGTGGGTGCATCTCAGAATCACTCCAAATCGCTCAAAATCTCCTGAAATTCGAAAAAAACAAGAAATTGTGAAGAGCATCGCAATATTGTCGAATAATCGTGAAAAACGCGATACGAGCGATCAAAATGGCATGCAAACATGCAGAAAAAAGGTGTAAAATACGGAGTGATCAACCTCCAGATTTCTGCCGACCTGGGGGTGAAAGATTTTGTTTACCATCCGTTGATAGGTCGCTCCGGCGTTATTCAGGCCGAATGGCATCTTGGTGTAGCAGAATGTCCCCCGGTCGGTGATGAACGACGTATTCTCCTCGTCGTGGGTCGCCATCTAAATTTGATTCTAGCTGGAGAAGGCATCCATGAAGGTCCGCAGCTCGTACCCGGAGGCGTTGTCCACCAGATGGTCGATCCTCGGCAGTGGAAAGCTATCTTTTAAGCTGGCTTTATTGAGGTAAGTGAAGTCCATGCACATTCGTCATTTACTGCTTGTCTTCTTCACCATCACCACATTGACGAGTCAATCAGGATAGCTCACTTTGCGGATGAACTTGGCCTCAAGGAGCCGCTCCACCTCCTTACCCGCTGCCCGCATCTTTTCTCCTCCTGTGCTCTGCTTCTTCTACCGGACAGGGCGAGCTTCTGGGTCAACATGTAATTCATGGGGCGATCACCATAAGGTCGACGCCATGCATGTCCGAGGGCAACCATGCGAAAATGTTCGCATTCGCCCTAAGGAGGTTGATTAGCCCTGCCTTCAGCTATGCGGGTAGCCTTGTGCGAACAGACACAGTCTTCTCCGCTTCATCTGCCACTGGTACCTCCTCTACGTCATCCATCGGAGCAGGTCGTTGATAAGCGAAGTCTTTCGGACCGTCAAGGAGGTCGATCGACATGGCTTTCTTGGACCACTTGTATTTTGTGGAGCCGACGTAACAGCTTCACGGGAGCTTCTGGGATCCCCGCACCTGTCCAACCCCGTTTGGAATCTGGAACTTCACCATTTGATGCAGCAGCGAGTGGAGAGTTTCAATGGTGATCATGTAAGGCCACCCAATGATGTCATTGTATGCTGAGGCGACGTCGACGATGACGAACTGTGTCATACGAGTGACGATCTTTGACCTCTCCCCCAGGGTGAAGGGCAGGGTGATCACTCCAACAATGGGCACCAAAAGTCTGGTCAAGCCGACAATCGGGCCTAAGCAAGGCCTCAGCTTCGCCTGGTCGAACCACATCTTTTGAATCGTGGATAGGAATAGGATGTCACACGAGCTGCCTGTGTCGAACAGGAGTCTGTTCACGATTACTGGCCCTATAAGAGATTCGATGACGATAGCGTCCTCATGCGGCATCTCGACCCCTCCAGGTCGTCATCAAAGAAGGAGATGGGGGGACGAGCTACTCTTCTCTGCTTCACCCCTGTGTCGGTGCCCACCGTCATGACTTGTCGAGCATATGTCTTCCTCGCCGACGCTAATGTGCCGCCCTGGGATGGCCCGCCGCAGATTACATCAACACACATGATCGACTCGGGCCTATGATGGGCAACTTGCTCGGTGCCATGGGTCAGCAGAATAGCTCCTGTGGTCGCTCCTGCATCGTGACCCAGTCTACCCAGTCGACAAACCTCCGAAGATGTCCACCTTGAATCGGCCACTCAATGTCTTTCTTCAAGGCAAATCAGTCGTCGGTGTCATGGTCATTGTCTCGGTGATATCGGCAATACTTCTGTGCATTCCTTCCAATGGGCCTTGTCCTCACCTCCAGGGGCAGGTCTTTGAGGAACCTGCCCATCATGGCAGCCGCCATCACTTCGGCCAGGGGACGTTACGTCTCGTGTAGTGCGCCACCTCCTGCGCTCTTTTCGACCCGCCTCTCGAAGCAAGATTCCTGGGCACGAAGAACCCCCTCAGAGGTCCAGGGCGATCTTGCGCTCGAGAGCCTCCCTGGTCGTGCCCTCAGGGGCGGTCGTGGTCACGACCTCTGGGGCAGTCCTGGTCTCTCCGTTGGGAGCGTTTCTCCCGTCTCGGCCGTTCACTGGGCCTAGCTTCAATACAGGTGGCTTTGACTTGTGAGGCCCCCTTCACCATCCCCAAGGCTTCCTCGCTCAGCACGAACTTCTCCGCCCAGACGATGAGGGCGTGGAGGTCGACAAGCGGATCACGGAGCAGCGACTTGTGTAGACTCCTGTTTGTCAGCCCCTTCTTGAAGCCGCATGACAAGCTTGTCTCCGCAGCTCGTCATGTTGAGTCTTGCTTCGTTGAAGCGCTGCAAGAAGTTGCGGATGGTCTCCCCTTCCTTCTGGACCACTGTGAATAGATAGTCCGATGCCTTTTTCCTTCTCTGCCCAGCCAGGAATTGATGACAAACTTTCGAGAGATGTCGCCAAATGAATCAACGGAGCGATCGGGCAAGCCGTTGTACCACTCGATCGCTGCCTTCTTTAAAGTCGTCTGAAAAGCTCGGCAAAGGAGGGTGTCACCCGCCCCATGGATTTCCATCACTCCCGGTATTGCTACACGTGCTCTAGGGGATCGCCTGAAGCATCATACATTTCAATCTGAGATAGCTTGAACATATGGGGTACCGGGGTTGAGATCACCCTTCGGTCAACAGATTGACTTATTTGGGGTAGGGGAGGCGTTGGAGACCTTCGGGAAATGTTCCTATCACCACGACGCTCTCGTCGCTGGTTGGAATCGCTAGATGAGCCTCCTCAGTGCTCAGAGGCGTTCCTCCCTCTCTCCCGGGCTCGGGTTGTGGTCGTGAATCCTTCGTCGCCGGTCATCATGACTAGGAGAGTGGCGATCTGGTCAGTGGGAGCTACTACTATGGTGGGCGCGTGCTTCTTGTCTCACGCTTGGTGATCTCCCACGGTGATAGATTTTAGCAGGATGGTCCAGTATGTGGTTCCCCTGCAGTATCAAGGCCGATGCCAGGGGGACTCCTCGGCTCCCCCTTGAAGTCTCTCCCTCTCAACATCGATGAATCGACAGCGTCGAATGGCCGCTTCTTCATCCAGTCGCCTCTGATGAGCGGCCTCCTCCTCCTTATCGAACTCCCTCTACAGAGCAGCCGCCTCTGCCTCTTCGAATCACCTTTACTGTGTGGCCGCTTCTTCGTCAAATTGGAAGATGAGGGCTCTCTTCACTTTGTGGGGTCTGGAGGCGGCCTGGCCTGCCTAGCAACGGCCCAGTATTCCATCAGTTTAGTGAAGTTCTTGAAACTTTTGTAGACACCGAGAGCCACGTCCTGAATGATCATGACCGACCCCTCAAGGGGTAGATCCATCAGAGGAGTTCTTCTCGGAGAGCGGTTCTCCTTGATCATCGGTTGCTTACCACGACGGTCGCTACGGTGACTCCGTGCAGTGTCTGACATGAGTGTAACCATTGTTCTCACAGACGGTGCCAATTGTTGCAGGTTAAGTCTGCCAACAATGAGGTTTGTATTAAATGGTAATCACGGGTACAATGATTACAGGTTTTGGGTTGATGGCGAGGTTAGCATGACTTAGAATACGCTTCGGGGTGAAGAATCCAAGGTCGCCTGAAGGTCGTCCAAGGTCGCCGTCTCCTGGTAGCTAAGGTGATCTTCCTGGGACAATAGTAACTCGTCAAAAAGGCTGGACTGGCTGTCAGCCCGTAGCCTCTCCGATGCTTAAGTCAGTAGATGACTTGTAATAAGTGTGTCGGGAACGCTTGGCGATCTTAAGGTGGATCGACGAAGCGTGGTGAGCTTATGAGGAAGGCACAGATATATGGTAGATATCTGAATTTGAATATTGGAAAGGAGTTAAGGATTTCAACTAACCAACCCCCTCTATGGAGGCAGGAGAGGGGGGTATTTATAGGGTTGAGAGGCGGTTGCTCTCCGTCCAATCAGCTGTCGAATCAGCTTAGCTGGAGCGCAAGTGGAGAAGTGATAGGTCGGCGGGGGCTGCCAGAGATATTTATGCATTGATGGGTGTCAGACTGTGTCAGACGTATTAATGAGACGTGATCGGCGGCCATCAGTTCTCGCCCTTAACCCCTGGCATTAATGGGGGGTGGGTGGCCGTACGTCACCCTGTCAAAGATATTTGTGTTAGGCCGCCCTTAGTTAGGCCAAAGCTCGGTGACCGAGCTTGGTGTCTTCGGACCGTCCGACCGTGCTTTCTGTTGGAGAGTAGGCAAGTTACTTGCTGGAATGGCGAGCTTGCCGATCGGGTAAGCGAGCTTTTTTGGTTGATCCTGAGGGAAGCTGGTCGCTCGGCGAGGCGATCTTCCCTAGATAGAGGCGATCTTCCGTTCAGGCTAGTACCCCTTCCGGATGGTCGGAGATTTGTTTGCTTATACTTTCAATGTATGTGGGCCTCAATTACATGGGCCGGCCTTAAGGCCATAACAACATCAGATTTGGACCGGCCTGGCATTGCTCTATACTTTTCACCCCACATGAGTCCCCCAAATCCCAACCTACAAGGCAATGTCTGGGAACCCTGAAACACAACAACAGCAATGGATGAAACAAAATGACATGATTAGAAACATCGAGCTTGATAAATATGCATTCTGATACGATATAACTTTGTGATGGAAGCATGTACGATATGTACAAAGATTCTAATTGACAAATGCCATCAAACTGGACATGTATGCACCTCCTTATATTATCACTGTAGCAAGAGGCGATTGATGCACTTGTTAATTGATACGACTGTTCCGTGAATGTGCCAAAACCGAGCAGCCCAAGCCCAAGCCGCAATCTAGCGGCCCTAGAGAAGATCGGGCCAAGCGACGAGACCCACACGAAGACTTGGAGTCGGGTCGGCCTCAGATCGGAGTGGACGCTTCCACCAGCCTGCGTCAGCAGGAGCCAACCGCTTCCCTTAAAGCGCGCCTCCCTTAATCACCATTAAGGGACCCCATTACGCCCATCTTCATGACCATGAAGGCGACATCAAAGAGGCGGGTCATGGGGCAAAACTGGGGGATGTTGAGGAGGTGTGGAGGTAGAGGACTCCTATAAAGGGTCGCAATGTACATCGTATAAAAGATTACTTCCTAGGTACCGAGAACACCGAGGTATTCTACTCACACGACCTTGTCTTCCACTTACATTTCCTCTCCACAGCTCGGCTCGAGGACTCGCGTATCGGCCTCCCTGTGAGCCATACCGATCCCACCGAGCATCCTTCAGATCCGTTCTGACTTAGACATCGGAGGGGACTTGGTCGGAACCAAGGTCCGACCCCCCCTGACGAGCTTTCTCATCCATTCAGGTCGAGCAGATCCAGCGACGCCAAGGCTGCCCCTCAGCGTTTTCCCAACCAAAGCCGAGCGTCCTCGATCACGAGCCCACTCGCCTCCACCAAAAGGAGGCCGTCTCTTTGCCAAGGCTACACTTCGGCAAGCCGATGCGAGGATCCACACGTCACTCACCGAGCGAACGCACATTCAATCGATCCCGGAGGTCCCACGTGTCCCCCTTGACCACGTTGACCTCCAGCCCTTCGGTCAACAATTCAGGGTGAGAAAACACCCGAAACATCTGGCGCCGTCTGTGGAAACTCGAACAAGCATGCACGTCAAACAACCACATCGCCGAAATGGAACCTGCTTGCAACGGAACGGGATGCATTCCCCCCATCCATGAGGAAGGCGACTACGTCACGTCCAAGAACGGGCACAGCCACACCACTGGGGATACCAGGGACTTGCACTCGGTGACTCAGTAGTAGCTCCGTCTCTTTGCACAAGAGACAACGCCCTCTTCCAGACACTGGCCGCGGTGATTCAACAGCTTGTGGGCGGCCCACTTCTCCTGGAAGGGGGCTCAACTGCCATCTCCGACCGACAGGGGCTTTGCCATCCTCGACGCTCGGCTGTGGTCGCTGACCACGGCGGTGAGGGCGCCAACCCAGAGCAACGGTTCACAATGCCAAACTTCATCCCGGTGCGGTCCCTCACGCCCACCTCACTCTAGGAGGAGGCGGCCGGAAGGCCCAAGCGGGCTAGAGACGAGGTCAACCACGGCCTCGTCCCGGCGACCACACTCAGCACACCGACGGTCTTCCGAACGTCAAACTGTCGAAGATCGGCGGGGGCGGGGTGGGAGCCCCCGTTAGAGGAGGCATAGGGGCCGCAAGGATCATAGCGGGAGGAGAAGCGCTTGGTGAACAATGCCTATCCCCAGTTTGGATGGGCACCGAGCAGACTCTCCTCGAACCCCCATCAGCCGTCGCGGCAGCTTGGTCCTGATGCCAACGCACTGGCAGGCCCCGGGTGCCCCAGGGACAACCGCTGTCGGTTAGCCGGGAGCATTACCGACACCCAGGTACCATCCAGATTCAAGGTGCCGACCTTAGAGAAGTACGACGGCACAGGGACCTAGAAGATCACTTCATGGACTACGAAGGGGTCATGGCGTTCCAGGGAGCCGACAACACCCTGCTCTACCGGGGCTTCTACTCCACTCTTCGGAAGTCCGCCCAGAGCTGGTACCACAGCCTCCCCAGTCGCTCCATCAACAACTTCGAAGACCTCTCCCAGAAATTCTGCAAGCAGTTTATGGCTGGCCGACAGATAAAGTCGGACTCGAAGCTTCTATTCAATGTGATACAAAGGCCCGGCAAATCCCTAATGAGCTACATGCGCCGCTTTAACACCAAGAGGCTGAATGTGGAAAGCTGCACCGAGATGGTCGTGAAAACGGCCCTGAAGAAAGGGCTCCGGTGCAGGGGCCTAAATAAGTCGCTGCACAACAAGCCGCGAGAGACCTCGCTGAGGTAATAGCCTGGGCAAAGTGCTACATGCTGACAGAGGAGGCATTGGTAGCAGAGGAAGGAGGTCCCCCACAGGGGCCAAGAGGGGCTCCAAACGGGACGAAAGCAAACGCCGTGAACCGGACGACCATAAGCGGGAGAAGAAGGCAAGGGGAAAGCAACACAGGGAGGAAGCGCGACCCCAAAGGCTGAACACCACTCAAGACATCGTCCTAACGCAGGCTCAGAAAGACGGCCACATCGACAGGCCACCCCTGAAAATGAAGGGTGGCAGAAGGGACGAGGAGAAATACTGCAGGTACCACAAAGACAACGGCCATGACACCGACGACTGCTGGCACCTGAAGAAAGATATAGACAAACTGATCAGCCGCAAGCACCTGAAGAACTTTGTCGACGACCCAAATACAGCCCCTGGGGAGGGGACGTCTAAACAGATGGACAAAGGAAAGAAGGTGAACGTCATCCAGACCGCTCTGTGCGTCATCGAGTGAGAAGGCGGGACGGTCAACCGCGGCTCCTCCCCCAAGGCAAGACTAGCTCGCCATTATCTTCCCTGCTTTATTCCTTTTCAAAGTGTATTCCCTGTTCAGAGAATGAAATTCTAGTTTGCACTAAAGCAATCGTGTCTCTTCCCGCCTCAACCATAAGACTGGGGGCAACTCCATAGGTAGGCCAACCGCAACGATCGCCTGTAAGACTGTGGGCAACTTTCCCAGCAGGCCGATCGCAACGATCGCCTGTAAGACTGTGGGCAACTTTCCCAGCAGGCCGATCGCCCCGATTGATCATAAGGCGGGGGCAACTCCTCCAGCAAGCCGATCGTCCCGATTGAGCATAAGGCTGGGGCAACTCTCCCAACAGGCCAATCGCCCCGATTGACCATAAGGCTGGGGTAACTCCCATAGCAGTCCGATCACCCCGATCGACCATAAGGCTGGGGGCCACTCCCCCAGCAGGCTGATCGCCTCGATCGACCTTAAGGCCGGGGGCCACTAGGGGCCACTCCCCCAGGTGGGCCGATCGCCCTGATTGACTATAAGGCAGGGGCAACTCCCCCAGCAAGCCGATCAACCCGATGGACCATAAGGCCGGGGCAATTACCCCAGCAGGCCGATCGACCGATCGACCATAAGGCCGGGGGCAACTACCCCAGCAGGGCGATCGCCCCGATCGACCATAAGGCTGGGGGCAACTCCCCAGCAGGCTGATCACAACGATCGTCCGTAAGGCTGGGGGCGACTCCCTCGGCAGGCCGGTCCCTCACTCTACCGTAAGCCTGATGGTAGCTCCTCCAGCTGGCTGACCGACCGACCTGACTGACTGTAAGGATTGGGGCAGCTCCCCTAGCAGGCCAGTTCATTGATCAACTGTAAGCCTAAGGGTAGCTCTCTCAGCTGGTCGAACGACCCGGTCGCCTGTAAGGCTGGAGGCAAGTCCCCCAGCAGGACGATCACACCAATCAACTGTAAGACTGGGGCAACTCCCCCAGCAGACCGATCACTCCGATCGTCCGTAAGGCTGGAGGCAAGTCCCCCAGCAGAACGATCATACCGATCAACCATAAGACTGGGGCAACTCCCCTCACAGGCCGATCACTCCGATCGACCGTAAGGCTGGGGGCAACTCCTCCAGCAGGCCGATCACAACGATTGACCATAAGACTAGGGGCCATTCTGCCAGTAGGCCGATTACTCTGATCGACCTTAAGGCTGGGGACAACTCCTCCAGCAGGCCGATCATAACGATCGACCGTAAGGCTGGGGGCAACTTCCCTAGCGGGTCGATCGAGACAGTCGACCGAAAGGCTGGGGCAATCCCCCAGCAGTCCGATCGCGACGACTGACCAAAAGGCTGGGGGCGACTCCTCCAGCGGGACAACCATCATAACAGACCGCAAGGCTGGGGGTGGCTCCTCCAGCGAGGTGACCCCCGGCTCGGCCGCCAGGTTCGTGTCCGAACTCGAGACCGAGGACAACCCCTCAACAGGCCGAACATCCATCCAGCCGAAGGTCTGGGAGCATTTCTCTGGAATCGACCGGATTGACCGACCATCAAGCAAGGCGGCGGTTCTACCGGGACCATCTGCTCAAGCTCGATAATCAGCCCCGATGAGCTGATGGTTCTGATTTATCACGTAGCTGGAGCAACTCCACCAACAGGCTAATCACCCCGATGAGACGATGACTCAGCCGACAAAGAGAAAACCTCGCACAACTCAATCCAGTGGACCGTCCGGGCGTGAGCAGTAGGAAGGGGGCAACTAAGCATCAGAAGCACAATCCAGAGAACACTTGAAAAAAATACGACAGTACACAAAATGGTAAATGTATCAAAGAGTTATATTTCAAATTCTAAGATATTGTTCTTTACAATGGAGGGGAAAAAATGGGGGGACATCGCCTATGACGCTGGAGTCCGAGAAGAAGCATCCTCCGGGGCCTCCCCCTGCCCCGATCGGACGGGCCCCTCGGGGCCGGCCTGGGGACGAGGAAGCATCTACCGAACCCGATCCTCGAATCTTCGAAACCCGTCCCGAAAGGCCCCCACGATCCTCGGGGCCAGGAGGTCTTCATAGGTCTGAACCACCTCCCGGAGAGATGCCACGATCCTCGGTGCCAGGACCTCCTCATAGCCACTCTTCACCTCCTTGAGGAGTCGGGCGGGTGCGCTTGTCGCAAGGCCACCAGCTCAGCCCAGAGCTTGCCCCTCTCCCGGCGGAACGTCTCCTCCGTCTCTTGGCTGGACCTCTTGGCAGCCACCGAGGCCTCTCTCAATTCCCTCACCTCGGACGTAAGCTCGTCCACCCGATGCCGCAAACGACGAGCTTCCTGACGGGCCTCTTCAGCCGCCACCTCGCCCGTCCCAGCCTTCAGGCGCTCCTGCACCAAAGCCACCTCGAGGCTGGTCACCTGCTCCGCACGACGCTACGTCTCGATGGCCATCGTGGAAGCCTGCAAGACAGAAGGAATAAGCAAAGGACACCAAGGATTGCAGGCGAAGGCAAGAAAAACACCAACATGCTGGAGTTGCCAGACCATAGAGTTTTGCCAAGTGATCGTGGCAGACCCTCTCTAACCAGAAGCGGTCCCTCGAGAGGACAGAATCATGTGCCTGCTGGAGGGCCACGTTTCGATCGAGGAAGATCGAGTCTCTGGGCGGGACATCCGGGCCAGCCTCAAGTACGGACAGGGTACCCCACGCGCCGACTGGCAACTGCTCGGCCAGGTCGGCGGAAGCATCCACCTCCACTAGCGGGAGGGTTGCCCCTGAGAGGATCGACGCCTCGGACACCGTCGAGGGCCTGCCCTCCCCGCCTTCTTCTTCTTCCTCTCTACGGGCCCCTTAGGCTCAGAAAGCGGGCTCTTCCGTTCTCCCCTGCGGTTACCTGCCGGTGTCCAGAAACCCTGACCGGGGCCCCCAGCGGCCCCTCAGTGCTAGCGGGATAGGGGTTGTCACTGGTCTGATTCCCTGCCACAGAGGAATCAACGACGACTTCGACTGGAGGAGAGGGCAGGACCGCCGGTTCCACCGTCCCCACCGCGACGTCGGCCGCGCGGATCTCCTCTTCCACTGTCCGCCAAGGCGCATGACCAGAAGGATTTTTGCGCCCACTGTGGGCCCCCGGCGGATGAGCTCACGGACGTCGCGGCTGAATTCTCGACCCTCCATTCCTGCAGAAGGAGAGAAGATCAGGGTAAACGTCGGAGAAGAGGAGGAAGAAGAAAGCGCCTACCGGGGGACCCCAGGAAGTTTTTGAGGAGAAGGTCGTTTTGCAGAGGCCAGACCGACCTCTCCACTGGAGACAGCAACGACAAACATTTGGTCACGGCCTGGTTGGCCTCGGAAAGGGACAATGTCAAGTCATATTGACACAAGCTTTCTCAACCGGTCATGATCACGGCATCTTTCGAAAAAGTGACAAAGACATAATATCTACTCCAGTCGCCAACTCAGCGGGGCAAGCCCAGCAGACACTCCCTCCCCGCTCGGGCATAGAGGTGCTGCCACGATCTCTGGTAGACCGTCTGAACCCGAAAGTAATAAAAGAAGAGGGGCAAGGTCGGCTCCAACCCGTTCCCGAGGCAAATCACAATGAATCCCACCAAGGCCGCGATTGAGTAAGGGGTCAGCTGGCACATGGCCACCACCAAGAAATCTAGGACCTGGATGATGAACGAGTGGAGAGGGAAGCGGAGCCCCATGCAGAACATCTCAATGTAGACGCCGACCTCACAGCTCCCCATGTAGCAGATCCTTTCGTCGGCAAAGGGAATCCGAACGCCGTATGGGTGGCATAGATACTTCGCCCGGATCTCCTCCTCCGTGGCATAGGGGACGGACGACGATGACATGAGAATCACCGAAGACACATCGAGCCCTGTCGCCGCGTGGGCGTCATCTCGGTGGGCCGGATCTTCAAACAGCGAGTCCTTCCCTTTGTCAGGAGCTGGATGAAGAGCCGGGGGGTTACCGGGCCCTGGGGCCAAAGGATTGCCAGACCCTGAAACCTGGGGAACTCCTGACCCAGGAGCGGGACCTCCTATCCTAAGTGCAGCCATGAGACGGGTCGAGTGAGACAGAAAAAGGAAAAGGAGATTATCTTGAAAGGAGACCGGAAGAAGAAAGACAAAGGAGAATTCGCTAGCACTCGCAGGAACAGGATCAGATCAGAAAGCGCGAAGATCAAATCCGGAAGGGCGGCGACTTTATACGAGAAACAATCTCAGAATCTGGGCCGTTCAAAGAAGGACGCGTGGCGACATCTAGCGACCGACAGCACTTCGAATTCCACTCCCAAGGTGAGAGAAGTCCAACCGCGTAGCATCATGACGACTTCCATTTAATGACGATGCCTCGACTGACGCATCTGTTAAGTCCACACAAATCACATCGCTCAAATCGAACCGACAGAATCCGAACGGCCCAAGCGATGGGGGCAATTGATACGACCATTCCGTGAATGGGCCAAAACCGAGCGGCCCAAGCCCAAACCCAATCCAGCGGCCATAGAGAAGAGCGGACTAAGCGACGAGACCCCCACAAAGACTTGGAGTCGGGTCGGCCTCCGATCGGAGTGGGCACTTCCACCAGCCCGCGTCAGCAGGAGCCAACTGCTCCCCTTAAAGCGCGTCCCATTAATCACCATTAAGGGGCCCTATTACGCCCACCTTCCTGACCATGAAGGCGCCATCAAAGAGGCGGGTCATGGGGGAGGAACTGGGGGGACGTTAGGAGGCATGGAGGTGGAGGACTCCTATAAAGGGTCGCGAGGTACATCGTACAAAGGATCACTTCCTGAATACCGAGAACACCGAGGTATTCTACTTGCACGACCTTGTCTTACACCTTACATTTCCTCTTCACAGCTCGGCTCGAGGACTTGTGTATCGGCCTCCCCGTGAGACATACCGATCCCACCGAGCATCCTTCAGATCCGTCTGACTTAGACATCAGAGGAAACTTGGTCGGAGCCAAGGTCCGACCCCCTTGACGAGATTTCTCATCCATTCAAGTCTAGCAGCTCCAGCGACGCCGAGGCTGCCCCTCAGCATCTTTCCAGCCGAAGCCGAGCGTCCTCGATCACGAGCCCGCTCGCCCTCACCACAAGGAGGTCGTCGCTTTGCTGAGGCTACCCTTTGGCAAGCCGACGCGAGGATCCGCACGTCACTCACCGAGCGAACACGCCTTCAACCGATCCCGGAGGTCTCACGTGTCCCCCTTGACCATGTTGACCTCTAGCCCTCCGATCAACAATTCAGCGGTGAGAAAATACCCTGAAACATTAATCATGATGCCTCTCGTCTTCTATTCTTTCTTTCTTTTTATATATCTTAATTAAGATTTCTTATGTGTGATGTCTGTCTTTTTTTTGAAAGGTAAAGAAAAACTATATTAAGCAAATTTGTACAGTACAATACAAATGGCTTAGTCAAAAGAGAAAACTGGTTCTGAGAGAGGGAGGATAGTGCACAAGCGTCGTCACTCCCTACTTCCAGTTCCAGTATCACATAACGCTAAGCAAAACAATTATCACATATACGCAATACAAGAGCTATCCATTATCACGGAAATCCCAATTTGCCATAGATGCTAAGGCCTCCTCATCATCTCCCTCTTCATGTTTCAGTGTGATCCTCAAGTCTGCTGCAATATCTTCGAATAGGTGGGTTTTGCATTTACTAGTTTTGTCGAAGATTCTTTTGTTTTGTTCTCTCCATATGTGCCATACCATGCAGGCTAACGTTGTTTTAGCAAGCAGACTTATCACTTTTTTGTTGTCAAATCGGGCTAGGTAGTAGTCTCCCACCGAAGATAGGTTAGGAGAGATTGCCTCTTGGACACCCAATTTGAGAAGTCCCCTTCGTAGTATGTA
Source organism: Scilla litardierei (assembly GCA_030789695.1). Lineage (NCBI taxonomy): Eukaryota > Viridiplantae > Streptophyta > Magnoliopsida > Asparagales > Asparagaceae > Scilla > Scilla litardierei. The sequence continues at coordinate 134,686,293 of CM061137.1, read as the reverse complement.
ACTCGAATACTCACATTCGAAGAAGAGGTGCTTGGTAGTCTCTTCTTCATGTCATGTGCATAGTATGCATCCCCCCTCAATATTCAACCCCCAATTTGATAGAATCCTTTTGGTTATCAGCTTGTCATTAAAAGCTCGCAGCAGGGCAATGGACAGCTTTGGCACATGATTTTTAAACCATATTAACTTGTGGTATGGGAAATTAATGCCCACCAGTCTTGAACCGGCCCAAGCCTCACTGTACCGAAAATCCCCCCCCCCCCTCCCCCCCAGACCAAATCCATTTGTCTTCTCCAGCTTGTATTTTGTAGGGTTGCAGCAAAGGCCGAATCTGGTCTATGGCCGGATCATTGGTCCAACAGCCGCCGCTCCAGTAATCGGAGACTAAGGCACGCTCAGCCCCAGCAGGGATGTGCACATTACTCAAGTTGCTAATAGGGCCCTCCTGCATCCAGTGGTCGAACCAAAAGAGGGTTGATTGACCATCCTTTACCTCTTTCTTAATTAGTTTCTGCGAGATCCGTCTGCTAGCAAGCATGAACTTCCACGTCCCCAACTAAGTAATTCTTCCTTTAGCCGCATAGAAATAGGTAGGGTCCACATAGTTGTCCTTCATATATTCTGACCATAAGCCTTTGACTGTAACATAGCGCCAGGTGAGTCTAAGTCCAGAAGTTGTGTTGAGGTCATTGAGTAATCTGAGCCCCACGCCCCCTTCAGTCTTGGGGGCACAGATGTCCTTCCACGACCAAATGCGAGAGGGTCCCAAAATAAAGCGCTTGCAGGCTGATGAGATAGTGCGGATTATAGAAACAGGGAGACGGAAGGCTTGCATCCAAAAAGAGACCATACCGTATATTACCGTCCTTACTAATTCAATTCGCCCTGCAATCGAGAGGGAAGCCGATGTCCAACCCATGAGCCTCTTATTACATTTATCTACCAGTCTACTGTACATAGGTGCCTTCGGATATTTGGATGATAGTGGGAGCCCCAAATATGTAGTGATAGTTGTAGCAACCTTTATTCCAAGGAAGTCCGCCAGAGTGGAAGGGTTTTTAGTACCTTTGCTAAACAATCGCGCACTTTTTTCCCAATTAACTTGAAGCCCTGTATGAAGGTTAAAGTCTTCTAGCAGAGTTTTCAGGCCCTGCAAGGAGTGTGTGTTATCTCTGCAGAATACAAGTAGGTCTTCAACAAATAATAGGTGGGAGACTGATCCTGTTCTACGCATGGGGTGGATGGAACGCATTGTGATAGCTTTACCCACCATGAGAGAGAAGCTTCCATCACAATAATAAAAAGGTACGGGGAGAGGGGATCCCCCTGTCTTAAACCTCTGTTTCCCTCAAAGTATCCAAATGGAGAGCCATTCACCATGACAGAATAGGTGGGCGTAGAAATACATTCCTTGATCCAGTTGATAAAAGTATGGTTGAACCTCAATTGATGCAACATGTAGAGGACGAATTCTCTGTTAACACTATCAAAAGCTTCCTTAAATCCAGTTTAATACAGACTCTGGCATCCATTGGGTTTCTGAAATCCCTGACTTGTTCATGAGATAGGAGGGTGCAATCTGAGAGGAGTCTCCCCTTCAAAAAAAAGCTTCCTGATTTGGAGAGATAAGCTCGTGGATCACCATTTTTAATCTATTGCACAACACCTTGCTAATAATCTTGTAGAGTACATTGCAACATGCTATAGGCCTGTAATCTCCAAGGTCTATGGCATTTGAGCTCTTGGAACTAAAGTTAAGAAAGTATGATTTAGTTGGCGTACCATGATCCCCTTCTTGAAAAAAGACATGACTGCTTCCGTGACATCCTCTCCAATCAAGCGCCAATTTTGTTGGTAGAAAAATCCGTTGAACCCATCTGGACCAGGAGCTTTATCCTTTCCGATCTGGAATGTCGCAGCTTCCACTTCCTCTTTCGTCACTCTCCTGTCTAGCCAAATGCCTGCTTCAGGGGAGACCTTCCGTTTTGGAACCATTTTTGGGAATACACTCAAATAATTGTTCTGGTTGTATAATTTTTCATAGAAATCAGGGGCTTCAATCTTTAAATCCTCATACGATCAATGTTGGATGCCTTCAGAAGAAACTAGATGGTAAAGATTGTTATATGATTGGCGAGCTTTCATGGACGCATAGAAGAACTTTGTGTTACTATCCCCAAGCCTCATCCAGTCATGGCGACTCTTCTGGCAAAACATCTCTTCCTCCTCACCCAGTAGTTTAGACAATTCCATAGATGTTGCTCTCTAATCTGTAAATCATTGGAACAATGCAGTTTATTAACAGCTCTGATATCCCCCAACCGTTTGCGGCAGTCTGTAATATTCCTTGCGGCATTCTGAGTGTAAGCCCAAGTGCGAGCTAAGCCTTTTAAGCTTTTGGGTCACACGATAGATGGGAGTTCCATCGATAAATTGGTTCCAGTTTGAAGCCACCAGTTCATTGTATCCACTCAATTTCATCCAGTGATTAAAGAATTTGAATGGTTTAGGATCAGAGGGCACCTGGGGGTGGAGATTGATCACTATTTGGGAATGGTCGCTGGTCTGGGGATCAAGATACTCAACATAAGAGTCAGAAAGTTTTTCCACCCATTCCGCATTCGAGTTGGGCTGCGATCCTTCCTCCTCCAATTCGCTTGTTGCACCAACTCATACGTTGCCCCTTGCTTTTCATCCCACAAAGCGAACAGTCCGTGATGTCTGTCTTTTGTTGCACTTTGTTTTCTTTTCTATGCGCATTTTGCTCCGCAAATCTTCTGGGAGTCAAAAAAAAAGACGCGTTTTTTATATAGGCATTTTGCTCAACAAATCTTCAGGAAGTCCAATACCATGATATTGATTGAAGACTTAAAGTCGCATGTAAGCAGCTGGAGTTGAAAACCAAACTGAAACTCTACTTTCAAATGCCTTTTTTTTTTGTAATTTTTAGCATGAAGCTTCAATTGGACTTTCAGCAACTTCTCCTCTCCCAAGTGCCGTTTCGCATAAATTTACGTTTCTGAAAATTATCCTTCTTTTGTATATGATAAGTCAGAGATCAAGGATGATCATAGCTCTGAACCCTTGCAGATTAGAAAACTGAGATGAAGTCAGCTTTCAGAACAGACAATAGATTTCAACCCCGCAACACACATAAAAGACAACAAGTTCACATTCGCATCATTCAGAAACTTCAGAGACAAGTGATTCTGTTGTAACATGAATGGGTTCAGAAAGCCAGAAACAGTGACACAAGCTGGGAGCCAAACTAGCATCATAGAGTTCAAACGCTTCACATTCACTACTTGTTTTCATTCAATTCTTTAATTAGGAAAAATCCCTAATGTGATACCCCAAGAGTACACTAGTGTAAATCTGATACCAAGCTTCAAAACTCTCTCTTCTATTCTATCCATGTATTAATTTACATCCCATTTTTCATCAATAAATCAAGAATATGAACAGATCACAGCTCGATCAACTCTTTGGCTGCTGGGTTCTCTTCCGGCTTGACCAGCGCCGGAGTCGGCGCGATCATCATCAGATCATGCCCCTCTTCGTCTGTGTCCAGCGAATCGAAGCTCGACCTGTTCCTGGGCCCGGCCTGGCCTTCCCTCCGCAACGGCTCCAGCGCCGCCTGCGCCTCCTCCTCCAAGCTCCTCATGTAGACGCTGTCGTCCTCAACCTCGTAGTAATTTCCGGTGCGAACCTCCTGAGCCAGCGAGCACGCCCAGCAGAACAGCCACTGGAAGCAGTCGGTCGCCGCGGGGTACCCGCAGCAAAATGGGTTCGACGGCAGCTTGAGCTTCTTCCTCATTTTGATCCTCCCGCACCCGCCGTACATCAACCCGCAGAAGCACAGCACGCAGCCGGCGATCCCCACCGTGTACTGGAGCGTGGGGTCGCTGATGTTCAGCGCCGCCACGCTGAACACCAGCAGCGGCGCGATGCAGAAGACGACGAATGTGACGACGTGCACGTACATGCTGCCGAACCCGAGCCTCTCCATGTTCCACCCGAACACGCAGAACGTGCAGAACAACGACAGGCACGCCACCGTCGCGTCGTCCCAGCAGTCGAACAGCCCCCCCAGCCACCGCGGCTCGGTCACGACCACCCGGACTCGGGTCAACGGTTCCTGCGACTCTTCGTCCGTTGTCGCGCCCGCCATCTGCTCGCGCTCGGGCTCCACAGGGTCAACCTTCCTGCCGAGCGGGCTGTAGACCAGGTACAGCAGGGCCATGAGCGGAGCGGCAGTCCCGATGCCGATGCAGAGGTACTCTGTCCATTCGGGCCGGGTCTTGCTCGTCCAGGCCCAGTAGAGTGCGCAGAGCATGTACTGCGCGAGGCAGGAGATGTGCAGCAACACGATGACGATGGCCATGTGGGCCCGCTCGTGGCGTCGCTTGGCCGACGTCTTGCAGTAGTTCATCCTGAGCTCGACGGCGTCTTTCTGCGTCCACCGGCATAGGATGATCATGTGGTGGGAGATCTTGGGGTGCTGGTAGATGCAGAGGATGGTGAACAGTGCGTTCAGGATCTGGTTGACGATCTCCGTCCATCTTTTCCTTTGGGAGCTCTTGGGGATGGCCTCGTCGAGGAGGCCGAGCATGAGGAGGCCGAGGACGATGCTGCCGGCGGCCACGAAGACGAGCCAGACGCAGAAGGCCATGTGCATTGGGTGCTTGATCCAGTTCTTGCCGTACTCGAGCAAGTACTTCCAGTTGATCTTGCGGACGAACGGCACCCTGAATCTTCTCGTGGCCGCGGGCGCTGATGCGGAGGGGGGATCGGCGTTGGGCTCATGGCTGCCGGGCCTGCGGCCGGTTCTGCGGAGGACGTTGGTGAAGGTGGAGAGGCGGCGGCCGCGGAGTCCGGCCCTGAGCAACCAGTCAGTGGATGGGCGGGCCTTGAGGAAGTCGAGGAACCGCCGCTTGCGGGGCCCGCGGTCGATCGCCCCCCTCTCGACGCCGGGGATGTAGACAGGGATGAAGTCCCTGAGCCTCGTGCTTGCACTTGTCGCTTCTCTCGACTCTTCTTTCGTCTCCCCGTTGACCGCATGTGCCTCCATTTCTCAGAGGAGCTCTGAAGAAACGAGAAGAGGAAGAAGGGTTGAATCAACATTTATTCATCAAATTACTGTATATTTATTTATTATTTTCAACACGTCTCATGAGATATTTTAATAGAACCCATAACAGACAGAGACTCTTTCCCCAAGCCCAATTTACGGGCTGAAAAGAAATTGACAGGAAACCCAACCTTTGTTAGTCAAAGATAAACCAATAGGACGGCCTTTGAAAAATTCAAAGCCAACAGTAGGATCTCAAAAAAAAAAACATTTTCCGTGGAAAAGCTCTGTAGATCTATGTAGATCTCTTTCATGTCTTCTACCCAAAATCATGATGAGAAAAACAGAGGAACACGGCATCAAAAAATCATTAGTTTATATGAACACATCTTAATCTTTTACAAGGCCGGAACTTTTTGAAAGAAAACTCAATCATATCACAGGTATGATATATATTAGATATGCTGAATTGGAGAGATGATTGCATAAACAACTTCGAAAACTGAGAAAACCAGGAAGGGACATCGAGCGATGGAGGGAAACGATGCATGAAATCGGTAGAGTGAGCAGAGAGAGGAGGGTTGTAAGTGACAGTACCTCTTGTTAACTATGAAGAGAGAGGGCGAACGAGCTCTCCCAAGCTCCTCCCTTCTCCTCCTTCCTCCCACTTGAAAAGAATTTTTCTTGAATATACCACTGCTTTTCCCCCCTCTCTCTCTCTCTCTAAAAGAGGAGACCTGCTCTACGCACCTCAAGATGAGATGCATGTATGGAACATTTGGCGAAAAGTGAAAAGAAATGGAGAGTGAGAGGAGAGATGTGACTTCTTAATCACGATTTTTCTTTCTAATTTTGATAAAGTGTTGCGTACATGTACTCCAATTGAGATGCATATAGCACATCTCTAAAAGAGACCCACAAGCTAATTAAGTATGGAGTTGCTATACGCACAGACCTAATTGCTAAATACACAGACCACTTATTTACAAGTTAGCCGTTCAAATTTACACGATCGCCATTGAAACTTTTAATGCTTTAACACTCATCCCTCTTCTTGTCGCCGTCGTTGCGTCCTCACAGCCCCCATCCTGTGCCGGCGACCTCTCCCCTTCCTCATCTGCTTCTTTCTACCACCTCTCCCTCCATCCGACAAGGTTTTTAAATCATGTATGTAAGATACACATGAAATTCGTGCAGAATCATCATTAGAACCATCATACTTGCCGACCATCGCTGAACTGATCAAATTAACCAACCGAAGTTGGCCTCGGTCATTATGTGGGTCATTATGTGACGATAGTAAAAGGTCATAGCAAAATCCATTGGCTATGAGGGAAACAGATATGTGGTTTTGTGTAAAGCAAAAAAAAAAAACCGGTTTCTACATTTTAGTTTTGGTGTGTGTAAAGTGGTGTGACACACAGCAATTAGGCTTGTGCAGAGAATTGCCCAACTAATTACTTGCGTTAGCTTGCCAATTCTTTGGTTTCCCATTGTAATATTTAATTATGATGGTCACATCAAAAGGGTTGTCCAAGTTGATAATAATAATGTTATAAGCTGGAGTCAAAGACGAGTAAGTGGTCTAAAGTAAAAGAAAAGGTCAAGAGGAAGGAGGCAAGCAACGAAGAAAAGAAACCTGTGGGTGCGGTGGAGTTCACTTCAAATGTTCACGCGATCGGTTTGACGAATTTGCGGACGACAGCGGAGTTGGTCGACTCGGGTTTATGTTATTAATTTTGTTGTTCGACCGACTTTCGGACCGGACCCGTCACTCTTTGTCACGGTCCGTTCACAACCATAATTTACAGGATTGCCAAGATGAAGTGCCTTTAAATTAGGGGTGACAATTTTTGGCAAGCCACGGACATGACACGATGAGATCGTGTCTGGGCCAGCAATTTTAGTCCGAAATCCTTATCGGACCGGGCCGGCACGACAGGTTCATTTTTGTGCTGGGCCCGGGCCAAGTTATTCGGCCCATTGGACGGGCACGGCCCGGAATCATTTTGAGTTTACTTGATTCAAACAAAGTAGCTCGATTTATAAAACAACGTAGCTCGATCATAAACCAATCTTTGAATCTTACCATTGTCACAAACCAAAATAGCTCGATTCAAACTTGCAAACAAAAAAATAAGCTAGCTGGACATCTTGTGGATAGCTTGAGTTCATAGCTTGAGCTTGTAGGAGTGGTGACTCTGGAATGGGTCAAGTCTGGAGGGAGCAGCGCAAGAAGAAGAGGAGCACTGAAGGGTCGAACGCTCACCATGAAGGGTCGAGCGCTCGGTTTTCCCTTCCCGTCAATCAGAGCTCTTCCTCTGAGGGGGGCGATGTCAGGCAGACCTCAAGGCCTTCTTCTCGTGCTTCCTCGAGGGAGGCCTCGAATCGAGTTATTACTCGATCTGTTCCCCCCCCCCCCCCCCCCCCGCCTCCGTTGTCATCTTGGAGCCGTTGGTGGTAGACGATGCTGACGCCGTCGAGGTCGTTGGGACCATGGAAACCGTCAGCAAGAAACGTGGGAACTCATCCCAAGCAGGGGAGGAGTCTGAGAAAAGAATGCGAATGGAGGAGGAAACCCCTCCACTTTCACCCATGGCGAAAGGCGTGGGGGCGGCCCCTCTCGAGCCTCAGGGGGTGATCGAGACTCCTTTGACGCCTCAGACTCCCTTGGCGCCTCTTTTGGATAAATGGCCATGGGGTGGTATCGAGTCACACATTCCCTTGGTCGGCCCGATCCCCGCGGAGTTTGATCTAGTCTTGCTACTCAATCAGCTTTCATCTCGCTCCTAAGGATACGTACGAGGCGATCCTTACCAGCCTCCCTTCATCGTTTGAAAGGAAGAGTCGGCCCTGTTGGATTTCGGGATGACTGCTGAGTTAGTGGAGAATTCGATCTTCCCTCGGGATCTGGATCTCCTCCAAGGGTTGGACCTCGAACGGGTGGCCAACTTCTTTGTAGGGAGCGGATATCAGGTACGTCGTCTGCCTTCTGTTAATCGATTTTAGTTTGACCGTCCTTGACTGATCCTTTCTGCAGATGCCCATCCTTGACGATGTGTTGCACCGCCAGGCTGCCGACTTGATCGAAGGAGGTCGGGGGGTGGCAGCCGCTGTCACGCTCCATTCCTACAAATACCTTGTATGGCATTCCATACCATGGGAAAGGATGGATGGAGCCTGACAAGCCGCGGTATTACACCAAGCGTGAAAGAAAATACACAATAAGCAGGCCACTGTGAATGCTGGGATCATACATCACATATATTTATATAAATAGGAAGCAACACATTCAGCCATCACAGAAAGTACATAACCACAGATTTACATAACCAAGGAGGAAACCACACACCAGCATCAAGTACAAAGTGAAACTAACTCAAGTATACATGAGAAGTACTACAAACCACCAACATATATCACAGCTACAAAAGACAACCCGCTCACCACTCGACCCAATTCACACTACACGACACAGCCCAAAAAGAGTGGTGTCCCCAAGTCAACTCACGTCTAAGGAATCTCCTGAGGGAGATTCTGCACTGGTGTCCTCTGTTCAAGACCTGAAAAGTAAAATGAGCACGTCAAAACGTGCCCAGTAGGAAACTAACTAGGATATGTGAAATCATTTAAGGTTATGAGTGTAAAGGCACTGGGAGTACAAGCAACCAAAGTGAAAAGTACAACACACAAATATGCAGCCACAACACATATGAAGTTCATTAGTTAGCAGATGTTAGTGGCTCTTTGGAAGCCTGGGTATCACCTAAGGATAAGGGCCTGGACCTCACCCCAAATTTGGGGTGAATAAAGCACACGACGCAGTGGACACGGGCACTGTACGCCGGGCCTCTCAGCTCCCCCGTCCCTGGCAGGAGTGAGGCTCTCCACATAATAACACAACATCCGTATGTCCCCTCCACTCCCGGTAACGGCGAGTGGGAATAGATATCACATATCACATATCTTTTTCCCCAACTTCTCAGTCCAGCCCCTTATAGCTAAGTTATACCCAAACTTCCCACATCCCCATACCAGGATGCTCAACCGCCTTAGAGCAGATCGAGACACCCCAGTTGACATATCATCTATCATAATTTTCATTTGGTTTAGGCAATTTTATAAATATAATACATGGCACAGCATTTCATAGATATCTCCAAATCTCTTCAACTTCACTTCCAATGTGGCATTACAACAAACATATAGCAGACAACATATAAATATAGAGAGTTGCATCATTAATTTTAATAACGGATAACATGAATGAACTCTCATATAGATGGCAATAGCATTCATGTATATTGCAAGAAAATTGGCAACACTACATGCTTCAACTTCATTTAAACACATTAGATTGCAGGAGTTGCCAAGAATAGCCACACAAACCAGCACATTTCACCCTGTTTTCTTGCGATTTTGACAAAATTATGTAAATTAAAGTTGGAGGTATAGTAGTCATGGATGCACCTATAAAATTTCATGCAGAAATGTGGACTAGGCAATTTATGGTGATTTATTTGGTGCAGCATGTCCAGACTGTTTTTCAGACAGAATTCTGGGCCTGTATTAAAATCCAATCTAGGTGGCTTCGGTTGGTTGGCGGCTTCTTGGATCTGCACAGACGAGAGAGCTCGACCGGGGTTCGGACCTTGGTTCCGACCAAGTCCCCTCCGATGACTAAGTCAGCACTTGTCTGAAGGATGCTCAGTGGGATCGAGTATGGTTCGCGGAGAGACCAATACACGAATCCTCGGGCCGAGCTATGGAGGAGAAATATATGGTGGCAGGAGAACGTCTCGAGGGTGGAGTACCTGAGATCTGAGTATTTCGGATCCGATCTTTTGGCGTTTCGTCTTTTCTGCTTCTTGTAGGAGTCCACATGTCAACGCCTTTATGGCGTCCTGCTATCTCGCCCTTCGCGCCTGCCCGCTTTGATGGTCCCTTCAATGGTGATCAAGGCAGGCATGATCTGGGGAGCGGTTTCCTCGAAGGGCGGGAGGCCAACGGTATACCGGGTGGCGGTGCTGGGCCGCGATGCCCCGGGCCCGCCCATGGGGCCTTTAGGGCTTGGGCCCATGTCAGTTTCTTGGTCGTAGGGCTGTCCCGTCTTTCTTTGACCCATTCGGGGGATCGTTTCACTTCCCATCCAGATGTTGATAGGTTATGACATCATCGAATTTTTTAAGTTGACGCCTTGTTTTCAGCTTTTGAAAATAATAAATTATATTACCTTTCAAAAAAATAAAACAATCACGTGCAATTGAATTGTCTATTTAAACACAACCATATATATCTATATTACAAATGAGTGAGATTGATGGGATGTTTGTCATATGTGAGAGCTTTGTCCCAAGTGTCACATGGTCATGATGGGACACACTCGGGATGGGTGGGGGTGTTGATTGTGTTGTTGGATAATATTGTGTAAATCCCAAATAAAAGACTACATCATTTCCATTATTTGCAAGATTCACATTTCTTTTTTATCAAACCCAAATGCACATCACTCTTCACAATATTTACGTCTTTGTCATCGGTTAATTTTCACTTTGGCCATCTGCGTTTTTTCGCATTTTAACGCCTGCTCCCCCCTACCCCATGTGGTTTAGGATGAGATTTATGCACTTTGCTCCCTAAAGTTTTTTGTTGTTGCAATTTAACCGCATTTTCACTCCGACGATGGCCAAACACGTCCACACTTCTCTCTCTCTTTTCGGTTACACGCGGGTCTTGCCTCCTCCCGACGATACACTCACATCCTCTCTTCTCGCTGTTTTGTCGGATGCACGCATATTTTCTTGGATCACCGTGGAATATGTGCAAATGGTATTTCTAGTGTATATCCATTGTATAAATGGCGAAGTTCCGGTACTGAGCGTGAGGCGCCTTCTTTTCTGTCTATGCCAGGATTTCAAAACATGGGACCACCAGCCAGGCACTATGGAACAATGAATGTGAAACGGACTCGAGGACGGCACTCAACTACCCCAACAAACATTGTTATTAGTGCGTGACGCCGTAATAATTTTATCGGGTGCGGGCGTTTTCCCGCTCTCATACGTTACATGCTGCTCTCAAGTTTGCAACTCGCGAGACCCGCCAGGAATTAAACGCGCGTCAGGGCTCACGCCAGAGGTCTCCGTCAAGTCCCAGTCACGCACTTAAGCAGCAGTCCCTGCTTTTACTTGTTCCAAAAACAAAATAAATAAATAAGTAAATAAATATTTTTTTAAAAGTCCCACAAAAAAGAACGCAATAGGCCGATGAAACTTCCACAGGATGTGATGGCATATCTTTTGATGCCTTTGTGTATTTTTGCAATTTAATCCTTTTATTTTCCAACAATAATATAAAAGAGACGGACACTTGGTCAAGGATAAAAATGTATTCAGCAGTAAAAATGTCCTAAATGCTGCGAGGACGATGCCATGGCTTTTCTATACGTACATACACACGGCTCTCAAATGACAAGCTATCATCAAAAACACAAACTACTTATACACAACTTATGTACGTAGCGTATATCATGCATTGCTCGTAGCCGTAGTCACGGTCGTGTGTGACGGGTGAGCCTGGAGTTGGCGTCGGCAACCCTTCGGGCGATACAAACGCCGGATTTAGTAATAGATAATGATCGTGGGGAGGCGAAAGCTCGTCTACTTGAGTTCGTATTGCTCTCTTCTTCTTCTTCTTGATCGTCATCTGGGATTTGCCGTGCTTGATTCTTTTTATCGAAGGAGACGTCGTCGTCGACAACCTCCTCTCTACCTTCATCTTCGCCATGGCTAGAATAAAAGTGAGAGGAAGTTGGATGGATTGCATATATCAAAGAACAACTCTTGTCTTCGTTTAAATGAGATCCGAACGGTCTAAACATTGAACTAATTACTTTTGTATTTTCTAATTGAGGTCGAGTGGATGGAGAAAATTAACCAAATGATTTACGGATTATGTGCCACTAATTGCGATGCTATGTTTGTCTTTTCGCTATTGAAACCACACATTTTTTTTCGGAACTTTAGGAAATAGATTTTGATCCTCCATTATGGATTTTTCTTTGTAGATGGAATCCTTGATTAATTTATCGTGGCAGAGATATATACATAGAAAAATCTTGTTAAGAAATACAACCATATTTTAAAATTACTATTATTTGAACTTTTTTTATTGTTCATGCCTAAAACTTAGAATTCCTGATATTTAGGTTTTTTTAAGAATATTGCTTGGATCAAAATTAATGGCACATAATCCGTAAATCCTTTGGCTAATTTTTTATCCATCGGAAAGCAGGAAATATGTGTCGAGGAAGACGGGTACACCCGTCCTGATCGTTTAACCCCGAACACGGAGAAGCCATGTATCTATCGGAGCCATAAAACTGTAAAATAAAGAAATTAAAAAAGAATATGAGGTAGTAGGATTCGAACCCGGACCCCCACCGAGGCAAACGGATGATGCAACCACAAAGATGAGTACCGTAGCTCAAAATTTTACCACATTTATGTCAGTTACGTCTCCTCTATTAGGATCGATAAATTTTATTTGCAGTGATCCTTCGTCATAAATCATCTTTTAATTTGAATATTCGGTTTCTTTTCCAAAAGAAGCTTTAGAAAAATTTTCTTCCTAGTGTTGTCTCCACTATGCCTTTTTGCCTTCTCTTTTTCACTTTGTGATAAAAATTGCTCACATGGAAAGTTGTCAATTGAGATGTACGCAAATAGTCACATCAATTATTAGGATGAGATTAAATCAAAACTTATCTAAAAGGACGATTTTTAGAAGGAAAAAAAAGCCAAAAAGCTAAATAAAAACGGAAATCAAACCAATTTAAAAATTAATTAGTAATTTTGACCAACTTTTGGCTACATCAGCACACAACGCATGCATGTGAGCTTGCTAGGATTAGTTGTGTTGTGGGGTAAAACCAGCGTACAATGAATTTGTATTATGGGGAACCAACGGCACGGTGGTTATGTTGATGATGAGATTAAGTTAGGCTATTTGACAGGTGATTAGTGTAGTGAAGAAGCTGTGCGCACTGCGAATGCCGACCACGGAATCAAGGCCCCGATGACTCTGCCTAAGTTAGTAATAGGATTTAAAGCGAGGGCCAGGCACGCAGGTCGGACTAAGAGTGAGTCGACCGTACGTGACGAGCTCTCGGGAGTGGAAGAGCAAAGATATGTAAGACCTTTGCTCTTGTCTGTGAATAATAAGATTGAGAGATAATTTGCCAACCTCTTTCCCCGTCGGAGGCGAATGTGTATTTATACCTGATGGCGGCGGTTAGGTGAGGCTGACCTGGCGTGCTAACTCGGCGTGCTGAGCTGGCCCTGCTGTCAGCGGAAGCTTCGGACGAGGATGTTAGGATCAGGGGGTGTCAGCCATACTTTTGTCAGACGGTGCAACGGCCAGGGGGTGCTTTTGTCAGGGTGTCAGGGCCGAAAGCATTGAGTGTCAGGGGGCGCAGTGGCCAGGGGGTGCTTTGTCAGATGATCGGGCGGCGGAAGTGTCGGTAGTGTCCTTGTACTAGGTTGTTTGTCGTGTCTGATATGCCAAAGAGTCGTGGGAGTGCGTCCGAGGAACGGGGCTATCGATTGGGTCACCAGGTCGTCCCGGACGGAGGACGCGCTCCCGGTCGTGCGCCTTGTACGCTGTTCCCGGTGAGCTGGTGGGGGGACGAGCGAGCGGACAGCTGGGACCATGGCGGAGTACGGCCCCGTCATCGGCCATAGCGGGGTGCGCCCTTTCCCCGGTCGTGTCGGACTCCCAGGTAGTCTGGTACCCCGTCGCCGGGGAAGTAAGCGAGCAGTCTTTGAAGTCGCGGTGCTTGGCGCCCTATCGCTCGGCCAGCTGGCCTCTGGGGAGGAAAGGCGATGTAGGTAGGATACTTGTCGGACTGGGATAGAAAGTTGGGCTGTCACGATCTTTAGGTCGTAACAATTGCCCTCAGCATTCGAGTCCGAGACGGAAGCCCGGCTCGGCTCGGATGACGTATCATCGTCCCTTCCCGGAGAAGGCAGTTCAGATTTTGTCCTGCGCTAGGAAGCGACTGCTGTAGTCTCGGGGTTCCCTCCCTGTCAGCCATTACTACGATTTGAAAGGGCGGAGGAAGGCGAGGCGTCTCCGCCGCTGAAAGGGGGACGCGTGGCTGAAGCGACTGTCACGCCAGCCGAGGCGTCAGAGGCGCTCGGATGGATGCAGCGTGTCGTCCAAGCAACGGTCAGGATGGTCTGATTTTTACTATAAGTATGGGAAGGAGAGGACTGATCGAACGTTTCTCCCAATTTTAACTTCCCTTCGCGCTTTCCAGTTTCCGTTTGTCTCTCGCCGACGTTGTCGCCGTCGTCGGAGATTCGGTTCCGAGCGTCGTCATAGCTTCGGCTGCTCTGTCAGGTAATTTTTCGATCCTCTGGACCAATGGCTTCTCGTTTTGAGTGCGGAAGCGGTAGTGGGATTGGAAGGAGGAGTCACAGAAAGGGGTGAGGGAGCAAAGGAGGGCCCGAACGGGCGCACCGAGGTCGATCGCGACCATCCAGTGTAGGTCGGACTGGGTTGACATTCGGGGGACTCACGTGCGGTTCGTCTGTCCGCCCTATGGAGTGCATCTACCCGGGCCCAACGAGAGGGTATGTTGGCCTGGTGATAACGAGGTTGGAGTCTATGTCCGGTCCTTCGAATTGGAGCTTCACTTCCCGATTCATCCTCATCTTCTCCACCTTCTGAATTTTTTGGAGCTGCCGATCTTCGCGCTGGTACATAGCTCCTTAGGTTTGATGGTTGGATTCATCGTCATGTGTCTTGCCAGATCACTGAGTCCATCTCTCGCCCTGTTTTAGTATTTCTTTGGAGTGAGGAAGTGGGGGACGTATTACTGCGTCTATGCGAGGAGGGGACGAGAGCTCATCGTCGAGGTGCCAGCCAACGTGAACGATTGGGCGGAGATCTTTGTTTTTGTCGCGGTGCCGGTGGACGCAGTGTTAATGTCGAACTGGGGGGCTTTGAACCCTCTGGTGAGCGAGGAGGTCGCAATGACAGACGAACTTCTGGCGAACGCCCGGATTTTAGCGGAGTTGCCCGAGGCGGACCGCCGACTGGCAGGCTTGACGCAGGAGGATCGGCTCGCACAGGAATTTTGGCCCACAGGTACTCTGATTACGACGAGCCCTCAAGTAGGCTTACCCTGATCTCTCTTTCCTTTGCAGGTGAGGACGTGATGCTTTCGCGGGAGGACGTGCTAAGGGTGGTCGGGGTGAGGGTTGCGAAGAAAGCCGATCCTCTGGATAAGGGCAAGGCGGTGATGGGCGAGGAAGGGGCGCAGAGGGGGCGGATCAAAATCGGAGCGCCGAGGTTCCGTTTGTGGAAGAGGTGAACAGGAGGCAGCAGGGTCCGAACCGAACATCCTTCCTCCCGAGGGCCGTGCCTGATCACCCAACCCGGAGGCGGTCAGCACGGTCCCCCCGCGGGTTCCGACCTCGGGCAAGTGCCGCCGGCCTCCTCCCGTCGAGAAGTGGCCCTACGGAGTTCCCCCGTGGGAGATGAGGAGAGAGGCACACCCAAGTTGCGAGAGGACGCTCGCCCACTTCAAGTTGACGAGGGCCGAGGCTGAGGCCTTACCGAGCGAGGATCTTCACCGGTCAGTCTATCGGGTAAGCCGGTAGGAGTCCGTATTCGAGGATGCCCGGGTTGCGGCCCGTCTGGAGAAAAACTTCATGTTGACGCGGGATCGTGAGTCCCTGATCAACGTGGACACTGAGTGGTTATGCGATACCGCGGTGTGGCATACTGCGCAGGTAGGTCGAACCCTCTACTTTGCTTTCGGAATCTTTTGACTTGCGTTCTAACCGGGTCGAGTTCTTCGGTAGGCGATGGCGGCGACGGTGGCCCTCCAGTGCCATACTCCGGTGGCCGCGGTCCAGGCTTTCCGAGATAAGGCGAAGGACGAACTTCGAGAGGTGCGGAGCCAATTGCAAGGGAGGGAGGCGGATTTGGATCGGGTCACTAGGCTCCGCGGCCTCGAGGTGGCGCGGGACGAGTTTTTACAGGCGCAGGGGGCTAGGCTTGCCCGCCATCTGGAGGAAGAAGAAGAGCGGGGGGCCCTGCTCACCTGCCAACTGGAGGAAGAGAAGGAGCGAGGGGCCTGGCTCGCCCGTCAGCTTGAGGAGGAAAAGGGGAGGGGGCCCGACTCGCCCGTTGTCTTCAGGAGAAAGTGGGTAAGCGGGAGGATATCCTGAAGAGGCATGCTGAGGTGGCGGCCATCAAGAAGCAGGTGATCGATGTTCAGCAAGTCAAGATAACCAAGCTGACGCAGGCGCTTGAGTTGGAGAGGAAGGAGAGGGCTGATCGAAGCAAGGTTGAGGAGGCCACCGTTCGCCGCTACCAAGACGAGGAGCCCGTTCCGTTGCTGAAGGAGACGAGGGTGGCGGGCATTTTCGAGGGGATGGAGAAGATGAAGGACCGGCTGGTGAACTTGCACCCGTGGCTCAAGGCTGATTTCCCTAAGCTCGACACGCCCTTGGCGGGGGAAGAAAAAGAAGGGGAGGGCGAGGTGGAGAAGTCGACGCCCCCATAGTGCAGGGAGATAATAAAGGGGAATTTTGTACGGCCGGCCATTGGCCGAGCCCGACCTCGCGTTATAATGTAGACGAGCTTTGTGTTGTAGGGAATTTGAATGAATGAAGTGTATCTATTTGTTTCCCGTACTTGTTGTTTTTCTTGTTGGTTATGGGGTTAGCGCTCCCGTATGGAAAATGGGTTGATGGATGCCCCCAACATTCCCTGTCGGACATCTGTCAGGACGAGGAGCAGGGGAAAGTTGTAATGATGTTCAGCTGGTCGAGCTCCCGAACCGGCCTCTAGGCGAGCTTGGTGAGCGATCGAGATTTCATCGGCCCGATGCGCCGTGCCTGAATTTGCTTTGTGTCGGTTAGGTGCGCTGGTGGTCGTTGAGTTGATCCTATTAGTCCGCCCCGGTTGCTCGAACGTCGCGACAGAATTCGTATAGTCCGTGCCCTGGGAAAAAGGCGAGAAGTTATTTCGAAGAAACCGCCCGAATCGCCACCGAATCCCAGCCGTCAACTCGAATTAAAGGCGAGCAGGAATCGAAGCGTCCTGACCATTCCTCGAGGGACACGCAGGGGGATGTGACAGCGGATGTCAGGCGAAGCGTCAGGTAGGCCGGATGGGCGATGCGTGGCATGGTTTGTGCGGCTGGGATGGGTTGGCTGTATCTATAAATAGGGGCGGGTGGCACCGCAGAAGATTTTCTCGCTTTCGAAATTTTCCAGAGCTGTTCTCTTGAGTTTAGTCTATTGTCTTCGTCGACGCCGAGGTCGTTGCCGGAGTTCGTGCCGCCATCGCCGCCGCCATTGCTGTCGTAGCTGGTAGTCGACAGGTATATTTCTTTTCTTTTTTCTGGGATGGTTTCGTCTTCCTCCGCCCCATCGTCGGGGTCGGCGGGCAGCTCTATGGTAGATTCGGTGGAGCAGGTAGCAGCGGTGTCACTGGTGTACGTCGTTGGAAGCGGGAACCCAAGGAAGGGGAAAGGCCCCCTGAATTCGAAAACGAGGCCACCCGCAAGGGCCTGGGTGACCGTGGCCGAGGTCGGAGGCGTGGCGGCCGAGATAACGAGTCAGAGGTCTGAGGCGCGGGCAGACGTCGTCCCCCGGGTGTGCTCGAACTACCTCAAGCCGCCATACGAGGTCCGCCTGTCGATCGTATCGAAACGTGTCTGCTTTGCGAAGGAGGACGAGCTAGGCATCTATGTGGCGTGCTTCAATCAGGGTTTGCAGTTCCCCCTTCACCTGTTGTACCGTGATATTCTGGACTTCCTCGGGTTACCGTTCTTCCAGCTGATGCCGAACTCCATCAGTGCGATGTCGGGTTTTTTGTTCTTTGCGCAAGGAATAATGTCAGTCCGACATTCCCTTTGTTCCGCCACTTCTTTGCGGTCAAGAGGCTGAAGTACCATTATTATTTGTCGGCAAGGAAGAGCCATCCTCTCATTTGGGGCCTGCCGGGGAAAATCAAGGGATGGAAGAAATCGTTCGGTTTTATCTCTGTGCCCGTCGACCTGACGGTAAAGTCGGACTGGGGCGTGCTCAACCCCAGGGTGAGGAAGAAAATCCGCCTGAGCGGGGTTGAGGCGGAGCGGGCGGCGAGGTTAGAGGCGGTACCCGAGGAGGGCAGATAGTTGCCCGCCTTGCCAAGCCTGAGCTGATCGCTCGAATTATTTGGCCCGAAGGTAACTCCAGTATTGTGGCATTAACTTCTAGTTTGCTCATCCTAAACTCCTCTTCTCTTGCAGATCCGACGATGAGCATCTTCTTCGAGGACCTGGACAGGATGGCCGAGCAGATGATGGCCGAGGAGCTGGGGGCCGACGAGCATGTCGCTCCATCATTCGCTAAGGGCCACAAGAAGAGGTCGAGGTCGAGTGAGGGGGAGAGGACCAAGAAGGCCGAGGGGATCAGCGGGCAGAAGAAGAAGAAGGTGGTGGAGAGGCCGACCGTCGTCGATGTAAGTGCCGGGGGTCTGTCGAAGGTGTCCGACACATCGACGTCCCCCAAACCATCGACCTCGAGGCCGAGGAGACGTAGGGTGGCCTTTCGGTTAGCCAAGCATATTTCGGTGAAGGGGAGCATCAGGGACTAATCACGTCGTCGGTGGCTCTTGATCCGGCTTCGGTCCCTCAAGAGGGCCCTGTAGGGTCGAGCTCGAGTGTGGGGTCGGCTACCGAGGAATCGTGGCCTTATGGATGCCCCTGGTACGGTCTGGAGAGGCACGCACCCCCCAGCTGCGAGGAAAATCTGTCGACGTTCCGGTCGAAGAAGGCCGACGTTGAGAAATTTCCAGAGGATGACCTCTTAAGGCCGATCTACCTGGTTGGGAAGGGCGAGTCGGTCTTCGAGGAGGCCGGCGTGACGACGAGGATCATCGAGAACTGCCAGTTGCCCAGGGATAGGGGATCCCTGGCACACGTCGGCCCGGAGCGGCTAGGAGCCACCGTGACGTGGCACCTCGCGCAGGTAAGTTAGCGGGCTATGTAGGGTGAACCGAGAGTTATATCTATTTCTTTCTCCACAAATCTTGAACATCATTTCTCTACTTTTATAATCATTGGTGAATCTCCCCTTAGTGATTCTATTTTATGGCATTTCCCCCGCTACTAATTCCTAGCTCCAAATCTCTTATTCTATAAAAAAAAGGGAGAAAAAGAGAAAACATTCCTGTATATCATTATCTCTCTCTTTGAGTTGGGATCGTTGTGTATATATGCTATATCAAAAAAAAACAAACAAACAAAAGAAAAAAAAAGAAAAAAAAAGAGAAAAGAGGAAAAATCCTCAATAAAAGATCCCATCTCACTTTCTTCCTTTCTTCTTTCTTCTTATTACATTTGGAGCTATATAAAAATGGGGATGTAAATATTTTTTATGCCACCACGCTTATAGATAAGCTTGGGGGAGGGGATCCATTGATGTGTGAGAGAGTGACTACTAGACGTTGCACGACAACCTAGGCTAAGTAATATTCTATACTCGATGAGATTATTTTTAGCTTTACGAAATCCAGAAATCTAAGCCTAGCATTCATTTCATGAAATCCATACTTTTCTATTCCCTCTATTCTATAGTGTGATACTCTTATACTCCTGATAGAAAGCGTTCAATTGAAAAGTGTGTGATCTGTGATTTGTATACCGCTTTAAATGATTCAGACGAAGTTAATTTTAGAATTATTCCGTTTTTCATGATTATATCGTTGTTCGTGGGTTTTCTATTTCTATTTGCACTATTATACTATGATATCAATATAAAATTCTTTGACATGTATTTTTCATTCAGTGCATGCTATATGAGTAAGTGAAACCCACGTCCTGAGAAAATGATCTAGTATCCTACCTCTTCGCTTCTTTCTTTCTTCTTTATTTTCATTTCGTTTTTCACTCTTCTTCGTTTTTCTTTTTTCGTTTTTCGCCGTTTTCGTTTTCCGAATCCACCGGGTTCGCCTTTTACTTATCTTCCTCGAGGACGAGTAAGAGGCAAGCTTGGGGGATTTTGATCACTCCTTATTTTACACCTTTTTTCCGCATGTTTGCATGCCATTTAGATCGCCCAAATCATGTTTTTTACGATATATCGACGATATTGCGATGCTTTTCACGATTTGTTGTTTTTGTCGCATTTCAGGTGATTTGGCGCGATTTGGAGTGATCTCGAGATGCGCTTACTCTAGACGGTCACCGACGACCTCCCCGTGGGGTATTTTTCTGTTGGAGAGGAGCGGAAGAAGAATGGACGTCACAGGAGCGACGAGGAGGCCAAAATAAGCAGATTGGGCATTTTTTGTGTCCCACTCGGCCGAGTGGAGGAGCCACTCGGCCGACCAGCGAGACACTGCTCGGCCGACCAGAACAGACACGATTTATGTGTGCACTCGGCCGAGCACTGAAGACCACATCGGCCGAGTGACGATATCTCGTCCGCCCGAGTGGCGCCCAGACGAAGCCCTTCCAAAACATCGAAGTTACTGTTTTTCGGCTGCCTGAACTTCAGAAGACCCACTCGGCCGAGTGGTGAATCCCGTCCGCCCGAGTACAATGAAGCCATCGGCCGAGTGACGACAACTCACTCGGCCGAGCCGCCTCCGAAGTGAAGACCCCTGAAAGCCCCGACTTACTGGAAAATTGCAGGGTTTTCACTCGGCCGAGCGACTTTTGTCACTCGGCCGAGTGCGATGCGCTGCCTGTAGCGAAAATTGCGGAAAACAGGCTGTGCAGGGGTATTTTGGTCACGATTTTTGGACGATTTTGAGGGCTATTTAAACCCTGTTTTTACCCTAGTTTAGGGGGCTCTCTCTTAGATTTTTTGCAGCTTTTTAGATCTACTTTTTAGCTTTATTTTGGAGATTGGAGAGAAGACAATTTTTGATTTTTGTTGGATTAATTGAAGATCTCCATTGGTTTGTCTATCTCTACTCTAAAAATTCTATTTTTATTGCATATCTCAATATTGTGATGAATTCCATTGCTTATTTCAACGATTATTTTTGTGATCTTGCTATGAATTGTGAGTAGTCTCCACGTCTTGGGGCGTGGGGATGAACCCTACAAGCCCATTTTCATATTTGTGATGAATTGGTAGAAATTGTGCTAGAATTGTTATGTAGGGATTAGATTGGGATCAATTTACTACGGATGGCTGGGTATTCATATCAATTGGGATTTGCAAGAGATTGGATCCCAATTTGATAGGAAACCCTAGAAATCCGAATTGGGTTGGAATCGAATTTCCGAAGTATCGGTTTGCAAGAGATTGGACCGATACTAGGGTTTCCGGTTGCAATTCCGTGCCAATACCCGTTTGCAAGAGATTGGACGGGTAGGAACTATCCCAATCTAAGTCGTGGACCGAGTTTGCAAGAGATTGGGCTCGGTGCGCGATTGGACGATGATGTTGATCCTAATGCTAGCTTTCCTAGGCTAGGGTTTGCAAGAGATTGGACCCAAACCTAGGATAGCTATAGACCTGCAACAGCGCGAGAGCGTGAGCTTGGTTCTACATTCAGTTGCCACTAGTTCATCCAAATTCTCATTCAAGCAATTTTGATACCGATGAACCACATTTATGAGATACGGTGAGTAGCGGGGATTCCCCATTCCCTAGACGTCTTTATTTGATTTGATATTTCCGCATTTTTGTCTGACGATTGTGACAGGATCGCCAAAGGCAAATCCCTCTTCCTGAATAGCCAGGTTGGTTGGAACAAGCACGGTCATTCGCCCTCCCTGTGTTCGATATCCCGCTCACCGCTACACCGTGCGCTTGCGGTAAAACTACAACCGTTCTTTGGGTCACATCCCGGAGCGATCAGTTATGTCGAACTCGTTGAGCTCGACACTCCAATTTAGCATTCTGCTCGACTGCTCTAACCTCTTCAGGTTCTTTTCGAGGGGCAGGTTGGTGTAGACAGCGATGGGATGGCCCGAAAGTATTGTCGGAGCTTCCTCGCCGTTATGAACAAGCAGTAGGCGACCTTTTCGATGGAGCTGTACCGAGTCTCTGCCTCCCGAAGAATCCGGCTCGCATAATAGACCGGCCACTGCACGCCCTTCTCCTCTTTGATTAAGACTGAGCTGACGGCCTCCTTACTGGTGGCGAGGTATAATCCCAGCTGCTCTCCCTCCTCGGGCTTGGCGAGCAGCAGAGGGCTCTGCAGGTAAGCCCTTAGTTCCGCGAAAGCTCGTACGCATGCGTCATCCCACTGGATCACTTTTCTATCAATCTTTGGTGCACCGAGGGCCGTTCGCAGGACTCTGAAGAACGGGAGCAATCTTTTCGCTGACTTCGACAGGAACCTTCCCAGCGCTGCGATCCTGCCGTTCAGCCACTGCAAGTCCCGGATGGTCCGAGGCTCCACCATATTAACAAGGGCCGATACCTTGTCAGGGTTCACCTCGATTTCCGCTTCGTTATCATGAAGCCCAGGAATTTCTCTGACTGCACTCCGAAGATGCACTTCGCCGGGTTCAGCCTTAGGTTAAACTGGCGCACCTTTTGGAATGTCTCATGCAGGTCGGCGAGGTGATCTGGGGCTTTTGGAATGTCTCCCACAGAGGGGCTTTCTTGCTTTTAACCAGCATGTCGTCGATGTAGACCGCCAGGTTTTGTCTGACCTGCAGGCCGAAAATCCTGTCCACCATCCGCTGGTATGTCGCCACGGCATTGTTCAGTCCGAAAGGCATCTTCGTGTAACAGAAGGTTCCCCTGTCGGTGATGAAGGACATTTTCTCCTCATCCTCCCTCGCCATCGGGATCTGGTTGTAGCCTGAGAAGGCATTCATGAAGCTCAGCAACTCGTATCTGGATGCCTGGTCAACTAAAGGGTCGATCCTTGGGAGGGGGAAGCTGTCCTTCGGACACACCTTGTTGAGATCCGTGAAGTCGATGCACATGTGCCACTTCCCATTGGCCTTCTTCACCAAGACGAGGTTGGCGAGCCAATCCGGATAATCCACCGGCCTGATAAATTTGGCTTGGAGAAGCCACTCCACTTCCTCGCCGACTGCCCTCATCTTCTCTCCTCCGGCACTCCTCTTCTTCTACCGGACTGGTCGAGATTCCGCGTCCGCATTCAGCTTGTGGGAGATTATCGCTGGGTCGACCCCCGGCATGTCTGAGGGCGACCAGGGAATATGTCCACGTTCTCTCGGAGGAGGCTGATGAGGGCCACCCTAAGAGAAACCGGGAGCTTCGTGCCGATGGAGACAGTCGTGCCTTCCTCTGCGGCCACGGATACTTCTTCGACCTCCTCGGCGGTAGTACTCTCTTTCATCAAGGAGGTCGACCGATAGGGCCTGCTTCGGTCCCTTATGCTTGGTCGACCCCACGTAGCAGCTTTTGGATAGCTTTTGGCTTCTCCGCACTAACTCCACCCTCGCGGAGTTTGGAATTTGACCATCTGGTGGAGCAGGCTGGGGAGCGCTTCAATGGCCGTCATGTATGGTCGTCTTATGATGCCGTTGTATGCCGACACAATGTCGACGACTACGAACTGAGTCATGCGAGTGACGATCCTCGGTTCCTCTCCAAGTGACACTAGCAAGGTGATCACCCCCACAATCGGAACCGAGTGTCCAGTGAAGCCAACAATGGGCCCCGTGCAAGGCCTAAGGTCTGCCTGCTTCAGCATCATCTTCTCAACCATCGACATAAACAGAATGTCGCAGGAGCTTCCAGTGTCGATCAGGAGGCAGCTGATGATAGCCATCCCGATCTGAGCCTCGATGACGATGGCGTCGTCGTGCGGCAGCTCGACTCCTTTTAGGTCTTCATCGGTGAAAGTAATGGGGGTCGAGCTACCCGTCTCCGCTTCGCACCACCTCCGAGGTCCACCGTCATTACCTGCCGCGCGTACACCTTCTTGCTCGACGAAGACGCTCCCCCCGAGGATGGCCCTCCGCATATCACATCTATGCGCATGACCGGCCTAGGCTGGCGGGGCTCCTTCCTCTTGTTGCCTGGTGGTGGGTCTGGCTTCTGCGCTCCTCGCGGGGCCCTCTCCTCTTGGATCAGTCTCCTGCCCTCCACGAAGCCCCCAAGGTGACCCGCCTGTATCAAGCGCTCGATCTCCCTCTTGAGGGTGAAGTAATCGTCGGTATCATGTCCGTGGTCCCGGTGATACTGACAATACTTCCGGACGTCTCGCCTCGCCGTGTCCGACTTCCATTTTCTCGGTGGGTTGGGCAGCAGTCCAGTCCTTGTCGCCGCGGCCAACACCTCTATCATGGGGGCATTGAGCTGCGTATACTGGGCCCGGAGGGGTCCCTCCAGCCTCAGGGTCACTCGAGCGGGCTCCCTGATGGGGGCGAACTCTCGCATTGGGCCCGGGCGATCTTGCGGGCGACGCCCCACTGGGTCATGTCTTGGCTGAGTCAGCTGGTTGCGGCCCTGGGACCCGTCTTCTTGCCTTGGCCTGGGATATGACCAAGGCTCGCCCTGGTACAATCTCGCCGGGGCGATTGGTTTCTTCACACCGAGAGCCTCCTCGCTTAGCGCATACCTCTCCGCCTGAGTGACTAGCGCGTCATAGTCGGCTGGCGGGTCTCGGAGCAGGGATTTGTGGAGGCTCCGATTCTGCAGTCCCATCTTGAAGGCTAGCATGAGCACTTCGTCGCCGCAGGCCACCACCGCCCGCCTTTCGTCCTGGAAGCGGTGCAGGTATTTCCAAGTCGTTTCTCCTTCCCCTTGGACTATCGTGCTGAGTTAGTCCAAGGGCTTCTTCTTGGTGCACCCGGCCCGGAACTCCTGGTAGAATTTGTGAGATAACTCGTCGAAGATCCCGATGGGTCTCGCAGGCAAGCCGTAGTACCACTCCAGTGTCGTGTCCCGCAGGCTCTGCAAGAAAAGCCGGCACAGGAACGCGTCATCCACATCATGTGCCTCCATCGCTCCCCGGTACTGTTGTACGTGTGAAAGGAGGTCGCCTCTTCCGCTATAGGTGGCCAAATGGGGGGCCTTGAACCTCGCAGGTCTCGGGGCCGACGTAATCCACCGTGCCAGTGGCGTGGCCTCCTTGGGATAGGCGGGGCGCTCGGGCATGCGCTCCCTTCGCCTATCCGGTGTTCGACTCCGGTCTCGCCTCGGCTGTCGGCGGTCATCGTGCCCTGGGAAGAGAGGAGGTGGTCGTCAAGGGGGACTCCTTCCGCGCGGCGGTGACCTGGCCGATGGCGGACTACGGGCGTTCCGGTATCGCCGGCCTAAAGTTAACTCCTCCGGGATCCCTCGATGTTCCCGATTCCCCCTCCAGAGCCTTTCGTGCTCTGCGACGAGGAAGCGAAGTTGATGGCGGATGGCTTCCTCGCCGAAGCGATCTGGGGTGCGGCTTCGATCTCGACCTATGTGGCGACGGTCTCCTTGCTCCGACGGGGAGAGTGGCCATCGTGGAGGTCTCCTCCCTCGAGGCTAGGATTCGGCAGGTGTCGGGCTACGCACGTTCCTACGTCGTTGGCCCGAGGTCGACATTTTCGGGATCTCCTGGTTCTCTTCATTCTCCTGCCTTAGCCTCTCGCGCTCCGCGGAGATGAAACGGAGCTGGCGACGAGCTGCTTCCTCGTCGAGGCAGGCTTGCCGGGCGGCCTCGGCTGCTTCATCCATGTGCCTCTGAGCGACAGTCGCTTCTTCCTGGCGTCTTCGCAGCCGCGCGACCTCCATCTCTTCTTCCAAAAGCCTTTGCTTGGCTGCTATCTCCCCGACGAGACCTTTGTCCCCTACTTCTTCATTAAACTTAGGGTGAAGATTTCGCCTCAAGTTCGGGGGCTCAGAGGGGCCAGGGGGTGCTTCGGCTTTGGCCGCTGTGAAGCCTGCCATCATCTTGGTGAAGGCCTCGAAGCTCTGCTGCACCACACTAGCAGAGGCCTGGACCGTGTCGACCTCCACCCCTGGGGGTGGATTAGTTACATGAGTCATGTGGTGAGAGTGCGATTCTTGATCCATGGGGTCCTTGCCGTGGTCAGGGTTTCGGTTGATTGGTATGGGATTTGACATGGGTGTGACCCTTCATTCCCACAGACGTCACCAATTGTTGCGGCGTAAAACCCGCATATAATGAATTTGTATTATGGGGAATCAAGGGCACGGTGGTTATGTTGATGATGGGATTAAGGTAGGCTATTTGACAGGTGATTAGTGTAGTGAAGAGGATGCACACACTGCGAAGGCCGACCACGGAATCAAGGCCCCGAGGACTCTGCCTTACGACCACACTGTCAGAGGTAAGGGCGAAGCGTCGTTCGTGACGGTGGGCTAACCTGCACAAGGAGCAGCTCGTTAGAAAGGCCGGGTTGGGGTCCAACCCTTAGCCTCTCAGATGTCTAAGTTAGTAATAGGACTTAAAGCGGGGGCCAGGCACGCAGGTCGGGCTAAGAGTGAGTCGACCATACGTGACGAGCTATCGGGAGTGGAAGAGCAAAGATATGGAAGACCTTTGCTCTTGTGTGTGAATAATGAGATTGAGAGATAATTTGCCAACCTCTTTCCCCGTCGGAGGCGAAGGGGTATTTATACCTGATGGAGGCGGTTAGGTGAGGCTGACCTGACGTGCTGACTCGGCGTATTGAGCTGGCCCTGCTGTCAGTGGAAGCTTCGGACGAGGATGTCAGGATCAGGGGTATTAGCCATACTTTTGTTAAATGGCGCAACGGCCAGGGGTGCTTTTGTCAGGGTGTCAGGGCCGAAAGCATTGAGTGTCAGGGGGCGCATCGGCCAGGGGATGCTTTGTCAGATGGTCGGGCTGTGGAAGTGTTAGTAGTGTCATTGTACTATGTCGTTTGTCGTGTCCGATATGCCAAAGAGTCGTGGGAGTGTGTCCGAGGAATGGGGCTATCGATTGGGTCGCCATGTTGTCCCGGACGGAGGACGTGCTGTCTGGTCATGCGCCTTGCGTGCTGTTCTCGGTGAGCTGGTGGGGGGACGAGCGAGCGGACAGCTGGGATCGTGGCGGAGTACGGCCCGTTACCGGCCACAGCGGGGTGCGCCCTTTCCCTGGTCGTGTCGGACTCCCGGGTAGTCTGGCGCCCCGTCGCCGGGGAAGTAAGCGAGCGGTATTTGAAGTCGCGGCGCTTGGCGCCCTATCGCTGGGCCAGCTGGCCTCTGGGGAGGAAAGGAGAGGTATGTAGGATACTTGGCGGACTGGGACAGAAAGTCGGACTGTCACGATCTTTAGGTCGTAACAAGTTGGCTTTTGGCCATAATTGGCAACTCCTGCCAAATCCCAATTCACGGGTGTATTGACCATTTGGCTGTGGTTGACAATCGCAGCCAAACTCTCACAACACAGTGTGTGAATTTTGGCCGCGACTGCCAAAATTCACACATAACCACCGCAGAAATTCACACACAATCTCATTCTAACTTGGAAAAAAACTTGTTACGCCTATTTGACCGAGACCCAAAAGACACGAGCCCAGGAGCCCGACTACTGGTCGAGAGCCCGTCCGCATCCTCAAGCCCATTCTACAAAGGCCCTATGAGGGATCTTCTCGAATGTCGATCCGACCCGGCCCCGATAACCCGCTGGTCACTCGCCCACTCCTGCGGAAACCGCTCCCCCGGGCGCGCAACCACTAAATGGCGGTAATGGGGAGGTGCAGGCATGGCGAAGAGAGCGGCGGTGAGGGGGCGGATTGATGGGGCACGATCGAGGGCGGGCGTGGGACGTGGGCCAGAGGCAATCACGCGGGGAGCTCTACAAAAGGGCTAGGGAGACGACGAAGAACAGGACCGCATCTCAGGTATCTAAAACCTAAGGTACTCCATCAACGACCTAGCTCCCCCATCCTATCTCCTTCCTCCCCCGCTCGCGCCGTGAGACGCCGTTCCGATCTCCTCACGAGTCAAACCGTCTCCGCCGGGCCTCCTCTTTCAGATCTCTATCTGACTTAGGCATCGGAGGGGATTTGGTCGGAACCTAGGTCCGGCCCCCTGACGAGCGTTCTCGTCTACGCATGTGGACGTCTGATCAACGGGCCGAGGCTCCCCCTCGCCCCTCTACAACCTCACAGTCAATTGGACGAGTGAGGCTTATCCTCACCGTCCGCCCTCCGAGGCCGAGCACATCCTACTGAGGCCGAGCGTCTCAACCTGGGCCGAGGCTTCCCCTCGCCCTTCGCCAACCGTGTCTCTAGCTGGACGACCGAGGCTACCCCTCGTCTTCCTTCCTCCGAGGCCGTGCTCGTCCAACCGAGGCCGAGCGTCTCAACCTGGGCCGAGGCTTCCCCTCGTCCCATCTACACCGATTCGAAGCCCCCGAGGGACCCAAGCGGGCCCCTTGACCACGTTGACCGGGTTATCCACGGTCAACGCTCTGTAGTGAGAAAACACTCTGAAACATCTGGCGCCGTCTGTGGGAACGAAAAACGTCCCACGAAGAAGCAAACCACACCAACAATGGCACGAACCAGCAATGGAAGGAAGCGCATGCCCCCCATCCCGGAGGAGGGGAATGGCACATCAAACGGCAACCCCGAGGACATGCCCGTCAGTGGCCACCCCGACCTCTCAACCGAAGAGACCGGCGGCTCAGAACTGGCCACGCAGGGACAGCTCCGTGCCCTGGCTCAGGAGACCAACGCAAGCCTTCAGACGTTGGTCGCGACGGTACAGCAGCTCGTCGGCCCTGCGCCATCCAATGGAGGCACGTTGGACGACAGCCATCGATGGACGGGGGGTCCCCCGCACTTGCGGTCCGCCGTGGTCGACGACCACGGGACCCAGAAACCGAACACAGAGCGTCGGTTCACGCTGTCCGGCCCCCGTCAGGCGAGGTCACGCGCCTCCTCCCCTTATCGTGAAAGGGGCCGAAGAGAAACCGAAGGGACGGAGGGCGAATCGAGGACGGCATCATCTCGTCGGTCATGGTCGTCCCGCCGCAGGAGAAGCGAACGACACCACTCAAGAGACCGATCACGGCGGAGCAGGAGCTCCCGCAGGAGGAGTCGGGAGCGCAGGGTCAGCCCGACCCCCAGCGTGGCGAGGGCCGTGGAGCCAACCCCGTTGGCGCCTGTGCTTCCTCCACCCCCGAACGAGCCAGAGGCAGGCGACTACCGCATCCCTGGGGGCATCCACGGAGACCGGTGCCCCTTATCACGGAGAATAACCGACGCACGGGTCCCCTCTCGATTCAGGATCCCGATGCTGGGAAAGTACGACGGGATAGGGGACCCGGGACACCACGTGATGGACTACGAGGGGGATATGTCTTTCCAGGGAGCTGACGATGACTTACTTTGCCGGGGCTTCTATTCTACTCTCAGGGGAGCGACGAGGACCTGGTACCACAGCCTACCCGGCCGCTCCATCGACAGCTTCGAGGAGCTCACCCAGTTGTTCTGCAAGCAGTTCATGGCGGGGAGGCAGATCAAGCCTGGTGCTGAACATCTGTTCAACATAGTGCAAGGCCCGGCCGAGCCGCTCTGACAGTTCATGCACTGCTTCAATGCGGAAAGGCTGAACGTGAACAGCCCTCCTGACCTGGTGGTCCAGACGGCCCTTAAGAAAGGGCTTCGCCACAGAGGCCTTAAGAAGTCCCTGCACAACGATCCCCCGAAGGACCTCCCCGGGATCATGGCGAGGGCTGAACGCTTCATGCTGACCGAGGAGGCCTTGGCCGAGGATGCAGGAAAAGCCACTCGAGGGACCAAGCGCGGCGACGGCGGACGAGGCAGCCCCGAAGGGTATCGGACCGAGAAGAGGCCGAGGAACAGACAGCGGGGAGAAAGCGCGAGGGACACCACCCCAGACGCCGTCCTCGCCCAAGTGCAGAGGGAAGAGCGAGCTGATCGCCCCCCACCGAAGGCTAAAAGAGGTGGGAAGAACAGGGAGAAGTACTGCAAGTACCATAAGGACGATGGCCATGACACGGAAGACTGCTGGCATTTGAAGAAGGACATTGAGAAGCTGATGAGCCGGGGGCACGCCAGGAACCAGGCCGACGAGCCGGCCCACGGAGAAGGGACCTCCACACAGCCAGACAAGGGGAAGAAGATCAACACCGTCCAGGGTCCCCTCCGCATCATAGAGTGAGCGGGTGATGTCTCTCCCCCCGGTTGCAGCCTAGTAAGAGGGAGTTATCTAGGTTTACATCCCTCTGTCTAGCTTCATTTCCTTTTTTCCTTTTCCTCCAAATGTACCGGTCCGGCAGGACTCTTGAGAGTACAAATGCATTCCCTTTTTTGTCTTTTCTTAAATCCCCGATGGAGTTGACATGTCACCAATAGCGCAAAGGGATGGAGACCGACGCCGACCGGTCCTAAGCCGAGGAGCTTTGCCCTCGCCGACCGACCCCCGCGCTCATAAGCCTGGGGCAGTTCCCCCAGCAGGCACGGACGCCGACCGGTCCTAAGCCGAGGAGCTTTGCCCTCTTCGACCGACTCCTGCGCTCATAAGCCTAGGGCAGTTCCCCCAGCAGACACGGACGCCGACCGGTCCTGAGCCGAGGAGCTTTGTCCTCACCGACCGACCCCCGCGCTCATAAGCCTGGGGCAGCTCCCCCAGCAGGCACGGACGCCGACCGGTCCTAAGCCGAGGAGCTTTGCCCTCGCCAACCGACTCCTGCGCTCATAAGTCTGGGGCAATCCCCCAGCCAGCGCGAACGCCGACTGGTCCTAAGCCGAGGAGCTTTGCCCTCGCCGACCGACTCCTGCGCTCATAAGTCTGGGGCAGTTCCCCCAGCAGAGGCGAACGTCATCCAATCCTAGGCTAAGAACGAGGCAGCAACGCAAAATACACGAGAAGTCCGAGTAAGTCAATTTCGTTTATAATAGTTAACCAGAGTACAAAAATGTGTCTTATTTACAGGGAATCAAGGCGAAGGAAACACTCTACAAATAGTCCACTCACGACGAATGACAGAGTTCTTCACCTACAGAAGCTAGATCGACACCGACAGAGCAAAATTGGTTGACAAAAGACCCAAAGAAGTTAGCCCAAGCTAACAGCCATGCAACCAGCAATTATTGGCCACGGAGCCGATAACGAAGCTGAAGGAGATAGCGGGGGCCAGAGATCCATTTCAAGTAGACTGGCCCAAAGCGAAGCGGATGCTTAAAAATTTGATGATAAGGCCGGGAGGGACTGCTTAGGGAGCCCGAGCTCGGGAGGACACATCCTCGGGCACTTCGCCTTGCTCGGAGCGAGGGGGATCGACCGGCGGAGGGGCTTGCCGGACACGCTCCGCACATTCCCGGAAGGAAGACTGGACGACTTCGACGATCCGAGGGGCGATGAGGTCTTCATACTTACCGAAGGCCTCCCTGAGGACCTCGAAGATCCTCTTCCCCAAGGTCTCGACGACGCCCTTCTCCACCTCCTCCGCAAGCCGCATCACCTGGCGCCGATCCGACAGTTCCCTCTGAAGCTCCTCCCTCTCCAGGCAGAACGACTCCGCCGCTTCCTCAGCCGACTGATGAGCATCGTCCAGCTTTCCCTGGAGGTCACCCACTCGTCCCTCCAACTCGGCCACACGGAGGTTGAGACGCCGAGACTCCATCTGGGCCTCAGTCATAGCCACCTCAGCCGCCCCGGCCCGCTCCTGAGCCCTCATGGAGGACTCCTCCAGCTCCCTCAAGCGGACGGCTCGACATTGCAACTCCACAGCGAGCGCTGAACCCTGAAAAGACGAGACATGGGCTAAGAAGAGGATAAAGAGAAAGAGATGATAGCGAGATAACCAAACCTGATGAAGGATCCAGACCAAAGAATCCGACATCTTGTCGGCAGGGATCTTCTTGAGGAAGCTACGGTCCCGGGGAGGGACGGAGACCTCGGCAACCTGCTGGGCCAAAGCTCGGTCGACAAACATCGAACTCCCAGGAACGACAAGGGAAGCCATGTTGCTCGCCAACAAGGCCCCGATTCCCGGTGATATGGGCGAGGATGCTGCAAGGGGGGTGGTCGACACGGCTACCGAAGGGTCCCCGGTGGACGCCGCAGGAAGCGCAGAACCCGTCGGACTGGAGGGATCCCCGTCCTCCTTCCTCCTCTTCCCGCCGTGGGGCTCCGAAGGCGCCGGAGGGGAGCGCTTCCGCCTCGCGCCATCCCCACCCTCGGGAACCTGAGGGGGCACGCCAAGGGCAGGAGGAACTGCACCGGACCCACAATTACCCCCTGCCTCTTAGGCTGACGGGGCGGGTCCGGCCCTTGTGACCCCCCCGGGAAGGGGATCGCTAGAAGGAGAGGCGGGAGGCGCGGCCACCACCTTACCCACAGAAGGCTCGGCTCGGCGCACTTCCTCCTCAACGGTCCGCCGAGGCGCCCTTCCAGAGGTACTACCATGGCTCCGAGCAGCTCCACGGCGGATCAGCTCATCGACGTCACGAACGAACTCGCGGCCGGCCATCCCTGCAAAGGAGACCGAAATCAGGATGAGTCATAGGGCGATCCGAGGATGAAAAAGCGACCTACCTGGAGACCATAAGACGGTCTTCAGGAGTAGGTCGTCCAACAAAGACCAGATGGATTTCGATTCCAAAGGAAGAGCCGACAGCAGCGCGGCGGCTGCCTGATCGGCGTCAGAAAGGGCTAACGGTAGGCGAGGCTGGACGGACGCGCCCCAGCTTGTCAGAATCTGGGCATCACCCAAAAAGACCACGAAGACATAATCCGAGCTCCAATCCCCCGACCAGCGGGGTAGCCCGATCAGACATTCCCTCCTCGAACGGGCTCGGAGGTGCAGCCATGACCCCGGCCCGACCGTCTGGACCTGGTAAAAATGGAAGAGAAGGGGGAGAGACGGCTCCAGACCGCAGGTGCAGCAAAGCGTTACGAAGCCCGTCAGTACCGCGATTGAGCAAGGGGTGAACTGGCAAAGGGGCACCATGAGATACTCCATGACCTGGACAAGGAAGGGATTGAGCGGGAAACGAAGACCCAGGCGAAACATTTCGACGTAGACACCGACTTCATTGCTCCTCGGAAGGCAAATCCGCTCGTCAACGAATGGAACTCAGACACCGTACGGGAAGCAGAGATACCTTTCCCGGATCTCCGTGACCGTCGAAGGAACGGTCCTCGACGGCGTACGGAGGATGGCAGGGGGCACGTTGAGACGCACTGCAGCCGACGCCACGTCATCACAGGCGAGGTCTGGGAATAGCTTCCCCTTCCCCTTATCCTGGAAGGGACGACTCCCGGAAGAGGAACCTGATCCCACTAGCCGAGACCTGCCCCGCCTGGACTCTGGAGAATCCCTCGCCCCTCGGCCAGAACCGCCTATCCTAAGAGTAGCCATAATACGAGAGCAAGAAAGGAAATTACCTTTTAGCTAGTTCGGAGGAGGCAAGGAAGCAAAGGCGACGGAAAACTCCGAGTTGGGGAAAGCCTAGAACAATGGGAAGAGCAAGGAAGAAGTAAAGATCAACACAGCTGGGGATCTTATATACCAGGGACGAATTCGAAGCGCCTGACAAGAACGCGTGGCGAGGCTCGAAGAACCGGCGGCGTTCTGAAATTGGCGCCAGGGGAAGTCCAATCGATCCGCCTCATCATGACCTACATTTATGACCACGCCTCGATTGAAGCGCCACTCGGAATCCCAGGAGGCACAGCGGTCGATCCGAGCAAGCCAAGGCTGATCGACCCCACCAAAGGCGGCACACGAACCCCTCAGCTTCTCAACTGAAGACAACCCCACGAATGGTGGGGATAGGCTTGCAGCCACACGTGGCAGCATCAGAAGAACGACGGCGCTTCGGAGCCCGCGCTTTAAAAATATCGAGCG
Source organism: Scilla litardierei (assembly GCA_030789695.1). Taxonomy (NCBI): domain Eukaryota; kingdom Viridiplantae; phylum Streptophyta; class Magnoliopsida; order Asparagales; family Asparagaceae; genus Scilla; species Scilla litardierei. Next base: position 134,652,440 of record CM061137.1, on the reverse strand, counting down.
GGCCAACTCATGATGACGACTAATAAATGAGTCGGCATCGACTGGCGAGCTTGTCAAAATCGGCAGAAGTCACATCGGCCGAGCCGAACCGGCCGAGGCCGATCAACCCGACCGATGGGGGCAATTGTTACGCCTATTTGACCGAGACCCAAAAGACACGAGCCCAGGAGCCCGACTACTAGTCGAGAGCCCGTCCGCATCCTCAAGCCCATTCTACAAAGGCCCTATGAGGGATCTTCTCGAATGTCTATCCGACCCGGCCCTGATAACCCGCTGGTCACTAACCCACTCCTGCGGAAACCGCTCCCCCGGGCGCGCAACCACTAAATGGCGGTAATGGGGAGGTGCTGGCATGGCGAAGAGAGCGGCGGTGAGGGGGCGGATTGATGGGGCACGATCGAGGGCGGGCGTGGGACGTGGGCCAGAGGCAATCACGCGGGGAGCTCTACAAAAGGGCTAGGGAGACGACGAAGAACAGGACCGCATCTCAGGTATCTAAAACCTAAGGTACTCCATCAACGACCTAGCTCCCCCATCCTATCTCCTTCCTCCCCCGCTCGCGCCGTGAGACGCCGTTCCGATCTCCTCACGAGTCGAACCGTCTCCGCCGAGCCTCCTCTTTCAGATCTCTATCTGACTTAGGCATCGGAGGGGATTTGGCCGGAACCTAGGTCCGGCCCCCTGACGAGCGTTCTCGTCTACACAGGTGGACGTCTGATCAACGGGCCGAGGCTCCCCCTCGCCCCTCTACAACCTCACAGTCAATTGGACGAGTGAGGCTTATCCTCACTGTCCGCCCTCCGAGGCCGAGCACATCCTACCGAGGCCGAGCGTCTCAACCTGGGCCGAGGCTTCCCCTCGCCCTTCGCCAACCGTGTCTCTAGCTGGACGACCGAGGCTACCCCTCGTCTTCCTTCCTCTGAGGCCGTGCTCGTCCGACCGAGGCCGAGCGTCTCAACCTGGGCCGAGGCTTCCCCTCGTCCCATCTGCACCGATTCGAAGCCCCCGAGGGACCCAAGCGGGCCCCTTGACCACGTTGACCGGGTTATCCACGGTCAACGCTCTGTAGTGAGAAAACACTCTGAAACAAAACTGAAGCTTCTTCGACAACTCAGCACGACCGACCCGTATTTTCCGAGAAAAAAGCTTGGATCAAGTCATTACCTTCAAAGCTCGTTAGGTATGGTCGGATTTAGGGTCCGACCTACTCTCCTTCAACACTTAAGTCAGAAAGTGACTCAAAGGAGTCTCGTGGTAAATATGGCCAATCTGTTGGAATATCAACTGATAGTTACGACGCCGAGCTATGGAGGGAATATGAATTTTAGGTGTAAAAATACCAGTATCAGAGTACCTGACTATTTTGGTTCTTTAAGAAATTTTTTGTTTGTCTATTCTCTAATTGGCCGAGATACTACTTATAGGCTTTTAAGGGACGTTAGATGGTAACGTCCGAGTTTTAAAACCGCTTTATTGCTTTTGGCATAAGCTATCGCCATTAATGACAAGCTTAACCGTCGGTCATTGAATGCCTTCATTATGAGTCGACGCTCTAAATACAGAAGCTCAATGATTATTTGAGCTGTTGTTTTAAATGAAAAAACAGTCGACCTCATATTAGGGCCTCTGGATTGTTGGGCCGAAAATTTGTGCTTTTTTGGGCTTTTGGGCATGTCCGCTCAAATTCGGGATGGCCATCAGGCCGGCCCGGCCCGGTTGACCAGGAGACCCGGGCCGGAAGCCCGGCCCAAGGCCCGGACCCGCCTGGGCCCGGTCGCAATTTTTTTAAAATTAAACATTAAAAACAAAAAAAATTCTAAATAGTACTAAAAAACTTTAAAAATTCTAAAAAAATTCTAAAAACATGTAAAAAATCTACACTTAATATATGTCATATATATAGTATTAGAAATTTTAAAGATAGATACTTTTATAAAAACGTAGTAAGTTATTAAAAGATAATATTTTGAAAATTGTAAGTAGATAAAAAATTTTAAAAATTTAAAAAAATTCTAAGTAGATAAATAAAGAAGTGAACATATTACAAAATAATATTTAAGCAAGAAATTCTCGAAGGTTCTGAGTTGAACCTTTAAATTTTATTAATTAAAATCTTTTTTGAGGGGGACGTAAGTCGGCTAGACTTACCCCTCATACAATGGCTAAAAAGAAAACTAATAAAAATAAGAAAATAATAATATACGGAAGAACTAAACATCACTCATCTTGTGCCTCTTCTTCGGCGGAATCTTCGTAAAGGTCCTTCTTGTCCTGCGAGCGGTTTTCAGCATGGATCCAATCCTTCGCACAAACCACAACTTCAACTATGTCTTCCTTCAACCGTGATCTCTTGTTGCTTAGAACATGACCACCTGCACTAAAAGTAGACTCCGACGCAACGGTAGATATATGTACACCTGAGAAATCACTGGCCATAATGAAAAGAATAGGATAAACTGATTCATATCCTTTCCACCAGGCAAGTGCATCAAAATTCTCATCATCAATTTCTGTCTCAGAAAGGAAAATGGATTTGTTAAATACTTAGACAGTTCACTAGAAGAACTATCTGACTCTCATGTTTTTTGTTTCGTCTTCCCTAACATCTGTCGGATCCTACTAGAAGAAGAAGTAGTAGCAGGTACAGAAGAAGTATGTGAAGCCCTACTGTAAGGGCCAAAAATGACCGAGACAGTTGTCAGGTTGACATGGGCTCTTCGAGCTGAGTTGGAGACTCGTCAGCGAGTGATGTGGGACCATAGGTTGGGAGAACTTGGTTCGGGTGATGGATGTAGATGATGATGCAGTACTCGATCGACCCATGGACAGTTGATGCGTGGATTGCTCGAGGCTGGGAATCTCAAAAACGACCCACGCAGGAGATGGCGATTCGTCGATCTGCACCACAGAGACACGTTAGGGGGGTCGGATCTGGGTCCCGGCCCAAGTCCCCTCCGATGCTTAAGTTAGTGTGGAAACTTAAGGATGAGAGTGAGCTAGGAGCAGCTGAGATCGACCTTCGCCTCAGATCTGACGTTGCTAGCTCTATAATGTAACACATTTTAACGGTCGCTTTTCGATCATGTGTATTTCGTGCGCGTACCTTCTTTTCGTACGCGTATTTTTGTGACCTCTTCTTATATCCCAAATGCACGAAGTTATATGTCGTTGTGACCCTCTGAGAGAGTACTTATTTGTGGAATTTTTCGTGAACATCATTTCACGGCTCATTCTTCCACAAAACAGCTTTGTTTGAAGGGGTGTCGTAACTTTAGACTTCGACATTTGATCTTTTTTATTTTTAGTTCCGTTTTTCGTTAACCTAACACGTGATCGATCACCGTAATCTCGACCCTCTCGTCGACACGGTCGTCCCGATATTTTTCTTGTATTTATCGAACACCGTTAGGCTGACCATTCACCCTAATCACTTTTAACTTATAAGTAGCCCTATCTAATCCCTAATTCAAAACCCTAATTAAATAATCTAATATATCCATAGGTTATCATATGTTTCACATGATATCTTTCCCTAGCTACTTGCCACACTAGGTGCACCCTCCCCCTCTCACACACTCTCTCCAATCAACCACTAACTCTACCCCTTTTCAACCTCATTTAGCACAAACCATCATTGTTAAAACGCAATATCATCCCTAGGGTTTTCTTCCCTAGCAGCCGGCCTTATCCTCCCCTTGCCGCGGCCAACCTCCGGCCACCCCCTTGTCGCTTCGGCCATCTCCTCCAACCACCCTCTCCCATATAAATTGCCGCAACACCATCCTCCATTACAACCGACGCACAAACCCATCATCCCGCCGTCCATTGCTCCGGCCACCCAACAGTCCGGCCACCATCCCCCATGGAAAAAAGCTGCCGGCTCCCCCTTGAACCGCACAAACAGCAGCCCTCTCTCCTTGGAGCATAGCATGCCGGCGCAAATCTCCAGCAGCCGTGCAATGCCAGCCTGCGGCAACCACCTACCGCATCTCCCTCTTCCCCATTATTTCAGGCCTTCCCTTGAAAACTGCCGAACTCCCACCAAAAACAGTCGGCACTCCCATTAAACTGCCCCTTTCATCCCCTCGAACCAGCCGAGATCCCTCTCCCTTGAACCCTGCCGCGCCTTCCTCTTGGCCCGCGGCCTCCCCCAGGTCGAGCCCTGGACCGCGCGCCTCCCCTAGGCCGCAAGCACCCAAGCCGCTTCCCCGTTGCGTCGTTGCCGCACACAACTCAACAGCAGGCCGAGTTTCCCCTTGCTCGCTGCCGTTCATCTTCCTACCGCGGCCACCTTCGCAGCTGTCTGTTGCCTATAGTTATCGCCGTCCTCGTCATAGCACGTCGTACCATTGCATGCTACCAGATCCATACTTGACGTCAGTGTAGCTTTCACGTCGTGTAAAGGTAATCCCCGATCCATAGGAACCCGCACCCGCCTGCTTAACAAGATAAAACCCGTAATTTCCTTTGCTTTGGTTAAATAACTAATTAAAGATAATTAATATGGGGCTATAGGTTGGTGATTGGTGATTGAGCACAAAGGAAGTTCTGGACCCATTGAATTGAGATTGTGTACGTTATTTCAGGTAAGTGAAACTTGCACAGTTAATTGTTAAGCCATGTTTAGGCTATTTTGTGAATTTGTGTAAAAGAGACTAAGCGGTGAAATGATAGTGACACCATGCTTGATCTAGCTTGACAACGAAGCTAGATCTGACACCCATATTTGATCTAGCTTGACAACGAAGCTAGATCTGACACCCTTGCCATGCCATGATTCATGTAAATCACATGTCACGTTTACTTTTGATATAACTGTACGCAATTAATAACTTCTTCATACTATCATATTGCATACCACATGTTATTTCATGCATTGAATGTCTTGTCATGAATGTGTAGCAAACGCTACAAAATAAATATAAGCTGCGGCGAGTAGGATTCTGACTCCTACATCATGAATGAGGCTAGGTGCACCCCTATGCCAAATAAAGAACACTTCCTGGCTCGTGATCCAAAAGATGAGCGCCAGTTCATACACACGTGGAGGGGTAGGATTAAGCGATCACTCAGCGTATAAGTGTGTCCGTACATCAACTTTAGCTGAAAGGCGTAAACCCTGTGCACATCGTGAATGCATGTTTTTCGTGAAATCGTGAAATCATGAATAATGTTTAGTAGCTTTTTGCTACAACGTGACATGCATGTTAAATATCATGTTCATTTTAATTGCTGCATTCATGAAATAATATGCCATGTCATCACATTTTAAACTGCAAGTTGCATTCAACCTATAATTGCCATTACTTTTATGTTTCCTTGCACAAAAGTCTCCTTTTCCTTTTGGAGATTTTTGCTAACATGTGCCCTTTTCTCTTTGGGTGTCACATGTTAGGTTTTGAGTCCGAGGTTGTTGCTGAGGACAACCAGTTTGCTGACGTCAGTTCGAGGGTACTGCTGACCAGTCTTAGTCACAGCTAGAGGCTTTTCTTAGTTGCAGTTGTTTCTTCTAGTTGCTGCTGTTAGGTTTCGGTGCGTAGCACCTTTTCTATGTTTTAGTTTCGGCCTTGCTTGGGGCCTTTCTCTTTAGACTCTCTTGTACTTCTTTTATGACCTATCTCTGGATGTGTTGAATAATGACATGGATGTTATTTTGAATGTTGGTTAATTTTATTAACTGCTTTCAAATTATTATTTCAAATTATTATTGTTGTTGTTGTTTCATTTCAATGCAAGAATCTGCGAATGGATGAACACACAGACGTTTATTAGACTGTAGCTTCACAGCTACAAGTCTGAGTGGACCTCTTCGCGTCTCGCCTTCTATACTTGGGAAGCGGGGCGTGACACACATGGTTCTTAAGAAATTTTTAACCGTAGCTACATGTTCAGAATGTGAAAATCCCATGTTTTCAGAATACAGTTCTAATAACCCAGTTGCAACATCGTCCTTATAGCGTGGATCAAAAACTTAAGATAAGACGCAAAGAAGATGAACATAATTCTAATACTTAGCTATTTTTATAGACATGTCTTGTAGCATAGGCATAATAGCATTGTTAGGTTGTGTATTGTCTCTATGCTTAAATAAAGTTACAGATATTAAGACTAATTGTTCTTATCCTAAGACAAATGTTGGGTAGTAAACCCCAGATAGTTTATTTGTAGTAGTAAAAGATATATCAAAAAAAATCATGCAGATGATTTACTGTTAAACACTCGAGTTCAGTAATGTCATAAGCTGGGTCATGTAAGTGTAAAATCTGTAAGCTGCTCTCTATTTTTAAGCATGGAATGCAGCAATAAAAAAGTTGAATTCCACCTATGTGAAACATCAAATTTAAAGGAAAGGTATGGTCTCTAGCTAGTACGACATAGCTGTTTGTACTGAAGTCGCCTAGTGCTAGAAGTAAGTATATACAACATGAGATTTCTAATTTTATCTTAATAAACTGAACAAGTTTTAAGTCCATCGTGAACTATCAAGTTCAAGAAGTAACATGCACATCTTTGATGGAACAACAACCCATCCATATCGGGGGTCAAATTCCTTTTAAAATAACTAATTGCAATATTGGTATTAGATGCATTATCAAAAGTAATTGAAAAAATCTTTTCTGAAATATTATAATCATGAATTATAGACATTATCACATTAGAAATAACACCCCCAGTATGACAATGCTCAAACATTCTAAATTCTATAATCATCTTATTAAGCATGTAAGCATTATCTATAAAACGCGATGTAACACATAAATATAAAGCACCCCATTTTGTAGTCCAAATATCAAAAGTTAAAGCTATTCTAGAATTTACACTAGCAAAAGTTTCAATCAATTTAGCTTTCCCAGCTTGAAAAGCTGACAAAGCATCTCTCCGAAGAGTGTTTCTAGGCACTCTTCTAAAGGCAGGGTTAAGGGCCACTTGATTAAATCGTTCTAATTTGGGGCTTTCTCCATAATTAAATGGCAATTCTCGGCATAAAACCAATCTTGCCATCTCTTTTCTCATAGTTTTAGCAGGGTATGAGAAATTAAATAAAGAGAAAGAAGATCCAAATAAATTTAATGTTGTCTGTTTAAGGTCTTTTTTAAGTGAGATGATATGTGTCTCTTAAGGTGCGTTGTGCCATCAGAAGGTTTGCAAGTAAACTTAGTTCTACATATTTTGCAAACTGTCCGCGGGCCTTTACCAGCAACAGTTTCAACCGTAAAGTTCTCCCAAACTGCAGATTTTTGTGGTCTGAATTGGGATTGTTGTGTAGCTAGAACATCTGGTATAATAAGCTGTGCAGGTGTAGAAGCGTGTACCGAAAATGTCTGTGTAGAAATAGTAAAAGCATGTATATCATTTGTGTACTCATACGTTTCTGTTTGTGAAAAATCAATATCAACATTTGATGTTTCTATCGAGTTATCCCGAATCATATTAAATTGTCCTGCTCCTCAGTGTTGTCAAAGTGGAAGGTAAAAGTCCTACGGTTTGGTCCAGCCATTATGCGAAAAACTGATTTACCGGGTTGCGACGTGCGAGTGGTGTAGAGAGCAGATGATCTTGATAGCAGAGTAAGCTGAGATAATCTTGATAGCGGAGGAAGTTGAGAGCGATGGCGTTTGAGCCTTGAGCTTGACGACAAGATGAGCGCGAACTTGACAAAGATTTAGCGCGAAGTTGACGAGATGAACCTTGAGCTTAATTGCTTGAACGTATGAGAGAGTTTGAGAGAGTTTGATAGTTTGAGAATTTTGAAAAAAAGAGAGGTGTTGCCTGCAATTTATATGGATTTTTCAAGTGTAAAATGACCAAAATACCCCTCCCAAATAACCGTTTATGACCGTTGGGAGGGGTTTTTTGTAGGGGAGTGCACGAATACATGGTATTCAGATACTCAATCAGAACCTACCCGAATGTGTAGGTTCCGAGTAGATATCCATTAGTTCCGGGTAGGTTTCGGGTAGGAAAATTTGGAACCAATGTGAATCGGGTCTAGTTTCAGTTCCCATCTATAGGGAATGGGTACCCGGACCCAGAACCGATATCCGAACCCGGGTTTAATTATATATAGCTTCATTTTTTATATAAAGTTGAAACCTATGTCATTGCATTTGCATGATGCCTCCAATCAAAGAATGTCTTTTGAGATCTCATGTTCTCAATTTATACAATGCTTTGTGAATCACTCGTCATTTTCGTTATTACCCAATGAACCCATTAATGATGCTTCCAATCGAAGATTGGGTTTCTATTGAGTTGTTTTTGTTTATAGGCTTTAATCACGTTCCATTGATGGCTCTAACACTTGTCTTCTTGAAATGTCTTTTGTTACTGTCTTTTGTTACTGGATTTGTCATGGTTTCTCAGATCTGACAAAATCAATTTCTACAAATCCTTGTTTGCAGTTACCTCACCATGTTGTTCCTTAGATGAATATGTCTAGATTTTTCATTAAACATTTAAGATTTATTCTTGTCAATTACAGCCTAGCTAACATAATGTATAAGAATCGGAGTGATTATTTTTTTCATCAAAGGAATATCTAAGGAATATCTGTAACTAGATTTCAAAACCAATACGCTTCCTCCCTAACAAGAGCTACCTGGAACGGGTATTCGGAATGTAACCGGAACCTACCCGGAACCATAAGGTCCAGGTAGGTTACGGGTATATGGTCCAATGACTCCAATTGGGTAGGTTTCAGGTCTAAATTTTAGGAACCGGTTCCTTATCGGGTATGGTTCGGATAACAAAAAATAAATAGGGTATCCGGACCTACACACCCCTAGGTTTTTGGTCCCCCCTGCTAGTCAACAGCAAGAAAAAATAAATAAGATCGTTGCAGCCTGCAGCAGGAGCCGGGCCGGGCCCAGGGGGCGGGCCCGGGTTGGACGGGCCGGGCCCGGACCGGTGGGACATTTGGCCATCTTGAGCTCAAATGAATAATTGAGTAATCATTGAGCTGCCTAGTGATGTATCACACCTTAGTTACAATAGCTTGAAATATAAATGGTTTTCTTAATCTTTTCAAAATGGTAAAATGGGCAACACCCATCATTTTCTGTAAAGGGAAGAAAAATTGTTAGATGTTAGAAGAGTATTGGAGAGGATTAACGACGGCGAATAGCCATAGTACTTTATTTATAGAAATCACATGATGAGTTAGGAGTCCAAGGGACTCCCCACTAAGTAAGTGGGGAGTAATGGTGAGATGTTGAGGGAGGAGGCCAAAGGCCTCCTCAACTCACAACACTCCCCCCATCTCTCTATTACCTTGGGTTAAGCATATGAATACTTCAGGATTCGTTATGCTAATGGGGTGGATACTTCTGGATCCAGAGCCACTGTGGTTGCCTCGTTAAAACCTTAGCTGTGGAAAACCCAGTGGGAAAAACCAGCAGCTTAAGGGAAAAGAGTACAACTATCGAGGGACTCCCCCTGACCTGTACAAGCTTCAGGCTTACAAATCTCCTATGTATCTATACAATCATCTCCTATTCGTCTATACATCCATCATGTTCTGAAATTACAATCATCACTCTTCTTATACAAGTTTCACTCATCTAGCGGCTATAGCAAAGCAGTAGCGTTCTGGAGTGGAATGCTCTTCGAAGTTGGTAGATGACGCCACTAAAGTATTCATTGAATCAGTCTTCAGTGTGTCTGCAAGGTACTGCTGGACCTGGCTGAGCGTTTCTAATACTTGCTTCTTGGATGATGAACTTCTCAGAAGATGTAGACATGGGGGGATGATGTGTAGATATTTAGGAGGTGGCCCGCCAAACCTGCATATTCGATATATATTCCTTGACCCTTGGAAGTTGCGCAGAAGCAGCTTATCCTTGGTCTAGTGTTGCTCTCCAGGGCAACACTGTATCTGGTTAACAACTTTACTGGAGACGTTCTATCAAAGATACGTGCATGTGGCCAGATAAAGAAGTGTAACAAGTACACTAGAGCTAGGCTCTTCGGGACCTAGGATGTCCTCCCCCTCTTCCAGCTACTGGAAGGTGTCATACATAAGTATCCATTTTTAATAGGATGCAAGTGGACATCATTCTTCATAAACTCCAGGTGCATGAAAGATATTAAAGGGTTCCACAATGAAGTGGTTAAATATATAAGCCGAGATAATACCTTGTCATACCTAGGTTTTCATTTACATGGTATGCTTAAAGCTATCTATTATCTAAATGGTCTCTGCAGGAGATCCTATTAGCTTTAAGTCGACTACATATATGGCGAATATTACAAATCCTGTCAACGATCTTTCGAAAAAGATACACATGTTTCTACGTCTCTCTTTCATCTCTGGGGGTAGAGTATACCCTTCTGGAAGTTTCATATAGATCTTTATATCTATATAGCCGTATAGATATGCAGTCACAACGTTCATGAGCTGCATTTCTTGGCTTTTCCAGAGACGTTTATGCTTAGTATGAAAATAGGAAAATGATCACATTTCTTTCATTTCTTATTCTTATGAAAACCCAACTTATATTCCACAGGTTTTACACATTCAGGTGTTGGGACTACTGGTCCAAAGACTTTGCTTTTCAAGAGTAAGTCCAGCTCTACTCTTATTGCCTCGTCCCACTTTGGCCAATCTATGCGTTTACGCTATAGAAAAGTGGGTTGAATGTCATCGTCGTATTCAGCGACGTGAACGGCAATATCGAAAACAAAATCGTCGTCGACGACTGTGCTATTTCTGTCCAGTACCTCTCCAGTACGTACGTAATTTAATGATGTTTCTCCTATTGTTTCCTCTACATGGGAAATAAGGAGAGGAGAGGTCACTGGTCTGAGCTCAGCATTCTGTGGAGGGATCATCTTATTATCACCAGGAATCTTCCTCTTTCGAGGAATTTTATATTTTGAACCTGGCGGGCGTCCTCTTTTCAATTGAGGTACAGCCAAGTCTGCTGCCGGTGGATTGCATCCATTTTTGGGAATGTCAATCCTAGCTGGCGTGTTGGCAGCAGGGACGTGTGAACGGACAATCTTCTGGTTGTCCACAATTTTATCCGACAATTGATGTACTTTAGTCTGAATGTGAAGGATCTTCTGGATCTCAACTTCACACAGAAAAAATATGCGGATCATAACGAGATTAGGACTTTTGTGTCCCATGATATGGTCTCAGAAGCTTCAGGCTTCATTAGACTGCGTGCCTATTTCAAAGAGATTTTGCTCATCAAATTCACATTTATCAAGACTTGGTGGTAAACCATAAGCAATCAGCATCAGTAATAAGATACGGCAACAAGCGGGCCGTATCGTGATAAGTGATGCGGAACGTGTTAGAAGAGTATTGGAGAGGATTAACGATGGCGAATAGCCATAGTACTTTATTTATAGAAATCACATGATGAGTTAGGAGTCCAAGCCACTAAGTAAGTGGGGAGTAATGGTGAGATGTTGAGGGAGGAGGCCAAAGGCCTCCTCAACTCACAACATTAGAAAGTATTTTATTGATTAGCAGCCTGACTTTTATTTTCTTAATCGTCTTTATTCCCGTTAAAGGCATTGTTGGCATTAAAGACACATCGAGATTAAGACTTCACCTCCACAACACAAGCTAATTATTTATGACAACTTCAGTTGAAAGGTCCACCACCTTTGAATGTCGCAATGGCCTCGTGGACCAGCATGGCCGAGTTTTCGAAACCGAGGTTTGGTGGAGTTTACTGATCTAAACAGATATTATTAAAACCTTGTCCTCTTAATCATGCCTATTTCAGGACGAGCTATTTCTTAAAAGACGACTTTTTTCGAGTATTTTATATAAATAGAAGTACCTAATCGTAAAAGTTATGTTTTAGTGGATTTACTCGAAATACCTATGATTACGGGGATCTATTTCTTAAAAAACCCTAAATTTTATTGCTAGCACATCCTTTTCAAAGTCCAACCAACCCGGATATAATAGCTCAATCAAGTTTTTGTATTGACATTGAACCTGGAAGGAAATGATTTCTTGGTCAGACTTTTCTAGAACTGAGACGTGAGTACCTCCAAGAGATGGTTTTCAGGGGAAAAAAACATATCTGTATGTTTCACTATTTTCTTAAGATAATGCACTGAACTCTGAAAATAACGGAAAAATATCTTTAACCTTACCTTTTCCAAACCCGTCATCTAAATCGTTACATGTAGTTTTTCGAAATGTTATTCAAAGATTGAGATGGTTTTTTTGAGACTTATAAAATGCCGGGGGAAATAATATGAGCATGTTTAGAAAGGCTAAAGCAGTTTTCTGTTAAGGAAGTTCATGTTACTAATTTGGGAAAAATAAAATGAGTTTTTTTTCATTATTTTCAAAGTTTAGTATAACATTTTGAAAACGGTTGATCATAAACATAGTTTTGTATTCAAATACTATAAAACTGTGTATATGTTATGAATGGGGGAGACCTTTGGCCGGGCCGGTTCAAGCATAAATGAGGCCTAAAGCGAGACAAAATATGAGGCCTAAGTATTAACACAAAATTTTTAATTTTAGCCTAAATTGTAACTTTGCCACAATCTATATTTTCATTTTTTTTAGTATAATTGAGGTTGATGTTGATAAATAATATTATTTTCCTTCTTTGTTCCTGATGATTAGTATTTCTTCTCCTGGTATATGCCAAAGATATTGCAGATTTAGGATCTCTCAAGGATGTAGCTAGAATTTTAGTTCATGGTAAACAGATTAATAGATTGAGGAAAGCTAACATCCCCTAACAGATTCCTCTTATAATATGTTTGGTTTCTTAACATCCATATGCTGACTAGAAAAAAGGTTATATGACAATACACATGATGTTGCTATAGTCTCCTTGTTTGCGATTGATCTAAGGTTCGTCATATTCAAAGTTGGAAAAAATTTCATTTTTAGGTCTATATTTAAAACAAGCCTGCATATTTTATTTTCCCAATCATAATCCTAAAATACGAATTATAGAAGGATTAAAAAAGTGCATATAAAGATCAAAGGAACATAACGAAGACTAATTACCCTTGTTGTATTTTCCGATGCTACTGTGACGCTGCCACCTGTCGATGACGATGATTCGATGATCGATCGGAGGCGTGGAGCGTCGACTGGGTCTGGGAGAGCGGGAGAGCCTCAGAGCCAGAGAGATAGAGACTAGAGTCTAGAGAGAGAGGCTCTGAGAGAGAGAGAGAGAGCCTGAGGGGTTTGAGCACAGAGGGATTGAGGGAGCGGCGATTGGAATCTGGAGACTTGGAGCGCCGCAGCCGCATGCAAGGATTTGAGGAGCCAGAAGATAGAGAGAGGCGCTGTCCTCTGAGAGAGAGAGAGAGAGAGAGAGAGAGAGAGAGAGAGAGAGAGAGAGGGGTTTGAGCACAAAGAGACTGAGGGAGCGACGATTGGAGTCTGGAGACTTGGAGCGCCGCAGCCACGCAAGGGTTTGAGACTTTGAGTCGTTTGAGATTTTTTTAATGCACAGACTTTTTCAACCCGTTGGGAGTTGACTCAGTTGAGGAAATGAGGCGAGCCGTAAAACAACTAAGCTGAAAAATAAATAGGCTAAAATAATTGAGAATGGGCTTTGTAAAATGAAAATACGAGGCCTCCGAGATTTGGAGGCCTAAGGCGGCCGCCTTACTTGCCTAACAAAAGAACCGGCCCTGACCTTTGGATCTCCACCCACTATTATCCACCATTAAACCCACTCTTAGTGGGTGTCCATTTCGTTCTAAGGGACTTATAACTCTCATATTATAATATATATATGGCAATGGTTTCCACCATAAGCATACACCTTCTTACAATCTTAACACGTTATCAGCACGCTCATTAGCTGATCCGAATCCGTACCGATGGACGAATTGGTGCCGACGGACGAATTGGTGTCGACGGACAAATCGGTGCCGTCGGACGATTTGCGAGGACGCGGATATGGCTTCCTTCTCCGACCTTCGCTAGATCCGACGGATAGGATCTAGAGGTAAATTTTTTTATAAAAAAAACCCCTAGATCAATATTTTAACATGCACATGTTGTTAAATCTGTGATACTACTTTTCTAAGAGTACTATATCAAAATCTATAGTAAGAATATCAGTTTTCAGAAACACAGTGTTATTGATTAAACAAATTTCACACACACAAATTTCTCCATTTTCGGATCTACCTCCTATTGCAATATTGGGCAGCATCCCCCCTCGTTCGAATCTCCCTGAAATTTCGAATAAAAATCGAATTGGGCATGACTCATTATTGGGAATTATGACTCAAATTTCGAATCTCCCTGAAATTGGAAACTCTGGCAATGAAATTGGGGATTCTGGCGAAATTGGGCATTCGAATCTCCAAATTTTTTATCCGGTCCTCCACCCACCTGTCGGAGGGGGTCTTCTGGCGAAATCCCCCTCCCCCCATTGGGGGACCTCCGACCTGCCGCCCCCCTGTCGGGGGGGACCTCCAGGCGCCCCCCGTCGGGGGCGGCCTCAATTTGCCGTATCCCCTCCTGTCGAGGGGGGTTGCAACCCCTGCCGGAGTCGGGGCGCTGCCCACCTGTCGGGGGGCCTGCCGGAGTCGGGGCCCTATTCCATTCCCCCCCTCGCGTTCCTAGATGAACTGAAAAAAGGGGGGAGGGGTCCTTTCGTTTTCCCATGGCGGCTGCCCCCCTCCCCCCTTATAACCCTAATTAGGGCATGGGGGAGAAGAGGCATGTGCCTCACCTGATGGGCCAGAAGCCCAGTATATAACAAAATAAAAAAAATAAAAAAATGTGTATTTTTTGACTAACGGGCTTGCAGCCTGCAGCCAGCCCGTGGGCCTCTGGCCTGCAGTCCAAATTAATTTTAAATACAGATAATACCCTATTAAACCCTGAAATTTCCAGAAAATTCGGGAAAAATCCAGAAAAATCAGGTAAAATCAGGGTGGGGATATTGAGTTTGATTAACTCCTCTCGGAGTATTTGTGTCAAGTAATAAATTTGTTACTGTTGTGAACTTGGCGGCTATGGAGACCATAGCCCTATATTTATAGTGGTATGGTTACATAATGGGTGGATACCCACTAACGGGTAGGCCCACCAAGAAGCCCGTTTATAACACTTCCCCTTATCCATCCATTGTTGTAAGCCATGGTGAACGCTTCAGGGTTCATGAAGCTTATTTGATCATGGGGTTGGAGATACTTCTGGATCTCTAAGTTTAAGAGTGCTTGCCTCATTAAAACCTTTGCCAAGGAAAACCCAGTGGGAAAAACCAGTGGCTAAGGGAAAAGAGTACAAGTCTCTGTAACTTCCCCTGATCGATGGATAACATCAGTGGTGGATACTTCTGGATCCTGAGTTAATGTGGCTGCCTCGTTAAAACCTTTGACTGTGGAAAACCCAGTGGGAAAAACCAACAGCCAAGGAAAAAGAGTACAGCACTACGTTAACTCCCACTGATAAGTACAAACTTCAGGCTTGTACATCTCTCAGCTGTCTCATCCCAATTCCTAGTACAAGTTTTCTAAAGGTACTGCGAGGCAAAGCTTTAGTGAATAGGTCAGCCAGGTTGTCACAGGACTGGATCTGCTGGATGTCGATCTGGTTGTCCACTTGCTGTTCATGCGTCCAGAAGAGCCTGGGGGAAATGTGCTTCGTCCTGTCACCTTTGATGTAGCCACCTCGTAGTTGAGCGATGCAGGCAGCATTGTCTTCGTACATGGTGGTAGGCCCAAGATCTCCCGTCTTCAGGCCGGTGGTCTTGAGGATGTGGTTGATGACTGATCGAAGCCAGAAGCATTCTCTGCTAGCTTCGTGGATCGCGATGAGCTCGGAGTGGTTGGATGAGGTCGCTGTGGATGTCTGCTTCTCGGATCTCCATGAGATGGCCGTCCCACCGTATGTGAATACGAAACCGGTCTGGGACTTTGCGGTATGTGGATCGGACCTGTATCCCGCATCTGCGTAACCGACCAGGTCGGTGGATACACCTTTCTTGAAGTATAGTCCCATGTCTACAGACCCTTGGAGGTAGCGCAGAAGTTGTTTCACTCCGTTCCAGTGGCGCTTTGAGGGCGCTGAACTGTATCTGGCTAGTAGATTTACTGCGAACGCTATATCGGGACGCGTGCAGTTTGCCAGGTATAGGAGTGCTCCAATTGCACTTAAGTAGGGTACTTCAGGACCCAGTGTTTCCTCCCCCTCTTCCAGCGGTCGAAAGGGGTCTGTTTCAACATCCAATGATCTGACGACCATTGGTGTGCTAAGCGGATGACATTTGTCCATAAGAAAGTTCTTCAGCACTTTCTTTGTATATGTCGATTGGTGCAACAGGATTCCTCTGCTTAAATGTTCAATTTGTAGTCCTAGGCAAAACTTCGTTTTGCCGAGGTCTTTCATCTCAAAAGTCTGTGTGAGACTTTTGGATATCTCATCTATCTCTGCAGGAGATCCGATGATGTTCAAGTCGTCTACGTAGACGACGATAATTACGAATCCTGTTCCCTTTGCTTGTATGAAGATGCAAGGGCAGACTTCATTTGTTGTGAATCCTTGTTGCACTAGGAATTCACTCAGTCTGTTGTACCACATTCTACCTGACTGTTTGAGACCATACAGTGATCTCTGGAGTTTGACGGAATAGACGTCCTGAGGTCTTTCTGTCATTTTTGTCGGTAGTTTGTATCCGTCTGGGATTTTCATATAGATGTCCTTATCTATATTTCCGTATAGGTATGCAGTCACAACGTCCATGAGCTGCATATCCAGACCTTCCTTCGTGGATAGGCCGATAATGAAACGAAAAGTGATCGCGTCCATGACCGGGGAATATGTATCGTCATAGTATATTCCTGGTCGTTGGGAAAAACCTTGTGCAACAAGGCGCGCTTTATAGCGCACGATCTCATTATTCTCGTTTCTTTTTCTCACGAATACCCATTTATATCCCACAGGTTTAACACCTTTTGGTGTTAGGACTACAGGTCCAAAAACTTTGCGCTTCGAGAGTGAGTCCAGCTCTACTCCTATTGCCTCGTTCCACTTTGGTCAATCCTCTCTGCGTTTACATTCTGCTAGAGAGCGTGGATCGGTTTCATTGTCGTATTCAGTGACGTGAGTGGCAATAATGAGCGCGAAGTTATCATCGATGATTGTGCTTTTTCTGTCCAGTACCTCCCCGGTACGTACATAGTTTAATGAAATTTCTCCTATATTTTCCTCTTCAGGGGTTGTTAGGAGTGGAGAGGTAGCTGGGCTGAGCTCAGCATCCTGTGGTGGTATCGTTATTGTTGCTCCAGGATTTTTTCTCTTTCGAGGATTCTTATCTTTGGAGCCTGAGGGTCGTCCTCTTTTTTGTTGAGGTACGGCCGCTTCTGCTGCAGGTGGATTGCATCCATCTTTGGGTATGTCAATCCTAGCTGGCGTATTTGCAGCAGGGACGTGTGATCTGACAATCTTCTGGTTGTCAGTGAATTTATCCGGTAAAATGTGAACTGTGTTCTGGATTTGAAGGATCTTCAGGATCTCTTCTTCACATTGATTTGTGCGCGGATCAAAATGGGATAAGGTCTTTGTGTCCCATGTAATGGTCTTTGAAGCTTCTGGCTTCTGTGTGTTAATGCCTAGTTTTGGAAAAATGCTTTCATCAAACTCACAATCTGCTAGACGCGCTTTAAAGGCATCCCCTGTAAGGGGTTCGAGGTATCTAATGATCGATGGTGAGTCGAAACCAATATAGATACCAAGACGCCGTTGAGGACCCATCTTGGTTCTCTGCGGTGGTGCTATGGGGACATAGACAGCACATCCGAATATCCTCAAGTGAGAGATATCGGGCGGGTTCCCATATGCAAGTTGCATCGGAGAATAAGATTGACTACCTGACGGTCGTAATCTTATCAGCGATGCAGCGTGCAGTATGGCATGTCCCCATGCACATACCGGCAACTGGCATTGCATTAACAATGGTCTAGCGATCCATTGTAGTCTCTTTATGAGAGATTCGGCTAACCCGTTCTGGGTGTGAACATGGGCTACAGGATGTTCAACTTCTATGCCGGTTGCTTGGCAGTAGTCTAGGAAGACTTGTGAGGTGAATTCCCCAGCATTGTCCAGACGCAATTTCTTGATCTGGTTGTCTGGGAAATGTGCCCGCAATTTTATAATTTGTGCAAGTAGCTTTGCAAAGGCTACGTTGCGGGTGGACAAGAGGCACACATACGACCATTTTGAAGATGCGTCGATTAGTACCATGTAGTACCGAAATGGTCCACTTGCGGTGTGAATAGGCCCACAAATGTCGCCATGAATTCTCTCTAGGAAGCTTGGAGACTCAGAGTCCACCTTCAGGGTGGATGGTCTCGTAATCAATTTCCCTTTGTAACAAGGGGGACAAGGATTTGCACCCTTCCGAAGTAGCGTCAGGCTTTTCGGATTAATTCCATGGGATTGGGATATGATGCGACGCATCATATTCCTTCCTGTGTGTCCTAGTCTATCGTGCCATAGTTTGAATTCTGGTTGGTTTTGGCACTTCTGGTGCTCCAATGTGTTTGCTTCCATTGCTCTGATCCTTGTGTGGTAGAGACCCGACGGGAGTCCCTCAAAACGTTCGACGGTGTTTTTAGCACCGTTTTTATGAAACGTTACATCAAGGTATTCACTGTTTCCTTTGCTCACCGTTTCTAGGTGGCATCCGTTTAAGCGGATATCTTTAAAGCTTAACAGGTTTCTATGCGAGCTAGGGGAGAGAAGGGCATCTTTTATAAGTAGTTTTGTACTATTGGGGAGCATAAAATGTGCTTCCCCTGATCCTTCAATGATACTTGATGGACCGGAAATCGTATTTACGGTGCCATCGTATTTATTAATGCTTTGAAAAAAGCAGATGTCTTGGAGGATCGTGTGCGTAGAGGCACTGTCCACTAGGCATTTAAAGTCCATCTATTTTAAAAAAAAGTGTCGCAGTATAAGGCAAAAACACAAAGGAATATACTACGAAAATTAAGTGGATGTCTGAAAAGTATTTAAACATGACAGAGATAAGCAGATAAATTGTTTCTCAAAAGAAAAAAAACTACAATGCATATAAAGTAGATAAATGTCCTCAGTCGAGCAGGTCATCGTTGGAGAAGTCCTCAGCGATGAACCTGATTGGTGCCAGGTTTTCTTGAACCGCCAGGTTTGTCTCAGCTTGCTTCTGGCTTGCTTTGTACAACTCCTGAAGGTGGCGTGGAGTACGACAATTTCTGGACCAGTGTCCAGTCATGCCACACCTGTGGCATTTATCTTCCCAGTCCTTTCTGGGGGCAGAAGTCTGGCCGTCGTCTTTTCTTTTCCACACATTTTTCTTCTTTCCCTCTTGGTTGTTTCTTGGAGGGGGTACTCGAGCCTGCTTCTTCATGGTCTTGCCCTTCTGGGGTTTGCCTTTGAAGTTGCCCCTTTTCTTCTGGAAGGAGCTGTGGTGCGCTTCAGGCGCAGGAGCAGTGTCGGTAGGGCGTGAGTTGTGGGTGGCCAGAAGGAGGTCACGATTCTGCTCTGCCATCAGAAGGCATGAGAGAAGCTCAGAGTATTTAGTGAACTTTCGTTCACGATACTGTTGCATCAGTATGACATCCTTCTCATGGAAGGATGTATACGTCTTCTCTAACATGCGTTCCTCCGTCACCTTTTCACCACACAACTTCAGGCGTGAGGTGATGCTAAAGAGTGCCGAGTTGTACTCGGCAATAGACTTGAAGTCTTGGAGACGGAGGTTCTCCCATTCATATCGCGCTCGAGGTAGGATAACATCCCTTTGATGTTTATACCTGTCCTCGAGGGCGGTCCACAACTCATACGAGTCTTCCACCGTTAGGTACTCGGCCTTCAGGGTCCGATCGATATGGCGTCTGATATAGATAATTGCTTTCGCTTTATCTATATCAGAAACCTTATCGCCTAAGGCGATGGCGTGACTCAATCCCTGTGCTCGCAGATGGAATTTTATATCCAACTGCCAGCTTAAATAATTCTTTCCTGAAGCATCCAAAACGTCAAAATCGACGCTCGCAATTTTGGCCATTTATCACTCTAGCATGTAAAAAGATAGCATTAATTAGATATTTTCGCAGAAAAAAATAAATAATCAAGCACATCAGACATAAATATTTGTTGCGTGGATCGGCTAATCACCATAATTAATTACAGTCCATTACAGTCCCAAAAAGAAAGAAAGTACAACTCGGGAACCCCCGTGGGGCCCCTATTCTTCTGGAATAGTCCTTCATCTTCTTGAGGCGTCCGCCGGGCGTGTAATTTTACAAAATTATCCTCACTACATTTTTCTCTCAAAAAGAAAATAATGCATGAAAAATAAAAATGGTGATCACTAGCTGTCACGACCAGCTTCCCTAAAATGGAGGCGAGTACGTGAAAAGGTACGCACGAGAGTGGAGCTGTGAAGCCCCAAACCCGATAAGCGTCCACAATACATAAACAGGTCCCTGTAACCACAACAGAATAACAATAATAACACAAGTAGAGACTGAAATAAAATTCCACATCTCACAAATTGTCCAACATCAACAAAAGTCCAACATCCAGAAAAGCCACCAGGCTAAAAGAAAAGAGTCTAAAGGCCCAGAACAAGGCCAACAAAAGGGACGACATAACAAAGTATGGGTGCCACGCACCAATAACAAAACAACTGTCTAATAAAAGTAAAACACACGAAGACACTAGGACTGGTCCCCAGTGTCCACGTACTCCCCGCCAAACACAAGCTCGGGCTCGGCGTCATCAAACACCTCGTCCTCAACGAGGTACTCGGGCTCAGGATCTAACATGTGTCACCCAAAAGAGTAAAGGGGCACATGTCAGCAAGTCTAGAAAGACTTGGGCAAGGAAACTGAAAGTGAGGCATCTAGCAACCTAGCAGTTTAGTATGCATGACATGGCAGTTATAACATGAGTGCACAATTAAAACATGGCAAGACAATTTGTACAAGAGAACAATCATCAGGACAAGACAAGAGTAGCCAAGCTACTATTAATTCAATCAATTCACATTTTGTAGGTGTTTAGGCCATTCGCTGAATGGCATAGCATTTCAGACCGATCGGCACTAAACACTACCCAATATTCACACGATATGGAGCCTGGGGTCCCTGCACATTGAGCTCATCTAGTGAGCCTAGGGTTGCCCCGCACATTGAGCTCGCATTCTTAGTTCACAATTCAATGTATCGAGCGTTGGGGTTAGCAACTCATTATGCTCGCTTCTGGTCACGAGCCAGGAACACTAGTATGGCGTAGGGAACACCTAGCCGGAACACGCAATTCGGGCATTGGCTATCAACCAACACATGGCCCGCTTCTGGAACACGAGCCAGGGACACAACATTGTAGCGAAGCTACGCAATCACAGCAATATCTAAAGAATGCGAGGTCATGACATTTTATTTGCGTACCGTTAATTAAATTAAACGTGACAGGCGAAATGCAATGACATGACATATTCGCGTACCGTTAATTGAAAGTAAACATGACATGGTAATTGTGCAACATGCTAAAAGTCGGAACTAGCCTCGTTGTCAAGCTAGTTCCCCAATTTGCGCCTAGGCGAGTATCATTTCGTCGCCTAGCCTCTTTTACGCCTACAACATGCAAATGGCCTAAAACATGGCCTAAACCCTAAGTGGCAAGTTTCACTTGCCTAGCACCGGGGATGGCGACTACTTCGTCACACGGATGCTATCTACGGGGGAAAATCGCTGTTAAGGGGGAAACAAACATCAAACACATGAAATTTATTAGGGTTTTCATAAAAATATAAATAGGTTGAGAAAACAACGGTAGAACGATTTCTTACCGAGAGGAGGCGGAAGAAACACTCCGGAGAACCCTAGGATCAGATCTGGAAGAGATTGGAGAAGTTTGGGGAAACTAGGGTTTTGGGGGATTTGGGGGTTTTGATGGGTTTTGATGGAGATTTGGGGAAGATGAGGGGTAGATGGAGTGAATGGATGGATTGGATGGTGATTCTAGGGCTTGGAATGGAGAAATGGAGCTTGGAGGAAGATGGGGGCTGAAGGGGGAAGTTTTTAGGGTTTTGGGTCGTGTTGGAGAAGAAGAAGTCGAATGGGTTGGGTTTAAATAGGCTAGGCTGGCGGCTGCCCAGAAATTAGGGTTTTAACACTGGTTAGTCGGTCAAAGAGCAACCACTGACCGACTAGTTTGGCATCTAGTCGGTCGATGAACGTTCTTAGACCGACTAAGAGTAAACAGTAACTGATACAAAAATAATTTGATGAGTTAGTCGGTTCAAGAAGCATTGCTGACCGACTAGTTTGCAACCTAGTCGGTCAACCAACGTTCTTAGACCGACTAACGATAAACAGTAACTCCTGAGAAATTTAGAAAGCTAACTAGTCGGTCCAAGAAGGATTGCCGACCGACTGGATCGTCATCTAGTCGGTCGGTGGCCCTTCTTACACCGGCTAATGAGCACAGAAAAGTACCGATACGGAGCGCGGGGCCCCGGGATCGATTCCTAAGACTCCTAGCCTTGATCTAACAGTTAGATACGACCGTTATGAAGTCCGTCACGAGTGACTTACTTCGAAATCGACAATCCTAAGGAAGAAGCGAGAAAATACGACGAATCGATCGAAAATGAAACCTATGGAGACGAAAACCACACATGAGGAGAAAATCCACCAAAACATATATTATATTATATTAATCCAGATTCATGAAAAGCAGTCGTTACATCCTCCCCAACTTAAGAAAAATTCCGTCCTCGGAATTTCCAAAAACTCACGAGTCCGGAAACAAAAGTGGGAAACGCTCTCGCATCTCATCCTCATTCTCCCAAGTAGACTCTCCCGGTGAACCGTGTCGCCACATCACCCTCACAAGATTGACAATCTTGTTCCGAAGCGATTTCTGACGCCTGTCCAGAATCTGCACTGGATGCTGGTCATACGTCATATCGGGGCGAACGGTAATCTCTGAAAAATCCACCGCATGAGACGGATCGCTAATGTATCGACGAAGCTGCGACACATGGAAAACATTGTGAACTCCTTCCAAAGATGGCGGCAAGGCCAAGCGATAAGCTACCTCGCCAACCCTCTCCAAAATGTCAAATGGTCCAATGTATCGCGGGCTCAACTTTCCACGCTTCCCGAAACGAATCACACCACGATTCGGGGAAATCTTCAAGAACACATGGTCGCCCGGCTGAAACTCCAAAGGACGACGTTTAGCATCCGCCCAATGCTTAAAACGGTCCTGAGCAATCCTCAACCTCTCCCGAATATTCCTGACGATATCCACGGCCTCCACGATCATCTCAGGTCCCAACAACTCCCGATCACCAACGTCATCCCAACTCAATGGCGATCGACATTTCCTCCCATAAAGAGCGGCGAAAGGCGCCATGCCAATACTCGCCTGGAAGCTGTTGTTGTAGGAAAATTCCACCAAATGTAGATGGTCCTCCCACGAACCCTTGAAATCCAACATGCACGCCCTCAGCATGTCTTCCAAAATCTGAATTGTCCTCTCGGACTGGCCATCCGTCTGCGGATGGTACGCCGTGCTGAAACTCAGACGCGTACCCAAGCTCTTCTGCAAACTCTGCCAGAACTGAGATGTGAACCTCGTGTCTCTGTCCGACACGATACTCACGGGGACTCTATGAAGTCGCACAACCTCCTGCACGATTCACGTTACATCACTATCTAAACTAGGAAAAGGAAATAAAACGGGGAGTAAAAAGAATTTTACCTCCATATATCTCCTCGCTAGCGCCTCAGTGGACTGTCCCACTCGGAACGGAATAAAGTGCGCAGATTTGGTCAATCGATCTACGATCACCCAAATCGCGTCATTCTGCTTC
This sequence comes from Scilla litardierei, assembly GCA_030789695.1. Lineage (NCBI taxonomy): Eukaryota > Viridiplantae > Streptophyta > Magnoliopsida > Asparagales > Asparagaceae > Scilla > Scilla litardierei. The sequence goes on along the minus strand of CM061137.1, from coordinate 134,628,603 downwards.
GGACTCCGAGGTAGTCCAGTCACGAAATCCATAGTGATGTGTTGCCACTTCCACTCCGGAATCGGAAGCGGTTGTAGCAACCCGGCCGAACGCTGATGCTCCGCCTTCACTTGCTGGCAAACCAAGCACTTGGCTACACTCCGAGCCACGCTCCTCTTCATACCATGCCACCAATAATTCAGACGAAGATCCTGGTACATCTTGGTGCCACCAGGATGCACAGAATACGGCGAACTGTGTGCCTCCACCATCAGCTCCTCTCTGATATCCCCAGCAGGCACACACAACCTGGCTCCAAACCTCAGCGAGCCATCCTCATGAATCAAAAAGTCAGTCCGCAGACCGGCTTCCACCATCTCCCGAATCCTCACCAGCTTCGGATCCTCAGCCTGGCCAGCCTTAATCCGATCCACGATCGTCGACTGTACCTGCATGTACATCAATGACGAAGCCTCTCCAGGAAGAACAATCTCCACACCAGACTCGCAAAAATCCTGCTGCAATCTCCACTGCGAGGTCAAAATCATCACCGCCGGAAGCCTACTCAACGCATCAGGAACCACATTCACCTTGCCAGGGTGAAACTGCAAATCAATATCATAATCCGCCATAAGCTCCAACCATCGACGCTGTCGCATGTTAAGCTCCTTCTGAGTGAAAATATACTTCAAGCTTTTGTGATCGGTGAAAATTTTCACTTTCTCACTCAGCAAGAAGTGCATCCAAATCTTAAGAGCAAACACAACGGCAGCCAACTCCAAATCATGCGTCGGATAATTCTTCTCATGAACCTTAAGCTGACGAGACGCATACGCCACAACGTGCCCGTGCTGATGCAACACACAACCGAGACCCTTGCCAGAAGCATCGCAAAAGATCTCAAATCCACCGCTGCGATCAGGCACGACAAGAATAGGGGCACTCGTCAACCTCTCCTTCAGAATACCAAAAGCACTCTCACAATCACCCGACCAAACAAAAGCAACATCCTTCCGCGTCAACCTGGTCATCGGCCCAGCAATACGAGAAAAGTCCTTAATGAATCGCCGATAATAACCAGCAAGTCCAAGAAAACTCCGAATCTCAGACGCAGACGACGGAACAGGCCACTCCCTGATGGCCCTAACCTTCTCGGGATCCACTGAAATACCATCTCCAGTCACCACATGCCCGAGAAAAGCAACTCGATCCAGCCAAAACTCGCACTTCGAAAACTTAGCATACAAACGATGCTTCCTCAAAATCTCCAACACCGTCCTTAAGTGCGAGGCATGCTCTTCCTCCGACTTCGAATAGATCAGAATGTCGTCAATAAAGATAACGACAAACTTATCCAAAAAGTCGTAGAAAATCAGGTTCATCAGATTCATGAAAACTGCGGGCGCGTTAGTTACGCCGAAAGGCATAACCACAAACTCATAGTGTCCATACTTCGTCCTGAACGCTGTCTTCGGAACATCTCCCTTCTTCACCTTCAACTGATGGTAACCACTCCTCAAATCCAATTTAGAAAACACCCTCGAACCTCCAAGCTGATCAAAAATATCATCGATGCGAGGCAACGGGTATTTATTCTTAATGGTCACCGCATTCAACTCCCGATAGTCCACGCACATGCGACGCGAACCATCCTTCTTCTTAACCAACAACACCGGTGCTCCCCACGGAGACACGCTAGGATTAACATAACCCTTCTGCAAAAGCTCATCCAACTGCTTCCGCAACTCTTCCAACTCAGCAGGTGCCATACGATACGGCGCCTTCGAAATTGGCTGCGCACCTGGAACAAGATCGATAGAAAATTCCAAAGCTCGATCAGGCGGCAAACCAGACATCTCCTCGGGGAAGACGTCGCCAAAATCACGCACCACAGCTGGCCACTCCAGCTCCATCTGCATAGCCACAGCCTCCACCGGCCTGGCCCGAAATCTGACAGGACCAAGCGAACTGCTACCACGACTGAACTCAAACACAGGATGTCCGGGAATCTCGAACACCACCTTCTTTCTCCGACAGTCGATCGTAGCATAGAAGCCCGCCAGCCAATCCATCCCAAGAACTGCATCATAGTTGATGATGTCGTGGACAATGAAATCAGCAAAAAGCTCATGTCCACAGACCACCAACGAGCAAGAATTGCAACCACGATGCACCGAGACCACACCATTCCCTGTGACGATATTCCATCTCTTCGGAAGAGGGGACGTCGACAAGGAATGCCTCTCCACGAAGCTCCGAGAAATAATGCACATCGATGCACCAGAGTCAAAGAGGACTCGTGCAGGAAATGTGCAAACCAAAATCACACCTAATCAAGCAATTAACAATCAAACCCTAATCTAGCAAACAACCATGTTCAAGCAAACAACATAATCTAGCAATCAAGACCAAATAGGAAAGTAATAGCTAGAATGAGTATTACCTGCGATAACCTCATCCACAGCCGCGCTCTCCGCAGCGGTCATCAGAAAAGCCTGCCTCCTCGGCGGAACAGCCTGCCGAAAAGCCTGCCTCTGCGGAACAAGAGCTGCTCCACGTCCAGCAGGAACAGGCGCTCGCTGCTGCAACGGCTGAGCTGCAACAGGAGCCCTCCGCAGCGGATCCGCATGCCGACAATCCTTCGCGACATGAGAAGCATCACCGCAAACCAGACACTGGCCCAGAAACTTCCGACACTGATCCTTGACGTGACCAGGCCTGCCGCAGAAATGGCAGATCTTCGGAATAGACCCTCCTGGCCTCTTAAACTGAGCGGACTGATTAGGCCTGAATCCAGGTCTAACCACAGCCCTCGCCTGCTCCACAGGCATCTTCCCAGCACCAACAACCGACCCCTTCCTCTGGTTCACGAGCAGCTCCTGCCTCTTGGCAGCGACCAGAACCTTCTGATAAGATTCCCGATCAGAGGAGGTCACAAAACTCTGGAGCTCCGAAGCAAGCCCCTGCAGAAACCTCTGAGCTCTCTCCTCAGCGTCCTGCACCATCTTCGGTGCAAACCGACTAAGCCTCATGAACTCCTGGTGGTACAAGTCCACCGACGAGTTCCCCTGCTTCAGATCGATAAAACGCTGCAACATCTCCTCCTTGGCAGCCTTCGGAAAGAACTCACCCTCAAATCTGGCTTTGAAGGTAGCCCAAGCAATCGGCTCCACCAACAACTTCTCTTCCGCATCCCACCAATTCCTGGCGTTATCCTTGAGCTGCCTCTTCACCAAATCAACCCATCCAGCCGGGGTGATCTTGGCCATCTTCAGATTGTCCTCGACGTTCCGAATCCACTCATCGGCCGCCAGAGGACCCTCAGAACCATCAAAATATGCGGGACCCAGCTCCTGAAATTGCTTCGCTCCTGGCTTAGAGCGAGGGGCATCCGGAAGAGCCCGGGCAGCTCGAGCAGGTGGAGCATTCTGGACTTGCAAAAGCACGCCCTGCTGCACTTGCATCATCTGGATCATCATCCGCATCATCTCACCGCTGGTGGGTTCCCGCTCAGGCTCCTCATCATGAGGGAGCGCACCACTGCCCCCACCACGGGTGAAACGCCTTCCTGCCATCTAATGACACGGAGAACAAATCAGATTAGACTCATAGCTTATGACTCGGACGTCGAACTTAATTTATTGGACATTCTAATATTATTATCGCTATTCCAAAAATCGCAGTTACAGAATGACCTGCATGGGCCACCACTAAAACCTGTCACGACCCGCTTCCCTAAAATGGAGGCGAGTACGTGAAAAGGTCCGCACGAGAGTGGAGCTGTGAAGCCCCAAACCCGATAAGCGTCCACAATACATAAACAGGTCCCTGTAACCACAACAGAATAACAATAATAACACAAGTAGAGACTGAAATAAAATTCCACATCTCACAAATTGTCCAACATCAACAAAAGTCCAACATCCAGAAAAGCCACCAGGCTAAAAGAAAAGAGTCTAAAGGCCCAGAACAAGGCCAACAAAAGCGACGACATAACAAAGTATGGGTGCCACGCACCAATAACAAAACAACTGTCTAATAAAAGTAAAACACACGAAGACACTAGGACTGGTCCCCAGTGTCCACGTACTCCCCGCCAAACACAAGCTCGGGCTCGGCGTCAGCAAACACCTCGTCCTCAACGAGGTACTCGGGCTCAGGATCTAACATGTGTCACCCAAAAGAGTAAATGGGCACATGTCAGCAAGTCTAGAAAGACTTGGGCAAGGAAACTGAAAGTGAGGCATCTAGCAACCTAGCAGTTTAGTATGCATGACATGGCAGTTATAACATGAGTGCACAATTAAAACATGGCAAGACAATTTGTACAAGAGAACAATCATCGGGACAAGACAAGAGTAGCCAAGCTACTATTAATTCAATCAATTCACATTTTGTAGGTGTTTAGGCCATTCGCTGAATGGCATAGCATTTCAGACCGATCGGCACTAAACACTACCCAATATTCACACGATATGGAGCCTGGGGTCCCTGCACATTGAGCTCATCTAGTGAGCCTAGGGTTGCCCCGCACATTGAGCTCGCATTCTTAGTTCACAATTCAATGTATCGAGCGTTGGGGTTAGCAACTCATTATGCTCGCTTTGGTCACGAGCCAGGAACACTAGTATGGCGTAGGGAACACCTAGCCGGAACACGCAATTCGGGCATTGGCTATCAACCAACACATGGCCCGCTTCTGGAACACGAGCCAGGGACACAACATTGTAGCGAAGCTACGCAATCACAGCAATATCTAAAGAATGCGAGGTCATGACATTTTATTTGCGTACCGTTAATTAAATTAAACGTGACAGGCGAAATGCAATGACATGACATATTCGCGTACCGTTAATTGAAAGTAAACATGACATGGTAATTGTGCAACATGCTAAAAGTCGGAACTAGCCTCGTTGTCAAGCTAGTTCCCCAATTTGCGCCTAGGCGAGTATCATTTCGTCGCCTAGCCTCTTTTACGCCTACAACATGCAAATGGCCTAAAACATGGCCTAAACCCTAAGTGGCAAGTTTCACTTGCCTAGCACCGGGGATGGCGACTACTTCGTCACACGGATGCTATCTACGGGGGAAAATCGCTGTTAAGGGGGAAACAAACATCAAACACATGAAATTTATTAGGGTTTTCATAAAAATATAAATAGGTTGAGAAAACAACGGTAGAACGATTTCTTACCGAGAGGAGGCGGAAGAAACACTCCGGAGAACCCTAGGATCAGATCTGGAAGAGATTGGAGAAGTTTGGGGAAACTAGGGTTTTGGGGGATTTGGGGGTTTTGATGGGTTTTGATGGAGATTTGGGGAAGATGAGGGGTAGATGGAGTGAATGGATGGATTGGATGGTGATTCTAGGGCTTGGAATGGAGAAATGGAGCTTGGAGGAAGATGGGGGCTGAAGGGGGAAGTTTTTAGGGTTTTGGGTCGTGTTGGAGAAGAAGAAGTCGAATGGGTTGGGTTTAAATAGGCTAGGCTGGCGGCTGCCCAGAAATTAGGGTTTTAACACTGGTTAGTCGGTCAAAGAGCAACCACTGACCGACTAGTTTGGCATCTAGTCGGTCGATGAACGTTCTTAGACCGACTAAGAGTAAACAGTAACTGATACAAAAATAATTTGATGAGTTAGTCGGTTCAAGAAGCATTGCTGACCGACTAGTTTGCAACCTAGTCGGTCAACCAACGTTCTTAGACCGACTAACGATAAACAGTAACTCCTGAGAAATTTAGAAAGCTAACTAGTCGGTCCAAGAAGGATTGCCGACCGACTGGATCGTCATCTAGTCGGTCGGTGGCCCTTCTTACACCGGCTAATGAGCACAGAAAAGTACCGATACGGAGCGCGGGGCCCCGGGATCGATTCCTAAGACTCCTAGCCTTGATCTAACAGTTAGATACGACCGTTATGAAGTCCGTCACGAGTGACTTACTTCGAAATCGACAATCCTAAGGAAGAAGCGAGAAAATACGACGAATCGATCGAAAATGAAACCTATGGAGACGAAAACCACACATGAGGAGAAAATCCACCAAAACATATATTATATTATATTAATCCAGATTCATGAAAAGCAGTCGTTACATCCTCCCCAACTTAAGAAAAATTCCGTCCTCGGAATTTCCAAAAACTCACGAGTCCGGAAACAAAAGTGGGAAACGCTCTCGCATCTCATCCTCATTCTCCCAAGTAGACTCTCCCGGTGAACCGTGTCGCCACATCACCCTCACAAGATTGACAATCTTGTTCCGAAGCGATTTCTGACGCCTGTCCAGAATCTGCACTGGATGCTGGTCATACGTCATATCGGGGCGAACGGTAATCTCCGAAAAATCCACCGCATGAGACGGATCGCTAATGTATCGACGAAGCTGCGACACATGGAAAACATTGTGAACTCCTTCCAAAGATGGCGGCAAGGCCAAGCGATAAGCTACCTCGCCAACCCTCTCCAAAATGTCAAATGGTCCAATGTATCGCGGGCTCAACTTTCCACGCTTCCCGAAACGAATCACACCACGATTCGGGGAAATCTTCAAGAACACATGGTCGCCCGGCTGAAACTCCAAAGGACGACGTTTAGCATCCGCCCAATGCTTAAAACGGTCCTGAGCAATCCTCAACCTCTCCCGAATATTCCTGACGATATCCACGGCCTCCACGATCATCTCAGGTCCCAACAACTCCCGATCACCAACGTCATCCCAACTCAATGGCGATCGACATTTCCTCCCATAAAGAGCGGCGAAAGGCGCCATGCCAATACTCGCCTGGAAGCTGTTGTTGTAGGAAAATTCCACCAAATGTAGATGGTCCTCCCACGAACCCTTGAAATCCAACATGCACGCCCTCAGCATGTCTTCCAAAATCTGAATTGTCCTCTCGGACTGGCCATCCGTCTGCGGATGGTACGCCGTGCTGAAACTCAGACGCGTACCCAAGCTCTTCTGCAAACTCTGCCAGAACTGAGATGTGAACCTCGTGTCTCTGTCCGACACGATACTCACGGGGACTCTATGAAGTCGCACAACCTCCTGCACGATTCACGTTACATCACTATCTAAACTAGGAAAAGGAAATAAAACGGGGAGTAAAAAGAATTTTACCTCCATATATCTCCTCGCTAGCGCCTCAGTGGACTGTCCCACTCGGAACGGAATAAAGTGCGCAGATTTGGTCAATCGATCTACGATCACCCAAATCGCGTCATTCTGCTTCGGACTCCGAGGTAGTCCAGTCACGAAATCCATAGTGATGTGTTGCCACTTCCACTCCGGAATCGGAAGCGGTTGTAGCAACCCGGCCGAACGCTGATGCTCCGCCTTCACTTGCTGGCAAACCAAGCACTTGGCTACACTCCGAGCCACGCTCCTCTTCATACCATGCCACCAATAATTCAGACGAAGATCCTGGTACATCTTGGTGCCACCAGGATGCACAGAATACGGCGAACTGTGTGCCTCCACCATCAGCTCCTCTCTGATATCCCCAGCAGGCACACACAACCTGGCTCCAAACCTCAGCGAGCCATCCTCATGAATCAAAAAGTCAGTCCGCAGACCGGCTTCCACCATCTCCCGAATCCTCACCAGCTTCGGATCCTCAGCCTGGCCAGCCTTAATCCGATCCACGATCGTCGACTGTACCTGCATGTACATCAATGACGAAGCCTCTCCAGGAAGAACAATCTCCACACCAGACTCGCAAAAATCCTGCTGCAATCTCCACTGCGAGGTCAAAATCATCACCGCCGGAAGCCTACTCAACGCATCAGGAACCACATTCACCTTGCCAGGGTGAAACTGCAAATCAATATCATAATCCGCCATAAGCTCCAACCATCGACGCTGTCGCATGTTAAGCTCCTTCTGAGTGAAAATATACTTCAAGCTTTTGTGATCGGTGAAAATTTTCACTTTCTCACTCAGCAAGAAGTGCATCCAAATCTTAAGAGCAAACACAACGGCAGCCAACTCCAAATCATGCGTCGGATAATTCTTCTCATGAACCTTAAGCTGACGAGACGCATACGCCACAACGTGCCCGTGCTGATGCAACACACAACCGAGACCCTTGCCAGAAGCATCGCAAAAGATCTCAAATCCACCGCTGCGATCAGGCACGACAAGAATAGGGGCACTCGTCAACCTCTCCTTCAGAATACCAAAAGCACTCTCACAATCACCCGACCAAACAAAAGCAACATCCTTCCGCGTCAACCTGGTCATCGGCCCAGCAATACGAGAAAAGTCCTTAATGAATCGCCGATAATAACCAGCAAGTCCAAGAAAACTCCGAATCTCAGACGCAGACGACGGAACAGGCCACTCCCTGATGGCCCTAACCTTCTCGGGATCCACTGAAATACCATCTCCAGTCACCACATGCCCGAGAAAAGCAACTCGATCCAGCCAAAACTCGCACTTCGAAAACTTAGCATACAAACGATGCTTCCTCAAAATCTCCAACACCGTCCTTAAGTGCGAGGCATGCTCTTCCTCCGACTTCGAATAGATCAGAATGTCGTCAATAAAGATAACGACAAACTTATCCAAAAAGTCGTAGAAAATCAGGTTCATCAGATTCATGAAAACTGCGGGCGCGTTAGTTACGCCGAAAGGCATAACCACAAACTCATAGTGTCCATACTTCGTCCTGAACGCTGTCTTCGGAACATCTCCCTTCTTCACCTTCAACTGATGGTAACCACTCCTCAAATCCAATTTAGAAAACACCCTCGAACCTCCAAGCTGATCAAAAATATCATCGATGCGAGGCAACGGGTATTTATTCTTAATGGTCACCGCATTCAACTCCCGATAGTCCACGCACATGCGACGCGAACCATCCTTCTTCTTAACCAACAACACCGGTGCTCCCCACGGAGACACGCTAGGATTAACATAACCCTTCTGCAAAAGCTCATCCAACTGCTTCCGCAACTCTTCCAACTCAGCAGGTGCCATACGATACGGCGCCTTCGAAATTGGCTGCGCACCTGGAACAAGATCGATAGAAAATTCCAAAGCTCGATCAGGCGGCAAACCAGACATCTCCTCGGGGAAGACGTCGCCAAAATCACGCACCACAGCTGGCCACTCCAGCTCCATCTGCATAGCCACAGCCTCCACCGGCCTGGCCCGAAATCTGACAGGACCAAGCGAACTGCTACCACGACTGAACTCAAACACAGGATGTCCGGGAATCTCGAACACCACCTTCTTTCTCCGACAGTCGATCGTAGCATAGAAGCCCGCCAGCCAATCCATCCCAAGAACTGCATCATAGTTGATGATGTCGTGGACAATGAAATCAGCAAAAAGCTCATGTCCACAGACCACCAACGAGCAAGAATTGCAACCACGATGCACCGAGACCACACCATTCCCTGTGACGATATTCCATCTCTTCGGAAGAGGGGACGTCGACAAGGAATGCCTCTCCACGAAGCTCCGAGAAATAATGCACATCGATGCACCAGAGTCAAAGAGGACTCGTGCAGGAAATGTGCAAACCAAAATCACACCTAATCAAGCAATTAACAATCAAACCCTAATCTAGCAAACAACCATGTTCAAGCAAACAACATAATCTAGCAATCAAGACCAAATAGGAAAGTAATAGCTAGAATGAGTATTACCTGCGATAACCTCATCCACAGCCGCGCTCTCCGCAGCGGTCATCAGAAAAGCCTGCCTCCTCGGCGGAACAGCCTGCCGAAAAGCCTGCCTCTGCGGAACAAGAGCTGCTCCACGTCCAGCAGGAACAGGCGCTCGCTGCTGCAACGGCTGAGCTGCAACAGGAGCCCTCCGCAGCGGATCCGCATGCCGACAATCCTTCGCGACATGAGAAGCATCACCGCAAACCAGACACTGGCCCAGAAACTTCCGACACTGATCCTTGACGTGACCAGGCCTGCCGCAGAAATGGCAGATCTTCGGAATAGACCCTCCTGGCCTCTTAAACTGAGCGGACTGATTAGGCCTGAATCCAGGTCTAACCACAGCCCTCGCCTGCTCCACAGGCATCTTCCCAGCACCAACAACCGACCCCTTCCTCTGGTTCACGAGCAGCTCCTGCCTCTTGGCAGCGACCAGAACCTTCTGATAAGATTCCCGATCAGAGGAGGTCACAAAACTCTGGAGCTCCGAAGCAAGCCCCTGCAGAAACCTCTGAGCTCTCTCCTCAGCGTCCTGCACCATCTTCGGTGCAAACCGACTAAGCCTCATGAACTCCTGGTGGTACAAGTCCACCGACGAGTTCCCCTGCTTCAGATCGATAAAACGCTGCAACATCTCCTCCTTGGCAGCCTTCGGAAAGAACTCACCCTCAAATCTGGCTTTGAAGGTAGCCCAAGCAATCGGCTCCACCAACAACTTCTCTTCCGCATCCCACCAATTCCTGGCGTTATCCTTGAGCTGCCTCTTCACCAAATCAACCCATCCAGCCGGGGTGATCTTAGCCATCTTCAGATTGTCCTCGACGTTCCGAATCCACTCATCGGCCGCCAGAGGACCCTCAGAACCATCAAAATATGCGGGACCCAGCTCCTGAAATTGCTTCGCTCCTGGCTTAGAGCGAGGGGCATCCGGAAGAGCCCGGGCAGCTCGAGCAGGTGGAGCATTCTGGACTTGCAAAAGCACGCCCTGCTGCACTTGCATCATCTGGATCATCATCCGCATCATCTCACCGCTGGTGGGTTCCCGCTCAGGCTCCTCATCATGAGGGAGCGCACCACTGCCCCCACCACGGGTGAAACGCCTTCCTGCCATCTAATGACACGGAGAACAAATCAGATTAGACTCATAGCTTATGACTCGGACGTCGAACTTAATTTATTGGACATTCTAATATTATTATCGCTATTCCAAAAATCGCAGTTACAGAATGACCTGCATGGGCCACCACTAAAACCTGTCACGACCCGCTTCCCTAAAATGGAGGCGAGTACGTGAAAAGGTCCGCACGAGAGTGGAGCTGTGAAGCCCCAAACCCGATAAGCGTCCACAATACATAAACAGGTCCCTGTAACCACAACAGAATAACAATAATAACACAAGTAGAGACTGAAATAAAATTCCACATCTCACAAATTGTCCAACATCAACAAAAGTCCAACATCCAGAAAAGCCACCAGGCTAAAAGAAAAGAGTCTAAAGGCCCAGAACAAGGCCAACAAAAGCGACGACATAACAAAGTATGGGTGCCACGCACCAATAACAAAACAACTGTCTAATAAAAGTAAAACACACGAAGACACTAGGACTGGTCCCCAGTGTCCACGTACTCCCCGCCAAACACAAGCTCGGGCTCGGCGTCAGCAAACACCTCGTCCTCAACGAGGTACTCGGGCTCAGGATCTAACATGTGTCACCCAAAAGAGTAAATGGGCACATGTCAGCAAGTCTAGAAAGACTTGGGCAAGGAAACTGAAAGTGAGGCATCTAGCAACCTAGCAGTTTAGTATGCATGACATGGCAGTTATAACATGAGTGCACAATTAAAACATGGCAAGACAATTTGTACAAGAGAACAATCATCGGGACAAGACAAGAGTAGCCAAGCTACTATTAATTCAATCAATTCACATTTTGTAGGTGTTTAGGCCATTCGCTGAATGGCATAGCATTTCAGACCGATCGGCACTAAACACTACCCAATATTCACACGATATGGAGCCTGGGGTCCCTGCACATTGAGCTCATCTAGTGAGCCTAGGGTTGCCTCGCACATTGAGCTCGCATTCTTAGTTCACAATTCAATGTATCGAGCGTTGGGGTTAGCAACTCATTATGCTCGCTTTGGTCACGAGCCAGGAACACTAGTATGGCGTAGGGAACACCTAGCCGGAACACGCAATTCGGGCATTGGCTATCAACCAACACATGGCCCGCTTCTGGAACACGAGCCAGGGACACAACATTGTAGCGAAGCTACGCAATCACAGCAATATCTAAAGAATGCGAGGTCATGACATTTTATTTGCGTACCGTTAATTAAATTAAACGTGACAGGCGAAATGCAATGACATGACATATTCGCGTACCGTTAATTGAAAGTAAACATGACATGGTAATTGTGCAACATGCTAAAAGTCGGAACTAGCCTCGTTGTCAAGCTAGTTCCCCAATTTGCGCCTAGGCGAGTATCATTTCGTCGCCTAGCCTCTTTTACGCCTACAACATGCAAATGGCCTAAAACATGGCCTAAACCCTAAGTGGCAAGTTTCACTTGCCTAGCACCGGGGATGGCGACTACTTCGTCACACGGATGCTATCTACGGGGGAAAATCGCTGTTAAGGGGGAAACAAACATCAAACACATGAAATTTATTAGGGTTTTCATAAAAATATAAATAGGTTGAGAAAACAACGGTAGAACGATTTCTTACCGAGAGGAGGCGAAAGAAACACTCCGGAGAACCCTAGGATCAGATCTGGAAGAGATTGGAGAAGTTTGGGGAAACTAGGGTTTTGGGGGATTTGGGGGTTTTGATGGGTTTTGATGGAGATTTGGGGAAGATGAGGGGTAGATGGAGTGAATGGATGGATTGGATGGTGATTCTAGGGCTTGGAATGGAGAAATGGAGCTTGGAGGAAGATGGGGGCTGAAGGGGGAAGTTTTTAGGGTTTTGGGTCGTGTTGGAGAAGAAGAAGTCGAATGGGTTGGGTTTAAATAGGCTAGGCTGGCGGCTGCCCAGAAATTAGGGTTTTAACACTGGTTAGTCGGTCAAAGAGCAACCACTGACCGACTAGTTTGGCATCTAGTCGGTCGATGAACGTTCTTAGACCGACTAAGAGTAAACAGTAACTGATACAAAAATAATTTGATGAGTTAGTCGGTTCAAGAAGCATTGCTGACCGACTAGTTTGCAACCTAGTCGGTCAACCAACGTTCTTAGACCGACTAACGATAAACAGTAACTCCTGAGAAATTTAGAAAGCTAACTAGTCGGTCCAAGAAGGATTGCCGACCGACTGGATCGTCATCTAGTCGGTCGGTGGCCCTTCTTACACCGGCTAATGAGCACAGAAAAGTACCGATACGGAGCGCGGGGCCCCGGGATCGATTCCTAAGACTCCTAGGCTTGATCTAACAGTTAGATACGACCGTTATGAAGTCCGTCACGAGTGACTTACTTCGAAATCGACAATCCTAAGGAAGAAGCGAGAAAATACGACGAATCGATCGAAAATGAAACCTATGGAGACGAAAACCACACATGAGGAGAAAATCCACCAAAACATATATTATATTATATTAATCCAGATTCATGAAAAGCAGTCGTTACACTAGCCGATCCAAAACCACAGCAAATATTAAACATTCGTCGCAGGCAGTTATAATGCAGCAGGCATCATCACAGGCTGTTTATACATCACAGGCAATTTATTTATTCATCACAGGCAGTTTATAATGGAAAATGAAATCTACCGTTTAAAAATTATTGGACCACTAGGCAACGTCATGCACCGTTAGGTTAGTTGACTAACGGCAGAGCGGTTGCAGGATCTTCTTAATTTTTAAACGTTTTTTAAAGAAAATCATAAATCCAAATATAATTGCGATGAGTAAAAATCACATGCAATTTGGTCCAGATTATAACGAAAAAGAATCGTAATTAAATCTGAAAAGTTTTTGAAAATTCGAAAAAGAAATTTCTGGGTCAGAAACCCTAGTTAGGGTTTTGGGGTACGCACGCCGGGCCCGTACCCGCTACTGGTGGGCGGGCCCGTTTGCCTCAGCAGGCGGCGGGGATGGGGGGACCCGCCGCTGCAGGCGGCGGGGGTTGCCCGCCGCTGCAGGCGGCTGGGAGCCCCCGCCTGCGGCGGCGGGGGATGCCCCCGCCGGCGGCGGCGGGGGTTGCCCGCCGCTGCAGGCGGCGGGGAAACCCCCGCCTGCAGTGGCGGGGGGGGGGGGGGGCGTGGGTGAACCCTATTTAGGGTTTGGGTGATTTTTGGAGAAAAACAACGGGTAAAAATCCGATTTTTAGTGGAAAAACCAATTTTTTTCTTCCAAAAATACGTTTTTTATTGAAAAAGGTGTGATTTTTATCAATAAAAACGGTATATTCTTGATCGATTGATCCAAAAAAATTGAATCGCCACATATGCGCATATGCAAAATTTAGATCTAGGGAGAAAGTTACCTCTAGATCCTACCCGCCGGATCTAGCGACGTTCGGTGAAGGAAGCCCGTTCGCGTCGCGTCCGTCCGTCGCGTCGCGTCCGTCGGCAGGGGTTCGGCTTAGCTTTGAGCGTGCTGATAACGTGTTGTAAACTTGGCGGCTATGGAGACCATAGCCCTATATTTATAGTGGTAGGGTTACATAATGGGTGGATACCCACTAACGGGTAGGCCCACCAAGAAGCCCGTTTATAACAGTTACTTAAATTTGATGTGTAATTCATTATTAATCGCTTTATTTTAAATTGGATAAAAATTACTTTACGTTTTAATAATTATGAGAATCCTGAGACCGCTCTGTCGTTAGGTTAGTTACCTAATCTAACGGGTAATGACGTTTCTCCGTGGTCCAAGTAACTATTAAACGTAAAATTAATATATTAATCCAATAAAATTGCTGCGATGTTGAATATAATATATTATTTATGCCTGTGATGGTGCATACTTATATAAACTGCCTGGAATGTTGGTAAGACTATGTTGTGGTTTTTTGGATCGGCCATTATTAGTCACCACCATTTATTTTTCCTCGCATTTTTTCTTTTTGAGTGAAAATGTAGTGATGAACTAAATGTAAAATTCAAAGCCCGAAGAAACTTCGCCTGAAGACGGAGGAAAATTGCTAATACTGGGACCCCCAATGGTTTCAACTTGTAATTTTAATTTTCTCGTAATTTGAAATGTATAATGGGACTTTGACTTCTATTATTTTGGTGGTGACCGGCCGATCCCCACAACTAGTTTAGTTTTACTACTATGCTTGTCTTAATTTTTGAAAATAATTAATTCATGCTTATTCGATGCTTAGATAAATGGCAAAGATTGCGAGTGTCGATTTTAATGTTCTCAATGCGGCTGAAGAAAAAAATTATTGGAGCTGGCAGCTGGACATGAAGTTCCACTTGCGCTCACATGGCATAAGTCACACATTTCAAGCTCCAGCTACGGCAGTGACAACTGATGAAGGGATCTCTACTGATAGAGTCTCCGATATAGAGAAGGCGAAAGCCATTATCTATATCAGGAGACGTACTGATCGAACCCTGCATGCCGAATATTAGACAGTAGAAGACCCTCATGAACTGTGGACAGCACTTGAGGACAGATATAAACATCAGAAAGATGTTATCCTCCCTCATGCACGTTATGAGTGGGAAAATCTCCGACCGCAGGATTTCAAGTCCGTATCTGATTATAACTCAGCTCTCCATAACATCACCTCACGTCTAAAGTTGTGTGGTGAACAAGTCTCGAAAATCCTCATGCTTGAGAAAACATATACATCCTTCCATGAGAAGGATGCTATTCTCATGTAACAGTATCGTGAACGCAAGTTCACGAGATACTCTGATTTACTCTCCTGCCTTCTTATGGCAGAGCAGAACAGATACATCCTACTGGCCACTCATAACCTATGCCCTGCTGGCTCTGCTCCTCTACCTGAAGCTCACACAGTTTCTTTCCTGAAGATGAAGAACAAGCATAAGGGTAGATTCAACAAGGGGAAAGCTGCGAAGAAGCAGACCAGAGCTCCTCCCCAGAACAACAATAATGAGGGGAACAAATAAGAATACGTGGAAGAGGAATACCTCTGACCAGACGTTTGCTCCCAAGAAAAACTGGGAAGACAAATGCCACAGATGTGGCATGACTAGCCATTGGTCCAGGGTTTGTCGTACTCCACGCCACCTCCAAGATTTGTATATGGCAAGCCTGAAGCTTTCCTCTGAAACAACTCTAGTGGATATACAGCCTCCAACTCGGTTCAACACCGAGGATTTCGAGAATAACGACCTCCTTGACTAAAAGCTAATTTAGTCATCTTTTCAGCCTTTATCATTAATGTTTTGATTATGTCCTATTTTTTCTTAATTATGAATCGAATGTAGTTTTATTTTTCAATAAAACTTTTTACATTCTTTTCTAGAGATAGAGATGAATTGTGAATGCCTAATGGATAGTGCCTCCACGCACAAGATCCTTCTTGATAGATGCTATTTTAATATTGTTACGACCTAAAGATCGTAGGAGTCCGACTCCCACCCGAATCCGCCAACATACCCCATAAACTCTCCACTTCACGAAAGGGCCGCCACCCCGGAAGTCCGGAGCTATATGGAAACGGGCGCACCTCGCAGCACCCACCCCCCCGCCCGGCCGATGTGTACAACCGCAGTGGCTCGACCCACCAGGGGTAGCGCGCTTGGGGAACGCCTGGATAGCGCCGCTGGGCCTGCTGACACAGTCACGGGCGTATCCTTCCGTGCCAGCGAACCATAGCCCGTGACCGAACGGGGGGCGCGGCCAGGCCGGACAACCCCCGATCCGGACGACCCGCCTGATTCCCATGAACCGCGGCGTCCAGGGTAATATAGCCCGACCTTTAGTTCGTCGCCAACGACAAACAACCTAGGATAAGGACACGACTGACACATACGCCACCCGACCGTTTGGCAAAACACCCCCTGACGGTTGAGCCGACTGACAGTTAATGCTTTCGGCCCTGACATCCCGACAAAAGCACCCCCTGGCCGTTACGCCGCCTGACAAAAGCAGGTCAGGCACTCATGTTCCCGACGTCCTTGTCCGAAGCTTCCGCTGACAACCGAGCCAGCTCAGCACGTCTAGTCAGCATGCCAGATCAGCCCCGCCTAGTCATCTCCCGTCAGGTATAAATACCCCCTCTCCCCTCACGGGGAGGGGGTTGCCAAATTCTCTCTCAATCTATCATTCACACACGAGAGCAAAGGTCGTCCATATCTTTGTTCTCCCACCTATAGCTCGTCGGGTACGGTCGACGCACCGTTAGTCCGACCGGCGTGCCTAGCCCCCATTTTAAGTCCTATTACTGACTTAGGCATCGGAGGGGCTAAGGGTTGGACCCCAACCCTGCCCTTCTGACGAGTTGCTCGTGCTGCAGGGAAGCTCGCCCCTTGGTCGACATCGACTTCAGTATCCAGCTATCCAATCTTCCTCCGCCGCGTCCGGTGACATTCAACTCCGTGGCCACCCCCGGCGGCAAGTCCAACCCCTTCACCCCACTAATCACTTGTTAAACAGCCCACCTAAACCCTCTTCTCAACATAACCACCGTGCCCTTGGTTCCCCACTATACAAATTCATTGTATGCGAGATCCACCTCGTAACAAATAGCATCTTAATTATAATGGTCCTGTCACTACAATTTCGGGACTAAATAATATAATAGAAGGATTAGATGTAGCAATTTTATTGATCCCAAACCAAACACAAATTATAATAAAAGATGTTTTATTTTCTCCATAATCAAACAGAAATCTATTAAGTTTCAAGGACATCCGTTTAAACGGATATTACTTGGAAACTGATGATTTCAATAGTGTTGAACAATTGTATGTTATTCTTCATAAGGATGGTATTGAAACCATCCTATAACATTTTAAAGGACTCCCGTCGAGCCTTTATCAAACATACATCCAACCTATAGTAGCTAATCTGATAGAGCATCAGCATTGTTCTACATCACCAGAATTCAGGCTCTGGCAATTATAAACTAGGTCACCCAGGATCGGTAATGATGTACCGCATCATAACCCACTTCCGTAGTCATAAGAACCTGAAGATTCTTCAAAAGAGTGATTTTCCTTGTCCCCCCCTGTTATAAGGGTAAAACTAATTAGGAGATCGTCCACCTGAAAGTGGGTTTGAATCTTCTAGCTTCTTGAAGATAATACAAGGAGATATTTGTGGGTCAATTCACCCATCAAGTTTTCTATTTCGGTACTTTATTGTATTGATAGATGCATCTTCATAAAATTATTTTCCATACTAGGCTTACAAAACAAAAGTCTGAAGCTTCTGAGACCATTTCTTGGGACACTAAGTCTTTGTCTCAATATGATCCGCATACTAATTTCTGTGAAGATGAGATACTGAAGATCCTTCACATTTAGATTACAGTACATTTTCTACCGGACAAATTTACTGATAACCAGAAGATTATCAGATCACACGTTCATGCTGCCAATAAGCCAGCTAGGATTGACATCTCCAAAGATGGGTGCAATCCACCGGCAGCAGAATCGGCCGTACCTCAAATAAAAAGAGGACGACCGCTAAGCTCCAAGGATAAATTTACTCGCAAGAGGAAAATACCTGGAGAAATAAAAAATATCCCACCATGATGCTGAGCTCAGACTAGTAACCTCTCCACTCCTTCAGTCCTCGAAGAGGACAATACAGGAGAAATATAATTAAAATTCGTACGTACTGGGGAGGTACTGGACAGAAAAAGCACTGTCGACGACGACGACTTTGCTTTCGATATTGCTGTTCACGTCGCTAAAGGCGACGATGATATCGATCCACTATCTCTAGCCGAATACAAACGCAGAGATGATTGGCCAAAGTGGAACGAAGCAATAGAAGGAGAGCTGGACTCACTCTTGAAACACAAAGTCTTTGGACCAGTAGTACAAACACCAAGAGGTGTAAAATATGTGGGATACAAGTAGATATTCGCAAGGAAAATAAATGAGAATCGTACGCTACAAAGCACGGCTTGCAGCTTAGGGATTTTTTCAACGACCGGTGATGGAGTATGAATATACATATTCCCCAGTTATGCATACAATCACATTCCGATTGATAATAAGCTTAACATCAATGGAAGGCCAAGAAATGCAGCTCATGGACGTTGTGACTGCATATCTATATGGCAATATAGATAAAGATATCTATATGAAACTTTCAGACGGTTTCCGAATACCAATAGAAATAAAAGATAGACATCAGGACGTCTATTCTGTTAAGCTTCTAAGGTCATTATATGACCTTAAACAATCTGTGAAAAATGTGGCATAACAGACTGAGTGATTCCTTGTTAAACAAGTTTCACCAATAATGAAGTCTGCCCGTGTATTTTCATTAAAACCACGGGAACAAGATTCGTATTAATAACCATCTAAGTATACGACTAAAACATCATCGGATCTCCTGCAAAGATTGATGATATATCTGCAAGCCTCAAACTAACGTTTGAAATGAAAGACCCAGGCAAGACTAAATATAGTATTGGCTTATAGATATAAAACCTCAGCGGAGGAATCCTGTTACACTAATCCACATACACAAGGAAATTATTTAAAAATTTCTATATGGATAAATGCCTTTCTCTAAGTGCACCAATGGTCGTTGTATCTTTGGATGTACATAAAGACCCCTTCCGACCGCTGGAAGAGGGGGATGAAATATTAGGTCCTGAAGTACCTTAACTTAGTGCCTTTGGAGCACTACTAAATCTAGCAAACTGCACACGTCCCGACATAGCGTTCGTAGTCTTCTTACTAGCTAGATACAGTTTCAGCGCCTGCAGCGCCACTGAAACGGAGTAAAGCAGCTTCTGCGCTACCTCCAAGGGTCAGTTGACCTGGGATTATACATCCCAAAAGGTGGATTTTTCACCTTGATTGGTTATGCAGATACAGGTTACAGGTCTGATCCACATACCGAGAAATCACAGACTGGTGTTCATTTTCGGTGGTACGGCCATCTCCTGGAAATCTTTGAAGCAGGCCATCACAGCAGTCTCATCCAACCTCTCAGAGCTCCTGGCGATCCATGAAGCTAGCAGAGAATGTGTCTGACTTCGTTCAGTCATTCATCACATTCTAGTGACAACCGGCCTGAAGATGGACCGCCTTGAGCAAACCATATTTGAATATAATGCAGCTTGTATAGCTCAACTACAAGATGGTTACATCAAGGGCGACATGACGAAGCACATCTATCCCAAGTTCTTCTAGACGAGCTACAGGAGCAGAAGCAGATTGAAGTATGGTAGATTCTATCTTTTGTAATAATTAGCTGATCTGTTCACTAAGACATTGCCTAAATGTACTTTTAGAAAGCTTGTATAGGGATGCGACAGCTGTAAGACCTACATGCATGCAGCTTGTACGGATCAGGGGGAGTCACTTGTTTATTGTATTCTTTTTCCTTAAGCTGTTGGTTTTTCCCACTGTATTTTCCACAGCTAGGGTTTTAACGAGGCAAACACGGTAACTCTAGATCCAGCAGTATCCACCCCATATTAGCATATTGGATCCTGAAGAATTTATATGCTAAGAATGGATGGATGAGAGGTGGTGTTATGAATGATGGAGACATTTGGATCTTCACCCACTATCATGCACCATTAAACCCACTCGTAGTAGGTGTCCCTTGGGTTCCAAGGGACTTATAACTCTCATATTATAATATATATATGGCTATGGTTTCCACCATAAGCCTACACCTTCGTACAATCTTAACAGTACATTCAATATAAACGTGAGATTTTTTTTTATTTGCTTAAGGGAGAACTTAATAATGAGCTCACCCGTCAACGTACAACTAATACGGAGAAAAAGAAACAAGTAGGAAAATAAGGAAATTACTGTGAATGGGGCTCAAGTTTAAATATTTTATGGAAATTGGGGGCATTGTTATTTTCTTCAACTGTCAAATTTAATGAATGTTGTCACCGTACTGAGTGAAGCCTCCTAATTTTTTATTTTTTTTTGGATTATTTGAGGTTATCCTTGTGGCCAGTGTGCATGATTTGCGCTCGATAAAGACAAGCAAACTTCAGTGCGTAACCAAACCAAGTCTCAAGTTGTTAGAATCGGCACACTCGTTATTACGCAAACAAGATGCTAATATATGACTTATCACAGTAAACGAAATGGAAAACTTAATGTATATGAGATATTTAAACTCATGATGAATCATGCTCATTTATTTGGCAACGTAGTTTTACTCCCATATTGGTTGTGACGAGAAATCAAGAGGTGAGAGCATTATAAATATGCCTCTAATTTTCCACTCAAACATAGTCTTTAAAAATTCGAATAACCTAAAAGTTTTGGCTCTGAAATAAAGTTTAATTCTCCAACAAGGAAAAAATGTTGATCTCTTTCTCTCAAGCTATGGCAATCGTTTGGGACCGAGTTCAAGTTCTATGATTGAGCTCGCAGATCACAATAAGTTTTATCATCAAGATAAAATTGCCATCATGCTGGTTGGTAAGGGTATCCTGGATCTTCGTTTGGGTTGTAGATATAGGTTAAAGTATGACTAAGCAAAGAAAAAGTTTTTATTATTAGCATTGATTAATATTATGTGTAAATCTTGGGATAGTTGTGCTTGAATTATATTATTAGCATCTGGATCCTCATATGGATTGGACCGAGCTTGCCTCATGCTGCTTCTACTTCGAGATCCAGAGGCCGTAGTAAGCAACTAAAATGTATTTAAGAGACAAATTAACATGTGTTTTAAATAACATTTTGTATGATCAAGCACCGATCAACAATGCGAACTATCTTTTTAGGTATTGCAATCATACCGGCAGATCTTTGAGTTTTGCCCAGCACGAGTACATGCTTGAGATTGAGATTGAACATTAAGTTTTATGCATGTTTTTATATTTAGTTTGTATGTATGCTTCATTTAACATATTAACATATGAGAATAATGAGTATCATACGCCATATAAAAAAGAGCCTCATATGCCCTCTCACATAAAAGGGACGAGTACAACCTAAACTTGTACTTGGTTGCTTTATGTGAGAGGGCATATTAGAGCCTCTCTCATATGGCATGGCATATGAAACCCATTATTCTCATATTTAAAATGTATATAAACATGTGAGAACAATATTTTTTTTTTTGAAAAGAGTCATCACCCATAGAAATATAATTTCTTTCCATAATTTTCAATTAAAACATAGAATTCGCCCATGGATTATCCATGAGCATATTACTGTGGGTAATTATATCAACCACAAAAAGTAGTTAATATGCCAAATAATTGTGGTCCAGCGGTATTTACCGTTGGTTCTCAATGGAGATACCAGGGATCGACCACTGGTGGTTGCGGAACGCGCATACACCTTTAACTATCTTTTCGATGTATTAAAAAAGGTAGTTGATTTAATGGCATTACATAAGCAAGTACATCATTAGTCACTTTAGGCTACACGCACTCCACATTGCTCACAATTTCTTGGGAATCTATAGGTAATATGGCGTTGCTTACGGAAAATGACATTTGGCCCATGGTAACTTTTGTATGTAATGTGCCCATTTGTAGTAGCGTTCATTTCTCATTTAACATCTTTCAAAATAATCTTGCTTTTTGATAATTTCGTTTTCTTTGCTCTCCCTTCTTTCTAGTCATCTCTCGGTCTAATTTTTCTCTTTTAACTCCTTTTCCGCTTGAATTGCACCTTCAACTCATTTCTACTCTCACCCTATCCCTTGCCCTCTCTTACTTTCTAATCTCTTGTCTTTCTCTATGCTTTTTAGATTTCTCTCTATACGAGGGGGAAGAAGGGAAATATGAGAAAGTGAAATTAAAGTGAAATTAAGTATTTAAAAGGATACTAGAGGAGGCTTACTGAGAGAAAGAGAAAAGGGAGAAGTAATATATTAAGAAGAGAAATATTTTACTATACAGATACCTAGACAAGAAACAAGTATGTGGGTTGCATATTTTCTTTTAATTTAATGATTCCACATGAACATCTCTGATGTAGACAGTAGACACGTGTGGGGATTTAAAATTGTATAGGTATAGCATTTCTCGGGTTTGCACTGCTTGTGTGGATCTCTCGTCTTATTTGTCTAATGATGTTATATCATCTATGGTTATACACACATTTATATTTATATTTGACGTTTCATTAGTCCAAACCCAATTAATATAATACAATTGCTACACATTGTATACATTTATCCATCCGCATCCATACGATATGTATCATTTATATCAAACATGGTTATTTACCCCTACCTAGGACACAGATTATAAATTTTCCTTTGGAATATTATACATATATGTGTATCTGTATTTGGTAAATAATTTTTGATACGGATACAATAAAACAAGATGCCAAGGAGCACATGAGGCATACCAGCATGCACTTCATGCATGGCGGCGAGATTGAACAAGCCCAGGCTCTCTAAAATTCTCGCATGGTTTAGCTGCTTGGTGTTTCAAAGCAAATCTGTCTCCATCAGCTCAAGAGGTTTTTTCGTAATAGAAGGTGCATGGCTTCAAGAATCTAACCTGGTTAAAACCAAAATTTCTCAAATTCTCCCCATTGCGTTCTGGTTTTTCGAAGAGAGAACGGGACTCGTCTGCAAAAATATGGAGAAGCCTGCAAAAGCTTAATGCTACAACTATAAGAAAGAATTCACCGTGCCCTCACCCCTTGTGCGGCCACTTGCCCTTCAGCGGATATCTTGTTGTCTCGGATGTCGGCGATAGCATTAGCAACATTTGCCTGAATAGAGGTAGACAAAAATTTCATGACATTATATGGGACTTTACAGAAAGACATTACTACATGCTGACACCATATTGTGAAGCTTGTAGGTCGGATATAAGTGAAATCCAGCATGATTCATGAACTGCTCCATCAATTCCGTTAAAAGAATTTTTTTTCTTTTTGGTGGTTTTTTTTTGGGGCATTTAAACATTATGCTAACACTTCAATTATGCAATTAAAATCAAATAAAATAATTTTTAAAATTTTCTAAATAATAATCTTACAAAATTTTAACCCTTGATTCTCTTCGATATGTATGAATGATGAGTTCCCAAGAGAAGTCCATTTGTCAATCGCTTCAGTTTGTGAGTACCTAAAAATAAATCAGAGAGTTTGGTACCCCTTTGTCCAGAGGATTAGACATGATATATAGATATCATCTTAATGAAAACCAAACCCAATGAGGTTTTTTTGATACATCGGAAAGCTGGTTAAAGGCGCGCGCGCGTTCCGCATCCACCAGGGATCGAACCCTGGTGGCCTCACTAGGAAGCGGAGGTAAATGCCGCTAGACTACAGTCCTTTGGCAACCCAATGAGGTTTAGTACTTCTATTATGCACATATTTATAATCTTTGTTAGAATGTACATTAAGCATAAAATCATTCACTTACATGTTCTTCACTTTGTTTGTGACGCGGGGGTGGGGGGGGTGGGGGTGGGGGTGGGGGGTTTACCCTCCAAACTCCAAGTTTTGAATGAAGAGCTACTCCAAGTTTTGAATGAAGAGCTCACCACTGTGCTGGCCCAAACACTCGCTCCACATGCCAGCTGCCCGTTACACATCCATACTCAACTTTCACTGAAAAATCACATGATTTCTATAAACAAACATCTGATGTCTTGGGATACTTTCACATGATCACACTTAATATAGATCCAAGCAGACAACCATAAAAAAATCTAATCACATTGATATTTACCTTACGATAACAGTCTTGTTCGTCTGATTCATCTTACAAGAAAGAATCTTGGAGGTAATTCCTTTGACGACCCAATATTCAACCTCATCTTCGGTGAGCTGTCATAAAACAAATTTCATCAGGGTAGGAGTTTATTAACAGGAACTTGAAAGCACCATATGTTCAAAGTGAGATGGGGGTTACCTGAAGGCCTTCCTTCATTACATAATATGTAATTTCACCGGAATCATTGGCACAAAGATATACCAATGTCATTAACCTCATTTTTGTTATGCAGTCTTCATGGACAAGACCTATATAAAATTCTGGTGTTATAAAGGCATGAAGACAAAACACGCAAACCATATCCTGCTACTATAGACACTGGTACCATAGCTTTTCAACAAAGCAGAATTAATGGAATTCAATGTATGCATCAAGCCTTTGGGTGAGAAAGAACTTCAATAGCTGGAAAACCAAATGCATAATTCTCATCTTTTTCTAATTGCTCAACAGCAGGCAAATCAAGCAGATCACACTGCAAGAAAACATAATTGAATGTAAATGCCTAAACTTATTAGAATGTACATGTGGTCGTCATTGAGCAACATTCTTGTAGTCGTAAACCAAATCAATCAGACCAAATCTCGTGTGAGGTAGCTCCCATTATTTTGCTGTTGTGCTAATTTAATTTTGAGGACTAGTTAGAAACAATGGGTTACTAGCTAAGTCAAGCTATGCAGCATATTGGTTTAAGTATAGAATCAGCCACATTCATACTCATTGAGAGGACCCTCACTCATGACCCTTGAATTCATGCAGGGAAGTGAAACAATAATGGTATTCACCATAGTTTTAGGTTTCGGCCGAAACCGACCGGTTTCGGCCGTTTCGGATCGGTTTCGGAGGGGACCGGTCCGAAACCACACGTCAGTTCTCGGTTTCGGCCGTTTCGGCCGTATCGGCCGGGGTTTCGTCGGTATCGGCCGGGGTTTCGGCCGTATCGGTCGGGGTTTCGGCCGTATCGGCCAGGGTTTCGGCCGTATTGGCCAATACCGGCCGAAACTTATCCGATACCGACTGAAACTTAAAAAAATGAAAACAAAAAGAAAGAGGAGGAGGAAACATCACCAAAATCCAAAAAAGAAGAAGAAACGAAGAGATGGACGTACCTCATGGCCACTAAAGGCTTTCCATTTAATTACAAGCTTGACATTCAGCCACTAAAGGTTTTCCATTTATTTACAAAGTTATCATTTTCAGCCACCAAACCCTTCCATTTATTCAAAAGCTTGCCATTCTCATTTATTTTCAATCATGTTGATCAAAAAAATGTAATATATTTAGCATAATACTTTTAACAAAATGTGTAACTAGTAAAAAAGTATTTGTGCTAATATTTGATAATATTTGATAGTATTTAATAGAGTTTTAAGTATCTGAAATTACCGATACCGATGAAACGAAACCACCGTCCGAAACCACCGAAACGGACGATACCGATACCGAAACCTAAATTTTGGGAAGAGCGATACCGAGACCGAAACCGAGACCTAAAACCTTGGTATTCACAGACATATATACACAATAGGAAGGAAGGAAGGATAATGAGAGAGGGTTTAATGTGACTATTTCCTTGGCGAAGGAATTAGGAGTAAGAGAGCACAGGGTTTTGACCATTCCTGGGAAAGATTTTGTAAGGGAAGAGGGAGAAAGAGAGGGTTTAATGTGACCATTTCCTTGCAAAGAAATTAGGAATAAGATGGGACAGGGTTTTGACCATTCATGGGGAAAAAGTTTGTCAGGGGAACCAAAGCATATCAAAAGAGACCAAAAAAATTGATACAAAAGTCGAACACCGTTCATTACCACGATTTAACCTTGCTGAATTTCAGGCTTGCCTTTGAAAGTGGATTGTACATGATCCACTTTACCACTGGCTCAACAAAAAGATACAAACGCAGAAAACAATAAGCATACTAGGGTTTCATGTGGGAACAAAATGCTCTGGCACACAGATGACAAGTAAATAAAAGCAGCGCTTGGCATATCAGCAACACTGGTCCTTCCATTTGGGCGGGCTAGTCAAGGATGTATTGTATTGACACTTAATTGTCTAACATCTAATTATTAACTACATATACAAATCTCAACAAGTGTGCCAGTGTTGAGAGTTTGGATAATTTCTATTTCAAAGTTTCTAGACACTCAGGACCGTCTTGCTCTCCTGTCATATGCTGAACTTTACCTTATTTGAGTGACATATGTCATTCCGGTGCTTGTTAGGGTTTATATCATGGCATTCAGACCATATCAAATAATGCACGCGCCCATTCTCACCATGAACAAGCATATGCCATAGGCCATCAACACAAACCTTCAGCACTTCTAATATACACCATGAGTGAAAAAAAAGCATGTGATTGCTAATGACAATTTGTACCCTGAAGATTGCAGATGCACAAGCCATCTGTTCTGAATAACCCGAAGACATCCGTAGCAATCAAAACCTGGCCCCGTCCCCCCCCCCCCCCCCCCCCCCCCCCCCCCCCCCCCGCGCGGCAAAAAAGGGTAGTGTCCCGGGCTAACTATTTCGAAGATTCAGAAGGTGGAAAAGTAGGGATCATTACCAAGGATAGTCTAGATACAAAGCCATTCTTACAGAAGTGCAAGGAATAAATAGATGAACACCTTCACAGCTAATTGCATGCCATAGATGTTTTCGTACGCATAACATAAGGTGGTAACTCTCACCATCTCTATTAGATAAGGGAGTTCTCTCGTGTGTGCAAATAGAGCCATAGAGGATATGACTCAAACTTGTGATCTTTTGTCAGAGCTCAAGCTCCAAATAGCATGGTCAAATGTTATTCAGTAGGGACCAGAAAATTCGTAGTGTAAAGTGTGTAAAGCTATAAGAAACTTTGATGGATACACTATTGCAGTATATTTGATGCAAAGCCTATGCAACTAACAGTCAAAAGCACAAAGCACATGCAATGATTTCACATGGTTAATACCAAAGAAATAGTAAAACCAGAGGTTGAAGGGCTAAAAAGATATTGAATATGGGTGTGTTTTAAGTAAAATATTTGTTTAGGTTTAAATTCATAAGCTAAAGTATGTATTTGGGTTTAAATATCCGAACTTATTTGAAATACATACATAAAATATTTATTAAAATTCTAAAAATCATTAAAACTCTAAAATTTATATTATAAAAATTATAAAATTTCATTAAAATACTAAAAATCATATTATAAATGCATGACCGAAATCTAAATTTTTTTCCGACGGCCGAAATCAAAACCGAGTTTTCAAACCTTGGATGAAACAACGGAACCAACAACAAATTAAGACAAGTAGCAGAAAATGCAAGGCTGCAGCACATCATATCATAGCAATTGTGGGCGTTCAACAAAAAAATACCATGACTACTTATTAGATGATAGTAGTAAAGAATAAGGATCTCCATGGCCATTGACTCTTCAACTGAACTTGCATGTCCTTGCAATGGCCTTGAAACCAAAATGCTTAAAAGAGCAATGATCTTTTTCAACCACAAAATAACAGTTGACAGTCAGCAATATACATGTTTTAGCTTATATTATACCATAGGAATTATGAGTGCTAAGTTACAATCAGTTACCATTGACCAAGTCTTACTACGAAAGGCAGATGGACAGGAGATAGTTGTCTGCCATACATAGGAGCATCACTCAAAAAAAAAAGAGGATTGAACCAATGAACTAGTAGTTTCCTCATGCCTACTTAAACAGAGTCATTTGAAGTCAAACATGACAATTACGACGAGGGCCGCTCAAACTCCAAAAGAACAGAACATGCAAATATATCCTTCATGAAGAAAGAGGAACACCCACATCTTCTTGTTCTAAATGGGCTATTAAAGCCCAGCCTAAGGCCTTGCTTTCCATTTCCTTTTTCGGAATTTGAATGTAACATCATTGAATTGTTCCTTTCAGCTTACTTTTCGTTTTTACTCATGCTCCTGTTATTTCTTATTGTCATGTGGCCCAGATTTCTGTCAGCAATTGCCTTGCAGAATTGCAGCATCCAGAAATGTCATTTTTTTTGTATATTATAAATATTCCATGAAAACTAGACGTTCTTTGTAATTGGAACAAACCATGACAATGCCAACGCAGACTCCCCTACCCCTTTCACTCCACAAGTTTGAGGAGAAAATTTCCATTGGTAGTACTTTCAACCATATGCCCGCCATTCACATTCAAATATCCTTATTCAAACTTTTCAGAGTATAAAATTAATTCAGTAAATAGATCACTAAGGCTGTTGAATACCCAGTGAGGACACCAAAGCCAACACAGATGCCATCCCTGACTTAGACAATCGTTATAAACAATCTGGTAGACATCCTAGTCCATGGTTTCCATATCATTTGCAAGAAAGAACTAATATCAGATTTTGAGACAGAAAATGTAGACTAGCTATCCATACATTATGGATGCTCGTAGTCAAGAAAAACTTAACCAAACGCCAAGTATATAAAATTATAAGACTAGTCAAAAACCCACCAAGTATGACAAGATGCAACTCTATGTCTTCATATAGATAAATCATGTAGCTATTTATGCTTAATGATATCATTGTCACTGTATGATTATGTGCATGAATTACGAATAAATTCATAAGGACACAAAAGCAAGAAGATCTATACAAGGAACCTCAACTCATTCGAACTGTCAAAGTAAATAGTAATTACTCTCTTCTTCTCTAACCACACAGAATGAATGGTTGAATTTTTAATTAAAAAAGCGGAAAATAAGAAGACCAAATAAAGCGGAACAAAAGAGAGAAGGGAAAATATACAAGTGCAAATCTGTCAGGTTTGACACCTGAAACATGTCTGGGGCCTTGACAAACTCTATAATAGCCCGCACTGCTTCTTCTTTAGTTTCATTCGTAGCATATGATTCCTCATCCGCACTTGAAAATGTCGATAAGTACTTGGTCAGAAAAGCAAAAGAATCGTTGGACATGCTGCAACTTAGAGAGTGGAATTTCTAAATGCTGCTATAGAAGGAAAAAGAACAAACACAAGGCTTATGCCACCCTACATCCCTTTTGTTGTCAATAAAAATGTTAGAGATGGTAAGGAAAAGTTCCATCTGCTCCACTTTTCCAATATTCCATTCTTGCAGTAAATTGTTGATCTTTTTGAACGAAGGGATGACACTCTCAGTCACCTTTCTGCGGGAGGCCAAATCAAGTGCTTTTTTGTAAACAAAGAACTTGCTATAAGGGTTCTAACAGGTTGCACAGATTAAATAAGCTGTTTAAAGCATGTAGACATGTAAGAGACAACCAATAAAAAATTTAATCAAAATAACACATTTGTCTTACATCTTCAAGCGCAACGAAGGTCTATGATTTGGTGGCGGCGCAACTTTTGCAGAAATAAGCTTCGCCATCTCCAATGCTTCATCTGGACTATTAGCCCTCGTAACCAGGCTACATATGACAGTAAAGATGCATTCTAGGTCTACAATAATGTAACAAAAAATAGTAATTAAATACAGGATAAGCAATACTTCTGAAGCGGATCAGTCATCAACAAGTGAAAAAAGGAAATCTATAACCACCAAGTAATGGGTAATGTAATATTTTATTTCATGTTATTCGAGAATCACAAATTGATCAAGAAACATATTATTTGTACACTTTCAATCTGATCTCAGATTTCCGCTAAAATAAGCGGAGGTTTGCATGTCAATGAAGGCTAATAATAGGCTTAGAATCTCTTTAACTTCTCTGAATGTGGACACAAAGCCATTACCTTCCAAAGACTAAGAGTGCTGATGGAATCATCAAGATGTACGAATTCATTAATCTATTTTGTGTACTGAGAATTCAATTCGTATAAATACAATGATGAATGATGATGGTGCAACTGGAAAAGATGACACTACACAGATTGGCACATAACCTCCTCTACCTGGGCTGCAGATAATATATAAGATATTAAACAACTTAAGAGCAGAATAGAAGGAACCATTTTGTTTTGTGGGGATCTAGGTCACCTTTTGGGCAATACCAACCCTCACGAAAATTCCAAGATCGTTGGGACAACGAACACAGCAGAATGGCCTTTCGCTACAAAATACGCAACCAAGTAAAATAAAAGGAAATTACCACAAAAAAGCAACACACCTTGCACACCGGAGTTTTATACTGGTTCCACCCAAATATGGTGTACGTTCAGTTGGAGAGATTCACTACTGCTTTAACAAATTCGGATTACAACCTAGAGAAATCTCACAACCCAAGCCCCAAAGAAACCTCACATAGACACACCGACAATTTCTGCAAGGACGGCTAATTCCCCTCAATTTATTCGCCTTCACATGCCTTCTTGCATGTTTCAAAAATTCGGTAACCCCGTCCATGTATTCTTGTGTTAACATACCATCATGACGCCATCGATTATACATCCAACTACGATCTTCAGACATTTTTAACCTATAAATGAGCAATAATATGGATCCATAACGATTACCATGCTACAAAATTATTGCCATATACTTCAAAAATATAACGATTAACCTTCCTCAAAATATAGTAATATACAACACGATTTCCAATCTACAAAAATATAATGAATAATGATCTTCAACTTAAGAAAATTGAAACAAACCTTCAAACAATGAATTTGACTAAAATTCCAAAAAAATACTTCAATCTCACGTTAGTATGTAAATATTATTCAAGAATAAGATTTGGGATTGAAAACTATGAATTATTTGAAGTGGGTCATTTTAGGGTGTGATTGAAGGGTTTTGGAGATGCGCCGGTTCGGTGGTTTTTGAAAAAGTTACGACTTTAATTATTCCAGTCGGCAGTTTATTCTGCGGCCTATAGGACGGATTTAGGATGGACAGAAACCGTCCTATATATTTCATCTGTCCTATTTCCGTCGTTCTTTTCTAAAAATACTCTGTCCTACCCATCTATATTCCGTCCTATTTCCGTCGTGTATTTTTAAGATATAAAGGTCGGACAAAAATTTGTTAGCGAAAAATCGAAAATTCAAATAATGTAGGATTGATATAGGACGGATATTCAAATTTTTTGGCGGGATATGAAAATATCAATCCTTTGGAACCGTCCTTTATCCTTACTGTCCGTCCTAAATCCGTCCTTTACTATTACGCGATTTTTCTTTCCCAGAATCCAATCTTCTATAAATACTATGACTGTTCTTATCTCGACTGTTCTTATCTCTTTCTTACCAGAATCCAATCTGTCATGGGTAAGTTTTTTGCTCTTTGTTTCTTATAAATTTATTTTATTTGTTTTATAAATACTAACAATCAATTCTTGTTTGGTTTTTGTCTAGGAAAACTTGATATGACTAAAAGAGGTATGCTTATAATTCTTTTTCAGATTCTTTGTTTATATTTTCATATTGATTTGTCTTTGTGTTTATATTTTGATGAATGAGTGTAATTTTATTTGTGTTTGGGGAATTTTTGTTTCTTATAATTTTGTTGATTTCTTTTTTGTTTGGTAAGTGTGTTAAATTTTGTGTTTGATGAATTGAATCTTATTTGTGTTTGTGTTTGGGGATGAATTTTTGATTTTTAGGTATGAATTTTGATGAATTTTTGATGTTTGGGTATGATTTTTGATGTTTGGGTATGAATATTGATGAATTTTTGATGTTTGGGGATGAACACCGCCGAACAACGGCGGCGGCGACACCACAGCCGGCTATTGCCGGCTGCGGATTTTTTTAATTAATTTATTACAGTATAGGACGGATATAGGACGGATTCAGGAAGGATAATTAACAACCAAACAACTCATATAGGACGAAATTAAGACGGTTTTTTAACTCCCAAACAAATAATATCGGACGGATATAGGACGGACCAACACAATTTCATATTCACATATAGGACGGGTATAGGACAGATTGTAACAAACTTTCAATATGATATAAGACAGATATAGGACGGATGGTTGAAAGCTTTTAGAAATCTATAGGACGGTTTTAGGACAGATGTTTGAAAACTTTTTGAACGATATAGGACGGATGTAGGCCGGAGAATAGAATACTTTTAGGAAGATATAGGATGGATTCATGACGGAGGATTGAAAACTTTTTGTGATATTTAGGACGGACATATGACAGAAGATAGAAAACTTTTAGGAAGATATAGGACGGATTGAGGACGGAAATCTTAATTAATTTGTCGCTTTCGAGGACATATATAGGACGGAATAGTTAATTAATTAAGACTAATTACTTAATTCTTTAGATGTAATTAATTCAGATATAGGACGGAATTAGGACGGAAATTGTCCGAATTAAGTCTTTTTTGCGACGGTTTTTATCTGTCCTACATCCGTCCTTAGGGTTAAAATATAGGACGGACATAGGACGGACTGTAATGTAGGACGTCGTTGAATGGACGGAAAAAGTCCGTCCTAAACCCGTCCTTTTCGACCTAAAAGGACGAAATTTGGGCAAAAAGGACGGATATTTGCCGTCCTTTTTTGCTTTGTTTTCCTGTAGTGTAACCTCCTCTACCTGGGCTGCGGATAACATATAAGATATTAAACAATGTCTAACTTAAGAGCAGAATAGAAGGGGAATCATTTTGTTTTCCATCAAAATCCATACCAGTGACATGATGAGCTCACCATATTGCAGTTTTCCATATAGTTTGATGTTTATTACTTCTCTATTCCTGAAGCAACATGTAACATCAACTGGTTAACTACAGGATTAGGAGAGTTTGATACCAATCATTCCCACATTGTGGGGCCAAATTAATTACTAACACTTTGTGGATTAGTTAGGTACTTGAATCCTATATTGGCCTGTGAGTTATTGAAGTAACATGTAAGATCAAGCTGCCAACTAGGAGTGGCTTATTGAAGTGCTTTGGAGTCCATTGTGAGCTCCAACTTAGGTCTAGATAGGTCATCAGATACCGGTCATTTCTTTCCTTTTTTTCAGAAAGATAAGGAATGACTGAATGTAAGAGGAAACTACATCATAGAAACATGACGAATATGGAAGCGGCCAGGCACGTTGGACGCTAATGCTTTTGACCTAACATACTGATAATTAATGAATCCCAGTACTCCGATCTGATCTAACCAGCACCTGTTAACTACCAATAATGGTCTACATTATAACTATCCTTATCAAACTGAAAGCCATACTCCTA
Source organism: Scilla litardierei (assembly GCA_030789695.1). NCBI lineage: Eukaryota > Viridiplantae > Streptophyta > Magnoliopsida > Asparagales > Asparagaceae > Scilla > Scilla litardierei. The sequence continues at coordinate 134,594,952 of CM061137.1, read as the reverse complement.
TTCTGTGGGCTAGCTTATTAATGTTAAAAGCCAACAACATCAAAGTCGTTATAAGGATTACACTGTCAAAAATAAGGATAACATCAAATACGACAAACGAATAAGGCAGACGAGCTAAGAAGATTTATGGATTCTTTATAATCACAAAGCCTGAGTTTACTGAAGAACAGGATCCTCTTTTTTATGGCGGCAGAGGAATGTTAAAACAATAACAACAATAACAAGGGCAGTAAAGCAAAAGAATATAACCAGAACAGAGAAACTATATAAATATATAAATAAATTCTTAGCAATCACACAGTCGGTAATCGTTACTACTCAGTTATCCGATATTATCTAGTGGACACATCTCAAAGGTGAGAAAGAAGCAAGAAAATATGGTTGATAAAGTTTTGATTGAATTACAGACAACCATGATTGCTAGGATATAATTCTCTTTCAAGCATATATGTGCCCATGGAAAAGCACCAACACCAACAACTCGGAAGCAGTGGAAAATGCCAAAATGAGCAATACATTGAAACCCACCCAACATGTGTCTGACGGATAAAAACACAAAATAGAGGCAATCCCACAAAAATAATATTTTATTTTGGAACACTGCAATTTTTTGACATGCCTGAAACACATCCTAAGATTAGGGCAAATTTGTGGACAAAACGAAGTATATCATTTTCAAAAGCTTTTTATTGAAAAAGGGGTTGCTTATGGTACCATGGTTAATCCAATCCACACCAGCACACTGCATAAGTCACATCTGCCAACAGGATAGACACACTCAGAAACAGCACCAAAAGGTAAACCAAAGCACATGTGTAAGTGTGTGTGTGTGTGTCTAGAAGTGCATGAAAACATTACAATGAATGACATAAAGCCACAGATATTATCTAATATGTTTATTTGCAATTTCAAAGCATATTCAAATATAAGCATAATCAGTTGACCCATTTTTTTATAAAATTGATTTGGACTTTTCATGGATGATTGTCACTTGGCAGCCTTTAACCTAAGCCTTGATGCATAAGTGGGTATGTAATGTTTATGGTAAATTTTAAACCCCGCTATATGCCTTCCTTAAAAAAATACCATCTGATTTCATTTTTGTGCTCTAAAACACGCCGATCGTTCTTATGCTTTTTCAGAAAACCACCTTCCATGAACGGTGTTAGGGGGTTATTTGAAAATATGTAAACAATTTTAAGAAAATTGGAACATCATTAAATAATTAAACAAATATTTCTTATTAGTAATTTCTAATAAAAATATCTATGTTATGTTTAGAAACATTAAAAATTTATGTCATATTAAAAATTACTTCTAAATAAAATATTGAATCATTAATAAATACTTTACTATTAGTTAGTTTTCTATTATAAATGAACAAAAGTAATTATTTCAGCCAAAAAACTATTATATTCAGGTTAATAATTATCTTATAAACTAGTCATAACTCGTGCCCTCGGGCACGGTTCATTTAAGATATACCCTCAAAATCTTTGTTCTCCCAAAAAATTATTTCCCCCTCCAAAATTTAAACGCACAAAAATTTAGCTTTGGCGCGGGTGCCTTCGGCGCTCGGACACGGTTCATTTAAGATATCCCTTCAAAATCTTTGTTCTTCCCAAAAATTATTTCCCCCTCAAAAATTTAAACAAACAAAAATTTAGCTTCAGCAGGGCGCTCATTTAAGATTTTCCCCCGTGGAATCTTTGTTACCCAAAAAAATTATTTACACAGCCAAAATTTAAACGAACAACAAATGAGCATAAAAATATTTAGCGGCATGGGCGCCTTTGGCGCAGAACAACAAATTCGACGTAGAACAACAAATCCGGCGCGGGCGCCTTAGGCGCGAAATAACAAATTCGACGCGGGGGCCTTCGGCGCAAAACAACAAATTAGCGTAAAAAAATTTAGCAGGCGCCTTCGGCCTTTTTGAATTCTAGGTTGATAAAAAAACCCCGAATAATGAAATAGAGGTCACAGTGAACCATCCCCTGGACGATACGGCTGCAAGCGCTCCCCACTTCATTTCTTTGTACATGCGTTAGTTGTTTGCATGTCTGGCAACTAAAAAAATTAATTATGGTTAAAGCACTGCTCACTTCGGTTTTTGTCCATGCGTTAATTGTTTGCATGGCTGTCAACTAAAAAATTAATTATGGGTTACTAATCACAATTTAATGATGTTTAGGAAATTAATTGTCAGGGAGTGGACTTATTAAATCTCTACTGTTTTTGAATTTAATGTCACATGCACCCGTTTTTGAATTCTAGGTGCATGCATGCATCAATGACTTGAACCACGTGCCCTACAAAATACAAACCCTTCCCCCAAAATTTTCAACAAACTCTCATCTCAACCGTTCATTCCCCAAGATTAAATCTCAGCCACTCTTTATCCCAATCCACTTGTCCTAGTCAGCAATAGGATTCAAAAAAGGTTGTCAAATGTAATATAGATTTGTTTGTGTTAATCAAGAACACAATAAAATATAACAATATAATTATGTCTAAAAATACATAAAAAGCAATAAAATTAGGACATCATAACAAATATTACATAATATTTATTATTAGTAAATTCTAATAAACAATATTTATATCATAAAACTTCTAAGATGAATTACTATAAAATTGAAATATATTTCTTCAAAAAATTCATAACATTTAAAAATTAAATCTATAAAGCTTTACAAGCAATTCATTATTATTTAGGTTTAAAGGACTATTATAAATGACTTGAAATAATTATCTTCACAAAATAGATATATTTAATTTTATAATATCCACCCAATTACTTATAAAATATTTTATTATTTTTTGCAAAATAAAATTACTTATTTATTTTCTCATCATGTCACCCAAATCTTGACATATTAAAACCAAATATTTTGCAAAGTAACCAAGATTGTGTCCTAATTAAACCAAATCTTTCCATAACAATTCTTCGTACATTCTCCTTCTCGCCACCATCTTTAAATTCATCTCACACCGTCGGCTAAAGATTGGCCGAAGGAGCCTATTCTCCGGCCCCCTTCAACCTCTTCTTGCATCACTAGCAAAAAATGACCCCCCCCGGCAAATTCATCGAGTATGCGATGGGAGGAGCATGGAAAGGGTGACAATAATTTTTGGTTTATGATTAATTTCAGTGTATAGAAAAAAAGATAATTGGGGAATGAACTTTTTGCAGAGAACCCCTAATTATTTTGTCTACATGGCGTGTAATACAATTTTAAATAAATATTTTTCTAACAGTTTTAAGGGTATTTATGACTAACAAATGCTGTTAACGGTGTTAGGGGGGTCTGTAAAAAAGAAACTCAGTCTGTTTAAGCCCAAAAAGTTTAAGCCCAAAAACGTTGCAGTGGACTTCTTGAAAATGCCTTAAAGTTACTTCCCGCTTTGCAAATCGATGTATTTATACCAAATCAAGTTAAGAAACTTCCCTTATGTTTTAGATGTTATTCCAAATATATATTATTGCTTATGAGTTGGCATTCTCGATTAAAAACCGAATTACATTTTATAATTCTAATCTAACAAAAGGTGGACAAAACGCATAGAAAACAATCTTCAATTTTTTGGGGAGATCGGCAATATTAATAAATATAGACTTAGTCAACGTTTCTATAAGAATAAATATATACTTATATCGATTCCATTATTTCCCACTTCTGTAAATGCCCAGAGTGGACTTTAAAACAAAATAACAAGAACATTAAACTACAACAACTCATCATAAACTCAACCATTTTCTACTGGGTGTAAAGAGGTTGGTGGAAGACATTCAAAATCGGTGAACTTTGAGAAGTAAGATACTGATTCTTGTAAATCAGCCAATGCTTAGTTTTCGTTATCGAAAGAATACACAATGAAGGTTCAATTCATAATAATCTTAACTAACTTACAAAAGCAGGTTGGAAACATCAAATAAGACTAATTGCGTAAACTAGATGAGAAGTCTGGCCAACCGTAATGAAGACAAACCACCAATTCTTAGATGAAATATCCAAATCCAGAAATATGTTTGATGTAATGCAGTTTCATATCAAAGATATTTCTTCCATGTCCAAGAAACTGACTTGACTTAATTCAATACAATTGAGTAGCCCCCTTTATTACTGAATAAGTAATTATATGTTGTCCCATAATCATCTATACATAACTATGAATTTGCACAAGCAAAATATGGGGAGTACACGCGCACGCACGTGCAATGTTCAACCAGTCAAAAGATAGATTGCAATGCACATTAATGGCTTGTTTGGATGGTGGGGATAAAATGTGATGGATTTTATAATGTATGATAATCCACTGGATCATAGCTATATTCCAAGTGGTAAACATCCGTTGGATTTCAATTCAAAAACTTTTTTTGGATGTCATAAAATTCCATCATGTTTCATTAATTTTTGTACAAAAATAGCTTCCGTACCAAATGGAACCCTTCAGGTTAAAAAATGTCAAAACCTACACTTTTATGGATAATAATTTTTTGGACTTATTGTTAAAAAATAACATACACACGAGGCAGTCCTTTGGATTGCATCGATCCATAAGAGAAATAGCATCTAGGAGTACAATCCTTTGTATGTGGGGGTAGTTTCTTGTTGGTTTTGCTTGGAATAGGTCCTTTTCAAATATATAGTCCATCTGCATGTGCACTCTACGTGACCAATTTTTTGGGCCCCATCAACATGAGGAAGAAAAAAAGAAGTGGGAAAATCGGCAGGGGGCGACTGGCTTCATGATGGTCTACCCCCTCTCGAAAAGGCTTCTAAATATACTGGCTGTTTCGTAATTTTAGATTTTAAGTGCTTCCCAATAAAAATTAACATTTGAAATTACTATGTTAAAGCAATTAGGATAAACACATCTATGTATTAAATAAAGCTTAGATAAGATTTATAAAAATAGGTACAAAAAATAAAGGGTAAACTGGGACATTTATGTTAGAAATAGGATATGCTGAGATGTATGCAGATAGAAAAATGGAAGAGAAAAGATGAGTACGTATTTGGTTTTGCAATTGAGAAGAGAGCAAAATTGTCTTCTTAAAAAGGCATATTTTGACTTATGCTTATCCCACAAACACTTTTCTAAATCAATCACCAAAAATTCAATCGTAACAAAAGCCACCTATTTGCTTTAAAAGCAGTAAAAGCACACATGATAACTTTATAACCAATGCCACGTACACACTAAGCAATAGGTCCCTATTCCTCATACCTTTGTCTGAGACCCGCGGAACAACAAGGTCAGCTGAAGTAAGGATGAGAGAGGCTAAATCCAACCACATGAGATTGACCACACACTCTTGGGCTCCGATGCATTCTCTAGTCACATGAGGTTCCGCAACCTATAAGAGAGAAAACTCACCTTAGTTGTAGCAACAAAAAAAAAAAAACATCCAACAGATCAGCTTGCAATCCTTTCATCTCCAAATAATGTAAAACCATACAAGAAAACTACCAATAAGCTAATGCATCTAGATCAATCGTATTCATAATAGATACCTTGCAACACAACACAAGCAATAAAGACAATAAGCAAAAATTATGCCAAACTGACCATACTACACAATAAACTTCATTAACAAGAGAAAAGATTGCCATAAATTTATGAAACTTTTGAATCAACCACGCACCCTTTTCTGGATGGAAAGAGAAAATCACAAAAGGAACTCTGGAGATAAAGATGTTCAACCAGACCGAAAACCCCCAAACCCCCCTTTTCCCGAGTTAGATAAACTTCGTCAAACTGCAAGTTGTTGGTACTTTACAAATCTCATTGAAACATGTCAATAAAATCATTCATAGCAAGGTTTACATAAAACATAGAGTTGATGAACTTTTGATAAGTCGCATACTACCATCATTCTAATACCACTTATTAAATCTCTCTTCTCCAAATTGCGTTATCCCCTCATTGAAAGAATCCGATATTAAAGCTTTAGGATCGTATAAAAATCCAAGCTTGCAAATTTAATCCCAAAAAAGAGCCCTAAAATTTGCCATATTTACAAAACAACTGACAAATAATACCATCCAGCTACATTAAACCATTAAGACGAACAAATTACCAAAATAAATCAAATAAAAAAGTTCTAATAAGAAAATGGAAAAAAATTGAAGCAGACCTCAGGGCCCGCATCAGCCCAAGCAAGCTCAGACGTGAATCGGAACAAGGCGAGCGCTGGATCCTCCTCCGACACGGCCACGATCGTCGCCACCTCGAGAACTAGGGTTGAAATGACTTGAGCGCGAGGTGATTTGCGAGAGAGAACAGTAAGCTCCGCAACGACCCTAGCTTCCAAGACTGGCGCAAGTCCGAGGTGCGAACGCTGTTGGCAGTTTTTCGATTGGACAACGTTTACGGGTGAAAACGGTTCGGATTTCGGACCGTAACAGATCCACATGCGTGCCCATCTTTCATTTCAAATGTGGATCAGTGTCCGTACCCGACCCGACCCGGCGCATTATATGTATCGACGGCCACCTCTGCGTTTCACGCACGTCTCTCCGCGATCGAGAGGCTATAAAGCCCTAAACCCTTCAAATTTATTTTTTTACTTCATTGATTCCTGTTCTTGATTAAAATTTGGGTTTTGGTATTGGTTGCGAGCGTTTAGCAATCGAAGCGGGAGAGCGAGAGGCACAAGGTTTGCCTGCAGTCCATTTTTTTAAAAATTCTGGATTAAATTTCAAAACAAGAATGATCTTTTTAGCATTCGAGATCGAAACGATCAGAATTACATCATTTACTCCGATTTTTTTCATCGGACATATAATTAATTTGCATGCATTCTGTTTTATCTCGGGTTTGACTCGGAATATAATTAGTTATTTTTATGTGGTTTTCTTTGATTGGCTCTGAATTAATGCAAGGTTAGAGATGAAGAAGAAAGAAGACAGTGCATCCGCCTCTGCTCCTAAAATGGTTGGTTGGTTATACTTATTTTCTCTTAATTGGATCATCTCTTTATTTGTTTGTTTATTTTTATAAAACGTATTTTCTTTATGAAATATTGTTATTTTGCAGAAATTTGGGCCGAAAATACCTCCTCAGAAGCAAGCGAAGGCTTCTGCAACCAAAGTGTATTTTTCTCTTTATCGATTGTTTTCTTTGAGTTTGATTGAGGAACTTAAAGTGCTTTGTTTACTGTATGTAGAGAGCCATCTGAGACGAAGAGTGATCTCATTGATAAGGAACTTTTGACAAAGCTTGATGCTGTTAAGGTAATTGGGGATTGATCTTTTTTATCTTTGTATGATAAGTATGAACTTCAGGTTTCCTTTGTGCTAACTTATTCTAAATGGAGGATTGATTTACAGTCTCTAAACAGTTTCGGTAGGAGGCTCAAGACAGAGAGAAAAGGTTCGTATGAAACATGATAGAACAATTTTTGTGTGGTTCTTGTAATACTATATTGATTTAAATTGACTATGCTATAACTGAAAACATCTAGAGGGAACATAAAAGTCGTATTCTTTAAGTGATTTTATAAGTGATCATACTTTCTCATCATTTTTCATGAATTCATCAAGTCAATGTTACAAGGTAATAATGTATACCTAACCCATAATCATGCAGTAAAACGGATATATGTTAGATAAGGAATACATGTTAGATAAAAGTGGATATGCCTGGAAATATCTGCATACTTAAGGTTTAAAATGGATAATAATAAAGTTATTTTCCAAACCTGATGTCAACCCTCAATTTCCTTTATTAATGAATGAAACCATATTTTCTTTTTCCCCAATCGGACACATCTTAGTCGCTATCTACATTACAGAAGGTATTTAGGCCCCCGGCGGGGGGGGGGGGGGGGGGGGGGGGGGGGGGGGGGGGGGGGGGGGGGTCGTTGGAGCCATTGCTTAGCACCTTGCCTCCTAAGTGGCACTTAGACGGTGTTGGTAGTACGCATATGCATGTGTGTGTAGTATCATGTGCCATATGAGCACTTTGCTTATATGGCATTCTCAAAAAGTTCACTGTCCGCTAATCTTTTGGAGGATCGGCTCGGTTTATTTTTATAACCCTATTCTAACACCCCATCACACCAAGTATTGTGTGAAACTAAAACTTTTTGCTCATCGATATACTTGTTGGAAAATTAATAGTTTTACAATAATAGAACTTTTGTCAGTCTTATATTGACAAGCAACAAGTTTTGGGTTCCTTTGATATTTGATGTGTTAGGTTTTAGAATGTTAACATCAAAATTATCATAGATGGCCCTTTATAAAAATAGTGGATAATTGACTTTTTAGTATCATACGATGCTTGTGCTCATATGACATATGATACCTATATATATAGTGAAATATTGGCATAAGATACCTACATATAAATTTCCTCCTATGTAATCGTCAAAAAGTTCATTTAATATTTTTAGTTGTTTGGCACCGTTCATTTTGTTCATATTTTAAAACCCAAATAGACCAAAGATCAGGTAAAATCAATGTATTTTGCACATTGATCATTGCAAAAAAATTCTATTACTCATGTGGGTATAAAATTAAGCGATTCTTTGAGAACGGTTCTTAAACTAAACTTAGTGAGACCTCTATTGTGAGTCATCCTCATAGGTTATCCAAATAATTCATATTGATATATGCATATACATTAGCTTAACTAAAAAATCATGTGATTCTTAAGTTGTTTGCTCATGAGTCAAGTGGTTGCATGAACTGTAACGTTTTCTACTATCGAAATATATATAATTTGATGCATTTGCAAACTACTTCGGAATCACATGAATTTTTTACAGTTCACTGAACTGAAGGGCATAAATCAATATGAATCATTTGGATCATCTATGGGATAACCCATCGGGGAGTTTTCTGACGCTTAGTTTGAGATCCTTCCTTAAAGGATTGCTTCCTTATTTACATATAGTGCACATGTATCCAAGAAAAACACACACACAAGATGCACAACTCGCGCGCAACTGAAAAAGAGAGAATTATGTGTGTGTGTGGGTATCGTTCGGGGATAAAGGGGGAAGCAGTGGTTAAAGCACAAAAAACGTAGGTGACAGTGAAAAAGAACAATGGAAAACATGTAAATATGTGGATGAGGGTTTTTGGGTTTCATGAAAGGACAAGGGAAAAGCATGCAAATAATTGGAATGTGGTGGCTTTTTCTTTGTGGGTTCCACCAAAACACCCAACATCTCACCCAAACCATCACCAAAACCTCATTGGTCCTACCATGCTTAGGTGGCCAAATATATGCAACCATTCTATCCAACAATTTGTCATAGTAGGATATCCTCATCATTTGTATAAAGGATAACTATTAAAATCAAATGGTTTGGACCAAGGTTTTAGGTCTCGGTTTCGGTCTCGGTTTCGCTCTTCCAAAAATTTAAGTTTCGATATTGGTTTCGTCAGTTTCGGAGGGTTCGGAAGTAATTTAAATATTAATGCAATAGTAAATGCAATACATAAAACTATTAATGCAATAGTAAATGGTTGCATATATTTAAGTTTTAGTAATATTTAATAGTTTGTTCGGAAGTAAGTTTTAGTTTGTCTCGGTTTCGGACATTGACTATTAATGCAATAGTAAATGCAATACATAAAACTATTAAATATTATCAAATACTATTGCATTTATTTACAAGTTTGCCAACTGGCTTAGTGCTGCTAGTCACATACACATTTTTCCAAACATATTGCATTTATTTGCAACATACACATTTTCCTAAACAAATTCCATTTATTTACAAATTTGCCAATTAGTGGCTTTGTGTTGCTAGTCACATACATATTTTGCTAAACATATTGCATTTATTTACAAACTTGCCATTAAAATTGTAAAAAATATTGGCAAACTTGTAAATAAATGAACTGTGTTAAGCAAAATGTGTAAATATAATTTAGAGCTGAATTTAGAGCAGATGAGATAATTACAGATCAAATTAGTAAACCGATCAGAAAACAAAGTAGTGGCAGCAACATGACTAAAAAAGCAAAGAGAGAGTCAAAGAGTGTCTCATCGGAAGAGTGTTGTTAGTTACCTTACACATTTTGCTAAATATATTACACTTATTTACAAATTTGCCATTGTCTTTTGGAACGTCACAGTAAGGAATGGCACTTGTAAGTGTGATTTGTTTCGAAAAATGTGTAATTTGACTAGCAACACTTATTGAGAATTAATATATATTATACATTTGACAACCTTTTTTAATTTTAGGGCTGACTAGGACAAAATAAAGAGTGGCTGAGATTTAATCTTGGTAAATCAATGGTTGAGATTGGATTTTGTGAAAATTTTAGTGGAAAAACTTAAATTTGGGGGGAGTGTCTTGGGAACCAAACCTTTGAAATTAAAAGTGTCTTCAAAAATATTGTGGAGATTAAATTTTGGAAAAAAAGTGTCTTGGAAACCTAAACTTTGAAATTAAAAGTGTCTTGGGATATATTGTGGAGAAGCATGATCCATTAAATTAAACAAAGTAAAAAATTTAGCGGTAAAAAATTTAGCAGAACAACAAATTAATGTAAATAAATCAAGTTAATACCCCACCTGAAAAATACCTTGAGGTTTGTTGTACCATGCTGAAGGCGTCCGCGTAATTTTTTTTACGCTAATTTGTTCTGCAACGACGGCGCCTGTGCCGAATTTGTTATTCCCATTGAGGGCGTCAGCGTCAAATTTATTGTTCGACGCCGAATTTGTTCTTTTGCACCAAATTTGTTATTCCGTGCCAAAGTCGCTCGTGCGTTGTTTCGCGTCGAATTATTTGTTCTACGCCAAATTTGTTGTTCCGCGTCGAAGGCGCCAGCGTTCGGTGTCCGCTAAATTTTTTTAATTTGTTGTTCCGCACCGAAGGCGCTCGTACCAAATTTGTTGTTCGACACCGAATTTGTTGTTTCGCGCCGAAGTCGCCCGCGTCGAATTTTTTGTTATACGTCAAATTTTTGTTATGCGTCGAAGGCGCTCGCGCCGAATTTGTTGTTCCGCGCCGAAGACGCCCACGCCGAAGATGTCCTTGCCGCTAAATATTTTTACGTTAATTTGTTGTTCTTTTAAATTTTGGCTGTAGAAATAATTTTTTGGGGAACAAAGATTTCGCGGGAGAATCTTAAATGAACCGTGTCCGCGGGCATGGGTTATGACTAGTATTTAGTAAATAAATGCTTTTTTGTTATTTTTTGCCCAGGAAGTCGTCCAAGGCAATAATGAGTTGGTTATGCTGAATAGGTCTCTCTCCCCCCCTCAGCTGGTGTTTTGAGGGTTGATGCGACGCTCAGCCTAGATGCGTCTCTCTCTTCCTCTTCTTTTTCTTGATTTTTTTGATTTTGAACTTCTTTTTCTTCTTTTTTGTTCATCTTCCGGCCTGTTTCGTCTCGGTTAGGGCCGAAACCGGAACGAAACGTCCGATACAGGTAGGTATCGGGAGAAATCTTATACCATGGTCGCGAAACCAAGGTTTTAGGTCTCGGTTTTATGTCTCGGTTTTATGTCTCGGTTTCAGTCTCGGTATCGCTCCTTCCAAAATTTAGGTTTAGGTTTCGGTTTCGGTTTCGGTATCGCCCGTTTTAGTGGTTTCGAAAGCAACTTTCGGTTTCGTCCGTATCGGGAGTTTCAACAATTTTGTTTCGGGTATCGGTTTCGGTTTCGGAGATACTTTAAATATTTATATACCATATACATATAGTGACATAATGTATGGTTGTTAACACATAACCATGAAAGGCTGAAACAAGTTAACATGTAAAAAATTGTAAGCATTTATGAAATACATCTAACCTTTATAAAATACCTATAAAGATCTACATATCTTTTTCTGTATTTTCCTGTATTTTCTGTATTTTTTGTATTTTCCGTAATATTTCTGGAAAATAAGTTTTAGTATTTTTCCTATATTTTTTGTATTTTCCTGTTTTTTCATGTATCTTTCTGTTATTTTTCCTTATTTTCTTGTATTTTTCATGCATTTTTCTGTTCACATTACTCATTTGTAACAACAATTAACTAATTAATTAATATAAAAGAACAACAATAAAAATTGATGAGCCATAAATCTGACTTTATAATCCAAAAACTGAATAAAATACATTAAAAGATTCAAAATTGAAGAAAATAAATAAATAGATACAAAAATCTTATTCGAAGTTCTCATCATCTGATTGTGGTGTATGGTAGTATGGATGATAGGAATACTGCTTATGCTCCGGTCCTAAAAATGATATCATCATGTTATCATATGCTGAGGGCCGGTTCGGTTTGATGAAAGGTGTGTTATGGCTGCCTTGACTGTTGGACTGCTCAGTCACGTTCGAACCATACCTGTATTGACTACCATAATCGTATAGACATCAGTGTCTGTACAGTGCAAAATAACTGTCATGACTATATGAGTATCCACCAGAATACGATTCATGAATGACATGAATATCATAACCTCCATAATAATCAGAAGAACGTTGATACCCATGATTTTCAGATTGTCTACCGTAGGTATTGTCCCCACGTTCTTCACTTTGGTGCTGACTATCATGATCTCCATACACATGCGAATATGGTGTATCATAAGCATGGTCACTATGTCTCTCAGTAGGGCGAACGGATTCTGACGGACCTCAACCCCCGTCTGTAGGACCTTAGTCATCGAGAGACGAATCATCATCGCTATCATGTCGAGCCTGAGTGGCTGCCTTCTTTCGCTTGTCGTGATATTCGCTGGGACGTGACTTGGCCGCGGCTGGTTAATTCTTGTACGTTCTTCTTCCGCAAGTGTTTCGTCCAACCAAGGATTATCTATGTCATCAAGCACCATGTCTTCTGTTTCCATGGTCCATTTCTGCAATAGATCATCCTTATAAAAAATCTGATCCAAGTCAATTAGTTGGTGGTCATCCTTCTCGCTCCTTCTCATGTCTTTGTCTCAGTCGCATATTATAATGCACATAGACCAGCTTTTAAGGTGTTCCATTGTTAGCATATTCCTGGTCTTAGTGTGAATGAGTGAGAATATGGTCCAGTTTCGTTCACAGTTGGAAGAAGAGACCGTTTGGTTCAAAACACCATTGAGCTTGCTCTATCCCAACGCTTAACCACCATTGAGCTACAAAAGTTCCATTGGTCAGAAAATATGAATCGTTTTATAAGGAACATATAGATATCTAAGATCCTTATAGATATCTGGAGTGACCCTTGCTATTGTTGTTTCTGCCTTACTGGAGCTGAAATAACCAACTCTCATCTTATAGGCCTCGAGCTACAATTATCAATCATAATTTTAGAATGCGAACTACTTAATCGAATCATATATCAAAATAAAAATATATGAATTCCATTTACCTTTCTGTTTATATCAATTTGCTTCGAGATGTCTGGTTCCTGCCTCTCGATCACACGGCTTAGTCCAACCAGTACCGCGTTGTTGTTTGTTGCATTGGAGGAGTACTGGAAACGAGGATTCACAAAATAATATGCGGCATGAATATCTTGATGTAGTTGCTTATCTCATCTTTTGTCGATAATGCCCCACCATTTTCTGTATCATCTACCAACATTCTTCTGATTTTCTCTTTTACTCGGTCTATGGCCTCGTAGAGATACCCCATCTCGGCCTTATCTGCACTATCGACCATTCGGGGAACCTTCACCAGGGGCTCAAATATGACGATAACATTAGAGATATCTTGCCAGAATTCATCACCGTGAATCATATCGTACACGTTGTTTCCAACGGTCCTATCTTTTGGTTTGAGCCTTGGAAAGTTCTCGGACCATTCCTTGGTGGTAATCATTCTACGTAGGTCATCTCGATGCACGTACAGAGACTCCAAAGCAATAAAGTGGGTCGCAAATCTTGTGATCGCGCGCCTGATCAACTCTTTTCCACTCGTCTCTCTTCTCATCAAGCTGAGCACACATCCTTTGTTGTATATATTTCATGTTACCATCTGACATTATGCGACGATATTTTTGACTACTTTTTTGCTATATCAGAAAATATCAAGTCAATACAATGCTCCGCACACTGAGTCCAATACAGATGTCTTTTTCGCATCAGCATCTGCCCAGCTAACTTGTAGTTTGTCTCGTTGTCGGTAACTACTTGGACTACTCTATGCTCCCCAATTACTTCTACATATGTGTCCATGAGATCAAATATGTATGGACCGTTCTGGAATTGGTCGGTTGTATCCACAGAGTTCAGGAACACCGTCGTGGATCGAATACTGATGCGATCATTACATACGAGCTAGCAAAACTTATTGTGCATAAAGAAACTTCGCCCAAACAGTCGGTGCGCATATCAATTACTCATTCGGCCTCCTCTCGTACGTAATGATCGCATCAAATACACAAGGAAATTAATAATTTTTCTTTTGTTTTGTGTTGTCTAATCATCGCACATCAGTGTGCAACCATACTCATACCCTTGAACACGAAAAATTTCTACATACTTTTTGATCTCTACATACGCCAGTCCAAATGTGTGTGACAACTCCCAAGCAGTAGATGGAGCAATGCCACAACCCGCTTCCGCAATAGCATCCACCATGTGCTTGTAATATGGGCTATTGGTCACAATGTATGAGATGTGGTTGAAGTAGAAAAAATTGGTCATAACTCGGCCGACAAAGGACTTGGCATTTTTATGAAGGAATTCTTTATGGTTGACTGAGATTTACCCTTCTTCATCAGAGAAAAAGGTTCGGCACTGGGTCTGAGAGCACCGGTTGGTCTATCGGTTGGTTCAACATCACGAGCAGAACCACACACGAAGATACTGACCATTTGGCCTTCACGACTACCCTATCTGGCTAGCCCAGAGGCCCTAGACGATCTTGCTCCCATCCTTCTGACCTCAAGTCTAACTTCTTCTTCAGCAAGTTCTTGCCTACTTGTTCTAAGAGCTCTTCTAAGATCTCTCGCCTCAGTGTCATCCTCATACTCATCTGAGTCAACTGATATTTCCTCTGTAGCTCTTGCCATTATCTCCTCCTCGATCCTCTTCTTATCAAATCTGGCATGTACCCTTTCTTTCTCATTCTCGAATATGTGTGCTTTCATCTCTGCACACACTTCTTTTGGTGCCTCGGGACATGTCTGCACATCCCCGGTAATTCCCACCAAGTGTTCCTTAAGGTGAGACATGCTTCCATGTATTTCTATACGGCAATAGTTGCACCTTATATGTCTATGGTTATTTTCGATTATTATACAATGAGACCACCCGATCTCCACTGTTTTCTTCTTTGGAGTTCGTCGAGACATTTTAATTATTGTGACATATCACAAAGGAAAATTTGTATTGAAAAAGACATTATTTTTTAAAATTTCTAACCTCGTTTTTATAATTTATATTTTTTATTACTGGAAATTTTGTATTACTATTTTAACGTATTTGACTAGATAT
The DNA here is from genome assembly GCA_030789695.1 of Scilla litardierei. NCBI lineage: Eukaryota > Viridiplantae > Streptophyta > Magnoliopsida > Asparagales > Asparagaceae > Scilla > Scilla litardierei. The sequence continues at coordinate 134,579,552 of CM061137.1, read as the reverse complement.
AATCGACGCCGTCACATTATGATAACAGACATTCTAGTGTGGTCCAGTCGAACACGACCATGCAGGTTTGGCTAGGTTAGGATCACTATCCCCAGTCAGAGTTGGGGTGATCCAAGCACTAGGCGCAAACGATTCTAAACACGGTTCGTGGACACGTTAAGAATGTCGATTATTAAAATATGTAACATCGATTTAATTTAGGTTCATTTTTCCTAATTATATAATCGACGGCGTCACATTATGATAATAGAAATTCTAGTTTGGTATAGTCGAACACGGCCAAACAGGTTTGGCTAAGTTACGATCACTATCCTGAGTCAGAGCTGTGGTGATCCAAGTCCTATGCGCAAACGATTTTTGACACCGGTTCATGGACGCCTTAAGAATGACAATTATTAAAATGTGTAACATCGATTTAATTTAGGTTTATTTTTCCTAGTTATTCATAATTAACTAGACGTATCCTAAAACTAACATTTTAGGATTATAATAAGTACTTTACTTTTTTAGTATTTTAAGTATTTTTTTACTTTTATTCGGTATTTTCCTAACCACTTTTTTACAATACCTAACCTCATTTTTCTAGAAATTTTAGTATTTTTAGTATTTAGTATTCAGTGTTTTTAGTATTTTCTAGAAATTGTAGTGAAAAATGCAAACATTTAGTGTGCAAAATATAAAAAATTATATGAAAAAATTAATTACTAAAATTATGATATTTGTCTAACCTATTTTTAATAGTTTTCAACATTAATTTATTTAGTATTTTAAGTATTAAGTATTTTAGTAATTTAGTATTTTAAGTGTTTCTAACCTCTTTTTATTAAGAAATTTTTTTATTTTTAGTATTTAATAGTTATTAGCATTTTTAGTGGAACCTTTCTAGCTTTTAGTAGTTATATAATTTTAGTATTTCTTTAGTATTTTTACTATTTCTATTGTATATTTCTAATCCATTTTTATAATTTCTAACTTATTTTTGCAAGAAATTAAGTATTTTTAGTATGTAATATTTACTTAATTACTTATATATTTTTATTATTTTTATTATTTTTATGAATATCATTATTTCTTTAGGATTAATTAGTATTTCTAAAGTATTTTTATAAGTTCTAACCTCTTTTAATTTAGTACTTCTTTAGTATTACATTATTTCTTCAATTTTTTTAGTATTTGAAGTAGTACCTAGCATGTATTAGTATTTGTGAGAGAATCTAAGAATTATTAAGAATTATAAAAAATAAATACTAAAAACATTTTTAACTTAAATTTTGTGAAAATTTGTAACGTAAACGTAATAGCTTTATGTTTAAAATTGTAACTTAAAATTCGTAAACATTATGTTAAAATTTGTAGCTTAAAAGAAATTTTGTTACTAACATTATTAGTTCAAAACTTAAAATTTCTTACTAATATTATTTTTTGCTTACTAACAATATTAGTTAAAAACTTAAATTTAACAGTATTTTTTCGTTTTTTTCCTATTTATAGCATTTTGGAGTATTTTTGTAGTATTTGTTCGCTTATAATTACAGCTGCTATTCACATCACACATTTTCCGTAAACATACTCACCCGTACACATGGGATGTCAAACATGTAAATAAATTTAACTAAAGTTAGAGTGGGAATAACACCCTTAAACATCTTTACCCTTTGGCCAAACATATTACATTATTTACAGAATTGCCATTTACTTATTTCTAACGTTAACTAGGAGAATGACAAACATGTAAATAACTGGGTTTAGTCGGGGGTTGTGGCATTTTGTTTTCTGAGTTGCGCCGCACATGATCCACATGCGTCGAAGCATAATTACTTATATATCCATATGCTTTATTGTTATTTACAGTTTTACCATTCCATTAGGTCCACTATTATTTAAGTTGATGGCAGATTTGTAAATAACATGAAGATGATAGGTCTTTGTTTACTTCGTTTTCGATGCGTTTTAAAACCAATTTCACGGGGAAATTTTGACGGAAAATTTGTTTCGAAATACCTCAGTCCACTGCGACGAGCTTTCAGTTCCGCTGCTATTTCTAGGCGACGAGCTTTTAGTTCCGCTGCTATTTCTAGGCGAAGAGCTCTGTCAGTTCCGTTGCGACTCCTCACGACTGCGGCTAGGGCAGCAGGGCGACGAGCTCCTCACGACTACGTCTAGGGTAGCAGGGGGCGACGCGCTCCTCAATTCTATTGCAACTCCTCCTAGTCGAGGCGAGCTCCTCCTCATCACGTCTGCGGCTAGGGCAACGGTGGTGATCGTCTCCCCTTTCGGTGGTCTGCGGCTAGGGCAGCTTCCAAGATAGGCTCCCCTTGCGGTGTTCTACGGCTAAGGCAGATTACAGAGAGAGATAATTTTCTTTCGTTATATTTAATTTAAATTGATGATTTCTGTGGATTACTATTCTTATTCCCCTCTTCCCCTTCATAGGAAGTTTTGATTCTTTCCACTACTCATTCACGAGGGACACTATGCATTCACGGAACTTCATTGTTGATTCTGTTCATTCATGGGGTCAATGTGCCTTCACAAGGGTTTTTTCATCTTCATGTTCACTCAGGGGACTGCACTGTGTGTTTGCCTGTCACCTTTTTTCTCTTTTTGTTCACGTTCTTCCTCTATTTCTGGACGAAACTGAAGGGTTTCGCCCAGTTTCGTTTGGTACCGACCGAAAACTGGGTGAAACCCTTCGGTTTCGTCTGTTACCGATACCTATGGTCGGTTTCGGTCTCGTCAGTTGCCCATATCGAGACGATATGGTCGATACCTACTGGTATCGACCAAAACCTTAATCCTTGCTCGAACCTTCTGGTATCGACCAAAACCTCAAACATTGCTCGAAACTTTAATGAAATGCATCTACTGTGTAATCCGTGAAGAATGGGTATCCCATCATCTGGACCTGAACCACTAACGTCACTTTCTGTCTAGAGTGTATCATCTGTAGTCTCTGGTGAACTCTGGCTAGAGTCAGAAGCTACCATATCAGGAACCTCAAACACTTTTATATGAACCTGCTCAACATGTGTCTATGTAGGCTCCACCATCGGTCCATGTCCCTTCAATAATGCTGACTCGTCAAATGTCACATCTCTGCTCAAGATCACATTCCTCTGTCCTGGACACCACATCATGTATCCTTTGACAACATCCCTTAAGCTCAAGAAAATGTCTTTCTTGGCTCTAGCATCAAGCTTTTCATTATTCACTGCATAATAGGCAGGACCTCACCATATATGCATAGAATCATAATCGAAAACTGGCTTTCCTGACCACACCTCCAAAGGAGATCTTCCATCCAAAGACGCAGCAGAATGTATCATGTTGATTAGGTATGTCGCATACGCCAGGGTCTTTTTCCAAAACTCTTTCGTTAGGTCGACTGTAGATAACATGCATTTGAGCTTATCCAGCAAGGTCTGATCCATCCTCTCGGCTACTCCGTTTTGCTGTGACGTACCACTAACGGTGAAGTGTCTATGAATCCCCTCTCTCCTGCAACACTTCTAGAAGGGGTCCGACATATACTCTCCACCGTTGACACTTCAGAGTCTCTTGAATTTCGTGCCGGTCTGTTTCTTAATCAATATCGTCCACTCTATAAACTTAATCAAATCCTGGTATTTAGACCTCAAAGGAAACACACATACCATGCGTAAGAAATCATCAATGAAAGACACAAAATAGTGTTTACCTACCACCCAATGAGGTTGTCCTTGTCGGTCCCCACACATTGGTGTGGATATAGTCAAGCACTCCTTTTGTATTGTGGATGGCGGTCCCAAAAGATGCACGTGTCTTTTTGCCGAAGACACGCTGCTCACATAAATCAATCCTCCTGATCTTGGCTCCTTGTAGGCAATCTCTCTTAATGAGCTTTTGTATAGCATTCTCTCAACATGCCCTAGACGCATGTGCCAAAGTAATGAATCATCTCTGTCGTCCTCATGTGAGAGTGCTCCAGTGCCAGTCACCACCGAGCCATCCAAATAATAGAGGTTGTCGTTACGCTTCTTCATCATCAAAGATTATTTCTCCTCGAGTCACCTTCAAAGCTCCATTCTCCATTGTTCACTCTATGCCCCTTGGCTTCAAGTGACCCAAGTGATATGCGGTTTCGCTTTAGGTCGGAAACATAACGTCCATCGTTGATGTCTCGTGTGACTCCATCACTCGTCTTGATCCGAACTGTGCCAATGCCTATGTCATGCAAGCTTGGTCATCTCCAAGTAGGAGCATACTCTTACCACTTTCATGAAAGATGGCAAAATACTCTCTATGCGGCGTCATATGAAAGGAGCATCCGAAATCATGCACCCAACTTTCTCACATCATGTCCTCCGAAGCACTGACCAATACACATTCATAAACCTCAATGCCATTGACGACGTTTGCGGTAGCATCGTGCTTCTTCCAATGCTATGCAAGCCCATTCATGCACTTGGTTTCACACTCATCCTAGCCTTCATTGTATATGGTAAGATCATCTACAACGCTTAGGTAAGAGTGTATTTGTTTACATTTCGTTGTAACCTAGCTCTCGGGTTGTGAGAGCATATTGGAGGGTTTACTCTAAACTAGGGGAGTTTACTCCTTTGTATTCGGTTTATGGATTGTAATTCTTATTTGAGTTTTGGTACCCGATTTGGTGAGATTAATGGAAATTCACAGCTCGGGTGACGAGGGTGTGACTGAAGTAGGCGTAGCCGAACCAGGATACATCTTGTGTTTGCGATTGCCTTTGTCATTATTGTTTGTGTTGTAATAATATTTCTGCCTTTGCTTAATTATTTTTAATTAGCTTTTTTAATTGCAACAATATTATTCATCCCCCTCTATTGTGTTACTTAGTGTTCAGGGATCCAACGCCCTCCACCCTCCACCCCTCTTACGACATTTTATCATAGTAAGAGCTGTGTGACCTCAGCCTCTTGTGTCATATCACCGTTTTTCCAGAATTCATTGCTCGTAGGAGCATTGAACACCTTTTTAAAAGTGATCGAATTCTTGTCGTATGTAAGGACCGAAACAATATGCTCGTAGTCGTTGGGTAGAGAGTTGAGAAGAATCGTCGCCTTGTCTTCATCGACCTTGATATCAACATTTCTTAGATCGGTGAAGAGATTATTGTAATAACCAAGGTGTTGTTTAATAGATATTCCATCTTCGAGCTTCAATGCAAATAAGTTCTTCTTTAGGTTCAAGCGATTTTAGATGTTCTTCTTTATGTATTTATTTCTGGGCTCTTCCTAAAACGCCTTAGTGTTAGTCTCCTACATGACATGATACTTCTTCTCTTTTCTCAAATATAGTCGGATTGTACCGCATATGTTCCAGTTCAAGGTCTTCCACTTCGTGTTGGACACTATCGTCCGAGCTACTGGAGGTTGCTCCTTGGAGGTCGTCTTCTTAGTGTCGTCGTCACCGCCATTGTTCATCTTCACCACCTATGTTGATCTCCAAACCTTGGCTTCGATACCAATTTGTTATGCGCGAATGCAGAAGCTTCGGACCGTCGGACGATCTGATGGTGAAGGGATGAGCAAGAACAAAAAGAGCACAATAAAGATCGAACCTTTAGATCGTCGTCCAGCCAAGGAAACACTTAATAGTTTTTATTCAAATGAAGAACAGAAAATACAACTCTTCTAACCTCTCAGCAAAGAAGATGCACTCAATCTTTCTCCCTAAAAGCTCTCAATACAATCTCTGAAATTGGCTCTCACAATAGCAGCTCAAAGCTCTCTATCTCGTCGCATCCCTAAAAAAACCATCTACAAGCGTTCCTTTTATAGTCTTAAGGGATGGGCGCAAACCGTATTCTACTGGGGGATGAACTTTAATAGAATTCTATTTAGAGAACAATTCGAACTCAAACAGAATTCTATTGGGAGAGCAACTCTACCTCGAATATGATTTTTCATCATGTAGTCGGTGCCTCCGAGCTACCGAGCTCTTTGCTAAAGCTGCCGAGCTTTCGAGTTGTCGAGCTTCAGAACTACCAAAAGTCGGGATGTCGAGCTTCCGAGCTGCCAATCCTCCGTAATAAGGATTCAGGCTTGCAGGAGTTAGTACGATCCTGAATCCCCATACCTGACCATGCAGAGCCAGATACGTTGGACCCAAGGCACATGCAAACTAGCCTTGCATGACTACTTGCATGCATGTTTCTAACTCCTTTAGCGCCTCAAATTGAGCCAACTTTCACAAAATTAAACTTAAACAATAATTAGTACCTTTCAACAATCTTCTCCATGGTTGCATATTTTGATAGTACCACATAAGGTCTTCATTCGGAATTTGATCAAAAACTTTTTTCTCATCTATCGACTTTCTTTTAAAGTATTTCTCCATTAAAAAATATTCTACAAAGACTAATTTAAATTAGAGCTTAAGAATATATTCAAAACACAACATTGCATATATTACAACACAATAAATATCTAATTAATCAAAAAATAATAAACATTTTAATCATTACAGACAAAAAGTGTGGGGGTCAAAAATCATACTTTGTTCACAAAGATCACATATTTTCACCCATTAGCTTTGGGTGAAGTAGACTAGCTAGATCGTAACATCACCCCACTCTGAACGGTCGCCTTCCCCAACCTCTACGACGATCACTTGAGTAATAAATCATGGCAACAAAATCCAACAAATCACATCAATTTGCTTAACAAAATTTTTGTCTAATAAATCAAATAGAATTTCTTTGTTATTGGTGTCAGCACTGGTCCTTTTAGGAATTATTTAAGATGCAGAAGCCCCGAACAATGGCTGCAAAAGGCAAATATATATGACTCCTCCTAAAGAACAAGATCAACTTCATCAGTCTTGTCAAATTCTCATGTCTCGGACAATAAAGTTATCCAACATAAACCACTAATCTCTTCTCTTATCTCTAGAATTTTTCCACATCTAAAACCTCCTTCGATTATTCTCTTGGCCGCCAATCCAAACTGTTTCTAGATATTTAGCATTGATAGGATTTTTCTAGGTTTGGAAGTAGAAAGTTAGGGTTTTGATAGAAAGGTGGGATTTTTAGGATTAGAAGAGATGATTTGTGGGGAAAGATTGGATTTTTATTGAAGATAAACTAAGAATTAAAGGGATACAAAATAGATTTGAGTTCATTCGAGAGGAACTCTCTTTCCCAAGTCGTCGATTCGAGAGGGAGCCCTGCTCTCCAACAAAAGATAGATAATCTCCACCTCAAATATGTTGGGCCACACTCTCCAATAAAAGAGGGATAATTTCCACCTTAAACAAGTTCTTTCAATATTCAACTCCCCCTAATCCCATAGACCCCTATAAATAATAACAAATTACAAAAAGAACCCTAAAACTGAAAATTACAGAAACCCCCTAAAATCTGAAAATTACAAAAATGCCACTGATGAGCCAAAATTCCATATCCATCAAAAGCATCCAAGCTAATTTCCATCACAAACCCACTAATCCCCACAAAAGCACAAAAAAGAAGAGATTTTTCCATCAAACATTCAAATAAGACCCATTACCAAAAATCACATTCAGATGAGAACACAATTCACATCTCAACAACCGCTTATCCCCACGAAAGCAGAGATTTTTCCAACAAAAAATCATAAAAAATAAAAATGAAACAAGACCCATTACCTGAATCGGCGAGAGATTATCGTCGAGCATTTGATTCTTCTCTTGCAAGCTTCTACAACCTCACCGTTAATGAGCGCATGAGGCTGAGGAGCGGGCCGGGCCGCCTAACAGAACGCTGATTTTATTTGGGGGCAAGTAGAAGTTAGAGGATGAAGATAAAAAATGGGAAAAAATTAAACTCCTCTCTTTTTCATCCTCATCAGCCGTGACCCGTCACATTCCCTTAACTGATGGGGGCCCGCCTTAAGTGTCATTTACTGATGGGCTCTCCTGCAAATACAGTTTGTATACCCAATGATTTTGTTTCAAAAAATTTGTGGGGCCCGTGGTCCCACATTTGCCGCCCTTGTTCCGCCCCTGGACTCCTTGAGGGTACAGCGGTTAATACTGCTTGAAACCGAGTTCTTACACCTTATTTAGATTTTCGATCATTTAATTTGTTTTTGTTATGAGTGAGGGAGGTCTTTGGCCTCCCCACCACTTTATCTTTCCATTACTCCCCATTTAGTTAGCATAATTGGGACCTTTGAAATTACATGCCCTTTGGTATTCCATATGAATGAATAAATAGAAGACCATGGCCTTGAGTCATGGTTACTCTTTCTTTTGAGTTCCAACAGTTTTTCATTTTCCTTCTTTGAAATGTTTATTATTCTCTCCATATTGTCGGGGTTTAAAATGTTCTGGTATCAGTCCAATGATAGATGTTAGTATATGCCTCAGTGCTCACCTTCATGTCTATCTACCATTGCCCCTTAGCAATAAATGCTTCTTATGCTTGATGTAGACTCCATGACCTTTATCCTCTTGGTTATGTCTTTCGCGTTCTTTACTGCCTTGTCAAATGATGACCTTTTCCTTCCGTATTTGTCATGTTACCATTATGACATACCATGTTATTGCAAGGGTTTATAGAAGCTTCTTGCAATTTAGACACATGATCTACCCATCTAAGAAGTTGATGACTAATTTATTTCAACGGTCATATTGCTGCCATATTCTGTCAACGCGGCAGATGAACACATCTGAAGACTAGGGGACATGAATTATCAAGCTTTGCGATGACAGGTAATGGTTAGTGTATCAAAGACCAGAAGTAGTTGTTAATGGAGAGGATGACAAAGCTTAAGGCTTGTTGCTTAGTTAGGGGGGAAATTGCTTGGGAGTTGCTGGAGTTAAGCTGGATAGGGGATTCTGCATTTTTTTTCCGGTTGAATGGATATAGGAAAGAGTAGTAATTAGACAGACACAATTTTTTTACAAGTAACATTTAAAGTGAGAAACACTTTGGTGGGATTTATAGGAGACCTTAGTTGAATATATTCTGCTTTGTTTCTGTTTATCATCATTAAAATAATCAAACAACAAAAATAATTTAGTGGTCCTCTTTTACTTGAACCACTTGAAATTTTGATTTCATAGCAATTGTGAACACGCATACATGAATTATGGATAATAGAGGTTTGCGACAATAAATTCATGTAAGACAAATTCCTAAAGTTCTACTTGTAATTGCAGCAGCCCCTGTTCAAGTCGCATTTGGACAAGGAAGCTCATCATCAATCAGGTCTTTTGGAAATCCTGGAAGCGAAGTTGCAGGAAGCAAGCATGAAGGTGACACTTCGAATATTCTTCTCTTCAATGTCACCATTGAATATTCTTCTTCTCCCACTGCATGCCACCTTCTCTAAATGTCCTTCTCTTCCAGATGATTTTGCTAAGTCAGCCGCAACAGTAAAAGAATATGTTGAGCCATGGGTGATTGACTGGAGAACCTTAACCACCTTGCACTTCCTTGCTCATCATTTTCGCTTTGTAATTGAGTGATGATTTTATTTGTGGTTGTTTATGTAGGACTACGTGCGCACGCACTATCCTGTCACCCTTCCATTGAGGAGGCCATATTCGGGAGACCCAGGTATAAACTATTACACTGTGGTGTTTAGGCATTCTCCTCTAAACGGACCGTCGCCTAATTGTATGTCATTTGCTTCAGAAATTCTTGATCAAGAGGAATTTGGTGAGGATACTAGGACTGTAGATAATAACCCGGCCTTATCCCCTGCAGAGGAGCTTGGTTTAATGGTTTGCCCTCCACTCATAAGCAAAACATCTCCTAAATGTGATGGAATTTCCTTACTCTGTCAATGCATGTGTTGGTTACCTCTCGTGGTTAAAATATGGAAACTGGTTTCCCTGCAGAATCGTTGTTTATTGTTAGTTTATAGCCATTGAATATGATTATTTTTCTTTCCCAAATAGCGTATGTAAAGTTGCAATTCTTCTTCTCCTGGAGACTCAAAACAGTTAGGTAACTCGCCTTCTCCATGTCTCATTATTTTTGTAACATGCACCATTTGGCAGGAATCAAGCATAGCACCTCAGATGTTCATCTTCCAGTTCCCGGAGGTTCTTCCATTGGTGAAACCGCGCGCTGCATCAGCAGACGGTAAAGAGAATGATATCAAACCAGAAACCATGACCACAGGTAAGAAAGCGAGTGGCAGTAGGCCGGACATTGCAGCTGCTGAAGGCCAAAGAAATGGCGGTGGGCCAAGTGATGGGGACGACAAATTGAAGAGGGGCTGCACTTTGAGAGATCTTTCATCAGGCTTTATTGGAAAACTGCTAGTATACAAGAGTGGCAAGGTTAAGATGAAGATTGGAGATACCATCTTCGATGTAAGTGAAAGAAAGACATAATCCATCTTTCCACCTGGCTACTTCTAAGAATGTATAAATTTTGCTACTCAGACTACATAATTTGGACTTCATGCAGACTCGAGAGGCTGATATAGGGCTCATGTGCAATGCACTGAGGATATAGTTGTGCATCTCGAGTCTATTTGTGGTCAAGGAAATGTAGTCATTGTAGCATTTTTCACATGATTAACATTCGATCAATGCCATTGAGATTAATGCTTTCAGTTTTGCATAGGTTTCGCCAGGAGAGAACTGCATGTTTGCCCAAGATGCGGCGTTGATCAATGTTAAAGAAAAGCACTGCTGTGTTCTTGGCGATCTTCCCAAGCGCGTGGTGGTTACGCCCGATGTCGACGCTCTGTCGGAATCTATGGCGAATCAATAGTATGATTTTCTGCACTTCAATTTTGGCACCATTTTACATTTTTCTAGTGATTGCATTCTTTCTATACGTATACAAACCCTTTCAAGATTGAGTGGATCCGCATATTCTTTTATTCATCGTAATGTTTTGGAAAATTTACAGTGTAGAGCAATCTGACACATGTTACTCAGAGATAATATCAGTGATTTTTATGTTGAAATTATTTATTATTTCTAATTGTTTTGCATTATTGGGTATTTTCCTCATCATTTCACCTTAAAAAGCTTCGCATCCTTCAAACGGGGCTCCAATCCCTTCTTCATTCTCTACATGAAGAAGCCGTAAATGTTTATGTCCGCCGGCATTCTCACCCATTTACAGGCCCACCATCAAAAATGTGTCTCATCTCGCCACCTTGCCCAACTCCAAGCTCTCCGCCTTGATCTCATCCACCACCCTCTCTACATTGCTCTATGCAACAACATGCTCCGATCTCTCATTGCCCTGACCAAATGCGCCACACAATCCAATCCTAAATCCAAAATAGAATCAATGGCCTTTCACTCAACAACTTCACCTTCCCCTTCGTCCTCAAGGCATGTGCCCGGCTTGGAGACATAAAATATGGCACTTTGATCTATACCCGTGTTCTCAAGTCTGGGTTCGAGACCAACATATTTGTCAAGACTGGATTGGTGTGTTCCTATGCAAAATGTGGGCCCTTGGATGTTGACCGGAATCTGTCCGATGAAATGGGTGAGAGGAATGTGGTGGTTACTTGGACTGGGGTGATTAGTAGGTATTTGGAGATTGGAATGTTCCAGGAACGAGTGGACTTGTTTAGGAGGATGTTGGAGATGGATACAGGGCTGGATAGTTTTATCATTGTCAGGGTGTTGACTGCATGCGGGCAGACGGGGGATTTAAGAACTTGTAAGTTGATTCGATGTTGTTACTTGGAGCGCAAGGGTTGGTGGCTATGCATCCAATGGGCTTCCCTGGAAGGCATTGGAGCATTTCTTTAGAATGGAGAGGGATAATTTGAGGCCGGATTGTTTTACTATGGTAGGAGTTCTCTCAGCTTGTGCAAGATTAGGAGCTTTGGAATTGGGTCATAGAGTAAGTAGATTGATGGACATTATGGAATTTTTATTGAACCCGGTATTGGGGGGACAGCATTTTCAAATGTGGAAGCACTGCCATAGCCTGGGATGCGATCATGACTGGACATAACAAGGTTTCATTAGGGCTTTTCACTCAAATGGAGAAACTGGGAATCCAATCCGAGGGAAATACCTTTGTTGGACTGCTTTGTGGATGTACCCCATGCCGGCCTAGTTGAAGATGGACGGCAATATTTTAGGAGTCTGTGCAATATCTAGGGGCTGACTACCAGAGGCGAGCACTGTGGCTGTATGGTTGATCTTCTCGGCCGAGCTGGCTTGTTGGATGAAGCTCATCAGCTGATTAAAGAGATGCTGATGGAGACTAGTGCTGTAGTATGGGGAGATTTGTTGGGCGGTTGCAAGCTACACGGAGACATCCATTTGACTGAGCATGTGTTGGTGAAACCTATCGAGTTTAGAGTCTTGGATCTCTGGGAATTTTGTTCTGTTATCCAATATGTATGCTGCAAATGGGAAATGGGATCAGTCTGCAAGGCCTAGGACGGTCATGAAGGAGAAAGGGATCCAGAAGACACTCATGGGTGTAGTTCATGAGTTCCCTGTGGGGATAAGTTGCATCCGTTAACTGAACAAGGTTATTCAAAGCTTGATGAGTTGGGGAGGAAACACACGGCAATGGGATGCATGGCGACGACGGGGATCGTCTTGTTTGACATGGAAGAGGAAGAAATGGAGCATACCCTCGGGCATTGCACTGAGAAATTGGCAATTTCCACTATTGCCATGCAGCAATAAAACTCATTTCAGATATTACTTACTGAGAAATAATTGTTAGAGATAATAATCGGTTCCGTTGTTTCAAAGATGGATCGTGCTCATGTGGTGATTATAAGTGAATATGTGGATTGCTGTTAAGTTGTATGATGTAATCATGCTGTAGAATTTGATGAAAGTCTCCATAGATTGGATCTGTAGTTTTTGGGCATTTGATTTGTAGGCTAAGTACGACACATTATCTCCACGTTTCTTCTGTTATTTGTAGGGTATATGACCTAAAATGCATCAAAGAGAGGTGCGTGGAGAAAGCCGTATGCCCTTCGGCCCATCTTTATATGTTGCTTTGTTTACATTCAAATGGGCACGATGAGTACTCAAGAGGTCACACCCTTTTTTGATGGGATCTGGATAATTTCTAGGGAATTGCTCCGCGCACATGCCCGGTCAAAGTTTTCTAAAAAAACCCCCAAAATACTTTCGACAACGCTGACCATGCAAAAATACCTTCAACAATGCTGACCATGCACAGTATGCAAAAAAATTGGGCAATTTTGACTCCGTGGAACAAAATTGCTTGATGTACACAACAAACAAAAATTTTGTACATGCTTCAATTTTTACAAAGCTTAATTAAACTTTACTTAATCATGTTAATTTCAAAAGGTTTGATAATTAATGATCAAAACATACGTAATTAATCATGTTAAGTGTTATGAGAGAGGGAGACTTATGGTCTACCCTCCTTCATTTATCCACCATAACACCCCACTAACATGTTAGTGGGGTGAAACTTTGGGCTACTAGAGACCTATGGTCTTCCATATCCTATTATGAATTCAATAAAAGGCCATGGGTGATAGCCATGGTTACTTGTTCCAAACACGTTATCAACACGATTACGCTCTAGAAAAAAATTTGAGCCATAAAAATGTTATTTTCCCTACATAATTTCCCTCTTGCGAAGGAATCTTGTTTGTTGCGGCAAAGTTCCGACGACGATCGATTGATTACCTGCAAGGCGTTGCGGGAGCGGGGATTTAATTTTTCTATCTATGGATTCTATTTGTTCTTTCCTATATCATTGATCTAGAGATAAAGTGTGAGTGCCTAGTGGACAGTGCCTCGACGCACACAATCCTTCGCGAAAAAAGCTATTTTATTAGCTTAAATGATTATGATGGTCCTGTAATCACTATTTCAGTACTATCAAACATAATTGAAGGATCTGATGAAGCAATGATTTTGCTTCCAAATAACACGAGACTAATAATAAAATATGCACTTTTCTCTCCTAAATCAAATAGGAATCTATTAAGTTTCAAAGATATTCGTTTAAACAGATATAACTTAGAAACTATATATATACATGAGGATGAATATCTGTATGTTACTCGTCAAAAAGACGGTTTAAAACTATCTTAGAACGATTTAAGGGACTCCAGTCGGGTCTCTATCATACTTATATTAAACATATAGAAGCTAATTTGACTGTGCACTAGAAGTGTCTTTCGTCACCTGAATTTAAACTCTGGAATAACAGACTTGGTCACCCTGGTTCAGCAATGATGCATCGCATCATCACCCAATCTTTTGGATATAATCTGAAGAACCTGAAGGTTCTTCAGAAGGGTGATTTTCCAGTCTGCCTTGTTTCAAGGGCAAATTAATAACGAGACCATCTCTACTGAAAGTGTGATTAGAGTCTCCTAGCTTCTTGGACAGAATACATAGGGATATTTGCGGTCCTATTCACCCCGCAAATGGCCCATTTCAGTACTTTATGGTACTGATAGATGCATCATCAAAATGGTCTTATGTGTGCCTCTTGTCTATCTGCAACCTAGTTTTTTCAAAGCTTTTGGCACAAATAATTAAGTTGCGGGCTCATTTCCCCGATAATCATATTAAGAAACTACGTCTTGATAATGCGGGAGAATTCACTTCTCAAGTCTTTCAAGACTATTGCCAAGCAACTGGCATCGAAGTTGAACATGCAGTAGCACATGTTCACACACAGAATGGATTAGCAGAATCTCTGATAAAGAGACTGCAATGGATTGCACGTCCATTTCTGATGCAATATCAGTTTCCTATGGATGCTTGGGGCCATGCCATATTGCATGCTGCACGCTTATCAGAATACGGCCCTCTGGTGGCCATATTTTATCGTCGATGCAGCTAGCGTATGGTGCACCTCCGAATATCTCTCATTTGAGAGTGTTTGATTGTGCAGCCTATGTCCCCATTACACCACCTCAAAGGACCAAAATGGGTCCACAGCGTCGTTTGGGTATCTATATGTGGTATGATTCACCCTCTATAATTAGATATCTTGAACCCCTGACGGGTGACGCATTTAAGGCACGTCTTGATGACTGTGAATTCGATGAAAATCTTTTTCCAAAAACTAGGCACACTTTCTAAGAAGCCAGAAGCTTCTGAGACCATTTCTTGGGACACAAAGACTTTGTCTCATTATGATCCGCGTACTAGTTAATGTGAAGATGAGATCCTGAAAATCCTTCATCTTCAGCATACAGTACATTTACTACCGGATAATTTTACTGACAACCAGAAGATTGTCAGATCACACGTCCCTGCTGCCAATACGTCAGCTAGGATTGACATCCCTAAAGATGGATGCAATCCACCGACAGCAGAATCGGTTGTACCTCAATTGAAAAGAGGATGGCCACCAGGTTCGAAGGACAAAGCTCCTCGAAAAAGAAAAAATCCTGGAGAAGTAAAGATGAACCCTACACAGGATGCTGAGCTCAGACCAGCTACCTCTCTCCTCCTACTTTCACCTGAAGATGAAACTATATGAGAAACATCATTAAATTTTGTACGTACTGTGAAGGTACTGGACAGAAAAAGCACTGTCGTTGACGACCTCTTTGCGTTCAATATTGCCGTGCACGTCGCTGAATTCTGCGATAACATCGAACCACGATCTATAGCGGAGTGAAACGAGGCAATATGAGTAGAGCTGGACTCACTCTTGAAACACGAAGTTTTTGGACCAGTAGTCCAAACATCAAAAGGTGTAAAACTTGTGGGTTATAAGTGGGTTTTCGTCAGAAAAAGAAATGAAAATAACGAGATCGTACGCTACAAAGCACGCTTGTAGCACAAGGATTCTCCCAACGACCTGGGATAGATTATGAACAAACCTACTCCCCTGTTATGGATGCGATCACGTTCCGATTTTTATTAAGCCTATCATCTCTGGAAAGCCTAGAAATGCAGCTCATGGACGTTGTGACTACATATCTATATGGCAATATAGATAAAGATATCTATAAGAAAGTCCTTTAGGGATATAAATTACATCCAGAGAAATCAGAGAGACCTCGGGACGTCTTCTCTGTAAGGCTTCAAAGATCATTATATGGTCTTAAGAAATCGGGTAAAAATGTGGTATAACAGACTGAGTGATTTCCTTGCACAGCAAGGTTTTACCAATAATGAAGTCTACCCATGTAGGATTTATTATAGTTGCCGTTTACGTGGACGCCTTAAATCTCATTGGATCTCCTGCAGAGATCGCTGAGATATTTGCAAGCCTAAAGAATACTTTTGAAATGAAAGACATATGCAAAACAAAGTATTGTCTTGGCTTACAGATCGAACACCTACGTGGTGGTATCCTATTACACCAATCCACATATAAAAGGAAATTACTGAAAAATTTCAAAATGGATAAATGTTATCCTCTAAGTACACCAATAGTCGTTAGATCCTTGAATGTACATAAGGACCCTTTCCATCCGCAAGAAGAGGGGGAGGAAATGTTAGGTCCTAAATTACCTTACCTTAGTGCCATTGGAGCACTTCTATATCTGGCTAGTTGTACGCGTCCCGATATAGCGTTCTCAGTGAACTTCTAGCCAGATATAGCGTAGCGCCCACAACGCACCACTGGAACGGAGTTAAGCAGCTTCTACGCTACCTACAAGGGTCGATTGACCTGCAATTATATCTCCCTAAAGGTGGATCTCCCACTTTAATTGGTTATGCAGATGCAGATTATAGGTCTGATCCTCACACCAAGAAATCACAAACTGGTTTTGTGTTCACCTACAGTGGTACAGCCATCTCCTGGAAATCTGTGAAGCAAACCACTACATCAATCTCTTCTAACCATTCCGAGCTCCTCGCGATCTATGAAGCAAGCAAAGAATGTGTATGGCTTCGTTCAGTTATTCATCACATCTTAGTGACTACCGGCCTGAAGACTGGTGACCTTGAGCCAACCATGATATTTGAGGACAATGCAGCCTGCATAGCTCAACTACAGACTGGTTTCATCAAGGGCGACAAGATGAAGCACATTTCTCCTAAGTTCTTTTGGATGCACGACCTACAAAAGGAGAAGCAAGTCGAAGTACAGCAAATTCAGTCTTGTAATAATTTAGCTGATTTGTTCATTAAGAGCCTGTTCTTTTGCATGGAAAGGGAATGGGAAAGTTGGGAAAGTTACTATTCATGCACTGTAACAGTTCTTTCCCTCCCAACTTTCCCAAATCCTGTTCTTTTGCTTGAAAGTAAAAAGTGGAAAGTTTGCTGACATGGCGGATGAATTAACCGGTTTTGGGAAAGTTTGTAATCCATGGGAATTGTTGGGAAAGTTGAGGATTCCACAAATTTGTGGGTCCCACTATCCCATCTCTCTCTCTCTCGCATCCAACTCACCAACTTTCCACTTTATCATTCCAACTTTCAAAACCCAAAAGAACAAAAGAAAAGAGATTGGACCCCCACTTTACTTTCCAAACCACACTTTCCATACAACTTTCCACCCAAAGGAACACAAAACTACATTTTCTCTCTCCTCAGAATACAAACTTTCCCAACTTTCTCATTTCTCCTTTCCAACAAAAGAACAAGCCCTAAGGCTCTGCCTATGTGTATTTTTGTAAAGCTTGTAAAAGGAATCGGGATGAGACAGCTGAGAGACCTTCAAGCCTGAAGCTTGTACGGATCAGGGTGAGTGACATGTGGGTTGTACTCTTTTTCCTTAAGACTGTTGGTTTTTCCCACTGGGTTTTCCACCGCTAAGGTTTTAACGAGGTAAACACGTTTACTCTGGATCTAGAAGTATACACCCCATTAGCATCATGAATCCTGAAGCATTCATATGCTAAATCCAAGGTAATGGATGAATAAGGGGAGTGTTATGAGAGATGGAGACTTATGGTCTCCCCTCCCTCATTTATCCACCATAACACCACACTAACATGTTAGTGGGGTGAACCTTTGGGCTACTAAAGACTTATGGTCTTCCTTATCCTATTATGAATTCAATAAAAGGAGACCATGTGTGATAGCCATGGTTACTTGTTCCAAACATTAAGTAAATTTTGATGATCAAGTAAATTAAGTAATTAATCATGTTACTTTCAATTTACTTAATTTTTGATGATCAAGTAAATATTAATGATGTTAACAGCAAAATTTACTTAATTTTGATCATTAATCATGTTAATTTCACCACCTGCAGAATTACTTACTTAATTTTTGTTGAAATTCCACGATTAATGTTAATCTCAATTCCATAATGTATAATTGCACATGTTCCATAAAAACAAAGCATAGCAAAGCGCCATGAAATTAAACGTAGCTGTCCTTGCATCCACTAGATACCAGGATTCAGAACATCGGTCAGGTATCGATTGGTCTCAATCAGAGATCTGAAAGGACACTTCAAATGACGCAAAATTGTGGAGTTTGAAATTGCTGGAAAATTGTGCGAAAGGCGAATCAGTTGGTGGCTGCATGAAACCGAGGACTCAAGGTCGAACCCTGCCCTGATAGATCTGTATCAGCCCCAAGACCGCAAATCTGAAAAAAAAAATACTGAAATAAAAGTTAGCGAAAACAAATAAATAAGTTGTCAATGGCTCCCATGATTAATTCACTCACACCAAAGGTGCAGCTTTCTGCTTCCAGTCAGCTCCAGGCTTCATGTTCACAAGCGATCTAGCGCCAATGATTATGGAGAGCCAAAACCACACCTTGTTCTGCAAAGACCAAGATTATATGGCATCGTCGTTAACAAAATCAATTGCTGGAAAGAAACCCATGGGGAAAATAACGTCACATGGAGCATGTAGCCGGAGATCGCCAAGACTACCGCCATGAAGCCGCCGTAGTCAAGATCCTCGCCGGCCGGCGGCGGGGTGTAGCTTCTCTCTGCGCATGGCCGACGGGGATCCCCTCCGATCAATGAACTCATTACGCTCATCTCTCTCTCCCTCTCTCTCTATCAAGACCAAGTCATTTTAGGTACGTTAGTTTTGTGGCTCTTCTTCCATGAGAGGTTGCGCGTAAAATGGGCCAATGACTATTTCGCTAGCCCCATTTGCGTTCTCCGGCCACCGTTCAAAACCCTCATAAATTCAATGTGCTTAATTTCGCAAAACTTTTGGAATTCCAAAAAACTATCTGTTACAAGGATATAATCGCAAAACTAACGCATACTTCCCAGGGGCGGAACCAGGATTAGACGACTAGAGGGGGGCGTTGCAAGTTGGCATACAAACTGTATTGGTAAATTACATAGATGCGATGGGTTTTACATCGTCGAGTCGAAAGAGATAAAGGAGATGTTTTTACATTACTTTTAAGTATGTTTGAGATGACAAAGTGAACAACAAAATAGATATGAAATTCATTATTCAGGCACCATGCAACATATGTTGCAGAGGTCGAGTAAGAAAGCCGAAAACAAAAATATGTTTTAATTGCATGAGAACGAAAATAAGTTTCGAAAAATCAAACTAGATTACCTTAAACAAGCAACAAATTTTAATATGCATTTATTAAACACAAACTTGTTCACATATTAACCAAGATATGAACGAGAAATTGACGCTGATCCTGTTTACATCGTTAATTTACACAAAACAAAAACAAAATTTTAAAAACATAATTATTAAACTAACATAGAATTAATTAATCTCTTCAATTTAAGGGAATGGAAGAAGCTTGTTTTGTAACTAGAATTTTAGTTAGATTAAGTTAACCATGAAAATTTTAAAACGCTAATTATAAATCACAACATTTACTTGTGTAATCAAACAATTCATATTATTGTTTAGCCGTTTTCCTTTATCAATTATATGCTAACTCAGCTATGTGATAATTAAAAACATGAAAAAAAACTGCACATGCTTGCTTAGTCACCATGCCACCGAGAAAATTTAAATGAATGAGGGGGAAAACTAGGGTGATATTTGCAATGCAAAGCCCGACTTTAATAGAGAAGTGAGACGGTGAGGAATGATGATACAAAATGTGATAATTAAAAACATGGGGAAAAAGGAGCATAAGATTCAAAAGAAATATTAAAAAATTGCAAAATATTAAAAAATTGCAAAATATTAAAAATTGCAAAATATTAAAAAGATTTGCATAACCAGGAATAGAACGCTGAATCAATGGGCTGAGATGGAAATGCATAACCACTAGGCTAAGAAAACAACCCTGTCATTTTTGATACAAATTTATACTTAAGCTTGTCAGACGGCTAGGCTCCCTTTCATATATACTCATGAAAATTTTGAAAAATGAGGGGGGGGGGGGGGCCAGGTCCAACGTGGGTCCGTCCCTGATACTTTCGATGTTTTAGAAAAGTCAACGACGTGACGACCGCTTGTTAGACGTGAGCACGTGATGTTCAGGGGTTAAGTATGCATAAAATGCCATTTAACTTACTTTTAAAATGTTTTTAGGTGTTATTATTTCTAGAAAAATGGGGATAATTTCATCAATTCAATTTTTCGTTAACTGATGTTAGAGAGTTTATCGAAACATGATAAGCTCATGGTAGTTTTGCGATATATTATGATAAGATGTAGTTTTTTTTTGGAATTCAGCAAAATTATGATAATTATGATATAGTTCTGCGAAATTAAGTCAAATCTATGAATCCTTCAACCTGCCTATTTAAGATCTAAGGTTGTCCTTTATAACCCTAGTTTTAAAAAAAAGATTAATAAAAAACCCTTGTGAATTGATAAGAAAATGATAACAAGTACATCCAATATGCTTATTTTTTTATGACCAATGGAAACAAGGCATGTTAGACTACCTAATTACTTCTTATTAGCTGCCACTCGTTCTAGATTAAATTTTTTAAAATTCATAAAAATATTTTATAACGACAAATCTCAGATGTGTTATGAATCATCATCTAGGGGAGGAACCCCAGCTCATTATTTATAGCATATATAGGAGCGTACATAGATAGGATACAGAAGATATGGGCATATCCATAAGATAGTCGTGATCCTAACCAACTCTGGTATTATCTATTCATAACACTCCCCCTTATCCAGCCATAGATGTGGACTCTGCTCATGAATACTTCAGGATTCTGAGCGTAGTAGGAGTCTCACTTGGGGTGAATACTTCAGGATCCTGAGTTGGTGATGTTTGCCTCGTTAAAACTTTATCTATGGAAAACCATGTGAGAGAAACCATAGTTAAGAAAAAAGAGTACAAAAACTCTCTAACTCCCCATAATTTGTACAAGCGACTCTGCTCATGAACACTTCGGGATTCTGGGCATCACAAAGGGGTGGATACTTCAGGATCCAGAGTTAATGTGATTTGTCTCATTAAAACCTTTGGCTATGGAAAACCCTGTGGGAAAAACCATAGCTAAGGGAAAAGAGTACAAATTCTCTCAACTCCCCCAGATCTGTAACAGCCCTTAGGCTTTCGGATCTCTTAGGCTTATCTCATCACTCCTATTTATACCATTCCGAAAATATACACAGATTACAAATATTTTCACCATTAAGCAGCTGCTGAATCCAAAAACTCTGGAGAGGTGTGCTAAGTTTTGTCGCCTCTGATGTGGTCTTCAGACTATGTGACCAGCTCCACAATATCAGCCTCTATCCCAGTCTCATTGGGATGTGATGTACCACCAGGCGCCCTCAAATACACCATTGGTGTGGTGAGGATCTCGAAAAGATAGGATGATGTTGCCTTCATAATTTGCTTTGCAGATCTGCGGTAGGTGGGCCATCCCACTGTGGGTACCCGGTCTATGGTTTCTCAGTATATGGATCGGACCTATAACCTGCATTTACATAAACATGGAGGATGATAATTTATAATATAAGATCAAACCTTTCGATCCTTGGAGGAAGCGCAGAAGATACTTAACTCCGGTATAATGGCCCTTTTAGGTGCCTAACTATCTCTGGCTAATGAGTTTACTGTAACTGCTATATCGGGACGCGTGCAGTTAGCTAGGAGTGCCTGATTGCACTTAGATAAGGGATTTTAGGACCAATCATATACTCCCCCTCTTCCAGCGATCGGAATGGGTCTTTTTGTACATCTATAGAGTGTACTACCATATGTGTACTTTGGATGATAATGGTCCTTGTAATTTCTTCAACGCACTTTTGGGCGTATGTAACGGGATTCTATTAAGATAATAAATCTGTGAGCCATGACTTAATTTATTTTTGAATAGGTCTTTCATTTCATATTTAATAGTCAGACTTGAACATATGTTTCGCTTTTCTCTTCAGGAGATCCAATGAGATTTTAGTTGTTTACAACTTTGATCTCAAATCATGTTCTTCGCTTAGATGCAAAGACAACCTTTAGTAGGAATCATTACTTTGTCAAGTGATTCTCTTGGTTGTACATTATTTATTATTCTTATTGTTTTTCTTCAATAGAATAGACGTCCTGAAGTCTATTCAGGCATTTAAGGAAATGTGGAATTTATCTTTACCAAGATATCCACAAAGGTATGCCGTCACAACATCCAATAACAGCATATCCAAAATTTCGTTTGCCAAATTGTAAGGTATTCGCATTTGATAACTTAGGAAATCTGATGCATCATTTATGAGTCATGCTCATTTTAATTTGTGCATTCCCTAGTTTCAGCGAAAATATCCTTGGGCGATAGGTTGTACCTTATAGAATACGATTTTGTATTTAATTTTTCTTACGTGTGCAATACTTATTTTACCCACAGGTTTGACACCGTTTGGTGTTCGAACTTCAGGTCCGAACATTTCGCGTTTCATAATTGAGTCCAGCTCATCTTTTATTTACTCGTTCTACATTTTTCCAATCTCTATGTTTGCATTTTAGCAAAGGAGTATGGAACGATATTTTATAAACATCATCGCTTTTGCGATGCATATGACAATATGATACATGAATACATTATCGACAATTATGTTCTTTCTATCCAACACCTCCCTAGTACATACAACATTTACTTTCATTTCAGTTTTTCCCAGCAGTTACTCTGCAGTGGATTCCAGGAAGGGTGAGGGTGTGGGCATGAGCTCATTGTCCTGTGGTAGTATTGTCTTAACGTCTCCAGGTATTTTTCTTTTTCTTAAATTTCTGTCCTTGGAGCCTAGTGGTCTGCCTCTTTTCTGTTGATGATCGGCCACTTCTGCTGCTGGTGGATTGCATCCATTCTCGGAGATGTCAATCCTAGCTGGAGTATTTGCAGCAGGGATGTGTGATCTTACATTCTTCTGGTTGTCAGAAAATGAGTCTGTTAATTAGTGAACAATGTTCTATATGTGGAGGATCTTTAGGATCTCATCTTCACATTGTATTGTTACCGGATCATAGTGGGTCAAACTTTTTGTATCTCACGTTATAATTTGCTTCATACCAGATTTCCAGTATCTGGGCTCATTTTGGAGAAACTCGTCTCATCAAAATCACAGTCTTCAACATGTGCCTTAAATGCGTCCCCCGTTTGGAGTTCTAGATATCTTATAATTGAAGATGAGTCAAACCCTACAAAGATATCTAGGTGACGTTTAGGACCCATTTTTGTCCTCTGTGGTGGTGCGATGGGGATTTAAACTGCACAACAATATATTGTCAAGTGAAAAATGTTTGGTGGCATTCCAAATGCAAGTTGCATTGGAGACTCTAATCTCTAGAGGGTCTTATTTTCAATTATGAAGCAGCATGCAGAATTTGCATGTCCCCATGCATCCACTGGCAATCAGGATATCATTAACAATGGACGTGCAATCCATTGGAGTCTATTTACCAGTGACTCTGCCGACCCATTTTGGGTATGAACATGCTGCACTTGATGTTCAATTTCTATTTTCGTTGCCTGTCAGTACTCTTGAAATGACCGGCATGTAAATTCCCTAATATTAACTAGACTTATTTTCTTTATTTGATTATCTGAAAAATGTGCCCGCAACATTATTATTTGTGCCAATAGCTTTGGAAAAGCTAAGTTGCGGGTCGATAGTAAACACACATACGAATATTTTGAGGATGCATTTATCATTACCATATAGTACCGAAATAGCCCACTAGGGGGGTGGATTTGTCCACATCAATCTCCTTATTTTCTTTCCAGGAAGCGTGGCGATTCTTTTGTCAGATTTTAATATAGATGGCCTTTTAATTTGTTTTTCCTTATAGCAAGGGATGCGAGGGAATTCTCCCTTCTGAAGAATCTTATGGTTCTTCAAGTCATACCCATAGGATAAGATGTTATGCATTTTCACTGATCCAGGTGACCAAGTCTATTATGCCAAAGTAAAAATTTGGTTGATGTCGGGCACTTCAGGTGCTCCGTTAAATCCGCGTCCTCTCTTCTAATCTTTGTATAGTAGAGGCCTGTTGAAAGGCTCTCAAAACGTTCAAGTATGGATTTTTACTTCTTTTTCTTGAGACGTTACATACAGTAATTTGTTTTTCCTTTACATTTGTTGTTTCTAAATGGAATCTGTTGAAACGGATGTCCTTGAAACTTAGTTAGTTTCGGTTGGAATTCGGAGAGATTAGTGCATCCTTTATTTTTGTGACATTTGGGAGCAACAGTGTTGCGTTCGCAGAACCTTCAATATGACCCTGACATTGGGTTTTGTATTGAAGGATCGTATGTGTTTATTTATTGTCTACCAATCAGTCATGAGAGCAGATCATCTATTAAAAGATGAATTATATAGGCACATTTTCAGAGAAACATTTTCATTCAAAATCAAATTACATAATTCAAAAGGCTATCATAACATGAAATGTTCTTAAAATAAGTAGCTATGATAAAAATAGAAGGCTAATCAAGCAGGTCATCATTTCTGAAAGTCGTCAGCTGTAAACTTGACTGGGGCTTCAGAGGTCACCATGTTTGTTTCAGCTTTATTTTTCTTGTTTTCTTTATACAAATCCTGGAGCTACTGCAGAGTTCGGCTCACTCTGGACCAGTGACATTTCATGCCACAGCTATGTCATTGGTCTTCCCAATCCCTCTTGGGTGGGGGTGCGTTATTCTTCTTGTTGTCATTTCTGCGCCAGATGAACTTCGCTTCCCTTCATTTCTTCGATGCTGGACTTGGCCACTAACCCTTTTGTTCTGTCCCCCTTTCTGTGTTCTTTCTTTTCGTTTATAATCTCTCTTCTTTTTGGAAAAATAAGAGGTATTGTATGCTTCTGGTAGGGGCAGTGTCAGAGGGCACATGTTGTGAGTGGCGAGGAGAAGCTCCCTGTTTTGTTCATCCATGAGTAAACATGACAGCAGCTCAGAATACTTGGTGAACTTACGTTCATGGTATTGCTGCATTAGTATCGCATCTTTTTCATGGAAAGACATGTATGTCTTTTCTAGTATGCGATCTTCTAAGACTTTTTCACCACACAACTTCAAGCATGAGGTGATGTTAAAGAGTGCTGAGTTGTACTCAGCTATAGACTTAAATTCCTGCAGTCTCAGGTTCTCCCACCCATATCGTGTCCTTGGTAGATCTTTCGATGTTTATACATATCATCAAGGGCAGTCCACAGCTCAAGTGGATCTTCGACTGTAAGGTATTCATCCTTTAGGGTCTTGTCCACATGGCGGTGAATATAGATAATGGCTTGCGTCTTTTCTATATCGCTTACATTTTCATTATTAGTCACATCAGAAATGCGGGACTTTATCCGAAGATGAAACTTCACATCGAGCTTCCAGCTCAGATACTTTCTCCCTGATGCATCCAGCACTTCGAAATCGACACTTGCGATTTTATCCATTTTATATAGCAGAGCACAAATTTGCATGAATGAATAATTTAAACAATAAATATTTTCATGCAGAGGACATTTTTATAAGAAGAGCTAATTGTTGGTAGCAACGATCTGTGAACTTCGTGTTTGATGATAACAAACGTGTGTGAATGTTTTTTTTAAACGTGTGTGTTGAGTGTTTCAGGAACGGTGAACGTATGATTTACTCATGGAGGGACTTGGTCAATGTGCAAAGAATAGAGCAAGGGAAGTACCAAGTTTTATTATATACTTATATACGTACTTATATATGATTGCCAATGTTTTTTTTATATAAGCACTCACGCAACATTTGCATTTGTGATTAAAAAAACACAGACCTTGTTCAAGCAACATCAAATCAAATAAAGGAGAGTTTTTTTTGAAACAAATAACAAACATAAAACTCTTTTTTTGCCAAGGTGGGGGCTTAATCATTTTAAGTGGAGGTGTGTTTTTTTAAGGCCGCACAACAATTAAAAGGGGAGACTCACGCACTCACCCATTATTTGTTTGGTGCAAGTTTATTGGAGGTTGTTTTCAAGGGCAATATTGTTAATTAATAAATGATGGTTTGCAAACCCTATTTTTAAACCCTTTATATATTCAACACTATGGCCGGCCCAAAATTTTTTTTACCCTCTCTCCTATCCAAAAGACACAGCCGCAACCCAAAAAAATAGGTTACGCACGTTTTGTTGGGAGTAAGGGGCAGCCGAATTTTGATCACAAGGGAAGGCGCAGAACTCCTCAAAATTGTGGGCGGCTTCAACAAAGAAAAGAGCTCGGCCACATCTCATCATCGTCTCCCCTGCGCTTGATTAGTCTCCTCCAAAAGAATCAGCCGAAATCTATGAGAATCTTTTTTTTGTGTTCATTATTTTACAACAATAGGGTCTGCCAAATTTTATTATAACATCCTCTTTTTTTTTGTTTGCATAGGAAAGCAGTCGGCCATTGCAACAAATTCCCAAGGCAAAGTATTTAACATTGTTAACTTCATTTCCCAAGGAGAGCCAACATTTTAAGAGGCTGCCGAATTATTTTCCACAAAAAAAAATCAAGGGTAGCAGCAGGGGCCGAATTGATTAAGCTGTGCACAAGATGTTTGCTTTTTCCCAAGAACAATTTTTTATATATGTTGCAAGCCTCCTGGGGTTTAATTAATATCTTTGTGGAAGTTTTTTTACATGCCGTTCTTTTTGTTTGATCTCTACAATCAAGAAAAAACAAAGAGCCCCACATTGCTTCTTCATCAAAAAGGACGCAACAAAATTGTGGGCGTATGTTTTGTTTGCAGCCGCACTACACAAATGAAGTGGGAGCCGAAATTTGTGGAGACCCCTGTGCACACGTGAATAAAGGGTAATGCTTTTTATATTAAGTATATTCTTGTTTCGTTTCATTGTCTTGTGTGTGCTGGTGCAAGATTCAAAGAAGCAGGACAAAAGTTCTCAAGTGCCGCAAGTATCATCGAGAGAGGAGCCGAACTATTGAGGGGACATCAGAGACTACATCTACGTCAGACGAGATCTGACCCGTGCTGACTGACGAGGACATCACCACTACACAAACTGAGATTCCTAAACTCTATTTAGTATTATTTTGTGTAGTTGTTGTGTTAGATCCTCGTAGGGGAAACATTACCATCTTTGTTACTTTTGGGGACCTGACGACTTGGGAGTCGTCACGGAGGGAGAGCATCTGACTAGATTGATAGTGTAGAGCACGTGGTGTGCGTACGAGCTAGGTGAGAGTAGATTTGGGATCTTGACTCATTGTAGCAGTACTTGATTACATATCTATCTAGTAGTTGCTTTCGGGGGCTGGAGTAGGTCGTGGGGACGACCGAACCAGGGTATATCTGTGCGTATTCTGTGATTGCTTTTTTATTGTCCTGTCTGTGCCTATAACTGCGTGGGATTGTTCGTGGGTTGCACGAATATTTTTATTAGCCTATTCACCCCCCCCTCTAGGCTACGATCCAGATCCAACAAGTGGTATCAAAGCCAGGTTAGAGGATCTAGTCTAGATTTTTAGATGACCATGAATATATCTGATTGTGCTTTTGCTGAAGGTCAGTCTATAGCCCGTCACCCTAAGTTTAACGGTGTAGACTTTTCTTATTGGAAGGCTAGGATGAAAATATATCTAGTGTCTGTAGATTATGATGTGTGGGATATTGTTGAAAATGGTTATAGTCTGCCCACTATTAAAATTGAAGACACTGTTATAATTAAGCCTAAAGACAAGTGGGATTTAGCTGATAAAAAACTTTATACTCTTAATGGTAAAGCTATGAATGCGCTTATATGCTCTCTTGATAAATCTGAGTTTAATCGTATCTCACATTGTCTAACTGCGCAGGAAATCTGGCATACTCTGGAGGTGACACACGAGGGAACATCGCAAGTGAAGGAATCCAGACTTGCATTGCTTTGCACAGAATATGAGAGCTTCCGCATGCTACCAACAGAATCTGTGAAAGAGATGTTTGCGAGGTTCACTGACATTGTCTACAAATCCAGTTCCCTCGGTAAGCCATACTCTAGCCATGAACAGGTACGAAAGATCTTAAGGGCGCTACCAAGCTCGTTTAGGCCTAAAGTCACCGCTATTCAAGAAGCTAAGGACTTATCAATAATGAAAGTGGAGGACTTGATAGGCAACCTAATGTCACACGAGCTTGAGTTGCAGAGTATAGAAGCCAGAGAGAAACCTGAAGAGAAGACCAAAGCTACCACACCATTAGCTCTTCAAGCTAACGACGACGATCTTGATGAAGAGCAAGCTTTAATGGTCAGAAACTTCAGGAGATACATTCAGACTGATCAAGGAAGAGCTGAGATGGGAAAAAGGTTTATTCGTTCTAATAATTCTAATTTTGGTAGAAATTCCTATGATCAGAAAGCTATTAATAGAAGTGAATGTTTTAAATGCAGGAAGAAAGGGCACCACATAAAAGATTGCCCACAACAACACACAGCTCAAGTTGCAAAAGGAAAAACGAAAGTGCTGACGTGGGACATGGATAGCGAAGCTGAGGAGGAGGATGAGGAACATGAAGCCCACTCCTGCATGGCATTGATGGCCAAACACAATGAGGTAGGATCTCCCACTAAAGCTGAATTGCTAGAAATCTTGAAAGGAATGCAAAATACTATTAATGAGCTAGAAGCTGATGTGGATAGTTATAGGAATGATAACTTTGATATGCAACAATCTGAGTATGACATGACTAGGGATGGCAAAACGGGTGGGCGGGTATGGATATGCACTATCCATACCCGTACCCGCTCAATTTATCCGTACCCATATCCATACCTATATCCGTGATGGGTAAATTTTTGTACCCATACCCGTACCCATCGGGTATACGGATACCCGTGGGTACCCGTGTACCCTCTGGGTATGGGTATGGATATCCATACCCATCGTATGGATATCCATATACCCAATGGGTATGGGTATCCATACCCATCACCTGTAAAAAGATTTACAAACATCCATATTCGTATCCGTACTGCAAGCTTTTTAAGTGACACGTAAAAAAATATTGAAAATTATATTTTTTTCAAACATCAAAGTAGTAAAATACACATGTATGCAAGAGACTATAACAATCAAGTTCAATTAGCAGTTTCCTCATCTTCACTGTTTTAAAAGATTGACAAAGACATGTAGAGTTTAGTGTTGGTTTTAAGGCATATATACAAGAAAGCATTTTGTCACTAAGCCTTATAATGCAACATCCAACGCAATTGCAACTTGGCTCGCAGAATAGCACATGTAGAAAATATTGAATGAAACACATAAATAATAATATTTAGAGAGTTTGACCATATCAGATCACATAATATTCAGTGAAACCTTGTAAAATCTCCAATTATATTCATGGCAATTCTCCTTATGCAGCAATAGCGCAATACATGACATTAATTTGCCACACATAATCTAAAAGTTAAAATATTCAAGGAAAAATAAAGATCGCAATTTAAAAATGGAACGTCCATTATGATATAATAGATTAAATAGAGAGTATGCATATCTTAGCACTTTATTTAGTTGAGTTTTCACGATCTTCAACTATTATTCGCTTATATGCCATCATCTTGACCAGAAGAGGATGAGACAAAAGGTTCAGGTGGTATCCGCAAGCTTATGGTTGCACACTTGCACTTGTTGAACTATAAGTTTCCTGTAACATGAAAAATCTTACAATCATTGATATTGTTTGATCCAGAAGTTTTGACCTTTTATCAGACTTTTGATCTACATACTTTTGGTCCCAAAAATTGGCATTTTGCGCTGTCAGGTTTAAAAAATGAAACATGCTGAAATACTTTGCAACTTGTAAGCAGTTGGCAAGTGATAACCGAAGTCATCACATTGTTGGAAGCATTTGAATCGGTTAGGAACTTAGGAATTAGGATATATTAAAACGACCGGGTACGGGTACCCGTGGGTATGGATATATAATATCCATACACGTCCAATTTTACCCATGGGTAAAACATGGGTACCCATACCCGTACCCATGGGTACAAAAGTCTACCCATACCCGTACCCAAACGGGCGGGTATCCACGGGTATCCGTACCCGCGGGTAGAATTGCCATCCCTAGACATGACTAAGGAAATTGAAAAACTGAAAACTGAAATTGTTGCATGTAACGCTACAATTGACATGTTAAATAAGGAGAAAGCTAGCTTGCCTGAAAAAATTGATTGTCTTTCATGTCCCTCTTTATTAAAGGATGTTAGCATGTATAAGCTAGATAAGACAAAGCTTGAGGTTGAAAATGAATTGCTCTCTGAAAAGATTAACATGCTAGATCTTGAACTTAAAGAAAAAGTGAGGGATTTTGAAAAGAAAGAAGAGGAAAACAAGCGAGCTTTCATTAGTAAGTGCACTTTGCTTGTGAACGAAAATGATCATTTGAAATCCAAAGTTGCTAGTTTAGAATTGTCATTAAAGAGATTTTCCATTGGTAAACAAAATTTGGACATTATTTTTGGAAATCAAATTTATGGCAATAATAGGCGAGGACTAGGATATGGTCTTAAAAATGTTGAAAAACCAAAATATAGAAAAGTTCACATTGAATCAACAAAGGTTGGAAATTTTCATGCTAAGTGCTTTACATGTGGATGCGTTGGTCACACTTCATATCATTGCAAATATAGGAACAAAAACATTAAGTTCAAACAAATATGGGTTCCTAAATCTTTGATGACTAACGTGAGTGGACCTTGTTGGATTCCAAGGTCACACACGACACCTCTTTTGTAGGTAGATGGAAAGTTGACGAGGAGCGATAAATTGAATGTCGCATTACTTTTTAGCTCCTTAGTCAAACGGCAACGCGAAGGTATATCTCATTCTTTGAACTTAATGAATATCTTCATAGTTTGTTTTGTGTGTGCGTGTCTTTTCTTTGTTTGTGTGCTAGTAGTTACATTGCTATGTGTGCATGTTTTTTTGTTTGTGTGATTGCATCTCATGTTTGCTTTAGTACTTCATGCATAAAAACAAAAAAAACTGAAAAAAAAAATTTAAAAAAAAAAATTTGGTGCTTAATGGGTATCTTTCTCTTTGATTCATTAAAAGAAGTATTCATGAATGATTTTCATATCTATGTAGAAATTGGTGTATTATTTCTTTTGCCACATGCGCATGTTCATCTTTCTAAATATTCATGGCATATTCAATGAATGAAAATAACTTGAACTCTACACCACCTACTTCACTTCCACATGTATTATTATTGTTGCACATTTGGAGATATCACTTATGAAGTATGGAATGTGAATGTAGGAGGAAAACTTAACTGAATATCTAAGGGATATGATATACCTTGCCATGGATAAAAATTGAGCAAAAGAAAGTGTTGTTATGAGTATTTTGAAAAAAAATGAAAACAAAAGATAATTGCTCCGTATGAAAAATGGATACAATCCTTGGCAACGGTATTACCCACGAGTATCCAACATAAGCTTTATGGGTAAACTTTAGCGTTGGTGTATTTACTCGTCAAGCAATTCCACACCCACATCTAAGAGTCCTTATAGGCTATGTTTTGGGGTGTGGTACCTTGAACTCATTTTTAATGAGGTGGGAAAAATCAATCCTAGGTGATAGAATGTTATTTGGAAAATGTGGATTGGTTCCGGTTGACTTTCTTAATGATTCTCCCTATGTGCTTCAATTTTAATCCTCACACGTACACGTTGGTGTTGAATTCTTCGTTGTTTCGTTTCATTGAATTTTGACTTGATTATTCTATGATTATATGCATGCAATTGTTGGTATTGGCTTATAATGCTCTCTTTTTGCATGTTATATGATTTTGACTTCGGGTTCTACCTTTTGATGATAACAAAGGGGGAGAAAATTTGGGAAAAGATTTGATATTAATAGCGTGAAAATATGATTGTTTGATTAAGGGGGAGCATTAAGGAATATTGGGGAAGCATTAAAATAGGGGGATATACCCTGGTTCGGTCGTCCCCACGACCTACTCCAGCCCCCGAAAGCAACTACTAGATAGATATGTAATCAAGTACAGCTACAATGAGTCAAGATCCCAAATCTACTCTCACCTAGCTCGTACGCACACCACGTGCTCTACACTATCAATCTAGTCAGATGCTCTCCCTCCGTGACGACTCCCAAGTCGTCAGGTCCCCAAAAAGTAACACAAACAGGTAAAGTTTCCCCTACGAGGATCTAACACAACAACTACACAAAAATAATGATAAATAGAGTTTAGGAATCTCAGTTTGTGTAGCGGCGATGTCCTCGTCAATCAGCACGGGTCAGATCTCGTCTGACGTAGATGTAGTCTCGGATGTCCTCCCAATAGTTCGGCTCCCCTCTCGATAAACCCAAGAAACACTGCGGCTCTCAGGGAACAATGTGGCTCTGTGCTTTGGAATTCAAAATTCAGCTCCCGCGAAATTCGGCTCCTGGGAATAAAGCAAAGGGAAAACAAAAGAGGCAATTAACTCAAAGCCATGTGTCTTTCAAAAACAATGTGCACACATATAAACAAAATAAAGACCACTCTTAAAAAAAACAAAGTGCTGCACAATGAAAAGAATGGCTCTTGCTTAAAGTATTGCACTCTCAGAGACCTGCACACCAACAGATGCACAAAAAAAACAATTTTGCACAATAAAGAGATATTTTAATGCAAGCTTGTGCTTTGACAGGCTGTCTTCCTAAAAAAGAAGGCACAGGGAACTTGATGATTCAAAGAGGATGTCGGCCTTGGTGATCTTCAGAATTTGTGCAGCGCCTCTGTGCTAAAAAAAAATCGGCCAACCCTGCAAAACAAAAAGGCAAGACTCAATCAAAAATTAACAAAAAAAAAATCTCTCCTAAACTTTGTAGCCGCCGGCCCTGTGACTTGATTTTTCAAAGGGAAGAGATGAAGTGCGGCGCCTCTCGAAAATTTGTGCTGCTCTTCTAAAAATAATTCGGCCTTAAGTGCGGCGCCTCTCAAGAATAAAGCATGCGGCAGACAAAAAGACACCGGCCTCCCCTATGAACTGCTCTGTTAATCTCTTCATCCAAAATACATTGAGTAGAGAGAGAAACAGCCAAAAAATAAGGATGAATTAAAAAGCTTTGTTAATCTTGGCCACACCAAAAAAAAATGTGATCTGAGCATGCAAAACGAAGTGGGTGGAGAGGATATAAAAAATTATTTTGACTTTTGCCCAACTCAAATTCTGTGCTTCCTTCTTAATAATATTTGATGATGCTCTTGGAATTTTGCCTAGGGAAGAGAATAAAGCTTTGATGCGTGAGCTCTTGGGTTGATGTTCACGGCTCCTGCAAACAAATAGAGTCAGCAAAAAAAAAATGAACTAGATGGCTTGAGAATTTGTGCGGCTCTATAGAAGGATAAAGCATGCGTCCAAAGAAAAGTTGCCCTTCTCTCTCTTAGGGTTTCTAGAGGGTGGATCAGCGTAGTCTTTTTTTTGTGCCCTGTTCTCTTCTTTTTTGTAAGGCCGGCTCCTTTGTTAAATAGGTATTGATAAACAAAACACCCTAGGTTTATTTACGATCTCGCCCTTGGACCAAGACATAAAGGAAATCGGCTGTATATAAGTATTTGGATAGTGGGATTGAAACTAATTGAGATATGATATGAGATCTCCCCTCATCTTTGACCAAGTCACAATTGCTAAGCGCATAGCTCTTTGACCGAGTCACCGAGGAGTGTGTATAGCAGTTTGTCCAACGCATTGATTTACATCCTCGCCAATCATGCAAATACTTAATACACACATCAGATCGTTCACAATTGTTTGTCATCATCAAACCATAAATCCTAGATCGTTGTTTCCAACAATCTCCCCCTTTTGATGATGACAAACCCACAAAGGATTTGCACAAATAGGTGTACGTGTGATGAATGATGAAATGCAATATGATATATTCTATGAGATGGTATTAAACATTACTAGCATGCACCATATAACAATATAATTAGCATACTCCCCCTTTTTCCAAGCTCCCCATTCTCATGTATTTTGAATGCCCCCCCTTCAATCAATAATACCGTATTTTGAACCAACATTGATATTTTGAACCAACATTGATACCAAAAATCTTTCAACACTTTTCTCCCCCTTTGTCATCATCAAAAGTGTATTCGTGAAGATTAAAACATACCACATGCAAAAAGAGAGCATTATTAACTATAGCTAGCATTTGCATGTCGTCATTCTATAATTAGCACTACAAATCCAACGATAATGATAATTAGAATTCTACACCATCGTGTAAGTGCAATTATTAAACATAGAGGTACAAAGGGAGATACCAAGACTTTTACAAACTTCAACCAAAACCAATCCATCATTTTCCAAATAACTTTATATCACCTAGGATTGATTTTCCCCACCTCATTAGAAAATGAGTTCAAGGTATCACACCCCTAAACATAGCCTAAAAGGACTCTTAGATGTAAGAGTGACATTGCTTGACGAGTAAAAACACCAACGCTAAAGTTTACCCATAAAGCTTATGTTGGATACTCGTGGGTAGTGTATTTGCCATGAATTGTATCCATTTTTCATACGGAGCAATTTTCAATTTTTTATATTCATTTCATTTGTTTTGTGCTCAATTTTTATTCATGGCAAATCACATCATATCCCGTAGATTTTTCAGTTAATACTCATCCTACATTCACTTTCCAATATTCATAAATAGTATCTCCAAAAGTACGACATAGTCTAATATTCGTGGAAGTGAAAGTAGGTGTAAAAATCATATTATTAAAGCATTGAACTTGGCATGGCCATTATTGAAATAAAACATGCGCATGTAGCCAAAAATAATAATACTACAATTTCTACAAGGATATGATCAACATTCATTTATATCACTAGAATGATGCAAAGAGGAAGATATGCAATAAGCTCATTTTTTTTTCTTTTGTCTTTTTCATTTTTTTTTGGTTTTATAATGAGATAAACACACTAAAAACGATCAAGCAGACAAAAACAAAACCACAGAAAATATAAAAAAAAAAATCCAAGCACACAAAAATGTTAAGAAAAAAAAAGCTATGAAGGTATGCATTAAGTTCAAAGAATGAGATATACCTTCGCGTCGCCGTTCGACTAAGGAGCTAAAAATAATGAGACATCCAATTTATTACTCCTCGTCAAATTTCCATCCACCTACAAAAGAGGTGTTGTGTGTGACCTTGGAATCCAACAAGGTCCACTCACGTTAGTCATCAAAGATTTAGGAATCCATATTTGTTTGAACTTAATATTTTTGTTCCTATATTTGCAATGATATGAAGTATGACCAACGCATCCACATGTAAAGCACTTAGCATGAAAGTTTCCAACCTTTGTTGATTCAATGTGAACTTTTCTATATTTTGATTTTTCAACATTTTTAAGACCATATCCTAGTCCTCGCCTATTATTGCCATAAATTTGATTTCCAAGAATAATGTCCAAATTTTGTTTTCCAATGGAAAATCTCTTTAATGACAATTCTAGGGTGGTGATTTTGGATTTTAAGATATCGTTTTCATTCACAAGCAAAGTGCATTTACTAATGAAAGCTTGCTTGTTTTCCTCTTCTTTCTTTTCAAAATCCCTCATTTTTTCTTCAAGTTCAAGATTTAGTATATTAATCTTTTCAGAAAGCAATTCATTTTCAGTTTCAAGCTTTATCTTATCAAGCTTATACATGCTAATATCTTTTAATAAAGAGGGACATGAAAGACAATCAATTTTTTCAGGCAAGCTAGCTTTATCTTTTTCTAACATGGCAATGGTAGATTTGCATGCAACAAGCTCTTGTTTAAGATTTTTTATTTCTATAGACATGTCATACTCAGTTTGTTGCATATCAAAATTATCATCTCTATAACATTCCACATCAGCTTCTAGCTCATCAATTCTATGTTGCATTCCTTTACATATTTCTAAGAATTCAGCTTTAGTGGGAGATTCTACCTCATTTTGTTTGGCCATCAATGCCATGCAGGAGTGGGCTTCATTTTCCTCATCCTCCTCCTCAGCTTCGATATCCATGTCCCACGTCAGCACTTTCGTTTTTCCTTTTGCAACTTGAGCTGTGTGTTGTTGTGGGCAATCTTTTATGTGGTGCCCTTTCTTCCTGCATTTAAAACATTCACTTCTATTAATAGCTTTCTGATCATAGGAATTTCTACCAAAATTAGAATTATTAGAACGAATAAACCTTTTTCCCATCTCAGCTCTTCCTTGATCAGTCTGAATGTATCTCCTGAAGTTTCTGACCATTAGGGCTTGCTCTTCATCAAGATCGTCGTCGTTAGCTTGAAGAGCTAATGGTGTGGAAGCTTTGGTCTTCTCTTCAGGTTTCTCTCTGGCTTCTATACTCTGCAACTCAAGCTCGTGAGACATTAGGTTGCCTATCAAGTCCTCCACTTTCATTGTTGATAAGTCCTTAGCTTCTTGAATAGCGGTGACTTTAGGCCTGAACGAGCTTGGTAGCGCCCTTAAGATCTTTCGTACCTGTTCATGGCTAGAGTATGGCTTACCGAGGGAACTGGATTTGTAGACGATGTCCGTGAACCTCGCAAACATCTCTTTCACAGATTCAGTTGGCAGCATGCGGAAGCTCTCGTATTCTGTGCAAAGCAATGAAAGTCTGGATTCCTTTACTTGCGATGTTCCCTCGTGTGTCACCTCCAGAGTATGCCAGATTTCCTGCGCAGTTAAACAATGTGAGATACGATTAAACTCAGATTTATCAAGAGAGCATATAAGCGCATTCATAGCTTTACCATTAAGAGTATAAAGTTTCTTATCAACTAAATCCCACTTGTCTTTAGGCTTATTCATAACAGTGTCTTCAATTTTAATAGTGGGTAGACTATAACCATTTTCAACAATATCCCACACATCATAATCTACAGACACTAGATAGATTTTCATCCTAGCCTTCCAATATGCAAAGTCTACACCGTTAAACTTAGGTGGACGGGCTATAGACTGACCCTCAGCAAAAGCACAATCAGATATATTCATGGTCATCTAAAAATCTAGACTAGATCCTCTAAACTGGCTCTGATACCACTTGTTGGATCTGGATCGTAGCCTAGAGGGGGGGTGAATAGGCTAATAAAAATATTCGTGCAACCCACGAACAATCCCACGCAGTTATAGGCACAGATAGGGCAATAAAATAGCAATCACAGAATACGCATGGATATACCCTGGTTCGGTCGTCCCCACGACCTACTCCAGCCCCCGAAAGCAACTACTAGATAGATATGTAATCAAGTACAGCTACAATGAGTCAAGATCCCAAATCTACTCTCACCTAGCTCGTACGCACACCACGTGCTCTACACTATCAATCTAGTCAGATGCTCTCCCTCCGTGACGACTCCCAAGTCGTCAGGTCCCCAAAAAGTAACACAAACAGGTAAAGTTTCCCCTACGAGGATCTAACACAACAACTACACAAAAATAATGATAAATAGAGTTTAGGAATCTCAGTTTGTGTAGCGGCGATGTCCTCGTCAATCAGCACGGGTCAGATCTCGTCTGACGTAGATGTAGTCTCGGATGTCCTCCCAATAGTTCGGCTCCCCTCTCGATAAACCCAAGAAACACTGCGGCTCTCAGGGAACAATGTGGCTCTGTGCTTTGGAATTCAAAATTCAGCTCCCGCGAAATTCGGCTCCTGGGAATAAAGCAAAGGGAAAACAAAAGAGGCAATTAACTCAAAGCCATGTGTCTTTCAAAAACAATGTGCACACATATAAACAAAATAAAGACCACTCTTAAAAAAAACAAAGTGCTGCACAATGAAAAGAATGGCTCTTGCTTAAAGTATTGCACTCTCAGAGACCTGCACACCAACAGATGCACAAAAAAAACAATTTTGCACAATAAAGAGATATTTTAATGCAAGCTTGTGCTTTGACAGGCTGTCTTCCTAAAAAAGAAGGCACAGGGAACTTGATGATTCAAAGAGGATGTCGGCCTTGGTGATCTTCAGAATTTGTGCAGCGCCTCTGTGCTAAAAAAAAATCGGCCAACCCTGCAAAACAAAAAGGCAAGACTCAATCAAAAATTAACAAAAAAAAAATCTCTCCTAAACTTTGTAGCCGCCGGCCCTGTGACTTGATTTTTCAAAGGGAAGAGATGAAGTGCGGCGCCTCTCGAAAATTTGTGCTGCTCTTCTAAAAATAATTCGGCCTTAAGTGCGGCGCCTCTCAAGAATAAAGCATGCGGCAGACAAAAAGACACCGGCCTCCCCTATGAACTGCTCTGTTAATCTCTTCATCCAAAATACATTGAGTAGAGAGAGAAACAGCCAAAAAATAAGGATGAATTAAAAAGCTTTGTTAATCTTGGCCACACCAAAAAAAAATGTGATCTGAGCATGCAAAACGAAGTGGGTGGAGAGGATATAAAAAATTATTTTGACTTTTGCCCAACTCAAATTCTGTGCTTCCTTCTTAATAATATTTGATGATGCTCTTGGAATTTTGCCTAGGGAAGAGAATAAAGCTTTGATGCGTGAGCTCTTGGGTTGATGTTCACGGCTCCTGCAAACAAATAGAGTCAGCAAAAAAAAAATGAACTAGATGGCTTGAGAATTTGTGCGGCTCTATAGAAGGATAAAGCATGCGTCCAAAGAAAAGTTGCCCTTCTCTCTCTTAGGGTTTCTAGAGGGTGGATCAGCGTAGTCTTTTTTTTGTGCCCTGTTCTCTTCTTTTTTGTAAGGCCGGCTCCTTTGTTAAATAGGTATTGATAAACAAAACACCCTAGGTTTATTTACGATCTCGCCCTTGGACCAAGACATAAAGGAAATCGGCTGTATATAAGTATTTGGATAGTGGGATTGAAACTAATTGAGATATGATATGAGATCTCCCCTCATCTTTGACCAAGTCACAATTGCTAAGCGCATAGCTCTTTGACCGAGTCACCGAGGAGTGTGTATAGCAGTTTGTCCAACGCATTGATTTACATCCTCGCCAATCATGCAAATACTTAATACACACATCAGATCGTTCACAATTGTTTGTCATCATCAAACCATAAATCCTAGATCGTTGTTTCCAACATGGGGAAGCATTAAAATAGGGGGAGCATGCATATGCTAACTTTGCATATCGGAGTTTGCACATCATTATTGCATGTCACCCACTATCGTCACACTTTCACACACACACTATTTGGAACGTTAATGCTCAAATCTTCTACTTAGTTTGTTATCATCAAAAGGGGGAGATTGTTGGTAGCAACGATCTGTGAACTTCGTGTTTGATGATAACAAACGTGTGTGAATGTTTTTTTTAAACGTGTGTGTTGAGTGTTTCAGGAACGGTGAACGTATGATTTACTCATGGAGGGACTTGGTCAATGTGCAAAGAATAGAGCAAGGGAAGTACCAAGTTTTATTATATACTTATATACGTACTTATATATGATTGCCAATGTTTTTTTTATATAAGCACTCACGCAACATTTGCATTTGTGATTAAAAAAACACAGACCTTGTTCAAGCAACATCAAATCAAATAAAGGAGAGTTTTTTTTGAAACAAATAACAAACATAAAACTCTTTTTTTGCCAAGGTGGGGGCTTAATCATTTTAAGTGGAGGTGTGTTTTTTTAAGGCCGCACAACAATTAAAAGGGGAGACTCACGCACTCACCCATTATTTGTTTGGTGCAAGTTTATTGGAGGTTGTTTTCAAGGGCAATATTGTTAATTAATAAATGATGGTTTGCAAACCCTATTTTTAAACCCTTTATATATTCAACACTATGGCCGGCCCAAAATTTTTTTTTACCCTCTCTCCTATCCAAAAGACACAGCCGCAACCCAAAAAAAATAGGTTACGCACGTTTTGTTGGGAGTAAGGGGCAGCCGAATTTTGATCACAAGGGAAGGCGCAGAACTCCTCAAAATTGTGGGCGGCTTCAACAAAGAAAAGAGCTCGGCCACATCTCATCGTCGTCTCCCCTGCGCTTGATTAGTCTCCTCCAAAAGAATCAGCCGAAATCTATGAGAATCTTTTTTTTGTGTTCATTATTTTACAACAATAGGGTCTGCCAAATTTTATTATAACATCCTCTTTTTTTTGTTTGCATAGGAAAGCAGTCGGCCATTGCAACAAATTCCCAAGGCAAAGTATTTAACATTGTTAACTTCATTTCCCAAGGAGAGCCAACATTTTAAGAGGCTGCCGAATTATTTTCCACAAAAAAAATCAAGGGTAGCAGCAGGGGCCGAATTGATTAAGCTGTGCACAAGATGTTTGCTTTTTCCCAAGAACAATTTTTTATATATGTTGCAAGCCTCCTGGGGTTTAATTAATATCTTTGTGGAAGTTTTTTTACAGGCCGTTCTTTTTGTTTGATCTCTACAATCAAGAAAAAACAAAGAGCCCCACATTGCTTCTTCATCAAAAAGGACGCAACAAAATTGTGGGCGTATGTTTTGTTTGCAGCCGCACTACACAAATGAAGTGGGAGCCGAAATTTGTGGAGACCCCTGTGCACACGTGAATAAAGGGTAATGCTTTTTATATTAAGTATATTCTTGTTTCGTTTCATTGTCTTGTGTGTGCTGGTGCAAGATTCAAAGAAGCAGGACAAAAGTTCTCAAGTGCCGCAAGTATCATCGAGAGAGGAGCCGAACTATTGAGGGGACATCAGAGACTACATCTACGTCAGACGAGATCTGACCCGTGCTGCCTGACGAGGACATCGCCACTACACAAACTGAGATTCCTAAACTCTATTTAGTATTATTTTGTGTAGTTGTTGTGTTAGATCCTCGTAGGGGAAACATTACCATCTTTGTTACTTTTGGGGACCTGACGACTTGGGAGTCGTCACGGAGGGAGAGCATCTGACTAGATTGATAGTGTAGAGCACGTGGTGTGCGTACGAGCTAGGTGAGAGTAGATTTGGGATCTTGACTCATTGTAGCAGTACTTGATTACATATCTATCTAGTAGTTGCTTTCGGGGGCTGGAGTAGGTCGTGGGGACGACCGAACCAGGGTATATCTGTGCGTATTCTGTGATTGCTTTTTTATTGTCCTGTCTGTGCCTATAACTGCGTGGGATTGTTCGTGGGTTGCACGAATATTTTTATTAGCCTATTCACCCCCCCTCTAGGCTACGATCCAGATCCAAAACTAATTGCGTGGATCGGCCAGTCCCACATAAATAAAAAGTTTAAAGTCCATTACAGTCCATATTATACAAATGAAAGCTTTAAAAAAGAAATTACAACTTTGAAAACCCCGTGGGTCCCATATAAGATCTCCAGCTTCAGTTGTGGCCTCTATTTCCATGGAAAGTGGTCTTCGGTCTTGGACATTTACATAAATTTTTCCTACAATTTCTCTCAAAAGTAAAAGAAAAGTGCCGGAAATAAAATGTGGTACTTAAACAGCCGATCCAAAACCACAATTTAGTCATCCATGCAAAAATCTGTGATCATCAAATATTTTCAGTAAACATTTTCATCATAGGCATCGCAAGCATTTTATTTACAGAAATGATAAACAATTTAATTACTTAATAATTATTGGACCACTGTACAACGTCATACACCGTTAGGTTAGCTGACTAACGGCAGAGCAGTCGCATGATCTTCCCAATTATTAAGTTTTAATATTTACACAACCATACATAGTTTATCCACAGAATAAGCCTAAAATGATGCGAAGCATATAGTTATGATCCTACAAAGGTATCATATAATGCAAGTTTTGTGCTAGTTGAGTTTATTCAATAAGATTGAAAAAGAGCCCAAAATATAACATGTTCTTCGTGAAAAAGGAAGAAGTTTTCCTTTTAAATGATTCCCAATTAATCCCCAAATGTCTCCTATTTTATCATGATTTTTCATGAATTTTTAGGCCCCCAAATACCCCTTTTAATCAATTTTTAGCCCCCAAAAATCCCTATTATAGCTGTTTTCTGTTTCTGTTTTTTTCCAGTATAAACAGCCTGCAGGCCTGAAGCCCGCAGTGACAGCCGGCTTCAGGCCGACAGTCATTCCCCCCCCTTTTGAAATGAATTGCTTGCAGGCCTGAGGCCCGCAGTCCGTTTTGTTTTTATTTATGGGCTTCAAGCCCAGTAAAATTAGGGGCTGAGGGACGGCAGCTAGGGTTAGCCTCCGCCGCCCCTTCGATCTTTTGCTCCCATACGGCAGCTAGGCAAGGGGCCCTCCCCCTACAGCCAGGCAACGGGGGTTTATACGGCGGCCCCACTCTCGTCGTAGCGAGGGGGATGGCAAAACAAGCAGCGCCCCCTCGCCGGAGCAAGGGATGAGGGGGAATACAGCATCCCCCCTCGTCGGAGTGGGGGGTGGAATCGGCGCGGGCGCCCCCCGGTGGACGCCCCCCGCGCTTAATGGGGGGCGGTTACGTGGCGGCCTCTAGGCGTCGCGAACTGCGGTCCCGTGCTACAGGGGGGACGCGACGACCTTCAGGCGTGGCTAACGGCGGCCCCCCTTTGGGGGGGATATTACGGTAGCCCTCCCCTTCGGGAGGGAACTCGCACGGAGACCGAGCAAGGGCGGCGGCTGGCGGCAAGGCCACCGACGAGGCTGAGATAGGATAAAAACCCAATCTTCATTATTTACCGATTTTAAACATGTTAAAATTAAGGAAGATTTTTGGACGATAAAAATCGTCGATTTAGGCAATATAGCCCTAATTCCACTTCGATCTTGCGAGATCTATGGAAAATACTATCATACGTATGATAAAAACGACATTTTTAGCGAGATTTACCTCTATATCCATCCTTCAGATATAGCGAGGGTTGAACGAAGCTTACGCGGATGACGACGCTCGTTTGATGAAGCTTAACGCCGCGCGTGTGGATCTCCCACCTTTCTTTGTTTTCGCAACGATCGATTTTGTGTGGAATTTTTGTTTAGAGGCTTGTACTGATAACGTGATATGAATCATCATCTGGGGGAGGAACCCCCAGCTCTTTATTTATAGCATATAAAGGAGCGTACATAGATAGGATACAGAAGATATGGGCCTAGCCGTGATCCTAACCAACTCTGGTATTATCTATTCACAACAATATGCAAGTTTTAACATTACTTGAAGTTCATCGATTTTTTGTAAATATTCTTGACGTTAGTTTGAAACTGAAATTACTATTAAAAATTAGATTTTAAAAAAATTGTCCGAAATCAAAACACGAGCGGGGTAAAAAAAATTTCTTGATTGGGGCACGTCTAAACTGGCATTTGCTAAAATGTTTAAGCAATATTTTTGTTGTAA
Organism: Scilla litardierei; assembly: GCA_030789695.1. NCBI lineage: Eukaryota > Viridiplantae > Streptophyta > Magnoliopsida > Asparagales > Asparagaceae > Scilla > Scilla litardierei. The sequence continues at coordinate 134,536,071 of CM061137.1, read as the reverse complement.
AATTATTTAGAATTATAAATAGATATTATTGTACTAAGTGTTGATTTTTTTAGTTTAAAATAATAACATTACTGGTTTTAATTCAAAATTTGCATTTAGACTCTAGTATGACTTATAGTTTTGCGGTTCCTTTTAGTTATTAGATGCAAATGAGAATGTCTAGATATCTCCAGCCACAATCATTTTATTTATGTTACGTCCTAAAGGCTGGCATAAAGGCCCACTTGAATAAAACCCACTCAAATAACCCATCAACAGTCCACATCAATGAGGACCAGTTTGCCAAGGCTAAGAAGAGCACGCTGAGGCTCAAAGCAGTGCGCCCTTACGGACCGCCAAGCTCGTCAACCGAACCTAAGTGAAGAACCCTCCGACTGACCACACACCAACCATGCCAGCACAGCGAGGTGGAGCTCACCTAAGAGACAGTCCGCTTAACTCTCCACCCAAGGAAGTCTGCCCAAAGAAGGACTTGAGACTTTAAGACGGAGGCAAACTGCCATAATTATCACTGACAATTTCGCCGCCCGATAGTCTCATGCCTGGCAGCCTGACAAAAGCGTGCATGACAAAAGCGCACCTGGCCGCTTCGCCGCCTGACGGCCTGACAAAAGTGCACCTGGCCGCGTCACCGCCTGACAGCCTAACAAAAGCGTGCCTAACTCTTACTGTCCAGACAGCCTGACAAAAGCACACCTGACACGTTTGGCTCTGACATCCTTAACCCAACCTTCGACAGTCTGACACCGCCAGCTCAGCTAAAGCAACCGACTCCAACAGCCTATATATATACCCCCTTTCCTCCGACAAGGTACCTGGTTAATCTGTAAGAAACCCTAACACATCTACTTATATTCAAGGTCAAATATCCTCCACATATTCGTGCCTTCCACACTAGTTCGCCACGTGAGCGCCGATCTGCCTTTAAGATCGTCCTGCGTGTCTGACATTCTCCAAATAGTCACCAACTGACTTAAGCATCAGAGAGGCTCTCTGTTGATAGCCAATTGAGCCTTTCTGACGAGTTGTTCTCCTTGCAGGAAGCTCGTCCCAGCCACCGGCGGTCGAAGCAACCCACGGCGAACTGCTCCAATAGACGGGCGGCCTACTCCGATTGACGGGCAACCTTGATATTTCCATCAACAAACCATCTTCCAATCGGGATTAGCCTCGTCCGCACCCCCAAACCCCTGTAATCATCGTGCCCTTGATTCCCCACTTCAATATAAATTCATTGTAAGCGGATTTACCCCGTAACAATTGGCATCGTCTGTGGGATCTTAGAGTCACACCCATGTCTAATCCCATACACTTCAATCCCAGTCCTAACCATGGCAAACATCCCATAGAGGACGAGCCACGTCCTCTCGGAGGGACTCCACTGACAGATGTACCCCTTGAGGGGACGGTGGAGGCTATTCATGATTCGGCTCGAGCTATCCACCAAGGCTTTGAAGCCTTCACGAAGATGATGAATGACTAGGGTGCAGGTGGGGCCGAGACATCAACCGTCCCCCCTAATTCCTAGAACGTGAGATGCAGCCTTTCCCCCAGATCGAAGAAGAGACAGCCACCGGGCAAAAGGAGCTCAACAAAGAGATAGCGGCCGAACAAAGACGTCTCGATGCAGACATTGAGGCCGCTCAACATAGGTGGCTCGATGAAGAAGCTACTGTTCAACCAGTACCTCCATAAAGCTCCCACCCAAAATCAAAGCTCCTCCGAGTAGGTCGACTACGCACCCTAGGGCTCGAGCTCTTGCAGGACGACCTAGGACGCGAAAATACAGGTCTTCCTTCTCTCTCACCTACAGTTAAGTTTTGACTCACGTCCTATTCAAACTTTTCTTGTGAGAAGAAACCCCAGATCAGGGTCGACTTAATCGCAAAGAACGAGCTGTATTACTGCAAGCAATGATCCGGGGCAGGCTTTCAAGCTATGCACCTGAAAGGTCTCTAAGGGCTTGGGACGGGCTACGCACCTCGACCATTCCCTACCAAAGATCCGAGGCTGGCCACGTGCCGCGCCCCCGAAAGGCACCAGGGGCATAGGACCCCCCAGGGGTGCTGGAAGGGCTATGGCCCTAACTAACCCTCTCGAAGCCCTCCATAGTAAGTCGTGGCCTGACTACCCATGGCAGGTCAGACCTCCTACCCAAACTGGAGAAGAGAGCGAGCTACCTGGCAGCAAAGGTCCGGGGTAAGTTTCCGAGCTGCACGCTTAAAAGGTCTCCAAGGGCTTCGGATAGGCTGCGTAACTCGACCCTTCCCTGTCAGAGACTCAGGGCGGGCTTCGGAGCTGCGCCCCCGAAAGGGCCTCCTCAGGTGAAGGTTGTCCTTAGCGAAGGTCATCCTCCCCCGATTGGTCGTTCGCACCCCCTCCCATCCCTCAAACTCCGGGGCAAGCTTACGAGCTGAGCCCTCGATAGGCTACCCGGGACAGGGATGAATAGAGATCAGGGGCCGGTCTACGGACCGCACCCCCGACAGATCGCCCATGGGTTCCGGGCAGGTTTTTGGACTGTGCCCCGCCCAAACTTGTCTTCCTTCTCTCTCACCTACTGTTAAGTTTTGACTCACGTCCTCTTCAAAATTTTCTTGTAAGAAGAAGCCCCAGATCAGGGTTGGCCTAATCTAAAGAGCGAGCTGCCTTATTGCAAGCAATGATCCGGGGTAGGTTTCTGAGCTGCGCACCCGAAAGGTCTCCAAGGGCTTGGGACAGGCTACGCACCTCGACCATTCCATACCAAAGATCCGGGGCAGGCCACGTGCTGCGCCCCCGAAAGGTGTCAGGGGCATAGGACCCCCCAGGGGTGCTGGAAGGGCTACGGCCCCGACTCACCCTCTCGAAGCCCTCTGGGACAGGTCGCGGCCTGAATATCCATAGCAGGTCGGGCCTCGCTATCCAAACCGGAGAAGAGAGAGAGAGCTACCTCGCAGAAAAGGTACGGGGTAGGTTTCCGAGCTGCGCGCCTGAAAGGTCTCCAAGGGCTTGGGACATGATGTGTAACTCGACCCTTTCCTGTCAGAGACCCAGGACAGGCTTCGGAGCTGTGCCCCCGAAAGGAAATCCTCAGGTGAAGGTTGTCATTGGCGAAAGTCATCCTCCCTCGATAAGTCGTTCGTGCGCCCTCCCATCCCCCAAACTCTGGGACAAGCTTACGAGCTGCGCCCTCGATAGGCTACCCGAAGCATGGACGAACAGAGATCAAGGGCCGGTCTACGGACCGCACCCCCAACAGATCGCCCATGGGTCCGGGACAGGTTTTCGGACTGCGCCCTCACCCAAACAAGTCTTCCTTCTCTCTTACCTACCGTTAAGTTTCGACCCACATCCTCTTCAAACTTTTCTTGTAAGAAGAAGCCCCAGATCAGGGTCGGCCTAATCACAAAAAACGAGACCAGGTCCCCGACCGGTTCAACCCGACCTCTCTCTGGAAATTGGAGCTGAAACTCAACCGATCGGGTGATCTTCACCCGATCGGTTCACCTGTAGCCGTTTCCCCGAAGAAGATGACCCGGAGAGCTCACCCGACGGCCGGCTGACCGTGCCAAAACTTCCGAAGTCTCTGTCTTTTTGGGCAACAATTCCAACAGATCGGGTGATCTTTCAACCGATCGGTTCACCCGATGAGCTCAAGATCCAAACGACGAGCAGCTTCCATCAACCGACCGTGCCACCTGACCGGGTGAAATGCTGAAGATTGCTGCCGAAGTTCGCAGCAGGTCACCCGATCGGGTGATTCTTCACCCGATCGGGTGATGTCGTTTTCTATAAATAGAGACCCTAGGTTTCCAGAAAACGAGAGTTGTTATTTTTTGCTGTTTTTTCTCTCCCTTGACGGCTGTAATTTTCTAGATATTTGTAAGTTGTCTGATCTTTACCAAACTTTGATATAGTGTTATTTGCATTGCTCTTACTACTTTTCAATCGCCTGATCATGTTTTTAACGGTCGATTTTGATTTAGATTGCTTTTTAGTAAATATGTGTGAGTAGTTCCCAAATCTGGGATTTTGGTGAAAACCCCTTCGTGGGTTCTCCCCGATGCGTCCATATGACTATGAAATCGATAGGGATTAGGAATATATCGGTTACGCAGGATGTTTCATTGTCATCGGCAGGAAAAAGACTACCTTTGACCGTTGGGCCAAGGGGGAATAAACTTGGCGGTTGACTCCCTAGCCATAGCTCACGCCCTTAGCGTAGACGTCGAATCTTAGCGCGCGGGAGCGGCAGGACGAGATGTTGGGAGTTATCGTTGCGAGCTTAGTGCTCCCGGAGTCGGTCAGTGTTAATGGACATGGAAATGCCCACTGACCAAACCCGGGTAGTCCGGTGTATCATCCTGGGCATCGACCGGAATATCGGGCCTATGGGACGCCGGTATCACTCTTAGAGGCAACGTCTCACCTTTAGACCCTAATTCCGATCGTTATCCTACCCGTAGGTCGTATTGGCGAGAATCGCACGATAGGGTGGAAGCCGAAGTCCCGGGTTTCCTTTTATATTGTTTATCCCTCGCATTCTATTTTCTGTGACAACCCATCATCTGATTCGGGCTAGCTCACCCATGGGGTGAATCCGGGCCTTTCTGACACAAGCACAACCACGCCTCCCTGAATTCGACCCCCAAGCCACACTACAACACCGTGCGCTTGCGGTTATAAATATTTAAATCTCACACCCCCAATCATATATATTGCACACATCTGACACGTACATTGCAGGGACGTCAAGCTTTATGGCGCCGTTTCCGGGGAGGCAACGTGCTTGTTATTTTAGGATCTCGTGAACTCTTGAGTCTAGCTCTCATCTCTATCTCACGATAATTTTCGCATTCTTATTTTTCTTTTATTTATTTTCTTATTTTTGTTTTATAATTTATCTGTTTCTTTCCCACTTTTCGCTTCACGAGTGTTTGTTGCTTTTAATGCGCAGGAACACAAGAAGTTTTGACGACTTGATTCCTGTTGATCCTGAGATAAACGCCACCCTAAGGCGTCTTGCCGTAGAGAAGCGAAGAAGAGAAGAGCCTGAAACCATGGGGGGGAACACCCCACCTCACAAGTCCCTGCTGGAGTACTCGATGTCGTCCATCGAGTCCACCTCCACCATCCGTCCTCCTGCTATTACGGCGCAAAGCTTCGAGCTTAAGCCGTCCTTAGTAACGTGGATCCAGCAGGATCAATTCTCGGGGGAACCCATGGAGAGCCCCATCGAACATTTGGACTCCTTCTTGGAGAAATGCGACACCCTCCGGATAAACGGTGTCACAACTGAGGCGATCCGTCTGAAGCTATTCCCCTTCTCTCTGCAGGATAAGGCCAAGCTGTGGCTTAGTGGGAAGGACCCGAATACGTTCAACACTTGGGAGAAGCTTTCAAACGCTTTTCTGACAAAGTTCTTTCCTCCGGGGAAGACCATAAAGCTGAGGAGTGAGATCTCCTCCTTCTCCCAAGCCAGCCACGAGTCCCTGCATGAAGCTTGGACAAAATTTAAAGAGATACAACGAAGATGCCCTCATCACGAGCTTCCCAAGTGGCAGATAATTAATTTGTTCTACAACAGATTGAGGGATGATTTGAAATCATCGATGGATGCCGCGGCTGGGGGGTCCTTCATGTCCAGAAGTGAAGAAGATGCCGAGAACATACTAGAAAATATGGCATCAAACAATGAGCGGTGGTGTGACGAGAGAGCCACACCTAGATCTGGGGGCATCCACAGGGTCGAGGACGTCGACAAATTATCCAGCAAGTTTGACTTACTGTCGACCCAGATCTCCGCACTGATGATAGGAGCCAGTGGTGCTGGTACGCAACATATTGCGGCGGTGGAAACAGAAGTCATGGGGGACTTCGAGGGTGGTGACATCTCACCACCATTGGACCAAGCAAGCGCACTATTCTACAATCCTACGGGAAATGCGCCGTACCCACCACGGACTAGCTCCAACCCGGCCTACTCTCCAAACAACCAGAATCATCCCAACCTTAGCTACCAGACACCGTATCAGCAGCTGCCGCCTCAGCAGCAGCAACAATAGATATATCAGCCGGCTAGGCCTCAGCAGCAGCAGTTTCAGCAGCAGCAGTTTTAGCAACAACATCCTCCACAACAATATCAGTAATACCCTCCAAGGAACCAGTAACACATTCAGCAGCACCAGCAATATGGCCAACAGAGGGCCATCTCTTCGGTTGAGTCCCTTTTGACTCAATATATTACCAACCAGGAGAAGATAAATTTGAAGCTGGAAATGGAGCAGAGGGCTCTCACGGACCAAGTAACCCAGCTGGGGTTACAAGTGGCGAACCTTTCAAGGTCGCAAAATCTGTTGCCACCACAACCTGAAGTGAACCCAAGGGGAGCAAACCAAACTTTGGCTCTCACGCACGAGCATGCGAATGTATCCGCTATCGTGTTGAGGAGCGGAACACAGATCCCTGCAAGAGTGCCCCCAAAGGAACCGGAAGCACCGTTGGTCGTAGAGCGACCAATTGAAAAATTGAATGACGACGGTGCTTCGTCGCCAAAGCCAACGACTCCGGAGGGAGTCCTTGAAGAGGAGAAGGAGAGAAGCGAGGAAGGAAGCCTCAAAGTGTGCAAGCCCGTTGTGCCTTTTCCACAATGTCTAGCTCAAGCCAAGATAGACGAAAAGTATGGCAAATTCTTTGCCATGGTCAAGGATCTAAGCTTGCAAATCCCCTTCCTCGAAGCTATCGAGACGGTTCCCTCCTACGCCAAATTTCTAAAGGACTTAGTGACAAGAGGGTCCAGAAAGGAGAAGGTCGTATTGACGGCGGAATGCAGCGCTCTCATTCAGAGAGCAAATCCGCCTAAGCTTAAAGACCCGGGGAGCTTCTCTATCCCTTGTGTGATCGGGGATGTAAAGATCCATCGCGTGCTTGTCAATCTTGGAGCGAGCGTCAGTTTGATGCCCCTGTCGCTGTATAAGAGGATAGGGATGGATGACTTGGAGCCCACCGGAATGACCTTACAGCTTGCAGACCGATCGGTCAAATATCCGGTGGGGGTTGTAGATGACCTCGCTGTCAATGTAAGTGGGGTGCATGTGCCAATGGACTTCGTTGTCATGGACATGCCTAAAGATGCACACACCCCCATCATCCTTGGACGGCCTTTCTTGGCCACTGCCGGCGTATTAATCGATGTGAAGAATGGAAAACTTTCCCTTAACGTCGGCAACGAAAAAGTCGAGTTTGACTTGGGGTTGTCAATGAAGCACCCCGATCCCCCGGATGATCCAAGATGCAATGTGCTGGAGTTAGAAGAAGAGAGACATGTGGAGGAAAGCTCTTGGGAAATTCTTTCAAGAAATCCCCCTGATAGCATGGGGGACTCAGAAGAACGTGACGGCCCGAAGAATGATGACGCTGCTGGAAAAGCGGATGCGGCACACACGAGCCCTCCCGGATTTCAGAAAGCTCCTCTGACGAAGAAGAAAGGGAAAGAGCCCATGGGGCTCACCGGTGACGAGATCCGAATCCTGAAACGAGTGGCGGTGGACGCCAACATAAGGGAGAAGCCCCCGGATCCCGTCAACAAGGGGAGGGTCGTCGAGCAAGTTTTCTTGTCACCATCGACGATACCGAAGGCCGCCAGCTCTGAGTCCGAAGCGATGCCGACTTTAGGGCATCACCCCCGTCCACCTTGAATATCGTCTACATGCGTCGAGCAAACGACGTTAAACAAAAGCGCTTCATGGGAGGCAACCCATGCTCTGAACTTTTATCTTCGTTTTTAGGATTTTTATTATCTTTATTTTTTTCCATTTTAATAATTAAATTCAGCCGCAGAATCATCCGTCGAGAAACTTAGGCCGTTCGTGAATTTTTGCAGGAAACAAGCCCTCACCCGATCGGGTGACCATTCAACCGATCAGGTGAGACGTATCAGACGACGGCCGTATCTGTTCTCCTTGCGAACCGGTCAGGTGAAGCTGAGCGTGACCGGGTGGCAGACCATGTGAGCTGAATAGAAGTCTCGGGAATTTTAGGAATTGATCAATCGATCGGTTGACACGAAGCGTGATCGGGTGACAGACCGGATGAGCTGTACTAAACTTTCGGGAATAAAGTGTGAAGCGGTCACCCGATCGGTTGAGTTCTCAACCAATCGGGTCGCCTGTAGCCAATTTTCAGCAACATCTCCGACCTAATAGTCAATCGATCGGGTGAGTTTTCACCCGATCGGTTGACTTAAACTCTATATAAGCCCAACCCCCTCACCCGTTCATCTCCCTCGCCCGACCCCGATTCCCTCTCAACCGATTCGACTTCCTCTCCCTTGCCCAACCTTGTTTCTCACTCAACCGACCGCAAACCCCTCCCAATCGATCTCTCCCCTCTATTTTTCCATCTATCCATCGATCTTCCCCCCTTTCTCTTCGATTTCGTTCGCATCCAAGCCCTAATTTTCACCCAAACCCCCTCCCCCATTTTCGAAAATTGCTGAAATGAGTTGTCGCGGCTTCACACTTCTCCCCGTTGCGTAGCATTAGGACATCTACGAGCAAGGATCATCATTTCTCTTGGGTAACTTCGCTCCTTAGCTTAATTTCATATTTTTACCCGAGAATTTTGATTTGCTCGATTACTCGTGTTAGTGTGCATTCATCGCATTTCGCATTCACCCACATACCACACTCTCACATGGCCAAAGATAAGGATAAGGATAAGGCCATCATGCGAGAGGAGGGGTCGTCTCGCAAGAGACGCAAAACTACACGTCCACCACACACACGCCCTCCTCCCACACAGACTACACAACCCCAACCCCAACCCTAACCTGTCGTCCCAGTTGAGGACCCACTGATGGGCCCGCATGGCTACCACTTTAGGAACCAGAAGCACAAAGAATTTCGCCATAGGCTTGATGCTCGAGGGCACCTATCGACCAAGTTTACCCACACTCAATCGCTTGTCGATCTCGGTGTTTTCACCGAGGTCGAGACCCTCTTCATAAACTTAGGTTGGTTGGCTTTCTTAAACGCCTCGACGGTGTCCTACCCCTCCCTCACACTCGAATTCTTATCAACACTTGTCCGTGAGTCGGGGTCGATCGTCATCTTTAGGGTCCGCAATAGAACCATTCGCACCCATCTGGACACCATCAATGATATCTTTGGTTTTCCCATCCTAGGGAACGACGCTATACGTTCTTACGGGTATCCCCCCAAGTTTGACGTCGATCAGTTTTGGTTCCGCCTCACCCTGCACCCTCGCTACCCCCGAGGTAAGGCCAATGCCTCCTCCATCATTCACCCCGTTTTCCGTCTGGCCCACCGTATCATTTCTTGCACGTTTTTCCCCAGGGATGAGTCAGGCACCGTGACCATCCCTGATCTCTTCATTCTATGGGCCATGACCTTTCCCTTTGTCCGCGGGGATGACGGGATTTCTTTTAGGGCCCCTACCATTCCCGTCCATGCCAGCGAATGGCTTATTCAAAAGCTTATTGAGATTATCCGAGCCGGCAAGGGCAAGCTTTGTTGCGGGGGCCTTATCACGATAATAGCTTCTGCTCCCATGTATAATATTGTCATCCCACGAGATCTTCCCGCTGCCACAGGCCCCTCACGTCTAGATCTTGACGTCCTGCGGCATATTCATATGATTAAGCCCTGCCCTGATGGGCGTTTCACCTTCCACTACGGCCACCCCCAGCTCCCTACACCATTCTCCCAACCCCGCTCGCATGACCATCCATCTTGTGGCAGACTGGACCTTTCCGCCTGATCCTGAGTTTCTTGGGGGGTTGCGCCTTCCATTCATCCCAGGCGCACCTAGACCACCTTCCCCTGTCGCCCACTTAGGCGAGCAGGACATCCCTGTGCACTGTGATGACCCTGGGGCTGGTCCTAGTCATGTCATCCCAGCTTCCGTCCCGATCACCACTGTCGCTACCTCTCCGGTCCGCACTACCACCACCTCCTCTTTTCGTCAAGCCACTTCCACTCGTCTCGCTCTTGAGACTGAGCTGGCTTCGTTCCGCGCTGTCGTCTCATCCTCCACCTCCTCGGTCCCATCCTCTTCTCTTTTCTCTCACCCACGCTTCCTCGCACTTGAGAGGAACGTGGCCGCCATCCTCCGCCTTCTCACTCACGTCCACGGACCACCCCCTCCCACACCACACCCCTCACCCCCACCTTCACCGCCTCGACGATTTTCACCTCCCCCATCACATCCTTCCACTCTACCATCTCCACCTAGGCGACCATCCCCCTATCACTACTTCCATCCCTACTACTCCCTACTACTTCATCTACTCCGACCGTTTCCATTCCCTCCACTGTCGCCCCCACAGCTCCACTATCCTCCACTTCCATCACTCCATACGTGCGCCATAAGAAATTGCAAGTGCGGTCTCGATCACTTCCCCCACCATCCTCACCTACCCACATTCCCCCTTCATCCTCACCTACCCCCGTACCTCCACCACCCACCACCACCTTGGTCGCCATTTCACTCCTACTCACCGTCATCACCTCCACACCACACATCGTCCACAATTCCTCCACACCCACCGATCCATCACCTTGACCACTTTCTCCGCTTCTCCGCACACCTGTTACTTCACCCACCCACACCGCATCCCCCACTTCTTCCGCCGAGGAGGACGAGGATGTTTCCTCTCCTGGGTTTTGATTTCTTTTTGTTTTCTGACCTCCCCTTGCTTATCTCTGCATACTCATGATCACATCATTTCGCTAGCTTTGTCACGTCTAGCTTGGGGGAAGTCAACTTTTGTGTGTGTTGTCGTGTGATGTTTTCTTTGTGTGTTCGTTTTATATGTTGTGTCGTATGATTTTCTATTTTTATTTTTCTGTTTATATGTCGTGTGTTGTGATTTTTATTTTAATTCTTCTTTTCAGTTTCGTTTGTGTGTTTTTCTTGTCTTTCATATCTTTTTGTGTCGGTGCGTATTCCCCCATTTCATTGCCCTCCCGTATTTAATTCTATTGCATTGAGGGCAATGCAAGTTTCAGCTTGGGGGAGTCGCACTTCGTGCGTCGTTTGTGTCTTTCTCTTCGTCTTTTTCTTCGTTTTCATCGTGTTTTTATTTTTTATTTTCCTTTTTTATCTCTTTCTCCTAGAGATGAACCCTATGATGAATCGCCACAAAAATCACACACACACACCTAGCATGGCTTCGATAATCACATTCACTAACCTTAGGAAGTCGAGTCCTCCTGCATTTCATGCTTCGTGGGTCCACTTGCTTTTATGTGAGTCGTGAGTCGTGGCTAGCTGGTGGTGTACTTCTACTTTGTGATTTTGATTTATATACCTACCCTTGGTTGACCCCTAGATTATCATGCTTCGATATTGAATATGCGGTATTTGCTTCTAATGTCTGCTTCTATATTCATGCTATATATATCGTATACTTCATTTCGCATGTGTCGGGATTCCATAATTAAGGACTAGGATAACCCATTTAGCCCATGCTCTAACTTGCGAGAAATATTTCCTTTACCCAAGTGTTTAGATTCCGATTTCTTTTTTGTTTTACTTGGTGCAAATCCCCTCGTCGTGTACCGTTCTCCCACTTGGGAGACTACACATGTATATATCCCAAAATCCAAAAATCCAAAAAAGAGAAAAAGAAAAAAAAATATGTATAGCAAAAAAAATCCAAAAAAATACAAATACGCAAAACCCAAAAAAAATTCCAGTGTGAATATTTTCCTACCTGCCGAGAATAAAGGGAAGGCGAGAATGTGCACCGAGTGTTCTACTCCACACCTTCTCAACCTCCATCGTTTTCGAAAACACTTGGCATAAAAACTCTCTAGCGGTTACCTAGGCGATAGTGTGGTGATTTCCTAGTCCCTAGCTGTGGAGTCCCCGATGCATGATACGCTTCTATTCTTATACTCTTCTCATGCATGCTTGAGCTACTATTCACCGCAATTTCAAATTGAATTGATATTTGGGTCATTCATTGCATTTGTGTATATGGAGCCTTATTGCACAATGTAGATAGCGACACCGTCTGCTAGCACACGACCACACTCACTCGCGCTTCACTGCGTGGGCCCACGACACTTGTTTGTACTCACATTCCTTGGTTTAGTGTTGTGTTTTGTCGTGTGCTTGCTTAGTGTGGGGTGTTTGATTTAGTTGGCTCTGACGGACGATTTAGGATTTTGATTTCTCTTTCTTTCTCTCTCTCTATTTTTTCCCTTCAAGCTCCTACTGTCATTCGCCTTCCTCGAGGACGAGGAAGGGTTCAGCTTGGGGGATTTTGACGTGCGTTTATATTTCATATATTCACGCACGTCTTCTTTTGTGTTTCTCCTTTATTTTCCGCCGTCTTGTATTCGTTTTCTCGTGTTTTCTTGTTTTCTTTCACTTTTCTGTGTTTTTGTATGTTTGCAGGAGTTTGCTGGCGTAGGGGACATAAAACGACGATATCATGAGTCCTCGGAGCAACGGGAGGAGTCACGCGTGATCCAGGGGGTCAAACGATGAAGATCGCCATCTTTCAGCCCCCCACCCGATCGGTTGGATAGGCCAACCGATCGGGTGATGCACGCGTGCACGACCCGATCAGCCATCTGAAGCAACGAAAGTGTCAACCGACCGGGTCGCCGACCGGTTCAACCCGACCTCTCTCTCTGGAAATTGGAGCTGAAACTCAACCGATCGGGTGATCTTCATCCGATCGGTTCACCTGTAGCCGTTTCCCCGAAGAAGATGACCCGGAGAGCTCACCCGACGGCCGGCTGATCGTGCCAAAACTTCCAAAGTCTCTATCTTTTTGGGCAACAATTCCAACCGATCGGGTGATCTTTCAACCGATCGGTTCACCCGATGAGCTCAAGATCCAAACGACGAGCAGCTTCCATCAACCGACCGTGCCGCCTGACAGGGTGAAATGCTGAAGATTGCTGCCGAAGTTCGCAGCAGGTCACCCGATCGGGTGATTCTTCACCCGATCGGGTGATGTCGTTTTCTATAAATAGAGACCCTAGATTTCCAGAAAACGAGAGTTGTTATTTTTTGCTGTTTTTTCTCTCCCTTGACGGCTGTAATTTTCTAGATATTTGTAAGTTGTCTGATCTTTACCAAACTTTGATATAGTGTTATTTACATTGCTCTTACTACTTTTCAATCGCCCGATCATGTTTTTAATGGTCGATTTTGATTTAGATTGCTTTTTAGTAAATATGTGTGAGTAGTTCCCAAATCTGGGATTTTGGTGGAAACCCCTTCGTGGGTTCTCCCCGATGCGTCCATAGGACTAGGAAATCGATAGGGATTAGGAATCTATCGGTTACGTGGGGTGTTTCATTGTCATCGGCGGGAAAAAGACCGCCTTTGACCGTTGGGCCAAGGGGGAGTAAACTTGGCGGTTGACTCTCTAGCCATAGCTCACGCCCTTAGCGTAGACGTCGAATCCTAGTGCGCGGGAGCGGCAGGACGAGATGTTGGGAGTTATCATTGCGAGCTTAGTGCTCCTGGAGTCGGTCAGTGTTAATGGACATGGGAATGCCCACTGACCGAAACCGGGTAGTCCGGTGTATCATCCTGAGCATCGGCCGGAATATCGGGCCCATGGGACGCCGGTATCACTCTTACAGGCAACGTCTCACCTTTAGACCCTAATTCCGATCGTTATCCAACACGTAGGTCGTATTGGCGAGAATCGCACGATAGGGTGGAAGCCGAAGTCCCGGGTTTCCTTTTATATTGTTTATCCCTCGCATTCTATTTTCTGTGACAAACCATCATCCGATTCGGGCTAGCTCACCCATGGGGTGAATCCGGTCCTTTCTGACACAAGCACAACCACGCCTCCCTGAGTTTGACCCCAAAGCCACACTACAACACCATGCGCTTGCGGTTATAAATATTGAAATCTCACGCCCCCAATCATATATATTGCACACATCTGACACGCACATTGCGGGGACGTCAACCCCCACCCAAACTGGTCTTCCTTCTCTCTAACCTACCGTTATGTTTCAACGCACGTCCTCTTCAAACCTTTCATGTGAGAAGAAGCCCCAGATCAGGGTCGGCCTAATCGCAAAGAGCGAGGTTCCTTGCTGTAAGCAATGATCCGAGGCAGGTTTCCGAGCTGCACGCCTGAAAGGTCTCCAAGGGCTTGGGACAGGCTGTGTAACTCGACCCTTCCCTGTCAGAGACCCAGGTCGGGCTTCGAAGCTGCACCCCCGAAAGGGCATCCTCGGGTGAAGGTTGTCCTTGGCAAAGGTCATCCTCCCTCGATAGGTCATTCACGTGCCCTCCCCTCCTTAAAACTCCGGGGCATGCTTACGAGCTGTGCCCTCGATAGGCTACCCGAAGCAGGGACTGTTGAGAGATGGGTATGCCCTCGAGGCAAATTCATCCATGTGTATCTATACAGACATCTTTTTAAAATAACAGTAAACTGTTTGGTACGTATTTATCTAAGTTAATAGAAATGTTATAATCATTAGAAACTTTGGTAAAGTCTTGAGACTTAATGCAAGGTTAAACATGTATCGAGTTGAGGATCTCGATCATAGAGAAGTGCTTGACCGTTAGTAGCATAAGTCTAAAAACGTTCGTGATCGCAGAAGTTTTGAGAAAAGGATATCGAAACATCGAATAGACCATTGTGTCTTAGTCTTCACCTATAGCGGTGACGATGATCTCATGATCATTTGACTTGGCAAAATCGAAGACGAGACACAGGTGCTCATTGGAGAATGAGTTCAATGAACGACCCAATAAGAGTTATCATATGGTTATGATTGACCAATCTGTCAATGATAACTCTTAGTGATGATAGGCAAGTTGGTCTTTTGACTTGAGGTCATTGTACGAATCTGTGCGTGAATGGTTTCACTTAGATCACTGATCTAGCCTCAGGTAAGCCCTGTTGAAAGGTTTTTGGTTGGGTGACATTTGAAGCGTGCGAGGAGAGTAATGACCAAGATAGGATTTGTCTCTCCCGGTCAATGGGAGTTAGTGTCGTAGTGTTAGTTTAACCTATAGTGCAAACTCTGGCCAGAGTATGTTGGAAGAAGTCCAACATTATTTTACCAAAGATCGATGGAGACTAATCGTCTTCGAGCTATTGGAGTTGACAGTTTGACCGTACCCTAGGCTTGAAACAAACGGCATAGTTTTGACGAAGAGACTATAACTGCGATACTCATCACGAACACAGTCAGGGTGGTCCCCACAATACTCATGTCAATGAGTTAACCACATAAGTATGATACTGAAACAGGAACGGCACCTGCTGCTCGCGGTTACTGCCGTCTGGGGCTTCGAGCCCCACCTGTAGTAGGTTCAGGCTGTAGGGTCTCACATAGAGTGCGACCTTCGTCAAGTAATAGGTAGAAATTAGGGAGAATATGTATTTGATGCCAGGGATAGAAAACTGCAAAGAGTTTGCAGTTAGCATCTGCATTAGAGATAAATGATCCTTAGTGCAAGAGGGAGATGTTGGGAGATGTATGCCCTCAGATCATTTGTATTTGATGCAAATGATTTTTTATTAAAGATGTGGACATCTTTGCATATGATGTAAAGAGAGTTAAATATGTCGTAAATTATTTACGTACATATTTAATATGATTAACGCGTAGAAAAGGTTAGTAGATGACGGGATCGTCCCGATCTAAACGTAGGTTCGAACGGCGTCGAAAACGGACGCCAAATGCACAAGATAAGCCACAATAATGCAAAAGGCCCGTAAAAGGAGTTTTATGGGTAGATCTGGCCTTTGGGCAGGGTCTGAAGATGCTGCCAGGCTGAAATGGGGCATGCGCCCTCTAAGCCGGGCACCCACACCCGCTACTGTAGCAGGGCGCCCGGGCCTATGATTCGGAGTGAAAAGCGTATTTTTATACCCCCTAACTACCCACATTTTGTGCTAAGAATTATACTTAATATTGCTCTTTTTGGGTATATTTTCATTTCATGTCATTTTAAGAGCTTACTCTCATTCTTGGCACAAAATACTGATTTTATCGTCCACATTGGCTTCCTAGCATTTTTCATATGCTCCTGCCATTATTTTGATCATATCTCTATTTTTTGGAAATTATTTGAGCATGTGATTATTTTATATGAATTTTGGGAGGTCAATATTAATTTAAAATAGTCATTATATTAATTTTCCCATCATATGGACTAATTTCTCCTTCTCCTATTTTTCAGGTACACCTAAGAGTCTTGGAGATTTTGCAGAATTTTCTGGGATTTTTCTGGGATTTTTGGGTATTTTTGGAGAATTATTGAAGCAAAAGAGGCATTAGAGGTAATTCTGGGAATTTTAAAACAGAAAAAGAAAAAAATAAAAAATAATAATAAAAACCCAAGCCGTTGGGGCGGCCTGCTGGCCGGCCCAACCCATCGGCCCGCTCTCCTGAGCGGGCCGTAGCTGTGTTATATTAAAAATAATATTTAAAAAAACAAAACGTTTGCGGGCCGGCCCAGTGGCTGGCCCGCCCCGAAAAATTGAGGCAGCGGCTGGGGCGGGCACGCGGCCTGCGCCCGCTGATCGGGCGCCCCAGCGCCTGACCCGCCCCGCCTTTATGCGCGCTGGGGGAACTTATGGGCGGGTCGGGAAGCCCAAACCCGACCCGCAATGCGAGAATTTGGGCTATTTTCGCTATTGCGAATTCCAGAGGAGGGAGCTGCAGTTTTTTGGCGATTTTTAGGGTTTGGGAGCTCTTCTTCTTCCCCAAAGCTTGGGCTAGGGTTTGGAGGCCATGGATGGTGGAAAAGCTTGGTGGAGGAGCAAATTGGTAGAGTGAAGGCTCATTTGGATGAAAGCTTGGGTGGTACCTTTCTCCCCCTTTTGTAATTTGATATCTCACTTTTGTATTGAACTTGGATGAATCTTTTGAATGAAATTTCCATCTTGTTTGCTATGATTGTGTAGTATTGATTTGGTGTGGGTTGTGATTCATGATGATGAGTTGTTAATTTTGGCCCTAATTTCCTCTTGCCTATTATCTTGCTAATCTTGGATGAATTGTTAGGGCACACATTAATTGGTTAAGTCCCGAGAGGGCACAATTCGAGATAAATCCATGTTCCTAATTTGATTAGTGCTACAATGATGTATCCACGCTTATTGCTAATTATTGTGTTCTTTAATGCTAAATTTTCCGATTGAGTGTCCTTAGCCGGATGATCAATTGAGTTATATGCGGTAACTTGCGCTTGATTAACACCAATCTTATTGAACCCACAACCCATGCTTTCTCTCCTAGCTATCCTGAATCCTCATTTGGCTCTTTAACCCTACCCACTTAGGATAGGATTGTGGATTCCTCACGTTTTTCCCACACTTTTCCACCGTTAGCGAGTTGGTTGTAACACGCTATTATTTTTCTTTATCGATCAATTTTGTGAATATAGAACGACGTGTCCTTGTGATCCAACCCGGTACTCACCGGTTATAGATTTATTGCATTGACACTCCTATGCTTGGGAGTGGAAGGCGTGCTTCTTGCACGTCCTTCCTGTTCAACCAATTGGCGCTGTTGCCGGGGACAACAGTTTCTATTGTTAGCAATTTTTGATTGATTTTGAAAGTTTTAGTGTGATACTTATATCTCTTAGTATGTGTCTTTCCGTTTATTTATTCTCCACTTATTGAGTCTTTTGGTTGTTTATTTTCATTTTCTTGGAAATTTTTTAAAAACATGGCATCATCTTCAGATTTTTCCGACGTTGATTTGCAGATATCCCACTTCCGCCATACTTTCATGGCTCGGAGTGAGAGAACCCTCATTTACATATTAAAAAATTTGAAGAATGGATGTAATCATGTCTTGGTGGGAATATTTATGATGATTGCATATACTTTAGATTTTTTCCCTCTTCTTTGCAAGATGATGCTAGATTGTGGTTTGATTCATTGTCTCTCGACTCACATTTTACTTAGTTGTCATTTCAAGCTGAATTTCTCTAGGTATTTTTGCCTACTTTCTTGGAGCAAGCACCAAACTTGGAGGTCTACGTCGACGACATGTTGGTCAAATCAAAGGAACCCGGGGATCATATCGCCGACCTCAGGGAAACCTTTGAGCGGTTACAAAAGCATAATATCTGGCTCAATCCCACGAAATGCACATTTGGGGTGAGATCCGGCAAGTTCCTGGGGTTCATGATCACCAATCGTGGCATTGAGGCTAACCCTGACAAGATCGAGGCGCTGATCAACATGCGGGAGCCGACGACAATTAAAGAGCTGCAGAGGTTGAACGGACGCATCGCTGCTCTAGGGCGATTCCTATCTAAGTCGGCGGAGAAATCCCTTCCATTCTTCAAGACCCTGAGGAAAGCAATCGCTGAGCCTGCCGACAAAAGGAAGACGATACAGTGGGACGAGGATTGCTCCCGAGCATTTGCTGAGCTCAAGGAATGCCTTCGCAGTCCGCCGCTCCTCTCCAAACCGTGAGAAGGAGAGTCGTTGAGCCTCTACCTAGCTTGTACGTGAGAAGCGGTGAGCTCGGTGCTGGTCAGGGAGGACGGCAGAGTACAGAGGCCGGTGTATTATACCAGTCGAGTCTTGAAAGACGCGGAGGGGTGGTACACGCCTATGGAGAAGCTGGCGTACGCCCTCGTCCTCTCGGCCTGCCGACTCCGGCCCTACTTCCAAGCCCACACTATATTTGTCCTTACCGATTTTCAGCTGGAACAAAACCTCAAGAGATTCGATCGGATGGAAAGAAAGCTGAATTGGGGAGTGGAACTAAGCGAGTTCGACCTTCGATTCAAGCCGAGCACGACCATAAAAGGGTAGGCCTTGGTAGATTTCATCGCCGAATGCACCATAGAAGGGGGGAACCCCTCTGGGGGAGAGGGCACGGCTACGGTAACTACCCAACCATTGTCCTTCCTTTCGACTAACATCGTTCTTGCTAGCCACCCAGAGGACCAGGACACATGGATAGCCCATGTACACGGTTCAGCAACCCGGTCGAGAAGTGGAGCCGGGATCGCGATTCGATCTCCCAAGGGAAGCGTCGTCGAGTATGCGCTTCGGTTCGAATTCCCAGCCACCAACAATGTGGCCGAATACGAGGCTGCGATAAACGGCTTGAGGCTGGCCAGAGAACTAGGGGCCGGATCCGTGCGGCTCCTCAGTGACTCGAAGCTCATCGTCAACCAGCTGCATGGGAATTACGAAGCGCGCGAGGAGTTAATGCAGAGCTACCTTTCCACGGCCAAGACCGTGTTGGATCCTGCCAAAACAGAGTTAGGATCGATAATTAAAGTGGAGACTTACGCTAGCGTATGCGGAGCGGTAGTCTCGGAACTTTGCCTTCGGATTCGCCACGACGGATCGAGTCTTCTCACGAACGGAGTAAGGCTACTAATCCACAATCTAAATCTCTATTTTAGATTAAGAACTTGGATGGAGAGAGAGGAAATATTTCTGCAGAGCTTCGCTATGAAGAAGATGCATGCATGAATTTCATGCAAATGGTGTAAGGAAAATGGCTACCCTTGGGTCTTATTTATAGCCCCCAAGGTAGTTATTTTAGGGTAAGTTGTTCCTTTGGAACAACTTAATTAAGGTGTACCATGATGCATGGCACATTATAAGCTTAAGTTGTACCATATGCATGGTACAACATAAGCTTAAGATATTCCCCCTTTATTAGCCATATGTCGCATGCATTTATGCATATATAATGCGACTTTCCCACTCATACAGAGATCCTCTCCGCAAGGGAACAGATTCCCTTTGCACACGACTTCGTGTGCGCGACGTTCGAGGTCCGTATTCCCTCGTACATCCCCCACAAGGGTGTACAAACGTCTTCCATATCCAACATCTCCCACTCACACTTGAGGGGATTGTAAGAGAACGTCTTTCCCTTAGTTCTTTCATCTATCATACCGAGAAATAGACCGTGCGACCGTCATGCGCGTAGAGTCTGTTGTTGTGCACTTGTTAGAGATACACAACGACCTCGAAGGTGCAAAGTTGAGTAGTTCAACGCATGCTTTACCCTAGATTATTTCTTCACATTTTCTTGTACTTTATATTCAACAATTGAATCCCATCTGGATTACAATTGGCTGGCCAGCTTTGAATCACTAAAGTCCAAATGCGAATATGAAATCAATCTTCCTCTTCTTGCGAACCTTCTGATCTCGACTTGATTCGCTTTTCTAACGTGCCCCGCCGAGCCGAATTACCATAGCCCATTAGTAACACGCTAAGATAGCGATCATCTCGTCAAATCTAAAGGAACCAATTGGAGTCCTTGAGGGTAAGAGTTAAGACCCGTATGGCCTTTGAGTCTCACATAATAGCAAACACTATTGCTACTAACTCAGTGGTCGAAATGCATACGTGGTATGAACACGTATTACAACATCACTCCTTTCCCAGGGAGAGTATGTCTTAATGATGTTGTACGGATGAAAGATCAGACACCACAGTGCCTATCTTTTTGAGTCCCCTTACTACTCGTGAAATATTCACGGACTCTCATCCTGCATAAGACAGATAGGATTTAAAAAAATCCAATGAGATCTTTATATCCTTGTGATACAGATCTCAGATCTTTTGTAAGCACCTGTATGATGCAGATCTTTTATTCGACTATCTTGTTTAAGTCATGACTCTAAATCATTTGTCTAATGATTTTGACTTTAAACCAGTCTCATCTCTATCTTATCCATCTGATAAGATAAGGCGGTTGCTCATGTGAGAGAGCCAACCTTAATCTGTCTGACATACACACAATAAAATAGCTGAGACTAAAACACAAATGTTTAAAATCATTTGTAAGAAACTTGTATGCAATATATAAAAGAACTTCTTTCTTTTATTAAACTTTGATCTTCTATAGACATGGGAAATATTACATGATACAGCTCAGCACCTACGCATTCCCATAGATGATAAGTGTTTGAAAAACACATCTCTGGGGATCGCCTTAGTAAGGGGATCCGCTATCATCTCATGCGTGGATATGTATCCTATGTCTACTTCCTTCCGTTTGTCATAATCCTTCGCAAACTTGAATCGAATGTCAATGTGCTTGGTCTTACAATGAAATTTAGGATCTTTGACATAGGCAATCGAAGCTTGACTATCACTGTATATAGGAACAGTGCTCGAGTCAGAGGCATTCGTCAGCCTGTCTAAGAATTTCCTAAGCCAAACAGCTTCTTGGACCGCCATGCTGAATGCTACGAATTCGGCTTCCATGGTTGATAAGGCGATGCAGGTTTGCTTCTTGCTGCTCCAGGATATTGCACCATTCCCGAGCAAGTAAACAAAGCCTGAGGTAGATCTACGCTCGTCGAGATCACCCGCCCAATCAGCATCGGTATAGCCTTCGAGTCTCAAGGTATTGCCTTGATAGCATAACGCATAGTCCGCAGTCCCTTTGAGGTATCTTAATATCCTCTTCACCGCTTTCCAGTGTGCTTGTCCTGGGTTGGATTGGTAACGGCTTACCATACCAACAGCATAGCAAATGTCCGGTCTGGTACACATCATGGCGTACATCAGACTCCCGACAGCACTGGAGTATGGAACTTTTTCCATAGCTTTCTTTTCTTTTGGATCTTTGGGACACATCTCCAAACATAGACCCTCGCCTTTGCTTATTGGAGTATCAATTGGCTTGCAATCCTGCATATTAAACCGTTCCAAAACTTTCTTTATATATGTCTCTTGTGAGAGAGAAAGAAGTTTCTTGGAACGATTCCTTGAGATCTTAACCCCAAGGATATATGCAGCTTCACCCATGTCTTTCATCTCAAAGACGGATGTCTTTCATCTCAAAGACGGATGAAAGCCAAGCTTTGATATCCACGACAAGACGCTTATCATTTCCGGCTATAAGTATGTCATCTACATAAAGAGACATAATTACATACTTGTTTTTAATCCTCTTAATATATACGCAGTTGTCTTCGTCGAGCATGGAGAATCCATACGACAAAACAACTTCTTGAAAGCGCATATACCACTGCCTTGAGGATTGTTTAAGACCATATATGGATTTACGAAGTTTACAAACCTTATGTTTGTTTTCTTCTTGTACGAACCCGTTTGGTTGTTCCATGTAGATCTCCTCATCTAGTTCTCCGTTAAGAAAGGCAGTCTTTACATCCATCTGATGTAATTCGAGGTCCAAACAAGCCACCATTGCCAGAATTAAGCGAATCGAGGTAAAACGCACGACAGGAGAGAAAGTCTCTTCGTAGTCTATTCCTTCCTGTTGCGTGAAACCTTTCGCAACAAGGCGAGCTTTATATTTCTCGATGGAGCCATCAGCCTTATGCTTGATTTTGAGAACCCACTTGTTCCCAATGGCTCTACGTCCCTTAGGTAAATCAACCAAGTCCCAGACTTGGTTTGTTTTCATGGATTGAAGTTCTTCTTCCATTGCCGCTATCCATTTATGTTTAGCAGGGCATGTGACGGCCTGTTTGAAATTTGCAGGTTCGTCATCATCTTGTAGTAATGTCATGAATGTTTGAGGAAATTCATCCTCAAATCTCAGAGGTGTTAGCCTCGTTCGATTACTACGTCTTGTTTGAGTTTGATCACTCCCACTTGGAATGACATCACTCCCACTTGGAATAATATCACTCCCACTCGGAATAGGATTGGTATCGTTCGTATCATCCATTGGTGAAGTTTGAAACGTATTTTCTTCTTCACCAAGAATTCTCCCACTCGAACGTTCCGATCTATCTTGATCCCAAGTCTCAAACAAGGATAAGTCTTGACTTATCTCACCCTGTCTTGGAAACTCATTTTCCAAGAAGACAACATCCCTCGATTCGAATTCTATAAGACCCCCATTGTCCTCTTGACCGACGAAAACATATCCTTTGGAGTTTTCAGCGTATCGGATGAAGATACACTTCCTCTCACGTGGCCCAAGTTTGCCATATTTGTGAGAGGGTAAATGTGCGTAAGAGGCACAACCCCAAGGTTTTAGAATGTTTAAGTCTGGAGTTCTATTGTTCCACAACTCATAAGGAGTAGAACTTACCGACTTCGAGGGTACACGGTTTAAGATGAATGCTGCCGTCAATAATGCGTCACCCCAAAAGGTGATAGGCAAATTTGCCTGAGACATCATTGATCGGACCATTTCCATCAATGTCCTATTTCTTCTTTCCGCAACACCGTTTTGTTGCGGAGTATAAGGCATAGTTATTTGATGAACTATGCCTTTTTCATCACAAAGTTCCTTAAAACTTATTGATTGATATTCACCGCCCCTATCGGTTCGCAAAACCTTAATCTTGCGATCTAATTGATTCTCCACTAAACTCGTATAGTTTTTAAAGCAAGCCAAAGCTTCACTTTTGTGGGATATCAAATAGATATGTCCGAAACGGGTGAAGTCATCAATGAATGTGATGAAATAGGACTTCCCGCGTCTTGTCTTAACATTCATTGGACCGCAAATGTCCGAATGGATAAGCTGTAATGGAAATTCGGCCCTTGTGCCAGTTCCAAACGGCTTGCGACAAGTTTTCCCTACAAGACAATGTTCGCAAGTCGACATTTCAACTTTTGAAACATTAGATAGCAAGCCACTTTTGGCAAGTCTATCCATTCTAGTTGGTCCAATATGACCAAGTCTTGCATGCCAACAAATGATCTCAGAATTAGAGTTAGAAGCATTTGTCAAATGAAAACTTTCATTAATGGAAGAAGAATCATCATACATTGTGTTTAATACAATTAATCCATTACAAACATTACCAGAACCAATCAAAGAATTATTACAAACAAGGTCAACAGATTGTTTATAGAACCTCCACTCATAATCTAAAGACATTAACATGACCACGGAAACGATATTCCTTCTAATATCTGGAGCAAAGAGGACGTCGTGCAATAATAATGTCCGGCCGTTGTCGAGAACTAGCTTACATGTTCCGACGCCTTTGACTTCAACACGAGTGTTGTTGCCGACGTATATCCACTTTGTTCCTTGAGTTATCCTTCGATACTCTACGAAGAACCTTCTGTCCTTCGCAACGTGGTCTGTGGCCCCTGAATCAATCAACCAAAAATAGTTAGATTCAGCAAGAAACATGGAACTAGAAACACATATGTAACTAGTCCTACAAGTTACCTTATCACTTCCATCCGTACATGTACGGGCGAAGTGACCGTACTTGTTGCACTTAAAGCACTTGATCTTCTTCAAGTTTTTCTTCTTTGAGTGCACATTCTTTTGCCACTTTTTGTTCTTTGTCTTCTTTGAGGTCTCCGGTTATTGCTTACGTTCGTTCACAAACCTTAAGCGTTTATTCTTCCGCTTATTTCCTCCATGTGAGGAACTAGCGGCCACGTGCACTTCTGCACTTGGTTTTGCGGCTTGAATCCGCTCTTCCTCGAGTTCGAGGTGTTTCGATACATCGCTTAAAGTTTTAATGCACTCATTATGAGTGAGATGCATTTTCATGTTATCCCAGCTATCTGGGAGTGAACGAATGACTGCTTGGATCTGCTGTTCGTCAGACAGCGTGACTCCCGCATCCTTTAATTCAGATATAAGATTCGCCATGTGGCGGAGATGCTTTTTCATAGAATGATCTCGCCGCATCTTGTACGAATCAAATTGAATATTCAAGGAGCGGAGTTTGGTAACCGAAGTTCCACCAAACTTTATCTCTAGCTCAGACCATATGTCTTTGGCTAGGTCGAATTCCCGAAATAGACGCATTATGTCATTGTCCATTGCGGACAGTAACGTAATACGTGCTATTTTGTTCTTTCGAGTCCAAGTGTCATAAGCTTCCCGGTCCCTCTTGTGTTGGGCCGTATTGCCCAACTCAGGTTCTACCATTATGTTTTGGAGTGTTTCGAGCACATCTTGCTCCTCCAAAACATATTGGATTTTAATTGACCAAAGTTTATAATTGTCGCCGTTGAGCTTTTCACCTTTGTTAAGCTCTGCGACAATATTCTTAGAAGCGGTAGACATATTCGATTCAAAAAACTGCAAAGAAAATGGAAAAACACGATCAAAATTCAAAGCATAAAGTTTCGATTCTTTAAACACTTGATAAGTTCCTTGGATGCGTTGAAATGTTACTCTAGAATCGAGAAGTTCACTACGTTCCCAACTACCATCTAGAAGTAACTTTCAAAATATCCCTCTTACTTATCTTAAGTAAAAAGAAATCAGAAATAATACCCGTATGGTATTAGCAGCGGAAAATTACTTTGAAAAACATATCTTTCAAAATAGAATAGGTGAGAATTAGCGCAAAGAATTTTAACGCAACAATTGCCAAGCCACGAGACCTGTTCTACACACCCATGGGTTAGATAACCATGGCCGGATCGTGGTAGGACTTGGAATTATAAATTGCGCTGTCCCGATTTAAGGACGGGACATAACCTATTTGAAAAAAATCTTTTTCCAAAAATTTGAAAGCACGTTGGCTAATCTCCGTAGAGTAGAACACACCGTCACAAGTACATTGGCTAATCTCCGTAGAGTAGAGCACAATGACATGGCTAATCTCGCATGAAGTAGAGCACTATGGCTAATCTTCAAGGAGTAGAGCCCAAAAAACTTCATTAAAACGTTAGTCCCGTATGAACTAGTCGGCACTGTGGTTAGCCCCGTATGGGCTAATCGACACATTCGAGTTTGGCCAATGCCTTTTGTCACCCCGTATGGGTCAGTAAGCAAGTTTGTAGTCGATTCAGACCTTCTGCCAGATTGGTCGACCAAAAACACAAAATTGGTCGACCAATTTTTTCGAAAGCAACTTCTTCCCGGCCAGGGCCTCTGCCCTGGCCGGGGCTTGGCCAAGGGCCGGCCAGGGCCTCTGCCCTGGCCGGCCAGAGGGCCCTGGCCCCCTCGGCCAGGGCCGGCCGGCCAGGCCACTGGCCGGGGCCAGGGCTCCTGCCCTGGCCTCGGCCAAGCTCTGGCCTGAGGCCAGGGCGCTGCCCTGGCCTCTGCCAGGGCGGCCTGGCCGCTGGCCGGGGCCAGGGCTCCTGCCCTGGCCTCGGCCAGGCCCTGGCCTGAGGCCAGGGCGCCGGCCCTGGCCTCTGCCAGGGCCGGCAGGTCACTGGCCGGGGCCAGGGCTCCTGCCCTGGCCTCGGCCAGGCCCTGGCCTGAGGCCAGGGCACCGGCCCTGGCCACTGCCAGGGCCGGCCTGGCCCTGGCAGTGGCCAGGGCGCCGGCCCTGGCCACTGCCAGGGCCGGCCTGGCCGGCAGGGCTTGGCCAAGGCCGGCCACTGCCGGCCTGGCCTTGGCCGGCCACTGCCGGCCACTGCCGGCCTAGCCATGGCCGGCCATGGCTTGGCCATGGCCGGTCATGGCCAAGGCCATTCGGCGTTGGCCGGCCATGGCCCCTTTGGCCATGGCCGGCCACCCCCTTTAAATGGGGTTGCCGCACTCATTCCTCCCCCTTGATGGGGTGGTCGCCGGTGGTTATTGGCCGTAGCCAACCCCCTCCGCATGGGGAGAGGGGGTGCATGGCCTTCATAGCCCATTTGGCCATGGTGCACATGCACCAAATTTTCCTCTTACCCGATGGAAATAACTTCCATCATCTTCCTCGATGAAGCACCCGTTCGTCGATGAAGCACCCGTTCGTCGAGAAATTAGTTATTTCCTAATGGCCGTGTGCCAAAAATGAATAACGTACTACGTGAACGGTCGGTTCTTCCCGTCACGGAGAGTTCCTACCATATCCGTAATGATAGGAGACCCTAACGTGAAAAGAACAACCGCTGCGTTCTCTCCGTCACGAAGCGTTCCTACTATATCCGTAATAGTAGGAGACCCATTCGTGAAAAAGACAACGACTCGTTCGTAGTTTCGACGGGGCGGTGGATTGACCGGGGCGAACCCATATGGCTCTGATACCAATGTTGGATCCTGCCAAAACAGAGTTAGGATCGATAATTAAAGTGGAGACTTACGCTAGCGTATGCGGAGCGGTAGTCTCGGAACTTTGCCTTCGGATTCACCACGACGGATCGAGTCTTCTCACGAACGGAGTAAGGCTACTAATCCACAATCTAAATCTCTATTTTAGATTAAGAACTTGGATGGAGGGAGAGGAAATATTTCTGCAGAGCTTCGCTATGAAGAAGATGCATGCATGAATTTCATGCAAATGGTGTAAGGAAAATGGCTACCCTTGGGTCTTATTTATAGCCCCCAAGGTAGTTATTTTAGGGTAAGTTGTTCCTTTGGAACAACTTAATTAAGGTGTACCATGATGCATGGCACATTATAAGCTTAAGTTGTACCATATGCATGGTACAACATAAGCTTAAGATATTCCCCCTTTATTAGCCATATGTCGCATGCATTTATGCATATATAATGCGACTTTCCCACTCATACAGAGATCCTCTCCGCAAGGGAACAGATTCCCTTTGCACACGACTTCGTGTGCGCGACGTTCGAGGTCCGTATTCCCTCGTACATCCCCCACAAGGGTGTACAAACGTCTTCCATATCCAACAGACCGTGCTGTCCAAATTCAAGAGGGCTGAGACCATTCACCTCCCACGGTCGGAGAACGCCCGCACAGATGCTCTGTCCAAACTGGCTTCCTCCTCGACCAAGGAGTTGGGCCGCACCATCTACATGGAGAGCCTCCGATTCCCTCGCACGGAGGAGAAGGAGGTCGTGGCGATCGACGGGGACCCCACCTGGATGGATCCGATCGTTCGGTACCTCTCCCATGGGGAAGTACCAATGGACTTGGACGAACGTCGAACCTTGGAGAGAAAGGCACTCCGGTATGTGATTCATGAAGGGGCACTCTACAAAAGACGTTGGACAAAGACAGACATCCTCCCTTACCTTAAGTGCCTCGGACCTCGGGAGACTGGCTACGTCCTCCAGGAGGTGCACGAGGGGATCTACGGAAATCACCACGGAGGCAAGACGATCGCCCAGAAAATCTTGAGACAAGGATATTACTGGCCAACCTTGGTCCACGACACGACGGAATATGTCCAAAGGTGTCAGGAATGCCAAAGGTTCACCAAACTCGGCTCAACCCCCCGTCGGAACTCGTTACGATTGCCAGTCCCGTACCTTTCGTGAAATGGAGGCTCGACATCCTCAGACTGTTTCCTTTGGGTCGAGGGCAGAGGAAATACCTGATCGTGGCGGTGGATTACTTCACCAAATGGATCGAGGCCGAACCTCTTGCTTCCATCACTTGGAAGAAGGCGAAGAGTTTCGTATGGAACTCCATCATCTACAGGTTTGGAATTCCCCGAGCCATCGTCACAAACAATGGGAAGCAATTCGACTCTACTGGGTTCAAAGACTTCTACGCAAAATGGAAGATCAAGCTCCTCTTTGCCTCAGTGGCACACCCCCAGACCAATGGGATGGTAGCGGCCGCCAACAAGTGCATCATAGAGCCCCTCCGCAAGAAAGTGATGGACACCGAAGGGAGTTGGCCAGAGGAACTCCCAGGGACACTCTGGTCATACAGAACGACCCACAAGCAAGCCACGGGTGAAACCCCGTTCATGCTCGCTTATGGCGCTGAGGCGGTGGTGCCTGTCGAGGTAGGCGAGGAATCCCTCCGCATAAAGCACTTCGACGAGGAAAGGAACTCGTATGGCTTGGAGCTCGGCTTGGAGCTCCTGGGCGAGCGACGGGAGCAAGCCTTGGCCACCATCATCCGACAGAAGCAGAAGGTAGCTCGCTACTACAATGCCTGGGTTAAGGGAAGGAGCTTCCGCCAAGGGGATCTGGTCCTTAGAAAAGCGGCCGTCAGCCTGGAGATCACTCGCAAAGGGAAGCTAGCGGCTAAGTGGGAAGGTCCCTACAAGGTGTCGAAGTCCTCGGACCTGCGACCTATCGACTAGCTAATTCCGAGGGGAAGATCCTCACCCACACCTGGAATGCTGAACACCAACGCAAATATTATCAATGCGATCACCCACAAATGTATCTCTTTTCTTCCATCTGCCCGAATAAATTCGTTTGAGTGTATTCATCTTCGTATTTCATGACCATGAGAGGCTCACTTAGGAAGAGTGAGACCTCGCTGGGTGAACGCATGAGCAGAGGCTCACGAGGCCAGGGGATAGACCCCCTAGCAGGTGGACCCCCCAACCGACCGACAGGTTGAGGACACCCCCGTGGCCGCCCAGTGGGGTGGATCGATCGTAAGGCTGGGGGCAACTCCCCCAGCAGGTCAGTCCGTCGATCCGCCGTCAGACTGGGAGTACCCTTCCAGCAAGCTGAACGACACCGACCGGCCGTAAGGCTGGGGCAACTCCCCCAGCAGGTCGGTTAACCAGCCGACTGTAAGGCTGGGGGAAACTCCCCTAGCAGGTCGGCCATGAGGCCGACCTCATCGGTCGACCTCATCGGTCAGTCGCAAGACACGGGGTCGCACCCCTAGCAGACTGACCGACCGAACCGACTGTAAGGCCGGGGGCAACTCCCCCGGCATGTTGGCACGTTGATCGGACCGTGAGCCTGGGGGATAGCGTCCCCCGGCCAGCCGACCGAGCAAAATCACTGTATGAACGGGGGGCAACACCCCCGGCAGGTTGGCCAACTCATCGCCAACAAAACCCAAAAATAGGACACACCCAATGAGGGAGATGAGCAGTCACATGCAGAAAAAGGAAACTTCATTTCTAAATAAAATGAAGGGGGAGGGTGCGATACACAATAGCCGAGCGTTGATTTTGAAAGAAAA
This sequence comes from Scilla litardierei, assembly GCA_030789695.1. Lineage (NCBI taxonomy): Eukaryota > Viridiplantae > Streptophyta > Magnoliopsida > Asparagales > Asparagaceae > Scilla > Scilla litardierei. The sequence continues at coordinate 134,506,377 of CM061137.1, read as the reverse complement.
GCGACAAGGCTAAGAGGTTAAATCCTCACTCACTCATCTCCACCCGGAGCCCCCTCAGGACCGCTGGCAGGCTGCACATAAGGTCTGTCCCGTGTCTCCTCCTCGCCATCGGAATAAACACAGAGCTCCTCGAGATTGATCACCAAGAGCAGACACCTCTTCTAGATCTCGGATTGGCAGCGGGCGAACCCCTTCTCAAACTCTTCAGACATAGCCGTGGCTACGAAAGAAATGGCATACTCTTCCACGACGTCCTGGGTAATCTGAGTGGGGTTTACCGCCTCCAGCTCTCGAATCCGATCCTCGAAAATGGCAGCTTGGCGCTGATGCTCTGCCCGCTCCACCTCGATCTCTCTGGATCTCGTGTTGAGCTGGACTGGAAGAGCCTTTTCTCTCTCCTCCGTCGCATCCAGGAGGCTGGTGAGCTCCGGGATGTCGGTCGCAACGACAGGGGCAGGGCCCACGCCAGCTTCGGCAGCCGCTTCGGCGGCCTCCATGAGCTCGGCAATCTGATCCTCGGCCTTGGACTTCTCAACCAAAGCCAACGCTTTCTCCGGATCTGACTTCTCCAAAGCAAAGGAGAGTTCAGCCACGTGAGTCTCCAGGGACTTGATGCACGCCTTGGCCAGCTGGCTTGCCTCTCCTTCGCCCCCTTGGCCTGAGAGAAAGCCGTGAATTGGTGCCTTATCGAACGCCCTACCGAGGACAACTACACCAAGAGACGGGGATGAGACGAGGACTCCTACTAGGAACGAAGTATGCGAAAGTGCCTCACCTGTTGACCAGCCTGGACCACGAAGGCGGCTAGGCGGTTGCCTTTGACCCCATCCAACGCAGCTTGGTCCAGAGGAAGGTAGCAGTTCTCGGCCAGCCGCACTACCACACCGCAGTCGGAAAAACCCGACTCCCTAGGCCCCACCAGGAAACAGGGGCGGAGAAGACCCTCGCCCGACTGAGGTAAATCATGGGAACCGAGCAGAACACGCCCAGGTACCGCTCGTAAACCTCAGGGAGAGGGCTCTACAGCAGCGACGAGGGCCCGGCCCATGGCCAAACGGCCTCAACTGAGGAGGACGGAGCCCGACCCTCAGACAGTGGAACGCCAGCCTCCTCGACTTGAACGCGGAGCGGGATCTGGGACCGTGACTTGGGGAAGAGTTGAAGAGGAACTAGGGGCAAATCCACCTGTACAGGGGGCAGAAGAAAGGGTCAGAACGGGCTGGAGTAGCCCCAGACATCAGCTCCTCTGAGCGACGGACGTCGGCAGAACTCACCAATGGGCCAAGTGGTCTTTCGCAAGTTAAGATCGTCAAAGAGAACGTCGATTCTCTGATCCTTCGCAGGGACCACCAACAGGGTCTTCACCGCCTCAAGCTCGGCGTCGGTTGGGTTGCCCAGCTTAAGAACCAGCGTGCCGACAGCGCTCCATTGGGTCAGAAAATCTATGTCTGACGGGAAGATGAATAAGACGTATTCACCCTTCCAGAGCTTCAAGGAGCTCGGCAGCCCCAACACCAAGCTTATCTTTGGCCGAGCACTAATGTAAATTCAGGGCCCCGACTGATGATGGCTCAGACGGTAAAATTGGGCGAAGAGTCGAAGGGAGGGGACCACACCCTTTAATACGCAGAGACTGACAAACCCGACGATGAGCCCAATGGCGTTGGGGCAGAATTGGCATAAGGCCACTCTGTGAGCTTGCAGAAACTCGATGATGAAGGGGTGGAGAGGAAACCGAAGCCTGAACCGAAAACACTTTTCGTATACCCCGACCTCCCGTGGACCGGGAAAGCAGATCCGCTCGTCGGATTCAGGAGCCCGGGCAAAATACGTGGGAAGAAGATAGCGGGTGCGCATATCCCCGATGGAGGTGGCGCAAATGGACGAGGGCCACCCCAGGACCTCGGAGGGCACCCCTGAAAGCATGCCCCCATGACAGAGAACCGCCGAGACAGACCCACAAGCAAGGTTGGGATCAACGACGCCCTCCGGCCGACCCGAACCAGTGGCGGAAGAGGACGACATGAGGTGGAGCTCGAACTGGATTCAGTTCGACGAAAAGAGAAAGGAAAGAATGGGGGGACGACGATTGGAAAAGCCAGAACCTCGCCCGATGGGTAGCGGCTCTCCTTTTATGCATCTTTTCCCCCTAAGACGACCCCTCGTGCGGTGGAGATGAACACACGGGGGCACGTGGCAGCATCTGGAAGCAGACGGTGCTTCGAAACCTGCACCTAGTGGGATTTGAACAGGCTGCCTCCTGATGGCCTCCATTTAATGAACCGGCCTCGAGTGGCATGCCTGTCAAGATCAGTAGAAGTCACATCGGTCGAGCCGAGCCGGCTGGAGCGGATCAACACGACCGATGGGGTCAATTGATACGCCTACTTTGGATAGGCCCCAGAACCAAGGGGCCCGAGCCCAACCTGAGGGCGGGAGGCCCACGAAGAAAGTACAGCCCGACCGATAAGACCCACGGGAATCTCAGACCCGAATGATCCACGGCCCGACATGCCCATGACCAACCTGCGATCGCCAGGGGTAACCACTCCTCCCAAAGCGCGAAGCCTTAATGTCCATTAAGGAGCCCCGTAATCGGTTCCCCCATGACGCGGGCAGGCGCCATCGTGGGGACGGATCTCAGGGGCGTGAGGAGTGGGACGGCGTGGGGGCGTGGGTCGGGGGCAAAACGGGGGCCAAGCTCCATAAAAGAGGAGAAAGGACGACTGAAAAAGGGATCGAATCACAGGTATCCAGATCTGAGGTATGTAGGGATCGTCTAACCCTTGCAATACTAACAACACACACTAGAGAGGGGGTGAATAGTGTAATGACAATAAAATTGTCCAATTAAAATTTAACTTGCAAATGCGGAATTATAAATGCAAGAGGAATTAAATGGCACAATCAATCCAAACGCAAACCAGTTTCCCCAAACTTGGGTACATCCAGCCACACCAATATTCACTATATTCCCACACAGAGAAGTGAATACAAATCTCACAAGGAGATACCCCACAAAGAGGATTTATGCCCTACACAAGGACCCAACCAATCATACACAAGGATCAAGATTCCCACACAGAGAATCACTAACTCCCACTCAAAAAATTAGGGTTAGCCCTACACTAGTACACTAGAACTCCCATAAAGAGAGTTAATTCCCACAAAGAGAATTCCCTAGTCCCACAAAGAGACAACCTCCCACAAAGAGAGTATCCTAATCCCACAAAGAGAAATAGGAAGACAAATTACACCAAGTAAAGTAAATACTCTTACCTTTGCCTTGAGATGATTACTCATGAATGAATGTAAGGCATGAAAGAGGATCTCCAAGTGTTGGAATATGCTTGAGAGCACTTGGATGATTTTCCTTGAGCTGGCCTTCAATACATGAAGAGAGATGAGTGCTCAATAGAGGGAAATGAGGGAGCTTGAGAGTAGCTTATTGATCTCTTGAGATTTTCTATAGAGTCAAGAGTTATCAAGTGTTGTCAAGAGTTCTCAAGTGATGGCAGCACACTCATATATATAGGAACCCTATATCAAACCCAAAAACCCAAAGAAACAGCCAAATGAACAGATCTGCAACGGCTAGAAACTGGGTGAAAACGACAGGAACAATCGACTGATGATCATAAGACAGTCGACTGATCAACGGCTAGAAAATATCCAACGGCTATAATCTGAGCCAGGACAGTCGACTGATGAAGTCAATACAGTCGACTAACAAACAGGACAGGCGCCTGTAGAACCTTCAGCAGACGACTGCTTCAGGGGATGGATCGAAACAGAGAGTTGCACTCTTTCTCTAATTCTTCACACAGGCGACTGATGTTAATACTACAGTCGTCTGTCAAATAGTCAGGCGCCTGTACATTATACAACAGTCGACTACTGTAAAATATGGGGAGAAGACAGAGAGATGCAGTGATTGCACTTACGCTATACAGGCGACTAATGACCAATTTCCAGGCGACTGTGAAAATACAGGTGACTGTAAACTGATAGTCAGACGACTGTGCGTAAAGCTCAAGTTTGAGTCAATTGAAATGTTGACTTAAGCTGTGCATGTCAGACGACTGTAGAAGGATCTACAGGCGACTGGAAATCACCCAGTCGACTGTGTTTCCTTAAGCAGGCGACTGACGGAAAGCCAGAGACTCCAAATGAGTCTTTGGACAGAGTGAACCTATTGGGTTTGATTATATGATAATCCTAAGGTTCACTAAGATGGTTAAATGCATATGCATGAATGAGTAAACCATCTAACAAGGCATTACATTAACCCTAGACTCAAAAGAGAGAGAAAGCAATAAAGTAAATTACATGGATAACAATGCTTCTCAAAGAGTCTAAGTCTTCAATCTTGATGCCTTGATTGCTCTCCACCATCTCCAAGCTTTGGCACTCCTTGAGTCCAAACTTTGGCCCTTCTTCACATGATGTCCATCCTTACACCAAGTGATTAGTCTCCAAGAAAGATATCCTTGAAATAGACTGAGAGACTAAAACATGAGATTCATTAACAACAACATAATGTTGTCATCATCATCAAAATAAGATTGGTATACAACACCAATACTCAACAAGGTATTCCATCAACGACTTTGGTTTCCGCCATTTCTCTTCCTCCTCCTGCTCGTGTCGAGGGTCAGCATATCGATCTCCTCTCGAGTCATACCTACCCCACCGAGTACTCTTCAGATCCTGATCTGACTTAGGCGTCGGAGGGGATTCGGCTGGAACCAAGGTCCGGCCACCCTGACCAGTTTCTCGTCTATTCAGGACGGAGCTGACCAAGGCGCCGAGGCTACCCCTCAGCGCCAGACGACCAACCCCGCTTCTTGTAGGCGTGGCAACCGACCGAATACCGAGCAGGGCTACCCCTCGATGCACGTCCAACCGAGACCGAGGCCAAGCCCATCTCGCAGAACCGAGGCTTCCCCTCTGCTCCGCTTCAGCCGAGGACAGGTACTCTGCCCGGATCTCACCCTCGACCTCGACTTTGCTTCTGGCCCACGCTGAGCGTACGTGTGCTTGGCATGTCCAAGGGATCTCAACCGACCCCTTGACCACGTTGACCGTCCAGTCGTCGGTCAACGATTCAGTGGTGAGAAAACACCCGTAAACAGAAAGAAATATAAAAGTTAAGTACACAAAGATCAAAAAGAAAAACTTGATGTTTGAATCTAAAGAAGAAAAGCTATGAGCTTTGGAGATCAAACCAAGTTATAAAGGTTAGAAATGATCGGAGAAAATAATTGCGAAATTAAGCACAAAAGAATTAAAAACTTAGCCTTTAGAAAAACTGAAGAACTTTGTGAGCTTGAGAACTTTGAGAACTTTTTGAGAGAATTATAGCTTTGCTCAAGAATAATTTTCTTAAAAAAATGTTCTCATATGGTTCTCTATTTATAAAGTTTAAGAGAGGATTTTGAATTTCAAAATGATTTGACTTCGGCCCAAAAATCAAGCAAATAATGAATGAGAGATGCAATCCAGGAAGTCAAATCGCACAGCTGGTAGACGACTCCCTAAGGTTGGTAGTCGACTCACAGAGTAGTTTCTGGAAAAATCTGTTACACTGGTAGTCGACTCCCTAATATTGGTAGTCGACTCCCAAAATATCTTTTCAGGGAGAAGGCAGAAATCAGGGTAGAGAACTACTGGGTGTTCGTAGTTGACTACAAGTTGAAACTTAGCTTCTATGAAAATTATGCTTTCAAATAAGTTTAAAACAAGTTTAAAATTTTTTTCGAAAATCATTTTGTGTGGGTGTGGGTGTATGTGTTTGTGTTTAGAATATCCATTTGGCTTTTATATTCTAAATACACAACTTACTAATACACACATCTTTAGCTCGCGTTCTTCGATCTTTGACTTGAGATATCTTATCTTGATCTTAAGTCTTCATATGCTTCGTATTGTTGAGCCATCATATGCTTTGTATTGTTGGCTCGTAAGTCGACTTCCGATTATGGCTTCTAAGTCCTTCATTTAGCTTTTCAATGCATTTGAACTTCATGACTATAGAATAATTGATCAATGCCTATACACACTTAAATTAAACATATTAGTACACATATCACTTTGTGCACATCATCAAAATCCACTGGGGTGGGTCTCAATATCCCAACACTCTCCCCATTTTTGTTGATGACGACAAATGATATAAAATATTGAAAATATAATATGACAATAAATAAAATTACTTAAGCTCCCCTTGCAGAAATGTATGAGCATGATTGCTACGGAGAGGTTACTCCCCATGCTATAAGGCTGGTTAGCAATAAGAAGAAATGTGTACATTTTCATATTATATTTCTTTTTCAAGTGTGGAACAATATCATTTTACCATGAAACATTATTTTATATGCATTGTATTTTTCTCCCCCTTTGTCACATCAAAAGTGTGACATGAAATACAATTCAAGTGTTAAAAATATTCGTGACACCGAGTGTGAAGAAAAATTACATGGAGAGAATAATTTGCATACTATGTGAAAAAGATATTTAATAAATAACATGTCTTAAACATTCGTAGCATGCAATATTCAATTATTCAATGACATAAAAATGTCTCAATATCCCTTCATGCATATATTTCAATTTAACATAAATTGAAGCATGAATTAAAATAAATCATACTTGCTCCTCATATAATACTGCATTAATCTCATGGAGGTGTTTCTCTCTCAGCATTAAAAGCAAGCAACATTTAAACATAGAATATATCCAAAAACAACAATTGTAGTTAATACGAATATTCAATTCCAATATATAATTTCTAACAAAAAAAATTTATGACCTTAACATATGAATAAAATCAAATTGCATGCATAAAGATGCATAGCAACCAAGTATAATACAATCTTTTGCTTTCCATGAACAAATGAAATATTATTCATTAAGCATGACTCAATAACAATTTTTTTAATCTTTTGAGTCATAAAATAATTTTGTTTCCCAATGAAAAATATTCGAGCATTCATTGATTTTAATAGAAAGTATGATACCAAGTGTTATATCAATACCACATATAGATAACAAAATAATAGGTATGGATTCCTATGTTATTAATGGTCGTATTTCACAAAATGAATTGCATAAGCAAGAAATGTGAACAAGTGAAATGTGAACATGTTGTGTCATTTAGAGAATAATTCTATCATGAATTTTATGACATTTTATCTAAAAGTAAGCATTACGATAGATGTATGCGCATGTCAATCATAAATGCAATCAAGCATATATGTGACTATTAAGAGATGAACTTCAAAAGAGTTATAGCACAAGATGTCACAAAATAAGCCTAACTCAAACTATTTTCTTGGATGTCACATATCAACATATGCATGTCTTAGCATTTTAGGAATATGTCAGGATTATTTGTCCATAATTTCAAAATACCATATTCCAACTTATCAAATGTAGATTATACTCAAGAATAATATTATAAATAATGTTGACATCAAATATTTTGCAATGAGATGATTTCTATGAGTATGATATTCACAAAAAATGAATCATCAAATATACATCAATTAATGATTTTAATATTTTAACAATGTGTGACAGAACTCACCATATCCAAATTATCCAACATATCAACAAGTGTTGAAATGGATATCTAATTGATATCATGCAATATTACAATTGAACAATAATATCATACGAGTAGTTGATATGCAATAAAAAGTAGGCTCAATTATCTCAACTAACTATCTTTTTTCAAACAAGATATGATAATGATGCACAAGAAAATAAATCCACGAATTACTCAATTTGTGTGACATAATATCATAGCATGATAATTCGCACACTAGAGATGATGTGTCATAATTGTGTGATGACATATATCATTTATATGAACATATTATATCATGTCATTGACTAAATCTAGTACATATGTTACTAAGTGTTGAATAAAAAATCACGTGTTGGATTAATAAACATATTGCATGTGATTCATAAATAAATTTTCATATGTACAACTTTTAGCTCCCCATACAAATGATCATATCAATTGTCAATCTCCGTCTTTGAGTAACATTCTCTGAAAATCAAGGCATTGAAGGGGTTGGCACCACTTTGTAAATAATACCTGAAAAATAATACTTTTGGTACCCATAATTTTTAGGGTCCTTGGGGTTAGTCATAAATCATATTTAATTCCTTCATTAAAGAATATAACATTATATTCAACTATAATTGATTCTATTTTATAGTTCAAATATCAAGAAGAAGAAATTATAGGAATGAATAAATATGCATGATAGATTTAACAAAAAATCATATATTTTATTATTTTATAGAAGGGTATCAGCAGAATAATCATGTAAGTACATGGATACCCGAAATCAAAGGTTCAGCTAAAACCATCCATTAGGAACCCAAATTCGATTTGAATTTGATTTCATATGCACAAATGAATCATTATAAAATCCATGCATACTTCTAATCAAATTATGAATATAAATATTTTTATCATGCAAGCCTAAGTGTTTAGTCACATATCATATTATTTCTATCATTGTGTACATTGTGAGGCTTGTGTACAAAATGTGATTTTTGATATGCATTGTGTACAACATGTGGATCATGTGAAGCATGAGGTGCATTATTGTGTCTAGCATTTTTACCATACATAAAAGCATACTTTTTAACATTGGCATGCACAACATTTGCATTTCTACTCACATCTTTAGATATAGAAGCTTCAGCATGAGTAGATCTATTAACAACATTTCTAGGAGTATAAGAACAAGAAGAAATAGAGTTATTCATGATACAATCAAATTTTGCAATTAATTATTCATGCTTTATACGGCTAGAAGTAATAATATTTGCAAGTGAATCTATCTTATCATTTAAATAAGAAAAATACAAAGCATGTTTATTTTTCAATAAATCATTATCAATCAATAATGCGTCATATTATGCCTTCAAGGAACTATGATCATGTAATGAAATATTACTACAATCATTTTTCAAATCATTATAATCATCCAATAAGCCATCATGTTTCTTAGATAAATCATTATGGTCATCATGCAAAGCATTGTATTTATTATCTAACCTTTTGTATTTCTTTGTCAATCTTTTGCATTCTTTATAGAGATTTTCATATGCACTAGCAATATCAAAATCATTTTTCTCATCGAAACTGGAATCACTAACCTCATTTTTGTCGTCTTGACGAGCCATCATGCATATTTCTTCTCTAAAATCTTCATCATTACATTTGATTGTCTCCATGGGTGATTGAATCAAATTTGAATTAGATTCGAATCTTTCGTTCAATATGTTGAGGATTTGGTGTGCGGTATCTGCATCTCCTACAAGATCTAACATCTTATCAGTTAAACCTATATAAATTGGATGTATTACCTTTATGTTTCTAAAGTAGGCTTCTTCTTGATTCCGATTCCATTGAGTTTGCAGCATGGTTGGAATCTCATATGGCTCTCTAAGAAATCTCGTGTATTTTAGATCTTGTGCCTCCAAGAAGATCTCCATTCTTCTTCGCCATTGAGAATAGAAGTTGCCGTCGAAGATTGGTGGTCTATGAATACTATACTCGGGATGACAGAACATTGTGGATGCCATCACCTTTGACCTTGCTCTGATACCAAGTGTTGGATCCCGTAGATGTCAAACAACACTAGAAATGGGGTTGAATAGTGTTGTACAAATAGTAAACTTTTTCGTTCGGTGATTAGCACAATTAAAACCCCTTCTAATGTTGCCTAAGAAACCAAGTAGAGTGATCTACGCTTGGTTCTTAATCAACAAAGTAATCTTACAAGTAAAATGATAGAGATAAGATTACAATCAGATAAAAGATCTACACAAAGAGATCTTTATACATCAGAATTAAATGAATAAATAATCTTTGCAATAAGGACAAGGAGTTACAGAGATATAATAATAACAAAATAAATAAGAATTACTTGCAGAGATAAATAATCAAACACTGAAAAGCAAACGCAGATACAAGCGATTTTTATCCTGGTTTCCAACAACTTGGGTACGTCCAGTCTCCGACCAATCTGGTACGAGATTTCCACTATTGCCTTAGCAATACAAGTACCTAACTTCACTCGTTAGGATTTCCAAACACCTAGCCTTGACCAGGATTTCCAATCACCTAGACTTGTCTAAGATTTTCGACCACATAGTCTTGTCTAGGATTTTCACTATTCCCTTGTAACACAGGAATTTACAATTCAAAGTCTTCTTCAAAGACTTGCAACAAATATGAAATTAATTACAAGATTTCCCAAAGCAAAAAGAATATATTTGTGTATATGTGGCTTAAAGAAAATCGGAAAACTCTTGATCAAATTAAATGATATAGATGAGCACAAATTTGATCAAAGGAGTTCTCTTGAAAATTGATCTTCTAAAAATATGCACTTGAGCTTTTAGAGATCAAAGATCAAGTCTTTTTAATCTTTGAAAGAATATAATTATAAACACAAAGATTAAAAAGAAAGATATTTTGAATCTCAATAAAAAAATCTTTTAGCTTTGGAGATCAAAAACAAGTAATTCAAAAAAAAGGTTGTCTTGAAAATGATCTTCTAAAATATGCACTTGGGCTTTAGAGATCAATGATCAAGATTTTGATCTTTGAAAGAAATATAAAAGTTAAGAACACAAAGATCAAAAAGAAAAACTTGATGTTTGAATCTAAGGAAGAAAAGCTATGAGCTTTGGAGATCAAACCAAGTTATAAAGGCTCGAAATGATCAGAGAAAATAATTGCGAAATTAAGCGCAAAAGAATTAAAAACTTAGCCTTTAGAAAAACTGAAGAACTTTGTGAGTTTGAGAACTTTGAGAACTTTTTGAGAGAATTATAGCTTTGCTCAAGAATGATTTTCTTAGAAAAAAATATTCTCATGTGGTTCTCTATTTATAGAGTTTAAGAGAGGATTTTGAATTTCAAAATGATTTGACTTCGGCCCAAAAATCAAGCAAATAATAAATGGGAGATGCAATCTAGGAAGTCAAATCGCACAGCTGGTAGTCGACCCCCTAAGGTTGGTAGTCGACTCCCAGAGTAGTTTCTGGAAAAATCTGTTACACTGGTAGTCGACTCTCTAATATTGGTAGTCGACTCCCAGAGTATCTTTTCAGGGAGAAGGCAAAAATCAGGGTAGAGAACTACTGGGTGTTTGTTGTTGACTACAAGTTGAAAACTTAGCTTCTATGAAAAGTATGCTTTCAAATAAGTTTAAAACAAGTTTAAAAACATTTTCGAAAATCATTGTGTGTGTGTGTGTGTGTAAATATAGAATATTCATTTGGCTTTTACATTCTAAATACACAACTTACTAATACATACACCTTTAGCTCTCGTTCTTCGATCTTTGACTTGAGCCATCTTATCTTATCTTGATCTTAAGTCTTCATATGCTTCGTATTGTTGAGCCATCATATGCTTCGTACTGTTGGCTCGTAAGTAGACTTCTGATCATGGCTTCTAAGTCCTTCATTTAGCTTTTCAATGCATTTGAACTTCATGACTATAGAATAATTGATCAATGCCTATACACACTTGAATTAAACATATTAGTACACATATCACTTTGTGTACATCATCAAAATCTATTGGGGTGGGTCTCAATATCCCAGCAGTATATTCCCACAATACACTACACAATACATAACATAGACATGCACTACGTATATGGCACCAGAGCCATTACACCATGGGTCCGGGGCAGGTTTCCGGAATGCGCCCCCACCCAAACAGGTTTTCCTTCTCTCTCACCTACCGTTAAGTTTCGACTCATGTCCTCTTCAAACTTTTCTTGTGAGAAGAAGCCCCAGATCAGGGTCGGCCTAATTGCAAAGAGCGAGCTGCCTTGCTGCAAGAAATGATCAGGGGCAGGTTTCTGAGCTGTGCACCCGAAAGGTCTCCAAGGGCTTGGAACAGGCTGCGTAACTCGACCCTTCACTGTTAGAGACACATGACAGGCTTCGGAGCTGCGCCCCTGAAAGGGCATCCTCGGATGAAGGTTGTCCTCAACGAAGGTCATCCTCCCCCGATAGGTCGTTCGCGTGCCCTCCCCTCACTCAAACTCTGGATCAAGCTTACGAGCTGCGTCATCGATAGGCTACCCAAAGCAGGGACGAATAGAGATCAGGGACCGGTCTACAGACCGCGCCCCTGACAGGTCGCCCACGGGTCCGTGGTAGATTTTCAGACTGCGCCCCACCCAAACTGGTCTTCCTTCTCTCTCACCTACCCTTAAGGTTCGACTCACGTCATCTTCAAACTTTTCTTGTAAGAAGAAGCCCCATATCAGGGTCAGCCTAATCACAAAGAGCGAGCTGCCTTGCTGCAAGTAATGATCTGGTGTAGGTTTCCGAGCTGCGCACCCGAAAGGTCTCCAAGGGATTGGGACGGGCTACACACCTCGACCCTTCCCTACCAAAGATCTGGGTCAGGCCACGTGCAGCACCCATGCACCAGGGGCATATAACCCCCCAAGGGTGTTGGAAGGGCTACGACCCTGACTCACCCTCTCGAAGCCCTCCGGGGTAGGTCGCGGCCTGACTACCCATAGCATGTCAGTCCTCGCTACCTAAACCGGAGAAGAGAGCAAGCTACCTCGTAGCAAAGACCCGGGGCAGGCTTCTAAGCTGCGCCCCCTAAAGGTCACCAAGGGCTTGGGACAGGCTGCGTAACTCGACCCTTCCCTGTCAGAGACCAGGGCGGGCTTTGGAGCTGCACCCCCAAAAGGGCGTTCTCAGGTGAAGGTTGTCATCGGCGAAGGTCATCCTCCCCCGATAGGTCATTCGCACGCCCTCACCTCCCTCAAACACCGGGGCAAGCTTACGAGCTGCACCCTCGATAGGCTACCCGAAGTAGGGACGAACAGAGCTCAGGGGCTGGTCTACGGACCGCGACCCTGACAAGTTGCACATGGTTCCGGGGCAGATTTCCAGAATGCGCCCCCACCTAAACAGGTCTTCACTCTATCTTTGACGTATTTCAATATGTTTCGACTTACGCACTTTTTATGTTTTTGTAGTATGAGAAACCCTAGATCAAGATCGGCATGATCACTAGGGGTGGGCTACCCCACCATGCTCAAAATCCGGTGCAAACTTACAAGCTGTGCCCTCGATAGGTCGCCAGGATCTGGAGATTGCCTCCAAAGAACCCAGTATCCTGTGAAAGTTTGGGCAGGCTTACGAGCTGAGCCTTCGATAGGTCACCCAGGCTTACGAAGCTCGCTGCCAAATAAAAGGTACGAAGAAATAATACGTCATTCGAACTGAACCAGGCTTCCTGCCCTAAGCATGAACGACGGGGGCAATTGTTACGCCCTAAAGGCCGGCCTAGTTGATGAAGGCCCACTTGAATAAAATCCACTGAAATAACCCCATCAACAGTCCCCATCAATGAGGACCAGTTCGCCAAGGCTAAGAAGAGCATGTCGAGGCTCAAAACAGTGCGCCCTTAAGGACCGCCAAGCTCATCAACCGAACCTAAGTGAATAGCCCTCTGACTGACCGCACACCAACCACGCCAGCATGGCGAGGTGAAGCTCGCCTAAGAGACAGTTCACCTAACTCTCCACCTAAGGAAGTCCGGCCAAAGAAGGACTTGAGACTTCAAGAGGGAGGCAAACTGCCATAAATATCACTGACAGTTTCACCGCCCGACAGTCTCACGCCTGGCAGCCTGACAAAAGCACGACGGACAAAAGCGCACCTGGTCGCTTCGTCGCCTGACAGCCTGACAAAATCACACCTGGCTGCCTCGTCGCCTGATAGCCTGACAAAAACGCACCTGGCCGCTTCGCTGCCTGACAGCCTGACAAAAGCGCGTCCGACTCTTACGGTTCTGACAACCTGACAAAAGCGCGTCTGACACATTCAGCTCTGACATCCTTAGCCGAACCTTCGACAGTCTGACACCACCAGCTCAGCTAAAGCAACCGACTCCAACTGCCTATAAATACCCCCCTTTCCTCCAACGACAAGGGGGCTGGCTAATCTGTAAGAAACCCTAACACATCTAATTATATTCAAGGTCGAATATCCTCCACATATTCGCGCCTTCCACACTAGTTCGCCATGCGAGCGCTGATCCGCCTCTAAGATCGTCCCGCGTGTCTGACATTCTCCAAATAGTCACCAACTGACTTAAGCATCGGAGAGGCTCTCAGTTGATAGCCAATTGAGCCTTTCTGACGAGTTGTTCTCCTTGCAGGAAGCTCGCCCCAATCACCGGCGGTTGAAGCAACCCACGGCGAAATACTCCAATAGACGGGCGGCCTACTCCGATTGACGGGCAACCTTGAGATTTCCATCAACAAAGCGTCTTCCAATCGGGATTAGCCTCGTCTGCACCCCCAAACCCATGTAATCGCCGTGCCTTGATTCTCCACTTCAATATAAATTCGATGTAAGCGGATTTACCCCACAACAATTTATAATAGAAGAAAAATGGGAAAAAAATCTAGTGGCACAAACATTTTCGCTTTGCACACACAACTCTTCTAATGTGTATCACGCTGCTGCTCCTGTCGCCTCATTGCCCCTTCTCATCCTCATCCATCATTTTCATTCATACTCCTACATTTTTGATTATGGTTAATATTTTTTTGTTGCGATAAAGAATGAAGAAGACAAGGATGAAGAAGACGAAAAAGCTAAAGGTGAAACGCTGATGACAACAACAGTGATAGGATGATGAAAGATAAAGATGAAATGGCGAAGACAATAGCAGTAGTAGGATGAGGTAGTGATAAGGGGATATGGCTAAGGTTTGTGAATTGATGAAATCGATGAATTTGATTAATGGGAGGAAAATGAAGAAGATGAGTAGGTAGAGGAGGCTTGTAGATAATGACAAAATGTTAAGGTTTGTTTGAGGGTTAAAAAGGAATTTTTTTCCAAAAAAAAATAAATTTTGTTTTAATGTTAAACTTGTAAAAAATGGTATGCATGTGAAGTGAAAATTTGTGTGCGTATAGAATTTTCAAGATGTCTTCTTCCCCTTCTCCGCCCAGAAAACTGCTCTAAAATTCTTCTCTCTTAATCTCCATCTTTCAAATTCATCTCAAGATGAATTCGTTAATTAGGGTTTCAATCTATGATGCTACATTTGATGCGATATGAATTTAGAGCATGAATAAAACTTTTGCGACAGATGGATAGAAATTGTGACGGATAAATGAATGGTTTCGCATGAATATAGCTTTTTCGATGTTTCAACCTATGATGCCACATTTGATGCGATAAGAATTTAGAGCATGAATAAAACTTTTGCAACAGATGGATAGAAATTGTGACGGATAGATGAATGGTTTCGCATGAATATAGCTTTTGCGATGGATGGATGAAAGGGTAAAACCCCTTGAGTTCACCTGATATTTGATTGCTTAAGGTTTTAGAATGTAAATATCAAAATGAACAGTTCCGATCATCCCAAAAAGTAGGGGATGATAGACTTTTTTGAGGCACATATGTGGCTTTGCCACATATGTCGTATATATTTCATTATTCTGGGTGCGCGCGTGCGTAAAGTGTATCATATGATATACGTGGCTAAGTTTCATGTGTCCTCAAAAACTAAACAGTCTTATACTTTTTAGATGATGAGAACAGTTCATTTTAATTTTTATATTCTAAAAAACCCAAAAAAACCATAACATCGGGTGAATCCAAGTGGTTTTGCTTGTTCTTCTACCCGTCACAAATATAACGGTTTCACAAGAATGGAACTTTCTGGAACAGATAGATGAACGAACAGAATCCTTTAGGTTCACCCGATATTGAGTTTTTAGATATTATAGAATATGAAGGTCAAAATTAACAGTTTTAATTGTTCAAAAAAAATACATGAGGATGGAATTTTTTTCTTGATACATCGGAGAAAAAATACATTGAATCAGAAAGAGGATCCCTGGACACCCCCTGACCCATCACATCCAGAAGGAGGAACGCAGATAGAGCGGAAGGAGGGTGATCCCAAATCAATACATCGTCATCCAAATGGCAACCTAAATCCGCAAGAGCGGCAGCACAGAAATTCGCCTCCTGGTAGACATGACTAAAAGAGCATGAGTGGAACTGAGACGCCATCTGCCGGATATCCAGAATTAAACTCTGAAGCGGGTGATAAGCAACATCGGACGTGGTCAGAAGTAAAAGGCCAACCTTCGAATCTGACTCACATTGAATATTTAGAAATCCTCTACTCCAGGCAATCTCTAAACCCCACCGAAGAGCATGAAGTTCTGCGTTCAAATTAGTACTATAGCCGATGTAAGCATATCAAGGACATAAATTATATGGCATATGTGATATCCAATCAACACAACAATTTCTCAACTTTTCGCCTTTCCTTGTAGCAATTCAAAGTTCAGTTACAAATCGGTGGCTACAATTCTCCCTCCAAAAAAAAAAAAGGAAACAGAAATACAGGCCATCCATTCTCTCCACCAACTGCTTCAACGGTCCTGACCCATTCAAATTCAAATATATCTATCCATCTCTCTCTCCGATCCCGCCAACCCCCGTTCCCTTTTTGTCCCAATTCCTCACCCCAAATATGGGGCCATTCTTTCTTACTCTGTGCCTCTCCCTCTCCCTCGTCGGCTCGGCCACCTCCGCGGGTTCGCCCTCCGAGCCCGTAGAGGCCATATGCGGCCGAGTACGCTACCCCGACCTCTGCGTGTCCACAATCAACTCCGTCCGCAAGCACGACCACCGCCTCCTCGACGAGTGGGCCGCCCTCACGTACATTGTGAAAGCGGTCGCCAAGGAAGTCACCGCCCTGCGGGAAAAAATAGAGGCCTTCCCGGAGGATGTCAAGAACACGCCCACCACGGCCTCCGCATGGGAGCTGTCCAACGACCCGGAAGCCATCGGCTTCCCAATCCTTGCCTGCCTCGACTTCCTCAAAATGACGATGGAGGAGATGGGAGAAGTCCTGGAAAAGCTCAAGGTGGGCGATAGGAGCGTGGTCTACTCTTTATCCGCGTTCGACGACTACTTCTCGATGTGCCAGAAAGGGCAGACATTGGTGCTGGAGGATGGGATGAGGCTGTCTCGCCACATGTCAAACTGCTATATTCTCGCCGGCAGTAAGTCCCCGAAGTGATGGATAGGATCAACCTGTTTGATTGATGATGATGATGATAATGTATCCCTTTATTGATTCGAGAGCTTCAATTATGACGTGTTCGCAACACAGAATGAAATTATATATAGCTCAATATTGATTGAATTTCAAGACACTTCAATCCAATATCCCTTGAAAATGCCCTCAATGACCACATATTGTCTTCAAAAATCAAGTAACAAAAGAGAAAGATCTGGTAACAAAAGCCCGATGCAGCGTAGGACGATGCCGATTTCTTCGGCGAAAGGGGAGCGGGTGATCTCGCAGGAATTTAGGGCGTTGACGGATCCTTTGGGGCTTCGAATCATGGATTGAGCGAAGCGAGATTGAGGAAGCTCTTCTTCGATATCTTCTTCATCTTCTTCATCATTGTGTCTCATTCTAGGGTTTTGGTCTTGTTCTGTAATGAAGTGATGGAGCTTTTGGCTATTCGACGTTGAAGGAAACTGGCAACCAAGAAAACGCAAAAAGGAAATTTAGGGTTTCTTGTAGAAATTAAGCGGAGATTTTTCTGATTGATCCATCGATTACCTTATGAAAATGGAAGGTCATGCCATCGACCTCGATAACGACATCGCCATGCAATCCCGTTGTTTTCGTAACCGTGCCTCTCGTCCGCCATTTCCCCGCCTAAAATCTTAGCTCAGCTGCTTCAAAAGCTCATAAAGTCTCAGCAAAACTTTTGCGACTGATGGATAGAAATAGTGACGGATAGATGAATGGTTTCGCTTGAATATAGCTTTTGCGATGGATGTATGGATGAACAGGTAAAACTCATTGAGTTCACGTGATATTTGATGGCTTAAGGTTTTAGAATGTAAATATCAAAATGAACAGTTCCGATCCTCCCAAAAAAGTAAGGGATGATAGACTTTTTTGAGGCACACATGTGGCTTAGCCACATACGTCGTATATTTTTCATTATAGTTACAAATCGGTGGCTACAATTCTCCGTCCAAAAAAAGGGAAACAGAAACCAAAGGCCATCCATTCTCTCCACCAACAGCTTCAACGGTCCTGACCCATTCAAATTCAAATATATCTGTCCATCTCTCTCTCTCTCATCCCGCCAACCCACGTTCCCTTTGTCCCAAATATGGGGCCCCTCTTTCTCACTCTGTTCATCTCCCTCTCCCTCGTCGGCTCGGCCACCTCCGCGGGTTCGCCCTCCGAGCCCGTCGAGGTCATATGCGGCCGAGTAGAGTACCCCGACCTCTGCGTGTCCACCATCAACTCCGTCCGCAAGCACGACCACCGCCTCCTCGACGAGTGGGCCGCCCTCACGTACATTATGAAAGCGGTCGTCAAGGAAATCAACGCCCTGCGGAAAAAAATAGAGGCCCTCCCGGAGGATGTCAAGAACATGCCCACCACGGCCTCCGCATGGATCCTGTCCAACGACCCGGAAGCCGTCCGCTTCCCCATCATGGCCTGCCTTGACTTCCTCAACATCGCGATGGAGGACATGGGAGAATCCCTGGACAAGATCAAGGTGGGGGATAGGAGCGTGGTCTACTCTTTATCCGCGATCGAAAACTACTTCTCGATATGCCAGAGAGAGCAGACGGTGGTGCTGGAGGATGCGGCGAGGCTGTCTCGCCACATGAAAAACTGCTATTTTCTCGCCGGCATGAAGTCCCCGAAGTGATGGATAGGATCAACCTGTTAATTTGATGATGATGATGATAATGTATCCCTTCATTGATGCGTACGTATTCGAGAGCTTCAATTATGACGTGTTCGCAACACAGAATGCAATTATATATGGCTCAATATTAATGATCGAATTTCAAGCCACTCTTCATGGTCCCAAATTCAATCCAATATTCATTGAAAATGCCCTCAATGACCACATATTGTATTCAAAAATCAAGTAACAAATGAAAAAATTCAAGTAACAAAAGCCCGATGCAACGTAGGTCTTCCGCGAAAGGGGAGCGGGTGATCTCGCAGGAATTTAGGGCGTTGACGGACCCTTTGAGGCTTCGAAGCACGGATTGAGCGAAGCGAGATTGAGGAAGCTGTACTTATCACATTCTTGGCACTTGACCAAATTTCAAGTTCATCTTTTTTTGCTGTTAATTCTTGTGCGAGTATTCTTCTTTGAGCTGCAAATGAGAATTTCTGATTGTAGATTTTAAATCATTATGGGTCCCTCAACTTTGTGTAAAGCCCATGCTATTACTCTTATAGTTTTTTTCAACATGCAAAGCCAATGCTAGAAATTAAAAACTAGCATCTTTTACCGATAAAGTAGTTGAAAAGAGTGGAAATATGAATTATTAAAAACACATCTTGACCCAATCAATTGCTATTTAAAAGGGCATATGGAACAATGACTTTGTTTAATAAAATTAAAAAAATTTCTGAAAGGAACTGCTTCAAAATGTAAAGATTAGATCTTAGGTAGTAGATCACATAAAAGGATCTTTTCATAAAGAGGATGCTTTTAACAAGTTAATCATTACTAGATACAACATGAAATAGCAAACAGTGTCAATCATTAACAAAATCTTAATGAATTTTCAGAACCAAAAATTTAAAAATAACTCAATACCTTCCCATTACCTTTTGCAAAGGAAAAAAAACTATAGAAAGGCATGTCTCCATGGTTTGGGAGAGATTTGAACTTTAGAAAATGGCCTTTGCTATTTGCAAAGAAATGGATGGTCAAAGCAGTGGGAGAGATGGAAGATGGAAATTGGAAGCAGATGGAGAGAAGAGAGGGAGTGGCAACCATAACAACATAGTGAAAGAAACCCTTTTCACCAAAAAAATATTAAAAATTAAGCTGTAAGATTTCTAAAATTTTGTGGTCAAAATGAGCCAAATGTAATTAACTAAATGGTTTTTTTCCCGATATTCATCTCTAAATCTTCCGTATTTTGATATTAATCCCTTGAATATGAGTATTTGCTTGTAAGTCCCCCGAAATACATGTCTTAAAATTTTATAGTCCCTTAAATATGAGTATTTGCTTGTAACTCCATCAAATACATATTTTAAACCTTAATAATCCGTTGAGTTCATTTCAGTTTAATAGTCCCCTGAGATTCCATAAGTTTTTCCCTCCATTTAAAAACACATGCGAGGCTCAGGTGCACCTTAATATCAAGAGGAGATTAGTCCAGTCCATCTTTAGCTAGAGCTGAAATGAAGCTGTGTTTTGTTTTTGACAGAATAGAGACGAGGACTATAAAGGTATAGTATATGCATTTAAGGAACTTATAAGTAAATACTCACATTTCAGTGACACATATCAAAATACACATGATTTAAGGGATGGGAATGCGAAAAATCCTTAACTAAAATGTTTGACACAGATTGCAAAAAGTGATCCATTTCGGAAACCATTTTCCAATTGAACTGAACATAAGAAAAGGAAAGGATTATTGAAAAAGTACCAATGAAACTAATACGACGCGCCCACTGAGAACCTATTTCCGAGTGGTTTCCTTGGAAAACAACAGCCATTATCATTTTGATACGGTAGCACAGCAGAGAAAAGAAATTGGCGGTATTTTGTGAAGTGAAAAGGTTTGAAGGTATTTTATATGCAATTAACCCACTCTTTTATGAACATAATTATATCACACATATTTAATCAAGGCCATTCTCATCTCAATAGAGGATTGCTCCTTCATCAATCTTAAGCTCACACTTTACTGCTTTGAAATGCTTATAGGACTTAAAATTAACTTCTCCAAATAATTTATGTACAAATAAGGCCTGCTCTCTAATGATCAACTACTCCAAGCCTTCGATATTATTCAACTGTATTTAGCATTGCATTCTAAAAGTATCCTCTTCTGCTTGTTTTTATCTACGGGATCATGTTTCCTGGTCCCTTCAAAGGTCTAGTGTGTTTCTTCCATTCAAGTTTTCATTCATTGCTCGTAATTTTCTTCCATCTGGAGCCACTTCCTTCCCATTCATAATCTGCCATGCCTATCGATAAATCTCCACTCCCCCTTGACCTCTTCCTGTAGCTGGGGGATTTCTTCCAAGATCGAGAAGACATGAGATTTTATTGTCTCTGTTGCTATTTGGGATATATGGGTTGAGCAAATTTTTTGAGTTTTTGAGCAAACAAAACTTCCTACCTAAGCTGTCATCCATCACATTACTTTCATATCCACGTTCTGGCTTCAATCATATTGCCGGTCTTAGCTTTGCATATGTCGACAAAACTGACGTAGGACACGAACGATTTTAGGGTTTTGATGGATGATTTGGGGAAGAATGAGATAACCTAGCGTTCTTGGCTTTGCACCAAGAATTCCAAGGCTTTGCACCAAGGAAGAGTGGACCTCTCACAGGTGGAGAAACTTTTCACAGGTTTTGGAGAAATTTCTCCTTTTCAACTCTAGAGCCTTTATATCTGACTTACAACGCACACGTCTCTTAACCCATCCGGTGTGGGACTAAGCTCACCCAAAAGACTTAGACTCCTAAAAGACTCAAAATGAACAAAAGATAAAAAACAGAAAAAATCATGATCGTATTTATAGGTTCCAAAGCAAATCTGAAATTAAATTGCTAAAAACAGCGAACAAAAAGATAGTTTGGCTACAATAAAGGGGCAACCACCCTTCCATGACGCCGATAAGCGAGGACATCTACACTCTCCTAAAAACCCTCGAAGAACTCTCGAAAAACTTTCTCAAAATATCAAAATAAGCATGAAAACATCAATGACGGCTCGCCCAAATTTAATAGAAAACCTCCTTCTAATCTAATTACAAATATGCCATTAAAATTAAATTAGATGAAGGGGGACAAACATGCCCCTCATGATGGGCGACTGGAAGCGCGCGCGGGTTGGCGGGTTCGCCTCCTATAATAGGTGCGGATCGCACCATTACTCTTCTCCCAATGAGCCACCTTGTCCTCAAGGTGGAAGTCTGGAAACTGCTGCGTCATCATGTCCATGGGCTCCCACGTGCTCTCGTGCTCTGGTAAATTCCTCCACTGTAAAAGAACCTCTCGCTCTCCCGTGCACCCTCTACAGACCCCCTTCAGCTCCGCTGGAACCTTACCTCCATATCAGCTGGCAATGTCTCCGGAAGGGTGGGTGAAGGGGTGTGATCTTCGATCGCCTGGTGAAGCTGTGACACATGGAATACAGGGTGAATAACAGATCCCTGGGGGTAATCGCAGCCTGTAAGCAACTGGTCCCACTGTCGCCTCGACCTCAAAAGGTCCAAAATAACGCGACGCTAACTTCTCATTCCTCATGTGGGCCAAGGATCTCTGCCGGTAGGGCTTCAGCTTCAGGTATATCATATCTCCCGCTGTAAACTACACATCTCTGCGGTGTAGGTCTGCCCTCGTCTTCATAACCTGCTGAGCCCTAGCCAGATGGAGCTTCAGCTCCTTCAAAATTCGATCTCTCTCCGCCAGATATCGCTCCACATCTGATACTGGTATCGTCTCCTGCCCATAATGCAGAAAATGCGGAGAGTCTCTGCCATACAGTATCCTGAAAGGTGTCGTCTGAGCTATTGTGTGATAAGATGCATTATACCAGTACTCCGCCCACTCCAGCCAACAAGCCCACTCCTTGGGATTCTCCGAAATAAAGCACCGCAGATAAGTATCTACACTCTGGTTGACCACCTCCGTGTGTCCATCTATTTGTGGGTGGTATGTTGTGCTCCGTCTCAACACCGTTCCCTGAAGTCTGAAAAGCTCCTGCCAGAATCTACTAAGGAACACATTGTCTCTATCTGAGACAATGAACTTAGGGGGTCCATGCAAGCAAATGATCTCTCTCACTAAAGTATATGCCATCGTAACTACGCTGTACGGATGCCGAAGTGGTACAAAATGAGCATACTTACTGAGGCGGTCGATCACAACAAATATGACTGTATAGCCTCCCGACTTCGGCAACCCATCAATGAAGTCCATGGAGAGGTCCTCACACACCTAATCTGGCAAAGACAACGGTTGTAGTAATCCTTCCGGGGACATCGCTTGGTACTTGTGACGCTGGAAAATGTCACACTCCGCAACCATCTTTGCCACATCCTTCTTCATTCCCTTCCAGTAGACCTCCCTCGCCAGTCTCTGGTAGGTCTTGAGGACCCCAGAGTGCCCTCATACTGCGCTGTTGTGGAACTACTGGAGTATGGTTGGTATGTAAGTCGAGGTCCACGGCAGAACCAATCTCCCCCAATGCAATAACCGTCAGTCCTGAATAGAATAGCCTGGGTACTCAGTAGATCCCTGTAATAGTGCCACCCGTTTGCTCACCAAGTCCTGGTCCTGCTCTACCTCCTGCTACAATGGCTCCCACTCTTGGAGTACTGAAACTACCAGGGCCGCCAACTCTACTTCCTCTTCTCGTTGCGAGAGTGCGTCAGTCGCCTTGTTCTCTAGTCTCGGGCGATATTCTATCTCAAACCTGAACCCCATCATCTTTTGCAGCCATTTTTGATGCTCGTCTGCTACCAAGCACTGCTCCAATAAGTATTTGAGGCTCTGCTGATCTGTGCGCATCAGAAAGCTCCTCCCTAACAAGTACGGTCTCCACTTCTGGATAGACAGGACTATGGCCATCAGCTCCCTCTCATAGACAAACTACAGTCTGGCTCTAGCGGTCAACACCTAACTGAAATACGCAATGAGCTGCTGCTCCTGCATCAATACTACTCCCAGCACATGTCCTGATGCGTCTGCCTCTACCACAAAGGGCCTGGAAAAATCTGGCAACGCCAAAACTGGCACGATGGTCATGGCCCTCCTCAGGGCATCAAATGTCGTCGTTGCCTCCTCCCCCCAATGGAACTGGTCCTTCTTCAATAGCTCGGTCAGTGGCCAGGCGATCGTCCTATACCCCTCCACAAATCTACGATAGTAACCCGTCAAACCCATGAAATGCCGCAGCCCCCAGAGTGTGGTGGGGCACGGCCAGTCTAGCATCACCACTATTTTTGCTCTATTTGCTGCAACCCCTTCTACTGAAATCACATGTCCCAGATACTCCACCTGTTGCTGTCCGAATAAACACTTCTTCCTGTTCGTAAATAGCTGATGATACTGCAGCTCCTGAAACACGACCTGCAGGTGGTCCAAGTGCTACTCCAAGGTACGACTATACACTAATATGTCATCGAAGAAAACGAGTACGAATCGCCTCAGGTAAGGACAAAATACCTTATTCATAAGGGCCTTAAATGTAGCTGGTGCGTTCGTCAAGCCGAAAGGCATGACTAGAAACTCGTAGTGGCCCTCATGCGTTATGAACGCCGTCTTGGGCACATCCTCCCATCGCATCCTGATCTGATGGTATCCCAACTTGAGATCTATCTTGCTGAATAGGGCTGCCCCATGTAACTTATCCAGGAGCTCATCTATCACTGGTATATGAGAAATTTGTTTGGCACTATCTCCTTGTTCAACGCTCTGTAGTCTACGCAGAAGCGCCAGCTATCATCCTTCTTCTTCACTAACAACACTGGACTGAAGAAGGGGCTCACACTAAGCTAAATCACTCCCTCCTGCACCATCTCTGCCACCATCCTCTCAATCTCATCCTTCTTATGCTGGTGGTATCGATGAGGCCTGACACTAATGGGAGACATGCCCTCTCGCAGTACTATGGCGTGCTCGTGGTCCCTCAGTAGTGGGAGACCCCGACGCTCTTGGAAGATCTCCTCAAATTGCTCCATCAGTTGCTGTACCTCTCCTGGAATGGGCTGCTCATCACTGGCCTTAGCGCCTCCCTCCTCTGTCAATGAGTACAGCTCCACTAGGTATCCTCCTCCCTCAGTCTGAATGGTCCTTACCATGGTCTTCAACGAGACCAAAACTATGCATAGGCTGGGGTCCCCCTGTAGTGTAACTGCTCTCCCATCTTCATGAAACTCCATCCTAAGTAGCTTCCAGTTTACTGTCATCTCCCCCAACATCTGCAACAACGTCATGCCCAAGATGACGTCGATGCTCCCCATGTTTAAAGGCAAAAAATCTGCGATCACCTGTATTCATTGTATGGTCAGTACCGGCCCTCTGCAAACTCCCCGACTGCTCTCCTTCTTCCCCATTCCCATCATAACACTGAAACTGCCACAGTCGGTCAGCTGGAGCCCCTACTGGGCCACCACTCTCCTGGAAATGAAGTTGTGAGTCGTCCCACTGTCAATGAGCACGGTCACCTCCTGGTCGCCAATCTCTCCTCTCAGCTTCATGGTATGGTTCTGTGTGAACCCTACCACTGAGTTAAGGGACACCTCCGCCACGGTATTAGATACATGCATGTGTTTCCTCTTGAATGGCCAAGCTCGGTTCGGTTTCTGGCTTTCTGACAAAAAGGGGAGAGATTAAAATGGAAGGACAAATTCATCTTGTCTCCCAATTTCATAAAGCTTGCTTCTTCTATCGCTTCCTTTTACATTCGTATGACCTTGCTAAGGTAGCCTTCTTCTTCCCTTCACGTTTATTTGAGCTCTTCTAATCATGTGGCCGCCTTTGAAAATTAGAGAACCGTCTCTATGAAGTCTTGCGACGTCTTTGACCCTCTCATTATACCCTAGTCCCAGGGAAAGGAAAAGGACGGCTAATGGAACCTAGACTTCACATTCTTTGGCCGGTGATTCTTCTACCGTGCCTCAAGAAGTCTTAGATATGGTGCCTGAGTTATCTTTCAACTTGATCGCTAAGATTCGGGTAGATTATCTTTCCCCTTTTTATAAGCTTAGGATCCTAGAGTTGAATGAAAGGTTTTGCTTTCCTCGAAGACAAGAAGTTGGGGTATATTTGAGATCCTTCTTGTTCGGTCTTCGTTTTCCACTCCATCCATTCATCATAGAGATTTTGAGCTTTTTAGAACTCTCCCTCTGCCAGCTTGTGCCTTGCGCTATTACTCCGATGGTTGGGTTTACCATCCTTTGCGAGCTTCATAAGGTAAAATCATCCATTTGGATTTTTCAGTACTTCTTTTAAGTGGAGCTTGAATCTTGTGTGACATGGTGTCACATCGTCCCTCGCAAGAAGAGAAAACTCATTTGCGATCTTCCTAGCGTTGACCATAATTGGGAAGACACTTTTGCATTCGTTTCTCTCCCAAATGTGGTCTCGCTTCTCACTCATTGGAGCTCCTAATCCTTATGCTTTCAAGGAATTAAAATTACATCCCGATGAGATCAAAGTAGCCAACATTTTGTCGAGCCGGCCGTCAGAAGAGAGGTCGATCACATTTTTGTTAGACGACAATCTGATGAATACATTCTTAGGGAACCCTGGTAACATATGATGTTTCGATGTTCCTCTTACGACCACTTACATTAATTGCTTTTCTCCTTTGCAGAGATGGCTGGTCAAGAATTTGCGGGTTTAGCTCACAAAGTAAGGAGGCTTCGTCAGGAGCATCGCAGGAGAGGGAGGACCGATGGTTCTTCCATTCAGCCTCCACTTCCTATACGCCAGAGTTCCCCCGATGAAGGGGGAGAAAACAGGTGGACCTCGACATCTTCGTCCCACGGGTTGTTGTTGGCAATTCCTACACATGTCATCCATCACACATGCCCGCCCTCAGCTCCGACCCTTGCTTCAAATGTTTCTACCGCGAACGCCTTTAATCGATCGTGGATCCAAAGCTTGCAGAACCCTTGCTCAGGATGAGGAGTCTCCCCTTAACCGAAAGGGAGGGCATCAAAAAGAAAAGCAAGGGAGAGGATGCGACTCTCCCAGCCCAGACCTTGACAAAGGGTAATGCATCCTCGACCCAAACCCTCAAGGCTCAAGCGGTGATTCACGATAGCTCTCGGGGGATGATATGCCACCTCCAAGCCATCCCAAGGATAAATGGCCGTGGGGCGGTATCGACCCACCGACCATCCTGGTGGGTCATATCCCCTCGGAGTACAAGGGGGCTTTACTACTAAACCAACATTCCACACCCTCTCCGGAGGTCATTCGTGGTGAATGCCATCGGCCACCCTTTATTGTTTGGGAAGAAGAGTCGGCTTTCCTGGACTAGGGGACGATCGCTCGACTGGTGGAGAATTCCATCCTTCCCCGTGACCGTGAAGTTCTTCGAGGGATGGACTTCGAGAGGATATCCAACTTCATAATGGGTTGTGGCTATCATGTTAGTCATGCGTGCTTTCATCTCCATTTTACGCCATTTATATGTCTGATCCGTGCTTTGCACAGATGTCAACTTTTGGTGCGGAGTTGAGCCGTCGGGCCGTTGACCAAGCTGATGTCAAGGCTCGACTTAATTTTGAGTGTTAACGAGCAGATGCCGCTGAGCAGAGAGCTCTCAAGTAAAAAGGCTGGAAGAAGATCTGGGAAAAGCACTAGAGGCCAAATCAACTGCCGAATGAGCAATGTCGATGGCCAAGGATCACGCCAACTCCTTATCTGGTCCCAAAAAGATGCTGAAGTTCGATGGGAGAAAGAAAAGTCCGAGCTTCAAACTAAGATTGCTGACTTGGAGTACTCGGCGAAAAAAAAGTCAGAGCTTTAAGCTAGGATTGTTGACTTGGAGAGCTCGACAGTTTCAGCAAATACCTTAAGAACTGAGCTTGCCGCTAATTTCTCCCAAGCGATGAAGGAATTTCTTGCGCTTGGGGGCAGCGGTCCTTCCTAAGGACATTAGCCTTTTTCTTAGAATCGATACGATTTTTTGTATACAATAATCGCTGTTTATCAAACTATGTTAAAAATATTGTGATTTTGATGATAAGTTGAAGATTTGAGCTTATTCCACGTGCATATGACCCCTCAATGATCGTCAAGGTTTGTCATGGAAAAATGACTGAACTTGGATCGTTGAATTAACAGGCACAATCATGCTTTGCGGGATCCTTGTTGTCGTAACAACCCTCAATCACATCGCCTAATGAACACAATTAAAATAGGCTTATTGAGGTAACAAGTTCGGTGGCGAGGGGCAGGGTCCCTCGGATCATTACTGACGAAGAGGATCGTTCAATGGTGAGGGGCGTGGCCCCTTGGCTAACGGCCGATGACGAGGGTCGTTCAGTGACGAGAGATGTGGTCCCTCGGCTTACGACCGATGACGAGGGTCTTCGATCGCATCATATATCAGCAGTAGAGGTATGACGCTCGATGTAAGCTCAGTCGACGACAGATGTATTTTGGAGATTGTACATGGCAAGGCATAATCGACATTGTACTTGTGATGCATTCATTAACTTGACAAAATACAAAGGAAAATAAGAACGGGTACAACTCATTTTCTTCACATGTATGCTTATTGCTAATACTTTCGTAAATGCTCTTCATTATAGGGTCGAGTAAGCTCTTCATCATCCATAGTCGAGAGCTGATAAGTGGCTCAGCCGAGGACATCGGTCATATTGTAGGGGCCTTCCCATTTTGTGACGAGCTTTCCTTGTCGAGTGATCACTGGAGAAAAAACTGCCTTTCGCAACACAAGATCACCTATGTGGAAACTTGGGCCTCGCACTTTGGAGTTGTAATAGCGAGTTAAACGTCCCTTCTGTCTGACTAGGGCAGTAAGGGCTCGATCTCTTACCTCGCCAATCAATTGCAAGTTGAGTTCGAGTCCTTCTGAGTTTCTTTCTTCGTCGAAGTATTTGAGGCGAAGCGGTTCCTTGCCTACTTCAACAAGAACGACCTCTTCACATCCATAGGCAACAATGAAAGTGTTTTCTCCAGTCGAGCCCTTTCGGGTCGTCCTGTACGACCAAAATATACCGGGGAGCTCCTCTGGCCATGCAACTTTAGCTTCTCCGACCTTCTTTTGCAACGGCTTCAGGATACACTTGTTAGCTGCCTTTGCCAAACCATTGGATTGAGGATGGGCCACCGAAGCAAAATGTAGCTTGATCTTCAACTCAGAAAAAAATTCCTTGAACCCGGCACTGTCAAATTACGTTCCTTTGTCAGTTACAATGGAACGAGGGATGCCGAATCGACAAACGATCGATTTCCATAAAAAAAAATTGACCTCTTTCTAGGTGATGCGAGCCAAAGGTTCTGCTTCCATCCACTTGGTGAAGTAGTCCACTGCTATGATCAAGAACGTTTGTTGCCCGCTCGTCGGCATGAATGTCCCAAGGATGTCTAATCCCCACTTTGCAAAAAGAATTGAACTAATAATGGGGATCAAATCCATTGGAGGGGCCGAGTTGTGTTTTGCAAACTTTTGGCATGCGAGGCATTTTCACACATACTCGGTCGCCTCCTCGAACATCGTCGACCAATAATAACACTGTCTCAGGGCTTTCAAGGCTAGAGCATTCCCCCACAATGATTTCCACATATGCCTTCGTGGATCTCTCGGATCACATAATCTGCTTCATGTGGATTCAAGCATTAAGATAGGAAAGTGCATCATACCTGGTCCATCGTCTTTTATACAGTGACCCCTCGTGCAAGACAAACTGGAAAGCCCTCCTTTCTAACTTTCGTGTCTATGCTTGGTCAGTCGGCTTCTCACCTGCCTCTAGATACTTAATTATGGGATCCATCCAAGTAGTTCCTTGGTCAATGCACATTAATTCGTCCTCCAGCACGCTCAGGGGTTGGAGATGTTGCACGTACACGGCCCGTCTTAACCCTGCTGATGAAGAGGATGCAAGTTTAGAAAAGGCATCATCTCGAAGCTTCTTCGATCTCAGAACATGATGAACTTCCACTTGTTTGAACTTGGATAGATTAGCTTTCGTGATCTGCAGGTAGTTTTGCATCATCTCCTCTCGGGCCTCATAACTTACGTTCAATTGGTGGATGACCAAGTTAGAGTCATTGTGGACGTGAATTACTTGTGCCCCCAACGCTTGAGCCAATCTGAATTTGTTGATGGTAGCTTCATACTCCGTCCTATTGTTTGTGATTTGGAAGTCAAATCGAAGAGCGTACTCGAGTATATTGCCTCTGGTGTTTGGCCGATTATACTCGTTCTGCTTTTGACACTGGTAGTTGACCCAACTACTTGCATGATCCATGTTCCTCCCTCTCTCCACGCGGTTGCTGACGGGCCGATACCTGTCGAGGAAGTAGAAGTTGGGTTGAGAATTAAATTAGCAACTAATACCTTTATCGGTGGGTTTTCATCGTAGGTGATTTTGATGATGAAGTCAACTAAGACATGTCCTTTGATTGCAGTCCTTGGCTTGTAATGAATGTCAAATTTACCCAGTCTGACCCCCCATTTTTCATCCTTCCTGACCGATCAAGCCTCTTCAAGGTCTGCTCCAAAGAGGTATCAGTGATGACCAGGATGGTATGGGCTTGAAAGTAAGGTCGTAGCCTCCTTGCTGACTGAACCAGAGCAAACGACAGCTTCTCTATTCTGCTGTAGTTGACTTCATCACCTCAGAGAACCTGACTTACATAGTTGATTAGCAGTTGTACTCTGAGTCTTCCTTGAC
The DNA here is from genome assembly GCA_030789695.1 of Scilla litardierei. Taxonomy (NCBI): domain Eukaryota; kingdom Viridiplantae; phylum Streptophyta; class Magnoliopsida; order Asparagales; family Asparagaceae; genus Scilla; species Scilla litardierei. The sequence goes on along the minus strand of CM061137.1, from coordinate 134,475,847 downwards.
GAGGGCTGAGCTTATAGCCTCCATAGTGGCGGCTATGTAACGGTCGGTTTTCGATCGTACTTTCTTTGTGCACGTACTTTTGATCGTGCACGTATTTTATTTTAGACTTGTTTGATTTTGAACACTTTTGTGTGATATGTCGTTGTGATCATATCTGAGAGTATTAAATGGTGGCACTATTTTGGAACGATATTTCTCGGGTCGTTCTCCCACGATTTGATCATATTTGAAGTGACGTCACGATTTTCAGCTTTGACGTGAGACGTTTCTATTTTTAGTTTCGTCCATCGACGTCGAAATTTAGATCCGTCTTCTTAGTCCTCTTTCTTTCGTCGTCTCGAGCACCCCATATTTATTTTATAAAATTTGGACTTCATTTGATCTATTTTCCATTTTTTACTAAGTTTATAATATTTTTAAAATATACTTTTAAAAGCTTTTTAATTCCAATAAAAATTCTATTATCATTATAACTCCCAAATAATTTTTAAGCCCAATCCCAAGCCCTAGCCGCACCCCATGCGTGAGAGAGGGTGAGGGAGAGTCATTTTAGCTATTTTTAATTATTTTAATTATTTTAAATAACTTCCTAAACCCTAGACCTAGCCCCAGCCTCTTTTCCTATTTAAATAAGCCTAGGTTAAATCATTTTCGCACACACCAAAACCCTAGCCGTAAAAAACACTCCCCAAAGCTTCGTCGCAACTGCAGCCACAGCCGCCCGCACGACCGACGGTTCGCCCCGCTTTTCCTCGGTCTGACCGAGGCCGTCGCCCGCATCCGCCCCCGCTCCGCAACGTTGCAAGCTGTAACGTTGCAGCCCGCAGCGCCCCGCTGCGACCGAAGAAACCGACCGCATCCGCCCGCTATGACCGAAGGCAGCCCCCGCTCCGCACCCCGCTCCGCATCCCGCTCCGCTCCACTGCAGCCTCAGCGCCTGACCGAGAGCGCCGCTCGGTCTAACCGATTCGTTCCCCCACTCCTCACCAAGCCCCGCACCCGCTGTGTCCGACCGAGAGCTCTTCTCGGTCTGACCGAGAATTTCCCTCGCAGCGGCCGTTGTGACCGACGCCGCTGCTCTGCAGCGCTGCAACCCCCGCAGCGACAGTGTCTGACCGACTGAACCCCCCGCAGTGGCAGTGTCTGACCGAGCAACATTCGTCGCAACCCCGCATCCGTCGCAACGCTTGCCACCGTGGGCCCCCAAAGTTCTCCAGACGTGTTGTGGGTCCCCCATTGGCCCCTAGCACTGCTGTGGGCCCCACTTTGGTGATCTTCTTCATGGATTTACCGACTACGACGTTACGACACGTCGTAGCCCTTCGTCGCCGAATCTAGCTTTGGAATCTCGTTCGCGTTTCAGAGTTGACGATGAGGAATTTCTCGCCACTACTTCTATTATATTCCAGACTCCGGAAAAGGTTGGTTTCCAAACTCGTAGCGCAACCCACCCGTAGCGAAAACTGAAAACCTAACTAAAATCGGCAACTTAACTCATTAAATTTACTTTCTGCTCCCTTAAAACGATGTGGAACCGTAGAATCGACGAATGGACTTTTTGACTGTGCACATAGGATAGAATCGTCGAATAGGGCTGAACATAAAAAATGTGACTTCTGACAAATAGGATAGTCCCGATAACCTAGACACGAACCCTAATAGGAATTTCTGAAAACGAGACCTGACACAGTCGACGTGACACTATTTCAGACGGACTTCCGCTGACGAGACGCTTGGATGAGACGCTTCGGGGAGACGACACACTCGCCACCGCAGGCAAGTGTATCCACTTACACTTTTGGCCGTGCTTAGGCCTTAGTTGTTAGAACTGTTAACTGTGAACAAAGAGAACTGGACATGAAATGATAGCGTCCGGGACGCCCTTGACGGCTCAGACTTGACGACGAAGTCTGAGCCCAACAACAACAACTTTTGACATCATAGGACTATCTTGTGTGTGCGTGCGTGTGGACACCCTAGAATAACCTTTCCTGTCTTGTCACGTCCCGTCCCGTCTTGCACAGCCCAGAGGGCAATAGGGCACTCTCCGAGTGATCCCTTGTCTTGTTACACAGCCCAGAGGGCAATAGGGCACTCTCCGAGTGATCCCTTGTCTTGTTACACAGCCCAGAGGGCAATAGGGCACTCTCTGAGTGATCCCTTGTCTTGTTACACAGCCCAGAGGGCAATAGGGCACTCGCCAAGCTAGAGCGAGTGATCCCTTGTCTTGTCACGTCTTGTCATGTCTTGGGTTTGGGGTAGGGTTGAGCGTGCGCACGGTAAGAGGGTGTGATCCACTCGAACCGTAAGGCGTGAACCCTTTCGTGTCACACTTGTCTTATCTTGTCCCGCCATGTTCCGATTTGTCTTGACACCTGTAGACTAGTCCTGTAGTTGGTAGCACACGCTACGACTACTACTTGTCACGTTTTACTTTCCTGTTGCGTTACTTTCTTTTGTTCCTCTGTCATAACCTCGGCATGCTAATCAACCAGTAAACCGTTGTTAAATAATTGATACACTTGTAGTTTGGTCTAACCCTTTTTGTAGACCTTACCTGACGTACAGTTCCTTCTTTTGGTGCTGTACGTCAGGTGTTGAGCCAGAGTACGTCGACGAGGCGGACTTGTCACCAGACATGGAGCCGGAGGGTGTTGATCTAGAGTACGATCTAGAGGAGGACCAGAGTTAGAGGCCTCTCGTTGCTGTTCCAGAGTTTCTGTTCCAGATTAGATTGGGTGTGTAGCACCTTTTGTTTTCTTGACTAGGGTGGGTGCTTGCACCGGTAGTTTCCTTTTCTGCAGTTGTAGCCCTTCGGGCGTTTTAGACTCTCAGTACTTTGGATGATTATGTTTGGAATAAAATGATATGCACTTTCCTTTCAGTACTTTTATTGTTCCGTACTAACTTGCAGGGACATGTTCCTTCGTTTTGGAATACCACAGACGCTTATTGGGTCTGAGCTCTCAGCTCCGGCCTAAGCGGGCCTTAGTCACGCTTCGCCTCCGTACTTTTGGGAAGCGGGGCGTGACAGGTTTTAGTGGTGGCCCATGCAGGTCCCACTCTTTCTGTAAATTCGGAACAATCAAAGTATTAAAATTCATTTTATTATCATCCGGTAATTGTACGAGTCTAATCTATGTCTTCTGTCAATAGGATGGCAGGACGACGTACTACCCGATCGGGGAGCTCAGGAGATGGAATTCAGGAAGACCAGGGCGGAGAGCTCCGTCAGTTTCTGGGCGTGATGAGAGAGATGCTGGAGGTGCATCATCAGTTGGTTCAGCAGTCTCAGCGTGCTGCCCAGGCTCCCCCAGTTACACCACCACCTCCTCCACCTGCCCCTCGAGCTACTCCAGGAGTGAAGCAGTTCAATGAGCTTCAGCCAAGGACATTTTCGGGGAAGGAAGGACCCCTAGCTGCTGATGAGTGGATCCAGAGCACTGAGGAGAAGTTGGTAGCAGCAAAGATCCCTGATGATACCCTCGTCGAGATAGCAAAGATGCAAATGATGGAGAATGCAAGGAACTGGTGGCGCATCGAGGAGAGGCGTCTTGAGAAGCCAATGGATTGGAAGACCTTCAGATCGATGTTCAAGGATAAGTATTTCACCAAGTCTGCTAGGAGGGAGCTGTTGAGCAGGTTTATAGATTTGAAGCATGGGGATATGACTGTCGAGGAGTATGAAGCTGAGTTCGAGATGCTGAGTCGTTTTGCCCCGCATATGGTAAGGAAGGAGGAGAAGCGAGCTGATCGCTTTCATCAGGGACTGCGTCCGAAGATTCAGGCTTCTATGTCTTCGGCGAATTTCACAACTATGAGGGCTGTGCTAGATGCTGCGAAGAATCATGAGATTATATCGCGTCTACCTGACCCTTTAGCTGATAAAGGGAAGCGTCCTATGGAGCAGTACCGGCCACCTGCTAGGCCGGCGATGAGGCCAGTTTAGACGGTGCCATTCAAGAGGCCTGGAGCACCAGGACAGAATCAGAGCAAGGGTCCGTTCCACTTCTGTGGCAAGCCAGGAGATGTTCAGGTCAACTGTAGGAGGAAGTTGGGACTGTGCTTAGTTTGTGGAGATGCCTCGCATGCTGCAAAGGATTGTCCGAGAGCCCGTAATGCTATTGTTGGAGCGCCATCCCCGCTGCAGATGAGAGCGCATGTCCCAGTCCAGAGAGGACCTGCTGTACGTGGAGCACCCTTGGTGCCACAGAAGCAGATGTATCAGCGAGCAGCGCAACCCCAGAGGCCGGCGTATACCATGACAGCCATTGAGACTGAGGAGCTGGATGGAGTTATTGCAGGTAACTCTTTAATCCTAGTCTTTCATTTCATAGTTTAGATCCTATTTTTAGTGTTGCTTGCTCGACTTGTTGTTTAGAGTAGCTTGGTTTGACCATAGTTCTCTTATATCTTAGGCACCATTCTAATGTCCTCTCACCCGGCCTTGGCCTTGTTCGACTCCGGTGCATCCATGTGCATCATATCCCGGAGATTCGTAACAAGTCACTCCCTTCCCACCCATACACTCCCTAAGTGTTGGGACATCACCACAGGGAACGGAGTGGTGACAGTGAACTTGGGATGTCGATCGATTCCATTGGGGGTCAGTGGACACGAGCTTTTCGCAAATTTCATTGTCCATGACCTGCCACATTTCGATGTCATTCTTGGCATCGATTAGTTGGGAGATTTCCACGCCTCAATCGATTGTCACAGCAAGAGGGTTGTATTTAGGATTTCAGGCCATCCGGAGTTCGAGTTTCGTAGCAGAGATGAGTCGCTTGGGCCCATCAGATATCGGGCCAAGCCGGAGGTGCCGATTGTTGCAGCTATGCAGATGGAGATGGAGATCGAGAGACCAGCAGTTGTCAGAGACTTCGACGACGTCTTCCCAGAGGATATCTCAGGTTTGCCACCCGACAGAGCTTTAGAGTTTGGTATCGATCTTATGCCGGGAGCGCAACCGATATCGAAGGCGCCGTACCGTATGGTTCCTGCTGAGCTCGAGGAGCTGTGGAAGCAGTTAGATGAGTTGCTGCAGAAGGGTTTCATCCACCCTAGTGTGTCACCATGGGGTGCACCAGTTTTGCTTGTGAAGAAGAAGGATGGGTCCCGCAGGATGTGCGTGGATTATCGAGGATTGAATGCTGTCACGGTGAAGAATAAGTATCCGCTTCCGCGCATCGACGATATCTTCGACCATCTTGGAGGCTCGAGAGGTTTCTCAAAGTTAGACTTGAGGAGTGGATACCATCAGTTGAGGGTGAAGAAGGATGATGTTTCGAAGACAGCTTTCCGGACGAAGTACAGACATTATGAGTTCGTGGTCATGCCATTTGGCGTGACCAATGCGCCAGTTGTGTTCATGAATTTGATGAACTTGATTTTCTATGACTTCCTGGATAAGTTTGTCGTTATTTTCATTGACGACATCCTGATTTATTCGAATTCTGAGGAGGAGCACAGCTGTCATCTGAGGACGGTGCTGGAGACGCTGAGGCGACACAAGCTATATGCCAAGTATAGTAAGTGCGAGTTCTGGCTGGGCAGAGTCGCATTCCTGGGACACGTGGTGTCCGGTGATGGCATATCCGTAGATCCGGAGAAGGTCAGAGCAGTTCGAGAGTGGCCGACTCCGCAGTAAGCGTCAGACATCAGGAGCTTTCTCGGTTTAGCAGGCTATTATCGGCGGTTCATCAAGGATTTCTCGAAGATTGCAGAGTCGATGACGAGGCTGACGAGGAAGGATGTGGAGTTCCTTTGGTCAGACGCTTGTGAGGAGGCCTTCAGTATCTTGAAGGCGAGATTGACCACAGTACCGGTGTTGGCAGTGCCGGATCGAAGCGGAGGCTTCGAAGTATATTGTGATGCGTCAGGGAAGGGCCTTGGATGCGTCTTGCATCAGCATGGCCACGTGGTCGCGTATGCTTCTCGTCAGTTGAGGACTCATGAGAAGAATTACCCGACGCACGATCTGGAGTTGGCATCGGTGATATTTGCACTGAAGATCTGGAGGCACTTCTTGCTGAGTGAGAGCGTGAAGATCTTCACCGATCACAAAAGCTTGAAGTACATCTTTATGCAGAAGGAGCTCAACATGCGTTAGAGACGATGGTTAGAGGTCATGGCTGACTACGAGATAGACTTGCAGTATCATCTGAGGAAGGTGAACATAGTGCCCGATGCTTTGAGTAGACTTTCCGCTGCTATGATGCATACTGCTGACTGGAGGATTCAGCAGGAGCTGAGAGAGATGGATTTGGAGGTCGTCCTACCTGGTGTGGTTCTTTCATTCATGAATTTACAGATTCAGTCCACGATCGTAGATCGGACCAAGGCAGCACAGACAGGAGATCCAAAACTATAGAGGATCAGGAGGCAGGAAGCTGGACTGCGGACGGAGTTCGTGATTCATGAGGATGGTTCGCGGCGGTACGGCAGCAGACTCTGCGTACCTGCAGGTGATGTTCGGGAGGAGCTGTTGAGCGAGGCTCATAGCTCGCCGTATTCTATACATCCTGGAGGCACCAAGATGTATAATGACCTCCGTCTGAACTATTGGTGGATTGCCATGAAGAGGAGTGTGGCACGGAGCGTTGCCAAGTGTTTGATATGCCAACAGGTGAAGGCTAAGCACCATCGTGCTGCTGGGTTGCTGCAACCGCTTCCTACTCCAGAGTGGAAGTGGCAACATATTACAATGGATTTCGTGACTGGTTTACCTCGGACCCCGAGGCAGAATGACGCAGTCTGGGTGATCGTAGATCGATTGACTAAGTCTGCGCACTTTATCCCATTCCGAGTGGGCCAGTCTACGGAAGCTTTGGCGAGGAAATATCTAGAGGAGATTGTACGCTTACATGGAGTCCCCGTGAGCATTGTGTCTGACCGAGACACGAGGTTCACATCTCAGTTCTGGAGAAGTCTGCAGGAGAACTTGGGTATGAGTCTGAGTTTCAGCACGGCGTACCACCCGTAGACCGATGGCCAGTCGGAGAGGACTATTTAGATTCTGGATGATATGCTGCGAGCTTGTACGCTCGATTTGAAGGGATCATGGGAGGACCATCTTCACTTGGTGGAGTTTTCATATAACAACAGCTACCAGGCGAGCATTGGCATGGCGCCGTTTGCTGCCTTATATGGGAGGAAATGTCGATCGTCACTGAGCTGAGATGACATTGGAGATCGGGAGCTGTTGGGTTTGGAGATGATAGTGGAAGCTGTGGATGTCGTGAGGGACATCAAGGAGAAGCTTAGAGTTGCACAGGATCGCTTCTAGCATTGGGCAGATGCCAAGAGGAGACCCTTGGAGTTTCAGCCTGGAGATCACGTCTTCCTGAAGATTTCTCCGAACCGCGGAGTCGTTCGTTTTGGGAAGAAGGGAAAGCTGAGTCCAAGATATATTGGGCCATTCGATGTGCTAGAGCGTGTGTGAGCAGTGGCCTACCGCCTTGCTCTGCTACCGTCTTTGGAGGGAGTTCACGACGTATTCCACGTATCTCAGCTACGTCGGTACGTCAGTGATCCGTCGCACACGGTTGATTTCTCAGAGATTACAGTTCGCCCGGACCTGACATATGACCAGCAGCCTGTGCAGATTTTGGACCGTCGACAGAAGCAATTGAGGAATAAAGTAGTCGACCTGGTGAGAGTGATGTGGCGTCATGGATCACCTGGAGAGTCCACCTGGGAGCGTGAAGATGAAATGAGAGAGCGCTTCCCGCATCTTTTTTCCAGCAGTGCTTGATGTTGATTCCGAGGACGGAATCATTTCTAAGTTGGGGAGGATGTAACGGTCGGTTTTCGATCGTACTTTCTTTTTTTTTGGAAAGTTAGTAAATCTTTATTAAGCCAGAATGTACAAATGATACAGCCAGCAGGGGGAGGAATCAATAAAGAGAGGAGGGGGCACAAGCGCCGTCACTCTCAATTAGAGATTCGTCACCCTACACATACAATGCAAAGAATATAACCAAAACAAACAACAAGCCTTAGCCCAAATCTCTTATCTCCCAATTTGCAAAAACAGTCGCCTCATCAGGGGAGGAGGGCTCCTGGCCTATCATAGCCACTCTGACATCAGCAGCAATTGCCTCAAAAATATCACCGCGACCTCTGCTCTTCCCCTCGAAGACCCTACCATTCCTTTCACGCCATATGTGCCACACCAAGGAAGAAAGTGCAATTTTAGCTATTCTGCTCAGCGCTCCTTTGTTCCCAAAATTTTCCAAATAATAATCACCAATATCAGACAAAGAGAAGCCAAACTGATCTTTGACATTCAATTTTAGCATGCATCTTTTAAGAAGATAAAGCGAGTAGGAGCAAGAGAAGAATAAGTGATTTAAGTCTTCCATGATATCACCTCCACAAAGCACGCAGGTAACGGATGTGTTTAGGCCCCATTTATTAATGACATCCTTAGTCAGAAGCTTACCCCGAAAAGCACGCAATAGTGTTATGGACCATTTCGGTATATGGCCAGGAAACCAAACCAACTTATAGTAGCGGAATGGCCTACCCCGCATCCGAACCCCTTCCCAGGCCGCCTTAAAGGTGAAAGGGACAACCTCAAAAGTAGAGCGCGGTCCACCATTAGGAGCAGACCTGGCAGCAGCCGGTAGAACACCTCCAGGCCGTGGGCTGCTGCTAGAAGCTGATCCCATACGAACAGCAGGGCTTGGAACTCCCACGGAATGAGACCCATGCACGGTTGATGCCTGCGCCGAAGAAGCAGACCCAACCGGCGCCCAGCACCAAGTATCGGAACCCTGGGAGAGGGTCACCCTATGAAGGTGAGGCCGGATATTGATAATATCGGGGTCATTGGCCCAGGTCCCTTGGACCCAATAATCACACACTCTCTTCATAGAAGATTCCAAGGGAACAGCAACAAGATTCTTGAGAGGGCCACAATCAAGCCAGTAGTCATGCCAGAAAAGAGTAGAACGTCCATCTCTCACCACACGCCTTATGAGTTTACTGGAAGCCATTCTACAGTTAAGCATATGTTTCCAAGTGCCAGAATGTGTCAATAATCCCCTAGCCGCAAAGAACCCAGCGTTCCTGTCATATCTAGCTCTCATATGATTTGCCCATAAGCTCTTGGAGGTTAGATATCTCCAAGTTAGCCTTACCCCCGAGGCTACATTTAGATCTTCTAATAACCGAATGCCAACTCCACCTTCATGTTTAGGGGTACAAATATCCTTCCAAGACCAGGCCCGCGAGGGCCCCATAATGAAACGCCTGCATAAGGAAGAAATTTCCCGCACAACAGTATAAGGCATATGATAGGCTTGCAACCAGAAAGACACCATACCATAAATGACGGATTTAACCAGCTCAATCCGCCCAGCAGTAGATAACATAGTAGATGTCCATCCCATAAGCCTCTTCCGGCATTTATCTATCAATCTCCCGTACATAGGCGCCTTAGGATATTTGGAAGACAATGGGAGACCAAGATAAGTAGTAATAGTAGAGGCAATTTTGATACCCAAACAGTCCGCCAGAGTAGACCTGTCCTTGGTTCCTTTACTAAAAATAGCCGAACTCTTGTCCCAGTTGACCTGCAACCCAGTCAAGTCTCTGAACTCCAAAAGAATGGCCTTAATACACCTAAAAGATTTAAGATTGGCTCTGCAAAACACTAGCAGGTCATCAGCAAACAGTAGGTGTGAAATGGAACCGGCACGTCGCATAGGCAGGAGAGCACCACAGCCTATCGATATAGCCATCAGAATGGAGAAGGCTTCCATAGCAATAACGAATAGGTAAGGAGATAGAGGATCCCCCTGCCTAATACCCCTGTTGCCCTCAAAATATCCCACAGGGGTGCCCCTTACCATCACAGAGAAGGTGGGCGAATTAATGCATTCACTGACCCATCTGAGAAAGACCCGAGGAAATCCCATCTGACCCATAAGGTGAAGAATGAAAGCACGATTCACAGAATCAAAAGCTTTACGCAGATCCAGCTTAAGGCAGGCCCTTCCCCCCATAGGGCTACTAAAGTCCCTAATCTGCTCATGAGCAATAAGAGAGCTATCCGACAACAACCTCCCCTTAAGAAAGGCTGCCTGATTAGGAGAAATAAGCTCATGAATAACCACCCTGAGCCTATTACAGATAATCTTGCTTATTATTTTATACAGGACATTGCAGCAAGCGATGGGTCTATAGTCGCTAAGGGAGGTCGCATTAGAATTCTTGGGAATTAGAGTAAGATTGGTATGATTTACTTGCCTCAGAAGGGAGCCCGTAGCAAAGAAGGACTTCACCGCCAAAGAAACATCATCACCAATTATGTGCCAAAAGTGCTGAAAGAAGTGCGCATTATATCCATCAGGGCCCGGGGCCTTATCGGGGCTCATCTGAAAAACCACAGACTTGATTTCCTCCACCGAAATCCTCCTGATCAGCCAGGCCGATGCTTCCGCAGTAAGTATTCGTTTAGGAGTAATGGGGGAAAAAGCAGTAGCATAATTATCCTGGTTATACAACCCCACATAAAAATCAATAGCATCATTCTTCAAACCATCAATGGTACTTGAGGGCCTCCCACTAGCATCCACCAAATGAGTCAAACTGTTATGACTTTCCCTTGTCTTCATTGCATTATAAAAGAATTTTGTATTTCGGTCCCCCAAGGAGATCCAATCCTGCCTACTCTTTTGGCGAAACATCTCCTCTTCCAAAATCATTGCCCTAGTCAACTCCTTCAACGCTGCCTGCTCATTAGTTTGCAAAGAAGCCTCTGAATGCAAATGTGGATTCTTCCTTATTGATTCCAGATTAGAACGGGCCATATTCACAAGCTTAGAAGCATTATGATTAACAGACCACTTGCGAATTAAAGGCCTCAACATCTTGAGCTTCTGGCATACACAATACATTGGTGTGCTCGCCACATATAGCCCCCAGCCCTCTTCAACAATGTCAGAAAACCCAGGGCATTTGCTCCAATAGTTAAAGAACTTAAATGGCTTAGGATGGGAAAGTACCTGAGTATGAAATCTGACCACCATTGGAGCGTGGTCACTGGTGGACGGGTCCAGATACTCCAAATAGGAATCGGTAAACATGTTGAGCCATTCATTGGATACAAAAACTCTGTCCAGGCGAGCAGATATACAGCCACCACCCACTCTATTATTACACCAGCTATACTTGCAGCCCTTGCTCTTGAGTTCCAGAAGTTGGCTAGTACCAATACACTCATGGAAATCAAAAAGGATTTTTTGATCCAACCTCCTACCTCCAACTTTATCCGAAGAGTTTAGAACACTATTAAAATCTCCACCAACCATCCACACCCCCTTATTGAACATAGCTGCATCACATAGAATAGACTTCCATAAGGCTTTGCGCTCACCCACAGTATTCCTGCCATACACTCCAGTAATAGCACATGAAAGTCCGCCAATGTTAGAACAAGAGAGAGTAACATGTTGATCCGAAGAGGAGTAAAGCACAGCCTTCCAAACTGTCGGATCCAAGAATATCACTACCCGACCGCCCGTAGCTTTGTCCATGTTATGGAAAGAAGTCCAGTGAATAGGAAACACAGAAATCCTGTCCAACGAACTAAGTTTAGTTTCTAGAAGAATGATTACCGAAGGTTTAATTTTGTTGATTCTATCCCTCAGATCCCGACGACGAACAGGGGTATTCAACCCCCTAGTATTCCAAATGAAGACCGTCATTGACATGTAGGAATTTTGGGGATGCCGCTATGAATCCTGGAGCTCCTCCTAGCAACAGATTCAGATTGACATTCCGATCTCTTTCTCACCTTCTTGCCCTCATCAGGCTGCTTAATTTCCTCTGCCACCCAATCCGGGTTATCAATAGCCAGGACCTCAGGGATCCTATCAATTTCGTCACCCCCAGGACTCTGCAGTAGGGAAGGGAGAGAAGAGTCCCGCATCAGCTTGACAGCCGGGCAAAACTCAACCGCCACCTGACCGATGGCCTTAGACGCTGGAGATGATTCAGCAGCAGCTTCGACTGAATCCTCAGAGGATGATGCGGCAGCCTGCCCCCTCCCAGGCATACAACCCGAGATATGAATAGTAGGCGCACGGGCCATAATCTCATGAGAAAAGTCACCCTGGCCATCCACAGGGCATTGAACCGGTGGTCCCTCGCCTGGACCAATATTGGAGACAACAATATTGTTCCCCTCTAGAGTAAGACCCAACTCCTCCCCCACAAGCTCTTGGACTATAGGGGGTGCAGTTGGCTGAGGAGCAGCCTTCTCTTGAGCATTTGTACTAGGCGAAACAATGCTCATACTGTCCCGCTTATCTGCATCATACGGGCCAACCACTTCGGGCCCAACCATACTGACTCCACCAACCGGAACATTTGGAACATCCCCGTTCGCCGCAACTACACCTTCGCCTTGGATTGAAGGGGGCTCCTCCGCCACAGTGCACTGGGCATCGGTATGGCCAAAACATACACATTTACTACACCTTGGCGGTTCTCCTTCGAATTTCGCCTCTATGCTTAAAATTTCCCCACCATCTAGTTCCACTTCAATAGATTTCCGAAGAGGTAAAGTAGCATCTACTTCAACCAAACACCGCGCATATGAAATCCTCTCCAAATTAGCTGTCGCCCGATCCAGACACATAGGAGTCCCAATCACTGAGGCAATTATATTAAGTGTCTCCAAATTCCACAAGTATAAAGGCAGCCCGTGTAACTGGGCCCAAACCGGGACTGTAGTGAGAATATCTCTGTCGTGCCGAAGGTTCATGCTCCATTTTTTCAACACCACCAACCTGCCGTCAAATAACCATGGCCCCCCCCGAAGAATCCTATCACAATCATCTGAGGATTCAAACCTGAAGTAAAAGAACCCGTTGTCCTTGGAGTAGACCTGAACCCTCTTCTTTAGCCTCCAGAGCCTCTCCAACCACGCCACGATTTGACCATAGTAAGGTGTCTCGCCCAAGACATACCCCACAAGTGTGTTCTTCCACATCTCGGCCCCTCGCTCGACCAATGTTCCAGAAACCCTCGCACGAGGGACACCATTCGCACCAATAATCGGTGGGACCAATTTCATTGCCAGCCCCGCCCCATATGATCGTCGATCCGCGCAAACATCTAGCCACGATCTCTTCTCCGCATTAACATCGATTGAAATCGGAGCCTTAGGCTTCGGTGGAATCTGAAAAGGTCTCAGGGGCATTTCCGCAAGCACCTTACGAGCAACAGGAGGCTTCTTCCCCAACACCCTCTGCAAGCCAATCGAAGAAGACCGTCCCATAGGCGGGCGTCTCCGAGGCAGCGGCCTAAGTCTATTAGGCAGAAGAGTACTGTGCCGATCCCGACGGACCACCACCCAGCCCTCATCCTCGTTCGCCTCCTTATCACCGGTAACATCAACCGCCGTACGAACCCTAGATCCATCAACCGAAGATCGCACATCAACCGGACCCAGGGAAGCCCGAGCCGCCTCACCGGAAACCCCTTCCGATCCAGATCCCCTCCCGACCTCCTCCCCACTGACTCCCCTCCGCACAGGAGCAGAAGAAGAACCCGCCCCCGGATCACCAATCTCCCCACTTCGAAGGATCCAACGAGAATCTCCCTTCGCCAGCCGCCGGAACCCTAGGTCGGGAACGTCGCCGGAAAACTTCGATCGTACTTTCTTCGTGCACGTGCTTTTGATCGTGCACGTATTTTATTTTAGACTTGTTTGATTTTGAACACTTTTGTGTGATATGTCGTTGTGATCGTCTCTGAGAGTATTAAATGGTGGCACTATTTTGGAACGACATTTCTCGGGTCGTTCTCCCACGATTTGATCATATTTGAAGTGACGTCACGATTTTCAGCTTTGACGTGAGACGTTTCTATTTTTAGTTTCGTCCCTCGACGTCGAAATTTAGATCCGTCTTCTTAGTCCGCTTTCTTTCGTCGTCCCGAGCACCCCATATTTATTTTACAAATTTTGGACTTCATTTGACATATTTTCCATTTTTGACTAAGTTTATAATATTTTTAAAATATACTTTTAAAAGCTTTTTAATTCCAATAAAAATTCTATTATCATTATAACTCCCAAATAATTTTTAAGCCCAATCCCAAGCCCTAGCCGCACCCCATGCGTGAGAGAGGGTGAGGGAGAGTCATTTTAGCTATTTTTAATTATTTTAATTATTTTAAATAACTTCCTAAACCCTAGACCTAGCCCCAGCCTCTTTTCCTATTTAAATAAGCCTAGGTTAAATAATTTTCGCACACACCAAAACCCTAGCCGTAAAAAACACTCCCCAAAGCTTCGTCGCAACTGCAGCCGCAGTCACCCGCACGACCGACTGTTCGCCCCGCTTTTCCTCGGTCTGACCGAGGCCGTCGCCCGCATCCACCCCCGCTCCGCAACGTTGCAAGCTGCAACGTTGCAGCCCACAGCGCCCTGCTGCGACCGAAGAAACCGCCCGCATCCGCCCGCTACGACCGAAGGCAGCCCCCGCTCCGCACCCCGCTCCGCTATGCTGCAGCCTCAGCGCCTGACCGAGAGCGTCGCTCGGTCTGACCGATCCGTTCCCCCGCTCCGCACCAAGCCCCGCACATGTCGTGTCTGACCGAGAGCTCCTCTCGGTCTGACCGAGAATTTCCCTCGCAACGGCCGCTGTAACCGACCCTGCTGCTCCGCAGCACTGCAACCCCCGCAGCGGCAGTGTCTGACCGACTGAACCCCCCGCAGCGGTAGTGTCTGACCGAGCAACATTCGTCACAACCCCGCATCCGTCGCAACGCTTGCCACCGTGGGCCCCCAAAGTTCTCCAGAAGTGTTGTGGGTCCCCCATTGGCCCCTAGCACTGCTGTGGGCCCCACTTTGGTGATCTTCTTCGTGGATTTGCCGACTACGACGTTACGACACGTCGTAGCCCTTCGTCGCCGGATCCAGCTTTGGAATCTCGTTCGCATTTCAGAGTTGACGACGAGGAATTTCTCGCCACTACTTCTATTATATTCCAGACTCCGGAAAAGGTTGGTTTCCGAACTCGTAGCACAACCCACCCGTAGCGAAAACTGAAAACCTAACTAAAATCGGCAACTTAACTCATTAAATTTACTTTCTGCTCCCTTAAAACGATGTGGAACCGTAGAATCGACGAATGGACTTTTTGACTGTGCACATAGGATAGAATCGTCGAATAGGGCTGAACATCAAAAATGTGACTTCTGACAAATAGGATAGTCCCGATAACCTAGACACAAACCCTAATAGGAATTTCTGAAAACGAGACCTGACACCGTCGACGTGACACTATTTCAGACGGACTTCCGCTGACGAGACGCTTGGATGAGACGCTCCGAGGAGACGACACACTCGCCACCGCAGGCAAGTGTATCCAATTACACTTTTGGCCGTGCTTAGGCCTTAGTTGTTAGAACTATTAACTGTGAACAAAGAGAACCGGACGTGAAATGATAGCGTCCGGGACGTCCTTGACGGCTCAGACTTGACGATGAAGTCTGAGCCCAACAACAACAACTTTTGACATCAAGGACTATCTTGTGTGTGCGTGCGTGTGGACACCCTAGAATAACCTTTCCTGTCTTGTCACGTCCCGTCCCGTCTTGCACAGCCCAGAGGGCAATAGGGCACTCTCCGAGTGATCCCTTGTCTTGTTACACAGCCCAGAGGGCAATAGGGCACTCTCCGAGTGATCCCTTGTCTTGTTACACAGCCCAGAGGGCAATATGGCAGTCTCTGAGTGATCCCTTGTCTTGTTACACAGCCCAGAGGGCAATAGGGCACTCGCCAAGCTAGAGCGAGTGATCCCTTGTCTTGTCACGTCTTGTCATGTCTTGGGTTTGGGGTAGGGTTGAGCGTGCGCACGGTAAGAGGGTGTGATCCCCCTCGAACCGTAAGGCGTGAACCCTTTCGTGTCACACTTGTCTTGTCTTGTCCCGCCATGTCCCGATTTGTCTTGACACCTGTAGGCTAGTCCCGTAGTTGGTAGCACACGCTACGACTACTACTTGTCACGTTTTACTTTCCTGCTGCGTTACTTTCTTTTGTTCCTCTGTCATAACCTCAGCATGCTAATCAACCAGTAAACCGTTGTTAAATAGTTGATACACTTGTAGTTTGGTCTAACGCTTTTTGTAGACCTTACCTGACGTACAGTTCCTTCTTTTGGTGCTGTATGTCAGGTGTTGAGCCAGAGTACGTCGACGAGGCGGACTTGTCAGCAGACATGGAGCCGGAGGGTGCTGATCCAGAGTACGATCCAGAGGAGGACCAGAGTTAGAGGACTCTCGTTGCTGTTCCAGAGTTTCTGTTCCAGATTAGATTGGGTGTGTAGCACCTTTTGTTTTCTTGACTAGGTTGGGTGCTTGCACCGGTAGTTTCCTTTTCTGCAGTTGTAGCCCTTCGGGCGTTTTAGACTCTCAGTACTTTGGATGATTATGTTTGGAATAAAATGATATGCTCTTTCCTTTCAGTACTTTTATTATTCCGTACTAACTTGCAGGGACCTGTTCCTTCGTTTTGGAATACCACAGACGCTTATTGGGTCTGAGCTCTCAGCTCCGGCCTAAGCGGGCCTTAATCACGCTTCGCCTCCGTACTTTTGGGAAGCGGGGCGTGACAGCTAGGTAGATGATTAGCTAGTCACCTTCATCGGGGTTAATTAGAAGCGATGGACTACAAAGATATTCATTTAGCTCAGAGACGGCCTTCTTGCAGTTCGCATCCCAGTCGAGGACTTTTTTGCCATCCACAGAGGATGTTATTGCTTTCCTTAAGACTTCGAAGAAAGGAAGCGACCGCTCCGTCGATTATGATAGGAGACGACCGAGGGCTGATATCCTTCCATTCAATCTCTGGAGCTCTCTGATGGTGGTGTGCCCCTTCATGCCAATGATCGCCACGACCTTGTCAGGGTTGGCTTCAATTCATCGGTTCGTCAGTATGAACCAGAGGAATTTTCCATATTGAACCCTGAAAGTACATTTGGTGGGGTTTAGTCGGAGATCATACCTGCGAATCTCTGCAAAAGTTTCTCGGAGGTCCGTGATATGATCTGTAGGGCTCCTCGATTTGACCAACATATCATCGACGTAGACGTCCAGGTTTCTCTCATTCTGAGCCTTGAAGACATTGTTCATCATCCGTTGATAAGTCACACCGGCATTCTTCAACCCGAACGACATCTTTTTATAGCAGAAAATCCCTCGATCTGTAATGATAGAAGTCTTTTCTTCATCCTTGGGTGCCATTTGGATCTGATTATAGCCTGAGAAAGTGTCCATCAAACTCAGGAGCTTACAGCCGGAGTCATTATTAACGAGATGGTCGATTCGAGGTAGACGGTAGCTGTCCTTCGGGTATGCCTTGTTAAGATTAGTGAAGTCGACACACAACCTTTACTTGCCATTGGCATTCTTCACCATTACCACGTTGGATAGCCACTCAGTGTAGTGAACTTCCCGAATGAAATCAACTTCTAGAAGTCGATTTACTTCTTCAATAGATGCTTTCATTTTGTTACCCATGATATTCCTCTTCTTTTGTTTCACGGGCTTGAAAGTCAGGTCAACATTTAACTCGTAAGAGATTACCCGAGGGCCAATGCCATGCATGTCATCTAGGGACCATGCTAACACGTCGGTGTTTTCCTTTAAGAGAGTAATTAACTGTTCCCTTAGGTCGAAAGGTAGCATGGACCCAATGAAAACTATTCTTCCTTCTCCTTCAGAGACTCGGATTCTCTTTGTCTCCTCGACCGCTGTGGGTCGTCGATCTTTTGGATTACCTTTTTCACAGTTGAGACCATCTGGGTCTGCTTGGTCTCCCTTCCTCAGTGAGGTGGATAAGAGGTAGCACGATCGAGATTGCATCTGGTTCCCCTTCGCCTTTCCGACTCCTTGGGGAGTCTGGAACCTGATCATCTGGTGGAAAGTTGAGATGATGATAATTCTGTTATAAGCGTAATTGATCTTTACCACAATGAAGTTGATCAAGCGGATGACTTGTCGTGGAGATGTCCCGAGGGTCAGCGGTAGCGTGATTATGCCCGCAACCGGAGCAGAGTGTCCCATGAAACCGATGTGTGGACCCGGACACTCCATCAACTTGGATGAAGCCAGTCCCATTCTCTCCAACGTAGTGAAAAAAAGCATGTCGCACGAACTCTTCGTGTCAATGAGTAATCTCTTCACTGACATCGTATCAATGATGGCACTGATGATATTGGCATCGTCATGAGGCAGCTCCACACCTTCCAAATCTTCATCAGAAAATGATATTGGGGGTGTGCAGTCCCTTGGGCACTTCCTTCTCACTGCGATGGTCATCACCATTCCAAAATATGAACTCTGAAGAGAGGTAGACAACTCCGGATGTGGTGGCCCCCAAGTATCATGTCAAGGACACCCGTACTGGGATAAGCTGAGACATTCTCATCAGGAGGGACTTACCTATCTGTCTACCGACTTGTTGGCGATTCGAAATCGTGAGAGTGAGTAGATGACGAGGATGTTGACTCTTGTGGTTTCTTACAGACGGTGCCAATTGTTGACAATTGGGTTCCGGTCAACAGTAATCGGGGCTGAAGTGGACTCCTTTGATGAGGTGGAGCCTCGTCAGCTGTTGAGGTGGGACTCTCGGTTGATGGAACCAGGGTCGAAGAAGGCCGAGCTTCGAGCTTCGGGCTGGAGCTCGACCAATCTCGCGGTCGAATTTGACGAATGTTCAACCTTTCTGCTAGATCGTGCGTCGAACGATCTGCACCACGGACAATCGTTAGGGGGGTCGGATCTGGGTTATGACCCAAATCCCCTCCGATTCTTAAATTAGTAACAACGTAAGAAAGGCTGGGGGCTGTCAAGATCGACCAAAGAGAGATCGTCTCAATTCAGTCAACTCAAGCTTTTGGAGGAAGAAATATAATAGTGGAAGGAATGAATTTGTACGAGTACGTAGTATTCTGTACCTCTGAAGTCTGAACCCTTTTTCCAATTGTCCTTTTCTTCTTTTATAGATGCCGATTTCCTTCTCTGATTCATAACAGTTCATCATTGATGATGGCGGGATCCTCTCCGGGAATAAGGATAACGTTCACCCGTTTATTCCTGTGTTAATTAACCAATCCCGTGGGATTAGCGGGATCAAACATGCAAATGAGCTGGCACATTGACTGGGTCTATATTTATCTTCCTTGACGGGCCTCGGGACTATTGGGCAGAGGCATAGCATTCTCAATGGGCCTTGCTCTTTCGGTTTATCTACCTGCTTCGTAGTCCAGACATATGTATCGAAAAATTAAGCCATCTACTATTTTTCAACAGAGAGAGCGATTTTAAAAAAGGAAATGATGAATTCATCGCCAAGGAGGTGAAGTAAAAGAAAAGTATGGCCGGCGCCAGGGGGGGCTCTTGGAGGCACAATGTAATCGGGTAACATGCATTGCATGTGATTACAAGGTTATGTGAAATACTTATTTTCTATGGATTGTTCGTCCAACATCATATTCACGTAAATTTGAACAAGAAACGAATCAGCAAGTAGCAGATGCTCAATCTAAATTTGATCTTTTTATTTCAGGAATTGGATTAAACACGAACAAAAAATTTAAATCCAAAGCAAGCCGAGAAAGTGCTAAGCATCTATCTTCCCTTTCCTTGATCTTTCCCGTCTCCTACCACCGCCTCAACGTAGCGCGCGGACCTCATCTGCATGTGCGCGATCCTCACCGCTCCGACCAGCCTCTCCGGCAGCTCCTCGGCGCTCTGCGCCTCCACGACAAACCCCATGTCGATCTTCACCTCCGTCACGAACCCCAACGCCAGATGCACGAGAGCGCTCGCGATGTCCGAGCTTCCGATGTTGACGTCAATCTCCAGGTAGTCGTCGCCGCGGTGGTAGCTGCACTTCAGCGCTTTCCCCAGCAAACAGGCCGGATACTTCCCCACCGTCTTCTGGATGATCCATGGCCCTTTGATGATCCTGGTGACCATCTTCAGCCTCGAGTTTCGGAACGCGTCGTTGCCGTTGATGAAGCGGTGGAGCAGCGTGCCGGGCAGGATCGGCTCGACGGCGACGAAGTAGAAGACTGCAGAGTACGACTTGCGGCCGCTGCTGGGGACTTGGAGGTTTATGGCGAATACGAAGGACCCGACGGCGTGGGCTTTGCGGAGGGCGGCGGATACGCGGTTGTCGGGCCGGGCCAGGACGTTGTCGAGGCGGGCCCTGGACCAGATCCAGTCCACGCCGGCGGGGCGGAGGAGGTAGTCAGCCGAGGGGCATTTCTTGCCGGAGGAGAAGTAGTTCTCGCTTCGCAGGTTGAAGAGGCTGCCGGGGGGCGAGGCCCAGCCGTTGGTGCCGGTGTCGAGGTCCACGCGGGGGAGGGGGCCGCTGGTGGCGCACTCCTCGAGCCAGTCGTGGGCCGAGACGTCGGGCTGTTCTTGGTCTTCTTCTTGGCGTTCTGTTGGCGCGTGGTGGTTGTTGGCGCTGCAGATGGTCGGCATTGGGGTTGTCGGGAGTTTCTTTTCTGCCACCGCCGCCGCCATGGCGATTGTGGTTGCTGTTGTTCGGGGGAGGTTCCGGCGGTGGCGGAATTTGGTTGTGTTGTTTACGTTATATGGTCGTGAGGTGGGCAAGTGAAATTTATGTTCACAATATAAGAAAGAGAGGAGATTCTAAAATTGAGAAAATTGGTGGAGGAGAGGAACTATAGACTAATTTAGAGAAAGACAACGCTAATGTTTCGGGCATGTAGACCTAGAATTCTGATTGGCCAAAGAAAATTAGACGAGAGATTTCTCCTTTTACTCCCCATGTTGTTTTCTGATTTGCATTGCATCTATCATTTGGTAGGCTTGGGATAAAAGGAGGGTCAAAAAAATGGCAATTGAGTAGCATATATTGAAACTTTGGAAGCTTGAATGTTTCAAACGGCAAGCCGTATCGTTTAGGATACGTGTCGGATGTGAGTGTCGGACACTCAGATCGAACATGATACATATCGAGATCCAAACCTGCCAATAAAGTCTAGTAATTGTAGATGACGTTTTAGACTGGGGCTGCATCGCGAATCATATGCACCCTGGGAGACCACCTAACCTTGGTCTAAGAGGTCTGCCTGACCAGACCTTGATAGCGGTCCGCAGGGACGACCTCGCACACGAGATCGACTACCTAATAGCTATGCTCCACAAGGACGACCTTCACGAGGTCGATTTCTTTAGCATCACAGCTCCACCAGGACGACCTCTACGAGGTTGTCTCCTAAACACCCTCTACAAGGACGACATCGCTACCCCGAGGTCGGGTCCTTACCAGCAGACTCCTATAAGGACGACCTTGCTGCATGAGGTCGGCTCCTTGCCTGAAACTCCTACTCGAGGTCAGCTTCTTCAACCTCGTGGCCCAAGCTTCTTCAACCTCGTGGCCCAAGCTCCTGCCCGCCTGGCAAGATCATCATGATCGATCAATGCTGCACGATCTCAGGCAGGCAGGCAGCTTGCCTTCTCCCTAGACTGTTGACAACAGATAGCATTCGATATCCACTTAACGCGTCTATAACAGTCAGCCTTATCTGCAGATGCGGGTTACGCCAGAGAATCTGTAGGCCATCACTCCTTGACAAATCTACTTACTCAACTTATCTGCGGGAGTCGATAATGCCAAGATATCTGCGGATCTTCATCCCGCCTGGCCGAATTCACGAGGGTTTGTTACGCCTGATGATCCACGATCATCAAAACTGACTGACGTGGCATAACCTCCCCCAAGCTCTATTTAAGCGACGGATCATTTCCGTCATGAGGTAGATCTAAACTTACACGCACAATTCATATCTCTAACATACACTTACGGTCCAACTCATGACTCAATAACGCATACTTTCACACGGCAATCTTAAAGGCTCAATTCATAT
The DNA here is from genome assembly GCA_030789695.1 of Scilla litardierei. NCBI lineage: Eukaryota > Viridiplantae > Streptophyta > Magnoliopsida > Asparagales > Asparagaceae > Scilla > Scilla litardierei. Next base: position 134,453,924 of record CM061137.1, on the reverse strand, counting down.
TCCTCACTACACACATGCATTATCTTACGCCCAATACCTCTTTCCTCTATTATCACCTGACTTAGGCATCGAGTGATAGTCGGGAAGTCCGTTCCCCGATCCTCGAACGTCTTCTTCTGTCTCTTTCAGGTACCTAAGAAGGGAGGGTTGGCCCGTCGAAACCCTGTCGGGCTCTTTGTTGCGGGATGCCTGAGAACCACACAGATGGCTAGCCCGACGACTTCCCGACGGATCCATGCTTCCACCGCTCAAGGTCCTGGCCGGGCCCACTGTTGTGAGATCCATGCATAAACAGTAACCTATATCAGAAGATAGCAACCTATGGAGATCCAGACTGGTCAAGGAAGTCTAAGCTAACTAAAAAATTCTCAAGCATATAGCAATGATCATGAACAAGTCTCACACTAATACTGAAATATAATAAGCTGTTAAACAATCTTAGGACAGTACTTGAATCTTCAGTAACGTGTAAACACCTCGATTATTCCGCTACATTTGGAGAATGAATTTCCTAAAGAGAACTCTGCCCCTGGATTAGGCTTACCGCCATAAATACATCAAAATGCTGCAAATATGTTACTGGCCAATACTGAACCCTGCCAACTTCGGTTGCTTAATACAACAGAAAGATGTCCAACAATGAGATGAAGAAACAGCCACCGTCCAATTACGCTTTCTGTGATCTAAGCATCTGGATCACAATCGGAACCCGAATCTGGATCCGAGCACAGCTCAATAGGCCTTCTTTTATTTACATTTGCTTCAAGTGGAGGGAGATTGTCATCGTCGTCTTCATCTGTAGTGAGTTCATGCTTGTATTCAGACAGTGGTATGTCTTGTTGAGCGTTCGAGTCATTTGTTGCCTTTGCTTTGAAGATTGCAGGCCTGCATTGTTTTAGAAACATAACGAACAAGCATTAAGTACAAACCATGTTGACTTATCTCGTAAAGTAACAGGTCCATGTACATATAAAATTTGACTATGCGGCTCAAGTAATTTTATAAAGATGAATGTCTGGTTCATGAAAGCCCTGAATGTGACCGTCCTGTAAAATTCAAAGAACCAGATTCAGACGTTGCAAGATCTACTAGTGAGGCTAAGGGAACTGAAAGTAGATCTACGAGGTTCTCCGACTCTCTCTTGACCGTGAAAACCAAATTCACATATCTGGGGACAAGTGTGCTCTCTCTCCAGTGTTGAAAGCGCCCACTAGTTAGCATTCCCTGCCGACCTTAACCGGATGAGTGAGAATTTGGCCCCCGATCTCGGCCACCAATGGATCGCGTGGCGTAGTTATCCAGTCCGTTTATTGCAGAGAAGATTTCACAAACTCTTACCCTTGGCAACCAGCAGAAAGCTAACATTAACATAGGATGGATCCCAAACAATGTTATTTTTGCTCCAAGGCTTCATATCAGGTAATTTGTAGTGCATGACACTGCACTGCGTTCTAGGCTTTAGTCAGTCCTGCACACTCTGCAACTCTCAAGTGTTTTCCTACTGCCACGAGCTCTACCTTTCTCTTCCATCCACTGTATTCTTCCCTCCACTACTACAATTGACTCTATATGTAACGGTTATAATTTAAACCATTGCTAATAAATCCTATTAGGAATGATTAGTATCATAACCGTTGCTAATGTTTTATTAGAAATGGTTATGTTTTAATAGAAACGGTTACACAAAATAATAATTAAGAAAATACTATTTTTTAATTCTATAGTATAACTGAGAGTTTTTGTGGTATTGGAATTCTATTAGAAACAGTTAGTTATATTTTATAATCAATTAAATAGATAAAAATTTTCCATCTGACCCAAAATTTTTCCCTCTGGCCCAAACCTTTTCCCTCTACCGAAAACCTCAGATTCTCTCTTAACCATGCGATCCGAAGCTAATAAATTTGGGTGGGATTTTTTTGTGCTAAAATTTTTCCCTCAAAGCAAACGCATCCGCTTTCCCTCTGCTGCAAATTTCTTGGTGGGAAAATTTTCCCTAAAAATTTTCCCTCTAACCAAAAAACTTCCGATTTCCCTCTCAAAACCAAAGATCTTGGCTGCGATTTGAAGCGAAACTAGTTTGGGTGGGAATTTTTTCCCTCTAACCAAAATCCTCGGATTTCCATCTATAACCACCGATTTGATGCGTTTTGATGCTAAAACCTCCGATTTCCCTCTGCGATTTGATGCTAAATCCTTCGATTTCCTCTAACCAAAATTTTCCCTCAGCGATTTGATGCTAAAACCTCCGATTTCATTCTAAAATTTTTTGGGTGAGAATTTTTTGCTTAAAGATTCGATTTTTCTCTATTTTAGGTTTAATCTCTCTCTTTATTCTCTGATCTGAACAGGCATCAAGAAGATCAAGCCCTGTCGACTCAGTAAATTCCAACATGATCGATTGATACGAAGATTGTGGGAATGCTTCCCTAATCTTCATACAAAGAAGACCAAGCACCGTCGACCTCAGTAAATTCAAGTCAATTCCACAGAGATCGTGGGAAGAAGAAACAAAGGTAAGCATCGATCAACCTAATTCTAAGAACAATAAATTTTTACATGACCTGATCTATTTTTTTGGATTTCTTTGGAATTTCTTGCAAATTATTAAGAGATTAGGGATCCATTGCTACGGAGATTGTGGGAAGAAGATCAATCTGCTCAAATTTTAACCATACTTTTTTGCATTATTCAGTTGATCAAAGGTACGCATCGATTTGATTATCTGCCCAAAAATTCACTACGTCTTGAATGGACAATCTGATCCGATTATGTTCATGGGATGTTTTGTGGATGTTTCTGGTAATTAGCTTGCCAGTGCCAATTCAACAAACTTCTTTAATCCATTGTGTCAATATTCTTGCCGCTTTAGCCCACTGTCATGTTTTGTTAATCTTAATTTACATTATTGATTACGTTTTCATTTAACTGACCGTTCTACTCGGGCTGACCTTAATTATTTTATATATCAACTCCTCACTAAGTCACTTATATATGTCATCAGATGAAAATGTATTTATAAATTCGGACAAATATTACAATAATTATGTGTGAGAATTAGTTTGTTTGAATATATTTTTTCTGGATAAGCATGTGGGGATGCTAAATTAAAATGTACATTGCATAAAATAGTTTATAAATATCATTAAGTCTAATTATCTCCCTTTATGGTGCAGGACGTATTTCGGGAGTGATATGATGCACGGCGGATATGACGATCAAATTATTATAATGTTTTAGTTGTAGGATTTGTTTTAACAAAAGTTTAATTTTGTAGGGATTTGTTTACACATTTAAACTTTGCAAGTGTTTGAGTTGTGTTGGTAGATTTTATGTACGCATTACTTTATTTATTTGAAGTCAATTTTTTTGAAGTCAACAGTCTATTTTATGTACGCTTTACTAATTGTTGCATAAGGATTATGCAATTGTTTACATTAAAACTAAGTTTGATGTAAATTAATTAGAGACTGCGCATATACTAATGAATCTTTTTTTTGTAGGCAGCCTCATCATAAAATTGAGCCCTTTGGATCACCCATCTCACATAAGAAGAAATGGAAAAATATTTTCAAGAACTTGATCTGTAGCTCACTTTGGCTCTTCCTTCAAGGTATGCTTCCACATTGCACTCAACATAGATATTGTACATATAAGCGATTGGTTTGATTGAAATGGTAATTTAGTATTAGAGTGATATTAATTGATATCAAGTTTTTTTTTGTTTTTTTTGTATCTACTTACTTATTTACTCATTTTTATTTAATTGAATGATAGGATGCAGCTTTAGATTCTGAAATCTTTAAATCAAGTAAAATATTTGTAATTAAATGATTTAGTATGGATACCCCCTTGCCTGCCTATTGCGCTCATGAAATCTGGTAGACATGTTTCCTTCTTCCTCTTTCAACCCAGTGGTTATTAGTTTATGATTCCAATCTTTTGCCCTTCCCTTTCATGGTGACTGGGGAAGTTTCATGTGCAAATAATCATCAAATTTTCTCATGATAACATATTTCTTTGGCTTTTAACTTTGTTTATAACATGAAGTTACTCGTCGATTTCTTCTTCGTAGTCACCAATTTACAGTATCTCTGAGGATCCTCCCTATGGATTGGGAATTAATGCTCTTTGCATTATTTCACGATGCCAAATAGGAGCGTTGCCTTCGAAGGAAGTCTTTTTATAATGAATTAAGACTAGCATTTCATGTTTTGTTTCATTTACATCTGTCATTTGAACTTCTACCAAGCTTTTCTGTTGCCCCTTTTTAATGAATTCAGCATTTTTTTCGCGTTTCGTTTATTTGTTGAAGAGCGTCCGCCGTTATTTCCACAATCTACGGGACTTTCCGATGTGTGATGAGGCTGCAACATATGCTTGCGTTTTTACTGTGAATATTTTGCCTGTAAACCCAACATTACACATACATTACACGGTTGGGATGCATTTTTACTATCAATCTAACATTACACATACAAAACAGTTAATAGGACGGGGCTTGATAGTAAACCCAACATTACACATACATTAAATTTTGAATACATTCAATGTTAATGTACCAAGTTGGTGTGCCAATAAAATTACTTCTACTGTAAGAATGACAAAAGAGATATGAAATGGATTTTAACTCTTTGCAATATAACACATTCTTCCCGTTTGCAACGAGGCAAAATATTCACAGTAAAAACTGTTTTGTATGTGTAATGTTGGGTTTGCTCAGTCCTATTAAAATTTTGAATATTTTGAATACTATCATGCCCTGTCCTATTAACTGTAAACACATACATTACACATACTATCAAGCTCCCGTTTGCAATGCGTTATTACTGTGAATATTTTGCCTGTTTCGTTCACGGTTGAGATCAGATACATAAACAGGTTAGTTTAGAGAAAACATGAACTAATGTGTAATGTTGCATCCATATCCAACCACCGAGTGATATCTGAATTCAATCTTATGCCTAAATGCGTCTTTATAATGACTCCAGAATTGAATCTGACTAATATTATTATTCTTGGAAGATTATCCAAATCCAATTGACCATGTATCAAAATTATGCAAAATAAATGATATTATAATATCTATTAAGCCTGGCATTTGAAAATTTACTTGCTAATACTGATCAGGTAATCCTTCAACTTCTCCAGGCCTTCATTGGTTCCTATTGTTAGTTGCAAATTTCCCAAAATACTTCAAAGTATTGATTCGAACACAGTGATCCCGGATCATGAAAGGTCGATGCCACCTGTACTTCAAAGTATTGATTCGAACATGTGCTATTTTCCTAATGGGTACATGTCACTGTATTACTTTGGACGTACACTAAATCTGATTCAACTATATGTGAGAAGTTATCTTTTGCAGTTATTTGATGAATATGATCTTAGTTTCTTCCCTTTAAATTATTAAGCCGTAGGCCATAATCATATATGTAAATTTGGTATTACTGGTGCATATATATACTTATCTTGTTCATGACTTATGCTGATTGAATGAATTGTTGTTGGGTTTCAGGTTATGATTCAATTAATGATTGGGAGGATTACTCTAGATACATTAATCCTGATGGAGTGGAGATGGCACCACCTGTAAGTTAGACTACTAGATACTCATTACATTGGAATTGAGACTGGTACAAGTAACCATGTTATTTATAATACTCAACTTTTTTTAAATTGAAGATTCAACTTTAGCAATATCATTTGTATTTTTGGTCAAATTTATACCCCTGAAAAGATTAAATTATGACTCTCTAGTCAAGGATTTGAGTTTTATTTCAATTGAGATATTCTCAACCTGTGCTATAATGGTCTGCCAGAAATTATAAATCATATGAAGATGAGCATCTTACTTCTCAATTGTAAATATATGCATCTAGCTCTTTAGCGTAAGGATTGGCTTTGATATTTGCATTGGTATTTGCAGGGAGTTTATGGAGATATGTATCACATGGGTTATGGGTATGCTCCTTATGGGGCATACCCATCTCCTGGTTCCCCAGCTCCAACTATGGGGCATGATGGCCAGCTGTATGGCCCTCAACATTACCAGTATCATGCACCGTACTACCAGCAACCCTCACCTGCAAATGCACCGTACACTCCTAACCAAGCCCCAAATTAAGTCTAAAGGAGAAGTCACGATGTCTGCTGCGCCAGATCATGCACCTATTTCTCTTGATGCGGCCAAAGAGAATGCAAATGGAGTTGCTAATGGTACCACAAATGGGAACAATGGATTGGTGCCACCGAAGCCAAGCCAACAAAGCTCAGGATCCGAAGATGGAGGGTGCTTGTGCAAGATGAGCATGGAGTACAAGACCACTGGAGGTGTTGACCCAACAGATGCGGAGAAGAATGCACGAGCAGAGAGCTCTGAGGACTCAAGGAAATTGAAGCATACCTCTTGGCTTCTCCAGATGCATGTGTGTAAATTTGTTTTTAGTTATAGTAGGAAAATTTTAACAACGCTGGCATGTTTCTCTTGTGGCTTTGTTTCTTATTTTTATATTTGACTGTCATGTATTCTTCTTTTTTGAGAGAAGTTTGATGAAATTGTAGGTCAGAGAGTCTGAGAGAGAGATTGTAGTGCACATAGTGGGTAAAGTAGATCTCAGGAAATTGTAGGTCTGTGATATGACAGAATGAGTTTTAATGAACCTTGAGTTTTTAATGTCAACTTGATTGTTGTATGAGAATTGCTTTGTATTTTTAGTAACGATTAGCGAATAGTTTAAAACTTTGAAATCATTTTATGAAATTTTAATATTTAAATTTTTTATTAATATGTTTATTTGCAACGGTTAGATTCCATTGTTAAATAACTTTAGCAATGGTTATATTCTATGCTTAAATACCTTTTAGCAACGGTCATAAACTATTGCTAAACATTTTTATACTAACGGGTTTTTACCATTGCTAAACATCTTTTAGCAACGGTTATATGTGTTACTAAAATTCTTTGGCAATGTGTATTAGAAACGGTTGTTTATCGTTGCTATAACATTTTTTTATATAATCAAGAAATTTTTTAATAGAAACAGTTATGTAATTTTGCAACGGTTGTAAACCATTGCAACCGTTGCAATTAGCTAATTGCAACGGCCTTAAAGGTAACGGTCTATTAGCAACTGTCTAACCCGTTACTATTACATTAGAAACGGTTTAAACCGTTGCAATTGACTCAATTAGCAACGCTTATAACCATTTCTATTAGCCCCTTTTGTAGTAGTGCTCCTATTGTACAATCAACATCATTCATGCTTATAGCCATAACTACTCTGAATCACCCCACCAACAAGTTGAAGCCAGAATCCATTTGGTCTACTCCAACGCATCGTTATTAAGGTGATGTTGATACTGGAGCAGGAACGGAGCGTGCCCTGGCCCATGGTAACACTTACGAGAAGAGTATTTAAATAGTTTCAGATTAGTGGACATGGCAAAAAAGCGTATTTAAATAGTTTCAGATTAGTGGACATGGCAAAAAAAAGCTAGAAACCAGTATCTAGCTAGTGGCATACCATAGCAATACAAATCAAAACTGACATCATGCTAGGTGCATATGTCTCCATGTGGTTGTGTTGTATTGTTCATATAAAACCCATGTTACAATAAATATCATCTTAAAAAGCTTCAAACTGATATTAATTAAGTTATGATGGGTAATACCTCATGTGACATGCTAAGGCAATGCATGTCAATCAATTTCATGCCATCATTGTGATGTGGTCGTCTACAAGAGGAGGCACCAGAGATCGGGCACGTCGAGTGGAGCGGGCACGAGCCGGGATTAGAGATATCCACTTTATCTTCTTTAGTTTAGTATTTGCTTTGTAGCATCTTAGTCATTGCTTAAGTCACGGTGTGTGCGCTTAGCAATGATTAGATGAGTCCTATAAATACCCCAAAAACCCTAGTTGTTCATTATCGAAGAATTGAGATTTAATTGCCGTGACGGCTAGGGTTAGTGGGGGATTAGACTTGATCCTATAATTCAAGTTAGGGAGTGATCTCTCCAGAAAAAGTTCAAATCTATCTCTTTGTTCTTCGTATCTCAATAGAAATTCCACTCTTTTCCAATTTTCCACTTTAAAATTCAGCCCTAAATACGATTTGACCCACAAATCGTATCATTTTGGTATCAGAGCGCTCGATTCTATGGCGAGCACACGAGCGACTGCGACGAAAACCCTGGAGGAGCGATTGGATGCGGAGATCTCGGGGTTGCGGAAGGAGATGACGGATATGAGGGAAGAAATCAAGGCGGGTTTGAGCGCAACCATGGATGAGAAGTTGAATCGGAGCTCAGAGCGCCATTCGCGCGAGATGAAGGATGGGTTTGCCGAGGTAGCGAGGATGCTTCAACAACCACAGTTTTTGCAGCGAGATCCAGATCCGCAATCGTCGGGTACCTTAGATCTGATCTCACGGACAAACCCTAGAAACGACGACGAAGGAGTAGTATTTTCCTCGCGGGAGGGTGATCCGAGGCAACCGGGAGACGGGCGGACCCTTCAAAGGGCTGCCGGTGGTCGGCCGCCCCCAACTGGGGGCGGCGATGGCGGGCGGCCCTGAAACGGGGCCACCGGAGGGCTACCGCCCCCTGCGGGGGGCGGCGAACAGCAGCGGGCCCATTCGGGGCCCGCTGGGGTCTTTCCGCCCTCCTGGGGGCGGCGATGGATGGCGCCCCCAGGCGGGGGGTGCGGGGGGCTTTCCGCCCCCAGTTGGGGGCGGAATGATGGGGCGGGCCCTCCTAGTGCCCGCCGATGGAGACCCGCCCCCGGTTGGGGGAGGGGAGGGTGGGCGGCCCACTTGGGGCCCGCGGGAGGTTTTCCCCCTCCTTTTGGGGGCGTCGAAGCAGGATGGCTACGTGGAGTACCCCGGAGGGAGCATGTGGACGAGTGGGACGATGTAGGAACACTCGCCAATGGGAGGGCCAGGGAAGGTGTGGGACAGTGGAGGGCCGAGGATCATACTTACCAGAGGTGGCAGGCTGACAGGGGAGGACCACTACGAGGAGATACAGCCCCAGATATGAGAAAGCTGAAGGCACCACTGTTCGATGGAAATGACCCCGATGGATGGATCTACCAGGTAGAGAGGTACTTTGAGGTCATGGGCTTCGCTGAAGCAGAGAGACTGAGGGCGGTGTCACTGAATTTCGAATGGGAAGCCCTTGCGTGGTACCGGTGAACCCAGAAGCAGAGACCGATACGGACTTGGAGGGAGCTGACAGATTGCCTGATGGAGAGGTTCCAGGAGACCCACGGGGCGGGCTGTTTGATCAGTTGTATGCCTTGAGACAGGAGGGGACCGTGCGTGACTACATCTCGAGGTTCGAGACCCTCTCGAGCCGAGTGTAGGGGGGTGTCAGCGGAATCGATGGAGGGAAACTTTTTCAAGGGGTTGAAGCCAACCGTGAGAGCAGAGGTAGGAGTACATGACCCTCAGGGGTTGGCAGCCATGATGCGATTAGCCAGGAGGGTGGAGGACAGGCAGACTCAGGAGAGAAGGTCTAGAGGAGTGTGGGGGCGGGGTTGCGGCACACAACCCAGTTCCGCCAGCAGTACCTAGGGTTACGACCGGGACCCCGGCCGTGAAGACCAGACCTGGAGGGCAGACCCGTCGGATGACCGAGGCAGAGATGAGGGAGCGCAGGGCCAAGGGGCTGTGCTTCAAGTACGATGAGCGGTTCACTCCGGGGCATCGGTGTGCAGGGCGAGCCATGCAGTTGGAGGTGGCGGTTGAGGAGGAAGAAGAGGGAGATATTACCATTATACTCGATGGGGAGGAGGCTGTGGCGGAACAACACCAGCACTTAGACGTCGTGGAGGTTTCTCTTAGCTCCGTGGTGCGATTTACTCCTTATCACACCATGAAGCTGGTGGGCAGGTTGGCAGACCAGGAGGTGACGGTATTGATAGACAGTGGGGCGTCCCACAACTTCATCTCCAGGAACTTGGTGGAGCAGATGGGGCTAGAAGTGAGTGAGACAGCCACCTTTGGGGTGATTTTGGGCACCTGCCAGAGGGAGGAGAGCAGGGGTGTCTGCAGGGCTGTGATTCTGGCAGTGCAGGGAGCTTAGGTGGTGGTAGATTGTTACCCCCTGGAGCTGGGAAAGGTTGACTTGGTATTGGGGATGCAGTGGCTACAGACATTAGGCGACACCAAGTTCAACTGGAAGATGCTTAGGATGGAGTATCGGGATAACGGAAGGACTGTGATTTTGCTAGGGGACCCCAGTCTGTGTTGTCGCGCAGCGTCCTTGAAGTCCTTGGCTTGGGCAGTGTCGGTAGGAGGAGAGGCATACTTTGTGTCCTACCAGGAGTTTGGGGCAGAGGCACAGGAGCAGAAGGCATCACCAGAGGTGGAGTTGTTGGACAGCTATGGGCACGTCTTTCAGATGCCGCAGGGACTTCCACCGCAGAGAGACCACGAGCACGCCATCGTGCTACAGGAGGGAGTAGCGCCCGTCAGTGTCCGGCCATCCAGGTACCCGCATGTCCAGAAGGATGAGATCGAGCGATTGATCAGGGAGATGCTACAGGCGGGAGTGATTAGGCCGAGTGTTAGCCCGTTCTCTAGACCGGTGCTCTTGGTGAAGAAAAAGGACGGTAGTTGGAGGTTTTGTGTAGACTATCGTGCCCTCAACAAGGAGACGGTGGCAGACCGTTTTCCTATACCGGTGATAGATGAGTTGTTGGATGAATTACATGAGGCGTCGATCTTTTCGAAGATTGACCTGAAGTCGGGTTATCATCAGATCCGGATGAAGGCAGAAGACGTACAGAAGACTGCCTTCAGGACTCATGAGGGGCATTACGAGTTCCTCGTCATGCCCTTTGGGTTGACGAATGCGTCTGCTACATTTCAATCGTTGATGAACAAGATATTCCAGCCTTACCTACGACAGTTTGTCTTAGTGTTCTTCGACGACATCTTGGTGTACAGCCGGACAGTAGGGGAGTACGTGCGAGACTTGGAGACGGTGTTACAGGAGCTACATGCCCACCAGCTGTATGCCAATAGGAAGAAATGCACGTTCGCCCAGGCGAAGGTGGAATACTTGGGGCACGTGGTCTCAGCAGCAGGGGTGGCAGCTGATAGGAGCAAGATAGAGGCCATGCTAGATTGGCCGCGGCCAACTACACTGAGGGCGTTGCGGGGATTTTGGGCTTGACGGGGTACTACCGCAAGTTCGTGCAGGGTTACAGTACCATTGCCTGGCCTCTGACTGAGCAGTTGAAGAAGGATGGGTTTCAGTGGACCGAGGAGGCGACTGCGGCGTTTGAGCCCTGAAGGGGCGATGACGACCGTTCCGGTACTGCCTCTTTCTGATTTTAGCAGACCCTTTGTGGTAGAGACTGATGCTTCGGGGTACAGACTGGGAGCAGTGCTGATGCAAGATCAGCGACCCATGGTTTACTTCAGTCAGGTTTTGTCATCACGGGCGAGGCAGAAGTCCGTGTATGAGAGGGAGCTGATGGCGATTGCTTTGTCGATTCAGAAGTGGCGTCCGTACCTGCTGGGGCGGCCATTTATTGTGCGCACGGATCAGGTCCCTGAAATATTTACTAGAGCAGAGATTGGTGTTGGCAGATTATCAGAAGTGGTTATCTAAGCTTGTGGACTATAAGTTTGATATACACTATCGGCCCGGGTTGGAGAACAAGGCTGCGGATGCGCTATCACGGCGGGAGGAGGTTACGTCCTTAGCAGCCTTGTCAGTACCACTGCTAGCGGATTGGGAGCCTTTATGGAGGGAGGTGGAGGCCGACGAGGAGTTGTCTAGAGTCCGAGAGGATTTGGTTCAGGGGTTGGCTGAGCACCCAGGCTATTCGGTGGAGGGGCATCGGTTGTTGTATCGGGGAAGGTTGGTGATACCGCGGGGTTCAGTGCACATTCCGCTGATTTTTCATGAACTCCATGGGAGTGCAATAGGGGGGCATTCTGGCATCCAACAGACATACATGAGGATGGCTAGGGAGCTGTACTGGAGGGGAATGAAGAAGGACATCGCAAAGATGGTAGCCCGTTGTGACGTTTGCCAGCGTCACAAATACTTGGCCATGGCACCAGCAGGGCTGCTGCAACCTTTAGCTCTTCCTGAACGGGTCTGGGAGGGGATCAGTATGGATTTTGTGGAGGGGCTACCCAAGTCGGAAGGATACTCGGTGATTTTGTTGGTGGTAGACTGACTGAGCAAGTATGGACACTTCATTGGGCTGAGACATCCTTACTCTGCAGTGACAGTGGTGGTGCGTCTACACGGGTTCCCCGAGTCCATAGTATCAGATCGGGACACTGTCTTCATGAGCCAGTTTTGGAGGGAGTTGTTCAGAGTGCAGGGGACCGTTCTGAGGAGGAGCACAGCTTACCACCCCCAAATGGATGGACAGACGGAGGTCGTCAACAGGAGCGTTGAGACCTACCTTCGGTGGTTTGCATCGGATTGCCCTCGGAGTTGGTATCGATGGCTGGCGTGGGCGGAGTATTGGTACAATACTTCCTTCCATTCAGCCGCACAGACGACACCGTTTCGGGTGCTATACGGGAGGGATCCACCAGCGCTGATCCATTATCGTCGTGGGACGACCCGGGTGTCCCAGTTGAATCAGTACCTCGAGGAGCGAGAGGGAATTTTGGAGGTGCTGAAGAAACATTTGACGAGGGCTCAGAAGCTTATGAAAGCCAAGGCGGATGCACATCGTAGAGAGGTGGAGTTTGCAGTAGGGGATGTTGGATATGGACGACATGAATACACCCATGACGGGATGTATGAGAGTATACGGACCTCAGATGTCGCGTGCACGAAAGCGTGCACGAAGGGAACCTTTTCTCGTGTGAAAAGGACCACTCGATAAGTGGAAAAAGCCACTCGATAAGTGGAAAAAGTCACTTTATAAGTGCAAAAAGGCACTTGATAAGTGAATGAAGAAGAGGATAAATGAATGTGCTAATATAGGCTAATAAGCTTATAATTGGTTATTTCCTACAATAACCACCCCTAAAGCCTATAAATAGGACCCAAGGGTAAGGCATTCATACTACACTTTTCATGCCATAAGTTTGCATAAGGCAGCTTATGTTCTTCTTCTCCCTTCCATTAAAATCCTCTTCTAAATAGAGATTTAGGCGGTGAAACTCTGCTTCGATCATCCGTGACGAAGTATCGGCCGTTGTGGCGAATCCGAGGGCGAAGTTCCGAGATTACGGTGCCGCGTACGCAAGCGTAAGTCTCGACTTTATTATTCGATCCTAACGTCCTTGTTTTGACAGGATCCAACATTGGTATCGGAGCCATACGGGTTTGCCCCGGTCAAACCGCCGCCCCGTCGAACCGATGAACGATGCGTTGTCTTTTTCACGAAGGGGTATCCTACCATTATGGATATGGTAGGAACGCTTCGTGACGGAGAGAACGCAGTGGTTGTTCTTTTCACGTTAGGGTCTCCTACCATTACGGATATGGCAGGAAGTACTCTCTGTGACGAGAAGAACCGACCGTTCATATCGTCAAGCTCGCACTCTTCATGGATGCTGAGTCTCCATTCATAGGGAATGTGAACTCTCTTCATGTGGAGCGTGTAGTTTGCGAACTTTAGAGTATGTTATTTCTTCATTTTTGGCACACGACCATTAGAGAATAACTACTTTCTCGACGAACGGGTGCTTCATCGAAGAAGACGACGGTGGTTATTCCCATCGGAGAAGATGACCTTTGGTGCATGATCACCATGGCCAAATGGGCTATGGAGGCAATGCATCCCCCCCATGCGGAGGGGGTTGGCTACGGCCAAATGACAACGAAAACCACCCCGTCGAGGGGGAGGAGTGCATGCGGCCAACCCCATGAAAGGGGGAGGCCGGCCATGGCCCCTATAGAGGCCATGGCCGGACCAAGGCCGGCCATGGCCGGCCTCGGCCAGGGCCAGGGGGCCCTGGCCGCGGCCAGGCCAGGGCAGGCGCCCTGGCCGAGGCCAAGCCAGAGCCAGAGGCCAGGGCCTCTGGCCGAGGCCAGGCCAGGGCCAGAGGGCCCTGGCCGGCCTCGGCCAGGACTGGCCGGCCCTGGCAGTGGCCGGGGCCAGGCCCCTGGCCGGCAATTGGCCGACATCGGCCAGGGCAGAGGCCCTGGCCGGGTGGTGCCAGGGTCCTTGGCCGACCAGGGCAGAGGCCCTGGTCGGCCAATCGGGGATTTTTGGTCGCATTGGTCGGCCTCGGCGAGAGGCCTTCGTCGATGTAACACGAACATGCCGACTAGCCCATACGGGGCCAACGACAGTCGTCTGCGGCAAAATTCTCCTATACGGGGGGAAGCGCCTGTATCCATACGGGAGCTGGCAACAATGGCTTGCAGAAAAGTCCCCTCAGGTGGGATCCGGCCTTGGCACGACTACGGCTTAAACCCGGCAATGGCCAGGGATTGCCGAATATTTCTCTAGTATCATAAGGGTACTAGATTAAAATACACGTTTTGAAAAATACGTTTTTAAAAACGCTTTTCCGCTGCGAAGTACTATACGAGTACTATCGTTTGATAAGTGAGGGGGAAATATTGAAGGATTGTTCTAGATGGTGATTGGAATCGTAGAAACCTTTCCGATTCTATAACATCTTCAATATTTTTCGAAAGTAACTTATCAAATTTTAAATATCATTCCAAGTGGGAGTTGAAATTAGAACTATCCAAATGGGATATTCTATTATCATTTCAAGTGGGAATTGTATTTTAAGAATTTTTAATGCAATGTTTTTTTATCAAACCTTCCGTTTTGTGTCTTTTGCAGCATTTTAAAAGTAAAATGTCTTCCGCTTCAAAGAATATCGTCGCTGAGTTAAACAGAGGTGAAAAACTCAACGGCGATAATTACAAACTATGGTCCATCAAGATACAATACGTTCTAGAGGAGCAAGAAGTGCTCGAAACTCTAAAGAACGTAATGATTGAACCCGAGTTGGGTACTACGGCCCAACACAGACGAGACAAGGAAGCTTTTGATGCTTGGTCTCGGAAGAATAAGATAGCTCGCATTACGTTATTGAGCAGTATGGCCGATGACATAATGCGCATCTTCCGAGAGCATGACCTAGCCATGGAAATATGGTCCAAGCTAGAGGAGAAGTTTGGTGGCACATCGGTGTCCAAACTTCGCGCCTTAACTATAAGATTTGATTCATACAAGAAACGTCCAGATCATTCCATGGGGAAACATCTGCGACATATGGCGAATCTTATATCAGAGTTAAAGGATGCAGGTCATGTGCTCACTGATGAGCAACAAATCCAAGCAGTCATACGTTCCCTATCAGGGACCAAATGAAGATGCATCTCACTCACAATGAGAGAATCAAGACCTTCAGCGATGTTTCCAAGCACCTCGAATTAGAGGAAGAGCGGCTTGCGGCTGCCAAGCCAAGTGCAGAAGTGCACATGATTGCTAATTCCTCACAGGGGGGAAAGAAACGGAAAGATCGTTCGAAGTCTACTAATGAACGTAATAAGCACCCTGAGTCTACCAAGAAAACCAAACATAAGGGTGGGCACAAGAAATGGCACAAGAAGAAAGACTTGAAGAGGATCAAGTGCTTCAAGTGCAACAAGCTCGGTCACTATACTCGTTCGTGTACGAGTGGAGGCGACGAGGTAACTTGTAATTATACTAGTTACATATGTGTTTCTAGTTCAATATTTCTTGTGAAATCTAATCCATTTTGGATAATTGATTCAGGTGCCACCAACCACATAGCAAGGGACAGACGGTCCTTCGTGGAGTATCACTGGATACCCCAAGGAACGAAGTGGATCTATGTAGGAAACAACACTCGTGTTGAAGTGAAAGGCGTTGGGACTTGCAAGCTAGTCTTGGACAACGGCCGCACTCTCCTACTTCATGATGTTCTCTTCGCTCTAAATATTCGAAGGAATATAATATCTGTGGTCGTGTTAATGGGTCGTGGTTATAACTGGTTTTTTCATGATTGTAAAGTGGACTTGTTTTGTAATAATTCCTTAGTTGGCACTGGGTATGTATTTAAAGGATTTATTGTATTAAATACAATGTATGACTCTTCATATTGTAATGAAAATTTCCTTATTGCAAATTCATCGACTTATGAGTCTGATATAATTTGTTGGCATGCAAGGCTTGGTCACATTGGACCAACACGTATGGATAGACTTGCCAAACGTGGCCTTCTATCTAATGTTTCAAAAGTTGATATGTCGACTTGCGAACATTGCCTTGTCGGGAAATCTTGTCGCAAGCCGTTTGGAACCGGCACAAGGGCCGAGGTTCCATTACAGCTTATCCATTCGGACATATGTGGTCCAATGAATGTCAAGACAAGACGCGGGAAGTCCTATTTCATCACTTTTATTGATGATTTCACCCGATTCGGACATATCTATTTGATATCCCACAAAAGTGAAGCATTAACCTGCTTTAAGAACTATATGAGTTTAGTGGAGAATCAATTAGATCGCAAGATTATGGTCTTGCGAACCGATAGGGACGGTGAATATCAATCAACAAGTTTTAAGGAACTTTGTGATGAAAAGGGCATAGTACATCAGGTAACTATGCCTTATACTCCGCAACAAAATGGTGTTGCAGAAAGGAGAAATAGGACTTTAATGGAAATGGTCCGTTCAATGATGGCGCAAGCTAACTTGCCAATCACTTTTTGGGGTGATGCATTATTGACGGCCGCTTTAATCTTGAACCGCGTACCATCGAAATCAGTTAGCTCAACTCCTTATGAGTTGTGGAACCAAAGGTCTCCTGACTTAAACATTTTGAAACCTTGGGGATGTGCATCCTACGCACATATTTCCTTCCATAAGTATGACAAACTTGGGCCACGGGGAAGGAAATGTATCTTTATACGATACGCAGAAAACTCCAAAGGTTATGTTTTCATTAGTCAGGAAGACAATGTAGGTCTAATTGAATTTGAGTCGAGGGATGTCACTTTCTTGGAAAACGAGTTTTCAAGACAGGGCGAGATAAGTCAGGACTTATCTCTATTTGAGATTTATGATCAAGAAGGATTACCTCATTCGAGTGGGAGAATTCTTGGTGAAGAAGAAAATACGTTTCAAACTTCACCAATGGATGATACGAATGACGCAAATCCTATTCCATACGGGAATAATGATCCAAGTGGGAGCATTTCTAACAACATTCCACGTGGGAGTAATGTTAGAATTGATCTAAATTTGAGTCAACAAGGACTTGAAGAATCTCAAATACGACGTAGTAATCGTAAAAGGTTGGCTCCTCTAAGATTAGAGGATGAATTTTCACAAACCTTTATGACTTTACTACAGGATGATGACGAGCCTGCTACTTTCAAACAGGCCGTATCATGCCGTGCGAAAGACAAATGGATGGAAGCGATGAATGAAGAGTTGGAATCCATGAAAGTTAACCAAGTCTGGGACTTAGTTGACTTACCCAGAGGACGTAGAGCTATTGGGAACAAATGGGTTCTCAAGATCAAGCATAAGGCCGATGGCTCTACAGACAGATATAAAGCTCGCCTTGTCGCGAAAGGTTTTACGCAACAGGAAGGGATAGACTACGAAGAGACCTTCTCACCTGTTGTTCGTTTTACCTCGATTCGCCTGATTTTGGCTATGGTAGCTTGCTTAGACCTCGAATTACATCAGATGGATGTAAAGACTGCCTTTCTCAATGGAGAATTGGGCGAGGAGATCTATATGGAACAACCAACAGGGTTTGTAAAAGAAGTAAACGAACATAAGGGTTGTAAACTTCGTAAGTCCATATATGGTCTTAAACAATCCTCGAGTCAATGGTATATACGATTTCAAGAAGTTGTCTTATCAAATGGTTTTTCCATGCTTGATGAAGATAACTGTGTATATATCAAGAGGATTAAGGGCAAGTACGTTATTATGTCTCTATATGTAGATGACATTTTAATAGCCGGAAATGACAAGGGCTTTGTGATGGATATCAAGGCTTGGCTTTCATCAGTTTTTGAGATGAAAGACATGGGAGAAGCCGCATATATCCTTGGAGTTAAGATTTCAAGGAATCGTTCGAAGAAACTTCTTTCTCTTTCATAAGAGACTTATATAAAGAAGATCCTAGAACGTTTTAATATGCAGGACTGCAAGTCCATTGATACTCCTATAAGCAAGTGCGCCAATTTATGTCTGAAATCATGTCCAAAGAACCAAAAGGAAAAGGAAATTATGGAAAAAGTTCCATATTCCAGTGCAGTTGGTAGTCTTATGTACGCTATGATGTGTACAAGACCGGACATCTGTTTTGCCGTTGGAATGGTAAGTCGTTACCAATCCAATCCAGGACAAGTACACTGGAAAGCGGTTAAGAGGATATTGCGGTATCTTAAGGGAACTGCAGACTATGCTTTATGCTATCAAGGAGATGCCTTGAGGCTCGAAGGCTACACTGATGCTGATTGGGCGGGTGATCTCGATGAGCGACGATCAACCTCAGGATATGTTTTTCTACTTGGATCTGGTGCAATATCCTGGAGTAGCAAGAAACAATCCTGCATCGCACTTTCAACTATGGAAGCCGAGTTTGTAGCATTTAGCATGGCAGTCCAAAAGGCTGTTTGGCTTAGGAAGTTCTTAGACAGGCTAATTGATGCAAGTGACTCAGGTGATGTACCTATACACAGCGACAGTCAAGCATCTATAGCCTATGTCAAAGATCCTAAATTCCATTGTAAGACCAAACACATTGATATCCGCTACAAATTTGCAAAAGACTATGATAAGACCAAGAAGGTAGACATAAGGTACATATCTACGCATGAGATAGCGGATCCGCTTACGAAGGCGATCCCCAGAGATGTGTTTTACAAACACTTATCATCTCAAGGATTGCGTAAGAGCTGAGTTGTACAAATGTAAATTCACATGTCTGTAAATGATCAAATTTAATAAAAGAATAAGTTCTTTTCAACATTGCATATGAATTTTTTAAGAAATGTTTGTGTACATTTTTGAAATCTCAGCTATACTATCTAGTATGTCGGACAGATTGAGGTTGGCTCTCTCACATGAGCAACCACCTTTATTATATCAGACGGATAGAATAAAGATGAGACCTGTTTAAAGTCAAAATCGTCAGACGGATGATTTAGAGTCATGACTTAAACAAAATGGTCGTATGAAAGATCTGCATCATATGGATGCTTACAAAAGATCTAATATGATTATTAAATCCTATCTGTCTTATGTGGGATGTGAGTCCAGAAGATGATTTTGAGTAGTAAACGGGACTCAAAATCAGACATTGTGGTGTCTGATCATCATCCTTACAACATCATTAAGACATACGCTCCCTGGGAAAGGAGTGATGTTGTAATACGTATTCATACTACGTATGCATTTTGACCATTGGGTTAGAATAGTAATTGTGTTTACTATTATGTGAGACCCAAAGACCACATGGGTCTTAAATCGTTACCCTTATGGACTCTAATTGGTTCCTTTGGATTTGACTGGGTGATTGCTATCTTAGTATGTTGCTTATGGACCATGGTCAATTCGGTCCGGCGGGGCATGTTAGAAAAGCGAGTTAGGTCAAGATCAAAAGGATCACAAGAAGAGGAAGATTGATTTCATATTCACATTTGGACTTTAAAGATTCAAAGCTGGCCAGCCAATTGTAATCCAGATGGGATTCAATTGTTGAATATAAAGTATAAGAAATGTGAAGAAATGATCTAGGGTAAAGCATGCGTTGATCTACTCAACTTTGCACCTCGAGGGGTGTTGTGTATCTCTAACAAGTACACAACAGCGGACTCTATGCGCATGACGGTCACACGGCCTATTTCTCGGTATGATAAACAGAAGAGTTAAAGGAAAGATGTTTCCTTACAATCCCCTCAAGTGTGAGTGGGAGATGTTGGATATGGACGACATGAATACACCCATGAGGGGATGTATGAGGGTATACGGACCTCAGATGTCGCGTGCACGAAAGCGTGCACGAAGGAAACCTTTTCTCGTGTGAAAAGGACCACTCGATAAGTGGAAAAAGCCACTCGATAAGTGGAAAAAGTCACTTTATAAGTGCATAAAGGCACTTGATAAGTGAATGAAGAAGAGGATAAATGAATGTGCTAATATAGGCTAATAAGCTTATAATTGGTTATTTCCTACAATAACCACCCCTAAAGCCTATAAATAGGACCCAAGGGTAAGGCATTCATACTACACTTTTCATGCCATAAGTTTGCATAAGGCATCTTATGTTCTTCTTCTCCCTTCCATTAAAATCATCTTCTAAATAGAGATTTAGGCGGTGAAACTCTGCTTCGATCCTCCGTGACGAAGTATCGACCGTTGTGGCGAATCCGAGAGCGAAGTTCCGAGATTACGGTACCGCGTACGCAAGCGTAAGTCTCGACTTTATTATTCGATCCTAACGTCCTTGTTTTGACAGGATCCAACGGGGGATCGGGTTTATCTGAAGCTGAGACCGTATCGACAGAGGTCACTAGCCCGACGCCGTAGCAAGAAGCTGGACGCGCTGTTTTACGGGCCTTTCCAGATAGAGGCGAGGATTGGGCCCGTGGCGTATAGACTGACGCTGCCCCCAGGATCTGCCTTGCACCCAGTTTTTCACGTCTCTCAGTTACGACGAGCGGTTGGAGCGCAGACACCAGTGGCCACTCTGCCATCTACATTGACAGCTGACTCGGAGGTGATGATGGCACCCCAGGATATTCTGCAGGTACGACCCACTGAGGGGGGCGGCCGGGAGGTGCTGGTAAGATGGTTGGGTTTGTCTGACCACGAGGCTACTTGGGAGCGGGAAGATACCATCAGGGCTCAGTTTCCAGACTACAACCTTGAGGACAAGGTTTGTTTTTTTGGGGGGGGAGTAATGATGCGGTCGTCTACAAGAGGCACCAGAGATCGTGCACGTCGAGTGGAGCGGGCACGAGCCGGGATTAGAACTATCCACTTTATCTTTTTTAGTTTAGTATTTGCTTTGTATCATCTTAGTCATTGCTTAAGTCACGGTGTGTGCGCTTAGCAATGATTAGATGAGTCCTATAAATACCTCAAAACCCTAGTTGTTCATTATCGAAGAATTGAGATTTAATTGCCGTGACGGCTAGGGTTAGTGTGGGATTAGACTTGATCCTATAATTCAAGTTAGGGAGTGATCTCTCCAGAAAAAGATCAAATCTATCTCTTTGTTCTTCGTATCTCAATAGAAATTCCACTCTTTTCCAATTTTCCACTTTAAAATTCAGCCCTAAATACGATTTGACCCCTAAATCGTATCACATTGTTTGGACATATATGAATCTACAATATGGTACTGATTTAAAAGATTGCCAACCCCATTATCACTTTTGACTGTGGAGATTCAGTTCACAAATGACAACAGAATAGTACTACTAGAGGAGGAGCAAAAAAAGAAGTTAAAGATAGTTGCACGGTACCTTAAAGATCTACTCATGCAGCTGCCTTATAAAGGTAATAAAAAACTTAAGCATGCTCTGACTTCCTGACACATTAACACAAGCAAATCCAACCTTATCACAAATGTAGAGAAAGAGAAACCATAACATTAAGCTCTTTCTTACCATTTGAATTATTGACCATACATGACTTTCTTTTTTCAAATGTAATAATAATAATCATCATTTTTATTATTTTGAATAAAGGCCTTAGCACAATCTTGGAACCTGGAATCTCCCATTTCCCAACCCAACCCCTTTACTGCTGAGCCATGCCTTTCAAATGTAAGTCTGAAGACTCTGAACAAGCATGCTGCATATACTTTTTAGTTTGAAACTCATAAAAAAGAGTCAAATGATACGAAGTGCTTCAAGGTACATCAATAGCAAATTTGATGTAGGACGAGATGTATTTAATGATTTTTATGGAAGATTAGGGGAAGATTTGGAGAAGAATTGATAAACTAGAGTTTCTTGGCTTCTCACCAAGGGTACCGATGTTTTCCACCAAGGAAGTGGATCTTTCTCATGCTTGGAATTTTTTTTTTCCATTGATAAAAAAGGCCAAGGCCTTATATAGGTTTACAACCTTCCCTAATCGCATCCGACTTAAAACTCCAAAATAAAAAAATCACAAAAATAGATAAAAGACTTTTAATAATTAAAAGACTTTTAATAATTAAAAGACTCAAACTCTGTACCTATAAAAATCTTAAATAAAATAAAAATTAACAATAAAAATTAAATTAAGAGTTGGACTCAATTTGAGTCCTATCATTCCACCAGCTTGAAAACTTCATCACCACCTTATGAATGATGACAAGAGTAACACAGCTTGGCAAATCAACAGTCCCTTACAATTAGAGAAGATGCGTACACAAACTTTGAAATATGATAGGATGCGGATCTACATGTGAACGTTTTTTGAAAATCTTTTCCAATTCATAAAAGATATAAAAACATGTTGAACATGTTTGTTGGTAAGGTGAGGTGGATCTGTGATAATAAACTTGATATGCTCAATCAGATTTAGTGACGCTTTTTTTGGCAGTTCTGACACATGTTCAACAGATGGCTCAAGATAAGGCTCTAACTCGGAATGCGGTATTGGATCACTGGTTCGAAATGAGTAATTAGATCAAGATCTGGGGTTGACTCTAGCACGGGCTGCTCCAGGTCTGACTCTGGCATGGGCTTTTTTCCAAACTCCAATGCTGGCTGGGGCTCCAATTCGAGCTCAGGCTCTACTTCAGGCTCGTGATCAAACTCGGGCTTATTCTTAAATTATGTCTCAATCTCATGGTTAGGATATGGCTTCAGCACATGTTCAAGCTCACACTCTGCTTCAGGTATTGAATCAATCTCTATTGAGTGCTCTGATTTGAGTTTACTCTTTTGTTCCCGCTCCCATTATTCAAACCATTGAAGAATTCTTTTGTTACTCTCACGTATCTCTTCATCTGACCACATGTCTACTTTCGAGCTTCAAGATTGTTGGGATGCCGGTGAAATTAATCGATGCTTGAAAAAATACCGAGATCGAAGATTGATTCTAAATGCTGACCATCGACGACGAACAACTGGAAGTTGTTTATGTCAAGATAATGCTTCTACACTTAACGTGTGATATACATATGAAAAATAAAATTGGGAGAACTTTTCAATATTGTATTCCTAATAGTCGTATTCATACCTATCATCGAAGCCATAAAAGAGTGGTACCCGACCAAAACTTGTTTGAGAAGAATAACTTGTAATCATCATAGTATCCCATAATTTAGAGCAATTTTTCCTGTACAGAGTGTACATATGCGTATTTGGTAGAGTTAGCTAGCCACTGATGCGAATGGCCCTGAATTTGTACTTTAAACAAATCCATAATCTTCAAAATCACAGGACTACAAAAAACACTGAAAATCAACCGAAAAATCGTTGGAAAATGGAATGGCTCACTCTTCAGTCGCGGCTCGACCGAGTTGTCTACTTGGTCAATGCGTCTCGACTAAGGTGACTTGGATCGGTGCACCGGCTCAGCCGGCTCAAGTCGGCTCTGGCGGCTCATGGTCAGCTTAGGGCAAGTCGATGAATAGTCTCGGTTCGTCGGTCGGCTCGACTCATCGGCTTGGCGCTCTTTGAGGTCGGTTTGACCAAGCCAACATTGTAGCATCAAGGCTCGATCGGTGTCGGCCGCGTTTTTCGATGATTTCGATGGCATTTCGTTATCGAAAAGAGAGAAGATGGCAACTTATCTCTGATACCAAATTTGATGTAGAACGAGATAGATTTAGGAATTGTTTTGGAAGATTTGTGGAAAACTAATAAATTAGGGTTTCTTGACTTCTCGTCAATGGTTCCGAAAATTCTCACCAAGAAAGATGACTTTTCTCAGATTTGGTGATATTTTTCCATTGATTTATTCATCAATTAAAAAGTAAAACGGTCCAATGCCTTATATAGGCTTACAACCTTCCCTAATCCCATCCGACTTAAAACTCCAAAATAGTAAAAACTTTCAAAAATAAATAAAAGACTACTAATAATTACAAGACTCAAACTCTATACCTATATAAAACCCAAAATAAAATAAAAAATAACAATAAATATAAAATTAAGAGTTAGACTCAATTTGATCCATATCAAAATGTGTTTAAAAATCACCAAATAGCAGGATTCAAATACTTTTACATCAAGAAAAGAATTGCTAGTCCACTCAGCATGTGATGACATAAATGATTCTCAAAAGGCAGGTTTCTGCTGTTGTATTTGTATCACTAGGTACTTTGTAATGTAACAACAAATGTTATAGTTTGTTCCACCGCTTTTGTAATAATGTCTTCAAGTTATCCTTCACGTCAATTTCCTATCTCTTAGGATGCCCAACACATGGGGAAAAGGAATCATGTACTATTAATGTCCGGGTTGCATGCTAGTGGAAAGTTTTGTGGAGAAAATAAAGAATTAAAGAGATGTGAAGGAGAAGAACAGAAAACTAACCCTTAACCAGGGATGAAGAAAATCCAACTCGTAACCAGGGATAAATGGAGGAAAAAAATATAGCACTCAACCATGAAAAGCAAGATTAAGCAATTCTCAATGTTTCATAATAACTTTCATCCACAATATATCCAATTTTGAATACAAAATAACCCTTTTTGTAGGGTTTATACAAGAATAATGCAACTAAAGCTCTAATATATTAAAAATTATAAATCATTACATATTCAAATTGAAGATAAACACCAAATAAATTAATTCAAAACAAACTCAAAGTCTAAGAAATTATTATCTTAATCAGACTCCTAAATGATTCAGTTTTCAATTTTTTAAATTCCAATCAAAGCTAAATTCTAACCAAACTAGGACTATACAACATGAATACTTTTAGATAACTCCAAGGAGACCTAAGATTCTTCAACAAATCATAGATGACAATCGGTTAGGTTCTGCATTACTATGAAAATGTTCATTCACTTTTGAAACAAATTAATGCAGAGTCATAAGCATATAGTCCTTCTGAATCGATTAGCCA
Source organism: Scilla litardierei (assembly GCA_030789695.1). Lineage (NCBI taxonomy): Eukaryota > Viridiplantae > Streptophyta > Magnoliopsida > Asparagales > Asparagaceae > Scilla > Scilla litardierei. The sequence goes on along the minus strand of CM061137.1, from coordinate 134,428,903 downwards.
TGTAGGGTATGGACAGAGGCCACTCTTTTTTGGCATAGTTTGCAACCATGATGGCTTCCTTTGGACAATGCTTTGGTGGGAGATCAACAAAGGATTGTATGCTGCTACTGTTGAGCATATATGACGAAGATATAGTCAAATCTTTATATTTGTTGGTAAAGAGGTATTTTAACCATTTGTATGTGAAGGTCTGTTCATTAAACATCAATTTCATTGTTTGCTATGACCGATTAAATAAGTGCAACAATGGAATACATATGCATGTGCATCATTCATCAATATCCAGAAAACATTTGCCTGCATAAAATAGTCCTGCAAATATTTCAAGATAAACATCAAGCCCAAGAGACATCAAAGTAAACCTACCATTCTGAAGACTTCTCAAGCGTACGAACTTGTTCATGAAAAAGAACCTGTGAAACCATGCATGCTATCTTGCTACCTGACTTGAGAGCCTTGTCCCTGCCACTTTCATCTACTATAACAAAATTTCCTGAATAGTCAAGGCAACCAAAAAGTACCTGAGATTTTTTTTCTGTTTTATTCTTTGTATGCTCATGAGACTGACAGACTGCCTAAAATACTGCTACAGCTGTAAGAAAATGTTTATATGCGATATAGTAACTAAGTTGCATAAAATGTAATAGACACAACTCAGAAAAATTTTCATTTACTTGTTTCTAAAGAGTACAACCCCTTAATTGTGGAATAAATAAACCTTTTTTAATCCAAAAGCTCCTTTGAAATTTGGCTGGGAACAGAGCAAGAGATCTAATGCCTTTACAATCCACAACCTTAACAAGAAGAAAACATTTGTAACAGATAGTGAGATATGAAATACAGAATCGCATTAACTAAAATCTGAGAAATTAATTCATAACAAGAAAGCAACGAAAGTTACAAAGTTTTACCAGACAATACCCATGACAAGCATAATATTTGACTAGAAAGTGCGGGGTAAATAAAAACTTACTGTGTTTCTACTCACAAAATATAAATGGCATGGGAAGGCTGAATGCCGTGATATTACCAACCACCTGTTGGGAAATCAACCGACACGTTATCTCCATACCAATGAGTACACATAAGATAATTAACGATAATGTATCGCCAACTTCAAACAAACAGAGTTAGGATCTCGGGACGAATCATAGAAAGCACAAGAATCAACACCACAAAATCAAGAACAAGCCAAATACACAGAGACAACATTTATACTAGTTCGGCCAAATCTATGGCATACGTTCGGTTTTCCGTTGTCACGGCTTCCACTAGATCAGAGATGTTTACAGAAAGAAATTACATTGGCTCCCAAATCTTCTCCAAACAGTATGTAGTTATCTTGATGAAATAATCCTAGCATTCTAGTGATTAAACGATCCCAAGCATACAAACAATGGAGAAAAATCAATCAAAAACCCTAGGAGAAGACTATCTCACCTCCAAGAGCTCAAGCTGCCTTTGTCTTCCCCTTTCTTCTTAAAAGCAAGCACCCAATGTCTTGAACCCGCCGCCCCTAGGGCTTAGGAACCCCTAGGATTCATGGGCTTCGATGTCACTTAAAAGCAGTCGAACGACCAAGATTAAAAGCCGTCTAGCTGTGATCGCAGCCGTCGGACGTTTGGCGCCTAGCGACCAGACGTTTGGTGAAGTTAGGGAATCGAGCCATTCCTTCAAGCAACCAGACGTCTGATCGAAGGTTGTTGGACGTCTAGAAAAATAACGCTACAATTTACCAAGAGCTCTACCATGTTTTCTCCCCTGCAGTCAGACGGCTGAAGGCAGGTTTCCAGTCATCTGGTCCATCTGCCAGACGTCTGATGGTCCAACATTAGACGTCTGGTGTATCTGTCTGATACGCATATTTTGGAGTTGCAGAACCAGATGTCTGGTCTTATACTACTAAACGTATGGTTGCTGTGTAAAGTTCAGTTTTGAGTTTGAAGCATAAACTTCAACACTCTACCCAGCTTCAAACTTTTTTTAACATACCAGTAACACTCCAAGTATCACCAAGACTCCTCCAAGATCTCCATCATGGCTCTACCGTAGTTTACGTCATCTCTACCCAGATCTAGTATTTACTGAAATACCAATTGCAATGGAAAAACATCAACCACTCACCATGAATAGGTAAAGCTTAAGCAATGCCTGAGCTTGACTGTAGGAACCGTCTTCGTGAGCATATCTGCATGATTATGATCCGTCGAGAACTTCTCCAGTGCTATCACCTTCTTCTCCTCTTGTAAGAAGAAGTCCAACACTTTAATGTGCTTGGTCCTCGAACTGTAGGCCTGATGCTCCGTCAAGTGAATAGCACTCTGGCTATCACAGTAAAACTTCATCGCCTCTTGCAGAATACCCAAGTCTCTCAACAGACTTCGTAGGTACGTGCCTTTCTTGATCGTCTCAGTAGCAGCTATCAGTTCTGCCTCCGTAGTTGATAACACTACAATAGACTACAGGACCGATCTCTAGGATACTGCAGCAGTACCCAATGTAAACACACATCTAGTCGTAGATCTCATTCTATCTTTGTCACCTGCATAATCTGAATCGCAGAATCCAGATATCACCAACCCATCTCTCTTACTGTAACATAAACCAATGCTATATGTTCCATTCAGATATCTCAATATCCATTTTACGGCATGCCAGTGTTTCTTCTCTGGATTCGCCATGTACCTGCTGACGACTCCAACTATCTGGGCCAAGTCTGGGCGTGTGCAAACCATAGCATACATCAGACTTCCCATGACACTATCATAGGAGACTGTAGAATGTAGAGTGTCACCACGTTGGTGCTCGGTGACTGTCTCGTAGAAAGCTGAAAGTGAGCTCCTAGCGGTGTAGTGACAGGTTTCGCCTTCTCCATTCCATAGCGTGCTAGGATTTTCTTGATATAGCCCTCATGGCTCAATCTCAACTCTCACTTCTTTTTGTCCCTCTGCTGATATTCATTCCAAGGATCTTCTTTGCAAGACACAGATCCTTCATCTCAAACTCTTTTGCTTTGCAAGCCTCCCCTTAAGCCTATTGATTTCCTTCTTGTCCCGTGACGCAATCAGCATATTGTCAATGTATATGAGCAATTATATCCTCAACCCATTATTATGTGTGCGAACATAAACACACTTGTCCTTTATACTCTGCTCAAAACCAATACTTAGCATGAAGGAATCGAATCGCTTATACCACTGCCTTGGACTTTGTTTTAAACCGTATAAGGATTTCTTTAACTTGCATACCTTTTGTTTTTGTCCCTCCATCATGAAGCCTTCAGGATGATGCATGTAGATCTCTTCATCAAGCTCTCCAAGTAAGAACGATGTCTTCACATCCAGCTACTCCAGCTCTAAGTCCTGAGCTGATACCAAGACCAATAACACGTCTCACCGCTGGCGAAAAGATCGCATTATATTCGTCTCCTTTCCTTTGTGCAAATCCCTTGGCCACCAGCCGAGTTTTATATCTCACATCACCGACATCTCCTTCTTTGACCTTGTATACCCATTTGCATCCAATTGTCGTCCGATCCTTAGGCAATTCTATCAATTCCCAAGTGCTATTCTTATAGAGGTTCCTCTTCCATTGCTAGCCGTCACTCTGTAACTGTGCTCGATGTCTGGGATTCATCAAATGTCAATGGCTTTTTGTGCTCTATGTTCAGAACGTATGCTTGCATATCATCAAATGCAAATATAGAAGCATAATAGCTCCACTCTCTGTGCTCTCTAGTCCTCGATGACCTCCGCACATCCAGGTAACCCTGGGTAGAAATCTCACCATGAGTCTGAACCCGATCTGTTTGTATTTGCTCTTTCTCAGCAGTCGGGTCCTGGTCCGTCTCAGCATCTCGTGTCTCTATCTCCAGGGTATGTAGCTCGTGTAAGGACCATGTGCTATGAGGAAAATACCAGAAGGGGTTGAATAATGTTTATAAAATTAAATAGACAATTACACCTAATTAAAATCCTAACCAATAAAGATGTTGAATGATGAATAACAACAATGAACAATCAAACACAAGGATGTTCAAGGGTTCGGATTACCCAAGTAAAACCCTAGTTGTTCCAGGTAATCCTACGTCCCTACCATCTAAGATATCACCCAGATACTCAAGCTAAAACCCTAGCATATGTTTTTCTTTTAACCTATTTGTAGCAACCCTACAAGTATAATCAATACAAAATTGATGTCCTTGAATCCCACAACTTAGGATCAAGCAAATCACTCTCACAAAACGAGAGTAAAACAAATTTACAAAAGTTATGAAATTCTAAATTACACTTACAAATTACATATGCCTTGAAATAGAACTTGAAGTAGCAAAATGTGTAGTGTGTTGATCTCTTTCAAGAAGAGAGATTAGCCATTGCACTTGTCTTCACCAAAGCTAGAGGATGTCAGTTGATTCTAGTTGGAAGACACGATGAGATTTGGAATTCTAGTGCTTAGAATGAATTGCGAGCTTGAGAGCTTAAAGATGAGATCAATGAAGTCTTAAGAGTTCCAAGAGTTCTCCAATGGAACATTAGGAGACTCTTTTATAGGTTCTCTAAAACCCTCAAACGAAATACACAAAGACCCTTTCAGAATCCGTGTGGAAAATCCCAATGGATCGATTTTACAGGCAGGACATGCGACTGACGAAGTAAAAACAGTCGCATGTTGCACTGTGTCAGAGAGTATGTGAGAATTCAAACAGTACCTTACCACATAGGACAGACGACTGATGAAGGTTGGACATGCGCCTGAAAACAGACAGGCACCTAAGAAACCTTTGACATTCTGATGCGATTTGCTAGGGATTTGAAGATAAAAATGGGATTTTTATTGGAATTTCAGATCTAGAACTAAAAAGAAACCCTACTACAATTAAACTACTCGCTAATTAACGACTAGAAGACAATTCTTAACCTAGGGGGAAAAGCCAACTCCTAATACAATTATTCTAAGGGGATAAATAAAATACTCTCAACAATTTTCGCATAAGAATTAGGGCCGGCTCAACCCCCTTAAATAGCCAAACACACACCCCCCCCAAAGTCATTTTACCCAAATGCCCCTCGTCCCAAATACCGGCCGCAACACTACTCCGCCCCGGAAAAACCACCTTGTCCTCAAGGTGGTGCGTGAAGGGTATGGTCAGCTACTCCACGTGCAGGTGCTCCGGATCATCGTCCACGCCGGCTTCCAACATTATCACACTTTCTTCTCCCCCTTCTTCGTCATCCACTATCAGGATCTGAAGAGTACGATTCCCGCACCGGTGCCCAGGAGTAAACTTCTCGTCGCATTTAAAACACAGGCCCTTGGTCCGTTTGTCACGAATCTCTGCCTCTGTCATTCGTCGTGTATGTCCTCCAGGTCGGGGTTCCATCCCCTTCTCCTTGGTAGCCACTGTGCTGTCAGTGAATGTTACCCCTCCTGCGGCTCCCTTTTGTCCCCCTCCAGGGTCCGGCACTCGAAACGTAGAGCCACCCCACGTCCCCCGGGCTCTTCGCTCTGTCTCCTGGTGATCCTCCACCTTCCTGGCCAGCGTCATCATCCCACGCAAACCAACGGGCTCGAACTGCCTCAGCCCCGACCTCACCGTGGGCTTCAGCCCCTTCATGAAACAGCCCTCTAGGGACTCCTCAGAGACTCCCCGAACTCGGTGGCAGAGCGACTCGAACTTCTTGATGTAATCACCCACGCTCCCCTCCTGCTTCAGCGAGTACAGCCTCTCGAACACGCCGCCAGCCGGACCTCCTCCAAACCGCTCTGGCAAGAGCGTCGTAAACTCAGCCCAGGTCTGAAAAGGCCGCTGCTGATCGGTCCAACGGAACCAGCCCAACGCCTCTCCCTCCAGACAGACCCATATCGCCCGTAGCCAATCCTCCCCTGGGACAGCGGACACCTCCAAGTACCTCTCCACCCGGTACAGCCAGTCGTCTGGGTCGCCTCCCTCAAAAACAGGCACCTCCAGCTTCCTCAGACTCCTCTCGCCAGCGAATCCACCTCTCTCCTGCGGCTGGAATCCTCCCCTGTGCTGGTATCCCTGTCGCATGTCTGGAACATACGCCTCAGCCCGCTCACGGTAGCCTCCCTCTGCTCCGGGCCCCTGCCAGTCTCCCTGATGGTGCCCAAACTCTGCCTGGTGGCCTCCTGGAGGATCCTGGTACGCTCTCCAATCTCCCGTCACTCCCCCAAAGGGTGGGGGCTGAGTCGACGGGCCTCCTGTGATCTGGTGGTGGCCTCCGTTCTGCTGAAATCCTCCGCCAGGTCCTCCAAAGGGCTGAAATCCCCCAAACTGAGCTCCACGGACCTCGGGCGGGCCTCCCAGAGGCCGAAAAGTCGTCGAAACGGGCTGTCGGGCATCCTGGGGGGTCGGTGGGCCCCCCCCAGTGATCCGGTGGGCCTCGGTTCCCCCCTGGGGTCGGCCGAGGCCCCCCAGGCCGCCGCCTGGGCCGGCCGGCCCTGGAATTGGGCCGGCGGGCCCCAGGCGGCGGCGGAATAGCCTGCCGAGGCCGCCGGGGGGCGGCAGGTGCGCCCGCCCCTCCCAGGCCCCAGGCGGCCCTCCGCCGCCCCCACTGGGGTTCGCCGACCCCCCAGGAAGATTTTGGGGGGCCGGCGGCCAAGCCGGGTTGGCCGGGGGTGCCGCTGAGTCGGAAAGACCCCCCCGGTCACTTGTTCGTCACGGCGCGCCGGTGCGTGGTCTTGATGGGTCCCCCACGCGTTGTCTTCTTGGTCAAAGCCTCCGTCTTCGTCAAATTCCGGATGTTCTTCAAAAAAAATTGCCTTTTTACCTTTGTCCTTCGCCAAAGGTGGCTCCTTTTTGCTTGGATCCACCTTTGGGATGAGATGAGCGGTCAACGCCGCTATGGCCTCCGTCAATTCCGAAAATTTCCCCTCCGTCATCTCCTTCATCTCTTTCATCTTGGCCTCCGTCTTCTCTTGATTTTCCTTCATCTCCTTCCGGATCTCCGCGGCCATCTCCGCATCTTCTTTCCTTAGATCGATGAAACCCTTACTGATTTGGGTTTCAATCCTCTCGACCTTCCCTTCCAAGACTTCAATCCGCTCCGTTGCTCGCGTGTTCGCCATGGATCAACCGCTCTGATACCAATTGATACGATTTGCTAGGGATTTGAAGATAAAAATGGGATTTTTATTGGAATTTTAGATCTAGAACTAAAAAGAAACCCTACTACAATTAAACTACTCGCTAATTAACGACTAGAAGACAATTCTTAACCTAGGGGGAAAAGCCAACTCCTAATACAATTATTCTAAGGGGATAAATAAAATACTCTCAACAATTTTCGCATAAGAATTAGGGCCGGCTCAACCCCCTTAAATAGCCAAACACCCCCCCCCCCAAAAGTCATTTTACCCAAATGCCCCTCTTCCCAAATACCGGCCGCAACACATTCATCTGAGTGGCAAAGTGCGAATGTTAACAAATCTCAAGAATTCTGGGCAGCAAGGACAGACGACTGATGTGGTATCTACAGGCGCATGTGCCATGGACAGTCGACTGGGAAACTAACTTCAGTCGTCTGTGTGCACAAGTGCGAATTTTGGCAAAATGAAAGATCTGGACAAGGATGGACAAGCGACTGATGTATTATACACAGGCGCCTGTGCCATGGGCATGTGACTGTGAAACCAACATCAGGCGCCTGATTGCACAAGTGCGAAAGATGACAAAACTTGGGATCTTAACGCAACATAATACATGCGACTAATTAACAAGTCATAGGCGCCTGAAACTAGCCATGCGCCTGTACTTTATACAGCAGTCGCTTGATAGAGTTGAATACAGAAAGCCTAAAATACCAAGTCAAAAGTGTGCATAACAGACGACTGTAGATCAACTCACATGTGCCTGCAAAGAGACATGCGCCTAACAAGCAGTCGCCTATTGAAAGCCTAAAATGCACAACTCAGGGAATTAAGAGTTAGTCCTAGGAAATGGATTCTAATGAATTCCTAGGCTAAATTGAGTGATGTGTAAGTGCTCCAACAATATACTCCTTCAAGGCTACACTCTAATGAGAAAGAATAAAGAGAATAAAAGATTTACATTGAATGATAGCTTCTCCTCTTTCTCTAGAATGATATTGAAGTCTTTGAAGCTTCTATCCTTATCTTGATCACCCAATCTTGAACTCTTTGAAGTTTATATCTTTATCTTGATCACCCAATCTTCATCTCTTTGAGCTTTAATTGATCATTGAGTGTCATTCATTGCATTATGATCTCCATGATTTGATTAGGCAATGAATTAATTGCATGGAGGGGATTATTTACAAGTATTTATGTTTGCTCATCATCAAAACCAAGTAGAGAGAAGTCCAATATTCAACATTCTCCCCCTTTTGGTGATGACAAACAAACAAAAACAAAAATAAATAATTGTGTTTTAAGGAAATACTTACTCCCCCTACATAGATGCCAATCAAGTTAGACAATAAAGATATGTGCATCTAAATTAATGATTAATTAAAGCAATAATATGATATACGTGAATGAAAATGAATTCAAGTATTTGAATTTAGGATTTTTGAATTCCAATTCACTATATCTTACTCCCATGAATCTAAAGGCTATTTCAATATTAGATTCAAGTTTCTAATTAGCACAAATTATGAGTTTGTTTATTTCTCTCCCCTTATGGCTTTGTCCAAAAAGTGGGAGTAGAGAAACAACAACTATTGCTAAATAAAAGTAAAATAATCATGGGAGTATAAAGAATAAGATAGGCGTTTAATGTGATACCAAATGAAAATTGGAAAACATGAAGGTGTATCACACAAATACGTGTCAAAATCATCAAAACTAGGTTGACTAGAGGAAATGAAGTCCAATAGCAACATTCAATCATGCAATACATCTCATCATACAACATATATAATCAATGTGCACAAAGAAGAGACAATATCACACAATATAACATAAGAGATTAATGAGCATAATGTGAGCCAAAAGATGCCATCATGTATATATAAAGAAATGTGAATACATGGAGTACAAAAATATGTCAACTCCAAATACATAAAAAATGACAACATAAACTATCAACATCAATACAAACATCCATACATCATAACACATATCTACATAAACAAAGACTAACAAACCCTAACAAAAACTAAGATCTTAAGGTGAGCAGTCGTTGAGCTGCATCAGTCATCAACATGGACAATGGTGAAGGCATCCTCAGGAGCTCTCATCTGAACATGGAAGTCCTGAGTCTCCAACTCCGAAGTAGACACAACATCATCAGTAGGCTCTGGAATCTGAGTGACCACAGCTGGAGGGATAGACTGGGTGACGTCGGCTGGAGAAGCCTGAGCATCACCAGAAGCAGTAGCAGATGATGTGATATCCTTAGAAGGATGAAGCAGCGATTGGGGGAAACTGGAATGGGTATACCATGATGCAAAAATGAAGTATGGAACAGCTCAAGCAGTACAGTCACCTTCTTGTCTAACTGGACAAAGAAGGGATCAATAGGAGGTGGAGCTGAAGATGATGGAATGTCAGCTGGAGGAACAGTGGTGCTAGCTAGAGGCACCGAAGATGTAGAGGGTGCAGATACAGATTGCCTTTCTTGGCTGCAGTCTGCAGAGCTGAAGAAGACTTCAGCTGTGCAGATGCATCCAAGAGTAGGCCAAGGGGAACATACTTATAGGCAGCTAGGTCAATCTAGAAGTGCCTGAAGACATGAGTCAAGATGCAACTATAAGACAGGTGAGAGATAGCTGAGGTGATCTTTACATGGTCCATCCTATCAAAAATGACGCCTGCGTAGTTCACCTCCATCCCAGCGAAGATAACATACATGCACTTCAGGATGTCGTGTGAAGGCTGGTAAGATAATCCATATTTCGGTAGGATATTGGACTTGACGACTTGTTGGACAGCCCACGTTTGGAAAACATGGATGTCTTTATCCAAGAGGTGAGAATGGGAGGGATGACAGTGAACATGTCCTGGAGGACATTCTGATATGGCTCAGAAACCCTAGCAATGGACATGTCAGCAGGTAAGGATCCGGTAGAGGGAATGGAAAGAATAGATCCAAAAAGCTTGGGATCAAGCTTGATGGACGTCCCCTGCACTACGGTATCTAGAATCCCAGTGTCGTTATACTCACAGCGAATGCGGTGAGCATAAAATATTTTGACGACATGGTATATGGTTTAGGAGAATCAGCCTGAGAATATCGAAAAAGATGGACCAATTTGGCCGTGGTTATGAGTTGTGAAAGGTTCTCGGCTTGGAAAGCAGGATGCAATGTAAATCGCTCCTTCAGGAGCTTGACATTGATCAACGCATTATATTTTTCCAAGCACTTGTCGTCGCGACAAGTGGGGATAAACGATGCAGGAGCTGGAGGAGGAGATCCATGTTGATTGGTTTGGATTTCAGCTTCGGGATTGGAAGGCTCAGCATGGGGTTCAGCATGGGAAATTTTGGCCTGAACAGGGGGTTGAGCAGGGAGGATGGCCAGAGGCCGAGAATTATGAACCACATCAGTCGGAGTTTGCTTGCGTCAATGCTAAAGTGGACGCTCCTCACACGACCAAGAGGATTCGGATGTAGATAACTCAGAGGATGGAGTAGCATTTTTGGTGAGGGTTTGGCACGGCCTTTGGTAGGGACAGGCTTAGGGACCCTAACCCTAGGCTCACGAGGCTTCTTAAGGGATTTCCCCTAGAAGTGCCGACTTTGGGTGCCATTGCAATGAAATCGGAAAGGATCTAGAAATAGAGATGCTAGGGCACGAATCCAGGAGAGAGAAGTCGAAATATATACCTAGTCGACGGAAGGAGGAGACGACTTGATGAAAGGCACGAGGGGTCGGACAAGCTTGATCGACGACGGAAGATGATCGGAGGAGGGTTCACTCGAGAGGAAGAACAATAGGAGGATGCAGGGTATTTGAATCGGGAGGAGAGGGAGAGGGGGAGGGGGAGAGAGAGACGGTTATAGGAAAGAGATAAAGAGATCTGGGCCGTCGGATCAAAATGAACGGCTCAGATCTAAGACTACGAACCGCCAAACACGTCGAACAAGCGACTGAGGCACAACGTGCAGTCGCCTATGAAGTCCTAAATAAAAATGTCTTGGCAGAGGGACATGCGCCTGTAGAACAAATCAAAGATGCCTGTCGACGGACAGGCGCCTGTGAAATGACCAACAGGGGCCTGCTGCAGATATGAAATTTCAAGAAATTTTGAGCTTGTTCTTGGAAAAATGAGAGACAATTAGGCAGGGGCCTGATGACAAAAATACAGTTGCCTGGGAGAAGACCAAGCGCCTGTATCATGAGCATCAGTCGCCAGTCATAGATATGTGATATGAAGGCTGAAAAATAGAGATTGGGTAGGCGACTGTTGAAGGAAACACAATCAACTGTCCTGGTTTTGACATCCAGAAATGAGTCAAAATCAAAGTTTTGAGATTTCTCACCCTTAGACCTATACTCTAAATACTCTAATGACATCAAATAGCTATCATAAACATATAAACTAATACACATAGCAATGATATCAATCCAATCATAAAGTCATCAAAATCTCCTATAAATCTCATATTAAAACGTATGGAGAAAATAGACACAATAGACATGAGATATGAAAATGATTATATAAAGCTCAAAACATGATATAATATGTGAAAATGAAGTCCTAAATTTCAGATTCACCCATAATCCCTAATTCTCCACGCAACCTCACAAATGAATCTTCTTTTAGAGGTTTTGTGAAGATGTCGGCGATTTGTTTTTGGGTTTCATTGTACTCTAAGATGATGTCATTCTTAGCTATATGATCATTAATAAAGTGGTGTTTCACATCTATGTGTTTGGTACGGAAGTTATGTTCCGGATTTTTGGAGAGACAAATGACACTTTGGTTATAAACCATGATAGGACAAGTATCACAATTAATACCATAGTCTTTTAGAGTGTGTCTCATCCAAAGGACTTGTGCACATGCAAGACCCGCGGTAATATATTCTGCTTCGCTTGTGGACAATGATACAGAATTTTGATTCTTGGAAAACCAAGAGACAAGGGAATTTCCTAGAAAATGGCAAGTGTCACAAGTACTCTTCTTATCAGATTTGCATCCAGTAAAATCGGCATCATTATATGAGATTAACTCATATGTGCTAGATTTAGGATAAAGTAATCAATAATCTAGTGTTTGATTGAGGTAACGAAAAATTCGTTCAACCGCAATCAAATGTGATTACTTAAGTTGTGATTGATATCTAGCACATAAACAAACAGAAAACATGATATTGGGCCTATTTGCGGTTAAATAAAGTAAGCTACCTATCATACGTCGATATAGACGAATGTCTACATCTTTTCTGTTTTTGTCCTTGTGAAGATGTGTGGCTGTACTCATGGTAGTCCTCTTACTTGAAGACGATTCTATCCCGAATCGCTTGATAAGCTCCCCGGTGTACTTGTTTTGGTGTATGAAAATCACTTCCTTCATTTGCCGAATTTGAAGACTTAGAAAATAGTTGAGCTCACCCATATGACTCATCTCAAATTCTTCCTTCATAGATTTAGAAAATTCTTGGCAAAGATCATAGTTAGTAGATCCAAAAATAGTATTATCTACATAAACTTGAATTAGAAGGATGTCATTTTCATAATATTTAGTAAAAAGAGTAGAATCAACTTCACTCATTTTAAAACCTAAATCCAAAAGAAAAGGCGTAAGGCGATCATACCAAGCTCTAGAAGCATCTCTCAACCCATATAAGGCTTACTTAAGTTTGAAAACATGATTTGAAAAAATTTTCATGAATAAAACCGGGTGGTTGAGAGACATAAACTTCTTCACTAACAAAACCATTTAAAATTATACTTTTGACATCCATTTAATAAAGTTTGAAATTCTTATGGGATGCAAAAGATAAAAGTAATCTAATGGCTTCTAATCTAGCTACGGGAGCAAAAGATTCTTCGAAATCAATACATTCTTCTTGTCGGTAGCCTTGAACTACTAACCTTGCTTTGTTCCTTGTGATGACTTCGTTCTCATCTATCTTATTCTTGAATATCCATTTGGTCCCAATTACTTGATGACCACTAGGTAGAGGAACAAGCTCCCAAACTTCATTTATTTCGAATTGCATGAGTTCCTCTTCCATTACTATGATCCAAGAGCTATCTTCACATGCCTCTTGGATATTCTTTGGCTCAATGGTAGAGACAAAGGCACAATGAGAGAATTCATCAATCTGTGACCTTGTTCGGACACCCACTCCAATATCTACTATTATTTGGTCATGTGGGTGGTCACGAACGGTTGGATAAGCTTTGGAAATACCTGGATCACTAGGAACAATCTCAACATTTTCATTAGTAATGTCAGTCTCAATAACATCATCAATTTTAACATTACTAATTGAATCACATAAAACATCTACACTATCATCAACATAAGAAACATTAAAATCTTCATTAAAAGAAACATGAAGTGATTCCTCAACCGTTGAAGCGTTTTTGTTATATATCCGGTAGGCATTGCTACGTGTGGAATATCCAACAAAAATTCCGTCATCGGATCTTGGCTCAAACTTATCAAGATTACCAAACTGTTCTGTATAAAGCATTTTGAACCAAAAACTCGAAAATATTTAACTTGAGCCGTTTTATCATAAAATAGTTCAAAACAAGTTTTGTTTATACGTGGCCTCACTAAGATCCTATTGAGCACATAACATGTTGTGTGCACCGCCTCCGCCCAAAATTGAAGTCCAATATGACTATCATGGAGCATTGTGCGTGCACACTTAATAAGAGTTCTATTCTTTCTCTCAATAACATCATTTTGTGGTGGTGCGCGAGGAAATGAGAAATTGTGAGTTATACCGTTGTCATCACAAAACTTAGTAAAAAGCTCATTCTCAAATTCTCCGCCATTAATAGTGATAATGGTGGTTCCTAAGAGATTTTGAGTTTTCTCGGCAAATTTGGTACTAATAAAATGCTTCATTTTTATTAGTTAAAAATGATACCTATGTAAATCTAGAAAAGTCATCAACAATGACTAATCCATAATGTGCATTTCCTAAAGATGCAACTCTAGTATGCCTAAATAAATCTAAATGAAGTAGTTCTAGGGTCCTTTTAGAAGTTATGCAATCTTTAAGTTTAAATGAAGATTTACGGAGTTTTCTACATTGACATGAATCACAAAAGCTTTTCTTATTGAAAGATATTTTTGAAAAACCTTTAACTACATCTTGCATAGCTAATTTATAAAAGATGCTTAAAATGAACATGCCCAAAATGGCAATGCCATAATTATTGTAAATTTGAATGAGCAAATAAGCAAAATTCTATAGATTTAGGCATCCTTAAAATATAAATATCTTTATATCTAATGTCGGAAAATAGAACATTAGAATCATTATCAATAATACTACACAGACCCTCTCCAAAGTTAACCTTGTAACCTTTGTCACAAAGTTGACTTATGGAAATAAGGTTGTGATTTAAACCATCTACTAAATGTACATTATCAATAAGTGGTTTAGATGGATTACCGACTTTTCCTACTCCGATGATGGTTCCCTTTTCATCACCTCCAAAGGTCACCGTTGCACCGTTCTTACTGCGATCACTTCGGAGAGCATAGAGAGATCTCCCGTCATGTGCTTAGAGCAATCACTATCGAGAATCCATCCTTTTTTCGTAGAGCTAATATTGTTTTTCTTGAGCTTTTTCTTTTTCTTGGGTAGCTACATATTATACCATAAGCTCATGGTACCCAAGTTTGTTGGGTCCAATGGGATTAACCCTTTGGAAGCCAAGTACAAATGGACTTTGGCTTCCCAACATAGTTATCACAATTTATAATAACTTTAAAGTAAGATTTTACATAAGCATTCTTATCATGAATTCTAGTGTCCTTAAGACCCAAATTGTGTACGTTTTGGGATTCCTTTTCCTAGTTGCATGCACATGAGTTTGCTTTCTACATGATGCATGATGCTTAGGAGCATGATGTCTATCATAGGAAAATTGAGGAGGATATGCTTGAGTCATATAAGGGTTACATGAAAATGTGGAGCATGCATATGCTATGGTGCATATGGATGCACATACATATAAGGATGATGTATATAAGCATATGAAGGTGTAGGAGCACGTGTATGAGTATTTCTCATGTATGGGTTCGCACGTGTCCGTGGGTGTGGTGCATAAAAATCATCATATGTGTTCACACGTGTAGTCGGAGTGTTCCTATGTGGGAAGGGGGTGTGTGTGTTGATGTACATGAAAGCATGTCCCTTCTTTTGATTTCCACTCTTTGTGGGTTTCTTGGCAAAGAGGGAGTGTGTGAGGTGGTGACCTTCTTGGTAGGTTTACTACCCAAAGTGTTTTGGTCACTACTCATGGATGCACTGGATGATGGCCTCACAAAATATATAGTGACACCACTATAGGAGGTGCATGATTTGGATGCATTTGCTTCCGAATAACCAAGTCCAACACGATATATGGCCGGAAATTGGTTTGAAAGCAACTCATCCAATTGTCATTTCCCTTTGTTAAATCTTTTAACTTGGGAGGACATGTGCTCATATTTCTTCCTAAGAGAAGAAATAGAAGTGTCCAATGTGGACACACGTGTGGTGAGCTCGTGCACTTTGGTTTTGAGAGATTTATTCTCAATACACAATTGTGTGTTTTGTGAAAGAAGATCATCACTATCTTCAAGAGATACATGATCTAATTGAGATTTGAGGAAATTCACATTATTTCTCAATGTGCTATTTTGAGAAACCAAATTAGCTTTCTCAAGTGCGAGTGTTTCAACAATGGTGTCATTGTTGGTGATAGATGGCATTGATGACTTACTAGCATTTAACTCCTTAGACTTAATATATTGAAGTATAAGAGATTGATACTTAGAAAATAACTCTTCATTAGCTATTCTAAGTTCATCCATAGTTACCTCGGGTTTATCACTCTCACTAGAGATTTCATCGGAGAGTGTATCCTCACGTGCCATGAAACACATGTGTGCACTGTCACCCTTCTCATCCTTGGATTCGCTTGAAGAATCCCCGCTCGAAAGTGCCAACGAGTCCTTTCTTCTTATCCTTCTTGTATTTGTCGGACTTGTGGTACTTCGGTGCTTTCCACTTCACCTTGTTCTTTAGCATTGGGCAATCCTTCTTGATGTGCACCGGCTTATTGCACTTAAAACAAAGAAGAGAAGAATTGTTAGTGGAATCGAATTTGGATTTGGATGGGAATTTACGTTTGCGAAAGAAACGTTGGAACTTCGCCATGAGCGCCATTTCTTCCAAATCCATCTCGTTATCGAACTTATCACTATCGAAGGATGAAGATGTAGCTTTGAACGCTAATGCTTTCTTCTTTTCCTCAGTTGGCTTCATCATTCCTCTTATCTACAATCGATTCTCCCTTCTCACTTCATAGGACATGAGAGTATCGATGAGGTTCACCACAGTGTAGCTCTTCATGTCATTGACCGCTTCAATAGCAATTGCTCTTCTTTCCCATTTTGAGGTCATTGACATGATAATTTTCCTCACATTATCTTGTTGGGTGTATGTCTGTCCAAGAGTTTCACGCTCATTGGTGATGCTAGTGAAGCGAGCATACATTGAGGCAATGTTCTCATCTTCCTGCATTTGAAACATATCGAAGTTTTGTATAGCAACATATAACTTCGACAATTTTACCTTATTGGTTCCTTCGTGGGTAAAGATGAGTTGGTTCTAAATTTGATGTGCACTCTTACATGTGCAAATCTTATTGAACTCATCAGGATCCAAAGCACAATGAAGAGCGTCCATTGCTTTGGCATTGCTCACCTTTGCGGACTTCTCGGCGGGAGTCCATTTGTCGAAAGCCTCATCCGTAGGCTCTACTATTCCTTATGGAGGATTCTCTATAGAGAAGCACTCCTAAGAAACGTCTCCATCCGACATTTCCAATAGAAGAAATTCGTGACATTGAAGCGCGGAGGACGAACCATAGATTGTCCTTTGAAGACGGAAAAAGCACATCACGATCATGATGTAGGAAGTATGTGGTGGAACGTTGTTGTTGGATGCCATAGTTATAACCTTGCGCTTTGGTACCAATTGTAAGGACCCTGTGCTATGAGAAAAATACTAAAGGGTGTTGAATAATATTTATAAAATTAAATAGACAATTACGCCTAATTAAAATCCTAATCAACAAAGATGTGGAATTATGAATAAACAACAATGAACAATCAAACACAAGGATGTTCAAAGGTTGGGATTGCCCAAGTCAAACTCGACTTGTTCCCGGTAATCCTACGTCTCTACCACCTGGGATACCACCCAGATACTCAAGCTAAAACCCTAACTTGAGTTTTCCTTTCAACCCACTTATAGCAACCCTATAAATGTAATCAATACAAGATTGATGTCCTTGAATCCCACAACTTGGGATCAAGAAAACCACTCTCACAAAACAAGAGTAAAACCAATTACGGAAGTTATGAAATTCGAAATCACACTTACAAATCATGCCTTGAAGTAGAAATTAAAGGAGCAAAGTGTGTAGTGTGTTGATCTCTTCCAAGAAGAGAGATTAGCACTAGCACTTGTCTTCACCAAAGCTAGAGGATGTGAGTTGATTCTAGTTGGAAGACAAGATGAGATTTGGAATTCTAGGACTTAGAATAAATTAAGAGCTTAGAGATGAGATCAATGAAGTCTTAAGGGTTCCAAGAGTTCTCCAATGGAACAATAGGAGACTCTTTTATAGGTTCTCTATAACCCGCAAACGAAATACCCAAAGACACTTTCAAAATCTGTGTGTAAAATCCCAACAGATTGATTTTACAGGCAGGACATGCGACTGATGAAGTAAAGACAATCGTCTGCTGCACTGTATCAGAGGGTATGTGAGAATTCAAACGGTAAATTATCACGTAGGACATGCGACTAATGAAGGTTGGACAGGCGCTGAGAAACCTTCGACAGGTGTCTGAGTGGCAAAGTGTGAATGTTAACAAATCTCAAGAATTCTGGGCAGCAAGGACAAGCAACTGATGTGGAATCCATAGGCGCATGTGCCATGGGCATGCAACTGGGAAACCAACGTCAGTCGTCTATGTGCACAAGTGCGAATCTTGGCAAAATGAAAGATCTGGGCAAGGATGGACATGCGATTGAAGTGTTATACACAGGCGCATGTGCTAAGGGCAGGCGACTGTGAGACCAACATCAGGCGCCTCATTGCACAAGCGCGAAAGACGACAATGTTGGTAGCAACGATCTATGAACTTCGTGTTTGATGATAACAAACGTGTGCGAACGTTTTAACGTGTGTGTTAAGTGTTTCAAGAATGGCGAGCATGCGACTAATTCACGGAAGGACTTGGTCAATATGATGGGAATGAGATGTGTATAAACATTCATTAATCCTTACAGAAGAATTTTTTTTCCCAAGGCCAAAGGAGCACTCACGCACCAAAAAGCACACAGGCCATGTCCCAAGATCAAATGTTTTGATTCCATTTTTAGAAAACAAAAAAAATAATTGCTCCCAATAAGCCCAGGTCGTGACCACCAAAAAATAAAGGGGATTGAAGGGGCCGCACAAATTTTTGACATGCCAGCCTTAACAAAAATTTTGGAGCACAAAATTGTGGATTGCAAAAAGTCCCCTGGCCAATAAAGGTGCGTATTAGGGTTTGAGAGCACACAGAAGCTGCAAATAAAAATTGTTAGGAAGAGCCGCACCCTCTTATATCTCCAGGAGCCGAAAGTTTTCAAGGGTCGTCTTCAATTATTTTTAAAGAAAGCTTGAACCCTAAAAAATTTCAAGTAGCCGCACAAATAGCAGCCTGAAGTCTCTAAGCACCGACCAAAACAAATATTTGAAGAGGGCTTCAATGAGGTATGTGATTTTATTATTATTTTAATAACATCATCTTGTCTTGTGTTTTTGTTTGCAGGCAAAGCACACCCAGCCGCAATAATTGAAAGTGGAGCACGTGAGAGTTTGAAAGCTGAAATCAAAGGCAAAATAAAAGGAGGGGTCCGAAATTCTTTGTTGAAGAAGCTACCCATTGTTTTACATGCACAGAGTTGTTTTTTGAGGTGATGCATCACATGAGAACCAAGGGACAAAATGCATTGAATGTTAGCCGAAATACTGGACTGGGAACGGTGTCGGCCTGTCATTGATTGAGCGATCTCCAAGTGTCCTCTTGGCTGAAATTCAGAGGCATCACCTAAAGGAGAGTCCAAGTGTCGATAGTTGCAAGGAGATCCACATTTTGAGTTTTGATTGCCGATGAGAGACTACTACTACTTGCCAGACGACATCTGGCCCGTGCTGATTGACGAAGACGACACCGCTATACGATCTGAGCATTCTAAACTCTTTTATTTATTATATTGTGTAGCATTTGTGTTAGTTCTTCGTAGGGGAAACTTTACCTTCTGTGTTACTTTTTGGGGACCTGACGACTTTGGGAGTCGTCACGGAGGGAGAGCATCTGACTAGATTGAGAGGGTAGAGCACGTGGTGTGCGTACGAGCTAGGTGAGAGTAGATTTGGGATCTTGACTCATTGTAGCTGTACATGATTACATAACTATCTAGTATTTGCTTTCGGGGGGCTAGAGTAGGTCGTGGGGACCACCGAACCAGGGTATATCTGTGCGTACTCTGTGATTGCATTCTATTTACTCTGTCTGTGCTTATAACTGCGTGTGTTTGTTCGTGGGTTGCGCGAGAATTTGTATTAGCCTGTTCACCCCACCTCTAGGCTACGATCCAGATCCAACAAGTGGTATCAGAGCCAGTTTAGAGGATCTAGTCTAGATTTTTTTATAACCATGAATATATCTGATTGTGCATTTGCTGAAGGTCAGTCTATAGCCCGTCCCCCTAAGTTTAATGGTGTAGACTTTGCATATTGGAAGGCTAGGATGAAAATCTACTTGGTGTCTGTAGATTATGATGTGTGGGATATTGTTGAAAATGGGTATAGTCTACCCACTATTAAAATTGAAGACACTGTTATGATTAAGCCTAAAGACAAGTGGGATTTAGCTGATAAGAAACGTTATACTCTTAATGGTAAAACTATGAATGCGCTTATATGCTCTCTTGATAAATCTGAGTTTAATCGTATCTCACATTGTCTAACTACACGGGAAATATGGCATACTTTGGAGGTGACACACGAGGGAACATCGCAAGTGAAGGAATCCAGACTTGCGTTGCTTTGCACAGAATATGAGAGCTTCTGCATGCTACCAACAGAATCTGTGAAAGAGATGTTTACGAGGTTCACGGACATCGTCTACAAATCCAGTTCCCTCGGTAAGCCATACTCTAGCCATGAACAGGTATGAAAGATCTTAAAGGTGCTACCAAGCTCGTTCAGGCCTAAAGTCACCGCTATTCAAGAAGCTAATGACTTATCAACAATGAAAGTGGAGGACTTGATAGGCAACCTAATATCACACGAGCTTGAGTTGCAGAGTATAGAAGCCAGAGAGAAACCTGAAGAGAAGACCAAAGCTTCCACACCATTAGCTCTTCAAGCTAACGACGACGATCTTGATGAAGAGCAAGCTCTAATGGTCAGAAACTTCAGGAGATACATTCAGACTGATCAAGGAAGAGCTGAGATGGGAAAAAGGTTCATTCGTTCTAATAATTCTAATTTTATTAGAAATTCCTCTGATCAGAAAGCTATTAATAGAAGCGAATATTTTAAATGCTGGAAGAAAGAGCACAACATAAAAGATTGCCCACAACAACACACAGCTCAAGTTGCAAAAGGAAAAACGAAAGTGCTGACATGAGACATGGATAGCGAAGCTAAGGATGAGGAGGAGGAACTTGAAATCCACTCCCGCATGGCATTAATGGCCAAACACAATGAGGTAGAATCTCCCACTAAAGCTGAACTTTTAGAAATCTGTAAAGGAATGCAATGTAGAATTGATGAGCTAGAAGCTGATATGGATAGTTATGGGAATGATAACTTTGATATGCAACAAACTGAGTATGACATGTCCATAGAAATGAATAATCTTAAACAAGAGCTTGTTGCATGCAAATCTACCATTACCATGTTAGAAAAAGAGAAAGCTAGCTTGCCTGAAAAAATTGATTGTCTTTCATGTCCCTCTTTATTAAAGGATATTAGCATGTTTAAGCAAGATAAGATAAAGCTTGAAGTTGAAAATAAATTGCTTTCTGAAAAGATTAACATGCTAAATCTTGAACTTAAAGAAAAAATGAGGGATTTTGAAAATAAAGAAGAGGAAAACAAGCGAGCTTTCATTAGTAAATGCACTTTGCTTGTGAATGAAAACAATATCTTGAAATCCAAAGTCACCACCCTAGAATTGTCATTAAAGAGATTTTCTATAGGAAAACAAAACTTGGATATCATTCTTGGAAATTAATTGTATGGCAATAATAGGCGTGGCCTTGGATTTAGCGCTAAAAATGTTGAAAAGCCTAAGTATAAAAAATTTCATAATGTGCCTTCCATTGCTAAAAATGTGCATGCAAAGTGTTTTACATGCGATAGTGTTGGTCACACATCGTTCATTGCAAATATAGAAACTCCAATATTAAATTCAAACAAATATGGGTTCCTAAATCTTTGTTGACTAACACTAGTGGACCTTGTTGGATTCCAAGGTCACACATGACACCTCTTTTGTAGGTGGATGGAAACTTGACGATGAGCGATAAATTGAATGTCTCATTTTTTAGCTCCTTAATCAAATAGCGACGCGAATGTATGATTTCATATTTTTGGTCTTAATGCATACCTTCATAGCAATTTTTTGTTTGCATTTTTTGTGCGTGACTTTTCTTTGTTTGTGTGCTAGTAGTTGCATTGCTATGTGTGCATGATTTTTTTGTTTGTGTGACTGCATCTCATGTTTGCTTTAATACTTCATGCATAAAAATAAAAAAATAAAAAAAATTGAAAATAAAAAAATTGGTGCTTAAATGTGTATCTTTTCTCTTTGATTCATTATTGAAGTATGCATGAATGATTTTCATATCTATGTAGAAATTGGTGTATTATTGCTTTTGCCACATGCGCATGTTCATCTTTCTAAATATTCATGGCATATTCAATGAATGAAAATAACTTGAATTCTACACCATCTATTTCACTTCCACATGTATTATTATTGTTGCACATTTGGAGATATCGTTTATAAGTATGGAAAGTGAATGTAGAAGGAAAACTTAACTGAAAATCTAAGGGATATGATATACCGTGCCTTGGATTAAAAATTGAACAAAAGAAATTGTCGTTATAAATATCTTAAAAAAATGTGAAAACAAAAGATAATCGCTCCGTATGGAAAATGGATACAATCCTTGGCAACGGTATTACCCACGAGTATCCAACATAAGCTTTATAGGTAAACTTTAGCGTTGGTGTATTTACTAGTCAAGCAATGCAACTCCCACATCTAAGAGTCCTTATATGCTATGTTTTGGGGTGTGGTACCTTGAACTCATTTTAATGAGGTGGAAAAAAAATCAATCCTAGGTGATAGAATGTTATACGGAAAATGTGGATCAGTTATGGATGACTTTCTAAATGAATCTCCCCATGTGCTTCAATTTTAATCATCACACGTACACGTTGGTGTTGAAATCTTAGTTGTTTAATTTCATTGGATTTTGACTTGATTATTCTATGATTGTATACATGCAATTGTTGGTATTGGCTTATAATGCTCTCTTTTTGCATGATAAATGTTTTTGCCTTCGTGTTTCGACTTTTGATGATAACAAAGGAGTAGAAAAATTTGGGAAAGATTTGATATTAATGCACGTGAAAATATGATTATTTGATTAAGGGGGAGCATTAATGAATTTTGGGGAATCACAAAAATAGGGGGAGCATGCATAGTGTTAACCGTACACATCATGTTTGCACATCATTGCATTAATGAATTTTAGGGAAGCACAAAAATAGGGGGAGCATGCATAGTGTTAACCGTACACATCATGTTTGCACATCATTATATATCATTACATGTCACCCTCTATCGTCACACTTTCACACACACTCTCTATTTGGAACGTTAATGCTCAAATCTTCTACTTAGTTTGTCATCATCAAAAGGGGGAGATTGTTGGTAGCAACGATCTATGGACTTCGTGTTTAATGATAACAAACGTGTGCGAACATTTTAACGTGTGTGTTAAGTGTTTCAGGAATGGCGATCATGCGACTAATTCACGGAAGGACTTGGTCAATATGATGGGAATGAGCTGTGTGTAAACATTCATTAATCCTTACAGAAGAATTTTTTTTTCCAAGGCCAAAGGAGCACTCACGCACCAAAAAGCACACAGGCCATGTCCCAAGATCAAATGTTTTGATTCCATTTTTTTAGAAAATAAAAAAATAATTGCTCCCAATAAGCCCAGGTCGTGACTACCAAAAAATAAAGGGGATTGAAGGGGCCGCACAAATTTTTGACAGGCCGGCCTTAACAAAAATTTTGGAGCACAAAATTGTGGATTGCAAAAAGTCCCCTGGCCAATAAAGGTGCGTATTAGGGTTTGAGAACACACGGAAGCTGCAAATAAAAATTGTTAGGAAGAGCCGCACCCTCTTATATCTCCAGGAGCCGAAAGTTTTCAAGGGTCGTCTTCAATTATTTTTAAAGAAAGCTTGAACCCTAAAAAATTTCAAGTAGCCGCACAAATAGTAGCCTGAAGTCTCTAAGCGCCGACCAAAACAAATATTTGAATAGGGCTTCAATGAGGTATGTGATTTGATTATTATTTTAATAGCATCATCTTGTCTTGTGTTTTTGTTTGCAGGCAAAGCATACCCAGCCGCAATAATTGAAAGTGGAGCACGTGAGAGTTTGAAAGCTGAAATCAAAGGCAAAATAAAAGGAGGGGTCCGAAATTCTTTGTTGAAGAAGCTACCCATTGTTTTACATGCACAGAGTTGTTTTTTGAGGTGATGCATCACATGAGAACCAAGGGACAAAATGCATTGAATGTTAGCCGAAATACTGGACTGGGAACGGTGTCGGCCTGTCATTGATTGAGCGATCTCCAAGTGTCCTCTTGGCTGAAATTCAGAGGCATCACCCAAAGGAGATTCCAAGTGTCGATAGTTGCAAGGAGATCCACATCTTGAGTTTTGATTGCCGAGGAAAGACTACTACTACTTGCCAAACGACATCTGGCCCGTGCTGATTGACGAAGACGACACCGCTACACGATCTGAGCATTCTAAACTCTTTTGTTTATTATATTGTGTAGCATTTGTGTTAGTTCTTCGTAGGGGAAACTTTACCTTCTGTGTTACTTTTTGGGGACCTGACGACTTTGGGAGTCGTCACGGAGGGAGAGCATCTGACTAGATTGAGAGTGTAGAGCACGTGGTGTGCGTACGAGCTAGGTGAGAGTAGATTTGGGATCTTGACTCATTGTAGCTATACAGGATTACAAATCTATCTAGTAGTTGCTTTCGGGGGCTGGAGTAGGTCGTGGGGACCAGAGAACCAGGGTATATCTGTGCGTACTCTGTGATTGCATTCTATTACTCTGTCTGTGCTTATAACTACGTGTGTTTGTTCGTGGGTTGCGCGAGAATTTTTATTAGCCTGTTCACCCCCACTCTAGGCTACGATCCAGATCCAACAGACAAAACTTGGAATCTTTAGACAAAATGATACAGGCGACTGCCTAACAAGTCAAGGGCGACTGAAACTAGCCAGGTGCTTGTACTTTGTACAGCAATCGCCTGTTAGAGTTGAATACAGAAAGACCAAATATCAAGTCAAAAGTGTGTGCATAACAGACGACTGTAAAACAAATCACGTGCACCTGTAAGGAGATAGGCGCCTGACAAATGTTCAACAGTCGCTTGTTAAAAGCCTAAAATGCACAACTCAAGGAATTAAGAGTTAGAGTCCTAGGAAATGGATTCTAATGAATTCCTATGCTAGATTTAGTGATGTGTGAGTGCTCCAACAATATACTACTTCAAGGCTACATTCTAAAGAGAAAGAATAAAGGGAATAAAAGATTTACATTGAATTATAACTTCTCTTCTTTCTAGAATGATCTTGAAGTCTGTGAAGCTTCTATCTTTATCTTGATCACCCAGTCTTCAACTCTTTAAGCTTTGATTGATCCTTGAGTGTCATTCGTTGCATTATGATCTCCATGATTTGAAACTGATCATGGAGGGGATTAGTCACAATTATTTATGTTTACTTATCATCAAAACCAAGTAAGGAGAAGTCCAATACTCAACATCTCGACCTCACTATCAGCATCAGGCTCCTCAGACATATGTACATTATTTGAATGAGTCATCTTCGGTCTGACCATTGACAACTCATCAAATGTGACATACCAACTGGTGAACGTCTTCTTGGACACAAGATCTAGCAACCTGCATCCCTTTACTCATAGGTATCTAAGCAAGATGGCCTTCCTGGCTCTCGAATCTAGCGTGTCCTCCTTCTGCAAATCATAGGCAGGACATGCAAACACCTTTAGGTACGATAGTCTCCCGTCTTTCCTGTGCACACCTGCTCAGGAATTTTGAAACTGATCGTCGATGATGGTAGTCTATTCACGAGATGCACTGCGGTAGTCACAGTTTTGCCCTAATATTCTTTCGGGAGTCTAATAGACAGCCTCAAGCAACATCACTTCTCCAACAGTGTATATTTTAGTCTTTCTACAACACCATTTGATTGTGGATTCCCAGGCGTAGTGTAGTGCCTCAAAATACCATGTGATCTGCAGAATTTTTTGAACACCATTGACGTGTAATCTCCACCATTATCTGATCATAACACCTTAACAGCTCTCCCAGACTGTTTTTCAACAAAGGCTTTTCAAGCCTTAAACTTTTGAAGACCTTATCTTTAGATTTCATCAAATAGATCCACACGTTCATCGAGTAATCATTAATGAAGGACACGAAATACTTCGCTCCTCCAATGGTAGGTATAGAAGTTGAACCCCATATATCAGAATGTACATAATCGAGTGGTCCTTTGCTGCTATGCTCCGCAGTCCCAAAGTATGTCTTTGTCAGCTTTCCTTCTACACACTTCTCGTAGAACTCCAATCTGCCTCTATCAGCTTCCCTTTGCGAAGCACATCTAATGACTTCTCACTTAGATGTCCAAGACGAAGATGCCATAACTTTTCCAATCCTTCAACATCTTTGCACTGAGAGATGCTAGCTTCACCCTCCATGGTGTGTCCATGCAGCGTATACAAATTATGTACTCTCCTTCCATTCATCACGATTAGAGAACCCTTTGACACATTCAATATGACACCTTCAATGACCATCCTGCACCTAAGTCCAGCTAAAGCACCAATAGAAATTAGGCTCTTTTTCAAGTCTGGCACGTGACACACATCTATACGCATTTCAATGACTCCATCATGCATTTTGATCTATACCTTTTTTACTCCCACAGTCTTGCAAGCCATATTGTTCCCATTAGCATGTTACCGCCTTCTCTCGAATATTACGAACTGAACCAGCTTCTATGCGACGTCATGTAGAAGGAACATCCCAAATCCAAAAGTCATGAGATCCCCAGTTCTCCAGATGCAGTTGCCATCAGAATCTCACCATCGGTGATGTCCTTTCTACTAATTCCCACAAGAGAAGAACCAGAAGCTTCTTCATTTCCCTTTCCATTCTTCTTTAGCTTAGGGCAGTCCCTTCTCTAATGTCATGTCTCCTTGCACAAGTGACATGTCCATGGGCCCTCATGATTTAGATCTCAAACGACCCTTATTCTTTCTAGGACCATGTCCTCCTCTGAAATCCTAATGCCCCTGATGAAAAGTGCATCCCCTTGATCACTACTCTTTCGACTCGTCACTTTGACACGAAGAATTTCAGAATGTATCGCAGACTCAAACTCCTCCATAGATAGAGCTTCACGTCCATATATCATGTACCTAACCAATGGGTCGAAATCATCCGTCAAAGAACATAACAAATATCATCGCCAATTGCTTGTCCTCGATGTATTCCGCAAGTCAGACACAATCTTTGTAAAAGCGTCGATGTGATCCTTAACATGGGTGCTCTCTTTCATCTTCAGCACATATAACTGTTGCATCAAATACAACCTACTCGTCATATTCTTCTTTGTATAGAGTCTTCCAAATCTTCTCCGCAGTAGCTTCCTCAGACACCTTCTTGAGTTCTTTATCTAAAAGTGATAACTGCAATGCACTCAATTTTTTCTCTCCATCTCAGATTTTGTACCTCCGTGGCATCCTTATCAAGATTGTCTTTCTCAAAGACGATCTGGTAGAATTCATCTCTCATTAGAAAATCATTCATATTTAATTTCCAAAGACGAAAGTCATTTCTCCCAGTGTACTTGTACATCTTAAAGGATGTGGTAGAAGACGCCATCCCCCTCACTAATTCTCTGATATCATTTGTTGGACAATCAACCGACATGTTATCTCAATTCTCAACATCAATGTGTGCACAACGAATAATTAACGATAACGTATCGCCAACTTCAAACAAACAGAGTTGGGATCTCGGAACGAATCATAGAAAGCACAAGAATCAACACCACAAAATCAAGAACAAGCCAACGAGACGCAATATTTATACTGGTTTGGCCAAATCTATGGCCTACGTTCTGTCGTCCCTTGTCACGGCTTCTACTAGATCAGAGATGTTTACAGAAAGAGATTACACCGGCTCCTAAATATTCTCCAAATAATATGTAGCTATCTCGATGAAATAATCCTAGCATTCTAATGATTAAACGATGTCAAGCATACAAGCAATGGAGAAAACTCACTCAGAAGCCCTAGGAGAAGACTATCTCACCTCCAAAAGCTCAAGCCACCTTTGTCTTCTTCTTTCTCCTTCAAAGCAATCACCCAATGCCTTGAACTCACTGCCCCTAAGGCTTAGGAACCCCTTAAGTATGGTTATGGATTATTAGGATTCTTGGCCGTTCGATCTAACTTAAAATCACTCGAACGACCAAGATTAAAAGCCGCACAGCTGTGCTCGTAGCCATCAGACGTCTGGCGCCTAGTGGCCAGACATATGGTGACGTTAGGAATCGATTCATTCCTTCAAGCAACCAGACGTCTGACCGAAAGTTGTCAGACGTCTGGAAAAATAATGTTACAGTTTCCCGAGAGCTCTACAGTGTTTTCTCCCCGGCAGTCAGATGGCTGAAGGCAGGTTCCCAGATGTCCGGTCTATCAGCCAGACGTCTGATAGTCCAACATCAGACGTTTGGTGTATCTGTTTGATAAGCATCTCTTGGAGATGAAGAACCCGACGTCTGGTCTTATACTACCAGGTGTCTGGTGGCCGTGTAAAATTCAGGTTTGAGTTTAAGACATAAACTTATACACCCACCGACAGACACCGACATACATACACAAAAAGAAACAGGAACTATTAGAAATAGACTTATAACTCCTCGATATAAGTTAGAATGGTCTAAGGACTAAGAAAACAAGTTTCTAAAATGCGAAAATTAAGATTAATTTAGGATCAGAAGCAAAAAAAATTGATAGAGGCAATTAATGAATAGCATTAATGCTTATAGTGAAACATGTTCCTTTCATTGGAATAGGATATGTTCGTCTATGACCAAGGCATGTGAGATGAATAATAATATCAATATATAGATGATCGAACCACCCAAACACCACACCTTCTGGGGAAAAATAGACTGGTTCTATCTTCAATGTTTTCCAACATGCATTGTTATTTAAGCATTTGATCCCTAGTTACACCTGGAAGGACACCAATATGAACATCACAAATCTGCTCGTGTGCTGATCTCACGAAAACAACCCTCTTTACCCAAAAAAACTCAAAAACCCCGTAAGGATGAATATTCTATGAACATAAATTGCTTATGGCAAATTAAACCAATTCAAGATATTTAATTACGGATATGTAGTTTATATAGTGACCTGGTGGTGGCTGCACATCAATGCGCATTATGGTCTGCCAAAAGGGATCTTGAGCACTATGCTTATCAGCAGGATGTCTCTAAATCAGATTTGAGGTATTGGCCGATACCATTATGTATCGGCCGTATTGTATCGGTATCGGCAGTTGACGATACCAAAACCAAGGGTTAGTTTCAGTATCGGCCGATACTGAACGGTATCGGTCAGTTTCGGCTTCAGTACCAGTCGAAGACGGGGAAAAAGAATGTGTAATTAAATAAAAATTCTCTAAAAAACCCAAAAAAAATTTGTGAATTAATAGGTTGCATAGAAAGCTCTGTTAAAAGAGAGGAGAAACCCCTATGGGTTCGGCTTGAAAATGATGAAGAATCAGACAAAGAAGAGACAGAACCAAGAAAAAATTGCTGAAAAAGAAGAAAAAGGACAAAATGAAGATGAAAAAAGTGAACTCACCTCATCGCGTCGCCGCCTCGTCGAATCTGGCCCTGCCTCGCCGAACCCGCCTCCTGTCTCACCGAACCCGTCTCGACCATCTAGCGTAAGAGAGAGAGAGCAAAGAGAGAGAGAGGCCCGAGTCACCTTTCAGAAGATGCTGCATTCTTGAAAAAGGCAAACGTGTAAATAAGTGGTATGTGCGTAAATTAAAACAGTCGATGCGCATATCAAGCAAATATTTTCCTGTAAATAAGTGGTATGTATGCAAAGAAAAATAATGGGTGCGCAAAGCAACGCCCAGCGATTATTTTGGCAAACTTGTAAATAAGTGGTATGTGCGCAAGGTAAAGCGATGGGTGTGCAAGGCAAGCTTTAGGATCTATTTATTTATCTAATATTTAGTATTTAAGTACCAAACTTTAGGTATTAGTATTTGATATAATTACGAACTCAAATTTAGTTTATCTATTGAGTATTTAGTATTTAATAATAGTATATGATTAATATTTTAGTTTGTTATGTATTTAATAGTATTTGATATGTTTAGATTTAAGAACCTTCCGAACCATCACTATGTGTATATAGTATATACATATTTAAAGTATCTCCAAAATCAAAACCGGTACCCGAACGAAACTGTCCAAACTAGCGATACGAACGAAACCGAAACTTGCTTCCGAAACCGCCGAAACGGGCGATACTGATACCGCCTAAATTTTGGGAAGAACGATACCGTGAGCGAAACCGAGACCTAAAACCTTGCTCTAAACATAAACATAACATTCAATGTAGCAGAAGCTAACTGTTCTTGATACAACTGCAATGATACTTTCTACTTGTTGGAGAAATTCCTTGGTTATTTATATGTAATTTTCATCTACACACATTACGTTTTCTTCAAAAAAAAACCACATTTTAGACACTTCATGCTTAACGATAAGAATATAACAGAAATGATTAGTATATCTTCAACATAACATGAGATCTATTAAGTTCCATTAGGAAGCTTATGAAGATTAATAATCAAGATCCTTCAAAATCCAAATCGTTATCGCATTTGATTAAAAATAGGGTTTTTATGGTATTAAAAGCATATGGAAGACAATGTTTTTAAATTAGCCTACATTCTAACGGTTTAAGTTTCAAATGCATGGCATCCATCTAATGTATGGCTGTTATCTGGTCGGCTCCAGTTCTCCTAGCAAAGCCCAAACACAGACCTGAACTAGACGCAGATATATGGTCTGGAGCTCTGTAGTCTTAGGTGGACACAGATCCTACCCACATGATTCTTGTCCAAGCAAAGTCAGATGTATGTTTTATTCTAATACCCAACAATCTGTGGGTTTAAGTATTGACATGCATTCCTGGATTCTACCAAACCATTATAGATTTGGATTCTGGCCCAATTTGGATCAGGGTGAGGTAATCCTCGACTGAATGTTCCACCAATTGCGTTGAGGTGTTTCGTTCCTTGGGATAATAAACGGGGGTCAATTAATTACGAACACTAATCAAATCACAAATAGATTTGCATGAGCGTTTGTTATCTTTGATTTGACGTATACATGCGCAATCCTATGATATGTAGGGCACTTCCCCCAACAAAAAATTACCATATTTGACACATTCAGATAGCACACATGTTCAACCATACCGGACACTTAAAAACTTGTACACCATTATTTACCTTAAATATATGTACCCTACAAACTATGTTATGTCCTCTTTTGACAAAAAAAAACTATTTTTTTATTTTTATAGATCATTCTGCTGAAGCTAAGCTATATTTTATACGAATATAGAGCCAGTACATATTTTATAGGAGTCAGAAAGAAATATATTACAAATGCTTGTAAAATATACCGGCGTGTTCTCATGTCAAAAGTTTGGATAATTGTTGTGTCCAACACCATATGTCCATGTTGGTGTGTGACACTCGTGTCCGTCTCTCCAGAACATAGCATATTCTACTTGACATTAAACCATTCCCAACCCAAGGCCACGCCTATAGGACTATGGAGCTGCCCATAAACATTCATGATTATTGTTGTCATACTTGTACTTGAGAACAGGAGCATCAGTTTGCAAACTCCTTGAGTAGGTTAAGAGTTTGTACAATGAATCATTTTACATATAATGCATCATATATCGACAGTCCATATGTGCTTCTTGTCTATTGGTCATTTACTAACTATGGATGAGATATTCACCTATTCGCATTTTTTAATAATGAAATTATACAAAGATGAGGTGATGCTCTTGCAAAGAAAAAATGCATGCTTTAAATTTCTAGTTCCAACAAAAATATTCATTCTAAACCCATGAAACTATAAACAACAATGTAAACAGTTTTCAACAACACCTACTAGCAGGTGGCAAAGCGATGTTCATCATCATCTATGCAGTTAAGTCGATGAGTCGGCAACGAGTCGGCCAAGTATCGACTCATGACTAGTCGAACGAGTCGGCGACTAGTCGACGACTAGTCGCACCCAGATGTTAACATATTTTATTTCTTGTAACAGATGTTGCTTCTTTTTTAGGTTTATACTGTGCACATACTTTTCCAGCTTAGATAAATTCTTTGAAAATTCACAATTTTTTTAATCTTTTTCCTGCATATTATTGCAGATACTGTCATATTAGAGTTCAATCGGTATACACCTGGTTCATAATGAAGGCGAACAACCATTAGTCGAAAGGATCATATGGAAGCAAGGCAATGAGACAGTTGAATTCATGGCAGAATCAGGAAACTATACGCCAAGAATGAGATCTCTACATGGAAACGAATGTGGCCAGTCGTAGTTTTAGAGTGAACATTTTCTAGAGTTCATTACTGATGGTCATCTGCTGAAAATATCTTGGTGGGGAGAGTTTCAAGGCCTTCTTGACTTCCTCTTGGAATTCAACTCGATCCACTGTGAATGTTTTGATTACCACGAAGTTAGAACGGGAGACAAACAATTTTCCCTCTTGTATTTTGATTGTAGAAGTATGCTCAAAAAGTCGGCCTAAGTCGGACCAAATCGGTCAAAAAGTCGGACCAAGTCGACGCCTAGTTGGTGTCCGACTCACCTCCCGACTTTTGAAAATTTTCAAGTCGGTCATCCACCGACTCTCGACTAGTCGGTGACTAGTCGACGCCTCGATAGCATAGATCATCATGCAATTTAATCTCCCAAAACAAAGGGAACACTTTTTCCATGTATGTTATTTAACACCTAAAATGACAAATAACATAAGAGAACTAGAAATAACACATGAACACAGTACACGGTGACCAAAGGAAAACCCCACACACAAGATGCGGGGATCGCGTGCAATGTCAAATAATGCGGATGCATGCGCAAAACCGAAAAGGAGTGAGAATTGTGGGTGTGTATGTTTCGTCGGGAGTAAAAGTGAGAAAAGCACGGATTAAATTGCAAAAAAATGTTGATAAGTGCGGGTGTTTGTGTGGATATCATCGGGGGGAACAGGAAAAGCATTGGCTAAAATGTAAAACCCCACGTGGGGACTAAGTAGAAAATGGCCAATGACAAACATGTAAAATCGGGAAGAGATGGGTTTTTGGCAATGGCAAGCATGCAAAGAAAGGGAATGTGTGTGCCTTTTCTTTAAGGGCTCCAAAACATCACCAAAACCCCCATCAACCCCCAAGTGGGCTCTACCATGATGAAGTGGCCAAACCATAGCCGCCACTCTATCCATTCTTCTGTCTTAGTAGGACAAACATCATATCAATCTCCCTCATACAACCCAAACACATGATGCGTGACTCGCGTGCAGCTGAAAAGGAGAAAGAAATGTGTGTATCATTCAGGAGTAAAAGGCAAAAAGCAGTCGTTAATGCGCAAAAACCGTAGGGAGCAATGGGAAAAAAGAACAATGGCAAACCCGTAAATATGGGAAAGATGGATGGTTTTTGGGTTTCATAAAAGGGCAAGAACAAGCATGTAAATAATAAGAATGTGTGTGGGGGGCTTTTCTTTGGGAGTTCCACAAAAACACCTAGCATCACATACAAACCCTCACCCATACCCCCACTGGACCCACATGCTTAGGTGGCCAAATATAGGCAACCACTCTATCCACCATTTTGTCCTAGTAAGGACAAAGACCGCAATTGTATAAAGGATAATGGGTGGTATATGACATATGACCTAAGGTCTCATATGCAACCATGAAAGCTATATACTTTGACCCACAGAAATGACAGATGACATAAACACTGATAGTCAAATTTCACAACTAATGCCTCCTGCAGTAAAATCATCACAAATTAAAGCAAATAGAGCGCAGACAGAAACCAGAAGTACGATTAAGACAATGGGCATTTCAAAATTATTGCACAATAATAAAAAAGCTTCTCAGTACATGTTCAAAAACTAATTTCACCTCGATGACATTGGAGCCTCGTAGGGATACAACTTGCATGATGCTGTGGCCTTCCTCTATAGAAATGGCATCCTTTTCAGAAACTTTCTTCAAATTCTTTCGACCAGATTTCATGGCTCTTTATTTTTCACAAATCAGTTTCTGTCGGAAATTAGAAGGAACAGAAGTAGAAGTTCTAGGAATCTTCAGACACTTTTAACCTGGAACAAAATTCAATTTTTAACTGAATGTGAGAAAAAAGGGAGGAAAATAGAAGTAAACCCTATTGAGGGGAGAACTGCAATGAAAGCAAATGGGGGCAGCTTTTTAATACTGTGTCATCTGTCAAAAGGATGCAAATGAAAAAAGAAAAGATAGAAAAAAGTCTAAAGGCTCAACTTTGCTGCTCTCCACATTTTGAATATACGTTGTTTCTCATTTTATCTCCTTGATCAAGTACACTTATAAGGAGATCACGTAAATATGCAGCCAACAACCTTTCTCGTTATTGATTACCTTTTTAGATGTCAAATCTAATTCCTCTTTCTCTCACACATCTTCATCTCTCATTTCCCTACATAAAACAATTAATAGTAAATTTCGCTCTCGCTATCAGCAAAACTCTCTCTCTCTCTCTCTCTCTCTCTCTCTCTCTCTCTCTCTCTCTCTCTCTCTCTCTCTCTCTCTCTCTCTCTCTCTCTCTCTCTCTATAACGCACAAATCTTTCAAAATTTCATTATAAATAGTTCTATATGAGAAAAAAGTTTACTCTTTCAAACACTCAAATAAATATAATCACTGATATTTTAAAATGCCTTGCAACTAATGGTTTTATCCATATAATTTGTCCTATATAAATTTGTACGAAGGTGAGAGGGCTTGTAATCTTTTAAAAACTACTCATAGTTTTATTTTGAATTTCTAATATAACAAAATTTCATTATCCTAAGACAACCTTTATCCATTTGAAAAAGAAATTCCCACCATAGCTTAATAAATTAAAACAGGTAATCAAATAAATAATATAATATTTTTCGAATATCACTATATCCATGCTTATTCATATTTATGGCTTGCAACAGGTCGGGACGGGTTCGGGTCTGATCTTATAAACCCAAAAGGTATCAGATACGGCGCTAAGGACACGAGAAAAAATTAGGTTTAGATCCCTATAAATTATTGGATTATTGGTCCATTGTCAACTATGTTCCTATTACTAACCTCACCTTACCTAATGAAACACAAATCATCTATCCCGGGGTTATTCCTATCGGTATTCCAGTGCTACCCCCCACCCCTATATCGGTACAAACTGAAACGATTGATCCCTTATCCAAAAATATTTGTACTTCTACAATAGGTAGCAAAACGGGATATGAGTCATGTGACAAAAGGCAGAACAAGACTTGGTCATTTTAGTGTAATCTGATAAAACATATAAATCAAAACCATTAAATATGTTGAAACCATCAAAAACTTGCGTAATTGGTAAATTGTGTAAAAATATTTATTCTAGAAAAATAAACATAAAAACACCTTGTGTCTGCCCGCTTTTTTACTATAACCACCCAATTTGTTTTCATGTAAGCATATCTTTATAAAAGTACTGTCTAATACTAGCTTGCAATCATCATTTTTGTATTCGTTTAGCTTATTTCAATTATTTGATGGGATGTAAAAACTATTAACAAACAGTGTTATAAAAAGTGGCATAATCAGATTATGTGCCGATTATATGGATTGCGCAAAATTAACAAACATGAATATTTAATACACTATATAAATAGAGGTTAAGATAGGTGAGCAGCTAGGAACCTTAATGCACCGAGCCTAAAAAATTTCACTTTCCATTCTTTTTAAATTTTGTTTGTTTGGAGTTGTTGTACAATTCTAAAACCCAAAGATAGATGAAGTCTATGGGGATTTTCCCTCAATCGGCACGTTACAAAAAATTTTATTGTTATGAAACAGTTGAATTTGTAACATTCGGATCGATGGTCAAATAACGTTGATTCATTGGATTTTTGGTATGTTGATCATCCATGATGTATAGATCAAGATGAACATGGTGATAATTTAAAAATGTGAAAAGTGAAGTTTATGCGGGGAAATTTCCTACACATGTTACTCATATACTTTATTTTAATATAAATAATGCATATGCATGTGTATATTTAATGTAAAAGAGCATAATACATTAGGAAAAATCAGGGAAGACAGTATGAGCTTTCTAAAGCATGAATGAATTTATCATGTGGATATGAATACATTAACAAGATAAAGTTACTGTGTTGACAACATAGAGAAGTAAGCAGAATTCCTAAACAACATTAAATTTTCATATATCTTGCACTTCATGTATTCAGATGTTTGCAGGCTACCAATCATCAACTTCACATGCAACAACAACAATTGCTTATCTTCAATAAATTTCTTTGAAGTGCATAAATCAACATCAATTCCAACAACATTTGCATCATTTGCAATTCCAGCACCAGCAGCAGCAATTGCAAAATAAGCTGAAAGCAAGTAAATAGGAAAAATAATCGTACCTTGCCGCCACGTCGTCTCGCCGCCGCTATCGCCGCCGATTGGGGTTGCCACCTGACTGAAGGGGAAGGACAGGAGAGAAAGGAACGTTTCTGTTCCTCGCTCTTTAACCCTTTAACTTAACTTTCGAGTAAGGTAGGGTCGGGTCGGGTCGGGTGGGGTCGGATAACGGGTTAAACCTGATATTTATCCTTTTTTGGGTTAAAAACAATGGGTTTGGTTTCTTCGCAGGCCCGATGCGAACTAGACCCGTTTATATTCAGTTAAATAATCCCATCCTCGTTCGAAGAACTCAGCGGAGAGCAAAGAACGAAACATGGACCGAGATTGGGGAGCGAAGCCTGGGGGCGGCGGCGCAGCCTCCGCCCAGAACGAGGCGATCGACCGGCGGGAGCGGCTCCGCCGACTCGCCCTCGAGACAATCGATATTGCCAAAGATCCCTATTTTATGCGTAATCACCTCGGCAGGTACCCAAATAACCTTAAAAATCTCCCACTTTTTCCGTCTTATCATCCTTTAATTTGATGAGGTGATCTTGCAGTTATGAGTGTAAGCTTTGCTTGACTCTTCACAACAACGAGGGGAACTATTTGGCCCATACTCAGGGAAAGAGGCACCAGACGAATCTCGCCAAGCGAGCAGCGAGAGAGGCGAGGGATGCACCGGCGCAGCCGCAGCCTATGAAACGGAAGGTCACGCTTAAAAAGAGTGGTATGATTTGATGATTGCTTCAAAAATGTCATTATCTTTCCTTACTTTATTGTGTTACTGGGAGTTGTTAGGTTAATGATGTAGGAAATGATGAAAGTACAATGATTAGTATTTTGGATGTCCTGAAAAGTTTCCGATCTTAAATATTTCATTGAAATTAACAGAATATCAGCAATTTTTTCATGGTATCATCATTATGTTATCGTGTACTGACTGAATTAGGGGATGCCAGGAGGAGGGGGGGGGGTGTGTGTGTGTGTGTGTGTGTGTGTGTGTGTGTGTGTGTGTGTGTGTGTCAAATTTATCCAGATTCTGGCACAAAACATCAGTTTTTTAAGAGTTGATCGTGGTGTTTAGATTGTCATCTTCATCCTTTGATTGTCCAGTCAATAATCTCTTTGCGAACATTTTATAGTATCTGTTAGGTTTACTCGCAAAGATGTGGGCCTGTTTTGGTGGGTTGACTGAGGTTCAGGCTGCTAATTCTCTTCTTTCTGCTCAAAACAATTAATATGATGTTGTGTTCTCTTTCTGGAAAAAAAATCGAATGCTTTCAGTTCTATTGACATTAAAAAGCTTATACACCAACAAAAGCTTTGTCACAATCATAATGGAACATAAATAAGCTCGTATAAACCTCATTGGACAAACAAGATGGAGGCAGGCATTGTTCATTTTATTGTTCATTGTTTAAAAATAAAAGTACGATATGCTTGAAAGTAGGGGCACTTCAACTTTGTAGTCTTGTTGTGTCCTACATGTATCGGACACACATAACCAGCACGATACTTTTATTTTCAATATACATTATAGAATTTACTTTAAGTGTCGTTGTGTCATGTTGTTCTCGTGTCAGTGTGTTTGTGTCCATGTTACTTGAATCACAATCATGTTGTGAGGCTACAAAGATGACATAGTGAATGAGGTGCACATACTCGCATGATACAAGTTCAGGTGTTCAACATTGAATTGAGAAATGTTACCTAATTAAGGTTTTATACGCAACCAATTGAAGTCTTCTATGAGACTGATTATATGATCATGTGGTAAGATAGTGCTTATTGCATATCACTTCCTATTTTGCAATAGCTTCTTTTAATATGAAACATATTGCCTACTGTTTGGAGATGGATAATTGATGCGGGGACATTTTGGGGGTGTTTATGACCACCCTGTTGGGTTCTTATGCCATCTTGATAGGCTTATCGAGAAGATAATCGTTTCGTGAAATTTCAAGATTATGAACCAACAAACAAAGCTAATGACTTTCTCGATAAGATCGTAACACATCAATATATATGAAAAGTAATGTAAAACAAAAAACACATGCACGAGACATCAAGTTTTATACATGTTCCGCTCAATACTTGATATACGTTCAGTTAGAGAGATTATTAATGCTTCAATAATATTAAATTACGCCTTTTGGTACTTGGTTCAAGAGCCTACTAAGCATTCGAAGAAGAAAATAATGAAGAAAACTCTCGTTTTAGCCCTTAAATAATTCTTGTGGCCTCCCAATTCGTCATCTGTATATCTATAGGCAGCTGCAAACTTGTACATGAAATTCACACAAAATCCTAGCCGAAATAAGGGTTTAAATACCCTTTAAAAATCATAACGGTTCTGGTGAACAGTATCTGATCTGAACTCTATTTGGATTTGGTGCCCACCGCATGCTCACTAATCGTGTTTGCCTGCCTCCGCTTCAACCCCGTCTATCAGATTGAAGCGATTAATGCTCCATCATATGACGCGTGGCCGTTCACCGGTGAATCGTGCATTGCGGGCAATTTGTCATGCACCCAACATGTAGCTTGCGAATCAGGTGCCGCGTGTGGGTCGTTGGCCGTGCAATGCTGTGTTGTTGCTGCTGAAAAATACTGAAAAATACAGATAGTCCACTGTTCATCCGTCCGGGTTTTGAAAAATTCAACTTTTGGGCTTTTGAAAATTAGTATTTTGGGTTTCAAAAATTTTTTCAAAAAACCTTCATAAATCTAAATTAATCTTGTGATATTTTTGAAGTTGTGCATCATAATTTTTCAATACTTTATCTTGATACAAACACATCACAAAATCAGAACCAAACCAAAACTCCAAATCTCTATCTTCAAAATAAACAAGTGAGCTTCGCATTATGCATCACCAACTAAACGAGTGTCCAATGAACTTCATTGCAAGGTGAATTTCTGAATTTGTCGCATCTCCTGAATACATAACTACACGTTTTCAAGAAAAATAAGTTTGAGTACTGCTCAAACTTCTATTCATTGTCGGATTCTTCTTCTAGTGAATTTCTTTGGAATGTGATATCAAGTCGACGACGTCTATAGCACATTACCCTGAGTTCGCATCCAAATTCAATGCATCCACTGCAAACATATTTGTTGTGGAATTTACATGCAATGTATAAGTCAAATTCACATAGTCCTCATAGCTTGCAGGTGCCTTCATGGTGTGCCTCCCTCCTCTGCTAGCAATAGATTCATATACATTAGCTTTAGATCTCCACATCGACTAGAAATCCCACTAGCATATTTTCCATCACTACTTGTAATATTATCCTCATGTAGACTCTCCATATCATCTGTCACTCCTTTTCCAATACTAATGTCGACCCTATGATTTGGAATAAGCACTTATGTACATACATCTGTTTCGTTTCTACCTGAAGTTTTTCCTTGCAATATCGTCGACTCATCAAATGCCACATGCCGGTCAATTAAGATTTTCTTCGCATCTGGACTACAAACTCTGTAACCCATGACACCATTCATGTATTCTAATATGGTGCACTTCTTTCCATTGCCGCCGAACTTGTCACCTTCCTTGTAAACATAAATTGAATATCCAAACACCCAAATATCGTCTAAATCTACTAGTTTTTTGTCCAAATTTCTTTTGAAATTTTCCACCGATAGCCGATGATAGAATTCTGTTCATCAAGATAAAGCCGATATAGTTTCAGTCTAAAATCCTTTTGACAATCATTTCTTTAAAAGTGTCATGTTCATTCTTTATATAACTCTGTTCGACTGCGGATCTTCCGGTGCGGTGAAATACCTTTTACTTCATGTTCCTCTTATAATTTCTTAAACTCAACAGAGTTAAACTCGTCGTCATTGTCGGATCTCATCACATTCAGCCTTTTTCTCATTTGACTCTCCACAAGGGTTTTCAATGCCTTGAACTTTTTAGACACTTATAACTTTTTCAGCGCATACATCTTTATTTTTAGAGAAATCATTGATGAACAATATGATGTAATGAGTTATGAGCTCCACCTAGAGAGTAAATTGGTGTAAGACCCTAAACGTAGGTGTGAACATACTTAAGAACCCTCTTGTGTCATGCTTCTTCTCACCGATACTAACATTCATTTGTTTGTTATAGATACAATCCTTGTAAAATTACAGCTTCTTGAAGTTTACCCATTTGATCAGACTACGCTTCCTCAAAGCCTCGAAGCTCTTCTTCGCGATACGTCCAAGTCTGAGATGACACATCCTGGTCAAATCATTCTCTTACAAACTCTCAACTCTGATACTAAAATCTTTTATGATAGTTGGTCTCTTTTACAGGGATAAGTCCCGACTTTATGACATCTCATCAACACCATTGATCCTTTCGATATTTTCTGAGCTTCCTTCTCTTTTAACCTGGCATCTCATGGAATCTAATGCCTCAAAGCTTTATGACTTTTTAGATCCAAATTGTGCCACACGTTAGTGAGTGTGCATATT
Organism: Scilla litardierei; assembly: GCA_030789695.1. Lineage (NCBI taxonomy): Eukaryota > Viridiplantae > Streptophyta > Magnoliopsida > Asparagales > Asparagaceae > Scilla > Scilla litardierei. Next base: position 134,388,058 of record CM061137.1, on the reverse strand, counting down.
AGGTCATCGAACATCCTAATTCTCACTGAACCAACTCCAAAAGTTTTGCATGTATCACCATATGGAGCTAGGAGTGTGCACATGTATATGGTACCTAGAGTTTCAATTGGAACCTACCCGAACGAATAGATTAAAGGTAGATACCCGTTAATTTTGGGTAGGTTTCGGGTAGAAAAATTAAGAGTTGGTGTCAACCGGTGCTGGTTCCCATGTATAGGAAATCGATACCTGGACCCAGAACCGGTACCCAAAATCGGTTCCCATGTACAAGGATTCTTAAAGTCGAATTATGTGGAATTCATACTTCCATGAATTGGTAGCTGCAGACTCTGCACCAACCGCATCTAGTTTTCATGTCTCCAATGACTAGTTACCATTACATTCCTGCTAAAATTAAAGGGAAGTCAGTACACATACGTCTTGCTTGCTAGACAAGAAGAATATAAAAAAGTAGGCACTTTTAGTTCCATGCACAAAAGCATCCTTCTGATGAGATAAAATAAAATGGAGAACACATTGGATTCCTAATAAGAAAATATCTCACGAGACAAATCATAACCTTGTAAATAAGCATAAGTTCATGATTCATACTGTTGGATTTCGTTGCATAAACTACCGACTCCTGAACACATTCAGCTCCATTGAAGACCCTGAGCCTTCAAACTTCCTACCAAATTACTTGCTCCCTCTTGTGAATTGTTTCTCTCTCTGGATGGTACAACATGAAGCTTGACAATGACATACATCGATAACTGCAATATGATGTCCTACAGTTTCATGGTTGTTCACCTGACTTTGGGAATGATTACTCTTTAGTGTTGGACATACCCGACAGGCATTTAGAGACAGTGAGTAGAGGCACAAGTGATGGCCGATTGCAAAAAAGGATAATTGAATGGAGTGCATTACTTGGAACTGAATAACCAATGGGGCCGAGCTGTAATGCCACAATCTGAATCTCCTATTTCGAATGATAAAATGTGCAAAATACTTGGCAAGCATAAACAATCAGTAAGCACCAAACATAAAATAACAATTGCCTTAGAAAAAATATATTGTCATCTGCAATGTAACAGAAATACGACCAAAACTAGAACATTAAGATAATGACAAATTTTTTACTCGGTATCCGGAACCACATGGTCTTGGTAGGTTTTGGGTACATGGTCCATTAGGTGAGGTTCCGATTCTAAAATTTAGAAACCGGTCATTTACAGGGTAGTGTCCAGGTATCATAAAAAATAAGGTACCCAGACCCGCTCACCCTTATATGGAGCGATGCCTCCGAATCCATGAGACATGCATGATTCTCAACATCTAACGAACATGTTGTGAGCACATCGTAAGCCTTCTTGTTATCATCTCATTCGTCTGTGTAACTGTAACTGACGAAGATGATGACATTATTCTTGTCTCTGTTCCTCCTTTCTAGACAGCCTCTTTTTCTAATATCTAGGTTTCTTGTAAATATAGCACGTCATGCTTCTAATACTTGATCTTGATCTCGATCTCCTACTATTGGCGTAGCTCGCATTGCGTCACTTCGAAGCAAATAGGCTCCGATTGTCTGAATCTTCAATGCTTAAATCAGCTCCTATCATCCGATCCCTTAACTGATCCCTTAACTCCTCGCTGTAGAACCATGCCTTCGTGTCATCAAAACTAAGAGTATCTTAAATGTAGATCATGATATTGACAAACGTCTATAGTGCTCTAGTAATGATTGGAGTCGAATCATTGCATCATGCTTCTTTACCGTCAATCCAATGTTTCTTATATTCATCACTACATCATTGAAGGTATCCATGTACTTTTTCAATGAGGTCACACCTTGCATCTTGAATGTAGAGAAAGTTTTTAGCAAGATCAGTATGTTATTGAGTGATTTTTTAGATACAAATTCTTCCGATTTTTTCATAATCTCTTAATCGTAGTCTTTTTGGACACATGATAAATCACCGCATCCGACAAAATAAGCTGGATGGTTGTCATAGCTAAATTTTCTATCTTCATATTCTTCGTTTTCGAGATATCCGTCAGTAAAGTATATGTATCATACACCACCGTATGAACACAATCCTTCCTCAAGATTGCATTCATTTTATACTACAATATCTCGAAGTTAGCCTTACCATCAAACTTTTTAATTTTGTATTGCAATCCTCCAATAGTCACATACGAGCCACATGTGTACGAGCTCGAACCAATTGCTCCTTTGATTGCACCGTCTTTTGTACAAGAACTCTCTGTCATTACTTTAGACTTGTCTCATAAATCTTGCTCTTGTATCACTTGTTGGGCATGTCTAGGACTACCTCTGTTGGGCTCATATGCATCTTGATATGCTTATCAAAAAGACATTACCTTTTGAGATTTCAAGATCGTTGAACCAACGAACAATGCTAATGATTTTCTCTACAAAATCTAAAATAAAATAATATATATGAAAAGTAACACAAAACAAAAGAAACACACATATCTGACACCAAGATTTATAGGAGTTTCATCCAATACTTGGTGCATATCCAGTTTGAGAGATAATTAATGCTTCAATAATCTTGGATTACACGTTTTGACACTTGGTTCACGGGTAAAATCAATTTGCTAAAAATTAAGAGAAGAAAATACTGGAAAAAAATTCTTTTTAGCTTTCAAACAACCCTCTCTTGGCTGCTTAGTTTGTCCTCTATATTTCCACATGTAGCCTCAAACTTGTACATGAAATTCACACAAAAATCTAACCAAAATAAGGGTTTAAATGTCTTTTAAAAAGCTTAATGGGTTTGGTGAACAGTACCGGATTCGGATCCTAGTCAGATTCGGCACTCGTCGCATGCCCATCTCCACTTCAACCATGTCAGTCGAATCGAGGCGATCAATGCTCCATCACATGTCGTGTGACCGCTCGTTAGCGAATCGCACCTCGAGTGTGATTCTTCATGCACCTGTCTCATGGCACGAGCATTGCGTGCGTCACGCATTGCGTGCATGCATGAGTTGTGCACGGGCTGTGCACTACACTGTGCTAGGTCGTTGCTGTCGGAAAAATGCCGAAAAATACAATGGGCTGGGCCACACTATTTATCTGTCTCGGTTTTGAAAAATTCAGCTTTTAGGCTTTGGAAAATCAGTATTTTAAGCTCCAAAAAATCATCATAAGTCATAGATTAATCTTGGGAAATTTTTGATGTTTTGTATCACATTTTTCAACACATTGATTTGCAGCCAAAAATGAATTTAACCACATAGGCCTTTTGGATAATACATGTATATGTGTGCATTATCAGTAAGGTTGTAAAAAACGCTAGGCGCTAGGCGTTCGGATTGCTAGCGTCTAGCGCCTAGGGCATTAATCGGGAATTAATCGGGGATTAATCGGCCTAGGCGGATTTGCATTTTTTAATTATTTTATTTATTTTTATATAATATATTTATGTTTATATATAAATATATATATTATTTAAAATACATCAAATATTTAATACATACTAAATCAAATCCAGATTACCAACTTTAGAGTATTTGTGTGCAACAAAATAAAATTTAAAAGATACTCTTCTGCAATTAAGCCATTTACTAAACTTGAACTTAGGCGAAAATGAATACAGTACATGAGGAATGCAGACCGGCATGTTTGACCCTTTTTTGTTCCAGGCCCGAATTTTTTAGCATGAAGCAATCATCTTTTTCCTCTATAATCTGGCAGCAAGCAAGTTTTAATATATGCTAATAATCTAATATAAATTATTATAATAATGAGTTCATTATATAAAAAGTCTAAAACAACTATTAGTCCATTACACAATATTGCAATAATACAACCATTAGTCTATTATATCTAAACCAACCATAAAGTTAATTTTGAAAAGCTGCCCAGCCGCCTAGGAACTGCCCAGAGCGTCCAGACGCCACCCAGAACGCTTAGGCGGCCGATTAATCCCAAAAACGCCCAGACTGACCTATTTGGCCTTACTCAGGGCGTTTATTGGCCGCCTAGGCGGCCGTCCAGGCCGATTTTTAGAACACTGATTATCAGATGTCAATATGATATTAGCCTTTGATATTTCGTAATATGTTGGGAAAGAGACACATCCTCACCACAAAACCTTGAAGCCTACTTAGGAATAGGGAGATCCACGTGGTATAAACACTCAGCCCTTCTATGTTATCTTAATAGTTGAAACAATAAATTTCTATGTTGCACAGACACGGACATGCCGAACGGGAATGATACGATGCCATATGAAGATATTTAAGCAAATTCTAAAAAGTGCGTCCAAAATAGAAATATCATGTCCGATTTGGGTGTCATGCATGCATCCGACATGCCCCTGTCACAACATGATTTTATGGTTGAAGTGTCCATGCTACGAAATTCATCTCTTTACAACACCGTTTATACCAATTCATATTTGATATGTGGTTTCCTATGTAGTACAAATTTATAATCATTCAATTGCCTTGTATTCATCTTTGATATTGCATGTCTTACTTCTGCTCTGGGACATGATTTTTCTGTCGCTCTCAGCATAACAGGCAGAAAATGCATGGACTGTCCTGGAAAATTAAAATAAGCACAAGGTTCTTGGTGGCATGCTCCAAGACCTATAGGCAGAGGCATGGGCGCGCGGCAACTTAAGGGGCTATTTTGTAAATTTTGAACTTTGGGAGGTTTTGTGTAAAAAGACCAAATCTGTAATTTGGTCTTTTAATTAACCTAGAGCTGGCTCATTAGGGATTATGCTTGATTATTTTGTGAAACCCATTGTCCAAGGTGTCCACGAACACTTTTCCGAAGATATGAGACTTTCATCTCGAATCGAAAGTTAGAAGAAAGGCCTCTTCTCGAATTTGGGCTAGTTATCTTTTATTTTTAGATTCTATTCCAATAAAAATACCTTTTTCCTTGTTCTTTCCATAAAGATTCCACTTTTACATCTACAAAAGCCATAGTTCGTATCAAATTGGTATCAAAGCACGTCGATCCATGGCAACTACGAGATTCAATGATAGAATTGACACGTTGGAAGAGAAGATGGGAAAGTTCAATGGCAAGATCCAAGGGATCAAGAAGAGCGTAGACGATCAAAGGGGCTAGTTGGATCGTAGGTTCTCGCAACTCATGGAAGCCATAAATCAAACAAATCAGAATGTTGTGGCACTCTCCCAGAAGATGGATTCAGATTGGGCCAAAACCCTAGATCCGAAACAAAAGACAAGGACTTTGGCAAGGGGAAGGGAAAGTTGATCCTTTTCGCAAAGGGCTGCTCTCAGATACAGATGTGGTTTCCAACGAGGAAGAACACTACTTCAATGGAAGCAAGGAGGCATGATGTGTTGGGATCTCAAGAAGTTTGAGGAGGTGAACCAGAGTCTGGAATGCCCCAGCAAATCGGCCTGGGCCCTCACGGCGGTTCACCAGGGGCCGCGTGAGTCCCTGGCAAACCTGCCAGGATTCTCGCAGGTCCCTAGCGGCCTGCCAGCCCCCCCCAGATGGTGCATCAACCCCGTCAGGCACAGTTCGAGGCACCGGAGGCCCCGAGGAGAGGATTGGGACAATGCGCAAGCTACAGCGAGGGGTTTGAGGGCCCCTCGGAGGATTTTGGCGCTGATTTCTACGGAGGAAGACCCACAGGACCTAATGCATGAGTTTGAAAACTATAGTTCGATACCACGAGGATGATCATGGGGACTTCGTTGATGGATGAGCTGATTGGGGGAAGCTGCTTGGGATGAAGAGGATCGGGACCATGTTGGAGACTATGGCTATGTCGTACATGCTTTCCCTCCGACACGATGCCATGACTATCAGCAGGGGAGAGGTGCACTTAGAGGGTTTACCGCGGAGAGCAGGGTCATGAAGCTGAAGATGCCTAATTTTGATGGGGGAGACTCAGGAGGATGGATCAACATGGTCAAACGATACTTTGAGGTGTCGCGGGTGCAGGATATTGAGTGGCTGAGGGCTGTTGGGGTGTGCCTGGAGGGAAAAGCCATGTCGTGGTACATGTGGATGTAACAGCAGCACCCTTTTCGCTCGTGGGAGGAGTTCACTACCTTCCTCCTGAACCGGTTCGGGGAGGTTCAAGGATGAGACGTGTATGAGCTAATGTATGCCTTGAGGCAGGAAGAGACTGTTAGAGAGTATATTAAGAGGTTTAAGATGTTGGATGGCCGTGTTCGTTAGGTATCAGGAGAGTCTTTATATGGGTATTTCATGAAGGGCATGAAACCTACCATTAGGGCAGAGTTGCGAATTCAGATACCCAGAGGCTCGTTAGATCGGATGCACCTGACGAGGATGGTTGAGGACAAACTAGCAGAGGAGAGGCGAGCCCGAAGATCGTGGGGAAGATCATCTTTTCGGGGACAGGCGCCTGCAAGGGCAGAAGGCGGCCATAGGTGGGGCAGCGGTCAGTAAGGAGAAGTGGTGGAGTCACGACCTGGGGACAGCTACGACGGATGACAAAGGCTTAGATAGCAGAGAAGTGTGACAATGGTCTATGCTACAAGTGCGATGATAAGTTCTCTCCAGGGCACCGATGCGACGGTCGTACCTTGCATATATTGATATTGAATGATGAGAACGAGGTCGTCGTGGAGCTCTAGGCTGGTGAGGAGGAGAATCAAGAGCACATGTACTTGGATATGGCGGATGTCTCCCTCAATTCCCGATAGGGTTCACACCAAACCACACCAGGAAATTGGTGGGGTAGATTGCAGATCTGGACGTCACGGTGTTGGTATATAGTGTTATCCACAATTTCATTTCCCGCAGGCTAGTGGAGAGAGGTTGCAGCTCAGTAATACATGCCGTTTCGGAGTGGTGTTGGGGACAGGAGGCGCAGAGCAGTGGTGTATGTCGGTGATTGATAGTTACTATTCAGGAGGTTCAAATCATCGCAGATTTCCTCTGGAGCTGGGGAGCACGGACATCATCCTGGACATGAAGTGTTTGCAGACCATGGGGGATACAAAGACGAATTGAAAGCTTCTCGGGTTGGAGTACCAGGAGGGAGGTAGGCCAGTAGTGTTGTAGGGGAACCCTAGTTTATGTCGTTCTATGGTTTCCTACAAAACCATGGCTAGAGCTCTCCAGATGTCGGGAGGATGGTTCTTGGTAGAGTTTCAGGGGTTATCACTTGAGGAGGCGGATGAGCGATAGCTGCATGAGATGTTGCAGGCGGGAGATGTTGCAGGTACAGAAGGATGGAGGATGGTACGGGAGATGTTGCAGGCGGGTGTGATCCAGTCTAGTGTGAGCCCATTTTCTAGCCTGGTCTTGCTAGTGAAGAAGAAAGATGGGAGCTGATGTTTCTGTGTAAACTAACGAGCCCTGAATAAGGAGACCGTACCTGATAAGTTTTCGATCCCAGTGATTGATGAGCTGCTTGACGAGCTACATGGGGCGGCGGTGTTTTTCAAGATATATCTGAAGTCTGTGTACCATCAGATCAGGTTGAGGGCTGCAGATATCCCGAATACGGCGTTCAGGATGCATGAGGAGCACTATAAGTTTCTTGTCATGCCCTTTGGCCTGACGAATGCTCCAACGACGTTTCAGGTCCTGATGAACAAGATCTTTCACCCCTACTTGCTGATGTTTGTGCTAGTCTTTTTCGATGATATATTGTTTAATAGTCACAGTTTGGAGGAGCATGTAGGGCACTTGTAAGTGGTGTTGCAGGAGATGCATGAGCAATAGTTATTCGCCAATAGGAAGAAGTGCTTCTTTGGGCAGTCGCAGGTGGAGTACTTGGGACACATGATATCTGTAGATGGAGCGGCAGCAAATAGGACGAAGATCTCTACTATGTTGGACTGGCACTGTCCTACGACATTGCGAGACCTGCGAGGTTTCTTGGGCCTGACAGTGTATTATCGGAAGTTTGTCCATGGGTATAGCACGATAGCATGGCCCTTAACGGAGCAGCTGAAGGACAGCTTTCAGTAGGGGATGAGCCGACCAGTGCATTTGAGGTCCTGAAGCAGGCGATGACGATGGTGCCCGTGCTGGCATTGCCTGATTTCAGCAGACCTTTCATTGTGGAGACGGACGCGTCAGGGTATGATTTAGGGGCAGTGCTTATGCAGGATCAGCATCCAGTGGCTTATTTCAGTTAGGTCTTATCGGCATGAGCGCCACTGAAGTCGGTGTATGATGAGTTGATATCGATAGTGCTCTCCATACAGAAGTGGTTGCCATATTTACTTGGGATGAGGTTTATTTTATGGACCGTCCAAATGAGCTTGAACCATCTTTTGGAGCAGTGCATGGTCACAGAAGAGCATCAGAAGTGGCTCTCCAAGCTGGTGCATTACACATTCGAGATTCAGTATATGACAGGCTTGGAGAGCAAGGTGACGGATGCCTTATCCTGCAGAGAGGAGGTGGTAGAGGTGGCAGCCATTTCAGTGCCAGTCATACTGAACTGGGAGCTGCTAGGGAGAGAGATCGAGTCCAATGTGGAGCTGACATTGATAAGGGAGGCGCTGCAGCGTGGGTCTAAGGATCATACTGGATACACACTGAGTGGGCAGAGGCTGATGTACCAGTGATGGTTGGTGCTATCGTGGACTTCCTCCCATCTACCGATGATTTTTCAGGAGTTTCAGGCAGTTCGGTGGGAGGACATTCAGGAGTTCAGCAGACCTATCGGAGGATGGCTAAGGAGTTGTATCGGTCCAGGCTGAAGAGATACATTGCCAGGATGGTGACAGAGTATGACGTCTGCCAACGTCACAAATATTTAGCCATGGCTCCAGCAGGATTACTTCAGCCACTAGCTTTGCATGAGAGGGTCTAGGAGAAGATCAGTATGGATTTCATCGAGGGGCTACCACGGTCTGAGGGCTTCACTGTCATATTGGTTATGGTGGACCGCCTCAGCAAATATGCGCATTTCATCCCCTTGCGGCATCCATATATGGTGGTGACGGTTGACACTGCGTTCATGAAGGTCGTTCGCCTACACGGGTTCCCTGCATACATAGTTTCTGACCGAGACAAAGTATTCAGGAGCAGTTTTTAGAGGGTGTTGTTCAAGGTACAAGGGACCATATTGAAGCGAAGCACGGCATATCACTCACAGACTGACGACCAGATGGAAGTGGTGAATAGGAGCGTGGAGACATACTTGCACTGTTTTGCTTCAGAGTCACCGAAGCAATGGGCCAAGTGGTTGGCGTGGGCTGAATATTAATGTAACACTTCTTACCACTCGGCGGTACAGTGCACATCGTTTCGCATCCTCTACGGACGGGATCCCCCACATTTGATCCATTACAGCCGCAGTTCGACCCCAGTTTCTTAGGTGGAGTACTTGGATGAGCGGGACAAAATGCCAGAGGAGTTGAAGAGGCACTTGCTACGTGCGCATCAAATCATGAAGGCCAAGGCAGATGAGCACAGGAGGATGTGCAGTCGAGGAGGGGGACATGGTTTATCTTAAGCTGAGGCCATATAGACAGAAGAATTTAGCACCCCGGAGAAATAAGAAGCTGGCGACCTGTTATTATGGTTCATTTGAGATTGTGTCCAAGATTGAGAATGTGGCATACCACTTAAATCTACCTACGACATCAACCATCCATCCAGTGTTCCACGTGTCAAAGCTACGACGTGTCATTGGGGACCACACTTTCTCACCTACCATTCCACCCACCTTGATCGACGACATGGATGTGTTGCTAGAGCCACATGAGGTCAAATAGGTTCGTCAGGGCTCGGCAGGGATCCATGAGGTGCTTATCAGATGGCGATAACTACCAGACTATGACGCTACATGGGAGTCTCGCGAGGTGATCGGTCGGCAATTTTCAGACTTCCACCTTGAGGACAAGGCAGCTCTCTTGCGGAGAGTTATGATGCGATCATCTCCTATAGACAGGCGCGGGCGCGCGACAACTTCAGGGGCTATTTTGTTAATTCTGAACTTTGGGGGGTTTTGTGTAAAAAGACCAAATCTGTAATTTGGTCTTTTAATTAGCCTAGGGCCGGCTCATTAGGGATTATGCTTGATTATTTTGTGAAACTCATTGTTCAAGGTGTCCACTAACACTTTCCTGGAGATCTTAGGCATCCCATTGAATCGAAAGTTAGGAAAAAGGCCTCTTCTCGAATTGGGGCTAATTATCTTTTATTTTCAGATTCTATTCCAATAAAAATACCTTTTTTTCCTTGTTCTTTCCATAAAAATCTCACTTCTACATCTACAAAAGCAAAAGCCCTAGTTCGCATCAGAATGCTGATATACTTCAGGTAGATGCATGTGCAGTGGATGTTTTTATCGACTTTGTTCGAACAACTAATTGGATAACACGATATATTATGCATATTATGAGTTTTCCTTGTGAGTTGTTAAATTCATTTCCTCTTGCATTGCAGTTAAGATTGGAAGACCTGGCTATAGAGTGACAAAGCAGTATGATCCAGATACAAAGCAGCGCTCTCTTCTGTTTCAGGTTATAATTTATTATTACCCATCAGGTTTTGGTGATGGTTTTCATGCGTTATCACTTAGTAGTGCATTGTATAGTAATATCAACCAGATTAGTAGGCGTAAAGGTTTTGCTTTATTTACTGATGAGAATAGAATATTGCATGGTAGCTGATGGAGTGACAAGGAGTAGGTCGGACCTAGACGAACATTTGTTAAGGGTTTAATATAAGTATATGATGGTTCTGAACTTATCTGAGCAGAACCAAAAGAAGAAAATGAAATTTTGTAACGACCTCAAATATCTCATAAAAAGCTTTTTGTCATCAATGTTGTAGTTGTCTGGTTTGGCCTTTTTCAGATTATCATTCTCCTGGTATTGGGAAAGAATGCTCCTAAATATAATGTGGGCATGTTTATCCATACAAGTTGATTGATTTCTGAAACTCATTGGGAAGATAGTTGAATCAGGCACAAAATCTTGACATTTGGATTTATGTAGTGCAATATATGACTTCCATGAATCAGGATTATGTTGAATGCTTGCATTCAGTGTTCTATAGTGACGTTTCCTTATGCGTGTTGTCCAAGAGCGCATTGCGTATAAGCGGTTTATATGATGTTGCTGGATTGCGTGAAAATGATTTTTAATATATCAATAAATAATAAGTATCATATATGTAAGTATTAATTGTTAAAATGCCTAAAAATTCAGGAAAATATTACACAATTTTCAAAAAATGAATACATGCATCATGGGAAGCAAGAACAATTGCTAAATTGCATGGGGCAACAAGAATTGCATCTGCTTCCATCAATTTGCATCGTAAACAATAATTTTAAATAACAATTATATCAAACATTTCAACCAATAATTGCATAGACAACTACATTTTCCATATGAAGTGGGAGGTTAAGGCAACTAACTATTTGCTGGTGAAATATCGCAGTGTTATCTATTTGGTATAACACTTGTGTCGATTAATTGTTGGATGGAATTGCTAAGTTTCATATTGGATGAAGCCAAGACATATATATAGAATTATTGTGAATATAGATATGTTGGGATTTGTGGATGTCAATTACAAACAGCCATTCAAGCAAACAGAAACTTGTAGATGTAGAATAATTTGGATTCAAAGCCAGCTTGGATGTTATATTTTCTATTCTTTTTCAAAAGAGACGGTTCATGCACCCTCAAATGTGGTTATGCTGGCGCATAAATGATTGTGCATCCGCATATGTGGTTGACTGCATATTTCAGGCGTGTAACCCGAATAAAATGTGGTTTCAGTCCATATGCACATGTGGCAACATAATTCAAATTTTAAAACACTGCTTGCAGGTTTTCCAATACGAACTAGATGCTTGACATAGAGACGTTGGATGATGTTTGCTAAATATGATGATTATGATATTTATTAAGGTTCATGATGTGTTTATTCTGATCATGAAGGATATAGATGTGGAAAGGTTACACAGCAAGGCAATATTTTTAAGCACAATAAGCGCTCCATGTATTAGTTGCAGGTGGCACAATAAAAACGTCCTAAACAGCAATACTTTCCTCTACTAGTTGAGCCATAATTTTATGAATATATGTTCTTTCTGAATGAATACGGTTTGACATATTGTATTACGGCTGACTGAAACTTGCAGTGAGCTTATAACGGAAAGGTTGGAGCAAATTTAATTGAGAGTTTGAGTAGCATGGTTCTGATCGTGCTTTAGGGGGCAAGAGAGAGGTGTCATGCAAGCTATAGTACATTGTATGATGATGATTCTAAACCTAGAGTATCCTGTAAGACTTGTTGGGATGGTATGTATGATATGTATTTCACCTTGGAAGAGGATCCCTAGAAACACACCTATGTTTCAAAGGATAAAAATGCTTTGGATCACAACCTAAAAATTTTGTTTGGATGCCATATTAATTCCATCATATATCAACATTTTTCATCAAAAAGTAGCTTTATAACCAAAGAAAATTCAGGATTAAAAAAGAGGTCAATATCTCTCTTTCCTATCGAAAGGATTGACCTATTTTCTTGATTATAAAATTCTTTGAATTTGTTGTCAAAACACAAACCAATTCTTCGGATTCCCCCAGTGCATAGGAAAAATGACATCTTGGATTATAATCTTTTGGATGGTGGCCATCCAAACATGTGCTTTGTCCTATTAGGAAACTTGTGGCATTGCATATAGAGCTCAAACAGACCCGAGGTCCATCCATTAATAACTTTGGAGACTTATGATGAGAACTTGCCATTTTTCTTTGCACCACTAGCCTTTGACCATCCGCAGTTCAGACATTGGCCATGAAATGGTGCTCAACTCTTGGTGGAGCTCCTCATCCCATCTCTCATTATGTTTTACACCCAAAGAGATGCCCCTTGTTGATCGAGTGTTAAGCATGTCCAGGTGTTGGACCATATCGACCATTGAACATAAGATTGCATGGTTGCCACGATGTTACGTTAAACCCATAAGGATGTGCAGCAACATTTCAAGCATCCCTCCATTACATCAGAATGTCTTGTATATGCCTAGTAAATTAGTTTCTTGTAAATATTTGAACAATTATGAACTTGAATCACACTTCACTTTGGTTCAAGCTATGCATGTACTAAATTAAGAGTTCGCTTGGTTGCATCATCGAATAAACTGTTTCTCCAGATGACGCGTTAGCTCTTTTACATTTTTTTAATCAAGAATAATTTGTTGAAATCGAGGAAAATCCTAAATGATATATCCTGACTTTCTTTGCTTCATATAGTAAGATCTTTTCCCAATGATGTTACCAAAAATACGATGGTTTGTTGGGAAAAGGATTTCTTTTCAAGGAAAATGCTTGTGTCCTCTTTCAGGAAATAGGATATAGCTTTTGAGGTTGAAGTTTGCCGTCTTAGTTGCAACTACAGGCCTACAACTTGTATCTTGGAAATAGAATAAACATTTGAATATTGAATTCAGAATTTCAGGTATAGACAATTTCATTAGACATTTAGAGGTCCAGTGAAAAGAACGAATATGCTGGTTGGTTTGAAGAGTGTTAGGTGGATGATCAATTATTACTTCCTAGTTACACTGTTAGGATGTGATGATATGAAAACGTCTGACTTTACAAGTTGATGAAATTCTTAAGCAAAGGAACCTAGGAAGTTTATTCTTGCTACTGTTAGTGTGCGAGGTTTCTACTTGCTACAGGTTCGCCTAGAACTTGATATTTCTTTTTTGTTCATAGAAATGATGGTGATCTTTAGGTGGTTGTACTCTGTATCTTTTTTTTTCTCGAAGTATAATTTTCTCTGGGTTCTACGTCTGTATTGTTCGATTAGACCGATCACCTTTGTGTTCTTCAGAGTTTGGGACACCAGCTTCCTCGCTTTTACTAACTCATCCTCGAGACGGATGAGTTCTCAGTTCCATACTACTCTTCTTTTCAAACGCAATATGTATTTTTATGCAGTGATTTTCTTGTTTATGAGGTTGGTCAACTCCTAGTCTGCCCATGAGTGCGAAAAGTCATGTTCGCATACGCTTGAAGCATTCCTTAAAATTGTGGCCTTTATTACAAGCAAAATGCTTTACAATTTTCCCCCTTATTCTTTTATTAGGCTACTGCTGAGAGATGTATGTCAGTACTTGATGCTCTTTGGAAAGATTTGTTTAGATAAAACGTTCAGCTGCTAATGTATGTTATTGATTATAATATTACCTATTGTTTATCATTTTGCTTTTGTTAGTTCGCAACTCTAAAGTCTTTCTGTTTGCTTCCTAATTCTACTTTCATGATTCTAGATTGAATATCCAGAAATTGAAGATAACGCAAAGCCCAGGCATCGATTCATGTCATCTTATGAGCAGGTGAATCTCATGGTGAATTCTTTTCTTATAGTGTGCTGTGCTTGTTTCGATACTAACTGGTTTTGTTTCTGGCAGAGAATTCAACCTTTCGATAAAAGGTACCAGTATCTGCTATTTGCCGCTGAGCCATATGAGATCATTGCTTTCAAGGTTTGTGCTCTTGTGCCTGATTGAACCTTATTCTTATCCCTGAGCAACTTCTCATAGTTCTTTCCATTTCAGGTTCCAAGTACTGAGATCGACAAAGCCACACCTAAGTTCTTCTCTCATTGGGATCCAGATCTAAAAATGTTCACGGTTAGTGGGTAAAAATTTACTTGAACAACTTCAGTTAGTCCTTTTTTCTTGACCATGTTCAAATGCACTGCTCATCCTATGGTCATGGTCAACAGCTGCAACTTTATTTTAAAGCCAAGCCACCAGAAGCAAACAAACCTCAAGGTGCAGCACCTCCACCTCCGCCGGGTGCAACTGGATCAATGGCTGCACCTGGTGTTCCCCCGAGGCCAATGCCACCGCCACCTCAAGCACCTCCACCACCTCCACCACAGCAGGCACCTCCAGCAACTGCACCGGTTGTGAACCCCCAAAGGCCCCCACCTCCTCTACCAGTTGGTGCCTCACAACCCCCTCCACCGCCTCCCATAGGGAACGGCCCTCCTCGGCCGGCACCTCCACCGCCTGTGGGAGGTGGTGCGATGGCCAACTTCACTCCAGGTGCTCAGATTGGTCGGCCACCAATGCAGGGATTTCCTGGGCAGCAGCAGATGCAAGGCCAAGGGGTTCCCCCACCCCCACCACCAGCCATGGGTGGTCAATAGACTCGGATGCCATTTTCGCTGGAGCATAGAACATAAAACTTGTGCTTATCCAAGAGGTGGCCCAGTTTGATGTCGTGTTGTTGCGCGAGTGAAGTGAATTTTTGACTTTTGGGCTGCATCCCACAGTTGGCAAGGCAGCACGGTAACTCGTCGGATAAACTAATATCACATTCACAACTAATATCACGTTCACGTTCACGACATCATCAGAATGGATGGTGAGCTTTTATCCTACTTTACATCATATGCTGTTGCTTGGTCCTGATGGACAAAGAAAGCAGTGGTTGTAATGTTCCGTAATATATATCCACCATGTCCAGGTGTGCTTATGAGTTGAACGATGCTATCATGAATGTTGAAATGAAATAGTGATGATCAGCATCTTAGCATGATATGTAAACCAGAATCATAGCATCACGATCATGGCTGGCCTGTTGATCTTATAATTCTGGTTTAATCTAAGAAAATCCCTCTGCATGCATTCTCTGCCATGGAGCGTCACAAATCTGTACAAGATATTGCAGGAATGGCCAATTGTGGTGTTACCTTTGGTTTTATCTATGTATGATTGAAGTAGTTTGTAATTCGTACATTTAGACCGACTCTCCTGCAGTTTGGGAGAATCAGAGGACGCTCACAATGACGATCCTGACTGATGTTTCAGTTCCTTTACTCGATCTTTTTATGTTTTGGTGTCTCATACTTGTGGTGCTGGCGATGTGCGTTTGATTCTGCTTCTTGTTGTTTTCTTTTGAAAGGCTCTTTATTTTGATATGCGTTTGGACGAATCTATTGAATATGCCGAAGTATATTCGGTTTTGCTTAAAGGTATCACGTCTTTTTAGGGGGACGTGATTTGCTTGATGTGTAAAAAGCTATTCGGTGGGATGTGTAGGGATGAAAGACTCAAAATTGATGCTCCGTCTCTCTCCTTGAAACGATATTTCTATCATTTCATCTCCCAATATCCATTGAGAAGCTCTTGAATCCGCCTCAAAAGATTTTTAAAAATGAAAATTGAGATATAGAAGCGTACCAACCATTCAAACATGTGCCCTGTCTCAGCAAAACTGGCCCTTCACTTGTAATACATGATTACGTTGGGCTGTGAGCGGGGGCCTAAGTTTAAAACCCCCTCCCGAAAATAGAAAATACGAACCGTCTTTAAAAAAAAGTTTTAAGGACTAACAAAAATCCAAAATTTCAATTCAAACCCCCCAAGTGGGAAAAGGGAGCCAAAATATTTACGAAAACCATGGCACATGCACTGAAGGCTCACAAAAACCATGACACTTGCACTGAAGGCGCCGCCAACGGCGAGGCAAATGGCGACTCGATTGGGAATTGCTATGTGCACCGGCCGTCTTACTCGGACGCACAACCATTATCTACAAGTTTGTCATTCAAATTTAAATATTTTCTATTCTCATTGTATGTGCACGTGCACACACACCCCACACACACACCAAAACGAGTTTTTAAGGTTTGGAATTGACGATGTGGACGGAGAGGTCGGAGGAGGTGGAGGCGGAGGGGGCCAAAAAGGGGCTGGGTTGTCGGAGGAAAGGCGACAGAGGGAGGGGTTGGGGAGTTCATGGAGGTGGCGGTAGATGGGGCGGAGGAGGGGGCGGGGCTGGGGAGTTCGACGGATGGGGCGGAGGAGGGGACAGGGCCGCCCACCGGCGGTCGTGGGTTTTACTCACTGCACATAACCGGTGGTATTTTCAGCATTTTCAAACGCACAATGATTAATTCTGAGTGGTAAACTTGTAAATACATGGTATATCGACTGTGCACGCAAGAAAAACAGTCGGTGCACGTAGCAATTCCTGACTCGATTTCGAACAAAGATCTCGATCGAAAACCAACAAGAAGAATGTATGTGGATTTTCTGAAGAAAAAGTATATTATTTTCCCCTCGGGGTTTTCATGTGCAGGCGGAGGAAAGAGTAAAAAGAGAAAGTTGGGTTATCTTTATCTTATGATGGCGAAGAAAGAGAAAAGGAATCAAAGAAGGTGACGAAAGAGAACTCGAGATTGAGAAGATGGTAATTTCCTCACTGGTATATACCACCTGATAATATGTAGGTTATCCCATCATTAGCCAATGCCCGTGGGACCAAAAGCTGAAGTAAACCCAATAAGGCTCAACCTAAATATTGGAGAGCCCATCAACATAGTTGAATTATGAAAATAACTCTTCATAAACTCTATACATATCCCTCCTCTGTAAGATAAGGGCATGTTCTTCTCTTGGAAAGTGAGGGATAGAAAGTGTAAAACACACTGTTCACACACTATTTTCTACAGTGCACTGGAAGAAGGGAGGGTTTGTGTGTGTGTTCTTTTGGCCAATTGGTTTGTGTGGAGGAAAGTCTGACGTGGAAAGGAAAACAAAGAATCCGGATGGGATTTTGAAATCGCAGTGCCAAGCTGTGATTACGCAGGAATCTCAACTTTTATGTGGGCCCTCTCTCTTCTCCACCAATCAGCGAATTTTCCGGAATTTATTTTTTTTCAACCAACTTTCTTCAACCAAAAGAACACACTACACGGAGTGGGACCCATCTCAACTTTCCAACTCCACAATCCAACCACACTTTCCAACAAGGGCCTGTTCGTTTCAGTGTTTATGCTCAAGATTCTCAAAAAAAATTACTGTTTTGGACACTATTCACGCAAAATCACAGGTTTTGCACTTGGCTCTGTTCGTTTTTTTTCTTGCTAAAATTGCCGAGCTGGCAATAATTCCCAGCAACCCACGTTCTCCGCAAAACATGGGGATTACGGGTTGATGCCTGCCAGCCGTGGGGCCTACTTGCTCTCTCTCTCCACCTTTGCAGCAAAACATGCCGTATTTATAAAAAAAAATTTTATGCGCGGGCCCCGCCTCTCTCACAATCAGAGAGCTGAGAAATGCTGAAATTTTTTTATGCGCGCGCGGGGCCCGTCACTCTTTTAATTTTTTAATATTTAATGTGTGGACCCCATATCTAACTTTCACAACAACATTCACAACCCACTTTCACTCAAAAAACACAATAAAATTGTCGGGGCCCCACAAAAAATTCCAACATCCACATTCACAACCCACTTTCATCCAAAAAACACAATACTCACATTCATCAACACTATTCACAACTTCAACAAACAACCCATATCAACACAAAAGAACAGGCCCCAAAAGAACACACTACACACAAATTTCTCTCTCATCAGATTCCACCCTTCTCAACTTTCCCAATTATACTTTCTCACAAAAGAATAGGCCCTAAGATGAACTTATTCTCATACTCGATACTCCTTTTTTCATTTGATATATTTTATTATCTCTCCTTCATGTTCTCATTTGAGCATTGGAAATTACATTTGAATCATTATTTTTGATTATTATTCATGTTGGTTTGTCATCACCAAAAAGGGGGAGAATGCTGGATATTGGACTCCCCGGATTTGGTTTTGGATGATGAACAAACATAAATATATCGTGAACTAACAATTTGTGAGCGCAGTTATGGAGATCGTCGCCAAAGTTCATATGAATATCATTCGCGGCGTCTCAAGACTTCTCAATACACGTGATCGAATGCCTAAAGCTTCGTTGAAGCTTATGGACCATTTTAGAAGTCATGAAGATTCGATTGAAGCTTTTGAAGACAGTATCGTCAAGTTTTATTTATTGTCTTTTAGCTTCTTTCGTAGAATGTTAAGCCTTGAGTAGGTCTTACGCTTTAAATCTTCATAACGCTCCTATCTTAGACATAGGATCTTAGTAGAAGTCCATACTAACTTTCCCGAAGCATCGCACTTCTATTCGCGACTTCTTGTGCATGTTAGTTGGTTCAAGAAGAAGAACCAACCGACTAGATGGTGATCTAGTCGGTCGGCAATCCTTCTTTGACCGACTAGTTTGCGTCAGTCAATTTCTTGCTCTTTACTGTTTATAATTAGTCGGTCTGTGTTCATTGATCGACCGACTAGTTGATGAACTAGTCGGTCAACTTTCCTTCTTGGACCGACTAGTTTAGCTTTCCTGTACATGCAAATTTTCACCCGACTTACTGTTTATCGTTAGTCGGTCTATGCACATTTGGCGACCGACTAGTTGATGAACTAGTCGGTCAACATTTGTTCTTGGACCGACTAATTCAATTTGTACTCAGACTTTTAGTTTTATCTCTTAGTCGGTCTGAGTTGAGTGACCGACCGACTAGTTGTGAAACTAGTCGGTCAGCAACTCTTCTTTGACTGACTAGTTCCCTTCAGTCTGAACTTGATCTATTCCCTGTTCACCACTTAGTCGGTTCATGTTGATTGACCGACCGACTAGTTGATGAACTAGTCGGTCAGTGGTTGTTCTTTGACCGACTAGTTTGGTTCAGAATAGAGCCGTTGGAGCTTTAATTGAAACGTTTTTCTCTCTCTCTTTCCTCTAACATATATATACTTGTTGAGCTGCATTCATTGCACTCTAGGCTGATTATTGGAGAAGTTTAGAGATCAAAGAGAAAGCTATCATCTCAAAAAAAAAGCTCATTCATTTCCCTCTCAAGAATCTCTCCTCATTCATTTCAAAAGAGAGATTCATTGATTGAGAGCCTTCCAAGCCAAGTGATTGATCCTAGGGCACCAACAACCACATAGCTCTCCATCGCTGATCTACATCTTGGAGCCAGGGTTTGGTGCCTTCTTCTTCCTTAAAATCATCCTTGCCCTAATTTGTAAGTATACTCAAGGCATATGTATTTTGTCGGTAAGAAGTTCTATTTCATTTACTTTCATTTTGATAGTGTTTAACTCTCGGTTGTGAGAGTTGTGTTTGTGATCCCGGGTTGTGGGAGTCACAAATTACTTTGTGTATGATTTGACTTGGTGAAGGTTCTTCACAAGTATTTCATAGTGGAAATCTTGAGTTATGGTTTCTAACTCAAGTATCCGGAGGGAATCCGGGTGGTTGGGATGTAGGATCACTGGGAACAAGTCGGGGAGACTTTGGTGGATCCGAACCCAGTAATATCGTTTGTTTGCGATTGTTTATTTGTTGTCGATTTTTTACTATTCCGCATTTCCGCATTAATTGGTAGAGTTTGCAAGGTAATTAGGAATTAGCCTCTTAATTATTTTAAAGTACTATTCACCCCCCTCTAGTACTTGTGCAGTAGCTTAGCAGGGCATTACATTTGGTATCAGAGCCAAGTCTATAGCTATGTCTGCCAACGACAACAAGACCGTTCGTCCACCTTCCGACTATTGCACATTCAAGAATCGTGAAGGAGCGTCTTCGGTGATGGAAGGACATTCCTCAACGAGGCCTCCATTCTTCAACGGTACCAACTACGGGTACTGGAAATACCGGATGGAAACTTTCCTCCGGAGTGCTTCATTATGGAGGGCCACAATGAAGGAGTATGTCGAGCCCGCTGAAGAAGATTTCGAGAAGTGGACTCCCGCGGAGATCGCCGCGGAGGTAAGCAATGTCAAGGCAATGAACGCCTTGCAATGTGCTTTGGAGCCCGAGGATTTCAACAAGATATGCACATGTAAGAGTGCATATCAAATATGGAACTCCCTCCTCATCTTGCATGAAGGGACAAGTAGGGTAAGAGACTTTAAACTCGTTGTAGTAAATAAAGATTACGAGTTATTTCATATGCTACATGGTGAGAAGATGAAGGAGTATTATGCTCGCTTCGTCGACATCACAAACGAGTTGGAGGCTCTCGGTAAGACCTACACCCAAAAGGAGAAAGTCTCGAAGATTATCGATGGACTTCCTTCTAGTTGGGAGAAACGGACCTTCGCCATCGAGGAAGGTAATGTTATGAAAACTTATACCGTTGTTCAACTAATGGGTACCTTGATGTCTTATGAGGTACGCAAGGATAGCAAGTTGAAGTTGCAAGAGAAGATGAAGTCCTATCTAAAGAAAGACGAGCCAAAGAAGAAGGCTATTGCTTTCAAGGCCACTCCATCTACTCCCACATCGACCGATGATGAAAACTCGGAAGACGAGTTGGACTTGGAGTCCATGGCTCTCATGGCCAAGAAGTTCAACCGGTTCTTTCGGAAAGGTAACTTCAAAAACAAATTGAAGTTCAATTCTTCTAACGCCTCCTCTCCTTTATGTTTTCAATGCTACAAGCCCGGACACATGAAAGCGGAGTGTCCTCAAAACAAACACAAGGAGAAGTGGAAGGCGCCGAAGTACGATAAGTCCAAGAAGTACAAGAAAGGGAACAAAAAGGGACTTTTTGGGACTTTCACCGACTCCGATGATTCCTCAAGCGGAGAGTCGGATGCTGAGCAAGTGGAGCAAGCACACATGTGTTTCATGGCTAGAGAGAAGCAAGATAAAGATGCCTCCTCCGATGATAGCGACAACGAAGGCGATGAGGTAACAATGGATGACCTTAGGAATGCTAACTCTCAATTGTGGTCTAAATACACTAAATTAGTAAATAGATACACTAAAGTAAAAGATGATTTAGCTAGCATCCAAAACTCGCCTAAAACTATCATCACCAACAACGACACCGTTGTTGAAGGGTTGAAGAATGAGATTGTTAATCTCAAGACTCAACTTGAACATGTTAGCATTGAGGATCCGGAAGAACACAAGATTGGAGATTTGACCTCTCAAAACTCGACTTTGAGTATTGAGAATGAAAATCTCAAATCTCGTGTTTATGTGCTCACATCGCAAGTATCCACTTTGGATGGTTCTTTGCGTTCTCTCACCGAGAAATATGAGAACACATTAGGCCGAATCAATGAATTCAATAAGGGTAAGGGCCATTTGGATAATATCCTAAATGTCTTACTTCCAGCCAAACACCACATTGGCTTGGGGTATACGATGGGAAGTTCATCCAAATCGGCCACTACCTTTGTTAGGCCAACTTCCGATGCCTCAACGAGTAGGAGCAAACAC
Organism: Scilla litardierei; assembly: GCA_030789695.1. Taxonomy (NCBI): domain Eukaryota; kingdom Viridiplantae; phylum Streptophyta; class Magnoliopsida; order Asparagales; family Asparagaceae; genus Scilla; species Scilla litardierei. The sequence continues at coordinate 134,365,997 of CM061137.1, read as the reverse complement.
TCTATTGGTAGTTCATCTACCATTGGTGCTTCCACCTCGTTCACACCCTCTTTCGGAAAGAAACCCACTTTGGGTGGACCTCCAAAGAAGGGGCATGCTTATATGTACACCAATACTATGCCATGTAGGAACACACATCCTACTCCACCGGCTCACACATATGATGATTTCTATGCTACACGTTCACGGGCACGTGCACACCATGTGAGACACCCTCATGCACGTGTTCCTCCACATGCATATGTACACCCACATCATCGTATGAATAATTCTCATAATGCACCATTCCATCATGTTCCTTATGCCTATCCACGACATGCATCGCGTAGAAATCAACAACGCATGCATGCACCCAATAGGATGAGGGCTCCCAAAATATTCACAATTTGGAGCCCAAAGGACACAAGCATGGATGAAAAACAAGTTTACATGAATGCTTATTTTTCGGATGTTGTGCATAGTGGTAATTATATGGGGAAGTCTAAGTCCAATTAGACTTGGCTTCCAAAGGTCTAATCTTTTGGACCCAATGACCTTGGGTACCATGATATGAAATTTTCTATCTTTATGTACTCAAGGAAAAGAAAAAGAAAAGGATCAACAAATTTAAATTTAGCTCCAAGGGGAATTGGATACTCGATAGCGGGTGTTCAAAACACATGACAGGTGACGCTCAATTGCTCTCCAGAGTGGTTCCCATTGCTAATGGAAACCGCGTCGTCTTTGGAGGCAACGAGAGCGGAACCATCATAGGTGTTGGTAAAGTGGGTAATCCTTCTAAACCCATTATAAATGATGTTTACCTTGTTAAAGGATTAAACCATAATCTTAATTCAATAAGTCAACTTTGTGACAAAGGTTACAAAGTTAGCTTTGCGAGAGGAATGTGCCATATTTTAAGAAAATATAATAATGAATTATTGTTTTCCGGCACACGACATAAGGATATATACATCCTAGATCTTCCAAGATCACATGAACAATGTCTCATTGCCAACACGAGTGAACAACACTTATGGCATCGACGTTTTGGTCATGTGAACTTTGGAACACTATTTAAGCTTTCCAAGTTAAATTCTATTAGAGGCTTCCCTAAGCTTGTCTTTCAAAAGAAAAGCTTTTGTGACTCGTGTCAACGAGGCAAGCTTCCAAAATCGTCGTTTAAACCTAAGAAAAGCATTTCTTCTAAGCGGCCACTAGAGCTATTACATCTAGATTTATTTGGGCCAACTAGAGTTGCTTCATTAGGAAATGCACGATATGGACTTGTCATCGTTGATGACTTTTCTAGGTTTACTTGGGTATTTTCATTATGTAATAAAAATGAAGCTTTTGAAAACTTCACAATTTTTGTTAAGAAAGTACAAAATCTCTTAGGAACCACCATTGTCACTATTCGTAGTGATCATGGAGGTGAATTTGAGAATGAGTCTTTTGAGACATTTTGTGATGAAGTTGGTATTACACACACCTTTTCATTCCCTCGCGCACCTCCTCAAAATGGTGTTGTTGAGAGAAAGAATAGGACACTAGTGGAGTGTGCTCGCACTATGCTTGATGATAGCCAACTTGGCCATCAATTTTGGGCGGAAGCGGTACACACCGCTTGCTATGTGTTTAATAGAATACTTTTGAGGCCCGGCACTAAACAAACTTGTTATGAATTGTTGTTTGGTAGGTTGCCTCAAGTTAAACATTTTCGTGTTTTTGGTTCAAAATGTTTTATTAAGAACACGTATGGTAGTTTGGACAAATTCGATCCAAGATCCGATGAGAGGATTTTTGTTGGGTATTCCTCACGTAGCAAAGCCTACCGGATATACAACAAACGAACCTCAACGATCGAGGAATCGCTTCATGTTTCATTTAATGAAGGATTTGTTCCAACGAGAATTACTAATGATGATGACTCTATGGATGTCTTATGTGATTCAATTGGTATTTCTAACTCTATTAATTCTATTGATTCTATTGATACTAACCCGACTAATGAAGTTGTTGAGAATGTTCCTAGTGATCAAGGAATTCCCAAACGGCTTCATACCGTTCGTGACCATCCTCATGAGCAAGTCATTGGCAATATCAATAATAGTGTCAAGACGAGATCTCAAGTCAACCACTTCGCTCATTGTGCCTTTGCCTCCTCAATAGAGCCAAAGAATGTTAATGAAGCATGCGAAGATAGCGCTTGGATCCTTGCCATGGAGGAGGAACTCATTCAATTCGAGAGGAATGAAGTTTGGGAGCTTGTTCTATTGCCATCGAAGAACCACACCGTCATAGAGACAAAGTGGATCTTCAAGAACAAGACCGACGAAAACCAAGTCGTCGTCCGGAACAAAGATCGGTTAGTAGCTCAAGGCTATCAGCAAGAGGAAGGTATCGATTTCGAAGAATCCTTTGCTCCGGTAGCTAGATTAGAATCAATTAGATTACTATTATCTTTTGCATGCCATAAGGATTTTAAATTATTTCAAATGGATGTAAAAGTGCGTTTTTAAACGGAGATGTTGTTGAGAAAGTTTATGTTTCTCAACCTCCGGGTTTTATAAATGAAAAATTTCCAAATCATGTTTTCAAACTTAAGAAAGCACTTTACGGTTTGAGACAAGCTCCTCGAGCTTGGTATGACCGTTTAAAGAATTTTCTTTTGGATTTAGGTTTTAAAATGGGAGAAGTTGATTCCACATTATTTGTTAAGTATTCGAATAATGATATAATTTTAGTTCAAATTTATGTTGATGATATCATTTTCGGTGCTGCTAACTTTGCTCTTTGCGAAGAGTTTTCTAATGTGATGAAGGATCAATTTGAGATGAGCCACATGGGTGAGCTCAAATGTTTCTTAGGTCTCCAAATTCGCCAAATGAACGATGCAATCTTCATCCACCAAACGAAGTATACGGTGGAGTTGCTAAAGCGATTTGGAATGGAGAATGCCTCCGGGAAAAAGACTCTGATGAGCACGACTACACATCTTGATAAAGATGCGGGCGGAAAAGATGTAGAAATTCATCTATATTGAGGTATGATAGGTAGTTTACTTTACCTTACCGCAAGTAGGCCCGATATTATGTTTGTCGTATGTGTATGTGCTCGTTATCAGTCTCAACCTAAGGAGTCTCACTTAGTAGCGGTAAAGCGTATTTTCCGTTATTTAAGTTATACACTTGATTTTGGATTACTTTATCCAAAATCTAGCACGTATGAGTTAATCTCATATAGTGACGCAGATTATGCAGGATGCAAATCCGACAGGAAAAGTACTAGTGTCACTTGCCATTTTATAGGAAATTCTCTTGTCTCTTGGTTTTCCAAGAAGCAGAATTCCGTATCACTTTCAACCACCGAGGCGGAATATATTACCGTCGGTGCCGCGTGTGCTCAAGTTCTTTGGATGAGACACACACTTAAAGACTTTGGTATAAACTGTGATACTTGCCCTATCATGGTGGACAACCAAAGTGCAATATGTCTCTCCAAGAACCCGGTACACCATTCCCGTTCTAAACACATAGATGTCCGTCACCATTTCTTAGATGATCATGTTGCTAAAAAGGACATCATATTAGTGTGCGTTGAAACCCAGAAGCAAATCGCCGATATTTTCACGAAACCCCTAAAGGAAGACTCCTTTGTGCGGTTACGTCGAGAATTGGGGATTATGGGTGAATCCGAGATTTAGGATTCATATTTTATTCAATAATCTTGCATGCTATTCAATTCTTCATATTTGCTCATGCTAGATTAATTGGAATTTTCTGGATTTTCGTTGAATTTTCGGAATTTTCGCTCGATTTGTTCGTAATCGTCAAATTTCAGATTTTCGATGTTTAATGGGGTAGTATAATGATTAATGAGAGTTTAATGATGTCTGGTCCAAGTGCAATTAGGAGAGAAATCAAAATTTCAAAATTTTCAATTTTTGGACTCTCTTAGTCGGTCCAAGTTCATTGGCCGACCGACTAGATTCAGTTCTAGTCGGTCAGTGAATGAGCTTAGACCGACTAATTCTTCTCAGGAAATTTGCCTTCGGTTACTGTTTACAACTAGTCGGTTCAAGCTCATTGACCGACCGATTAGATCGTGATCTAGTCGGTCAATGCTTGAACTGTGACCGACTAGTTGTGACGGGGACTGTCTTGTCTTTTCGCATTCCGACCGACTTATACTCTATCCCGACCGACTATTCTTCATTATAGTCGGTCGAAATTCCACTATCAGCTCGAAACCCCCCTTGCCGCTTGGACTTCCACCCTCTCCCACCGTCGTTTCCGGCCACCTCTTCGTCCAACTCCGGCCGTCTGTCCGTTGACCTCCCTAGGTGATCTCTCTCCCTCCCTCTCCTAGCTTCCAGGGTTAGTTTTTCAGATTCTAGGGTTAGGGTTCCTTAGATTTCGGCTAGGGTTCCTATTTCTAGGGTTTGATTTAGGGTTTCTTTGATTCGATCTCTTGCGTCGTGTCGTGCGGCGCTTATGGCCAGTACACGCATCCCTATCCGTCCTTCGAGCCCTTCGCCGATGACCGTAGAACCATCCCCTACGGATCCTGATCAACCTACGCGAACACCTCCTAGACGCCGTTCGAAGACCACCCAACTCTCTTCGTCTTCGCCTCCTCTTAAGCGTAAGAGGACGGCGACTTCGAAACCACGTGCCCAATCTCAGCCCAAGCCTAAACCAGTGACTTTTCGTGCTCCCACTCCACCCGGTGCTTCGGATTCCGACACTGAGTACATTCCCGAGACCGAGACTCGTAGGGAACCCTCACCTCCTCCTAGGCAGCCTGAGTCTAGCTCTCGACCCCGTACCCGTCAGCCTAAGGGAAAGGCTCCGATGCCGGTTGGCGGTGTCGATATTTCGTTGTGTCGCGACGACCCTATGTGTCTCGCGGCTTACAACCGTATCGAACACTGCCCGCTGCTTCTGGAGCATTTCGTTCAGTTTAGTGACTTCATTGGCCTCGCAGATCTTCTTTCGTCTTCCGGTCTTCTCGATTACCTTCGATATGACCCGAAGGCGAACCCACACCCTTACCCTCGCCTCGTGAAGCTCTTCTATGTCAATAGGATTCATGGTCAGTACGACGAGTCCCACTCGATTGAGACGACTGTTTTGGGGACTCCGATAGTCCTCACGGCAGAAATCTTAGGAGAGGTTTTGGGTATCTCCTCGTTTGGCCTTCTACCGTCTGACATTTCTGTTGATGATATCTCCTCAATTGATCAGGTCGTACTTTCTCAGATTTTCCATGAGATTCCCCCCGCCATGATTGGCGTTCCCTCTAAGTCCTTCAAGCCTAATGCCTGGGTCCTGAACTTGATTCTGAAGTCGTGCTTGCTTCCCAAGTACGTCTCCTCCTCTTTGCCATCCCAGCCATTCTTGAAGCTTATTTATGCCATCTTTATGGGGAGCTCGATTAACTGGGCTCGGATTATACTCGATAAGATGGATTCTTTCGAGTGTATCCGCAAGTCCACGAAGTCGGCTCATATCCCGTTCCCGTGCTTGTTGACTTTGGTTTTTCGCCACTTCCGTGTCACACTTCCTCCTGACGATGAGCGTCCACTTGGTCCTCCTCTAAAAGCGACGGCCGTCAAGAAGTCTCTTGCGGCACTCCGTCACGTTGAGAGGACGACACCTTCAGCGTCTGCCTCTGCTTCTGCCTCTGCTGCTCCGTCTACCACTCTTGACGAGCTCGCACGGTCTGTTCGACGTGTGGAGTCTCGTTACGCTCGTACCGAGGAGATTCTATCTCGTATAGCTCGTCACCTTGGTATTGAGATCCCTCCGTCAGTCTCTGACGAGGAGGAGTTGGACGAGGAGGAGATTGAGGAGCTCGTTCATGCTTCCACTCGTGCCCTCGAGGGCACTTCTGGTAATGCTGCTGCTGCTTCGTCTGCTGGTGCCCCCGAGAGCACACCTGTTACCACTGCTCCTGCGGTGGATGCTCCGACCGGTGCTCCCGAGGCCATTACTGTTGCTGCTCTAGAGGTTACCACTTCCGTCGCTCCTGTGGATACTACTGATGACTCGGTGACCACCTTCACTCCTGCAGAGCCTGCTGCTGCTGCAGATCCTGCCACTTCATCTTGAGCTTCCTTGAGGACTCTCCGATGCTCCTTGGATGATATGTCTAGTGAGAGAGAGTTTTGGTAGGATATAGTGAGGTTCTGGATGATTTTGACATTTTGATATATTTTGTTGTATCTTCGTATATTTTTGGTGTACTCTGATGATGATATATGTGTGATATGTTGTTGTATCTTTTGTGCTTCGATCGTTGGATCGCATTTTGTATGTTGATGGATGTATCCTTTGATGTACTCATGCTTTATATTATATATATATATACACACACACACACATCGATGTTGACATTTCATTATCTTGTGCACATTTAACTTTTTATATGTCTCTGATGTTTGATTTCGTCGCTCGACGATATTAACTTGGTTAAATAGAATTCATTTTATGAAAACATAGAATTGTTTTCCATGCACTAAATTAACCAAGAATGTTGATATTGGAGAGTATATTCCATAACTCAATTCGTAAAATTAAATTGAGTTTTGATGATTTTATTTATCGTTTTTCGACTTTGGTCACATTGACACGCTTTGATCTAATTCGTATTTTTCTTTGGTGTCATTTGGACCGTAGCCGTATTCTACAACTCCCATGCTTTTATTTGAAGCCATTGTTGTTGTCGTTGATCTCCTCCCAATCTTTTTACTAATACCAAAGGGGGGAGATATAATAATGACATGTGCGCTAAATGATAATTTAAGCATTTTTCCAAGAATATAATTTGATGTGTTAGATTCAGGGGGAGTTAAGATATAAAAATTGGATTTCAAATCCGATATTTCAATAATGGATTCTCATTTTTATACTTTACTCGTCTGCTTGATGCGTATTATTATTATTCATTTTTGGAATTAACGTGTCATCAATGCAGGGGGAGTAACTAAATTACATTTGAATCATTATTTTTTATTATTATTCATGTTGGTTTGTCATCACCAAAAAGGGGGAGAATGTTGGATATTGGACTCCCCGGATTTGGTTTTGGATGATGAACAAACATAAATATATCGTGAACTAACAATTTGTGAGCGCAGTTATGGAGATCGTCGCCAAAGTTCATATGAATATCATTCGCGACGTCTCAAGACTTCTCAATATACGTGATCGAATGCCTAAAGCTTCGTTGAAGCTTATGGACCATTTTAGAAGTCATGAAGATTCGATTGAAGCTTTTGAAGACGGTATCGTCAAGTTTTATTTATTGTCTTTTAGCTTCTTTCGTAGAATGTTAAGCCTTGAGTAGGTCTTACGTTTTAAATCTTCATAACGCTCCTATCTTAGACATAGGATCTTAGTAGAAGTCCATACTAACTTTCCCGAAGCATCGCGCTTCGATTCGCGACTTCTTGTGCATGTTAGTTGGTTCAAGAAGAAGAACCAACCGACTAGATGGTGATCTAGTCGGTCGGCAATCCTTCTTTGACCGACTAGTCTGCGTCAGCCAATTCCATGCTCTTTACTGTTTATAATTAGTCGGTCTGTGTTCATTGATCGACCGACTAGTTGATGAACTAGTCGGTCAACTTTCCTTCTTGGACCGACTAGTTTAGCTTTCCTGTACATGCAAATTTTCACCTGACTTACTGTTTATCGTTAGTCGGTCTATGCACATTTGGCGACCGACTAGTTGATGAACTAGTCGGTCAATATTTGTTCTTGGACCGACTAATTCAATTTGTACTCAGACTTTTAGTTTTATCTCTTAGTCGGTCTGAGTTGAGTGACCGACCGACTAGTTATGAAACTAGTCGGTCAGCAACTCTTCTTTGACCGACTAGTTCCCTTCAGTCTGAACTTGATCTATTCCATGTTCACCACTTAGTCGGTTCATGTTGATTGACCGACCGACTAGTTGATGAACTAGTCGGTCAGTGGTTGTTCTTTGACTGACTAGTTTGGTTCAGAATAGAGCCGTTGGAGCTTTAATTGAAACGTTTTTCTCTCTCTCTCTCTTTCCTCTAACCTATATATACTTGTTGAGCTGCATTCATTGCACTCAAGGCTGATTATTGGAGAAGTTTAGAGATCAAAGAGAAAGCTATCATCTCAAAAAAGCTCATTCATTTCCCTCTCAAGAATCTCTTCCTCATTCATTTCAAAAGAGAGATTCATTGATTGAGAGCCTTCCAAGCCAAGTGCTTGATCCTAGGTCACCAACAACCCCATAGCTCTCCATCGCTGATCTACATCTTGAAGCTAGGGTTTGGTGCCTTCTTCTTCCTCAAAATCATCCTTGCCCTAATTCGTAAGTATACTCAAGGCATATGTATTTTGTCGATAAGAAGTTCTATTTCATTTACTTTCATTTTGTAAGTGTTTAACTCTCGGTTGTGAGAGTTGTGTTTGTGATCCCGGGTTGTGGGAGTCACAAATTACTTTGTGTATGATTTGACTTGGTAAAGGTTCTTCACAAGTATTTCATAGTGGAAATCTTGAGTTAGGGTTTCTAACTCAAGTATCCGGAGGGGTTCCGGGTGGTTGGGACGTATGATCACTGGGAACAAGTCGGGGAGACTTGGGTGGATCCGAATCCAGTAATATAGTTTGTTTGCGATTGTTTATTTGTTCTCGATTATTTACTATTCCACATTTCTGCATTAATTGGTAGAGTTTGCAAGGTAATTAGGAATTAGCCTCTTAATTATTTTAAAGTACTATTCACCCCCCTCTAGTACTTGTGCAGTAGCTTAGCAGGGCATTACAGTGTCTAGGGGTGGATACTTCAGGATCCAGAGTCAACGAGGTTGCCTCGTCAAAACCTTGACTACAGAAAACCCTGTGGGAAAAACCCAGTAGCCAAGGGAAAAGAGTACAACTCTGCGGTTGACTCCCTCTCATCTGACCAAGCTTCAGGCTTGCAGATTTCCTATGAATCTATACATCAGTCTCCTATGTATCTATGAGTGCATAGTCCTCTCATCCTGACCCAGTTTACATTTACTCACTCTCCTCATCACAATCCCATATACAAGTTTTTCAAAGATACTAGTAGGCAGGGATTTGGTAAGCAAATCCGCCAAGTTATTACATGATTGGATCTTCTGTACCTCAATCTGCTTTTGCTTCTGAAGGTCGTGCGTCCAGAAGAACTTGGGGGAGATATGCTTCTTCTTGTCGCCTTTGATGTAGCCGTCCTGTAGCTGGGCTATACATGCTGCATTGTCTTCATGAAGTGGAGTAGGTGCAAGATCGTCGGTCATCAGGCCGGTGAAGGTGAGGATGTGCTGGATCACAGAGCGTAGCCAGAAACTCTCCTTGCTTGCTTCGTGGATCGCTAGGAGCTCTGAGTGAGTGGATGAGACGGTCGTCATGGTCTGCTTTACAGATCTCCAGGATATGGCTGTGCCGCCATAAGTAAACATGTATCCTGTCTGAGACTTCTCTGTATGAGGATCGGACCTGTATCCTACATCAGCATAACCAACTAAACCAGTTGATGCCCCTTTCTTGTAGAATAGACCTAAGTCTATGGACCCTTGGAGGTAGCGCAGAAGATGCTTAACTCCGGCACAGTGTCGCTGTGTAGGTGCAGCACTATATCTTGCTAGTAAGTTGACTGCAAATGCTATGTCAGGGCGAGTGCAGTTAGCCAGGTAAAGGAGTGCACCGATATCACTTAGATAAGGCACTTCGGGGCCTAGTACTTCCTCCACCTCTTCCAGCGGCCGAAAGGGGTCTTTTTGTACATCCAATGATCTGACAACCATTGGAGTGCTGAGGGGGTGGCACTTATCCATCTGAAACTTTTTCAATAAGTTCGATGTGTAAGTTGACTGATGTAACAGGATCCCATCGTTAAGATGCTCTATTTGAAGACCTAAACAGAATTTTGACTTTCCGAGGTCTTTCATCTCGAAGGTTTCTGTCAAGCTTCTAGAAATCTCTGCGATCACCGATGAGGTTCAAGTCGTCCACATAGACAGCTATGATTACAAATCCTGTTGCCTTTGCTCTTATAAAGATGCAAAGACAGACTGAGTCGTTTTTGAATCCTTGTTTTGCAAGGAAATCGCTCAGTCTGTTATACCACATCCTTCCAGATTGTTTTAGACCATATAATGATCTTTGCAGTTTCACTGAGTAGATGTCACGTTCTCTCTCTTTTAGTGCTGCAGGCAAAGAATAACCGTCAGGCAATCTCATATAGATGTCTCGGTCTAGGTTGCCATATAGGTATGCAGTAACCACGTCCATAAGTTGCATATCTAAACCCTCTTGGGCTGTTAAGCCAATGAGGAATCGGAAGGTGATCGCGTCCATGACCGGGGAGTATGTGGCTTCAAAATCCACCCCTGGACGTTGGGTAAAACCCTGCGCTACAAGCCTTGCTTTATAGCGAATGATCTCATTCTGTTCATTTCGTTTTCTAACAAATACTCATTTATAACCCACAAGTTTTAGACCTTTTGGTGTCTGGACTATGGGTCCGAAAACCTTGCGTTTGGTGAGTGAATCCAACTCCACTCCTATTGCCGCTTTCCACTTTGGCCAATCATCTCTGCTTTGACTTTCTGTCAGAGAGCGTGGTTCAATATCATCGTCGCAGTACGCGACGTTGATGGCAATATTACACGCAAATGTGTCATCTATGGTTGTGCTCTTTCTGTCCCAATACTCCCCAGTTCGTACATAGTGTATCGAAACTTCATTTTCTCCCGGTTTTTCCTCTTCATGAGAGTTTGGGAGAGATGGGGTAGCAGGGCTTATAGTAGCATCCTGTGGTGGTATTTGTTTACCATTGCCAAGGGTCCTACTCTTTCGACGGATTTGGTCCTTGGATCCCGGTGGTCGCCCTCTCTTTTTGAGAGGTCCAACCATTTCTGTTGCAGGCGGATTGCATCCATTTTGCGGTATGTCAATCCTAGCTGGAGTGTTAGCAGTAGGGACGTGTGATTTGACAATCTTCTGGTTGTCAGTAAATTTGTCCGGCAAGAGATGAACAATGTTTTGGATGTGGAGAATCTTCAGGACCTCCTCCTCACACTGGCTTGTGGGCGGATCAAAGTGACATAATGTCTTTGTATCCAAAGTGATACATTCTGAAGCTTCGGGCTTCTTTGTCTGTGAGCCTAGTCTTGGAAACGATGTTTCATCGAATTCACAGTCTTCTAGACGTGCCTTGAAAACATCTCCCGTAAGGGGTTCTAGGAATCTAATTATGGAGGGGGTGTCAAACCCAACATAAATGCCTAGGCGACGTTGTGGACCCATCTTTGTCCTTTGTGGTGGTGCTATGTGGACGTATACTGCACACCCAAATATTCTCAAGTGTGAGACAATTGGTGGGGCTCCAAGTGCTAGTTGCATTGGAGAAGATGGCTGACCTCCAGAAGGTCTTAATTTTGTTAAAGATGCAGCATGCAAAATTGCATGACCCTGCGCATTCACTGGCATCTGGGATTGAAGTAATAATGGACGAGCAATCCGTTGCAGTCTCTTAATTAGAGACTCTGCTAACCCATTTTGGGTGTGAACATGTGCTACAAGATGTTCGACTTCAATTCTCTGAGCTTGGCAATAGTTTATAAAGACTTGTGACGTAAACTCCCCCGCATTGTCCAGACGAAGTTTCTTTATCTGGTAGTCGGGGAAGTGGGCCTGTAACTTAATTATCTGAGCTAAAAGCTTAGACAGTGCTAGGTTATGGATGGACAGTAGACACACATGTGACCACTTAGTAGATGCGTCTATCAAGACCATAACGTACCTGAACGGACCACTTGATGGGTGTATCGGCCCACAAATGTCTCCATGGATTCTTTCCAGAAAGCTTGGAGACTCCACGTCCATTTTCAGTGGAGAGGGTCTTGTAATCAGTTTACCCTTGTAATAGGGTGGACATGGGAATTTGCCTTTTTGAAGAATCTTCAAGTTCTTCAAGTCTATACCCATGTAGCTTTTTATGATGCGGTACATCATGACAGATCCAGGGTGTCCCAGTCTACTGTGCCAGAGTTGGAATTCTGGTGTTTGGGGGCACTGCAGGTGCTCCGCCATGGATGTTTCTGGAGTTTGTATACTTGTTTGGTAGAGTCCCGAGGGGAGTACCTTGAAACGTTCCACAATGGTTTTTGAACCATTTGTAAGAGACGTTACAAGCAAGTATTCCCTTTTATCTTCCTCGACCGTCTCTAAGTGATATCCGTTTAAACGGATATCTTTAAAGCTTAGGAGGTTTCGGATAGATTTAGGGGAGTATAACGCATTTTTAAGTGTGATTTGTGTGTTACATGGGAGCAATATGATTGCTTCCCCTGATCCTTCGATTATGTTAGCTGGTCCTGAGATTGTTCTCAGTGGACTAGAATAGCTGTTTATGCTCGTGAAGTAGTCTATGTTTTGAAGGATCGAGTGCGTCGATGCACTGTCCACTAGGCAGATTAATTCCATATCTATATAAAGAAAGACATTCGAGCAGTAAATATTATAAAAAGAAAAGATCTAATTTCATAAAAAATGCTCAAAGGAAATGTTTTGACATGGAATAAAAACTAGGTACTATGCAGAAAAGGAAGATACATTGCTAGCATAAAAAATGGTCCATAACTAGAGAGTGTCATCTCCCATGAAATCTTCAGGAGTCCATGAGGTCTCTGGCAAAGCTGCGCTCTCAATCAGGTTTGTCTCAGCTCGAGGCTTGAGGTTTGCCTGGTAGAGGTCCTGGAGGTGTTTCTGGGTGCGGCAGATTCTGGACCAGTGGCCCGTCATTCCGCATTTGGAGCACTTATCCTTCCAGTCTTTCTTGGGAGTGCCACCTTTGTTGGACATCCTCTTTTGCTTCTTTTCCACGAACTTCTGGTTCTGAGGAGGAGCTGGGGGAATGGCCTTCTTCTGCTACTTTTGTTCTTTTCATTTCTGGAATTTTGCCTTTTTGTCCATCTTCTTCTTTTGGGAAGACTGGAAGTGTGCCTCTGCAGGAGGTGGCAATGGAGCGGAGCCAGGAGGGCACAGGTTGTGAGTGGAAACCAACAGGTCTCTGTTCTGTTCAGCCATAAACAGGCATGAAAGCAGATCAGAGTACTTCGTGAACTTCCTCTCATGGTATTGTTGCATAAGGATCATGTCCTTCTCATGGAAAGACGTGAACGTCTTTTCCAGCAACATTTTCTCCGTCACCACTTCACCGCACAACTTCAGGCGTGAGGTGATACGGAAGAGTGCTAAGTTGTACTCCGCTACGGATTTGTAATCATGTATGCGGAGGTGAGTCCACTCGTACTGCGCACGGGGGAGTATGACATCTCTCTGATGCATGTACCTCTCCTCGAGTGCGTCCCACAGCTCGTAAGGATCCTCTACAGTAAGGTACTCGTCCTTCAGGGTCGAGTCTAAATGTTTCCTGATATAGATAATGGCTTTCGCCTTTAGTATATCGGAAACTTCCTCTGTATGAGGTGCTTCTTTTGAAGCATCCTTGTCGGCTGAGGCAGTACTTGTTGTTGCCTTCTCAGTCGGTGTGAGACTGAAACCATGAGAGCGCAGATGGAACTTCAGGTCCAACTGCCAACTCAAGTAGTTTGACCCATCGGCCTTCAGGACCGAAAAGTTGACATTCGCAAGTCTGGCCATTGAATGATCTAGCAATATAAAACCAGCATGGATTATTAAACTGAGTAAAAATAGACATCCACGCATGTATTTTAAGCATTTGTCATAACATGAATTTATTAAAGGAAAATTAACATGCATGCTTTTTTGACGGTTTCGTAACGTGAATAATTAAAAAAATTAACATCCACGCATGCTTTTTGACAGTTTCATAACGTGAATAATTAACAAAGATTAACATCCACGCATGCTTTTTGACAGTTTCATTGTAACATTAACATGACATGAAAAATAATTAACATCCACGCAATTAATGTATAAGCAATGAAAAAATAACTTAGGACTATGTGGATCAGCCAGCCGACACCGAAAAGAAAAAGACAGTCCTAAATTACATCAAAAGTTGCATGAAAGAATAAGTACAACTCGGAAACTTCAGAGAGAAGCCCCTTTCATCTTTGTGCATACGCCTTCAGCTCCTTTTTGGTGTTCGCCAGTCTTCTTTTTACATTTATATCCTCACTTACAAATTTCTCTCAAAAAAAGAAAAAATTGCAGGAAATTAAAAGTATCGGAAACCTGGCTGATCCCTAAAAACATAGCCTAATCGCACATCCACGCAGATAATATATGGAAAATATACAACCACGCAGATAATCATAGCACAGGCATGTAAAGATTAATTAAATAATCTAAATAGTGTGTGACGTACTAAAAAGTTATTTTTGAAAAACTTTTTACCTTTGATCCATATTTTTAATGTTTTGTTTATCGCTTTTAAACCCTTTTTATAAATTTTCTTTATGTTATAAACGGGCTTTGGAGGCCCAACCCGTTAGTGGGTATCCACCCATTATGTAACCCTGTTACTATAATTACAGGGCTACGGGGTTCCGTAGCCGCCATGGTTTACAACACGTTATCAGCACGCTCGAAACTAAGCCGAACCCCTGCCGACGGACGAACACGACGCGAACGGGCTTCCTTCACCGAACGTCGCTAGATCCGGCGGGTAGGATCTAGAGGTAATCCTGAAACCCTAGATCTAAAATTTCATATGCGCATATGTCTAGATCCAAAATTATAGGATCGATTGTTTAATGAAAATCAAGGTTTTTATTGATTAAAAATCAACTTTTTACAATAAAAACGTTTTTTTCAGATTAAAAATGGATTTTTTTCACTAAAAATTGGATTTTTATCCCCAAAACCATTAAACCCTAGGGGATTTTCTCGCCGGAACGCGAACCCCTAGATCTCGCGCCAAAACCCTCGCCCGCCGCCCGAAGCGGCGGCAAAACCCTCGCCCGCGCCCGAAGCGGCTGCAAACCCCCCCCCCCCCCCCCGCTGCGACGGCGGGCGGCCCCGCCGCCGGCAGCGGCGGGCCAACCCGCCGCCCGCAGCGGCGGGCCCCATCCCCCCCGCCGCCCGCAGCGGCGGGCCCCCACCCCCCCCACCGCCCGCAGCGGCGGGCCCCCAACCCCCCGGCAGCCGCTCGTATCGGGCCCCCCAGTGCGCGCTCATGTCCGGAAACCCTAGCCGCCTGAAGCGGCAATCCGCGCGACCAAAACCCTAACTAGGGTTTCTGACCCAGAAAATTTTTCGAATTTTCAAAAAAAAATTTCAGATTTAATTACGATTTCTTTTCATTATAATCTGGACAAAATTACATGTGATTTTTACTCATCGCCATTATATTTGGATTATATGATTTTCTTTAAACGTTTAATAATTAGGAAGATCCTGCGACCGCTCTACCGTTAGTTAACTAACCTAACGGTGTATGACGTTGCCCAGTGGTCCAATAATTATTAAACGAAAAAAAAAATTTCATTTCCATTATAAAATTTCTGTGATGATTAAATGCATGTGTAGAAATTTATATGCCTGCCGCATATTTAATGATTCTGTGATGTACATTTTTTTAGCATGCTATAATCACTAATGACATAGTTTAATGCCTGTAGCAAAACTGTATGTCTGCGATGAGATTTTTTTTAAATGCCTGCAGCATATAAATAGCATGTGTATACATCATACTTATTCCAATTTTGGTTAATTGAGCACAATTTTTTAGCTTACTAGATTTATATTATATGTATGATGCGCTCATGACATGACGATATTTTATGACAACAAACCAATAATGATTTCAAAAAGTTTAACATCATATCCTAGTTGACAAAATGAACCTGGAGTTCAAAACCAAAACGAACCTGAAGTTCAAAATCAAATCAAAAGTCAACACCCTTTCACACTAATACATATTAACAAGTACGATGGATTATACGAAAAACATTTATGCGTTTTCTTTTAGAAATACACATTTTGCGGTAAATAGATCTCTTAAATCTACGGTTTGTATAAACCAATATTGACACCAGCAGTTGTCATAACACCGCCAAACCCTTTTGAGTAATCTCACTTTACAAGGTATAATTCTTGAATCTAACCTTATTTTTTAAGCGTACGCCCGAAGTCGTGGCTTAATAGATAAGTGAGAAATTATAAAATTCGTACCCACGTAATTGTTTACCCTAGAGTATGATTCTATATCCACACAATACTTGAATGACTCAATAAAAATGGCCTGAAGACCATACTTGAGTTTTCAAATAGACTTTTAAAAGTCTATCATAAACTAGAAAAGTGGAAATATAGAAACTAACTCATTTCCCTTGTATAAGTCTACTTTGTAAGACCAATAAACATTCTTCCTTATAAACGAAAATAAGGACGACTGAAAACAGGGGAAGTCTTGAATAAAAATGAGAAAGGATGTACCTAGATATGGAGTATGCAATGGCAACCTAATATCAGACCAGAAGTTCTGACAAGACCCATAATGCTTTTTGCAAAATTAATGGGCATTAACGTATGCCATATAAAAATATATACATATCTAGTCTAAACGACGAAAGTCAAATTGACTGTATGTATAATTCGCTACTTCCCGAGGACAAATAAATTTTGAAAATAAATTTGACCCGTTGTCATAATATGAGTCTAAAATGAGCACAATTGTGGACTTATATTTTATAGAACCCACATTATACTATGAAACTTGTTGCTCTAACATAATTATTAGTAGTATTCTCTTGCAGTATATATGTGCCTTTTACGCATTTTATTTTACTGTAAATGATTTATCATCCTGAATACTCCTAAAATGAGGATGCCATGTACTCTCTGAAACTTATAAAGTTTCAAAGGATATTCGTCAAAATGAAATCCCTAATGACTCAAGAAACCAATAAAGCCTGAAGCTTTATCCAACTGTGATCCGCATAATAGTCATTGTGAAGATGTAATCCTTCACAGTTTGAACAGAGTTCACCTATTACCGGACAAAATTAACTTGAGCATTTTAATGGACGTTCAAAAGTCTCACATAAATTCGAACAGAGGAATTAATTTGGAACACCAGAAGTGTCCAGAATCGACCAACTTTGGATCGATGTCACCCTGGATTGATGATGCAAGACATCATTAACCAGACGAACCCGAAGATTCTTCAAAAAAGGGTGAAACTCTCATAATCCCATTCAAAAGGGAAAAATGATTACGAGATCATCTCCATTCACGTGGACATTGACTCTCCTCACTTCCTCAAACGAATTTAAGATGATATACTATCATTAGAAGAATGAGACCTTTAGGCCTCTTGAGAGTATTTGAGGGATAAAAGTGGACTCACACACTCCCTACATATGGCTAATGATGTACCTTAGAGTACTCATCTATATATCCTCTTAAAATGGTCATAATCAAAACCTTGTTATCCAACCGCAGTCTAGATTATTATTAATCACAACGGACATATTATATTACTGGTGTTACGCCTATTTGGCCGAAGCCCGAAAGACACGAGCCCAGAAACCCGACTGCCGATCAGAAGCCCATCTGCGCGATCTGGCCCGCCCGACAAGGCCCTATAGAGGACCCCCGAATATCGATCCGACCCGGCCCTGATAGCGCGCTGGGCACTCGCCCACTCCAGCGGTAACCGTTCCCCTGATCCCGCTACCACTTAATGGCCTTGATGGGGAGGTGCTGGCATGGCGTAGGGAGCGGCGACGGGGGGGGGGCGGATTGAGGGGGCACGATCGAGGGCGGACGAGCGACGTGGGTCGGGGGCAATCACGGCGGGAGGTCTATAAAGGGGCTAAAAGGACGACTGGACAAGGGACCGCATCTCAGGTATCTAAAACCTAAGGTACTCCATCAACGACCTAGTTCCCCCATTTTTCATCTCCTTCCTCCCCCGCTCGTGCCGTGAGACGCCGTTCCGATCTCCTCTCGAGTCGAACCGTCTCCGCCGGGCCTCCTCTTTCAGATCACTGTCTGACTTAGGCATCGGAGGGGATTTGGCCGGAACCAAGGTCCGGCCCCTCTGACGAGCGTTCTCGTCTACACAGGAGGACATCAGATCCGCGGGCCGAGGCTTCCCCTCTGCCCCTCACCGACCACGTAACCAGCGGAACGATCGAGGCTACCCCTCGTCGTCCGACCGCCGAGGCCGAGCACGTCTGTCCGAGGCCGAGCGTCTCAACTCGGGCCGAGGCTTCCCCTCGCCCTACCAACGACCGAGGACCCCGATTCGGCCCAGCCGACGCGCTCCACGTCGTCTGCAACTCCGACTCGCGCCTCATCTGCACCAACTCGACACACCTGAGGGACCCACGCGGACCCCTTGACCACGTTGACCGGGTTGTCCACGGTCAACGCTTTTGTAGTGAGAAAACACTCTGAAACATCTAGCGCCGTCTGTGGGAACAATCAAGTCCAGATGGACCCCTGGGACGAAGAAATGACAGCCTTCACGACGGACCGGGGAACTTACTGCTACAAGAAGATGCCCTTTGGCTTGAAGAACGCAGGGGCCACCTACCAAAGAATGGTCAACAAGGTTTTTAGCTCCCAGATCGGGAGGAACCTGGAAGTCTACGTTGACGACATGCTCGTCAAGTCGAGACAACCAGAGGACCACATCGCCGACCTTCGGGAGACCTTCGAGAGGTTGCGGCGACACCACATTCGACTCAACCCCGCGAAGTGCACGTTCGGGGTAAGATCTGGCAAATTCTTAGGATTTATGATAACTAACCGTGGCATTGAAGCTAATCCTGACAAGATCGAGGCACTAATCAACATGCGTGAGCCGACGACGATCAAAGAACTGCAGAGGCTGAATGGGCGCATCGCAGCCCTGGGGCGATTCCTTTCCAAATCGGCGGAAAGATCGCTCCCCTTCTTCAAGGTCCTGAGGAAAGCGATCGCGGAACCTTCAGACAATAGGAAGGCGATACTATGGGACGAAGACTGCTCCCGGGCATTCGCGGATCTCAAAGAATATCTCCGCAGCCCGCCTCTCCTGTCCAAGCCACGGGAAGGGGAGTCGCTAAGCCTTTACCTGGCGTACGCGGAGGAAGCAGTGAGTTCGGTGCTGATCCGGGAAGACGGTGGGGTGCAGTGACCGGTGTACTACACGAGCCGGATCTTGAAGGGGGCAGAGGTGCGGTACTCGCCCATGGAGAAACTGGCGTACGCCCTCGTTCTCTCAGCACGAAGGCTCCGACCCTATTTCCAAGCCCACACCATACTGATCCTGACCGACTCACAACTGGAGCAGAACCTCAAGAGATTCGATCGAATGGGAAGGATGCTAAACTGGGGGGTGGAATTGAGCGAGTTCGACCTCCGATTCAAACCGCGCACGGCCATCAAAGGGCAGGCTCTGGCCGACTTCATCGCTGAGTGCACAATGGAAGGAAATGGCCCCCCGGAGGAGGAAGGCCCAGCAACGGTAATTGCCCAACCCTTGTCCTTTCTTTCGACAGACCACCTCCAGCCAGGAGTTCCAGGAGCGTGGATCGTCCATGTGGACGGATCGGCCACACAGTCAGGAGGCGGGGCTGGGATTGCGATCCGATCTCCGGAAGGGAACATTGTGGAATACGCGTTGCGGTTCGAGTTCCCAGCCACCAATAACGTGGCGGAGTACGAAGCGGTGATCAACGGCCTAAGGCTGGCCCTGGAGCTCGGGGCCGAGTCCGTGCGCCTCCTCAGCGACTCGAAGCTCATTGTCAACCAACTTCTGGGGAGTTACGAGGTGCGGGAGGAGGCGATGCAGAGGTATCTTGCTGTCGCCAGAGCGGCGTTGTCCAGGTTCAAAAACGTGGAAGTCTTGCACCTCCCGCGATCGGAGAATGCACGGGCAGATGTGTTGTCGAAGCTAGCCTCGTCCTCGCCAAAGGAGCTGGGCCGCACCATCTACGTGGAGAATCTGCAGTCCCCCAGCACGGAAGAGCAGGAGATGATGGCGATCGACCAAGATCCCACCTGGATGGACCCGATCATACGGTACCTCACTCATGGGGAGGTGCCGACAGATTGGGACGAACGCCGGACCCTGGAGAGGAAGGCGCTCCGATACGTGATCCATGAGGGGACGCTCTACCGGAGACGCTGGACAAAGGCGGATGTCCTCCCGTACTTGAAGTGCATCGGACCGCAAGAAGCTGACTACGTCCTACAGGAGGTTCACGAAGGGATCTGCGGAAATCACCACGGGGGCAAGATGGTCGCACAGAAGATTTTGAGGCAGGGATACTACTGGCCGACCCTGGCCCAAGACGCAACAAGCTACGTCCAAAAATGCCAAGAATGCCAGAGGTATGCCCACCACACCTCGACTCCCCCGTCGGAGCTCATCCCTATCGTGAGCCCCATCCCCTTTGCGAAATGGGGGCTCGACATCCTCGGACCGTTTAAGCCGGGCCGAGGGCAGCGGAAGTATCTGATTGTGGCGGTGGACTACTTCACCAAGTGGATTGAGGCCGAACCGTTGGCCACCATCACGTGGAAGAAAGCAAAAAAGCTTCGTGTGGAATTCCATCATCTCCAGATTCGGAGTGCCACGGGCCATCGTCACAGACAATGGGAAGCAGTTCGACTCCGCAGGGTTCAAAGATTTTTGCGCGGAATGGGGGATCAAGCTTCTCTTCGCCTCTGTAGCACACCCCCAGACCAACGGAATGGCGGAAGCAGCCAACAAGTGCATCATAGAGCCCCTCCGAAAGAAAGTGAAAGACGCCGAAGGGAACTGGCCAGAGGAGCTCCCCGGGATACTCTGGTCATACCGAACGACCCACAAGGAGGCCACCGGCGAGACCCCGTTCATGCTCACCTACGGGGCCGAGGCGGTGGTACCGGTCGAGTTGGGCGAAGAATCTCTCCGCCTCAAATACTTTGACGAAGATAGGAACTCGCAGGGTCTGGGCCTCAGTCTGGAGCTCCTCGGCGAGCGGTGGGAGCAGGCACTGGCCACCATCATCCGCCAGAAGCAGAAGGTGGCCCGATACTACAACGCTCGGGTCAGGGGAAGAAGCTTCCACCTTGGAGACCTGGTCCTCCGGAAAGCGGGCTTCAACCCAGATACCGCTCGCAAAGGGAAGCTCGCGGCTAAATGGGAGGGACCCTACAAAGTCATCGAGGTCCTCGGACCCGCAGCCTACCGTCTGGCCAATATGGAGGGGAGGATTCTCACTCACGCCTGGAATGCGGAACATTTACGCAAGTACTTTCAATAGATGTATCGTTTCCTGTGAAATAAATTTATTTGAATTCATTCCTTTCCAGATAAGCAAAAAGATGTACAGAGAGACGCACGAAGAGGCCGAGGGGCATTCCCCTCCCTCATTCTTCTCCAGGGGCACCTGTGGAGCCACCGGCTGGCGGTCCACTAGGGTCCTCCCCCACACTCCGTTCGACGTCAGGGTGCATCCGGAGATCCTCGAAGTTGACCCCCGAGAGTGGGAACTTCTTTTGGATCTCGGACTGACACCGGGCGAAACCCTTCTCGAACGCCTCCGTCAAGGCGGTCTCAATGAAGGAGGTGGCATACTCAGCCACGGCATCCTGAGCGATCCGGGCCGGATCCACCTCCTCAAGCCCACGCATCCGGGCCTCTAAGGTCTCGATCTGGCGTTGGTGCTCCGCCCTCTCCTTCTCGATCTCCCGGGATCTCTCGCCAAGTTGAGCAAGGAGAACCCTCACCTGCTCCTCCGCCGCTTCCAGACGATCGGAGAGCTCCAAGGTCTCGGAGGCAGCAGCAGGGACGGGGATCTGTTCGGCTCCCCCAGACGCGTCGGCGTCTCTCAAAAGCTCGGCGACCCGTGCCTTGGCCTCCGACTTTACAGTCAGAGCCAAGGCTCTCTCCCGGTCCGCCTCCTCCAAGGCAGAGGACAGCTCAATTACGCGGGACTCCAAGGACTTGACCCGCGCTTCCTCTAACTGACCTGCCTCCCCCTCCTCACCGGGAGCCTCAAGGCCTCGCCCAGCATCGGATTTGGCTTTGGGAAGCGCCGCAAACTGGCGCCTCATCGAAAGACCCACCGAGGACAACTGCACCAAGACAACAAAGGTAAAGACGGCGAAAGCAGTTGGATAGAGGACAAGCAGAGATGCACTACCTGTTGACCGGCCTGAATCACGAAGGTGGCCAAACAATCACCTCTAACTCCATCCAGCGCAGCCTGATCGGGAGGGAGGCAACTGTTCTCGGCCACTCGCGCGGCGGCTCCGCGGCTTGAAAACACCGATTCCTTCTCCCCTACCGGGAAGCGGGGACGGAGAAGGCCTTCCCCAGACGAAGGAATCTCGCCGGGGTTGGAGCGGAACGCGCCTAGATACCGATCGTAAGCATCAGGGAGAGAACCGTCCGGGAGAGGTGAAGGGCCGACCCACGGCCAGGCAACCTCAACAGGGGCGGGTCGAGGCTGATCAGCAGTCGGCGGGACGTCGACTCCCTCGACCCCCTCACGGACCCTCTTGGAAGACCCCAACAAGGGGATAGAGGGGGATGGCACCTTCTTCCTTTTGGAGCCTCCAGTCGTGGTCACGGCCCGCTGCTTCTTCCGGACCTCCAACACATGATCCCCCCTGTGCGGATCCGGATCTGGGGCCTGCATACAAGCGCTTGCGGGGGAAGGACCAAGAGGAAATTCACCTGCACCCAAAGAAGAAATGAGAGGCCGAGAAGAGCCCTAGCTACCCCAAACGGCGAACACTAGGAGTGCTTACCCAATGGCCACACCGTCTTGCGCAAGTTGTGGTCACTAAAGAGGACGTCAATCGACCGCTCCCTCGCAGGAATCGCCAGCATGTCCTTCGACATCTGCTGCTCGGCGACCGACGGCTCACCCAGGTCGAGGATGACTGCGCCAGTCGCCTCCCACCGAACCGGGAAAGGTACACTCGACGGGAACGTGACAAACACGTATTCCCCCTTCCAGCGTTTCAGGGAGCTCGGTAACCCTAACACCAGGGTCATCTTCGGGCGGGCACTGATGTAAATCCACGCCCCCGATTGGTGGTGGCTCAGGCGGTAGAACTGGGCGAAGAGACGAAGAGAGGGCGCCACTCCCCTCAGCATGCAGATGACAACGAACCCGACGAGGAGCCCGACGGTGTTGGGGTAGAATTGGCACAGGCACACGTTGTGGGCCTGAAGGAACTCAACGATGAAAGGGTGGAGCGGGAAACGAAGCCCGAAGCGGAAGCACTTCTCGTATATTCCAACCTCGTTGGGACCGGGAAGGCAGATCCGCTCGTCAGCCCCAGGGGCACGAGCCGAGTAAGGCGGAAGCAGGTAGGCGGAGCGCATGTTCCCGATGGCGGTGGCACAGATCGACGAAGGCCACGACAAGACCTCTGGGGGCACACCTGAAAGTTCACCCCCGTGCCGACGAATCGCTGAAGGAGGGCTACCCGCCAGGCCAGGAGCAGCGTCACGCTCCGGCCGACCCAAACCCGTGGCAGAGGAAGACGACATGAGGCAGAGCTCAGGCAGAATCGGGATCAGCGCAAAGAAGAAAACGACGGGATGGCGGCTGACAACCCACTCGGTTTCTCAACCTAAGACGACCCCGCGAACGGAGGGGATAAGCTTGCAGCTACACGTGGCAGCATCATAGGAACGACGACGCTTCGGAGCCCATGCCTTAAAAGTATCGAACGGACCAACTCATGATGACGACTAATAAATGAGTCGGCATCGACTGACGAGCCTGTCAAAGTCGGCGGAAGTCACATCGGCCGAGCCGAACCGGCCGAGGCCGATCGACCCGACCAATGGGGGCAATTGTTACGCCTATTTGGCCGAAGCCCGAAAGACACGAGCCCAGAAACCCGACTGCCGATCAGAAACCCATCTGCGCGATCTGGCCCGCCCGACAAGGCCCTATAGAGGACCCCCGAATATCAATCCGACCCGGCCCTGATAGCGCGCTAGGCACTCGCCCACTCCAGTGGTAACCGTTCCCCTGATCCCGCTACCACTTAATGGCCTTGATGGGGAGGTGCTGGCATTGTAGGATCTAAATAAGGCCTAGAGGGGGGGGTGAATAGGCCTTTGACCAAATTATCGCAAGATAAAAATTAAGCCTAGTTTACAGCATGCAGTTTAGGAATCAGACAATCAAAGCATTCACAGAAGACACAGAATTTAACGTGGTTCGGTCCCCATGACCTACGTCCACCCCAATGAGCAATCACTTATACTGTTTCTTTAAGAAGTTACAATCTCCCTTAGATTGGTGCACCAACACCAACCTGACAGACCAACTCAAGCTCACCAAAGCCAAAAAGAAACATACAAGTATCACTCCCCAACCCAACTTGCCCCAACAAGTTTGGTTCCCAGAGTCCCAAATAGCGGAAGAAATTATATTACAGAAATGCTGATCAAAACATTAATAACTTCACAAATAAATAAGATCAAGAGTTTAGAAAGCTCATTTGTGAAGATCTCTCTGGTTATCGTCTTTCAGCACGTCAGTAGCTTCGCAACGCTTCTTACGGAATGTTGATCGGATGTCTGTAGAAGAAGTAGTCGCTGTCCCCGTGGAAGTAGTCGGTAGAAGTTCCTCACTCAAAATGATCTCATTTGCTGCACAGGAGGAACTAGCTGCTCAACTTGCTGTCACTGCGTCGGGGATGAAGTCACGGTCGCAACGCTTCTTGCGGAACTCAATTTGGATCTCTAGAACTCCACTTATTTATGAAAATGTGAAGAGATGTACATGGGTATATATAGGATTGAGTTAACGGGTCTGTGCACTGTGCGAAGGGATCCGCGACCGGTCGGCTTCGCGGGTTTTAATGCGGCGGGACCCGCATCCGCAATTCACGCGATGTCGGTAGCCGTCCGTTCTCAGATCGACGGTTGCGATCGCGCCACGTCGCCCACGGATTCGTCGTTCGCGCCCGCCAGCTACGACCCGGACCCACGTGAGCCGCCCGCCAGCGCTGACTCGAAGTCGGCAGCGTTTTGACCGTCGGATGGAGATCCAACGGCTGTGATTAAGCCACGTCGCCCGCGGCTGACTCAGCGGCGCCCGCCATCCGCGACTTCGTCGATTGGTTGGTGACCGTTCGATGCTGATCGAGCGGCGCTGAAGAAGCCACGTCGCCCGCTTCGAGCGGCCGTTGGATGCGAAATGGACGGCTCAGATCATGCCACGTCGGCCGATTTAATTCTGCGATGAGGCGTATAAATGAACAGTACCGTATGCCGTATTTGCTGAGTATTTTCACTGTATTCTTGCGTATTTTGGCATCAAATAAATCCCAAAAATTCTGAAATAATTCTCAAAAATCCCATAGCTTCATATTGACATGTGAGAAAATTTTCACCTCATTTCACCTCTTGTAGAAAAAGTTTCTTCTTTGTATACTCAGTATTTTCTCGTATTTCCCCGTATTTGAACTTCAAACAATCTCCATAAATCCTGAGAAAAATCCCATGCTATTTATAGCCTATGATTAACTCTAGAGTAGAGTTTCATAGCTATACTCCATTGTTTGATCAGCTTGTGTAATTCCAAATGAAGTTTCATCCTTGTATCTCTACGTACTTGAGTACGTACATGTGTAACCTGAGCAATCATGACTATAGGGACCTGTGACACACTCAACAAACATATTAGAACAGTTCAGTAGGGTTTGTTATCATCAAACATAGGTTAGGATGCTGTTTCCAACAATCTCCCCCTTTTGATGAGAACAAACCAGACATTAAGATTACATCAAAAATGTGTGAAGTGTGTGAGTGTGTGAAGCATGAATATGAGCATGAATGGCAAAATGATATGCTCCCCCTATTGACATGCTCCCCCTATCTCTGACATTTGACATGCGCAATCTTAATATTTCTCTCCCCCTTTGTTTTCATCAAAAAAATGTATGAAATAACATATGAGGAATGGAAAATTGAACATTATAAAGCAAAACAAAAGACAATACATCGATGACCACAAGGAATAAATAAGCAATAATCACCAAATCATAACTAGCAGAATTCATCTCCGTGCTCAAGTGTGATGATCAAATGTTTAGTACATATGGAGAGGTAATAAGGAATACAACCTGTCATAACCATCTTTTCCACTGAATATATGAACATCAAAGATTGAGTTTCCCCTTCTCATGTAATATGAGTTCAAGTTACCAATTCCAAACATGACCGAGAAGGATTTTTAAATGTGAAATGGCAGTGCTTGACGGACTTAACACCAACGCTAAAAATGGTATTTATAGCATAAGTTGGATGTCCAAGGGTAGTATCAAGGACATGAATCGTATCCATTTTTCATACGAAGCTCTGTGTATATATTTTGAAGACACTCATCTTGCTATTCTTTTATACACGTATATTTTTATGAGAGCTTTTCTTTTTACCCATGCCTTGAAACATCATATCCCATTAAAACATAAATTAGTCCACCAACAACCACTTTTCTTATTCAATATTTCAAATCCATATCAAAAACATTTTGATCTGTGTAAGTGTGATTGGAAGATGAAAAACGTTAGTTACTCATTAATGAATATGACCTAATTAAGCATGTAGTCTTTGAATGCAAGCATTGTTAAGAATATAATATTCAAAATCCATAAGACATATGTTTTGCATTGAAAGCTGTTTCTGATGAAAAATGCAAAAGGAGGAGATAGACACTTCACTTTTCCCTTTCTGTTTATATTTTTCTTTTTTAATTTTTTAATTTTTATTTTTCCTTTTTTTATTTTTCTTTTTGTAGCACACCACACAAAAACAATAAAAGCACACCAAATAATATTTTCACTCTAAATATAATCAATAATGCCCAGTTCTAGACGTAGACGACAAAAACGATCTTCTGGCAAAGGTTTTGTAAAGATATCTGCCAACTGAGAATCAGTAGAAATATATTCAATGGATACATCCTCTTTTGCCAAATGATCTCTAAGAAAATGATGTCTTACATCTATGTGTTTTGTCCGAGAGTGATGAACAGGATTGTTAGAAAGATCTATAGCACTCTTACTATCACATCGTAATGGAACTTTTCTAAGATCCAAGCCGTAGTCAGACAGGGTTTGCATCATCCAAAGTACTTGGGCACAGCAACTGCCAAGGGCAATATACTCAGCTTCAGTAGTGGACAAAGCAACACTGTTCTGCTTACGACTAGACCAAGAAACCAATGAATGTCCTAGCATAAAACATGTTCCACTAGTGCTCTTTCTATCAATCATACTACCAGCATAATCAGCATCAGCATAGCCAACCAAATTAAGATTACCACAAGAGGGATACCATAGTCCAAGTGTAGGAGTGTGAATAAGATATCGAAAAATCCTCTTAATGGTTATCAAATGTGATTCTTTTGGACAGGCTTGAAATCGTGCACACAAACAGACAGAAAACATGATGTCTGGTCTAGATGCAGTTAAATAGAGTAAGGACCCAATCATACCTCGATAAAGCTTTTGGTCCACATTTATACCTTTGTCATCCTTTTCAAGCTTCGTCGTCGGACTCATTGGAGTTCGCATTGGCTTTGCATTTTCCATCCCAAATTTCTTCAACAGTTCTTTTATGTACTTGGTTTGGGAAACATATATGCCATCTCCAGTTTGTCTTACTTGAAAGCCCAAAAAGTATTTCAACTCTCCGACCAGACTCATCTCAAATTGATCCTGCATAACCTTTTCAAACTTTTGGCATAAAAGATCATTAGTAGCACCATAAATAATATCGTCCACATAAATCTGAACAATAAGAAAATGATCCTGTTCATGCAAGATAAACAAAGTGTTGTCTGCACTACCCTTTTTAAAGTTATTTTCCAAAAGATATGAACTGAGACGGTCGTACCAAGCTCTGGGAGCTTGCTTCAGACCATACAAAGCCTTTTGCAACTTGTAAACGTGATTTGGAAAACTATGACTTTCAAAACCAGGGGGTTGTTCAACAAAAACATCTTCTTTCAAATAACCATTTAAAAATGCACTTTTCACATCCATTTGCTTTAATTTAAAACCTTTAAAACTTGCAAAAGCCAGCAATATTCTAATGGCTTCTAATCTAGCAACGGGTGCAAAAGTTTCATCACAATCAATTCCCTCAATCTGGTTATATCCTTTGGCCACTAATCTTGCCTTATTTCTGATTACATTTCCAGATTCATCAAGTTTGTTTTTGAAAATCCATTTAGTGCCAACAATTGGGTAATTATCAGGTCGGGGCACTAATGTCCAAACATTATTTCTATCAAACTGATTAATCTCATCATGCATGGCCATAACCCAACTTTCATCAGTTAAAGCAATTTCAACGTTCTTAGGTTCAATTTCAGAAATGAGGTCACCATGAATGCATAAGGCACACAAGTTATTGAAAGTGGATCGAGTGCGTATACCTTCCGTAGGAGTCCCCATGATCAGCTCAGGTGGATGATGTGGATTGAACCTAAGCTCTCCTCTTTCCAGTCTATTTCCTTGTGGTACTTCTGGTTCAGCTTCCTTTTGGCCTTCAGATGGTTCAGCTATGTTTTCAGGCTCTGTAGTTTCCCTATCTGCATCTCCAGCTTCAGTTTCCCTGCAATTTAAAGGATCTATTTCAGCTTCATCAAATTTCACATTAATTGACTCAACAACAGTTAAGGTTCGTTTATTGTAGATCCTGTATGCTTTGCTCCTTGATGAATATCCTACGAACACTCCTTCGTCTGATTTGGATTCAAATGTTCCCAGCTGATCTCTTGTGTTTAAAATGAAACACCTGCATCCAAATACTCTGAAATATGAAATGTTAGGAGTCTTGCCATGCCACAGTTCATAGGATGTTTTGTTCATTAAAGGTCTAAGCATAACCCTGTTGCAAACATAGCAGGCTGTATTCACTGCTTCGGCCCAAAAATACATAGGAAGAGAATAATCATTAAGCATGCTTCTTGCCATCTCTTTTAAAGTTCGATTCTTTCTTTCGACCACTCCGTTTTGTTGAGGTGTTCTAGGAGAAGAAAATTCATGTAAGATCCCTTTTTCCAAACAGAAGTTTTCAAAAACAGAGTTTTCAAATTCACCACCGTGATCACTTCTAATTTTCATAATTGAAAGATTTTTCTCATTTGAAACTTGATTACAAAAATTTTGGAAATTTTCAAAGGAATCCGATTTCTTGGCTAAGAAGTAAACCCATGTATATCTAGAAAAATCATCGATCAAAACAAAACAAAATCTCTTTCCATTGAGGCTAGCAACATCGGTAGGCCCAAACAAATCCATATGAATCAATTCTAGGACTCGTGAAGTGGTAACTTCCCGAATTCCCGTAAAAGTGGATCTAGTTTGCTTACCTTTTGTGCATGCAACACACAACTTACCATTCTCGTACTGTTGATGTGGCAAGCCTCGGACCAGGTTTTTATTCTCCAGCTTATGTAGCAACTGCATGCTGGCATGTGATAGTCTCCGGTGCCATAGTATAGCCTCCTCCTCCCTGCCAATCAAACATTTAGCAATTGTCATTTCTTCAATTATTATTGTATAAACATTATTTTTCCTATTGGCTATGAAGAGGGTATTACCTGTGACCGAGTCATAAATTTTACAAATTTTCTCATCAAAAAGTACTTTCATACCTTTGTCACAGAGTTGGCTTATGGAGATGAGGTTGTGTTTGAGATTTTCAACCCAGAGGACATCAGAAATTTTAAAAATATTGTTGCCAACAATACCTTTACCCATTACCTTGCACTTGCCGTTGTCCCCTAATGTAACACTTCCTCCTTCTTGCTTCACGAGGCTAAGGAACTTGTCGATGTTCCCTGTCATGTGTCTTGAGCAGCCTGAATCCAAATACCACTCACACAGTTGTTCCTTAGCCACGCTGAGTCCCTACACATAAGAAGAACAAGGTATGTGTGACCTGGGTAGCCAAATAGGTCCACAATGGTTAGTCATAGTACCTTTCGGAACCCATACTTGTTTGAACTTCAAGTTTTGGTTCTTATAACGACAATTTCTATATAAATGCTCAAAAGAACCACATGTATAACATTTGGCGTTCCGTTTCTTTTTCTTGATGTAATGATTTTTCTTTATCATGCTTTCATTATAAACATTTCCAAATCCTAGTCCTTGTTTATCGTTTTTGATTGACTGGTATCCAAGAATGATGTCTAGTGATTTCCTTCCTACACCAAATTTTCTGATACTCAGTTCTAAATCAGAGACTTTGGATTTCAAAAAGATGTTTTCATTTACTAGCATGACACTTTTATTTATAAAACTCTTTCTAACATTATCTTCATTTTTAGCGAGAGTTTCTATTCTTTTATTTAGGCCAACAATCTTTTCATTACCATTCTTAATTTCTAGCTTTAATGAAGCACAAGTCTGACAAGGTATAGCTTCAGTAATACTAGATTTTCCTTTGAGTTTTTCAATGGTAATTTTGAGCGATGCAATTTCATTTTTCAATTTTATTTCATTTTGCAAAACATTATAATTTTCTTGCTGTAGTTGGAAATTCATTTCTTTATAATTTTCTATAGAGGATTCAAGAGAAGTAATTTCTGAATTCATGCTTTCACAAATGTTCATTAATTCTGGTAAAGAAAATTCATCTCTTACCTTGTTCGTGTTGCTTTCACCTATTAGGCAAAGTGATGATTGCGCTACTTCGTCTTGTGTTCGTCTTCATCGTCATCATCCCATGTTACCGCAAATGATTTCCCTTTGGCTTCGGATGACGCGTTCTTTGTTGGACAGTTTTTCATGAAATGTCCAAATTTCTTGCAGTTGAAACATTGAACACTTTTAGTAGTATTCTGTTCAGACGAGGAATTCAAAGGATTAAACTTATTAAAACGATTGAACCTTTTTGCCATTTCAGATTTTCCGGCAGGAGTTCTGATGAAGCGTCGGAATCCTCTGACCATCAGTGCATGTTCCTCGTCGAGATCTTCTTTGTCACTTTCTTCGGCTTTGAGAGCGATGGTCTTTAAAGGTTTAGCCTCACCTTTTTCTCTTGTCTCGACGGTTTTGAGTTCCAGCTCATGGGATAACAGATTCCCAATCAGATCATCCAGCTTCAGCTTAGTGAGATCTCTAGCTTCTTGGATGGCCGTCACTTTAGGTCGGAAGGAACTAGGAAGCGCTCTTAGGATTTTCCGAATGAGGTCGATGCTGTCGTAAGACTTTCCCAAGGCTTTTGAGTTGTATACGATGTCGGTGAAGCGAGTGTACATGTCCTTGATGGATTCTCCTGGTAGCATGTGGAAACCATCGTACTCTGAGCTCAGCAGCGCTAATCTGGACTCCTTCACCTGAGAGGTTCCTTCGTGAGTGACTTCGAGAGTGTTCCAGATTTCCTGCGCAGTAAGACAATGAGATATACGGTTAAACTCAGTTCTGTCAAGTGCACAGATAATTGCATTCATAGCTTTACCATTTAGAGCATAACGTTTGTTATCGTTATCATCCCATTTATCTTCTGGTTTTGGTACTTCAATATCTTCAATTTTGATTATAGGTGGGTGATAGCCTTTAGCAACAATTTTCCAAATTTCAAGATCTGAAGAGACTAGGAAAATTTTCATCCTAGCTTTCCAGTAAGCAAAATCAGTCCCATTAAATTTGGGTGGTCTAACTGTAGACTGTCCTTCAGCAAATGCTGAATCATATGTATTCATTATGAACTAGACTCAAATGGCCAGGCCTGGAGCTCTGATACCACTTGTAGGATCTAAATAAGGCCTAGAGGGGGGGGGTGAATAGGCCTTTGACCAAATTATCGCAAGATAAAAATTAAGCCTAGTTTACAGCATGCAGTTTAGGAATCAGACAATCAAAGCATTCACAGAAGACACAGAATTTAACGTGGTTCGGTCCCCATGACCTACGTCCACCCCAATGAGCAATCACTTATACTGTTTCTTTAAGAAGTTACAATCTCCCTTAGATTGGTGCACCAACACCAACCTGACAGACCAACTCAAGCTCACCAAAGCCAAAAAGAAACATACAAGTATCACTCCCCAACCCAACTTGCCCCAACAAGTTTGGTTCCCAGAGTCCCAAATAGCGGAAGAAATTATATTACAGAAATGCTGATCAAAACATTAATAACTTCACAAATAAATAAGATCAAGAGTTTAGAAAGCTCATTTGTGAAGATCTCTCTGGTTATCGTCTTTCAGCACGTCAGTAGCTTCGCAACGCTTCTTACGGAATGTTGATCGGATGTCTGTAGAAGAAGTAGTCGCTGTCCCCGTGGAAGTAGTCGGTAGAAGTTCCTCACTCAAAATGATCTCATTTGCTGCACAGGAGGAACTAGCTGCTCAACTTGCTGTCACTGCGTCGGGGATGAAGTCACGGTCGCAACGCTTCTTGCGGAACTCAATTTGGATCTCTAGAACTCCACTTATTTATGAAAATGTGAAGAGATGTACATGGGTATATATAGGATTGAGTTAACGGGTCTGTGCACTGTGCGAAGGGATCCGCGACCGGTCGGCTTCGCGGGTTTTAATGCGGCGGGACCCGCATCCGCAATTCACGCGATGTCGGTAGCCGTCCGTTCTCAGATCGACGGTTGCGATCGCGCCACGTCGCCCACGGATTCGTCGTTCGCGCCCGCCAGCTACGACCCGGACCCACGTGAGCCGCCCGCCAGCGCTGACTCGAAGTCGGCAGCGTTTTGACCGTCGGATGGAGATCCAACGGCTGTGATTAAGCCACGTCGCCCGCGGCTGACTCAGCGGCGCCCGCCATCCGCGACTTCGTCGATTGGTTGGTGACCGTTCGATGCTGATCGAGCGGCGCTGAAGAAGCCACGTCGCCCGCTTCGAGCGGCCGTTGGATGCGAAATGGACGGCTCAGATCATGCCACGTCGGCCGATTTAATTCTGCGATGAGGCGTATAAATGAACAGTACCGTATGCCGTATTTGCTGAGTATTTTCACTGTATTCTTGCGTATTTTGGCATCAAATAAATCCCAAAAATTCTGAAATAATTCTCAAAAATCCCATAGCTTCATATTGACATGTGAGAAAATTTTCACCTCATTTCACCTCTT
This sequence comes from Scilla litardierei, assembly GCA_030789695.1. Classification (NCBI taxonomy): domain Eukaryota; kingdom Viridiplantae; phylum Streptophyta; class Magnoliopsida; order Asparagales; family Asparagaceae; genus Scilla; species Scilla litardierei. Next base: position 134,332,947 of record CM061137.1, on the reverse strand, counting down.
GTAGAAAAAGTTTCTTCTTTGTATACTCAGTATTTTCTCGTATTTCCCCGTATTTGAACTTCAAACAATCTCCATAAATCCTGAGAAAAATCCCATGCTATTTATAGCCTATGATTAACTCTAGAGTAGAGTTTCATAGCTATACTCCATTGTTTGATCAGCTTGTGTAATTCCAAATGAAGTTTCATCCTTGTATCTCTACGTACTTGAGTACGTACATGTGTAACCTGAGCAATCATGACTATAGGGACCTGTGACACACTCAACAAACATATTAGAACAGTTCAGTAGGGTTTGTTATCATCAAACATAGGTTAGGATGCTGTTTCCAACAGGCATGGCGCAGGGAGCGGCGACGGGGGGGCGGATTGAGGGGGCACGATCGAGGGCGGACGAGCGACGTGGGTCGGGGGCAATCACGGCGGGAGGTCTATAAAGGGGCTAAAAGGACGACTGGACAAGGGACCACATCTCAGGTATCTAAAACCTAAGGTACTCCATCAACGACCTAGTTCCCCCATTTTTCATCTCCTTCCTCCCCCGCTCGCGCCGTGAGACGCCGTTCCGATCTCCTCTTGAGTCGAACCGTCTCCGCCGGGCCTCCTCTTTCAGATCACTGTCTGACTTAGGCATCGGAGGGGATTTGGCCGGAACCAAGTTCCGGCCCCCCTGACGAGCGTTCTCGTCTACGCAGGAGGACATCAGATCCGCGAGCCGAGGCTTCCCCTCTGCCCCTCACCGACCACGTAACCAGCGGAACGATCGAGGCTACCCCTCGTCGTCCGACCGCCGAGGCCGAGCACGTTCGTCCGAGGCCGAGCGTCTCAACTCGGGCCGAGGCTTCCCCTCGCCCTACCAACGACCGAGGACCCTGATTCGGCCCAGCCGACGCGCTCCACGTCGTCTGCAACTCCGACTCGCGCCTCATCTGCACCAACTCGACACACCTGAGGGACCCACGCGGGCCCCTTGACCACGTTGACCGGGTTGTCCACGGTCAACGCTTTTGTAGTGAGAAAACACTCTGAAACAACTGGGATATTGGTTGGGCTTTTACTTACCCTCATACCACCCTCAAAAATGCCGCAGTGGAACTTATTCATCGGGACTAACCCTCCTGGATGAGTATGTTCCGAGATCCCCAAACGGGGGAGGCATTAGAGCACATCTTATAGATGGAGCCTTGACGGGTTCATATCCCTAGTTTTATGCTCAACTTCATTGAAGTCGAGCTTATTGCGGATTTTTGGGATAACACTGGGAAATCAATTTAACAACTGGAAGAAAATTGAACACCCTGAAGCTTTGTGTTCACACCCAGTAATGGGTTATATGTAAATCATTAAAATGATTTAAACGGATTACTTGTCCACTAGAAATCCAGTTGTAGGTGACCATATGGGAACATGCAAACCATCAGAACGCCTCCTTAGAAACTATTTATATGAGCCTGATCACCTCATATAAACAGTTTCCGAGAACCCCTAACGGGGAAGCGTTTAGTGCACATCTTATTGATGGAGTCATGATGAGTTTACATTCCCATATCACCACTATGGACCATTTAAAACATTAATACCTATGATCTGATTATCATGAATAGTGATGAGATCCTGACGATACACACTTATGAAACTGTTAAACAGTTATCAGACATAGCTATTGACAATATAAATATTGTCAAATTCACACATCCCTGCTACTAAAAATCCAGCTAGGATTGACATACCAACTATAATGGATGCAATCTACCAGTAGCAGAAGTGGATATCCTCAATGGATGAGAGGACATACCACGAGACCCTAAAACAATACCACCACAGGAAAGTGAGCTCATCTCCATATCCTCTCCCTTTCCAGAACCTTCGGAAGAGATAAATCTGGAATAAATTGAATAATGTACGTACACGGAGAGGTATTTGGATAAAACACACTTGTCGACAATTACTCACATTTCATTTTGCCATTGATATCGTTCACAATCTCCGTTTCCTGAAGCAAACACAGAAATTTGGCCAAATTATATGGAACGAGGCAATAATAAGTTGAGCTGGACTCACTTATGAAATGTGAAGTGTTTGGACTTGAAGTCCTGATATCAAAAAGATATCAAACCTGTGGGCTACCGAGTATTGTATAAATAAATAAAATCGTATGCTATAAGCAAAAAGCTATAGCCTTAGAGGTTTATTTCGCAGAAACCAGGAAGTAACCATGTAAGATGAGTTTAACTCACTTACAAAATTAATCAAACTGATGCATCAGGCTCCCTGGTCATGATTACGAAACCCATGCGATTAGCAAAGATAATTTTAGGCTATGTTGCTATGGATGATGTGACAACATACCCTTATGAATTATCATCCTGAAGATGAAACCTTCATCCTGAAGATGAATAATCATCCCGAAGATGAAACCATCATCCCGAAGATGAAACCATCATCCCGAAGATGAATAATCATCCCGAAGATGAATAATCATCCAGCAGATGAATTACCATCCAGAAGATGAAATTATCATCCAGTCGATGAAGAAACATGGAAAATTGCAATCCACCAATACACATACTGGTTGTATGGATGCACATTAAGACCCCTTCCGTTCGTTGGAAGAGGGGAAGGATATCCTAGGTCCTGAAGTGCCTTACTCAAATGTCTTTTGTACACTCCTTTATCTGGCAGTAAACACTTTAACCAGATACAGTGCAGCGCCTGCAGCGCACCACTGGACCAAAGATATGTAGCTTCTGTGCTACCTCCAAGGGTCAAGGATCATACAACATGTTAAATGTATTTGCAGATACAGGTTACAGATCATCGCGATGACTGCAACCAAGAAGCGACCAACTCCTGGAGACCAGCAAAGCATACTTCCAAGGTAACATCAATCCCACAATCCCGAGAGGCTCATCAATCCAAGAAGCAAATCATAAGTACGCACAGCCAGGTCCTGTAGTACCTCGCAGACTCAGTGAAGACTGGTCAGAGACGTGATGCTACCTACCGAGTCTGCAGACCACTCCTCCTCAGAAGAGATCCCTCAGATTCAGTAGCTGCCATAGATGAGCGATACTTGTATAGATGAGCGATGTCTTGTATAGGTGAGCGATGCCTTGTACTTTGTACTTATTATCGGAACACTGTAAGAGATTGATGTATAGTTTCCTAGGAGATCTGCAAGCCTGCAGCTTGTACAGATCAGGGGGGAGTCAAATGTAGTGTTGTACTCTTTTCCCTTGGCTATTGGTTTTTCCCACTGGGTTTTCCATAGCTAAAGGTTTTAACGAGGCAAACTCATTGACTCTGGATCCAGAAGTATCCACCCCCTAAATACTTCCACTAATCAGGGGAAGTTACGGAAACTGTACTCTTTTTCCTTGGCTATTGGTTTTTCCCACTGGGTTTTCCATAGCTAAAGGTTTTAACGAGGTAGTTATCCCTAACTTAGGATCCAGACGTATCCACCTCTAGTGATATCCATCGATCAGGGGAAGTTACAGAGACTTGTACTCTTTTCCCCTAGCCATTGGTTTTTCCCACTGGGTTTTCCTTGGCAAAGGTTTTAACGAGGCAAGTACTCTTAAACTTGGGGTCCAAAAGTATCCATAGACCCATGATCAGATAAGCTCTATGAACCCTGAAGCGTTCATCACGGCTTACAATAATGGATGGATAAGGGGAAGTGTTATAAACGGGCTTTGGAGGCCCAACCCGTTAGTGGGTATCCACCCATTATGTAACCATGTTACTATAAATACAGGGCTACGGGGTTCCGTAGCCGCCATGGTTTACAACACTTTAATTATTTTAGGCTTTTAGGGCCAAAAATAAAAAAAGAAAATTATTTGTGTAAATGGGCTAATTTTCAGGCTTTTGGGACTTGAAAACAACCCATTAGGGTTAATTTGGGCCTCCCCCGAAAAATTGGCCCGTTTAGGGTTAGGGTTTCCGAAAAACCCTGGGGGGCCGCGGCGCGCCGCCGCGACCGCCGCAGCCTGCAGGCCGCGGCGTTTTTGCCGCCGGCGGCGCTTGTGAAGCGCCGCCGTTTCGCCCTTCGGGCGTGCGGAGTATGGATCAAGGTCGGGGGGGTAAAAAAACGGATTTTTCAAGCATTTAGATCGCTAAAAAACTGATTTTTATTGTTTTTAGACCAGCAAATCTAAATAAAAATGTGATTTTTACCTTGTTTTTAAACTTTTTGATCCTAAAACATGCAGATCTAACGTGAAACACAAGTTTAGATCTAAAAAGTTTTGATTTTTACCTCTAGATTCGACCAGGGAATCTAGTCGACGGTTGGTGAAGGATGCCCTTTTCGCTCCCTGTTGAGAAGATTACGATCTTCTTGAATCTGAGCGATTAATGGATCTCCTTCCTCGCGAGCCGCCGTCTCCTCCAACGAGCGTGATCGTGCTGATAACGTTGAAGGGAAAAGTAGGGAAATAGGTGTAGAGGGTTAAGAGCCCCATACCCTCATATTTAACGCTTTCAATAGTGGGCTGGATACCCAATGGGCCTCATGGGCCTATTCATAACAAACACACAATTGTCAGGGGAGTTGTGCTTATACTGTTTAAATTGTTGTCCTCTTCTTTAAGAGGTCTTGCATTCAATTCCCTTTACATACAACTTTTTAGTTACTTTTATTACTTGTGTTAATAAAATGGTAAAGTTAAATATACTTCTACGATGTCATTAGTGAGGTTTAAGCGACGAGCTGCTGGCAATAATGCAACACTTAACAAATTGACGGTGGCTCTTAATAAATAGCCAGACATTGAAAAAGAAGCAGTTGCATGTAATTCAAATCTTAACCCGATAGGTGAACCCGAACCCGAACCCAACCCAGGTATTTTCCGGGTCACCTGAACCCGACTTCAATCCGGGTCAGGTTAGGGTTTACCCCTATCTGGGTCGGGTCTGATCCGACCCCGAACCCGACCTGACCCAACCCGTTTGCCATCCCTAGTTCATATAATCATTGGAAAAATTTCTGTAAAGCCAAAACCGTTAACATTGCGATGAATCATCGAATAAACAAAAATTCTTAAAAGTCACTTAAAAATTGGAGATTTTGGTTTTAGAATATGAAGATAATAAAAAACCGTTCAAGTAAAAAGCAGGATGAGTGATGGGTTGACATGGTTTAACGCTAGACACAAGGCAAGTTTACTCCTCAGCCATTAATGTCAATATTAAAACAAGAATAATTTAATAGACAAATATTAAAAGAAAGCAAATAACAAATATACATATGTTGTGAATGGGTATTTACTGGGTTGGTGAGTTATTGGGCCAACCCAAGTGGTTGGGCCCATACCCACTTGTATTCTCCCCTTTGGCTATAAATATAGACTTGAGGGCTCTCCCCTCGATAGTTGATTCATAACACGTTATCAGCACGAGTCTCTAAACAAAAAAAAAATTTTTCCACAAAATTTTTCCGTTCGTTGCGAAGGCGAAGGCGAAGGCGAGACGAGAGATCCACGAGCGCGGTGCAAGGCTTCCTCCATCAAGGGTTGTCATCCGCGTAGGGCTTCGAGCAACCGTCGCTATATCCGGAGGACGGATATAGAGGTAAAAATACTAAAAACTATATTTTTAATCATACGTATGATTGCCCCTCCCCTAGATCTCGCAAGATCGTCATGGGGATTCATCGTTGCCTTGAAAACGACGGATTTTTCATCCCAAAAATCAATTTTTTTAGGGTTTTCTGGATTTTTTTTCTCAAAATCAAACCCTAAACCAAAACCCGCCGGCGGCCTCGCCGCCGCCCCCCCAACCCCCTGCCGTGCCGCCCACCCCCCCCATAGGGGGGCGGCAGCCGCCGCACCCCCCTGCAGGGGGGGCGGCGGCGGCCTCTGCCGCCGCCCTCCCCTGCAGGGGGGCGGCCCCCGCCGTCCCCCCTGCAGGGGGGCGGCGCCCCCCCTCCCGTGCCCGCCGTCCCCCCCGCAGAAGGGGGGCGACGGCCCCCGCCGTCCCCCCCGCAGCGGGGGGCGGCGGCCCCCGGGCCACGCCCCCCTCTGCGGGGGGGCGACGGCCCCCGCCGTCCCCCCCCCCCCCCCCCCCGCAGCGGGGGGCGGCGACCCCCATGGCCACGCCCCCCGCTGCGGGGGGCGACGGCCCCCGCCGTCCCCCCCGCAGCGGGGGGCGGCGGCCCCCTGGCCACGCCCCCCGCTTCGGGGGGCGACGGCCACCGCCGTCCCCCCCCCGAAGCGGGGGGCGGCGGCCCCCTGGCCGCGCCCCCCCTCTGCGGGGCGGCGGCGGCGGCGGGGCCCCCCCCGCCGTAACCCTAACTCATTCATAAAAAAACAGTGCTGTGGGCCTGAAGCCCACAGCAGATCTGTGGGCTTCAGGCCCACAGAACTCTTTCACAAAAAAAACAGATCTGTGGGCCTGAAGCCCACAGCAGATCTGTGGGCTTCAGGCCCACAGATTTTCATAAAAAAAAACAGATCTGTGGGCCTGAAGCCCACAGCAGATCTGTGGGCTTCAGGCCCACAGATTTTCATCAAAAAAAAATTTGGGGGGAGGCAATAGGGCTATCAATGTGCCTCCAATGGCAACCTATTAGCCTAAAAATTGTTTTAAAATGGGGATTCAAAGGCAAAATATTCGTGAAAATCACGGTAAATTACGGGACGAATATTGGGCAGACAAGGGCGTTTTGGGGATTTTTTTGGGGGGGGACCTTTTGGGATGACGAGGGAGACTTTTCCCTCCGACAAAGAAAATGTTAATTTTGGGCTCTTAATCAATTTGATTGATTAAACCCATTTACTTTACAACCTATGCATCGTAATCTCTTTTACATGCTTCACATCTCTGGCAAAATTATGTGGATATTAATTGCGTGGTTGTACATTTTATTTAAAAACTTAATAATTAGGAAGATCCTGCGACCGCTCTGCCGTTAGTTACCTAACCTAACGGTGTATGACGTTGCCCAGTGGTCCAATAATTATTAAGTGATTAAATATTGCTTTATCCTCATATGAATAAACTGCCTGTGATGTCTGTGGATGAAAATGTTGATGAGCACAATATTCTTGCATGAATTGCTAAATGTGGTTTTTGGATCGGCCGTTTAGTCCCACAGTTTATTTCCCGCACTTTTCTTTTATTTTTGAGAGAAATTGTAGTGAGGAATTTATGTAAATGTCAAAGAAAGAAGACCTACTTCCATGGAGTCGGAAGCTACGCTTGAAGACGAAGATATTAAAATGGGACCCACGGGGTTTCCAAAGTTGTATTTTCATTTTAATTCAAGCTGCAAATTTGTATAATTTGGACTGTGGACTTTTGGACTCTTTCTTGTGGGACTGGCCGATCCACACATTTAGCTTTTCATTAAATATTGCTTCCGCATGAAAATGTTTTTCTGGTTGATTATTAATTCATGCATGTTTGTGCTCTGCTAGATAAATGGCTAAAATTGCAAGCGTTGACTTTGAAGTGCTGGATGCATCAGGCAGAAACTATCTAAGCTGGCAGCTAGATGTTAAGTTTCACCTGCGGGCCAAGTCCCTCATCACTGCTGTGACTGAAAAAGAAAATGTTAGCGATATAGAGAAGGCGCAAGCCATCATCTATATTCGCCGCCATGTGGACAAGACCTTAAAGGCTGAGTACCTTACGGTCGAAGATCCATTTGAGCTATGGACCGCCCTTGAGGACAGGTATAAACATCAGAGAGATGTCATACTCCCAAGGGCGAGATATGAGTGGGAGAACCTGAGACTGCAGGACTTTAAGTCCATTGCTGAGTACAACTCAGCACTCTTTAGCATCACCTCACGCCTGAAGTTGTGTGGTGAAAAAGTCTCAGAAGATCGCATGCTGGAAAAGACGTATACGTCCTTCCATGAAAAGGATGCGATACTTATGCAGCAATACCGTGAATGTAAGTTCACCAAGTATTCAGAGCTGCTGTCATGTCTTCTCATGGCCGAGCAAAACAGAGAGCTTCTTCTCGCCACTCACAATATGCGCCCTCCCGGCACTGTCCCCCTACCAGAAGCTCACCATACCTCTTCCTTCAAAAAGAAGAGGGACAATAAAAGAAAAGAAAGACCACAGAAAGGGGGGCAACAGAAAAGAGCCAAGGGCCCACCACAGCAGCGCAAGAATGAAGGGAAGCGCAAGTTCACCTGGCGCAGGAATGATAACAAGAAAAATAATGCACCCCCACCCAAGAGGGACTGGGAAGACCAGTGCCACAGCTGTGGCATGACAAGCCACTGGTCTAGAGTGTGCAGGACCCCAGTGCATCTCCAGGAGCTTTATAAACAAATCAAGAAAAAGAATGTTGAATCAAACCTGGTGGCTGCGAATAATGCAGTCAAATTTACAGCAAAAGACTTCGAGTCAGATAATCTGCTTGATTAGCCTGTTATCATTTATCTTAGCATTTCTATTGTATGAACATTTTTATTTCATGAGAGCTTTTATGTATCTTCAATTCTGCTGAATAAAATTTAGCTTTTCTGAATGCAAATGTTTACTCATTTTTTAGATGGAATGCTCTCATGACTGCTTAGTAGACAGCGCGTCAACACATACGATCCTTCAACACAAATGCTATTTTCATAGCATTATCCCGTATAAGAGTCCTGTAAACACAATTTCAGGGCCATCGGACATAATTGAAGGTTCTGGGAATGCAACCTTGTTGCTCCCCAATGGAACGGAAATAAAAATAAAAGATGCACTTTACTCTCCGAATTCCAAGAGAAACTTACTAAGTTTCAAAGATATCCGTTTTAACGGATTCCACTTGGAAACAGCAAATGTCAAAGAAAACGAATTACTGTATGTAACGTCTCAAGAAAATGGAGTTAAAACCATTCTTGAACGTTTTGAGAGCCTCTCATCGGGCCTCTACCATACAAAAATTCGGAGAGAGGAAGCAAACCTGACGGAGCACCTGAAGTGCCCGACATCGGCCAAATTCTTACTTTGGCACGATAGACTTGGCCACCCCGGATCTGTGATGATGCACCGCATCCTAGCACAATCCCATGGGCATAACCTGAAGAACCAGAAGATTCTTCAGAAGGGAGAATTCCCTTGTGTACCCTGCTTTAAGGGTAAATTAATAACAAGGCCATCACCACTTAAAGTGGATATCGAGTCTCCTAGCTTCCTTGAAAGAATACATGGAGACATATGTGGACCTATCCACCCCCTAGCGGGCCTTTTCGGTACTTTATGGTACTGATTGATGCATCTTCGAAATATTCGTATGTGTGTCTACTTTCAACCCGCAACTTAGCTTTTCCAAAGCTTTTGGCACAAATAATAAAGTTGCGGGCGCATTTCCCAGACAACCAAATAAAGAAAATACGTCTGGATAATGCGGGGGAATTTACCTCTCAGTCATTCCAAGAATATTGCCAGGCAACGGGAATAGAAATTGAACATCCAGTGCCACATGTTCACACCCAAAATGGGTTAGCTGAGTCGCTAATCAAAAGACTCCAATGGATCGCACGACCATTGCTGATGAAATCCCAGTTGCCGGTGGATGCATGGGGACATGCAATTTTGCATGCTGCATCACTAATAAAAATAAGACCCTCAGGAGGTCAGAGTCTATCTCCAATGCAACTCGCATATGGAACGCCACCGAACATCTCTCACTTGAGAATCTTCGGCTGCGCAGTTTAGATCCCCATTGCACCACCACAGAGGACCAAGATGGGCCCTCAACGTCGCCTAGGTATCTACGTAGGGTTTGACTCACCCTCCATTATAAGATACCTAGAACCCCAAACGGGGGACGCTTTCAAGGCACGCCTTGAAGACTGCAATTTTGATGAGACGTATTTCCCCAAAATGGGCCTAGACATCGAAAAGTCTAGTGCAAAGCAAATGTTGACGTGGGATACAAAAAGCTTGACCCACTACGATCCGGTAACAAGACAATGTGATGATGAGATCCGGAAGATCTTACACATCCAGGACACAGTCCATAGATTACCGGACTCGTTCACTGACAACCAGAAGATTGTCAGATCACACATCCCTGCTGCGAATACTCCAGCTAGGATTGACATCCCGAAGGATGGATGCAATCCACCTGCAGCAGAAGTGGCTGCACCTCAACAGAAAAGAGGCAGACCACCAGGCTCCAAGGATAAAAATCCAAGAAAAAGAAAAATATCCGGAGACCTTGGGACGATACCCCCACAGAGAAACGAGCTCGTGTCCATACCCTCTCCCCTCCCGGAATCCACTGCAGAGGAACTGCCGGGAGAAACAGAAATATCACTAAATTATGTACGTACAGGGGAGGTATTGGACAGAAAGAGTACAGTCGTCGACGATGACTTCGCGTTTCACATTGCCATTCACGTCACCGGAAGCGATGATGATTATGAACCACACTCCGTTGCTGAATGCAAACGTAGAGATGATTGGCCAAAGTGGAATCAGGCAATAGAAGCCGAGCTGGACTCGCTTCAGAAACGAAAAGTCTTTGGGCAAATAGTCCAGACACCTACCGGTGTCAAACCTGTGGGATACAAATGGGTATTCGTCAGAAAAAGAAACGAAAATAATGAGATCGCACGCTACAAAGCTAGACTTGTAGCACATGGATTCTCCCAAAGACCGGGTATAGACTATGACGAAACATACTCCCCAGTCATGGATGCGATCACGTTCAGATTCCTGATAAGCTTAATAGCAAAGGAAGGCCTAGATATGCAGCTAATGGATGTTGTGACTGCGTATCTATACGGCAATCTCGACAAGGAGATCTACATGAAACTTCCTGATGGCTTTTCAATGCCTGCTGAACTGAAAGATAGACCTCGGGACATCTATTCTGTTAAGCTACAAAGATCATTGTATGGTCTCAAACAATCAGGAAGAATGTGGTATAATAGACTCAGTGAGTTCCTTGTTCAACAAGGATTCACGAACAATGAAGTCTGCCCTTGTAACTTCATAAGAACAAAGGGAAAAGGATTCGTGATAATAGCTGTCTACGTAGACGATCTGAATCTCATAGGATCTCCCGAAGAGATCACTGAGATATCTGTAAGCCCAACAAAAGAATTCGAAATGAAAGACCTAGGCAAAACCAAATTCTGCCTTGGCTTACAGATTGAACATCAGAAAGACGTAATCCTATTACACCAAACCACATATACGAAGAAAATGTTGCAAAGATTCCATATGGACCATTGCCATCCATTAAGTACACCTATGGTAGTACGATCACTGGATGCACATAAAGACCCCTTCCGGCCGCTGGAAGAGGGGGAGGATATACTTGGTCCGGAAGTTCCCTATCTGAGTGCCATCGGAGCACTACTATATCTGGCAAACTGCACGCGTCCCGATATAGCGTTCGCAGTAAATTTGCTTGCCAGATACAGTGCAGCGCCTACGCAGCGCCACTGGACCGGGGTAAAGCACCTTCTGCGCTACCTCCAAGGGTCTACAGATTTGGGACTCTTCTACAAAAATGGAACATCCTCTACACTTGCAGGTTATGCTGATGCAGGGTACTTGTCTGATCCCCACAAAGCAAAATCACAGACTGGGTACGTGTTTACCTACGGAGGGACATCCATTTCCTGGAGATCCATCAAGCAAACCTTGACGGCAACCTCATCCAATCACTCGGAGATCATTGCCATCCATGAAGCAAGCAGAGAATGCGTATGGTTACGCTCAGTCATCCACCACATCTTGTCTACGACCGGACTGAAGACTGGAGACCTCGAGCCCACTACCATGTTCGAGGACAATGCTGCTTGCATAGCTCAGCTACGAGGTGGCTTCATCAAAGGCGACAGAACGAAACACATTTCACCAAAGTTCTTCTGGACGCATGAGCTACAGAGAGATGGCAAGATCGACATCAGACAAGTGCAGTCATGTGACAATTTGGCAGATTTGTTCACTAAAGCCCTTCCTACTGCTACCTTTAGAAAACTTGTACATAGGATTGGAATGAGACGCCTAAGAGATCTGAAAGCTTGAGAGCTTGTACAGATCAGGGGGAGTTTGGCAGAGTTTGCACTCTTTTTCCTTAACTATGGTTTTTCCCACTGGGTTTTCCATAGCCAAAGGTTTTAACGAGGCATAATCTCACCAACTCAGGATCCTGAAGTATCCACCCCATGTGAGACCCATACAGGCTCAGAATCCTGAAGTATTCATGAGCGGGGTCCACAACCATGGCTGGATAAGGGGGAGTGTTGTGAATGTGTATTTACTGGGTTGGTGAGTTATTGGGCCAACCCAAGTGGTTGGGCCCATACCCACTTGTATTCTCCCCTTTGGCTATAAATATAGACTTGAGTGCTCTCCTCTCGATAGTTGATTCATAACAACATACAAGATAATTATTAAATAAATGTGTCACATCAACAGGGTTGAGTACACGATGAGATCTCCTCTGTCTATATATTCTATTCCATTCTCCAGCCAAGAGAACAAGTCCCGTTTCGTTCTTTCCATTTCCATTTTTAGTAGTCCATTAAAAAAAAGACTAAAGTTTTGCTCAAAAGAGGATATGGCGATGCCTGGGTATCCGGCGATGCCGCCGCAGCCGACGGGGCTGGTGGCGGTGGTGGGCCCGCAGTTCTGCGCGCCGTACCCGGTCGAACTGACAATAACGAAGAAGGCGATCAGCATAAGCGACGGCGACTTCGTCGTCACCGACGTCAACGGGAACGTCATGCTCCGGGTGAGGGGTAAGGTTCTCAGCATCAGGGACCGCCGCGTCTTGCTCGACGCCGGCGGGAATCCTATCTTGTCCATGCAGCAAAAGGTATGCCCTCCTTTTCAATTTCTTGATTATTCTTGTTTGAGATTAGATCTGGATTTAAAATCTGGTGACATCTTCGCGAGTTATTTCTTGATTTTTCTTCATAAACAAAAGTTGGGGAGTTACTTTGCGCACCCGGCGTTTGGCTCTGCACACATACGGCTTAATTTTTACTCCGTCCATATACCGCTTAAATTATACTAGTTAAGTTATTGCTCCGCACATAATCAGGAATACCGAAAGTACACACAATCCTAAACACACTAAATCAGTTTCCTGCTTTCTTCTTTCGTAAACAAAAGTTGCTCCCGTGCACATACCATTGTTTAAATTCATTTTAATTCCTAAAAATATTTATTACATATATTTACCTATTACATGATGTCACGACTCGTTTAAGTTTCTTTCGAGCGCACAAAAAACCTTAATCTTTTGATCACACATCACAATTTTAGGGCACAAATAATTTTAGTGCACGAACAAATCTAGGACACGAAAATCTCTCAAGCAATATTCAGATCTATATAACATATAAAAAATTCTTTGAAATTCTTTGAAAAAATTCAAAATTGAGCGGTTTGCTTTTCGTGCATTAAGAAAATTTTGACCCCGAACTCACATATGTTCGCATTGAGCAAAAAGGAATGTGATGTGCGCGATGAGTAATTTTGTATGTGTGGAGTAATTTTATTTGACGAGTTGTGTGCAATGAGTAATATTGTATGTGCGCAGAGTAATTTTGTTTGGCGAATTCTACGGGTTGAGCAAAAAGGGATGAGATGTGCGCTGTGATTAATTTGATATGTTGCAGAGTAATTTTGTTTGAAGAGTTGTGCCCGGTGAGTAATATTGTATGTGCGCGGAGTAATTTTGTTTGACGAGTTGTGCGCGTTGAGCAAAAATGGATGAGATGTGCATGGTGAATAATTTGATATGTGTGCGGAGTAAGTTTTTTTGACGGGTTGTGCGCGTTGAGCAAAAAAGGAATGGGATGTGTGCAGTAAGTAATTTTGTATGTACGCGGAGTAATTTTATTAAAGATTATAATCCAACCATGAAACAAAACAAAAGCATCACAATTCATATAAATTCACAACATAAAAAGTTTCAACCATTTTACATCTAATTTTGTTAATACTCCGAAAAAGCAAAAGGAAAATCAAACATTACAACCTAATTATATCTAAAAGTCCATCATTTTCAGCCCACATTGTATATATACCAACCAAAAAACACCAAAGATTACCATCCAACCATCCAAAAAGTCTACATTTCATATGAAACCAAACAAAAGAAATGTTAAAATATTGCAACCCAACTATTTAAGAGAGTCTTTCACCACCCACCATCATTTTAAAATTTACATTTGAAAGTAAACCTTCTCCATCTTCATTGAGCCCCTCGAATATCACCTTACGCCTAGGTTCATCCAATGTGAGACTAGTTATTTCAAAAATTCACGCTCCATCCGTTGGGTCAAAAGAATCATTTCCGATATCCAGTATCCTTGTCGCCCCTTAAGATCTCATTCCTTCCATAAAAACAGTGATTGGTATAAACATACATGAGGTTTTGTACACTGAGTAATTTGTTTTACCAGTTCTGCACGATGCGTAATTTGGTATGTACGCGGGATAATTTTGTTTTGCATGTAGTGCTATTTGAGTAAGTTGGTATGCGCGGGTTAATTTTTTAGAGAGAGATAGAGAGATTTGTTTCTGGGGATTCTGGATTATGGTTGAGAGTTTTTGAAACTGAAGAAGAGAAACCTCTCTTCTCTATTTATAAAGCCACCGCCATATCCTCCATCTCACAATCGCCCCCGAGATATCCTCAACTGACCCTCGATTCTCTCAACAGACACGTAAGACTTGGTCTTTCGGTTGAGGAAAATCCTCAACCGAGTATCGGGTCGGATATCGGGATCTTTGACTGTTTCAGGCCATAACAACTTACATCTCACACTTGGCCTGAAATGTCCAAGTGCATTCCAGTCATACTCCCACTATCCATGAGATATAACACATGATTTAATTTCGCATACTCCCACTATCCGTGAGATATGCACATTTTATTCACCGAGTACAATCATTATTCATGATTGTCTCCTTTTATTATTCATGAAAGTTTCTTTTACTTAGATATTTCTAACTCCCATCAAACCAATATGTTTGATGAATGTACCTGCTGGAATACCCTTCGTCAAGGGATCCGCAATCATATCACTAGGAATATAAGTCACATTGACTTCTTTCCTTCCCACCATATCATGTATGTAATGATATTGTATTTCAGTATACCTTCCTTTAGAACTGTTTGCACCACTATAGATCAAACTGATTGCTGCTTAATTATCACAGTACATCTCAATTGGTCCATCCACTAAATTGAGATTCAAGTCTAATAGGAACCGTCTGATCCAGACCGCATGAGTAACTGCTATACTACATGCTATATACTCAGCTTCTTGTGTGTATCTCGTTACACAACCATGTTTCTTGCTACCCCAAGAAACAGCTGCACCACCAAAGATAAACACATGTCCTACAGTTGACTTCCTGTCATCTTTGTCTCCTACGAAATCTGCGTTGGAGTAACCAAGACCTCAAGCCAATCTGCTTGATAAACTAACTTATGGTGCACCGTACCCGTTATATATTTCATAATCCTCCTAACAGCTTTCCAATAAGCTGGATCAGAATTACTGTGATATCTATGATGCGGCTCAGCAGCAGCAGGGGGCGGCGGCGGCTAGTCATGATGGGGGTCCGGTTCAAGGGATGCGGGTCTACCATCGGAGGCGACGACTTGGGTCCAACTTGGACCCGGTCCCAAACTTGTGATTACTCACAAGTGGGGAGGGCAAAGGGGTAATTAGAAAATTATTAACCCCTCCCCCAATAAAGGGGCCGGCCGGCCCTAGGGTGTCTTTTATCGAAGAATTGATCAAGGTATTTTCTATTCCTAGTACTCTAGATTATTCCCTAGTTGTTAGTTAATTGATTGTAGCTCTAGATCTATTTTATCCGCAATTAAAATACTAGTTCAGATCTGTTCTTCGCTATCAAACCCTAGATTAGTAGTCCACAAGCCATAAAACCCTACCTTTAATCCCCACAAAAAGCCCTAGTCGCATCAAATTGGTATCAGAGCGGTTGTTCCATGGCGAACACGCGAGCAACGGAGCGGATTGAAGTTTTGGAAGGGAAAGTTGAGAGGATTGAAGCCCAAATCAGTAAGGGTTTCATCGATCTAAGGAAAGAAGATGCGGAGATGGCCGCGGAGATCCGGAAGGAGATGAAGGAAAATCAAGAGAAGACGGAGGCCAAGATGAAAGAGATGAAGGAGATGACGGAGGGGAAATTTTCGGAATTGACGGAGGCCATAGCGGCGTTGACCGCTCATCTCATCCCAAAGGTGGATCCAAGCAAAAAGGAGCCACCTTTGGCGAAGGACAAAGGTAAAAAGGCAATTTTTTTTGAAGAACATCCGGAATTTGACGAAGACGGAGGCTTTGACCAAGAAGACAACGCGTGGGGGACCCATCAAGACCACGCACCGCCGCGCCGTGACGAACAAGTGGCCGGGGGGGGGGTCTTTCCGACTCAGCGGCACCCCCCGGTCACCCCGGCTTGGCCGCCGGCCCCCCAAAATATTCCTGGGGGGTCGGCGAACCCCAGTGGGGGCGGCGGAGGGCCGCCTGGGGCCTGGGAGGGGCGGGCGCACCTGCCGCCCCCCGGCGGCCTCGGCAGGTTATTCCGCCGCCGCCTGGGGCCCGCCGGCCCAATTCCAGGGCCGGCCGGCCCAGGCGGCGGCCTGGGGGGCCTCGGCCGACCCCAAGGGGGACCCGAGGCCCACCGGATCACTGGGGGGCCCACCGACCCCCCAGGATGGCCGACAGCCCGTTTCGACGATTTTTCGGCCTCCGGGAGGCCCGCCCGAGGTCCGTGGAGCTCAGTTTGGGGGATTTCAGCCCTTTGGAGGACCTGGCGGAGGATTTCAGCAGAATGGAGGCCACCAGTAGATCACAGGGGGGCCACCGACTCAGCCCCCACCCTTTGGGGGAGTTACAAGAGACTGGAGAGCGCACCAGGACCCCCCAGGAGGCCACCAGGCGGAGTTTGGGCACCCTCCAGGAGACTGGCAGGGACATGGAGCAGGGGGAGGTTACCGTGAGCGGGCTGAGGCTTACGTTCCAGACAGGCGACAGGGATATCAGCCCAGGGGAGGTTTCCAGCCGCAGGAGAGAGGGGGATTTGCTGGCGAGAGGCGTCTGAAGAAGCTGGAGGTGCCTGTTTTTGAGGGAGGCGACCCAGACGACTGGCTTTACCGGGTGGAGAGGTACTTGGAGGTGTCCGCTGTACCAGGAGAGGATTGGCTGCGGGCAATAGGGGTCTGTCTGGAGGGAGAGGCTTTGGGTTGGTTCCGTTGGACCGATCAGCAGCAGCCTTTTCAGACCTGGGCTGAGTTTACGACGCTCTTGACGGAGCGATTTGGCGGAGGACCAGCTGGCGGCGTGTTCGAGAGACTGTACTCGCTGAAGCAGGAGGGGAGCGTGGGTGATTACATCAAGAAGTTCGAGTCGCTCTGCCACCGAGTTCGGGGAGTCTCCGAGGAGTCCCTGGAGGGCTGTTTCATGAAGGGGCTGAAACCCACGGTGCGGTCGGGGCTGAGACAGTTCGAGCCCGTTGGGTTGCGGGGGATGATGACACTGGCCAGGAAAGTAGAGGATCACCAGGAGACAGAACGGAGGGCCCGCGGGACGTGGGGAGGTGCCACATTCCGGAGTCAGGCGGCTACTGCAGGCCAGAGGACAGCACCTACTACAGGGACCACCCCAGGGCAGGGGGTGACAGCCGCAGCTGGGAGCGGTACTGACAGGAGGCAGGAGCCCCGTGGTGGGGGCAGGTGCGTAGGATGACAGATGCTGAGATACGGGAGAAGCGGTTGAAGGGGCTGTGCTTCAGATGTGATGAGAAGTTCACCCCCGGACACCGATGCGCCGCTCGGACTCTCCAGATACTGATAGCTGGCGATGAGGAGGGAGAGGACGAGGTCATCACCCTAGAGGCAGGAGAGGATGAGGAGGAGATGGAGCATCAGCACTTAGACCTTGCAGAGGTGTCCCTCAATTCCGTGGTGGGGTTCACACCGAACCACACCATGAAATTGGTGGGACAGGTGGGTAGCCAGGAGGTGATAGTTTTGATCGACAGTAGGGCCACCCACAACTTCATTTCCAGCAGACTGGCGGAGGCACAGGGTTTGCAGATGAGTGGCACTGGGAGGTATGGAGTGATGCTCGGTACGGGACATGTGACACATAGCACTGGTGTCTGTCACGGGGTGGTTGTGACGGTTCAGGGGGAGCAGATCGTCGCCGATTTCCTGCCCTTGGAGCTGGGAAGTACAGACGTCATCCTGGGGATGAAGTGGTTACAGACCCTCGGGGAGACCAGGACCAACTGGAAGCTGCTGAGGATGGAGTATCAGCACGAGGGGAGGACAGTAGTGTTACAGGGGGACCCCAGCCTCTGTCGTTCCCTGGTGTCTTACAAGGCCATGTCCAGGGCTATCCACACCGCAGGAGGGGGATACTTGGTGGAGCTACAGGCAGTGACAGCGTCGGTACAGAGTGAGGACACCCCACAGACAGTAGCACCGGAGGTCGAGGAGCTGTTGGCACAGTTTGAGGAGGTCTTCCAGACACCGCAGGGGCTGCCACCCCACAGAGATCATGAGCACGCCATTGTTTTGAGAGAGAGCATGTCTCCCATTAGTGTGCGGCCTTACAGGTACCCCCAGGTACAGAAGGATGAGATAGAGCGGTTGGTGGAGGAGATGCTGCAGGCAGAGGTGATCCAACCGAGCACTAGCCCTTTTTCTAGCCCAGTACTGTTGGTGAAGAAGAAGGATGGCAGCTGGAGATTCTGCGTGGATTACAGGGCCCTCAATAAGGAAACAGTGGCAGATAAATTCCCCATCCCTGTGATAGATGAGCTTTTGGATGAACTCCACGGGGCAGCTTATTTTTCCAAAATTGATCTGAAGTCGGGTTACCACCAGATACGGATGAGGGCGGCCGACGTGCCAAAGACCGCATTTAGGACTCACGAGGGGCATTATGAGTTCCTAGTCATGCCATTCGGCTTGACGAATGCACCGGCGACATTCCAGGCTTTGATGAACAAGGTCTTCCGACCTTTTCTGAGGAGGTTCGTGTTGGTCTTCTTTGATGACATACTGGTGTACAGCCGCAGTATGGAGGAGCACGTGGGACATCTGAGAGCAGTATTGCATGAGCTACAGGAGCAACAACTCTGTGCGAATAAGAAGAAGTGTCTGTTCGGCCAGCCACAGGTGGAGTACTTGGGCCACGTGGTATCAGCAGAGGGAGTGGCAGCCGACACGACCAAGATTGCAGCCATGTTAGATTGGCCTGTACCCTCTACCTTACGGGGACTGCGCGGCTTTTTGGGGTTGACAGGGTATTACAGGAAGTTTGTCCAGGGATATAGCACGATTGCTTGGCCTCTCACCGAGCAACTGAAGAAGGACAACTTCCACTGGAGCGAGGAGGCTACCAGGGCATTTGAGGCCCTGAAGCAGGCGATGACGTCGGTGCCATTTTTGGGGCTCCCAGATTTTAGCAGACCTTTTGTGATAGACACCGACGCATCAGGGTATGGCCTAGGGGCAGTTTTGATGCAGGACCAGAGGCCCATTGCTTTCTTTAGCCAGACCCTGTCAGCACGGGCGAGGCTGAAGTCAGTTTATGAGAGGGAGCTGATGGCGATTGTACTTGCTATTCAGAAGTGGCGGCCCTACCTGTTGGGTAGGAAGTTCGTAGTGCGAACCGACCAGCGAAGTCTGAAGTACTTATTGTAGCAGCGTATGGTCACCGGGGAGCATCAGAGATGGCTCTCCAAGCTGGTGCACTTTACATTCGAGATACAGTACCGCCCAGGCCTGGAGAACAAGGCGGCTGACGCCCTGTCACGTCGCGAGGAGATTGCGGAGGTCGCGGCCATATCCGCACCCGTCCTCTTAGATTGGGAGCCCTTGAGTAGAGAGATAGAGGCTGATGCAGATTTGACGAGGATCCGTGAGGCACTGCAGCAGGGGTCCTCGGACTTTCAGGGATACATCATGGAGGGACAGAGGTTGCTATACCACGGCCGGCTGGTGATTCCCAGGGGGTCCGCCCACATCCCCATGATCTTTCAGGAGTTCCACGGCAGCGCCATTGGGGGGCACTCCGGGGTACAGCAGACTTACCGACGGATGGCGAGGGAGTTATATTGGCCTGGGATGAAGAAGGACATTGCCCAGCCGATAGCAGAATGTGACGTGTGCTAGCGTCACAAATATTTGGCAATGGCGCCAGCGGGACTTTTACAGCCATTAGCTTTGCCAGAGCGCGTATGGGAGGATATCAGTATGGATTTCATTGAGGGGTTGCCGCGATCAGAGGGGTACAGTTCCATATTAGTGGTGGTCGATCGGCTCAGCAAGTACGCCCATTTTATACCTCTCAGACACCCATACACTGCAGTTACGGTGGCAGCAGCATTTATGAGGGAGGTGGTTCGCCTGCACGGGTTTCCGGGCTCCATAGTATCAGATCGGGACAAGGTGTTCATCAGCAGCTTTTGGAAGGAGTTATTTAAGGTGCAGGGGACCCAGCTACGGAGGAGCACGGCCTATCACCCGCAGACAGATGGACAGACGGAGGTGGTGAATAGGAGTGTGGAGACATACCTGAGGTGCTTCGCGTCAGAGTCGCCGAGACAGTGGGCCAGGTGGTTGGCATGTGCCGAATACTGGTACAACACCTCGTACCATTCAGCAGCACAGAGCACCCCATTCCGGATCCTCTATGGCCGTGACCCCCCACCGTTGATACATTACAGCAGAGGTGCTACGCCGGTGTCCCAGGTAGAGGAGCACTTGACTGAGCGGGATAGGTACTTGGAGGAGTTGAAGAAACATTTGTTGAGGGCCCAGCAGATCATGAAGACCAAGGCAGATGCACACCGGCGAGATGAGCAGTTTGAGGTGGGGGACCGCGTGTACCTGAAGCTCTGACCTTACCGGCAGAGGACCTTGGCTCATCGGAGCAATGAGAAGCTAGCGGCCCGTTACTATGGCCCTTTCGAGGTGACCGCTCAGATCGGGAAGGTGGCCTATAGACTGCAGTTACCCACCACGTCGACCATTCACCCGGTGTTCCACATTTCACAGTTGCGACGTGCCATCGGAAATCATACTCTGTCTCCCACTCTCCCACCCACTTTGACAGATGACATGGAGGTGCTCCTGGAGCCTCAGGAGTTGACAGGGATTCGGCAGACCGCAAGCGGGGTTCAGGAGGTGAGGATTCGTTGGCGGGGCCTACCCGATTACGATGCTACTTGGGAGGCTGCTTCAGTGATCCGCGACCAGTTTCCAGATTTCCACCTTGAGGACAAGGTGGCACTTTGGGGGGGAGTAATGATGCGGCTCAGCAGCAGCAGGGGGCGGCGGCGGCTAGTCATGATGGGGGTCCGGTTCAAGGGATGCGGGTCTACCATCGGAGGCGACGACTTGGGTCCAACTTGGACCCGGTCCCAAACTTGTGATTACTCACAAGTGGGGAGGGCAAAGGGGTAATTAGACAATTATTAACCCCTCCACCAATAAAGGGGCCGGCCGGCCCTAGGGTGTCTTTTATCAAAGAATTGATCAAGGTATTTTCTATTCCTAGTACTCTAGATTATTCCCTAGTTGTTAGTTAATTGATTGTAGCTCTAGATCTATTTTAACCGCAATTAAAATACTAGTTCAGATCTGTTCTTCGCTATCAAACCCTAGATTAGTAGTCCACAAGCCATAAAACCCTACCTTTAATCCCCACAAAAAGCCCTAGTCGCATCAATCTACTAACCAGACTACCTGGGTACGCCAAGTCTGGTCTAGTACACATCATTGCATACATCAAACTTCCAATAGTCTGAGCATATGGAACATCCAGCCATCTTTGTCCCTCTTCAGGACATTGTTCTTTGCTTAACGGCTTCCCCATAACCAATGGTGTAGAGGCCAGATTGGAATTGTACATTCCAAATCTCCTCAATATTGTATGCAAATGTTTTTCTTTCTTTAAACTTAACATTCTAGACTTTCGAACTCTAAGGATCTGTATTCTAAGAACATAAGATGTATCACACATGTCTATCTCAAAATCATTACAAAGTGTTGATTTGATTCTTTTCAACACTTCAATGTCATTGCCAGCGAGCAAAATATCATCCACATACAGGGATGATATCGTAAAATTGTTCCCACTTTTTAAGACATACACACAGTTACTAATTTGGTTGCAACGAAACCAAGTTGGATAATAGTATTGTGAAATTTGAAATACCACTGTCTAGATGATTGTTTTAAACCATACAAAGATTTCTTCAATTTATAAACTTTGTCTTCTTGTCCCTCAACCTGAAATCCCTCAGGTTGATCCATATATATAATTTCCTTCAACTCTCCGTCAAGAAATGCAGTCTCGACATCCATTTGGTAGAGTTCCAAGTCAAGATGCGTAACAATCGCTAAGATTATCCGTATGGATTCAAACTTAGCCACCGGAGAATAAGTCTCCTGATAGTCAATCACTACTTTCTGAGTAAATCCCTTTGCAACTAACCGGGCTTTGAATGTATCAATAGACCCGTCAACCCGATATTTCTTCTTTAACACCTACTTGCATTCTATAGGCTTCCTCTCTTCCGGTAAGTTATATAGCTCCCATACATTGTTTCTCTCATTAGGTCAAGCTCTTTTCATGGCCTCAAGCCATTGATCTGACTCAGATGATTTTATTGCATCTGTATAATTCAAGGGATCAGCTTGCTCATCTATATCAATATCCACAGAGAAATAAGATGGTTCACACGAATATAGATAATAATCATATATCCATGCAGATATTATTCTGGGTATTTTGTTGACACTAAGGGTTGCAGGTTGGACAAGTTCAGCTGGTTGATTTGCTATATGTATATTCTCATTTACAGGTTCATCTTCCATAGCTGGATGATGTACATCATCCACTATATCCAAGTCATCATTTGGAACATCATCTAAGTCCAACAAGGGTGTCACATTTTCTTGGACATGTTTCTTTTCTTCTAGATTCTCTAGAAAAGTAGCATCTCTACTTTCAATGACTCCTTTATTTTCATTGAAGAACATGTATCCTTTAGATTTTTCAGAATATCATATGAATATGCATATTACGGTTTTGAGATCCAGCTTATCTCTAACTTGAGATGGAATGAGAACATGTACCACGTAACCCCATTTTGTCAAATAACTTAAATTAGGTTTGCGTCCATTCCATATCTCATCCGGTAATTTCTCGACTGATTTTGTGGGAATTCTGTTCAAAACATAATTTGCAATCAATATTGATTCTCCCCAAAAATCCTTAGAGAGACCAAAATGTGATAACATGCATCTCACTGCAATCATTAATGTTCTATTCTTCCTTTCAGCCACACATTTTGCTGTAGCATATAAGGCATAGTTGTATGTTTCTTTATACAGTATTGGATACAATATTCCTCAAATTCCTTTGAGTTGAATTCCCTATCTCTATCAGTTCTTAACACCTTTATGTTCCTTCCAAGTTTTCTTTCAACTTCTGCCTTGTATCATTTAAAACTTTTAAAGGCTTCCGACTTTCTGCTTAAAAGATACACGAAAGTATACTTGGAATAATCATCTATACATATTATGAAATATTCCTTATTCCCACATGTCTTTATGCTCAAAGGCCTACAAATGTCAGAGTGAACTAATTCCAACAATTCATTTGCCCGTTGACCTTCCGAGAATGATTTCCTGGCCATCTTCCCAGTTAAACAATGTTCACAGGGTAATGTCCTTACACCTGTCAGTTCTGGTAATAAATCCATTTTGATTTACAGGTCCATCTTATTGTTACCCGAATGACCTAATCTCATAGGCCAAAGATCATAATCAGACAAGACACGTGGAATAATTCAAATCATAATCTTTATTTTCAATATTAGATTTTACAACAGAAAGACAGAATAAATCATGACCGGGCACAAACTTGCCCATAGCAAACACTTTCTTGTCTTTTCCAATAGAGACCCTATTGTTTAAAATATCACTTCAAGACCCGTCTTCAGCAAAGCCTAAACAGAGACCAGATTACGTCTTATGCCAGGTCAAGTATCTAAAAAACTCGCCACGACGATGCCATGGCGGCAAGGCGCGACCCTCCTCCGTTTATGCCCATGTAGGCTGTTTGAGGTGGCACACCGCCATGGCGCATCATGGCATGCCACAAAAACGCAAGGCACGCCACAAAAACAAAAAAATAAAAAAATGAGTCACTGGTCCGCATTATTAGGGCTAAGAGAACCTGACCCTGCATAGTATGGTATTTGTTTACTTGCTTGGCTGAAATGTGTCCAGATGTTGTATCAATATTATTCCTTTCCTGTCTTTAGACATCACTTGTGAACAAAGTTTATTCAAGTGTTGAACAAGGACATGAAAAATCAATGTTCCTTCAAGTATCAACAAATTTCGTCCAGATCCAATTATCCAAATAGCTTAACAATTGTGTTAATCAATTGCTTTAATATTGATGATGTATGGAGGTCACATGCTTTTTAGTTATGTAAACAATTGCATTTTAGTAAAGTAATACTTTAGTTAATTGTAAATACACATCTCAATGTAGATGTAAGGCTATGGTTTCGATAGGATTTAGAAACTAATCCATCTAAGTAGAGCATAGTCTACTGTCTACCTCTAGATATATTATATAATTTATACACACATTTGCCGCCTTAAGTCACGCCTTGAAAAACGTTGTGGCTCCGCCAAGGTTCCTAAGGCTTAAGGCTTAACCTCGCCGCCACGCCACGCCACGCCTCACGCCATTTAGAACCTTATGCCAGGTGCATAAAACACATCTTTGAGGATCATGATGTTGTCTCCAAGATCCAATCTGTATGAACCAATACCTTCTACATCCAGATAGGTATTGTTCCCCATGTATATCCTTTGGTCTCCCTTCTTTAGTTACTGAAAGTCGACTATTCCTTCCGTCGTCTTTGCTATATGTCGGGTTGTACCCGAGTCAATCCACCAGCATTCAGCATCTGTTGCAGCGTTGCATTCAATGACGCAAATGAACTCTCGCTTTTCGGATCCTCCGAGTTCTGGGCGTCTAGAGTTGCTCTTATTCTTTGCCTGAGGACAATTGGCCTTGAAGTGACCATGCTTCCTGCAGATGTAGTAAGATCCGGGAGGTTCTTTCTTCCCGCGAGCTGATTGCTAGCCAGATCCCTTGACGGAGGGCTTCACCGATCCAAGACGATGGTTCCCTTGTGCCTTTCGGTATTGAGCAGTGTTCACCTCCTCCTGCACAAGGTTGACGTCCGAACCATTCCTTCTAGTCAGAATGTCTTGTTCCATTGCTAGCTGAGCTGGCAAGTCAGTGACACGCTTAATGGTTCCATTTAGCCTAAGCATAGTGGCAGCCATATCAAACGACGGTGGTACTATTCAGAATAGTTGACACCTGAAGCTTCTCGGGAATTTCAGTTCCTGCGGTAGCTAGGTCCTTAGCCATGACAATCATCTTATTCACGTGTTCGGTGACATTGTCACCTTCCTGCATACGGCATTAATTATACCTATGCAGCAGGAGTTTTATGTTCACGTCTGATGTGATAGTATACTTCTTCTTAATAGTCTGCCACATGTTTTTGGCAGTATTACAATTTTCGAAAACTTTTATTAGGTTATCGTTCATGAACATAAGCATGAGACTTCTAGCCTTCTTGTCATTTATTGTCCACTGATCTAGATTTCTCTTCTGAGCATCGGTGGGGTTTTCAGGGAGAGCAGGAGCAGTGAACTCAATGACACTATCTAAATTGTCATGTATAAGTCCGTATTTGATCTTTTGGTGTCACATGTCATAGTTGGAACCATTCAGATGTTCTATCTTTGCCAATTCAGACGCAATCAATTTGTTTGTCATTTGTTCGTTACCGTTTGATGAGATAAATTGGTTCAGATATAAGGTGCCAAAAATTTATGGTCAAAACAACTAATGTAATTATCTAATAACCTACTCAAAAAATTTAATCTTTAATGAGAGTGACAAATTTTATTAGGTTACAATTATATCTATGCACAAAATATAATATGATGTAACAAAGATCACTACTCATTTTTAATTAATGTGTGAATCAAATTTTAAGTTATGTTTAAGTTGTAAGGACAAATTAATACAATATAATTAATTACAAGAATAAAAATAAATATATACTGAAGAACCTGATTGTAGATACGTGGATAACTTTCAAAAAATTGCAGAGAACTGTTTGCAGAAGTCATTGCTGACTGGGGCACAATTTGCGGACTGGGGCACAATTTTCGGAAATTGGTGCTATGTGGAGACGTAGATGCGCTGTGATCAGCGTCTTGGAGAAATATCTTAGGTGCGGGGCCCGCTGCTACCTTGGAATGGGGCATGTGCCTCGGAAAAAAACGAATCGAAGAAAAATTGGGTGGTATGATTACTTGGGGCCCGCCGGTTGAATTAGTGCGAGGGGTTTGAAGAGTAACTGACATGCTTTCAAATCAATTTGGTGGATGTGAATTTTAAAAATAAATGAGAAGGAAATGGGATCTCTTCTCCCACGTTAATGAGAGAGGGCTTTGGGTTCATATAATTGGTGGAAAAATAGAAATCAAATTGTGAAATGAGAGGTTTTGGTCTTTGGTCGGTTGAAAAATGGAGAAGAACAAATATGAGGCCTTCGGTCTATGGATCCATTCGAAAAAAACTCTGATGAACGACTCTTCGTGCAAGGAAAGGACTTGGGATGCTTTGACCTGCTGATCGGCGTGCTGACACCGTGGAGATCAAGAAGATGTGGAGATCTACCGCTCGATCTGGGAGATGCGTGGAAGAAGCGTTCGGTGGATAGCGCGTAGATCGGTGGGTGGAGGCGCCTGCACAGATCCAATGTTCATGGAATGGTACGTCGGGCTGATCTGCTCGGTGAAGAGGAACCGCACAGCCTTTGGCCGGCTGCTCGGTGAAGACATCGGCTTTGAAAATTTTGTCTGCTCCGCATGTGGGTCGAGGCGACGTCGGGATAGAAAAAAGCCTCGCTGTTTTACTGTCTGTGGATCGAGGCGTCGCTGGGACAGAAAAAAGGCTCGCTGTTTTGCTGTGAGGCGATCGTACGTTGTGAACAGAAATTTCTTGAGATGCGGATCGAGAAACCTGGCTCTGATACCAATGAGAGAACACGAGCGAGAAAGAATTGTATCTGGGGATTTCAGATTATGGCTGAGAGTTTTTGATACTGAAGAAGAGAAACCCATCTTCTCTATTTATAGGACCACCGTCATATTCTCCATCCTACAACCGCTCCCGAGATATACTCAACTGACTCTCAATTCTCTCAACGGACATGTGAGACTTGGTCTTTCGATTGAGGAAAATCCTCAACAGAGTATCGGGTCGGGTACCGGGATCTTTGACCGTTTCAGGCCATAACAACTTATAATTTTTTGCATGTTGTGCACGGATTAATTTTTTTGTGTGTTGTGTGCGGTAAGTAATTTGGTATGTGCGTGGAATAATTTTGTTTTGCATGTTATGCGCGGTGAATAATTTGCGTGTGCATGTAGTAATTTTTTGTGGCTGATGTGCGCGATGAGTAATTTAATATGTGTGCGGAGTAATTTTTGGTGGGGTATTTTGGGGGGTTTAAATGACAGTCACGTTATTTTTCAAGAAATTTAAGCGGTATATGCACCCAGCAAAATGGTGGGTTCGCAAAGTATCTCCCTTGCAAAATAAGTAGTTGTAACCTCATGTAGCTTACCGATGTAAATGGATTCGGATTATGCAAATTGGATCCGCATTCGTTTACTTTTAGATAGGGTTACTATATGTAAAAATGTAAAAAAAAAGGGCTTCCCGATAAAATAAATAAAAAGAAAAGGTAAGGGTAGAGTAAGTTGTTGGTTGGATACTCCCCAAACTTGCCAAAGTGCGCTACCTCCTTCTATCCGCTCGCTTAAGGACTCCCTTCTAGTCGAACTAGGGGTGATGCTCCCAGTTTGAACCTTGCTTTATAATGGCCCTTGCTGATCCAGTGACCATTGTCTCTAGTGGCTTAGCTGTTGAATCTAGTGTTGCACTACTGGTTTGAAGGACCGACAGAGCGGTAAGAAGACTAGCTTTCCGTCTTGCCATTCCATTCTTTATGCCGAGAAGCGTCTGTTCACGAATCCTCGCTTGTATCCTGCGGCTTTGACTCTCTTTTCTTTTGCTTCTCGGGTGGTGGCGAACAATGCTGCTTGCGTAGCGGGGATGCCTGCCCGTAGGGCCCGGCCTGCTTCCCGCCCGAAAGAACCGCTCGTTCCGCTCTCGCTCTCCGCTACTAACGGTTTCTCTTTTGATTTTCCTTCCTTTAGCTACTCAGATGTTTCAGTTCGCTAAGTTTGAAAAGTCCAACCTCAGGTGTGTAATCGACATCTAGCTTATTATCGGTAGAAGTTTCATGCAAGCGCTGTCCATTTCTTATTCATTCAGGGCGCCCCCAGTGGACGTCGGCGGTGCTCCTTTCTCAAACCAGAACACGAAGCTGGATATGAGTAGATGTTGTTGGTCGAAAACAAAACGTCTCTCATTCACAATGGAACAGAATGGTCTCGCTCGATGCTTTTCTAGATACATATATCACAATTTCATATCCGGCCGATTGACAAATATTGATTTGGATAATAAAATTATATTTTTTCAGGTCGGATGCTGAGACGAATATTCGATATGTCAATAATATATTATATTCGTGATTTATTTGTACTCACAAACTTCAACCAGGATCATATACCCATTTATATTTGGCGCTTCCAAATCTGCTAATATAATAATTGTATATATTTTATGCATACATCTACATCTCATATGTATTATCAATAGCAAATATGGTTATTTTCCTCTTTTCTACGAATAAGCATAGTAAATTTTCTTTTCATATATTATCTGTTTGAACTTCGGGTATGGTAAAACATATATCCATGGTATTACATATCTATAACTATTTTTTTCAAGTTGCTAAGGAAATCAATGCCACACCCATTTCATGAGTTATTCCAAACAAAAGAATTGAAACTATGCATGCATCACTTGCCACATCATAGACTTTGCTTCGTATCCATAGCTTCAACCCAAATGGGCAAGCATTTCTTTATTTTCATTTGGTTGCAAGATAATAGGTTGCTGAAAATCCTTTTGACTAATATGTGGCTATTTTTGTGTTTGAAAAAGCATCCTCAAGCAACAAACACACTCAAATTTTATACCATAATGGTGATTACTAAATCTTCACTATTGTTATGGCTTCGCTGTTTCCCATTAGATACTGTCTGTGCACCGGAGATGTGAGGTGTTCAGGGGAGACAGCTCGCAGCAGAAAGATCTTCTGTTCAGTACCAAGAAATCATCGCTGGTTCAGTTCAAGACCGAGATGGACGTGTTCTTGGCCGCAAACACCAGCGAGAGAGCTTGCGATTTCAAGATCAAAGGCAGCTACTTCGAGAGGTCCTGCACCATCTATCTCGGCGAAGCCAATGCCGTTGTGGCACAGGTGAGGAAGTAGTCTGGCAACTTCATCGGATAAGAGGTTTCTTGATTAGTTTCTTGACCCCAAAAAAAATGCTGGGTTTTGATGTAGATGAGAAGACACTACACGGTTCAGAACGTGTTACTGGGGAAGGACACCTTCAGCGTGACCGTGTATCCAAACGTCGACTATGCCTTCATCGTTGCTCTTATCGTCGCTCTCGATGAGATTTACAGTGATAGAGATTGATTGAGTGATTGTCATGCTTTTATTTCTGCATGTTGTCGCATATGGTGCAAGTTAATATGCAAGTATGCGCAGCACTATGTGACATATTTTGAGCAACAAGGCAATATTGAAGAAGCCACCTTATGATATTATCAAAATAGCCAGAATGATAATATATTTTGTAAATTATTGTCTGAGTTATTAGTCATTTTACATACATCCCTGGTGTTTTACCTTTACTCTTACCTTTTGTTTGAACTACTTTTATATAGCGAATTATCTTAAAGTCGCACATAGCGTTGATTTGAATTATACTCGTCAGATTGGGATGCAGTCCTGATTGACTGCGTTTGAACTGGGGGGAGTTTCAAAGTGGTCATTCTTGTCGTCCGGTAGTTCCACGAGATCTGGATATTAGAAGCGATGTATTGTGCGACTTGGTTCACCTTGGGCCAAACTTGGCAAACACACCGTATCAGAGGGTGTCGATACCGTGAGGTGCTATGAGGCAATGCACAATGAATCACAATGCACAATGCACAAGGAGGCTTCTGCCCATCGGATTATACCTAAAGTTTCCCAAGTGAGTCCCTAGTAATGAGTTCCATATCGAACTTGAGGGGTTTTGAAGTGCAAGTTTGTTATGGCATTTAGTCAAGCACATGTCATGCATGACGACAAGCAGGTAACCAGTGGTATATGGTGCTCTATGTTAGGGCAGAGGCTATTGGTTGCACACCATGAATCCCAAGAGATGGTGGTCAATGGTAGCAAGTAAAGATGAATACATTCTGTTGACGGATGACTCCGGCAAACAGTGAGGTGGAGCTGACGAGAACGTCTCTGGTGATGTGGCGCTCCGTCAGCTGATGGATGAGTCCCGCGGTAACTAGAATCGGGGTCAACGAGAGCCAAATCCGAGCTACTGGAAAGAAGCCCGACCTAAACTCTGAGCAGTTCCAAGTGATCTACTGAGCTATCCGACCTACTTGCTGAGTCGACCACTGAGCTATCTGCAGCACAGACAATCGTTAAAGGGGATGGATCTGGGTTCCGACCCAAATCTCCTACGAAGCTTATGTCAGTCAGGGACTCAAGAAATGCTCGAGGCAGCTAGGTCCGACCTAAATGGAGGTCGTCCGATTGATGTCACGGCGAGCTTTAGAGGAAGAAATATAAATGGAAAGTAGAGAAAGAAAATTGTTAGAGTACCCATTATTCAGTATCTCTAGAGTGTGAACCCTTTTTCCGCCATTCTTTTGCTTATTTAAATATGATGATTTCTCCCTCGTACCGTTAGTAGTAACGGATTTGCCTTGATGATGCCATGATCCTCCTTGAAGTAAGGAGTAATGGCTGCCCTCTTAACTCGTCATTATTAATCAATCTCGTAACTTTAGCAGAACTCAACGGATAGATGCGATGGCTCCTTAACTGGGTAAGAGCTTGCCTTTCTTGGTGGGCCTCTGGGCCATTAGGCCGAGGTCCTGCGCCCCGAACAGGCTTCTCATTCTAAGCAGAATATATCTCTCCGCTTTGTGGCCGGCCCCATGTATCAAAAATATTGGCCACATCACTTAGGCTCAAGCGGGGTGTCGATTGAGATTGAGTGATGTGAGACCTCATTAAATGGGTGCTACCGCCAAAGCGGGAACATTTGATTTCTACCGCCAATCCACATGTCCTCGCTTTGGTTGCTGCGTTGGCTCGAGGTTCGGAATGCTGGTGGCACTGGATGTTGACGCGTGCTTCCTCTTGAACGGCCAAGCTTGGTTCGAAGGCTGGTTCCCTGATATAAGTGGTGCGAGGGAGACGAACCAAACTCTTCTACATCTGTCTTTGAGAAAGCTCGCTTCTGTTTTAGCCTTCCGTGCTCTTCTTCAGCCCATGTTAAGGTCGTTTTCCCGCCCTTGCCTGATTTTATCTCAATATCTTCCTTCTTGGTGTCCAATGTTGAGAATCATGGTAGCATCCTCATCTGAAGCTCCGGCTGATCGTTGAACCCCCCCTAAAAAACTCGGTCCATGGGAAGGGCAAAGGACTGCTCATGGAGCCTAAAGTTCCCATTTTACGGACTGGCAAGTCGCCTGACGTGCCTCAAGAAGCCTTGAACTTAGTTCTCGAGTTATCCTTTTCCTTGACCGACAAGATCCGAACGGATTATCTCTCTTCCCCTATTGATTTCGAATACCTGAAGTAAATGAGAGAATTTTCTTTCCCAAAAAGACAAGAAGTTGGGGTTTATGTGAAAGCTTTCCAATTTGGCCTCCGCTTTCCTCTTCATACCTTCATCCTTGAGGTCTTGAATTTCATAGCGCTTTCCCTTTCTCAGCTCGTGCCCGTAGGTATCTCCCCAGTGGGCGGCTGTATCATGTTGTGATTAACGAACAAGATAAAACCGACCATGCTGCTATTCAACTTCTTTTTCTAAGTTGAAACTGAACCCAGAGGCGTATGACATCACATCATTGCTCGGAGAGATAGAAACCTCATCTGGGATCTCCCTAGCTCTACTCACAATTAGTAAGATACCTTCGAGTTTGTCACCTTTCTGGATGTAGCCACTTTCCTCACTCATTAGGGTAGCCTCAATCCTTTTATTTCTGAGGAGCTGAGGCTATCTCCCGTTGAGGTCTG
Organism: Scilla litardierei; assembly: GCA_030789695.1. Classification (NCBI taxonomy): domain Eukaryota; kingdom Viridiplantae; phylum Streptophyta; class Magnoliopsida; order Asparagales; family Asparagaceae; genus Scilla; species Scilla litardierei. The sequence continues at coordinate 134,300,614 of CM061137.1, read as the reverse complement.
GGAAGCTAGAACTCTGCTAGGTCACCCTCAAGTGGAGAGGTCGATCGAGCATTTGCTAAACAATGGGTTGATGAAGACCATCTTATGGAGGCAGGGTAATGCTTACTGTCTTGATGCCACTTCCTAATCACTCACATTAGTCTTCTTTCTCCTTGCAGAAATGGTCAGAGAGGAATTCGAGAGCATGGCCCCCGGGCTACGGAAGCTTCTCCTGAAGCAACACAAGAAGAAGAAGACAGTGAGTTCTTCTGTTTGCCCGCCACTTTGTCCTAGCCTCAGTTCATCTGAGGAAGGAAGCCAGCTGGGTATGACTTCTAGATTGTCATCTCAGGCCTCCTTGCAGGCGACCCTTACCCCATCCATTTCTAGTGCAGGCTTGACATTGCATTCAACACCCTCATAAACGTCCGCACTCCGGTTGTGGATCCGAGGCCTGAGGAACCTCTGCAAAAGAAAAGAATTCTCCCTTCGATTGAAAAGGGAGGTGAGGAAAAGATGAGCAAGAAGGGTTATACATCTTTCTCTTGCTTAGCTCCACCTAAGGTTAATGCACCCACCCCCGGCCCAAGCCCCTCACGCCTAAATGATAGCCCACATCTCCTCGTCAAGTGTCATGTACCGTTCTCAAAAATACCCAAAAATACAAAGCTTTTCAAGGCATATATATAGAACGGAAGGTGACAGGCCCGTGGCAATATTTAGACCCAAGGATTTGACCCCATTGACTCTAAATACTACCTAGCGTAAATGAAATCTGATGGAAAAAATTCTGCAGGCCACTATATGCTCGGATAATACAGATAACAAACAAAGGAAATAATGCACATGCTCCAAAAGAAAAATCAAAGCATCACCAAAAGAAAATGTTTATATACATACATACATACATACATACATACATACATACATACATACATACATATACATGCATACATACAAATACATACATACATACATACATACATACATTATCTGTTACAAAAAGTACATTTGAAATTTTACAAGAGATACATGAGAAATCTAAAAGCGAAATACTTACAGATTTCCCAAGTAAAATTCTGCACCCATAAACAAATACAATTCACACCCATTAAATATAAAAAGGATGAAGACCAGTCATGTGAAATCCTCGGAGATAAGAAAGCTGCTCTAGGAGTCTCTGGTTCTGACCAGTGAAAAAGGGGGGCGGACACTTCAACGCGTGCCAGTAGGAAAAACACTGCTCGAGATATGGAATATCATATTAATATTGTGTTACCCTATTATAGCTTCAAGAATTCATGAAAGCAATAAGAACAATTCTAGATAAAATTTACTCCTAAGCAGAAATGATAACATGTAACTATCTCAAGTATGAAATATGCCAATGATTATTACATCCTCGTAACATCATCATTCATTTAATATTCAAAACTGATATTCTTGTAAGGCTAAGATGGTTTCCATGGATTCTAGAGGTGGCCTCTCATGGATTATAGAGGTGGCCCTCAATGTTTCCGTGGCACTTTGGTCCATGTAGCACTTAGCTCCATGTGGCACTTTGGTCCATTAGTTAATATCCTTGCATTACAAAATATATCTCATGCATAAAGGAAGCGTCTTTATCTTGTCCTCATATTCAACATGTCATAATTAACATTGCATAGTACACCATCACATAATGACATTTCATGCATATAGAAAATAACAAGAATCAACAGATAGATCTAGCATCCTAAACATGGCCACATAGTGAGTTTCATATGCATACAAGATAAGTCAACAAACTACAATGGATGACACAATATTAAGATAATATTCATACTACAATGGATGACACAATATTAAGATACTATTCATACTCTACCATAAGTTTTTCCTACCTAATGAAATAGGCCATGTAAAGAGATATGGACCTCCTCCTTTTAATATTCTCTTCATTGGCTTGGTGTTACCTTACATGAAAGAGGGAGAGAGTATGAAGAGAAGGGGGGGGGGGGGAGTATTAGCTAGTCTCTTTCCTGCTCCTTCCTTCTCATTTTTTGTCTCTCTTAAGGATGAGGTTAAAGGAGAGGGTGACATGTGAGTGATGACTCATCCCTAAGAGGGATTAGTCATGGGCGAGGTGTCATGCTAGAAATGCTTAAGGATGCGGTTAAAGGAGATTGGGACAAGTGCGTGAAGACGCATCCCTAAGATGGATTAGTCATGGGCTAGGTGTCATGCTAGAAATGCTTAAAGATGACGTTAAAGGAGATGGTGACAAGTGTGTAATGACTCATCCCTAAGAGGGATTAGTCATGGGTTAGGTGTCATGCTAGGAAAAATGGGGTTTTATACACAAAAATAAACCAAGAAGAGAAATACACAAGAATACATAAATACACAAAAACAAAAATTCAAGCCAATACATAAAAACAAAACCAAGTACACAAAAATACTAAAAAATAAAAAACACAAAATCGCTAAAAGATAAATACAGACAAATCGAGTAAATAAACCCAAAAATCCAAAAAATATGTGTACTTGGTATAATACATCCGAGTTCAGAAATAGGAAGTTACATCCAACCCTCCTAAAAAAATTTCGTCCTCAGAATTTCAAAACGAAAGGAAGTGATCGAATCAAAATATCAGTTCAAGAAAACAAAATGTATTATGTAAACAATAGTATACAAAAATATTTTTGAATACAAAATAAAGTAGTCTCGGAGCATCATCCGTACCATTGTTACGCATACCGCAGTGTGAGATGACCTGCATGGGCCATCATAAAAACTGTCACGTCCCGTTCTCCAAAATACCCAAAAATACGAAGCTTTACAAGGCGTATGTAGAGAACGGAAGGTGACAGGGCCGCGGCAGTATTTAGACCCAAGGATTTAACCCCTTGACGCTAAATACTACCTAGCGTAAATAAAGTCGATGGTAAAAATTCTGCAGGCCACTACGTGGATAATACGGATGACAAACAAAGGAAATAATGCACCTGCTCCAAAAGAAAAATCACAAAGTCACCAAAAGAAAATGTTTATATACACACACACACATTATCTGTTACAAAAAGTACATTTGAAACTTTACAAGAGATACATGAGAAATCTAAAAGCAAAAACACATACAGATTTCCCAAGTAAAATTCTGCACTCGTAAACAAGTACAATTCACACCCATTAAAATATAAAAATGATGAAGACCAGCCAGGTGAAATCCTCGGAGATAAGAACGCTGCTCTAGGAGTCTCTGGTTCTAACCTGTGAAAAAGGGGGCAGACAAGTCAACACGTGCCCTATAGGAAAAACACAGTTCGTGATATGGAATATTATATTAATATTGTGTTACCCTATTATAGCTTCAAGCATTTATGAGAGAAATAAGAACAATTCTAGATAAAATTTACTAAGCTGAAATTATAACATGTAAGGATCTCAGGTATGAAATATGCCGATGATTATTACCTCATAACATTATCATTCATTTAATATTCAAAACTGATATTCTTGTAAGGCTAAGATGGTTTCCATGGATTCTAGAGGTGGCCTTCCATGGATTCTAGAGGCGGCCATCAATGTCTCCGTGGCACTTTGGTCTATGTATCACTTAGCGCCATTGGTTACCATCCTTGCATTACAAAATATATCTCATGCATAAAGGAAGCATCGTTATCTTGTCCTCATATTCAACATGTCATAATTAACATTGCAAAGTATACCATCACATAATGACATTTCATGCATATAGAAATTAAATTGAATCAATATATAGATCTAGCATCCTATACATGGCAACATAGTGAGTTTCATATGCATAAAAGATAAAGCAACATACTACAATGGATGCCACGATATTAAGATAATATTCATTCTCTACCATGAGTTTTTCCTACCTAATGAAATAGGCCATGTAGAGAGATATGGAACTCCTCCTTCGAATCTTCTCTTCATTGGCTTGGTGTTACCTTACATGAAAGAGGGAGAGAGTATGAAGAGAGGGAGGGAGATTATTAGCTATCCTTTTTCCTTCTCCTATCTTCCTTCTCCTTCCTTCTCTTTTATAGTCTCTCTTAAGGATGATGTTAACGAAGATGGTGACATGTGTGTGATGACTCAACCCTAAGAGGGATTAGTCATGGTCTATGTGTCATGCTAGAAATGCTTAAGGATGATGTTAAAGGAGATGGAGACAAGTGTGTGATGACTCATCCCTAGGATGGATTAATCATGGGTTAGGTGTCATGCTAGAAATGCTTAAGAATGAGGTTAAACATGGATGAAGTTTCTTTTAGGGATTTTTTTGTGTGGAAGTTAGAACTTGTTTGCTTTCTGGTCTCAGCTCTTAGAATTAGTCGAGAAGCAAGCATATGGTCTACGTGCATGTTCTCTTCCTTTCATAGTGGAATGGTCTTCGGGGGATTATTAGTTGATTTTTCTTGTGACAAAGATGCATAAAGCTGAAAGGCACGGCCATTAGTTTTCTAATTGGGAATTGATATTTGTACAGATCCTTTTGTTAAGTTCACATGCCACTTATTTACAAGTTTTCCATTAAAAAAATTTGCTGAGTTCACAGATCACTCCACCTTTGCGTCGCCTTCCCTCTTTTACACCGCTGCCGCCGAGGATCCCCTCGTCGCCCCCCGCCTCCCTTTGCCGGCGAAGAAGCGGACCGCTGCCGCCGCCAGCTCACGTCACTCACAGTCGTTGGCACACCCATCTCCCTTATCTTCTTGGTGTCTCTCTTAAATAATAAAAATTTCCCTTCAAATCCGCTTCTTCTTCTCCCTCCATCCTTATTCTCTCTCTCTTCTCACCCGAAAGGGTCGGAAGGGTTCCAGTCAGATCTAAAGGAATCCCTTTTCCAGTTTCTTTGGCCATGCGCGAAACCCTAGTCTGAGCTCCGATCTGGTCGCCATGGCAGCGACAAGCGCTCCGATCTCTATGGAGGAAGCATTGACAGTGAGTGCACTTCCATTTCTCTTTCATGGCATTGACGATCTGCTTATCCGTCGGCAAAGGGAGGCGGGGGGTGGCGAGGGGATCCTCGGTGGCAGTGGTGGAGAAGATGGACGGCGACGCGAAGAGAGAGGGGTCTGAACTCAGCAAATTTTTTAATAGCAAACTTGTAAATAAGTGGTCTGTGAACTCAGCAAAAAGTTCTGTGCAAATAGCAATTCCATTTCTAATTAGAGATTGACGTCGACTCTTCATGTATCCATCACCAACTTGGTTTGCATCGATTCGAGGCAGAGATGCGTACATTGTCGTATACACGATGAGATCTCTTCTGCATATATATTCTATTATAGTCTCCAGCAACACAACAAGTCCTTGCTCAAAAGAGGATCATGGCTATGCCTTGGTATCCGGCGATGCCGCCGCAGCCGACGTGGCAGGTGGCGGTGGTGGGCTCGCAGTTCTGCGCGCCGTACCCGGTGGACCTGACAATAACGAAGAAGGTGATCAGCATAAGCGACGGCGACTTCGTCGTCACCGACGTCAACGGGAACATCATGTTCCGGGTGAGGGGCGAGGTTCTCAGCCTCAGAAACCGCCGCGTCTTGCTCGACACGGGCGGGAATCCTATCTTGTCCATGCAGCAAAAGGTATGTCCTCCTCTTCTTCAATTTCTTGATTATTTTTTTTAAATTTCTTTAATAGTTGTTTACCATTAGATGTTATCCTCAAGCAACAAACGCACACAAGCTTACCATTAGATGTTATCCAACGGTAATTACTAAACCTTCGCTATTGTTATGGCTTCATCGTTTCCCATTAGATACTGACTGCGCACCGGAGATGGGGGGTGTTCTGTTGAGTTCTCTTCTTCCCCATCGCAACGATGTTGCCTGTGAATCAAAAGAATGAGAATAACAAGGAATTGCAACGCAATTCCTCAACAAATTGAAGAAAAAATCGAAGAATCAAAGAATAAGAAATCAAAAGAGAAAAAAGTTGTTCAGCAAAGAGCTGAAGCAATTTTCATTTCATCCGTAGTTCAGACAACACCCCACTCAGTCCTATTTAGGGCGCTCATTCCTAACAGAGTTTGTTAGAAACGATTCCATATCAACGGCTCTCCTTGAATCAACTCACTACTGACGGCTAGAATTCAAAGCCGCACGGACGATCCAGATTCGCTTCCACGCCTACCGTTTCCTCATCCAGCGGTGGGTATTCACTCTTACTCATCACTTCCGCAGCTGCCCGCCATCTTCTTTTGCGATATCCTCAGTCAGCTCCTCCAGCGAGACTCAGTCAACTCCTCCGGCGAAGATCACCCACGTTTACACGAGGGTCTCCAACATTCCCCTTCCCTAATTTTGACCTTGTCTCAAGGTCAAATGAGGGAAATTTTTTTACCAAGTCCCAGTAATTCTCCCATGTAGCATCTTCTTCTCCCCGCTGCTTCCATTTGATCAGTACTTGCGGTATGATAGAACTTTTTCCCAGAATTGATCTGCGATCAAGTATATCTTCAGGTTCATCCACCAGCTCTTCAACATAGCATGGCTGAGTGTCTTGGATAACACTCTTCTTGCCCAATTTCTCCTTAAGCTGAGAAACATGGAAAATGGGATGAATTTTAGCTGCTGCGGGCAAACCCAATTTGTAAGCTACTTCTCCCACCTTTTGAGTGATTGGGTAAGGCCCGTAGTATCTAGGTGATAACTTGTGGGGCTTTGTGGAGGACACCGATAGTTGCCTGTAGGGTTGCAGACGCAGAAAAACCCAATCACCCACCACAAATGACCTCTCAGTACGACGAGTGTCAGCGTACTTCTTCATTCTATCACGAGCCTTATGGAGGTTATCCTTGAGTAATTTCATTGCTACCTCTCTTGAGAACAAGGTTTCATCTACTTCCTGTAGCTTGGAGGTCTTAGGAATATACGAGATTAGAGAAGGAGGGCGCCTACCATAGACAGCTTCATAAGGAGTCAACTTTGTGGAGCTGCGCCATGTGGTATTGTACCAGAACTCCGCCAGTGTCAGCCATTTTGGCCACTCCTTGGGCTTGTGGCTGCAAAAACAGCGCAGATAACATTCTAGACTTCTGTTCACAATCTCTGTTTGGCCATCTGATTGAGGGTGGTAAGCTGAACTCAGTGCCAAGGTTGAGCCTTGCAGGGTAAACAATTCTTTCCAAAACAGACTGGTGAAGATGGCATCACTGTCACTAACTATTGTTTTAGGAAGCCCATACAGCTTGTATACCCCATCAAAAAAAATCTGTGCTACCACCTTAGCTGTGTATGGATGCTTGAGTGGGAAAAAGTGTGCATATTTTGACAATCGGTCCACCACCACGAATATTACACTTACATTGTTGCAAGCCGGTAAGCCAGAGATAAAATCCATAGATACTTCTTCCCAAATTTGCTCAGGCACTGGTAGGGGTTGCAGGAGTCCTGGGGAAGCAACGTGTTCTGATTTACTCCTTTGGCAAACTTCGCATTCACGGACAAATTTTCTAACACTAGCCTTCATGCCCTCCCAATGGAACGTTTGCTTCAACCTGTGCAAGGTTCGATGAGCATCAGAGTGCCCACCCAAAGTTGAACTATGATGCTCATTCATTAACAAACCCAGAATGGTTTCTGCTCTTGGACTCACCAGAATCCTGTTTTTATAGAAGTATAGCCCAACTTTTTTGCCATAGTGTGACTGAGCCTCTCCTTTATCTGTCAACTTGACATCTATATCTCTATAGTAGCTGTCCTCAGCAGCTAATTTCCTTAGCTCATGTAACCAGTCACTTTGCACAGTGGACATGGAACAATTAGTGAAATAATCTTCTTGTAATTCTTCCACTTCCTCCTCTCTCCTTGATAACCCATCAGCTGCTTGATTTATCCTTCCTGGCTTATACTCCACACTATAGTCATACTGTTGAAGCTTCATTAGCCATTTATGTTGTATTCCAGTTTGCAACTTCTGCTCCAGTAAAAATTTTAAACTTTGATGGTCTGTTCTAATTATAAACCTCCTGCCCATGAGGTATTGGTTCCATTTTGTGATGGCCAGGATAAGTGCTAATAATTCCTTCTCATAAGTAGATAAGAGGGGGTTACGGCCCTTCAACTTGGCACTTAAAAAGGAAATTGGCTTGCCCAGCTGCATCAACACTGCTCCCACCCCCCTACCTGAAGCATCACACTCCACTATGAATTCTTGGTTGAAGTCAGGCAAAGCTAAGACAGGAGCAGTTGTAAGAGCACTCTTCAGTTGTTCAAATGCCTGTGTGGCTGAATCATTCCAACCAAATTCTCCTTTCTTCAATAAATCAGTTAGAGGGGAAGCAATTGTTCCAAACCCTTGGATGAATTTTCGATAGTATCCTGCAAGGCCAAGAAATCCCCTCAATGCTTTCAGGGTTTTAGGAGTACTCCAATTCACCACAGCTTCAATTTTTCTTGGGTCCACAGCTACCCCCTTGCCTGAAATTACATGACCCAAATACTCAACAGATTCCTTGCTAAACTGGCACTTGGACTTCTTCACGAATAATTGATGCTTCCTCAAGACTTGAAAGACCTCCTCTAAGTGAGCTTGATGTACTTCTGTGGTTGGGCTGTAGACAAGGATGTCATCAAAAAAAACAAGAACAAATTTACGCAAAAAGGGCTTGAATATGGAATTCATTAGGGATTGGAAAGTAGATGGAGCATTAGTTAACCCAAACGGCATCACCACAAATTCAAAATGTCCGTCATGAGTTCTGAAGGCTGTTTTGAATATGTCGGGAGGGTAGAGCCTTATCTGATGGTAGCCGGATCTCAAATCCAACTTGGAGAACACCACTGCCCCATATAATTCATCCAAAAGTTCATCAATAATTGGAATTGGAAATTTATCTTTGACTGTTTGTTGATTGAGTGCCCTGTAATCCACGCACATCCTCCACCCCCCATCAGCCTTCTTAACCATCACTACTGGGGACCCATAAGGACTTGAGCTATGCCTCACCACTCCAGATTCTAACATCTCACTAATTTGCTTTTCAATCTCTCCTTTCAAGAAATGTGCATGCCTGTAGGGTCGGGTACATACAGGCTTTGCTCCTTCTACCAAGGGAATGCGATGGTCACAGATTCTTTGTGGAGGAAGCCCTTGAGGTTCTTGGAAGATATCTGAGTATTGCTCTAACAATGCCTGAATGTCTGGCTGAAATTCTACTGCCTTCATTGCCATTTCCTGTATTTCCACATTCCCCATTGATAGTGAGGACAAATGTAGGATATAACCCTCTCCCTGTTGTCTCAATGCCTTACAAAATTGCTTCCCATCTGTAAAGTGTGTTCTAGCCTTAACTCCTTGCCAAACACAATTTTTGCCTTGGTATTGGAACACCATCTGTAGCTTTCTGAAGTTGAGCACTATATCCTCCAACTGCTCCAACCATTGAGCCCCCAAAACTATTTGATTTCCTCCCATGGGCAACACCAACAGGTCTAGATTTATGTCAACCCCTTGGCAGTGTAGTTGAACTCCCCTACAGACTCCTGTTCCCGTTAGTTTCTCACCATTAGCCACCCACACTTCAAAGCAACTGGACTCCTCTATCAATAGGTTCAAGAATTTGGCCAATCTAGGGTGTATGAAGCTGTGGGTTGATCCTGAATCCACCAATATGCTAACAGCATGCCCCTTAATACTACCCTCCATTCTAAGAGTATGGGTAGCAGGGATTCCACACATAGCCTGTAGAGAAATTGAGGTGGGTTCAATCACTTCATGGTTGGGCTCTGGAATTCTCAATTCTACAGGTGGTATCTCCTCTTCTGGGTCATCTTCCTCCCCATTCCACACTCCTTCAAGTATATATAAATTTCTTTCCCTGCACTTGTGATCCCTGTTCCACTTCTCATTACACCAGAAACAAAGATTATTTTGTCTTCTTTTCTGAATTTCTTCAGGAGTGAGTCTTCTAGCTTGGTTCAAGTTAGGGCTCATGGTATTGCGCTGGGGAGTAATAGTGGAGCTACCTGCAACTGAACTTCCTCCAATGGCATGTGAGCCCCCTCTTCCTGATGACCACAATTGAGGTTGACTACGGCTTGACTTCTTCATTTGAATAGATTTATCTTCAAAATTTCTGGCCAGATATACAGCTTCCTTGAAAGTCTGTGGACGGGCAGCTTTGACCTCATATTTAATCTCATCCTTCAATCCCCCAATGAATTTATCCAATATATATTTTTCAGGCAATTTATCCAGCAATCCCATTATTTGTTCTATCTTCTCCAAATAATCCTTCACCATACCCGTTTGCTTGGAGTTAGCAAAAGAAGTAAACGGTTCTTCAATTTCTGTAGGCCCAAATCTTGCCAATAGTTCTCTCTTAAACACCTCCCAATTGAAGAAGTTTTCCAAATTAATCTCTCCCCATTCATACCACTGAAGGCCTTTGTCTTTGAAATAGTAACCACAAACCTTAACCCAATCCTCTGCTTCCAAACTGTAGTAATCGAAAATTTTAACAACTTGATTAAGCCATGGAATAACATCTTCCGTACCCCTATAGATTGGGAAATCGGGTTTCAGGATCTTCACATTACCCAGTCGATTACCCTGGTTGCTCCCCCCCGTTCCATTCGGAATACCACTACCGCCAGCACCCATATTTGGGTTTGAATTAACAGTATTGCGAGAATTGTTACCTGAATTTTCTTGCATTGCTTGGATCATACTGAGCTGCTTTGAGAGGAACTGAAATTGGGCATTCATTAGAGCAAACTGTGTCCTAAACTCCGTATGCTCTCGTGAGAGTTGGGTCTTGAAATCTGATTGATCCTGAGCAAACTGCAACTTGAACTCAGCCTGGTCACGGTCGAATCTAGCCTTGAAGCCGATGTAGTCTTCCGTCATTCGCCCTTGAGACGATGCCTGTAGCTCCATCATCTCTTCAATCCGCTTTAATCTAGCATCCAGCAGCTCCTCAGGACTATTTACCTCTTCTTCGAGATTATCATCCGCATGGCTCGTGGATGGCTCTGATACCAATTGTTGAGTTCTCTTCTTCCCCATCGCAACGATGTTGCCTGTGAATCAAAAGAATGAGAATAACAAGGAATTGCAACGCAATTCCTCAACAAATTGAAGAAAAAATCGAAGAATCAAAGAATAAGAAATCAAAAGAGAAAAAAGTTGTTCAGCAAAGAGCTGAAGCAATTTTCATTTCATCCGTAGTTCAGACAACACCCCACTCAGTCCTATTTAGGGCGCTCATTCCTAACAGAGTTTGTTAGAAACGATTCCATATCAACGGCTCTCCTTGAATCAACTCACTACTGACGGCTAGAATTCAAAGCCGCACGGACGATCCAGATTCGCTTCCACGCCTACCGTTTCCTCATCCAGCGGTGGGTATTCACTCTTACTCATCACTTCCGCAGCTGCCCGCCATCTTCTTTTGCGATATCCTCAGTCAGCTCCTCCAGCGAGACTCAGTCAACTCCTCCGGCGAAGATCACCCACGTTTACACGAGGGTCTCCAACATGTTCAGGGGAGACAGCTCGCAGCAGAAGGATCTTCTGTTCAGCACCAAGAAATCATCGCTGGTTCAGTTCAAGACCGAGCTGGACGTGTTCCTGGCCGCAAACACCAGCGAGGGAGCTTGCGATTTCAAGATCAAAGGCAGCTACTTAGAGAGGTCATGCACCATCTATCTCGGCGAATCCAATGCCGTTGTGGCTCAGGTGAGGAAGTAGTATCGGATGAGAGGTTTCTTGATTAGTTTCTTTGACTCCCAAAGAAAAGAATGATGGGTTTTGATGCAGATGAGAAGACACTACACGGTTCAGAACATGTTGCTGGGGAAGGACACCTTCGGTGTGACCGTGTATCCAAACGTCGACCTTCCCTTCATCGTTGCTCTTATCGTCGTTCTCGATGAAATTTACAAGGACGGAGCTGATTCTTGGTCGTTCTCGATCAATGGAGATGACTCAAACACAAATATCGATGTTTCCCTTCCAGCCTGATCTAATAGTAATGGCAAAGGCAAATAATTTCAATGTAGTGTTAATATTACGGCAGTAGGGAGATGTTAGCACGAGTTACTGGCTAGTAGGCTGTTGAGGTTGCGAACTCCTTGTCTGTGGATAGACATTGGTTTGAACTGCTAACTTAAATCACTTGAGAACTAAGATTCAGTACGTAATAATAAACAGTAAATCCAACGGATTAACACAACCAATCAGAGACACACAAAACTTGGTAACGCAGTTCGATGCGCACACCTACATCTGCGGGGACACGCCCAGAAAATCAGAATACTCCACTAAAATAATCAATGAGTACAATTACTAATTTCGCGATTCAATTAGGAGGAACAACCTCCCCCTTAATACAAACCGTAATGGTTGGTCACAACCAACCCATTGAGTATTCTTGGCAAGCTCCCCTTGCCCGCAAGCTCCCCTTGCACCACCGACTAGATCAACTCTCTTGATCCTACGCCTGTAGCCGTTGGCCTCCCTCCCGGAGATTTCACAAACTTTTTCCCAAAAGTCGTAACCTAGCCGTCACCGCTGCAAACCCTCATAAACCACGCTCCCCCTCAATCCACGGGTCAATCGAGAAGATCTTCAATCATAGTAGCAGCAAATCGGCAACCCACAATTTACGGAAACCACATAAGGCAGGTGGTTCTGCATATCTTCAAGAATCCGTTGAAATATGAATTGTGGGCAAAAATATCTCTAACCGTCTTCAACAATATAACCGAGAGATATTGGCTTCCAAATAAATCTTTAACAATATTCAACCATCATAAATACCAAATAATATTAAATATATGAAGCAAGGATCACAAGCTTCCATTTACAAGTCCCGTACTCAGCGTACAAACATTATTGCTGTCCGGCACAGCGTGTTGAACGTTATGATACAACATAATGTTCAACAACTCTTCCAACATGACCAAGATATGCCGTCTCTCTTCTTCAAGATAATTAAGAGCAGATAACATAATATCATGGTGCCAATATTGATAACACAGTCACATACGAGACCTAACAATCTCCCCTTTTGGCATTTAGTGGCATAATATCATATACGAGACTGGAGGAAGTACAAAGAAGGTAGGACAATCAAACAATCATAAGATATGGAACCACTTTCGGTCCTTATAGAGATCCACCACCAAAATAACAACCCCCCCCCAAAACAACAACACCATATTTAACATGCACAGTAACATGTATCATCAACTATCATCAACAACCAACATACCAACAAAAGTCAACATTAGACAATACCGTCAAAATCAACATCACACGCAGCAACCAGCAGACACGCAGCAACCAACAGACGACATACAAATCAAAATCTCCCCCTTTGGGCCACTAAAGGCAAGCAACATACCTCAGTCAGTTTTAGCGCCAGAGGCTGCTCCGAAGGATTCTGAAGAGCCAAATGAGAGTTTGGATTTTAGTGCAGATAATCTGTCCTGTAGCATAAGTTTGTGAGCCTCTGGAAGAGCTTTCTGACAGTGAAGGAGTATTAGCTGATCATCAACATTTTTCATAGCTTTTTCAAACAGCTGAATATCTTCCAAAAGAACTGAAGGAGGTTCTTCAAAACAGGGAACAGTAGGGGAAGCAGACGATGACTGACGCACAGACGAGGTAGGACCAGCAATCGAAGGAGGTGGTGATGATGTGGATGCACCAGATAAAGAAGAGGCCTTCATGGAAATATAATCATATTTGCCCACAATGGATTTGGTTGTGTATGAAATGCAGTCACATGAAATAGACAAGTCAGATGCAGAAAGAGAGACTTTCTGTGCTAAAAGCATCATAGTAATGAGACTGGCATGAGGCAAAGACGAAGCCGGGGAAGATGATTCTGATAGCGACAGAATGGAGTCAAAGATAAGCCTCCTTAAATTGAACGGCTGCTTGGTACCAGCATAAAACAACAACTTGCAAATATCCTTGGTTACAACTGAAATATTAGATGTCGGGAGCCAGTTCCTTGTGGCAATCCTGTATAGTACGAAATACTTTGCAGTAAGAGACGAGGAGGGAAATGAGGGGACCTGGGCCAACACTTCAGCTTCCCTACCGTGACGACATTTATGAATTTATTGAAGTCACCACCTATGGACTCTCCAAACTTAGCCAAGGACAGAGGGCAAGTCCACTTTAGTACCTTATTCAACACAGCTGGAGAAAAAGAGATTATATTTCCTCTAACATAACTTCTGAAAGCCCAACGAGAGGAAGCATCACCAGAGGACTTGGATAGGTTGCAATAAAACTCTCGCACCAATACAGGATGAAAGGACATAAAGCACGAGGCAGCATAGAAAAGACCCAGGTCTTTCAGAATGGCAAGCACTTGAGTCTTTTCAAAGGAGGAAACATTCAAGACTTTCCCAGGAAGAATAGACCGTCCAGAGTAGGAAACCCATCTATTCTTGCAGGCTTTATCAAAGAACACTCTGCTCAAAGCATCAGATGAGATAAAAGAAGGGGAACGAGAGGACCCTGACTCAGGAAATACTTTCGGCCTCTTAGAAGGAAAAGAAGAGGTCTGACAGGATGATGCAGCACGTTTCCTTGAAACCGACCTGGCCTTCCGCGCATGAGAGGGAAACAAGCCATCTTCTGGTGGAGAAGAGAGAGAGTCAGGATCAGGTCTATCTAGAGCACCTGGCTCATTTGTTGCATCAAATGTTGCACCATTTTGTGCAACATTACCAGAGGCATCCACTTCTGGTTGTGAACATGCCCCATCTGCAGCTTCAACATCAGCAAAGTCCTCAGCTGTGCTCGGATCAATAGTAGTGACACCTGGAGGCATACATCCTTCATCATCAACAGGATGAGGAAAGGAGTCCTGAGCACTCCCATTGTCTGCCATACCCACAGAGTACTGAGCAAGATCTTCTTCAATAACCTGAGACTGATGCTTCTCATAAAGAACTTCAGCAGAGGAAACTTTCAACAAAGGACCATCTTGTTCCATGTGTGTACTCTCTCCAGGACAGACATCTTGAGCATAGGCATGGACATCAGAACCACCTATGGAATCTCCAATAATCTCAGGCACCATCTGAACAGCCCCATCCCCATGCATAGGAGACTGAGTAGGTTGTACCTCCTCCAAGGGTGGATCATCACACACAACATCTTCATTGCATCTACCCCCGAGTTCAACATCGACACCTGAATCTTCAACATTCAAGGGATTTGAAGAGGCTTCGTCATCACAGCCTGTCTTTGACTTCTCAGCAGAGATGAATGAATCTGAATCAGAAATTTCTACCACCACAATTTCAGAAATTCTCACAGAGGATCTTCTAGGATTCCAAGTATGAATAATGATCCTGTCATCCCGAGGCACTTCTACACTCATCACTTTGCAACGAATCTTTTTATGCATGAGCTGATCAACATGAATTCCAGACATGTCTAGCCACGAGAGATCCAGTTTCCTTCCCGTTCTTTGCAGATGCCAAAACCAATCTTGGACAGTGACAAGAACCAGATAGTCTTCTTCCTCACCGAAATCAGATACCAAGGGTTTCTTCAAAAAGGGAATTTCCAAAATTGGGGAAAACCGCACAACTTCCAAATTCGGTGCAACTCAAGTGTGCATGTCCTGAAAAGATAATGGAGACGAAGAAGAAGAAGAAATACCAAAGGATAAGACTCATGCAGTTCGAGAAGCCACACCCTTCCGCTTAGGAGTTTGAGGAGAGGAAGACGATGCACCCTTTTTCGATGAGGGAGTTCGGCGAGAAGAGTGCCGAGGATTCTGAGAGGACTTCTCCTGTTGATCTCGCGCCATTCCAGAATCAGAGGGGGAATTTCACACGGAAAATCAAGAACCCTAGAAGAACCGCACTGGGAATCTTGAAATATTTGAGAGAGGAAAGAGCGCCTGAGGGGAGAGAATGAAAAACAAAAACACATATAACGGGCCAAAAAGTAACTGAGGGGTATCCGGCCCATAAACTAAAACCGCTCAATACCTCCTTATGTTGCAACAGTATGTTGCAACATTTTGTTCAACAAAAAGAACAACATCAGACACGACACAGCCCTATGGCCTGTCGCAATTCTTCAAACTTACCAGAATCTAGGGGTTTTGTGAAGATGTCAGCAAGTTGGTTGGCAGTAGCAACATATTCTATGGTAAGGGATTTCTTCTCAACCAACTCTCTGATGAAATGATGTCGGATGTCTATATGTTTTGTTCTGGAATGATGAATTGGATTCTTGGAGATGTTTATTGCACTCTGATTATCACATAGGATAGTTAGTATCCCCTGCTCCAACCCGTAGTCAGTCAGCATTTGTTTCATCCAAAGGAGTTGAGTACAACAACTTCCTGCCGCAATATATTCAGCCTCCGCCGTAGATAACGAGAGGAATTTTGTTCTTTGCTGTACCAGGAGACTAAATTGTTGCCCACATAAAAACATCCTATGTAGTACTCTTCCTATCATCTGTATTCCCTGCCCAATCTGCACCACTGTACCCAGAGAGTAATGTGTTTGTATCCTTGGTATACGATATGCCATAATCAGCCGTCCCACTGACATACCTGATAATCCTCTTGACAGCTGTGATATGAGACTCTTTAGCTCATATCACGATTGAGTCATCACACCCTGCAAGCAGTCCTTTCACGTCTTTCATGGAAAGCTAATAATCTAATCTGCTTTGGTTGATGAAGAAACCATGTTCACGTTCCCCACATAGAACCCCCATCCTGAGACATTACTTCCTCTCAAATCATATGGATAACTTTGACATTATCTCTGTTTCGGTTATTAACTTTTTCACATTCCTCTTTCTTCTTTCTTCTCCCTTGATGGCTCATTCAAGAACCGCTTCAAATGGCTTTTCTGAATCAACCCTTAAATATCTTCCTGCCACTGAAAATAATCATCAATGTTATGGCCGTTGTACTTACTAATCTCTCTTATGATGGTTAGATTTTTTAAAAGGGATATAGTTTAAGTACATGTCTCTTTTGATTTGCATAAGTTTTTGGAAAGGATGTGCATTTTGCGATGTGAACTCCTTGCAACACCTTATTAAGGGCATTCTTCGCATTTTCTTCTCGTATCTACTTAAAACCTCGTCTCTTGTCTTCTTCTTTGCTCCTCACTTAGCTTAGCATCTTTGGTCTTATCTCTGAGAACTGGAGTAGCCTCACCATTAATGTAAGTTTTTGCCCTAACCATGGGGTCATGATCTTGAGCATATTCGTTAAAAGAATTTGTTTAAACTCAGTGTTCTGCATCGTGTCAATCATAACAAAGGTAGCAGTGTCTAAACTGACCCTCTTGAATCTCTTCTGAAATTTCCTCAAAGACTCCCCTTCTTGCTGTTTCACACTCAATAGATAAATATGTGGCTTCTTTCTTCTCATGGTTACCATAACCTGTTGTATGAAGAGATTTTCTAGTTGTTTGAAGCTAGAAACTATGCCAGGTTTTATGGTAATAACCCAATTCTAGGAGATATTGCGGAGGGTGGTTGAGAAAGCTCCGATTGCAGGACATCTCTGAGCCTTATATCTACATAATCTTTCCGGTAATTAGTGACATGATGCCAAAGGCCGTGTGTTACATCGAACTTATCCAACAAGGGTAGTCAAAAATCATGAAGGGTGCTGCAAGAATCTCTCAGGTAAATGAGGGATTTCTTAGTTTGTTCTATGGGTCCGACATCTTTCTATTCTTTCCCTTCTCGAGCTTACCAAGCATCTCTTTCATTACTCAGAGCTCCTTTGCATACTCCTCCTCAGCATGGATGGTCATTTCATATACCGAAGTTTCTCGACAGAGGTCATAACAAGCATTCTCAGCCCCACTTTTTGGCTCATCAATCATAGCATCCACCATTATGGGGATCAATTTTCCTTTCGCTTCATTTCTCTTCTGGGCTCTTCTTGCCAAATGCAACTTCTCACCTAATTCTTCTACCACCTTTGTCATCTCCATTAACTTTATGGAGAAGTTGGTGAGGCTGGTAAAGAGATTGATGAGGGGGGTAGTTAATGATATTAAGGAGGATGCTGTAGAGAGAACTGTAAAGGAGGTAGATGAGGTTGATGATGGAAATTTAGAGATGACACCTATAGGTTTCTACTATATACACACCAAAGAACCTGCGGTGCATTAAAAATTTTTTGTCTTTTAAGGCAAAAACGTCACATCACTGTTGTTACGAGGTGGAACTCACGTACAATGAATTTGTATAGTGGAGAACCAAGGGCACGGTGGTTATATGAAGAAGAGGGTTTAGGTTGGCTGTTTAACAAGAGATTAGTGGGGTGCAGATGTTGGACTTGTCGTCGGGGGTGATCACGGGGTCGAATCTCACCGGATGCGGCCGAGGAAGGTTGGATGGCAGGAGGCCGAAGTTGACGTTGGCCGAGGGGCGAGCTTTCCTGCAGCACGAGCAACTCGTCAGAAGGGCGGGGTTGGGGTTCAACCCTTAGCCCCTCCGATGCCTAAGTCAGTAATAGGACTTAAAACGGGGGCTAGACACGCCGGTCGGACTATCGGTGTGTCGACCGCGCGTGGCGAGCTATAAGTGAGAGAACAAAGATATGGACGACCTTTGTTCTCGTGTGTGAATGTTAGATTGAGAGAGAATTTTCCAAACTCCCCACCGTAGGTGGAGAGGGGGTATTTATACCTGACGGGAGGTGACTAGATGGGGGCTGATCTGGCATGCTGACTAGACGTGCTGAGCTGGCTCGGTTGTCAGCGGAAGCTTCAGACAAGGACGTCGAGAACAGGAGTGTCTGACCTGCCTTTGTCAGGCGGCGCAACGGCCAACGGCCAGGGGGTGCTTTTGTCGGGATGTCAGGGCCGAAAGCATTAACTGTCAGTCGGCTCAACCGTCAGGGGGTGCTTTGCCAGACGGTCAGGTGACGTATGTGTCAGTCGTGCCCTTATCCTAGGTCGTTTGTCGTTGGTGGCGAACTATATGTCTGGCCATGTTATTCTAGGCGTCGCGGTTCATGGGGGCCGGCCGGGTCGACAGGCTCGAGGGCTGTTCGGCCCGGCCGTGCCTCCTCATTGGTCGTGGGTTATGGGCCGCTGGAACGGTTGGATACGCATATGACCATGTCAGCCTGTCCGGCGGTACTGTCCGGGGCTCCCCAAGCGCTTTGCTCCCGGTGGGCCGAGCAACTGCGGTTGCGCGCCTCGGCCGGGTGGGGGGAGTGCTGCGAGGCACGCTCGTTCCTGCATAGCCTCAGTCTTCCGGGGTGGAGGACCTTTCACCAAGGGGAGAGTCAATGGGGTATATCAGCGGATCCGGGTGGGAGTCGGACTCTTACGATCTTTAGGTCGTAACAATTGCCCCCGACATCCGAGTGTAGGGTGGAAGCCCGGCTCGGCTAGGATGGCGTAACGCCGCCCTCTATCCTGACTTGGATAGGGATCCCCTGTCAGAGGGGGGGAGGGGCGACGCCGCTCCCGTGGGGTGTGTCCCGCTATAGCGGGATCGCGAGGTCTCATCCCGAGTGGTGCCAAGCGGGGCGTCGCCCTATAACGATGTGCCGTTGCATGTGGTTATTGGGTCGAGTTTTAGGGGGAGCCTGACCTTTGAGAATGTAATGGTTCTTGCTGAGATGTGTTTACTGGACGTGTTTGTAATTTTCGCGGGGCTTTGGCCGTTCTGCGCCCGGCGGACCACCCCGCAGTCGTGCGCTTGGGCTCAAGGGGAGGGTTCGTAAGGGGGAGTGTTATTCATCAACCCTTATTCGGGGATCTAGATGATATTTACAACAATAGAGAAGATGTGGCCCAACCGGCGGTTGGGACGGAGGGTTGTCCACATTTGTCGTTCGCTCCATCGGGGTGAGCAGATCCCTGCGTCGGGGCGGTCTTCCTTTATATCGACCGCCGAATTCATACTGCCTCATTGTCCGGGGGCGTGCTGACGCGCCGTAAACCAATGTTTGGTTTTTTAATCAGGGGTGCCGCCCTGTGGCGGTCCGCCCGGGGGGGGTTGACCGTCTTCCTTTCCCTTTCCTCGCTTCCTCGCGTTCTGCCTCGCTGTCGTCGTGCTGGAGGGTTGCCCAGCCTCGCCGGGAATCCCGCGCACCGAGGGGGAACCCCGGGGGAGGCGGAGGATGAGGTGGCGGTGGTGTCTCCGCTGGGAGAGCCGTTGGGGGTTTCCCCCTGACACCCCGTAGGGATCGCCGTCGGCTGGGTGTTAATTGGGGTGTTGCGGCCCGCGGCTAGCCTTCTGGACCTACCTTTTGATCCAGTAACAGGCAGGAGGAAAGCTGGCAGGCGGGGCCTCCCATGTGTAAGGGGAATATCCTGTTGGAGGTGGTGGGGCTATGGCGGTCATCGTCGGGGGAAGTGAGGCCCGTCGGTGGTTATCGGCCTTCTTCGTAGCTCGGTGGGGCGCTCGGGGCCGTTTCATACTCGGTGTGAGGGGATGTGAATCCCCTTTATCTCTCTCCCCTTCTCCCCTGACTTCTGGAGGGGGGTATTTATAGCGGGATTCTATGGAAGGGGGGTTTTTTGGATAATGTGAGGGACGGGTGCCATTAATGGGCTCCGCTGAATCATGCGCTTTGGGAAGTGCTTTTCCCTGGCGGTATCCGACACGGGTGGCCTGCTCTGGCCTCTCAGGGGGCGTGTTGCTGCTGATGGCGTGTTGTCCAAGCGTCCTTTCGTTATGTCAAGTCGCTTCGTGGCGCTGCTTTGACGAAACTGGGCCGCTGCCTTGTCTGGACTGGGCGCCTATTTCACGGCTTCTGACTCACGACCGGTCCGTTCCGGGTCACGTGTCCTGGCTTCTTGCGTGAGTCACACAATCACCAATTATGCCCCCAACATTCCCTTGTCCCCGATCGCGAGTTCTGGGGGAAGGGGATGTTGACGGTTTATGTTGTCTTTGGGCGGGGCGGGGAGTCGTCGAAGAGGGTCGGGATGAGACATGCTGCCCTATCACGTTTTGATCTTGGACAGAAATGGCTACGCAGGGCGGGCCTCAGTTCACCTCTTGCCCCTTTGAGCGAAAGTTGTCGGTAACTTTCAGTGAGCGAGGGGTCTGGGTTCGAAGCGTAGTATCGCGGGGTTCGAGCTGCGGGGGTAGACTTCCTAGGCGTCCTAAGCTAGTTCAGGGGGGGGGGGGGGGGGGGGGGGGGGGGCGTTGCGTCCTTCCTACTTTTCACGTCGTGAGGGGTGGCGAGCTCGCCCGGCACTTGGCGGGGGGATAGCTTCACGCTATGGTATTCTCCGAAAATCTGAGCGTGTCTGACAAGGAAGAATGTTTTCATTTAAATTTATAAGAACTGATCTATAGCTCGTACATGAGTTCTTAGATTATCGTTCGGTCCTCGCCCGCGGTTAATGACCTCCGGATCTAGGGGTCACCCTGTGCCGGGTGGGCCTTTTTAACTCGAGTTGTTCTTGGCGCAGAGGTGAGCGACCGCCTCCTGTGCTGAAGTGTTGCAAGGTCTCCTCGGCCTGGCAGACGCACTGGGGAGGTTCACCAGGGAAGCCGCCTTTCTGTGGCTTTCGTCCTGGGGGGGTCTGGACGATCGGGCCGCGCCCTCTCCATTGCTTTGACATCTCCCTCCACGCCTCGCGGTTTGGGTTTGAGGGCGGGGTTCGGTCCCGATTGTGCAGGGTTCGGTCCCGATTGTGCAGGGGCGGGCTGACATGCCATGACTTGCCTTTTGGGCTTGTCAGGGATGCAGCCTTTCCGAGGTCCCCGTCCGGAGGTCGACGGCAAGGAGGTACTGGCCGACAAGCACTGGGGGCTCTCGCCTGTCCAGCCGGCGGCGATCGGATGCCAACCTTTCTCCGACTCGTCCTTGTTTAGGGTGGACGGAGGCGTGAAAGGTGGATTTCCCGTGTGTAAGCGGAATATCCTGTTAGCGATCCGTTTGTAAGAGGAATATCCTGTCGGAGATGCTGGAGATGAGGGAACCGCCGCCCTGGGCGGTGGGAACCACTGATGGCCGATGACTTCTCTTTTGTTAGGGCGTTGTATCTCGGCCCGTTTCCCAGTGGGTGGGGGGGGTCAAGTGGCGGTTTCTCATGTCTTTCGACTCTTGGTTTTCTTTCTTTCGGAAGGGTGAGTGGCGTCTTTATAGGGAGATCTCGCTGACGGTTTCTCCCATATTTATTGCGCTGAGTTGGCCTTATTAATGGGCTCCTCGAATTCATGCCCGTGGGAAACCGCTTTTGCCAGGTGGCTCTTACGGATCCTCTTTTGGAGTGTATCATTAATGGCGGCGTATTTCTCGAGCGTCCTTTCATTTCGTCAGGTCACATTGGGGCCGCCTACCCGGGGACTGACGCCATTTCGTTCCGGTTTGTGTGCCACTGCCTTCTTTTGGTTTTTCGAGGGTCACGGGCGCGTAGCCCTTCTCGGGTTTGGGTGGCGAGGGTTGGCCCCGCCCCTGAGGTCTTTGAGAGAGGGGGGGGGGGGAGCGAGCGCGTAGCCCGGCCCGTGCCCTTCTCTGGTTTGGGTGCCTAGGGTTGGCCCTGCCCCAGAGGCCTTGAGGGGGGGAGCGAGCGCGTAGCCCGGCCCGTGCCCTTCTCTGGTTTGGGTGGCTAGGGTTGGCCCTGCCCTAGAGGTCTTGAGGGGGGGGGGGCACGAGCGCGTAGCCCGGCCCGTGCCCTTCTCTGGTTTGGGTGGCTAGGGTTGGCCCTGCCCCAGAGGTCTTGAGGGGGGGAGCGGGCGCGTAGCCCGGCCCGTGCCCTTCTCTGGTTTAGGTGGCTAGGGTTGGCCCTGCCCCAGAGGTCTTGAGGGGGGGAGCGGGCGCGTAGCCCGGCCCGTGCCCTTCTCTGGTTTGGGTGGCTAGGGTTAGCCCAGCCCTAGAGGTCTTGAGGGGGGGGGGGGGAGCGGGCGCGTAGCTAGGCCCTTGCCCTTCTCTGGTTTGGGTGGCTAGGGTTGGCCCTGCCCCAGAGGTCTTGAGGGGGGAGCGGGCGCGTAGCCCGGCCCGTGCACTTCTCTGGTTTGGGTGGCTAGGGTTGGCCCTGCCCCAGAGGTCTTGAGGGGGGAGCGGGCGCGTAGCCCGGCCCGTGCCCTTCTCTGGTTTGGGTGGCTAGGGTTGGCCCTGTCCCAGAGGTCTTGAGGGGGGGAGCGGGCGCGTAGCCCGGCCTGTGCCCTTCTCTGGTTTGGGTGGCTAGGGTTGGCCCTGCCCCAGAGGTCTTGAGGGGGGGAGCGGGCGCGTAGCCCGGCCCGTGCCCTTCTCTGGTTTGGGTGGCTAGGGTTGGCCCTGCCCCAGAGGTCTTGAGGGGGGAGCGGGCACGTAGCCCAGCTCGTGCCCTTCTCTGGTTTGGGTGGCTAGGGTTGGCCATGCCCCAGAGGTCTTGAGGGGGGGAGCGGGCGCGTAGCCCGGCCCGTGCCCTTCTCTGGTTTGGGTGGCTAGGGTTGGCCCTGCCCCAGTGGTCTTGAGGGGGGGGGGGAGCGGGTTCGTAGCCCGGCCCGTGCCCTTCTCTGGTTTGGGTGGCTAGGGTTGGCCCTGCCCCAGAGGTCTTGAGGGGGGGGGGGGGGGAGCGGGTGCGTAGCCCGGCCCGTGCCCTTCTCTAGTTTGGGTGGCTAGGGTTGGCCCTGCCCCAGAGGTCTTGAGGGGGGGGGGAGCGGGCGCATAGCCCGGCCCGTGCCCTTCTCTGGTTG
This sequence comes from Scilla litardierei, assembly GCA_030789695.1. NCBI lineage: Eukaryota > Viridiplantae > Streptophyta > Magnoliopsida > Asparagales > Asparagaceae > Scilla > Scilla litardierei. The sequence continues at coordinate 134,277,003 of CM061137.1, read as the reverse complement.
GGTGGCTAGGGTTGGCCCTGCCCCAGAGGTCTTGAGGGGGGGAGCGGGCGCGTAGCCCGGCCCGTGCCCTTCTCTGGTTTGGGTGGCTAGGGTTGGCCCTGCCCCAGAGGTCTTGAGGGGGGGGGGGGAGCAGGCGCGTAGCCTGGCCCGTGCCCTTCTCTGGTTTGGGTGGCTAGGGTTGGCCCTGCCCCAGAGGTCTTGAGGGGGGGGAGCGGGCACGTAGCCCGGCCCGTGCCCTTCTCTGGTTTGTGTGGCTAGGGTTGGCCCTGCCCCAGAGGTCTTGAGGGGGGGGGGGGAGCGGGCGCGTAGCCCGGCCCGTGCCCTTCTCTGGTTTGGGTGGCTAGGGTTGGCCCGGCCCCAGAGGTCTTGAGGGGGGGAGCGGGCGCGTAGCCCGGCCCGTGCCCTTCTCTGGTTTGGGTGGCTAGGTTTGGCCCTGCCCCAGAGGTCTTGAGGGGGGGAGCGGGCGCGTAGCCCGGCCCGTGCCCTTCTCTGGTTTGGGTGGCTAGGGTTGGTCCTGCCCTAGAGGTCTTGAGGGGGGAGGAGCGGACGCGTAGCCCGGCCCGTGCCCTTCTCTGGTTTGGGTGGCTAGGGTTTGCCCTGCCCCAGAGGTCTTGAGGGGGGGAGCGGGCGTGTAGCCCGGCCCGTGCCCTTCTCTGGTTTGGGTGGCTAGGGTTGGCCCTGCCCCAGAGGTCTTGAGGGGGGAGCGGGCGCGTAGCCCGACCCGTGCCCTTCTCTGGTTTGGGTGGCTAGGGTTGGCCCTGCCCCAGAGGTCTTGAGGGGGGGGGGAGCGGGTGCGTAGCCGGGCCTGTGCCCTTCTCTGGTTTGGGTGGCTAGGGTTGGCCTTGCCCCAGAGGTCTTGAGGGGGGAGCGGGCGCGTAGCCCGGCCCGTGCCCTTCTCTGGTTTGGGTGGCTCGGGTTGGCCCTGCCCCAGAGGTCTTGAGGGGGGAGCGGGCGCGTAGCCCGGCCCGTGCCCTTCTCTGGTTTGGGTGGCTAGGGTTGGCCCTGCCCCAGAGGTCTTGAGGGGGGAGCGGGCACGTAGCCCGGCCCGTGCCCTTCTCTGGTTTGGGTGGATAGGGTTGGCCCTGCCCCAGAGGTCTTGAGGGGGGGGGGGGGGAGCGGGCGCGTAGCCCGGCCCATGCCCTTCTCTGGTTTGGGTGGTTAGGGTTGGCCCTGCCCCAGAGGTCTTGAGGGGGGGGGGGGGGGGGGGAGCGGGCGCGTAGCCCGGCCCGTGCCCTTCTCTGGTTTGGGTGGCTAGGGTTGGCCCTGCCCCCGAGGTTCGGAGGTTTGGCGAACTGCAAAACTTGTGTAGGAACAACAATGTTGGGAAAAACGGGTAGATGTGTATATTGCACGTAAAAAAAGAAAAACTCACAACTATTGGTAGAATTTTAGCAGATGCTTTGCATTCCAAGGGTGGGCCAGTTCGCTCCCTTCGGGGGTAGCCAGGATGTATGTGGCTGGTCCGACAATATCGACGACCGTGTAGGGCCCTTCCCATTTAGCGGTCAGCTTTCCCCGCTGTGCAGTCTCGGGGCAGAAGGTGGCATCTCTGAGGACCAAATCGCCGATCCTGAAAGTCCGCGGCTTCACCCGGGAGTCGTAATACCGTGCCATCCTCTGGCTATGTTTGACGAGGCTGGTCAGGGCCCGGTCTCTTACCTCGTCTATCAACTCAAGACTGAGGCCGAGTCCTTCTCCGTTGATTTCTTCGTCGAAGAGCTTTAGCCGGAGTGTCTCTTCGCCGATCTCCATAGGAACGACCGCCTCCGATCCGTATGCTAGCATGAAGGGACTTTCTCCGGTCGAGGCCTTATGGGTGGTACGATAGGACCATAGGATCCACGGCAGCTCGTCGACCCATGCCCCCAGGGCGGCGTCCACCTTTTTCTTCATTGGGTTCAAGATGCATTTATTCGCGGCCTCCGCCATTCCGTTGCACTGTGGGTGGGCGACTGACGCGAACTGGAGTTTGATCCCCCAGCCCGAGCAGAAGTCGCGGAAGCCTTCGCAATCGAACTGCTTTCCGTTATCCGTGACTATTGAGCGGGGAATCCCGAAGCGGCATATGATGGATTGCCAGATGAAGCCCTTCATGTCCGTCCACGCGATTCGCGCCAGCGGCTCTGCTTCTAACCACTTTGTGAAGTAGTCCACGGCAACGACTAGATATTTCCTTCCTCCGGAGGCCTTTGGGAAAGGCCCCAGGATGTCGAGTCCCCACTTGGAGAAGGGGATCGGGCTCACGATGGGCATCAGGTTGGCCGGAGGTGCAGTCGTCAGTCGGCAGAACTTCTGGCACGCCTCGCACCTCTTGACGTACTGTACTGCATCCCGGATCATTGTCGGCCAGTAGTACCCTTGGCGCATTATTTTGTGGGCGATGGTGTGCCCGCCATGGTGGTTTCCGCAGAAGACTTCGTGTACCTCGCGGATGACTTGCTCAGCCTGCTCTAGGCCCAAGCATTTCAGGTAGGGTAGGACGTCGAAATTGGCGCGGCGGCGGCGGTACATCACTCCGTCGAGGAGCACGAATGACAGGGCCCGCCTCTCCACCTGTTTAGCCAGCATCCGCTCCTCGGGCAGTTCCCCCGTCTCCAAGTACTTTATAATGGGGGTCATCCATGACGTCATCGGGGCCGTGCACATCAGTTCTCCTTCGTCAACGGTTGGCGTCAATAGGCTTTCGATGTAGATGGCCTTCCCGATCTCGGCCGCCGAGGAGGAAGCCAGCTTATACAGGGCGTCCGCCCGGAGGTTGTTGGAGCGGGGCAGGTGCCGGACGTCCACTTTCTTGAACTTGCGGAGTTCGATCTGGATGCGCCTAAGGTACCGCTTCATTGTTTCTTCTCGGGCCTCGAAGCTCCCCAGGATTTGTTGGATGACGAGACGGGAGTCACTTAGGAGCAACACGTTCGTCGCCCCCACCGCCCTAGCGAGTTTCAACCAGTTAACCGCGGCCTCATACTCCGCGACATTGTTGGTTGCCGGGAAGTTGAAGCGTAGGGCGTATTCCAACGAGCATCCGTCAGGGGTCTGAATGACGATACCCGCTCCTGTCCCGGACCCCGTCGCGGAGCCGTCGACGTGGATGGTCCACAATTTGACCACGGTCATCTGGGAGGGCGCTGAGGGTTCGCCCACCTCGGTCCCCCGCGGGGACGCGGTCGCCAATGGGAGCTCTATCCGGTCCCCCGGCAGGACTCCCGTGGTGCATTCCACCACGAAGTCGGCCAGCGCCTGGCCTTTGATCACCGTCCGGGCTTTGTACGTTATGTCAAACTCGCTGAGCTCGACGCTCCAGTTGAGCATCCTCCCCGACCGCTCCAGTCTTTTCAGGTTCTTTTCGAGGGGCATGTCGGTGTGGACGGTTATGGGGTGGGCCTAGAAGTAGGGTCGGAGCTTTCGGGCTGTGGTGATTAGGCAGTAGGCGGCTTTCTCGATAGGGCTGTAACGAATCTCCGCCTCCCGGAGGATCCGGCTGGCATAGTAAACAGGGCTCTGCACCCCTCCTTCCTCCTTGATTAGGACGGAGCTAACGGCCTCCTCATTGGTCGCTAAGTACAACCCTAGGGGTTCGCCTTCCTCCGGCCGTGCGAGGAGCGGTGGGCTCTGTAGGTAAGCCCTCAGCTCCGCGAACGCCCGCGCACAGTCGTCGTCCCACGGGATCACCTTCCTTTTGTCCTTAGCTTCACCAAAGGCTGTGCGCAAGACCCTGAAGAAGGGGAGCGATTTCTCCGCAGATTTCGACAGGAATCGCCCCAGAGCAGCGATCCGGACGTTCAGTCGCTGTAAGTCCCGGATCGTCCGGGGCTCCGCCATACCGATGAGGGCAGTCACCTTGTCGGGTTTCACCTCAATCCCCCGCTTCGTTATCATGAAGCCCAGGAATTTTCCCGACTGCACGCCAAAGATACACTTCGCGGGGTTTAGCCTTAGGTTGTACCGACAGACCCTTTGGAAAGTTTCCTGCAAGTCAGCGAGGTGGTCGGGGGCCCTTCTACTCTTCACCAGCATGTCGTCGATGTAGACCTCCAAGTTTCGCCCCACCCGAGGGCCGAATATTCGGTCTACCATCCGCTGATAGGTCGCCCCGGCGTTCTTCAGTCCAAAGGGCATCTTGGTGTAACAGAAGGTGCCCTTATCGGTGACAAAAGACGTCTTTTCCTCATCCTCCTCCGCCATCGGTATCTGGTTGTATCCCGAGAAGGCGTCCATAAAGCTTAACAACTCATAGCCGGACGCCTGGTCCACCAAGTGGTCGATCCTGGGTAGGGGGAAGCTGTCCTTCGGGCATACCTTGTTGAGGTCAGTGAAATCGACGCACATGCGCCACTTTCCACTGGGCTTCTTCACCAGAATGACGTTGGCGAGCCAGTCCGGGTAGTCCACCGGCCGAACAAATTTGGCTTCGAGGAGCCGCTCTACTTCTTCCTCGGCCGCCCTCTTCTTTTCGCCCCCCGCACTTCTCTTCTTCTGTCGGATAGGTCGGGCTTCGGGGTCCGCATTCAACCTGTGGGAGATCACCGTCGGGTCAACCACTGGCATGTCGGCAGGTGACCATGCGAATATGTCCGCATTCTACCGGAGCAAGGCGACGAGGGTCGTCCTCAAGGCGGTCGGGAGTTTTGTCCCGATGGAGACGGTTCTCTCTTCATCCGAGGCCACGGGAACCTCTTCGACTTCCTCGGCCGGGGTCGGCCGCTGGTCGCAGAAGTCCTCCCTCTCGTCGGGGATGAGAGCCGTCAGGGCCCGCCTTGGGCTCCTACGCTGGGATGGCGTACGGTCGTGGTCCCCGGGCCCCTCCCGGCCTCCCCGCACCTGTCCCACCCCCCGCGGGGTCCGGAACTTCATCATCTGGTGTTGCAGGCTGGGGAGCGCCTCGATGGCCGTCATGTACGGACGCCCTATGATTCCGTTATACGCCGATGCGACATCGACGATGAAGAAACGCGTCCCCCTGGTGACGACCCTCGGTTCCTCCCCCATAGTCATGGGCAGGATGATCATCCCCACTATGGGGATCGTATGGCCGGTGAAGCCAGCAATGGGGCCCGCACAGGGCTCTAGGTCTGCACGCCCCCACCCCATCCTCTCGACCGTTGACAGGAACAGGATGTCGCAGGAGCTACCGGTGTCAATTAGGAGCCGGCCAACGGCAACCGTCCCGATCCGAGCCTCGACGACGAGGGCGTCACTGTTCTGGCTCCCCACCTCCTGCCGGTCTCCCTCGGTAAAGGTGATAGGGGGTCGGTGTATCCTTCTTCGCTTCGGTTGGCGGCCGGCGCCCGCCACCATCACCTGTCGGGCACCAGCCCCCGGGATCGCAGGCGTCTTCCCCGCTGGGGACGGCCCCCCACTTATCATCTCAATTCGCATGATCGCCCCCGGGGGGCGTGGCTCCCCCCGATCGCGGTTCGCCAGCGGTTCCGGTCCCCGCTCCTCCGGGGGGGCTCTCTCTCCTTCTGCTACCCGCCTGCCCGCGACGAAGTTTCCCAAGTGGCCCGCCTGGATCAGCCGCTCGATCTCTCTCTTAAGAGTATAACAACGGTCGGTGTCGTGACCGTGGTCCCGGTGATAACGGCAGTATCTTCGGAGGTTGTAATGCCCTACCAGCTACTGCACAAGTACTAGAGGGGGGGGGTGAATAGTACTTTAAAATAATAAGGAGTATAATTCCAAATTAAATTGCAATCAACTACCAAATCAATTTGCGGAAGCTTAAATTGAACGACGACAACGAAATTGACAACGCTAACAAACGATGTTAATGGGTTCGGATCCACCCAAGTCTCCCCAACTTGTTCCCGGTGATCCTACGTCCCAACCACCCGGATCCCCTCCGGATACTTGAGTTAGAAACCCTAACTCAAGATTTCCACTATGAATATCTTGTGAAAAACCTTCACAAGATCAAATCATACATGCAATGGCAAAGTGAATCCCACAACCCGGGATCACAAACTTCTCTCACAACCGAGAGAACCAATAAGCAATATAAAAGAGTTTATATGAAATAAACAAGCTTACCACAAAATCCTATACCTTGAGTTTTTCTTACCCAATAGGTGGAATGAAGGATTTGAGGAAGATGAAGTCACCAAGCCCTAGCACCAAAGAAATGAGCAGCAATGGGTGCCTAGGGAAGAGTTGGAGACTTGGATCAAGCAATAGCTTGAAGAGCTCACCAAGAACAACCTTCTCTCTAGATCTAGAAATGAGAGAGAATGGGTTTCTTGTGAGGAAGAGAGCTTTAGATTTGAGGGAGAATAGCTATCTCTTTAGAACTCAATGAATCTCTTAATGGCAGCTCTATCTAAGATAGAAATGACCTAGGTTCGTATTTATAGGGTCCCATAAAAACAAGTTAGGTCATTCACCAACGGATAGAAATCTGTGAGAGTTAGTCGGTCAAAGAACAGTCACTGACCGACTAGATCATCAACTAGTCGGTCAGTCACAAAGCATGGACCGACTAAGAGCAGATCTGAGAAGAGATAGAATTTCAGACCTAGAAAACTAGTCGGTCCAAGAAGACTGTCTGACCGACTAGTTTCACAACTAGTCGGTCATCCAATGAACGTAGACCGACTAAGAGGCAAAACAACTTAGTCTGAAAGCAAGTTGACTTAGTCGGTCCAAGAACAAAAGTTGACCGACTAGATTGTCAACTAGTCGGTCATCAAACGTTCTTAGACCGACTAACGGTAAACAGTAGCTTAGGAGAAATTTAGAGTGAACAGTAAGTCACAACTAGTCGGTCAAAGAAGCATCACTGACCGACTAGTTCACAAACTAGTCAGTCGGTGAGTCAACGTAGACCGACTAACTGTAAACAGTAAAGTCCAAGAAATTAAGGAATCAAACTAGTCGGTCCAAGAACAGTTGCCGACCGACTAGATCACCATCTAGTCGGTCAGTACTTGTTCTTGTACCAACTAACATGCACAACAAAGTCCGAATCGAAGCGCGACGCTTCGAGGAAGTTAGAATGAACTTGTGCAAGAATCCTAGAGCTACGAAATGAGCGTAATGAAGATAGAAACGTAAGATATACTCAAGGCTTAACATTCTATCAATCGAAACTAAAAGACTATAAATAAAACCTTAATAAACGGTCTTTGAGAGCTTCGATTGAATCTTCATAACTTCCAAAGCGTTGCAGGAGCTTTGGATATTCTCGTGAAATTGGCGACGATCTCCAAAACTGAGCTCACAAATTGTTAGTTCATGAATTATTTATGTTTGCTCATCATCAAAACCAAATCCGGGGAGTCCAATATTCAACATTCTCCCCCTTTTTGGTGATGACAAACCAACATAAATAATAATCAAAGATAATAATTCAAATGTAAAATACTTACTCCCCCTGCATTGATGACACGTTAATTCCAACATGAATATAAATGAATTGCATCAAGCAGACGAGTAAGATAAATAAAGTGAATTGATTTTTGAAATATCGGATTTTGAAAAATCCTTATATGTATCTTAACTCCCCCTGAATCTAACATATCAAACTAGATTCTTGGAAATTGAGTTAAATTTTTCATTTGCGCTATTTATTATCATTATCTCTCCCCCTTTGGCATTATCCCAAAAATGGGGGGCATACAACGACAACAATTAGGAAATGTAAAATCCAACATCGGGAGTCGTAGACAAAGACGATGAAGCTAATTGACACCAAAGGAAAAACGATTAAATCAAATCAAAGTGTGCCAATTGTCCATTATCACAAAGTGAAAATCAAAATCATCAAAAATACCAAATAATTATTCATTTCTTGAATAAAGAAACATACTCTTCAATATTCAATATTCTTGGTTAAATTTGTGCATGGAAAACAATTCTATACAATTATAGAATTTAAATCTATTTAACCAAGTTTTCATGCGTCGAGCGACGAAATCTCATTTCAAATACATTCAACGAATATTAAAATTTTGCACGACGAATAAAAGACAAAGTGAATGACGATGAACATATATATATGCAGAGACAACATGAGTATATCCAAAAAAAGATATCACATCGAATATATGAGATACATCATATCAAGCGCTACATATCATCAAAAAGAAATACATCAACATCATCGATACAATATACCCATCAAAAGGAAATACACCATCATCATCATCATTCTCATCAAAATAAATACAGCAGCAGCGACGACATCCAAAATACATCAAAACATAATAACCCTCATACCCTATCCTAACCCATAATACTCTCGCTAAGATATATCATCCAAAGCGTATATGGAGAGTCCTCGGAACAACGATCACGAGGAGGAGGCAGGATCTGCAGCATCCGTGGGTCCAGTCGACGGAGTGGTCTCAGGATCTGCAGGGAGTAGAGGCGTCTCAACAGATGGAATCGTCGGGGCAGGAGTCGAGATCTCAGGAACAGGCTCTACAGCAGCAAGGGTCTCGACAGCAGAAGTGTCAACTGGAATATCAGCAGGCTCAGCAACAGGGTCAACAGCAGGCTCTGAAGACTGAAGTGCTGAAGCAGAAGGCTCTGGAGCACCGGAAGAGGTGCCAACTCCAGGAGCAGAAGTGGAAACACCAGCAGCAGCAGCAGTGGCCTCATCGCCACGGGCAAAAGAAGTGACAAGCTCGTCAAGCTCCTCATCGTCCATCTCCTCGGCCTCAGACACCGAAGGAGGAAGCTCAATCCCCATCATACGAGCCATACGACATACGACCTCCTCAGTACGAGCCAAACGGGAGTCGTGCTGACGAAGTAGACGTACGACATCATCCAAAGTAGCAGGGGAAGAGGAGGCTGCAGCGGCTGGGGGAGTAGACTGAGAAGCAGATGCGGTAGACCTCTGCACGTGACGAAGTGCCGCTAAAGATTTCTTCACGGCCGTCGCGTTCAGAGGCGTACCCAAAGGACGCTCATCGTCAGGTGGGAGAGGAACTCGAAAATGACGGAATACGAGAGTCAACAAGCAGGGGTATGGAATGTGCGCAGACTTATTGGTCTTGCGTATACACTCGAAAGAATCCATCTTATCGAGTATCACGCGAGCCCAATTTATCTCGCACCCCAAGAAAAGAGCGTATATGAGCTTCAAAAACGGCTGAGAGGGAAGTGAAGAGGATCCATATTTCGGAAGAAGACATGATTTCAAAATCAGGTTAAGAACCCACGCATTCGGCTTAAAGGATTTCGAAGGAACACCAATGAATGCGGAGGGGATAACCTGGAAAATATCTGCAAGAATAGACTGATCCAAGGAAGAAATGTCGTCTACAGAAATGTCCGAGGGGAGGAGACCACACGACGCACAACCAAGGATCTCCCCCAAGATTTCTGCCGTGAGAACTATAGGAGTTCCCAAGACAGTCGTCTCAATGGAGTGGCTGGCGTCGTACTGGCCTCGAATACGGTTGGCATAGAACAGTTTCACGAGGCGAGGGTACGGTTTGGGATTGGCCTTGGGGTCGTATCGGAGATAATCTAGAAGGCCACTGTAAGACAGAAGATCAGCAAGGCCGAGGAAATCAGAGAACTGAACGTAATGCTCTAACAACAGTGGAAAGTGTTCTATACGGTTGTACGCGGCGAGACACTGAGGGTCATCGCGGCACAACGATATGTCTACACCGCCAACTGGCATAGGAGCTTTACCCTTGGCCTTACGGGTCTTCGGAGGTGGGGTAGGTTCCCTAGTAGGCTCATCCTCAGGGATAAATTTAGTATCGGAATCGGAATCGGGAGGAGTAGCCGGAGTATGAAGAATAGGCTTTTTGGTCTTGGATTTGCGGGGCTTGACTGTGGCAGTCCTAGGCTTCTTAAGAGGAGGCGACGAAGGAGAGGCTTGGGTAGACTTGGCACGACGCTTAGGCTTCGGGGGATTCCTAGGGTCGGAAGGCCCTACGGTCATAGGAGAGGCCCCGGAAGAGGCGATCGGAATGCGAGTCTTAGCCATAGTTCTAAGAGCACAAGCAACTGATAATAAGATCAAGTACAACCTAGAGATCACAAGCCCTAGAAGTGAGACACCGAAGCACAAGCCCTAGGAGCACAAACCCTAAGGGAAACGAATCGGAAACCCTAGGGTAGGAATCGACCAAGGAGATGGAGGAATATACCTAGGGGGTGGAGTCGACGGCGGCGGACGGCGGCGATGGCCGGAGAAACGGCCGGAGACGACGAAATGCGAAGGGGCTCGAAGGGGGATTTGGGGTTTTCGGGCTTGAGCTGAGAGGAGACCGACTAAAATAAGAGTTTAGTCGGATGAAATCGAGTATAAGTCGGTCGGGATGCGAAAAGACACAGCTGCCCTAACACACTTAGTCGGTCACAGTTCAAGTACTGACCGACTAGATTACGATCTAGTCGGTCGGTCAATGAGCTTGAACCGACTAAGTCGAAACAGTAGCTCAGAGGAATTTCTAGGGCAAGAATTAGTCGGTCGCAGTATATTCACTGACCGACTAGTTTTCAATCTAGTCGGTCGGAAAGTATACTATGACCGACTAACGAAAGAAAAAGATAGGAGATGGATATTTGCATGATCTAGTCGGTCTGAGTTCATTTGCTGACCGACTAGATGAGCATCTAGTCGGTTGACAAGTGAACTGAAACCGACTAGAAGAGTCCAAAAGTAGAAATTTGATTTCTCTTCACAAACCACTTGGATGAAACATCCTAACTCACTCATTAGTCATCTAAATTACCCCATAAAACGTCGAAATCTTAAATACGACATTGAAATACGAATTCGAGCAATAAATTCAAATAAATTACATAAAATTCCCAAAAATTCAACTAATCTAGCATGAATGAAATATCGCGAAATATATTAGCATGCAAGATGATTGAATTTAAATATGAATCCTATATCTCGGATTCACCCATAATCCCCAATTCTCGACGCAACCGCACAAAGGAGTCCTCCTTTAGGGGTTTCGTGAAAATATCGGCGATTTGCTTTTGGGTTTCAACGTACACTAAAATGATGTCCTTTTTAGCAACATGATCATCTAAGAAATGGTGTCGGACATCTATGTGTTTCGATCGGGAATGGTGCACCGGATTCTTTGAAAGACAGATAACACTTTGGTTATCCACCATGATAGGGCTAGTATCTCAATGAATACCAAAATCCTTCAATGTGTGTCTCATCCAAAGAACCTGGGCACAAGCGGCACCGGCGGCAATATATTCCGCCTCGGTGGTTGAAAGTGAAACCGAATTTTGCTTCTTGGAAAACCAAGAGACAAGAGAATTTCCTAGAAAATGGCAAGTGCCACTAGTACTTTTCCTGTCGGATTTGCATCCCGCATAATCAGCGTCACTGTATGAGACTAACTCATACGTGCTAGATTTCGGATAAAGTAATCCAAAATCTAATGTGTAACTTAGATAGCGAAAAATACGCTTTACCGCTACTAAGTGAGAATCCTTAGGTTGAGACTGATAACGAGCACATATACATACGGCAAACATAATATCGGGCCTACTTGCGGTAAGATAAAGCAAACTACCTATCATACCTCGATATAGACGAATGTCTACATCCTTACCGCCCGTATCCTTGTCAAGATGCGTAGTCGTGCTCATTGGAGTCTTTTTCCCGGAGGCATTCTCCATTCCAAATCGCTTTAGCAACTCCACCGTGTACTTCGTTTGGTGGATGAAGATTGCATTGTTCATTTGGCGAATTTGGAGACCTAAGAAATATTTGAGTTCGCCCATATGGCTCATCTCAAATTGTTCCTTCATAACATTAGAAAACTCTTCGCAAAGAGTGAAGTTAGTAGCACCGAAAATGATATCATCAACATAAATTTGAACTAATAAAATATCATTGTTCGCATGCTTAATAAAAAGTGTTGAATCGGCTTCGCCCATTTTAAAATTCAAATCCAAAAGAAAATTCTTTAGGCGATCATACCAAGCTCGAGGAGCTTGTCTCAAACCATAAAGAGCTTTCTTTAGTTTAAAAACGTGATTTGGAAATTTTTCATTTATGAAGCCCGGAGGTTGAGAAACGTAAACTTCCTCAACGACATCTCCGTTTAAAAATGCACTTTTAACATCCATTTGAAATAATTTAAAATTCTTATGGCATGCAAAAGACAAAAGTAATCTAATTGATTCTAATCTAGCTACCGGAGCGAAAGATTCTTCGAAATCGATACCTTCCTCTTGACGATAGCCTTGAGCTACTAACCGAGCTTTGTTCCGGACGACGACTTGGTTTTCGTCGGTTTTGTTCTTGAAGATCCACTTTGTCCCTATGACGGTGTGGTTCTTCGATGGCAATGGAACAAGCTCCCAAACTTCATTCCTCTCGAATTGAATGAGCTCCTCCTCCATGGCTAAGATCCAAGCGCTATCTTCGCATGCTTCATTAATATTCTTTGGCTCTATCGATGAGGCAAAGGCACAATTTGCGAAGTGGTGAACTTGCGATCTCGTCTTGACACTATCATAGATATTGCCAATGACTTGCTCATGGGGATGGTCACGAACCGAATGAAGCCGTTTGGGAATACCTTGATCACTAGGTACATTCTCAACAACTTCATTAGTTGGGTTAGTCTCAATAGAATCAATAGAATCATTAGACTTAGAATTATCAAACGAATCACATAAAACATCCATAGAATCATTATCATTTGAAATTCTTGTTGGAACAAATCCTTCATTAAATGAGACATGAAGCGACTCCTCGATCATTGAGGTTCGTTTGTTGAATATCCGGTAGGCTTTGCTACGCGTAGAGTATCCAACAAAGATCCCCTCATCGGATCTTGGATCGAATTTGTCCAAACTACCATATGTGTTCTTAATAAAACATTTCGAACCGAAAACACGAAAATGTTTAACTTGAGGCAACCTACCAAACAACAATTCATAACAAGTTTGTTTAGTGCCGGGCCTCAAAAGTATTCTATTAAACACATAGCAAGCGGTGTGTACCGCTTCCGCCCAAAATTGATGGCCAAGTTGGCTATCATCAAGCATAGTGCGAGCACACTCCACTAGCGTCCAATTCTTTCTCTCAACTACACCATTTTGAGGAGGTGCACGAGGGAAAGAGAAGGTGTGAGTAATACCAACTTCATCACAAAATGTCTCAAAAGACTCATTCTCAAATTCACCTCCATGATCACTACGAATAGTGACAATGGTGGTTCCTAAGAGATTTTGTACTTTCTTAACAAAAATTGTGAAGTTTTCAAAAGCTTCATTTTTATTGCACAATGAAAATACCCAAGTAAATCTTGAATAGTCATCTACGATGACAAGTCCATACCTTGCATTTCCTAAGGAAGCTACTCTAGTTGGCCCAAATAAATCTAGATGTAATAGCTCTAGTGGCCTTTTAGTAGAGATGCTTTTCTTAGGTTTAAATGAAGATTTAGGAAGCTTGCCGAGTTGACAACAATCACAAAAACTTTTCTTTTCAAAAACTAGCTTCGGAAAACCTTTAATAGAATTCAATTTTGAAAGCTTATATAGTGTTCCAAAGTTCACATGTCCAAAGCGTCGATGCCATAAGTGTTGTTCACTTGTGTTGGCAACGAGACATTGTTCATATGACTTAGGAAGATCCAAAATATAAATGTCTTTACGACGAGTTCCGGAAAATAATAATTTTTCATTATCCTTTCTTAAAATATGACACAATCCTTTCGCAAAGCTAACTTTGTAACCTTTGTCACAAAGTTGGCTTATTGAAATAAGATTATGATTTAAACCACTAACAAGATAAACATCACTAATTAATGGTTTAGAGGGGTTACCGACTTTACCAACACCTATGATGGTTCCGCTCTCGTTGCCTCCAAATACGACGCGGTTTCCATTCGCAATGGGAACCACTCCGGAGAGCAATCGAGCGTCACCCGTCATGTGTTTTGAACACCCGCTATCGAGTATCCAATTCCCTTTGGAGCTAAATTTAAATTTGTTGCTCCTTTCCTTTTTCTTTTCCTTGAGTACCTAAAGATAGAAACTTTCATATCATGGTACCCAAGGTCATTGGGTCAAAGGGATTAGACCTTTGGAAGCCAAGTCCAAGTGGACTTAGACTTCCCCACATAATTCTTACTATGTACAACATCCGAAAAATAAGCATTCATGTACATTTGTTTTTCGTCCATGCTTGTGTCCTTTGGGCTCCAAATAGTAAATATTTTGGGAGCCATCATCCTATTGGGTGCATGCATGCGACGTTGATTTCTACGTGATGCATGTTGTGGATAGCCATATGGGACATGATGGAATGGTGCACGACGAGAATTATTCATATGATGCGGTGGGTGAACATATGCATGTGTGGGAACACGTGCGTGAGGGTGTCTCACATGGTGTGCACGTGCCCGAGAATGTGTTGCATAAAAATCATCATATGTGTGAGATGGTGGAGTAGGACGTGTGTTCCTACGTGGCATGTTATTGGTGTACATGTAGGCATGCCCCTTCTTTGGAGGTCCACCCAAGGTGGGTTTCTTTCCAAAAGAGGGCGTGGACGAGGTGGAAGCACCATTGGTAGATGAACTACCAATAGAGTGTTTGCTACCACTCGTAGAGTCACCGGAAGTTGGCCTAACAAAAGTAGTGGCCGCTTTGGATGGACATCCCATCGTATACCCCAAACCAATGTGGTGATTGGCCGGAAGTAAGTCACTTAGGATTTTATCCAAATGGTCCTTACCTTTGTTGAATTTGTTAATTCGGCCCAATGTGTTCTCATATTTCTCTTTGAGAGAACGCAAAGAAGTATCCAAAGTGGATATTTGCGAAGTGAGCACATAAACACGAGATTTAAGATTCTCGTTCTTAATACTCAAAGTCGAGTTTTGAGAAGTTAAATCCGCTATCTCATGTTCTTCCGCATCCTCGATGCTAACATGTTCAAGTTTAGATTTGAGATTAACAATCTCATTTCTTAACTCTTCAACAACGGTGTCGTTGTTGGTGATGATAGTCTTAGGCGATGTTTGAATGCTAGCTAGGTCATCTTTTACCTTAGTATATCTATTTACTAACTTAGTGTATTTTGACCAAAGTTGAGAGTTAGCATTTCTAAGATCATCCATCGTTACCTCATCGCTTTCGTCATTACTATCATCGGAAGAGGAGGATCCTTGATCGTTCTCCTCTCTTGCCATGAAGCACATATGTGCTTGCTCCACTTTCTCATCATCCGACTCTCCGCTTGAGGAATCCTCGGAGTCGGTGAATGTTGCTCCGACAAGTCCTTTCTTGTACCCCTTTTTGTATTTCTTGGACTTATCGAATTTTGGCGCCTTCCACTTCTCCTTGTGCTTATTGAGGGGACACTCCGCTTTCATGTGTCCCGGCTTATTACACTTGAAACACAAAGGAGAGGAAGAGGCATTAGTAGAACCAAATTTAGCTTTGTTCTTGAAGTTACCTTTTCGGAAGAAACGGTTGAACTTCTTGGCCATGAGTGCCATGGACTCCAAGTCCAACTCGTTTTCCGAGTCTTCATCATCGGAAGATGTGGATGAAGCCGCCTTGAATGCAATCGCCTTTTTCTTAGGCGCATCTAGGTTCAAATATGACTTCATCTTTTCTTGTAGCTTCACCTTGCTATCTTTGCGTACCTTGTATGACATCAAAGTACCCATTAGTTGAACTACGGTATATTTGTTCATGTCATTACCTTCCTCGATGGCGAAGGTACGTTTTCCCAAGAAGAGGGAAGTCCTTCAATAAGCTTTAAGCACTTCTCCTTTTGAGTGTAGATCTTGCCGAGGGCCTCTAACTCGTTTATTATGTCAACGAAGCGAGCGTAATATTCTTTCATCTTCTCGCCCTGTTGCATATGAAACATTTCGTAATCTTTGGTTACGACTACGAGTTTAGAGTCTCTTACCCGACTCGTCCCTTCATGTAGTATGAGGAGAGAGTTCCAAATTTGATATGCACTCTTACATGTGCATATCTTATTGAAGTCCTCGGGCTCCAATGCGCATTGCAAGGCGTTCATTGCCTTGGCATTGCTTACCTCCGCGGCGACCTCCGCGGTAGTCCATTTCTCAAAATCTTCTTCTTCGGGCTCGATGTACTCCTTCATTGTAGTCCTCCATAAAGATGCACTCCGGAGGAAAGTCTCCATCCGGCACTTCCAGTACCCGTAGTTGGTACCGTTGAAGAATGGAGGCCTCGTAGAGGAATGTCCTTCCATCACCGATGACGCTCCTTCACGGTTCCTGAAGGTGTCATAGTTGGAGGGTGGAGGCACGGTCTTGTTGTCGTTGGCAGACATAGCTGTGTATCTGGCTCTGATACCAAATGTAATGCCCTACCAGCTACTGCACAAGTACTAGAGGGGGGGGGGTGAATAGTACTTTAAAATAATAAGGAGTATAATTCCAAATTAAATTGCAATCAACTACCAAATCAATTTGCGGAAGCTTAAATTGAACGACGACAACGAAATTGACAACGCTAACAAACGATGTTAATGGGTTCGGATCCACCCAAGTCTCCCCGACTTGTTCCCGGTGATCCTACGTCCCAACCACCCGGATCCCCTCCGGATACTTGAGTTAGAAACCCTAACTCAAGATTTCCACTATGAATATCTTGTGAAAAACCTTCACAAGATCAAATCATACATGCAATGGCAAAGTGAATCCCACAACCCGGGATCACAAACTTCTCTCACAACCGAGAGAACCAATAAGCAATATAAAAGAGTTTATATGAAATAAACAAGCTTACCACAAAATCCTATACCTTGAGTTTTTCTTACCCAATAGGTGGAATGAAGGATTTGAGGAAGATGAAGTCACCAAGCCCTAGCACCAAAGAAATGAGCAGCAATGGGTGCCTAGGGAAGAGTTGGAGACTTGGATCAAGCAATAGCTTGAAGAGCTCACCAAGAACAACCTTCTCTCTAGATCTAGAAATGAGAGAGAATGGGTTTCTTGTGAGGAAGAGAGCTTTAGATTTGAGGGAGAATAGCTATCTCTTTAGAACTCAATGAATCTCTTAATGGCAGCTCTATCTAAGATAGAAATGACCTAGGTTCGTATTTATAGGGTCCCATAAAAACAAGTTAGGTCATTCACCAACGGATAGAAATCTGTGAGAGTTAGTCGGTCAAAGAACAGTCACTGACCGACTAGATCATCAACTAGTCGGTCAGTCACAAAGCATGGACCGACTAAGAGCAGATCTGAGAAGAGATAGAATTTCAGACCTAGAAAACTAGTCGGTCCAAGAAGACTGTCTGACCGACTAGTTTCACAACTAGTCGGTCATCCAATGAACGTAGACCGACTAAGAGGCAAAACAACTTAGTCTGAAAGCAAGTTGACTTAGTCGGTCCAAGAACAAAAGTTGACCGACTAGATTGTCAACTAGTCGGTCATCAAACGTTCTTAGACCGACTAACGGTAAACAGTAGCTTAGGAGAAATTTAGAGTGAACAGTAAGTCACAACTAGTCGGTCAAAGAAGCATCACTGACCGACTAGTTCACAAACTAGTCGGTCGGTGAGTCAACGTAGACCGACTAACTGTAAACAGTAAAGTCCAAGAAATTAAGGAATCAAACTAGTCGGTCCAAGAACAGTTGCCGACCGACTAGATCACCATCTAGTCGGTCAGTACTTGTTCTTGTACCAACTAACATGCACAACAAAGTCCGAATCGAAGCGCGACGCTTCGAGGAAGTTAGAATGAACTTGTGCAAGAATCCTAGAGCTACGAAATGAGCGTAATGAAGATAGAAACATAAGATATACTCAAGGCTTAACATTCTATCAATCGAAACTAAAAGACTATAAATAAAACCTTAATAAACGGTCTTTGAGAGCTTCGATTGAATCTTCATAACTTCCAAAGCGTTGTAGGAGCTTTGGATATTCTCGTGAAATTGGCGACGATCTCCAAAACTGCGCTCACAAATTGTTAGTTCATGAATTATTTATGTTTGCTCATCATCAAAACCAAATCCGGGGAGTCCAATATTCAACAGAGGTCCCGCTTCACTGGATCCGACCTCATCTCCCGGGGAGGCTCCGGCAGTAACCCGGCCATTGTTGCTGCGGCCAGCACCTCCATCATGGGGGCATTGAGTTGCGTGTAATGTGCCCGTAGGGGGCCTTCTCGTCTCGGGACGATTTGAGGGAGCCCTTGCGTCAGAGCAAACTCGCGCGCCGGGCCAGGGCGATTTTGTGGGCGAGGCCCCGGCGGTTCCCGCTTTGGTCGGGCCAGCTGGTCGCGACCTCGGTGCCTCTCTTCTTGCCTCGGCCGAGGGTGTGACCGGGGTTCGCCTTGGGATGGTTTCGCCGGGGGGAATATGGCCTTTGTGCCGAGAGTCTCTTCGGCCAACGCGTGCCTCTCCGCCATAGCAACCAACGCCTCATAGTCGGTCGACGGATCCCGGAGCAGGGATTTGTGGAGGCTCCGAGTCCGCAACCCCATCTTGAAGGCCATCATAAGCACCGCATCGCCGCATGTCACCACCGCCCGTCTCTCCTCCTGAAAGCGGCGAAGGTATCTGCCTGTTGTCTCTCCCTCCCCTTGGACTATCGTGCTGAGATAGTCTAAGGGCTTCTTTTTCGTCCGCCCGGCCCGGAACTCTTGGCAGAACTTGTGGGACAGCTCGCCAAAGCTCCCAACGGATCTCGCGGGCAAGCCAAAGTACCAGTCCAACGCGGTGTCCCTCAGGCTTTGGGAGAAATGTCGGCATAGGAACGCCTCATCCACATCCTGTGCCTCCATTGCCCCCCCCCCGTTATTGCTGTACGTGCGTGAGGGGGTCGCCTCTCCCATTGTACGTGGCCAAGTGAGGGGGTTTGAACCTTATGGGCCTTGGGGCGGACGTGATCCACCGTGCAAACAGCGTGGCCTCCTCCGGATAGGTAGGGCGATCGGGCGCATCCCCTCTCCGCCACTCGGGGGTCTGGCTTCGGTCGCGCCTCGGCCGCCGACGGTCCTCCGGCCCCGGGGAGTAGCCCGACGGTCGTCTGGCGGGGCTCCTTCCTTGGGTCGAGGATTCGACGGGTTGCGGGCTACGGTTCTCCTAGCGCCAGCGCCTCCCGGCTAGCTCCACTCGGGCCTCCATCTGTTCTTGATTCTCCCGAAGAAGCCTTTCGCGCTCGGCGGTGAGGAAGCGTAGTTGTCGACAAACGGCTTCCTCGTGCAGGGAATCAGAGGGGTGGTGTAGGCGATGCGGGCTGCCTCCTCCTGATGGGGACCTGTTCAGCAACGGGTCCCGCCCGTCCCCGAGCCGCCGACCCGTCGTCGTTACATCCAGGATTTCTCGGTTGCTCCTGTTCTCCCTCCTCAGCCTCTCGCGCTCCGCGATGATGAGGCGGAGTTGGCGGCGAGCGGTTTCTTCGTCCTGGTAGGCCCTTTGGGCGGTCTCGACCGCTTCGTCTAAACGCCTTTGCACAGCGGCCACCTCCCCCAGGCGCCTCCACCGCCGCGCGACTTCCATCTCCTCTTCCAGGAGCCTCTGCTGGGCCGCAATCTCCTCGGCGAGCCCCATGTTCTCCCCCTCCTCCTCAAACTGAGGGTGGAGATTCCGTCTCACGTTCTGGGGCTCCGAGGGGCCGGGCTGAGGCTCCGTTCCCGCCGCCGGATAGCCTCCCCTGGCCTGAGTGACGGCCTCGAAGCTCTTCAGGACGGCGTGGGCCGAAGTATGTTCAGTTTTGGTCCCATCCTCAGAAGGGGGTCGGGTGCCGGGGTGATTAGCAGAGAGAGCGGTTCCTGACCCACGGGATCTTTTCCGTGGTCAGGGTTCCGAGAGATCGGCATGGAGTCTAACATGGGTGTGACCCTTCGTTCCCACAGACGGCGCCAATTGTTACGAGGTGGAACTCGCGTACAATGAATTTGTATAGTGGAGAACCAATGGCACGGTGGTTATATGAAGAAGAGGGTTTAGGTTGGCTGTTTAACAAGAGATTAGTGGGGTGCAGAGGTTGGACTTATCACCGGGGGTGATCACGGGGTCGAATCTCACCGGATGCGGCCGAGGAAGGTTGGATGGCAGGAGGCCTAAGTTGACGTTGGCCGAGGGGCGAGCTTTCCTACAGCACGAGCAACTCGTCAGAAGGACGGGGTTGGGGTTCAACCCTTAGCCCCTCCGATGCCTAAGTCAGTAATAGGACTTAAAACGGGGGCTAGACACGCCGGTCGGACTATCGGTGTGTCGACCGCGCGTGGCGAGCTATAAGTGGGAGAACAAAGATATGGACGACCTTTGTTCTCGTGTGTGAATGTTAGATTGAGAGAGAATTTTCCAACCTCCCCTCCGTAGGTGGAGAGGGGGTATTTATACCTGATGGGAGGTGACTAGATGGGGGCTAATCTGGCATGTTGATTAGACGTGCTGAGCTGGCTCGGTTGTCAGCGGAAGCTTCAGACAAGGACGTCGGGAACAGGAGTGTCTGACCTGCCTTTGTCAGGCAGTGCAACGGCCAACGGCCAGAGGGTGCTTTTGTCGGGATGTCAGGGCCGAAAGCATTAACTGTCAGTCGGCTCAACCGTCAGGGGGTGCTTTGCCAGACGGTCGGGTGACGTATGTGTCAGTCGTGCCCTTATCCTAGGTCGTTTGTCGTTGGTGGCGAACTATAGGTCTGGCTATGTTATTCTAGGCACCGCGGTTCGTGGGGGCCGGTCGGGTCGACAGGCTCGAGGGCTGTTCGGCCCGGTCGCGCCTCCTCGTTGGTCGTGGGTTATGGGTACAGTTGGATACGCATATGACCATGTCAGCCTGTCCGGCGGTACTGTCCGGGGGCTCCCCAAGCGCTTTGCTCCCGGCGGGCCGAGCAACTGCGGTTGCGCGCCTCGGCCGGGTGGGGGGAGTGCTGCGAGGCACGCCCGTTCCTGCATAGCCTCGGTCTTCCGGGGTGGAGGACCTTTCACCAAGGGGAGAGTCAATGGGGTATATCAGCGGATCCGGATGGGAGTCGGACTCTTACGATCTTTAGGTCGTAACAACTGTCACATCAGTGTGATAGTGATGTGACAGTTTTTGGTCAAAAAACATGCATACACCAAAAGTTGGCAGTGTAAATAAGCAGTTATCAGAAATTGTAGTAAGCCGGTAACCCCTGCACGAGAGTGACGCCGCAGGTAGATAGCAAAAGTTTTTCCACCCATTTTGTTGGACATGAGAATGAACCTTACACATCATGAGTATGAAGAGGAAGAGTTGCCTGCCACATGCTCGACAATTTGCTGCAACCAAATTCTTTTGTTCATGGATCTCCCCAACTACGTGTAGGGTATGGGAATGTGAGCTACTTGGTCTCCCAACCAGCACTCTCCTTGATCTCCATCTGTAGTCCACGGCTACACGGTACATCTACACCAAGGTCGAGCGTGTCGGCTTGCTTTAATTTCATGCACCCTACGTCACCCCTTACCTCGGTGCGTGTGCCAATATGCAGGACAGTGTTATGGTGACCACAAGACTTAGTACTTGGTCAGTTATCATATTAGCTTTGCTCCTTTCAGCCACGGTCTATCTGGTTGCCCCGAAGTTGACTAGTTCAATGTCTTGCTATGTAAGGTCATTGCCCGAAGATTTGCGGGTGTAACGACCTGTATTTTCGACGTCTTTGATTGCGTGTGTGTCTATATTTTACTTTAGTCGTCCGAGTGTTTTTCGTCCGAGTGTTGTTTTCTTCTACGCGTCGACGCGAGCGCGCCTTTGTTTTTGAAATTTTTCACCATAGCTTAACTAATTACTATTAACACTAACCATATCCACCTACCCTAATCAAGTTCCTAACACTACACAATTAACCCGCTGTTATAGTTGGGTGAGATCCAACATCTCAACCAATAACAACTCCCCACTTTAACTCAAACCCCACCCCCCTTAATGATTTATTTTCTTTTATTATAACCCACGCCTCTTCATTGGAAGAAGGTAGCACAATCAACAACTCCCCCCTCTCTCTGTTCTTCTCCTTCCTCTTTCTTCTCTCCATCAACCACAAGCACTCCCCATCTTCTTTGCCTCTCCAAGCTCCACCCGCGCCCTGCCTCCTGCCCGACTAGCTGCGTGATGTGTCATTATATTCCACGTTTTATCTATATGATTACACGTCACAATGATTTCTCACATACATATTTCATACGCTTTTACGTTCATAATTGGAACTATTGTACTTTAAGAGCGTTTGATTGCATTTCATGGAATATCGAGCGATTTGGAGTATATTGGAGGAGAGAGTACGTGCTTCGACACTGGAGCTCCTGACGCGCCGCGTTCGGTGACTCAAGGCTGCTGGGGAGTAAGGAAGGGGCAAGAGAGAAGTGACGAAGAAGAGAAGAATGAAGAAATCATGGTTCTATGATACCTTGACTCATGGATTCCAGGTCACTCGATCGAGCTATGATGTGGCGAAGGAATCGAGTGATCCAAAGTGCTGGAAACAGGATAGCTGTGCACTCTTTTCAAATCTGTTATCACCTGGGATTTTTCAGTATTTTTCTGATATTTTTTCCAGATAGTAGACTTCAAGACGGTTCCAATGCCACCAAGAACGCACCAATCGGAGGTCGGATGAGCCATGGGAAATTTCTGTAAGCTGATGCTGCAGTGCTGAAATCTGTTTTTGGCCTCCTACTCGACCGAGCAACCACTTACTCGACCGAGCATAGTGACAAATGCTGTTAAAATCTGTCTTTGGCCTCCTACTCGACCGAGCAACCTCCTACTCGACTGAGTAACCACCTACTCGACCGAGCAGAGTGATAAATGCTGCTAAATGCTGCTGAAATCTATTTTCGACCACTACTCGACCCAGCATCCACCTACTTGACCGAGTAGAGTGACAACTCGACCGAGCAGACCCTACTCGGTCCGAGCAGGCACAGCGTGATTTTGGGGGAGAGCTCCAACCTACTGACAGCTCGACCGAGCAGCCACCTACTCGACCGAGCAGCTACCTATAACTTGGTCTGAGCAGACCCTACTCGGTCCGAGCAGACAGAGCGATGTTTGGGCGATAGATCCAGACTTCTGACGACTCAACCGAGCAGCCACCTACTCGACCGAGTCGCCATGGGCCTAGATTTTAAGTTGCGTCCGGATCCTGCTTTGGGGACGACTTTGAGATGGTTTCTTAGGGGTGGTTAGCGAGGATTTTTGGGGGAGATATATTAGAGAATAGCCGTCATTTTTAGGGGGACTTTTTCACTACTTTTTGGAGAGTTTTTAGAGAGTGGTGGAGACGATCTTTTGGAATTAGGCTATACCCTAGGCCCCTCCTTTGTATCAAGATAAGTATTTTTGTTTTCTTTAATTCTATTTTAGTTCTTCTCATTGATTGATTATTGAATATCTCTTCGATGCATGCTATGATGAATTCTCTTGATATTATTGAATCTTCTATTGTTTTTCCTATGATGCATGCGTATCTAGGGCTAAGGGATTAGCCCTAGGATTTCAGGATTTAGATGTAAAGTTGGGATTTTTATGGTGCGTTGGTATAAAGGGGTTGTATTTTGGTTGATCTAGCAAGATCCCTAGGAGAACTCGTACTGAGATCGTGCCCACGGTCGGTGGAATCGATTAGCTTAAGGAGTATCCTATGGATTTAATTAGGGAGTTAGTGGTTTCAACCGAGGCACGTGACCACACCCGGCTCGTGCCTTGATGGGATCCACCGACGAACTATATCACTAATTGATGGCTACCGCCCTTGCTTCAATAAGAGCCACCAAAGTACCTCAAAACTCTAACCCACGAGAGTGGTATGAGTTGAGAGCATTCGAACCACGAGATTAGTGTGATTATTATAGGTTCTTAATGCACGTACCGTATGCATCTATCGCGCGAGCGGGGTGAATACGGTATGTTAGATTCATGATGCCCAGACGCATGAATTCACTTTCTAGATGCTACAATTTCCCAATAAAACCAATGCAATGTAAGAGTCCTAGCCTAGCATCGACGTCCGACGGTCCTTGCGGCGAATTCTAAAGACCTAATCTTTTATATTGTATTCTTTTATATTGTGTGGTTTCCCTTGTTTTCGACATCGAGTGACACGACTTTCACATCCATCACCATTACAACATTCCATATTCCACATCCACCAATAAACCCGCAAGTCTAACTCAACCTAGGAGTAGATAGGTAGTATAGCACCGCTTCCCCGTGTTCGATACCCGCTTGCCACTATACCGTGCGCTTGCGATAAACGACATCGTTTCGGAGTTAATTCCGGCCCGATCAAGTTTATGGTGCCGTTGCCGGGGATTTATCTCCGTGTAATTCATGCCATTACTTGGTCGCTCTAGGGTTACATTTCAGATGCATCACCGTGCCGCTGCCCCACGTCGCCCAACTGCTCAGATCCACCCTGTCGCCCTACCTGCCCCGTGCCCCGCCACCCAGAACTCTGCCCTGACAACCCCCTCCCCCTCCTTCTAGTTGAGATCCTCTCCCCCCACCTAGCCGAGCTCCTTCCCCTTCACCTAGTCGAGTGATGTGTCCATATTTTCCATGTTTTTATCGCATCATTTCTGTCATATTCACCTCCAAACTACATGTTTTCATATATTATCGTGCTTCTAAAGCCATATTCGAGTTTTGTATAACTTTATAGATTTTCAAGAGTTTTGGAGCAAATTGGAGCTATTTTTGGATATGGACACATCCGGCACGTCCGAGACGTCATTGGAAAGCCTCCATCGGAGTTCGCCAAGGTATCGAAGAAGATCGGAGGAGAGGAGGAGAAGAGAGCGAGAGAAAAGAGCCATGGCTTCAGCCCAGTTCAGTTTCCCAGGTGACTCGACCGAGTAGCATCAACTACACGGCCGAGCTGACATGTAGAAATCACACGGAAATGGCCTCAACCTACTCGACCGAGCAGACAGCCAACTCGACCCGAGTTGCATCAAACATAGTAACGATTTTGAGCGTTTCTCCAAGGCATTGTAACTCGACAGAGCAGCAAAGCAACTCAACCGAGCAGTTCACCTACTCGACCCGAGTCGTCATCCAACAGAATAGCATTTTGAAGGAAGTTCTAATCTACTGTAGCTCAACCGAGTAGAGGGGCTACTCGACCAAGTAGCCCGTATCAGTCAGAAGTAGAGCAGCAGCAGGCGGAGCCTGAAATCGACTCGACCGAGTAGGCGCCGCTACTCGGTCGAGTAGCACGATGTGCCCAGCAAGTTGCGGGCCCAAGTGCCCAGATTTTCTGATATTTTTGTGGGGTCTCTACCCCTTGTATATAAGCATGTTTTATCCTACTTTTAGACATCTAGAGTTTTAGCTTATCTTTGGAAATTAATTAGAGTTTTTAGATCTAGAGAGTTTTGTGCCATCGCTAATTTTGTGAAAACCAAGCTTGGATTTTTATTGTTCTTTTGCGCAAGGAATCTTATTTTTCTTAATTATCTTTGGTTTGCTATTGCTCCACGATGCGTTGGTAACAATTCTCTAAACTCTCTATTGATTTGTATGTCTTCTATTGCTATGATGAATTCTTTTACATCTATTGAATCTTTTATTGTTATTTCTAGGATGCATGAGTAGTTCCATTTAGGGCTAATGGATTAGCCCAAGGATCGTAGGATTTAGATGTAAGGTTAGGATTCTTAGGTTGTGTTGGTATAAAAGGGAGTATTTTGGTCGATCTTGCAAAGTTTGTAGGAGATCTCGTACTGAGATCGTGCCCACAGTCGGTGGAATCGATTGGCTTAAGGAGTATCCTATAACTTAATTAAGGAGTTAGTGGATTCAATTAGGGCTCGTGACCATGCCCGGATCATGTCTTGATGGGATCTACCAACGAAGTATCGTACTAATTGACGGCTACCGCCATTGCATCAATGAGAACCACCAAAATACATCTCAACTCTAACCCACGAGAGTGACGTGAATTGAGATCATTTTGACCACGAGAGTGGCATGAATATTGTCGATTCTTAATGCATAGATCGTGTGCGCCTGTCGTAAGAGCAGGGTTAATGCGATATGTTAGATTCATGGTGCTTAGAGCCATGAATTTCACATCTTAGATGCGACAATCCCTAACAAAGACAATGCAACGTAAGAGTCTTAACCTAGCATCAACATCCGACAATCCTAGTGGTGAGTCCTAAATCCCTCGTCTTTATTAATTGATCACAATCCTAAACAAACAATCTGTAAAAACCGACTGTTACCTAAATTTCGAGATTTGGAAATAGCCCGAGACAATAACATTGCTACCTTTCCTATAGGATCGATAATATTTTATACTATTACTTGACACCGTACGCTTGCATAAAGTGCCGGGAATTCGCATTTGGTAGACATCAAGCGCTTGGCATCCGTGCCATTGCTAGGTGGCTTCTAGGTGTAAGTTTCAGGAGCATTAAGTTTTTGACGCCGTTGCCAGGGAAGGTAACAATGTTACTTGGGTTATTTCTATATTGAAGAATTTGTTGACAAATCTTACAATCTCTTATCTTTTCATCCTTTTATTTTCTTTTTACATTTTTGTTACTAATGCTTCTCTCCAGCCAATATTTTTTATAAGAAATCAGGTATAATGGAGATGTAGGTGCACTGGAGCAATCATTCTGATAGTGACTCTGATGGGTTTAGCTTCTCTCCATACCAAGCATATGGTCTTCAAGACTCACTCATGGATGGAGCCATGGTCGAATGTGCAGCGAGAGAGCTGCTAGATGCAGTCCGATTCATTAGAGCAAGAACCTACGTGGCATGTAATGAGAACCAACAGATGGTTATGAATCATATACTGAACAATGTCTCTGATGTAGGTACCATTGAGGATGACATCCATATTAGCTTTGAAGGAGATGTGATGCATCTTTGTACTATTGAAACTCTACCGGTTGACGCATATTGGAGAGTGACTCATCATATTGAACCGTGACATCTCCGGCTTTTAGGTCTCTCTCGTAACAGAGTGCAGTTGGATTGGAGGATACCAGATTTAAAATATTTGTACCGCAAGCCCACGGTGTTGTAGTGTGGCTTGGGGGTCGAACACAGGGAGGTGTGGTTGGCTTGTTTCTAAGAGGAACCATTCACCCTATGGGTGAGCTAGCCCAATCGATAGATGGTTTGTCACGGAATGTAAATACGGAGGATAAACAATTTGAAGGGAAACCCGGGACTTCGGTTTCCACCCTATCATGTGTTCTCGCTGTTACGACCGGCGGATAGGAATACGATCGGAATTAGGGTTTAGCGGTGAGACGTTGTCTCTAAGAGTGATACCAGCGTCCCATGGGCCCGATATTCCGGTCGGTGCCCAGGATGATATGCCGGACTACCCGGGTTCGGTCAGTGGGCATTCCCATGTCCATTAACACCGACCGACTCTGGGAGCACTAAGCTCACAACGATAACTCCCAACATCTCATCCTACCGCTACCGCGCGCTAGGATTCGATGTCACGCTAAGGGCGTGAGCTATGGCTAGGGAGTCAACCGCCAAGTTTATTTTCCCTTGGCCCGACGGTCAAAGGCGGTCTTTTTCCCACCGATGACAATGAAACACCCCGGTAACCTCTAAATTACTAATCCCTATCGAAATCCTAGTCCTATGGACGCATCAAGGAGAACCCATGAAGGGGTTTCCACCAAAATCCGAGATTTGGGAACTACTCACACATTATAGCTAAAAAGCAATCTAAATGAAAATCGACCGTAGAAATCATAATCATGCAATTGAAATGAAGTAGTAGCAATGGAATTAAGACTATATTAAAGTTTCCTAAAGATTGGAAAACTTACAGATAACAATAAAATTCCAGCCGTCACAAATAGAGAAAAAGACAGAAAAATACACTCTTCTCGTTTCTGAAAACCTAGGCAGCTATATATAGAAATCGACTTCACCCGATTCGTTTAAGAATCAACCGATCAGGTGAGCTGCTACGTGCTTCGGCTGCGAGCTTCAGAAATTTCACCCGCTCGCTTGACCCGACCGGTTGGCGCAAGGGGGTCATCGTTTGAAGGGATGCGGCCATCAGGTGAACCGATCGGTTGAGTTATCAACTGATCGGTTGGAATTGTCGCCCAAAAGAACAGAGACTTCAGTCGACTTGGCACGGTTAGCGGGCTGTCGGGTGAGCTCTCCGGGTCGTCGTTCGTAAAATTCACTACAGATGAACCGATCGGGTGACGGTCACCCGATCGGTTGGAATTCAGCTCCAATATCCCAAGAACTCTGTTGGGATGAACCGATCGGTGAACTGGTCGGTTGACCTTGCACTTCGCTTCAGCTTCAGTCCGGGTCGGACACGCATGCATCATCCAGTCGGTTGGCTATGTCCAACCGATCGGGTGGGGGCTGAAAGATGGCAATCTTCATCGTTTGGCCCCCTGGATTGCACGTGACTCCTCTCGTTGCTCCGGGGACTTATGATATCTTTGTTATGTGTCCCCTACGCTGGAAATCTCCTGCAAACACACAAAAGCACAGAAAAGTGAAAGAAAACTAGAAAACATGAGAAAATAGATACGGGACGGCGGAAAATAATGGAAAAACACAAAGAAGACGTGCGTGAATATATAAAATATACACACACGTCAAAATCCCGCAAGCTGAAGCCTTCCTTGTCCTCGACGAAGACGAGTGAGAGTAGGAGTTCGGAGGGAGAAAATAGAGAGAAAAAGAGAAAAAGAGAAATCTAAATCCTAAATCGCCCATCAGGGCCAACAAAATCAACAACGCCACATCAAGCAAGCAAGCGACAAATCACAACACTAAACCAAGGAAAACGAGTCCAAACGAGTGTTGTGCGCCCACGAGGTGAAGCGCAAGTGAGTGTGGTCGCGTGCTAGCAGACGGTGTTACTATCTACAATGTGCAATAGAGCTCCATATACACAAATTCAAGAAAAGACCCAAATATAGATTCGATTTGAAATAAGCGGTGAATAGATAGCTCAAGCATGCAATAGAACAGAGTAAGAATCGAATCGTATCATGCGTCAGGGACTCCACAACTAGGGACTAGGAAATCATCTCACTATCGCCTAGATAATAGCTAGAAGGTCCCTATTCCAAGTGTTTTCGAAATCGATGGGGGTTGAGATGATGTGGAGAAGAACACTCGGGGCAAATTCTCGCCTTCCCTTTATTCTCGGTAGGTAGGAAAATATTCACACGTGAATTTTTTTTGGCTTTTGGATATATGTATTTTTTTTTGTTTTTGGCTATACATATATATGTATTTTTTTCTTTTCTTGTCTCTTTTCTTCTTTTTTTAGGTTTTTCTTTTCTCTCTTCTTTTTTTTTTTTGGATTTTTGGACTTTTGGGTATATACATGTGTGTACTCTCCCAAGTAGGAGAATGGTACACGACGAGGGGATTTGCACCAAGTAAAATAAAAAAGAAATCGGATTCTAGACACTTGGGCAAGGGAGATTTTCTTCGCTAATTAGAGCATAGGCTAAATGGGTTATCCTAGTCCTAACTGTGGAATCCCGACACATGCGAAATGAAATATACGATATAAATATAGCATGCATATATGGGCAGACAGGAGAAGCAAATACTGCATATTCAAATCGAAACATGATAATCTAGGGGTCATCCCAGGATAGGTATATAAATCAAAATCACAAAGTAGAAGCACACCGTTAGCTAGACACGACACACGACTCACACAAAAGCAAAATGGACCCATGATGCATGAAATGCAAGAGGACTCTGCTTCCTAGGGTTAGTGAATGTGATTATCGAAGCCAAGCTAGGTGTGTGTGTGTGATACTGTGGCGATTCATCATTTGGGGTCATCTGTAGGGGGGAGAGAGAGAGAGAGGAGAAAAAGGAAAGAAAGAATAAGAAAAACGCGGTGAAAACGACTCAAAAACGAAGAAAAATACAAAAATGACACACGAAGTGCGACTCCCCCAAGCTGAAACTTGCACTGCCCTCAATGCAATAAAATTAAATACGTGAGGGCAATGAAAATGGGGGGAATACGCACCGACACAAAGAGAAATGAAAAATGAGGAAAACACTCATACGAAACTGAAAAATAAAGAAGGAGGAAAAAGAAATACAGAAAATAAACGATAGAAAAGCACACCAAACGACATATATGAACAAACACACCACACAGAAAAAACACGACAGAACACACAAAATGTCGACTTCCCCCAAGCTGGACATGAAAAAGCTAGCAATATGATATGCTCATGACGATGCAGAAATATGCAAGGGGAAGATCGAAAAATCGAAAGAAATCAAAAAGCAGAAGAGGAATCGTCCTCGTCCTCCTCGGTAGAAGATGGAGGGGTGCGGAGGGGAGAGGTGGTGGGTGTGCGAAGAAGCAGGGAGAGGGGTGCAGGATGTGTGTGGATGGTGTGGATGTGTGGACGATGGGTGGTGTGGTAGTGATGATGGTGGGTGGAAGGGAAATGGCGACCAAAGCAGTGGTAGATGGGGGTAGATACGGAGGTAGATGGGGTAGATATGGTGACAGAAGAGGATGGTGGGGGGAGTGATCGCGAACGCACCTGAATTTCTTGCGGCGCACGTATGGGTGACGAAGTGGAGGGTGGTGGATTTGTGGGGTCGACGGCGCTGGTCGTGAGTGGAGGTGAAGTGACAGGAACGGAAACAGTGGTGGTGGGAGGGGATGGTCGCCTAGGGGGTGATGGGTGTGGTGATGAATGTGATGGGGGAGGTGAAGAGTGTGATGGGGGAGGTGAGGGGGTGGAGTGGGTGGTGGTGTAGGTGTAGGTGGTCCGTGAACGTGAGTGAGAATGCGGAGGATGGCAGCCACGTTCCTCTCAAGTGCGAAGAAACTTGGGTGAGAGAAGATTGAAGAGGATGGGTCCGAGGGGGCAGAGGACGAAGCGCGAGCACGCAGTGAAGCTAGCTCAGCCTCGAGAGCGAGACGAGCGGAGGCGGCACGGTGGACAGAAGAAGTAGAGGCTGGGCGGGAGGTGGAAGTGGTGCCAGCGGTAGTGGTCATGCCGGCACCAGAGGCTAGGCCTATGATCATCGCCCGGTGTGCACACGCAACCGGGACGAGCGACTCGTAGTCTTACCGCAAGCGCACGGCTAAGTGGCGAGCGGGTATCGAACTCAGGGAGGAACGGTAACAGTGTTCTTCTTCTAATCACCTAGCTATCGGAATGGTCAAGAATAATACGGGGTAAAATTGTCACAATCGTTCGTATATCAATAGAAATATCAATGAAATAAAACGCCTAGGGATAGGGAATCCCCGCTACGAACCGTATCTCATCGTTGTGATTCTTAGGTTACATCATTGCTAGACTTGAATTTTAGGTGAACTAGTCGCAACTAAATGTAGAACCAAGCTCACGCTCTCGCGCTATTGCCGGTCTATAGAAAACCTAGGTTAGAGCCCAATCTCTTGTAAACCCTACCCTAAGCCGCTAGCGTGAAGAACGACATCATCGTCCAATCGTATCTCGAGCCCACTCTCGTGCAAACTCGAGCTACGACCTAGATTGAGATAGTTCCTACCCGTCCAATCTCTTGCAAACGGGTATTTTTATAGAAATGCGATTAAAACCCCTAGCCTTGATCCAATCTCTTGCAAACCAATTCTAGAAAATTCCAATCGCAAATCTAAATCGGATTTCTAGGGCTTCCTATCAATTGGGATCCAATCTCTTGCAAATCCCAATCAATTTGAATCCATAGCCATCCGTAATTAATCAATCCCAACCTAACCCTAATCAATTCTAGCAAGAATTTCACCAATTCATCACAATTCGGAAATAGGGTTCATAGGGTTCATCCCCATGCCCTAAGACGATAAAACTACTCACTAATCATCATGCAATTCATAAGAAATTCAATAGAAAATTCAGCACAATTCATTGCAATAGAGAAATATTCAATACAAATAGAGTTTTTGACAAGAAAGGAGACAAACCAATGAGAATCCAATAGCATCCAACAAAAATCCCCTTTCCAATCTCTCAAAAAGCCTAAATCTAATTAACTAAAAAGCTCTCTAAAAAGGCTGCAAAAAGTATCAAAAAGTTCTCCCTAACTAGGGCAAAAACTGGGTTTAAATACCCCTCAAAATCACCCAGAAATTCGTGACAAAAAATGCCCCTGCGCAGCTCAAAAATCACAGTTTACGCAGCAGGCGGGGCGGCTCACTCGGCCGAGTGACAAATGTTACTCGGCCGAGTGACAAGCCTTGTAAAATTCCAGTAAGTCGGGACTTTCTGTGGGTCTGTCTTCGGGGGTGACTAGGCCGAGTGGAAGCTCTGAATCGCCTGTAAAATAACAGTAAGTCGACCGTTTTTGAAGTGTCGTTTCTCATGCCACTCGGGCGAGGAGATTTCCATGCTCGGCCGAGTGGACTATCATCACTCGGCCGAGTGCACACCTATTTTCTTCTGTTGATGCGTGTCCGGTCTGGTCGGCCGAGTGGTCTTCTTGCTCGGCCGAGTGGGTGGTTCACTCGGTCGAGTGAGATGCTGCAAATGCCCATTCTTCGTCTTTTGCTTCCTCGTCGCTCGTACGACGTTCTTTCTTCTCCCACTTGTCTTCCATCGTCGAATATCCCTCAAAAGAGCCTCGGGTGACACTCCGGAGGGGGTGAAAATCCTCTTGATCTCAAAATCACTCTGAATCGCTCCATATCTCCTGAAATACAACAAAAACAAGAAATCGTGAAAAGCATCGCAATATTGTCGAATAATCGTGAAAAACACGATATGAGCGATCAAAATGGCATGCAAACATGCAGAAAAAGGGTGTAAAATACGGAGCGATCAAAATCCCCCAAGTTTACCTCTTACTCGTCCTCGAGGAAGATGAGTAAAAAGTGAGCCCGACGGGCAAAATGATGGAAAAGAGGGGAAAAATAAAAGAAATAGAAAATAAAAATAGAATAGAAAGCGAAGAAGGGGGGTGCTAAATCATTTTTCTCAGGACGTGGGGTTTGCTTACTCATATAGCATACATCGAATATAAAACACACGTCAAAGACTTTTATTTCGATATCATAGTATAATTATGCATTCGAAATAGAAAACCCCAAAATATCAATATAGCATGAAACATGGAATCATTCCAGGATTAACATCGTCTGAAGCATCTAAAGCGGTATGCATAACCATAGATCACACACTTTTCAATTGAATGCTTTCTATAAGGAGTATAAGAGATATCACACGATATGGAATAGTAAGAATAGAAAAACATGGTTTTCATGAAATGAATGCTAAGTGTCGATTTCTGGATTTCGTGAAACTTTAACAATCTCACCGAGTATAGAAGATTACTTAGCCTAGGTTGTCATGCACCGTCAAGTAGCCACTCTCTCACACATCATTGGATCCTCTCCCCCAAGCTTATCCATAAGCGTGGTGGCATCAACAAATCAATATGAACATTCCCCATTTCTTTTGAAACTCCAAAAAGAAGTAAAAATAAAAACAAAAAGAGGGAAGAATGAGAGAAAGAGTATGAGATGGGATCGTTATGAACTTCATTTCTCTTTTCTTTTCTTTTTCTCAATTTTTCTCTTTTTTTTTCTTTTTTTTTCTTTTTTTTCTTTTTTTCAATAGAATAACATATATACATAAGCGATCCCAAATCAAAAGAGAGAAGGAAATACAAGTATATTTTTTTCTTTTTTTTCGATTTTGGGGATTTTGAGCATGGAAATTAATAGCGGGGGAAATGCCGATAATAGACTTGCTAGGGGAATTCAGCAATGAATTTCAAGTAGAGAAATAATGCTCAAGATATGTGGAGAAAGAAATCAATGTATCACTCAGTTCACTCTATAGGACGTGCATGACAACTTTCAGCAGAGTAATATAATCTACTCAGTTTAATCCCAAAAAGTAAACTAGTCCAGATATATCATCCTAGCAAACATTCAATCAACCTGAAAGTGAAGCGTACAATTCATGCAATAAGAAGTGATATGAGAGAGGAAAACAATACTCCAAATATAAGCAATCAATGAGTGAAGCTTGGTGTGTTTTCGATGATAAGCATACATATGAATCATCAGACATCAGCTAATAATAGAATTTCATCCATATTCATACAGGAAAAGAGTGGGTTACTATTTCAAAATGCAAAGCAGGACATAGCATATGATATCTGAAACAAAAGCTATGACGTGACAAAATAGCATGCATATGTAAATAAGCTAACACCACGTCATCATCATCACAGAAAAATCATCTCTAGCAAAAGATGAAAGAAACAAAGATAAAAGAAAATAGAACTATATACAATGCAACATACTCAAAAGAGGACAAGAAAACGTGGTGCATGATAAAAAACGAAAAAGTGGTGAAAATAAGTGCAAAAGTGGAAAGAAAACGTGAGAAATCAAAATAAAGGGTGGCAAAAAATGAAAAAGTGTGAGAACTCACTCCCCCAAGCTGAAGTGCACAGTGTCCTCAATGTGCAAAGTGTGGCACATCGAGAGACGTGAAGTAGGTGGGGAGGGTGAGGATGCATGCATGATGAAAAAGAAAGAAAATGAAAAATAAAATAAAATGCGAATGAATGCGATGCATGCAAAGATCAGGATGATGCAGATATGAGTGTCCCCAAAAAGGTCTCTCCCTCACTCCCAAAAAGGTATATAAATAGATATGATCAGGTAGGCATCAAAATAGTACGTGGAGGAGGGGGTCAAAAAATCAATCAGCAGGCCCAGGAACAAACGGGCAGCAAAACGGAAAAAATATCAGAGGCATCAAGAGTGTGCCTAAGCTGGTGGTGGCGCTGCACCATCACCGTCCTGTGGCGGAGGTGGTGGTGGAGGTGGTCGTGGTATCTGCTGGGTGGGTGGGTGTAGTGGAGGCAGTCGCGCCAGAATCTGATTCAGGCACGCCTGAATATCGAGAAGCATGGCGACGTGGGACTGCACGGAACTGACCGTGGCAGAGAGAGACCTGAAGTCTCCTCGGAGTCCACTAACAGCCCCCTCAAGAGCACGAAGGCTCTGAAGTAGTGTGTCAGGGGGTGGTGGAGCGAAGGGACGCACAGGTCGAACAGGTGAGGTGCGGGGCTGTCTCTGGCAGGAAGCATATAGGATGGGGCCAGCAGGCTAGTGTGGAAGGGGTGCTGTGCTAGGTAAGTGATGTCCAGCCTCGGTGCGATGCTGGGACGCAGGCTGGGACGGAGCAGCAGCAGCGGCAGAAGTGGAAGGTAAAATGGGCGACGAGGCAGCTGGAGAGGTCAGTGACACAGAAGTGGGGACAGAAGTCACGACACTCTCGGTGAAGACAACGGTAGTTGGGTCAGAAGGGACAACGGCCGAGGTGGCCGTGGACAAAAGTGAGGTCAGGACTGCCATTGCGGCGGTAAAGGAGGTCTCGCCAGTCTCTAAAATAGTGGTGGGACGCTCAGGGCTAAGAGAAGTGATAGGCTCGACGGACATAGGCTCAGTGGTGGTGGTGGTGGTGGTGGACGGCTCAGCAAAGGTACTCCCGACACTGACAGAAGTGGGGACAGAAGTGTCGGGAGGTGCAGTCAGTAAAGGTGCAGGTGCAGGCTGAGGCATCAACGGGTCCACAGGTGGTGCAGGGGGTGCCTGCTCAGTATCCTCAGCCTCAAGTATGTAGGCAGCGGGGATAAGTAGGTCCATCGCTGGGATCCAATCCACGTGGGCCGGTCCTATGTGTGTCCGAGCGAGGCTCGGAAGAACCATGTAGTCAGCACTAAAGGGACCATGCAACCACACCCAGTGCATGCGACCGTGGGGATGAAGCATCTTCATCCGAGCCATAACATCTATCGAAAGTGCAGTGGGGCCTGGGGCCTGACGCAAGTCGTCAGGTAGGTCCACGCCGGTCATAAGGGCTAGAAGCGTAATCAGACCGTCGCAACAAATAGGTGAGCAAGCGCTCACCGAAATGATGATGCGGTCTAAGAATCAACTAGCGATATCAATCTCAACGGCGGGACCAGGTCGTCGCTACCCCTATCCAGAACTCTAGGGCGAGTCATCGCGTAGAGCATGTAGAGCTCAGGCGTATACATCGTCCCAGGCTTGTACCTCGCTAAGAAAGTGGTCGCCATGAGGCGCTGGGCAATACGGAGGCAGGGGTACAGGATAGCAGAGGCCTTGGCCCTACTAGGGTCAAAGCCAAGTGGGGATCCCGTGATCCGTGTCCAGAATGTGGAGGTGTCGAACGACGGGGGTGGGATGTGCGTGGGGGCGTAGGCTCGGTCAGGGACAGGGACAGCGGGCCACTGGAAGAATGCACGAAGCATGTCGAGAGTGGCCTCGCACTCTCGATCCATCAAGCTGAATGTGCATCCCCCAGGGGTCCGGTCAATAGAGCCCAGGACCTCTAGTGTCGAACGGATATAAGTGTCCACCGACACTGACAAAAAATCACGCCATCCCACGTTGTCGTACAACGTGAGGAGCCCCTCGAATACCCCTAGGCGGTCAAGGTCAACTAAGTGTGCGAACCTAGAGGGTACTATCGAACGATGGTAGATATGCTCTAACCTGGCGCGATGTGCGTCATTTCAAAACGTGATCCCCATCGGCCCGACAGCGGGTGCGGGTGGAGGGACATGATCGGCTGGGATCGGTTGAGTGGGTGGTGGTGGCGGTGGCGGGCTAGGTGGAGGGGAGTCCTCCCTAGTGTGAGAGGGACCGGGGTCATCGGTCCGCCTCCGCTTGGGGGTGGATCCCAGTGTACGCGGCCTAATGCGCGGCGGCATGTGTGCCGCGAGACGTGTCCCCACTAAATAAATGATGCGGCGTGCTAAATAATGGAACGAATGTACCTGAACACGCCTCGAGAGCAATGAGTGATGTATGCATAGAGACGCCTCCGCCGCGAAGCTCAAAACTCGTCCAAAAGCTCCCCGAAGCTCCCCTAAGATAGCCTGCAAATCAAATGATCAAATCAGCAAATAATATTCAATATATATGGGGGAGATGGGGGGATAATAGATAGATATAGGAATTAATTTGGGTTGGGGGCTCAACGGGCTTACGGATCAAGAGAAACAAGGAGAAGAGGCGTTTTGGGGCGAAATGGGGGAATCGGGGGTGGTGTTGGCCGGCGCTGGCTAGGTGGAGCGGCGGCCGATCATCGGTGAGGTGAGAGGGAGCGGTCGCCAGTGAGGGTAGGCTCGATTCGGGCATGGGGGAGTGAAGCAGCGGGCGAGGGAGGCAAAATGGCAGACGGCTCGGGCGAAAATGGGGCGATTTGGGATTTTAGAAAATCGCGCCCGCCGCTGAGGTTTTATAGAAATTGTTACGACTCGGTCGAGCGACCATGTCACTCGGCCGAGTGCGTAAATGAAATAAATTTTGAAAACCTCGTTCCCACTTACGACTCGACCGAGTAGCTTTGCTTCACTCGGCCGAAGGGAGAAAATCTACTCGGCCGAGTGGCTCTGCCACTCTGCAATTTTTAGGCCCGGAGGGTATCCGTTTCACTCGCCCGAGTGGCAAGTCACTCGCCCGAGTGGCAATTAAAGCTAAAACCTACAGAAATTATAGAGAGTTGGTCTGCAGAAACTTTCCTGATTGGTGCTCCACTCGGCCGAGTGGAGTCGTTGCTCGGCCGAGTGGCATATGCTACTCGGCCGAGTGACGTGCTGTTTTCTGCATCTGCACTCTGTTTTCGCTCTGGTTTCTGTTTTTCTTCCTCCAGTCTATTTTTTCCTCCTCCTAAGGCCTGAATGCATTCCTGGAGCGCTCTTCCTTGCCTCTATCTTCCTCCATATGATTGATCTCCCTTTCTCCTTCTCCTGTCATGAAAAATAGTACCCGTTGTCACGATTTTCATGGACAAAAAAATCCTAAAAACTAACAAAATGCTAAACCAAAAATGAAAATCAAATAAAAAATAATGCAAAAACTGTCGGGTTGCCTCCCAACAAGCGCTCGTTTAAGGTTGTGAGCTCGACCCCTCAAGATATTCGTTTAGCTCGCGATGTTGGGCGCATTTGAGATGCACCCGTCAAACTTGTCGGGAAGGCCGCTCGGATTTGGGTCTTGATGATCATCGGTCTTCCTCGATGTCTCCTCATCATGGGCAATGTTGGGAGATAAGTCCCCCAAGCTAGAGCTTGTTCCTATCTTCTTCTTGGCCAGTGACACCGATCTTCCCTTCGGTGGAGCTTTCTTCGGATTCTTGGCCTTTGAGAGCTTGCAAAGCTCTCGTATTCTTGTGACATCAGCGTCGCCTTCATCACCATCCGTGGAGATATCTGGAGGGTCCTCCAATTTCTCTTCTTCACCCGAAGCTTGGCCTTCTTCGAAGCCATCGTCATGGAGAGCACCAATAGAGAGGGGGATTGCTTCTTCAATCACTTCATCGAGGAGATCCACATAATTTAACTCCTCGTGATATGACATGTGTTTCATGGCCCGGGGTATGTGAAGCTCGACTTCTATGTTGCCGACATTCAAGGATAGAGTTCCTTCACGCACATCGACGATAACACCGGCGGTTGCGAGGAACGGGCGTCCAAGTATGAGCGAAGTGTCGCCCTCTTCCTTGATGTCCATTATGACAAAATCACAAGGCAAGCATATACCTCCCGGTACTTTGAGTGGAATATTCTCTGCGATCCCTACCGGCCTAGTAATCCGACCGTCCGCAGTTGAATCCTCATGTCGGTCGGCTTCAATTCGGTGCCCGTGTTCAATCTCCGGAACCTACTAAGGGGCATAAGGCTCACACTAGCGCCCAAGTCTACTAGAGCTTTTTGAAAAGGGACGCCTCCTAATGTGCAAGGGATGTGGAAACTCCCGGAATCCTTCAATTTCGTCGGCTCCTTCTCCTTCCGGGTAAACCAAGTTCATTGCTCCGTAAGCATGATTTTTTCCTTCCTTTTCTTTCCCGAAATCAAATCTTTCAAGAACTTCACGTAAGAAGGGATCTCAACAATTGCATCAAGGAAAGGAATATTGAGGCTTACTCCCCTCAAGTATTCTAGGAACTTGGCGAGCCTTTTCTCCATCTTAGCTCTAGCTAGCCGTTGTGGAAACGACACCGGTGGCATGTAGCGGCGCTCATCAAGTGGCTCCACCACTTTAGAATTTCCTCCTCCAATTGGCTCCTTTTGGCTCTCCTCCTCAATCGCCGTCTCTTTTTCTTCCAAAATTTCCACCACGGGTTGCTTGCTTTGGGTCATAGCGGGAGTGGTATCCTTCCCGCCCCTTGTTGTAATCGCAACCACCGCATTGATGTGTCCGGTGTTGCTCCGTGGATTGGGCTCGGGTTGAGCTGGCAATTGTTGGGCGTTCTTGTTGAGCAACGCAAGTTGCTCTGCAAGTTGAGCGACGACGGTACTTAGTGACTCTTGCCCCGCTGTCAACTTTGCATTAATCTTCTATTGCTCCACCATAAATTCCTCCACCCTAGCTTCGTGGTCTGATCGTGGTTGAGCTTGAGGTGGGTTGGGAGCCCTCCAACCTTGGTTGTACCCGGGGGGTCTATATGGTCCCGTTTGTTGCCTCGACGGGTAATTTTGTTGCGGTGGCCCCCTCGGTTGATATTGAGGTTGTGGTGGTGGAGGCCGAGCTTGAGGAAGTTGTTGTGGCGGCAGGTTCAAAGCACCATCATTTTTTGCATACGAGAAGCCCGGATGGTTTCTAGCGGCCGGGTTGGCCCAATATCCGGAATTCCCCGCGACATATTGTACTTGCTCCAAAGCTCCTTCTCCATTGTCCCCTCCTATATACATGGCTTGAGATTGGTCTTGCCAATCGTTCATATTGCTTTTCGGCGTAGATGTAGAGGGTGCTCCATGTGGCTCGGTGATATATTTCTCCAATCTCTCCACCACCTTGTGGAGAGAGTCAAATTTGGTTGAAAGCTCCGCCACGGCCTTGGCCTCATAAATGCTAGTGGGCTTCAAAGAGGACGAAGAATGTCCACCTCGTCCCTCCATTGTTGGTTATTTGAGGCCATCTCTTCTAACAAGGCCGTAGCTTCATCCGGGGTCTTTGATAGTATGGCTCCATTGGCGGTTGCGTCAATAATTTGCTTCGTGCCCGGTTGAAGTCCATGGTAGAAACTGTGGACAAGCTCCCAATCTTCTATACTATGATGGGGGCATTGGTGTTGTAAGTCCTTGAAGCGCTCCCATGCTTCATAGAGGGTTTCTTGTGGTCCTTGCTTAAAGGACATGAGAGCACTCCGTATCTTCACCGTCTTGGAAGGAGGGTAGAATTTGTCGACGAAGGCGCTTGCCAACTCGTCCCAAGTGGTGAATGTATCTTCCGCTTGCATCCTCAACCAATATAAGGCTTTATCCTTGAGTGTGAAGGGGAAGATTCGCAGTCGGATTGCATCAATGGAAACGCCCGGCATTTGGAAAGTGGCGCACTTGGACAAGAAAAGTTGGATGTGGTAAAGCGGATTCTCATGGGCATTCCCATGAAACGAGTCTTGTTGCATCAATACTACCAATCCCGTCTTTAGCTCAAAATTCTTGTCCACCGCTAGCTCCGGCATGGCGATGGATGATGTGGTGGAAGATGTCTTAGGCCGAAGCCTATCTCTAATGGATATGATCCTCGCCATTCATGCGGCTAGCTCCTCCGGTGTCTCCACACGGTTCATACAACCGTCCTTTGTAGCGTGCCTTCTCTCGGCTCTGATCCTCCTCACGGTACGCTCGATCTCCGGATCAAATAATATTTCCTCGGGGTTCGTCGTAGATCTCGTGTACATGCAAGGGAAAACAGAGTTTCAAAGTAATTGTTAGCACGAATAAGGAGTAAAAAGATAAAAATAATGAAACAAAAAGAAAATACTAAGTAAAGACAATAAAACACTATTGCCTCCCCGGCAACGGCGCCAAAAACTTGATCGTCGTCAGGCGTGCACACGCAACCGGGACGAGCGACTCGTAGTCTTACCGCAAGCGAACGGCTAAGTGGCGAGCGGGTATCGAACTCAGGGAGGAACAGTAACAGTGTTCTTCTTCTAATCACCTAGCTATCGGAATGGTCAAGAATAATACGGGGTAAAATTGTCACAATCGTTCGTATATCAATAGAAATATCAATGAAATAAAACGCCTAGGGATAGGGAATCCCCACTACGAACCGTATCTCATCGTTGTGATTCATAGGTTACATCTTTGCTAGACTTGAATTTTAGGTGAACTAGTCGCAACTAATGTAGAACCAAGCTCACGCTCTCTCGCTATTGCCGGTCTATATCAAACCTAGGTTAGGGCCCAATCTCTTGCAAACCCTAACATAAGCCGCTAGCGTGAAGAACGACATCATCGTCCAATCGTATCTCAAGCCCACTCTCGTGCAAACTCGAGCTACGACCTAGATTGAGATAGTTCCTACCCGTCCAATCTCTTGCAAACGCGTATTTGTATAGAAATGCGATTAAAACCCCTAGCCTTGATCCAATCTCTTACAAACCAATTCTAGAAAATTCCAATCGCAAATCTAAATTGGATTTCTAGGGCTTCCTATCAATTGGGATCCAATCTCTTGCAAATCCCAATAAATTTGAATCCCTAGCCATCCGTAATTAAT
This sequence comes from Scilla litardierei, assembly GCA_030789695.1. Lineage (NCBI taxonomy): Eukaryota > Viridiplantae > Streptophyta > Magnoliopsida > Asparagales > Asparagaceae > Scilla > Scilla litardierei. The sequence goes on along the minus strand of CM061137.1, from coordinate 134,235,539 downwards.
CAATTCCAACCTAACCCTAATCAATTCTAGCAAGAATTTCACCAATTCATCACAATTCAGAAATAGGGTTCATAGGGTTCATCCCCATGCCCTAAGACGATAAAACTACTCACTAATCATCATGCAATTCATAAGAAATTCAATAGAAAATTCAGCACAATTCATTGTAATAGAGAAATATTCAATACAAATAGAGTTTTTGACAAGAAAGGAGACAAACCAATGAGAATCCAATAGCATCCAACAAAAATCCCCTTTCCAATCTCTCAAAAAGCCTAAATCTAATTAACTAAAAAGCTCTCTAAAAGGCTGCAAAAAGTATCAAAAAGTTCTCCCTAACTAGGGCAAAAACTGGGTTTAAATACCCCTTAAAATCACCCAGATATTTGTGACAAAAATGCCCCTGCGCAGCTCAAAAATCGCAGTTTACGCAGCAGGCGGGGCGGATCACTCGGCCGAGTGACAAATGTCACTCGGCCGAGTGACAAACCCTGTAAAATTCCAGTAAGTCGGGACTTTCTGTGGGTCTGTCTTCGGGGGTGACTCGGCCGAGTGGAAGCTCTGAATCGCCTGTAAAATAACAGTAAGTCGGCCATTTTTGAAGTGTCGTTTCTCATGCCACTCGGGCGAGGAGATTTCCATGCTCGGCCGAGTGGACTATCGTCACTCGGCCGAGTGCACACCTATTTTCTTCTGTTGATGCGTGTCCGGTCTGGTCGGCCGAGTGGTCTTCTTGCTCGGCCGAGTGGGTGGTTCACTCGGTCGAGTGAGATGCTGTAAATGCCCATTCTTCGTCTTTTCGCTTCCTCGTCGCTCCTACGACGTTCTTTCTTTTCCCACTTGTCTTCCATCGCCGAATATCCCTCAAAAGAGCCTCGGGTGACACTCCAGAGTGGGTGCAAATCCTCTTGATCTCAAAATCACTCCGAATCGCTCCATATCTCCTGAAATACGACAAAAACAAGAAATCGTGAAAAGCATCGCAATATTGTCGAATAATCGTGAAAAACGCGATATGAGCGATCAAAGTGGCATGCAAACATGCAGAAAAAGGGTGTAAAATACGGAGTGATCAGCCTAAAAGGGCCTCACTCATAGCCTTAGAAGTGATAGGGCACGAAGCCGGGATGGTATTGAAGGATCCTGTCAAAAACAAAGTTAGGATCGATAATTAAAGTGGAGACTTACGCTTGCGTATGCGGAACGATAGTCTCGGAACTTTGCCTTCGGATTCGCCACGACGGATCGAGTCTTCTCACGAACGGAGTAAGGCTACTAATCCACAATCTAAATCTCTATTTTAGATTAAGAACTTGGAAGGAGGGAGAGGAAATATTTCTGCAGAGCTTCGCTATGAAGAAGATGCATGCATGAATTTCATGCAAAATGTGTAAGGAAAATGGCTACCCTTGGGTCTTATTTATAGCCCCCAAGGTAGTTATTTTAGGGTAAGTTGTTCCTTTGGAACAACTTAATTAAGGTGTACCATGATACATGGCACAATATAAGCTTAAGTTGTACCATATGCATGGTACAACATAAGCTTAAGATATTCCCCCTTTATTAGCCATATGTCGCATGCACTTATGCATATATAATGCGACTTTCCCGCTCATACAGAGATCCTCTCCGCAAGGGAACAGATTCCCTTTGCACATGACTTCGTGTGCGCGACGTTCGAGGTCCGTAATCCCTCGTACATCCCCCACAAGGGTGTACAAACGTCTTCCATATCCAACATCTCCCACTCACACTTGAGGGGATTGTACGAGAACGTCTTTCCCTTAGTTCTTTCATCTATCATACCGAGAAATAGACCGTGCGACCGTCATGCGCGTAGAGTCTGTTGTTGTGCACTTGTTAGAGATACACAACGACCTCGAAGGTGCAAAGTTGAGTAGTTCAACGCATGCTTTACCCTAGATTATTTCTTCACATTTCTTATACTTTATATTCAACAATTGAATCCCATCTGGATTACAATTGGCTGGCCAGCTTTGAATCATTAAAGTCCAAATGTGAATATGAAATCAATCTTCCTCTTCTTGTGAACCTTCTGATCTTGACTTGATTCGCTTTTCTAACGTGCCCCGCCGAGCCGAATTACCATAGCCCATTAGTAACACGCTAAGATAGCGATCATCTCGTCAAATCTAAAGAAACCAATTGGAGTCCTTGAGGGTAAGAGTTAAGACCCATATGGCCTTTGAGTCTCACATAATAGCAAACACTATTGCTACTAACTCAGTGGTCGAAATGCATACGTGGTATGAACACGTATTACAACATCACTCCTTTCCCAGGGAGAGTATGTCTTAATGATGTTGTACGGATGAAAAGATCAGACACCACAGTGCCTATCTTTTTGAGTCCCCTTACTACTCGTGAAATATTCACGGACTCTCATCCTGCATAAGACAGACCGGATTAAAAAATCCAATGAGATCTTTATATCCTTGTGATACAGATCTCAGATCTTTTGTAAGCATCCGTATGATGCAGATCTTTTATTCGACTATCTTGTTTAAGTCATGACTCTAAATCATTTGTCTAATGATTTTGACTTTAAACTAGTCTCATCTCTATCTTATCCATCTGATAAGATAAGGCGGTTGCTCATGTGAGAGAGCCAACCTTAATCTGTCCGACATACACAAAAAAATAGCTGAGACTTAAACACAAATGTATAAAATCATTTGTAAGAAACTTGTATGCAAATTAAATTTTGATCTTCTATAGACATGGGAAATATTACATGATACAGCTCAGCACCTACGCATTCCCATAGATGATAAGTGTTTGAAAAACACATCTCTGGGGATCGCCTTAGTAAGGGGATCCGCTATCATCTCATGCGTGGATATGTATCCTATGTCTACTTCCTTCCGTTTATCATAATCCTTCGCAAACTTGAATCGAATGTCAATGTGTTTGGTCTTACAATGAAATTTAGGATCTTTGACATAGGCAATCGAAGCTTGACTATCACTGTATATAGGAACAGTGCTCGAGTCAGAGGCATTCGTCAGCCTGTCTAAGAATTTCCTAAGCCAAACAGCTTCTTGGACCGCCATGCTGAATGCTACGAACTCGGCTTCCATGGTTGATAGAGCGATGCAGGTTTGTTTCTTGCTGCTCCAGGATATTGCACCATTCCCGAGTAAGAAAACAAAGCCCGAGGTAGATCTTCGCTCGTCGAGATCACCCGCCCAATCAGCATCGGTATAGCCTTCGAGTCTCAAGGTATTGCCTTGATAGCATAACGCATAGTCCGCAGTCCCTTTGAGGTATCTTAATATCCTCTTCACCGCTTTCCAGTGTGCCTGCCCTGGGTTGGATTGGTAACGGCTTACCATACCAACAGCATAGCAAATGTCGGGTCTAGTACACATCATGGCGTACATCAGACTCCCGACAGCACTGGAGTATGGAACTTTTTCCATAGCTTTCTTTTCTTTTGGATCTTTGGGACACATCTCCAAACATAGACCCTCGCCTTTGCTTATTGGAGTATCAATTGGCTTGCAGTCCTGCATATTAAACCGTTCTAAAACTTTCTTTATATACGTCTCTTGAGAGAGAGAAAGAAGTTTCTTGGAACGATTCCTTGAGATCTTAATCCCAAGGATATATGCAGCTTCACCCATGTCTTTCATCTCAAAGACGGATGAAAGCCAAGCTTTGATATCCAATATAAGACGCTTATCATTTCCGGCTATAAGTATGTCATCTACATAAAGAGACATAATTATATACTTGTTTTTAATCCTCTTAATATATACGCAATTGTCTTCGTCGAGCATGGAGAATCCATACGACAAAACAACTTCTTGAAAGCGCATATACCACTGCCTTGAGGATTGTTTAAGACCATATATGGATTTACGAAGTTTACAAACCTTATGTTTGTTTTCTTCTTGTACGAACCCGTTTGGTTGTTCCATGTAGATCTCCTCATCTAGTTCTCCGTTAAGAAAGGCAGTCTTTACATCCATCTGATGTAATTCGAGGTCCAAACAAGCCACCATTGCCAGAATTAAGCGAATCGAGGTAAAACGCACGACAGGAGAGAAAGTCTCTTCGTAGTCTATTCCTTCCTGTTGCGTGAAACCTTTTGCAACAAGGCGAGCTTTATATTTCTCGATGGAGCCATCAGCCTTATGCTTGATTTTGAGAACCCACTTGTTCCCAATGGCTCTACGTCCCTTAGGTAAATTAACCAAGTCCCAGACTTGGTTTGTTTTCATGGATTGAAGTTCTTCTTCCATTGCCGCTATCCATTTATCTTTAGCAGGGCATGTGACGGCCTGTTTGAAATTTGCAGGTTCGTCATCATCTTGTAGTAATGTCATGAATGTTTGAGGAAATTCATCCTCAAATCTCAGAGGTGTTAGCCTCGTCCGATTACTACGTCTTGTTTGAGTTTGATCACTCCCACTTGGAATGACATCACTCCCACTTGGAATAACATCACTCCCACTCAGAATAGGATTGGTATCGTTCGTATCATTCATTGGTGAAGTTTGAAACGTATTTTCTTCTTCACTAAGAATTCTCCCACTCGAACGTTCCGATCCTTTTTGATCCCAAGTCTCAAACAAGGATAAGTCTTGACTTATCTCACCCTGTCTTGGAAACTCATTTTCCAAGAAGACAACATCCCTCGATTCGAATTCTATAAGACCTCCATTGTCCTCTTGACCGACGAAAACATATCCTTTGGAGTTTTCAGCGTATCGGATGAAGATACACTTCCTCCCACGTGGCCCAAGTTTGCCATATTTGTGAGAGGATAAATGTGCGTAAGATGCACAACCCCAAGGTTTTAGAATGCTTAAGTCTGGAGTTCTATTGTTCCACAACTCATAAGGAGTAGAACTTACCGACTTCGAGGGTACACGGTTTAAGATGAATGCTGCCGTTAATAATGCGTCACCCCAAAAGGTGATAGGCAAATTTGCCTGAGACATCATTGAACGGACCATTTCCATCAATGTCCTATTTCTTCTTTCCGCAACACCGTTTTGTTGCGGAGTGTAAGGCATAGTTACCTGATGTACTATGCCTGTTTCATCACAAAGTTCCTTAAAACTTATTGATTGATATTCACCGCCCCTATCGGTTCGCAAAACCTTAATCTTGCGATCTAATTGATTCTCCACTAAACTCATATAGTTTTTAAAGCAAGCCAAAGCTTCACTTTTGTGGGATATCAAATAGATATGTCCGAAACGGGTGAAGTCATCAATGAATGTGATGAAATAGGACTTCCCGTGTCTTGTCTTAACATTCATTGGACCGCAAATGTCCGAATGGATAAGCTGTAATGGAACTTCGGCCCTTGTGCCAGTTCCAAACGGCTTGCGACAAGTTTTCCCTACAAGACAATGTTCGCAAGTTGACATTTCAACCTTTGAAACATTAGATAGCAAGCCACTTTTGGCAAGTCTATCCATTCTAGTTGGTCCAACATGACCAAGTCTTGCATGCCAACAAATGATTTCAGACTCAGAGTTAGAAGCATTTGTCAAATGAAAACTTTCATTAATGGAAGAAGCAACATCATTCATTGTATTTAAAACAATTAATCCATTACAAACATTACCAGAACCAATCAAAGAATTATTACAAACAAGGTCAACATATTGTTTATAGAACGTCCACTCATAATCTAAAGACATTAACATGACCACGGAAACGATATTCCTTCTAATATCTGGAGCAAAGAGGACGTCGTGCAATAACAAAGTCCGGCCGTTGTCGAGAACTAGCTTGCATGTTCCGACGCCTTTGACTTCAACACGTGTGTTGTTGCCGACGTATATCCACTTTGTTCCTTGAGTTATCTTTCGATACTCTACGAAGAACCTTCTGTCCTTCGCTACGTGGTCTGTGGCCCCTGAATCAATCAACCAAAAATAGTTAGATTCAGCAAGAAACATGGAACTAGAAACACATATGTAACTAGTCCTACAAGTTACCTTATCACTTCCATCCGTACATGTACGGGCGAAGTGACCGTACTTGTTGCACTTAAAGCACTTGATCTTCTTCAAGTTTTTCTTCTTTGAGTGCACATTCTTTTGCCACTTTTTGTTCTTTGTCTTCTTTGAGGTCTCCGGTTCTTTCTTACGTTCGTTCACAAACCTTAAGCGTTTATTCTTCCGCTTATTTCCCCCATGTGAGGAACTAGCGGCCACGTGCACTTCTGCACTTGGTTTTGCGGCTTGAATCCGCTCTTCCTCGAGTTCGAGGTGTTTCGAAACATCGCTTAAAGTTTTAATGCACTCATTATGAGTGAGATGCATTTTCATGTTATCCCAGCTATCTGGGAGTGAACGAATGACCGCTTGGATCTGCTGTTCGTCAGACAGCGTAACACCCGCATCCTTTAATTCAGATATAAGATTCGCCATGTGGCGGAGATGCTTTTTCATAGAATGATCTCGCCGCATCTTGTACGAATCAAATTGAATATTCAAGGAGCGGAGTTTGGTAACCGAAGTTCCACCAAACTTTACTTCTAGCTCAGACCATATGTCTTTGGCTAGATCGAATTCCCGAAATAGGCGCATTATGTCATTGTCCATCGCGGACAGTAACGTAATACGTGCTATTTTGTTCTTTCGAGTCCAAGTGTCATAAGCTTCCCGGTCCCTCTTGTGTTGGGCCGTATTGCCCAACTCAGGTTCTACCATTATGTTTTGGAGTGTTTCGAGCACATCTTGCTCCTCCAAAACATATTGGATCTTTATTGACCAAAGTTTATAATTGTCGCCGTTGAGCTTTTCACCTTTGTTAAGCTCTGCGACAATATTCTTAGAAGCGGTAGACATTTTCGATTCAAAAAACTGCAAAGAGAATGAAAAAACACGATCAAAATTCCATGCATAAAGTTTCGATTCTTTAAACACTTGATAAGTTCCTTGGATGCGTTGAAATGTTACTCTAGAATCGAGAAGTTCACTACGTTCCCAACTACCATCTAGAAGTAACTTTCAAAGTATCCCTCTTACTTATCTTAAGTAAAAAGAAATCAGAAATAATACCCGTATGGTATTAGCAGCGGAAAATCACTTTGAAAAACTTATCTTTCAAAATAGAATAGGTGAGAATTAGCGCAAAGAATTTTAACGCAACTATTGCCAAGCCACGAGACATGGGTTAGATAACCATGGCCGGATCGTGGTAGGACTTGGAATTCTAAATTGCGCTATCCCGATTTAAGGACGGGACATAACCTATTTGAAAAACATCTTTTTCAAAAATTTGAAAGCACGTTGGCTAGTCTCCGTAGAGTAGAGTACAACGTCACAAGTACATTGGCTAATCTCCGTAGAGTAGAGCACAATGACATGGCTAATCTCGCATGAAGTAGAGCACTATGGCTAATCTTCAAGGAGTAGAGCCCAATGAAAACTTCATTAAAACGTTAGTTCCGTATGAACTAGTCGGCACTGTGGTTAGCCCCGTATGGGCTAATCGACACATTCGAGTTTGACCAATGCCCTTTGTCACCCCGTATGGGTTAGTTGACAAATTTGCAGTCGACCCAGACCTTCTGCCAGATTGGTCGACCAAAAACATAAAATTGGTCGACCAATATTCGAACTGCAACTTCTCCCGGTCATGGCCTCTGCCATGACCCGGGCTTGGCCAAAGGCCGGCCAGGGCCTCTGCCTTGGCCGGCCAGGGGGCCTGGCCCCCTCGGCCAGGGCCGGCCAGGCCCTGGCCACTGCCAGGGCCTGCCGGCCAGGCCACTGGCCGGGGCCAGGGCTCCTGCCCTGGCCTCGGCCAGGCCCTGGCCTGAGGCCAGGGCGCCGGCCCTGGCCTCTGCCAGGGCCGGCAGGCCGCTGGCCGGGGCCAGGGCTCCTGCCCTGGCCTCGGCCAGGCCCTGGCCTGAGGCCAGGGCGCCGACCCTGGCCTCTGCCAGGGCCGGCCTGGCCCTGGCAGTGGCCAGGGCGCCGGCCCTGGCCTCTGCCAGGGCCGGCCTGGCCGGCAGGCCCTTGGCCAAGGCCGGCCACTGCCGGCCTGGCCTTGGCCGGCCACTGCCGGCCTGGCCTTGGCCGGTCATGGCTTGGCCATGGCCGGCCATGGCCAAGGCCATTTGGCGTTGGCCGGCCATGGCCCCTTTGGCCATGGCCGGCCATCCCCTTTGAATGGGGTTGCCGCACTCATTCCTCCTCCTTGATGGGGTGGTCGCCGGTGGTTATTGGCCGTAGCCAACCCCCTCCGCATGAGGAGAGGGGGTGCATGGCCTTCATGGCCCATTTGGCCATGGTGCACATGCACCAAATTTTCCTCTTACCCGATGGAAATAACTTCCATCACCTTCCTCGATGAAACACCCGTTGGTCGAAGAAATTAGTTATCTCTTAATGGCCGTGTGCCAAAAATGAATAACGTACTACGTGAACGGTCGGTTCTTCCCGTCACGGAGAGTTCCTACCATATCCGTAATGATAGGAGACCCTAACGTGAAAAGAACAACCGCTGCGTTCTCTCCGTCACGAAGCGTTCCTACTATATCCGTAATAGTAGGAGACCCATTCGTGAAAAAGACAACGACTCGTTCGTAGTTTCGACGGGGCGGTGGATTGACCGGGGCGAACCCATATGGCTCTGATACCAATGAAGGATCCTGTCAAAAACAAAGTTAGGATCGATAATTAAAGTGGAGACTTACGCTTGCGTATGCGGAACGATAGTCTCGGAACTTTGCCTTCGGATTCGCCACGACGGATCGAGTCTTCTCACGAACGGAGTAAGGCTACTAATCCACAATCTAAATCTCTATTTTAGATTAAGAACTTGGAAGGAGGGAGAGGAAATATTTCTGCAGAGCTTCGCTATGAAGAAGATGCATGCATGAATTTCATGCAAAATGTGTAAGGAAAATGGCTACCCTTGGGTCTTATTTATAGCCCCCAAGGTAGTTATTTTAGGGTAAGTTGTTCCTTTGGAACAACTTAATTAAGGTGTACCATGATACATGGCACAATATAAGCTTAAGTTGTACCATATGCATGGTACAACATAAGCTTAAGATATTCCCCCTTTATTAGCCATATGTCGCATGCACTTATGCATATATAATGCGACTTTCCCGCTCATACAGAGATCCTCTCCGCAAGGGAACAGATTCCCTTTGCACATGACTTCGTGTGCGCGACGTTCGAGGTCCGTAATCCCTCGTACATCCCCCACAAGGGTGTACAAACGTCTTCCATATCCAACAGGTATGACTGGGGCCAGCCCCGGAGTCTCCCAGGGACGCAGGGATATCTTGCTCGCCTAAGTGGGTGGCAGGGGAAGGTGGTCTGGGTGCGCCCTGGGGAAGGAATGGAAGACGTAACCCCCCAGAAACTCTGGATCGGGAGGAAAAGTCCAATCTGCCACTATAGCGATAGTCATGCGAGCGGGGTTTGGAAGAATGGTATACGGAGCTGGGGGGGGTGTCCGTAGTAAAAAGTGAATCGACCCTCGGAGCGGGGCTTGATCATGTGAATATGCAGAAGGACATCGAGATCTATATGTGAGGGTCCTGGGGCAGAAGGGAAATCACGGGGGATGACGACACTATACTGGAGATATGAGGCTATGATAGTAATGAGGTCCCCTCAACAGAACTTGCCTTTACCGGCACGGCTAATGTCAAGAAATTTGTGGATAAGCCAATCGCCAGCGTGAATGGGAATGCGAGGGGCCTCGAAAGTGATCCTGTCATCACCACGAATGAAATCAAACGTCATGGCCCACAAAATGAAAAGATCATGGATAGTCACCGTTTCGGACTCATCCCTGGGGAAGAATGTGCAAGATATGATTCGGTGGGCCAGACGGAATACGGGGTGAATGATGGAGGAGGCCTTGGCCTTACCTCGAGGATAGTGATCGTGTAGGGTGAGGCGAAACCAAAATTGATCGAAGTCAAAATCAGGGTGGTATCCGAAGTGACGGATAGCGTCGTTCGCAAGAATGGGGAATCCAAAAATGTGATTGATAGTTTCCAGGCGGGTGCGGACGGTTTTGTTTCGGACCTGAAAAACGAATATCGACCTCGACTCACACTTAAGGGAAGATAGAAATTCTAGTGTGAGAGCGGGGTAGGAGGGTGCGTGGGCGTTAAAGAAGGCTAACCATCCTAAGTTAGCAAAGAGGGTCTCGACTTCGGAGAAAACTCCGAGATCGAGAAGCATTTGTGCATGTGCAGGTGTCCCCGTGCGTCGAGTCTATGATATAAATCTTTTTGTTCTTGACTCAGAAAACGGTAGCCATGCGGGCCCAACATTGGGTCCTCGGGAGGGATGATAGGTAGGGGTTGGGGCTGTGTAGGTGTGTAGGAGGAGGGCGTGAGTGTAGTGGACGTGTGGTCTTCTATCTCTTGCGAGACGGCTCCTCCTCCCGCATGATACCCTTACCCTTATCTTGATCCTGGGCCATGTGAGTGTGTGATGCTAGTGTATGCAAGATATGATGAATGCACACAACCACTGGCAATCGAGCGAAATAGTAATACTAGGGCAAAATTGAAAATGGAACTAAGGAGCGAAGTTACCCAGTAGAGATGACGATCCTTGCTCGTAGATCACCCAACGCTGTGCAATGAGTGGGAGTGTGAAGCCGTGGCACTTCTTCTCAACAAATTTTCAAAAATGGGGGGAGTCAGGCGGAAACTTGGGCTTGGATAGGGTTAAATGGAAGAGTAAGAGAGAGATCGATGGAGAGAGGGAAGAGAGAGAGTGGAGAGATCGATTGATGGAGGTTGGAGGTCGTTTGGGGGAAGAACGAGGCCGGTTGAGGGGTGGGGAAGTCGAAACGGCAATGGCAATTCGAAATCGGGTGAGGGGAAATGAACGGGTGAAGGCGGGGGGGTATTTATAGGGTTTAAGTCGAACCGATCGGGTGAGTTTTCAACTGATCGGTTGGCCACTTCACACTTTTTCCCGAGACTTTAGTGCAGCTCACCCGATCAGTCACACGACCACGCTTCATGTCAACCGATCGGTTGACTAAATCCCCAAATCTCCTGAGACTTCTGCACTTCTCACACGATCGGCCACCCGGTCTCAGTTTGTATCACCCGACCGGTTCGTAGATGAACAAATATAGGCCACTTTCTGATACGTCCCACCCGATCGGTTGAGAGCTCAACCGATCGATTGGGGATGTTTCCTGCAAAAGTCCACAAATAGCCTAAGTCTCTCGACGAAAGTTTCCGTGGATGAATTTATTCAACAAAATAAGAAAAATAATCCTAAAAATAATCCTAAAAACAAAGGTGGGGGTTGAGAACATGGGTTGCCTCCCATGAAGCACTTTTCTTTAATGATGTTTGCTCGACGCCTCATTTAGTAGTCAATTCAGATTTGGAGGGTTTGAAGACGAGTCATCGGTCGTCGAGATTCTGACTTGATAGAATGCTGGTTCTCCTACTGCATAATGTTTCAGGTGCTGCCCGTTGACTTTGAACGGTTCATCTCTTCCCATTATCTCGATAGCACCGTGCGGGAAGACCTTGTGACGTGGAAGGGTCCCGACCACCTCGACTTGAGCTTTCCAGGAAAAATCTTCAGCCTCGAGTTGAATAGGAGAACTAAGTCTCCTTTCTTGAATTCCCTCTTCAGGATGCGTGTAACGACTGGTTTTTGTATGATTGGATTATCAGTGTGTTTTGCTTGTGATGGTGGGTTCTCCCCTTGTGTGGTTTCCATTTCCATAGTTCTCGCTTTCATTCATCTCGTTGAGATTTCCTAGCTTTCGTTTTCATTCCTTTTGATGTGATCTTCTAGCTTCTTCCTTAGAATCATTGAACTCGGAGTAAGTCACTCGTGACGAGCTTCATATCGATCATATCTTAGCGATAGGTTGATCCTAGAAACCTTAGAATTCATCACGGACCTTCACGCTCCATTTCGAGACTTTTCGTGCACGTTAGATGGTTCAAGAAGATCAATCGACCGACTAGATTCCAAACTAGTCGGTCAGGAAATCAACTGGAACCGACTAGTTCATTCAATCAATTATTCTGGAGTTACTGTTTGCTCTTAGTCGGTCTAAGAACAACCATCGACCGACTAGATGCTAAACTAGTCGGTCAGGAATCCTTCTTAGACCGACTAACTCTCATTTCCATGATCTCACTCAGAATTCAGCCTTTAGTCGGTCAATGAACACTCACCGACCGACTAGTTCTCAAACTAGTCGCTTGACAAGCTTTCATAGACCGACTAACTCATAGTCCAGTTTTCCTGAGCGAGCTACTGTTTACTCTTAGTCGGTCTGCGTTGATCAACCAACCGACTAGTTCCCAAGCTAGTCGGTCACCAATCCTTCTTTGACCGACTAATCAGCCCAGGAAACCCTAGTTTTGCCCTAGCCGCCACACTTTTCTATAAATACGCCCCAAACGTTTTCTTCTTCTTCCTCATCACCCCAAACCCTAATTTCTCCCCCATTGAGCCCCCTTCTTCCCCAAACCATTGATCCTTCATCCCAAGCTCATCCATCATCATCCAAACCCTCATTTCACATATCCTACCTCTCCTCAACCTCAAACCCTCATCAAATCCCCAAAAGCCTCATCCAACCCCATTTCTCCAGATTTTCCCCATTTCCAGATCTGAGCCGGATCATTCTTCTGTCGCCGTAGTTCTCGGCGTCGTTCCTCCGCTTCTTCACGGGTAGTATTGTTCCTTTAATAATCTCATAACCCACACTGGATATTTGTGAAACCCTAATAAAATGGATCATTAGAAATCGTAGTGTTCGATTGTGAATACGGATTAGTTACCATTCTAATGTTATTTTTCCATGACAGTGATCCATTCCCGTAGATAACAATTTGTGTGATGTGCCTTCGTTGATCGTTCTCCTCGGTGCCAGGCAAGTGAAACTTGATATCTTTTGAATTGGGCCATGTCCTATGCCATTACCTTGCTTTAGCATAAAAGAGACTAGACAGTGAAAGGATAGCTGTCTGGACGCCTTTGATCTAGCTTGACAACGAAGCTAGATCCGTCACCTTCATCATGCTTGCCAAGTCATGTTTAATTTCTATTAACGGTACGCAAATATCTGTTCATGTCATTGCATATTGATTATTCATTGTGATTGCGTAGCACACTCTACAATACTTATATTCCTGGCTCGTGTTCCAGAAGCGAGCGTAGTTAGTTGGAAACCCCAACGCTCGATAAATAAGGCTAGGTGCACCCCTATGCCAAGTGAAATACACTTCCTGGCTCGTGTTCCAGAAGCGAGCGCAGTTAGTTGGAAACCCCAACGCTCGACACATATGGGTGGGGTAAGAGATATGCGGCCACCTGAGCCCTGAGTTGGCCTGATCCGCCACTCCGGCCAGCAGGCGAAATCTCTAGTGCACAAGTGATTAATAGTGATAAGTGAATCGTGATTAGTGCTTAGTGATTGCTACATCGTGAGTGCGTGACACTCTCTTTTTAAACTACTGCATCAAACTAAACTGTCATGTCATTGCTTAATTGTAATGCCCTACAAGCTACTGCACAAGTACTAGAGGTGGGGGTGAATAGTACTTTAAAAATAACAAGGAGTATAATTCCTAATTATAATGCAAACAACTACCAAATCAATTTGCAGAAGCTTAAATTGAATGACAACAACAAAATTAACAATGCTAACAAGAGATATTACTGGGTTCGGATCCACCCAAGTCTCCCCGACTTGTTCCCGGTGATCCTACGTCCCAACCACCCGGATCCCCTCCGGATACTTGAGTTAGAAACCCTAACTCAAGATTTCCACTATGAAATACTTGTGAAAATCCTCCACAAGTCAAATCATACAAAATGTAATTTGTGACTCCCACAACCCGGGATCACAACCACACTCTCACAACCGAGAGTGAAACTTACAAATCAAATATGAAATGAAATAAGAAAACTTCTTACCGAACAAAATACCTATGCCTTGAGTATTGCTTACGAATTAGGGCAAGGATGATTTTGGGGAAGAAGTGGCACCAAACCCTAGCTCCAAGATGTAGATCAGCGATGGAGAGCTTTGGGGATGTTGGTGACCTAGAATCAAGCACTTGGCTTGGAAGGCTTCACACTCAATGAATCTCTCTTTGGAAGTAAGAGTGAGGAGAGATTATTGAATGGAATGAATGAGCTTTGAATGAACTTGGAATGAATTCTCTTGATATCTAAACTTGCAATAATATCAGCCTTGGCAGCAATGAATGCAGCCCATCAAGTATATATAGGATAGAGGAGAGAGAGAAAGAAATTCGAGTCATTAAATGCTCCAACGGCTCTTTTCTGAACCCAACTAGTTGGTCAAAGAACAACCACCGACCGACTAGTTCATCAACTAGTCGGTCGGTCAATTAACTTAAACCGACTAATGAGTAAACTGAGAAAAGATCAAAGTACAGACTAAGGAACTAGTCGGTCCAAGAAGAGTAGCTGACCGACTAGTTTCACAACTAGTCGGTCGGTTACTCAACTGAGACCGACTAACAGATAAAACTGAAGTCTGATAAGAATTAGACTTAGTCGGTCCAAGAACAAATGTTGACCGACTAATTCACCAACTAGTCGGTCGCCAAATGAGCTTAGACCGACTAACGATAAACAGTAAGTATGGTGAAAATTTTGGCATGTACAGTAAACTAAACTAGTCGGTCTAAGAAGGAAAGTTGACCGACTAGTTCATCAACTAGTCGGTCGATCAATGAGCACAGACCGACTAATGATAAACAGTAGCTCAAGCTCAAATGTGCATGTACAGGGAAAGCTCAACTAGTCGGTCACAGAAGCATCACTGACCGACTAGTTCACAAACTAGTCGGTCGGTGAGTCAACTTAGACCGACTAACTGTAAACAGTAAAGAGCTATGAATTAACTGAGAAGAACTAGTCGGTCCAAGAAGCTTTGCCGACCGACTAGATCACCATCTAGTCGGTCAGTTCTTCTTCTTGAACCAACTAACATGCACAAGAAGTCGTGAATCGATGAGCGATGCTTCGGGAAGGATTGTATGGACTTCTACTAAGATCCTAGAGCTAAGATATGGGCGTTATGAAGATTTGAAACGTAAGACTTACTCAAGGCTTAACATTATACGAAAGAAGCTAAAGACTATAAATAAAAACTTGACGATACCATCTTCAATAGCTTCAATCGTATCTTCATGACTTCTAAATTGGTCCATAAGCTTCAACGAAGCTTTAGGCATACGATCATGTGCTTTGAGAAGTCTTGAGACGTCGTAATTGATATTCATATGAATTTGGCGACGATCTCCATAACTGCGCTCACAAAGTGTTAGTTCACGATATATTTATGTTTGTTCATCATCCAAAACCAAATCCGGGGAGTCCAATATCCAACATTAATATTATAAGTGCTAGGTTGTTAGTTACTTTCAGTTTCCTTGCACAAGTCTTTCCAGACTTGCTGACATGTGCCCCTCTCTCTTTTGGGTGTCACATGTTAGACCCAGAGCCAGAGCTTTGTTGCAGGGGATATGGTGTTGCTGATGCTGATGTTTGCTGTGGTGGTGAGTGGACACCAGTGGCCTGTTTTGAAGACTGCTCGTGTTCACTTCTTTGTTTAGGTTTGCTGTTAGTTGTTGGTGCGTGGCACCTTTGTATGTATGTTATACTTTGTTGGCCATGTTGGGCCTTAGCTTTTCCTTTTTGAGCCTGGTGGCTTTTCTGTGATATTATAATTTAATTAATGGATAATCTGAGATTGAACATCTTATTTGTCTCTCCTTCTTATTATTATTGTTGTTTTCGTATTGCATTGCAAGGACCTGCCATTTGCAGTTCTATTTGACGCTTATCGGACTTGCGGCTTTTTAGCTTCAAGTCTGAGCGGACCTTCTCACGTCTCGCCTCCACATTTTTGGGAAGCGGGGCATGACAGGTTTTATTGGTGGCCCATGTAGGTCCATTTGCAAATGCGAACTATCTGAACAACGATAATAATTAAAGAATGTCCATTAAATGAATTAGAACATCCAAATTATAAGCCTTGAGTCTAGTTTTTTAGAGTTCCTATGCCTTAGATAGCTGGTAGACGTGTTAGGGCATCTGTCTCAGCTTAGTAGGAACCCATTAGATCAGGACCCTAGCTAGACTTAGATAGACGTCTGTGCTTGCTAGTTAGGAATCCTTGATTGTTAGCTAGACTCCATGTTAGTGATTTTTTTTTATTGTCTTAAGAGTTACCTTAGTGGTTCCCGCCTAGCTCTGGCCATGATAGATTCCTAGGATTTCTTGCCGTTCGCTTGGGTTCATCGATTTCGGGCCCAACAGAACATGATCTTGATTCTCTTAGAACCTTCCTGAGATCTATATATTCTAACCCATTAGAAGCTTTAGTGTTAAGGTTCCCTTGGCCTTTAGTTAACCCGATGATTAGAATCCACCCCCCCCCCCCCTGATTCAATCTTTCTTGGTCACTACACTTTGGTGTTACTGACCGTAGATCTTCATCATGGTTTTCTTGCATCGTGATTTAGGCGCATTCAATTCACATAAACCACTTCCCTTGTCCTCAATTCACATGACCACCTCATTACAATTATCCTTGATCTTTCAAATGTTTTCCGTTGCAAATCTTGATTCTTCCAAAGTTATTTTCGAATGCTTTCCTTATTTGAAGTTTCACTCAATTTAAATTTTGTTCTAAACTTCTTTAAATATGTCTCCCTAAAATTTCGATGGAGTTAAAAGTCGTTCTTGAATTTTGAAGACTTTTGGTCGTAATTTTAAAATTACTATCTTGTACTATTTTTTTTTTCTAACAATGTATCTTTCGCATTTCGATTTTTAAACTTTATTACTATCCTGATGGTTCGATATACCGTCCGTTTTCCTAACTACAAAAATTTATTTTAACCACTTATCTTACTTACCTTTCGGGGTATTTTTCCAAACTGAATGGACTTCAACTAATTTTTGTATATATCAATTATATGTTCGTCGTACTCGTACTTCAAAAGTTTTTATACCAACACATTCTTTTGGCGAATCCTTATTTCCCTAAAAGTATCTTCGATCTTCTTCTTTCGTTAAGTTTAAATTTGTTCGAAACACTTTTGATATATGTAAGGTTTCATGCTCCTTCGTCGACTTAAATTATTTATGTTTTTAAATATTGAAACTTGTGTTGATATTTTTAGGTTAGAAGTTTATAATATTTTCAACATATACTTTCGTATCGATATAAATGTCTTGTCCCTTTTCATATACCAATTTCATTCTGAACCGTATTTCTATTTTCCTAACTCGATTCATAATTTCTTTTCTTACCTGTGCCATTAAAATTTTATTCGAAAACACCTCGTGCTTGCTCTTAATAAACTTTTCAAGTCCCTTTGGACTTCGGCTTTTAGCAAGTCGATTTTATGCTCAACATTTTCCATATTTCAGATTTTTGTAAAAAAAATTACTATTTCGAAATCATTCCTGACTTAGACCCTTCATAAAAAGGTTTAAAAGTTTTAATACTAACTTGATGAGTTTAAATATCCTTTTCTCTTTCCATACTGCTAAGATATTATCTTTCCATTCACCATACACACTTTTAAGATAATTTCTAAAGTATGACTTCAATTATTTTTATATATCTGTACCACGTTCGTTTTGCTCGTACATTAAGATCTTGTATAAATCAATTTTTGTTGGCAAATCCGGATTTCTCTAAAAGTATTTTCGATATGGTTTATTTGGGATTTCTCTTCAGTTTTTAGATTTGGAAAACCTTTAGCATGCGCTTAAATTCTCCACACTATACTTGATCTGATTTCAATCTTCGAATCTCAAAACTTTTCCAAAATTTTTAGATTGCTGCCGCATAACATTTCTGACCTATGTTTTAATGTTCGAGTAAATGATTTCCTTTTTCCTCATGATGATTTTATATAAGCCAATAAACCACTTTTCCTCTTATTACGTATATTCGTCTCAAACTCGTTTTCAAACAACTTATTTATCGACCTCTAAATAATTTTATACAAACGAGGACTCCGACTTTTTGAAGTACAACGGTCTTCGAATTCACGTATTTTAACTTATGCTGTTTACACTACCTTCTTTACGTATTCCTTAAGGGTATCATTGCATCATCTTTCCACCTAAACATTCACAGTCTTACCCTGATTCCCCTAACCAAATTTGGCTCCTTATCTTCGTCCTAGCTGAACCCATGTTTTTCGATCTTTCTATTCGTCATGATCTAGGTTCGGTTCTTTCCTATTGTCTAGCCCATAGAGCTTGTCGTTGCCTGTGTCAACCTTGTTATAGTTTGGTGGGCCCATTAGTTAAGTGGTTATGTCGTCGTAGTGTTGATTTCGTGGTGTGTATATAGTGGTATGGGTGTTGGCATTGTATGTTGTGTGTAGGTAATTTTCTGCTTGAGTATGATGTGATATACGTATGATAACAGAATGATAATTTTGATTGGTACTACTTGTTTTATGAGATGTCGTATGCGTGTATATCAGGAGGTATACCCGACTATTGCATCTCTTAAAGTTGTATGTAGTTGATGTGTTGATATGGTAATTATAAATGGATGGATATGGTGTGAAAATATGTGATACGTGGATGTGTATGCCTTGGAGTGGTATTGGTGTGTGTATAGATACTGTGTTACGCATATAAATGTCCTGCTATGAGTTGAGTCTCACTCAAGCTTGAGTGGGTATACTCTATGTACTTTGGTATAATTGTATGTGGTGGTGAATAGTGATGGATGATGTAGGTATGGTGTTTGAGTTGTTTGTGCTTGGTTGTGTTACGCACACGATTGTGGGTGGCTATACCAATATATAGTTATAGGACTATATGTGAGGTGAAAATATGGTGAAATATTTGCATGTATTTGAATGACTAAATAAATGTGAAATCATTTTCAAATAAGAGAGGCTTGGTTATTTTCTTATAGTAAGTAATAACTGTTTATTGTTGTATAAATATATTGACTATATATATGTGATTGAAATACGTGTATGAAATTGATTGACTATAATAAGTATGAGTGTACTATGTGCGTGAAAATATGTGTGTAGTGGTAGTAATATTTGATTTCTAGTGCATATATATATATATAAGCACTCGAAATGCAAGTACTTGGTTGAATTTATGATGTGATATTGGTTGAGGGTAGTTACCAGAGCGACTATATATATGTGAGAAAGTCCAAGGACGGACTTTATTCTAAGGTGGGTAGGATGTAACGACTGGTTTTTGTATGATTGGATTATCAGTGTGTTTTGCTTGTGATGGTGGGTTTTCTCCTTGTGTGGTTTCCATTTCCATAGTTCTCGCTTTCATTCATCTCGTTGAGATTTCCTAGCTTTCGTTTTCATTCCTTTTGATGTGATCTTCTAGCTTCTTCCTTAGAATCATTGAACTCGGAGTAAGTCACTCGTGACGAGCTTCATATCGATCATATCTTAGCGATAGGTTGATCCTAGAAACCTTAGAATTCATCCCGGACCTTCGCGCTCCATTTCGAGACTTTTCGTGCACGTTATATGGTTCAAGAAGATCAATCGACCGACTAGATTCCAAACTAGACAGTCAGGAAATCAACTGGAACCGACTAGTTCATTCAATCAATTATTCTGGAGTTATTGTTTGCTCTTAGTCGGTCTAAGAACAACCATCGACCGACTAGATGCTAAACTAGTCGGTCAGAAATCCTTCTCAGACCGACTAACTCTTATTTCCTTGATCTCACTCAGAATTCAGACCTTAGTCGGTCAATGAACACTCACCGACCGACTAGTTCTCAAACTAGTCGGTTGACAAGCCTTCATAGATCGACTAACTCATGGTCAACTTTTCCTGAGCGAGCTACTGTTTACTATTAGTCGGTCTGCGTTGATCAACCGACCGACTAGTTCCCAAGCTAGTCGGTCACCAATCCTTCTTTGACCGACTAATCAGCCCAGGAAACCCTAGTTTTGCCCTAGCCGCCACACTTTTCTATAAATACGCCCCAAACGTTTTCTTCTTCTTCCTCATCACCCCAAACCCTAATTTCTCCCCCATTGAGCCCCCTTCTTCCCCAAACCATTGATCCTTCATCCCAAGCTCATCCATCATCATCCAAACCCTCATTTCACATATCCTACCTCTCCTCAACCTCAAACCCTCATCAAATCCCCAAAAGCCTCATCCAACCCCATTTCTCCAGATTTTCCCCATTTCCAGATCTGAGCCGGATCGTTCTTCCGTCGCCGTAGTTCTCGGCGTCGTTCCTCCGCTTCTTCACGGGTAGTATTCTTCCTTTAATAATCTCATAACCCACACTGGATATTTGTGAAACCCTAATAAAATGGATCATTAGAAATCGTAGGTGTAATGCCCTACTAGCTACTGCACAAGTACTAGAGGGGGGGTGAATAGTACTTTAAAAATAATAAGGAGTATGATTCCAAATTAAATTGCAAACAACTACCAAATCAATTTGCGGAAGCTTAAATTGAATGACAACAACAAAATTAACAATGCAAACAAATGATGTTAATGGGTTCGGATCCACCCAAGTCTCCCCGACTTGTTCCCGGTGATCCTACGTCCCAACCACCCGGATCCCCTCCGGATACTTGAGTTAGAAACCCTAACTCAAGATTTCCACTATGAATATCTTGTGAAAAAAACCTTCACAAGATTAAATCATACATGCAATAGCAAACGTGAATCCCACAACCCGGGATCACAACCTTCTCTCACAACCGAGAGAATCACAAAGAAATATTAAAGAGTTTAATATGAAATAAACAATCTTACCACAAAATCCTATACCTTGAGTTTTTCTTACCCAAATGGTGAAATGAAGGATTTGAGGAAGATGAAGTCACCAAGACCTAGCACCAAGGAAATGACCAGCAATCGGTGCCTAGGGATGATTTGGAGACTTGGATCAAGCAATAGCTTGAAGAGCTCACCAAGAACAACCTTCTCTCTAGATGGATTCTAGATCTAGAAATGAGAGAGAATGTGTTTCTTGTGAGGAAGAGAGCTTTAGATTAGAGTGAGAATCGCCATCTCTTTAGAACTCAATGAATCTCTTAATGGGAGCTCTAACCTAGATAGAAATGACCTAGGTTCGTATTTATAGGGTCCCATAAAAACAAGTTAGGTCATTCACCAACGGATAGAAATCTGTGAGAATTAGTCGGTCAAAGAACAATCACTGACCGACTAGTTCATCAACTAGTCGGTCAGTCAAACAGCATGGACCGACTAAGTGAAGATCTGAGAAGAGATAGAATTTCAGACCTAGAAATCTAGTCGGTCCAAGAAGACTGTCTGACCGACTAGTTTCACAACTAGTCGGTCAGTCAATGAACGTAGACCGACTAAGAGGCAAAATGAATTAGTCTGAATGTAATATGACTTAGTCGGTCCAAGAACAAAAGTTGACCGACTAGATTGTCAACTAGTCGGTCACCAAACGTTCTTAGACCGACTAACGATAAACAGTAGCTTAGGAGAATTTTAGTATGAACATTAAGTCACAACTAGTCGGTCAAAGAAGCATCACTGACCGACTAGTTCACAAACTAGTCGGTCGGTGAGTCAACGTAGACCGACTAACAGTAAACAGTAAAGTCCAAGAAATTAAGGAATCAAACTAGTCGGTCCAAGAACAGTTGCCGACCGACTAGATCACCATCTAGTCGGTCAGTACTTGTTCTTGTACCAACTAACATGCACAATAAAGTCCGAATCGAAGCGCGATGCTTCGAGGAAGTTAGAATGAACTTGTGCAAGGATCCTAGAGCTACGAAATGAGCGAAATGAAGATAGAAACGTAAGATATACTCAAGGCTTAACATTCTATATATCGAAGCTAAAAGACTATAAATAAAACCTTAATAAACGGTCTTTGAGAGCTTCGATTGAATCTTCATAACTTCCAAAACGGCGCAAGAGCTTCAACGAAGCTTTAGGCATGAATACGAGTTTTGGGAAGTGTTGAGATGTCGCTTTGAATGTTCTCGTGAATTTGGCGACGATCTCCAAAACTGCGCTCACAAATTGTTAGTTCATGGATTATTTATGTTTGCTCATCATCAAAACCAAATCCGGGGAGTCCAATATTCAACATTCTCCCCCTTTTTGGTGATGACAAACCAACATAAATAATAATAAAAAATAATGATTCAAATGTAAAATACTTACTCCCCCTGCATTGATGACACGTTAATTCCAAAATGAATATATATGAATTGCATCAAGCAGACGAGTAAGATAAATAAAGAGAATCGATTTTTGAAATATCGGATTTTGAAAATCCTTATATATATCTTAACTCCCCCTGAATCTAACATATCAAACTAGATTCTTGGAAATTGAGTTAAATTTTCATTTGCGCTATTTATTATCATTATCTCTCCCCCTTTGGCATTATCCCAAAAATGGGGGGCATACAACGACAACAACTAGGAAATGGAAAATCCAACATCGGGAGTCGTAGACAATGACGATGGAACTAATTGACACCTAAGGAAAAGCGATAAAATCAAAAACAAGGTGTGCCAAAATTGTCCATTATCAAAAAGCGATAATCAAAATCATCAAAAATACCAAATAATTATTCATTAATTGAATAAAGAAACATACTCTTCAATATTCAATATTCTTGGTTAAATTTGTGCATGGGAAACAATTCTATACAATTCTAGAATTTAAATCTATTTAACCAAGTTTTCATGCGTCGAACGACGTATTCACACATTATATGCATTGAACGAATATTACATGTGCACGACGAATTAGGACAAAGAGAACGACGATGTATATATATAAATGATAACATCATGAGTACATCCAAAGAGATATCCCAACGAGTACATCAAAATACAAACGACCATGGATATAAACATCAAAAGATACATCATCATCGTCAACATCAAAATACAACAAAATAACCATCAGCAACGTCATCCAAAGTGTATCAAAACAACCAACACCGAAACCCTGAAAGCTCAAAAATACATCAAAACAACTCTCAAACCCCATCCAAACCCAAAATACTCTCACTAAAAAATATATCATCCGAAGTGTAGTGGAGAGTCCTCGAAACTGACAATCACGAGGAAGTGGCTGGATCTGCAGTCTCCGTGGGTCCAGTCGACGGAGTGGACTCAGGCTCTGCAGGGAGTAGAGGTGTCTCAACAGACGGGATCGTCGGGGTAGGTGTGGAAGCAACAGCAACAGGCTCAACATCAGCAGGAACATCAGCAGGGTCAGCAGGAGGCTCAGACGTCTGAAGTGCAGAAGGCTCTGAAGCACCGGAAGGGGTGCCATCTCCAGGAGCAGAAGATGTGGTAGCAGCAGCAGCAGCAGTGGCCGTGGCCTCATCGCCACGAGCCAAGGAAGTGACAAGCTCGTCAATCTCCTCATCGTCCATCTCCTCGGCCTCAGAGACTGAAGGAGGAAGATCAACCCCCATCATCTGAGCCATACGGAAGACGACCTCCTCGGTACGAGCCAAACGCGACTCGTGCCGACGAAGAAGGCGTACGACATCATCTAATGTAGCAGGACGAGAGGGGGCTGCAGCAGCTGACGGAGTGGACTGGGAAGCAGATGCGGTAGACCTCTGCACGTGACGAAGCGCCGCTAGAGATTTCTTCACGGCCGTCGCGTTCAGAGGAGTACCCAAGGGACGCTCATCGTCAGGAGGGAGAGGAACTCGGAAATGACGAAACACAAGAGTCAACAGACAAGGATATGGAATATGCGCAGACTTATTGGTCTTGCGTATACACTCGAAAGAGTCCATCTTATCGAGTATCACGCGAGCCCAATTGATCTCGCATCCCAAGAAAAGAGCGTAGATCAATTTCAAGAACGGCTGGGATGGAAGAGAAGACGATCCATATTTAGGGAGGAGGCAAGACTTCAAGATCAGGTTAAGGACCCACGCATTCGGCTTGAAAGATTTCGAAGGAACACCAATGAATGCGGAGGGGATAACCTGGAAGATATCTGAAAGAACTGACTGATCCAAGGAGGAAATGTCATCGACGGAAATGTCCGAAGGAAGGAGACCGGACGACGAACAACCAAGAATCTCCCCCAAGATTTCTGCCGTGAGAACTATAGGAGTTCCCAAGACAGTAGTCTCAATGGAGTGGCTGGCATCGTACTGGCCCCGAATACGATTGGCATAGAACAATTTCACTAGGCGAGGATAAGGTTTGGGATTGGCCTTGGGGTCGAATCGGAGATAATCAAGGAGACCACTATATGAGAGGAGATCGGCTAAGCCAAGGAAATCTGAAAACTGGACGTAGTGCTCCAATAGCATCGGGCAGTGTTCAATACGGTTGTAGGCCGCAAGAAACAAAGGGTCGTCGCGACACAACGATATGTCAACACCCCCCGCTGGCATTGGGCCCTTTCCCTTTGGCTGGCGAGTCCTAGGACGGAGTGGAGGAGTGGTTTCCCTATGGCTAGGCTCATCCTCAGGGATAAATTCAGTGTCGGAATCGGGAGGAGTACCAGGTGTGTGGAGAATGGGCTTTTTAGGCAAATTCTTTCTGGGTTTTAGAGTCGCCGACCTCTGCTTCTTCAGAAGAGGCGAAGAGGGGGAAGCTTGGGTAGATTTGGCACGGCGCTTGGGCTTAGATGGATTCCTAGGGTTGGACGGCCCTATAGACATAGGAGAAGCCCCGGAAGAGGCGATGGGAATCCTCGTCTTAGCCATGGTCGTGGCACGACGAGTACAAGCAAGCAATCACGGAGGATCAACAACAAACCCTAAGCACACAACAAACAAACCCTAACTCACAAGCCCTAAGATGAAAAATTCTGAAACCCTAGAATACCTAGAAGATGAAATCGCACCCTAGGGCAAGAAATCGACCTAGGAGGATGGGGAAGATACCTAGGAGGAGGAGGCGACGGCGGCGGACGGCGGGGATGGCCGGAGAGATGGCCGGAGTCGACGGAATACGAGGGGGCTCGAGATGGGTTTTGGGGTTGATCGGGTTGGAGAAGAGGAGAAGACCGACTAAGAATGATTTTAGTCGAACCAAAGTGAGTATAAGTCAGTCTGGAATCAAAAAGACACATTTGCCCTAACCCACTTAGTCAGTCACAGTTCAAGTACTGACCGACTAGATTACGATCTAGTCGGTCGGTCAATGAGCTTGAACCGACTAAGTCGAAACAGAGGCAAACAGCAAAATTTAGGGCTCGATTTAGTCGGTCGCAATATACTTACTGACCGACTAGTTTTCAATCTAGTCGGTCGGAAAGTGTACTATGACCGACTAACGAAAGAAAATGATAGGAGATGGATGAAAGCTTGATCTAGTCGGTCTGAGTTCACTTGCTGACCGACTAGATGAGCATCTAGTCGGTTGACAAATGAACTTAGACCGACTAGAAGAGTTCAAAATTTGATAATTGATTTCTCTTCACAAACCACTTGGATGAAACAACTTAAAACTCTCATTAGTCATCTAAATTACCCCATAAAACGTCGAAATCTTAAATACGACATTGAAATACGAATTCGATCATAAATTCAAACATATCACATAAAATTCCCAAAAATTCAATAAATCTAGCATGAATGAAATATCACAAAATATAATAGCATGCAAGATAATTGAATGAAATATGAATCCTATATCTCGGATTCACCCATAATCCCCAATTCTCGACGCAACCGCACAAAGGAGTCCTCCTTTAGGGGTTTCGTGAAAATATCGGCGATTTGCTTTTAGGTTTCAACGTACACTAAAATGATGTCCTTTTTAGCAACATGATCATCTAAGAAATGGTGTCAGACATCTATGTGTTTTGATCGGGAATGGTGCACCGGATTCTTTGAAAGACAGATAGCACTTTGGTTATCCACCATGATAGGGCTAGTATCACAGTGAATACCAAAATCCTTCAAAGTGTGTCTCATCCAAAGAACCTGGGCACAAGCGGCACCGGCGGCAATATATTCCGCCTCGGTGGTTGAAAGTGATACGGAATTTTGCTTCTTGGAAAACCAAGAGACAAGAGAATTTCCTAGAAAATGGTAAGTGCCACTAGTACTTTTCCTGTCGGATTTGCATCCCACATAATCGGCATCACTGTATGAGACTAACTCATACGTGCTAGATTTCGGATAAAGTAATCCAAAATCTAAAGTGTAACTTAGATAACGGAAAATACGCTTTACCGCTACTAAGTGAGACTCCTTAGGTTGAGACTGATAACGAGCACATATGCATACGGCAAACATAATATCCGGCCTACTTGCGGTAAGATAAAGTAAACTACCTATCATACCTCGATATAGACGAATGTCTACATCCTTACCGCCCGTATCCTTGTCGAGATGCGTAGTCGTGCTCATTGGAGTCTTTTTCCCGGAAGCACTTTCCATTCCAAATCGCTTAAGCAACTCCACCGAATACTTTGTTTGGTGGATGAAGATTGCATCGTTCATTTGGCGAATTTGGAGACCTAAGAAATATTTGAGTTCGCCCATGTAGCTCATCTCAAATTGGTCCTTCATAACATTAGAAAACTCTTCGCAAAGAGTGAAGTTAGTAGCACCGAAAATGATATCATCAACATAAATTTGAACTATATCATTATTCGCATGCTTAACAAAAAGTGTAGAATCGGCTTCGCCCATTTTAAAATTCAAATTCAAAAGAAAATTCTTTAGGCGATCATACCAAGCTCGAGGAGCTTGTCTCAAACCATAAAGAGCTTTCTTTAGTTTAAAAACATGATTTGGAAATTTTTCATTTATGAAGCCTGGAGGTTGAGAAACGTAAACTTCCTCAACGACATCTCCGTTTAAAAATGCACTTTTAACATCCATTTGAAATAACTTAAAATTTTTATGGCATGCATAAGACAATAAGAGTCTAATTGATTCTAATCTAGCTACCGGAGCGAAGGATTCTTCGAAATCGATACCTTCCTCTTGGCGATAGCCTTGAGCAACTAACCGAGCTTTGTTCCGGATGACGACTTGATTTTCCTCGGATTTGTTCTTGAAGATCCACTTTGTCCCTATGACGGTGTGATTCTTCGATGGCAAAGGAACAAGTTCACATACCTCATTCCTCTCGAATTGAATGAGTTCCTCCTCCATGGCAAGGATCCAAGCACTATCTTCGCAAGCTTCAACTATATTCTTTGGCTCTATTGATGAGACAAAGGCACTTTAGCGAAGTGGTGGACTTGAGATCTCGTCTTGACACTATCATGAATATTGCCAATGACTTGCTCATGGGGATGGTCGCGAACGGTATGAAGCCGCTTGGGAATACCTTGATCACTAGGCACATTCTCAACAACTTCATTAGTCGGGTTAGTCTCAATAGAATCAATTGAATCAATAGACTTAGAATTTTCAAACGAATCACATAAAACATCCATAGAATCATTATCATTTGAAATTCTAGAAGTAATAAAATTCTCATTAAAAGAGACATGAAGTGATTCCTCGATCGTAGAGGATCTTTTGTTGTATATTCGGTAGGCTTTGCTACGTGAGGAATACCCAACAAATATCCCCTCATCCGATCTCGGATCAAACTTGTCCAAATTATCATATGTGTTTTTAATAAAACATTTTGCGCCGAAAACACGAAAATGTTTAACTTGAGGCAATCTACCAAACAACAATTCATAGCAAGTTTGTTTGGTGCCGGGCCTCAAAAGTATTCTATTAAACACATAACAAGCGGTGTGTACCGCTTCCGCCCAAAATTGATAACCAAGTTGACTATCTTCGAGCATAGTGCGAGCACACTCCACAAGCGTTCTATTCTTCCTCTCAACAACACCATTTTGAGGAGGTGCGCGAGGGAAAGAAAACGTGTGAGTAATTCCAAGATCATCACAAAAATTTGAGAAAGACTCATTCTCAAATTCACCCACATGATCACTACGAATAGTGACAATGGTGGTTCCGATGAGATTTTGTACTTTCTTCACAAATATTGTGAAGTTTTCAAAAGCTTCATTTTTATTACATAAGAAAAATACCCATGTAAATCTTGAATAATCATCAACGATGACTAGTCCATACCTTGCATTTCCTAAGGAAGCAACTCTAGTTGGCCCAAATAAATCTAGATGTAATAGCTCTAGTGGCCGTTTCGTAGAAATGCTTTTCTTAGGTTTAAATGAAGATTTAGGAAGCTTGCCACGTTGACAAGAATCACAAAAACTTTTCTTTTCAAAAACGAGCTTCGGAAAACCTTTAATGGAATTTAATTTCGAAAGCTTATAAAGTGTTCCAAAGTTCACATGTCCAAAGCGTCGATGCCATAAGTGTTGTTCACTTGTGTTGGCAACGAGACATTGTTCATATGACTTAGGATGATCCAAAATATAAATATCTTTATGGCGTGTGCCGGAAAATAATAATTTATTATTATCATTTGAAATATGACACAATCCTTTCGCAAAACTAACTTTGTAACCTTTGTCACAAAGTTGGCTTATTGAAATGAGATTATGATTTAAACCATCAACTAGATAAACATCACTAATTAAGGGTTTAGAAGGGTTACCCACTTTACCAACACCGACGATTGTTCCGCTCTCATTGCCTCCAAATACGACGCGATTTCCATTTGCAATGGGAACCACTCCGGAGAGCAATTTAGCGTCACCCGTCATGTGTTTTGAACACCCGCTATCGAGTATCCAATTCCCTTTGGAGCTAAATTTATATTTGTTGCTCCTTTTCTTTTTCTTTTCCTTGAGTACCTAAAGATAGAGACTTTCATATCATGGTACCCAAGGTCATTGGGTCCTCAAAGGTTAGACCTTTGGAAGCCAAGTCCAATTGGACTTTGACTTCCCCACATAATTCCTACTATGCACAACATTCGAAAAATAAGCATTCATATATACTTGTTTTTCATCCATGCTTGTGTCCTTCGGGCTCCAAATAGTGAAAATTTTGGGAGCCATCATCCTATTGGGTGCATGCATGCGTTGTTGATTTCTACGTGATGCATGTTGTGGATAGGCATACGGAACATGATGGAATGGTGCACGACGAGAATTATTCATATGATGCGGTGGGTGAACATATGCATGTGTGGGAACACGTGCGTGAGGGTGTCTCACATGGTGTGCACGTGCCCGAGAATGTGTTGCATAAAAATCATCATATGTGTGAGATGGTGGAGTAGGACGTGTGTTCCTACGTGGCATGTTATTTGTGTACATATAAGCATGACCCTTCTTTGGAGGTCCACCCATAGTGGGTTTCTTTCCGAAAGAGGGTGTGGACGAGGTGGAAGCACCATTGGTAGATGAACTATCAATAGAGTGTTTGCTACCACTCGTAGAATCACCGGAAGTTGGCCTAACAAAAGTAGTGGCCGCTTTGGATGGACATCCCATCGTATACCCTAAACCAATGTGGTGATTGGCCGGAAGTAAGTCACTTAGGATTTTATCCAAATGGTCCTTACCTTTGTTGAATTTGTTAATTCGGCCCAATGTGTTCTCATATTTCTCTTTGAGAGAACGCATAGAAATATCCAAATTGGATACTTGCGATGTGAGCACAAAAACACGAGATTTAAGATTCTCGTTCTCAATACTCAAAGTCGAGTTTTGAGACGTTAAATCCGCTATCCTATGTTCTTCCGGATCCTCGATGCTAACATGTTCAAGTTTAGATTTGAGATTAATAATCTCATTTCTTAACTCTTCAACAACGGTGTCGTTGTTGGTGATGATAGTCTTAGGCGAGGTTTGAATGCTAGCTAGGTCATCTTTTACTTTAGTATATCGATTTACTAATTTTGTATATTTAGACCATAAGTGAGAGTTAGCATCCCTAAGATCATCCATCGTTACCTCATCGCCTTCGTCGTCGCTATCATCGGAAGAGGAGGATCCTTGATCATGCTCCTCTCTTGCCATGAAGCACATGTGCGCTTGCTCCACTTTCTCATCATCCGACTCTCCGCTTGAGGAATCCTCGGAGTCGGTGAATGTTGCTCCGACAAGTCCCTTTTTGTACCCCTTTTTGTACTTCTTTGACTTGTCGAACTTCGGCGCCTTCCACTTCTCATTTTGCTTGTTTTGAGGACAATCCGCTTTGATGTGTCCCGGCTTATTGCATTTAAAGCACAAAGGTGGAGAGGCGTTAGTAGAAGTAAACTTAGATTTTTGTTTGAAGTTACCCTTTCGGAAGAAGCGATTGAACTTCTTTGCCATGAGTGCAATGGATTCCATGTCCATTTCTTCTTCCGAGTCCTCATCATCGGTAGAGGTGGATGAAGCCGCCTTGAATGCAATCGCCTTTTTCTTAGGCGCATCTAGGTTCAAATATGACTTCATCTTTTCTTGTAACTTCACCTTGCTATCTTTGCGTACCTCGTATGACATCAAAGTACCCATTAGTTGAACTATGGTATATTTGTTCATGTCATTACCTTCCTCTATGGCGAAGGTACGTTTTTCCCAAGAAGAGGGAAGTCCTTCAATAATCTTTGAGCACTTCTCCTTTTGAGTGTAGGACTTGCCGAGGGCCTCTAACTCGTTTATTATGTCAACAAAACGAGCGTAATATTCTTTCATCTTCTCGCCCTGTTGCATATGAAATATTTCGTAATCTTTGTTTACGACTACGAGTTTAGAGTCTCTTACCCTACTCGTCCCTTCATGAAGTATGAGGAGGGAGTTCCAAATTTGATATGCACTCTTACATGTGCATATCTTATTGAAGTCCTCGGGCTCCAAAGCACATTGCAAGGCGTTCATTGCCTTGGCATTGCTTACCTCCGCGGCGACCTCCGCGGTAGTCCATTTCTCAAAGTCTTCTTCTTTGGGTTCGATGTATTCCTTCATTGTAGTCCTCCATAAGGATGCACTCCGGAGGAAGGTTTCCATCCGGCATTTCCAATACCCATAGTTGGTACCGTTGAAGAATGGAGGCCTTGTAGAGGAATGTCCTTCCATCACCGAAGATGCTCCTTCACGGTTCCTGAAGGTGTCATAGTTGGAAGGTGGAGGCACGGTCTTGTTGTCGTTGGCAGACATAGCTAAGTATCTGGCTCTGATACCAAATGTAATGCCCTACTAGCTACTGCACAAGTACTAAGGGGGGTGAATAGTACTTTAAAAATAATAAGGAGTATGATTCCAAATTAAATTGCAAACAACTACCAAATCAATTTGCGGAAGCTTAAATTGAATGACAACAACAAAATTAACAATGCAAACAAATGATGTTAATGGGTTCGGATCCACCCAAGTCTCCCCGACTTGTTCCCGGTGATCCTACGTCCCAACCACCCGGATCCCCTCCGGATACTTGAGTTAGAAACCCTAACTCAAGATTTCCACTATGAATATCTTGTGACAAAACCTTCACAAGATCAAATCATACATGCAATAGCAAACGTGAATCCCACAACCCGGGATCACAACCTTCTCTCACAACCGAGAGAATCACAAAGCAATATTAAAGAGTTTAATATGAAATAAACAATCTTACCACAAAATCCTATACCTTGAGTTTTTCTTACCCAAATGGTGAAATGAAGGATTTGAGGAAGATGAAGTCACCAAGACCTAGCACCAAGGAAATGACCAGCAATCGGTGCCTAGGGATGATTTGGAGACTTGGATCAAGCAATAGCTTGAAGAGCTCACCAAGAACAACCTTCTCTCTAGATGGATTCTAGATCTAGAAATGAGAGAGAATGGGTTTCTTGTGAGGAAGAGAGCTTTAGATTAGAGTGAGAATCGCTATCTCTTTAGAACTCAATGAATCTATTAATGGCAGCTCTAACCTAGATAGAAATGACCTAGGTTCGTATTTATAGGGTCCCATAAAAACAAGTTAGGTCATTCACCAACGGATAGAAATCTGTGAGAATTAGTCGGTCAAAGAACAATCACTGACCGACTAGTTCATCAACTAGTCGGTCAGTCAAACAGCATGGACCGACTAAGTGAAGATCTGAGAAGAGATAGAATTTCAGACCTAGAAATCTAGTCGGTCCAAGAAGACTGTCTGACCGACTAGTTTCACAACTAGTCGGTCAGTCAATGAACGTAGACCGACTAAGAGGCAAAATGAATTAGTCTGAATGCAATATGACTTAGTCGGTCCAAGAACAAAAGTTGACCGACTAGATTGTCAACTAGTCGGTCACCAAACGTTCTTAGACCGACTAACGATAAACAGTAGCTTAGGAGAATTTTAGTATGAACATTAAGTCACAACTAGTCGGTCAAAGAAGCATCACTGACCGACTAGTTCACAAACTAGTCGGTCGGTGAGTCAACGTAGACCGACTAACAGTAAACAGTAAAGTCCAAGAAATTAAGGAATCAAACTAGTCGGTCCAAGAACAGTTGCCGACCGACTAGATCACCATCTAGTCGGTCAGTACTTGTTCTTGTACCAACTAACATGCACAATAAAGTCCGAATCGAAGCGCGATGCTTCGAGGAAGTTAGAATGAACTTGTGCAAGGATCCTAGAGCTACGAAATGAGCGAAATGAAGATAGAAACGTAAGATATACTCAAGGCTTAACATTCTATATATCGAAGCTAAAAGACTATAAATAAAACCATAATAAACGGTCTTTGAGAGCTTCGATTGAATCTTCATAACTTCCAAAACGGCGCAAGAGCTTCAACGAAGCTTTAGGCATGAATACGAGTTTTGGGAAGTGTTGAGATGTCGCTTTGAATGTTCTCGTGAATTTGGCGACGATCTCCAAAACTGCGCTCACAAATTGTTAGTTCATGGATTATTTATGTTTGCTCATCATCAAAACCAAATCCGGGGAGTCCAATATTCAACAGTAGGGTTCGATTGTGAATACGGATTAGTTACCATTCTAATGTTGTTTTTCCATGACAGTGATCCATTCCCGTAGATAACAATTTGTGTGATGTGCCTTCGTTGATCGTTCTCCTCGGTGCCAGGCAAGTGAAACTTGATATCTTTTGAATTGGGCCATGTCTTATGCCATTACCTTGCTTTAGCGTAAAAGAGACTAGACAGTGAAAGGATAGCTGTCTGAACGCCTTTGATCTAGCTTGACAACGAAGCTAGATCCGTCACCTTCATCATGCTTGCCAAGTCATGTTTAATTTCTATTAACAGTACGCAAATATCTGTTCATGTCATTGCATATTGATTATTCATCGTGATTGCGTAGCACACGCTACAATACTTATATTCCTGGCTCGTGTTCCAGAAGCGAGCGCAGTTAGTTGGAAACCCCAACGCTCGATAAATAAGGCTAGGTGCACCCCTATGCCAAGTGAAATACACTTCCTGGCTCGTGTTCCAGAAGCGAGCGCAGTTAGTTGGAAACCCCAACGCTCGACACATATGGGTGGGGTAAGAGATATGCGGCCACCTGAGCCCCGGGTTGGCCTGATCCGCCACTCTGGCCAGCAGGCGAAATCTCTAGTGCACAAGTGATTAATAGTGATAAGTGAATCGTGATTAGTGCTTAGTGATTGCTACATCGTGAGTGCGTGACACTCTCTTTTTAAACTACTGCATCAAACTAATCTGTCATGTCATTGCTTAATATTATAAGTGCTAGGTTGTTAGTTACTTTCAGTTTCCTTGCACAACTCTTTCCAGACTTGCTGACATGTGCCCCTCTCTCTTTTGGGTGTCACATGTTAGACCCAGAGCCAGAGCTTTGTTACAGGGGATATGGTGTTGCTGATGCTGATGTTTGTTGTGGTGGTGAGTGGACACCAGGGGCCTGTTTTGAAGACCGCTCGTGTTCACTTCTTTGTTTAGGTTTGCTGTTAGTTGTTGGTGTGTGGCACCTTTGTATGTATATTATACTTTGTTGGCCATGTTGGGCCTTAGCTTTTCCCTTTTGAGCCTGGTGGCTTTTCTGTGATATTGTAATTTAATTAATGGATAATCTGAGATTGAACATCTTATCTGTCTCTCCTTCTTATTATTATTGTTTTTTTCGTATTGCATTGTAAGGACCTGCCATTTGTAGTTCTATTTGACGCTTATCGGACTTGCGGCTTTTCAGCTTCAAGTCTGAGCGGACCTTCTCACGTCTCGCCTCCACATTTTTGGGAAGCGGGGCATGACAATGCGCTTATCGTGCCACCGCTTCAACTTCTCCTTATAGATCTGGGCATTTTCATAAGCATTGAGCCGGATCTCGTCTAGCTCGTTAAGTTGTAGCTGTCTGTGGCCTCCAACCTCCTTGGTGTCAAAATTTAGGTTCTTGATTGCCCAAAACGCCTTGTGTTCCAATTCCACGGGTAGATTTCATGCCTTCTCGTAGACAAGCCGGTATGGAGTTATGTCGATTGGAGTCTTGAAAGCCGTCTTGTAAGCCTAGAGCGCGTTAGAAAGTTTTGATGACCAATCCTTCCTAGAGTTGGCCACCGTCTTCTCCAGTATGCTCTTGATCTCCCTGTTAGAAACTTCCACTTGGCCGCTAGTCTGCGGGTGATAGGCACGTTCAATTCGGTGGTGTACCATGTACTTCTTCAAGAGAGCTTCGAATTTCTTCTATATAAAGTGGCTCCCTCCGTTACTGATCAAAACTCGAGGCACGCCGAACCACGGGAAGATGTTGTTTTTAAAGAACTTGGCGACCACTCGGGAATCATTAGTAGGACTGGTTATCGCTTCTACCCACTTTGACACGTAGTCCACGGCTACCAAGATATATTGATTTCCAGAGGATGATGGGAACGGTCCCATGAAGTCGACTCCCCACACATCGAAGATCTCGACCTCTAAAATGAAGTGCTGAGGAATCTCGTTCCTCTTGGATATGTTTCCTGTCCTTTGGCATTTGTCGCAAGTCTAGACATAAGCGTGGGTGTCCTTAAAAAGGGTCGGCCAATAGAATCCACTCTGGAGGATTTTCGCCGTCGTCTTATAAGCGCTCGCATGTCCTCCACACTACTGATCATGGCAATGGGAAATTATGGAGGTCGCCTCAGTTTCAGGAATGCACCTCCGTATCACCCCATCATTACAGGTCTTATACAATGAGGGTCTTCCCAATAAAATTTACGGACCTCGTAAAAGAATTTCTTCTTCTGCTGATAGCTCACGTTATGGGGGACAATGGCACATGTTAGATAATTTGCGATGTCGACGTACCAAGGAGTCCAAGCGGAAGAGATGGAGAAGAGATGCTCGTCAGGGAGCGAGTCGTCAATCAGAGTAGCATTCAAATCGAGAGCAGGCATTCTGGACAAGTGATCGGCAATGACATTCTCCGCCCCCTTCTTGTCTTTGATCTCCAGGTCGAATTCCTGGAGGAGGAGAATCCACCTAATGAGCTGCAGCTTAGCCTCCTTCTTGGTCAATAGGTATTTGAGAGCCACGTGATCCGTGTACACAATTACCTTAGCGCCAACGAGATACTGCTGGAACTTGTCCATGGCATAGATGACTGCTAGCAATTCTTTCTCCGTGGTTGTATAATTTCTTTAGGCAATGTCAAGGGTCTTGCTCGTATAGTATATAACATGTAGATTTCTATCCTTCCTCTGCCCCCAAGACGGCCCCAACTACATAATCACTAGCATCGCACATTAATTCGATTGGTAGACTCCAGTCCGGTGGCTAAATCACGGGTGCGGAAATCAAGGCTTGCTTCAGCAGGCGGAAGGCTTCCATGCACTCATCGTTGTAGATGAAAGGTGCGTCCTTCACAAGGAGTTGAGTCAACGGCCTGGAAATCTTGGAGAAGTCCTTTATGAAGCGGTGGTAGAATACCGCATGCCCTAAAAAACCACGGACCCCTCGTAGATTAAGTGGAGGCGGAAGCTTTTCGATTACCTCGACTTTTGCTTTGTCCACCTCGATCCCCCTTGAAGAAATGACGTGTCCCAGTACAACTCCTTCTTGGACCATGAAGTGGCATCTCTCCCAGTTCAGAACTAGACCCTTATCTTGACACCTCTTCAGGACCTTAGTTAGATTGCGGAGGCATGAGTCGAACTCTGTTCCGTAGACGGAGAAACCGTCCATGAAGACCTCCATTATATCCTGGGAGTAGTCGAAGAAGATTGCGGACATTAATCTTTGAAATGTTGTCGGGGCGTTGCAAAGCCCAAACGACATTCTCAAGTAGGCATACATCCCAAAAGGACAAGTGAAAGTCGTATTCTCCTCGTCGTCATTATGGATGGGGATTTGGAGAAAGCCGGAGTACCCATCCATGAAGCAGAAGTAGTTGTGCTTCGCCAGCCTCTCTAGCATCTGATCAATGAAAGAAAGAGGATAGTGATCCTTCCTTGTGGCCTTGTTCAGTTTACGGTAGTCGATGCACATCCGGTACCCTGTGACGGTCTTGGTGGGTATGAGCTCGTTTTTCTCGTTGCAAATTACCGTCATTCGTCCTTTCTTGGGTACAACGTGCACCGGGCTAACCCAACGACTGTCGGAGATAGGGTATATGATGCTGGCATGTAGAAGTCTAACAATCTCCTTCTTGACCACCTCCATCATGATGGGATTCAGTCTTCGTTGTGGCTCAATTAAGGAGGCTTGCTCATCTTTAAGCAGTATCCTATGTGAGCAAAGCCCCAAGCTCACTCCTTTCAAATCTTCGATTGCATACCCGAAAACATTCTTAAATCTCTTTAAAACATCAAGTAGTTTGGTCATCTGGTCTTCAGGCAGCGAGGAGTTCACTATGATCGGCAGCGTCGAATTCTCTCCTAAATATTCATACTTCAGTCCCGGAGGTAACTCTTTCATCTCAACCTCTTGGGGGCCCGATGCATATTTCTCAAGCTAAGTATCCTCCAGTGAAAGGACTCCTTCCTGGATCTCCTGGAGGTTAGTATCCGGAACTTCACTCCCAGCCATGGTTTCGCATGGCAAAGCCTCGCAAGGTAACGAGGGGATAACGGGGGAAAGCACTGGGTCTTTCTCAAGTTCATAATAATCATCCGGGAAGAAGGCTTCAACACGAAAACAGGTCTCAACAGTCGATGGTTCCCCACTACCGCTTCCAGCTTCCTCGTTGTCCCAAGACCCAGGATGCTCTATAGAAGTCTGCAAGGAATAGATCGATTCATGTTCAACGTACTCGACTGACTCTGCCTGATAGTTCTCTTGACAAAACTCCACATAGGTGAACAATTCTTCCCCATTGTATTCGGAACTGGGCACGTCAATATACGCCACTTCATCTACAGGAAGGGGAGTAGTCGTGACTAGATGCTGCTACATATCATGATACCTCCTCTGATTTTCCACAGCAACAGACAGAAGGGATAGGATGTTCGAAGCAGTTAGGGACTCTATCAAACTCTGTACCAAACAGCGGACGTGGTGTGAATGATCCCAGATATCGCCTGAAACTGCACACAACATCCTTGTCCTGAGCAGAAAACCTGTAAGAAAAGGAGAGAGAGAGAGAGAGAGGGAGGGAGGGAGGGAGGGAGGGAGGGAGGAGAGAGAGAGAGAGAGAGAGAGAGAGAGAGAGAGAGAGAGAGAGAGAGAGAGAGAGAGAGAGAGAGAGAGAACTGCACAGATAGAAAGCACGTCAATAGCACGGGTTGTATGAATGGGGGGTGAGGCGAATCAGTCAACTAATTCTATACAACTAATATTTACAATATGTCCAAGTAGAATCGAAAAGTGTAGAATGCGAAAACTATCGCGAGGTAGGGATATGAACTAGACTCAAGGATTCGAAGGTCCTAAAATAAACAAACACGTTGCTTCCCCGGCAACGGCACCATAAAGCTTGACGTCCCCCGGCTTTTAGGTCTCTCTCGTAACAGAGTGCAGTTGGATTGGGGGATACCAGATTTAAAATATTTGTACCGCAAGCCCACAGTGTTGTAGTATGGCTTGGGGGTCGAACACAAGGAGGCATGGTTGTGCTTGTTTCTAAGAGGAACCAATTCACCCTACGGGTGAGCTAGCCCAATCGATAGATGGTTTGTCACGGAATGTAAATACGGAGGATAAATTATATGAAGGGAAACCCGGGACTTCGGTTTCCACCCTATCATATGTTCTCGCTGTTACGACCGGCGGATAGGAATACGATCAGAATTAGGATTTAGTGGTGAGACGTTGCCTCTAAGAGTGATATCAGCGTCCCATTGGCCCGATATTCCAGTCGGTGCCCAGGATGATACGCCGGACTACCTGGGTTCGGTCAGTGGACATTCCCATGTCCATTAACACCGACCGATTCCGGGAGCACTAAGCTCGCAACGATAACTCCCAACATCTCATCATGTCGCTCCCGCGTGCTAGGATTCGATGTCTACGCTAAGGGCGTGAGCTATGGCTAGGGAGTCAACCGCCAAGTTTATTCCCCCTTGGCCCGACGGTAAAGGCGGTCTTTTTTCTGTCGATGACAATGAAACACCCCGCGTAACCTCTAAATTCTAATCCCTATCGAAATCCTAGTCCTATGGACGCATCAGGGAGAACCCACGAAGGGGTTTCCACCAAAATCCCAGATTTGGGAACTACTCACACATTATAGCTAAAAAGCAATCTGAATGAAAATCGATCGTAGAAATCATAATCAGGCAATTGAAATGAAGTAGTAGCAATACAATTAAGACTATATTAAAGTTTCATAAAGATCAGAAAACTTACAGATAACAATAAAATTCCAGCCGTCACAAATAGAGAAAAAGACAGAAAAAATACACTCTTCTCGTTTCTGAAAACCTAGGCAGCTATATATAAAAATCGACTTCACCTGATCGGTTGAAGAATCAACCGATTGGGTGAGCTGCTACTTGCTTCGGCTGCGAGCTTTAGAAATTTCACCCGCTCGCTTGACCCGACCGGTTGGCGCAAGGGGGTCATCGTTTGAAGGGATGCGGCCATCAGGTGAACCGATCGGTTGAGTTATCAACCGATCGGTTGGAATTGTCACCCAAAAGAACAGAGACTTCGGTCGACTTGGCACGGTCAGCGGGCCGTCGGGTGAGCTCTCTGGGTCGTCATTCGTAAAATTCGCTACAGATAAACCGATTGGGTGAAGGTCACCCGATCGGTTGGAATTCAGCTCCAATTTTTTGAGAACTCTGTTGGGATGAACCGGTCGACAAACCAGTCGGTTGACCTTGCACTTCGCTTCAGCTTCAGTCCGGGTCGGACACGCATGCATCACCCGGTCGGTTGGCTGTGTCCAACCGATCGGGTGGGGGCTGAATGATGGCAATATTCGTCGTTTGGCCCCCTGGATCGCGCGTGACCCCTCTCGTTGCTCCAGGGACTTATGATATCTTTGTTATGTGTCCCCTATGCTGGCAATCTCCTGCAAACACACAAAAGCACGGAAAAGTGAAAGAAAACAAGAAAACACGAGAAAATGGATACTGGATGGCGGAAAATAACGGAAAAACACAAAAAAGACGTGCGTGAATATATAAAATATACACACACGTCAAAGCACTGGATGAGCCCCAGCTCTTAAGTATATTAGAGAGCGTAGTGACTGATGTATGGACCAACGGCCCGGTAGAATTCCCTGTGGAAGACCCAATTGTTCAAGAACTCTCAGTCTTCATTATGCGCACCTTCCAGGATGCAGAGTCCTTGGACGGTGTCCCTATCTCTAACGGAGTCTATGTGCAGTATGAGGGAGACACTCTACGCTTCTATGGTGACAACATCCTCCAGACTGAGACCTACGAAGAATATGACCATGGGGAGTACGTAGACCCCGGACATATTCCCAAGGCGACATCGATCAGGGAAGCCTTCTTGACTTTACACCTGATAATGCATGCGCATCTGAATACACTATTCCTATTGACAGGTGCACTATGGAACCTGATCCCATGGAGATGGACTCCGTAGACGTCTACCACGATGCGCCGTCATCGCCTTGCTCATTTTATGAATCTACCGACGAAGAATTACCAGCATCTAAACCAGCAGTTGAGGACGCATCCTTTTCACAGGCGAACGATGATGGGGGTACAGCACCCCCTCAGGTAGAACTAAAACCCCTTCCTGTGAATTTAAAATATGCTTTCTTAGGGGAGAAATCTACCTACCCTGTCATTGTTAGTGCCTCCCTGACCGAGCCACAATTAGAAAACCTTCGCAAACCCCTCAGAGCACATAGGAAGGTGATAGGGTATAGCATTGCCGACCTGAAGGGCATTAGCGACACCAAATGCACCCATAGAATCCACCTCGAGGATAAGGAAGCGACTTTCGTTGAGCCTCAAAGGCGACTGAATCCTAACATGAAAGAAGTAGTAAAAAGGAGGTGCTAAACTGCTGGAAGCCGATATTATCTACCCTATTTTCGACAGAAGGTCGGTTAACCCCGTTCAGGTCGTGTCTAAGAAGGGGGGCATGACCATTGTGAGGAATGATAAGGACGAATTGATATCTACTAGGACTGTCATTGGTTGGCGCATCGATTATAGAAAACTCAATAAAGCCACCAGAATAGACAACTTCCCCCTCCCATTCATCGATCAAATGCTTGAGTGACTTGCCAAGCATAAATATTTTTGTTACCTTGATCGGTATTCTGGATTCTTCCAAATCCCATTGCATCCTGAGGACCAAGAAAAAAACGACGTTCACATGTCCTTATGGCACCTTCGCATATCGAAGAATGCCATTTGGATTATGTAATGCACCCGCGACATTCCAAAGGTTCATGATGTCCATTTTCTCGGACTTCATTGAAAGTATAATGGAAGTTTTTATGGATGACTTTTTCGTTTATGGCACCGACTTTGATGCGTATTTAGCCAATTTGTCTAAAGTCTTAGAACGATGTCAAGATAATAATTTGACTTTAAATTGGGAAAAGTGCCATTTCATGGTAACAGAGGGAGTAGTTCTTGGCCATGTCATCTCCTCTAAGGGGATCGAGATTGACAAGGCCAATGTTGAGGTCATCTAAGACTTGCCGCCTCCCACTAATCTTAAGGGTATCCGTGGTTTTCTAGGCCATGCAGGATTTTACCGTTGCTTTATAAAGGACTTCTCTAGCATTGCTCGCCCTCTTACGGAGCTCCTTGTGAAAGATGCTCCTTTTGTGTTTTCTGACGCTAGCTAGCTAGCTTTTAATAGGCTAAAGAAGCTCTCATTTCTGCACCTATCATACAACCGCCAAATTGGAACTTACCTTTTGAGTTGATGTGTGATGCTAGTGATCAAGCGGTGGGAGTTGTTTTAGGCCAAAGGAAAGAGAGAAGGCTTCACGCAATATACTATGCTAGTAAGACCTTGGATGATGCTCAAAAAAATTACACCACTACAGAGAAGGAATTACTAGACTTGATGTATTCCATTGAAAAGTTCAGATCTTATCTTCTGGGATCCAAGGTAATAATCCACACGGATCATGTAGCGCCGAAATACTTGTTAAGCAAGAAGGATGCAAAGTCGCGCTTAATACGATAGATTCTTCTCCTCCAAGAATTTGACATAGAGATCAAGGACAAGAAAGGGGCCGAAAATGTAGTGGCAGACCATCTATCGCAGCTGATTCATAGGCATGGAGACGACAGCTTACCGATTGATGATTCTTTCACCGGCGAGCAATTATTCGTGGCATCCTCCTCTGAAGCACCTTGGTACGCTGACATAGTCAACTATTTGGTGAGCGGCATAATCCCTCATGGGATGGAACCTATCAGAGGAGGAAGTTCTTACATGATGCCATAAACTACTATTGAGATGATCCGTACTTATTCAAAACATGCACCGATGGGATCATCAGACGATGTATTCTGAAAGTGGAGGCCACTTCCGTTGTGTCACATTGCCACGACCAACCTTGTGGGGGACATGCCGCAGTCACCAAAACCACTGCAAAATTCTCCAAATTGGCTTCTATTGGCCCACCATCTTCAGAGACGCAAACAAATACATCAGAGCATGTGACAGGTGCCAAAGAATGGGAATTATCACAAAGAAAAATGAAATGCCCCTACAAGGCATTTTAGAGATAGAATTGTTCAACTGCTAGGGTGTTGATTTCATGGGACCCTTCCCAACAAGTAGCGGCAACAAGTACATCCTAGTTGTAGTTGATTACGTCTCAAAGTGGGTGGAAGCCATAGCCACCCCCAACGAATGACGCAAGGGTAGTGGCCAAGTTCTTCAAGCATATGATTTTCCCGCTTTGGAGTCCCGATAACGGTTATAAGCGACAGGAGGAGTCACTTCATCGAAAAGAAGTTTGAGACAATGCTTAAGAAATACAGCGTGCATCACAAGGTCGGTCTTGCATATCATCCCCAAACAAGTGGTCAATTTGAAATCTCCAATAGAGAGATCAAGAACATCCTAGAGAAGACGGTGAGTGCATCAAGGAAGGATTGGTCCCAAAAGTTGAGTGACGCTCTTTGGGTGTACCGCACTGCTTTCAAAACCCATATCAGAACAACCCCCTACAGTTAGTATACGGGAAAGCATGCCACCTACCGATGGAATTGGAACATAGAGCATACTGGGCGATACAGAAGTTGAACTTTGACTATAAGAGCACCGTCACGTGACGATTCTTCAGTGTCAACGAGCTTGACGAAATCCGGTGACACGCTTATGAGAACGTAAGGATGTACAAGGAAAAGACCAAGGTCTATCTTGATAAGAATATCAGGGTGAGGCATTATGAAGTAGGTGACCAAGTACTCCTCTACAACTCAAGACTACGACTCTTCCCTATGACTCTTCCCCAGGAAGCTAAAATCAAGGTGGTCTGGTCCCTACAAGATAATAAGTATGTCCCCAGGGGTGCCATAGAACTTGAGAGGAAGAACAACAAATTCAAGGTGAATGGCCAAAGAATAAAGCCATACGTAGCAGGAGAACCGATTGGACAAGAAGAAACCTACTTTCTTGAGGAATGCACCACCATTGATTGAATATCTTAAGGGAGTCAAGCTTACGACTTAAAACAAGCGCTTATCAGGAGGCAACCCGATTTTCTTTCCTTTAGTTTTTGTTTTTCTTTTTGTTTTTCTTTTCTTATTCAAAAACCAAATAAATACGTTTTTAATTCTATAAAAATACAAAAACATAAAAATCCGATGAGTTCTTCCTTCTACAGGTTGAACAATGAGGAGAGCGCGCTAAACAATGAAATGAAGGAGAAGGAACAAAGGGAAGAGTTCCAGGTGACTCGACCGAGTAGGTACCCTACTCGGTCGAGCTACAGTCAGATGGAGAAAGGCTGCAAGAACGCGCTCAGAAAATCAAATGCGACTCGACCGAGTATATTCCTACTCGGTCAATCTACAGTCGGAGCTGCAGAGAGCTGGAGGAATAGGCAAAAATTCGCTCTGGAAATCAATCGTGACTCGACCGAGTAGCTTCACTACTTGGTCGAGCTACAGGAGGAGTCCAAAAGTGCTAAAAAGGGCGCTCTGGAAAGCTTAATGGACTCGACTGAGAGCTACCCTACTCGGTCGAGCTACAGGGAGAGCAAAAGAGAGCTGAAAATAACACTCTGTTTCAATTCAGCTCAACTGAGCTAAGTAAGCAGCTCGGTCGAGTACTAGGGCACAACTTCTGAGCTTAAATTCTCATATTTTATACTTTTTTGCTTGACCGAGTAGCGACTTACAGCTGATAGGGGCCCACACTTAACCGAGCTCGACTCGGTTTATTTTAAGACGAAATCGACTCGAATTAAAACCTAATCCTAATTCGAATCCCAAAAATCCCGATCTCTCCCCTAAAACTAGCCCTAACCCGACTCGGTCCGACCTCTCGTCATCGTCACCGCCGCGCTCTGCTCAAGCACCGCCGCCCGCAGTCGCTCGATCTGCCCATTCCCTCCCTCCCTCCCTCCCTCCCTCTCCACCCCCCTCTCCCCCTCTCTCCCCATCCCCCTCTATTCTAAATTATTCCCCATATCTCTCTCTCCATTCAAAACCCCCCTCTCTCCATCCCCCTCTATTCTAAATTATTCCCCCTATCTCTCTCTCCATCTAAACCCCCCCTCCCCATTCTAAATTATTCCCATTTCTGAAACCCAAACCCGTTTAATTTTCTACATTACCTCCGTATACTATCTTATTATCTTATTACAAGTACGTTTGGAGCTCTTCGAGGAGGATATTGGTTTGGATCAGCTTGGGGTCGTCTGGATTCGAGGCTTCGCACGCGCACATTCCACTTTTGCTTTCGCAGCGACGATCGGTGTTGGTATACTCTTTCCACACTTTATTTTTTATTACCATATCTTCGTCGCTAGCATTCTTGCACGATGCTTCCTCACCTTAGGCCGAGGAAGCCACCTCCAACCAAGAAGAGGAAGGTCGACACTGATCCCTCCTCTTCTAGGCCGGCAAGTCGCCCACGCCGTTGTTCACCCACACTCGAGGAGGAGTACTTGGGCGATTCATCGTCCTCGTCCGACTCGTCACGATCCCCTTTTCCCATGCCTCTAGTCATAGAGGCCCCACTCACCCCACTCACTACCACTCTACCCATCTCCACTACCGCTCCTCCATCATGTCCAGTCCCTCCACCACCCACCCTGAGGACGTATGATATCGTCTTCAGGGACGACACTCACCACGAGCGTTTCGTCGCCATGTCCCACCGCACCATCGTCCCCACCCTCTTCACTCACGTCTCCGCCATCCAGCACCTTGGACTACTACAGGGTGTCCACAAGCTATACCAGACCATAGGC
Organism: Scilla litardierei; assembly: GCA_030789695.1. NCBI lineage: Eukaryota > Viridiplantae > Streptophyta > Magnoliopsida > Asparagales > Asparagaceae > Scilla > Scilla litardierei. The sequence goes on along the minus strand of CM061137.1, from coordinate 134,190,884 downwards.
TTTGACGACCTACTCGCCACTTACGCCCGCACGTACACACTCCTCACCCTCGATGTGTTGAGCTCCATTGTCGTCACCCTGGTGGGTGATGGCATCAGCTTCAGGCTACTTGACCGCGATGTAGTGGTCATGCACGCCATGATCTGTGCCCACTTTCGATTCCCCGCCATCCCCAACCGCACCCTCACCTTCTCCCCATACTATGAGATTACCATGTTCGATGATGGTACCTTTTGGCATCGCATTACCGGTCTCGGAGGATATCGCCCTAGTATGGCAATATCCTTATGTATAGTCCACCCTTGCCTCCGTTACGCCCAGCGCCACCTCGCCACCACACTCTTCTCTAGGCCAGAGGTCGGGATACTCTCCCTCCCTGAGATTTCCCATCTTATGCGGATGACTCGACTTCTACGCTACCACCTCGATGGTACCCTCCACCCCTTCCTACTCTCTGACACAGCGCACTGGCTGTGTCACCGCCTCCTCCAGACCACCCATGCCACCACTGATGTCTTATGTGGCAGATTTTTCACCATTTTTGCTACAATGCTCAGCCTTGCCCTTCCTGCAGTTCTGGCGATTCCCACCGGGACTACACACCTGACGTTGGACGTGCTTACCTGCATGTCCATCATCAGGTCGCACGGTGAGCGTCACTGGATCTACCTTCTAGGCCCCCACAACGAGCAGCACCTAGTCCTGCCTAGCCCTTACCTCACCCATGTCGCCCCAGTCCAGCCTAGCTGGCTGATTGACCGTGTTTTCCCAATCCCCCCATCCACGTCCTCGAGCCCCTGGAGCACCAGTCGCCAAAGACATCAATGACTGGGTGCTCTGTTTTGATGAGGACGAGCCCGATTTAGCTGCCCTCGTGGCAGCCCAGCCAGCCCAGCCTGCACATCCATCCTACCAGGGAGCACTTCTATCCACACTTCTGTCAGTGCTCCCACCACCACCACCACCATAGAGACCTCGGGGACTGTCCACACCTTTTTCCCCTAGGTCATTACCTCTGTCTCTGTCGTGTCTAGACCTGAGGGCACAGTTGTCTCTGTTGCTCCTGATTTTACTTCTTCCCCCTCTTCGGACCCAACCAGTTCTGTCGCTCCGGAGCTCACCGCTTCACATATTTCGAAGCCTATTTCTGCCAGCACACTTCCTGCACCTCTGAACCTCCTCGCTTCCCTTCCAGGGTCCACAGTCACTCTTCCTGGCACCACTTCTACACTAGCATCAGCGGTATTCTCTGAGAGATCGTGGTGTCTGTCACCACTTTTGTTGCCACGATGTCTTCCATTTATGATGATGTTGCTACCTCTATCTCTGCATCGGATCTTGGATCCATTCCACTCACTTCTTCTTCCACCGAGATCCCCGCTAGACCACCCTCCCCTGACTTTTAGTTCAGGACCCGTGTATCACTTTTCCGTGGACACCCTACGAGGGTGGTTTCTAGCAGTTCACGCCCACCTCCTAGCTCCTGCACCACGGACGCACGTCTTCCTGTGATGGAGACCGAGGTCAACATCCTAAGGTGTGCCTTTAACACCCTTGTGACCTCGCTCTCCTCTTTTCAGCAGTCTGTGGAGCGGGACCTCACCACCATTCTCGATATCCTTAGGCATCAGAGTGCACCTCATGTCATACTAGAACCTGTCCCTCCTCCTAGGCCAGACCATGTCTCTTCAGCCCCTCCTAGACTGCTCACTGTGCCCCACTCTGAGGCTTCTGCAGGGCATGTCACTTCTTCCCATGAGTCGGTTGCACGTCAGTTGGAGACTTCTGTTGTTGACACACATGTTCTCACAACTGCCGATACTCCAGATGTTCTACTTTGTTCTGAGCCTGTTGTCTCTTCTGTTGCCTTACCGGCCACCACACCTGTCGAGCCTACACCTTCTATGCCTGACGTCCCTATCTTTGGTCCCCGGCAGCGGGACCCAACACCACCTTTATAGGGTGGTGCCGCTGCTTGATCCTTACATTATTTTTGCTCATGTCACCCCTTATTGCTTTTTGTGCACATCTGTCTCTTCAGGACCATGTCCTTGCATAGCTTGGGGGATGACCTTTTTGCACCATCTGTGTATATTCCATCATTTTGCATTTGCATATATTCCACCTGCATCATGTCATCATTTGCATCATATGCCTGCTTGTTCATACTTTTGCATCTTAGGCAGGTTATGCATCTGCATCTACATTTCTTCTTTTATTTGCATAGTTTCGCTTTTATTTTATTTATTTTCCTTTTATTTACCACCCGCCCGCCCTAGCCTCGTTTTTCCTTCTTGCCAGCATGTTCTCAGCAGTAAGGACATTGCTGTGTTTAGCTTGGGGGATGAGCGCTGTCGCTTTTATTTTCATTTTTTCATTTTTTTCATTTTCTTTCATTTTACACCTTTTTATTTTTATTTTCCACCACTTTTTAGCCGCTTCATTTTTTTAGCATCATACTTTCCATTTTTGGTATGCTTGCGTGCGTGCTTTTATTTTATTTTCTCCGCTTTTCTTTCCCCTTTTGCTAGATATATTGCATATGATGATATCTCTCTTAGCCTTAGTAGCTATCACGATGCTTATTACTTTTTCCATGCTATTTAGAGTATTTCAGTGTCCTACTATTCATATGCTTGCATATATATTCTTTTGACGATCTCTCTATATGAATGCAGAAAATGAATTGAAACTGAATATATGCAATAGTATTTAGTATGCCTATGTTGGATATACACCAAGATTCACGCATCATTAGAATAATTGAAGCATCTGTCTTGTATTTTTATTCACTTCTTATTGCATGCATGATATGTTTATATGTGTCACAGTCGCTTTTCGATCGTGTGTTTGTCGTGCGCGTACTTCTGTTTGTACGAGTATTTATTTTGACCTCTTCCTGTATTTCGAACGTGCGATGTTATATGTCGTTATACCCTCTGAGAGAGTACTTATTTGTGGAATTTTTTGTGAACGTCATTTCACGGCTCGTTCTCCCACAAAACAGCTTTATTTGAAGGGGTGTCGTAACTTTAGACATTGACGTTTGATCTTTTTATTTTTAGTTCCGTTTTCGTGAACCTAGCACGTGACCGATCATCTTAGTCTCGACCCTCTCGTCGACATGGTCGTCTCGATATTTTTCTTATAATAATCGGACACCGTTAGACCGACCTATTGACCTAATCATCTTTCAACCTCTAATTAGCCTAATTAATTCGAATTTCAAATATCTTAATCAAATCTTAATTAAATCTATATGTTTAATACGTATCACATGAGAATATGTTTCCTAGCTAATTGCACCCAAAGTCTAACCTCCCCCTCTCACACCCTCTCTCTCCAATCAACCTAAATCTACCACATTTTAAACCCTATATAGCAAATTTCTCATATTATAACCAAACTTCCCCTAGGGTTTGAAACCCACGCACAGCCCCTAAAACTCACGACAACCCCCCTCAAACCCGCCCAGCGGCCATCCCCTCATCCCCCTACTCACGCACGGCCTGCCCATCCACCCCGGCCAGTCATCCTACCGCCGGCCTCCCCTAACTGCTTCTTTCCTTGGCCGAAAACTCCACAAAAACTGTCCCTAGCCACACCAAAACTGCCGTTAGCCCCTATAAAACTGCCGCAAGCCCGGATCCGCACCCTCCTAGATCCGGCCCTCTCCTCGCTCTAGAACACAGTTGTCCCTAGGCTGCGACTTTCCTTGCTCGCTGCTGTTCGCCTGTCGTGCTACCGTGGTTGCTAGTTGTCGCCGCACCTCGCTCGCTACCAGAGTCCAACCCTTGACGTCGCTACCGACGTCAGTGTAGCTCTCGCATCGTGTTGAGGTAAATCCCGAACCGTATGAACACAAACATCACATGTTTAAACAAGATAAAAATCGTAATTTTATTGTGTTGGTTAAATCACTAATTGAGATTAATAATATGGGACTATAGGATTGGTGACTGTTGATTGAGCACATAGGAAGAGTTCTTGACTGTTGAACTGAGGAATTACAGACGCTATTTTCAGGCAAGTGAAACTTGCTCAGATTGTTGTTGTAAGCCATGTTTAGGCTATTTTGTGAAATTGTGGAAAAGAGACTAGGCGGTGAAATGATAGTCGCCTAGACGCCCATACTTGATCTAGCTTAACAATGAAGCTAGATCCGACACCATATTTGATCTAGCTTGACAACGAAGCTAGATCCGACACCTTACCATTCTATGATTCATGCATATAACATGTCACGTTTATTTTGATATAACTGTACGCAATTCAATATCTGCTATCATGTTGCATATCAGGTCATATCATGCATTGAATGTTTGGTCGTGATTGTGTAGCACACGCTACTATTGAAATGTAAGCTACGACGAGTAGGATTTTGTCTCCTACATCATGAATGAGGCTAGGTCAACCATATTCCATAAACACTTCCTGGCTCGTGATCAAGAATATGGGTGACAGTCCATATACACGAGGAGGGGTAGGGTTAAGCGGTCAATCAGTGTAGAAGTGCGTCCGATCAGCAACTTCAGCTGCAAGACGTAAACCCTGTGCACGACAAGAACTCATGTTTTACTGCTTTTAATGAAATATTGTTTAGTAGCTTTTTCTATGACGTGTCAAGAATTGTTAAATATCATGTTCATTATAACTGCTGCATTCATTAATATATCATGACATGTCGTCGTCATTATTTTAGAACGGCTAATTGTACTCTTTTGCTTTTATAGTTCCTTGCACAAAAGTCGCCTTTTCCTTTTGGATATTTTTGTTGACATGTGCCCTTTTCTCTTTGGGTGTCACACATCAGGTTTAGAGTCTGAGTTTGTTGCTGAGGACGATCAGTTTGCTGACGTCGAGCCCGACGCTTATACTGACGTCCAGTTCAAGGACACCGTAGACCAGTCTTAGTCTCAGCAGGAGGCTTTCGTAGTTACTGTTTACTTTTCTAGTTGTTGCTGTTAGACTCTTCGGTGCGTAGCACCTTATGTTATTTTGTTTCGGCCATGCTTGGGCCTTCTTTTAGACTCTGTACTTTCCATTTATGACTATCTCTGGATGTTTTGAACTTAATTTGGATGTTGCTGAATGTTGGTTAATCTTTAACTGCTTTCAATTATTATTGTTGTTGTTTCTTTTGCAATGCAAGAATATACGAATGGATGAACACACAGAAGCTTATCAGACTGTAGCTTCACAGCTCCAGTCTGAGCTGACCTCTTCATGTCTCGCCTTCCGTACTTGAGAAGCGGGACGTGACAGGTTTTTGTGGTGGCCCATGCAGGTCATTGCACCTGCAAAATATCGAAACAATGATAATAATTAAACATACATTGAAACGTTTGTAACATCCTAGTCATAAAATTGAGTCTAATCTAAACGTTTTCCTTGTCTTAGATGGCTGGAAGACGTATTACCCGAGCTGGTGGTGGATCCGAAGATGGTGTTGGAGCTGATGGAGTTGATGGAGAAGCTACCATTCCTAAGATGATGAGGCTAATGCAACAGATGATGCTAATCCAGCAGGGCATGCTTCAGAATGCCCCTCGCTTCGAGTCTGGAGTGAAGCAGTTTCGGGAGCTGGGCTCGACGTACTTCACTGGATTAGAAGGACCTTTGGCTGCTGATGAATGGATGAGGAACACTGAGTACAACCTGCTTCTTTTGAAAATTGACCCGGCTGGATGGGTCGAGTTGGTGAAGAAGCAGCTGAAGGATAACACCCGTAGTTGGTGGGATGCAAAGGAGCAGATGCTGGTGAGGCATATCCCTTGGGCTACTTTCAAAGCTAGATTTGATGAGGAGTTCTTCCCTCGAGCCGCCAGGAGGGAGTTGATGCAGCAGTTCATCAACTTGAAGCAAAGGAGTCTGACGATGGACCAGTACCACCAGGAGTTCACCAGGTTGTGCCGCTTTGCGTCGAATTTGTTGTGGACCCCCGAGGATCGAGCTCAGTGTTTTCTGCAGGGTCTTTCCTTGGATCTGCAGAGTTTGATGTCTTCTTCGGACTTGGACTCATACAGGAAGTTGCTGATAGCTGCGAAGATGCAGGAGTTCATTGCCAATCAGAGAAAGGTATAGTTTTTAGGTGTAGGGAAGAGGCCTATGGAGCAGGCCAGGGCTGTGGTTAGGCCTGTGTTGAAGCCTAATCAGTCTGCATAGTTTAAGAGGCCAGGAGGGCCAAGTTAGAAGGTGTGCTATCATTGTGGCAAGGCTAGTCACGTGCAAGAGCGGTGCAGGTGGTTTCTGGGCCAGTGCTTAGTTTATGGTGACGCTACACATTCAGTGAAGAATTGTCCGTGTGCTAGTCAACAGCAGAGAGCACCAGCAGCTGTCGGTCGTGGATCGCCTCTTATACCCCAGAAGCAGGCTTTCTAACAGGCAGCTCAGCCTAGGAAGCAAGCTTTCACGATGACTACAGTAGAGGCAGAGGCTGAGGACGGAGTTATTACAGGTAATCCTCAGACTAGTCTTTACTTTTCAATAGTTGATCTTACATGTTAGATTAGACCTTTTTTGCTAGAATAGGTTTTTATTGCTAGCTTGTTTGTTACGGGTTATCCATGTTTGTGCTTTTCCTGCTCGGGCTCTCTTCGACTCAGGTGCATCCCTGTGTAACTTATCTCGGAGTTTTGTGGACAAGCATTCTCTGTTGACTTCCCCTCTTCCCAAGAGTTGGGATATCATTATGGGGAATGGTGTGATCTCAGTACACCTTGGTTGCCGATCTTGTCCTTTGGTTGTCTGTAGACATGAGTTATATGCCGATTTTATCGTCCGCGACATTACCTATTATGGTACCGTTCTTGGGATGGATTGGCTTGGCTATTTCTTTGTTATGATCGACTGTCGACGGAAGAAAGTGGTGTTTGAGATTCCTGGTCATCCGACCTTCGAGTTCAGCAGTGGTAGCAGTTCGTTTGGGGCTGTCAGATTTCGAACCAAGCCAGTGGTGGAGCTTGTAGCTATGCAGATGGAGGTGAGTAGACCAGCTGTGGTGAGATATTTTGATGACGTCTTTCCTGAGGAGATGTCAGAACTGCCCCTGATCAAGCTCTTGAGTTCTCGATTGATCATATTCTAGGAGCACAGCCCATTTCAAAAGCACCATATCGTATGGCTCCGACAGAGTTGGAGGAGCTGCGTAGATAGTTGGACGAGCTTTTGCAGAAGGGTTTTATCCATCCGAGTGTGTCTCCATGGGGAGCACATGTTCTGCTGGTGAAGAAGAAGGTCGGTTCGCGCCGGATGTGCATGGACTACAGAGAGTTGGATGTCGTCACCATCAAGAACAAGTATCTGTTGCCGCGCATAGACGATATTTTCGATCAGCTTGGAGGATCGAGGGTATTCTCTAAACTGGATCTCAGGAGCGGATATCACCAGCTGAGGGTGAAGAAGGAGGATGTGCAGAAGACAGTGTTCAGAACGAAGTATGGACACTACGAGTTCGTGGTTTTGCCTTTTGGTGTGACCAACGCACCCGCGGTTTTCATGAACCTGATGAACCTGATTTTCTATGACTTCTTAGATAAGTTCTTCGTTATCTTTATTGACGACATCTTGATCTATTCGAAGTCAAAAGAGGAGCATGCCGAGCACTTCAGGATAGTTTTGGAGATTCTGAGGAAGCATCATCTGTATGCGAAGTATTCCAAGTGTGAGTTCTGGTTGGATAGAGTTGCCTTCATTGGCATGTGGTGTCAGAAGATGGCATATCCGTGGATCTGGAGAAGATCAAGGCTATCAGAGAGTGGACGATTCCCCAGTCAGCGTCATAGATCAGGAGTTTTCTTGTGCTAGCAGGATATTATTGGCACTTCATCAAGGATTTCTCTCGTATTGCAGAGCCGATGACTAGACTGACGAGGAAGGATATATTGTTTGTTTGGTCTGATGCTTGTGAGGAGGCCTTTTCTATTCTGAAGGCGAGATTGACGTCAGCACCTATTCTAGCTGTGCCTGATCAGAGTTGAGGGTTCGAGATCTTTTACGATGCATCTGGCAAAGGTCTCGGTTGCATTTTGCATCAGCATGGACACGTGGTTGCGTACGCTTCTCGACAGCTCAAGGCTCATGAGAAGAACTACCTGACGCAAGATTTGGAGTTGGCTGCAGTCGTATTTGCGCTCAAGATTTGGAGGCATTTCCTGTTGAGTGAGAAAGTAACGATTTTCACTGATCACAAAAGCTTGAAATACATCTTTACGCAGAAGGAGCTCAACAGGCGACATCGTCGATGGTTGGAGCTCATGGCAGATTTTGAGATCGACTTGCAGTATCATCCTGGCAAGGTGAATGTGGTTCCTGATGCACTGAGTAGACTTCCAGTGGTTATAATGTTGACTTCACAGTGGAGGTTGCAGCAGGATTCTGTGAGTCAGGCATTGAGATTGTGCTTCTTGGAGAGGTTTCGTCGTTGATATGTATGCAGATACAGTCGACGATCGTGGATAAGATCAAGACAGGTCAGGCTGGAGATCTGAAGCTGAAGAAGATCCGTGAGCAGGTAGAAGCCGGTCTGCGGACTAACTTATGTTATTTTGTTTCGGCCATGCTTGGGCCTTCTTTTAGACTCTTGTACTTTCCTTTTATGACTGTCTCTGGATGTTTTGAATTTAATTTGGATGTTGCTGAATGTTGGTTAATATTTAACTGCTTTCAATTATTATTGTTGTTTTGTTTCTTTTGCAATGCAAGAATCTGTGAATGGATGAACACACAGACGTTTATCAGACTGTAGCTTCACAGCTCCAGTTTAAGCAGACCCCTTCGCATCTTGCCTTCTGTACTTGGGAAGTGGGGCGTGACAGTGTGCCTTATCGCATGACTTCATTATTGTTGAAATGAATGAAAATACCCATATTTGCTTATGAGTTTAGTTGGATTATTATCTAATTGAACCATTATGCACATCTTATGAGTGAACCGAGTGATTATATCCTTTCTTTCTCCACATATCTTATTATTCTATACATGTCACTTAGGTTCACCCCCTTTCAGCTACTTATACCGCATCTACTTTCCAAAAATCCCAAAGGAAAAAGTTAGCCTCAAAAGGCCCCAAAAAGCCAAAAAGGAGCCAAAAAATATATGTACATCATATTGCTCCTACAAAAAGAAAAGGAGGGAGTTCAAAAGAAAAAAAGAAACAAAAAGTTCAAAAACCAAAAAAGAAAAGTAAATTATTTCTCCACTTTCATTATTTGGAGCTACACAAAAATACTTGTCCTTAGATGCGATCCTCAAGATAAGCTTGGGGGGTGAATCCATTTGATTATACAAGTGAGAACACCATTATAGTGGAGTTATGTACATTAGGGGATATTTGATAATGCTTAGACTTTGCGAAATATATTAGCTATGAAGATTTTTCATGATTTGAGATGAATATTTGAATGCCATGATCCTTATTCTATTCTCTATTGCATGCTTGGTATGACTCTTATATGCTTCATTTATTTCTATTGATTGAAAAGTGCATCGCTAACATTGTTATATTGAACTCTATGAATTACATGATGTGGATATGAATTGATTGTATGATTTTATAGGATCCCTACCTTTGTTCTTAAATGCTTACAAGTAATATGTTTAGCTAAGATATGAAATTCTTATTAGCATGAGATCCATCTTCGAAGTATTGTGATATGTCGATATGGCTTGAGATCTGACCAAATACTCTAGCACTCCCATCCATCTTCCATTATTTTTCGTTTTTTTTATTTTATTTTCGTCGCCTGGTGAGCCTCCTATTCGTCTTCCTCGTGGACGAGTAAGAGGTAAGCTGGGGGATTTTGATGTGTCCATATTTTCCATGTTTTTATCGCATCATTTCATGTCATATTCGCCTCCAAACTCCATATTTTCATATATTATCACGCTTCTAATGCCATATTCGAGTTTTGTATAGCTTTATGGATTTTCAGGAGTTTAGGAGCAAATTGGAGCTATTTGGGGACACGGACACATCCGGCACGTCTGAGACGTCATTGGCAAGGCTCTATGGGAGTTCGCCGAGGTATGAAAGAAGATCGGAGGAGAGGAGGAGAAGGGAGCGAGAGAAAAGAGCCATGGCTTCAGCCCAGTTCAGTTTCCCAGGTGACTCGACCGAATAGCTTCAGTTACTCGGCCGAGCTGACACGTAGAAATCACACGGAAACAGCCTCAACCTACTCAACCGAGCAGACAACCATCTCGACCCAAGTTGCATCAAACAGAGTGACGATTTTAAGCTTTTCTCCAATGCACTGTAGCTCGACCGAGCGGCAAAGCAACTCGACCGAGCAGTTCACCTACTCGACCCGAGCCGTCATCCAACAGAGCAGCATTTTGGAGGACGTTCTGATCTACTGTAGCTCGACCGAGTAGAGTGGCTACTCGACCGAGTAGCACATATCAGCCAGAAGCAGAATAGAAGCAAGCGGAGCCTGAAGTCGACTCGACCGAGTAGGCGTCGCTACTCGATCGAGTAGTGCGATGCACCCTGCAAGTTGTGGGCCCAAGTGCCCAGATTTTCTGATATTTTTGTGGGATCTCTACCCCTTGTATATAAGCACATTTTACCCTACTTTCAGACATCTAGAGTTTTAGCCTATCTTTGGAATTTAATTAGAGTTTTTAGATCTAGAGAGTTTTGTGCCGTCGCTAATTTTGTGAAGACAAAGCTTGGATTTTTATTGTTCTTTTGTGCAAAGAATCGTATTTTTCTTAATTCTCTTTGGTTTTCTATTGCTCCATGACATGTTGGTAATAATTCTCTAAACTCTCTATTGATTTTGATGTCTTCTATTGCTATGATGGATTCTTTTGCATCTATTGTCTCTTTTATTATTATTTCTATGATGTGTCAGTAGTTCTATCTAGGGCTAATGGATTAGCCCATTGATCTTAGGATTTAGATGTAAAGTTAAGTGACACGTATTCATATTTCATATTTTGTACACGCTTTTCATCGTTTTTTCATATACGTTTCATCTCATTCCATGTTGCATAAATCACATTTTGGTTCATATTGACTATTGGGTGTATTGTTTGTATTTCAGGTAAATGTCGTCATTTCGGTGTCTTTTGGAGTCGACCTTGCATGTCGGGACCAAAGCACGCTTATACGGCAAAGATCTGATGGCCAAAGATGTGGATTTGAAAATTTGGAGCTTCAACCGATCAGGTGGACAGACCCACCCGATCGGTTCGTGCACGTGTATCCGACCCGATCAGGAAGCAGCAATGAAGAAGACCCCACCCGATCGGTTCAGTGATCAGGTGGTCATGACAGTGCTCTCTATTTTTGAGAGATCTTCGCAACTGATCAGTTCGCCCCCCGGGGTCTTCTTGGGGAAGAACCTACCCAATCGGTTGACACTTCAACCGATCGGGTGGCCTTTTCTTCCCCTTTCGTATACTGTTGCTAATTCATTGAAGATCTGCTATCATTCTAGTGAAAGTTTGGGTGGTCTCTTATTTTTCTAGCATCGGCATCTTCGTTAGCTTTCCAACGATAGGTCACAAACCCAAATCAGATTTTTCTACATTTTTCTGGAATTTTCTGAGCGCAGCTGGGTGCTGAAATTGGGAGCTATCTGGAATTGAACTTCAACCGATCGGTTGGGAGTCCAACCGATCGGTTCTGGTCAATTTCAGAAGTTGTGCATATCGGTTTGATTCCACCCGATTGGTTGACACTCCAACCGATCGGGTGGCCCTGTTTTAGCAATTTTATTGATTTTTTGGACCCGAACTGTTAGGGGTTTGATAGGACTTATATATATAAGTGTGGGCACGACTTGGAGTAGCTTCTTCCCTATTTTTTCCAGCAGCTTTTGCCCCTTTTATGGGAGCTTTAGATTAGGTTAGATTAGGCTTCTATTGGAATAAGTCTTGTAACGGATTGATGGATTCTAATGCAAGATATGTATCTTTTTTCCTATTCCCATTGTTTTGTGTTATTTTTGTTGTGCTTGATGGTGAATGCTTGTTTATCCATTTTATTGCTTTCTATCATGTTCTTCACCATTGAGTAGTGCCTGATGAACCCTAATATGGGTTAGAGTAGGATTGATGCTTGGGATTTTACATTTGACTTGATTGCATGGCAAGTGTTTGATAGAATATGTCAATGGGGATTTTTAGCAATCTGAGTCCAATTCGTATGGCAACACACTAGATGTGTTGGGGGTTGGGGTCCGGATGCTTGTCCTGTCAAGATCCACTTTGATGTATTGCTAGAAATCACTTTTGACCTAGTTGGCCATTAGGGTTATGCGGGGGCGTTTTATTGTCACTGGCGGGAGAACGACCGCCTTTGACCGTCGGGCCAAGGGAAAATAAAACTGGCGTTTGATCCCCTAGCCACAGCTCACACCCCTAGCGTTGACATCGAGTCCTCGCGCGTGGGAACGGCTTGGACGAAATGTTGGGAGTTATCATTGTGGACTTAATGCTCCCGATTGCGGAGGGTGTTAATGGACATGGGAATGCCCACCGTCCGAAACCGAGTAGACCTAGCGTATCATCCTGGGCATCGACCGGAATATCGGAACCATGGGACACTAGGTACCACCTTTTGGGGCAATGTCTCACCCTGGGTCAAGTCGAATGCCATGTGTCGTGAGTGCTCTAGCCCATGTTAGCGGGGATTCGTTTCTTGTCTTTTTCATTTCTTTCTTTTATTTCTACATTTCCACTCATATAATCCGTGTAGCTCTCACATAACCTAGGCGAGGCTAGTAGCCATCAAGCCATCCACCTCCTTGTGTTCGATAAACCCGCACCCTACACTAACCATGCACTTGCGGTAAACCGACACCGCGCCCAAACCGTAAACGGGACACCGGTCAAGTTTTTGGCGCCGTTGCCGGGGAGGCGTTCGGTTTGATATTAGCTTAGCTTGGGTTCATTAGACTACGCATTAAAAAACAAATGCAAAAACAAAGAAATTTTTCTCCCACCATTATATTATTTCTTGTTATTCTCTTGTACTATTGATACTCCTCTCTAATTTTCTTATTTTTGTTGTCCATGTATCTTTGCTATTACCATGTAGAGGCCAAATTTCGATGCTCAGATGGGAGGCTATGATCCCTATTCATTTGTGGTTTGTGAGATTTGTGGGATGGCAGGTGGTGGGACCGGAAAGGTGCTTCTCTCAAGCGCAAGAGTCCGTACAAGTAGTAAAATCTGGGAGTCCAGATGTCGAATCCACTGGAAGAAATCTGTTGCAACCACAATTCAAATCAAATAAAAATCCTACGAAAAGAAACTAACCACTTCAACAAATGATGACGGTGATGGTGATGTGAACACGTGAACAATATAAACATAGAAATACGTGTATGAAAATACCTATAAAAAGTATGCGCATGGTATGGGTTCGCTAGGGTTAACGATTCGTATTAATTTGGTTGATAGGTATAACACAATGAATTCTCCTTTTGGGAGCAATTCACCGGAAAATACCCAATATAACTCAATGAATTCTCCTTTTGGGAGCAACTCATCGGAAGATGCCCTTTTGGGGGTTCAAGCAAAATATTCAAAAAGATCGTCGCTAAAGCTATAATACGATACGAAACTCTCTTTTGGAGAGATCAAAACTACGGTATGAAACTCCCTTTTGGGGAGATCAAAACTCACCCTTTTGGGGCGATCATCAACTTAATTAATTCTTTTGGAATCTAAAAAAGTCGATTTACGAACAAAGATTACAATTTTAGCGACGTTTAACGATTTAGCACAAGGAATTTCAACCAAACTAACACAAATTATATCACCTAACTACTCCATACCATGCACAATTAAGTTTTAGCTACTCATAATATCAGAATAAACAAGTTCCATAGACAAATACATCAAGATTATAGCAAAATACGGTAGAAAAAGCACTAATTAAGGAGTTTAAGTTAAGAATTCATCACCAAATATCCTTGAAAAGACATCAAAACTCTCTGAAAATAAGAAAATAGCCTCTGGAATTTTACAGAATTTTTCAGGGGGAGAATACGGCTTCTAGAGCCTCCAATACGCTCAAAATACGCCCCAATCTGCTTGAATACGCCCAAAAAAACCCTAAAACACCTTTTATAAAGAGATTGCGGGTTTGGGTTGTGCTAACGGGTCTAAACCCGCATCAAAACCATACCCGAACGAATCCTGTCCGATCATCTCAAGCGGCGCAGATATCAACCGCACATCCAAGCGGGATTCGTTCTGGTGTCGACACGTGGCATACGGATCGGGTCGAAACCCGCTCACGCGCCCGCTTCGATTCGAATTGCGCTGCAGCCATCGGATCTGAATCGCACGGTCCACAGATAGCCACGTCGCTCGCTTTTGAATTCGAATTCGAATCGAATTCGTAATTGCTGTCGACCGTGCGATCGAGAATCGACCGTCCAGAGAATGCCACGTCGCGAGATTTTTTTGCTGCTAAGTTTTTTATCGCGGGGCGCTTTATGGCCGTTGGATCAGCATCGAACGGTCCGCGGCTGGCCACGTCGCGCTCCCGCCTTCGCGTTTTCTCTCGCGTGCGGGCCGTTGGATCGAGATCCAACGACCACAAACAGGCCGCGTCGACATCGTGCTAGCGTCCGTCGGATGAAGCGTGAAAGGCCAGATTAGCGCCACGTGTCGCTATTTGATTGGCCGGTGACCGTATATTTCGTATTTTGAGTGTATTTTCCCATTTAATTGGTATTCTGCATTCAAAAATACACAGTAATTAGCACAGATCTCAGAAAAATACAAATAAATATTCGTTGGAATCGTGAGATCGAGACCAAGCTAGGAAAAATATAAAACGTGCAGAATTGCATCGTTAAATGCTGTTTTGTGCTCAAATAGTGTGTTTTCTCTAATAAATAAATGTGTAGAAAATACGTATGAATTAGAGATAAATGTAGCATCTCATGAGCACAAAATAGGGCTAAATGGGGGGTTAAATATGTAATATTGAACCCGAATCACACCCCCCAACTAGCGATTTGCTAGTCTCTAGCAAAAATAGCGATAAATACGGATGATCAATAAAAATAATAAATTCTTTCAAATTGCTCATGGCGTGGCTCAATAATACGCATTCCAACATGGTCTTGGCCATCAATATACACATCCATGAACAAAATCAATCACATGAAATTTTCTCTAATTTAGTATGAATAAATAACATGCAAGCATCGTTTTGCGCAAGCGAAAGTATAACACGTCGTTATATCCTAGTTTTCTTGTTTCCAAGGAATTGGCCTATCAAAATAATCTTTCAAGACATGGGTATTGAAGTTGCTTAGTATATTCACCATTTCTTTTCTTTTATTCGTTCCGCGTAACGCGCATCAAGCAACATTCGCAGAAAAAGGTATAACTTGGATCGCTCCATCAAATGAGTGAGTTTCCGGTCAATGGCTCCCAAATCAGACGATAATAGGGCATTAGGCCAAGAAGGACCCCTCGGACTGTACTACTCGAGCCAACCAAGTTATGTATTAGTGACATACTCATTCATCCATTTTTCATCATTCATTTTTCTTTTCTTTCATTCAAATTTCTTTTCTTTTCTTTTCTTTCTTTTCATTTTTTGTAAGCAACTCAAAACCCATCAACATGAATATAAACATTAATAACAAAGGCCAAATTCCTCTTCAACTTGAAAACTATTCTTAAAAATCGTGTATACTTAAGCTTTTTCCATCACATTAGCATGCATGAAATCAATTCAAACTATTTCGATATATTAATCATGGAAATTGACAGTTTTCTTGAATAGTATATTAAAAGTAATTCCATGAAGGAAAAATAATTAATCAAGCCATAAACAATTTTAAGAACTCAATTAACGTATAATCATCCGCATTTGAGGCATATGAAGGAGTTTTTAAAAGATGAGATTTGGTGATTTATTCTTCTCAAAAAAAATCCTAAGGTCTCATACACACCCCCAACTAAAGATGGACATTGTCCTCAATGTCGGAAGGGGTACGAGTTTATTCAAGCAAGCAACCTAGAAAGCATATAAAAAATCTACACTACTGGAAAGAACACACCGTGATCAAATGGCGGATCCCGAATCTTTGATGGTGGAGGAAGTTGTTCAATTTGCTCCTTGCGTTCCTCGGCGATTATTCTTCCTCCAACGACTAAACTGGATCCCAGCAACGTAACTCCCAGCATCTCTATAAGATGTCCACTTATATCCTGTAAGAGATGAGTCACGTCAATCCATTTTAGTTTAAAATTCTTCGAAATAAAATTATTCCAAATGTAGTCATCAAAATAAGTGAAAGAAATTAAAATAAGTTGACGACTACTCCCTGAAAGATTTGCACTACTCTTTGTACGATGCTCGATCGTTGGGGAGAGGGATAAATGATTTTGGGACAAAACTGGAGGAGGGCATGGTTCTGACTCCATGGGGATAATCTCAAAACCATTTTCCCTAGCTGTCTCCTCCTCTCGTTCTTCCAAAATTGCTAGCTCGTCCTCTCTTTTGCACACACTTTCTGCCATGTGGATATTTATATTCGTGTCCTCGCTCGGTATTCCTGCAATAGAAGATGAACTCGTATTAGATTCTTGAAATCGAGTTTCAAAAGCATTACCTTCTTCTAAGCAAGCGGCAATCAAATTAAGATTTTCAATGGAATTTTGAATCTGCCGACTCCGAGCAAGGAAATTCTCCTGGAATTGATGGGATGTGGCCTCCTGTGTCTGAATAGTCAGGTAAGCTTCCTCTTTCAAGGATTGCAAAGGTACGTCTACGCTTTGCTCTTCTTGATCGAGGCACGAAGGCTCCGTTGAATCGCTCTCTGAAGTCTCTTCCACGGTTTCTTCGTTTTCTTGCAGAGACTCCATGTATTCCCACGCCACTGTCGGCGTCATGCCTCCCAATAATTCCTGCAGCTGAGGTTGTAGTCCTTCTAGGAAGAACTCCATAAGCTCTTCATTTGTGAAACCATGCTGCGGATAGCTCGATACGATATTTGTGAACCTTCTCCAGGCCTGAAAGAAAGTTTCACAATCAGTTTGATTAAAATTTACAATCTTGAGCTTTTCCATCCTATGTTTGTGTGCATTAGCATATCGTGCATCATAAAGATTGTTTGTGCAATAGAAGTTCATATATTCCATTTTGAAATAAAATAAAATAAAATAATAAAAAAAGTTTATGTACAGTAAAGTGGAAAGATCTCACCGAAGGTCCTCTAAATGAAATAAACCGTAGTCACAAACCATTCCTCCCCGGCAATGGCGCCAAAAACTTGGTGGGACCGGAAAGGTGCTTCTCTCAAGCGCAAGAGTCCGTACAAGTAGTAAAATCTGGGAGTCCAGATGTCGAATCCACGGGAAGAAATCTGTTGCAACCACAATTCAAATCAAATAGAAATCCTACGAAAAGAAACTAACCACTTCAACAAATGGTGACGGTGATGGTGATGTGAACACGTGAACAATATAAACATAGAAATACGTGTATGAAAATACCTATAAAAAGTATGCGCATGGTATGGGTTCGCTAGGGTTAACGATTCGTATTAATTTGGTTGATAGGTATAACGCAATGAATTCTCCTTTTGGGAGCAATTCACCGGAAAATACCCAATATAACTCAATGAATTCTCCTTTTGGGAGCAACTCATCGGAAGATGCCCTTTTGGGGGTTCAAGCACAATATTCAAAAAGATCGTCGCTAAAGTTATAATACGATATGAAACTCTCTTTTGGAGAGATCAAAACTACGGTATGAAACTCCCTTTTGGGGAGATCAAAACTCACCCTTTTGGGGCGATCATCAACTTAATTAATTCTTTTGGAATCTAAAAAAGTCGATTTACGAACAAAGATTACAATTTTAGCGACGTTTAACGGTTTAGCACAAGGAATTTCAACCAAACTAACACAAATTATATCACCTAACTACTCCATACCATGCACAATTAAGTTTTAGCTACTCATAATATCAGAATAAACAAGTTCCATAGACAAATACATCAAGATTATAGCAAAATACAATAGAAAACACCAAAATACGGGATAGAAGTTGAAGAAAATATCACCAATTTTCCTTGAAAAGACTTCAAAACTCTCTGAAAATAATAAAACAAGCCTCTGGAATTTTACAGAATTTTTCAGGGGGAGAATACGGCTTCTAGAGCCTCCAATACGCTCAAAATACGCCCCAATCTGCTTGAATACGCCCAAAAAACCCTAAAACACCTTTTATAAAGAGATTACGGGTTTGGGTTGTGCTAACGGGTCTAAACCCGCATCAAAACCATACCCGAACGAATCCTGTCCGATCATCTCAAGCGGCGCAGATATCAACCGCACATCCAAGCGGGATTCGTTCTGGTGTCGACACGTGGCATACGGATCGGGTCGAAACCCGCTCGCGCGCCTGCTTCGATTCGAATTGCACTGCAGCCATCGGATCTGAATCGCACGGTCCACAGATAGCCACGTCGCTCGCTTTTGAATTCGAATTCGAATCGAATTCGTAATTGATGTCGACCGTGCGATCGAGAATCGACCGTCTAGAGAATGCCACGTCGCGAGATTTTTTCGCTGCTAAGTTTTTTATCGCGGGGCGCTTTATGGCCGTTGGATCAGCATCGAACGGTCCGCGGCTGGCCACGTCGCGCTCCCGCCTTCGCGTTTTCTCTCGCGTGCGGGCCGTTGGATCGAGATCCAACGGCCATAAACAGGCCGCGTCGACATCGTGCTAGCGTCCGTCGGATGAAGCGTGAATGGCCAGATTAGCGCCACGTGTCGCTATTTGATTGGCCGGCGACCGTATATTTCGTATTTTGAGTGTATTTTCCCATTTAATTGGTATTATGCATTCAAAAATACACAGTAATTAGCACAGATCTCAGAAAAATACAAATAAATATTCGTTGGAATCGTGAGATCGAGACCAAGCTAAGGAAAAATATAAAACGTGCAGAATTGCATCGTTAAATGCTGTTTTGTGCTCAAATAGTGTGTTTTCTCTAATAAATAAATGTGTAGAAAATACGTATGAATTAGAGATAAATGTAGCATCTCATGAGCACAAAATAAGGCTAAATGGGGGGTTAAATATGTAATATTGAACCCGAATCAGCAGGGCACGTGCATAATGATTGCCCATTTACGTCTGAGAGCCTCATTCCAAACCAAGGCCAAACATTTTCCCACAACCTTAGCCCAAACACCTCCCATCTATTTCCTCAACCTTATATCCCTCCACAAACACAAGAAAAATCAAGCCTTGAGTCTCTCTTTGAGAGTGCCATGTTTAACCAAGGCCAAATATTGCAAAACTTTATGGTACCAATCACCGAGCCTACACTGAGGAGAGAGGATGGAGGAGAGGATGTACCCACTTTCATGGTGAGACCACCATCCCATCGGCCACCATAGACACATCTCATGCTGATGTGCCATATTTCCAACACTACCACTTGGATGACAATGCATTTTTTGATGATGATTGGGAGGATGGGGTGATTTCTCTAGGATCTGTGGGAGAGACTTCTCATCTTGATTTGGATATCCCACATGAGTCCTACGAGAGCACCGAGGATACTACAGAGTTTATGCATACCGGCGAGGAGGATGTGCGTGAGGACGAGGACACCACGACCACATACGAGTGGTCCACTCCACATCCACCTCCACAGCCATCTCTGTCGCCGCTTCTTCCTTAGTCTGTGGTCAACCACGATGATGTCATTCAGGACATCGGGCAGATGGTGGAGCATGAGCATATCGTCGATGAGATTGTACATGAGGGCTTGGATACGATGGTCCACTTCATGGAGCCCGAGTTACATCTACCTCTATCGTCACTCTCCACTACTTCTGCGACTGAGCATCTACTTGAGCATATTGCCCCTATTCAGGGAGATTTTCATACTCACTCTCACTCCATATTTAAATCTCGCTTTTTACGTCCTATTTCTTTAAACTTATATGTTTTTGACACACCATATCTCTCGCAGGACACAGGATCAACTTTCCCTGAGGTATGCTGCGGTGTATCACCACCTGGAGAGCCACTTCTCTTGGAGAGCGGGGATTTGGTCGTCACTAGTACAGATGATAGCGACCCATTCTCAGGGAGTATTCGTCACCCCTTTATTATTTTTCCATCTTATGTTGACGATTATCTCTGGATACATTTATTTTGGGAAATAATTTCTTACCATGGACTAATGCACCTCGTCCTTTGCAGGTCACATGTGGACACCTACTAAGGATGCTTTGAGGTGCATTGCTTGGGTCCATTGGCACACGTGGCACAGCGCTTCTGGCGGAGCCACAGCAGGAGCAGTTAGAGCAGCTACCTGCCCCACTCGAGATTCTGGATCCGCCTATGCTCAGGTGTATCCTAATCTAGTAGTGTAGAAATTTACAGCTTTCTAGTTTAGATTAGAATAATCTCATCTCCTCTCATTAGCGAGGGAAGCATATCTAGGGTTTGCTTTTGCATCATAATAACCCATCATGTCTTGTCCTTCTATCATTTCACCCCCATCACCCTATCCTTGTTCTTTTGGCACTTTTCTTGGCCCCGTTATCATTTTTCTCCATGAGACCCCTACCACCTCCAAAGGGTGGTGGTGATGCCTGTTTTGCCTATTGTTTACTCTTCCATTTATCTTTTATGCTCCGTATTGGATTTTCATATCTTTGGGGATAGATTATATTAGCTTGGGGAAGAGTATCACCCATAGTCATTTTTGTTATTTTTGATGCATTTCCCCTCTCATTTTATCTTTGCTCTCTCATGTGTGATCTTATTGCATTGAGGGCAATGCAAGCTTTAACTTGGGGGAGTTGCATTTCATGCATGTTTCCTTTATTTTCTTCCATTTTTCACCTTTTTCATGCATCAAAAATTTTTCGTTTCATTTTTATGCATCATTACCATCATGCATTTTTCTTTCTCCATTTCATTCTCTCCTCTTCCTAGAAATGAACCCTCAAATTTTTCTTTTCATTTTTATGCATCATTCCCATCATGCATTTTTCTTTCTCCATTTCATTCTCGCCTCTTCCTAGAAATGAACCCTCAATGATATTTTACCACGCATGCTTCACTTTTCGCATGTGAGCACTTTTTTCCATCACGCTATTTCTTTGATTATTCAATGCTCATATATGTGTTTTGAAATCTTTTGGGTTTATTTGCTATATTTCGAGATTGTTGGTTGTGATTGTGTTTAAGGCATGCTTCTAGCTGTAAATCGTATTTTAATATGCCCCTCTATTTGAAGTTCCTAGATTTTCACGCTTCATTCCCAATAAACGGTTATTTTACCATCCTACCCCCGTGCTTCTAACTCTTGCATGAAATACTATATGTGTACTCTTATCGCATGTGTTAGCTACCTTTCAACGAGATTAGGATATCCACATCCTTGTCCCGTGCTTGAATTCATGGAGGATTTTCTTGCCATACTTGGATTTCTCAAAAATTCTCTTTTGTTTTACTTTGTACATTCCCCCTCATCGTGCATCGGTCTCGCATTTGGGGGAGTGCACATTTTCATATTTTTGTATAATGGTCCTTCGGGGTTTTTCGTAACCCGATGCCCTAAAGCCATCTATCTTGGGATGCGTAGGCCGTCCTTGCATTCCATTGCGATTCCGCAAGTTTGCAAGACAAAAATATTAAAATCAAAAACAACAAAAACAAACCAAAAACCCCAAAAATATGTATATATGCCACATTCTCCCCTTTTCCTTCGTTCTCCACATTTCCTATATTTGAGAGCACCATTGTATATAGGGAAGGCGAGAGTTTGTGCAAAGTGATCTTTCCACATCTTCTCCATCTCCTTTTGAAAATGGCAAGAAAGTGTTTCAAAAATCAAAAAACGGCAAGTGTGTGTGGTGATTCCTTACATACTAGAGATTGATAGCTATTCACATGATTCATATCTAGTCTTTCTTACTTCTTCATGCATGTATGGGTATCTCGTATTCACCGTTTGCAAGATTTGATAAGAATTTTGAGCTTCCTCATATTTGGGCATATTATCTACTATAACATGCTATGATAGCTATCCTTTTGCCAATGTCACGCTTCTATCTCTTTTGTGCTCTATTGATATAAACCCATGATGCTATATTATAAGATTGAATTCTTGATTTAGATTGTGATATGCTTTTTCCTTTGTGCTTAATTGTATTGGTGATTACATTTGTGGTTTGGAGAGGGTGATCAAGGATTCTTCGCTTTCCTTTCTTGCTCTCGCACCCGATCTTCATTCCAACTCGTCTTCCTCGGGACGAGGAAGAGTTTAGCTTGGGGGCTTGACGTGTGTTCATATTTCATACTTTGTACACGCTTTTCATCGTGTTTTCATATACGTTTCATCTCATTCCATGTTGTATATATCACATTTTGGTTCATATTGACTATTGGGTGTATTGTTTGTATTTCAGGTAAATGTCGGCATTTCGGTGTCTTCTGGAGTCGACCTTGCATGTTGGGACCAAAGCACGCTTATACGGCAAAGATCCGATGGCCAAAGATGTGGATTTGAAGATTTGGAGCTTCAACCGATCGGGTGGACAGACCCACCCGATCGATTTGTGCACGCGTATCTGACCCGATCAGGAAGCAGCAATAAAGAAGACCCCACCCGATCGGTTCAGTGATTGGGTGGTCATGACAGTGCTCTCTGTTTTTGAGACATCTTCCCAACGATCGGTTCCCCCCCCCCCCCCGGGGTCATCTTGGGGAAGAACCCACCCGATGGTTGACACTTCAACCGATTGGGAGGCCTTTTCTTCCCCTTTCGTGTACTGCTGCTCATTCATTGAACATCTGATAGCATTCCAGAGGGATTTTGGGTGGTCTCTTATTTTTCTCGCATCAGCATCGTCGTTAGCTTTCCAACGATAGGTTGCAAGCCCAAATCCGATTTTTCTACATTTTTCTGGAATTTTCTGAGCGCGGCTGGGTGCTGAAACTGGGAGCTGTCTGGAATTGAACTTCAACCGATCGGTTCTGGTCAATTTCAGAAGTTGTGCATCTCTGTTTGCTTTCACCCAATCGGTTGACACTCCAACCGATCGGGTGGCCTTGTTTTAGCAATTTTATTGATTTTTTGGACCCGAACTGTTAGGGTTTTGATGGGGCTTATAAATATAAGTGTGGGCACGCTTTGGAGTAGCTTCTTCCCTATTTTTTCCAGCAGCTTTTGCCCCTTTTATGGGAGCCTTAGATTAGCTTAGATTAGGTTTCTTTTGGAATAAGTCTTGTAATGGATTGATGGATTCTAATGCAAGATAGGTATCTTTTTTCCTATTCCCATTGTTTTGTGTTATTTTATTGTGTTTGATGGTGAATGTTTGTTTGTCCATTTTATTGCTTTCTATCATGTCCTTCACCATTGAGTAGTGCTTGATGAACCCTAATATGGGTTAGAGTAGGATTGATGCTTGAGATTTTACATTTGACTTGATTGCATGGCAAGTGTTTGATGGAATGTGTCAATGGGGATTTCTAGCAATCTGATCCAATTCGTACGGAAACACACTAGATGTGTTGGGGGTTGGGGTCCGGATGCTTGTCCTGTCAAGATCTGCTTTGATGTATTGCTAGAAATCACATTTGACCTAGTTGGCCATTAGGGTTACACGGGGGCGTTTTATTGTCACTGGCGGGAGAAAGACCGCATTTGACCGTCGGTCCAAGGGGAAATAAAACTGGCGTTTGATCCCCTAGCCACAGCTCACATCCCTAGCGTTGACATCGAGTCCTCGCGCGTAGGAATGGCTTGGACGAAATGTTGGGAGTTATCATTGTGGACTTAATGCTCCCGGTTGTGGATGGTGTTAATGGACATGAGAATGCCCACCGTCCGAAACCGGGTAGACCTAGCGTATCATCCTGGGCATCGACTGGAATATCGGGTCCATGGGGCACTAGGTACCACCTTTTTGGGCAATGTCTCACCCTGGGTCAAGTCGAATGCCATGTGTTATGAGTGCTCTAGCCCGTGTTAGCGGGGATTCATTTCTTGTCTTTTTCATTTCTTTCTTTTATTTCTACATTTCCGCTCATATAATCCGCGTAGCTCTCATATAACCTAGGCGAGGCTAGTAGCCATCAAGCCATCCACCTCCCTGTGTTCGATAAACCCGCACCCTACACTAACCGTGCACTTGCGGTAAAACGACACCGCGCCCAACTCGTAAACGGAGCACCGGTCATTAGGAATTTTAGGTTGCGTTGATATAAAAGGGATGTATTTTGGTCGATCTTACAAAGTTTGTAGAAGATCTCGTACTGAGATCGTGCCCAAAGTCGGTGGAATCGATTGGCTTAAGGAGTATCCTATAAACTTAATTAGGGAGTTAGTGGATTCAATTAGGGCTCGTGACCATGCCCGGCTCGTGTCTTAATAGGATCTACCGATGAACTATATTACTAATTGACGGCTACCGCCATTGCATCAATGAGAGCCACCAAAGTACATCTCAAATTTAACCCGCGAAAGTGGGGTGAGTTGAGATCATTCTGACCACAAGAGTGGCATGAATAATGTCAATTCTTAATGCGCAGATCGTGTGCGCCTGTCGCGAGAGCGGGGTTAATGCGATACGTCAGATTCATGATGTTTAGAGCCATGAATTCCACATCTTAGATGCGACAATCCCTAATAAAGCCGATGCAACGTAAGAGTCTTAACTTAGCAGCGACATCTGCGATCCTAATGGTGAGTCCTAAAGTCCTAGTATTTATTAATTGATCACAACCCCAAACAAACAATCTATTAAACACAACTGCTACCAAAATTCCGAGATTTGGAATTAGCCCGAGACAATACCATTACTACCTTCCCTGTGGGATCGATAATCTTTTATACTATTACTTGACATCGTACGCTTGTGTAAAGTGCCAGGAATTCGCATTTGGTATACATCTAGCCATTGACATTCGTGCCATTGCTAGGTGGCTTCTAGGTGTAAGTTTTGGGAGCATCACCGAGCTCCTCCCCCATCCTCCGGGCCGAACTTCCCCCCCCCCCCCACCAGGTGATCGCTCCGGAATGTAACCCAAAAGTGCGACCGTGTAGTTTTACCGCAAGCGCACGGTGTAGCGGCGAGTGGGTTATCGAACACAGGGAGGACGAATGAATGTGCTTGCTCCGAACAACCTGGCTATTAAGAACGGAAAAGAGAGAATTTGCCTTTGGCGATCCTGTCACAATCGTCAGACAAAGTACGAAGATATCAAATCAAATAAAGACGCCTAGGGAATGGGGAATTCCCGCCACTCACCGTATTTCGTCAATGTGGTTCATTGGTATCAAAATTGCTAGAATAAAATTTTGGATGAACTAGTTGCAACTGAATGTAATACCTAGCTCACGCTCTCGCGATGTTGCCGGTCTATAGCTATCCTAGGTTCGGGTCCAATCTCTTGCAAACCCTAGCCTAGGCAAGCTAGCATTAGGATCAACATCATCGTTCAATCGCGCCCCGAGCCCACTCTCGTGCAAACTCAGGCCACGACCTAGGTTGGGATAGTTCCTACCCGTCCAATCTCTTGCAAACGGGTATCGGCACGGAATTGCAACCGGAAACCCTAGTATCGGTCCAATCTCTTGCAAACTGATACTACGGAAATTCGATTCCAACCCAATTCGGATTTCTAGGGTTTCCTATCGAGTTGGGATCCAATCTCTTGCAAATCCCAATCAGTATGAATACGTAGCTATCCGTAGTAAATCGATCTCAATCTAACCCTAATAGCAATTCTAGCAATATTTCCACCAATTCATCATAAATCTGAAATTGGGCTCGTAGGGTTCATCCCCACGCCCCAAGACGTGTAGACTACTCACAATTCATAACACAAATACAAAAATAATCAATGAAATTAACAAGAGAATTCATCACAATATTGAGATAAGCAATAAAAATAGTATTTTTAGAGGGGAGAGACACAAACCAATGGAGTTCTTCCAATAATCCAACAAAAATCCAAGAGAAAATCTCTCTAACCTAGGGTAAAAACGGGGGTTAAATACCCCCAAAATCGTCCAAAAAACTGTGACCAAAATGCCCCTGCGCAGCCTGAAATCCGCAATTTTCGCTACAGGCAGCGCGTCGCACTCGGCCGAGTGACAAAAGTCGCTCGGCCGAGTGACAAACCCTGATAATTTCCAGTAAGTCTGGGTCTTCGGGGGTCTTCACTTCGGGAGTCGCTCGGCCGAGTGAGTTGTCGTCACTCGGCCGATGGCTTCTTAGTACTCGGGCGGTCGGCATTTGCCACTCGGCCGAGTGGGTCTTCTGAAGCTCAGGCAGACGAAAAACAGTAAGTTGGCGATTTTTGAATGGCTTCGTCTGAGCGCCACTCGGGCGGACGGGGTCTCGTCACTCGGCCGATGTGGCTTCCGTTGCTCGGCCGAATGCACACATAAAACGTGTCCGATCCGGTCGGCCGAGCGGTGTCTCGCTGGTCGGCCGAGTGACTCCTTCACTCGGCCGAGTGAGACACCAAAAATGCCCAAACAGCTTGTTTTGGCCTCCTCATCGCTCCTGCGACGTTCTTTCTTCTTCCCCTCCTCTCCAATGGCAAAATACCCCTCGGGGAGGTTGTCGGTGACACTCTGGAGTAGGCGTATCTCGAGATCACTCCAAATCGCTCCAAATCACCTGAAATGCGACAAAAACAACAAATCGTGAAAAGCATCGCAATATCGTCGATATATCATGAAAAACATGATTTGAGCGATCTAAATGGCATGTAAACATGCGGGAAAAAAGTGTAAAATAAGGAGTGATCAAAATCCCCCAAGCTTACCTCTTACTCGTCCTCGAGGAAGATAAGTAAAAGGCGAACCCGGTGGATTCGGAAAACGAAAACGGCGAAAAAAGAAAAAATGAAAAACGAAGAAAAACGAAAAAACGAAATAAAAACAAAGAAGAAAGAAAGAAGCGAAGAGGGAAGCTGCTAGATCATTTTCTCAGGACGTGGGTTTTGCTTACTCATATAGTATGCACCAATGAAAAACACATGTCAAAGAATTTTATTTCGATATCATAGTATAATAGTGCAAATAGAAATATAAAACCCGCGAACAATGATATAATCATGAAAAACGGAATAATTTTAGAATTAACATTGTCTGAATCATTTAAAGAGGTATACAAATCGCAGATCA
This sequence comes from Scilla litardierei, assembly GCA_030789695.1. Lineage (NCBI taxonomy): Eukaryota > Viridiplantae > Streptophyta > Magnoliopsida > Asparagales > Asparagaceae > Scilla > Scilla litardierei. Next base: position 134,163,717 of record CM061137.1, on the reverse strand, counting down.
CACACTTTTCAATTGAATGCTTTCTAAGAGGAGTATAAGAATATCACACCGTAGAATAGAAAGAATAGAAAAGCATGGATTTCATGAAATGAGTGTTAGTCATAGATTTCTGGACTTCGTAAAACTAAAAATAATCTCACCGAGTATAGAATATTACTTAGCCTAGGTTGTCGTGCAGCGTCAAGTAGTCACTCTCTCACACATCATTGGATTCTCTCCCCCAAGCTTATCTATAAGCGTGGTGGCACAAAAACAATATTTACATCCCCATTTTTATGGAGCTCCAAAAGCAACAAAAATAAAAACAAAAAGAGGGAAAGAAAGAGAGAACATGAGATGGGATCTTTTATTGAGGTTCTTTCCTCTTTTCTTTTTCTTTTTCTTTTCACCTTTTTTTTTCTTTTCTTTTTTTTCAAACAACATATATACACAATGATCCCAAATCAAAGAGAAATAAGGATATACAAGAATTTTTCTTTTTCTTTCTTTGGTTTTGGGAAATTTGGAGCTAGGAATTAATAGCGGGGGAAATGCCATATAATAGAATCGCTAAGGGGAGATTCACCAATGATTTTAAAATAGAGAAATGATGTTCAAGATTTGTGGAGAAAGAAATAAATATATCTCTCGGTTCACTCTATAAGACGTGCACGAAAACTTCAGCAGGGTAATCTAATCTACTCAGTTTCGATCACAAAAAAGCTAAATTAATCCAGATTTATCATAGCTAACATCATTCAATCATCCTGAAGTGAAATGTACAAATCATGCATATAGAAGTGATATAGGAAAAGAAATCGGTACTCCAGATATAAGCATTCAATGCGTGAATCTTGGTGTGTTTTCTGCGATAGCATACATATGAATATTCAGAATCAGCTAATAATAAAATTTCATCCATTTTCATGTGGAAAAAGTGTGGGTTACTATCTCTAAATGCAAGGCAAATCACAGCATATGATATCAGAAATAAAATCTAAGACATGACAAATATAGCATGCATATAGAGAGAGCTAACTCCACGTCATCATCATCACAGAAAAGTCATCTCTAGCATGAGATGAAAAAGAAATAAAGATAAAGGGGAAAATAAAACTATTTACAATGCGGCACACAAAGAAAATAAGAAAAACGTGATGCATGGTAAAATAAAAGAAAAAATGATGAAAATAAGTGCAAAAGCGGAAAATGGCGTGAAAAAACTAAAAACAAAGGTGGTAAATCGAAAAAGAACGTGAGAACTCACTCCCCCCAGCTAAATGGCACAGTGTCCTCAATGTGCAAAGTGTGGCACACCGAGAGACAAGTAATGTGAGGGGTAGGTGAGGATGCATGCATGAGGAAAAATAAAAGAAAATAATGAAACGAAAAATATGATGCGGACATGATGCATGCAGATATAGGAGTGATACAGATATAAAGGTGTGACACCAAAAACTCTCCCTCTCTCCCAAAAAAGATATATAAAGATATGTAAAGAAGATGTGTACCCAAAAACAGTGAGGGAAGGGGGGGTGGGCAAAATGAATCAGGACCCAGCAGAGACGGGCAGCACAACGGCAAAAAGAATCGATGGCATCAAGAGTGCCTAAGAAGGTGGGGCTGCGCCGTCTCCGTCCTGAGGCGGTGGTGGTGGTGGTGGTGGGACAGGCTGCTGAGCGGGAGTGGGTGTGGGTGTGGAAGTGGAAGCAGGCTGGGTATGGGTAGGAGTGGGGGTGGTGACCTGCTGGGTGGGCAAAGGTATGCGGGGGAGTCGCTCTAGGACCTGGGTAAGGCAGTAGTGAATATGCGGGAGCAGGTCGAAGCGGCCAGCCATCACAGTGACGGTGGCGGACAGGGTCCTAAGGTTGCCTCTGAGGCCACTCACCGCCCCCTCGAGAGCACGAATGCTCTGAAGTACAGTGTCGGGGGGAGGTGGTGCAGAGGGACGCACCGGTCTGTGCTGTGTAGGGCGGGGCTGGCGTACTCTGGTGGCGTAGGTGACGGGCTTAGCAGGTAGGGGAACGAAAGGTGCTGCGCTCGCAAGTGTGGGCCTAGCCTCAGTGCGAGGCCAGGGCACCGGCTGGTGAGAAGCGGAGGCAGCAGCAACGAAGGAAGAATACAAAAGTGGCAACGAGGCGGCCAGAGAGGTCGGTGACACAGAAGTGTGGACAGACGTCACGACACTCTCAGAGAATACATCAGCGGTGGAGACAGATGTGGAGACCACGGTCTCTACGGCGGTGGAAAAAGAGGGCTCTCCGCACTCAACTATAGTCGGCGGGCGCTCGGGTGGGGCAGAGGAAACGGGCTCGGTAGACAGAGGGCCAGTGGTGGTGGTGGCAGGCGTGGAAGCAGTGGAGGTGGGCTCAGCTAGGGTACTCCCGACACCGACAGAAGTGTGGACAGAGGTGTCGGGAGCAGCAGAAATATCAGGGATAGGCTGAGGGGCCACGGGGTCAACAGGGGCAGCAGGCTCAGCAGGTGCAACAGGGTCTGCGGGGGCAGCGTGGGCAGCGTGGGCAGCGTGAGCAGCGTGAGCCTGCTCGACCTCCTCGGCCTCGAGCACGTATGCGGCTGGGATCAGAACATCCATCGCAGGGAGCCAGTCCACCTGGGCCGGTGCAATCTGAGTCCGAGCTAAGAATCATGTAATCGGCACCGAAGGGGCCGTGCAGCCAGACCCAGTGTCGCTCACCGTGCGGACGAAGCATCTTCATCCGGGCCATAACATCTATGGACAGTGAAGTGGGGCCCGGTGCTCGTCGTAGGTCATCAGGAAAGTCCTCGCCGTTCATAAGGGCGAGCAAGGTGATCAGGCCGCTGCAGCATATCGGTGAGCGAGCGCCCACCGATACGATGATGCGATCCAAAAACCAAGCCGCGACATCAATCACGACGGCGGGGACCAACTCATCGCCCTCCCTAGATAGAGCTTTGGGGCGTGTCATCGCGTAGAGCATATAAAGCTCCGGCGTGGACATCGTGCCCGGCTCATATTTGGCCAAAAAGGTAGTCGCCATGAGGCGCTGAGCTATACGGAGGCAAGGGTGGACGATGGCCAAGGCCTTGGCCCTACTAGGGTCGAAGGCAGCGTGAAGACCCGTAATCCTGGCCCAGAAGGTGCCAGCGTCGAAGGAAGGTGGGGGGATATGGGTGGGGGCGTAACCACGGTCGGCCCCGGGGACATCGGGCCACGAGAAGAAAGCTCTCATCATACCGAGAGTGACCTGGCACTCTCGGTCCATGAACCGAAACGAGCATCCCTCGTCGGTCCGGGCGATCGAACTAAGAACCTCAAGTGTCAGACGGATAAACGTGTCCACCGACACCTGGAAGAAATCTCGCCAGCCCACGTTGTCGTACAACGTGAGCATCCCCTCGAGTACCCCCAGGCGTCCTAGGTCTGCAAGGTGTGCGAACCTGGAGGGTACGATCGAGCGCTGGGAGATACGCTCGAAAGCGACGCGGTGTGCGTCGTTCCGGAACGTGATCCCCAGCGGCCCGATAAGTGGAGCCGGAGGTGGTGGCTGTGGAGCGGCAGGGAGTGGCTGTGCGGGGTGTATGGGCTGTGCGGGCTCTGCAGGCTGTGCGGGGTGTGTGGGGCCTGCAGGCCGTGCTGGGTGAACGGGGTGTGGTGGAGAAGGCGGAGGAGAGTCCTCCACCTCGTGGGAGGGGCCGGCATCATCCGACCGCTTCCGCTTGGCGGAAGCTCTCCTCGACCGCGGCCGTGTCCGGGGCGGCATATGGGCCCCGAGCGCTCACCAAAACCAATAAAAATGCGGCGTGCGTAAAATAAAGGAAAGAATATACCACGACACGCCGCGAGAGCAGAGCGATGGAAGCGTGCGAAGACGACGCCTCCACGTAGCCCAAATCAGTCCCCGGAAGCTCCCCTGGGCTCTCCTAAGCTCCCAAATATAACCTGCGCATGAAATGGAGATGTCAGCGAGTAATATTCAAAACGTATGGGGCATTAGGGGTATAATAGATAGAAATTGAAATTAATTTGGGTTTGGGGTTCGTTAGATACATGGATCCTCGAAAAATACACAAAAGAGGAGAAAATAGGCTTAAATGGGGTTACCGGAGTCGGCCGGAGCAGTGGCCGCCGGCGGCGACTCGGGCGAGGTGCGGCGGCGGCTCGGCCGGCGGTGGGTGGCCGAGCGACGGCGCGGTGCGAGGGATCGGGCGAGCGATGGGGATTCGGGCGCTGGGAATGCGAAGGGTCGGGCTGTTGCGATTTGGTTCGTTTCGAAAAACGAGCCCGACCCTCGCCCCTATTTATAGTAAAAGTTACGACTCGGCCGAGTGACTGGGTCGCTCAGCCGAGTGAACTTTAAGGAAAAATTCCTCCCCGCTACGCTTCGGCCGAGTGGCCTTGCCACCCTCGGCCGAGTGGAGTAAGTCCATTCGGCCGAGTGGCTCAAGCTACTCGGCAAGACTCGCCCTAGGAGCGTATCAGTTTTACTCGGCCGAGTGAATATATATACTCGGCCGAGTAGCAGTTATACTGAAATCAGGAAAATAAACAGAGAGTTGGGTTCAGCAGACTTCCCTCGTTCGTGAGCGGCTCGGCCGGACGAACTTGTGTGCTCGGCCGAGTGATTAGTATGCTCGGCCGAGTGAGCCTTGTTTTCTGCTGTTTGTCTTCGTTTGAGCTCTAAACTCTGTTTTTCTTCCTCCAGTCGATTTCATCTCCCTCCTAAGCTTCGAGCGCCTTCCTGGGGCGCTCCTCGTCACCTTGTGCATCCCCCTAATGATGGGTACCTCGTTCTCCTCTCCTGTCAGGAAAAATAGAACCCGTTATCACAAGATTTTTAGGCGAACGACTCAAAACACTATAAATTTCTAAAACAAAAATAAAAGAAAAGTGAAAATAAAGCAATAACCATCGGGTTGCCTCCCGACAAGCGCTCGTTTAAGGTCGTGAGCTCGACCCCCTATGATTTTCAATTAATGCGGGATGTTTGTTGCATATGAGATGCACCCGTCAAACTTTCCGGGGAGAACGCTTGGATTTGGAAGATGCGGCGGCGTGTTCTCCCTCGGTGGTCTCTCGTCTCGAATAGTGTTGGGGGGTGGCTCCCCCAAGCTAGCGTTTGCTCCGGTCCTCGGCTTCACCGGTGACGCCGATTTCCGTGCCGGCGGGGCTTTCTTCGGAGACTTTAATTTCGAGAGCTTGTAGAGCTCTCGAATCCTTGCGACATCAGCGTCACCTTCATCAATTTCAGCGGAGAAGTCGGGGGAATCATTTATCTTCTCATCTTGGCCTAAATCCGGCCCTTCCTCGAAATCCTCCTTGAATAGAGCGCCGATCGAATGGGGGATCGCCTCCTCAATTACCTCGTCAAGGAGGTCCATATAGTCTAGCTCCTCGTGGTAAGGCATGTGTTTCATTGCCTTAGGAATATGAAGCTCCACCTCGATGTTGCTGACGTTCAATGTTAGGGTACCTTCTCGCACGTCGACAATGACTCGGGCGGTGGCGAGGAACGGGCGTCCAAGTATCAATGACGTATCTCCCTCCTCCTTAACGTCCATGATCACGAAGTCACATGGCAAACATATGCCCCCGGGACTTGTAGCGGGATGTCCTCTGTGATCCCTACCGGCCTTGTGATTCGTCCATCGGCTAGTTGTATCCGCATGTCGGTGGGCTTCAATTTCGTCCCGGTGTTTAGCCTTAGGAACATGGAGAGAGGCATGAGGCTAACACTAGCCCCTAAATCCACCAACGCCTTTTGTAGAGGGACGCCGCCCAAGGTGCAAGGAATTCGAAAACTCCCCGGGTCTTTGAATTTAGCCAGCTCCTTCTCTCTCTTGGTGAACCAAGAGCCCACCTCGGCGAGCATAATTTTCTCCTTCCTCTTTCTCCCCAAAACCAAATCCTTTAAAAATTTAGCATATGTTGGGATTTCCACGATGGCGTCGAGGAAGGGAATGTTGAGGCTAACCCCTCTCAGATACTCGAGAAACTTTGCTAGCCTTTTCTCAATTTTTGCTCTAGCAAGCCTCTGGGGGAATGGGACCGGTGGCATAAAGCGCCTCTCTTCAATCAATTGCTCCGCTTTAGATTTCTCCTTTTCTTGCGGCTCTTTCTCCCTCTCAACTTCAACTACCGGCTCAATTGGCTCTACACTTTCCTCCACGGGCTCCTCGGTAGGAATCATGGCGGGGGTGGTATCCTTCCTGCCTCTAGTAGTAATGGCAACCACGGCATTGATGTGGCCGGTGTTGCCCCGTGGGTTTTCCTCGGGTTGAGCCGGCAATTGTTGAGTATTTCGATTGAGCAACGCCAATTGCTCCGAGATTTATGCCACAGCGGTTGTAAGGGAGTCTTGGCCCGCCTTCAAGGAAGCATTGACCTTCTTTTGCTCGACCATGAACTCCTCCACTCTAGCTTCGAAGTCGGATCGTTGTTGAGCTTGTGGAGGGTTTTGATTTCTCCACCCTTGATTGTATCCGGGCGGCCTATAGGGTGGAACTTGTTGCTTTGGTTGGAAATTTTGTTGTGGAGGCCCCCTCGACGGATAGTGTTGTTGTTGGGGTGGTGGTGGTGGTCGAGCTTGTTGAGGTGGTTGTTGCGGCGGGTTCAAAGCTCCTTCATTGTTGGCATAAGAGAAACCGGGATGATTTCTTGTGGCCGGATTGGCCCAATATCCTTGGTTCCCCGCGACATATTGAACTTGCTCCAAGGATCCCTCTCCTTGCTCTCCCCCCAAATACATAGCTTGAGATTGGTCTTGCCAATCACACATTTGATTCGTTGGTGCGGATGTGGAAGGGGTTCCTTGGGGCTCCGTGATAAACTTCTCCAGTCTCTCCACTGCCTTGTGGAGAGAATCAAACTTGCTTGTCAGCTCCGCTACGGCCTTCGCCTCATAGATGCTAGATGGCTTCAAGGAGGACGTAGAGTGTCCTCGCTCGTCGCCCCATTGTTGATTGTTTGAGGCCATCTCCTCAATTAGGGCCGTAGCTTCTTCGGGAATCTTTGATAAGATGGCACCATTCGCCGCGGCATCAATAATTTGCTTGGTCCCCGGTTGGAGACCATTGTAGAAGCTATGAACTAGCTCCCAATCTTCAATGCTATGGTGCGGGCACTGGTGCTGCAGATCTTTGAAACGCTCCCAAGCCTCATAGAGCGTCTCTTGGGGTCCTTGCTTGAAGGACATAAGAGCGCTCCGAATCTTTACCGTCTTGGAGGGCGGATAGAACTTGTCAATGAATGCACTCGCCAACTCGTCCCATGTGGTAAAGACTCCCTCAGCTTGTGTCCTCAACCAATAAAGTGCCTTGTCCTTTAGTGTGAAGGGGAAGAGACGCAGTCTGATGGCATCGATGGAGACCCCCGTCATCTGAAATGTGGCGCACTTCGACAAAAATTGCTGGATGTGGTAGTGGGGATTTTCATGGGCATTCCCATGAAATGGATCCTGCTGCATCAGAACCACTAGTCCAGTCTTCAGCTCAAAGTTCTTGTCAGCCGCCAACTCCGGCATGGCAATAGATGAAGTCGTAGAAGAGGTCTTAGGCCGGAGCCTATCTCGAATAGAAATAATCCTCGCCATTCTTGCCGCTAATTGTTCCGCAGTTTCCCGGTTGGTCATAAACCTCCCTTCCGGTTCTTGTCTTCTCTCCGCTCTGATTCTCCGCGCAGTACGCTCAATCTCGGGATCAAATAATATAGCTTCAGGGTCCGCCGTTGATCACGTGTTCATGCACGGGAAAACAAAGTTTCAAAGAAGTGATTAGCACAATGGAAGGGTTAGGTAAAAAATAATGAAATAAAAAACAAAAAGAAAGAAATAGCTAGGGTGGTAAGATCATACGCAATCGCCTCCCCGGCAACGGCGCCAAAAACTTGATCGCTCCGGAATGTAACCCAAAAGTGCGACCGTGTAGTTTTACCGCAAGCGCACGGTGTAGCGGCGAGCGGGTTATCGAACACAGGGAGGACGAATGAAAGTGCTTGCTCCGAACAACCTGGCTATTAAGAACGGAAAAGAGAGAATTTGCCTTTGGCGATCCTGTCACAATCGTCAGACAAAGTACGAAGATATCAAATCAAATAAAGACGCCTAGGGAATGGGGAATTCTCGCCACTCACCGTATTTCGTCAATGTGGTTCATTGGTATCAAAATTGCTAGAATAAAATTTTGGATGAACTAGTTGCAACTGAATGTAATACCTAGCTCACGCTCTCGCGCTGTTGCCAGTCTATAGCTATCCTAGGTTCGGGTCCAATCTCTTGCAAACCCTAGCCTAGGCAAGCTAGCATTAGGATCAACATCATCGTTCAATCGCGCCCCGAGCCCACTCTCGTGCAAACTCGGGCCACGACATAGGTTGGGATAGTTCTTACCCGTCCAATCTCTTGCAAACGGGTATCGGCACGGAATTGCAACCGGAAACCCTAGTATCGGTCCAATCTCTTGCAAACCGATACTACGGAAATTCGATTCCAACCCAATTCAGATTTCTAGGGTTTCCTATCGAGTTGGGATCCAATCTCTTGCAAATCCCAATCGGTATGAATACCTAGCTATCCGTAGTAAATCGATCACAATCTAACCCTAATAGCAATTCTAGCAATATTTCCACCAATTCATCACAAATCTGAAATTGGGCTCGTAGGGTTCATCCCTACGCCCCAAGACGTGTAGACTACTCACAATTCATCGCACAAATACAAAAATAATCAATGAAATTAACAAGAGAATTCATCACAATATTGAGATAAGCAATAAAAATAGTATTTTTAGAGGGGAGAGACACAAACCAATGGAGTTCTTCCAATAATCCAACAAAAATCCACTTTTGTCTCCTCTCCAATCACAAGAATAAAAGCTAAAAAGTTAATCTAAAAAGCTGCAAAAATTCAAGAGAAAAGCTCTCTAACCTAGGGTAAAAACAGGGGTTAAATGCCCCCCAAAATCGTCCAAAAAACTGTGACCAAAATGCCCCTGCGCAGCCTGAAATCCGCAATTTTCGCTACAAGCAGCGCGTCGCACTCGGCCGAGTGACAAAAGTCGCTCGGCCGAGTGACAAACCCTGATAATTTTCAGTAAGTCTGGGTCTTCGGGGGTCTTCACTTCGGGAGTCGCTCGGCCGAGTGAGTTGTCGTCACTCGGCCGATGGCTTCTTAGTACTCGGGCGGTCGGTATTTGCCACTCGGCCGAGTGGGTCTTCTGAAGCTCAGGCAGACGAAAAACAGTAAGTTGGCGATTTTTGAATGGCTTCATCTGAGCGCCACTCGGGCGGACGGGGTCTCGTCACTCGGCCGATGTGGCTTCCGTTGCTCGGCCGAATGCACACATAAAACGTGTCCGATCCGGTCGGTCGAGCGGTGTCTCGTTGGTCGGCCGAGTGACTCCTTCACTCGGCCGAGTGAGACACCAAAAATGCCCAAACAGCTTGTTTTGGCCTCCTCGTCGCTCCTGCGACGTTCTTTCTTCTTCCTCTCCTCTCCAATGGCAAAATACCCCTCGTGGAGGTTGTCGGTGACACTCTGGAGTAGGCATATCTCGAGATCACTCCAAATCGCTCCAAATCACCTGAAATGCGACAAAAACAACAAATCGTGAAAAGCATCGCAATATCATCGATATATCGTGAAAAACATGATTTGAGCGATCTAAATGGCATGCAAACATGCGGGACAAAAGTGTAAAATAAGGAGTGATCACCAGGCCGAGCTCCCCCCTCACCTGGCCGAGCCCCTCCCCCATCCACTTGGCCAAGCTCCGCTCCCCCACCCACCTGGCCGAGCTCCCCCCCCCCCCCCCCCCCCCCCCGCCACCTGGCCATACCCCCTTGATATCCCCCTCTCTACATAAAAAAAGAAAGAAAGAAAAGAAAAGAACAGGGAAGAAGAAGAGGGAGACAGAGGGAGAGAAAGAGGAGGCGAGAGTTATGTATAAAGTTATATATTATAATAATAGTTGTTAGTTAGTTTAAGTTATTAAGTTTTTATAGATTATTTTCAGTTTTAATTTTTTTATGTATTAGTATATTAGTATTATTATATAAGAGAGAGTGTGGGTGTGTGTATGTGTGTAAGTGGTGTGGCTAACTCACCTTGTAACACATGTGAACCCATGTATCACTACCGCTGATCGAACCGTGCCTTTCACTACACGTCGTATCGGTAACTCATCATACCATAGTTACGGGTTTAAAAACTATAATAATGCATGCTAAACTAGTTTTTTTTTGTTAGCGAAGTGTCTCATTTGCACAGTTAGATAAGCTTGATAAACTGCACAGTATCGTAAAAGACTCGATCGGGCTATGTGTCGTACTTAACTGTAAAATGTGATAATCTAGAAAATGAATCCTAAATTACAAATAGGATAACATCACAGACACTTGGGATTTTGGGGTAACTTATAATAGCACGTGTGCGGGAGTGACCAGTTCAGGCTTTGTTGTCCCAACCGAGCCTAGCAACCCCTTCAAAGTTCGTCGGTGACAAATTCACAGATTTGGATCACAGATTATTAAACAGTATTGTATTGTATTCACAGTTTTGGTTAACACAGGTATGCACACCCGTTGTAAGAGATGAACTCTTGGTTGCTCACTGTACTCCGCATTATAAGTCACGATCTAGGCTCGGCACAGTTATATTTCTGTAACCTTGTCATCTTAAATAATGTTACATTTTCTTACTGATAAATTATGAATGCCATAAATCTACAAAGCTATGTTTCTGCTCTATTTCCATACCACTATTGTATTCGCTTTTATTTCTACTCTCTACAGAGTGATATGCTTATACAATGTTTTAATTTTTATGATAGAGATACTTTGAGTTACGTCTGATTTTGGTGACCCTTCTTTTTGTGGTGGACCCGCCAGATACTTCACAGGTTGACGAGGTGACACCTGAGTTGGCAGCCGATGAGCTTGCAGTTGAGTTTGACCAGAAGGACGCTGGTTACTGAGAGTGAGTGTGAGAGGGTTATGTTATTTTATGTCTTTCAGAGTGTGCTTGGTGTGTATTTGTATTTTGGACTGTATTTCCTTTTCTGTACGCTACTGGTTTATAATAAGGTTGTATTTCATTTTCATGTATAAATATTTGGCATATCTCTACAACGGAGCCTGTATTGACTTCATTGGTGCCTAGCAGGACTTGCGCATGTACCGAACAGTAAAGGGCCCCGGGAGTGGGTCTTTACAGCGGGGTTCTTATTTGCACTCCCGAACACCATGCACGCATGTTGTTCAATGAAAATCTCATTCTCAAAAGTGTGCGGCCTTCTCCGTCGTAGCTATGGCTGACAACCTACTAGAGCGTATTAGCTCACCTATCGAATGCTCGACGAAATGCCCAAGAGAGCCTAATTCAAGAAGGATATACCTTACATGTATGGTATCTTCAAGGAGGATAAATGCTAATCCAATTCTACTCAAAATAGGAATTAAACTGGTGCGAGAACTAGTGATGATGTACCGTACAATAAAGTGGCCTCTAGCATATCATCAAACAAGGCCCATGGGTCCAGAAGCTAAACCAGGCCCAACAAGGCCCAACCTAAATGTTGGATGGTCGATCAACAAGTTAAATTACCAACATACCTCTTTATAAGAGTAATATTCTAGTGCGAAAAACGTTTTCGCACCGTGCGAAAACATTTTTATTTTTTTCAAAAAAAAACTTCTCTAAATTTTTTTGATGTTTAATCCATACAATTATATACCCCATGGAAAATAATGGGTGAAACCTAAGGGGGATTTGAGCACCGATCAACCCGTTACAAAATTTAACGGTTTAAGAGTAATAGAACTTTTTGTAATACATTGATCGAAGGTCAAATCACATTATTTTTCAACCATTATTTTTTGAGGGGTATATAACAACATGAAGTGAAGGTGGAAAAAAATTTGGAAACAAGTTTCAAAAAAAAATTAAAATGTTTTTGCACGGAAAATTCCGTGCGAAATGTTCTCATTTGAAAATTTGTCTCTTTATAAACTCTATATATATCATTCTCATTTGGGAGAATTTGCACGCATTCTCATTCTTAATACTCTTTCATTTGATATATTTTATTATCTCTTCGACATGTTCCATTTGAGCATCAGAAGAACCAAAGCCGATATACACACCCCATGTTCGACTCAATATCGTTATTAGTCATTATGGTATGTGCATGTTATGCGACTATCCAAGGCAGGTCGAGGGAGAATAGTTAAGATCCACTTGTGCACCACCACATCATCTTATGATTTAAATGCAACTAGTTATACTCTCAAAGACAGATAAAATACACATCGAGCTTAAGCACTCAAAAAAATTTCCAAGACTTTCTAGAAATTCACAAAAATACTCGGGTTAGTAAGTTTGTTTTCCAAAATTTATTATTAAGCTATCTAAAACAACATTGTTTATTCTGAAAATAAGGGTTTTTAATATACGTATCATAAATCATTTATTAGTCCATCAAATCTTAATATTTTAAAAAAACTATTCAAGTACTTTAAGTTATATAAAGTTGATCCTTTTACTTTGCTTCTACAATTTAATGCATTTTGAAAATAGTCACTCAAATACTTTAAGTTATATTAAATTAGTACTTTTGAGTATCAAATAGCAATATGGGTATTAGGAAGCCAACGATAAAATTTCTTTCTTGAGGCAAACACAACTTCTCAACTCTTTTCAACGATAAGATCCGTTTTTGTTTGACATTTATGTCCTAAAACCACAAACCCCCGAATTTTTAGGAGAACATTAGGGGGTTTTGATCGTTCATCTAATCGTTGCAAAAAGTTGAATTATGGCAAAACCATTAAACTTGCGACGAATGAATGAACCAGTAAAACTTCTTGAATTCATTCGAAAATTAAGGTTTTAGGGTTTTAGAACATGAAGATAAAAATGAACGGTTCAGAACGAAGAAAGAAGAAAAAAATAGGATGTAAGGAAATTTGATGCCAGCCATGAAGGAAATTTCCTCCTAAGCTAACTGATACATATGTTTGTCATATTAAAACATGAAAATTTTAATAGACAAATATTACAAAAAAAGCAAATAACAAATAGAGAGTTGTTAGTTGCACCACACATGTTTATAAATACACCACGGTTCTTATTTCATATTTTCAACTTGTCTTTTGATTTTTTTTCTTCACCACAAATTTTGAATTTTTGACCCTTTTAATATAAGATGAGTCATCTATCACTTTGTTTAATTCACCACACAATTAACTCATCCCTCCCTCAAAAAGAAAACAGTGTTCTCCCTTAGGTCTTCGTCATTCATTCTCTGTGCGATCACCGTTGTCGAGCTTCGCCGTTCGAGAAGATGAAATGTCAGAAGCTATATATTCAAAAATATTTCGATATAACAATTACGTTAATTCGAGATTTTGGTAACCATGGATGGAGTTTCTTTTAGGAATTTTTTTGTGGAAGTTAGAATTTGCTTGCTTTCTGGTCTCAGCTCTTAGAATTAGTCCGAGATGCAAGCATATATTCTACATGCAAGTTCTCTTCCTTTCATAGTGGAATGGTATTCAGGGGATTATTGGTTGATTTTTCTTGTGACAGAGGCATAAATCTGAAAGACACAGCATTAGTTTTCTAATTGAGAATTGATATTTGTACAGACTCTTTTGCTAAGTTTATAGACCACATATTTACAAGTTTGCCATTAAAAAATTTGCTGAGTTCATCGATCACTCCACCTTCGTGTTGTCATCCCCCTTCTCCACCGCCGCCGTCGAGGACCCCCTCGCTGCCCCCACCTCCCTTCGCCGTCGGAGAAGCGGACCGCTGTCGCCGCCGTCGGCTCACGTCACTCCTCCCCTCCGTCGTCCAACAGCCACGGCCGTCGTCGGCTCACGTCACTCCTCTCCTCCGTCGTCCAACTGCCACGGCCACCGGCGCCCCCATCTCCCTTATCTTCTTGGTGTCTCTCTTAAATAATAAAAATTTCCCTTCAGATCCGCTTCTTCTTCTCCCTCCATCATTATTCTCTCCCTTCTCACTCGATTGGGTCGGAAGGGTTCCAGTCAGATCTAAAGGAATCCATTTTCCAGTTTCTTTGGCCCTAGTTTTAGGCGCAAAACCCTAATCTGAACTCCGATCTGGTCGCCATGGCAGCGGCAAGCGCTCCGATCTCTATGGAGGAAGCATTGACGGTGAGTGCACCTCCATTTCTCTTTCATGGCATTGACAATCCGCTTATCCATCGGCGAAGGGAGGCGGAGGCGACGAGGGGGTCCTCGGCGGTGGCGGTGGAGAAGAGGGACGGCGACGCGAAGGGGGAGGGGTCTGTAAACTCAGAAATTTTTTTTAATGGAAAACGTGTAAATAAGTGGTCTGTGAACTCAGCAAAAAGACCTGTGCAAATAGCAATTCCATTTCTAAAGAGATTGACGTCAATTCTTCACGTATCCATCACCAACTTTGAATCGATTCGGGGCTGTGATGCTCACCAACTTGGTTTGCATCGATTCGGGGATGAGATGCGTCCATTGTTGTATACACGATGAGATCTCCTCTGCATATATATTCTATTATAGTCTCCAGCAAAACAACAAGTCCTTTCTCAGAAGAGGACCATGGCTATGCCTGGGTATACGGCGATGCCGCCGCAGCCGACGGGGCAGGTGGCGGTCGTGGGCTCGTAGTTCTCCGCGCCGTACCCGGTGGACCTGACAATAACGAAGAAGGTGATCAGCATAAGCGACGGCGACTTCGTCGTCACCGACGTCAACGGGAACGTCATGTTCCGGGTGAGGGGTGAGGTTCTCAGCCTCGGGAACCGCCGTGTCTTGCTCGACGCCGAAGGGAATCCTATCTTGTCCATGCAACAAAAGGTATGTGCTCCTCTTCTTCAATTTCTTGATTATTTTTTTTAAATTTTTTGATTAGTTGTTCGATTCAAAATTCCAAATTAAAATTTAGTTCAGTTCATCCAAAAATTTTAGTTACCCAAATTTAATTATTTCCTTTTAGTTTTAGTTTCCTCAAAATTTTGTGGTTTTCCCTAAAATTTTCACAAAATCTCGTCATAACCATTGATTTTTCAAAGATTCAATCACAGCCGTTTATCTACACACCATCTTGTCTTAATCAATAATCGCATTCAAAAACATCCAATATGTTGAGAATCAATCTCTATGGTGGAGGCCATAGATCATATAAATAGATTAAGATGGATACCAAAGGTCTTTTACAATCATGGTGGATACCAAAAGTCCTAATACCAAAGGTCACAAGGCCTATTCATAACACTTCCACTTATCCATCCATCATTGTAAACTCAACATATGAATACTTCAGGATTTATAGTGCTTATGAATATCACAAGAAGTGGATACTTCTGGATCCTGGTTTAGAGACTACAAGTCTCTTTAATTTCCGCTGTTCTGTGGATATCACTAGGGGTGGATACTTCTGGATACAGAGTTAATATGGTTGCCTCGTTAAAATATTTGGCTATGGAAAACGCAGTGGGAAAAACCATAGTTAAGAAAAAAGAGTACAACTCTACATTTAACTCCCACTAATCTGTGCAAGCTTCAGACTTGCAAATCTCCTAGGCATCTATACATCAATATCATTTACTACGTTCCGAGAAAAAAATACAAAATACAAGTATCGCTCATCTATATAAGTATCGCTCATATATGGCAGCTACTAAATCCAATGGAGCTCCTCTGAAGATGTGTGCTCTGTCTCATTGCCTTTGATCTAGACTTCTCAAGGATAAGCTAGGGAAGTGGCATGGTCTGGAGACTCGGTAGATAGTTTCACGTCTCTAGTCTCTGACCCAGTCGTCACTGTGTCTGCGAGTTACTTCAGGGCGTAGCTATGCATACTCTTGATTTGCTTCTTAGATGATGAGCTTCTCGAAATGGTAGGATGATGTTTGCCTTAGTCGCATGCTTTGCAGATTTCCAGGATGTGGCATGTCCTTCAAGGTGGTCATCACGATGATTTATTACATGCATCTACAAATACATTTAACATGGAGGATGATCCTTTATAGTAGTGACCCTTGGAGGTAGCGCAGAAGATGCATAGCTCCGGTCTAGTGACGCACTACAGGCATTGCACTGTATCTGGCTAAACAGATTTACTGTCGACGCTATATAGAGAAGCGTGCAATTGGCCAGATAAAGGAGTGTATCAAAGACACTCAAGAAATGCACTTCGGGACCTAGGATATCCTTCCCCTCTTCCAGCGAACAAAAGGGGTCTTTATATAAATCCATACAACCAATTGGTGTATTTAGTGTATTACAATTGTCCATGTATCGTTATCAACTTCGGGTGTATGAAGGTAAAATGTCACATGATTTTCATCTTCTGGATGTTATTTTCTTCTGTTGGATGATATTGCCATCTGTTGGATAATATTTTCATCTTCTGGATGAGAGTTTCATCATATGGATGATGTGTTCATCTTCTGGATGGAAGTTTCGTCTTCTGGATGATGTGCATCTTCTGGATGAGAGTTTCATCTTCTGGATGATGTGGTCATCTTCTGGATATAAGTCTTTAAGCCAAGATTTTTGCCTAGGTCTTTCATATCATATTTGATAGTTAGGCTTAAACAGATATATCGGTTTTCTCTTCAGGAGATCCGATGAGAATTGAGTCATTTGAAAATATAATCATAAATCATTTTCTTTGCTCTTTTAAAGATGCAAAGACAACCTTTAGTAGGAGTTCTTATATTGATAATGAACTTCATTGGTTGAATTTTATATATTACATTGAA
Source organism: Scilla litardierei (assembly GCA_030789695.1). Classification (NCBI taxonomy): domain Eukaryota; kingdom Viridiplantae; phylum Streptophyta; class Magnoliopsida; order Asparagales; family Asparagaceae; genus Scilla; species Scilla litardierei. The sequence continues at coordinate 134,146,989 of CM061137.1, read as the reverse complement.
TAGACGTCTCAAAGTCTATTCAAACAAGTAAGGAAATTAGGAATAAATACATAAGGGTATGCTATCACAACATCCATAGCAGCAAAAACCCAAAATTTTACTTTGCCAATCGCATGATTTTCGCGAACATAACCAGGAAACCTGATGCATCGATTTTATTTGTAAGTGAGTCAAGCTCATCTTACTTGATTACTTCCTGGTTTTTGCGAAATGACCGTATAAGTTATAGCATATTGCCTATAGCATATGATTTTATTTATTTATATTTGTGTATATTCAATACGCATTATGCCCACATGTTTGATATCTTTTGATATCAAGACTTCTGATCCAAACACTTCACGTTTCATAAGCGAGTCCAGCTCAGCTTATTATTGTTGTGTTCCACATTTTTGGCCAATCTCTAAATTTGCTTCAAGCAACGGAGTGTGGAACGATATGTATAATTATCACACTTAGTGGCAAAATGAAATGTGAATAAGTTGTCGACAAGTGTGTCTTTATCCAAACACCTCCCACTATACGTACATTATACAGAAGTGCTTCAATTTATTCCAGATTCATCTCTTCTATATGTTCTGAAAAAGGAGAGGATGTGGATATGAGCTCACTTTCATGTCGTGGTATTGTTTAAAGGTCTCCAGGAATTTTCCTCTCTTTGGAATCTCGTGGGATGTCCTCTAATTCATTGAGGACATCCACCTCTGCTACTGGTGGATTGCATCCATTATTTTTGGTATGTCGATCCTAGCTGGATTTTTAGCAGCAGGGATGTGTGATTTTGATAGTATTCGGTTTGTCGGTTAATATGTCCGAAAACTGTTTAACAGTTTCATTAGTGTGGATCTTCAGGATCACATCACTATTCATGATATTGGAAATGGTCAACTAAGCTTAAAACTCAGGGATGATTGTAATATCCATGTTGAACCTAATACTGGGAATTTAAAGAGTTCTGAATGTGAAGGATCTTCAGGATCTAATCTTCACTATCGATTCTCTATATGAGACCCATCAAGGCACAATCTTTGAGATGTGTTATAAATGCTTCCCCTGTTTTCAGTGCTCTGAATCTATTTATCTGGGGTAATTAATCCCGATAAATATATCTAAGACGGCATTGTGATGGTTTATAGTTGGTGCTATGAGGATGTTGACACATCATGGCACACTCTATAAGATGTGATCTAAACGCTTTCTCCGTTAGGAGTTCTCGGAAACTGTTTATATAGGGTGATCAGGCCCATATAAATAGGTTCTAAGAAGGCGTTTTGATTGTCTGCAATGTAATTGTATGTCTCTATGCAGTCAACATGATTCATCTCTCGAGTCGTCGCAAAAAAATTCGTCGGAGCTTTGCCGCATCTTTTCCTTCTCTACGAGCGTAATCGTGCTGATAACGTATTGAGAATCAATCCATATGGTGAAGGCCATAGATCATATATATATAGATTAAGATGGCAAGGGTTTTTTACAATCATGGTGGATACCAAAAGTCCTAATACCAAAGGTCACAAGGCCTATTCATAACACAATATGTATAGTATAACTTATATTGTATGCATTTATTCCATATATCTACATCCAACATGTATTATCTAGAGCAAATATGGGTATATTTATCTATTTACCATCCATATCGATAAATATCCTTGACAGTTTTTTTATGAATACAGATAATAAAATTGATTCCCAAATATTATTTGTAAAGATTTTAAATACGGGTACATTGTAAAACATATATCCAACCCGTTAACATCTCTATGTTAGCACAACTAAATTTTTCAGGTTGCTAACAAAATCAATGCCACACATATTTCATGAGTAATAACAAACAAAAGAATTGAAACTATGCACAGCACTTGCTGCAACATACCATTTGCTTCGTTTCTATAGTTTACTGAAAATCCTCAAGCAACAAACGCACGCAAGTTCTTTACCATTAGATGCAATCCAACGGTAATTACTAGACCTTCACTATTGTTATGGCTTCATCGTTTCCCATTAGATACTGACTGCCCACCGAAGATGGGAGGTGTTCAGGGGAGACAGCTCGCAGCAGAATGATCTTCTGTTCAGCACCAAGAAATCATCGCTGCTTCAGTTCAAGACCGAGCTGGACGTGTTCCTGACCGCAAACGCCAGCGAGAGAGCTTGCGATTTCAAGATCAAAGGCAGCCACTTCGAGAGGTCATGCACCGTCTACCTCGGCGAATCCGCCGTTGTGGCTCAGGTGAGGAAGTAGTATCGGATGAGAGGTTTCTTGATTAGTTTCTTTGACTCCCAAAGAAAAAAATGATGGGTTTTGATGCAGATGAGAAGACACTACACGGTTCAGAACGTGTTGCTGGGGAAGGACACCTTCGGTGTGACCGTGTATCCAAACGTCGACCATGCCTTCATCGTTTCTCTTATCGTCGTTCTCGATGAGATTTACAAGGACGGAGCTGATTCGGTTATTAACGTTTTCACACTCCTCTTTCTTCTTCCTTCTCTATTGACGGCTTATTCAAGAACAGCTTCAACTGACGGTAATTATCAATGTTGCGACGGTTGTCCTTGTGAGTCTCTCTTTTCATGGTTAGATTTTTTGTAAGAGGAAGACTACATGCACCCCTAACATAGGGGTGCATGTAATTATTAGTGGTCAAAAAAGGAAAAAAGAAAGTCACAAAGGCTACGAGGTGATGATAAGTTGTGATATAATTTCTTTTTTAAGCATCTAATCATTATCTACACCCCTATGCATAGGGGTGTATTTAGCAATTCTCTTTTGTAATTTAAGTACATGGCTCTTCTGATTTGCACAAGTATTTGGAAAGGATGTGCAGTTAGCGGTGTGAACTCCACAAAACACCTTGGTAAGGACATTCTTCGCATTCTCGTCTCGTCTCGTATCTGCTGAAAACCTCGTCTCGTCTTCCTCTTTGCTCCTGACTTAGCCTAGCATCTTTGGTATTATTTCTGAGAACTAGAGTATCCTCACCATTAATGTAAGTTTTCACCCTAACCATGAGGTCATGGTCTTAAGCGTCTTCGTTGAAAGAATTTGTTTAAACTCACTGTTCCGCATCTTGTCAATCAGGGCAAAGGTAGCAGTGTCCAGACTGACCGTATTCATCTCTTATAAAGCCTTCTTGAATCTCTTCAGAGAATTTCCTCACAGACTCTCGTTAATGCTGTTTCATAGATAAATAGATGACTTCTTTCTTCTTATGGTTAACATAACTTGTTGTATGAAGAGATTTTCTAGTTGTTTGAAGCTAGAAAAATTGCCAGGTAGAGGGTTGAGAGAGCTCAGACTAGAGGACATCTCTGAGCCTCGTAGCTACATAATCTTTCGAGTAACTAGTGACATGATGCCAAAGGTCCTGTGTTCAATCGAACTTATCCAACAAGGATAGTCAAGGATAGTCAAAAATCGCGCTTCAAGAATCTCTTCGGTAAATGAGGGATTTCTTAGTTTGTTCTAAGGGTCCGGCATCTTTCTATGCTTTCCCTTCTCGAGCTTATCAAGCATCTCGTTCATTACTCAGAGCTCCTTTGTCAGTTCATACACCGCAAGTTACTCGGCTGAGGTCATAACAAGCATTCCCAGCCCCACTTTTGGCTCATCAACAGATTTTTGTATGTCATGCTTTCATCTTTTTATAACATATAACAAGAGCTTGAAAACAATTAAGATGTGAATGAATGTAACTACAAATTATCTAAATGCACGATTGTAATATGTACCGAGATACCTCAAAGTAATTGTAAAGTACGCCAAATAGACATTAAGCAAGCTTCAATTGGATCTTCATCAATAGATTGTTGGCCAAAACTCTTGCATAAAGTAATGCATCTAGATCAAGATCGCCGTAGAAGCAATTGGAACTAGGAAGAAGAGGAGCTTTGGTACTTGCAGAATTGGGATCAATGTAACCAAGCTCATTGCAATACAAATCCACCTCGATTGGAATATCAAATTTCAGAGTGTAGCGGACAAAAAAAATGAAGAGACTAAAAAACCAGAGGTATCATCAAAATTACAACCGGAATAAGGCATTTACAAAACATTAGGTTGCCTTGCGATTCACCTTGAGATAGGGTAGTGCACCAATGACATTATCATAATCGCTTTTGTCCACCGGGTGCTGTATGAAGACAAAAACACACGCAATTCAGGCAGAATAAACAAGAGTAGCAATAACCAGAGCAATTTTTGGTTACGTCCAGTGAAAAAAGAAATCTGAGTTACGTCATCAGCGAAATTTAAAGCACTCCGTTTCTAATATTTGTTGTTTTCCTTCAAGATTCTGACAGTATCTTTATAGATCAAGTCAAAATATGTAACAATTGTATGTACTGTTGCATGCGTGCACTAGGAACAATTCCAAACAAATATAAGAAGACCCAAGCTTCAAAAGTCTCAGGTGTACAAGGTTTTGTGCAACTAACATGTAGGATACCGTTTGAGGTAAACCAAGCCTGCAATTCGTATTTGATTAGACCAGTATAGAATTACCTGGCAGAAGATAACCTTTGTGCACTAAAACTAGTCCAGCCGATAAAAGACATTTAGAAAACTCATATTTAAACTGAAGTGGCATGTGGCATTAGGTATTGCGCCATCATGTGCGACTTGAAAGTGATGTTTGAGCTAAAAATATCACTGCAAGAGCTAATTTTTGTATCGACTACATGTCCACGTTATCAATATCCACAGAAGTTCAAATCCATGTAGTACAGACATTATGCACAGATATGGCACGACTGATACATGGAGACACAACAAATACTTAAAAAGTAAGGCATGTGTATATGGGAATATATCAGCGTATGTGTGGGCATAGGTATTTATGTATAATGCAGCAAAAGCCAATGTATTCAGACACGTAGCTTTTTACGTTTTGAAAGTTGATCACGGATTCAAAATGTTTGATATGTGTCAAGCAAGTGTTGTACTAGCATTGGTAACTGACACGGATATTGCACCCTATTTGGAGTGTTCGTGCTTCATATGTTTCAAATTATCTTTAATTCATCCCTCTTCCTTAGTTGCAAATCCCTTGCAAAAGATTGAGCAAGAAAACAAAAGATAAACAGAACATGGCCCAATCATCCTAACATGTGCCCTCACTTTACTGTATTTTGTAGTTTAGATCATTTTGCAAAACCACTGAAGATATGTCTTCGGTTCTTTATTCACACATGTTTTTGATAGAAAAATTGAGATATGTAAAGCCACTATATAGAAGTTGGAGAGCCAAGGAAAATTATTTTTGGCGAATGCACGACACTGTGCACTAGGTTGTAATCATCGCATGCACCATTTGATTAGAAGCATGTATGTACTTTTGGATGCAGTATATTATGTATGTATGTGTGTATGCACACTCTCGTTCAAGTATGTACATATTTTAATGTCTTGTTATGTCATTGTGTCCTACATTTTAAGGAATTATCATGTCAAGTACACGTGTCTTATGTTGTGTACATATCCAATGTCTGTCCATGCTTCCTAAGTGATGAATTTGGGTCATTGCAGTTTAATTTAAAAATCATTGTGCATGTTGCGGATGGAAACATTCAACCCCGCCTTCTCCCACAAGGAAACGAAGTATCGTGCCGCATTAGTTAGCTCACTGGCTCCTCATATTCCCATTATTCCAAAACAAAATGGCCGAAAAAAAAACAAGCAACATCCTACAGGCCAACACTTGAAACCAGATTTTCTCATTTAAGCTCTGAAGTTCACTTCCCATGTTCCAGACGCGCGGGGGGGGGGGGGGGGGGGGGGGGGGGGGGGGGGGGCAGTGGTAAGGATACTATAACAGACGTTTGTTGGGAAGGTAATACATGCACCTAGATATGTTTGCTTGAGATGAATGGACATCATCAACGGTTTCATAAACATGGTCAAGTGAGGGATGCCACTCTCAAAATCAAAATTGCTCTGCAAAAGAACTGGTCAATTACCAATTTTTGAAAATATATGGTATGAGCTTGTGGCAGGATCCTAGTCAAGACAACAATAAACCAGCCATGCCCTGCCATAATGTGACAGCTAGTTGATCGTAGTATGCTGATAGCACGTATCCTTTTAATCATGTGAGATAGCCACATGAAATTGGAAGAAACTCTTGAAGTCACATCTAGACAATGCAAGAGTCCAAATAAAGGCTACAGAAGAAGATATTTGCTATAAACAAGCATACTCATCTTTAAGGTATATCTCATGTAACTTCTAAATCCCTTTCCTAAATTTAAATGGGTAAGGTACCAATGTTTTACTAAAAACTGCACAAAATAAAGCTGTGTGTGAATGTAAGTAGGATAGATATAAGTACCACGCAACTGCTCCAGTTTTAAACACATGCAACAGCTCTTACAGATTCAATTAATCAAAATTCAGAAGTCACTCTAGATAACATCGGGATTCTGGGAATGTCAATGATGCCCAGACACATTAAGAAATAGAAGAAATGGGTGCTAATTGCAATTTTTGATCATTTAGGATACACTGGTTGTCCTGTGATCTTCTAGTTCTTTACTGTTTGTTTTTATGAAAGGTAGAATTCAATGTATTTTCCACTATACATCCCAAGGGTAAGAACAACGCATGATATAACATACAGAGACTCTTCTATTAACAGTGATGAGCATAACGATACTATCCGCTTTCAAAAGGCACTAGAAGATGTGGCAAACCTGTAACAAAATAAATTTAATAAGTTCCAATATATAAATAATATAAATAATAAAAGGTCTATGTTAATATTACCCCACGAGAAATGTGTGCTAAACACTCATAAAAACATTTAAATGGTAATAAAACTGAAATAAAAAGATATGAAAACTAAACCGATTTTTAAAAAAAAATTAATAATTTGCTACAATAGCAGTGCAAGTCCCCTTGGCCTCTTCTAGTATAGTACATGAAACTTCCTTTTCTATAGGGATCTTCACTACATTCTATTTCTACAAACAACAAAACAACAATTGCATATTTATTCTGCCAAATACAGATAGCATTTTACACAGAAGCTAATATAGAAGGGAAATTAGTACATTCGAGAGACATAGTCTCCTCCAACAACAATAAAGCATGAAATCGGTTTGTAACACGCATGACACATCTAGAGAATAAATCACAAAGCACTTCTAACAGACAATAACACAAACAGAAACCGTGCACAAAATGAATCCCAAATTAAAAGGGGGACGATACCATTTTGGAGAGGCGAAGCTTCCTCTTAGTATTCTTCTTGGCCAACAGATGCTGCTTCCCAGCCCTCCTCCTCACAATCTTCCCTCTCCCAGTCACCCGAAACCGCTTCGCAGAAGCCTTAAAAACAAAAAAAAAATCCAAAGAAACCAACGCATGGGTTCTGCTCAGAATCAATCACAGATTACAGAAAAGAGCGCAAAATCGAACCTTGTGGGTCTTCATCTTGTATCCTTTCGCAGCGAAGACCGCAAGTCTCGACGGTTTCTGAGAGGAGGAAGAGGAAGGAGCCAAGGAGAGGGATTTGGTGAAGAGAATGGGAAACCCATGAAGGGATTTTGAGGATGAGAAGCTGTGAGAGGAAACGGTGGTGGTTTTAATGGGGAGAGAGAATGCCCGGGTAGAGAGATGAGACTTGTGAGATGAGAGAATTGGGAGTGAGGAAAGAGGAGAGGAGCCCATGAAGAGCAATGAAGAGGCCATTGTTGTTGTTTTAGATTCCTTTCTCTCTCTTTGTTCCTCTCTTCAGCAGTTCTTATGATAGTAGCGGATAGAACGTGGCCGATGGGGATAAACGAAATAGTCTCACGGCAATTGGGCCTAACTCGGCTAAAGTCTTTCTCAACCCGACCCATTTAACTCGGCCCAAATGAATACGTTGCCCTTTCTTTTTACTTTTATCTTTTTTCCTGCACATATATAGTAGTTATACAATACAAAGGATTTCCCTTTGCGAACGTTGAATACACATAGAAATAAAATAGATCATGTATATTAAACACAGAATGGATACTAAAAAAGGATGGATGCCATAATATCGATATCCGCTTCTCTCTCACACAACAAATATCACACTGCTGACGAATACTTCAAAATGTAGGATACAACTAATTGCTTTCTACCTGCATTAGCATAAATAAAAATCAAGCTCGAGCTCGTTTTTTAATCTTGTCAAGCTTTACTCCATTAGACACCTATATCATGAAAAATGTCCACGCAGGCTCCATGTTAAGCTCCATGTTCATGATCTCGAGATTCAGTAGGTTGCCATGGCCATTCTCGGTCTTGTTAAAATGCCTATACTTTCCCATTCCAGCGCGCATATCACATCCTGTAGAAGATTGCAGTGGCCAACCATAAGTCTATGCCATGGGCGAAGAACAAGGATTAAAGGAGATTAGATGGAGGAAGGGTCGGATTACATTGTCTGAGATGAAGCACAATCTGGAAAATTTTCCTTGAAAAAGGGAGAAAAAACCACTTACAGATGGATTTTGGGGATCAATATCGAACGCATTGATTGAGCATGGTTCTGCCAACAGCTCTATTGGTTCTTCGCCTGTGACGCAGAGAAAATATTTAGTCAGTAAACAATATAGAATATGATAAAGGATCATGAATATTTTGGAAGATAATGTTGTGAGGATTAAGATTAAATGTGCCATTACAACCAGCGCATTAGAGAAAAGAGTGGGAAAAAAGAAAAAAGAAATTTTCAATCATGATTAATAGAAGGAAATAATGGGCATCAGCTGACATTTCATTTAAACTAAATGAGCTTGTAAGAAGTAAAGAATTGGGCCGTAACATTTTCACCTATCACAAGCTCATTTGTCTAAATGTCCAACATTTTCTAAGTATAATTTGGCACAGCTGCTTTTGAGGTAGGCAGTGTCTTACCTTGTTCCAACACGGCAAGGATCCCATCTTCCGAACACATCATGACAGGCAAGATTTTTGTCGACGGAGCTGATGAAGATAAAGTATGACTGTCATATTTTACTTCCCAAACCTCACTTTCCGAAGGTGATTGGCTCATTCCACCCTGACTAGCCCCGGAAAGTATGATCGGCTGCTGTTGCCATCGAAGGTCCCAAGCAAAGATTGTGCCACAAGAGCCGCCAACCTTCAAGCATTCACATAGTCACGGTCATCAAGGATCCTACGAGTTCTTCACAACAAGATCTCCAGTAGCAAACCATGTGAAGTATGTAAAGGCTTAAAATTCATTAAGAGTACCGCTATGTAACAAATCTAATAATGATAAAATATTTTGTTGCTAAGCTTAGGAAATCAACTCTAAGAAACCATGTTCTTGTAAATTAACAGATTCCAAAGAAATATACGTGCCGAAAATCTTATTCCCAAAGCACAACTTTATTTATTTGCTTGATGCAAAAGTTTTTAAATGATATAGTTACCTAGGTATAAATGATCACTACAGATGACTAAATTGGATCGTGTATGGATACATGTAATTGTAAATTTATTTCAATAGATGGCGACATGATACTGCATGAATTAAAAACATAAAAGGAAGGATTTTTACAATAATGTAAATATTTCATATTAATATACTATCTTTCCTTTTACTAGGTGTATGCACAATACAAATCATATATTTAATATGAAAAAGGACAAGAAGTGTATTATTCCTATTTTGATTTCTTCCATGACAAAGAATATCAGGTAATATATGCGTTTCTTTGATTAGTTAAGTAAATGCAGGGGACAGATGGGAAGCCAATACATATATGTGGCACATAGTTTCTGGTAAAAGATTAAAAAGTAGGCATACCACACAAACGTGCTTCCGTGAAGGATGTATGTCAATGGAATGCACCATCCCTGTCATATTGCCCCGCGCCCTGCAGCAACAGCACCCTCATGAATATCGATATATGCAACGAAGTTAGCCTAAACCTTCTGTTGGAACGGAGAAGAATAGCAAGAACAGATATTTTCTCTAGCAATAAGAGTGATATATTATGCAAGCTAGTTCAGGGTTCATACTAGCTATAAGATATAGTACTCTTCAGATTGATATGCATCTGTCCAAAAAAAAATGTCATATAAGAGAGTTGTCAATATAGAAAATGTGTGCATATGTACCAAATAAGAAATCAGACACTTATCTTCATGGTTCAAAAGTTAGAAACAATTGCAAAATTTTATTTCAAAACCAGTGATTTCCCATTTTTCATACTATTTGATGAGGATCAAATTCTAATTAGTTTGGTTTAATTAGATTTTATTTTGATTTTCAGTTAGGATTCTATTTGATTTTCATGTTAGTATTTTTAATTAGAATTTTAGTTAAGATTTTATTTGTTTTTATTTGATGTTATCTATTAGGATTTTATTTGTTTTTAGTTATTTGGTTTTAGAGCCTATAAAAGGCCCTAGACTTGTTTTCAATGAATCAACGAATGAATGAATACAGAGAATTTTCTCAAAAATGTGTGAAAGGTTCCACTCCCCTCCTTGGTGCGAAGCCTCGGAAATCCTTGGTGTAAAGCCAAGAAATCCCCAATTATCTAGTTCTTTCCCAAATTCTCCGCCAAATCCCTAGCTCCCACACCACGTCCTACATCAACTTGGTAAGATGCGGATCAAGTTCTGATTAGTTAGGTTTAGTTAGATTTTATTTTGATTTTCAGTTAGAATTCTATTTGATTTTTCTGTTAGTATTTTTAATTACAATTTTAGTTAAGATTTTATTTGTTTTTATTTAATCTTATCTTTTATGATTTTATTTGTTTTTAGTTGGGTTATTTAGTATCGGTACCCCATGGTTTCGTCGTATTTAGCAACACCCCCTGATGTATTCAATATTAGGGAGTCCCCCTGATGTATCCAATTTGGACTCCCCCGCCCCATGTTTGGATGTGGCGGGGAAGTCCAAATTGGATACGTCAGGGGGGGTCTCCCCAAATAAAAATAAATCAGGGGGGTGTTACTAAATATGGCGAAACCATAGGGTGCCGGTACTAACCCTTTTTAGTTATTTGGTTGTAAAACCTATAAAAGGCCTTAGACTTGTTTTCAATGAATCAACGAATGAATGAAAACACCGAATTTTCTCTTCTTAAAACCTGTGAAAGGTTCCACTCCCCTCTTTGGTGCGAAGCCTCGGAAACCCTTGGTGTGAAGCCAAAAAAATCGACAATTATCTAGTTCTTTTCCAAATCCTCCACCAAATCTCTAGATTCTACCACGTCCTACATCATCTTGGTATCAGAGCCGAATGATTCCTTTCTTTTCTGAAAATCTTCCCCCAATTTTTCCAACAAAAAAATTCAAAACCATAACCCTACTCTTCAAATCGGCCGCCTTCCTCCACAAAAACAAAACAAAAAATTTCTGCACCTGCTACAGTATTTCTGTGGTGCTACAGTACATGTCCTACTACAGTATTTCTATGCTGCTACAGTATCACGTTGCTACAGTACAGTCGGTTATTTTTCAGCTATTTTCGTAGGACTTTTTGCACAACTTTTGTATTTTGACGATTCCAAATCTGTTTTGAGTCTAAATTCAATGACGTTCGTGTCGATGGATAATGTCGTTCGTGTCGGTGAATAGATGACTCGGTCAACTACGCATTGATATCATCCGTACAAGAAAATCAGCTCTAGATTATGGGATACCACACTGATTTCTACGATGAAGACTACAAAGGCTATTCTCTTAATGCAATATATGCTCGAGTCCCATACTTATATGGCTTCGAAGACAAATATGGATATGATGATTGGAAATCGTATCTAGAATATTTCTTCTCCAAATTTTATTTTTCAGAAGAGCAGATATATACATATGCATATCACACATTCAAAGGAGAAGAAGAATCTTGGTACATGCATCTTCCACGCCATAGTCATGGACGGTCTGCATTCAAATTCCATCTTCAAGGTCGCTATTATTTCAATCATCAATATATTACACAAGAGCCCCATCATTCTTCAATTCTAAAGGTAGAGATGTGGTCAGAAGAAGAATTAAGTGAGAATAACAAGTGAATTCTTCAAGCGATCGAAAAATGGGAAGAGAACAGAGTAAAATCAAACCAGATCTTGATCCAGAGATTGAGATGCAGCTTGAGCATGAACTTGACTTGGAGTCCGAGCCAGTATTGGAGTCCCCGCAGGAGCCTGAACCTGAGTCAGTGCCCGAACCAAAGATTGATCAAGTACTACAGTTTGAGCCTGAACCAGAATTTGATCTAGTGCATTTGGAGCCAAACTGAGCCAGATCCTTATTTGGAGCCATCTGTAGGGCATGCACCAGAACTGCCAAAAGAACAATCGTTGATTCTGATCGAGCATATAGAGTGTATTATCCCTGACCTTCCACTCCTAACCAACAAACAGGTGCTGACTGCTTTCATATCTTTCATCAATTGGGAGAAATTATCAAAGATGTGCTTCTACCAATTTGAATCATGATACACTTTAGAGGTCGTTGACATGCATTTTCGAACTGTAGAGTACTACTGATTTCGGCTCAGCTATGCTACTTCTGCCTGCCTTAACCAGGAGGTGAAGATCTCAAGCAGGGAAAAATGATGAGGATCAAGTTCTGATTAGTTAGGTTTAGTTAGATTTTATTTTGATTTTCAGTTAGCATTCTATTTGATTTTTCTGTTAGTATTTTTAGTTAGAATTTTAGTTAAGATTTTATTTGTTTTTATTTGATCTTATCAATTAGGATTTTATTTGTTTTTAGTTATTTGGTAGTAAAGTCTATAAAAGGCCTTAGACTTGTTTTCAATGAATCAATGAATGAATGAAAACACTGAATTTTCTCAGAACCTGTGAAAGATTCCACTCCCCTCCTTAGTGTGAAGCCTCGGAAACCCTTGGTGTGAAGCCAAGAAATCCCCAATTATCTAGTTCTTTCCCAAATCCTCTACCAATAGATCCTACCACGTCATACATCACTATTGTTGCAAACATATTCTAACATCTAACATAAATTTGAACCAAGGAAAAGGTTTCACTGACATCTACCGGGATTGAGTGTTTGCTTCTAGGTAACATGCCTATATGTGCCAGCTATCAACGCAACCTATGTGAAACACCACATACATTTGCCACACAAAGTTCTCTACAATTTCGGGACCATTGCAGGAATAAAAGAATTCCAGATATCTTTAATCACACATACTAAGATCTTGAAGTAATAGTTAAGTGGGTATATCATTAAAAAAATACAATGTGTAGCACTAATGCACAAGGTCATGACAAGCTACAAAATAAACATATGTTTCACGTATTTAGTTGTTGATGGTGTGCTAGCTAAATTCCAAACTCTAGATGCGCAATGCAAAGGAAAAGAAGGGCCATGAATGACTGTTAGGCTATATGAATTGTATCAACAGAGACAAGTGTGAAAAAAATTTCATGGAGAATGAGACCCTGATCGAAGATGATATACTCTAAGGAAATATATAAGTGTAATGCATATGGTAGACCTGAGTTTTATTTCACATAACTGACATAATTATTCATGTCGGACTAGTTTAACGTTCAAATCTAAGATATTTCGTTAAAAGGAAGGACACGACATGGATGAATGTTACACAGATTTCCTTGTCAAACACACTAATGCATATAAGTTTGAGAGCCAAATTCTAGACCAATATCAATTGGATCAAATTTCCTAATTCCCACGGGATTTTCTGATGAAGGGCCAATATTTGAGAGCCAAATTCTAGACCAATATCAATTGTTCCTCACATATGATGTGATTCCCTATAGAAAAATCCTAATCTTATCATCTCCCCATTTAATTGACTCTTCAGAGTGTTAATATTTCAAAAGGATGCTCCTTGATTGCATATGCTTAAACTATGTGACCAACAATGGTGATTGTTATACCTAAATCTGGTCTTCGAAGTACTATTTGGCAAGTCTGGTTCCTTTAATTACCATAAAAAATTCACATAACAGATATGCTAGTTGATGTCAATGTGTTGCGAACCCATTGAGCCTTCCCAACTTGGCTTTTTATATATTTTGGTAATATATAAAAATTAACGTCTTGAATAAGTATCCTATCATATGGTATTGGAGCATTGCAGAAAGAAATGGATGATTGTTAGGTAACGTAAATCGGCATACATAAACTGGAGCGTTAAAGTTTACACCAATTTAGATTCACTAATTTATAACATATTCAGATCTGTTTCCACTGATGAATGTGACTCCCTGGAGCAAATTTCATCACCTTGACCACTTATGTAGATGCCTTGTTATCACTTGTGAGTATTTCGGATGTTTGTCTCAGACGGCATAATCATCAAACTATATCCCAAATAGGTAGCTTTCCATGTGACCAACTGATGATGCTACTTGGCAAGCCATCTGCTTCCTATAGTTTTGCTAACATCCTGTTGGCTTTGGAAGTCATTCCAGTCACCCCAAATTAAGAGCAGCCTTCATATACAATCCATTTTTAAGGCAAATGGGTCTGAATTATAGGATGCAGATACTCGAATAATGTCAAAAGTATAGTACTTTAATCCTCATTACTGATCCACCATAGTTTGGGAAGTTCTAAAAAAGTACAAATACTTTCATGAAAAGTTTGAATCTTCACAATATTTAATGCTATGGGATAAGAATGCAATATAACCTGGGTAGACAATATAAGATACATTCTGATTGCAAGTAAACATAAAATTTCAAGTTTTTCTCCTATTACATTAGAATAAAAATGCTGAAGATGTCTATCAGCATGCAATACCAAACAATTTTATTAAAAAATAAATGATCTATTAAGGCATATAAGGACCTAGAATAATTTTAATCATGCAGGTAATGATAACGCTCAAAGGATCTAGAAGTGCAACGTGGTTTAAAAGAATACAGTGTGCTAATGCCAAAAAAAATTGGGAGAGGGATATAAGTTCCATCTAGTGAATTCTTACTGTTATAACAATTAAGTCAACACACAGAACCAAGAAATACACAGGGTGGGGGTGGGGGTGGGGGTGGGGGTGGGGGTGGGGGTGCACATGTTATTCTTCTTGTTCTTCTCCTTTTCTTTTTTCCTTTTCTTTTGCTGCTTGGAGAGTGAGTGCGCGTGTAGCCATTTTTTGGGGGGTTGGGTGAGGGGCGTATATCAACATTAATACAGGAAAACCATAAAAATTCTATTTGAGATCTGCCCACCCTCAAAGATGTTATGTTGATGACTTGTGACCAAAGGTAGATGACATCTCGCATCTTACATTTTCTGGCGAGGAAATCAACTAGCTCATTGCATACAAATTCACTAACGGCAAAAATATGCTACTGACTTCTCTACAGTTTCATTCAGATATGTAACAGTGATCATTCTCTTATTCTTTATAAGAGGATAATTTAAGTAGCCCTTATGGCTCATTCCTCAGTAAAGGAAAGGATGCTTGAATCATTATTTATTCAGTACCAAACAACTTCCTGTATGATCCTGTGAACAATTAACAAAAGTTGCCAACTTCTTTCCAGGCATTTACTGAGGTCCTGGATGTTAACTCGATGACCATAAGTTATAGGAAAACAGATTGCACCTACACATATAGATAGCTATGTCGAAACAGTCTAGCATACATGTCCTACATATAATTATATTATAACTGATCTTTGACTAGTGAATTCCAACATCCAGATTAACGACATGGGCGTGGAATCATGGAAGAATTAATGCAGCCGGCAAGTGATTTATCATAAAGACTAAATCACTTGAAGATCAAAGACTAAACCAGTATCAATTAATCAACGGAATCTATGTTCAATCAAGTAGAAAAATGTATCCCGGTCTGGAGCTCAACGCAGATTGAGTCCTTACTCCATAAGTCAAACTCCAATTGTTGTTCCCATTTCATTTAAACACCATTACATTTTTTCGTTGTGTTGAAGGCCTGACCCTGAATCCAGCCAAAACTGTGTGACAAACAGATCAGTTTGAAAATTTGAGTGGAAGAATCATGTTGATTTGGAATCATTGATGTGGTCCAAATTTAGACTTGTTGAAAGGGATCTGATTCCAATTGAGATGGAATTTTATTTTTATCTATTTTATTTTGAGTTTGAGTCTTTTAGTTATTTTTTAGTCTTTTATTTTATTTTTAAGTGTTTTAGTATTTAATCCCACATCGGATAAGAGAATGAGATTATTAGTTGTAAAGCCTATAAAAGGCCCTAGACTTGTTTTATTTTCAAGTAATCAATGAATAGTTCAATGGAAAATTTTCTACAAACCGAAGAAAAGTTCTCCCTTGTGAGAAACTGATGCGGACCCGAGCCCGCACCCGCATCCACCACCGCACCCGCACCCACCACTTGAGGCCGGCGGCTATCTAGGGGGGACCCACCCCCCTTTAGTCTCTTACGTGCGCCGTAGGAGGCGCGGTAGCACGTAGGAGGGTTAGTTAGGGGTATTCTAGTCATTTTAGACTAGATTAGTAATTCCCCACTTTTCTATATATTAGGGCTAGCCGTCTTTATTTGTTTTTATGCTTAAATTGTGAAAACACTTTGAGTTATCAATTGTGAGGGTTTTTAGGCTTTGATCCGTTCATTCAAAGCTAGGAGAGCGAGTCTCCTCTCGAAAGAGGCTCATTTATCAACTATTTTCTTCGTTCTTCGCAATTTAAGATCCAAAAATTCCACCTTTTTATATTTTTTCCTCTTTAAATTCTGAAATTAATTGATACGAAACCCTAGTTCGTATCAAATTGGTATCAGAGCGTTGAGATCCAATGGCGACGAGCACGAGGTCAAAGGCGGATGGCGTGGATGAGAAGGTACAAGGGCTTCGGGAAGAATTCAACCGGGAGAACGAGGGGTTGAAGAAAACCCTAGGGGAATCCATCAAGGACCATGCGCATTCGCAGGAGGACATCCAAGTCGAACTTCGGGCGATGAGGAGGGATGCCGCGCAAGCGGGACGCGACATCCAAGGGCTAAAGGAGGCAACTTTAGATCTGAAAGAGGCAACTTCAGATCTGAAAATTTTGAGGGAGGCTACATCGTCAATTCCGGAGATAAAGGCTATGCTCCAAGCCCTCACGATGGAGAGGGGAAGAGATCGGGGCAAGGGGATTCAAGGAGGAGAAAATCAAGGAGATTCTACCCTTGAATCAGCAAATTGGGAGCAACCGAAGGGAATGACGGCTACGACAACAATTTGGGAGCGAAACACAACCCCCCAAAACCCTAGGAGGGCCGGCCAGCAGGAAATTGGGCCGGCAGGCCCTCCTAGGCCTGCGGATGGGCCGGCAGGACCCTCAGGGCCTGCGGCTGTACCTGCAGGCCCTTCAGGGCCTGCGGCACAGCCGCCAGGCCCTGCAAGGCCTGCGACAGGCCCATCTGGGCCTGCAGGGCCTGCGGCAGGGCCCAGCGGGCCTGCCGCAGCTACTGCAGGCCCGGCCGAGCCTTTCGCAGCCTTTGTGGGCCCGTTCGGACCTGCCACAGTCACGGCAGGCCCAAACAGGCCCGCTGGAGGCCCATGGGGGCCCGCCGCAGTACAGACAGCCCCCTGGGGGCCCGCGACGACGCCGACAGGCCCCTGGGGGCCCGCAGCAGCACAAACAGCCCCGTGGGGGCAAAACGAAGGCGGATGGGCCCGAGACGCGACGATTGGGGCTCCAGTAGCCCAATTTTGGGGACCAGATGCTCACCCACAGGTACCGAGACCACAGGTGGACCCCAGACAGGCATTTGATGGCTTTCCGGAGCGGGGACAGGGCCCGGGGGGCTATTTTGGAGGACGGACAGCGCCGGTACAGCAGCCCAGAGGAGCCGGAGGACCCATGATGGCGCGACAGCATGAGTTTCCGGGGTATCATTACCAGCCCGAGGCGTGGGAGCGACCCGGGTGGCCTGTTGAGCTGTACGGGGCTGACGGAGGAGGACCCGTTGAGGCAGTCGGCGGAGGATTCGGCCGTGGGGGAGACCGCGGTAGAGATGGGGGTCCACAGGGAGACATTAATGCAGACCGCCGCCTCATGAAGCTGAAGATGCCGATTTTTGACGGCACAGACCCGGACGGATGGATCTACCGGGCGGAGCGGTACTTCCAGGTGATGAGACTGATGGAGGAGGAGGTCCTGAGAGCCATAGGGATCTACTTCGAGGGGAAGGCGTTTGCATGGTACAGGTGGAAGGCGGCACGGACACCCTTTCGCACTTGGGAGGAGCTCTCCGCACTGATACTAGACCGGTTCCAGGATACCCCCGGGAGGAGATTTCTACGAGCAGTTATCAGCTTTGAGGCAGGAGGGGACGGTCAGGGATTATGTGGAGAGGTTCGAGATGTTGAACAGTAGGGTGAAGGGGGTGACTGACGAGGTGATGATCGGGAATTTCATGAGGGGGTTGAAACCCTCTATCCGAGCAGAGCTGAGGATGCAGAGTCCGGGGACATTGGAGGTTGTCCTTCGCCTGGCCCACAAGGCGGAGGAGAAGCATGCAGAGGAGAGACGCATTCAGGGGACTTGGGGAGCCCAGAGCCAGCATAGTCAGACAGCACCGGCCCCACTCCCGGGGGTTACAGTAGCACCAGTGGACACAGAAATGAAGAGAGAGGAAACCCGAGCAGTGATCCCTGGTAAACGGATGACTGAGGCTGATATGAGGGCGAGGCGTGCTGCAGGCCTCTGTTTCAGATGCGATGAGAAGTTCAGTCCCGGTCATCGGTGTGCAAGCAGGCTGATGCAGATTGTGCTAGAACCAGACGAGGGGGAGTATGCAGATGGTGGGGAGCCAGTGATGACGGAAGGGAGCGAGGTTGAGCACGCACATCTGGATGTAGCTGAGGTGTCCCTGAACTCCTTGGTAGGGGTAACCACGAACCATACCATGAAGTTGTCAGGACGATTGGACGACGCGTCGGTGACGGTACTCATAGACAGTGGGTCTACCCACAACTTCATCTCTCGACATTTGGTGGATCGTCATAGGTTGCAGGTGAGCACCTTGGAGACGTTTACGGTCCTCTCCGGGACAGGAAGGAGGGAGGAGAGCAGTGGGATGTGCAAGGGGCTGAGTCTGACCTTACAAGGAGTGCAGATCGTGGAGGACTTCTTGCCCCTCGAGTTGGACAATATCGATGTGATTTTGGGCGTGCAGTGGCTGAGGGGGTTAGGCGAGGTGAAGATGAATTGGAAACAGCTTAGGATGGAATTCCAGGAAGGGGGTCGCACGGTGGTTCTGACAGGTGACCCTAGCCTCTGTTTTCCCTCGGGGGCCTTCAAAGCCAGATCTCCACCTTGAGGACAAGGTGGCTCTTTTAGGGGGCGGTATTGATGCGGACCCGAGCCCGCACCCGCATCCACCACCGCCCCCTAAAAGAGCCACCTTGTCCTCAAGGTGGAGATCTGGCTTTGAAGGCCCCCGAGGGAAAACAGAGGCTAGGGTCACCTGTCAGAACCACCGTGCGACCCCCTTCCTGGAATTCCATCCTAAGCTGTTTCCAATTCATCTTCACCTCGCCTAACCCCCTCAGCCACTGCACGCCCAAAATCACATCGATATTGTCCAACTCGAGGGGCAAGAAGTCCTCCACGATCTGCACTCCTTGTAAGGTCAGACTCAGCCCCTTGCACATCCCACTGCTCTCCTCCCTCCTTCCTGTCCCGGAGAGGACCGTAAACGTCTCCAAGGTGCTCACCTGCAACCTATGACGATCCACCAAATGTCGAGAGATGAAGTTGTGGGTAGCCTCACTGTCTATGAGTACCGTCACCGGCGCGTCGTCCAATCGTCCTGACAACTTCATGGTATGGTTCGTGGTTACCCCTACCAAGGAGTTCAGGGACACCTCAGCTACATCCAGATGTGCGTGCTCAACCTCGCTCCCTTCCGTCATCACTGGCTCCCCACCATCTGTATACTCCCCCTCGTCTGGTTCTAGCACAATCTGCATCAGCCTGCTTGCACACCGATGACCGGGACTGAACTTCTCATCGCATCTGAAACAGAGGCCTGCAGCACGCCTCGCCCTCATATCAGCCTCAGTCATCCGTTTACCAGGGATCACTGCTCCAGTTTCCTCTCTCTTCATTTCCGTGTCCACTGGTGCTACTGTAACCCCCGGGAGTGGGGCCGGTGCTGTCTGACTATGCTGGCTCTGGGCTCCCCAAGTCCCCTGAATGCGTCTCTCCTCTGCATGCTTCTCCTCCGCCTTGTGGGCCAGGCGAAGGACATCCTCCAATGTCCCCGGACTCTGCATCCTCAGCTCTGCTCGGATAGAGGGTTTCAACCCCCTCATGAAATTCCCGATCATCACCTCGTCAGTCACCCCCTTCACCCTACTGTTCAACATCTCGAACCTCTCCACATAATCCCTGACCGTCCCCTCCTGCCTCAAAGCTGATAACTGCTCGTAGAAATCTCCTCCCGGGGGTATCCTGGAACCGGTCTAGTATCAGTGCGGAGAGCTCCTCCCAAGTGCGAAAGGGTGTCCGTGCCGCCTTCCACCTGTACCATGCCAACGCCTTCCCCTCGAAGTAGATCCCTATGGCTCTCAGGACCTCCTCCTCCGTCAGTCTCATCACCTGGAAGTACCGCTCCGCCCGGTAGATCCATCCGTCCGGGTCTGTGCCGTCAAAAATCGGCATCTTCAGCTTCATGAGGCGGCGGTCTGCATTAATGTCTCCCTGTGGACCCCCATCTCTACCGCGGTCTCCCCCACGGCCGAATCCTCCGCCGACTGCCTCAACGGGTCCTCCTCCGTCAGCCCCGTACAGCTCAACAGGCCACCCGGGTCGCTCCCACGCCTCGGGCTGGTAATGATAGCCCGGAAACTCCTGCTGTCGCGCCATCATGGGTCCTCCGGCTCCTCTGGGCTGCTGTACCGGCGTTGTCCGTCCTCCAAAATAGCCCCCCGGGCCCTGTCCCCGCTCCGGAAAGCCATCAAATGCCTGTCTGGGGTCCACCTGGGGGTCCGCACCCGCACCCACCACTTGAGGCCGGCGGCTATCTAGGGGGGACCCACCCCCCTGTAGTCTCTTACGTGCGCCGTAGGAGGCGCGGTAGCACGTAGGAGGGTTAGTTAGGGGTATTCTAGTCATTTTAGACTAGATTAGTAATTCCCCACTTTTCTATATATTAGGGCTAGCCGTCTTTATTTGTTTTTATGCTTAAATTGTGAAAACACTTTGAGTTATCAATTGTGAGGGTTTTTAGGCTTTGATCCGTTCATTCAAAGCTAGGAGAGCGAGTCTCCTCTCGAAAGAGGCTCATTTATCAACTATTTTCTTCGTTCTTCGCAATTTAAGATCCAAAAATTCCACCTTTTTATATTTTTTCCTCTTTAAATTCTGAAATTAATTGATACGAAACCCTAGTTCGTATCAGAAACATTGGAGACCCTTGGTGAAAAGCCAAAACCCTTAATTTATCAATTTCTTCCGCAAATCTCCCAAATCTTTCCAATATCCTCCCCAACAATCCCCAAATCTATCACATCCTACATCAATTTGGTATTAGAGCCGAAGATCACATCTTCACTCTTTTTTATTTTCAGACCTAGAAAAAAAAGAAAGATCACAAATCCCTAACCCTAGCCACTTCAATCGCCGCCACTGCCAAAATCAAGACGTCATCACCTAAACCCCTCTCCAACGACTCACTCAGAGCATCATCTGTGACGCACCATAACCGTCACACACCCCCATCATCGCCATCCTCAAGAACCAACAACTGTCGCCGCAAAAATTTCCCTTCAAACGCCTGATCTGTTGTAACCCACACGAACCGCACGCCTTCTCTCTTCAATTTATCTTGGCACAAATCCAACGATGTCGCTGCCACTATCTCCGGCATCGATGAGGGCCCCTGTAACCCTCGACGCCATCCATACGAGGCCCCAACACCCTTATTGGCATCCCATGTGCCCTACAGTGTCGATCCCATCGAAGCAATGCCATAGAGCTCGTCGAACTGTTGCTTCATACTTTCGTCGCTCACTAGCAAGATCGCTGATACCGTTCGGGGGAGCTGACCCCACCAGAAGCTGCAAAAACCCCAGACGAACCCACAACAAGGAGACGACAAAACGACATCGTTTCATCAGAGAAATCATCGTCGGTGTGATCAGATCCGACGAGCTACAGCATCAGCTTGATCGAGCCGACCACGACGACCAGCCGAGCCGGCTGAGCCAAGCCGTCAACTTGGCCGGTATTGGTCATCGGCTCGGTCTGAGCCGATCAGGAGCCGCTCAGCCAACTAAGTCGGTGAGCCAATCCCCAAGCTGGCTCGCCTGAGCAGTTGATCGGCCAACCAGCTCAACAGTGAGCCAAGGCTCAACAATGAGCCACCTTATTTTCGGGTGAATTTTAAGCTGATTTTCTGGAATTTTCCGCACAGTTCCACTATTTTGATGATTCTAATTCCGTTTGAAGCCTGGATAGATAACTCAACCAAGAACGCATAAGTACCCTCGATACAAGAAGATCTGCTTTAAATCATGGTATACTATACTAATTACTATGATGAATACTACAAAGGCTATTCTTCTCAAACAATATATGATTAGATCCCCTACTTATGGCTTCGATGATAGGTATGACTATGATGATTGTGAATCACAACTCAAATATTTCTTCTCCTATTTTGTTTTTTAGAAGAACAGAAATATATATCTGCATATCACACGTTCAAAGGAGAAGCGGGATCCTGGTATAGACAACTTCCATGTCATAATTATTGATGGACTGGGTTAAAAATCTATCTTCAAAATTGTTATTCTTTCCAACATCAATATTTCCACAGACACCCCAGCAATCCTCAAGCCCAAAGGAAGAGATGTGGTCAGTTGAAGAGCTAAGCGAGAGCAACAAAAGAATTCTTCAAGGAATCAAACAATGGAAGAAAGAACAGAGTAAACTCAAATTAGAGCCGACACGAGGGATTGATCAAACCTGAGGTAGAGTATGAGCTTAAACATGAGCTGAAGCCAGATCCTGACCAAGAAATTGAGATAAAAATTGAGCCTGAGCCTTAATTGGAGGGTGAGCCTGACTTGAAGAGTGGGCCAATGTTAGAGTCACAACAAGAGCCCAAGTCCGAAAAAGTTGCCATATCCCGAACCAGAGTTTGATCCAATGACGCATCTCGAGCCAGAGGCGGAGCTTGATCTGGTACCATATTTCGAGCCATAGCCTTATCTAACGCCACATGTTGAACGCATACCAAAACTGCAGATAAAAGCGCCATTGAAGATGATTGAGCATATCGAATTTGTTGTTCCAGATCCTCGTTGCTTAACCAACAAATAAGTCCTAAATATTTTTCTATATTTTGTGAGTTGGGAGAAATTTTCAAAAGACGTACATCGACAAGTCTGTATCCCGCTACACTTCAGAGTTCATGGACGTGTCTTTTCTAACTGCAAGGGACTAATGATTGTTGCCCAGCTGTGCTAAATTTGCCGCTATTCATCAGGGGATGAAGTTCTCAGCCGGTGAGAATGATAGGGATCTGGTTCCAAGTGAGATACACTTTTTCTTTTATCTATTTTATTTTGAGTTTGGGTCTTTTAGTTATTTTGAGTCTTTTATTTTATTTTTAAGTGTTTTAGTATTTAGTCCCACATCGGATGGTAGGAGGAGGAGAGTATTAGTTGTAAAGCCTATAAAAGGCCCTAGATTTGTTTTATTTTCAAGGAATCAATGAATAGTTCAATGAAAAAGTTGCCATAAACTTGAGAAAGGCTCCCCCTCCTTGGTGAGAAGCCAAAAACCCTAATTTATCAATTTCGTCTGCAAACCTCCCAAATCTTCCCCAAATCCTCCACAAAAATCGACAAATCTATCCCGTCCTATTCACTCGTGATCACAACCAAGCCTATTTGATGGGAAAAGGAACCAATATCATGATAGCATTAACTATCATCTATAAGATTTTGATCCTTTTCATACAGTAAATTCAGTTAAATTCTTTAACTAAAAAAATTCTAGCACTATATGCTGATATAAGAGATTGTTAGGCATATACATCATAATGTTTACACATGGCTATTTTTTTTTAGCATGAAACAAAAAAAATTCGAGCCATCGTAGGTTTTGGTACCTAGCGTCTCTTCCTCGAGTCAACTCACAGAGTGACTGAATTTGGATTAAGATTGATTCTAAGAACTAATATTGATTCCGTGTTACCAGTAATGAGTATTTCAGATGACTCATCTCATACTGCATGAACCCTAAACAGTAAACACCATGTCAAAGGGGTAGGCTTCCATATGTACCAACTGATCTTCGATCCCCAAAACACCGTGTGAGGGGGGGTAGGCCTCCATATGTACAAATGATCTTCAAGGAACTACTGGGTATGCCATCTCCTTACTATAGGTCTACTGACATCTCGTTGGCTTTGGAAGTCATCCAGTCTCTCCATATTAAGGGCAGTCTCCATACTTAAAAATTCTTTTGAAGGCAAACTTCCGATAATGCTGATGATGATACTCAAATATATCAACAGTACTTTAATCCTGCTTCACTGTGTATTTTAGATTGGGGATTTTCTAAGAAAGCACAAGCAATGGTTCCAAGAAAATTCATGATCATTAAGAACATCTTCAATCATGCAGGTAATGATAATCTTCGGAGGGTATACAGGTGCATCATAGTTGAGAAACACAGTGAGCTAAAGTCAGTAGTATCATGAGATGGATAATAAGTTTCAACCAGTGAGGCTCTTACTGATCTAACAGTCACTGAACATACAAAACCCATATACACTTGCACGCATATGAGACAGCTAGGTGCAATGTACTTGCATGGAAAAAACATGTACATACTTCTGGCTTAGAAATATTCTAGGGTTCTAGCAAATTCCTGATGTGACCCGCAATAGAAATTAAGGTAAAAATAGGGTTTTTATGGTGGAATTGAGAAAATAGATGTGATTTTTATAGATATCGAAGGAAGAATACAAAACATAGTGGACCTCTTTTAAGAGGATGCCGCTCTCCTAGCTTTTACTTCGAAGAATAAACCTAAACCCCCGAATCTAGGGTTCTATGGACTCCTATAAAATTCTCTCACAACATTCAACCTAAAACCCCTAACCCTAGCTGTAGCCTACTTATAATTGCTGTTTTTCCAGAAATTTCAGAAATTTCAGAAATTTCAAAACTGCTCCTAACCCCCAAAAATAACACAATTGCCCATGTTGTGGCCGCCGCACCCAAGTCGCATCAATTCCCCAGATGGAATCAAACTGCAGTCTTAAACAATATTACAGTCAATATGCTAAACAATAAATCTACAGACTAACACTCATTACTGAATCTGAAGAGATGTGTTTTGAAAGAATAATCGATATGAAGAAATATGCCTTGTTCAGTGGCTTAATAATCATGTTTTAGTGTTATCCGCCCTATTGTTGGCAAGCTTGGATTATTTTGACATGGAGGGTCAGGGTGGTGAGAGCCGCAGAATTGTCAGTTTGCACGGGAGATTAGATGTGTTACGTGTGGAAAATCTCAGGTAATGTGATTACAGAGTTGGAGGGGCTAAATCAACAAACTGGTTGACTAGCTGCTTGCTCATTACAAATGTGTGCTATTGACTTCTCTGCAGATTTCATTCAAATATGTAACATTGATAGCTCTAGTATTCTCGATAAGAGGATAATTTAAGTAGGCTTTTTGTTGCATTCCACCAAAAAGGAAAAGGATGCTTGAATCGGCAAATAATCAGTGGCAAAAACATTCTGTAGGATCCTGTGGGCCATAGACAACAAAAGTATCCAAATTCCTTTCACAAATTGATTGAGATCCTGGAAGTTAAATTCAAGACAGTATGTTTTATGGAAATATATTGTGTATAAAGTTAAAATGGACATGGATTTCGCAAATTTACATAATTATGTCTTTGACTTGGTGAATTTTCAAAGCCCAGATTTATGTCATCGATGTGAACTGTGGAAATAGTTTTATTGAAGTTGCAATGGGTTTAAAATACAAGAATTAAGACATGTAAAATTGCTAGGCTTATGTCACATACAAATCAACATTAACAAATTAGAAATTTATAACCTCAAAGATTTAACTAATATCAATTAATCAACCAAGTTTTCATTTAATCTTCAAATGAGGGGAATGTATTCCGATCCAGAGCTTAACACAGGTGAGTCCCAAAATCTGATCATCTTTTCCGCTTCATCTAGACACCTTGGCTTTCAGGTTTTCATTGTAGTGGACGCTTGCTCCCAGATATCATGGGCTAAAACTGCATTACAAAGCGATCAGTTTAAAAATCTAAAAGGAAGAATTAAGTTGACTTCGAAATCATGGATACCTTCCCAATTTATATTTGAATTCATAGGCAGGCCTATTTGATGGGAAACTGCAACGATATCAAGATAGTGTCTGCTAGTGATACTTTGGGTTGGGGCCGTCACAGCTGGGACCCAGCCAGACTCAACAGTTGGGGCACATCGCGCCCGAATCAAAGAGTTACACATGTCGTCATGAACCACCAAAGAGCATTTTGTGAGGTCAGTCCGATCAAGTTGTAGCACAGCTCTGCAAAGCAGATCTGTACTCGCCGACCCAAGTCAGCCATCAAGACGCACACAAGGGCGACATCCACGAGTTCTGCTTCTCCAGCAACAACTCTACAAGGACGACCTACATGAGGTTGGCTCCATCTACATCCACGCTTCACATGGATGACCTTTACGAGGTCAGCTTCCTAATAGCAACAACTCTGTGAAAACGACCTCCGCGAGGTCGTCTCCTTAGCTGCAGCACTCCTTCATGACGACCTCAGCGATACGCACCCGAGATCAGCTCCTTTAGCGGCATTGCCCAAGGGTATGCCCGCCTCACAGATTAGTCTTCATAAACTGCCACCGCAATCAGGTGGCTCGATCTTCGGTGATCCCCTCTCCAAACCGTTATAAGCAGGAAGTCGTCCAGATCAATTCACCATGTGACAAAAGACAAGAAGTCAGCTGGTATCCTTCCTTATCCGTTCACTGCATGATCTGAGGAGTCAATTACGTGTAGAAGATTCGAGATCTTCATAACCCTCCCTGACGTGGCATAACCGATCCTCAGCGAGACAAAACAACGGATTTTCTCCTTCACAATGTACGCAATCCATAACATAGGCGCAAATCACAACCCTCATTTCTCCAGATTGGAACAGACGAAAGTATCGAAGTCAATCAGAGGGGCACCCCCTTCGTCTCCTTTGACGTTCTTCCTATATGTTTCAGGGACCAGACAAGCACCTTAGCTCGGCAAAACCTTACACAGGTTCTCTATTGCAAAAATTCGCGCATTAACGTCTGGTGCGAGATCATTGCATCAATAGTTGGCGCTAGAGGAAGGACCTTGTGACAACTCATGTTGCATAGGCTCTCATTGCAGATCTCACTTCAGCATCCTTTCTAGTGTTATCTTTTCTGATGGCGAAAGGCAAGAAGATCGTAGGTAGCGAGCCTAGCAGTGCGCCTAAATCCATACTACATAGGACAGCCACCCCACAGATGGCCAGCCGTTTCTAGCTCCTGACACCGCACCTACAGCGGTCGATTCCTAGGCTCTCGTGGCGGAGCTCCGCAAGTGCAGGAGGCCCAGGCCCATCAGACTAAGAACAACGAGATCCTACAAGAGATGGTCCTAGATCTGATCCGAACAAAATCCTATGTTCCCCGGCAGGTTCCAGCCACAACACGCCTCCCTCCAAGGGCGCACAGGAAACGAAAATGCCGAGGGGGCATAGAACTCAGCAGCGTCAAATGATCAAGGAGCGGTGATCAAGCACACCACAAAAACATGACGAAGGCTATCATTAGCCGACGCGCCAAAAGTCCTTCCATAACGAGTAGCGACCTACGTGCCCACCTGCAGGGCAATAAGCCCAATCTTAGACAGAAGATCAACGCGAGGTGGGCAGCTCGGGCTCCCTCGGTGGAAGATAGATATTCGACCTACGACAAAAGATTGAGTGACTTCGGCAAGGGGGCCTCGATCCCCACAAAGACACGACCTTTCCACCGCCTCACCCTTCACATCTGTCATCCTTAGCACACGTTATCCGTGAAAGTTCCATGAATGACATCCCAAGGTATGCTGGTGTCCATGAATGACATCCCAAGGTATGCCGGTGTAGGCGACCTAGTCGAGCATTTTGAGATATATGTCAAATACATGGAGTTGAAAGGTCATTCTCCAGACCTGATGTATCGGGCCTTCCCGAGCCGCCTAACTACAGTGGCCAAACAATGGTTTAGGAACCCCTTCAAGGGGTTGGTCGACTCTTTCGCCGACCTCCAAAGGAAGTCCCTCTCTCACTTCGCTGGCTAGAAAGTGACTAAGTGGTATCCCGAGTCGCTGGCCTCCATGAAGCAATGGGCTGACGAGTCCAACAGTGCTTTCTTAGCTCATTACAATCAAGCTCACATGGCAGTGGACATTTGCTCCAAAGACATCACTAAGATGGCTCTTCAAGCAAGGTTCTGAGACGGGCCCAACCTGAAATTTGAGCTCTGTAAGCAGCAGTCTCCGAGTTCTCTATCTGATGAACCGAATTAACAAATCCATAACTGTAAAGAAGGCCTATGAATGATCAGCTAACAGCCGTGAGTCTTCTCGGAAGAGAGACAACCTCGACCAAACTGTCCCCGGCAAGCGTCCTAAATCTGATAAGCGCTTTGAGCAACATGCCAACATGAGCGCCCTCGAGTAAGCGACGGGAGACCAAGTCCCCAAAAGTGCGAGTCTACACCACTCTGTCGGCCACGCCGTTAGAGATTCTGGCCAAAGCGGCAAAGGAGTTCGATCATCCACGCCCTTTAGCGGATCACCCCAAGATGGTCAAGTTCAAATACTACGACTTTCACATGAGGTACGGTCATGTCACCGATAACTACAGGATCCTCATGGATCAAATCGAGCGCATTATCCAAAATGGACGACTTAGTGAGTTTAAAGCTCCAGAGCATGGCCGAGCTGGAGGTCCTTAGTACAAAAGAAAGGGATCGCCATCTCGTTTAATGTCATCGACGTGATCTTTGGGCCCGTCACCATAGTGGGCTGCAACCTAACCCAACAATCCAACCATGCACAAAAGAGTCGTGCTCGTTAGACGTGCACCTCTCCAACTGACCTTGGCTCTGCTATCGCAAATCGATCCTCAAAGCAGCTCAAGCTCTTCGAGGAGCCTATGCTCTTTGCAGAGGCCAAGGCAAAATGGGTTCATCAGCCCATAATGATGCAATCATCGTCAATCGACGGATCGCCAATCGCAGAGTTCGGTGCATCCTCATTGACAATGGGAGCGTGGTCGATATCCTTTACCTGAATACATTCCAAAAGTTGGGGATGTTGGGCGATGTCATACTGTCAGTGCACACTAGTCTCGCTGGTTTCACGGGCGCTCAGGTCGTCTCGGAGTGGATAGTCTCCTGCATGTGGAGTTCGGTGCACATCCTGCCAACAGATGCATAACGTCCACTTCCTAGTAGTCAACTGCCTGGGATCTCTCAACACTATCATAGGACATCCAACACTCAACGCCATGCGGGTAGTGATCTCCACGTACCACGCCCTAATGAAGTTCCATACTGCTCATGGAGTTGGCATGCTCGAATGAATCTAGTCAAAAGCGAGGGAGTACATGCTCCTAGCTCACAAGGTGGCGATCTCACACCCGGTGGAGACGGTAGCTCGAAGGAATCTCAACATTTTGCTGCCCCTACTCAGTCTCAGGAGAGAGCTCTGATCTCATCCATGTTGGATGAACTCAATCATCGAGCCAAGCTGGAACGTGAAGCCCCATTGGAGGAAGCCCTTCACCCTTCGGCCACGTCTTCTCAACCTCAAGATATAGCTCAGACCTCACCCTTGGCAGATGAGCTCGACCCTTGGGTTGAGTCGGAACGAGAAAGAGCATCCCCAGTAGAGGAGATAGAGGCGGTACCCCTCTCAGAAGCCAAACCGACCTGGACAGTCCAGATCGACTCCACACTGTGGCCCAAACTCCAAACCCTCGTCATTGACTTTCTTCATGGAACAGGGTTGTCTTCGCCTAGTCGCACGAAGACATGTCAGGCATATATCCAGATGTCGTGATTCAGAGATGGAACATCAATCCAGTCGTGCCTCCAATCAACCAGAAACACCGAACTTTCAATGCCGAGAGGAGCCAAGCTATCAAAAACAAGTCGACAAGCTCCTCGGTGCTAACTTCATTAGGAAAGCTAATTTTCCAAAATGACTCGCCAATGTCGTTCTAGTGAAAAAGACAAACATCAAATGGAGTATCTGTCTTGACTTCATAGATCTGAACAAAGCTTGTCCAAAAGACATCTTTCCTTTACCCTAGATCGATCAACTCATCAACACAACAGTTGGCACGAGCTCATCAGCTTCATGGATGTTTACTCCAAGTACGATCAGATCTGCATACACGAGCCAGACCAGCAGCATATAGCCTTCTTGACAGACCGATGGATGTACCGCTACAACGTGATGCCCTTCGGTCTGAAGAACGTTGTGGCCACATACCAGTGCATCGTCAATAGGATATTCGCAAATCAGATCGGCAAAACAATAAAAGTATATATAGACGACATGATGGTCAAATCATTGGAGGCGGTCCATCACGTGGCTGACCTGGAGGAAACATTTGCCATCTTGCAGAGGTACCACGCAAAGCTTAACCCAAGCAAATGCGTCTTCAACATTATCTGTGAGAAGTTCTTTGGCTCCATGGTCCACCATAGTGGGGTCGAAGCCACCCCTGAAAAAATTAGCGCCTTGATTAACATGCAATATCCCACCAAGGTGATGGACATCCAATGCCTAACTGGACAGGTGGCAAAACTCAACCGCTTTATCTCCAAAGCAATCGATAAGTGCATGCCTTTCTTCAAGGCCTGAAGAAAGAAAAGAACTTTTAATGGACAGAAGGGTGCGAGCTAGCATTCGCCCAGCTTAAGGTGTACCTCGGTCGATCTCCGCAAATGTCCAAACCCAAGGAGGGCGAGACACTCCTCTACCCTGAGGTCACCAAGAGCACGGTCAGCTCGGTCCTTATCCGAGAAGAAGACGACACGCAAGTGACTCATCTACTATGCCAGGTCGATCCCTCCTAGAAGTAATCCAGAGATTGAGAAGCTGACCATGGCATTGATATTCGCCACTTGGAAGCTCAGGCCATGCTTGCAGGGCACACACAACCACGGTCCTGACGACCTATCCATTGTGTCAGATACTCCAAAAGACCGGACATGTTGAGACGGGTCGTCAAAAAGGCAGTCGAGCTCGAGGAGTTCGACGTCTATTTCAAACTGTGAACATCCATCAAAGGTCATGTCTTGGCTCACTTTGTTGCAAAATACGCATACCATCATAGCTTCTTGCCCCAGGACATACTCGAGGATCGACTAGTATGAATCATCTACATGCACGACATCTCTACCAAGAAGCTTCGGAGACCGACGCTTCTAGTCAGCACTGAGGGTATCCAACTCCCATGCGCCCTCAGGTTCAAGTTCAGAGCATCTAAGAACGAAGCTAAATATTAGTCCCTTATTGCGGGATTCAGGTTAGCCAAGGAGGTCGCTACTCACCACATCGTCGTCCGATGCGACTCCCAACACGTCATCAACCAAGTTAACAACGGTTACCAGGCGAGAAATGAGGAGCTACTGGCGTACGTAAAGATCGTCCGAGCTATACTGGCAAGCTTCCAAAGATTGCAAGTAGAGCACATCCCCGGGGCTCAGAAATTGCCGATACACTAGCTCGGCTCACCACGGGACTCAAGTTTGTTCCAATAGAGGTCTTATAGCACCGAACGCAATTTGAGTGAGAGCTCATCTACACTGTACGAGTCAACCTCCTCTTGGATGGACTACATCTTCCAATACCTTTGCCACCAAATCCTCCTAGAGAACAAAAGTAGGACCAGAAGCTGATGTTCAGGTCGACGAGGTGCACGCTTCTCAATGATGTCCTCTACAAGCGAGGTCACTCTTCCCTTGCTGAAATGCCTCCGCGACCAAGCGATCCAATCGGTGATTAAAGAGATACATAAAGGTGTGTGCGGGAACCATTACAGAAGCTGATCCCTCGCACACAAAATTCTGTGAGCCAGGTATTACTGGTCCACGCTGCAGCAGGACGTCAAGTCCTACGTCCAATGGTGCGACGTCTGTCAGCGTTTCTCTAACATCCCGAGGCTACATTTGGAGGATCTAACTTTCATCACCCTCGTCTGGCCATTTGCAAAGTGAGGGATCGATCTCATCGAACCCTTGCCTAGGGGAAGAGCTGGAGCTACTCATGTTATGTTAGCTATCGACTACTACACGAAGTGAGAGGTGGCAGGTCCACTCTCTTTCCTACAGAACCAAAGACCACTGCCTTCATCTGGAACAAGCTGATATGTCGATTCAGAGTCTCATATTTCATTGTCACTGACAATGGAACACAATTTGACAATGCCAATTTCAAAGCGAAGTGCAATCAATATGGCATCTAACACCACTTCTCCACACATGCTCATCCACAAGCAAACAGCCATGTCAAATATGTCGTGCTGAGACAAAGCCCCCAGCCATGATGGGGCATATACGGGTCCCAGCGCTGACAAGCAGCACTCGACCCTTGGTCATGTTAAGACAAAGCCCCCAGTCATGATAAAGCCCCGGCTGTCGAGACCCACAATCCAAGCGACAACATTTGGCACTTGACACGGGTCGTGCCACGTCCAAACAAGACACCTAGCCCAGGCCGAGGCCTCTGCTAGCGAGACTCCCAGAAGGTTCCAGCGTCAACTCTGCTGGTGAGACCTACGGTCCCAACGCCGACCTCCGCCAGGACCGCCACTCGACCCACGGTCATGCCACGTCCATACTCTGCTAGCGAGACGTATAATCCATCAACCTTTGACACTCGACTCTCGGTCGTCTAACATCGAAGCTAAGCCCCAGCTGGTGCAGCCTTCGGGATCCGACACAGGTAAGCAGCACTCAGCTCAAGTTGTGCTACCGTCAGTAAAACCCCAGCCCAAGCTGGGGCCCCGCTACTACAACTCCAAGTTTTCGGTTCAGGTGGCACTCAACTCTGGTTATGCTGAACCCAGCCAGCCTACAGTGGAAACGAAAGCCTACTGTTTGACCCTCATGGCTTTGAGCTAAAACCGTATCTGAACAAGCCCAGAACTACGGACTCTCTCACTCAACAGACTAAGGGGCCAACACATGCTCAGCGGTGCTCACTCAGCAAGTGGTATGCAATGACTCCAGAGTTAGTTTCTTGAGTTCGAGTTCGAGATCGGCACAACAGTTTACCAAGCAGCAAACATACTCAGAAGTCCAGGACAGGAGTAAAGAAGTGAGAATGTTGGACAAAAAAATTCATTCCAATTTTATAAAAAAAGCAAAACGTTTTTCATTCATTTCAATAAGGTTTTCTACAAAGCTCAGTCGCCCCAGGCGACATACAAGCAAAGGAAAACAAAAATTACATATCCTTCCTAGAGGCAGGCTCGTCAACAGTGGGAGGCGTTTCACTCTGAGGGGCACCAGGGGCTCCGTCGGCAGCAACAATAGGAGGGGGCACTTCGCTATGGGGGTGTCCTCAGGAGATTTAACAACAACAGCATGAGGAGGTGTCATCAGCAGAAGGATCAACGGTGACAGATGTCTTAGCCTCAAAGGCAGCAAGATTGGCAATCAATCAATCATGAAGACCAGTATGTAGGCATGAGCATGGTGCATCTCCTGTAATATATCTATCATGTACTGCATCCCAGCCTCAAATGAGACATTAGCATGACCTTTCACCGACACCAACTCAATGTGATGAGCATTGGCCGTCAGGACTTGAGTTTTCGTCAACTCAACCGGTGGGCCTCGGCCGCCCCGACCACCGGCTCATGGATGCTTAGCCTCGTCTTCTCCATCTCCCCTACAGCTCAGATACATAGCCATCTCTCTTCTCCACATATTGTGTGAGTCAAGAGATGGCCTTTTACAAACTCGCAAATCTCCTTCATCAGCCATCTCTCTTCTCCACATATTGTGTGTCAGGAGATGGCCTTTTGCAAACTCGCAGATCTCCTTCATCAGCATAGTCTCTTTCTTTTCGATACATTGCAACTGAATCCTTATATTCTGAAGCTTTCTCAACTCGACATCCTCCTCTTCGACATACTCTGACTCACTGCAGCTGAACCCTTACATTCTGAAGCTTCCTCAACTCGGCCTCCTTTTCTTTGACACGTTGCAGGTGAACGCTTACATTCTTAAGCTGGAGGTCTAGGGAGCGAGCCAGCTCAGCATGCCCCCTCAGCTCTACCTCCACCTCCTGCAGCCTCTGGAGCTCCGTCCTCGTCCTCCCAAGCTCCTCATCAGCAGCCTAAACCCTCGCGCAAAGAGCTTCGACCTCTACTCTTGTTGTAGCCAGCTCCTACAGCGGCTGGATATCCTGAGCCAAAGCTTGGGCTCGCTATTTTCCCATCATGTAACTGTGAAAGAAGCAGCCCGACACTTCTTAAGCATGTGCAGAAGACAAAACAAAGTTAAAGCATGAGATCGGAAGCTTGCTACATGTTACAAAGGAAAAGCTTACCTGACTCATCTGCGTTAATGCCTGGATGAACCATTTAGCAACGATGTCAAGAAGAATGTTCTCTCCAGTCTCCTCCACCATAAGGTTGAGCGTCCTCTCCCAAAAAGCTGACATCCTCGCCCCCGAGCCTTCACTATGCTCAGAAACTAACCACTGATCCTACCTTGGGATGAGGCAAGCTCGAGGCCTGATCGGCTCCTGCTCGGCAGCCACGTCGTTGGACTTCTTCTTGTGGGGCTCGGTAACCTCGGGGGGACAGACTCTGCACGGCAGCTCGGGGGCTACATCCACCATCTCCTTCCATTTCCTTCTCACCAGAGAGATGTCATCTTCATTCTTGACCCCCGATTCGGTGCAGACAACCAAGGGAACAATGGTAAGAGCAGCGACAGGGGTTGCTCAACCAGGGGTCTTGAAGACACCGCTCCATCTCCCGCTTGCGGAGCTGGGGTAGCCGAAGGCTTCACCCTACTGGGAGCAACGGCAAAGATCTTCCCTCTTGCTCCCTCGAGACTGGCGGTAAAGTTCTACTCATGAACGGTATGGTAGGCACGCTCCCTCCAGATTGGATTCGAGTTGAATCTTCCCATACCTGCAAAACAAAAGGAAGAAGGTCAGAATCAAGGCAAAGAGTTCAAAATTTCCTACCTCTGTGCTAGTAATTGACAACGACATAAGGAGTCTCGCTGAGCTCCCTATCCTCTTCTCAGCAGGCATGACCTACAGTTCGTAGATCGACCGCTTTGACGCGAACACAATGCGAGACCTGGCAGCGACAAGTTGAGCGGCTATACACGTCCACCAGCTCAGCTCATTTCTCCTAGCCATCTTCTCATCGGGATCCCACTTGCAAGGCAACCAAATCGACATGGCACCCGCTCCTCAGCAACAACATGACCCTCCTAGGAGCTTTCGCAGCTCCCTGTGACCCAAAACCACTTCACCTTACAGTACTTGTTCGTCAAGTGCTACACTTCGAAGATCCTTGTGGTCCCAGCTCGGCTACTAATGTATTACTGGATATTAGAAGTCTTCTTCAGCTCTGATACTACATGCACTAGCTCGACCGACAGTCATCCCTTGCCCTGGAAGACGAACATTGTAGCCGAGACGACTACGCTCATGAAGCTGTTAGGTGCCAGATTGGAGTGATAGAGGAAGTGCTGAATGAGACGATTGAACGGGAGGCAGAGCCCTACCTTAAAATGTACAGAACTCAACGTAATAGCCCCTGAGGAGGTCGGTCAGGGGTCCCTTTCAATTCGTAAGGGAGATTTAGTTGCACTGAAAGGGGGATTACATATCTCCCCAAAATCTGCCACAGGTCTATCGCATGCATCTTGGGCATGAACTCATATGCTCAGAGGTGCAGCGGCCCCTGCCAATCTATCTTTTCCCCTTCCTACAGAGGTCATCGATTTTGACAGCATCAACAGCGTCTTTATCTTAGAACGGAGGAGGCACCGATGGCCCAGCCAGAGCGGACACTAGGCCAAAGGGTGCGGCCACCATGGCAGCGGAAGGAGAAGACATCCCAGCCCTGTGAGCCCAAAGGCGACGACGACGAGCCGCGACCTCCCCGTCGCAGACATGGGGTTTCGAGGCTTGCGAGTGCTCCTAGCACCAGAGTTGACAACATTCTCTCACATTCCCTCGAAGGGATGGGCACCCTCTCCACCAACGGGCAACAACTACTGCAAATACCCAGACGACTCCTCCGAGTCGACATCCTATAATGCTCCAAGGGGGGTTGCTTGAGAATCGGCGATGTCTGACATGGGTTTAATAAGGAACAGAGAACGTAAGAAGCAAAGGAGTGACTGGCTAAGAAATGAGATTTACCTTTTTCCAACACAGAAGCGATGATCGTCGAAAAAGCTTGGAGTGCAAGGAAACACAAGTCAAAAACTTGGGCGAGAACGAGATTGCAAATATGGCTAACCTCCAGAGGTTTTCCCCCCTTTTACCTAACCTAGGTTAAAACTGGCAGAATCCGATCGTATCCGTTCAAAAGCCCATGATCTCCTTAGGCAATAGATAATCGCGGCCGTCCAAACTCCAAACCCCCACGCTCAAGCGTACCCGTGCAACAGGTCGCCACGAATTAAATTCTGCCACATCAGCTGTTGCGCCCTTTCGAAAACCAGGCATGTCCCGTCGGGTCTCAAGAAGAGAGCGGTTACTTTCATTTCGCTTCTTCGGATCACGTAAGGCAAGTGACCACATCAACAGGCATGAGTTCTTTGTCTCTAGGTGACGCTTAGACGCCACATTCTGAAACAAGTTGAGCTGATCAGACGAGGACGGATGAGGTTTCTTGACTCTTCGGTTTCTTTTTTATTTCGTCTTCTTGCTTTTCCACATCTGACCTCGAAGGTGGAGCTCAGATCGGTAGTGTCAAGCTAGAAGATGAGAGGTCGTTATTAGTGATACTTTGGGCTGAGACCTGCGATAGCTGGGACCCAGCTAGACTCAACAGTTGGTACCTATTGTGCCCAAATCAAGGAGCTACATGTGTCCTTAGTGGCCACCCAAGAGCAGCCTGAGAGGTCAGTCCGACCAAGTTGCTAGCACAGCTCTGCAAGACGGATCTACACTCACCAACCCAGGTCGGCATCAAGACACACACAAGGACGACCTCCACGAGGTCTGTCCCTCCAGTAACAACTCTACAAGAACGACCTCCATAAGATCGACTCCTTATCCACATGAACGACCTCCACGAGGTCGGCTCCCTACATCGACCGATTTGAGAGGACAACCTACACGAGGTCATCTCGTTAGCAGCAGCACTCCTTCAGGACGACCTCAGAGGTAAGCATCCGAGGTCGGCTCCTTCAGCTGCTTCGCCCAAGGGTGTACCCGCTGCACAGGTTAACCTTCATAAATTGCCCTCGCAATTAGGTGGCTCAATGTTTGATGATCCTCTCTGCAACCCGTTACGAGCGAAAATCCATCCAAATCCATCCATCGCGTGACGAGCGGTAAGACTAATATGGAAGTCAACGAGTATCCTTCCATATCCGTTCATTGTGCAATCTGAGGAGTCGGTTACATGCAAAAGATCTAGGATCTCCATTACTTTCCCTGACGTGACGTAATCGACCATCAGCGATACAAAACAGTTAACTTTCTTGTTCACAATGTACGCAATCCATAACGCAGGCACAAGCGCTTAAACTTACAACCCTCCTTCCTCATGTTTGAAACTGACTTAAGCATCTGAGTCTAATCAGATGGCCACCCCCCTATGTTTTCTCTGACGTTATTTCTATCTGTTTCAAGCATCGAAGGAGTATCTCGGCCCGATGAGACCCTGTTCGGGTCCTCTGTTGCAAAGATTCCCGCATCAATAGTTGGTGCGAGATCCTTGCATCAATAGCATCTAAACTAGCATCACCAATGTATCGATCCTTTATACAGATGATGTAATCAATGATGTTTTTAAAAGTTAGAATTCTAGCACCACTTACAATGATATCAGTGATTATTAGGCATATGCATCACAATACTTTCACATGGATAATTTTGAGCATAAAACAACAAAAAAGAACTTCAATTTAAGTCGCTATAGATGTCACACACCATTTCCTACATTTCTCTGGCTAAAAACTAAGCTCAAATGTTGATTAAAATTAGGCCGGCAATCAATTTAAAACTTCAAGCCAGTTAAGCCTACTGAATTTAGAGTTAATATGATGGTTAAAAAACACTTAATTGGATTCATACAATGTATTCAACTCACCAATTCCCCTTCAACTGAGAAACCAACCCCTCAGGACGCCGCTGATCCCACCATTGCAGCCCGAACCCCAACCCGCCAGTGGCAAACTCCACATTGGAGCCATACCGGACAGCGCTGTACCCAACCAAACCCTTACTATCCGCCACTATCCTACACTCCGCCCGCCTCCCTTCCCTGACCCCGACCACATTCACCCTCCCGTCCATCCCCACGCTCACAGTCTCCCCTCCCCCGCTCTCTGCCACGTCTAGGCCCGAAACCGGTCCCCGGTGGGCCGCACCCGACCCGAGAACTTCCGGGTCGACCACGCCGTCGAGCGGGTCAACGAACGCGATGTGGACGGATCCGGAGAAGGTGGCGAAGGCGAGGGGGATGCGGGAGTTGGGAGGAAGCGAGCGGGGGGATCTGAGGGCGACGATTCTTGAAGAGGATGGAAGTGAGGATTGGAGAGAGAGTTGAGGTGTTACGGTTTGTTCGGGGTTTGGGGTTGTGAGGGAGTGGATCTCGAGGGAGGAGGAGGCGGAGTCAGGGGAGGAGGAGGCGACGGCGATGAGGCGGTAAAAGGGTGAGATTGGGGAGAGGAAGCGGAGTGATTCGATGGATTTTGATTGGGGGAGACGGTGGAATTTGGGGTTCGACATCTCTTGCATGTTGTTTTTTGTTCTGGGAGGTAGGCAGAATGGGTGTACTTTTGGAGGTAGGGTTTATGACAAGGGGTTTTCGATTTGGATTTTAATTTTAATTTTAATTTTAATTTTAATTTTAATTTGTAAGATATCACTCATCTAAATCTATATTACATTTGACCATGTTTTTGCATACTAAGGCCGACTAGGTTAAACAGGTTGATAGAAGGATAGTTGAGATTTAATCATGGGAAATCAACAGTTGAGATGAGAGTTTGTGAAAATTTTGGGAGGGAAAACTTTTGTATTTTGGGAGTGTTATAAACGGGCTTTTGGTGGGCCTACCCGTTAGTGGGTATCCACCCATTATGTAACCCTACCACTATAAATACAGTGCTATGGATTCCATAGCCACCACGTTTACAACACGTTATCAGCACGCTCGAAGCTGAGCCGAACCCCTGCCGACGGACGAACGCGCGACGCGAACGGGCTTCCTTCACCGAACGTCGCTAGATCCGGCGGGTAGGATCTAGAGGTAATCCTGAAACCCTAGATCTAAATTCGTATGCACATATGTCTAGATCCAAGGTCTTTGGATCGATTGTTTAATGAAAATCAACGTTTTTATTGATTAAAAATCAACTTTTTACAATAAAACCCACTTTTTGGAGATTAAAAAATGATTTTTTTCTACTAAAAATTGGATTTTTATCCCCCAAAACCATCAAACCCTAGGGGATCTTCTCGCCGGAATGCGCCCCCCCCACACAAAAAAACTCGCGCCGCCGCCTCCGCCCCCTTCGGCTTGCGGCACCCCCCCCCCCCCCCCCCGCCGCTGCGATGGCGGGCCAAACCCGCCGCCAGCAGCGGCGCGCGACCCCGCCGCTGCGACGGCGGGCCCGCCCCGCCGCTGCACGCGGCGGGCCAAAACCCGCCGCCTACAGCGACGGGCGACCCCGCCGCCTGCAGCGGCGGGAGCCCCTCCTCGCCGCCTGCGACAGCGGGGCCCCCCCTCCGCCACCCGCAGTGGCGGTCTCCCCGCCGCTCGCAGCGGCGGTCTCCCCGCCGCCCGCAGCCGCGGCCCCCCCAGCGGCCGCTCGTATCGGGGCCCCCGGTGCGCGCTCATGTCCCGAAACCTTAGCCGCCTGAAGCGGCAATCCGCGCGACCAAAAACCCTAACTAGTGTTTCACCCCGAAAATTCACTATTTTCAAACGATTTTCAGATTTAATTCGATTTTCCTTCGCTATAATCTGGTCAAATTACATGTGATTTAATTCAATGCTTTTTATTCGGAATATATGATTTTTACACGTTTAAAAATTAGGAAGATCCTGCGACCGCTCTGCCGTTAGTCAACTAACCTAACGGTGTTTGACGTTGCCTAGTGGTCCAATAATTTTTAAACGAAAGATCTTAAATTTCCACTATAAACTGCCTGAGATGATTAAATTACATGTAATGTATAAACTGCATGTGATGATGCCTGCTGCATTTTAACTGCCTGCGACGAATGCTAAATATTTGCTGTGGTTTTGGATCGGCTAGTTATCACCATTTTCTTTTTCATGCATTATTTCCTTTTTGAGAGAAAAATGTAGTGAGGATAATTTTGTAATATTACAAGCCCGGCGGACGCCTCAAGAAGATGAAGGACCATTCCCGAAGAATAGGGGCCCCACGGGGGTTCCCGAGTTGTACTTTCATTTCTTTTTGGGACTGTATGGACTGTAATTAAATTGGTGATTAGCCGATCCACGCAGCAAATATCTGTGTCTGAAGTGCTTAATTATTTATTTCTCTGTGAAAATATCTAATTATTGCCTATCTTTTAACATGCTAGAGTGATAAATGGCCAAAATTGCGAGCGTCGATTTCGACGTTTTGGATGCTTCAGGCAAGAACTACTTAAGCTGGCAGTTGGACATTAAATTCCATCTACGAGCGCAGGGATTGAGCCACGCCATCGCTGTAGGCGATAAGGTTTCTGATATAGATAAAGCGAAAGCAATTATCTATATCAGATGCCATATCGATCGGACCCTGAAGGCCGAGTACCTCACGGTGGAAGACTCGTATGAGTTATGGACCGCCCTCGAGGATAGGTATAAACATCAAAGAGATGTTATACTTCCCCGAGCGCGATATGAATGGGAAAACCTCCGTCTCCAAGACTTTAAGTCTATTGCCGAGTACAACTCGGCACTCTTTAGCATCACCTCACGCCTGAAGTTGTGTGGTGAAAAGGTGACGGAGGAGCGCATGTTAGAGAAGACGTATACATCCTTCCACGAGAAGGATGTCATACTAATGCAACAGTATCGTGAACGCAAGTTCACGAAATACTCAGAGCTTCTCTCATGCCTTCTGATGGCAGAGCAGAATCGTGACCTTCTTCTGGCCACCCATAACTCACGCCCTACCGGCACTGCTCCTGCGCCTGAAGCGCATCACAGCTCCTCCCAGAAGAAGAGGAGCAACTTCAAAGGCAAACCCTAGAAGGGAAAAGCGATGAAGAAACAGGCTAGAGGACCTCCCTCCCAGAAGCAACAATGAGGGGAGGAAGAAGAATAATGTGTGGAAAAGAAAGGACGACTGCCAGACATCTGCCCCCAGAAAGGACTGGGAAGATAAGTGCCACAGGTGTGGCATGACTGGACACTGGTCCAGGAATTGTCAGACTCCACGCCACCTGCAGGACTTGTACAAAGCGAGCCAGAAGCAAACTGAGACAAACCTGGTGGTTCAAGAAGACATGGCATCAATCAGGTTCATCGCTTAGGACTTCTCAAACGATGACCTGCTCGACTGAGGACATTATCCATTTTCTATGCATTGTAGCTTTCCTTTTGAGAAACTATTTATCTGCTTGTTTTTCTTCTCTAGCATGTTGAAGTACTTTTTCAGACATTAATTGATTATCCGTAGTATATCTTTTTGTGTGTGCCTTATACTGCGATATTTTTCTCTTAAAATAGATGGACTTTAAATGCCTAGTGGACAGTGCCTCTACGCACACGATCCTCCAAGACATTTGCTTTTTTCAAAGCATTAATAAATACGATGGCACCGTAAATACAATTTTCGGTCCATCAGGTATCATTGAAGGATCAGGGGAAGCACAATTTATGCTCCCCCAACAAAACAAAACTACTTATAAAAGATGCGCTTCTCTCCCCTAGCTCGCATAGAAACGTGTTAAGCTTTAAAGATATCTGCTTAAACGGATACCACCTTGAAACGGTGAGCAAACAAAACAGAGAATACCTAGATGTAACGTCTCATAAAAACGGTGCTAAAAACACCGTCGAGCGTTTTGAGGGACTCCCGTCGGGTCTCTACCACACAAGGATCAGAGCAATGGAAGCAAACACACTAGAGCACCAGAAGTGCCATAATCAACCAGAATTCAAACTCTGGCACGATAAACTCTGGCACGATAGACCAGAAGTGCCATAAGATACCGAGATAAATGGGCCTGAGTGCAAGTGGGAGATGTAGGAATATGATGCCCTCAAGGCCATTTATTCCTGTGTGAATAGCACAAACATCTTGTTCGAAATAACAGTAAGCTGTTTGGTAATAATTTATCTAAGTTATATTGTAATGTAGTTAACATTAGATATCAACTTAGGTAAAGTCCTGAGACTTTATGCAAGGTCAAACGGGTATCGAGATGAGTATCTCGATCATGGAGAAACGTTTGACCGTCTGTAGCATAAGTCTAAAATGGTTCGTGGTCGTAGATGTTTCGAGACAAGGATATCGAAACATCGGATAGACCATTGTGTCTTAGTCTTCACCGTTTAGTGGTGGTGATGATCTCATGATCGCTTGACTTGGCGAAGTCGAAGACGAGACACAGGTGCTCATTAGAATGAGTTCACTGAACGATCCACTAGAGTTATCATATGGTTATATTGACCAATCTGTCAGTGATAACTCTGAGTGATGATAGGATAGTTGGTCTTTTGACTTGAGGTCATTTTGACAAACCTGTGCGTGAACGGTACCACTTATATCAACTGACCTAGCTTCGAGGCAACGCCTGTCGAAAAGTCTTTTGATTGGGTGTCACTTGAAACGTACGAGGCGAGTAATGACCAAGAAAGGATTCGTCTCTCCCGGTCAATGGGAGTTAGTGTCGTAGAGTTAGTTCGGTCTTTAGTAAAAACTCTGCGCAGAGTATGTTGGAAGAAGTCCAACATTAGTTGACTAAAGATCGATAGAAACTAACCGGAGTCAAGTTATTGGGGTTGACAGTTTGACCGTACCCCAGACTTGATCCGAACGACATATTTAAGACGAAGAGACTATAACTGCGGAATTCATCACGGAAACAGTCAGGTGGTCCCGACAATACTCATGTCAATGAGTTAACCACATAATGATGATTCCTGAAGCAGGGACGGCAACTACTGCTCGTGGTCACTGCCGTATAGGGCTTCGAGCCCAACCTGTTGTAAGGGTCAGGCTGTAGGGTCTCACACAGAGTGTAATGCTTCGTCTAGTAATAGGTAGAAATTAGTCAGGGAGAATATTTGCATTTGATGCAAAAGAAGAGATAATTGCATTTGATGCAATGTGATAATTTAAGCTTAGATAGGGACTATTTTGCATTTGATGCAAAAGCGATTAAA
Source organism: Scilla litardierei (assembly GCA_030789695.1). Lineage (NCBI taxonomy): Eukaryota > Viridiplantae > Streptophyta > Magnoliopsida > Asparagales > Asparagaceae > Scilla > Scilla litardierei. Next base: position 134,103,394 of record CM061137.1, on the reverse strand, counting down.
TGTGTATTAAATTGTTTAATACAATATTTAATAATATAAATGCAAGGAAAAGTTCACGGGTAAGACGGGAATGTTCCGGTCTACGCCCAGGTTCGAACGGCGTCCAAATCGGACACCAAATGCTCAAGTTAGAGCCAAAACAGCCCATTGGATCAGATCGGGTCAGACCAGACTGACCCAGGCCAGACTGGGTCTGGCCTGGGCGCCTGGCCGGACCCAGACACAACCCAGAGGCGGAACCCGGCCCGCCCGCTTAATAGCGGGCGGAGCCCGCGCCAAAAGGCGGGCTGCAGCCCCGCCCGCTTCTATGCGGGCGGGGGCCCGCCATTTGAAGCGGGTGTGGCCCGCCCGCTTCATGCGGGCGGGACCCACCCGGCGCCTGGCAGGCGCGTGCTCAGCACGCGCCCGCAGGCGTGTGCTGAGCACGCGCCTCGCCTGGGAGAGAGCGCGCGCGGGGCCCACTCTGTGGGTCCCCTCAGCCTGGGTTTCCGTGACCTAGTTTCTTTTGAATGACGGCTCAGTTTTTGCGAAAAACTAGCCTAGGGTTGATCTTTGGACACTCAATTGGAGGGTCAAACGAACTCCGATTGACGAACGGTTTTTTCCTATGCGTTCACCGTTGAACGCTTGTCGTATTGATAGGTTGTATCGATCTTGAAGCTCAACGGTGAGTGAGTTAAAATTCACGGAAGTTTGCACTTTGTGAAGTGCAAACTAACTTGATTTTAACTAACCCAAATAATTAGTCCCACATCGGATTTTGAGAAAAGGGGAGAGTCCGCCGCCTATATAAATAGGGGTCTCCCCCCTTTCTCAAAACTCGTCCCAAGCTCTAGATCTGAGCGGCTCTCGTAAATGTTGGAGCACGCTCGGATCTAAGCTTAAATAAATATTTCTCTATCTCCCTAAATTTCTGCCTTACTCCTGCGGGCTCTGGCAAAGCCACAAAGGAGTTCAGATTCTGGATCTGAAATCTTGGCGAAGGTTTCACTCGCGTGAAACTTTCTTCGGCGCGTGGTTGGCTCGGCGGTACGGGGATTGATCGCCTCGGGATGCGGAGCGGTTCGAGGAGCGGTTCGGGGAGCGGTTCAAGGAGCGGCTCGGCGTGGGACGGGAGCAGCTCGGAAGACGGCGCGGAACATCTCGCCTGCTCCAGGGCTGAGATTCCGGGTATGTGGTTAAAGTAGTTTATTAGCATTTAGTTTAGTTTAATCGCAGTAGGCTAGATCCTTCTTGGGATGGTCAGACCCATCCCAAGTCGGCATAGATCTTGGCATAGGGTCTTGGACCTTAGGGCCAAGTTAAAATTGTTTTAACTTGCATGTTAATTTAGATTAACTAGTTTTTCTTCCGCTGCAAATGATTTTTGTGTCTATGTTCCGTCCGACTTAGGACGGGACTAGAGTTTTTGTGCCCTAAGGGACCACCAATTCCCTACAGTGGTATCAGAGCCTAGGTTTGCGTAGTCGATCTAGCCTGCGATTAATTTTAAACTTAAGAATGCTTTTAAATATCTTTTAAAATGTTTTTAAAAGTTATGAGATAAAATTTTAAAAATGTTTTAGATGTTCAAAAATTCTTTTTGATATTTTTTGAACATGGAAATTTTTTTAAATGGCGTTTAAAAATTTATGTGATAATTTTAAAACTAATTTTTTAAATCTTTTAAAGGTTAAAATTTTTTTTGGATGCCTAAAAAATTTTTATATGATAAATTTTTTTTAAGCATGTAAATTTTAAAATGGAGTTTTTTAAATTTATGTGATAAATTTTAAAATTGATTTTAAAGCTTTAAATTTATGCGATAAGTTTAAAATATTTTTGATGTTTAAAAATTGTATATGATAAATTTTTGAACATGGAAAATTTTTAAAGTAAGGTTTTAAATTTATAAGATACTTTTAAAACTAATTTTAAAAGTCTAAAAATTGTTTATGTGATAAACTTAGTTTATTTAATTGTTAAATAGTTGTGCACTATCTTTATGCGATAAATTAGTGTAGCTTTATTTTAATGGCTTGTTTTTCTTGTCCCTTATTTGATAACACAAGACAACCTTTTAGGTTAGCCATTAAAATTGATTAAAATTTATTACTTGAATTTTAATGACATGCTATGTTTCAATAAATCATTAACAACAATATAAGACCTAATTCCTGATTAGGGTAGTCCTTTAAATGATTTTTCAATTCTAATCGTTATAATTAATTTTCATTAAAGGACTTCGCTTCTAGCGTTGTTAATAAAATTTATTAAAATCCTAATAACGATTAGGGTAGCACGTGAACCTTATAGTTGATAAGGACCTTAATAAAAGTTATTAAACAAATCCTAAAATTTTTGAATTTAAGGATTCAACTAGTTGATAGGATTAATTAGTTGTTAATAAAAGCTGTTTAGTCTATGGCATACATACAAAAATGACAAGCTTCATTCAATGGACCATGATCCAGTCAATGTGCTTGGCTAAGAGTTCTGGGTCAACCCTTGCTAGTCCAAGGGGTAGTGATCCTGGCTTAGTCAATTCCCTGGCTGAGTTCCGCTGGACCGCAATGTCGCGAATCATGATTGTATGACACCCTGGACTATATCTAAGTCAAATACGTTAATGATCTTTTTCAAGATTAGCCGTAGCCCTCCTTGTTTTAGGGGTTAGTAACTATAGGACCCGCGTTATAGTTGTTGAGATACACTCAAGCTGTAACCTGGCAATCTTATAGGAACCAACTTCTTAAATACATAAGATGACATCTTGACTTGACCCAAACCGACGTTGTCGTGAATACACCGAGCGGCGGCGCAAGTTTAGTCAAGGATGTAGTCTGCCTTGATGAAAGTCTAAGACCTGACCCAAACCGACGTGTCGTGCATACACCGAGCTGAGGGGCAAGTCAGGCTAGACACGAAAACAAGGGTCCGACTAGACTAGACAATGTGATTTGGATGAGCACACTCATGATCACGAATGGCTAGGGGCAAAAACCGATTAAGAGAGTCATATCCGATATGATCGATGAAGAGTCATCTTCCGATCGCAGAGTCAATCAACTTGTTGAGCTACACTCAAGGTTGTTTAGACTCAAGGTGATTGGAACTCTTACCCATTAATTTTAATTCGATTAAATCATTCGTTATTAAGCTTTAAAACGATCGTAAAAATAGTGGGAGGATATAGATAGATAAAAGCCAATCTACCTATATTTAATATTGAACATATGCTAAAACTAGGGCAAGACTATGTTTACCGAAAGAATCAATTGATAATATTGGAATTAGTTAACTGGTCAATAAGTTGATTAATTGAATATCGAGTTAAATTCTAATTGATAGAATTAAAACTATATTCTCGTTGACATTAAATGACCTTCTAAAGAACAGACTTAAGAAATATGATTTCCTTAAGTTCTGAGTCCAACAAATAAATTAAAGCTACATGTCACTCGTCTCTATATGAGGCAGCTTGAACATATAGGACATTCAAAGTATGTTTCTACCTACAACTTGTCGAGCTACCCTCAAGGTTGTATGGACAAACAATTTTGATCCGCAAAGTTCGAAAATTCGATCAAACCGTTTGAGTCGAATACGAGTGCATGAGCGATGCAAGACTATGTATCCCAACCGGATCTTGAGACAAGCAACTTCTTGAGCTACACTCAAGATTGCAAAGCTCAAGCGTTTGGATACATAAGTTGCTTGCATAGCTATTTATTTATGTTGATATCTAAATGTGATTTAGAAAAGGAAGAAGGCACTCCGGAAAGTCAATCGAGTTAAATAGTTTAATTTATCATTAGTAAAGGCATAAGTAGGAGGAAATGAAAATGTGACATATTTTGATGTCACGATTTCAGAATGAATTGTTATACAAAAGACGTTTAACACATTTTGACGAATGTCGTCACATTGCTTCTGAAGTAATGTTTTGCGTTAAGTAATTTGTAAATAACTAAATATATATTAAATGTTAATATATAAATACACAAGATAGTAGCGAACTTATATGGTAAAATTAGACTAGGCCGTATCTAGAGATTAAGCTTCACAAGTCACATAAAGAGGGGTCTGACCTCTCGTATTATGAAGTCCACGGACATTTGTGAGTCTTAGCCTCTTAGATACAATGGTCGAAACCCATCCGTGAGACAGTGGGAGAATGAGTTGTCGAACTCAGTCTAGTACATACTGATGTACCCGAGTCTAGATTAACCAAAATAAGTTATTCGTATATTTTACTAAGACAAGTGTTCTTGATGAAACGCAAGTCTGATAAAATAAAGAACGAAATGCCTAAAGTATTTAAACTGATTCGATTAGATCGAATGGTCAAATACTTAGCTACATAAAATCTTGTGTAATTAAAAGAAAATGTGATTTTCTCTCAGGTCAAGTCTGTTAACACATCAGTGTGTTAAAAGTTATGAATCACACTTAATTAGATTTAGTGTGATCCATTGTAAGTGACTCTGAGTTGAGTCCTCCCTCTGGGTTAAGTCCCAGATAGTAATGCCTAGGTTTTGATAAAGTTATATGAGAACATTATCAATAATATATTCAATAAATCAATCGTAAGGAAGTTGTATTATTTACTCGAATTTCGTAAGACGAATTGTCGAGTTAGACATCATAAGTGATGATGACTCAGTCAACTTCTAGGATAAAATTCGGAGTAGTAACTCCGATTTAAAACTTGGTGTAGGTCCGTGTGCGTAAATAAATTTGAGAATTTAGTTTACGTGCGCAAGGAAAATGTTTCCTCACTTTTTGCAAGTAAATCTTTAAGTTGAAAGATTGGTGTAGAAAGAAAGTAGTGCAGTACAATCATGTTGGACGGGAACGGTTTTCATCCTAATTTCTTTAAAACGGATTATGATGAAACCGGTTTCGCCAACAGATGTGTACAGATCTACTCGGACCAAAGCCGATGTAAAACGCTTATGTTGACCATGAAAATTTGAGCATTCACTTATAAGTTCGTTTCTCTAAATATGATTTAGACGGACCAACTTATATGAATTGGCCAGAGAATTTTCAAGGTCAGTGGGAGCGTGTAAATTACATGCGAGACATCAAAGAGATGGAACATATATTTTGATTAAGTAATCAAAGAGTTTGATTATTTATCAGAAATGAATATGAACCATTTGAAATGACAAATAACTAATTTGAAATTATTATCGTAAGGTACGATGAACTGGATAAGATCCAGGGAAATAAAATATTATAGATTCCGATAGACCAAGTGAATTATTTGAATAAGATTCAAAGGGTTGGTCAAATATAAACATAGAAACACCTTAAGTCTATAGTGTAGATGGTTTTAGCAGATCCACTCACGAAGGCTCTACCACATGAAGTCGGGAAAACTTATGTGTAAAAACGGTATAAGATACCGAGATAAATGGGCCTGAGTGCAAGTGGGAGATGTAGGAATATGATGCCCTCAAGGCCATTTATTCCTGTGTGAATAGCACAAACATCTTGTTCGAAATAACAGTAAGCTGTTTGGTAATAATTTATCTAAGTTATATTGTAATGTAGTTAACATTAGATATCAACTTAGGTAAAGTCCTGAGACTTTATGCAAGGTCAAACGGGTATCGAGATGAGTATCTCGATCATGGAGAAACGTTTGACCGTCTGTAGCATAAGTCTAAAATGGTTCGTGGTCGTAGATGTTTCGAGACAAGGATATCGAAACATCGGATAGACCATTGTGTCTTAGTCTTCACCGTTTAGCGGTGGCGATGATCTCATGATCGCTTGACTTGGCGAAGTCGAAGACGAGACACAGGTGCTCATTAGAATGAGTTCACTGAACGATCCACTAGAGTTATCATATGGTTATATTGACCAATCTGTCAGTGATAACTCTGAGTGATGATAGGATAGTTGGTCTTTTGACTTGAGGTCATTTTGACAAACCTGTGCGTGAACGGTACCACTTATATCAACTGACCTAGCTTCGAGGCAACGCCTGTCGAAAGGTCTTTTGATTGGGTGTCACTTGAAACGTACGAGGCGAGTAATGACCAAGAGAGGATTCGTCTCTCCCGGTCAATGGGAGTTAGTGTCGTAGAGTTAGTTCGGTCTTTAGTAAAAACTCTGCGCAGAGTATGTTGGAAGAAGTCCAACATTAGTTGACTAAAGATCGATAGAAACTAACCGGAGTCAAGTTATTGGGGTTGACAGTTTGACCGTACCCCAGACTTGATCCGAACGACATATTTAAGACGAAGAGACTATAACTGCGGAATTCATCACGGAAACAGTCAGGTGGTCCCGACAATACTCATGTCAATGAGTTAACCACATAATGATGATTCCTGAAGCAGGGACGGCAACTACTGCTCGTGGTCACTGCCGTATAGGGCTTCGAGCCCAACCTGTTGTAAGGGTCAGGCTGTAGGGTCTCACACAGAGTGTAATGCTTCGTCTAGTAATAGGTAGAAATTAGTCAGGGAGAATATTTGCATTTGATGCAAAAGAAGAGATAATTGCATTTGATGCAATGTGATAATTTAAGCTTAGATAGGGACTATTTTGCATTTGATGCAAAAGCAATTAAATGTGTATTAAATTGTTTAATACAATATTTAATAATATAAATGCAAGGAAAAGTTCACGGGTAAGACGGGAATGTTCCGGTCTACGCCCAGGTTCGAACGGCGTCCAAATCGGACACCAAATGCTCAAGTTAGAGCCAAAACAGCCCATTGGATCAGATCGGGTCAGACCAGACTGACCCAGGCCAGACTGGGTCTGGCCTGGGTGCCTGGCCGGACCCAGACACAACCCAGAGGCGGAACCCGGCCCGCCCGCTTAATAGCGGGCGGAACCCGGCCCGCCCGCTTAATAGCGGGCGGAGCCCGCGCCAAAAGGCGGGCTGCAGCCCCGCCCGCTTCTATGCGGGCGGGGGCCCGCCATTTGAAGCGGGTGTGGCCCGCCCGCTTCATGCGGGCGGGACCCACCCGGCGCCTGGCAGGCGCGTGCTCAGCACGCGCCCGCAGGCGCGTGCTGAGCACGCGCCTCGCCTGGGAGAGAGAGCGCGCGGGGCCCACTCTGTGGGTCCCCTCAGCCTGGGTTTCCGTGACATAGTTTCTTTTGAATGACGGCTCAGTTTTTGCGAAAAACTAGCCTAGGGTTGATCTTTGGACACTCAATTGGAGGGTCAAACGAACTCCGATTGACGAACGGTTTTTTCCTATGCGTTCACCGTTAAACGCTTGTCGTATTGATAGGTTGTATCGATCCTGAAGCTCAACGGTGAGTGAGTTAAAATTCACAGAAGTTTGCACTTTGTGAAGTGCAAACTAACTTGATTTTAACTAACCCAAATAATTAGTCCCACATCGGATTTTGAGAAAAGGGGAGAGTCCGCCGCCTATATAAATAGGGGTCTCCCCCCTTTTTCAAAACTCGTCCCAAGCTCTAGATCTGAGCGGCTCTCGTAAATGTTGGAGCACGCTCGGATCTAAGCTTAAATAAATATTTCTCTATCTCCCTAAATTTCTGCCTTACTCCTGCGGGCTCTGGCAAAGCCACAAAGGAGTTCAGATTCTGGATCTGAAATCTTGGCGAAGGTTTCACTCGCGTGAAACTTTCTTCGGTGCGTGGTTGGCTCGGCGGTACGTGGATTGATCGCCTCGGGATGCGGAGCGGTTCGAGGAGCGGTTCGGGGAGCGGTTCAAGGAGCGGCTCGGCGTGGGACGGGAGCAGCTCGGAAGACGGCGCGGAACATCTCGCCTGCTCCAGGGCTGAGATTCCGGGTATGTGGTTAAAGTAGTTTATTAGCATTTAGTTTAGTTTAATCACAGTAGGCTAGATCCTTCTTGGGATGGTCAGACCCATCCCAAGTCGGCATAGATCTTGGCATAGGGTCTTGGACCTTAGGGCCAAGTTAAAATTGTTTTAACTTGCATGTTAATTTAGATTAACTAGTTTTTCTTCCGCTGCAAATGATTTTTGTGTCTATGTTCCGTCCGACTTAGGACGGGACTAGAGTTTTTGTGCCCTAAGGGACCGCCAATTCCTTACAAGCACGCCTTGTTGCACAAGGTTTTTCCCAACGACCAGGAATAGACTATGACGATACATATTCCCCGGTCATGGATGCGATCACTTTCCGTTTCATTATTGGCCTATCCACAAAGGAAGGCTTGGATATGCAGCTCATGGACGTTGTGACTGCATACCTATTTGGAAATATAGATAAGGACATCTATATGAAAATCCCAGATGGATACAAACTACCGACAAAAATGATAGAAAGACCTCGGGACGTCTACTCTGTCAAACTCCAGAGATCACTGTATGGTCTAAAACTGTCAGATAGAATGTGGTACAACAGACTTAGTGAATTCCTAGTGCAACAAGGATTCACAACAAATGAAGTCTGCCCTTGCATCTTTATAAGAGCAAAGGGAACATGAATCGTGATTATTGCCATCTACGTAGACGACCTGAACATCATCGGATCTCCTGAAGAGATAGGTGAGATATCTAAAAGTCTCACACAGACTTTTGAGATGAAGGACCTTGGCAAAACGAAGTTTTGCCTAGGCTTACAAATTGAACACTTAAGCGGAGGAATCCTGTTACACCAATTGACACACACAAAGAAAGTGCTGAAAAACTTCCTTATGGACAAATGTCATCTGCTTAGCACACCAATGGTCGTTCGATCATTGGAGGTTGACACAGACCCCTTCCGACCGCTGGAAGAGGGGGAGGAAACACTGGGTCCTGAAGTACCCTACTTAAGTGCAATTGGAGCACTCCTATACCTGGCAAACTGCACGCGTCCCGATATAGCGTTCGCAGTTAACTTACTAGCCAGATACAGTTCTGCGCCTCAAAGCGCCAATGGAACGGAGTTAAGCAACTTCTGCACTACCTCCAAGGGTCTGTGGACATGGGACTATACTTCAAGAAAGGTGTATCCTCCGACTTGGTCGGTTATGCAGATGCAGGATACAGGTCCGACCCACATACCGCAAAGTCCCAGACCGGTTTTGTGTTCGTATACGGTGGGACGGCCATCTCATGGAGATCCGTGAAGCAGACATCGACAGCAACCTCATCCAACCACTCCGAGCTCATTGCGATCCACGAAGCTAGCAGAGAATGCTTTTGGCTTCGATCAGTCATCAACCATATCCTCAAGACCACCGGCCTGAAGACGGGAGATCTTGGACCTACCACCATGTACGAAGACAATGCTGCCTGCATCGCTCAACTACGAGGTGGATACATCAAAGGTGACAGGACAAAGCACATTTCCCCCAAGCTCTTCTGGACGCATGAATAGCAAGTGGACAACCAGATCGACATCCAGCAGATCCAATCTTGCGACAACCTGACAGACCTGTTCACTAAAGCTTTGCCTCGCAGCACCTTTAGAAAACTTGTACTAGGAATTGGGATGAGACAGTTGAGAGATTTACAAGCCTGAAGCTTGTACTTATCAGGGGGAGTTAATGTTGTGATGTACTCTTTTTCCTTGGCTATTGGTTTTTCCCACTGGGTTTTCCACAGCCAAAGGTTTTAACGAGGCAGCCACATCAACTCTGGATCCAGAAGTATCCACCTCTGATGTTATCCATCGATCATGGGAAGTTATAGAGACTTGTACTCTTTTCCCTTAGCCACGGGGTTTTCCCACTGGGGTTTTCTTGGCAAAGGTTTTAAAGAGGCAAGTACTCTTAAACTTAGGGATCCAAAAGTATCCATAGACCCATGATCAGATAAGTTCTATAAACCCTGAAGCGTTCATCACGGCTTACAACAATGGATGGATAAGGAGAAGTGTTATAAACGGGCTTTTGGTGTGCCTACCCGTTAGTGTGTATCCACCCATTATGTAACCCTACCACTATAAATACAGGGCTATGGATTCCATAGCCACTACGTTTACAACAGGGAGGACTTTTTGGAGAAATAAATCTTCATTTAATTTTGTGAAATTCGATATCTTTGAATTTAAGAGGTCTTGGAAGTTAAACAGACATGTATTTATGAGATTTAATTTACAATATTTATAACAAAAATAAGGAAAAGTAATATTATCAATGAATTATATTTTTTACGCTAATTTGTTTTTTTAATTTTGGCTGTGAAAATAATTTTTTTTGGGAACAAAGATTTCCTGGGGAAAATCTTAAGCGAACTGCGCCGAAGGCGCCCGCTAAATTTTTTTACGCTAATTTATTGTTTTGCGCATAAGGCGCCCGTGCCGAATGTGTTGTTCTACGCTAATTTGTTGTTCCGTGCCGAAGGCGCCCGCGTCGAATTTGTTGTTCCGTGTCCAAGGCGTCTGCGCCAAATTTGTTGTTCTGCGTTGATGGCACACGTGCCACTAAAAATGTTTACGCTAATTTGTTGTTCTTTTAAATTTTGGCTGTGGAAATAATTTTTTGGGGAGTAAATATTTCGCAGGGGAAAATCTTAAGTGAACCGTGCCCGCGAGCACTGGTTATGACTCGTAATAATAATAAGAGATCACTGGTCAAACTTTGGATCTACACACTACATGATTTGTTTTGCTTATAACTGTAATATAGAAGGGATGAAAGAAGGGAAAAAAGTTACACTTGCACCATTACATGGTGAATTTGATTAAGATCTAGCCACGTCACCTAATTTAGTGTACTCTTTATGCTACCGTTAACCCTTAAAAAAACATGCACAAAGAATCTTTCGTATGATTTTCATTGTCAAGACACTTCTTTACAATAGTTTTTGTTGTGAATAGTTTTTGTTGTGAAGTGTTTTCTGGGGAGACCACATGTCTTAATTTATATGGGAATATGTAAGAGTTCATACATGTAGGATACATTGTTTATGCATGATACAAACTCATAATCTGCCACTGGATAGGATAAGTATTTACACGTGCCTACATAACACATTCACAACAATCCCCTTTATCCTACCATAAGTGTGAACTATACTCATGAATACTTTGAGATTCTTAGCATCAGATGAGTATCACATTGGGTGGATACTTCAAGATCATGAGTTAATGTGATTTGCCTCTTTACAACATTTGGCTATGGAAATCCCTATAGGAAAGAACCTAAGGAAGAATGGTACAATTCTCGTTTAACTCCCTCTGATCTGTACAAGCTCTTAGTGCATTACATCAATCCTATTTACAATATTCCGAAAAGGAGTACATACAACTCACATATATCGACATTCTTTGGCAGCTGATGAATTTAAAAGAGATTTGGAGATGTGTACTTTGTCTTGCTGCCTTAAAAGGAGTACGTACAACTCACATATATCGACATTCTTTTGCAGCTGATGAATTTAAAAGAGATTTGGAGAGGTGTACTTTGTCTTGCTGCCTCTAATGTGGTCTCCTCAAAGTTGGGGTAAGCATGTGGCATGGTCTTCAGACTTGGTAGTAAGCTCCAAATCACCAGTCTTTGACCCAGTCATCACTAGGATGTGATGTACTACTGGGGGGCTTGTTTCTGGAATGGTGAGGATCTCAGAATGATAAGATGATGTTGCCTTCATAGTTTGCTTTTGTAGATCTCCATGAGATGGCCACATCACCGTAGGTACCCGGTTTGTGACTTCTCATTATAGGGTTGGACCTATATCTGCATAACAAGTGTGGAGGAAAAATTCTTTATTGTAATATAAACTTGACTCGTCTCAAAATGTGTGAGCACTACTCCCAAGTATAGGAGATCGATTAAGTAGTAAACCTGGAGAGTCAGGTATCGAATCCATGGGACAGTCGACCTATAAACCAAAAGAATCAGTTTCTTAAGATTAATAAAACGACGAGAAATAACCACCTTTCGAAAGTGAGATAATTGTGATAATGGTTTAAGTAAACGACAGAGTAATACTAAAACATGTACGGAGAGTCGATATAAGAAAACAATTAGAGGATCATGTGTTGGTTGTGATTTCGTTAGGGTATGTGTAATCAATGGTTATCAACGTCTTTTCTATAATTCAACATTTCACCCCGCAAGGGTATGAGAACGTTGGAAAATATAACGATAAATGAACAATTAAAATGCCGTATATAATCACGTAATTTACTAGCTTCTTGAAGAATTTAAATTCATGTGCCTGCAAGGGTCACGGCGATATTCGCAAGGATCACGCCACGAATAAGTCTGCAAGGATCAAATTCGATCCAAGTACACCAACAAAGAGAATACTTGAATAATACGTGAAGAATCTAGAAAAATACGTGATATAACATGTGAAATACGGCAAAAAGATGTAGAAACCATATATTAAAACACCCTAACTACATCACAACCAACACACAAGGGTATTATTCACTCATGGAGAGAAGAAATCTCAGTTTCATTAGCAAATACATGATCAAAACGTCAAAATACATGCTAAATACGTGAAATACAAGAGTAAAGTTGAGATGTCTATCACTAAACCTCTTCAAAAAGCCTCTGAATTTCTTCTGCAAGACCCTCTATTCTCTGTTTCCAAATCCCCAAAAAATCTCACGAAAATACGCTATGTAGCCCCTCCAATACGCTCAAAATACGCTCAAAACTGGTGTGAATACCTCTGGAATACGTGGGTATTTATATGTGAATTAGGTCGGTATCGGATCCAAAAAATACGCTAAAAATCACTTCAAACCCGCTCGGATCCACTACCCGCGATCGGATCAAATCTAGACCGTCCGATCGAGGCGGGATTGAATGAGGAGGCGCCACGTGGCTTCACGGATCGGATCCTCGCTCGCTTGCGCCCGCATCCGCTCTCCTCTCCGAACCCATCTCGGGTTGAATAGGTGCCGTCTGATCTCGAATCAACGGCGTGGATGAAGCCGTGTCGCTCCGCTTCGCTTTCGTATCCGAATCCCTCTCGGAGTGAATCCAGGCCGTCGGATCAAAAGATGGACGATCAAGATGCTGCCATGTTGCCCCGCCGTATATGTATTTCGAAAATCGAATCGGGCAAATTGACGACCATGTAATAACCTACAAGCTACTGCACAAGTACTAGAGGGGGGGGTGAATAGTACTTTAAAAATAACAATGAGTATAATTCCAAATTATAGTGCAAACAACTACCAAATCAATTTGCGGAAGCTTAAATTGAATGACAACAACAAAATTAACAATGCTAACAAATGATGTTACTGGGTTCGGATCCACCCAAGTCTCCCCAACTTGTTCCCGGTGATCCTACGTCCCAACCACCCGAATCCCCTCCGGATACTTAGGTTAGAAACCCTAACCCAAGATTTCCACTATGAATATCTTGTGAAAAAACCTTCACAAGATCAAATCATACATGCAATGGCAATAGTGAATCCCACAACCCTGGATCACAACCTTCTCTCACAACCGAGAGAATCAACAAGCAATATAAATAAGTTTATAATGAAATAAACAATCTTACCACAAAATCCTATACCTTGAGTTTTTCTTACCCAATAGGTGAAAGGAAGGATTTGAGGAAGATGAAGTCACCAAGACCTAGCACCAAGGAAATGACCAGCAATAGGTGCCTAGGAGAGATTTGGAGACTTGATTCAAGCTAGAGCTTGAAGGGCTCACCAAGAACAAGCTTCTCTCAATATGGATTCTAGATCTAGAAAGTGAGAGAATGGGTTTCTTGTGAGGAAGAGAGCTTTGGAAATGAGTGAGAATGGCTATCTCTTTCTATCTCAATGAATCTCTTAATGGCAGCTCTGACCTAGAGAGAAATGACCTAGGTTCGTATTTATAGGGTCCCATAAAAACAAGTTAGGTCAATTTCCAACGGATAGAAATCTGAGGCAACTAGTCGGTCAAAGAACAACCACTGACCGACTAGTTCATCAACTAGTCGGTCAGTCAAACAACATGGACCGACTAAGAGAGGAACTGAGAAGAGATAGAAATTCAGACCTAGAAATCTAGTCAGTCCAAGAAGACATTCTGACCGACTAGTTTCACAACTAGTCGGTCAGTCAGTGAACGTAGACCGACTAAGAGGCATAATGAAATAGTCTGAATACAAATTGACTTAGTCGGTCCAAGAACAAAAGTTGACCGACTAGATTGTCAACTAGTCGGTCACCAAACGTTCTTAGACCGACTAACGATAAACAGTAGCTTAGGAGAAATTTAGAATGAACAGTAAAGCACAACTAGTCGGTCAAAGAAGCATCACTGACCGACTAGTTCACAAACTAGTCGGTCGGTGAGTCAACGTAGACCGACTAACTGTAAACAGTAAGGTGCAAGAAATTAAGGAAGCAAACTAGTCGGTCCAAGAAGCTTTGCTGACCGACTAGATCACCATCTAGTCGGTCAGTACTTCTTCTTGTACCAACTAACATGCACAAACAAGTCCGAATCGAAGCGCGACGCTTCGAAGAATTTAGAATGAACTTGTACTAAGATCCTAGAGCTACGATATGAGCGTTATGAAGATAGAATCGTAAGATATACTCAAGGCTTAACATTCTATGGATCGAAGCTAAAAGACTCTAAATAAAACCTTAATGAACGGTCTTCGAGAGCTTCGATTAATTCTTCATGACTTCCAAAACGGCGCAAGAGCTTCAACGAAGCTTTAGGCATGAATACGAGCTTTGAGAAGTATTGAGATGTCGCTTTGATTGTTCTCGTGAATTTGGCGACGATCTCCAATACTGCGCTCACAAATTGTTAGTTCATGAATTATTTATGTTTGCTTATCATCCAAAACCAAATCCGGGGAGTCCAATATTCAACATTCTCCCCCTTTTTGGTGATGACAACCCAACATAAATAATAATCAAAAATAATGATTCAAATGTAAAATACTTACTCCCCCTGCATTGATGACGCGTTAATTCCAAAATGAATATATATGAATTGCATCAATCAGACGAGTAAGATATATAAAGAGAATCGATTTTTGAAATATCGGATTTTGAAAATCCTTATATATATCTTAACTCCCCCTGAATCTAACATATCAAACTAGATTCTTGGAAATTGAGTTAAATTTTCATTTGCCCTATTTATTATCATTATCTCCCCCCCTTTGGCATTATCCCAAAAATGGGGGGCATACAACGACAACAACTAGGAAATGGAAAATCCAACATCGGGAGTCGTAGATAATGACGATGGAACTAATTGACACCCAGGGAAAAGTGATGAAATCAAATCAAGGTGTGCCAAATTGTCCATTATCAAAAAGCGATAATCAAAATCATCAAAAATACCAAATAATTATTCATTTCTTGAATAAAGAAACATACTCTTCAATATTCAATATTCTTGGTTAAATTGGTGCATGGAAAACAATTCTATACAATTATAGAATTTCAATCTATTTAACCAAGTTTTTCAATCGTCGAGCGATGATTTCACATAGCATGGACATTGAATGAGAATTAATGTGCACGACGAAGAAAAACAAAGTGAACATCGATGTATATATATATATATAGAAACATCATGAGTACATCCAAAAAGATATCACATCGAGTACATCAAAATACAAACGACCATGGATATCAACCAAAAATGTAAATACATCATACATCAACTAACCAGCAGCATTATCCAAAGTACATCAAAATACAACACGGACATCCATAAAAATCAAAATACATCAAAATAACCCTCAAACTCCATCCTAACCCAAAATACTCTCAATAAGATGCATCATCCAATGAGCAGTGGAGAGTCCTCGATACTGACGATCACGAGGGAGTGGCTGGATAAGCAGTCTCCATGGGTCCAGTCGATGGAGTGGACTCAGGCTCTGCTGGGAGGAGAGGCGTGTCAACAGACGGGATCGTCGGGGCAGGAGTAGAAACGACGATGTCGGGCTCAATAGCTGGGGTCTCAACAGGAGTAGCAGCAGGCATGATAGGAGCAGGGTCGTCAACAGGAGCAGCAGCAGCCTCAGAAGTCTAAACTACTGGTGCAGAAGTCTCTGGAGCACCGGAAGAGGTGCCATCTCCAGGAGCAGATGTGGGAGCAGCAGCAGCAGCAGTGGCCTCATCGCCACGAGCCAAGGAAGTGACAAGATCGTCAATATCCTCATCGTCCATCTCCTCGTCCTCAGACACGGAAGGAGGAAGCTCAATGCCCATCATACGAGCCATACGGCAAACCACCTCCTCGGTACGAGCCAAACGCGACTCGTGCCGACGAAGTAGGCGTACGACATCATCTAATGTGGCAGAAGGAGTGGGGGGCAGCAGCAGCTGAGGGAGGAGGCACAGAAGCAGCTGAGGGAGTGGTCTAGGAAGCAGATGTGGTCGACCTCTGTGTTGAATATTGGACTCCCCAGATTTGGTTTTGGATGATGAGCAAACATAAATAATTCATGAACTAACAATTTGTGAGCGCATTATTGGAGATCGTCGCAAAATTCACGCGAACATTCAAAGCGACATCTCAACACTTCTCAAATCTCGTATTCATGCCTAAAGCTTCGTTGAAGCTCTTGCGCCGTTTTGGAAGTCATGACGAATTAATCGAAGCTCTCGAAGACCGTTCTTTAAGGTTTTATTTATAGTCTTTTAGCTTCGATCTATAGAATGTTAAGCCTTGAAGTATATCTTACGATTCTATCTTCATAACGCTCATATCGTAGCTCTAGGATCTTAGTACAAGTTCATTCTAACTTCCTCGAAGCGTCGCGCTTCGATTTAGACTTGTTTGTGCATGTTAGTTGGTACAAGAAGAAGTACTGACCGACTAGATGGTGATCTAGTCGGTCAGCAAAGCTTCTTGGACCGACTAGTTTGCTTCCTTAATTTCTTGCACCTTACTGTTTACAGTTAGTCGGTCTACGTTGACTCACCGACCGACTAGTTTGTGAACTAGTCGGTCAGTGATGCTTCCTTGACCGACTAGTTGTGCTTTACTGTTCATTCTAAATTTCTCCTAAGCTACTGTTTATCGTTAGTCGGTCTAAGAACGTTTGGTGACCGACTAGTTGACAATCTAGTCGGTCAACTTTTGTTCTTGGACCGACTAAGTCAATTTGTATTCAGACTATTTCATTATGCCTCTTAGTCGGTCTACGTTCACTGACTGACCGACTAGTTGTGAAACTAGTCGGTCAGAATGTCTTCTTGGACCGACTAGATTTCTAGGTCTGAATTTCTATCTCTTCTCAGTTCCTCTCTTAGTCGGTCCATGTTGTTTGACTGACCGACTAGTTGATGAACTAGTCGGTTAGTGGTTGTTCTTTGACCGACTAGTTGCCTCAGATTTCTATCCGTTGGAAATTGACCTAACTTGTTTTTATGGGACCCTATAAATACGAACCTAGGTCATTTCTCTCTAGGTCAGAGCTGCCATTAAGAGATTCATTGAGATAGAAAGAGATAGCCATTCTCACTCATTTCCAAAGCTCTCTTCCTCACAAGAAACCCATTCTCTCACTTTCTAGATCTAGAATCCATATTGAGAGAAGCTTGTTCTTGGTGAGCCCTTCAAGCTCTAGCTTGAATCAAGTCTCCAAATCTCTCCTAGGCACCTATTGCTGGTCATTTCCTTGGTGCTATGTCTTGGTGACTTCATCTTCCTCAAATCCTTCCTTTCACCTATTGGGTAAGAAAAACTCAAGGTATAGGATTTTGTGGTAAGATTGTTTATTTCATTATAAACTTATTTATATTGCTTGTTGATTCTCTCGGTTGTGAGAGAAGGTTGTGATCCCGGGTTGTGGGATTCACTATTGCCATTGCATGTATGATTTGATCTTGTGAAGGTTTTTTCACAAGATATTCATAGTGGAAATCTTGGGTTAGGGTTTCTAACCTAAGTATCCGGAGGGGATCCGGGTGGTTGGGACGTATGATCACCGGGAACAAGTCGGGGAGACTTGGGTGGATCCGAACCCAGTAACATCATTTGTTAGCATTGTTAATTTTGTTGTTGTCATTCAATTTAAGCTTCCGCAAATTGATTTGGTAGTTGTTTGCACTATAATTTGGAATTATACTCCTTGTTATTTTTAAAGTACTATTCACCCCCTAGTACTTGTGCAGTAGCTTGTAGGGCATTACATTTGGTATCAGAGCCAGATACTTAGCTATGTCTGCCAACGACAACAAGACCGTGCGTCCACCTTCCAACTATGACACCTTCAGGAACCGTGAAGGAGCATCTTCGGTGATGGAAGGACATTCCTCTACGAGGCCTCCATTCTTCAACGGTACCAACTACGGGTACTGGAAATGCCGGATGGAAACCTTCCTCCGGAGTGCATCTTTATGGAGGACTACAATGAAGGAATACATCGAGCCCGAAGAAGAAGACTTTGAGAAATGGACTACCGCGAAGGTCGCCGCGGAGGTAAGCAATGCCAAGGCAATGAACGCCTTGCAATGCGCATTGGAGCCCGAGGACTTCAATAAGATATGCACATGTAAGAGTGCATATCAAATTTGGAACTCCCTCCTCATACTACATGAAGGGACGAGTAGGGTAAGAGACTCTAAACTCGTAGTCGTAAACAAAGATTACGAAATGTTTCATATGCAACAGGGCGAGAAGATGAAGGAATATTACGCTCGCTTCGTTGACATAATAAACGAGTTAGAGGCCCTCGGCAAGTCCTACACTCAAAAGGAGAAGTGCTCAAAGCTTATCGAAGGACTTCCTTCTTCTTGGGAGAAACGTACCTTCGCCATCGAGGAAGGTAATGACATGAATAAGTATACCGTAGTTCAATTGATGGGTACTTTGATGTCATACGAGGTACGCAAAGATAGCAAGGTGAAGTTACAAGAAAAGATGAAGTCCTATTTGAACCAAGACGTGCCTAAGAAAAAGGCAATTGCATTCAAGGCGGCTTCATCCACCTCTACCGATGATGAGGACTCGGAAGAAGAAATGGACATGGAATCCGTTGCACTCATGGCAAAGAAGTTCAATCGCTTCTTCCGAAAGGGTAACTTCAAACAAAAATCTAAATTTACTTCTACTAACGCCTCTCCACCTTTGTGCTTTAAATGCAATAAGCCAGGACACATCAAAGCGGATTGTCCTCAAAACAAGCAAAAGGAGAAGTGGAAGGCGCCGAAGTTCGACAAGTCGAAGAAGTACAAAAAGGGTTACAAAAAGGGACTTGTCGGAGCAACATTCACCGACTCTGAGGATTCCTCAAGCGGAGAGTCGGACGATGAGAAAGTGGAGCAAGCGCACATGTGCTTCATGGCAAGAGAGGAGCATGATCAAGGATCTTCCTCCTCCGATGATAGCGACGACGAAGGCGATGAGGTAACTATGGATGATCTTAGAGATGCTAACTCTCATTTATGGTCTAAATACACTAAATTAGTAAATAGATATACTAAAGTAAAAGATGACCTAGCTAGCATTCAAACCTCGCCTAAGACTATCATCACCAAAAACGACACCGTTGTTGAAGAGTTAAGAAATGAGATTGTCAATCTCAAATCTAAACTTGAACATGTTAGCATTGATGATCCGGAAGAACATAGGATAGCGGATTTAACTTCTCAAAACTCGACTTTGAGTATTGAGAACGAGAATCTTAAATCTCGTGTTTATGTGCTCACATCGCAAGTATCCACTTTAGATACTTCTTTTCGTTCTCTCACCGAGAAATATGAGAACACATTAGGCCGAATCAATGAATTCAATAAGGGTAAGGGCCATTTGGATAATATCCTAAGTGTCTTACTCCCGGCCAAACACCATGTTGGTTTGGGGTATACTTTGGGAAAGTCATCCAAGTCGGTCACTACTTTTGTTAGGCCAACTTCCGGTGACTCTACGAGTGGTAGCAAACACTCTATTGGTAGTTCATCTACCAATGGTGCTTCCACCTCGTCCACACCCTCTTTCGGAAAGAAACCCACTTTGGGTGGATCTCCAAAGAAGGGGCATGCTTATATGTACACCAATACCATGCCACGTAGGAACACACGTCCTACTCCACCGTCTCACACATATGATGATTTTTATGCAACACATTCTCGGGCACGTGCACACCATGTGAGACACCCTTACGCACGTGTTCCCATACATGCATATGTTCACCCACCTCATCATATGAATAATTCTCGTCGTGCACCATTCCATCATGTTCCTTATGCCTATCCGCAACATGCATCACGTAGAAATCAACGTCGCATGCATGCACCCAATAGGATGAGGGCTCCCAAGATTTTCACTATTTGGAGCCCAAAGGACACAAGCATGGATGAAAAACAAGTGTATATGAATGCTTATTTTTCGGATGTTGTGCATAGTAGAAATTATGCGGGGAAGTCTAAGTCCAATTGGACTTGGCTTCCAAAGGTCTAACCTTTGAGGACCCAATGACCTTGGGTACCATGATATGAAAGTTTCTATCTTTAGGTACTCAAGGAAAAGAAAAAGAAAAGGAGCAACAAATTTAAATTTAGCTCCAACAGGAATTGGATACTCGATAGCGGGGATTCAAAACACATGACGGGTGACGCTCAATTGCTCTCCAGAGTGGTTCCCATTGCAAATGGAAATCGCGTCGTATTTGGAGGCAATGAGAGCGGAACAATCGTCGGTGTTGGTAAAGTGGGTAACCCATCTAAACCCTTAATTAGTGATGTGTATCTAGTTAATGGTTTAAATCATAATCTTATTTCAATAAGCCAACTTTGTGACAAAGGTTACAAAGTTAGATTTGCGAAAGGATTATGTCATATTTCAAATGATAATAATAAGTTATTATTTTCCGGCACACGCCATAAAGATATTTATATTTTGGATCTTCTTAAGTCATATGAACAATGTCTCGTTGCCAACACAAGTGAACAACACTTATGGCATCGACGCTTTGGACATGTGAACTTTGGAACACTTTATAAGCTTTCGAAATTAAATTCCATTAAAGGTTTTCCGAAAGTCGTTTTTGAAAAGAAAAGTTTTTGTGATTCTTGTCAACGTGGCAAGCTTCCTTAATCTTCATTTAAACCTAAGAAAAGCATTTCTACTAAACGGCCACTAGAGCTATTACATCTAGATTTATTTGGGCCAACTAGAGTTGCTTCCTTAGGAAATGCAAGATATGGACTAGTCATCGTTGATGATTATTCAAGATTTACATGGGTATTTTTCTTATGTAATAAAAATGAAGCTTTTGAAAACCTTACAATATTTGTGAAGAAAGTACAAAATCTCATCGGAACCACCATTGTCACTATTCGTAGTGATCATGGGGGTGAATTTGAGAATGAGTCTTTCTCAAATTTTTGTGATGATCTTGGAATTACTCACACGTTTTCTTTCCCTCGCGCACCTCCTCAAAATGGTGTTGTTGAGAGGAAGAATAGAACGCTTGTGGAGTGTGCTCGCACTATGCTCGAAGATAGTCAACTTGGTTATCAATTTTGGGCGGAAGCGGTACACACCGCTTGTTATGTGTTTAATAGAATACTTTTGTGGCCCGGCACCAAACAAACTTGCTATGAATTGTTGTTTGGTAGATTGCCTCAAGTTAAACATTTTCGTGTTTTCGACGCAAAATGTTTTATTAAAAACACATATGATAATTTGGACAAGTTTGATCCGAGATCGGATGAGGGGATATTTGTTGGGTATTCCTCACGTAGCAAAGCCTACCAGATATACAACAAAAGATCCTCTACGATCGAGGAATCACTTCATGTCTCTTTTAATGAGAATTTTACTACTTCTAGAATTTCAAATGATGATGATTCTATGGATGTTTTATGTGATTCGTTTGAAAATTCTAAGTCTATTGATTCAATTGATTCTATTGATACTAACCCGACTAATGAAGTTGTTGAGAATGTGCCTAGTGATCAAGGTATTCCCAAGCGGCTTCATACCGTTCGCGACCATCCCCATGAGCAAGTCATTGGCAATATTCATGATAGTGTCAAGACGAGATCGCAAGTCCACCACTTCGCCAATAGTGCCTTTGCCTCATCAATAGAGCCAAAGAATATAGTTGAAGCTTGCGAAGATAATGCTTGGACCCTTGGCATGGAGGAGGAACTCATTCAATTCGAGAGGAATGAGGTATGGGAGCTTGTTCCTTTGCCATCGAAGAACCACACCGTCATAGGGACAAAGTGGATCTTCAAGAACAAAACCGACGAAAACCAAGTCGTCGTCCGGAACAAAGCTCGGTTAGTTGCTCAAGGCTATCGCAAAGAGGAAGGTATCGATTTCGAAGAATCCTTCGCTCCGGTAGCTAGATTAGAATCAATTAGACTATTATTGTCTTATGCATGCCATAAAAATTTTAAATTATTTCAAATGGATGTTAAAAGTGCATTTTTAAACGGAGATGTTGTTGAGGAAGTTTACGTTTCTCAACCTCCGGGCTTCATAAATGAAAATTTTCCAAATCATGTTTTTAAACTAAAGAAAGCTCTTTATGGTTTGAGACAAGCTCCTCGGGCTTGGTATGATCGCCTAAAGAATTTTCTTTTGGATTTGAATTTTAAAATGGGCGAAGCCGATTCTACACTTTTTGTTAAGCATGTGAATAATGATATTTTATTAGTTCAAATTTATGTTGATGATATCATTTTCGGTGCTACTAACTTCACTCTTTGCGAAGAGTTTTCTAATGTTATGAAGGAACAATTTGAGATGAGCCACATGGGCGAACTCAAATATTTCTTAGGTCTCCAAATTCGCCAATTGAACGATGCAATCTTCATCCACCAAACGAAGTATACGGTGGAGTTGCTTAAGCGATTTGGAATGGAGAGTGCTTCAGGGAAAAAGACTCCAATGAGCACGACTACGCATCTCGACAAGGATACGGGCGGTAAGGATGTAGACATTCGTCTATATCGAGGTATGATAGGTAGTTTACTTTATCTTACCGCAAGTAGGCCCGATATTATGTTTGCAGTATGCATATGTGCTCATTATCAGTCTCAACCTAAGGAGTCTCACTTAGTAGCGGTAAAACGTATTTTCCGTTATCTAAGTTATACACTTGATTTTGGATTACTTTATCCAAAATCTAGCACATATGAGTTAGTCTCATATAGTGATGCCGATTATGCGGGATGCAAATCCGACAGGAAAAGGACTAGTGGCACTTGCCATTTTCTAGGAAATTCTCTTGTCTCTTGGTTTTCCAAGAAGCAAAATTCCGTATCACTTTCAACCACCGAGGCGGAATATATTGCCGCCGGTGCCGCTTGTGCCCAAGTTCTTTGGATGAGACACACACTGAAGGATTTTGGTATTCACTGTGATACTAGCCCTATCATGGTGGATAACCAAAGTGCTATCTGTCTTTCAAAGAATCCGGTGCACCATTCCCGATCAAAACACATAGATGTCCGACACCATTTTTTAGATGATCATGTTGCTAAAAAGGACATCATTTTAGTGTACGTTGAAACCGAAAAGCAAATCGCCGATATTTTCACGAAACCCCTAAAGGAGGACTCCTTTGTGCGGTTGCGTCGAGAATTGGGGATTATGGGTGAATCCGAGATATAGGATTCAAGTTTCATTCAATTATCTTGCATGCTTTTATATTTCGCGATATTTCGTTCATGCTAGATTTATTGAATTTTTGGGGATTTTATGTGATATGTTTGAATTTTTGCTCGAATTCTTATTTGAAAGTCGTATTTAAGATTTCGATGTTTTATGGGGTAATTTAGATGACTAATGAGAGTGTTAAGATGTTCCATCCAAGTGTTTTTATGAAGAGAACTCATTTATCAACTTTTGGACTCTTCTAGTCGGTTTCAGTTCATTAGCCAACCGACTAGATGCTCATCTAGTCAGTCAGCTAGTGAACTCAGACCGACTAGATCAAGCTTTTATCTACATATTGTCATTTTCTTTCTTTAGTCGGTCACAGTACACTTACCGACCGACTAGATTGAAAACTAGTCGGTCAGCGAGTATACTACGACCGACTAACTCTTGCCCTAAAAATTTCTGTTGGACTCTGTTTCGACTTAGTCGGTTCAAGCTCATTGACCGACCGACTAGATCGTAATCTAGTCGGTCAGTGCTTGAACTGTGACCGACTAAGTGTGTTAGGGCAAACGCGTCTTTTCGCATTCCCGACCGACTTAACTCAATTTTATCCGACTAAACTTTGTTTTAGTCGGTATTCTTCTCTTCTCCAACTCGAAAACTCCCTCTCCCCGACCGAAACCCCTTCATCTTCCCGTCGTCTCCGGCCAGTTTTTCGGCCATCCCCGCCGTCCGACGCCGTTGCCCTCTCTCCTAGGTATAACCCCCCTTCCTTGATCTCTGTTTTGAATCTCTAGGGTTTGATTTAGATCTCATCTAGGTTCTAGGGTTTCGAATTTGTCTCTCTTAGATCTCTTAGGGCTTGTGTTGTTTGAGCTAGGGTTTCGGATTCTCTTTGTGCTTGATTGTCTTAGGTTCTAGGGTTTGAGTTAGGATCTTTGAACCTATCCCGACATTTGATTGTACTCGTTGTGCCGAGATCATGGCACGAACGAGAATCCCGATTACATCGTCTAGGGCATCCCCTATGACCGTAGAGGGTGCTACCGCTTCGACCCCTCCCAAGCGTAGGGCCAAGACCACTCGACCCCCCTCTTCGTCTTCAACTCCATTGAAGAGGAAGAGGACGTCCAAACCTAAACCTACCGGCCAATCGTCCAAGCCAAAACCTAAGCCTAAAAAGTTTCGCGCACCCACACCTCCCGGGGAGCGTTCGGATAGTGATTCCGAGGATAACTCCGATGAGGAATACACTCCTGAACATACCGAGAAGGCACCCACTCCACCCCCTCCTCCACCTCCACCTTTGACCCGTAAGGCTAAGGGTAAAGCTCCTATGCCAGTCGGCGGTGTAGACATATCGTTGTGCCGCGACGACCCTCAGTGTCTCGCTGCGTACAACCGTATAGAGCACTGCCCACTGCTGTTAGAGCATTACGTTCAATTTTCTGATTTTCTTGGACTTGCGGATCTTCTCTCCTATAGTGGCCTATTGGACTATCTTAGATTTGACCCCAAGGCGAACCCCCGTCCATATCCTCGCCTGGTCAAATTATTCTATGCCAATCGTGTTCGGGGCCAGTACGACGAGTCTCACTCCATCGAGACTTCTGTTTTGGGGACTCCTATAGTCCTCACGGCAGAAATCTTGGGGGAGTTGATAGGTTGCTCGTCGTGTGGCCTCCTCCCTTCTGACATCTCTGTCGATGATATCTCCTCCTTAGATCAGCGGACCCTAGGCAAAATCTTCCAGGTTATCCCCCCAGCTTTTATAGGAGTACCTTCCAAATCATTCAAGCCGAATGCTTGGGTGATTAACCTGATCTTGAAATCATGCCTTCTTCCCAAGTATGGATCTTCATCTCTTCCATCTCATCCGTTTTTGAAACTGATATACGCTATGTTCATGGGTAGCGAGATTAATTGGGCTCGCATTATACTCGATAAGATGGACTCTTTCGAGTGTATACGCAAGACCACTAAATCTGCGCATATCCCATATCCATGTCTGTTGACCTTGGTTTTCCGTCGTTTCGGTGTTCCCCTCCCTCCTGATGATGAGCGTCCTTTGGGTCCTCCTCTGAACGCGACGGCCGTTAAGAAATCTCTTGCGGCGCTTCGTCACGTGCAGAGTGTAATGCCCTACAAGCTACTGCACAAGTACTAGAGGGGGGGTGAATAGTACTTTAAAAATAACAAGGAGAATAATTCCAAATTATAGTGCAAACAACTACCAAATCAATTTGCGGAAGCTTAAATTGAATGACAACAACAAAATTAACAATGCTAACAAATGATGTTACTGGGTTCGGATCCACCCAAGTCTCCCCGACTTGTTCCCGGTGATCCTACGTCCCAACCACCCGGATCCCCTCCGGATACTTAGGTTAGAAACCCTAACCCAAGATTTCCACTATGAATATCTTGTGAAAAACCTTCACAAGATCAAATCATACATGCAATGGCAATAGTGAATCCCACAACCCGGGATCACAACCTTCTCTCACAACCGAGAGAATCAACAAGCAATATAAATAAGTTTATAATGAAATAAACAATCTTACCACAAAATCCTATACCTTGAGTTTTTCTTACCCAATAGGTGAAAGGAAGGATTTGAGGAAGATGAAGTCACCAAGACTTAGCACCAAGGAAATGACCAGCAATAGGTGCCTAGGAGAGATTTGGAGACTTGATTCAAGCTAGAGCTTGAAGGTCTCACCAAGAACAAGCTTCTCTCAATATGGATTCTAGATCTAGAAAGTGAGAGAATGGGTTTCTTGTGAGAAAGAGAGCTTTGGAAATGAGTGAGAATGGCTATCTCTTTCTATCTCAATGAATCTCTTAATGGCAGCTCTAACCTAGATAGAAATGACCTAGGTTCGTATTTATAGGGTCCCATAAAAACAAGTTAGGTCAATTTCCAACGGATAGAAATCTGAGGCAACTAGTCGGTCAAAGAACAACCACTGACCGACTAGTTCATCAACTAGTCGGTCAGTCAAACAACATGGACCGACTAAGAGAGGAACTGAGAAGAGATAGAAATTCAGACCTAGAAATCTAGTCGGTCCAAGAAGACATTCTGACCGACTAGTTTCACAACTAGTCGGTTAGTCAGTGAACGTAGACCGACTAAGAGGCATAATGAAATAGTCTGAAACAAATTGACTTAGTCGGTCCAAGAACAAAAGTTGACCGACTAGATTGTCAACTAGTCGGTCACCAAACGTTCTTAGACCGACTAACGATAAACAGTAGCTTAGGAGAAATTTAGAATGAACAGTAAAGCACAACTAGTCGGTCAAGGAAGCATCACTGACCGACTAGTTCACAAACTAGTCGGTCGGTGAGTCAACGTAGACCGACTAACTGTAAACAGTAAGGTGCAAGAAATTAAGGAAGCAAACTAGTCGGTCCAAGAAGCTTTGCTGACCGACTAGATCACCATCTAGTCGGTCAGTACTTCTTCTTGTACCAACTAACATGCACAAACAAGTCCGAATCGAAGCGCGACGCTTCGAGGAAGTTAGAATGAACTTGTACTAAGATCCTAGAGCTACGATATGAGCGTTATGAAGATAGAATCGTAAGATATACTTCAAGGCTTAACATTCTATAGATCGAAGCTAAAAGACTCTAAATAAAACCTTAATGAACGGTCTTCGAGAGCTTCGATTAATTCTTCATGACTTCCAAAACGGCGCAAGAGCTTCAACGAAGCTTTAGGCATGAATACGAGCTTTGAGAAGTGTTGAGATGTCGCTTTGAATGTTCTCGTGAATTTGACGACGATCTCCAATACTGCGCTCACAAATTGTTAGTTCATGAATTATTTATGTTTGCTCATCATCCAAAACCAAATCCGGGGAGTCCAATATTCAACATTCTCCCCCTTTTTGGTGATGACAAACCAACATAAATAATAATCAAAAATAATGATTCAAATGTAAAATACTTACTCCCCCTGCATTGATGACACGTTAATTCCAATATGAATATATATGAATTGCATCAATCAGACGAGTAAGATATTTAAAGAGAATCGATTTTTGAAATATCGGATTTTGAAAATCCTTATATATATCTTAACTCCCCCTGAATCTAACATATCAAACTAGATTCTTGGAAATTGAGTTAAATTTTCATTTGCCCTATTTATTATCATTATCTCTCCCCCTTTGGCATTATCCCAAAAATGGGGGGCATACAACGACAACAACTAGAGAAATTAAAATCCAACATCGGGAGTCGTAGATGTTGACGATGGAACTAATTGACACCAAGGGAAAAGTGATGAAATCAAATCAAGGTGTGCCAAATTGTCCATTATCAAAAAGCGATAATTAAAATCATCAAAAACACCAAATAATTATTCATTTCTTGAATAAAGAAACATACTCTTCAATATTCAATATTCTTGGTTAAATTGGTGCATGGAAAACAATTCTATACAATTATAGAATTTCAATCTATTTAACCAAGTTTTTCAATCGTCGAGCGACGATTTCACATAGCATGGACATTGAATGAGCATTAATGTGCACGACGAAGAAAAACAAAGTGAACATCGATGTATATATATAGAAACATCATGAGTACATCCAAAAAGATATCACATCGAGGACATCGAATACAACATACCATGGATATAAACATCAAAAGATACAACATCATCATCAGAACACCATCATCAACATCCAACAAAAAAAATACAACACATACACCGACATCCAACATATCAAAATACATAAAAATAACCCTCAAACTCCATCCTAGCCCAAAATACTCTCAATAAGATGCATCATCCAATGAGCAGTGGAGAGTCCTCGATACTGACGATCACGAGGGAGTGGTTGGATCATCAGTCTCCATGGGTCCAGTCGATGGAGTGGACTCAGGCTCTGCTGGGAGGAGAGGCGTGTCAACAGACGGGATCGTCGGGGCAGGAGTAGAAACGACGACGTCGGGCTCAACAGCTGGGGTCTCAACAGGAGTAGCAGCAGGCATGATAGGAGCAGGGTCGTCAACAGGAGCAGCAGCAGCCTCAGAAGTCTGAACAACTGGTGCAGAAGTCTCTGGAGCACCGGAAGAGGTGCCATCTCCAAGAGCAGATGTGGTAGCAGCAGCAGCAGCAGTGGCCTCATCGCCACGAGCCAAGGAAGTGACAAGATCGTCAATATCCTCATCGTCCATCTCCTCATCCTCAGACACGGAAGGAGGAAGCTCAATGCCCATCATACGAGCCATACGGCAAACTACCTCCTCGGTACGAGCCAAACGCGACTCGTGCCGACGAAGTAGGCGTACGACATCATCTAATGTGGCAGAAGGAGTGGGGGCTGCAGCAGCTGAGGGAGGAGGCACAGAAGCTGCTGAAGGAGGAGGCACTGAAGCAGCTGAGGGAGTGGCCTGGGAAGCAGATGTGGTCGACCTCTGCACGTGACGAAGCGCCGCAAGAGATTTCTTAACGGCTGTCGCGTTCAGAGGAGGACCCAAAGGACGCTCATCATCAGGAGGGAGGGGAACACCGAAACGACGGAAAACCAAGGTCAACAGACATGGATATGGGATATTCGCAGATTTAGTGGTCTTGCGTATACACTCGAAAGAGTCCATCTTATCGAGTATAATGCGAGCCCAATCCACAAGCGTTCTATTCTTCCTCTCAACAACACCATTTTGAGGAGGTGCGCGAGGGAAAGAAAACGTGTGAGTAATTCCAAGATCATCACAAAAATTTGAGAAAGACTCATTCTCAAATTCACCCCCATGATCACTACGAATAGTGACAATGGTGGTTCCGATGAGATTTTGTACTTTCTTCACAAATATTGTGAAGTTTTCAAAATCTTCATTTTTATTACATAAGAAAAATACCCATGTAAATCTTGAATAATCATCAACGATGACTAGTCCATATCTTGTATTTCCTAAGGAAGCAACTCTAGTTGGCCCAAATAAATCTAGATGTAATAGCTCTAGTGGCCGTTTAGTAGAAATGCTTTTCTTAGGTTTAAATGAAGATTTAGGAAGCTTGCCACGTTGACAAGAATCGCAAAAACTTTTCTTTTCAAAAACGAGCTTCGGAAAACCTTTAATGGAATTTAATTTTGAAAGCTTATAAAGTGTTCCAAAGTTCACATGTCCAAAGCGTCGATGCCATAAGTGTTGTTCACTTGTGTTGGCAATGAGACATTGTTCATATGACTTAGGAAGATCCAAAATATAAATATCTTTATGGCGTGTGCCGGAAAATAATAATTTATTATTATCATTTGAAATATGACATAATCCTTTCGCAAATCTAACTTTGTAACCTTTGTCACAAAGTTGGCTTATTGAAATAAGATTATGATTCAAACCATTAACTAGATACACATCACTAATTAAGGGTTTAGAAGGGTCACCCACTTTACCAACACCGACGATTGTTCCGCTCTCGTTGCCTCCAAATACGACGCGATTTCCATTTGCAATGGGAACCACTCCAGAGATCAATTGAGCGTCACCCGTCATGTGTTTTGAACACCCGCTATCGAGTATCCAATTCCCTTTGGAGCTAAATTTAAATTTGTTGCTCCTTTTCTTTTTCTTTTCCTTGAGTACATAAAGATAGAAACTTTCATATCATGGTACCCAAGGTCATTGGGTCCTCAAAGGTTAGACCTTTGGAAGCCAAGTCCAATTGGACTTAGACTTCCCCACATAATTTCTACTATGCATAACATCCGAAAAATAAGCATTCATATACACTTGTTTTTCATCCATGCTTGTGTCCTTTGGGCTCCAAATAGTGAAAATCTTGGGAGCCCTCATCCTATTGGGTGCATGCATGCGACGTTGATTTCTACGTGATGCATGTTGTGGATAGGCATAAGGAACATGATGGAATGGTGCACGACGAGAATTATTCATATGATGAGGTGGGTGAACATATGCATGTGTGGGAACACGTGCGTGATGGTGTCTCACATGGTGTGCACGTGCCCGAGAATGTGTTGCATAAAAATCATCATATGTGTGAGACGGTGGAGTAGGACGTGTGTTCCTACGTGGCATGGTATTGGTGTACATATAAGCATGCCCCTTCTTTGGAGGTCCACCCAAAGTGGGTTTCTTTCCGAAAGAGGGTGTGGACGAGGTGGAAGCACCATTGGTAGATGAACTACCAATAGAGTGTTTGCTACCACTCGTAGAGTCACCGGAAGTTGGCCTAACAAAAGTAGTGACCGACTTGGATGACTTTCCCAAAGTATACCCCAAACCAACATGGTGTTTGGCCGGGAGTAAGACACTTAGGATATTATCCAAATGGCCCTTACCCTTATTGAATTCATTGATTCGGCCTAATGTGTTCTCATATTTCTCGGTGAGAGAACGAAAAGAAGTATCTAAAGTGGATACTTGCGATGTGAGCACATAAACACGAGATTTAAGATTCTCGTTCTCAATACTCAAAGTCGAGTTTTGAGAAGTTAAATCTGCTATCCTATGTTCTTCCGGATCATCAATGCTAACATGTTCAAGTTTAGATTTGAGATTAACAATCTCATTTCTTAACTCTTCAACAACGGTGTCGTTGTTGGTGATGATAGTCTTAGGCGAGGTTTGAATGCTAGCTAGGTCATCTTTTACTTTAGTATATCTATTTACTAATTTAGTGTATTTAGACCATAAATGTGAGTTAGCATCCCTAAGATCATCCATAGTTACCTCATTGATTTCGTCGTCGCTATCATCGGAAGAGGAAGATCCTTGATCATGCTCCTCTCTTGGCATGAAGCACATGTGCGCTTGCTCCACTTTCTCATCGTCCGACTCTCCGCTTGAGGAATCCTCGGAGTCGGTGAATGTTGCTCCGACAAGTCCCTTTTTGTACCCCTTTTTGTACTTCTTCGACTTGTCGAACTTCGGCGCCTTCCACTTCTCCTTTTGCTTGTTTTGAGGACAATCCGCTTTGATGTGTCCTGGCTTATTGCATTTAAAGCACAAAGGTGGAGAGGCGTTAGTAGAAGTAAATTTAGATTTTTGTTTGAAGTTACCCTTTCGGAAGAAGCGATTGAACTTCTTTGCCATGAGTGCAACGGATTCCATGTCCATTTCTTCTTCCGAGTCCTCATCATCGGTAGAGGTGGATGAAGCCGCCTTGAATGCAATTGCCTTTTTCTTAGGCACGTCTTGGTTCAA
Organism: Scilla litardierei; assembly: GCA_030789695.1. Lineage (NCBI taxonomy): Eukaryota > Viridiplantae > Streptophyta > Magnoliopsida > Asparagales > Asparagaceae > Scilla > Scilla litardierei. Next base: position 134,071,763 of record CM061137.1, on the reverse strand, counting down.
ATAGGACTTCATCTTTTCTTGTAACTTCACCTTGCTATCTTTGCGTACCTCGTATGACATCAAAGTACCCATCAATTGAACTACGGTATACTTATTCATGTCATTACCTTCCTCGATGGCGAAGGTACGTTTCTCCCAAGAAGAAGGAAGTCCTTCGATAAGCTTTGAGCACTTCTCCTTTTGAGTGTAGGACTTGCCGAGGGCCTCTAACTCGTTTATTATGTCAACGAAGCGAGCGTAATATTCCTTCATATTCTCGCCCTGTTGCATATGAAACATTTCGTAATCTTTGTTTACGACTACGAGTTTAGAGTCTCTTACCCTACTCGTCCCTTCATGTAGTATGAGGAGGGAGTTCCAAATTTGATATGCACTCTTACATGTGCATATCTTATTGAAGTCCTCGGGCTCCAATGCGCATTGCAAGGCGTTCATTGCCTTGGCATTGCTTACCTCCGCGGCGACCTTCGCGGTAGTCCATTTCTCAAAGTCTTCTTCTTCGGGCTCGATGTATTCCTTCATTGTAGTCCTCCATAAAGATGCACTCCGGAGGAAGGTTTCCATCCGGCATTTCCAGTACCCGTAGTTGGTACCGTTGAAGAATGGAGGCCTCGTAGAGGAATGTCCTTCCATCACCGAAGATGCTCCTTCACGGTTCCTGAAGGTGTCATAGTTGGAAGGTGGACGCACGGTCTTGTTGTCGTTGGCAGACATAGCTAAGTATCTGGTTCTGATACCAAATGTAATGCCCTACAAGCTACTGCACAAGTACTAGAGGGGGGGTGAATAGTACTTTAAAAATAACAAGGAGTATAATTCCAAATTATAGTGCAAACAACTACCAAATCAATTTGCGGAAGCTTAAATTGAATGACAACAACAAAATTAACAATGCTAACAAATGATGTTACTGGGTTCGGATCCACCCAAGTCTCCCCGACTTGTTCCCGGTGATCCTACGTCCCAACCACCTGGATCCCCTCCGGATACTTAGGTTAGAAACCCTAACCCAAGATTTCCACTATGAATATCTTGTGAAAAAACCTTCACAAGATCAAATCATACATGCAATGGCAATAGTGAATCCCACAACCCGGGATCACAACCTTCTCTCACAACCGAGAGAATCAACAAGCAATCTAAATAAGTTTATAATGAAATAAACAATCTTACCACAAAATCCTATACCTTGAGTTTTTCTTACCCAATAGGTGAAAGGAAGGATTTGAGGAAGATGAAGTCACCAAGACATAGCACCAAGGAAATGACCAGCAATAGGTGCCTAGGAGAGATTTGGAGACTTGATTCAAGCTAGAGCTTGAAGGGCTCACCAAGAACAAGCTTCTCTCAATATGGATTCTAGATCTAGAAAGTGAGAGAATGGGTTTCTTGTGAGGAAGAGAGCTTTGGAAATGAGTGAGAATGGCTATCTCTTTCTATCTCAATGAATCTCTTAATGGCAGCTCTGACCTAGAGAGAAATGACCTAGGTTCGTATTTATAGGGTCCCATAAAAACAAGTTAGGTCAATTTCCAACGGATAGAAATCTGAGGCAACTAGTCGGTCAAAGAACAACCACTGACCGACTAGTTCATCAACTAGTCGGTCAGTCAAACAACATGGACCGACTAAGAGAGGAACTGAGAAGAGATAGAAATTCAGACCTAGAAATCTAGTCGGTCCAAGAAGACATTCTGACCGACTAGTTTCACAACTAGTCGGTCAGTCAGTGAACGTAGACCGACTAAGAGGCATAATGAAATAGTCTGAATACAAATTGACTTAGTCGGTCCAAGAACAAAAGTTGACCGACTAGATTGTCAACTAGTCGGTCACCAAACGTTCTTAGACCGACTAACGATAAACAGTAGCTTAGGAGAAATTTAGAATGAACAGTAAAGCACAACTAGTCGGTCAAAGAAGCATCACTGACCGACTAGTTCACAAACTAGTCGGTCTGTGAGTCAACGTAGACCGACTAACTGTAAACAGTAAGGTGCAAGAAATTAAGGAAGCAAACTAGTCGGTCCAAGAAGCTTTGCTGACCGACTAGATCACCATCTAGTCGGTCAGTACTTCTTCTTGTACCAACTAACATGCACAAACAAGTCCGAATCGAAGCGCGACGCTTCGAGGAAGTTAGAATGAACTTGTACTAAGATCCTAGAGCTACGATATGAGCGTTATGAAGATAGAATCGTAAGATATACTCAAGGCTTAACATTCTATGGATCGAAGCTAAAAGACTATAAATAAAACCTTAATGAACGAACCATTGGATTAAGCGGGAAACAGCGTAGATCGTGCCACATGTCCTGCGGGATATGTATGTCAACTTCTTCGCTCGGTCGCTCAGAGTTCGACTTGAAGATGATCGTGGCCATTCGTTTGCGATCGAATGGATGAAATTATGCCTCGTCTTCTCGCTAGTGCCCGTTGGATCTGAGCGGGAAACGGTGGATGGCTACCACGCGTCCTTTAATTACCGCTCTCCTTCGCTGGGTGCGGGAGCAACACCAGCCGTTCGTTCAAAGGATGAACACGCATGATCTTGCCACGTCACCCCGCAAGAGAACAAAGCCTCTTATTCGTGTAGATCAGGCAAATTCGAGCGGGGCCGTTGGATTCAAATCCAATGGTTTGTAGGGCGCTGCGTCGCTGCTTGCGTCGGGGCCGATCCCGTCCGTTGGATGAGACGACGGGTGGTCCAGATTCAGACACGTGGCCTGCCCGAAGAGATGTGTGTTGAGTATTGGACTCTCCACCTTGATTTTGATGATGATCAAACACAAATCATTGTGACTAACTCATGTGTTTGCAGTAGCTATAAAGTCACCAATTAGATTCAAGAAGATCAAAAGTGACTACACATGTTGATTCAAGTGGAGGACTTGGTAGATCAACAAAGGTGAAGCATTGGCTTGAAGAACTCAAAGGCTACTTCAACCTCAAGCCAATGGCATTAACAAATGAATGGATATTAACTTGATTGGCATCATTGCAAGGGGATTAGCTATAAAGTCACCAATTAGATTCAAGAAGATCAAAAGTGACTACACATGTTGATTCAAGTGGATGACTTAGTAGATCAACAAAGGTGAAGCATTGGCTTAAAGAACTCAAAGGCTACTTCAACCTCAAGCCAATGGCATCAACAAATGAATGGAGATTCAATCCAAAGAGAAGAAAGGAATGGATGAGTCAAAAGCTTCGAAGACTATGACGTTGAAGATATTCAAGTCATTCAACCAAAAGACTCAAGTCCATGAAGAATTATGGAGATCGTCGCCAAAGTAATTTGTTCATCTCAAGCGACGTCCCAAGACTTCCTCAGAACGCGTGATCGTTGTGCCTGGAGCTTCGTTGAAGCTCAAGGAGTATTCATGAAGTCAAAGGATTCAGATTCTCCATGTTGAAGCTTTGAAGACTGTTTGTCGTGTTTACTTTTATTGTCTTCTAGCTTTGGTTTAGTAGAATGTTAAGCCTTGAGTAGTACTTGCCTAGAAATCTTCATAACTTTCATATCTTATCTCTAGGATTGCCTTAGAAGCCATTAGAAACTTTCACGTAGCTTATCGCTTCTTTTCTCGGCTTCGTATGCATCTTAGTTGGTTCAAGTAGAAGAACCAACCGACTAGATGACGATCTAGTCGGTTGGAAATTCTTCTTGAACCGACTAGACATCCTAGTTAAATTCAGCCCATTCACTGTTGGTCAATTAGTCGGTCCAAGAAGGTTCACCGACCGACTAGATGGCGATTTAGTCGGTTGGAAATCCTTCTCAGACCGACTAGTTATCCTAATCAATTCAAGACCATTTGTTGACCAATTAGTCAGTCCAAGAAGGTGCAGGGATCGTCTAACCCTTGCAATGCTAACAACACACACTAGAGGGGGGTGAATAATGTAATGGCAATAAAATTGTCCAAATAAAATTAAACTTGCAAATGCGGAATTATAAATGCAAGAGGAATTAAATGGCACAATCAATCCAAACGCAAACACAAAGTTTTACGCTGGTTCCCCAAACTTGGGTACATCCAGCCACACCAATATTCACTATATTCCCACACAGAGAAGTGAATACAAATCTCACAAGGAGATACCCCACAAAGAGGATTTATGCCCTACACAAGGACCTAACCAATCATACACAAGGATCAAGACTCCCACACAGAGAATCACTAACTCCCACTGAGATAATTAGGGTTAGCCATACACTAGGACACTAGAACTCCCACAAAGAGAGTTAATTCCCACAAAGAGAATTCCCTAGTCCCACAAAGAGACAACCTCCCACAAAGAGAGAAACTCCCACAAAGAGAGTATCCTAATCCCACAAAGAGAAATAGGAAAACAAATTACACCCAGTAAAGTAAATACTCTTACCTATACCTTGAAATGCTTACTCATGAATGAATGCAAGGCATGGAAGAGGATCTCCAAGTGTTGGAATATGCTTGAGAGCACTTGGATGATTTCCCTTGAGCTGGACTTCAATGCATGAAGGAAGATGAATGCTCAAAAGAGGAAAATGAGGGATCTTGAGAGTGGCTTAAAGATCTCTTGAGATTTTCAATAGAATCAAGAGTAATCAAGAATCAATCAAGAGGTTTAAGTATATGCAGCACACTTATATATATAGGAATCCTATATCAAGCCCAAAAACCCAATGAAACAGCCAAATAATCAAATCAGCAAAGGCTAGAAACTGGGTGAAAACGACAGGAACAGTCGACTGATGATCAAGAAACAGTCGACTGATCAACGGCTAGAAAATATCCAACGACTATAATCTGAGCCAGGACAGTCGACTGACGAAGTCAATACAGTCGACTGACAAACAGGACAGGCGCCTGTTAAACCTTCAGCAGACGACTGCTGCAGGGGATGGATCGAAACAGAGAGCTGCACTCTTTCTCCAATTCTTCACCCAGGCGACTGATGTTAATACTACAGTCGACTGTCAAATAGTCAGGCGACTGTACATTCTTCATCAGTCGACTACTGTAAAGTATGGAGAGAATACAGAGAGATGCAGAGATTGCACTTACGCTAGACAGGCGAGTGTTGGCCAATATCAATGTGACTGTAAATATACATGCGACTGGAAACCGATCGACAGACGACTGTGCGTAAAGCTCAAGTTTGAGTCAATAGAAATGTTGACTTTGAGCAGTGCATATCAGGCGACTGTAGAAGGAACTACAGGCGACTGGAAATCACCCAGTCGGCTGTGTTTCCCTCAACAGGCGACTGACGGAAAGAGTGAACCTATTGGGTTGGATTCTATGATAATCCTAAGGTTCACTAAGATGGTTAAATGCATGTGCATGAATGAGCAAACCATCTAGCAAGGCATTACATCAACCCTAGACTCAAAAGAGAGAGAAAGCAATAAAGTAAATTACATGGATTACAATGCTTTCTTAAGAGTCCAAGTCTTCAATCTTGATGCCTTGAAAGCTCTCCATCATCTCCAAGCTTTGGCACTCCTTGAGTCCAAACTTTGGCCCTTCTTCACATGATGTCCATCCTTACACCAAGTGATTAGTCTCCAAGAAAGATATCCTTGAAATAAACTGAGAGACTAAGACATGAGATTCATTAGCAACAACATAATGTTGTGATCATCATCAAAATAAGATTGGTATGAAACACCAATACTCAACAATCTCCACCTTTTTGATGATGACACACATTATGTAAATCATAAAGAATTAAAGCACAATGCTAATTATCTCCCCCTACTTATATGCACCAAATATATAATGAGCTACACAAAGGTAAATACTCATAATACCAATAACAACAAGGTGACATATAATAGGCATGAATTACATAAACCAATTGCAAAGAATAAAAGCATGCAAACATGAAAGGTTTATCTAATCCCATAAATCTCTCCTCATAGAGATATCTCTCCCCATATGCATATGTATATATCTCTCCCCTATAGATATGATCACATAATGCATATATCTCTCCCCCTTGACATCGTCAAAAAGGTGGACATCAAAAATATCCCCCTTTGTTATCTTAACCAAGATGTGACAATATGCAAGAAAAGAAAGATATGTATGATACCAAATTTAACAATTTAGTGGGTATCAATTCACTATCCCATGCTCCCCCTAGATCATAGAAATGGTCAACTTTTGACTTCTAGGATCCAATGCCAATTAATTATTGGAGCCATAGGCCTTAAAAATGTATCAAAGCAATAGATATGGAAAAATCATGCTTCAAAGATACATAAGGCTATTGCCAAAAACAATGAAACATGAAACAAGTTGGCAAAAACAAGAGGTTTGGTTTGAGACCCAAAATAACCAAATGTAAATAATGATATCAAATAACCTCCGAAATGAGAGTTAAAATATGTCTTAAAATAATTTAAACATATAATATATTAACTCCCCCATTGACATGCACATGGATCAAAAATGCATGTATGTCAATAAACCCCAAGGTCCCAATTTTCATGAAAAGAAATAAATTTGAAAAATATTTTCAAAATCATGAAACACACACAATCAATGGGTATGCTTAAAATAAACATAGAAGCACAATACCCATGCCATATGCAAATGTGTGAGGAACCTAAACATTAGGTAACCAAACCCAAGAGGAGTTTGATTTCCTAACGTAATCACACGAGGTGATCACATCCCTAACTAGAGAGTTGATGTAACTATCTCTCTCTTGCACACTACCCTTAGTGGGAATCCACAATCTCAAGGACTTCTTAGGCAATGGTTTTGCCTTTGCAAGAGGGAAGGATGTGGCATGCTTAGGTGTAGAAACAAGTTTCTTAGCATGCAAAGAATGAGGATGTTGCTTCTTAGCAAAAAATGAAGATTCTTCATTCTTCCTCATCACCTTGTGATCTACATGCTTCTTGTTGGTGTTATTGTTGTACAAGAAAGCATGGTGATTCTTCTTAGGTGCTTTGGCAATATTTCTTGAATGTGCACCAAAAGAAGAATTAGAGGTGGGTTTGGGAACCACATTTTGAATATAACCCAAACCTCCTCTATGATTTGCCGGATGTTGTTTTTCCAACAAATCGTGGAGTGAATCCCTAGAATACACAAAGCTTATGAGCTTCCAGGATTCCTCTTCACATTTCAACGTAAGTTGTTGAATGTGAGCATCTAAGCCAAGGTTTTGAGCAATGAGATTTTCATTAGAAATACTCAATTCCTTAACTTGAGAGAGAAGTGTGTCTCTCTCACAAGTGTCATACACATGCCTTTCATCATGAATATTTATATTAGATGATTCTAACTCATGCACCCTACTCATGGCATTATCAAGTTTAGCTTTCATTTTATCATATGAATCGATGCACGTATTTGCCAAATTGGAGGCCACATTTAGGCGGTATTCAAGCTCCTCATAGGATGGCTTTTTCTCCTCGGTTTCTTCATCACTTTCCTCCTCGCTTGAGCTTGACGAAGACTCTTCCCCATTAGCCATGAAGCAACTTTCTTTATTGGAGTTGAGCCACATCTCTATCTCTTCATCGCTAGAGTTAGATGAAGTTGATGAAGAATCATCAAAGGCAACAAAACACCTTTGATCGTGCTCCTTGTTATCCTCTTCTTCATCATTAGATGTGTCCCCATCAGAATCATCAAATGTGCCGATGAGTCCCTTCTTTTGGTTCTTGACCTCGGACTTGGCTTTCCAATGTTTCTTCCCTTTACCCTTATAGGAATCTATGTTGGGTTTGGAAGGGCATTCGGTAGCCACATGACCTATTCCACTGCAGTTGAAACAAACTACTTTGTTAGACTGTGAGACAAACTTTGATGAGGACATACATTGATTGTCCTTGAGGAATGCCTTGAAGTCCTTGAATTGCTTGGCAAGCTCGATGTAGTCATCGTCACTAAGAGCTTCTTCATCTTCACTTGGAGCTTCTTGTTGGAACTTCTTTTTCCACTTGAAAGACTCCTTCTCACCATAAAGAGCAACGCCCTTTTTCTTCTCGGGCTTGGTTGACTGAATCTCTTCCTTATGTTGAAGTAACACTTCATGAGAGATCTCCAGTGTATGCCAACTACTATTGGCCGATTTGCACATGGAGATGCGATCGAACTCATCCGGAGTGAGGGCGCAATGGAGAACACACATAGCCCTAGCATTGACTTTGATCAAGTCCTTCTCCGCTTTAGTTCGCAAGGCCGCGGGAGTAGAAGGCTCCTCGAAGGGTGACTCCGTTATGTCCCAAAGGTCGTGACTCTTTAAGTAAACCATCATCCTGATCTTCCAACTCGGGTAGTTGGTTCCGTTGAAGAGCGGGGGTCGGACGGTAAAAAGATCTTCTTCATGAGGCGCGGAAGTAGCATTGAATGCCATCGTTGCAGTATGTTTTAACCTCGCTCTGATACCAATTGTAGGGATCGTCTAACCCTTGCAATACTAACAACACACACTAGAGGGGGGGTGAATAGTGTAATGGCAATAAAATTGTCCAAATAAAATTTAACTTGCAAATGCGGAATTATAAATGCAAGAGGAATTAAATGGCACAATCAATCCAAACGCAAACACAAAGTTTTACCCTGGTTCCCCAAACTTGGGTACATCCAGCCACACCAATATTCACTATGTTCCCACACAGAGAAGTGAATACAAATCTCACAAGGAGATACCCCACAAAGAGGATTTATGCCCTACACAAGGACCCAACCAATCCTACACAAGGATCAAGACTCCCACACAGAGAATCACTAACTCCCACTCAGAGAATTAGGGTTAGCCCTACACTAGGACACTAGAACTCCCACAAAGAGAGTTAATTCCCACAAAGAGAATTCCCTAGTCCTACAAAGAGACAACCTCCCACAAAGAGAGAAACTCCCACAAAGAGAGTATCCTAATCCCACAAAGAGAAATAGGAAAACAAATTACACCCTGTAAAGTAAATACTCTTACCTATGCCTTGAAATGCTTACTCATGAATGAATGCAAGGCATGGAAGAGGATCTCCAAGTGTTGGAATATGCTTGAGAGCACTTGGATGATTTTCCTTGAGCTGGACTTCAATGCATGAAGGAAGATGAATGCTCAAAAGAGGGAAATGAGGGAGCTTGAGAGTGGCTTAAAGATCTCTTGAGATTTTCAATAGAATCAAGAGTAATCAAGAATCAATCAAGAAGTTTAAGTATATGCAGCACACATATATATATGAATCCTATATCAAGCCCAAAAACCCAAAGAAACAGCCAAATAATCAAATCAGCAACGGCTAGAAACTGGGTGAAAACGACAGGAACAGTCGACTGATGATCAAGAAACAGTCGACTGATCAACGGCTAGAAAATATCCAACGGCTATAATCTGAGCCAGGACAGTCGACTGACGAAGTCAATACAGTCGACTGACAAACAGGACAGGCGCCTGTTAAACCTTCAGCAGACGACTGCTGCAGGGGATGGATCGAAACAGAGAGCTGCACTCTTTCTCCAATTCTTCGCCCAGGCGACTGATGTTAATACTACAGTCGACTGTCAAATAGTCAGGCGACTGTACATTCTTTATCAGTTGACTACTGTAAAGTATGGAGAGAAGACAGAGAGATGCAGAGATTACACTTACGCTAGACAGGCGACTGTTGCCAATATCCAGGTGACTGTAAATATACAGGTGACTGGAAACCGATCGACAAACGACTGTGCGTAAAGCTCAAGTTTGAGTCAATAGAAATGTTGACTTGAGCAGTGCATATCAGGCGACTGTAGAAGGAACTACATGCGACTGGAAATCACCCAGTCGGCTGTGTTTCCCTCAACAGGCGACTGACGGAAAGAGTGAACCTATTAGGTTGGATTCTATGATAATCCTAAGGTTCACTAAGATGGTTAAATGCATGTGCATGAATGAGCAAACCATCTAGCAAGGCATTACATCAACCCTAGACTCAAAAGAGAGAGAAAGCAATAAAGTAAATTACATGGATTACAATGCTTTCTTAAGAGTATAAGTCTTCAATCTTGATGCCTTGAAAGCTCTCCATCATCTCCAAGCTTTGGCACTCCTTGAGTCCAAACTTTGGCCCTTCTTCACATGATGTCCATCCTTACGCCAAGTGATTAGTCTCCAAGAAAGATATCCTTGAAATAAACTGAGAGACTAAGACATGAGATTCATTAGCAACAACATAATGTTGTGATCATCATCAAAATAAGATTGGTATGAAACACCAATACTCAACAGAAGGTTCACCGACCGACTAAATGACGATCTAGTCGGTTGGTGTCTCTTCTCAGACCGACAAGTTTTCCTTGTGAAATTCGACCTGTGTACTGTTGACCAGTTAGTTGGTTCAAGAAGGATGGTTAATCGATTAAAAGCCAATCTAGTCGGTCCAAGAAGGTTCACTGACCGACTAGTTGTCAATCTAGTCGGTTGATGATCCTTCTTAGACCGACTAGTTCTTACCCATGATTTCACCATCTTCTCTGTCAACCATGTAGTCGGTCCAAGAAGGTTCACTGACCGACTAGTTGCAAAACTAATCGGTCAGTGATCCTTCTTAGACCGATTAAGCAGCTTCAGAATAGAGCCGTTGGGGCATTTAATGCCACGATTTTTGTGACTTTTTTCTCTCTTCCCTAGATAAGTTTGAGTGCTTCAAACCAGGGATCCAAGGCTGAAATTAGAGACATTTTCACATCTGTGAGAAGAGCCATTCAACTCCAATTCCAAGCTCTCTCATCTCACAAGAATCTCTCCCTCACTCTTTGAGCACTAATTCCTCAAGAGAGATTCTCCTTCCTTGTGAGCTTCTCAAGCTAAGAGCTTGAATCCAAGTCACCAACTTCTCCCTAGCCATCTATTGCTGCTCATCTTGGTGGAGCTAGGGTTTGGTGATCTCATCTTCCTCAAAATCCATTCTTGCCCTGATTTGGTAAGTATTTCTCAAGGCAAAGGATTTTGTGATAAGAGGTTTTATATTTCATTCTTTATACTTCATATTTGTTGTATACTCATGGTGGTGAGAGGATTGGCTTGATCCCAAGTTGTGGGAGTCAAGATTTCGTTTTGCTATCGGTTTGTGAGAGTGTTCTTAGTCCCGAGTTGTGGGATTAAGGTACTTTGCGTGTTCCCGGGTTGTGGGATACACAGACATCGATTGTAGGTCGATTGCACTTGTGGGGTTTCCGCAAGTGGGCCAAAGGAAATCTCTAGCGGTTTGCTAGAGTATCCGGAGGGGATCTGGATTTTGCTGGAGTAGGGCACCGGTAACAAGTTGGGGAGACTTGGGTGGCACCGAACCAGTGTAGATTGCTTGTTAGCATTGCTTTCTTGCTTGGGTTGTTGTTCATATCTTTTATTCCGCATTTGTTGGTTAAGTAGGGTTTTATTTGGCGTAAATTCCTTATAATTCTATAAAACACTATTCACCCCCCCTCTAGTGTTTGTTCCTCATAGCACAGGGTCACTACAATGCGTACGCGTACGTACGTATTTCGGCTGTATTTCCCCCGTATTTCTCCATTTAATTGGTATTCTACTTCAAAAATTCATAGTAATTAGCATAGATCTCAGAAAAATATAAATAAATAGTCGTTGGAATCGTGAGATCGAGATCTTCTCTGAAAAATATAGAAAAGGCAGAAATACTCAATATATTGACATTTTGTGCATAAAATGAGAGTTAGCTCTAATGATTAAGGGTATTCAAAATACGATCTTATTAAAGACCAAATAAGTACCTTACATGCATAAAAATGGGGCTAAATGAGGGGCTAGATATGTAATATTTACATTGAATCACACCCTCCAACTAGCGTTTTGCTAGTCTCTAGCAAAAAGAGCGACTAAATTGGATGTTTAGAAAAATATAAAATCCTTTCAATTGTCTAAGGCTTGTGTAACGACTCGTATTTTTCAATACATTTAATTATGTATTCAACGTATTTTATAGTGGTTGACCAGGAGTTTTAAGTGATTTCCAAATTTCTTATAAAAATATTTTGAAGCATTAAACTAGTTATAATGTATTTTAGTAAGTTCGGGTTTCATCAAATACCTCTAAATAATTTTGATAAAAATACATTTTCAGTTATTACCGTTTTGGCTTAATGAATTAATTTTCTATACAAATATCATCAAAACGTTCTCAAACTTCTACAGTATCATTCTATGATCATTTATGATTACCATATTAATTTCGTAATTTTCTGAAGTCAAATCAATAGAGTACCCGCAAACCTGCTTCCAAAACGTTTTGGCCTAAAACTAGTATCTCCGTAGCTCAAACCCTGAAATGAGTTTCATATTCGCGATCCTCGTGACGATACGAATCCATGTGTATGTTTTCGCAATTTTTCGGACATGTTTGATTTCAGGGACAAAATCGTAATTTTATGTTATTATTTACTAATGACGTTTTAATAATTACTGTTATACTATTAATCTTAATTAGGTTTTACTAATTACCTTAACCCCTAACCCACCCAGCCAGGCCATGAGAAACATGTTGCCCCGTGGTTCATTCCCCATTCCACAATAATCACCTAACCTATTTAATTTAGTTGACCAAGTATTTAATGAGTTATTATTAAATTAATCCTAGTTAGCTATAAATCTCCCCCTCCTCCTCTATTCTTAGCAACAACCCGCAACCCATTCTTCTCCTTCTTCTTCTTACCTCAGGTGAACCCCTACTTCCCCTCAGCTCTCGCAACCCTCCCGCTCAAAACCCTCTCCCTCTACCTAGGATCAACCCATACAACTCTTGCAAACAGAGAACCTATCCCCTTCGTCTTCAATCAACGCTCACCCTCAACACTTTCCACATAACCCAGCAAACCCCTGAACTTCCCGATCTCATCGTACGACGTCGCCACCCCGATACCTTGCCGTGAGACACCTACAGTAAACCCATCCCCCGCTCCTCCAACCTGCCTCGTTGCTCCGCCACTTCACCCTCCGAGCACCTTCCCCGACCGCTGCTGGCCTCCTCGAGCCCATTGAGCCAGCTGCTGACATCGCCACCACCTGCTCTCCGAGCAGCTCCACCCGATGCGAGCTTCCCACCGCAGTCGCCTCGACCCCAGCCTCCCGAAGCTTCACCGAGCTCAGGCAAGATCCAACGGAGCAACCGCACGCAAAGCCAAGGCCAAGATTTGTCGACGAAGCCCCTCCAGTGAAGCCACCCACCCACGCCTTCTCTCCCTCCGACCCTCTCGCTCTCTCGCTCTCTCGCTCTCTTGACTGAAGCCCGTCGCAAACCCCTCCACCCTCCAACCACCGCACACCCACGCCAAGCTTGCCGTCGCCACGAGATCTCCGCCGTCGTACCCCAACAGCAGCAGCGTCACTCGCCCCCCCTCTCGTTCACACCTCCGCTCTGCCCCCATCATCGACGTCGCCGCCTTCACCGCTACCCGGTGACCGTCGTCGCCCCACCGCCGTGGTTATCGCCCCAAGCTGCACCCTCCGACGACGAAACCCCCCATGCAGCGTATCAAGAAGAAAGAGGTGAAAACGTAAATTTTATACATTTTAATTAAAACGTATTTCGTATAAATATGTGTATTTGCGTATTTTAATAATTATAAAATATTGGCTTCCTGTTTTAAATTGATAATAAAAAATATAAGCCTCAGAAAAATATGAGACCAGCTCCAGAAAATCAAAAATGATATTCTGGATCCATTGGCGCTAGTTTCATCTTGATCACATGCTTAGATTTTTTGCAATAAATTTTAAGCCTAAAACTTAAATACGTCATTTTCATTTAAAACTCTGTAACCTTTTATTTTCACGTAAACTGATACATGAGAAAAATATATGTTGTAGTACTAGTTAATACGGTCGTTTTGACTACTTGTTGGAAGAATTCCGACGTATGGTTTGTCCTAGAGAAATCTTTGAAGAATATAATGAAAAATCATTTTCTCATTTTTAATTAGTTTTAATTGATTTTAAGCTTTTACAAATAATGAAAAATACCCAAGAGCTTTAGAAAAATATTTTCTTCATATATGAAATTATTTTACTCCCATCTAGCACATCTAAAAATATTTAGTACGTATTTTGACGAGTTCTAAGCTACTATAAAAATACAAACACGTTAAGAAAAATAGATAGAAAATAACGCACTCTTTAACCGGCCATTTCTTGTGTTTTCAGGCACCAATCCTCGTGCATCAGCATCCTTGGAAGCCCCAGATCTAGTCCTAGCTCACTACTACGATCTTGATTAAGTAAGTCACAAAGAATTCTAAATTTAGAAATGTAGATAGTGTACTTTATGGAATTACCGCATGCTCGAAGCATGGATCGGTACCATAGTTATTGGACTTCAAAACATTGCTCAGAACTGACATTCTCTATTTAGATTTCTGCCTTGACTTTTCAACAAATAAAGCTCATTGGAGTGTTGTTAATGCCTTAGAACATCTCTGGAGTGAAACCATTGTGCATAACTCTATTGGTATGTAAGTCGGTCTATCACCCCGCCATTAACATCTTTACTTTTGGAACAACGAATTGGCACACCGTGTTGCAACATAATGATTGACTGATATACCGTGGGAACATCCTATTGAAATTGAATGCTAGTTGGCACCGTACTGGGTTTTTGGGGTAACTTATATTAGAGAAAGTGTGGGAACGACCGCGAGCCATATACACATTTCACCGTACAGTACCGACCGTCTAAACGAAATGTACCGTCTAAAGTGATTTGAGATCCACCCGGGTGAGCGCCCCCGTGGCAGGAGATGAGCTCAATGGTTGCACACTGTACTTTCCTATATAAGTCACGTAGTTTCTAGCTTTACTATTGCTTACTTGTCCTTTTTTATTGTTACTACTTCTATCTGGTTGTCCTACCATCATCATCACATTGCCTACTGGTTAAAATATTGCTGCTACTATGCTACATATGCCATGCCACAGTTGTTTCTATTTTCCGTTACTTTTTGCACTTGCACAGTCATCTTTACTTTATGCATTACATGCACTTACTTACTACACCTGAGTAGCCACCAGTACTTTACTTACTGCTCTTGTATGCATGTCTGCTCTTACCTTACTTTCTGCACTTGCATGATCATCCTTAATTGTTTACTATAGCATGTTCCATACTTTTGCACTCCTCTATTTCTATTGCTAAAATTGTTGTGACTTACCTACGGTTCCATTTTCATGGCACCGTAGACGACGTACATGTGGAGGTAAATGTTCTTGAGTTAATAGCGCCAGAGTTCGACCATGAGACCACAACTTTCAGAGTTATTTTCACATATGTACTTTCTTTATTTCATGTATCATTTTTGTACAGTATGGATTGTAATAATTGAACACTATTTGGGTATTTTTGTACATCTCTGCTTCGTGAGTATTTTGATTTCACTGGTTAACTGCAGACATGCGCAAATATCAAATAAGTAATGCACCCTCGGGTGTGGATCGTTACAAGTTTGGTGGCCCACGCAGGTCCGCGCTAACTACCTCGTAAACAATATAGCAAGATCAGGGTGTACGATATAAAATACTCAAATTAACCTCGAGTATGGAATGTCTCGAGTGTTCACTTATATTGGATATACGGGTGAAGCGTCCTTATTACCATCTTCATTAGGTCTTCTTTGATTCTCATCATCTCCTTTGAACTCTTAACCATTGTCTAGGAATTTGTGTTCCATTCTTTGGATATACCTTCCCTAGTAACCTCATTTGCTAGCAGTTAGAGAGATTTTTCATAGGTTGAACTATCTACCCACTTCATCATCATCACCCGTTCTTCAGTCGATGATGACCTTTCGATTGACCTTCTTAGAATCTTTCTATTTTTAGTTCACTTGAACTCTAACTACGTCTATTTTAAGAAGGGTAGCATTCGATTACCAGAAGTTCGAGTTCGACAACGGAAGCGAATCGAAGGATGCTCAGAAGTGTTTGAGGACGGTGCTAGACAATCGAGACGAACCAAACCGAGACGTGTAAGCTGATGCCGATACTTCTTCATCTTTCTTGGACTCGTCTTTATCTGAACATATTTTGACTTGAGACTAGCCATAGAAGCTATGGTGATGTCAATAGTATGTTTCATATATAACATCTCTTGCTTTCTTGATGCTATGATATCACATTATATTTCATGCTATTAACAACTTATTTTTCAATATCAAAATCGTTCATCAAGCCTCCCTTTCTTTAAATTGCTTTGACAATGATCGGACTTCTTAATTCCGAGGACGGAATTATTTTAAGGAGGGTATGATGTAACGACTCGTATTTTTCAATACATTTAATTATTTATTTAACGTATTTTATAGTTGTTGATCAGGAGTTTTAAGTGATTTCAAAATTTCTTATAAAAATATTTTGAAGCATTAAACTAGTTATAGTGTATTTTACTAAGTTCGGGTTTCATCAAATACCTCTAAACAATTTTGATAAAAATACATTTTCAATTATTACCGTTTTGGCTTAATGAATTTATTTTCTATACAAATATCATCAAAACATTTTCAAACTTCTATGGTATCATTCTAGATCATTTATGACTTACCATATTAATTTCGTAATTTTCTGAAGTCAAATCAATAGAGAACCCGCAAACCTGCTTTCTAAACGTTTTGGCCTAAAACTAGTACCTCTGTAGCTCAAACCCTGAAATGGGTTTCGTATTCGCGATCCTCGTGACGATACAAACCCATGGGTATGTTTTCGCAATTTTTCGGACACGTTTGGTTTCATGGACAAAATCGTAATTTAAGTTATTATTTACTAATGACGTTTTAATAATTACTGTTATACTATTAATCTTAATTAGGTTTTACTAATTACCTTAACCCCTAACCCACCTAGCCTGGCCATGAGAAACATGTTGCCCCGTGGTTCATCCCCCCATTCCACACTAATCACCTAATCTATTTAATTTAGTTGACTAAGTATTTAATGAGTTATTATTAAATTAATCCTAATTAGCTATAAATATCCCCCTCCTCCTCTACTCTTAGCTACAACCTGCAACCCATTCTTCACCTTCTTCTTCTTCTTACCTCGGGTGAACCCCTACTTCCCCTTAGCTCTCGCAACCCTCCCGTTCAAAACCCTCTCCCACTACCCAGGATCAACCCACACAACTCTTGCAAACAAAGAACCTCTCCCCTTCATCTTCAATCCACGCTCACCCTTAACACTTCCCTCGTAACCCAGCAAAACCCTCGAACTCCCCGACCACGCCGTACGATGCCGCCACCCCAACACCTCGCCGTGAGGCACCTGCAGCAAACCCATCCCCCGCTCTTCCGATCTGCCTCGCTGTTCCGCCACGTCACCCTCCGAGCACCTTCCCCGACTGCTGCTGGCCTCCTCGAGCCTGTCGAGCCAGCTGCTGACGTTGCCACTGCCCGCTCTCCAAGCAGCTCCACCCGTTGCGAGCTTCCCACCGCAGACGCCTCGACCCCAGCCTCCCGAAGCTTCATCGAGCTCAGGCCAAGCTCCACCAGAGCAACCGCATCCAAAGCCAAGGCCAAGCTTCTCCGACGAAGCCCCTCCAGCAAAGCCACCCAACCCCACCTCTCCCTCCGACCCTCTCGCTCTCTCGCTCTCTCGACTGAGGCCCACCGCAAACCCCTCCACCCTCCGACCACCGCACACCCACGCCAACCTCGCCGTCGCCGCGAGATCTCCGCCGTCGTACCCCAACAGCAACAACGTCGCTCGCCCCCTCTCATTCACACCTCCGCTCCGCCCCCACCATCGGCTTCGTCGCCTTCACCGCTACCCCGGCGACCGTCATCGCCCCACCGCCGCGGTCGCCGCCCCAAGCTGCACCCTCCGACGACTAAACCCCCCTATGCAACGTATCGAGAAGAAAGAGGTGAAAACGTAAATTTTATACGTTTTAATTAAAATTTATTTGGTATAAATATGCGTATTTGCGTATTTTAATAATTATAAACTATCGGTTTTCTGTTTTAAATTGATAATAAAAAATATAAGCCTAAGAAAAACATGAGGCTAGCTCTAGAAAATCAGAAATAATATTATGGATCCAATGGCGCTAGTCTCATCTCCATCAGATGCTTAGATTTTCTGCAATAAATTTTTAAGCATAAAACGTAAATACGTCATTTTCATTTAAAAATCCGTCACTTTTTATTTTCACGTAAACTGATATGTGAGAAAAATATATATTGTAGGACTAGTTAATACGGTCGTTTTGACTACTTGTTGATAGAATTACGACGTATGGTTTGCCCTAGAGAAATCTTTGAAGAATATAATGAAAAATCGGTTTTCTCATTTTTAATTAGTTTTAATTGATTTTAAGATTTTAAAAATTATGAAAAAATACCTAGGAGCTTTAGAAAAATATTTTCTTCCTATATGAAATTATTTTACTCCCAACTAGCCCATCTAAAAATATTTAGTACATATTTTGACGAGTTCTAAGCTACTATAAAAATACAAGCACTTTAAGAAAAATAGATAGAAAATAGCTTACTCTTTAACCGGCCATTTCTTGTGTTTGCAGGCACCAATCCTTGTGCATCAGCATCCTTGGATGCCCCAGATCTAGTCCTAGCTTACTACGACGATCTTGATTAAGTAAGTCACAAAGAATTCTAACTTTAGAAATGTAGATAGAGTACTTTATGGAATTACCGGATGCTCGAAGCATGGATCGGTACCATAGTTATTGGACTTCAAAACATTGCTCAGAACTTACATTCTCTGTTGAGGTTTCTGCCTTGACTTTTCAACAAATAAAGCTCTTTGGAGTGTTGTTAATGCCTTAGAACATCTCTGAAGTGAAACCATTGTGCATAACTGATGTGTCCTTATATTCCACATTTTATCTTAATGAGTACACATCAAAATGATTGTTCATTTACATATTTCATACGCTTTTACCCTATTATTTGGAATAATATGACTTTCGGAGCGTTTATGTCCATTTTAGGGATTTGTGGCGATATTGGAGCAATTTGGAGTCAATAAGACAATCGGCGACGTGAGAGCTCCAATGAGACTCATGATGCCATGCTTGAGGTGACAAAGAAGAATACTGGAGCAAGGAATGGGCAAGATAGAAGGTCGCTCGATCGAGCTATGATGCAGCGAAGGAATCAAGCGACCCGAAGTGCTGGAAACAGGACAGCCGTGCACTATTTCCAAATCTTCTATCACCTGAGATTTTTCACTATTTTTCTGATATTCTTTCTAGATAGTAGACTTCAAGACGGTTCCAATGCCACTAAGGATGCACCAATAGAAGGTCGGATGAGCCCTGGGGAATTTCTGCAAGATGATGCTGCAGTGCTGAAATTCTGTTGAAATGTGTCTGACACCTACTCGACCGAGCAGAGCACTCTACTCGACCAAGCAGGCTGAAAAATCTGAGAAATCTGCTGAAATCTCTCCTATAGTGCTGTCCGACCACTGCTCGACCAAGCAGTCGATTGCTCGACTGAGCAGAGCTCTAAAAGCCGTTGTTCGACCACTGCTCGGTCCATTACTCGACCGAGCAGTGGACTACTTGACCGAGCATCTGCATACTCGACCGAGCAGATGCGTACTTGGCCCGTGTAGGCAGAGTGAGGAATTTGAAGTTTTTCGATTCCCTGTCGTACTCGGTCGAGCAGTACAACTGCTCGGACCGAGTGGTTGAACGAGCAACGAACTACTCGACCGAGCAGCCTACTCGGTCGACAGTACCAGAGCCATTTTTGGAAGGTTTTGCTGAGCCATCAGTTGCACGATTTTTAGGGAGTAAGGCTGAGGAGCTGCGAGACGATCGGGCAGGCTATTCATTCTGAGTTTTCCGGGAGACATTTTGTAGAGCGAAAATGAGAGCAAATTATATTGTTAGATTTTAGATTAAACTACTGAAGACTTTTGGATCGAGATTGTTGGAATATTATTTTGTTTCTCTATTGCCATTGCGTATTGGCATTTTTGTCTTTCATTCGGATCTGTTAAGTGCTATTTCTTTTCATCTCTCGCTGTAATTTTTGGATCTTCATTCTATTGATTAGCTATGATGTTTGCTATTCTAAAAATCGTGTTTTTATTCGTGAATATTGCTATGAGCGAGTAGATCTCTCTAGGGTTGATGGGTTAGCCCTAAGATCCTGGGGGAGATGTAGATCCGGATCTCTACGTTGAATTAGAGATTTAGGGGAGTATTTCGGTCTATCCTACTGAATCCCCAGATAACCCATACTAAGATCATGCCCACGGTCTGTGGAATTGATGTGCTTAAGGGGTATATTTGGGATTCGAATAGAGAAATCGATGGATCCAACCAAGGCTCGTGACCATGCCCGGCGCGTGCCTTGAGGGGATCCATCGACAAACTATACCGCTACGTTGACGGCTACATCCATTGCATCAACGAGAGCTATCGAAATACCTCACAATTCTAACCCACGAGATTAATCTCCTAACCCTAATGCAACGTAAGGATTCTATTCCAAAGTCGATCCCCGACGGTCTTGGCGGTGATCCCTAACACCCTAGTCCCCCTATTTGCGACGTTGAGTGATACAACCTTCGCATCCATCACCATTATGACCTTCCATACTCCGCATCCACCAATAAACCCGCAAGTCTAACTCAACCTAGGAGTAGATAGGTAGTATAGCACTGCTTTCCCGTGTTCGATACCCGCTAACCACTATACCGTGCGCTTGCGGTAAACGACATCGTTTCGGAGTTAGTTCCGGCACGATCAATAACTCTATTGGTATGTAAGTCGGTCCATCACCCAGCCATTAACATCTTTACTTTTGGAACAATGAATTGGCACACCGTATTACAACATAATGATTGAATGATATACCGTGGGAACATCCTATTGAAATTGAATGCTAGTTGGCACCGCACTGGGTTTTTGGGGTAACTTATATTAGAGAAAGTATGGGAGCGCCCATGAGCCATCTACACATTTCACCGTACCGTACCCTACCGACCGTCTAAATGAAATGTACCGTCTAAAGTGATTTGAGATCCGCCCGGGTGAGCGTCCCCGTGGCAGGAGATGAGCTCAATGGTTGCACACTGTACTTTCCTATATAAGTCACGTAGTTTCTAGCTTTACTATTGCTTACTTTTCCTTTTTTTATTGTTACTACTTCTACCTGGTTGTCCTACCATCGTCATCACATTGCCTGCTGGTTAAAATATTGATGCTACCATGTTACATATGCCATGCCACAGTTGTTGCTCTTGTACGTTACTTTTTGCACTTGCACAGTCACCTTTACTTTATGCATTACATGCACTTACTTACTACACCTGAGTAGCCACCAGTACTTTACTTACTACTCTTATATGCATGTCCGCTCTTACCTTACTTTCTGTACTTGCATGATCATCCTTAATTATTTACTATAGCCTGTTCCATACTTTTGCACTCCTCTATTTCTATTGCTAGAATTGTTGTGACTTATACATATGGTTCCATTTTCATGGCACAGCAGACGACGTACCTGTGGATAAGGGTGGCAATTTTCGGCCCGGCATGATAGCCCGGCACGGGCCCGTCACGATAAGACCGTGCTCGGGCCAACAATTTTGGCCCGAAATCCTTATCAGACTGGGCCGGCCCGGCCCGGTTCATTTTCGGGCCGGATCCGGGCCAAGCTTTTCAGCCCATGGGCGGTACGACACGGCACGAAAAGCATTTGATCGCCCCACTTCAATTTGACCACACACTGATCTAAAGCGGATTTCAGTAATGTGCATTCATTTATGGTGTTGAGTCCAATGTCATGAATTTTATCAGATCAAGGTCCAAATATCATAAATTTTAACAACTTTCCGACAACGTCAACTTTGATGTCTTCGGATCTTGGGGGTCGATCTCAGTTTCCGAGAAGAGATAAAGAACCACCAAACATGTTACTTCATCTTGCCAAATAAATGAAAACAATGTAGGACACATCACCTTATGCAAACCACTTAATCCTCTTCTTTCGTGCTCCATTTCGATGCATCTTTAAGCATATGCGACAAGTTTTTGTTTAAAAATATGATAAAATATTGTCACAATACATAATTCATTCAACCCTATCGGACCGGGCCGGGCGGCCCGAATTTTTATCGGACCGTGCCCGGGCCTCTCCGAAATGGCCCGAAGTCTTATCGGGCCGGGCCGGCCCAGTCCTTTAAGAAAACCGGGCCGGGCCGGCACGGCCCGATAAGACCGGGCCGGCCCGAATTGCCACCCCTACCTGTGGAGATAAATGTTCTTGAGTTAATAGCGCCAGAGTTCGACCACGAGACCGCAGCTTTCAGAGTTATATTCACTTATGTGCTTTCTTTATTTCATGTATCATTTTGTACAGTATGGATTGTAATAATTGGACACTATTTGGGTATTTTTGTGCATCTCTGCATCGTGGGTATTTTGATTTCACTGGTTAACTGCAGACCTGCACAAATATCAAATAAGTAATGGGCCCCCGGGAGCGGGTCGTTACAGCTTGGCTCAATGACACACGTTCCATCATGATATTTATCACGAATATACACAATTATGAATGGGATCAAAGCCATGTCATTTTCTCTAGTCCAGTTTAAATACATAACATACAAGCATCGTTTTGCATGGACAAAAAGTATAACACAACATCAATTCATAACTTTCTAATTTTCAAGGAAGCGGTATTATTTAAAGATCGTATATTTCATGGGTGTATCTTTCTTCTTTCTTTTTTTGACTTAGAATGATCCATGTAATGAGCTTTCAGTTAATGACTCTTAGGCCAGACGACCTTCAGGCATTAGGCTTAGAAGAGCCCCTCGAACTTAATAACTCGAATCATCCAAGTTTTATTCTCTCTTTTTTGAGTGCACTCCCCATAAATCCATCTTTCGACACGAATCTCCAATGCTTCTCGAGACACGAAGTCCCGACTACTTGATGAACTCAAGGGAACGGTGCACTTTATTATTTTGCTCATTTTTTTCTCTTTTTTTTGTTGGCAACTCACACCCATTCATTAGACTTACATTTCAGCACATATTCATAGCCACGTTCCTCTTCAAAAAGAAAGTTATTCATATCAATCGTGTCTACTTTAAACTTATGCATCACAACGACTTGCATGGAATTAATCCAAACCATTTCGAGATATTAGTCATGAAATTTGAAACTTTTCATAAGGGGCATATTAATGAGTAATTTCATGAAGAGAAAAATAATGATATCAAGCCATAAACAATTTTTAGAATGTCATTAATGTATAAACATCCGATAAAGTGACACTTTAAGAGGGCTAAAATGATGGTTAGAAGATGAGTGATGGTGATTTATTCTCTCTCTTTTTTAAAGAAAAGCTAAGATAGTAAAAATCCTAACAAAAAGTCTAATACACCCCCCCCAATTAAGAGACAAACATTGTCCTCATTGTTGAAAAGAGCATACTAGAGGCAAAATTCCTTAAAAAAGTGTAAAATAAAGAAAATAAAATCTACTACTACTGAGTAAGGAAAGAACAAACCGGTTTAAGTGCCATCCGAAGGTGGGTCCGTAAGCTCCATGGTCGTGTCCTCCTTGGTCCAAAGTTCTTGAAAGTGTTTCAGTCGTTGTCCATTAACTTTGAACTCGTTGTCATCTTTCTCATTCACCAAAATCAATGCTCCATGTGGGAATACTTGTTTGACATAATAAGGTCCAGACCACTTAGAGTGTAGACTTCCTGGAAATAAGTGTAGCCATGAGTTGTACACCAAAACTTTGACCCCTTGTTTGAACTCCTTCCTTACGATCATTTTGTCATGCACATCTTTCATTCGTTCCTTCGCCAATTTTGCATTTTCATATGCCTCCCTCCGTAGCTCCCCAAGCTCCAATATCTACAATTTACGAGAATCATTCAATGAGTCATCAAGCAAATTCAATGATTTAATAGCCCAATAAGATTTATGTTCTAATTCAACAGGAAGATGAAAATTTTTTCCATAAATAAAACGGTAAGGAGACATCCCTAGAATAGTCTTGTATGCCGTCTTGTAGGCCCATAAAGCTTCAAGCAAGCGAAGACTCCAATCTTTGCGCACAGGATTCACCGTTTTAAAAGGATATTCTTAATCTCCCTATTTACAAGTTTAGCTTGTCCATTCGTTTGGTGGTGGTAGGGAGTTGAAACTTTATGCGTCACCCCAAACTTCTTCATCAGATTTGCGAAGAGCCTATTGCAAAAGTGGGATCCTCCATCGCTAATAATGGCCTTGGGCACTCCAAAATGCGCGAATATATTTTCTTTCAAGAACTTTAGCACGATGGATGCGTCATTAGACCTGCAAGGAATAGCCTCCACCCATTTAGAAACATAATCAATTACAACGAGTACGAACACATAACCAAATGAAGGTGGAAAAGGTCCCATAAAATCAATCCCTCAACAATCAAATATTTCTATCTCTAACATGGGATTTAATGGCATCATATTTCTTTTTGTGATTCCCCCCAACTGTTGACAACACACACATGATTTACAATAAGCATATGCATCTTTAAACATGGTGGGCTAGAAAAATCTACATTGTATAATTTTTGCAACAGTTTTATGAGTAGAAAAATGTCCTCCACATATCCCATCATGGCAAAATTGTAAAACACTACTAATCTCATGATCGGATATACATCGTCTCATGATTCGGAGTGAATATTGCATATTTAACCCCCTTATTAGTCCTATTTTGTGCTCATGAAATGCTTAATTGATCTCTAATGCGTTCATATTTTTCTCATCATCATTTATTAGAGAAATTACTCTATTTGTGCACAAAATACGAATTTTATTGAGTATTTCTGCCTTTTTATATTTTTCATAACACCGTCTCGATCTCACGATTCCAACGACTATTTATTTGTATTTTTCTGAGATCTGTGATAATTTCTATGAATTTTTGAATGCATAATACCATTTATTGGAATTAAAATAAGTTTGCACGAATCTTGGCGCAAGCGGTGGCTGCATCAGAGTCGTTCCCGCTCCATCGGACGGCAGCGGAGCTGAGGAATTTAGAAATAATTTGGACCGTCGGATCAAGATCCAACGGCCCACATCTTCTCTCCAACGCAGCAGCGGGGCGCATCAGCCTGGCCACGTGGCGCCATCGCAACGGCGCTTTGCTTGATCGGACGGATACGACGCGAAGCATCAGCGCTGAGCGAAACGACGAAGCGGCAAGCTCTCGACCGTCCGATCTTCGATCCAACGGTCACGAGTTATTCCGATCAGCTCTCGGAGGCGATGCGAATGCGGGCGCGAAGCGGGTGATGATCCGTTATAAAGGGACACGTGTCGCGTTTATAGGCAATCCCGCATGGATCGATGGATGAGAATTGCGCCGGCCGTATTATCAGGTTCGGGCGTGAAAACGAAGCGGGTTTCGACCAGTTATACCCCCAAAACCCGCAATGCTATTATATAAGCGTATCTCTAGGCTTTTGGGGGTATTCTGGCGTATTTTGGGACTTTTGGAGCGGCTACTGTGCGTATTTCTCCAGGGGAAAATTCTGAAAAATTCCAGAGGCTATTCTTCCTATTCTAAAGGAGTTTTGGGTTCTAAAGTGGAGATTTGGTGATAAATTCTTGAACTTATACCCCGTATTTGGTGTATTTCATTGTATTTTGGCTATTAAAACGATGTATTTGGCTATGAAATCTGATTTTCTTTACACCATGCGCGGCTAATCTCCTTGTGCTATGGTTGTGATATAGTTAGGAGTATTTATTTGCTAAATTTCATGTCTTTAGCCCTATTATCATGTCAAAATTGCTCGTAACATTGATTTCTACAACGTATTTGTTGGGTATTTGCTTATTGTCGATATTGTTTACACCCCATATGGCTAGGCCCTGACAAGGCTAGCCAACTCATGTTCACTAATCTGAACTTATTGTTGCGTTTATCGTTTAATGAAATCAATGTTGCTAGTGATACGTATACGGCTATTTTGACTAGTTTGTATCAATTCATCTTCCGACGCCTTCACGCCTTGACCGGGTGAAGCGTTGAGTTATATGAAAGACATGATATTTCAGCGATTATTAACTCCTAATGAACTCACAACCGTAGCACATCCACTTTATATGTGTCGGTGTTGACATAGTTAGGGTGTCGTGATCATTGATGTCTATATCTTTTCGCCCTATTTTAATTATATAATTCTTTGGCACGTTTCTATATGCTTGATCGCCATACTTTCCGACGTTCTCGTGCCCTGACCGGACGAAACATTGAGTTATAGAAAAGGTATTGATAATCATTGGTTGCACACACCCTAACGAAATCAAACCCAACACAAACTCCCCATACTTGTACCCCTACCAAAGTCACCGTAAATATCGTAGGATTTTCATTTCTTATTCCATACTCTTGATCCTATATCTTTGTGTTCGGTAGGTGGTTGGCTAACATCGTATTATTACTCTTTACAGATTGACGTTCGTAGTTTTACAGGTCAGTTGTCCCGCGGATTCGATACCTGGACTCACCAGGATATTACTTGCATGATCTCCTGCGCTTGGGAGTAGTTCTCACATCATTTGAGACGAGGCATCTCACAATTTGGTCTCAACAATATTTAAAGAGGTAAGGATCGTCAAAGTAGAAAGATTTTACCTCATGTTTGAAACGTTTAAAATCAGGAGAGGACCAATGTGATGGAATTCTACCTGTCACCAAATAATTTACTATGTCCGCATAACATGGAAGAGTAGAGACGGCGAAAAGTTGCTCATCTGGGAAGGAATCTCTCAACGGTGTATCTGAAGACTCTGTGCATACCGTCAATCGAGAGAGGTGATCTGCAACATGATTCACCACCCCCTTCTTGTATCGTATCGCGATATTGAACTCCTGTAAAAGAAGAATCCATCGTATAAATCTAGGGTTTGCATCCTTTTTAGATAATAAATATTTGAGTGCAGAATGGTCCGTATAGACGATGATGGGCGATCGCAAAATATAGCTCCTGAACTTGTCCAACGCAAATATCACCGCAAGTAATTCCTTTTTCGTTGTCGCGTAATTTCTTTGAGCATCGTTCATGGTCTTACTTGCATAGTAAATCACATAAGGAACTTTTTCTTTTTTTTGCCCAAGAACCACCCCCTTACGTAATCACTTGCATCGCACATTATCTCGAAAGGAAGAGTCCAATCTGGAACCTGCAAAATAGGCGATGAGACAAGTAAGGATTTCAGTTTTTCAAAAGAAATTTGACACTCTTGCGTCCAAATAAATTCAGAATTTGAAGTTAATAAATTGCAAAGAGGTCGAGAGATAGCGCCGAAATCCTTTATGAAGCGTCTATGAAATCCTGCATGTCCCAAGAAGGAACGAATATCTCTGACGCTTTTTGGTGTTGGCAACTTCTCTATTACTTCAACTTTCGCCCTATCCACCTGAATACCTGCTTTAGAAACTAAATGACCAAGTACCAAACCTTCCGTAGTCATGAAGTGGCACGTTTCCCAATTGAGTAGCAAGTTCTTCTCTTTACATCTACACAAAACAAGGGCTAAGTTAGATAAACAATTTTCAAAAGAAGTGACATATACAAAGAAATCATCCATAAATACTTCTACTATCTTTTCAACCATATCACTGAATATGCTTAACATGCAACGTTGAAAAGTAGCAGGTGCATTGCATAGACCAAATGGCATCCTCCTAAATGCGAAAGTTTCAAAGGGACAAGTGAAAGTGGTTTTTTCTTGGTCCTCTAGAGCAATCTCTATCTGATAATAACCTGAGTAGCCATTTAGAAAATAATAATATTCATTACCAGCCACTCTCTCTAGAATTTGATCTAGGAAAGGTAAAGGAAAGTGGTCTTTTTTCGTTTTTGAATTAAGCTTCCTATAATCAATGCACATTCTCCATCCAGTGGTGGTTCGCATAGGTATGAGTTTGTTAGTTTCATTTTTAACCACAGTTAAACCAGATTTCTTAGGCACAACTTGAGTTGGACTAACCCACTTGCTATCAGAGATAGGATAAATAATTCCAGCATCAAGTAATTTAAGAACCTCACCTTTTACTACTTCTTTTAACGTCGGGTTCAACCGATGTTGCATTTCACGCGTAGGTTTTGAATCATCCTCAAGATAAATGTGATGTGCACAAGTTAAGGGATTTATACCTTTGATGTCTGCAATGGACCATCCAATGGTCCCTTTATGTTCCCTAAGTACATCGAGCAATGAATGTTCCTGTTCAAGTGTAAGTTTGGAGGATATTACCATGGGGAAAGTCTCATCTTTTCCAAGGAAGGCATACTTCAAGTAGTCCGACAATGGCTTCAGCTCAAGTTTGGATGCTCCACATCAGAGGGTAGTTGTGGTGGCAGTCCAGCTGGCAATGGTTCAAATCTCGGTGCCCATGCTTCCCTTGATTTTTCAGGAGTGCCCTGTACAAAATAAGACTCATTAAGATCATCAAAATTATAATCAATATAATTAGAGTCACATTCATACTCAGCCTCAAAGTAGTCTTCGATCAAAATTTCAATAAAGCATACCTCTTCAACACTTTCAACACATGTTGGAAACTTACATGATTTAAAGATATTTAATTCAAGCTTCATGTTACCAAACGTTATCTTCAACTGTCCATCCCTACAATTGATTACGGCGTTGCATGTGGCTAAGAATGGACGTCCCAAAATGACAGGAGTGATGTTACCAGAAGGTGGTCAATGTATGTCTAGGACGATGAAATCCATGGGGTAGTAGAACATGTCCACATGAACCAAAACATCCTCCACGCAACCTCTTGAAACTTTCATCGATCTGTCTGCTAACTGTAGCACCACTGGCATTGGTTTCAGCTCTCCCAAACCTAGGTTCAAGAAAACAGAGTAAGACAAAATATTCACACTAGACCCCAAATCAAGTAAAGCATTTCCAAAGCTCTTAGTTCATATGGTGCATTGAATAGTGGGAGAGCCCAGATCTTTATATTTAGGTGGAGTGTTATGTTGAACTATAGCACTTACCTGTTGCATGAGAAAAGCTTTCTTTTTCACATTAAGCGTCTGTTTCACAGTGCATAGATCCTTTAAAAATTTAGCATAAGCAGGCACTTGGTTTATCGCATCAAGCAAGTGAATATTAATTTTTACCAGTTTGAAGATGTCCCTAATTTCTTCCTGATAGTTATCTTTCGATGGTGGTGCTAACCTCTGTGGAAATGGAGCTGGAGGTGTATATGGTTCAGGCTCCTTTTCTTTGACCTCCTCTTTTTCCAAGCTTTTCTCCTCCTCTTACAGCCTTTGTGGTACAAGCTCATCCTATTTCTCCTTGACTATTTGTTTATGCCTAGGTGGTTCTGGTTTTTCTAAATTTCTTCCGCTACGCAAAGTAGTCACCACCTTGCATCATTTCATGTTATCGCCTGAAAAAGAAGAGGAATTTATGTTAGTATTTGCAACAGATTGAGCTGGTAAAATCCTTTTTCTAAAGATGAAGCAATTTTAGAAAAGTTTTCGTTAAGCTGCTGAAACTTCTGCTAAAATTGTTGTTGAAGCCGCTGCTGTTGTTGGTTCTGCATCTGCATCATTTCCTGAAGCACAACAGTGATATCAGCGCTCTGCTCCTTCTTTCCTTGATTGCTCGCATGATTTGGATGCTGGTTAGGAGTGGTCGTCTGTTGCGATGGCTGCTGTGGTCACCATCTCAAATTTGGGTGAGTCTTCCAAGAAGAGTTGAAAGTGTTCGAATTTACCACTTGATTGGATACCTAATTCACTTCAGTTTGTGGGTTCCTTATGGTCTCTTTCATAGCAGGGATCGCGGGAAAAACAGACATGTCATGAGTGGGCTGCTCACAAATGGCACAAAATGGTCCGGCTTCGACTGCTTTCGATGCTCTCAAGTCTAGGCCTTGTAGCCTCTGCGTCAGCAACGCATCCACCCGTGCTCTTATTGCATCGTCTAGCTTCAATGAGTGCATGCCTCCTTTAGATGGTAGAAGTGGCTCCGATCTGTCAAACTCTGAAGTAGACTCACATCTCCTTGCATGCTTCGTTATGGTCTCCATGTAATCCCATGCCTCCATAGGAGTTTTCTGAAAGAACTCGTTGTTACACATCATCTCCATGTATTGTCTAGTTTGCAGTTGCAGGCCGTCGTAAAAGAATCCAATAGCACGGCCTTTGTCGTATCCATGGTGTGGGCAGGCAATCAGAAGGTCCTTGAATCTCTCCCATGCTTGGTCGTACGACTCCCTTTCCTTCTGCTAAAAGGACATGATCTGTCGCTTCAAGGCATGGGTCCTCTGCAAAGAAAAGAATTTTTTTAGAAACCCAGTTTGCAATTGTAACTAAGTAGAGATAGATCTATGTGGCAAAGATTAAACCAATGTTTTGCTTTATCTTTAAGAGAGAATGGAAATAGTTTAAGATAAACAGAATCAGAACTAATTTTTCCATCCAACTGAGTTGAGCATACTTCTTCAAAATTTCTGACATGCAAATAAGGATTATCGTTTTCAATGCCATGGTAAGATGGTAAGAGTTGAATTACACCTGGCTTTGAATTGAAATTATGAGCATCCGCAGGTAGAACTATGCATGAATCAGACACCACCCTAGATGGCATATAAATTTCCAATAAAGGCA
Source organism: Scilla litardierei (assembly GCA_030789695.1). NCBI lineage: Eukaryota > Viridiplantae > Streptophyta > Magnoliopsida > Asparagales > Asparagaceae > Scilla > Scilla litardierei. Next base: position 134,041,135 of record CM061137.1, on the reverse strand, counting down.
TTTCTTGTGCAGGTGGTGTGATGTGTACTTCATTATTATTAGCCATATTTTCTGTTCATACTAATCTATGTGAAGTAGGAGATCTATGCCACATAAACTAGCAGAAAAAGATGTTTTTGTTTTTATGATTTTATATATTTTTGTGTTTTTATGTAATAGAGAGCAAATAAAAATCCTAAAGATGGAAAGATCTCACCGAATATTCCTCGAGCGAAATTGAAAGTATGGGTCACAAATACCGCTGTCCCCGGCAACGGCGCCAAAAACTTGACTCGTCTCAAAATGTGTGAGCACTACTTCCAAGTGTAGGAGATCGATCAAGTAGTAAACCTGGAGAGTCAGGTATCGAATCCATGTGACAGTCGACCTATAAACCAAAAGAATCAGTTTCTTAAGATTAATAAAACGACGAGAAATAACCACCTTTCGAAAGTGAGATAATCGTGATAATGGTTTAAGTAAACGAAAGAGTAATACTAAAACATGTACGGAGAGTCGATATAAGAAAACAATGAGAGGAGCATGTGTTGGCTGTGATTTCATTAGGGTATGTGTAATCAATGGTTATCAACATCTTTTCTATAACTCAACGTTTCACCCCGCAAGGGTATGAGAACGTCAGAAAATATAACGGTAAACGAACATTTAAGATGCCGTATATAATCACGTCATGATTATGTCCACAAGGATCACGCCACGAATAAGTCCGCAAGGATCAGATTCGATCCAAGTACACCAACAAAGAGAATACTTGAATAATACGTGATGAATCTAGAAAAATACGTGATATAACATGTGAAATAGGGCGAAAAGATGTAGAAACCATAGATTAAAATACCATAACTACATCACAACCAACACACAAGGGTATTAACCACTCATGGAGAGAAGAAATCTCAGTTTCATTAGCAAATACATGATCAAAACGTCAAAATACATGCTAAATACGTGAAATACAAGAGTAAAGTTGAGATGTCTATCACTAAACCTCTTTAAAAAGCCTCTGAATTTGTTCTGCAAGACCCTCTATTCTCTGTTTCCAAATCCCCAGAAAATCTCACGAAAATACGCTCTGTAGCCCCTCCAATACGCTCAAAATACGCTCAAAACTTGTGTGAATACCCTCTAGAATACGTGGGTATTTATATGTGAATTAGGTCGGTATCGGATCCGAAAAATACGCTTAAAATCACTTCAAACCCGCTCGGATCCGCTACCCCCGATCGGATCAAATCTAGATCGTCCGATCGAGGCGAGATTGAATGAGGAGGCGCCACGTGGCTTCACGGATCGGATCCTCGCTCACTTGTGCCTGCATCCGCTCTCCTCTCCAAACCCAGCTCGGGTTGAATAGGTGCCGTCCGATCTCGAAGCAACGGCGTGGATGAAGCCGCGTCGCTACCCCTTCGCTTTCGTATCCGAATTCATCTCGGAGTGAATCCAGGCCGTCGGATCAAAAGATGGACGATCAAGATGCCGCCATGTCGCCCCGCTGTATATGTGTTTCGAAATTCGAATCGGGCGAATTGACGACCGTTGGATCAAGCAGGAAACGGCGTAGATCACGCCACGTGTCCTGCGGGATATGTATGACGTCTTCTTCGCTTGGTTGCTTCGAGTTCGACTCAGAGATGATTGTGGCCGTTCGTTTGCGATCGAACGGATGAAATTATGCCTCGTCTTCTCGCTAGCACTCGTTGGATCTGAGCGGGAAATGGTGGATGGCTGGCATGCGTCCTTTAATCGTCGCTCTGCTTCGCTGAGTGCGGGAGCAACACCAGCCGTTCATTCAAAGGATGAACGCGCGTGATCTTACCACGTCACCCCGCAAGAGAACGAAGCTGCTTCTTCGTGTAGATCAGGCAAATTCGAGCGGGGCCGTTGGATTCGAATCCAACGGTTTGTAGGGCGCCGCGTCGCTGCTTGCGTCAGGGTCGATCCCGTCCGTTGGATGAGATGACGGGTGGTCCAGATTCAGCCACGTGGCCTGCCCGATGAGATGGGTACGCGTACGTACGTATTTCAGCCGTATTTCCCCTGTATTTCTCCATTTAATTGGTATTATGCATTCAAAAATTCATAGTAATTAGCACAGATATCAGAAAAATACAAATAAATAGTCGTTGGAATCGTGAGATCGAGATCTTCTCATGAAAAATATAGAAAGGGCAGAAATACTCAATATATTGACATTTTGTGCATAAAATGAGAGTTAGCTCAATGATTAAGGGTATTCAAAATATGATCTTATTAGAGACCAAATACGTACATTATATGCACAAAAATGGGGCTAAATGAGGGGCTAAATATGTAATATTTACCATGAATCAAAGCTCAAATCTATCGACCCTTAGAGGTAGCACATAAGATGCTAAACTTCGGGCCGGTGACTCTTTGTAGGCGCAACACTGTGTCTGCCTAGTAAATTTATTGCAAATGCTAGTATGATATGCGTGCAGTTAGCCAGATAAAGAAGTGCTCTGATTGTGCTTAGATAATGGACTTCAGGATCTAGAATTTCCTTCAAATATTCCGACTGACGGAAGGGTCTTTACGTACATCTACTGAACATACCACCATACGTGGTCATATTGGATGACAACAGTCCTTGCGTAAATTCTTCAATACGCTCTGGTTGTATGAAGTCTAATGTAACATGATTTTATCTTTTAAGATGATAAATCTGTGAGCCATGACATATTTTTATTTTTCCTAGGTCTTTCATGTCAAATTTGATAGTCATGCTTGAACAGATATTTCGATTTTCTCTTCAGGAGATCCGATGAGATTTAAGTTATTTACAACTAGAATTTCAAATCATGTTCTTTGCTCTTATAGAGATGCAAAGACAACCTTTAGTAGGAATACTTGTTATGTCAATGGATTCACTTGGTTGAACACCATTTTATGATTTCTCCAATAGAATAGAAGTCTTGAAGTCTATTCATGCATTTAAGGAAATGAGTAATGTATCTTTATCAAGATATCCATAAAGGTATGTTGTCACAACATCCGATAGCAACATATCCAAACTTTCCTTTTTCAAATCATAAGGTAGTCGCAATTATAGCCAGGGAGTCTAAAGCATCATTATATAAGTGAGTCTAGCTCATCTTACTTATGTATTCCCAAGTTTCAGCAAAAAACTTTGCGCTATGGGTTGTACCTCATAGCATATGATTTTGTGCTTATATTTATATTTATACAATACTCATTATGCCCACAGGTTTAACACCTTTTGGTGTCTAGACTTCAGGTCCGAACACTTCACATTTCATAAGCGAGTCCAGCTCAGCTTTTATTGGCTCGTTCCACATTAGCACATATCTATGTTTGAATTTTAGCAACGGATTGTGGATCAATGTTATATAACTATCATCGCTTTTGCGATGTAAGTGGCAATATGATACGTGAATTTATTGTCGACAATTGTGTTCTTTCTGTCCAACACCTCCTCTGTACGTACAAAATTTAATGATATTTTAGTTTCTCCAGGATTTTTCTCTTCATTGGCTCCGGGAGGGGGTAAGGGTATAGACATGAGCTTATTGTCTTATGGTGGTATTATCTCAAGGCCTCCAGGAGTTTTTCTCTTTTTTGGGAATTTTATCCATGAAGCCTGGTGATGTGCCTCTTTTCTGCTGAGGAACAGATACTTCTGCTACTTGTGGATTGCATCCATTCTTGGGGATGCCAATCCTACCTGGAGTGTAAGTAACTGGGATGTGTGGTCTGATAATTTTCTTTTTGTAAGTAACTATGTCCGATAACTGTTGAATAGTTTTTTTAAATGTGGATGGTCTTCAAGATCTCAATATCACATTTCATACAAATCGGATCATAGATTTTTATTCACTTCTGAAATTTTGCATGGTCAATGGAGCTTTATGCTTCAACAGAGTTGAGCCTAGTACTGGGAATGTGGACATATCAATGCACAGTCTTCGAGACGTGCTTTTAACGCTTCCCCCTTGGATTGCAAGGTATCTAGGGTGAATTAAACCCTAAATAGTTTCCAAGACGGCGTTGAGGTCCTGATTTTATTCTCTGTGGTGGTGTTATGGAGATGTAAAATGTGCAACCAAAAATTCTCAAATGAGAGTTATTTGGTGGTGTTCCGTATACAAGTTGCATCGGAGAATAACTCTAACTCCCGGACAGTTTGAACCTCATTTATGAATCAGCATGTAAGATTGCATGTCCTCATGCAGTCACTGGCAACTGGAATTCTGTTAACAACGGATGAGTAATCCATTGGATTCGTTTTAAAATAGACTTATCCAACCCATTTTGGGTTCAAAGAAGGTAACGAGGACCAAGAAAGATGGGTAATAAGGACGCTTCGCATGTACGTCCTATCAGGCAAACACTCGAGACATACCGTACTCGAGGTTATTTGAGTATTTTATACTGTACATCCTGATCTTGTTATATTGTTCACGAGGTAGTTAGCGTGGACCTGCATGGGCCACCAAACTTGTAACAACCCGCTCACTCTCAGGGGCCATTACTTATTTGATATACTCGCAGATTCTGCAGTTAACCAATGAAAACAACATAGCCACGAGGCAAAGATGTACAAAAATACTCAAATAGGATCCATTTATTACAATCTATAAAGTACAACATATTCCAACAGAGATACATGAAAGAAAAGAAGTACATAGGGAAAACATAACGACTCAAACTATAAAAGTCAGCAGCATCTGGATGGAATTCTGGCTCCTCAAACTCACGAGCCTTTACGTCAACATGTGCATCGTCTGTGATGCCACGAAGTATGGAACCTTAGGTAAGTCACAACAATTTTAGCAATAGAAATAAAGTAGTGCAAAAGCAAGGACATGTTATAAAAAGTAACTAAAGGTGGTCATGCAAAGGTGACGAGTAAAAGTGATTATGTAAGTAGGACAAGTAACGTACCAGGAAAACCATGGTGATAGCAATGGTAAGACTAGCAGGCATGAATTGTAACAATATTAAACATGTAAAGTACTGAATAAGATGTACATCTAATCCATTGGTTATTGTAGTGCTAGCAGTGATTAAGCTAAACTTTGTGACTCATGTAGGAGAGTATGATATGCAACCATTGAGCCCACCTCTTTCGCAAAGGGGAGCTAATCCCGTGCGTCTACATACACCATACGTTTGAAAACATGTACTTTTTGAAAAAGGACATGACATGAAAAGGAGACGAGACTCCCAGTTACTTGACAAGAGAGGTGCCTCCTGGTCATAGCTCTCACACTCTCCATACAATGAGTTACCCTTAGCCCAGTGATGTGTCAAGTATCTCAAGTACATGTTTCTTACAGGATGTTTCACAAGATATTCCAAGATATTTCACAATATATTCCACAAGATATACTATAAGATGTACCACATGATATTTCATACGATAACTCATTAGCATTCACTAAGTCATAAATGTCATACAACAGGTGATGTGACTATTTAAACGTAAGCAATCATGTAATAAGAGTGACAATATTTCATGCATAGTTTTTAACTAACATCACAATAGCTACACTAACTTCTCAAGTAGTAAAGTTAATATGAGATAATGGCATCACCTGAAATGAGGGCTATTATGAAGACAACATCTATTAGAACTTGGAAGTTGTGGTGATAAGCCAGTAGCTGATGGAAATTGAATTCCACCCCAAGTGATTTTGATAATGAGCACACCAAATGAAGCTTAGTGTACTAACTACACTACAATTAAGTGTGCAGGATGTGCGACAAATGAAAAGCTTTATACATACTCAAAGGAGCGCAATCTACGCTCAAAGACAAGGACGAACGTTGCTAAGATCAATGATGAAGCTCAAAGCTTAAATAGAACAAGAAGCTAAAGTGAAGCTCACATCCACTCCATCAGTTGATCAAGCTTCCGAAGACGTGTCCTAGTCTATAGTGGGTGTGTTGTGTCTTTCTTAGGGTATTGTTAAAGCCAAATCGTATAAACAATCACACACACACAAATGATTTCAAAAATGTTTTAATTATCTTTTAAATCATCTTCAAAAAGATATTGAGAGCTTTCTCTAGTCATTTTATATTTTCGTAGTGAAACTCCACTACACCCTGGAGTTAACTACTTGATTGACTAGCTGTGATTCAGTAGAAACTCCTCTGGGAGTCAACTACCAAAGCTAGGGAGTCGACTACCAGCTGAGAATCAAGTTCTTCTGAAACACACCGGGAGTCGACTACCACTCCTAGGGAGTCGACTACCAGCTGTCGAAGTTTGACGTTTTGACTTGATTTTTGAAATATCTTTGATTGATTTTCTCCCATGATTTTCGGGACAAAAGTCAAAGGAATTTGAATTTTGAGTTCTCAGATTTCTCCGATAAATAGAGGATCATTTTCATTGAGAAAAATACAACATCTATTGAATTCAAATTCTTTCATGCAAACCGCTCTAAAGTTCTCAGCTCTCATTCTCTCTTAAGCCAAATCTGTTTTACTCTTGATCTTGCAATTTTGTTATTATTTTCTGAAGATCATAATCTCATTTTATTTGACTAACTGTTTTTCAAATCCGTATTATTTGTTCTTGAATTTTTTATTTAAAGGATTTTTGAAAAACATTAGATCTAGATCACACAGACTTCATTCTTATCTTTGTGTGATCTAGAATCTTATTCTATCAAGCCACTACACGTAATTTGTCTATTACTATTTGGCTATAGAATCTGGGTGTAAATCCGATCTCCACTAATCTATTGTGGTGAATTGGATATTGGTTTTATTTTGTGATTACCCCTTTGGGGTAAGGGTGTTGTTGTTGAAAACCCTAGACAAGTCTAGGTGTTACGGTTGGAAATCCTGGTCAAGACTAGGTCGTTGAAAATCCTAACGAGTGAAGTTAGGTATTTGTATTTGCCAAGGCAGATAGTGGAAATCTCGTACCGGATTGGTCGGGGACTGGACATACCCAAAAGTTGTGGGGAACCAGGATAAATATCCTTGTGTCTGCGATTGCTTATCTGTGTTTGTTTATCTTTGCTCTTACTTTATTATTTGCTAATTGTTGTAAATCTATTGCAAAGATTAACTTTCTTTTATTCGATGTGAATAAAGATATAATATTTGTATTACTTGTAATCTTATCTATCTTAACTGTGCTTATAAATTCTCTGGGAGTCGACTACTGTTCATAGGGAGTCGACTACCTGCTGTGAAATTACTCTGTGATTATTAGATTACTTTGTTGATTAAGAACCAAGCGTAGATCGCTCTACTTGGTTTCTTAGGCAACATTAGAAGGATTTGTTTTGTGTTAATCTGTAAAGAACGAAAAAGTTTTATCTCTATACAACACTATTCAACCCCCCTTCTAGTGTTGTTTGCCATCCACAGGATCCAACACTTGGTATCAGAGTAAGGTCAAAGCGATGGCATCAACAAACGTCTGCAACACTCACTCTCCTCCAATCTTCAATGGCAACCTTTATTCTCAATGGAGAAGGAGACTGGAAATCTTCTTAGAGGCTCAAGATCTGAAATACATGAGATCTCTCAGAGAACCATACGAGATTCCAAACATACCGCAAACTCAATGGAATCTCGATCAAAAGGAAGCCTACTTCAACAACCTCAAGGTAATGCATTTACTTTACACTGGATTAACTGATCAAATGTTAGATCTGGTAGAAAAGGTGGAAACTGCACATCAAATCATAAACTTGTTGGACAAAAGATTCGGATGAAGATCTAATGAGATCCAAACACCCATAAAGATACCTCAAGCCAATGATGAAGAACTATGCATGATGGCTCGTCAGAACGACACGAACGAGGTAAGTGATTCTAGCTCCGATGAGAAAAATGAATTTGATATCGCAAGCGCATATGAAAATATTTATAGAGAATATGAACGTCTGTCAAAGAAACACAAGACTTTAGACAAAAAGCATAAGACTCTGCATGAAGAACATGATAAATTAGTATGTGATCACGATGCACTGAAATCTAAACATGCTATTTATGTTTCTAGTTTAAATGATAAGATTGAGACGCTTGAAAACGTTTTGAGCACAAGTAAACTTAAACACGAAGAATTAGTTCTTAAGCTTGATGAGTTTAAGACAAATCCAAGTGCGAAAGCTACTCCTTCACAAAAGCATGTATCCACAACACATAATAAAAATGCTCATGCTTCTACCTCTAGTGACATTTGTAAAAATGAGAATGTTGTGCATACAAATGTTAAAAGGTATACTCTTGCGTATGGAAGAAATGTTAGACACAATACACCCCATATGTCACATAAACCACATGTTATACACAATGCATATCAAAGATCACATTTTTTACACAATATTAGAACTAATATGATATGGGTGCCTAAACACTTATGCCTGCATGATAAAAATGTTTATGTTCATAATTTGACTAGAAGTATGCATGGATTTTATAATGATTCATTTGTTCATAGGAAATCAAATTCAAATCGAATTTGGGTTCCTAATAAGTAACTCTCTCATTTGTACATACATTAGGGTATCCACATGCCTCATGTATATTCTCCTGATACCCAACATTGAAGACTGTACATAACAATAGAATTTTTTTCTAACAAATCGGACCCAATCATAAGTGGGTACCAAACGTGTCAAAATTATTTTCTTTCAGGACATATGGATAATGGATAGCGGATGCTCCGCACACATGACATGGAACGCAAGACTACTTAGCGGTCTAAAAATGTATGACGGCGGAACCGTGACATTTGGCGACAACAAGAAAGGTAAAATTGTCGGGATAGGCAACGTCGGTAGTCCCTCAAAATTACTCATCAAAGATGTAAGCTTGGTAAATGAGCTAAAGAATAATTTATTAAGCATAAGCCAACTATGCGACAAAGGTTTGAAGGTTCTCTTTACACTTGACTCTTGTTTAGTTTACGACAAGGATATGAAAAACATTCTTGTTAGAGGTAAGCGAGTAGAAAATATCTATGTACTCAGATTAAATGAATGTGAATCAAATGTATGTTTAATTGTCTTAACAAATGACCCTTTACTCTGGCATAGACGCTTTGGTCATGTGAACATAAAAAACATGGATAAGATTTCTAGGAAAGAGTTGGTGCAAGGACTTCCCAAAATAAATTTTAAATTGGATAAAGTATGTGTTTCATGTCAATTTGGCAAACTGCATAAGAGCTCATTTAAGAATATTGGAGCTCTCAGTTCTAATAGGCCACTTGAACTACTTCATATGGACTTGTTTGGCCCAACTAGAACTCCATCTTTATGTAACTCTAAATACGTATATTTCATAGTTGATGATTCTACTCGATATACGTGGGTATTATTCTTAACTCATAAGAATGATGCCTTCCGTGAATTCGAAATATTTTTCAAAAGAATTGAACGTTTATACTCTTTGAAAATTATTTCTTTAAGAAGTGATCACGGTGGTGAATTTGAAAATGAACATTTTAAACTATTTTGTGAAGAACGAGGTATTTCTCATACTTTTGCTTTTCCTAGAGCTGCTCCTCAAAATGGGGTAGTTGAAAGGAAAAATAGAATACTCCAAGAGTGTGCACGAACAATGTTGTGTGAAAGCAACCTTCCAAAAATATTTTGGGCGGAAGCTGTAGCAACCACGTGCTATATTCAAAACAAAGTTTTAATAAGAAAACTTTTGAAAAGACCCCTTATGAATTACTGCTCCAACGGATTCCAAAAGTATCTTATTTAAGAGTTTTTGGTTGTAAGTGCTATATTCTGAATACTAAAGATAACTTAGATAAATTTGACTCCAAAGCGGATGAAGGCATATTTATCGGTTACTCTTTACGTAGTAAAGCATATAGAGTTTACAATAAAAGTTCCGAAACCATTGTTGAAAACCTTACATGTAAATTTGATGAATCTCTATCTCATAATACTGCTCATAATGATGATGATAACATAATCATTACACCTACTTCTAATAATGAATCTATCACTGTTAATGACATTTCTAGTTCCTTGCCAAAATCATTCCCCTGAAGTCACATATTACCCATACACACACAAGTCATAGGTGATATTGATGCAGGAATTAGAACTAGATCTCAAATAGAACACTTGACACATGTTGCATTTGTTTCTAACGTTGAGCCAAAAAAGGTAGAAGAAGCTTTTACAGATAAAGCATGGATTGAAGCTATGCAAGAAGAAATTCTGTTATTTGAGCGCAATCAAGTATGGGAGTTAGTACCTAGACCGGAAGAGCGTCCAGTTATCGGCACTAAATGGGTATACCGGAACAAACTTGACGAAGATGGAAACGTGATAAGAAATAAAGCAAGGTTAGTAGCACATGGATACTCTCAAGAGGAAGGTATAGACTTCGATGAAACTTTCGCTCCTGTTGCTAGATTAGAATCTATTAGGATGCTGCTTGCATTTGCATCATATAAAACTTCAAACTATATCAAATGGATGTGAAAAGCGCTTTCCTAAATGGATTCATAAAGGAGGAAGTCTACGTTGAACAACCTCCCGGATTTGAACATGATAAGAAAACATGATATGTTTACAAGTTAAATAAAGCCTTGTATGGTCTATAACAAGCTCCAAGAACTTGGTATGAAAGATTAAGAAAATTCTTAATTGACTCAAGTTACATTGTTGGAAAAATAGATACAACCTTATTTGTTAAGAAAATTCATGATGATATTATTCTTATCCAAATCTATGTAGACGACATCATTTTCGGATCTACTAATGAAGATCTTTGTCAAGAATTTGCTAACATGAAGAATTTGAAATGAGCCACATGGGGAGCTCACATACTTTCTCGGATTACAAATCAAACAAGGCAAAGAAGGAACCTTTATTCATCAAGCAAAGTATGCCAAAGACTTGATCAAAAGGTTCGGGATGGAAACTGCATCAGGAAAGAACATATCAATGGCAACATCCACTTCTTTAGACAAAGACGAAGCAGGTAAAAAGGTCGATCAGAAAACATATCGAGGTATGGTCGGATCTTTACTCTATTTAACTGCTAGTCGACCTGACATTATGTTAGTATTTGTGCATGTGCCAGATTTCAATGTGATCCTAGAGAATCACATCTTAAAACAGTAAAATACATATTTAGATATCTTAAAACCACTTCTGACTTTGGACTATTTTATCCCAAAGGCGGCACACTTAATTTAACTTCATTTAGTGACGCAGACTATGCTGGTTGTAAAGCCACAAGAAAAAGCACAAGTGGAACATGTCATTTTCTTGGACATTCCCTTGTTTCGTGGTTTAGCAAAAAGCAAAGTTCAATTTCACTATCTACCACTGAGGCAGAATATATAGCTGCCGGACTTGCCTGTGCCCAAATACTTTGGATGAAACAAGTTCTCGTAGATTATGGTGTTAATACATCTACATGTGTAATTTACTGTGATAATAAAAGCACTATTAATCTCACTAAAAACTCTGCTCTTCATCCTAGAACAAAGCATATTGATATTAGACACAGATTTATAGATGATCACTGTACCAAAAAGGTTGTTGAACTTAAATTTGTCTCCTCTGAATTTCAAGTTGCAGATATTCTAACAAAACCCCTACAAAAGGATACTTTCTCTAGACTTCGTAGAGAATTGGGTATTGTTGGAGAAAACGAATTGAATAATGATCAATTATAATATGTCATTAATTTTTTTTGATGACAAGGGGAGAAAAATATGAAATGCAAAAATGAATGTATAAGAATGTATTGTTTCTCTAACGGTTTCGATGCAGGGGAGAACCGCATCAAAGCAGGGGGAGTAAGTATACTTTCATGTATTCTCATTTTTTTAACTTACTTCATTTTTCATTTGGGTGTCATCATCAAAAAGGGGGAGAGTGATGGAAATTGAATTCCACCCCAAGTGATTTTGATGATGAGCACACCAAATGAAGCTTAGTGTACTAACTACACTACAATTAAGTGTGCAGGATGTGCGACAAATGAAAAGCTTTATACATACTCAAAGAAGCACAATCTACGCTCAAAGACAAGGATGAACGTTACTAAGATCAATGATGAAGCTCAAAGCTCAAATAGAACGAGAAGCTCAAGTGAAGCTCACATCCACTCCATCAGTTGATCAAGCTTCCGAAGACGTGTCCTAGTCTATAGTGAGTGTGTTGTGTCTTTCTTAGGGTATTGCTAAAGCCAAATCGTATAGACAATCACACACACACAAATGATTTCAAAAACATTTTAATTATCTTTTAAATCATCTTCAAAAAGATATTAAGAGCTTTCTTTAGTCGTTTTATATTTTCGTAGTGAAACTCCACTACACCCTGGAGTTAACTACTTGATTGACTAGCTGTGCTTCAGTAGAAACTCCTCTGGGAGTCGACTACCAAAGGTAGGGAGTCGACTACCAGCTGAGAATCAAGTTCTCCTGAAACACACTAGGAGTCGACTACCACTCCTAGGGAGTCGATTACCAGCTGTCGAAGTTTGACGTGTTGACTTGATTTTTGAAATATCTTTGATTGATTTTCTCCCATGATTTTCGGGACAAAAGTCAAAGGAATTTGAATTTTGAATTCTCAGATATCTCCTATAAATAGAGGATCATTTTCATTGAGAAAAATACAACATCTATTGAATTCAAATTCTCTCGTGCAAAACGCTCTAAAGTTCTCAGCTCTCATTCTCTCTTTAGTCAAATCTGTTTTACTCTTGATCTTGCAATTTTGTTATTATTTTCTGAAGATCATAATCTAATTTTATTTGGCTAAATGTTTTTCAAATCCGTATTATTTGTTCTTGAATTTTTTATTTAAAGGATTTTTGAAAAAAATTAGATCTAGATCACAAAGACTTCATTCGTATCTTTGTGTAATCTAGAATCTTATTCTATCAAGCCACTACACGTAATTTGTCTATTACTATTTGGCTATAGAATCTGGGTGTAAATCCGATCTCCACCAATCTATTGCGGTGAATTGGATATTGGTTTTATTTTGTGATTACCCCTTTGGTGTAAGGGTGTTGTTGTTGGAAACCCTAGACAAGTCTAGGTGTTACGGTTGGAAATCCTGGCCAAGACTAGGTCGTTGAAAATCCTAACGAGTGAAGTTAGGTATTTGTATTTGCCAAGGCAGATAGTGGAAATCTCGTACCGGATTGGTCGGGGACTGGACATACCCAAAAGTTGTGGGAAACAAGGATAAAAATCCTTGTGTCTGCGATTGCTTATCTGTGTTTGTTTATCTTTGCTCTTACTTTATTATTTGCTAATTGTTGTACATCTATTGCAAAGATTAACTTTCTTTTATTCGCTGTGAATAAAGATATAATATTTGTATTACTTGTAACCTTATCTATCTTAACTGTGCTTATAAATTCTCTGGGAGTCGACTACTGTTCATAGGGAGTCGACTACCTGCTGTGAAATTACTCTATGATTATTAGATTACTTTATTGATTAAGAACCAAGCATAGATCGCTCTACTTGGTTTCTTAGGCAACATTAGAAGGATTTGTTTTGTGTTAATCTGTAAAGAACAAAAAAGTTTTATCTCTATACAACACTATTCAACCCCCCTTCTAGTGTTGTTTGCCATCCACAGGATCCAACACTTGGTATCGGAGCAAGGTCAAAGCGATGGCATCAACAAACGTCTGCAACACTCACACTCCTCCAATCTTCAATAGCAACAAGCCAACATCCAGGATAACACAAGCCATTAATTCCCATAATATCCAACAACAAGCCAACGTCCAGGATAACATAAAGAAACAAATACAAGACCAACTTTCAAGGACCATACTTATCGCTATCACTCCTTCTAGTAATTCCTATAACATCCAATAACAAGCCAACACCAAAGCCATCATCCAAAGCCAAGCACAAGGCCGACATCCAACCTCAACAACTAAGGTCAACAGCATGCCAATACTCATCCCCAACGATACCCATTGCCAACACCAATGGTTTACATCCACAATTATCATCATTAACCATAAACATGCCCACGACCAAGAACCCATAGTCCAACAAACATGAAGGAGTGGACTGTTCGTCACCTCGGGCTCACAACTGGGGGGTGCGAATCACCGCAAGTGCACGGTTGTTGCAGTATATAAAGATTGTTGAACTCTAGGGAGGCAGTTGTTTAGTGTTTAGCTTGTTGGAATAGGGAGAATGCATGGTCAGGGGGTTGTCACATGAAATTCGATCGTTAGGAGAAATGGGTTTAACGAAATAATAAAAGTCCAGGGCATTCGGGAGTCCCCACTAGGCCTTTCAGTCATGGATGTCAGGTTAAAGGTCCTTTCTTTGAACGATGGATGAGGGTAGGAGTGTCACATCCGGAGATGGAAACGAGTATTTAACTTCAGTTGTCATACTTGTCTAACGTATTCCCACGCGTAGCTCTCGTTTTGCAATCAGCTTCGCACGAGAATGCGCATTACGCTTGGCACCGGTTCCTGCATCACAATCAGTATCCACTCACGTGATCTACGGATTGGGATGCTACACTACGGTTGGTTCTAGCAGTCGAGCTACTTTCGTAGTCATCGACTAGCAGATCGGGGATAAGTAATCACCCCTAGCGCTCGAGTCACTCTCGTGATCACGAGCCCTGAAGGCGGACATTAAGTCCCAATCGGATTCGTGGGGATTCTCCTTAGAATATAGAGCTACTTTCACGATCCTATAATTCTAAGGCTAACCCCCCCAATACCCTCCTTCAAACTACGATAGAGCAACCCTATATTCGTCCAACTAAGGTTAACTTAACATCCAAACCCTAGGGTCCTAGGGTTCATCACTAAGCCCTAGAATCACACTACTCTAGCATCATAATAGTAATAACAATGGAAGCAATAGAGAGATTCATCGCCAATAGAACAACCATATCAAAACTACTATCAAAACACAGAGAATACAAAGCAAAAGAGGAATGTATAAAATCAACGAGTTAGAGCCGTTTACCAAGGATTAGATCGAAGAAAACAAACACCAAAATGCCTTCCTTTCCCCAAATGACAGCTTAAAACTCAGTAAAAAAGGCTTTACCTAATCTAAAGAAACTGTTCACTTACATACAAAACCCCAAAATTCGCGGGTTTCCCAAAAATCAGCCCCAAAACCCATTAAGAAAGCCATGATCTGGAGGATGTCGACGACGTGCTCGGACGAGCGGTGTAGCGTCCCTTGAGGCTGTCGCTAGGTGCTCTGGCAAAGGGGCCACTCGATTGAGCGATGTGGGTCGCTCGACCGAGCGTAGCCTTGGGGCTTCGGCTCTTGGCCTGGGTGGAAGGATGTCGCTCGGTCGAGCAAGGAAGGCTGCTCCACCGAGCGAACTATACAGCGAATGCTCCTTATTTTTTGCTCGTCAGGGAGAGAGGTCTCTCGGTCGAGTGGGGAAGCTGCTCGATCGAGCGAATTAGACAGAGAGTTTCAAGGCCAAATTGAAGGTCTTCTGTAGAGGGTCGATCGGTTGATCGACCTCTTGCACTTTTGATCGAGCGACCTCTTGCACTTTTCCCTTTCTTTATGAGACCTTAGCTCAGTCGAGCGTGTGGCACGCTCGACCGAGTGACCTGAAAACTCAAGGATTCTAGTTCTCTTCCTCTCTTCTTTCCTTTCCTCTCTTCTTTTTTCTTACTTTGAGCCTCCCTTTCTTTGCTCCTTTGAGTCATCAAGCTTGGCGACGTGAGCTCCAGCTTTCGGTGTCCATGTCCATCATCCATTTTCGCTTCAAATCGTGTCAAAGTTCCTGGAAATCCACAAAACATTGCAAGAATCAAGTATATCGTAAAAACGCGATGGAATATAAAAACGTGAACTTTGGCGATCACAATACTATTAAAATGTGCGATAAAAATATGGAAATACTGACACATCAAAATCTTCTAAGCTTACCTCTTACTCGTCCTCGAGGAAGACGAATAAAAAGCTCGCGGAAGAATAAAAATAATAAAGTGAAAAAATAAGCCAAAGTTAAGGAAAAGCGACTAAATTATCTCCTCATCTCATAAGCATGCAGCAACACTTCAACTCAGCAATAAAAAACGTACAACTCACAAGAATTTAGTCAAGTCTAGCATTGATTATATATTATGGATTTTCAACAAATAAAATGAACTTGAAATCGAATATACGATATGAAATTAGAGAGAGATTCATATCATAGCTTATAGTTAATATACTACGTCCACAATTCGAATTCAAGTCTCCACAACTTATTCTTTATCTAGCGTATAACATCATGATCAATCCTTCAAGCATGCAAGATAAATCTTTTTAATTGATTTTTCATAACCGACGATAGCAAATTCAACTCATTCTCTAAACCCTTTAGTGAATCCTAGAAATCTTCAACTTTGACATGTCCTTATTCTATATAGAAAATGGGGTAAGGATGTGTTATTTTTCTTTTTACAATTGTTTTGACTATTTTTAATAGACACGAGATGAACTATATATATATGTATGTATGTATGTATATGTAATGGCCCTAGTGCCATGTACACTAGGGTCTGTTTATGTGATTGATGTATGTAGTATACGTATACTTGAATAGTATATGTTGTGCGTGTGCGCCTCCGTAGTGTATATAGAAATGATGTGGTGCATATAGTAATTATGTAGTAATTATGTAGTGTATATAGTAATGATGTATTGGATGACCTATTGGATGAATATAGATGTATATGAGATAGTAAAATGATTGACGTTGTTGGATTGATAAAGATGTGGTGGGATTTGAGTTGGTGGGTGTGTGTAGTAAAACCGTACTTTTAATGTTATTTTAATACGGACGATTTTAAGATAATTATTTCATGGAGATTATTTTAAGAGATTATTATTAGGATTATTTTAATGAGATTCTTTTGTGCTAAATATTATTATTATTAGTGTTAAATTCGAGTAATGGCATCGTTGTAATTATTGTAATGTGTGTTAGATTTAATTATTTAGTGGATGTGCCTTAATCATTTGGGATGTGCTTGGATTATTGTGAAAGATGAGAGAAGAGAGAGCTTTGTTATTTAAATAAATGGCAAACTTGTGAATATGAGGTTTCTAAAAGTGATGTTTAATTAATACTACTCTCTCTCCCTTTTCATTTAATTCCTTTTTTCTTTCCCCTAATCTCTCCCCCAAACCAGCCGACCCCCTCTCCCCAAATGTTGCCGACTTCCCTTCTTCCTCCCATGCTACCGAAACTCCATGCCAGGCCGAATTCTTCCAGCAAATAAAAAAAAAGAGAAGAGAGGAGAAATCAAAAGATGAGGAAGAAGAGAGGTTTGGGGAGATTCATGGAGAGAGGATTTGGGGAGAACTTGAAAGAAGATGAATTGAGATTTAGGGCATGGAGCTTAGAGATGGTGGGTTCCATGGAATTTGGAAGAGGATTTCAATTCTCCAAGCAGGGTAGGCCATTCATACCCCATTTATTATGATTTGTGCATTTTGAGGGTAGCCCTAATTATTGAGGAAATTGAAATAGGATTTGGGGCTTGATGATGGAGCAATGGGGAGCTTCATGTAATTGGAAGAGGGCTTGGGTTCTCCATAAGGTAGGATTCCTACTCCACTTAGTGTTTGTTTGCATGACTTGGTAGGAATTGTAAAGCTTTCATTTTTGGATGTGTAGTTGTGTTTTCATGAAAAGATGGTCCCTTTATTGTTTCATGATGCTAAAGCTTGCTCCTTCATCATGTTGATCATGCTTTCCCTTGCAAGTTGTAATCATGCAAGTTGTTTCAAGTTGTTCTCATAAATTTGTAGGCTTAACTTATTTCTTTCATTAGCAAGTTAATTCCTTTATGCCCACATGTTTATACATGCTCTCTTGTTGTAATATTATAAGAAAGACGGTGAATTAATCATGTTAGAAGACTTCCTAGCTATGTTACTTAAATGATTATAAAGTGGCTTACTTTTTATTAATCAGTACTCAAATTGCTAATTTGTGGATGTTACCTTTGCATTTAAATAAATTTGCTATTTTTCGTGGTAGTCATGCAATAGTCACCCTCTAGTATGGAAATGAAAGTGTGATATGGAAAGTGAAGGCAAGTTGTTTTCTTTTATAATGGGTTGCGATGGGTTGTGACAACGTTCCAAATGTTATTGAATTGAGGTGTAATGATTAAGTTGGGATATTGTCTTTTGTAAATTGATAGGGATGTGGAAAACTCCCTTTTGTATTTTGGCCTGAAGGGTCTTCATGCCCGTGTAAAATCGTGTTTGAGAACACATGATTAAGTCTTAATCTCATTAAGAAATCATGTACAAATTAGCCTTGGTTGCATTATTGTGACAAGTAGCTTAAATGGTGAAATTGTTTCCTAAAATGGATTTTCATGCTCTTTAATTGCCTAATTGTGGTGAAATGCAAAGCTTATGAATTTGACTCCTTTAGGTTTAAAAATATGCAAGAATGCTCCATTTGTGATATTGATGTCTCCATTTTGTGAATTGAGTTCTCATTTTAGTACTACAAATTTACTAAAATTCTTACTTTTATCTAGGAAGTTCCCATCTTAATAAAAGTGACTTGATTAGAAAGGTTTCACTAATTAAAAGCTTCACTTTTAAGCAAAAGTTTGCATTTTAGTGATCGAGTTCTCATTTGTTATAGTTATCTTAAAAATTGAATTTTTCATGAAATCCTTTAGTGGTTTTCACAAAGAGAAATATGCATTTATCACAACTCCCATCAAGGGTAGTATTTTCCCCTAAAGTTTTCCTTTTAAGTTTATTTAAGCGCGTTATTTCTTGATTACATTTAAGTTACATCCTTTAAGGGTCTTTAGCATCTTTCATTAAAATTAGCATATCTCTTAAAGATCTTTAACTATAGTTCACAAAATTAACATTTTCATATAGATCCTTAAACAAGTTTTTAAAGGTTACATTTTAAGCACAAGTCGTTTTCCTTTAATGGAGGAAGAATGGCTAATGTTAATCTCTAGTTGTAAAAGCAAGCTTTAGTCGTTAATTTCTTCATCTTTATGTGGTAATACGTAGCAATCTACCCATAACTATTTAGACCATATGCCCCTTTGTGATTTGTGGGAAGTAAGGGAAGGAAGTGAGAAGTAAAGAAAAGAGAAGGATATGGAAATGTTTTGTGTTAATGAAATGGGTCCATTGGTAGCTTCCCTAAAAATTGCCTCTCTCTCAAATGTGTGCTCATGATTAAGAAAATGTGGTGACTATTATTGAATTTTGCATTCAATATGCTAAAGTTAATAGCACTTATGAAACCTTGTATGTGGTTAACTCAAAGTTAGTAACACTCGTGAGATTTTCTTATGGCTAAGTTACCATTAGGAGATTGTTGTTTTTTAAAAGTGGATGTTGCAAAGTTTTATGATCAATTCATGTGCTATGGTTATGTTTCACATGCTCTTAAGAAATGATGATACGCCCTTCCTTTATGATTTAGTTTCATATGCTATGATGTGAGAAATGTAATATCTTGGATGGCTTGGTTATGGTTGCATGGAATGCATGGCCCTTTTGATGTGTTATGTGAGAATGGGAATGCACATGAAGATGCATGTCCCAATTGGAATGTGAAAATGGAAAGTGTTACGTTTCATGAAAAGTGAAAGTGAGGAATGTTTTAGTACCCCTAAAGGAGGGTGACATGGGTTAGGGGAATTCCAAAGTATCGGGTAGGCCTATGTGATGGACTGGTTGTGGTGTCCTTGTGGTTTGTGTGGTGGGTACACTTGCACTCCTGACGGGCTAGCACGGCGGGGAGTGTAGAGTGGTACCCGAGGCTCCTGACAGGCTAGCGCGGCGGGGAGTCCTCTTTGCTCTCCCACACAGTTGGGATAGGTCCAGTCCCATATGTCGTACTCGATATTAGGGTTCCAAAAGCTAACATTGAATGATATTGTTTGACTGACTCTCTTTTGCGCTTTAGGCATACTTGTTGTTATTGCTGCACAAGTGTTAACCCTCCCCTTGTACCCTCTGTTATGGTTGTTCTTTTTTTCCCTACGCGTGGCACCATTGTTTGCTTCTTTATGTTACACATGCCATGTTCAGTTGTAGCACTTCCACTTGTAGCACTGTGCACCCCGTTGTGGCACTAGTATGCGTTGTTTTTAGGTTAGAGTATGGAATTCTTACTGGGTCACGCTTTGACGTGTTTCCACCCGTGGTCTTCTGGTAACAGGTGTTGCAGTTGGATTGGAGTGCTGTAGTAGAGGTTGCAGCTGGAGTTGGGGCCCAGAGATGTAATTATTGGTTGGGGTGGCGAGGGGTGAGGTGAGAACTTGTACTCTTGGGTTTCTTGTTGGGTTAGACCCTTGTACTTAGGGTTGTGAGGCTGATGATATTGATGTGTAAGATGGCCTTTGGATTCTTAGTGTTATATAAGTTGATCAGATGTTGAGTTTAGATCCCTTGTGGTTTTAGTTCCCCGTTGAGTTGTTACTTTTGGTGCGATGTGTTGGCCTTCACGTTGTCTATGGCTCTTTTTGGTGGTTGTGTTTGGTGTTTGTTATGGAGCTTTACAGGTACTATTCCCAGCCGTGCGCAGTGGACCTGTTTTGTGTTTGTATTTTGTATTTTCCTTCGTAACACTCGCGGATCAGGGTATCCCGGAGAGCGAGGCGTTACATTTGATGGCCCATGCAGGTCTCTGCACTGCGGTTGTGTACGGAATAGTACGAGTTGTGTTCGTGTGTTTGTCAGTGTAGTTGAACCCTAAGGTGGGTAGAATCCAGCCTTAGTTCTTTAAGTGTATAACTATGTATTTATGTGTATAGCTATGTATGCATGCACATCTATAGTTCTTTAAGTGTTGAATATGGCTTGTCGAGTATATTGAGATGATATACTCGTGAGCATATGATTGTAATATATGTATGAATGATGATACATCTATGTGATTGTATGGTGATATGGATTACTTATGAGTAGTGTGTGAAATTGAGTTATAGATGTATTGTGTGGTGGCTATGTGGATTACTTATGAAGTAGTGTGTGAAATTGAGTTATATACTTGATTGAAGTGCAGGAAGTGTATAGATGTATTGTGTGGTGGCTTTATACCGCATGTGATATGCACATGTGGAGTGTGCAGAGGCATGAGTGAACCATTGTGTTCCATCCAGGTATGTGTGGATATGTCTTAAGAGTATTAATACTGTGAGTTGATGTATGTGATGAGTATAGGACACACACATGGCTGTAAGCTGGTGCGCTTACACCTGTATGTGCATGAATATATCTTTGTATGGTTATCTGTGTGCATTGAAATTAATATGGTGAATCTTATGTGCTGATACAATTGTGAATGTTTGATGAATGTTAGGAGACATACATGACTGTATGTATGTGTATAGAGGTGCGTGTGTATGTGTGTTAATGTATGTTGGTCTATGGGTAATGTGTATCATAGAACTATATAATTGATTGAGCTCTAGGTGATGTATTGATATGACATGCTGATTGTGTTTGTAGTATGCAGTGTGTATGTACATGTTGATTGTATAGATCCATGTGCGGATCTTTGTGTTCCACTCAGGTATGAGTGGGCATGCCCTGGGTGTATAAGAATTGTGTGTTTGATCTATATTCATGGAAGATGTATATGGTTGCCTGTCTGGTTGTAAGCGGATACGCTTATACCCGTGTTTGGATAGATATATCATTATATGAATATCTTTGTGTGTTGGTATGGTTGTATGAGACTTTATGTGATGATGTGTATGTGCGTGATTGGGTATATACTAGGAGACATATATGGTTATATGTCTATATCTATATGTATATAGAAAAGCATGTGTATGTATATGAGGTTATCACATCTATATGTGCTTGTATATATTTGTAAGTATGCGTACTATGATTCTATGCAGATATGAGGCATGTGAGTATTGGTATATGAGTATACTTGGGGTAGACTTGGATGGTTGGTTGAGTATACGTATATGTAAGGATGACTTCGTGCAGATACATGTATGTCTGTATATATGCTTATGTGTTTACCGATATACGTATATGTATCCGATATTTGCGGTAGAGTATATCTCTGTTGATATAGTGTGTGCAGCTGCAGCTATAACTATGGCTATTATTCTAGATACTTGTATGATTATGTGTTGGAATGTTGATATTATAAAGTATACGATTGTGGATGGTTGACCTATAAGCTGTATGTTTAGGAAAGATATTGTATTGTGTGGGATGTGTGTAGTGTGTATATACATAGCGTGTGTTATAGGTATATTATGTGTGAGCCTCTGCGCTCTGCTCAGGTATGAATAGGTATGTTAAAGGAAGCATATGAGCTTATGCTTGCAAATGGTTATCTATGTATATTGGTGGTAATTTGTGTGCTATATACATATTCATAGGTATGGTTGTGAACATATACGCGTGTACATGTTTGTGGGTACCTATGCCGATGCATGGATATATATGTGTATGATGATATTGGTGTGTATGTGAAGGTATTAGTCTGTCATGTCATAACGTTAGTTATGACATGTGAGTGTTTTATGATATATTTCATGTCATAACACTGGTTATGGCATGCGTGTGCTTCATTATGTTTCTCTGTTTATCTAGTGTAAGATGACAAAGATGGTGTATTGTATAATGTATGGTATTCTAAGACTGAATGTAGTGACATATATATGTGTAAGTATGTTGGCTGTACCCCATTGGTCATACAGGTTGTATGCCCGTGATTTAGTACAGATATGCGTATGCAGTGCTCTATCAGCTCTGTATAGGAGTATCATGTTGAGTATATTTGTGTGTATGGTTAATACATGTGACCATGTGATGTATACATGCAGTAAATGTCCGAGAGCGTATGAATATGAGATGGTGTTTAATAGTGTAAGTATACATATGGATGTAAGTCAGTACACACGGTGGGAGTATTTGCATAAGTATTTGTTTATTGGTGTGCTTTATCTTTGTATATGCTTGGGATAGATTGACCCTACAGTAAATATCTGCTCACCCTTAGCTATGTCCTTAGTTGGAAAGTCCGAGAACGGACCTTATTTTTAAGGTGGGTAGAATGTAATGGCCCTAGTGCCATGTATGCTAGGGTCTGTTTATGTGATTCATGTATGTAGTATATGTATACTTGAATGAGTATATGTTGTGCGTGTGCACCTCCGTACTGTATATAGAAACGATGTGGTGCATATAGTAATTATGTAGTAATTATGTAGTGTATATAGTAATGATGTATTGGATGACCTATTGAATGAATATAGGTGTATATAAGATAGTAAAATGATTGGCATTGTTGGATTAATGTAGATGTGGTGGGATTTGAGTTGGTGGGTGTGTGTAGTAAAACCGTCTTTTAATGTTATTTTAATACGGACGATTTTAAGATAATTATTTCATGGAGATTATTTTAAGAGATTATTATTAGGATTATTTTAATTGTTGTGAGTGGAGGAGGCCTTTGGCCTCCCCACCATTATCCCCCCATTACTCCACCACTCTTAATGTGGTGGAGACCTTTGGTATGCTAAAAGTCCCTTGGAATACCATATGAAATTATAAATAAAGAACCATGGCTATTGGCCATGGTGACTCTTCTCCATATTATCTTAACACGTTATCAGCACGAGGTTGCTCTAAAATTTTTTTTTTGAGCCAACAAAATTATCCCTCAAACTTTCCCTCTTGCGAAGGAATCTTATAGTTGCGGCAAAGTTTTCGCGACGATAATCGACTGCTTTCTTTCTTGGATTGCGGGAGCGGGGATTTTTATCTACGAATTTTTGTTCTTCCCTAGATCTTTGATCTAGAGGTAAAATTCTATCCTCGTAGATAAACATTATACACCATATGTTGATTATTATTATTTTTTTTAATACAAATCAACATATCAAAAATAGATTAAATACAAAATCAAGATGGGTTTTCACCCAAATTCCCCTAATGTGTGTTAATAACAGATTTTTTTCTAAAAAACCCCCACAATCCCCCCTGAAGGGGGGGTTCTAAAACCACCCACCCCCGCTGACGGCGGGGGCTTTGACCCAACACCCCACCCGCAGGTGGGGGTCTTCCGTCCGACCGCCCCCCTGACGGGGGGCCGTTCCGGCGCCGCCCCCCCAAGCGGGGGGGGGGGGGGGGGTCTTCTGTCCCACCGCCCCCCCGACAAGGGGGGGGGGGGGCGTTCTGGCGCCGCCCCCCAAGCGGATGGGGTCTTCTGTCCCACCGCCCCCCCGACCGGGGGAGGGGGTTCCTCTGTACGACACCCCCCAGACGGCAGGGGTGGTTCTCGGATCTCCGCCCCCCAGCAGGGGTGGCCCTCCTCAGGCGTCGATCCCCCCCAGGCCGGGGGGAGGGGGGAGGGGATTTCTTTACTGCACCCCAGGCGCCGTTTGGGGTTTTCTGTCGGCTGCTTGCCGATCACAGAAACAGAGGAAGGGGGGTTGATGGGGGTTGGGATATTTTTGAAGTTGAGGGGTCAGCCTTAGGGTTTGGGGGTTTTTGAAATTCCACAACCTAAAATTTGGTTTAAAGGCTAAATTCTGTTTATATTATAATTGTTATGAACAGGACCCATTGGGCCTATTGGGTATCCACCCACATGAGTACCCATTATGAATACTATATAAAGGAGGCTAGGGGTTTCCTAGCCTCAACCCTTCTCCAAATCTGTTTCTAGTTCATAACACGTTATCAGCACGATCACGCTCGTTGGAAAAGGAAGCGACGCGCGAGGAAGGAGATCCATCAACCGCTCAGTCTAAGAAGATCGTAATCTTCTCAACGGGGAGAGAAAAGGGCATCCTTCACCAACCATCGTCTAGATTCCCTCGTCGAATCTAGAGGTAAATATCAAAACTTTTAGATCTAAACTTGTGTTTTCACGTAGATATGCATGTTTTAAGATCAAAAAGTTTGAAAACATGGTAAAAATCACATTTTTATTTAGATCCGCATGTCTAAAAACAATTAAAATCAATTTTTTAGAGATCTAAATGCTTGAAAAATCTGTTTTTTATCCCCCCAAACTTGATCCATACCCTGCACGCCCGAAGGGCGAAACGGCGGTGCTCTAAGAGCGCCACCGGCGGTAAAACGCCGCGGCCTGAAGCCGCGGCCAACTGCAGCGGCCTCAGGCCGCGGCGGCAGCGGCCAGCAGCCGCGGCCTGTAGCCGCGACCCAAGCTACCGCGCCTGAAGCCGCGGCCAACTGCCGCGGCCTGAAGCCGCGGCCCTCGCTGCCGTTGCCTCAGGCCAGCGACCAGCGGCCGCGGCCTGCAGCCGCGGCCCGCCGCCACGGTGACCGCGGCCTGCAGCTGCGGCTCGCCGTCACGGCGGCGCGCCCCGCGGGTCTCCCTATGGGTTTTCGAAAACCCTAGACCTTAACGGGCCAATTTTTCAGGGGATGCCCAATTAACCCTAATGGGTTGTTTTCATGGCCCAAAAGCCTGAACATTAGCCCATTTACACAAATAATTTTTCCTTTTTTTATTTTTGGCCCCTAAAGCTCAAAATAATTAAAGAAATCTTAAAAAGGGTTAAAGCGGAAAATAAAACATTAAAAATATGGATCAAAGGTAAAAAGTTTTTCAAAAATAATTTTTTAGCACGTCACACACTATTTAGATTATTTAATTAATCTTTACATGCCTGTGATATGATTATCTGCGTGGTTGTATATTTTCCATATATTATCTGCGTGGATGTGCGAATTAGGCTATGTTTTTAGGGATCAGCCAGGTTTCCGACACTTTTAATTTCCTGCAATTTTTTCCTTTTTTGAGAGAATTTTGTAAGTGAGGATATAAATGTAAAAAGAAGAACGGCGAACACCAAAAAGGAGCTGAAGGCGTAGGCACAAAGATGAAAGGGGCTTCTCTCTGAAGTTCCCGAGTTGTACTTATTCTTTCATGCAACTTTTGATGTAATTTCGGACTGTCTTTTTCTTTTCGGTGTCGGCTGGCTGATCCCCATAGTCCTAAGTTATTTTTTCATTGCTTATACATTAAATGCATGGATGTTAACTATTTTCATGCTATGTTAATGTTACAATGAAACTGTTAAAAAGCATGCTAAAATCACTTTGATATAGTTTAATGCCTATAGCTAGACTATATATCTGCGATGAGATTATTTAAATGCCTGCAACATATAAATAGCATGTGTATACATCATACTTCTTTCAATTCAGTTTAATTGAGCATAATTTTTAGTTTACAAGCTTTACATTATATGTATGATGGGCTCATGATATGACGATATTTATGACAATAAGACAATCATGATTTCAAAAAGTTTAACATCATATCCACTTTGACAAAATGAACATGAAGTTCAAAATCAAATCAAAAGTCAACACCCTTTTCCCCTAATAAAATAAATATCAACAATAACAATGGCTTATACGAAAACCATTTATGCGATCTTTTAGAGATGCGCATTTTGCGGTAAATATTGACACCAGCAGTTGTCATAACACCGCTAAACTCTTTTAGAGTCATCTCACTTTATAATGTATGATTTTTGAATCTACCCCCTACTTTTAAGTGTACGCCCGAAGTCGTGACTTAATAGATAAGTGAGAAATTATAAATTTCGTAGCCACATATTTGTTTTCCCCTCTGAGCATGATAAACTATCCACATAAAATTTGAACGAATCAAGTAAATAGTCTGAAGCTATACTCGAGCATTCAAATAGACTTTTTAAAAGTATCTAATTAATTAAAAAGTGGAAGTATAAAATAATTTGCTCAAACCCCTGCTTAAGTCTCCTTAGAAAGACTAAGTTTCATTGTCCTTTATAAATAAGGAATATTGAAATCAGGGGAAGTTCAGGATCAAACATGACCTGAAATAAAAATAAGGAAAACTTAAAACAGGGGAAGTCTTGGACTAAATGGGAAAGGGAAAGATATGATATACCTCGACATGGAGTAAGTAATGGCAAGCCAATATCAGACCAGAAGTTCTGATAAGAGCCAGAATGTTTTTGCAAACATGAATGTGCATTAACTTATGCCATATAAAAATACATACATATCTAGTCTAATCGACGAAAGTCAAATTGACCTTATGTATATTTAGCTACTCCCCGAGGACAAATAAACTTTGAAATCAAATTTAATCTGTTGTCTTAACATAAGTCTTAATGAGCATGATTATAGTTGTATGCTTTCAAGAGCACACATCACACTATGTCACTTGTTGACTTAACAAAATCATCAGTATTATTCTCTTGTAGTTTTAATACATTTTATTTTACTGCATATGATTTGCTATCTTGAATACCCCTAAAAATAAAATGAGGATGCCATATACTCTCTGAAACTTATACAGTTTCAAAGGATATTCGTCAAAACGAAATCCTTAATGACTCAAGAAATAAATGAAGCCTGAAGCTTCGTCCCATAATGATCCACACAATAGTCAATGTGAAGATGAAATCCTTCACAATTTGAACACAGTTCAACTATTACCGGACAAAATTAACTTGAGCATTTTAATAGACTTTTCAGAAGTCCCACATAAATTTAAAAAGAGGAATTATTTTGGAACACCAAAAGTGTCCAGAATCGACCAATTTTGGATCGATATCACCCTGGATTAATGATGCAAGACATCATCAACCAGAAGAACCCGAAGATTCTTCAAAAAGGGTGAAACTTTCATTGTCCTATTCAAAAGGGAAAAATGATAATGAGATCATCTCCATTCACATGGACATTGACTCTCCCCACTTCCTCAAAGGAATTTAAGATGATATACTATCATCATTAAAGATAAAGAAGACCTTTAGGTCTCTTGAGAGTATTTAAGGGATATAAATAGGTTTCTTCCACTCCATTAATAGTACTGATGATGTACCTTTTGGTGTACTCATCAATATACCCTCTAAAAATGGTCATTATCCAACCACAATTTTTTAAAATAGTAGTAACTTTGGATAAAAATGGGAAAGCATAAATAAGTAGCACCAATGATTGCGTACACTTAGCTAAACACACCATTAGAACCTTTTTATATATGAGTCTGATCAACTCCATATAAACATTTTCTAAGAATAGGTTTAGAGCACATCTTAAAGATGGTACGTCCGCAACGCTCTGTATGTGTTCCTGAAGCAACACTACATAAACCGTCATGATGCCATAAAGAGAACACATTCATCAAGACTAACCAACTTTGATGAATAGATTCCAAAAACTCGTATGAGTAAGGCATTAGTGCACATCTTATAGATTGTGTGTTGATGGTAATAAGGATCCTGAAGATTCTTCAATTCCCTATTTGGTTCAAATCATCTATAGGCCTGAAGCTCAAATTGACCATTTAAAAAGTAAATACATATGATCTGATAATAATCAGACTGACAATTTAAATATTGTCAAAACTTTCACATCCCTGCTACTAAAAATCCAGCTAGGATTGACATACCAAATATAATGGATGCAATCCACCAGTAGCAGAAGTGGATGTCCTTAAGAGATGAGAGGACATACCACTAGGCTCCAAAGAGAGAAATCTACTCCTGAAGACCGAAAAAACAATACCACCACAGGAAAGTGAGCTCAAATCCAGAACCTTATTGCAACTTGGTTGCTAGACGTTGTGACTGCATATCTATATGGCGATATAGATAAAAATATCTATATGAGACTTCCTGATGGGTTTAATCTACCCCCAGAGATGAAAGAGATACCTCGGGACGTATTCTCTGTAAGGCTACATAGGTCATTATATGGTCTAAAACAATCGGGCAAGATGTGGTATAACAGACTAAGTGATTTCCTTGCACAGCAAGGATTCACGAATAATGAAGTCTGCCCGTGTATCTTTATCAAAAGAATAGGAACATGATTCGTCATCATAGCAGTATATGTAGATGACTTAAATCTCATAGGATCTCCTGTAGAGATCAATGAGATATCTAAAAGCCTAAAACATACTTTTGAAATGAAAGACCTAGGCAAAACAAAGTATTGTCTTGGCTTACAGATAGAACACCTAAGAGGTGGAATCCTATTACACCAATCCAATTATACAAAGAAACTTCTACGCAAGTTTCATATGGATAAATGTCATCCTTTATGTACTCCTATGGTCGTAAGATCACTAGATGTACATAAGGACCCCTTCCGGCCACTGGAAGAGGGGGAGGAGATACTGGGTCCTGAAGTACCCTACCTCAGTGCCATTGGAGCACTTCTTATCTGGCTAACTGTACGCGTCCCGATATAGCGTTTACAGTTAATCTCCTAGTCAGACACAGTGCAGCGCCCACAAAGCGCCACTGGAACATAGTAAAGCATCTTCTGCGATACCTCCAGGGTTCAATTGATCTGGGACTTTAATACCAGAGAGGTGCCTCCCCCAAATTATTTGGTTATGCTGATGCAGGTTATCTCTCAGATCCGCACACGGCAAAATCTCAGACAGGTTTTGTTTTTACCTACGGAGGTACTGCTATCTCCTGGAGATCGGTAAAGCAAACCACAACAGCTACATCATCCAACCATTCGGAGCTCATTGCGATCCATGAAGCAAGCAGAGAGTGTTATTGGCTACGATCTGTCGTCCAACACATTCTTCAATCTACTGGCCTGAAGACCGGTGATTTGGAGCCTACCGTCCTGTTTGAAGACAACGCTGCGTGCATTGCTCAACTTCAAAAGGGCTACATCAAGGGCGACTTGACGAAGCACATATCTCCCAAGTTTTTCTGGACACATGAGCTAAAGGAGGACAAGCAGAATGAAGTTCAGCAGATCCAGTCCTGCAATAACTTAGCTGATCTTTTTACCAAATCTTTACCAAAATGTATTTTTGTAAAACTTGTAAAAGGAATCGGTATGAGACAACTGAAAGACCTACAAGCCTGAAGCTTGTACGGATGAGGGGGAGTAACCTGTGTGTTGCACTCTTTTCCCTTAAGCTGTTGGGTTTTCCCACTGGGTTTTCCGCAGCTAAGGTTTTAACGAGGCAAACACGATTACTCAGGATACAGAAGTATCCACCCCACTTTTAGCCTTAAACAGTAAGACCAAAGTAATGGATGGATAAGGGGGAGTGTTGTGAGTGGAGGAGGCTTTTGGCCTCCCCACCATTATCCCCCCATTACTCCACCACTCTTAATGTGGTGGAGACCTTTGGTATGCTAAAAGTCCATTGGAATACCATATGAAATTATAAATAAAGAACCATGGCTATTGGCCATGGTGACTCTTCTCCATATTATCTTAACATTAATGAGATTCTTTTGTGCTAAATATTATTATTATTAGTGTTAAATTCGAGTAATGGCATCGTTGTAATTATTGTAATGTGTGTTAGATTTAATTATTTAGTGGATGGGCCTTAAGCATTTGGGATGTACTTGGATTATTGTGAAAGATGAGAGAAGAGAGAGCTTTGTTATTTAAATAAATGGCAAACTTGTGAATATGAGGTTTCTAAAATTGATGTTTAATTAATAAATTTTTATTTCCTTTTACATTACTACTCTCTCTCCCTTTTCATTTAATTCCTTTTTTTCTTTCCCCTAATCTCTCCCTCAAACCAGCTGACCCCCTCTCCCCAAATGTTGCCGACTTCCCCTTCTTCCTCCCATGCTGCCGAAACTCCCTGCCAGGCCGAATTCTTCCAGCAAATAAAAAAAAGAGAAGAGAGGAGAAATCAAAAGATGAGGAAGAAGAGAGGTTTGGGGAGATTCATGAAGAGAGGATTTGGGGAGAACTTGAAAGAAGATGAATTGAGATTTAGGGCATGGAGCTTAGAGATGGTGGGTTCCATGGAATTTGGAAGAGGATTTCGATTCTCCAAGCAAGGTAGACCATTCATACCCCATTTATTATGATTTGTGCATTTTGAGGGTATCCCTAATTGTTGAGGATATTGAATTAGGATTTGGGGCTTGATGATGGAGCAATGGGGAGCTTCATGTAATTGGAAGAGGGCTTGGGTTCTCCATAAAGTAGGATTCCTACTCCACTTAGTGTTTGTTTGCATGACTTGGTAGGAATTGTAAAGCTTTCATTTTTGGATGTGTAGTTGTGTTTTCATGAAAAGATGGTCCCTTTATTGTTTCATGATGCTAAATCTTGCTCCTTCATCATGTTGATCATGCTTTCCCTTGCAAGTTGTAATCACGCAAGTTGTTTCAAGTTGTTTTCATAAATTTGTAGGCTTAACTTATTTCTTTCATTAGCAAGTTAATTCCTTTATGCCCACATGTTTATACATGCTCTCTTGTTGTAATATTATAAGAAAGACGGTGAATTAATCATGTTAGAAGACTTCCTAGCTATGTTACTTAAATGATTATAAAGTGGCTTACTTTTTATTAATCAGTACTCAAATTGCTAATTTGTGGATGTTACCTTTGCATTTAAATAAATTTGCTATTTTTAGTGGTAGTCATGCAATAGTCACCCTCTAGTATGGAAATGAAAGTGTGATATGGAAAGTGAAGGCAAGTTGTTTTCTTTTATAATGGGTTGTGATGGGTTGTGATAACGTTCCAAATGTTATTGAATTGAGGTGTAATGATTAAGTTGGGATATTGTCTTTTGTAAATTGATAGGGATGTGGAAAACTCCCTTTTGTATTTTGGCCTAAAGGGTCTTCATGCCCGTGTAAAATCGTGTTTGAGAACCCATGATTAAGTCTTAATCACATTAAGAAATCATGTACAAATTAGCCTTGGTTGCATTATTGTGACAAGTAGCTTAAATGGTGAAATTGGTTCCTAAAATGGATTTTCATGCTCTTTAATTGCCTAATTGTGGTGAAATGCAAAGCTTATGAATTTGACTCCTTTAGGTTTAAAAATATGCAAGAATGCTCCATTTGTGATATTGATCTCTCCATTTTGTGAATTGAGTTCTCATTTTAGTACTATTACAAATTTACTAAAATTCTTACTTTCCATCTTAATAAAAGTGACTTGATTAGAAAGGTTTCACTAATTAAAAGCTTCACTTTTAAGCAAAAGTTTGCATTTTAGTGATCGAGTTCTCATTTATTATAGGTATCTTAAAAATTGAATTTTTCATGAAATCCTTTAGTGGTTTTCACAAAGAGAAATATGCATTTATCATAACTCCCTTCAAGGGTAGTATTTTCCCCTAAAGTTTTCCTTTTAAGTTTATTTAAGCGCGTTATTTCTTGATTACATTTAAGTTACATCCCTTAAGGGTCTTTAGTATCTTTCATTAAAATTAGCATATCTCTTAAAGATCTTTAACTAGAGTTCCCAAAATTAACATTTTCATATAGATCCTTAAACAAGTTTTTAAAGGTTACATTTTAAGCACAAGTCGTTTTCCTTTAATGGAGGAAGAATGGCTAATGTTAATCTCTAGTTGTAGAAGCAAGCTTTAGTCGTTAATTTCTTCATCTTTATGTGGTAACACATAGCGAGCTACCCATAACTATTTCGACCATATGCCCCTTTGTGATTTGTGGGAAGTAAGGGAAGGAAGTGAGAAGTAAAGAAAAGCGAAGGATATGGAAATGTTTTGTGTTAATGAAATGGGTCCATTGGTAGCTTCCCTAAAAATTGCATCTCTCTCAAATGTGTGCTCATGATTAAGAAAAGGCTGTGACTATTATTGAATTTTGCATTCAATATGCTAAAGTTAGTAGCACTTATGAAACCTTGTATGTGGTTAACTCAAAGTTAGTAACACTCGTGAGATTTGCTTATGGCTAAGTTACCATTAGGAGCTTGTTGTTTTTTAAAAGTGGATGTGGCCGAGTCTTATGATCAATTCATGTGCTATGGTTATGTTTCACATGCTCTTAAGAAATGATGATACACCCTTCCTTTATGATTTAGTTTCATACGCTATGATGTGAGAAATGTAATATCTTGGATGGCTTGGTTATGGTTGCATGGAATGCATGGCCCTTTTGATGTGTTATGTGAGAATGGGAATGCACATGAAGATGCATGTCCCAATTGGAATGTGAAAATGGAAAGTGTTACGTTTCATGAAAAGTGAAAGTGAGGAATGTTTTAGTACCCCTAAAGGAGGGTGACATGGGTTAGGGGAATTCCAAAGTATCGGGTAGGCCTATGTGATGGACTGGTTGTGGTGTCCTTGTGGTTTGTGTGGTGGGTACACTTGCACTCCTGACGGGATAGCACGGCGTGGAGTGTAGAGTGGTACCTGAGGCTCCTGACGGGCTAGCGTGGCGGGGAGTCCTCTTTGCTCTCCCACACAGTTGGGATAGGTCCAGTCCCATATGTCGTACTCGATATTAGGGTTCCAAAAGCTAACATTGAATGATATTGTTTGACTGACTCTCTTTTGCGCTTTAAGCATACTTGTTGTTATTGCTGCACTAGTGTTAGCCCTCCTATTGTACCCTCTGTTATGATTGTTCTTTTTTTCCTACGTGTGGCATCATTGTTTGCTTCTTTATGTTACACATGCCATTTTCAGTTGTAGCACTTCCACTTGTAGCATTGTGCACCCCGTTGTGGCACTAGTATGCGTTGTGTTTATGTTGGAGTATGGAATTCCTACTGGGTCACACTTTGATGTGTTTCCACCCGTGGTCTTCAGGTAGCAAGTGTTGCAATTGGATTGGAGTGTTGGAGTAGAGGTTGCAGCTGGAGTTGGGGCCCAGAGATGTAATTATTGGTTGGGGGTGGCGAGGAGCGAGGTGAGAGCTTGTACTCTTGGGTTTCTTGTTAGGTTAGACCCTTGTACTTAGGGTTGTGAGGCTGATGATATTGATGTGTAAGATGGCCTTTGGATTCTTGGTGTTGTATAAGTTGATCAGATGTTCAGTTTAGCTCCTTTGTGGTTTTAGTTCCCCATTGAGTTGTTACTTTTGGTGCGATATGTTGGCCTTCGCATTGTCTATGGCTCTTTTTGGTGGTTGTGTTTGGTGTTTGTTGTGGATCTTTACAGGTACTATTCCCAGCCGCGCGCAATGGATCTGCTTCGTATTTGTATTTTGTATTTTCCTTCGTAACACTCGCGGATCAGGGTATCCTGGGGAGCGAGGCGTTACAGTATATATAAATGTATATGTATGTATATAAATACATACATACATACATATATATATATACAAATATATATATACATATATATATATATATATATATATATATATATATATATATATATATATATATATATATATATACACATACACACACACACACACACACACACACATATATATGTATATGGAGGCTTTCACTCTACTAATGGGGACTCGATCTCCCCTTTCCTCTTCGTCGTTGTGATGGAGGCTTTCACTCTACTGATGGACAGTTCCGCCATTCGTCCTCCTAAGAGGGGTAGCCCGCTCATTCCTTCCATCTCCTCTTTACTGATGACATGTTGGTCTTTTGTAAAGCGGAGCCTGATTCTTTTGATGAGCTTGGCCGGGTTCTCTCTTCTTTCCATCGTCTTACTGGATTAGAGGTGAACATGGCTAAGAGCAAGCTGATTCTTAGCAAGGGTTGCAGTATCGGCGATGATCTCTCCCTCCTCCTTGGCATTCCCATTGCCGTGCCGCCTGTCAGGTACCTTGGTCTCCCCCTCTCGTCCACCTATCCTGCTACGAAGCACTATTCTAGTCTTGGGGACAAGTGCAGAGCCAAGATTGCTGGTTGGTCGTCTAGACTTATTTCTACTTCTGGTCGCATTGAGCTGGTCCGCACTGTCATTCATGGTTTTGTTTCCTACTGGATCCAGTCTTTCAGCATCCATGTTTCCATCCTTTCTGAGATCGATCGGTTGTGCCGCAACTTCATTTGGGGTACCAAGCTTCATCTTTGGCGGTGGGAGGACATGTGTCTTCCCAAGTGTGAGGGGGGTATTGGTCTCCATTCCCTTCGTGAGGTGGGGGTGGCTGCTGGAGCCAAGCTCCTCTGGAGGCTCCTTCACTCTTTCTCTCCCTGGGCTTCCTACATGCGGGCTAAGCATTTGAAGCATTCCCCCCTCTTTCTCTGCGAGGCCTCTGCTTTAGATTCTGGTTCGTGGAAGCATGTTCTACGCTGCCGTGATAGTGCTGTCTCCTGCTTCTGTCGTGTTGTGAGAGATGGTTCCTCCTCGTCTTTCTGGTTTGATCCTTGGCTCCCGTGTGGTCCTCTTGCCAGACTCTCTACCCCTCCTGTCATCCTGTGCTTCCGGCGTGTTGCTGACTTTTGGGATGGTGTTTCCTGGTGCCTTCCTGCCTGCATTTCCCACCTCCAGCACCTTATTCCCTCTTCTCCTCTCCTGAGTGGGTCCGACTTTTGGGAGTGGACTTCCGAGGGAGGCTGCTCTCTCCGCTCAGCCTGGTCTGCCACTCGTCACTCGGCTCCCCCCTCTTGCTGGGCTGCGCTGTGTTAGTTTCCCGGGCATGTGCCCAAGTTCTCACTCACCTTGCTCCGTGCCCTCTCAGACCATCTCCCCACCTCCCTCTTACTTGCCAGGCATGGCATCTTGGACCCCTCGCCCTGTGTGCTCTGTGGCTCTCACCTTGAGTCTGTTTGTCATGTGTTCTTCCGATGCGGCTAGAGTTCTTTCGTATGGGCTGTTTGCAAGCTCCGACTTGGTCTTCCCTCCTGCTCCAAATCCATTACTATTGATGCTCACATGCTGAGACGTAGATTTGGATCATGTAGGAAAACCTCCCCTCGGGGTAAGCTTTCCTTGCTTGTCTTCTCTGCGGTGGTCTGGCATATCTGGCGGGAGCGTAACAGTCAGATCTTCCGCTCCAGGTCTTCCCTGAAGGATGCTCTCCTCGTCAGAGTCTCCTCTGACGTTTTTGATGCTTTGGTCTCTTTCGACCTTGAGGATGTTGAGTCTGTTGATCGCCCTATTTTTTGGGAACTGGGGGATTTCCTAGGCCGTTTTTGTGTGCCCTCCCTGTATAGATTTTTCCTTTCTTGGTGTTTGCCTGGTAGTGCTCGTGTGAGGTGACTGCTTCCCAGCCTCTCCCTTGCCTTCTCTGCTTGTTGGCCCGCTGGTTGAACTCGAAAAACGCGCAAGTGCACGCCTTCTGCTCCCAAGCGTAGGAGCGTCAATGCAATATAAAAATAACCGGTGAGTACCGGGTCGGATCACAGGGACAATTCGTTCTACGTTCACAAAATTTTGATCGATAAAGAAAATAATAGCGTGCTACAATAATCTCAATTACGATGGGTGGAAGTGTGAAAAACGTGTGGAGAAACTAAAAATCTAACATAAGTGTCTAGGGTTAGAGAGCCAAAAGGAGAAATTAGGGTAGCAAGGCGAGGAGCATGGGTTGTGAATTCACTAATGTTGGTGTTAATTAAGCACAAATTACCCTCATATACTTCAATTGGTCATCCGGCTAAGGAAGCCCAATCGGAGAATTTAACAATAAAGGACATCACAATTAGCAATAGGGATGGACGTATAATCGAACACTAATCAAATTACGAGCATGACATTTTCTCAAATTGCCCTCTCGGGACTTGGCCAATAAAATTGTGCCCTAATTATACTTCCAACATCAACAATGAAAATTGGGCAAGAGGGAATTAGGGCAAACATTAACATCCAACCCAATGAATCACCACCCAAGCACACTAACACTACACAATCATAGCAAACAAGATGTAAATTTCATTCAAAAGATTCATCAAAGTTTCATACAAAAGTGAGATATCAATTTACAAAAGTGGGGAAGAAAGATATCACCCAAGCTCTCCCCAAATGAGCCTCCCTTCCACTTTAGCACCTCCTCCAAGCTTCCCCAAGCTCCAATGGCCTCCAAGCTTCCCCCTAGCCTTTGGGGGAGAAAACCCCCATCAAGAACCCTAAAAAAACGCAAGAAAAACCCAAAAAACAGCAGCTCCCCCCTCTATTTTTCGCATCAGGCCACAAAAACGCCCAAATTTGGGCTTGCGGGTCGGGTTTACTGCGCCCGACCCGCCGGCAGCTAACGCGCGCGCGTTCTGCACAAGTGGAGGCGGGGCGGGCCGGGTCGGACCCCGGCCCGCTCGCCACCCGCCTGCTCGACGAGCGGGCGGGCGTGAAATCCGCCCGCTCGACGAGCGGGCGGGCTGAGAAGCCCGCCCGTCGAAACAAGCGGGCCGGCCGCTGCTGGGCCGGCCCGCATTAAAAAAAATTTATTTATTATTTTTTTTAAAAAATTCTGTTGCGGGCCTGCGGGATTTGGAAAGCGGGCCGGCCAGCGGGCCGACCCGCAAACGTGGTTTTTTGTAATATTTTATTTTTTTTAATTTTTTTCTTTTTCAGAAATTCCAGAATCCCTTTCTAAGCTCTAAAAAATTCTCCAAAAATAGCTAAAAATCCTAGAAAAATTCCAAAAAAATCTGGAAAATTCCCAAGGCTTCCAGGAGTACCTGAAAAATAGGAGAAGCAAAAATTAGTCCATTTGATGTGAAAATAGATATACTGACTATTAAAGAAAACAATATTGACCTCCCAATAAGCTATATAAAATATTCCAATGCTCAAATAATTCCCAAAAAATGGAGATATGATCACAATAATAGCAAGAGCATATGAAAAATAATAGGAGGCCAATAAAGACGATAAAAACCGTATTTTGTGCCAAAAATGAGAATAAGCCCCGAAAATGACCTAAAGTGAAAATATACCCAAAAGGAGCACAATTAAGCCTAATCTTTAGCACAAAATGGGGATAGTTAGGGGGTAAAATATGCAATTTATATCCCGAATCACCCGCACCCTGATGTAGTCCCCTGTTTATTATTTATACACACTCACTTACCTTTCATATATATATATATATATATATATATATATATATATATATATATATATATATATATATATATGGTAAAGTGTTCCTAGGGTGACTCCTTAGATTAAATCTAAGGAGTCGCCCCATTTTCTCCCATTCCCACAATTTTTTTGGATTTTATTTTTCATAGGATTGTTGGTCACATCATGGATGATCAACATACCAAAAATCAAGTCATTCCAATACTTAAAAATTCCCCATCTATCCCTTGCAACTTCAATGGTCTGAAAACGTGCTGAAAAATCCATAAAGTTGCAAGGGGTAGATGGGGGCTTTTAAAGTATTAGAATGACTTGATTTTTGGTATGTTGATCATCCATGATGTGAGCAACAATCCTATGAAAAATAAAATCCAAAAAAATTGTGTGAGATGGGAGAAAATGGGGGCGACTCCTTAGATTTAATCTAAGGAGTCACCCTAGGAACACTTTACCCATATATATATATATATATATATATATATATATATATATATATAGGTTAATGGGCCAATGCTGACAGCGCTGGAAATTTTTCCAGCGCTGTCCGCATTTTGGGCCCCCTAAAAGTATTCTTTTTGAAATTTTTTTTGCAGTAGTTAGATATACTAGTTGGGAAGCTCCCCACAAAATTTCAGCTCTATCCGACACCGTTTGAGCCTCCGTTCATCGATTTCAAAAACGTTACGCAAATCTGTCCACAGTTTTGCGTAACGTTTTTGAAATCGATGAACGGAGACTCAAACGGTGTCAGATCGAGCTGAAATTTTGTGGGGAGCTTCCCAACTAGTATATCTAACTACTGAAAAAAAACATTTCAAAAAAAAAAAAACTTTTAGGGGGCCCAAAATGCGGACAGCGCTGGAAAAATTTCCAGCGCTGTCAGCTCTTCTCCATTTTTCACACACACACACACACACACACACACACACACACACACACACACACACACATATATATGAGGTGGGATCAAATGACCCCCAAAAATAACCCCCAAAAATGACCCCCTATCAAAAATCCTATGCCCCCTATTTTTTCGAAAGATCCGAACCGTTCATCTTGATCTCCACCCTCTAAATACCTGACCCACCAATTTTCAACCCAATCCCATGTGTTTTGCCCGTTCATCAACCATTCACAAAAGTTCTGTTCATACGAAACCGTTAAATTTGGGTCGGATGGATGAACAGGAAAAACACATGTGATCGGGTTCAAAATTGGTGGGTCGGGTATTTAGAGGGTGGAGATCAAGATGAACGGTTCGGGTCTTCCGAAAAAATGGGGGGCATATGATTTTTGATAGGGGGTCATTTTTGGGGGTTATTTTTGAGGGTCATTTGATCCCTCATATATATATATATATATATATATATATATATATATATATATATATATATATATATATATATATATATATATTTGGGTGTGTGTGTGTGTGTGTGTGTGTAGAATAATGGCTATCATACGCCATATGAGATAGGCTCTCATACGCCATCTCACATAAAGCAACCAAGTACAACAAAGTACAAACCCATGTGGGCTTGTACTTGGTTGCTTTATGTGAGAGGGTGTATGAGAGCCTATCTCATATGGCGTATGATAGCCATTATTCTCATGTGTGTGTGTGTGTGTGTGTGTGTGTGTGTGTGTGTGTGTGTGTGTGTGTGTGTGTGTGTGTGTGTGTGTGTGTGTGTGTGTGACGGCATATGCATCCCAGACCAAACGAACTTAGGGCATCGGGTTACGACGAACCCTTTGGGCCTTTTGTTTATGAACATTTTTTTATTTTTGATTTTTTTATGTTTTTGAGATTTTTGCAAATTCACGTAAATGCGATGGAATGCAAAGCACGATCAACGATCGTTATTGGCTATATACAAAATAAAAAGAATAGAATTTGGGATATGGCTTAGTGTAAGAATTTCTAATCAACGCTACTCAAGTGTCGTGGGTTATCCAAATTCTTTTGAATTACCATTTGTCATGAAAAGGTATCGTTACTCACACAATCATGCAATTAGTCATTCAATCTTCGATTAATCATGCAATTTTAGCTTAATTGTCTCGACAATATTCATCGTGTAGAAATGAAATCGAATTATGAAAAAGCATATTAAATTTACATTCTAATTAAGGAAGTAGATTTAATTCATCAAAGCATGGAGTTCAAAATATAATCCATCCTATATTTTCAATGAAGCACAATAGACTCAGAATGCTGTGTAAGTGTGTAAAGAAATCAGTAGAGTGTGCATAGCTTATAGTGCAATTATAGGAGAATCATCTCTAGTCTAAAAAGGAAAAGAAAAGAAAGACGTGCATGCAAGCACTTAAAAGAGGGAAAATAAAATGATGATTCTAAAAAAGAAAAATGGGGTGAAAATGGAAAGAAATAGAAATTTAAAGTGAAAATAAAAAGAAATATAAAGGGATAGAGCTCATCTCCCAAGCTAAACGCAGCAGTGCCCTCCCTGCTGAGAACATGAGCGTAGAGACGGAGAATGACGCTAAGGGCAGGATGGGTGGGATAAAGGAAAAATAGAAATCATAGAAAAAGAAATAAAAATGCAAATGCATGATCCTAACATGTATATGTACAAGGCATACAAATGATGATGATGATGGTGGTGGTGGTGGTGGTGGTGGACACGTCAAAATGTGTCTCCCCCAAGCTAGACAAAGCTGGGCCCCGTGAGGACAGATGGGCACCAAAATAAATGGAGGAGACATGGAAATAGCAAGGAAGGAGAATCAGGCAGCATCACTACCCGGTGGGGGGTGGTGCCTGAAGATGCTGCTGGATGGTATCGAGCTTCTCACTGTTCCGCTGCTCAAGTCGCTCGAGTGCATCAACAGATCTGCGTAGCTCCACAACAGCACACTCAACTCCATATAATCGAGCATAAATATCAGGAGTGCGAGAGCTGTTGGACTCACCTCTCAAAGTGGGCCCACGTATGGGAAACATATGATGCAGGGGGGGAGGGTAGGCTGGGTAGAGGCAGGAGCTGACGTAATCTCGGTAAATGGTGATGTGGGGACAATAGTGTCGACACTCACATCAGAAGCAAGGATAACAAGAGATAGTGCAGGACCCTCAACAGAAGTGGGGACAGAAGGGGTAGATGCTAGCTCAGACATGGGCTCAGTAGGGTGTGGCTCCTGAATGTCTGGTGGGTCGACGTTCGGCTGCTGAGCAACATGCTCATCATCGGGCTCCAGCTCATATATATGAGGAATGCATGGCTCCATGGGGAGGATCTAATCTACGTGCTGGGGCCAACAAGAGTCAGAGCAGTGTTCAGGAGGACCATAAAATCGGCGTTAAAACACCCATAGAGGTACACCCAGTGACAGCGACAGTGGACCCTAATAATATTCATGTAGGAAAGCAAGTTAAGTAATAGGGTGGTATGGCCCGATGCCTCTAATAAATCATCGGGGAAGGCGAGGTTGGCCTGCTGGGCGATGAGTGTAAAGAAGCCACCACAACAGATAGGGCCCCTTCGCTGGGTAGTGGTGAAGATCAAGCGGCCACAGAGAACCTGGGCGTGGTTTATAGAGAATGCAGGAAGTGAGGTGCCATCCAGCCACTCCTCAAAGGGAAGAGTAAGGGCCCACAAGAGGACGAGCTGGACGGTAGACATGGTCCCAGGCTCAGACATGCACATGATGGTGGTGGCTAGATGGCGCTGGGCAAAGCGCATGTAGGGATGGACAATGGATGATGACTTGGAGCAGTTGGTGCTAATAACGGGTATGCCAGAGATCCTCTCCCAGAAGTGAGTGGAGTGAATGGCGGTGGGAGTATCCTTGCCAGGATGATAGGCAGAATCATCAATGGGGACAGTGGGCCATCAGAATAGTTTATGGAGTCCTTCGTAAGTGAACTCTAATTCCTCGTCCAGTAAACTGAACGATATCCCTCTGTCAGTGTAATGCAAAGAACTGAGGGCTTCTAGGGTGAGGTGAGTGTAGGTCTTTGACGTTAACTCCAAGAATTGATCCCAACCTAGGGTTCGATAGAGTTGCCTAACCCCTGGCAAGAGACTTAGCTGCTTTAGGGCTCCTAAGTCGGTAAACTTAGTGGAAATGAATTGGCACTTAGAGAGTTAGGAAAATTTGTGATGATGTGCATCGTCCATGAATTTGATGCCGTAAGTCTCTAGGGGCACGCCCTTAGGCTGTGTTGGGGGGGTGGGGCTGGGGGGTTCACTCACGGGGACACGTGTCCTAGATAAGGAGCCAGAAGTTGTGCGCTTCTTCTTACAAGGTGGGTGTGAAGGTGATGTGGGTAGTGATGGTGTGGGATCACGTGTGGTAGTACGTGCCCTAGGGGAGGAACCCTTTAGGTTCTTCTTTTTCTTAAGCGGTTGTGGTGGAGGGGGCGGAGGAGGCGGTGATGGTGGTAGCGGTGAGGTAGTGGGTGTGCAGATGCGTGCCCTGCAAGGCATGGCACTCATGCTCAATCAACTCAATAAAAATCACAATCGACAATGATATATAAATATAAATACGAGTGTGGAAGGAGTATACCCAAGCAAAGACAAGCCGAGTCCCAAATCCACGAGTTCCACGTGCTCTAGGGTGCAAAATCCATGTGCCCAAGCATGCGATGTCCCCCAAGCTAGTCGACAATCTTCCACGAGCTCCACGATCTCAACAAAACTCGAATTTGGGGTTTGATTTTTGAGCTATTTTGAGTTTGGGGGAAATTGGGATTTTAGGGCTTGGAGAGGGTTGAGGGAAAGGAGGAGGGTGGTTGAGGAGAGCGTGGGAGGGGTATTTGAGGTGGGGGAGGTCGGAATCAAGGGAGAGGGGGAGCTCTAGAGGCGCTCGCTTGAGGGATTTGAAAGTGAGGGGGGGTGCTCGGTCGATGCTCTGGGAAGAGCTCGAGAGAGCATCCCAAGCCCTATTAATAGGGCGCCTGGGCAATAAGTCGCTCGGGCGAGTGCCCAAGTGCTCGGGCGAACGTAATGAAGGTGTGACCCGCCTTTTACATTTCGAGCAGCCTCCAAAGGAGTTGGTCGCTCAGTCGAGCGCGCTAGACTCTCGGTCGAACGTGCTAGATGCTCGGTCGAGCGACATGAGATCTGGCTTTGTTCTGGGCTCTCCAGCTGAAGCTGTGCTCGGCCGAGCGGGTCATCTGCTCGGCCGAGCAACTGCTATAGGTAGCCTGCTACTCCATCTTGTCATATTCCTC
Organism: Scilla litardierei; assembly: GCA_030789695.1. NCBI lineage: Eukaryota > Viridiplantae > Streptophyta > Magnoliopsida > Asparagales > Asparagaceae > Scilla > Scilla litardierei. Next base: position 133,998,206 of record CM061137.1, on the reverse strand, counting down.
ATTGATTATCGAATCTAGCCCAACATACATGATTCCTCTCTTTTGTTAGACATCCTGACCGTCAAGTTCCTGTGAGAATTGAAATGCATCAGATATTTTTTTGAGTTATAAGATTTTTATTCTAAAAAACACGGAAAAAATTTAACTAGAATCAAAATAACGAGAAAATAAGTCGGGTTTCCTCTCGCCAAGTGCCTGTTTACGGTCGTTAGCTCGACCCCTGATGCTCAGTAAGGCTAAATGGTGGGAGCACATAAGATGCACCCGTCGTTCTTGCTAACCAACACATAAGAAGCTGGTTGGTCAAACGCCTCAGTCGGACCCTCAGTGGTCCTCTCATCTTCTCTCATCTTTTATCCTCTCTTCTCTTTGTGGCATCCTGAGGGCGCTGCATTAACCAATTCCTTATTTTTCACGACATCTGGGTCATGATCCTCCAAGGCGAGCATGGCTTGCTCGTGCGTGATCAATCCAGCATCTGGGTCTTCGTCTAGCACCTGTAGGTAGGCTGCCACCGCCTTGTAGTGCAGCGAATTTATACCTCCATCCCCGCTCTGCAGCAAGGGGTCAAAAAAGATCTCCTCGGTCGTGAACTCCTCAACAACTCGTCTTCTATCAAATCCCGATAGCCGACATCCGTAGTTGGTGCTCTCTCCCTCATCGTCTTGGGTAGCCGAAATTCCATCTTAATGTTTCCCACATTGAGGGAAAGAGTGACCTCTCGAACATCGATCCACACCCCAGCTGTCACCATGAATGGGCGACCAAGTATGAGCTGTGATCCGCCATCCTCTGACATGCCCATGATGACAAAATCTACCAGCACGCTTACCCCGTCGGAATCTGTAGTATGACGTCCATGGCCACTCCGAATGGTCGCGTCACCGATCTATCCGCCAGCTAGATCTTCATTGCCGTCGGCTCTAGCTCCATCCCGGTATTGAGGCGCTCAAATATGGATAACATCATCAAGCTAATACTGGCTCCCAGGTCTATTAGTGCTCTTCTGATGGGGACGCCACCAATGGAGCAAGGAACAGTGAAACTCCCCGGATCCAGGAGTTTCTTCGTCAATATGTTGCTCCTCAGGAATGACAACGACTCCTCCACCAACATCACTTCCTCTGCTTTCCTCTTCCCTGAAATTAGTTCCTTCAGGAACTTGGCATATGATGGTATCTCAATCAAGGCATCCATGAATGGGATGTTGAGCTCCACTCCATTCAGCAACTCTATAAACTTGGCGTACTTTTTCGCCATCTTGGCCTTTACCAGTCTGCTGGGGAATGTGACTGAGATGGGGCGAGCCTTTTCCTTCTCAGCTGGCTTCGTCTTTTCTTTAGTTGCCTCTTCTCCACCGAAGAGCTATCCTTATCGACATCCACAGGCTGCTCCTCAGCCTTATCATCACCACCATTAGTAGCTACTAGCTGCTCACCTATCACCTTCTTTGGTATTGGAGTGATGGGAATCATCACCGGAGGCGCTGGGTCCTTCATCGATAGGCCACTCCGGGTGGTGATGGAGCAAGTGCTCTCCATAGGATTCTTCTCTGGTTGAACGGCAAGCTTTCCTTGAGCCCTTGAAAGTTGGCTAGTTGCTCTTTCAGTTGTTCCACAGTGGTAGAAAGCTCCTTGTTGTGAGCTGCATTGTCACGGTTAAGCTTTGTCTGCTCCTCTATAAACTTCTCCATGGTGGCCAAAAGAGGATTTAGCGGCTGCTGATGCTGATGATATCCTGTGGTCTGTAAGGGACAAACGGCCTCTGCCCACCTTGCTATTGCTATTGCTGCTACTGATAAGGCTCCTGCTGTTGATATGGCTGCTGCTGAGCTCCATTACTATTCTTGTACTGAAAATCGGGATGTTTTCTCTAAGCTTGGTTCCCATATGCACCCCTATTGCCTCCTCTATCATCGGAGGTGTAATTAGCCTCCTCAGTTGGTGCATAAGGTGTATGGTAGGAGCAATTTCCGCCATGGAACCCTTGCTCGATGCACTTCTCACAAGTGTCGAAGCTGTGGCAAGGGGTGAACTAGGCCTAGCACCGAGTCTGTGCTCCATTCAGGCCATCTACTGAGTGAGAGAGTCGAGACGGCCATCAAAGTTTGCCGCCTCACTGACTTCAAATCTGTCTCCTCCTGAGGCCTTGGCAATAGTTGAGGCAGACCTGTCATCTCCCCAATGCTGGTCATTGGCTACCATATCATCCAGAATTTTCAGGGTCTCAGCTGGCTCCTTTCCTGCAATAGCACCATTCGCCATGACATCGATGATCATTCTAGTGTCCGAACGCATCCCATTGTAGAAGGCCAAGGCCAAGTCCCATGGCAGGATGCGATGGTTCGTGCACTGATGTTGGAGGTCCTTGAAGCACTTCCAGGCTTCATACATCATCTCCTATCCTCCTTGTTTAAAATTTGTAATCTGATTCTGCAGACGGATCATCTTCGAAGGAGGGAAGTATTTGGTGACAACGCTTCCACCAACTGTTCCCAAGTCATAAATGTGTTGGGCCATTGAGACTTCAGCCAATAATGGGCATTCTCCTTCAGGGTGAAGGGAAAGAGCCGTAGCCTGATTGCATCGTCGCTGATCCCTTGCGTCTGGAACGTGTCGCACTTCGCTAAGAATGCCTCAACATGATGACTGGGGTTCTCATGCAGGAACCCGTGAAAACAATCTTGCTGCGCCAACAAGATAAGTCTCGTCTTCAATTCGAAGTTTCCTTCGTGGATTGATGGTATGGACACGGAAGAAGACGTGATGGTGTCGGACCTCATGTAGTCTCGGATCAACATCGGATTTGGAGGTGGAGGAAGGGGTCCTTCGAAATTCTCAGCCATTGATTCCCATTCCCTCCTTTCTGCTGCGAATCGCCGCGAGCTTACTTCTATCTCAGGATCCAAGGGTAAGACATTCTCTGCTCCTTGCGAACGTGTTAACATGCAAAACAGAAGAACTCGAGACAACTGTGGAAATTGTCAGCAAAAGAGAAAAATGGTAACAAGAAAACAAAATGAAATAAAAAGAGTGGTGGGAGATAAAGTGTATGGTGGAACTAGCACTCTCTAACCCTAAGCTAAAACAAACCGTTACCTCCCCGACAACGGCGCTAAAAACTTGTTCGTCTCCTCGGGCTCACACCCGGGACACGAATCACCGTAAGTGCACGATGGTTACAATTTAAAAAGATCGTCGAACTCTCGGGAGGCAGTTGTTTAGTGTTTAGCTTGTTGGAAGAAGGAGAATGTGTGGTCAGGAGGTTGTCACATGAAATTCGATCATTAGGAGAAATGGGTTTAACGAAATAATAAAAGTCCAGGGCATTCGGGAGTCCCCGATGGGCCTTTTAGTCATGGATGTCAGGTTAAGGGTCCTTTTGTTGAACGATGGATGAGGGTAGGAGTGTCACATCCGGAGATGGGAACACGTATTTAATTTCGACTGTCCTACTCGTCTAACGTATTCCCATGCACAGCTCTACTTTCGTAATCAGCTTCGCACGGGAATGCATGCATTACGCTTGACACCGGTTCCTGCATCGCAATCCGTATCCTCTCACGTGATCTACGGATTGGGATGCTACACAACGGTTGGTTCTAGCAGTCGAGCTACTTTTGTAGTCATCGACTAGCGAATCAGGGGTTAGTAATCACCCCCAACGCCCGAGTCACTCTCATGATCACGAGCCATGAAGGCAGCCACTAAGCCCCAATCAGATTTGTGTGGATTCTCCATAGAATATGGAGCTACTTTCGCGATCCTTCAATTCTAAGATTAATTTCTCAAACCCCTTATTCAAACTACCATAGAGCAACCCGATATTTGTTCAACTAAAGTTAACCTAACATCCAATCCCTAGGGTCCAAGGGTTCATCATTAAGCCCTAGAATCACACTACTCTAGCATCATAATATCAATAGCAATGGAAGCAATAGAGAGATTCATCGCCAATTAAGCAAACATATCAAAACTACTATCAAAACACAGAGAATACAAAGCAAAAGAGGAATGTATTAAAATCAAGGAGTTAAAGCCGTTCACAAAAGATTAGATCGAAGAAAACAAACACCAAAGGCATTCCTTTCCCTAGATGACAGCTCAAAAATCAGTAAAAAAGGCTTTACCTAATCTAAAGAAACTGTTCACTCATATACAAAACCCCAAAATTCGTGGGTTTCCTAAAAATCAGCCCCAAAACCCGTTAAGAAATACATAATCTGGAGGTTTTCGACGACGCGCTCAGCCTAGCGGGGTAGCCGCTCGGCCGAGCGCTCCCTTAGGCTTCCAATGGGTGCTCTGGCAAAGGGGCCATTCGTTCGAGCGATGTGGGTAGCTCGACCGAGCGCAGCCTTGGGGCTTCAGCTCTTGGCCTGGGTGGAAGGATGTCGCTCAGTCGAGCAAGGAAGGCCGCTCGACCGAGCAATCTAGACAGAGAATGCTCCTTATTTTTAGCTCATCAGGGAGAGAGGCCACTCGGTCGAACGGAGAAATCGCTCGACCGAGCGAATTAGATAGAGAGTTTCAAGGCCAAATTGATGGTCTTCTGCAAAGGGTCGCTCGGTCAAGCGAGGGTCGAGCGACCTCTTGCACTTTTCCCTTTATTTACGAGACCTCAGCTCGGTCGAGCATGTGGCACGCTCGACCGAGCGACCTGGAAACTCAGGGATTCTGGTTCTCTTCCTCTCTTCTGTCCTTTCCTTTCTTATTTCTTTTCTTTCTTTGCTCCTCACTTTCTTTACTCCTTTGAGTGGACAAGCATGGTGACGTGAGCTCCGGTTTTTGGTGTTCGTGTCCATCATCCATTTTCGCTCCGAATCGTGCCAAAGTTCCTGGAAATTTACAAACATTGCAAGAATCAAATATATCATGACAAGCGCGATGGAATATAAAAACGTGAACTTTGAGTGATCAAAATACTATAAAAATGTGCGATAAAAACATGAAAAATATGGTCACATCATGGACCCAAGAAGAAACCGAAGCGGGTCACCAATAGGGGCAAGACCCAGGGCAAGGAGCCACAAAAGCCCAAGCATTGCCAATTCCCAAGATCTCAACCACACTGCGACAGCAAGGGTGTCGAAGAGAGTCGTCGCTAAGCCCAAAAATCCCAAAAATACATAACGTCGGAGGGCCATCTGCGGTTGTTGATCCATGTTGTATGGCGGCTACGACTGCTCGATATGACGGGTATCACCGGATTAAGGTGGGGTAGGTGACGGAACTTCGGGCGAGGCTGGAGGAGCTTGAGGCGAGATGGGTTGGGCTCGCTGGGAGATAGGCATGTGGAGGAGTGGGTGTTAACACAGCGTATGGAAATCCACGGGATGAAGGGATTAAATGGGGCACCAAAGTCGTCGATAGGGTAGGGTAGGCTGGGCCGGGGCTCGAGAAGAGGATGCAGACAAAAGGAAATAAAGAGGGGGAATACGGTGGGCGGGAAAAAGGATTCAAACTATAGGATTTCAGGTACAAGATGGAAGCAGTGGATATAAGAGGAATACGAGCTTAAGAAAGAATAAATACGAAGTAATTTCCTATGTTTGCATGTCTCGGTTTGGCTCATCTCAAATTGTCTCGCACCATCCTTAAATGCTTGGCATGCTTCTGAGAAATTCTGAGCGTCCTTTAAAAAACGTCGTTGAAGAGGACTATCATGAATATATCTAAGCACTCGTAGAATACTTGGATTACGAGATTCGTGAATACCAGCAGTGGGTTGACCGCACCAATGGTATCATCAAGTATTTGTAACGTATATACTTGGTCTTGGAAGTAGTCTTCGAGACGTTGACTTTCAATTGATACATACTCTTCTCAGATCCAACTTTGCTTGATCATTCAATATAATCAATGCGAGGAAAACGAAGTTTGTTCTTCATAGTCATTTCATTCAGCGAACAATAGTCGATATTCTTATGCCAGGATCCATTCTTCCAGGAGCACTCCAGGTTTAGGGCGTATCCATTCAATTTGCAACAAATCATCCAGCCGAGCCTGAAGCTCAGGTGGCATTGTGCGTAAAGTGCCTTCGGTATTGGTTGAGTGTCATGCACCATATCAAATGAAAACTCGAGGACGTGATCCAAAATAATCCGAGGAGATCATTCAGAAATGCGTCCATGAGTTCTCGAATCACTTCGGGTTTCTCATGGCTCAACTTCCATCGCAGTTGCTACTGCATCCGTAGGTCTGGCCTGATCTTCACTGGTCTTTCTGATCTGCTCTCGTTGTCGGATTCGAACTTCTGGTGATCGAAAATTCAAATCTTATCCTCCTTATAAAAGGATGTAGCCAGAGTCCATGCGAGTAACGCCCTGCTCCCCAGGATACTCTAAGCTGTGAGTACTATGAATGGAAAAACAAAATACAAACGCAAGCGGTCCACTGCGCACTGCTGGGGTAGTACATGTAATGTTTCCAAGAAACAACAACAAAGGCTGCCAGACAATACAAGATAACAACTATATAGACAACAAACAAAGCCAAACAACAACCAAGAACAACAACTAAGCCAACCAGAAAACACCACTAAAAGTACATCATCCATAAATTCATACTACAATAACTGATACACCATATCAGTTCTACCCCATAAGTGAACCCCAAGTACAACAACTCTCTACCTCGTCTCTTCTCCCTATCCCACACTCTCTCAACTCTGCTAATGGACTCTACTGCTCCACCTGCTACCAACTCCAAGAGCCAACACCTGAAAATTCAACAGGGCACGTCAACTCGTATCCCAGTAGGATATCCCAACTCTTTGTCGTACATTATTCAACAATGGTATGTATGCCATAAGGTATGATATGATAACATAACTGATTGAACACAAGGGTATACATGAAAGCTACAATAAGTGACCTGATATGACACAATGCGAATGTAGCATAACTTAAACATAAAAGCAAGGAAATGAGTACATTTACACAACTCAACAAGCCAAGAAAATAAAGGAACCAGATATACACCAGACAATGTGTAAAACAAGGGCATACGACATAAAAGTGCTACATGTAAAGAACACACACAAGTGGACGACATTTACCAATGCTACAAAAGTAATGAAAATTATCAAGTGGTGATTTGGACCCTAAGTGGTGGGTAGACCCTCTTGGGACTGGACCTCACTCCCAGTTGGGGTGACATAGGCAAACTCCCCCAGCTAGCTGTGGCACTCGGCCCAGTGTGCAATGCTGTTAAGAAAGGAGCCCTGTTTTCTCCTTATTTCTCCTTCCATTTCTTTAATCCACCTCATTTTCGCCACTCCCCTCCACTCGGGCAAGAACATGAGGGCCACCAACCACCACAAACTGTCCAGCCCCTCATGTTTTCCCACAACTTAGTGTCTCACAATCCCCCTGTCACACTCCTTTAAGAGAACTTAGTCATTTTCATGAATTTACAAAATGTAAAGAAGAACATAGAGAAACATAAGGACACAATGCTTTCATGTAAACGATAATTCACATTTCCAACATCATATCGAGGTGTCATGCACATCGTGCCATGCCCACCATACCACCACAAACCAAACCTCATTACCACGCATGCCATGTCTACCACATTCTTCCCACCATGTGTAAGCAACCATGACCAAAAGCATGTTACGAAACATAAAGGCTAAAATCCATGATTCATAAAAGAAAGACAAGTATTTCAATTCCACCTTCTCATCTTTCATATACCAACCAAACAATATCAAACCCCCAACAAAGCCATGGAAAATAACCACAAATAAAAAGTAAGATCAACATCCAATGATTCAGCTTGCTGGAAATTGCACAACAGTCAGGTTGAATGGAATTTTACTCCATATTTTTGTATGGAACATAACAGTGCAATGTAAATTAAAGTTGTAGGTATGGTAGTTTTGGATTCATAAATAAAATTTCATGCAAACATATGAATTATATGATTTATGGTGAATTTTTTTTGTGAAGCTTGTCAGATCTGTTTTTCAGACATATTCCAGGGTCTGTATTGATTGCTGATTTTGGGCATGTTATAGTCAGAATTTCAAAAAATATGCACTGAGATGAAATGCTAGAAAAAATTGTTAGATTTGCAAGGAGACCAAGAACATGAAATTCCATTGTGTGTGTAGATACTGAGCTTCGTTTTACTAAACTGTGTCCAGTTTGACAAAATTTTAGACATGTTGTAAAGATTGAATTTTTGCTCCTACTTACTGAATTGAACCTATGTTAAAATTTATATGATTTTGGGTTAGGCTTTCGTGAAATACATGAATATATATTTTTTAGATTATATTTTGAACTAGGTTAGGAGATATACACATTTTAACAGAGGCTTAAGCCGCGGAAATTTCAGAACAGATTCTTGAGCATGAAAGTTAAGCTAATTCACAAGGAAACATGCATGCAAATGAAATACAAGGTGGAGAGGGGAATCCTACAAGAAAGGTGATAACTCTAACATGGTTGTTTGATAAAAATAGAACCTTTAGCATGAATACAAATAAAAGGTGACACCTTTTGCATGAAAACTAACTAAAAATGGCACCTTTTGCCTTTTAAATTGAGAATAAATAATATACCAAAAAGAGTGGGATTCCTATCCCATATGAAGCTTGCTTTTACTCCTCCAAAACTCACCTTTTAAGCTCCATCTACTCCTCCTTCAATCAAGGCCTCTAGCTCCTCCATCATCTTCTCTTTCCTTTAAAACCTTTTCCTTAATTCTCTCCCTCCATCACTCCTCCTTCATTCTCTTCTCTCATTCCATTTTTATGTATGAGTAAATTTTGGCCCCCATAATAAAAACAAAGAGAGAGAAATGAAAATGAAAAGAAAAAGAAAAGGAAGGAAAGAGAAGAATGTAGAAGAAGAGGAGATAATTAAAGGGAGAGATATTTTCTTCTAAAATTCCCTTTTATTACAAGTTTTCCATGGCAAAAAGCCCTTTTATAATTGCCCTCCAACTTGGTATATTAATTACATTACATGCAATTTCTTTACATGCCATCTCTCCTTACACACACACCTATACCTATTTACAAGTATGCCCTTCCCTTTATGCACACACCTCTCTACTACATACACAATTCACTATATTACAACAATGCCATTGCAAAATTAATTAATAAGAATAAAATAGTAATAAAAATATTCTCTTTAAAATAGGCTTCACCAAATAAGCATACTAGAATAATTCATATTAAAATAGTATTAAAAATACATTTTATTGTTCACACCCACCAACATAAAAATTACTTCACAGTAATACAACCAACACCACTATTCATTGCACTTCCCCATTCTCATCCATTAGCATCCAATAAGCCTCTCATATAGGCACACACTCATTCACGTAGACAAATTACCGTGCACACCACTGAATTACTATACACACACACACACACACACTATTTATATTCACACGACACAATTGTTATGCACACTCCTCAACATTCATCAGCAAACAAGTACAAATACTATACACACATCCATTAATATGCATACCCTAGGTATATAGGCACTAGGGTCATTACATTCTACCCACCTTAAAAATCAAGTCTGTCCTCGGACTTCCCAAACTAAGGATCCACTTAAGGAGGGACAAACTTAGATATGAAGGTCACTATATCCCATGCATGCATATACTATCACAAAAGCAAGGCATACCCATATGCATTCACTTACACATATATATATCAAATAGTCATACACATAACCGGGCATACACTTACCCATGCATCGGCACACACCCATACAGATCATACCAACATACACGTACATTTAACTATAAACACACATAATAGGTACATCCAAATACCTATATACATATAGTAGAAAGCAGTGCATCAAAATTTATACACACTGCTATCCATATCAGTGTATATTCATCCACACACATGCATAAGCACAGGCGCTTTATACATAACATATCACATATGTCACCACATATGTATACGCAATACAATTGAGAAACATAATATACTAATATACTCAGAGTATGCCCATTCACACGTGAGTGGGACACATGGACCACACATGGATCCATACTCTATACATCCACACTACATACATCTCGATCAATATAATAGCCCTACTACACATACAACTATAGATCCACCATCTTCAGTCACATACACTACACAATATCAGCATACCGACCCATACTCATTTAACTATCTATAATAGCAGCGATAGTTATAAATTTAGCGGCAACTGCACACACGTGTATATGACAGAAATCTACTCGACAATAAATATGGTAGATCTACCGGTAATTACATAAGCATACATCATATATACATAAATACGTACATACATACCCATAGGTGTCATCACACATATCAATATGCACAAGTATCCAAATGATGGTACATCCATCCACTCACGGGTAAGTGTATCCGCTTACCACCATACATACAACCGTATACATCTTCCAAATATATATCAAGCACGCAACGTTCATACACCTAGGGCATGCCCACTCATACCTGAGTGGAACACAAAGATCCGCACATGGATCTACACAATCAGCATGTATATATATACAACATACTACATATATAGATGGCATGTCGTATCTATACATCGCCTAGAGCTCAATCAATATATAGTTTTATGATACATACTACTCATGGGCTACAATATATTAATACATATACACATGCACTTCTATACTCAGACATACAATCACGTATGTCTCCTAGCATCCATCTAACATGCACAGATGTATCAGCACACAAGGTCTACTATATCAATATCAATGCACATAGATAATCACACAAAAATATATTCATCCATACACAGATGTAAGCATTCCAGCTTACAGTCATATATATATCATCTACTCATCACGCATATCAACACATGACACTAATACGCTTAAGACATATCCACACACACCTGGGTGGTACTCAAGGGTCCACACATACATTTGCACACTCTACATGTGCATATATCACATACAGTATATAGCCACAACATAGTACGTCTTTACACTACCTGCATCCCAGTCAAGTATATAACTCAATTTTACACACTACTCATAAGTTAACTACGTATTATCACATATACCTCAAATTCAATCTCAGAGCCATATAATCATTTCTACATATATCATAGTCATATGCATACGAGTATATCATCTTAACATACTCGACAAGCCATATTCAACACTTATAGAGCATAGACGCATAAGTACACCTACATACACACATAGATATGTACACACATTCTTAGTGTCTACTCTCAGGGACTCTACACATCGGCTTCTAATATCAGAGCTCTCTCTTAAGGCATGACTACTACCCACCTTAATACTAAACTACCTCTGGAATCCTACACGTACTATCCTTACACAGCCGCAGTGCGGTGACCTGCATGGGCCACCAAATTGTAACGCCCCGCTCCCCAGGATACCCTGAGCAGTGAGTGTTACAAATGAAAAAACAAAATACAGACGCAAGCAGGTCCACTGCGCACTGCTGGGATAATACATGTAATGTTTCCAAGCAACGACAACAAAGGCTGCCAGACAATACAAGCTAACAACTATATAGACAACAAACACAGCCAAACAACAACCAAGAACAACAACTAAGCCAACCAGAAAACACCACTAAAAGTACATCATCTATAAATTCATACTGCAATAACTGATACACCATCTCAGTTCTACCCCACAAGTAAACCCCAAGTACAACAACTCTCTACCTCGTCTCTTCTCCCTACCCCCACACTCTCTCAACTCTGCCACTAGACTCCACTACTCCACCTGCTACCAAATCCAAAAGCCAACACCTGAAAAGTCAACGGGGCACGTCAACGCGTGTCCCAGTAGAATATCCCAACTCTTTGTCGTACATTATTCAACAATGGTATGTATGCCATAAGGTATGATATGATAACATAACGGATTGAACATAAGAGTATACATGAAAGCTACAATAAGTGGCCTGATATGACATAATGCGAATGTAACATAACTTAAAACACAAAAGCAAGGAAATGAATACATTTACACAACTCAACAAGCCAATAAAAGAAAGGAACCACAGATACAACAGACAATATGTAAAACAAGGGCATACGACATAAAAGTGCTATAGGTAAAGAACACACACAAGTGGACGACATTTACCAATGCTACAAAAGTAATGAAAATTATCAAGTGGTGATTTGGACCCTAACTCCCCCAGCTAGCTGTGGCACTCGGCCCATTGTGCAATGCTGTTAACAAAAGAGCCCTGTTTTCTCCTTATTTCCCCTTCCATTTCTTCAATCCACCTCATTTCTGCCACTCCTCACCACTCAGGCAAGAACATGAGGGCCACCAACCACCACAAACTATCCATCCCCTCATGTTTTTTTCCACAACTTAGTGTCCCCCAATCTCCGTGTCACCCTCCTTTAAGAGGACTTAGTCATTTTCATGAATTTACAAAATGTAAAAAAGAACATAAAGAAACATAAGGACACAATGCTTTCATGTAAAAGATAATTCACATTTCCAACATCATATCGAGGTGTCATGCACATCGTGCCATGCCCACCATACCACCACAAACCCAACCTCATTACCACGCATGCCATGTCCACCACATTCTTCCCACCATGTGTAAGCAACCATGACCAAAAGCATGTTACGAAACATAAAGGCTAAAATCCATGATTCATAAAAGAAAGACAAGTACTTCAATTCCACCTTATCATCTTTCATGTACCAACCAAACAACATCAAACCCCCAACAAAGCCATGGAAAATAACCACAAATAAAAAGTAAGATCAACATCCAATGATTCAGCTTGTTGTAAATTGCACAACAGTCAGGTTGAATGGAATTTTACTCCATATTTTTGTATGGAACATAACAGTGCAATGTAAATTAAAGTTGTAGGTATGGTAGTTTTGGATTCATAGATAAAATTTCATGCAAACATATGAATTATATGATTTATGGTGAATTTTTGTGTGAAGCCTGTCAGATCTGTTTTTCAGACAGATTCCAGGGTCTGTCTTGATTGCTGATTTTGGGCATGTTACAGTCAGAATTTCGAAAAATATGCACTGAGATGAAATGGTAGAAAAACTTGTTAGCTTTACAACGAGACCAAGAGCATGAAATTTCATTGTGTGTGCAGATACTGAGCTTCGTTTTACTAAACTGTGTCCAGTTTGACAGAATTTCAGACATGTTGTAAAGATTGAATTTTTGCTCCTACTTATTGAATTGACCTTATGTCAAAATTTATATGATTTTGGGGGTATGATTTCGTGAAATACATGAATATTTTTTTTTCATATTCTATTTTGAACTAGGTTAGGAGATATACATATTTTAACAGAGGATTTAGCCGCTGGAAATTTCAAAACAGATTCTTGAGCATGGAAGTTAAGCTTATTCACAAGAAAACATGCATGCAAATGGAATATAAGGTGGAGAGGGGAATCCTACAAGAAAGGTGATAACTCTAACATGGTTGTTTGATAAAAAGAGAACCTTTAGCATGAATACCAAATAAAAGGTGGCACCTTTTGCATGAAAACTAACTAAAAATGGCACCTTTGCCTTTTAAATTGAGAATAAATAATATACCAAAAAGAGTGGGATTCCTACCCCATATGAAGCTTGCTTTTACTCCTCCAAAACTCACTTTTTAAGCTCCATCTAGTCCTCCTTCAATCAAGGCCTCTAGCTCCTTTATCACCTTCTCTTTCCTTTAAAACCCTTTCCTTAATTATCTCCCTCCATCACTCCTTCATTCTCTTCTCTCATTCCATTTTTATTTTCCTTTTTTTTGTATGAGTAAATTTCGGCCCCCATGAAGAAAACAAAGAGAGAAAAAGGAAAATGAAAAGAAAAAGAAAAAGAAGGAAAGAGAAGAATGTAGAAGAAGATGAGATAATTAAAGGGAGAGATATTTTCTTCTAAAATTCCCTTTTATTACAAGTTTGCCATGGCACAAAGCCCTTTTATAATTGCCCTCCAACTTGGTATATTAATTACATTACATGCTATTTCTTTACATGCCATCTCTCCTTACACACACATCTATACCTATTTACAAGTATGCCATTCCCTTTATGCAGACACCTCTCTACTACATACACAATTCACTATATTACAACAATGCCATTGTAAAATTAATTAATAAGAATAAAATAGTAATAAAAATATTCTCTTTAAAATAGGCTTCACCAAATAAGCATCGTAAAATAATTCATATTAAAATAGTATTAAAAATACATTTTACTGTTCACACCCACCAACATAAAAATTACTTCACAACAATAAAACCAACACCACTATTCACTGCACTTCCCCATACTCATCCATTAGCATTCAATAAGCCTCTCATATAGGAACGCACTCATTCACGTAGACAAATTACCGTGCACACCACTGAATTACTACACACACACCCCCCCCATTTATATTCACACGACACAATTGTTATGCACACTACTCAACATTCATCAGCAAACAAGTACAAATACTATACACACATCCATTAAGATGCATACCCTAGGTATATAGGTACTAGGTTCATTACAATGCGAACTAATGCAAATAGAAAGATTCTAAGAATAAGTAGGACAATTAGAAAGCCATCAAAAGAAGGATGATGGCAATGAAGTGAATGAACGGTTCAATCTATGGAAGATTGTTGTCAAATGAGAATACTAGAAGAAGATCCATCCAAAGAATGGAACATGAGTTCCTAGTTGAGGGTTAAGGGTTCAAAGAAGGTAATGAGGAACAAGAAAGATGGGTTATAATAACGCTTCACACGTATGTCCTATACATGCAAACACTCGATACATCCCATACTCAAGGTTAATTTGAGTATTTTATACTATACACCCTGATCTTGCTATATTGTTCACGAGGTAGTTAGCGCGGACCTGCATAGGTCACCAAACTTGTAACGACCCACTCTCAGTGGGCCATTACTTATTTGATATACTCGTAGATTCTGCAATTAACCAGTGAAAACAACAAAGCCACGATGCAGAGATATAAAAAAAATACTCAAGTATGGTCCATTTATTACAATCCATACAATACAACATTCTCCAACAGAGATACAAGAAAGAAAAGAAGTACATAGGGAAAAACATCACGACTCGAACTATAAAAGTCTGCAGCATCTGAATCGAACTTTGGCTCCTCAAACTCAGGAGCCTCTATGTCAACCTGTGCGTCGTCTGCGGTACCACGAAGTATGGAACCGTAGATCAGTCACAACCCTTCTAGCAATAGAAATAAAGTAGTGCAAACGCATGGACATGTTATAAAAAGTAACTAAAGGTGGTCATGCAAAGGTGATAAGTAAAAGTGACTATGCAAGTAAAACAAGTAACACACACGAGCAACCATGGCAATAGTAAGATTAGCAGGCATGAATAGTAACAATATTAAACATGTAAAGTACTGAATAAGATGTACATTTAATTCATTGGTTAATGTGGTGCTAGCAGTGATTAAGCTAAACTATGTGACTCACGTAGGAGAGTATGATATGCAATCATTGAGTCCACCTCTTTCGCAACAGGGAGCTAATTCCGTGCGTCTACGTACAACATACTTTTGACAACATGTACTTTTTGAAAAAGGACATGACGTGAAAAGGAGACGAGACTCCTAGTCACTTGACAAGAGAGATGCCTCCCGGTCATAGCTCCCACACACACTCTACAATGAATTAACCTAAACCCATTGTTGTGTCAAGTGTATCAAGTACATGTTTCTTACATGATGTTTCAAAAGATATTCCAGGAGATTCCACAAGATATTTCACAAGATATTCCATAAGATGTACCGCATGATATTCCATACGATAATTCATTAGCATTCACTGAGTCATAAATGTCATGCAGCAGGTGATATGACTAGTTAAACGTAAGCAATCATGTAACAAGAGTGCTGATATTTCATTTATAGTTTTCACGTAACAAGCGTCATGACATGGTAGGCAATGGTGAACGAGACAAGAGAGTTATCAAAGTGAATACGAGTTTACATGCGATGAAAAGTTGAAGTAACTCATTTAACGGTATTTAGAATCAATGTTTGCAAACTGATGATATTTGGAATTCTAACATTGATCCATACATACACGTCTAGTCAGGTTTGGCCAAGCAAGTCACTATCCCAGTAAGCAGGGTGATCCAAACTTAGATGCAAACGATCCTAGACACTAGGTGGTACCACTGTTAAGATGGCCGCTCCATCGATTATATTTACAAACAGTATAGTAGTTCTCTATTTATTCACTATAATAGTTAAACCAGGACCATTGATTTACTTTCTTATTGAAAACCAGAAAGTTAGGGATTGAGGATAAAGAGAAGTTCAACAATTATGATGATCCCATGCTTCGAGCATGTGGTATTTCCATTACTACACAAGTAGATGGTTGCATGCTACAACTACCAAAGTTGAAAGTTGGTAATGTCGTATGCTCAAGTTAATAGTCGTTTTGAGGCTATAAGTTCAGTTTCCTATTTTAATTAGGTCTCTAGTCGTTTGTTCAAGTCAATAGCCGTTCTGAGGCTATATGTGCTATCCTTAGTTCATACTAGTACACTTGCTTAACTTCTAAAACTAGAATTAGAGTGACTTACAAGTTTTGATGTCGTCGTAGGAAGACGAGTCTGGAGCTAAAGCTGTATGGGGTGTCCGTGCACGCGAAACAGTACATGCAAACATAAAAAACCATCGGTTATAAGTCACGCTATTTTCTATTTATTATCTTACTTGTTTTAATTTTTCTTAAGGCTTGAAATGGGTCAAACACACGTATGGATAATTTTAGAAAGGCTAGAAATGAAGAAAATGTTATGAGAGTGCCGGCTACAGAACTCGTGCCCTGTATTTATAGAAAACAATTACATAATAGGTGGATACCCTAAACACTAGTGGGCTCCACTTGGGCCTACAAAAGACCGTTCATAACACTTCACCTTATCCACCATTGTTGTAAGCTTGGTATATGAATGCTTCGGGATTTATAGAGCTTATTTGATCATGAGGATATGGATACTTATGGATCCTAAGTTAGGAGGTCTTGCCTCGTTAAAACCTTTGGCTATGGAATACAAAGTGGGAAAAACCAATAGCTAAGGGAAAAGAGTGCAAGTCTCCTTAACTTCTCCTGATCGGTGGATATCACCAGGGGTGGATGCTTCTGGATCTAGAGTTGATGTGGTTGCCTCGTTAAAACCTTTGGCTATGAAAAACCTAGTGGAAAAAACCAATAGCTAAGAGAGAAAGAGTACACCACAATATTAACTCCCCCTGTTGTGTACAAGGTGCAGGCTTGTAAGTCTCTCAATTGTCTCATCCTAATCCCTATTACAAGTTTTCTAAAGGTATATCGAGGTAGTGCTTTAGTAAATAGATCTGCCAGGTTGTTGCAAGACTGGATCTGCTGGATGTCGATCTGTTTGTCTTCTTGTAGTTTGTGCTTCCAGAAAAGCTTGGGATAAATGTGCTTCGTCATGTCATCTTTGATGTAGCCACCTCGTAGTTGAGCTATGTAGGCTGCATTGTCTTCGTACATGGTGGTTGGTTCAAGGTCGCTCGTCTTTAGGTCAGTCGTCACAAAGATGTGGTGAAGGACTGAACGTAGCCAAAAGCATTCTCTGCTAGCTTCATAGATCGCAATGAGTTCAGAGTGGTTGGATGAGGTTACTGTCGAGGTCTGCTTCACAGATCTCCATGAGATAGCCGTTCCACCGTAGGTGAATACAAAACCAGTCTGGAACTTTGCGGTGTGGGGATCAGATCTGTATCCTGCATCTACAAAACCAACTATGTTGGAGGATACACCTTTCTGGTAGTATAGTCCCAGGTCTACTAACCTTTGGAGGTAGTGCTTCACTCCGTTCCAATGGCGCTTTGTGGTCGCTGAACTGTATCTGGCTAGTAGGTTGACTACAAATGCTATATCGGGATGCGTGTAGTTTGCAGATAGAGGAGTGCTCCAATGGCAATTAGGTAAGTACTTCAGGACCAAGTGTTTCCTCCCCCTCTTCCAGCGGCCAGAAGGGGTCTTTATCAACATCCAATGATCTGACGACCATTGGTGTACTCAGTGGGCGACATTTGTCCATAAGAAATTTTTTCAGCAATTTCCTTATGTAATTTGATTGATATAACCGGATTCCTCCGCTGAGATATTCAATTTTTAAGCCAAGGCAGTATTTGGTTTTGCCAAGGTCTTTCATCTCACAAGTCTGTGTAAGGCTTTTGGATATCTCAGCTATCTCTTCAGGAGATCTAATGAGATTTAAATCGTCTACTCAGACAGCAATTATTACAAATCATGTTCCCTTTGCTCTTATAAATATGCAAGGGCAGACTTCATTATTGGTGAATCCTTGTTGCACGAGGAATTCACTGAGTCTGTTATACCACATTCTGCCCGATTGTTTTAGACCATACAATGATCTTTAGAGTTTGACAGAATAGACGTCCCGAGGTCTATCTGTCATTTTTTCGGCAGTTTATAACCGTCCGAAAGTTTCATATATATATCTTTATCTATGTTCCCACATAGGTATGTAGTCACAATGTCCATGAGCTGCATATCTAGGCCTTCAGTAGCTGTTAAGCTAATTATGAATCGAAAAGTGATCGCGTCCATGACCGGAGAGTATGTATCATCATAATCTATTCCTGGTTGTTGGGAAAAGCCTTGTGCAACAAGTCGCGCTTTGTAGCGTACGAGCTGATTATTTTCGTTTCTCTTTCTTACGAATACCCATTTATATCCCACAGGTTTTATACCTTTTGATGTTGGGACTACAGGTCCAAAAACTTTGCGTTTCAAGAGTGAATCCAGCTTTACTCCTATTGCCTCGTTCCATTTTGGCCAATCCTCTCTGTGTTTATATTCTACTAGAGAGCGTGGATCGATATCATCGTCATATTCAGTAACATGATTAGCAATAACGAACGCAAAGTCGTCATCGATGACAGTGCTTTTTTTGTCCAGTAACTCCTCAGTACATACATAATTTAATGATATTTATCCTATATTTTCCTCTTCTGGGGATTTTAGGCGGGGGAAGGTGTCTGGGTTGAGCTCAGCATCCTGTGGTGGTATCGTTATATTTTCTGCAGAAGTTATCCTCTTTCGAGGAAACTTATCCTTGGAGCCTGTGGGTCGTCCTCTTTTTTGTTGAGGTACGGTCGCTTCTGCTGCTGGTGGATTGCATCCATCTTTGGGTATGTCAATCCTAGCTGGTGTGTTTGCAGCATGGACGTGTGATCTAATAATCTTCTGGTTGTCAGTGAATTGGTCCGGTAGTATGTGAACTGTATTTTGTATTTTGAGGATCTTCAGGATCTCATCTTCACATTGGTTTGTACGCAGATCAAAGTGGGATAAAGTTTTGGTATCCCATGAAATGGTCTTTGAAGCTTCAGGCTTCTTAGTATTCAAGCTTAGTTTGGGAAATGTATTCCCGTCAAACTCACAGTCTTCTAGACGTGCCTTAAAAGCATACCCCGTTATGAGTTTCAGGTATCTAATGATCGATGGTGAGTCGAACTCTTTGTAGATACCTAGGCGACGTTGATGACCCATCTTGGTCCTCTACGGTGGTGCGATGGGAACATAGACTGCACATCCAAATATCCTCAAGTGAGAGATATTTGGTGGAGATCCATATGCAAGTGGCATCGGGGAATAAGTTTGACTACCAAATGGTCGTAATCTTATTAGCGATGCAGCATGCAAGATTACATGCTCCCATGCAGTCACATGCAACTGGGATTGCATTAGCAATGGACGAGCGATCCATTGTAGTCTCTTTATAAGAGATTCAACTAACCGTTCTGGGTGTGAACATGTGCTACAGGATGTTCAACTTCAATGCCAGTTGCTTGGCAGTAGTCTAGAAAGACTTGTGATGAAAATTCTCCGGCATTATCCAGACGTAATTTCTTAATCGGGTTGTCTGGGAAATGTACCCGCAACTCGATGATTTGTGCCAATAGCTTTGCAAAGGCTATGTTGCGGGTGGACAGTAGGCACACATATGATCATTTGGAAGATGCGTCTATTAGTACCATAGAGTACCGAAATGGGCCACTTGAGGGGTGAATAGGCCTACAAATGTCTCCGTGTGTTCTTTCCAGGAAGCTGTGAGACTCAGAGTCCACTTTAAGTGGAGATGGTCTCGTAAAATCAATTTACCTTAATATAAGGGAAATAATGAAAATCATCCTTTTGAAGTAACTGTAGGTTCTTCAAATTAATTCCACGGGACTGGGATATGATGCGGTGCATCATTGCCGATCCGGGGTGTCCGAGTCTGTTATGACAGAGTTGGAATCTGGTTTATTTTTGCACTTCTGATGCTCAATTATATTAGATTCTATTGCTTGAATTATTGTATGGTAAAGACCCGACGGGAGTCCCTAGAAACGCTTTTTAGCACCGTTTTTAAGAGTCGTTACATACAAGTATTCTTTGTCATGTTTGTCCACCATTTCTACATGGTATCCGTTTAGACGGATATCTCTGAACCTTAATAAGTTTCTACGTGAGCTTGGAGAGAAAAGAGCATCTTTTATGAAGATTTGTGTTTTATTGGGGAGTAAAATGTTTGCTTCCCCTAATCCTTCTAATATACTTGATAGACCAAAAATAGTATTTATGGTGCCATCATATTGGTTGATGATTTAAAAAGCAAATATCTCGAAGGATCGTGTGCATAGAAACATTGTCCACTAGGCATTTATTATCCATCTATAGCAAAAAAAAGCAATATAAGGCACAAAAGAAGCAAGTTTTATTTAAAGTATGAAAATAATCTAATATGCTGACGAGAAATAAACATCTAGAAAGGAAATTGCTTTTCAACTACAATAAAATGCAGAAATAGATAAGGCATCAGTCTAGCAGGTCATTGGTCGAGAAGTCCTCGACGATGTACCTAATTTGAGCCAGGTCTTTGTTTTTCACCAAGTTTGTTTCAGCAGACTTCTGGCTAGCTTGGTACAAATCCTGGAGATGGCGTAGAGTACGACAGTTTCTGGACCAGTGTCCAGTCATGCCACACCTGTGGCATTTGTCTTCTTAGTCTTTCTTGGGGGCAGATGTCTGGCCGTTGTCTTTCCTCTTCCACACATTTTTCATCTTCCCCTCATTGTTGGTCTTTGGAGGGGGTCCTCTAGCCTGCTTCTTCAATGCCTTTCCCTTCTGGGGTTTTCCATTGAATTTATTCTTCTTCTTTTGAGAGGAGATATTGTGCGCTTCAGGCGCATGTGCAGTTCTAGCAGTGCGCAAATTATGGGTGGCCAGCAAGAGGTCTCTGTTCTGTTTTGCCATCAGAAGGCATGAGAGAAGTTCTGGGTATTTCGTGAATTTTCGTTCACGATACTGTTGCATGAGGATAACATCCTTCTCGTGGAAAGATGTAAAAGTTTTCTTTAACATGTGTTCCTCCGTCACTTTTTCACCACACAACTTCATGCGTGACGTGATACTGAATAATGCTGAGTTGTACTCGGCAATGGACTTGAAGTCTTGTAGACGGAGGTTCTCCCATTCGTATCGCGCTCGAGAAAGGATAATATCTTTTTAAGTTTGTATCGATCCTCCAGTGCGGTCCATAACTCGTATGAGTCTTCCACTGTGAGATACTCGGCCTTCATGGTCCGATCGATATGGCGTTTTATATAGATAATGGCTTTCACTTTATCTATGTCAGAAACCGTATCGCCAACTGCAATGGCATGACTCAAGCCCTGTGAGCGCAGATGGAATTTGATATCCAACTGCCAGCTCAAGTAATTCTTGCATGTAACTTCTAATACGTCGAAGTCGACGCTTGCTATCTTTGCCATTTATCTAAGCATGTTAAACAAGCAATAATTAAATATTTGAAAAAAATAATAATCATGCAATTTCGACACAGATATTTGTTGTGTGGATCGGCTAGTCAACATTTTAAAGTACAAAATAAAGTCCATTTACAGTCCCATTAAAAAGAAAATACAACTTGGGAACCCACATGTGGACCCTTTTCTTGTGGAAGTAGATTTTCATCACCATGGGACGTGCACCAGACTTGGAATTATACAATTTAATCCGCACTACAATTTCTCTCAAAAGAAAAAATGCGAGAAAAATAAATGGTGACAAATAGCCAATCCAAAACCACAACGAAATATTAATATTCGTCGCAGAAACATCAACAATGCAGCAGACATTTATTTATTCATCATAGGCATGTAGTAAGTTTAAGCGCAAATTCATGCTACATCCAATGAAAATATGTAACATCACATGCATTTTTAATAGAATAAAATAATTTTCTTTAATAATTAATTGGACCACATGGAAACGTCATTACCAATTAGGTTAGTTAAATAACGACAGAGCGGTCTTAGAATCCTCATAATTATTAAACGTGAAAAATAATAATATAATCTAATATGAAAATACGATTGGTGATGAAATAACATAGAATCGACGTGAAATTAATAAAAAATGGATCAATAATTTTTAGAAGCCCTTTTTTAAAAAAAATGTGGAAACCCCCTATTAGGGTTTTGTTGCGACGGCCGTGAACGGGGGCGCTACGGCAGCCGAAAGCGGCGATGCACCAGGGCGACTACAGGTCGCGGCGGCGCAGTGCCGGTGTGGTTGCAAGCTTGGCGGCATGCGCGGGGCGACTTCAGGTGGCGGCGGCGCGCGCAGCGGGCCTGCGCAGGGAGCGCATGCGGGCGACGACAGGACGCCCATCGAGATGAGCAGGGATGCATGCGGCGAGGCATGCGCGGCAGGCGCACGTGCGAGCAGCGACTGGCTACCCGGCGAGGCTCACACGGGCGACACGCCCGGCGTGGCGCGCGATGTCGGCTGCAGGCCAGGCGCGAGCGCGTGGGGAAGGAGGCACCAATCACACAAGATCCATAGATTTCAGAGGAAAAAATAGATTTTTATTGTAAAAATATAATTTTTAATCTTTGAATCAACGTTTTTTACCGGAAAAATTTGATTTTTAACTTTAAAACGTCGAATTTTCATCCAAAAATGAATAAAAACTGTTTTTAGTGGAGATCTATGTTTTAAAAAAATATGATTTTTCATACAAATCTAAGTAGAAAAGTAGATCTAATAGAAAAACAACACAGATAACTCATCATGCACATGAAAAATTAGTTCTAGGGAATATAGATGATTATCTCTAGGATCTACCCTCCGGATCTAGCGAAGTTTGGAGAAGGAAGCCCAATCCACGTCCTCGCGATTCGTCCGTCGGCAAAGGTTCGGCTCAGCTGACGAGCATGATGATAACGTGTTATGAAGGTGTCGGCTACTGAACCCATAGCACTGTATTTATAGGAAAACGATGACATAATGGGTGTATACCATAAACACAAGTGGGCTCCATATGGTCATACAAAAGCCCATTCATAACTGTTATCTCTTTATTTAGTTTTTCATAAAATTTATCGTTTTAGTTTTTCCAAAATCTAGTTCTCTCCAAATTTAGTTCGCATAAGAGTTTCGCATTGAAAATTTTACAAACTATCATACTAACCATTGATTCCTTAAGATTAAATCTTAACCGTCTGTAGCAAGTTTTATTTAAAGTCTGAAAATAATCTAATATGCTGACGAGAAATAAACATCTAGAAAGGAAATTGCTTTTCAACTACAATAAATTGCAAAAATAGATAAGGCATCAGTCTAGCAGGTCATTGGTCGAGAAATCCTCGACGATGTACCTAATTTGAGCCAGGTCTGTGTTTTTCACCAAGTTTGTTTCAACAGACTTCTGGCTAGCTTGGTACAAATCCTGGAGATGGCGTGGAGTACGACAGTTTCTGGACCAGTGTCCAGTCATGCCACACCTGTGGCATTTGTCTTCTTAATCTTTCTTGGGGGCAGATGTATGGTCGTTGTCTTTCCTCTTCCACACATTTTTCATCTTCCCCTCATTGTTGGTCTTTGGAGGGGGTCCTTTAGCCTGCTTCTTCAATGCCTTTCCCTTCTGGGGTTTTCCATTGAATTTATTCTTCTTCTTTTGAGAGGAGATATTGTGCGCTTCAGGCGCAGGTGCAGTTCTAGCAGTGCGCAAATTATGGGTGGCCAGCAAGAGGTCTCTGTTCTATTCTGCCATCAGAAGGCATGAGAGAAGTTCTGAGTATTTCGTGAATTTTCATTCACGATACTGTTGCATGAGGATAACATCCTTCTCGTGGAAAGATGTAAAAGTTTTCTCCAACATGTGTTCCTCCGTCACTTTTTCACCACACAACTTCATGCGTGACGTGATACTGAATAATGCTGAGTTGTACTCGGCAATGGACTTGAAGTCTTGTCGACGGAGGTTCTCCCATTCGTATCGCGCTCGAGAAAGGATAACATCTTTTTATGTTTGTATCGATCTTCCAGTGCGGTCCATAACTCGTATGAGTCTTCCACAGTGAGATACTCGGTCTTCATGGTCCAATCGATATGGCATTTTATATAGATAATGGCTTTCACTTTATCTATGTCAGAAACCGTATCGCCAACATCAATGGCATGACTCAAGCCCTGTGAGCGCAGATGGAATTTGATATCCAACTACCAGCTCAAGTAATTCTTGCATGTAACTTCCAATACGTCGAAGTCGATGCTTGATATCTTTGCCATTTATCTAAGCATGTTAAACAAGCAATAATTAAATATTTGGAAAAAATAATAATCATGCAATTTCGACACAGATATTTGTTGTGTGGATCGGCTAGTCAACATTTTAAAGTACAAAATAAAGTCCATTTACAGTCCCATTAAAAAGAAAATACAACTCGGGAACCCACATGTGGACCATATTCTTGTGGAAGTAGATCTTCATCACCATGGGACGTGCACCAGACTTGGAATTATACAATTTAATCCGCACTACAATTTCTCTCAAAAGAAAAAATGCGAGAAAAATAAATGGTGACAAATAGCCAATCCAAAACCACAACAAAATATTAATATTCGTCGCAGAAACATCAACAATGCAGTAGACATTTATTTATGCATCACAGGCATGTAGTAAGTTTAAGCGCAAATTCATGCTACATACAATGAAAATATGTAACATCACATGCATTTTTAATGGAATAAAATATTTTTCTTTAATAATTAATTGGACCACATGGAAATGTCATTACCAATTAGGTTAGTTAACTAACGACAGAGCGGTCTTAGAATCCTCATAATTATTAAACGTGAAAAATAATAATATAATCTAATATGAAAATACGATTGGTGATGAAATAACATAGGATCGACCTGAAATTAATAAAAAAATGGATCAATAATTTTTAGAAGCCCTTTTTTATTAAAAAAATGTGGAAAACCCCTATTAGGGTTTTGTTGCGACGGCCGTGAACGGGGGCGCTGCGGCAGCCGAAAGTGGCGGTGCGCGCAGGGCAACTACAAGTCGTGGCGGCGCAGTGCCGGTGTGGTTGCAAGCTTGGCGGTGCACGCGAGGCGACTTCAGGTGGTGGCGGCGCGCGTGGCGGGTCCGCGCAGGGAGCGCATGCGGGCGGCGACAAGACGCCCATCGAGATGAGCAGGGATGCATGCGGCGAGGCGTGCGCGGCAGGCGCACGTGCGAGCAGCGACTGGCTACCCGGCGAGGCTCACACGGGCGACACGCCCGGCGTGGCGCGCGATGTCGGCTGCAGGCCGGGCGCGCGCGCGTGGGGAAGGAGGCACCAATCACACAAGATCCATAGATTTCAGAGTAAAAATAGATTTTTTATTGTAAAAATATAATTTTTAATCTTTGAATCAACGTTTTTTACCGGAAAAATTTGATTTTTAACTTTAAAACGTCGAATTTTCATCCAAAAATGAATAAAACCCGTTTTTAGTGGAGATCTATGTTTAAAAAATATGATTTTTCATACAAATCTAAGTAGAAAAGTAGATCTAATAGAAAAACAACACAGATCACTCATCATGCACATGAAAAATTAGTTCTAGGGAATATAAATAATTATCTCTAGGATCTACCCTCCGGATCTAGCGAAGTTTGGAGAAGGAAGTCCAATCCGCGTCCTCGCGATTCGTCCGTTGGCAAAGGTTCGGCTCAGCTGACGAGCATGATGATAACGTGTTATGAAGGTGTCGGCTACTGAACCCATAGCACTTTATTTATAGGAAAACGATGACATAATGGGTGTATACCATAAACACAAGTGGGCTCCATATGGGCATACATAAGCCCATTCATAACGGTTCTCTCTTTATTTAGTTTTTCATAAAATTTATCGTTTTAGTTTTTCCAAAATCTAGTTCTCTCCAAATTTAGTTCGCATAAGAGTTTCACATTGAAAATTTCACAAACTATCATACTAACAATTGATTCCTTGAGATTAAATCTTAACAGTCTTTCTACCCATCTCTTTGTTCTAGTCAGGAAACCCATTCAAAATTAAAAAAAAAACATTTGCATTAATATTGTCGACACTTAGTTTTATCTACCTATAGTACTCTTAAAAGCAAACATCATCATTCTAATTTCCACCCAAAGAAGGTGATTTTTTAATCATGTTCCCATATTTTTGAATCCATGGAAAACATGGAAGAACATACTATTTTTTAAATAATTTGGTTGATGATCGTATTGTCAATTATTTCAATCCTTTTTAATGCATCTCTATATCTTCCCGACAGAGAGGTCTCTTTTACAACTAATTACATGTTTATTTTCATAATTATGCATTTCTATTTTTGTAATTTTATTGCCGGCCAGGCCCGGACCGGCCCATTATACTCCCTCGTTACTTCGTTATACTCTTGTTCCGTCCAAGCCTGAGTTAGGACTTGTACACCGCGTACACCATACACATTTACAAGGCTTTTTGTTTCTATTTCCTTTTTTTAAAACTCCCTCCGAACTTCAATTATATCATCGCATCCTTCTGCCTTCGTTGCCTGCATATTGAGCAGACAATAAGGAGACCGTTCAGGTTTCAAAGCCCCTGCAGAGGAGGAGAGGGATGGTTAACTGGGAGGCCGCAGTCTCTGTCCTGCTGTGTGTGATCATGAGGAAGAGCATCTCCCGGTTTCAGGAGGTTGGCCACATTGCGCTCGAGTTCGTCGCCGTCTTTGCCTCCGCCATTCGGATCTCCGGGCTCTTCTACCGTTGGCCGGCAGAGGCCTCGGCTCGGCACTTCCCCCTCCCGTGAAAATGGAAGAAGGATAGAAGAAAGAAAAAGAAAAGAAATTTAAGGAAAAAAAAAAATCTTTTGGATGGCCTGTTTTTGATGAAAGAAATAAGCATTAGTCTGCAAGGGTGGTGATTGAGGCAACAATAATCATTCTGGTTTTTATTTTCTTTTTTCTCCTATTTATATTGTAAAATAAAGCATCAGATATCGCATACTACATACATAAAAGTTTTTATTGTGACCATAACAACATCCTGATTCGAAAGATACTAAGGGCCTGTTCTTTTGCAAGAACTGTGGCCTGGAATCTGACTTTTAACACTATTCCTAGACTGTTCACACAGAATCCCCGTTCTCGGTTGCGTAGGGTGTTCTTTTGAGTATTGGAGTTTTTTCGGAAGCTAATCCGACGTGGCGCTTGAATACAGAATCCCCGTTCCAAACTTGTGCTCTCCGTATTTTGTGCGGATTACGGAAGAATCCCACGCAAATGTGGGCCCTTTCTCTTCGGTCCACCAATCGCAACAGTGTTTTCGCCCTTTTTTTCGTGCGTTGCTGCGCTGCGCTGCGCTGCAGGTTGACGTGGGCCCCGTTGCTATAAAAACATTAGATTAGATATTTTGTAACCATTTAATTATTTTAATTAGTAATCAGTGTTATGAATAGGACCCATTGGGCCTATTGGGTATCCACCCACATGAGTACCCATTATGAATACTATATAAAGGAGGCTAGGGGTTTCCTAGCCTCAATCCTTCTCCAAATCTGTTTCTCGTTCATAACACGTTATCAGCACGATCACGCTCGTTGGAGGAGACGGCGGCTCGCGGGGAAGGAGATCCATCAATCGCTCAGATTCAAGAAGATCGTAATCTTCTCAACGGGGAGCGAAAAGGGCATCCTTCACTAACCGTCGCCTAGATTCCTCGTCGAATCTAGAGGTAAAAATCAAAACTTTTTAGATCTAAACTTGCTTTTCTCATTAGATCTGCATGTTTTAGGATCAAAAAGTTTATAAACACGGTAAAATTCAATTTTTTATTAGATCTGCATGTCTAAAAACAATAAAAATCTCTGTTTTTTAGCGATCTAAATAGTTGAAAAATCCGTTTTTTACCCCCGCCTTTGATCCAAAAATCCGCACGCCCGTAGGGCGGAACGGCGGCGCGTCTCTAGCGCCACCGGCGGAAATCGCACGCCGCGGCCTCAGGCCGCGGCCAACTGCCGCGGCCTGAAGCCGCGGCCCTGTGCCGCGGCCTCAGGCCGCGGCCAGTAGCCGCGGCCCGCAGCCGCGGCCCGTCGCCGCCACGGCTGCCGCGTTCTGCGCGGCCAGCCGTCGCGGCGACACGTCGCGAGCCCCCCCTAGGGTTTTCCGAAACCCTAAACCTAAATGGGCCAATTTTTCGGGGGAGGCCCAAATTAACCCTAATGGGTTGTTTTCATGGCCCAAAAGGCCAGAAAATTAGCCCATTTACATAAATAATTTTTCTTCTTTTATTTTTGGTCCTAAAAAGCCCAAAATAATTAAAAGAAAATTTAAAGGGTTTTAAAGCGGTAAACAAAACATTAAAATATGAATCAAAGGTAAAAGTTTTTCAAAATAAATTTTTGCACGTCACAATTTAGATTATTTAAATTAATCTTTACATGCATGTGATTGATTATCTGCGTGGGTGTATGTTTCCAATATATTATCTGCGTGGATGTGCAAATTAGGCTATGTTTTTAGGGATCAGCCAGTTTTCCGACACCTTTTAATTTCCTGCAATTTTTCTTTTTTTTGAGAGAAATTTGTAAGTGAGGATATAAATGTAAAAAGAAGACCGAAGGACACCAAAAAGGAGCTGAAGGCGTACGCACAATGAAGATAGGGGCTTCTCTCTGATGTTCCCGAGTTGTATTTTATTCTTTCATGCTATTTTGATGTAACTTCGGACTGTACTTCTTTTTATTTCGGTGTCGGCTGGCTGATCCCCATAGTCCTAAGTCATTTTCGTTTTCATTGTTTATGCATTAATTGCGTGGATGTTAATTATTTTAATACCATGTCAATGTTACAATGAAACTGTCAAAAAGCATGCTAAAATCACTTTAATATAGTTCAACGCCTATTGCTAGACTATATACCTGCGATAAGATTTTTTAAAATGCCTGCAGCATATAAATGGCATGTGTACATCATACTTGTTTCAATTCAATTGAACATAATCTTTAGTTTACAAGCTTTACATTATATGTATGATGGGCTCATGATATGACGATATTTATGACAATAAGACAATAATGATTTCAAAAAGTTTAATATCATATCCACTTTGACAAAATGAACCTGAAGTTCAAAATCAAATCAAAAGTCAACACTCTCTCTCCCTAATAAAATAAATACGATGGTTTATGCGAAAATTATAATTGCTATCTTTATAAAAGATGCACACTTTGCGGTAAACAGATATATAAGATCTATGATCTATATAATCCAATATGGACACCAGAAGTTTTCCATAATACCGCTAAACTCTTTAAAAGAGTGCTCTCCTTTATTTTTACAAGGAAAGATTTTTTCTAGCATTGAATATAAGCATACGCCTGAAGTCGTGGCTTAATGAATAAGTGAGAAATATATTACGCACCCACGTATTTGTTCCCCTCTGAGCATGGTAAACTATCCACATAAAATTTGAACGACTCAAGTAAAAGGCCTGAAGCTATACTCGAGCATTCAAATAGACTTTTTAAAAGTCCCTTATTAATTAGAAAAGTGGAAGTATAAATAATTTGCTCAAACCCCTGCTTATGTCTCCTTAGCAAGACTAATTTTCATTGTCCTTTATAAATAAGGAATATTGAAATCAGGGGAAGTTCAGGATCAAACATGACCTGAAATAAAAAATAAGGAAAACTCAAAACATGGGAAGTCTTGGATTAAATGGGAAAGGGAAGATACGATATACCTCGACATGGAGTAAGCAATGGCAAGCCAAAATCAGACCAGAAGTTCTGATAAGAGCCATAATGTTTTTGCAAACATGAATGTGCACTAACTTATGCCATATAAAAATACATATATATCTAGTCAAAACGACGAAAGTCTAATTGACCTTATGTATATTTAGCTACTCCCCGAGGACAAATAAACTTTGAAATCAAATATAATCTGTTGTCATAACATAAGTCTTAAATGAGCATAATTATTGTTGTATGTTTTTCAAGAGCACACATCACACTTTGTAACTTGTTGACTTATCATCAGTATTATTCTCTTGTAGTTTTAATACATTTTATTTTACTGCGTATGTTTTGCTATCTTGAATACCCCTAAAAATAAAATGAGGACGCCATATACTCTCTGAAACTTATACAGTTTCAAAAAGGATATTCGTCAAAACGAAATCCCTAATGACTCAAGAAATAAATGAAGCCTGAAGCTTTGTCCCAAAATGATCCGCACAATAGTCAAAGTGAAGATGTAATCCTTCACAGTTTGAACACAGTTCAACTATTATCGGACAAAATTAACTTGAGCATTTTAATGGACTTTTCAAAAGTGCCACATAAATTCAAAAGAGGAATTATTTTGGAACACCAGAAGTGTCCAGAATCGACCAAATTTTGGATCGAAATCACCCTGTATTGATGATGCAAGACATCATCAACCAGACGAACCCGAAGATTCTTTAAAAAGGGTGAAACTTTCATTGTCCTATTCAAAAGGGAAAAATGATAATGAGATCATCTCCATTCACATGGACATTGACTCTCCCCACTTCCTCAAATGAATTTAAGATGATATACTATCATCATTAAAGATAATGAAGACCTTTAGGTCTCTTGAGAGTATTTAAGGGATATAAATAGGCTTCGTCCACTCCCTTAACTGGACTGATGATGTACCCTTGGTGTACTCATCAATATATCCTCTAAATAAATGGTCATTATCCAACTACATTCTTTTATAAAATGGTGGCAACTTTGGATAACACTGGGAAATTTAAATGTTTTACAACTGGAAAAATAATGAACACCCTGAAGCTTGTGTTCACACCCAAATATGGGTAAGATAAATCATTAAAATGATTTAAATGGATTTCTTATCCATTAAAAATCCAGTTGTAGGTGACCACATGGGAACATGCAATTACATTGCAAACCATCAAAACGCATCCTTAGAACCTATTTATATGAGTCTGATCACCTCATATAAACAGTTTCCGAAAACCCCTGACGGGGGAAGCGTTTAGAGCACATCTTATAGATTGTGCCATGATGAGTAGACACCCCCATATCACCACTATAGACCATCAAAATGCAGAACTATTTATCGGAAGTAAATATCCCAGATAAATAGAGTCTGAGCACTCTGAACAGGGGAAGCATTTAAATTCACTTCTCCTAAGACGTGCATCGATGATCCTATTTTAAAGATTTGATGAGATCCTGAAGATCCCTCACAACTTTAATGTCCCAGAATCAGTTTCAACAGAAATACTACAATCATCCATGAGCCTGAAGCTCAAATGACCATTTAAATCATTAATACCTATGATCTGGTTATCATGAATTGTGATGAGATCCTGAAGATCCACACTTATGAAACTGTTAAAACAGTTATCAGACATAGTTACTGACAATATAGATATTGTCAAAACTTTCACATCCCTGCTACTAAAAATCCAGCTAGGATTGACATACCAAATATATTGGATGCAACCCACCAGTAGCAGAAGTGGATATCCTCAATGGATGAGAGGACATACCACTAGGCTCTAAAAAGAGAGATCTACTCCTGGAGACCGAAAAAACAATACCACCACAGGAAAGTGAGCTCAAATCCAGAACCTTATTGCAACTTGGTTGCTAAGGACCAATTCTGGATCTGTCCATATTCTTTACCCGTCCCAGAACCTTCACTTCTTTAACGCGTCGTGAAGGAGACACCTCTGGGAGAAATCAAATGATTATAGTACGTACGGGATGAGTTTTGGACAAGAAAGAACACATTTTGTCGACAAATTCTCTCATATTTCATTTTGCCAGTTAAATATAAAATATCGTTTCCACAACTCTGCTTTGCCTGAAGCAAAGAGAGAGATTTGGCCAAATTATAATAATGTGGAATGAGGCAATAATAAGGTGAGCTGGACTCACTTATGAAATATGAGGTGTTGGACCTGAAGTCCTGGTATCAAAAATGATATCAAATCCTGTGGGATAACTGAGTATTGAAGGAGAATTAAAATAAAATCGTTAGCTATAAGCATTTTAATTTGCTATAGTTTTTAGAGGTATAAATCGCTCAAACCAGGAAGTAATCAAGTAAGATGAGCTGAACTCACTTACAAGATGAATCTGATGCATCGACTGGTTTATGTCAAGGCGTAACCCAACGAATGGCAAAAAGAAGGAATTTTTGGTTGATGTTGTTATTGGATGTGACAACATCACCGATATAAAATTTCTTCAACTGCATGTACAAATCTTTTTCTTTACTTTCCTTTCTTTTTGGGACACATATTAATAATATGATTAAAGGAAAGACAACCTAGACAAAGATCCTTAAAGGACTCATACTAAAAGGTTGTTGTTTGCACCTCTTAAAAACAGTATTGTTCTTAAGAGAGCAAATTAAAAGAATTGAGATTATTTTAATAACTCAAAATATTATCGGATCTCCTGAAGAGAAATTATCGAAATATCTGTTAAAGCCTATCTATCAGATATGATATGATATGAAAGCCCTAGCTAGGCATAAATTCTAGGCTTACAGAACATTAAGCATCCTGAAGATGAACAATCATCCCGAAGATGAACAATCATCCCGAAGATGAACAATCATCCCGAAGATGAACTATTATCCTGGAAATGAACTATCATCCTGAAGATGGCGTTAATTAATCATCCCGAAGATGTAAACTTCATACAATGATGATTGATGAAGAAACATTAATTTCATTCTCCACCAAATACACCTATTTGGTTGTATGGATATACATTAAAAGACCCCTTTCCGTTAGCTGGAAGAGGGAAAGAATATATATGGTCCAGAAGTACCTTAAGTGTCTTTGAAACACTCTTCTACCTGGCCAACTGCATGCGTCTCTTTTGAGCGTTAGCAGTATAGCTATTAGCCAGGTACAGTGCAGTGCCCCCAGCGCGCCACTGGACCAGAGATATGTAGCTTCTGCGCTATCTCCAAGAACGAGGAAAAATCCTCTATGTTAAATGTATTTGCATATGCAGGTTACAGATCATCGCGATGAATGGCATAAAAGGGACGTCCACCTCCTGAAGATCTACACAGAATCCTTCCAAGTCTACATCCTTCCACCATCCCGAGAAGCTCATCACCCAAGGAGCAGCTCAAGAACATACAATGCCAGGTCCTGAAGTACCTCGCAGACAATGACGATTGAGACGTGGAGCTGTCTACCAAGTTTGCTAGCACTCCTTTAGTTTCTGCTAATGCCTTATATGAGTGAAACTTGTATAGATGAGTGATGCTTGTACTTTACTTTTGCTTTCGGAATGTTGCAGATGAGATGGATGTATAGACACATAGGAGATAAATGTATAGATATATAGGAGATCTGCAAGCCTGAAGCTTGATCAGATTAGGGGGAGTCAACTGTAAAGTTGTACTCTTTTTCCTTGGCTAGTGGTTTTTCCCACAGGGTTTTCCATAGTCAAGGTTTTAATGAGGCAACCACATTGACTCTGGATCCAGAAGTATCCACCCCTCGACACATCCCCAAATCAGGGAAAGTTATGGAGTGATGTACTCTTTTCCCTTCGCTATCGGTTTTTCCCACAGGGTTTTCCATAGCTAAGGGTTTTTAACGAGGCAGTTACCCTTAACTTGGATCCAGAAGTATCCACCCTTTAAGATACTCAGTAGTACTAATGAATCATTCAGTATTCATAAAGTCGAGTATACCACGTTGGTTGGATAAGGGGAAGTGTTATGAATAGGACCCATTGGGCCTATTGGGTATCCACCCACATGAGTACCCATTATGAATACTATATAAAGGAGGCTAGGGGTTTCCTAGCCTCAATCCTTCTCCAAATCTGTTTCTCGTTCATAACAATCAGATATTATATTAGTTAATTATTTTAGTTTTAAGTATTTGGGTTAGGTATAAATAGCACACATTAAAATTGAGTGGACCCTACACCAACTTTCTTCATCCAACTTTCTTCATCCAAAAGAACACACTACACGTAATGGGACCCACCTCAACTTTCCAACTCCACAATTCAACCTCACATTCCAACAAAAGAACACACTACACACAAATTTCTCTCTCATCAGATTCCTAACTTCTCAACTTTCCCAATTATACTTTCCTACAAAAGAACAGGCCCTAAGCATGCTACTCAGATATCTGTTCGGCCTTGACAGAGACACAGACAACGAGGTGATGCCTCATAACCTCTCTTTATAACTACATCAAGCAGAATTCATATGCATCGAGTTCTGGGCAGCAACATCATTAGAAAAAGTGTTCACAGCTTTGACATGGCGATTTCCATTACATCGACAAGGAACTCTGCAACAAGAAAATTTAATGCTAAGGGATTTATGCTTTTGGGTTAGATATGCGTTCAACTATTGGTTTGTGGCTTCACCAATGTCATTAATTGTGAGCACCTATTCATTAATATTATTATGACTTTCTTCATAATTGTGACTTTCTTTTCTTTTCTATTTCTTTTTCATTTCATTTTTCTTTCATACGCTCTCTCTCAAGTGAGAAATCATAAAGTCTTTAAGTGATTTTGTAACATTATGCCCTATCTCATATTAGTTTCACTGCGACGTGAAAGAAAGAACGCCTAGATAATGTAGGACTCTATGGCCTTGTGGGCACGACTTTGCTTGTTCTCTGAGCCGGGCCCCTGCGGCTAAACAAGCATTATGTTGTTATTGTCGGCAGAGAGTAAATCAACGAACTAGACTTATGGATGTGCAATTGACATCCAAAACAATAAAGCCTACAGATTTTACCTCCAATTTTACTTTTAAGAACACACATTTGCAAAGTTCTTTCGAGCTATTTTGCCTTCCTATTCTAATATTGCCTGCAGCTTCAGAAGAAACCTGGCAATCCCAGTTAGCTACAATGTAGCCCCAACATTGTAGCGACGTGGGACTCTAATACTGATGTTCTCATGGAAAGGTTCAGAACCGGCTGCTATTGTGAAAAAATTCTGATCAGTGGCCATTATTATATACCTACATCTGCACTAATTATCCAATTGGAATTGCAAAAAAAAATGTTGCTTTTTATGAATTTGGATATAGTATATATTGACTTCACATGTTGTTTAGACATTTTTTGTTTAATTGATTAGTTCGGGTTTTAAGGGATATTATGTTCATTTCTATGTGATGAAATATGTTGTTGCAAAATAATAATGAAATGTGGAGGTAACAAACTAGATGCTTCCGTGGACTGCAAGCTCAGATGATGAATGTAATGACAAAGGAAAATATTGGGATAATATTTTATAGGTGTATCAATTATAGCAAGAGCAATAGATATAATTTTTTTGTTTGGGTTGATGAGAGTGAAATGTGTCTGCGTGGAAAGGAATATGCAAGAGAGTTGTTACAGGAAACAAAAAAGTTAAAGATAAGGCTGCGAGAACGAGAAAGGAATTATGGATATATCCAGGAGGAAACACGTTTCTCATTTTCCAATGCCAATGAAATGAACATAAGAGAAGCTGCCGTAGAAATTATAGGATGAACAATATACCAACAACATCTGGGCAGTGAAGCCATATGATAGTGCTTGAAATGTTACAAATGATGTGGTTTTGTTTGGTTGTATATCCTCTTTGTTGATTACTGTACTTTGGTATGCATTGATGATGTAGTAAGATGAAATTAGATGTTGTTTTGTGTTAATTAAGAACAAATATATATTATATTTCTATTACAGAATGTGTATTATGGTAAGGACAATGACAATTTCATATGATCTGTAATGAAATATAACAGTCAGTATGATACATGGATACATATGTCATATTTACAAAATGAAAATCCGATACGTTCATATTCCTAAAATTTTGATACATACATATATTTATTATACGAATGAGTGATGTTGTCCCAGTCACAAGTTGATTGGGAGAAACGATTGGCTAGGGGTGCACCACTCCATCTCGGTGGGTCCCAATAGGGGGTGGGTGGGGCTTTGGTTTAGGGTGGGGTTTTGGGAGGGTTTTGTGCTTTGGTCCATGCTTTTCTTCCTTTTCCCCCCAACGCTCCTTACACACACCCACGCTTTTTTTCGCTTTGGTCACTGATTCTCTCCACATTTACGCCTAGTGACGACTGCTTTCGTGCCCTCTGTGCTGGGTCAATTTCTAGTATGTGTGTGTGTGTGTGTGTGTGTGTGTGTGTGTGTGTGTGTGTGTGTGTGTGTGTGTGTAATACACACATATATATAATACATTGTCATTAAATTTGATACTTTTTATTTCTCAAATTTTTGACATAAATATAAAATGAATCCAAGAACCATGATACATTGGCATATCTGATATATTGCCAAATTTGACATATTTGCTACATTGACATATTTGACATTTCTGAGATATCGACAAATTTGACATAAATTTGGATTCATAGAAATATGATACGTTGCCAATTCTGACTATAAAACTTGATTCAAAGAACATATTATTAGCCATTTTTATAATCCTGCACAAGCAACATAATTATGCACTAATTATATAATTGGTTTTTTTGGAAAAATGTTGATTTTTATGTATTAATGGACTCGATAGATTTTGTAAAATTAGTAAAATTTAGAAATTGGGAATTTTGGTATTTATAAATGGTGTTTTGTTATGAATAGGCCCATGAGGCCCATTGGGTATCCGGCCCATCATTGAAAGCTATAAATATGAGGGTAGGGGGACTCTTAACCCCTTACACCTATTACTCTACTTTCCCTTCACAACACGTTATCAGCACGATCACGCTCGTTGGAAAAGGCGAGAACGCTCGAGAAAGGAGATCCATCAACCGCTCAGTTTTAAGAATATCATAATCTTCTCAACGGGGAGCGAAAAGGGCATCCTTCACCAAACGTCGTTTAGATTCCCTTGTCGAATCTAGAGGTAAATCTCAAAACTTTTAGATCTAAACTTGCGTTCCTATAGATCTGCATGATTTAAGATCAAAAAGTTTGAAAACACGGTAAAAATCATTTTTTTATTTGGATCTACACGTTTATAATCAATAAAAAATCATTTTTAGAGATTTGAATGTTTGAAAAATCAGTTTTTAACCCCTAACCTCGATCCATATCCCGCACGCCCGAAGGGCGTAACGACGGCGCTCCAAAAGCGCCGCCGACGGTATGCGCCGCGGCCTCAGGCCGCGGACTGCAGCCGTGGCCCGCCGCCGAGGCGGACGCGGCCCGCAGCCGCGGCCAGCCGTCGCGGCGGCGTGCTGCGGACCCTCCTAGGGTTTTTCTGAAACCCTAGCCCTTAACGGGACAATTTTTTAGGGGAGACCCAATTAACCCTAATGGGTTGTTTTCATGGCCCAAAAGCCCGAAAATTAGCCTATTTACACATAATTTTTCCTTTTTTATTTTTGGCCCCAAAAGCCCAAAATTATTAAAGAAATTTTAATTTTAAAATACGGGTTAAAGCGAAAATATATATATATATAAATTATATGATCAAGGTAAAAAGTTTTTCAAAATAATTTTTATCATGTCACACACTATTTAGATTATTTATTAATCTTTACATGCCTGTGAAATGATTATCTGCGTGGTTATATATTCGTAATATATTATCTGCGTGGATGTGCTATTAGGCTATGTTTTTAGGGATCAGCCAGGTTTCCGACACCTTTACTTTTTTGCAATTTTTTCTTTTTGAGAGAAATTTGTAATTGAGGTTATAAATGTAAAAAGAAGCCGAATGACACCAAAAGGAGCAGAAGGCGTCTGCACAAAGAAGAGAGGGGCTTCTCTTTGAAGTTCCCGAGTTGTATTTACTTTTTCATGCACTTTTTGATGTAATTTCGGACTGTCTTTTTCTGTTGGTGTCGGCTGGCTGTGTAACGCCCCGCTCCCCAGGATACCCTGAGCAGCGAGTGTTACTGAGGAAAATACCAAACACAACACAAGCAGGCCCACAGCACGCTACTGGAATAGTACCTGTAGCAAACCAGATGTCTCAGAAACACAAGAGAGACGGTCAAACCAAACACTGATACGCATACACTATCTGTTTATACAACTTCCAAGTACAACATCACTTATCCAAACCCATATACAACATATCGCCAAATCTCATGTACAATAGGATACCCACATCTCGCCAAAGTACCACTACTACAGATTTGGGCTTGGGTAACGTCACTTAGATAGCGCTTTTAAAAAGCGCTATCTAAGTGAGCTCTTGTATAGCGCTTCTGCACTTTTAGATAATAAAAATAAATCAAAATTAAGATAAAAATCACTTAGATAGCGCTTTTTGTTAAAGCGCTATCTAAGTGATATCTTACATAGCGCTAATTATTAGCGCTATGATACTAATCGTTGCGTAAGCCGCTTACACAAAAAAATCCCGAAGTTCCCCGAGCCCTAACTTTTCCAACCCTTTCCCAGCGGCGAAAATATCCCTAAAAAATCAAAGACCTCCTTAATGAGTCCACCCCTCTCAGTCCTCATCCCCTTCCTCCTCCTCAACGCAGTCCAAACCCTGATGATCGCCGCCGACGAGCTCTTCTTCAAGGGGCGTATGCTGCCGCTGGGGGAGGGGCCGGGGCCCAACCGCCGCAGCAGCGCGTCACGCTGCGCGACAAGCTGTGTGCGCAGGACGAGACCCGCTGGGACGCTGCGCGGCCGCCCAAAGGCTCGGGCTCCATAAGGTGGAGGGAGCTGCTCGGGCTGAAGAAGGCCGCGACATGCGCCGCCGCGGGCAAGAAGAGCGAGCTGCCGGAGGCCACCGAAGCCGCCGGCAAGGCCCAACAGGTAGTAGTCCGAATCAAACACGCGTCCTTCAGATCTCAAGTTACTGATTTTGGTTAGTAATTACTTGATTGTTCTTCCTCTTCTTCTTCTAGGATCAATGCAAAGATGCGAAGATGAGATATCGATTGTGATGCTCAACAGCTGAGGGAGCTAGCTTGTTGGGGGGCCATTAATTAACTGTTTGCCTTGTTGATCAGTTTTTATTAATTTGGGATGATTTAACTGTATTTTTTCGAACTTTTTTCCTCTCCCTTTCTAAATCCTTTTTATTTCTTTGTATAAAAAAATGCTTGTTACGGACGAGTCGTTGAGGAATCGCACGGTGCGACAGTCGTTCACCGGTCTGGGTCTGTCGGAATCCGCCGCCGCTGTTGCGGTCAACAATTCCCAGCTGCTGGATCTCACCCTCATCCAAGCTTTCCAGGTCAGCGCTAACCCTCAAATAAGCGGTAGTATCAAGCGGAAGTATGGAAGAATTACTGGAGTAATTAGGAGGGGGGTATTAATCATATCCCATATACAGATAGAACAATTCAGAATGTTGTACATGATGTTCACATACATTCCTGAATGCAAAGATTGGGGCTTGGGATTCTTTTGAGTTTTTTCATATTTCAGGATGCAAATGAAGTTGGTTTTTTTGTATCGTATGTCTATTTGCTGGAATGGGAATGAATTTCAGAAGATGTGCATTGTAAAATACAAGCATTTGGTTTTGTTGAAGAAAAAGAAGCACTAATATGTTAAAAGGGTTGCAAGAGACCCAATATGCACTTGAGAATTGAAGTGTCATCTGTCATAAAAATTAGAACATATCATGTGCCAAGAACTAATTGATGGATAACATGAACAAAATAACATGATGCTGAAGCTGGGGTTAATATTCAAGGAGAAAAGATTTTTATTTTCTCCTGATTGATTTTGTGATTGGTACCTTTTGGGTGAAAGGCCTTAGCTTGAACTTGAATAATTAATGAAGCATGCTTACTAAGCAGAGACATAAATGTGTTTTATGCAAGCAGCTAGTTCTACTATTACATTTGTCTTTACATCCATATATATTTGGATAGTTGGATGGTGATACATTTGCATTTGTTTGACCTTCTCGAAGCAGAGGAAGACTATCATCATGTGAAAGCCCTGCCATTAAGCCTCCATCCGTATTGTTTGTTTGAACGTGAATTTTCGAGTTATTTCTGAGCTTTGTGGGTTTACCAAATTTTTGTGGCAAAATCTCAATTCACATCTCTCTTTTTAATTGCGAAAGTGGTAAATACACATAGGCCCAATCTGTTTCATTTTTTTAATTGCCGCTGATGTTTCGTTAACATTGGGATGGCTATGCAGGAAATGCATAGTGGATGCGGCCAATGATAGGAAGTTTTGGGGGGCTGTCTCAAATCACCAAGAATACCCTATTTTGATGTAGTAGATCTTTTATTATTAACTTAGCAATCTTAAACTTTTGTCCTGTAACCATTTTGTAACTAATCTGTATGGGTCTACTGTATTTTACAACGGTCGGAATATTCAGCATTCATGTCATGTTTCTTGATTTTTCTTGGTTTCGTGTGTTTCTCAAGCATGTAAACGGGAGACATTTTTAATAGATGTAGGTCAAGAATAGTAGCACTTGTCATAAATTGGCAAGCAATTGTATGTATTACCACCACACTGAAGTCTGCTAAGATAGCCATGGAGTCTAGGGGTGTATTCTCTAATTCTTTAAATCACTCTTTAAATCACTCTGATTTGTTTTTTATTTGACTACTGTGCATTTGATATTTGTAATTTAGGGATATGTGTTTACCTAGTAATGTAGGGATATGTGTTGAATTGATTCCAAATTTGTTGATCTGTTGATTTAAGGTTTCCTTTCTTGATTAGTGCCAAGATTTTGTGTTTATATTTACTATTTGTTCTGAAAGCGCCGGTGAAATCTGTTCTTGAGATGGGAATTTTTTTTCGATGCTTCTGTAATATTAAAAATAATGTATTCTTTCCCCCCTTGTCGAGCTTTATGGGTTGTCAATTACTTGTGTGTGTGTGTGTGTGTGTGTGTGTGTGTGTGTGTGTGTAGAGAGCTTTATGAGCTTTATGGGTTACAATTGCTTGGTCTTGTTGAGTATTGGCCATTTTAATTTTTGTAAACTATTTTCATATGCATAACCGACTGCGTTTTGGGGTGATTGCCAGACAATCACTTTAAGCAGCTCTCATTGATACCGTGTTTTATTTGGATCCAACTACTGTCTGCCAAAACTATGTTATATTGTTAATGTATCATCATGGAAAGTTATTGTCACTCTTCTTGACCACTTTCTTTTGTCCAGTTTCCTAAAAGAGGAATCTGAAAGGAAGGAACAACGAAAGATGGAGATGGGATGTCTATTTGATTCAATATCAGGTGAAGGGTTCTCATCTAGAAAGAAAAGATCAAGGGATGGTAACATCAAGCCAACAGACTGGCGATTAGGAGCCAGGTTTCGAAGAATACCAGCACTTGAAAATATTGATGAAGACTAAATTACGATGGTAATTTTAAGATCTTTACTTTGATGGCACTGGTTATTTTTTGCCTTTCGGTTATATAATCCGTTACTTTTTTTCTTTCCAAAGCGGTTCAAGTGTCTCCCCTTTATGTACTCAGTGCATCAAATGAAAAGTTGTCTAGAGTCAGTGGCCAATAGTATACCAAGATAACTTCAACTAGTGATGCATATGACTAATTACCAGTTACCCGGAGATGGGCTTGGATCTCGTAATGAAGTCCAGTTCAGCAACCGTTTTAAAATAAATTCAACCCGCTTTTTTCCCCTCTTCCCAGTTTGTCCTACATGTATTTGTAGATAATGATAGTTCAAGGGCTGTAAGTCCTAGGACCCCCGATAGTTCAGAAGTGTTTTGTCTATCTTCCTCTATTTTAATCTCTCTTATTGAATTGCAAGGCATCATTATCCTGCTGTTGGGTGGTTATCCCCGATGCTGCTTTTGGTATTTGTAAAACATGATGGATAATATTTTCAAAACATTGTCAGTTCATGCAAGATGACTATATTTTACCATTCAAGTATTTTTCTTTTAAACTTTTGCATTAGATCTCGCGCTCTCTCATTCATTTTAGACACAAGGAGATACTGATATGATTATCATGCAGTTTTGATATTGTCATTATGAACTCTGATCTTGGCATTTGTAAAATCATGGGAAGTAATTCAAACTTAATTTTCATTTGTCTATGATGAGGTTTAAAGCATGGTTAACTATTTAGAAGTGCATAAAACATAAAAGAAAACCAAGATATAACTGAAAGTTTATGACCTGGAGTATAAATAAGCTGAATTTTTTATGAACAACTTAGGTTAGTTCTATGAAACAGTAAGCAGGACACAAACATGGACCGGGATACATCTTGGCTTTGGCCAAAGTATGACATCGAGAACGTTTCTTCTGCTATATCTAAATATTTGACATAATTTCATTTCAAGTTTTTAATTAATGGAATGTGTTGTTTTCTGTCAAACGAACTTTTACTAGCCAATCCTGTGGAATCTGTTATAACAAAGTCCCATTATCAAATTGATTGCTTAGTTCAAATATGAAATGTTCATGTCTGTTATGTATGGTTTGAATGTTGTGGCTTGTTGCAGTGAAATTCGCAAGTTCCAGAAGAGCACTGAGCTCTTGATCAGGAAGCTGCCCTTCCAAAGGCTTGTGAGAGAAGATGCTCAGGAGTACAAGGTTAGCAGTTGCAAATATTGATGTTCTTTCTCTTGTTGGTTTGTATGATGCTCATTCCATTATTTTATTTATGTTGTTGTTCTTCGTTTGTTTGTTTGCAGACCGAAGTGCGTTTCCAGAGCCATGCGGTCTTTGCAGTGCAACTAAATAGATCAACATCGATATTATTTAAAAGCATAATACGTTCAAAATCTGTGTATGATATTTGTAATTTAACTACAACCATGTTTATGCTAATCACTTGGATATGCTTTTATTTTTTCTTTAAATCACTCTGATTTGTTTTTTGTTTGAATACTGTGCATTTGATTTTTGTAATGCAAAAATCTTTTTTGTGTACTGAAGTTTTCTACAAGACGAAATTTGTTTAATTTTCTATTTTTTTAAAAAAAAACTAAACATTAGCCACGGCCCGGCCGTGGCTAATGCATATTAGCCACCGCCAGTCCGTGGCTAATGTATATTAGCCACGGCCAGTCCGTGGCTACTGCGCATTAGCCACGGCCTGTCCAAACTTTAACTTTAGTAAACCACTTAGATAGCGCTTAAAAAAGCGCTATCCAAGCTACCATAGCGGTAGCTTGGATAGCGCTTTTATAAGCGCTATCTTAGTAAACCACTACGATAGCGCTTACAAAAGCGCTATCCTAGCTACCATAGCGGTAGCTTGGATAGCGCTTAAAAGCGATATCCAAGTGTAAAAAAAAGCGCTATGCAAGCGTTTTTTTAGTAGTGAATAACACCCACCCAAAACTCTCATACTCTCTCTCAAACCCTCAACTCTAACCAACGCCATCCAAATGGACTAGGGGGCCTTCAACTCCACGAACCAGCACCTGAAAAGAATATCAACGGGGCACGTCACAGCGTGACCCAGTAGGAATCCCAAACCCAACTCACATGGTGCACACAAAAATGCTATGCACTAAGCAACAACGGAAAACTAACTCTTGGCATAACACGACAATTACAAATGAAAATGTAAATGGTGTCATTACCAAACACGTACCTGCGGCAAGAGGACGACCTGCAAAACCAAGTGAGTAGGACATATAGAGAAGTGAACAGCAATAACAAGGAACTAAAACCTAGCATTGGTTTAGATGGCATGTAGCACTAGAAGGGTGCCATCTTCGGGCCCAACATGGTTTGCTACTCAACAAGTTGCTAACTTCGAAATTGTTCTTATTTAGAAATTGCAACTTGCTAAGGGTAAGTAATAATTAAACCTACAACGCTATGGAAACTCAGTCTTTTCATGTTCCATAATAAAGAATGACAACTTTCATCATAGTGACATTACTACAAACACATGGCAAGCATGATGACCATTCCTTAATTTATTAGATTTCAACATGAAATCAAA
The DNA here is from genome assembly GCA_030789695.1 of Scilla litardierei. Lineage (NCBI taxonomy): Eukaryota > Viridiplantae > Streptophyta > Magnoliopsida > Asparagales > Asparagaceae > Scilla > Scilla litardierei. The sequence goes on along the minus strand of CM061137.1, from coordinate 133,953,920 downwards.
AGCAAGGCAACAATTAGCAAGATGTTATCTTGAAGATATATTGGTCTACTTCATGGTGTAGAAAGAGATGCCAACTTTTAATTAAGATTTGTCTCTTTAACATGCTTGGAAGAGTTGTAGAAGTAATAGCCCTTATAAAGAGGGGTTCCTACACTCACAAAGCTTTCAACTTGTTAGTTATCAAACCCTCTTACTAACTTGTCATTTATACTAACTTTCCAAATGAGTGATTATTTAAGCATGGAAATTTAAGGGAGCTAGCAAGTGGCATTTTGTGTGATGTTCCTAGCTCAAGTTTCTAATGCTTGGGAAGTTGTGGAAATACTTATAAAAATTTCGGCAGAGTTTCTCTTATAATTATCAAAGTTTCCAAGTACAACATAAGTAAGATTTCTAAAAGAAAACATAAATAGTATTTCAAAGAGAATATGGTATATTCACAACATCCCCACAACACCACCAACACCACCAACACCACCAACACTACTATAAGCGTCAACATAACATTCCCAACTTCCAAATGAGGGCCACTTATTTGAACAATGTAATAAAGGAGAACAATTTCGTTTACTTCATGTAACAAAATGAGATCTATTCTATTTACCCAAGGAACCAACTTGAGATTAATTTCATAAAGGGGAGCATTTCCATCTTCTCATGCAATGGGAAGAATAATAATGCTTCCATGTTTCAAAATGAGAGCACTTTGCATAATTATTGGGACAAAACATTCAAACCACATGGGACATGTTCATTGCATCAAATAATTCAATTAGCATTCCAATTCAAACATGAATGCTTCATGGTAACTTGGATGTTAAAATTCCAACATTCCATAATACTTCCAACATCCCAATATTTCCTAATAACATTAATGATCACCAATACCAACATCAATATCATTCATATCACTACTAGCAATAACAACATAAATCATAATATTTACTAACAACCCATATTCTCCAACATCCCATCATTCAAGCACCAAATGCTTCCATGGCAACATGCATTCTCAAAGGTTAACCATCACACAAATACAACCACAAATCACCCAACAATGCTACATGATGCCATGATGCATAAGATGCATAAGTAATGCGATGCGATGCAATGCAAGGGGATCCCGTGAATGAGCCGGTGTGCACGTGCAAGAGCTTCTACTCCGTTATCAACGTGGAGCCACCTAATGGATCAAGAGGTGGCCAACGACGTATTCACCCGCCTCCTACCGCGGCACTTTGTCCATGCCCATGCACTCCACCTCGTGTCCTAAGTGACCATGTCACCATGTCACCCATTCCATATTCCGCAAGTTTCCAACATCCCTTCCCAATGTCCCAATTCTTTCATTTTCCCATGTTTCTCATTTCATACATATTTGTCACGCCCCGCTTCCCAAAATACCCGGGAGCGAGGACGTGACGAAGGTCCGCTTGTACATAAAACAAGGTGGAAATTTTTTTTTCTTCCTTGTTCGATGTACAATAAGCGTCTGTAGTAATTCCATTGAAGGACAGGTTCTTGTCATGCAATCTCAGAGAAACAACACCCAACATCTTTATTATCCCAATAGATGATAAATAGTACAGGACTGGGCCTTATAGTACGGCCTACATCGACTCGACGGAAAAGTAAAGTACAACACTCGGAAGTAAATAGCACACTGGCAATAAGGAAAGCACACTGACGATGGTAAGGAAAGCACACTGACGATGAAATCAAGTGGATGCTGTGGTCGAATCGGAAACTCCTACTCCTCTGTAGGTGCGGGCTCAGTAATGTCCTTTGATCCCTGGTCTACGGGATCGTCTTCAGTGTAATACTCCACGTACTCCGTCGGCTCGTAGTCTGACATGCATTTCAAAGAAAACAATGAAATACATGTCAGCGCTAAGCGGAAAGTAAAAACCAACAGAAAGTAAAGGCAGCTATGTAATGAACGAACAAGAGGTAACAAACGTCGCTTGACTATCCAATAGTGTAGGCATGCCTAATAATAAGAAGTCTAACTTAACTTCCAAATCAGCCAGTCAGTCAGGGCTTGAAGGCACAGGTCACTTCAATGACCGCAGGACAAGTCCTTTGGTTGACCAACCCCCTTCCCATTCCTTCCTAGACACTGATTCGGTTGTAATTTAAAACTGCTTGTTATTACGCCGCTCTGCCACCTTCGAGTAGTCTCGACTTAGTCAGTAGAACAGTCAGCAATAATAGCATAGTAACAAACAAGCTAGTGCATCAGCCTTAGCCCGAGTGCACGATATGCAACCCGAAGTGCACCCATCCCACGGAGCAACTCGTGGAATCTCTACCTACCATCCCCTGCCGGGTGATGGTACAGCTTAACTAATAAGGGTGGACCCGGTCACTCCCGCACACTTCGTAGCTCAAGGCTACCCCAAAACCCGTGTGGTATCACATTAACCGTATCCGTATCCGTATGGCTTTATAGGCCCTTCACTTTGAAAATTCAACAAAACAATGAGCACAAGTACAACAAGCACATATGCGGTAGATACTTGCATATACCCGGTAATTACTTGCAACACACATATATACGGTATTTACTTGCCTGTAGTCGTGACCGGTTGTAATCCTGTTCTTTGGGCGGGTCTCGTACCGCGTCCGGGAGTCGGTGTTTTCCCGGGACGTCTACCTACAAACACCACACGCACGCACCCATATTTTATTAATATAATAATCGAAATTACAGGGTTCCGTACTACGTGCACATACGCACGTATACGAATACACGTATGAAAATAAAATACAATAACAAAATAATTCCTAGGTAAGCTCTCTATTCTTACAAAAAAATCCTTTACATAACTTTTTTCCTTCTAAAATCCCCTTCACAAAAAAACATTCCCCTTCACAAAATCACCCCCTCCCCTTCACAGAACTGTGAAACTCCCCCCATTTTTTTTTCAACTTTTTTCTCTCTCTTCTTCTTCTTCATTTTGTAGGTGGAGAAATGGTGGAGCAATGGAGGAGCAAGGGAGAGAGACCAAGGGGGAGAGAGAGGGTGGGTGGCCGGCCGGCCACCGGCCGCCGGCCGCCGGCCGTCGGCCGGAAAAACACAGAATTTTTTTTAAATTCTTGATTGATTCTATGTTGGTTTGTTTGATTTCCTTGATAGAAATCAATGGAGGAAGAGAGGGGAGTTGTTTGGAGAGAATGGAGATCAATGAGAGAGGAGGAAACCATGGTGGAGGTGGGTTGAACTTGTTGGGTTCATGGGCTTGCTTGAGCTTTTAAAAAGAGATAGAGGGAGATTAGGGTGTGGATTGAAGGAGATGGGAGGAGGATGGAGAAGGAGGCTCACCGGAAGTGGGGGAGTTCGCCGGAAAAGATGGCCGGAGTTTGGGCAGAAATTTCACCATAGATGAGGGGATTTGTGGGGAAGAAGATGGATTCGGGGGGGGGGGTTTAAATAGGTTTAACAAATTAATATTTAACTTAAGCATTTAATATTTAGTCAAAAGGGGATTATGATAAGATTTGCAATTAATTAACTTTTTGAAATTTTTGAACGGTTGTCTCCTCCACATGTTAATCATGTTAGGGTAATTAGTAATTAGGTTAATGTAATTAGTAATTAGGCAAGGTAATTAGTGACGGTAAAATTTGTAACGAAATTACGATTTTGCCCCTACTAGTAAACGTGTTCGAAAAATTACGAAAACATACCCACGGGTTCATATCATCACGAGTATCGTGAATACAAAGTCCGATTCACGATTTGAGCTACGAAAATACGAGTCGTGGGCCAAAATGTTTAGAAAGCGGGTTAACGGGTTCTCTACTGATTTGTTGTCGAAAAATTACAAAATTAATGTGGAAAGCCCTAAATGATTATAGGATGATACCGTCGAAGTTTGAAAACATTTTGACGATGTTTGTATAGAAAATTAATTCATTAAGCCAAAACGGTAATAATTGAAAATGAATTTTTATCGGATTATTTAGAGGTATTCGATGAAATCCGAACTTACTAAAGTACCCCATAACTACTCCGATACTTCAAAATATTTTTATAAGAATTTTTGAAATCATAAAACTCCGGACGAAAAATAGTTTAATAGGTAAAACACGCATATTGATGAAAACAGACCATTACATCCTACACTCCTTATAAAAATTCCGTCCTCGGAATTTAAGAGAAAAGATGAGGATAACGCTCGCACATTTCCTCTTCACGTTCCCAGGTGGATTCACCAGGTGAATCGTGATGCCACATAACTCTCACTAGCTCAATCACTTTGTTCCTGAGAGTCTTTTGTCGACGATCTATGATCTGCACCGGTTGCTGCTCATAGGTAAGATCCGGACGAACAGTAACCTCCGAGTGGTCGACTACATGCTTGGGGTCGCTGATGTAACGACGCAGCTGGGAGATATGAAATACATCATGAACTCCCTCCAATGATGGTGGCAGGGCCAGACGATAAGCTACTTCTCCAACTCGCTCTAGCACATCAAACGGTCTGATGAATCTCGGACTGAGCTTTCCTCGTTTTCCAAAGCGTATCACTCCTCTGTTTGGTGATATCTTTAGAAAAACATGGTCTCCAGGTTGAAATTCCAAATGTCGACGCTTGGCATCAGCCCAGTGCTTGTAGCGATCTTGTGCGATTCTCAGCTTGTCTCTGATAGTACGCACCACATCAACAGCTTCCACGATCATCTCTGGACCTAAAAGTTCTCGATCGCCAATATCATCCCAACTTAATGGAGATCGACATTTTCTTCCATAGAGAGCCGCAAAAGGGGCCATGCCGATGCTGGCTTGGTAGCTGTTGTTGTAAGCAAACTCTACCAAGTGCAAATGATCTTCCCATGATCCTTTGAAATCCAGCATGCATGCTCTCAGCATATCTTCAAGAATCTGGATGGTACGCTCTGATTGTCCATCAGTCTGTGGGTGATACGTAGTGCTAAATTTGAGATGAGTACCCAGATTCGATTGCAGGCTCTTCCAGAAATGTGAGGTGAACCTTGTGTCTCGGTCGGAGACGATGCTCACTGGAACTCCATGTAACCTCACAATTTCCTGCATGATAAACATATATCACTATGTATACTGCAAGGAGTTTTAAAGGTATGAGATATATCATTACCTCCATATATTTCTTCGCGAGTATTTCCGTGGATTGTCCTACTCGGAATGGTATGAAATGTGCTGACTTGGTTAATCGATCAACGATCACCCAGATGGCATCATTTTGCTTTGGGCTCCGAGGTAGTCCAGTCACGAAATCCATAGTGATGTGTTGCCATTTCCATTCTGGAATAGGCAAAGGTTGAAGCAATCCAGCGGCTCGATGATGTTCAGCCTTCACTTGCTGACATACGAGGCATTTGGCGACGCTTCGGGCCACGCTTCTCTTCATTCCAATCCACCAGAAGTTCAGTCGCAGATCTTTGTACATCTTGGTACCGCCTGGATGTATGGAGTAAGGAGAGCTGTGTGCTTCATTCAGCAGCTCTTCCCTGATCTCTCCTGAAGGTACACAGATGCGACTTCCATACCTCAAAGATCCATCTTCATGAATACGAAATTCTGTTCATAGACCAGCTTCAACTTGTTGCTTGATCTTCTGCAGCTTCGCATCTCCAGACTGAGCAGTTTTGATCTGATCGATGATGGTAGATTGAATCTGCATGTTCATCAATGATGATGTAGCTCCTGGCAATACGACTTCGATTTCCATTTCTTTCAAGTCTTGTTGAAGTCTCCATTGAGTCGTCAGAGTCATGACTGTTGGTAGTCGACTCAATGCATCAGGCACGACATTCACCTTCCCAGGATGATACTGGAGGTCGATGTCATAATCAGCCATGAGTTCCAACCATCTTCGTTGTCTCATGTTGAGCTCCTTCTGTGTGAAAATATACTTCAAGCTCTTGTGATCAGTGAATACCTTTACTTGCTCTCCCAACAGAAAATTTCTCCAAATCTTCAGAGCAAAGATGACAGCCGCCAACTCTAAGTCGTGTGTTGGATAATTCTTCTCATGATTCTTCAGTTGTCGAGAAGCATATGCAACTACGCGACCATGTTGATGCAGCACACTTCCAAGCCCTTTTCCAGATGCATCACAGTAAACTTCGAACCCTCCAGTTCTATCCGGAATAGTTAGAACTGGTGCGGTTGTCAGCTTCATCTTCAATCCTCTGAATGCTTGCTCACAAGCTTCAGACCAAACAAACTAAACATCCCTCCTAGTCAGTCGAGTCATCGGCTCAGCAATCTTTGAGAAGTCCTTGATGAATCGACGATAATAACCAGCTAATCCGAGAAAACTTCGGATGTCGGAAACTGATCGGGGTGTTGGCCAGTTTCTAACAGATGCGACTTTCTCAGGATCGACGGAAATACCATCTCCTGAAACTATATGTCCAAGAAAGGCAACTCGATCCAACCAGAATTCACACTTGATGTACTTGGCATAGAGCTGATGACGACGCAGAGTCTCCAAAACTATCTGTAGATGCTTGGCATGCTCTTCTTCGCTCTTCGAGTAGACCAGGATGTCATCGATGAAAATAACTACGAATTTATCCAAGAACTCATAGAATATAAGGTTCATGAGATTCATGAATACCGCTGGGGCGTTAGTCACACCAAAAGGCATGACTACGAATTCGTAGTGTCCATACTTGGTCCAAAAAGCAGTCTTAGGAATATCTTCCTTCCTGACTTTCACTTGATGATAACCACTTCTGAGATCCAGCTTGGAGAAGACTCGTGATCCACCGAGTTGATTAAAAATATCGTCGATGTGAGGCAACGGATATTTATTCTTTACAGTCACCTTGTTCAGTTCTCGATAGTCCACGCACATTCTTCTCGATCCATCCTTCTTCTTGACCAATAAGACATGCGCACCCCAAGGAGACACACTGGGATGTATCAATCCTTTCTACAACAGGTCGTCGAGTTGGCTCCGAAGTTCTTCCAATTCAGCAGGATCCATGCGGTAAGGAGCCTTGGAGATAGGTTGAGTGTTTGGCATAAGGTCAATAGTGAATTCGAGATCTCGGTCTGGTGGTAATCCCGAAATATCTTCAGGGAATACGTCTTCGAAGTCTCGAACTACTAAAGGTTTTTCAGGCTCAACCTGCATTGATGCGACTATTGCTTCATTTGGCTTGGCCTGAAACTTGATAGGACCAAGCGAACGACTTCCATTCATGAACTCGAACACAGGATGTTCAGGAATTTTAAACACTACACTCTTCTGGTGATAGTCGATGTTAGCGTAGAAAGTTCCTAACCAATCCATACCGAGTATCGCATCAAAGTTGGCTATGCTGATAATCATGAAATCAGCAAATAGTTCATGTCCATAGATCACTAGTGGACATGACTTGCATCCGGTAGAGATTTTTACTATGCCATTTCCAGTGTTGACATTCCAACATCTTGGAAGATCACAGATAGTAATAGAATGATCTGTCGCAAACTTTTGCGACAAGAAGCTATGAGAAGCTCCAGAATCAAACAAGACTAGAGCTGGAGATGCAGATACTAAGATAATACCTAGGTAAAGGTAGAATACGTCTTAGCAAGAGTTACTCACCAATCAAGCATATGATATAGAATGCTGTAAGAAACTGAGGTCTAGAGATTACCTGAGATCACTTGATCAGTGGTCTCGGCTTCAGCAGCAGTCATAGTAAATGCCTGACGCCTTGGTGGATTTGGCTTGGCATTCTTAAAAGCTTGTTGCTGAGGAGGCAGTGGTTGCTTTTGCTGAGCTGATCTTGAAGCCATCATAGGGTTGGCTGGTTTGCTAGTGCTACGAGGGCAGTCCTTGGCAAGATGGTCAGATGCACCACACACTAGGCACAGTTTCAAGAACATGCGACAGTCCTTCTTGACGTGTCCAACACGGTTGCAGTAGTGGCACACCATAGTAGATTTGGTGTTGGCTGGGGCTGCTGGCTTCTTGAAATTGGTGGTTTGAGTCGGACAGAAATTGTTCCTGGCAGGTTCCATCGGGCGTTTCCCTGTATTAACTTGAATTCCCCTTTCAAGTCATGCAACGGCTTCATGAGTTCGTGCAGCTTCCAGAACATCCTCCAGGGTAGTCAGCTTCACTGAACTCATCGAGCCTTGAACACGAGGGTTTAGGCCTTGACGAAACTGATAGGCACAGTCTTCTGGATTTTCGACCATGTGCGGAGCGAAACGGCTGAGCATTGAGAACTCTGCTTCATACTCAACGACAGTCCTATTGCCTTGTTTCAGATTAGTAAAACGACTTTGGAGTTCTCTCTTGGCTGAGGGAGGAAAATATTGGGCGTTGAACCTTTCCCGGAACATGCCCCAAGAGATAGGCTTAACCAGACGTCGTTCTTCACGATCCCACCAGCTTCGAGCATTATCAGTCAGTTCAGTTTTGCAACTTCAACCCATCCTGCTTGAGGGATGCGGGCAACGCTCAACTTGTCTTCTGTAGCTAGGGCCCATTCTTCAGCTCCAAGTGGCCCTTCCTTTCCAGAGAAAGTCTTCGGACGAAGCTCCTGGAATTGCTTAACCCCAGGCTCAGCGGATGGTGGTGGTGCTCTTGGTTCCTGCTGAAGCATCTGGTGTTGTATTTCCAACATTTCTCTAATCACTCCCAGGACTGCAGATATCTCGGCGCCACCATCGGCACCGTTTCCATTGGCGCCATTTCCGTTGCGGGTGTTTGATCTTCCTGCCATGCTGCAAAACAATAAACCTGAGTCAATATGTACTCAGTAAGCTTAGGATCGTAAAGATGTGTATATTGCTCTGAGTAGTTGCATGACCTGCATGGGCCACCACAGAAACCTGTCACGCCCCGCTTCCCAAAATACCCGGGAGCGAGGACGTGACGAAGGTCCGCTTGTACATAAAACAAGGTGGAAATTTTTTTTTCTTCCTTGTTCGATGCACAATAAGCGTCTGTAGTAATTCCATTGAAGGACAGGTTCTTGTCATGCAATCTCAGAGAAACAACACCCAACATCTTTATTATCCCAATAGATGATAAGTAGTACAGGACTGGGCCTTATAGTACGGCCTACATCGACTCGACGGAAAAGTAAAGTACAACACTCGGAAGTAAATAGCACACTGGCAATAAGGAAAGCACACTGACGATGGTAAGGAAAGCACACTGACGATGAAATCAAGTGGATGCTGTGGTCGAATCGGAAACTCCTACTCCTCTATAGGTGCGGGCTCAGTAATGTCCTTTGATCCCTGGTCTACGGGATCGTCTTCAGTGTAATACTCCACGTACTCCGTCGGCTCGTAGTCTGACATGCATTTCAAAGAAAACAATGAAATACATGTCAGCGCTAAGCGGAAAGTAAAAACCAACAGAAAGTAAAGGCAGCTATGTAATGAACGAACAAGAGGTAACAAACGTCGCTTGACTATCCAATAGTGTAGGCATGCCTAATAATAAGAAGTCTAACTTAACTTCCAAATCAGCCAGTCAGTCAGGGCTTGAAGGCACAGGTCACTTCAATGACCGCAGGACAAGTCATTTGGTTGACCAACCCCCTTCCCATTCCTTCCTAGACACTGATTCGGTTGTAATTTAAAACTGCTTGTTATTACGCCGCTCTGCCACCTTCGAGTAGTCTCGACTTAGTCAGTAGAACAGTCAGCAATAATAGCATAGTAACAAACAAGCTAGTGCATCAGCCTTAGCCCGAGTGCACGATATGCAACCCGAAGTGCACCCATCCCACGGAGCAACTCGTGGAATCTCTACCTACCATCCCCTGCCGGGTGATGGTACAGCTTAACTAATAAGGGTGGACCCGGTCACTCCCGCACACTTCGTAGCTCAAGGCTACCCCAAAACCCGTGTGGTATCACATTAACCGTATCCGTATCCGTATGGCTTTATAGGCCCTTCACTTTGAAAATTCAACAAAACAATGAGCACAAGTACAACAAGCACATATGCGGTAGATACTTGCATATACCCGGTAATTACTTGCAACACACATATATACGGTATTTACTTGCCTGTAGTCGTGACCGGTTGTAATCCGGTTCTTTGGGCGGGTCTCGTACCGCGTCCGGGAGTCGGTGTTTTCCCGGGACGTCTACCTACAAACACCACACGCACGCACCCATATTTTATTAATATAATAATCGAAATTACAGGGTTCCGTACTACGTGCACATACGCACGTATACGAATACACGTATGAAAATAAAATACAATAACAAAATAATTCCTAGGTAAGCTCTCTATTCTTACAAAAAAATCCTTTACATAACTTTTTTCCTTCTAAAATCCCCTTCACAAAAAAACATTCCCCTTCACAAAATCACCCCCTCCCCTTCACAGAACTGTGAAACTCCCCCCATTTTTTTTTCAACTTTTTTTTCTCTCTTCTTCTTCTTCATTTTGTAGGTGGAGAAATGGTGGAGCAATGGAGGAGCAAGGGAGAGAGACCAATGGGGAGAGAGAGGGTGGGTGGCCGGCCACCGGCCGCCGGCCGTCGGCCGGAAAAACACAGAATTTTTTTTTGATTCTTGATTGATTCTATGTTGGTTTGTTTGATTTCCTTGATAGAAATCAATGGAGGAAGAGAGGGGAGTTGTTTGGAGAGAATGGAGATCAATGAGAGAGGAGGAAACCATGGTGGAGGTGGGTTGAACTTGTTGGGTTCATGGGTTTGCTTGAGCTTTTAAAAAGAGATGGAAGGAGATTAGGGTGTGGATTGAAGGAGATGGGAGGAGGATGGACAAGGAGGCTCACCGGAAGTGGGGGAGTTCGCCGGAAAAGATGGTCGGAGTTTGGGCAGAAATTTCACCGTAGATGAGGGGATTTGTGGGGAAGAAGATGGATTAGGGGGGGTTTAAATAGGTTTAACAAATTAATATTTAACTTAAGCATTTAATATTTAGTCAAAAAGGGGATTATGATAAGATTTGCAATTAATTAACTTTTTGAAAATTTTGAACGGTTGTCTCCTCCACATGTTAATCATGTTAGGGCAATTAGTAATTAGGTTAATGTAATTAGTAATTAGGCAATGTAATTAGTGACGGTAAAATTTGTAACGAAATTACGATTTTGCCCCTACTAGTAAACGTGTTCGAAAAATTACGAAAACATACCCACGGGTTCGTTTCGTCACGAGTATCGTGAATACAAAGTCCGATTCACGATTTGAGCTACGAAAATACGAGTCGTGGGCCAAAATGTTTAGAAAGCGGGTTAACGGGTTCTCTATTGATTTGTTGTCGAAAAATTACGAAATTAATGTGGAAAGCCCTAAATGATTATAGGATGATACCGTCGAAGTTTGAAAACGTTTTGACGATGTTTGTATAGAAAATTAATTCATTAAGCCAAAACGGTAATAATTAAAAATGAATTTTTATCGGATTATTTAGAGGTATTCAATGAAATCCGAACTTACTAAAATACCCCATAACTACTCCGATACTTCAAAATATTTTTATAAGAATTTTTGAAATCATAAAACTCCGGACGAAAAATAGTTTAATAGGTAAAACACGCATATTGATGAAAACAGACCATTACAATATTAAATTAAATAAATAGTTTCCAACACCCCAAAAATGAGAACAATTTCATAAAAGTGCGCAAATATAGCTTCCAACATTTCTTACTAACATCCAATACCCCAACATGTCATACCAACTTCCAACATTCAAAAGAGAGCAACTTCTCAAGATAATGAATCAAACAGTTATGAACAACATGAACTCTTTCATGGCAACAAATAACATCAAATAGCATAACATCCCTTAGCTACTAAAATTAAGGATGAAACATCCAACAGTTTCCAACAAATGAAGGCAATTCCACACACGTTGTAATACACACATGTTCCCACCACTTGAGTTGAAATACAATTAAGACATGTATTGAAATGCAAGTGGTTGCCAAATGCAACTTGAGACGTTTTGCATACGTTAACAAATTTCATTAAGCACTTGCATGAAGCATGCAACTTGAGGGAAGGGTATCATTATGGTTCATAATAAGAGAATTTCTCCTTATAACAACTAGTGATGAACTCAGTAACATCTCATTCTCATACAAGGGTAGATAAACCTCAACATTACAAAGAGGTTAATTATCAACTTAATTCATGAAATGTGACAATCAAGGCAAAATAAATCTGCCACATGACATCCAGGAAATTAGAACACATCATATGAATTTATTTAACTAACTGCCATCTCTACATACAAGGGATTTGGGTAATGACTACCAACATACAAAAAGTTGGCAATTCTAACAAAAGAGAACACCTATTGCTCCCAATAGAAGTAATGAAAGCAAAGTTAATTGCAACTATTTGAATCTAATTAATGGAAGCAATTTGAGTAACACCATTTGTTGACTTTAATTAACGAGAGTAAATTGCTTAGTACACTTCCAACATTTCATAAGAACTAATTTGAATAACAATTTCCCCACATCCCACCATGAGTGCCACTTATCAACAACATCAACGACTTACTAGGTAAGAGCTACATCACAATATTAGTAAGGCAAATCATTCATTTGCATCAAGATGAGGGCAATTTCACGTATGAAGACGATCATTCAAAATGAGAAGGATTTCATTCAAAATGAATAAAACATAGCATCCCCTAGCATCATGAATATTTTGTTAGCTTCATATAGCCCAATATCTCATAAGGATTCAACATCAAAACTTCATATCAGGAAATTTCATAAAGAACCCTAAAAATGCCAACTTGCAAGCCAAATTCCAATGAATTGAAAACATATGAGTAGGGTTGGATTCCTACATCATCCAAGATGCCAATTCCGCTTCCAATTTCAAGCTCAAGCCCTAATTCTCTTTCAATTTCATGAAGTTCTTCCATCTCCATCAAGCTCCCAAGAATTCCCAAACCCTAGCTTTCTCCTCTCCTCTTCCTCCCTCTTTCTAACTCTCTTCCAATTTCTCCCTTCTTCGTTCTTGGCTGGTGGAATTTCGGCCAGCTATGGGGCTTGGGGAAATTTCGGCCAGGCAAGGAGGGGGATTTTCGGCCATGGGGGAGAAGGGAAATTGGAGGAGATGGAGGGTAGAAGAAGAGGATGGGTTTAGGGCTTAGCTTCTCCTCTTCTTCCTCTTCTTTCTCTTTTTTTCCTCCATCCTTTTCTCTCCATTTTTCTCCCAGCATTTCGTTGCAAGGTGAAGCCTTCATTCGGCCTGGGCTTTTTTTTGGGGAAAACGGGGGAGAGACGCAAGGGAATAAAAATTAGGAGGAGGAGGAGAAGTTTTGAGAAGAAAGAAGAGAAAGGACTTGGGTATTACAAGTTTGCCATCCCCATTCTTAAACAAAAATCTCCCTTCCCTCTTCCTAATAATAATCCAAGCCCACCCCTAAACAACCAAGTCTCGTAACTCAAACCAAACGGCAGAGCTCAACAACCAACTCTTATGCTACTAAAATTAACTATAAGCCCAAACAATAACACTGATGATATTCATCAACATCGCCAATAAATAAAAACTAATACCAAAATTGTAACAACCAATCATCAATAATAATAATGTCATTCATTAATAACTATCTCAGCATCACCAATTGCTATACACACATACAGTTTTACCTTACATACTCACCAACTAAAATCGCCAAGCACGCTAACAAAAATATCAACTTACTATCCAACCACACGTATCCACTTATATCCAAAGCATCTCATAGTCGCCCAATAGCCATACCTGTAGAAAATTACTATACACATAACAAAATTACTATACACACACGAGCCAATAGTATTTTGCACATACGGGCATTACAATCTACACACCTTAAAATAAAGTTCGTCCTCGAACTTTCTACCTTAGGACATAGCTGAGGGTGAATAGTGATATATATATATATATATATATATATATATATATATATATATATATATATATATATATATATATATATATATATATATATATATATATATATATATATATAGAATAATGGCTATCATACGCCATATGAGAGCCTCTCTCATACGCCCTCTCATATGGCGTATGATACCCATTAATCCCATATATCTATATTATAAAAGAGGGATGTTATCAAGAGATATTGGAAAAGAGATATTGGACAAGAGAAATTGGATAAGAGATATCTACATTATAAGAGAGGGATGTTATCAAGAGAAATTGGATAAGAGATATCTATATTATAAATGAGGGATGTTATCAAGAGAAATTGGATAAGAGATATTGGACATGAGAAATTGGATAAGAGATATCTATATTATAGAAGAGGGATGTTATCAAGAGAAATTGGATAAGAGATATTGGACAAGAGAAATTGGATAAGAGATATCTATATTATAAAAGAGGGATGTTATTAAGAGAAATTGGATAAGTGATATTGGACATGAGAAATTGGATAAGAGATATCTATATTATAAAAGAGGGATGCTATCAAGAGAAATTGGATAAGAGATATTGGAAAAGAGAAATTGGATAAGAGATATCTATATTATAAAAGAGGGTTGTTATCAAGAGAAATTGGATAAGAGATATTGGACAAGGGAAATTGGATAAGAGATATCTATATTATAAGAGAGGGATGTTATCAAGAGAAATTGGATAAGAGATATCTATATTATAAAAGAGGGATGTTATCAAGAGAAATTGGATAAGCGATATTGGAAAAGAGAAATTGGATAAGAGATATCTATATTATAAAAGAGGGATGTTATCAAGAGAAATTGGATAAGCGATATTGGAAAAGAGAAATTGGATAAGAGATATCTATATTATAAAAGAGGGATGTTATCAAGAGAAATTGGATAAGAGATATTGGAAAAGAGAAATTGGATCAGAGATATCTATATTATAAAATAGGGATGTTATCAAGAGAAATTGGATAAGAGATATTGGAGAAGAGAAATTGGATAAGAGATATCTATATTATAAGAGAGGGATGTTATCAAGAGAGATTGCATAAGAGATATCTATATTATAAAAGAGGGATGTTATCAAGAGAAATTGGATAAGAGATATTGGAAAAGAGAAATTGGATAAGAGATATCTATATTATAAAAGAGAGATGTTATCAAGAGAAATTGGATAAGAGATATTGGACATGAGAAATTGGATAAGAGATATCTATATTATAAAAGAGGGATGTTATCAAGAGAAATTGGATTAGAGATATTGGACAAGATAAATTGGATAAGAGATATCTATATTATAAAAGAGGGATGTTATCAAGAGAAATTGAATAAGAGATATTGGACAATAGAAATTGGATAAGAGTGATGTTATCAAGAGAAATTGGATAAGAGATATCTATATTACAAACGAGAGATGTTATCAAGAGAAATTGGATAAGAGATATTGGACAAGAGAAATTGGATAAGGGATATCTATTATATTAAAGACGGATGTTATCAAGTGAAATTGATAAGAGAATTTGGACATGAGAAATTAGATAAGTGAATTTGGATATCTATTATATAAAACAGGGAAATTGAATAAGAGAAAATATAAGAGATGAGATTTTGAGGGATAAAAGAGGAGGTGGGGAATTTTGCACATACAACCCCGGTTTTTGTATTTTTGCCTATGGACCGTCCCCACACACACCCACACTTTTTATTCTCACCCCTTCCGGCAATTTTTTTCCAGTTCTATGAAGATTTTGAATCTTATCCTACTAGGACAAAGCTTTGTCCTACGTGGCAAGTTTGTCCTTGGTGGTAATGACAATTTTGGGGGGACTTAAATTTTGGGGGAAAACTTAAATTTGGGGGGAAACTTGAAATTTTGTGGGAAAACTTGAAATTTGGCGGAACTTGAAATTTGTGGGGGAGAAAAACTCAGCCATTAAATAAACCGTGCCCTATGGGCACGGGTAATGACTAGTCTATATTATAAAAGAGGGATGTTATCAAGAGAAATTGGATAAGAGATATTGGACATGAGAAATTGGATAAGAGATATCTATATTATAAAAGAGGGATGTTATCAAGAGAAATTGGATAAGAGATATTGGACATGAGAAATTGGATAAGAAATATCTATATTATAAAAGAGGGATGTTATCAAGAGAAATTGGATAAGAGATATTGGAAAAGAGAAATTGGATAAGAGATATCTATATTATAAAAGAGTGACGTTATCAAGAGAAATTGGATAAGAGATATTGGAAAAGAGAAATTGGATAAGAGATATCTATATTATAAAAGAGGGAGTTATCAAGAGAAATTGGATAAGAGATATTGGACAAGAGAAATTGGATAAGAGATATATATATTATAAGAGAGGGATGTTATCAAGAGATATTGGATAAGAGATATCTATATTATAAAAGAGGGATGTTATCAAGAGATATTGGACATGAGAAATTGGATAAGAGATATCTATATTATAAAAGAGGGATGTTATCAAGAGAAATTGGATAAGAGATATTGGACAAGAGAAATTGGATAAGAGATATCTATATTATAAAAGAGGGATGTTATCAAGAGAAATTGGATAAGAGATATTGGAAAAGAGAAATTGGATAAGAGATATCTATATTATAAAAGAGGGTTGTTATCAAGAGAAATTGGATAAGAGATATTGGACAAGAGAAATTGGATAAGAGATATCTATATTATAAGAGAGGGATGTTATCAAGAGAAATTGGATAAGAGATATCTATATTATAAAAGAGGGTTGTTATCAAGATAAATTGGATAAGCGATATTGGAAAAGAGAAATTGGATAAGAGATATCTATATTATAAAAGAGTGATGTTATCAAGAGAAATTGGATAAGAGATATTGGAAAAGAGAAATTGGATAAGAGATATATATATTATAAAAGAGGGATGTTATCAAGAGAAATTGGATAAGAGATATTGGACATGAGAAATTGGATAAGAGATATCTATATTATAAAAGAGTGATGTTATCAAGAGAAATTGGATAAGAGATATTCGACAAGAGAAATTGGATAAGAGATATCTATATTATAAAAGAGGGATGTTATCAGGAGAAATTGGATAAGAGATATTGGACATGAGAAATTGGATAAGAGATATCTATATTATAAAAGAGGAATGTTATCAAGAGAAATTGGATAAGAGATATTGGACAAGAGAAATTGGATAAGAGATATCTATATTATAAGAGAGGGATGTTATCAAGAGAGATTGGATAAGAGATATCTATATTATAAAAGAGGGATGTTATCAAGAGAAATTGGATAAGAGATATTGGACATGAGAAATTGGATAAGAGATATCTATATTATAAAAGAGGGATGTTATCAAGAGAAATTGGATTAGAGATATTGGACAAGATAAATTGGATAAGAGATATCTATATTATAAAAGAGGGATGTTATCAAGAGAAATTGAATAAGAGATATTGGACAATAGAAATTGGATAAGAGTGATGTTATCAAGAGAAATTGGATAAGAGATATCTATATTACAAACGAGAGATGTTATCAAGAGAAATTGGATAAGAGATATTGGACAAGAGAAATTGGATAAGGGATATCTATTATATAAAAGACGGATGTTATCAAGAGAAATTGATAAGAGAATTTGGACATGAGAAATTGGATAAGAGAATTTGGATATCTATTATATAAAACAGGGAAATTGAATAAGAGAAAATATAAGAGATGAGATTTTGAGGGATAAAAGAGGAGGTGGGAAATTGTGCACATACAACCCTGGTTTTTGTATTTTTGCCAATGGACCCTCCACCCACACACACCCACACTTTTTATTCTCACCCCTTCCGGCCATTTTTTTTCAGTTCTATGAAGATTTTGAATCTTATCCTACTAGGACAAAGCTTTGTTCTACGTGGCAAGTTTGTCCTTGGTTGTAATGACAATTTTTGGGGGACTTAAATTTTGGGGGAAATCTTAAATTTGGGGGGAAACTTGAAATTTTGTGGGAAAACTTGAAATTTGGGGGAACTTGAAATTTGAGGGGGAGAAAAACTCAGCCATTAAATAAATCGTGCCCTATGGGCACGGGTAATGACTAGTCTATATTATAAAAGAGGGATGTTATCAAGAGAAATTAGATTAGAGATATTGGACAAGATAAATTGGATAAGAGATATCTATATTATAAAAGAGGGATGTTATCAAGAGAAATTGAATAAGAGATATTGGACAATAGAAATTGGATAAGAGTGATGTTATCAAGAGAAATTGGATAAGAGATATCTATATTACAAACGAGAGATGTTATCAAGAGAAATTGGATAAGAGATATTGGACAAGAGAAATTGGATAAGGGATATCTATTATATAAAAGACGGATGTTATCAAGAGAAATTGATAAGAGAATTTGGACATGAGAAATTGGATAAGAGAATTTGGATATCTATTATATAAAACAGGGAAATTGAATAAGAGAAAATATAAGAGATGAGATTTTGATGGATAAAAGAGGAGGTGGGAAATTTTGCACATACAATCCCGGTTTTTGTATTTTTGCCTATGGACCCTCCCCCCACACTCACCTACACTTTTTATTCTCACCCCTTCCGGCCATTTTTTTTCCAGTTCTATGAAGATTTTGAATCTTATCCTACTAGGACAAAGCTTTGTCCTACGTGGCAAGTTTATCCTAGGTGGTAATGACACTTTTGGGAGGGCTTAAATTTTGGGGGAAAACTTAAATTTGGGGGAAAACTTGAAATTTTGTGGGAAAACTTGAAATTTGGGTGAACTTGAAATTTGTGGGGGAGAAAAACTCAGCCATTAAATAAACCGTGCCCTATGGGCACGGGTAATGACTAGTATATATATATATGGTTACCCTACCCCGTCATATAGATAAAGCACATTCACATACCAGACTTTTACTAGCTCAAATACACACAAGTATAACTTTCAAACATACCCACATGCACTGCTATCCTGAGACATACAACCACCTATGTTACCATGTACACATTTAAACATACACACACACACACACATGTCATACATAAAGTCTTACGCATCAACATCAAGATGCCCATATATCACTATATCCATCCTAACATCGGTGTAAGCGTACCCGCTTACCACCAAACATGCAACTGTATACATCTCACATATATATCGATATATATATATATATATATAGTGATCTTCGGTTGCGAAAAAAGGGGTTTTCGCACGGTGCGAAAACATTTTTTTTTTGAAATTTTTTTTTCAAAAATTCTTTTTTTGATGTTTAATCCATACAAATATATACCCCAGGGAAAATAATGGGTGAACTCGTTGGGCATTAGAGCACCCATCCACCCGTTACAAATTTAACGGTCTCAAAACGTGCGAATTTGATGAAATGCCTTGATCGAAGGCCAAATGACATTATTTCTCAATGATTTTTTTTGAGGGGGGTATAACAACATATAATGAGGGTGGAAAAAAGAATTTTTGAAAAAAAAAATTTCAAAAAAAACTAAAAACATTTTCGCACGTTGCGAAATGTTCTCATTTGAAAATTTTCCTATATATATAGAGGAAAATTTTCAAATGAGAACATTTCGAACCGTGCAAAAATGTTTTTAGTTTTTTTTTTCAAATTTTTTTTTTTCAAAAATTCTTTTTTCCACCCTCATTATATGTTGTTATACCCCCCTCAAAAAAAATCATTGAGAAATAATGTCATTTGGCCTTCGATCAAGGCATTTCATCAAATTCGCACGTTTTGAGACCGTTAAATTTGTAACGGGTGGATGGGTGCTCTAATGCCCAACGGGTTCACCCATTATTTTCCCTGGGGTATATATTTGTATGGATTAAACATCTAAAAAAGAATTTTTGAAAAAAAAAATTTCAAAAAAAAAAAATGTTTTCGCACCGTGAGAAACCCCCTTTTTTCGCAACCGAAGATCACTATATATATATATATATATATATATATATATATATATATATATATATATATATATATATATATATAGCGATCTTCCGTTGCGAAAAAACCCATGCGAAAGCCGTGCGAAAACATTTTTTTTATTTTTTTGAATTTTTTTTTCAAAAATTCTTTTTTTGATGTTTAATCCATACAAATATATACCCCTGGGAAAATAATGGGTGAACCCGTTGGGCATTAGAGCACCCATCCACCCGTTACAAATTTAACGGCCTCAAAACGTGCGAATTTGATGAAATGCCTTGATCGAAGGCCAAATGACATTATTTCTCAACCATTATTTTTTGAGGGGGGTATAACAACATATAATGAGGGTGGAAAAAAGAATTTTTGAAAAAAAAAATTTCAAAAAAAAGATAAAAACATTTTCGCACCGTGCGAAATGTTCTCATTTGAAAATTTTCCTATATATATATATATATATATATATATATATATATATATATATTAAAACACAGAGGTTTTTGAATCTTAGGGCTGACTGGGACAAGCTGATGTCATGCTGATGTATAAAGAGGTTGATAGAAGAATGGCTAGGATTTAATCTTGGTAAAAGAAGGGTTGAGATGAGTGTTTGGAAACCACACCACTTTTTTCCTTTTGTTTTCAAACCCCTCACAATCACTACATTTGCGCAGAATACCACCTATTTTCCTTTTTTGCTAAAAAACCCTCTTATTTCACTTTTTATCCACACACCATACATACACACTTATACACTTCCACCCCGCGCGACGAAGGCGCCTTAAATTTTTTTACGCTAATTTATTGTTCCGACTCAAGAGCGCCCTCGCCGAATTTATTGTTCTACGCCGAATTTTTTGTTCTGCACAAATTTGACTGTGTAAATAATGTTTGGAAACAAAGATTTCGTGGGGGAAAATCTTAAATGAACCGTGCCCGCGGGCACGGGTTATGACTAGTATATATATATAACACAACTCTAACACCCCCAGGACATGCTCACTCATACCTGAGTGAAACACAAGGATCCATACAGACAACACACCATATCTATGTACACATTCACCACATTATACAAGTACAACCAGCACACCATAACTATAGACGGCCTAGAGATCAATCAATTATGTAATTCCATGATACACATTACTCGTAGGCTATCATGCATTAACACTTAAACACATGCACCGCTATACTCAGACTATCCATCCAACATTCGCACATGCATCATCACCCAGAGTCTAACATAGCAATATCAATCAATATACAGATATCCATACAAAACTACAATCATCCCAAGGCAGGTGTAAGCGTACCAGCTTACAGCCATGCATGTATCATATACATATCCATACAGCCACTCATAGCAAGATTACTATCAAGATACATCCACATTTACGTGAGGGGAATCCAGGGATCCGCTCATGCAGCTGTACACCCTTTATATTCACACACACGACTCATACGTCAACCACTTAGTCTACATGCGCTGTAAATACAATCACATAGCCATATCATCATTCGTACTTCTATCATAGTTATATGCACATGAGTATATCATCACAATATACTCGACAAGCCATATCCAACGCTCATAAAACTATAGATGCACATGCATACATATCTACACACATAAATATGCACATACATTCATTCAGAATCACTTCTTTCAATATCAAACCTCAGGGCGCATGCTTCAGGTTCCTGCTATCCGGTCCCATCCTAAGGCTGGACTCTACCCTCCTTAGGTATAAACCCCTCTTAGAATTCTGCACGCACTACCCTTACACAGCCGCAGTGTGATGACCTGTATGGGCCACCAAATGTAACGCCCCGCTCCCCAGGATACCCTGAGCAGCGAGTGTTACGGAGGAAAATACCAAACACAACACAAGCAGGCCCACCGCGCGCTGCTGGGATAGTACCTGTAGCAATCCAGATGTCTCAGAAACACAAGAGAGATAGTCAAACCAAACACTGATATGCATACACTATCTGTTTATACAACTTCCAAGTACAACATCACTTATCCAAACCCATATACAACATATAGCCAAATCTCATGTACAATAGGATACCCACATGTCGCCAAAATACAATAACACCCACTCAAAACCCTCATACTCTCTCTCAAACCCTCAACTCTAACCAATGCCATCCAAATGGACTAGTGGGCCTTCAACTCCATGAACCAGCACCTGAAAAGAATATCAACGGAGCACGTCACAGCGTGACCCAGTAGGAATCCCAAACCCAACTCACATGGTGCACACAAAAATGCTATGCACTAAGCAACAACAGAAAACTAACTCTTGGCATAACACGGCAATTACATACGGAAATGTAAATGGTGTCATTACTAAACACGTACCTGCGGCAAGAGGACGACCTACAAAACCAAGTGAGTAGGACATATAGAGAAGTGAACAGCAATAACAAGGAACTAAAACCTAGCTTTGGCTTAGATGACATGTAGCACTAGAAAGGTGCCATCTTTGGGCCCATCATGGTTTGCTACTCAACAAGTTACTAACTTCGAAAATGTTCTTATTTAGAAATTGCAGCTTGCTAAGGGTAAGTAATAATTAAACCTACAACGCTATGGAAACTCAATCTTTTCATATTCCATAATAAAGAATGACAACTTTCATCATAGTGACATTACTACAAACACATAGCAAGCATGATGACCAATCCTTAATTTATTAGATTTCAACATGAAATCAAAAGCAAGGCAACAACTAGCAAGATGTTATCTTGAAGATATATTGGTGTACTCCATGGTGTAGAAAGAGATGCCAACTTTTAATTAAGATTTGTCTCTTTAACATGCTGGGAAGAGTTGTAGAAGTAATAACCCTTATGAAGAGGGGTTCCTACACTCACAAAGCTTTCAACTTGTAAGTTATCAAACCCTCTTACTGACTTGTCATTTATACTAACTTTCCAAATGGGTGATTATTTAAGCATGGAAATTTTAGGGAGATAGCAAGTGGTATTTTGTGTGATGTTCCTAGCTCAAGTTTCTAATGCTTGGGAAGTTATGGAAATGCTTATAAAAATTTCGACAGAGTTTCTCTTGTATTTATCAAAGTTTCCAAGTACAACATAAGTAAGATTTCTAAAAGAAAACATAAATAGTATTTCAAAGAGAATATGGTATATTCACAACATCCCCACAACACCACCAACACCACCAACACTACTATAAGCATCAACATAACCTTCCCAACTTCCAAATAAGGGCCACTTATTTGAACAATATAATAAAGGAGAACAATTTCGTTTACTTCATGTAACAAAATGAGATCTATTCTATTTACCCAAGGAACCAACTTGAGATTAATTTCATAAAGGGGAGCATTTCCATCTTCTCATGCAATGGGAAGAATAATAATGCTTCCATGTTTCAAAATGAGAGCACTTTGCATAATTATTGGGACAAAACATTCAAACCACATGGGACATGTTCATTGCATCAAATAATTCAATTAGCATTCCAATTCAAACATGAATGCTTCATGGTAACTTGGACGTTAAAATTCCAACATTCCATAATACTTCCAACATCCCAATATTTCCTAATAACATTAATGATCACCAATACCAACATCAATATCATTCATATCACTACTAGCAATAACAACATAAATCACAATACTTACTAACTAATAACCCATACTCTCCAACATTCCATCATTCAAGCACCAAATGCTTCCACGGCAACATGCATTCTCAAAGGTTAACCATCACACAAATACAACCACAAATCACCCAACAATGCTACATGATGCCATGATGCATATGATGCATAAGTAATGCTATGCAATGCAATGCAAGGGGATCCCGTGAATGAGCCGGCGTGCACGTGCAAGAGCTTCTACTCCGTTATCAACGTGGAGCCACCTAATGGATCAAGAGGTGGCCAACGGCGTATTCACCCACCTCCTACCGCGGCACTTTGTCCATGCCCGTGCACTCCACCTCGTGTCCTAACGTGACCATGTCACCATGTCACCCATTCCATATTCCGCAAGTTTCCAACATCCCTTCCCAATGTCCCAATTCTTTCATTTTCCCATGTTTCTCATTTCATACATATTAAATTAAATAAATAGTTTTCAACACCCCAAAAATGAGAACAATTTCATAAAAGTGGGCAAATATAGCTTCCAACATTTCTTACTAACATCCAATACCCCAACATGTCATACCAACTTCCAACATTCAAAAGAGAGCAACTTCTCAAGATAATGAATCAAACAGTTATGAACAACATGAACTCTTTCATGGCAACAAATAACATCAAATAGCATAACATCCCCTAGCTACTAAAATTAAGGATGAAACATCCAACAGTTTCCAACAAATGAAGGCAATTCCACACACGTTGTAATACACACATGTTCCCACCACTTGAGTTGAAATACAATTAAGACATGTATTGAAATGCAAGTGGATGCCAAATGCAACTTGAGACGTTTTGCATACTTTAACAAATTTCATTAAGCACTTGCATGAAGCATGCAACTTGAGGGAAGGGTATCATTATGGTTCATAATAAGAGAATTTCTCCTTATGACAACTAGTGATGAACTTAGTAACATCTCATTCTCATACAAGGGTAGATAAACCTCAACATTACAAAGAGGTTAATTATCAACTTAATTCATGAAATGTGACAATCAAGGCAAAATAAATCTGCCACATGGCATCCAGGAAATTAGAACACATCATATGAATTTATTTAACTAACTTCCATCTCTACATACAAGGGATTTGGGTAATAACTACCAACATACAAAAAGTGGGCAATTTCACAAAAGAGAACAACTATTGCTCCCAATAGAATTAATGAAAGCAAAGTTAATTGCAACTATTTGAATCTAATTAATGGAAGCAATTTGAATAACACCATGTGTTGACTTTAATTAACGAGAGTAAATTGCTTAGTACACTTCCAACATTTCCTATTGAACTCCCACCATCCCTTCATCTCATAAGAACTAATTTGAATAACAATTTCTCCACATCCCACCATGAGTGCCATTTATCAACAACATCAACGACATACTAGGTAATGGCTACATCACAATATTAGTAAGGCAAATCATTCATTTGCATCAAGATGAGGGCAATTTCACGTATGAAGACGATCATTCAAAATGAGAAGGATTTCATTCAAAATGAATAAAACATAGCATCCCCTAGCATCATGAATATTTTGTTAGCTTCATATAGCCCAATATCTCATAAGGATTCAACATCAAAACTTCATATCAGGAAATTTCATAAAGAACCCTAAAAATGCCAACTTGCAAGCCAAATTCTAATGAATTGAAAACATATGAGTAGGGTTGGATTCCTACCTCATCCAAGATGCCAATTCCGCTTCCAATTTCAAGCTCAAGCCCTAATTCTCTTTCAATTTCATGAAGTTCTTCCATCTCCATCAAGCTCCCAAGAATTCCCAAAACCTAGCTTTCTCCTCTCCTCTTCCTCCTTCCTCTTTCTAATTCTCTTCCAATTTCTCCCTTCTTCTTTCTTGGCTGGTGGAATTTCGGCCAGCTATGGGGCTTGGGGAAATTTCGGCCAGTCAAGGAGGGGGATTTTCGGCCATGGGGAGGAGGGAAATTAGAGGAGATGGAGGGTAGAAGAAGAGGATGGGTTTAGGGCTTAGCTTCTCCTCTTCTTCCTCTTCTTTCTCTTTTTTTTCTCCATCCTTTTCTCTCCATTTTTCTCCCAGAATTCCATAGCAAGGGGAAGCCTTCATTCGGCCTGGGCTTTTTTTTTGGGGGGAAAACAGGGGAGAGACGCAAGGGAATAAAAATTAGAAGGAGGAGGAGAAGTTTTGAGAAGAAAGAAGAGAAAGGACTTGGGTATTACAAGTTTGCCATCCCCATTCCTAAACAAAAGTCTCTCTTCCCTCTTCCTAATAATAAT
The DNA here is from genome assembly GCA_030789695.1 of Scilla litardierei. Taxonomy (NCBI): domain Eukaryota; kingdom Viridiplantae; phylum Streptophyta; class Magnoliopsida; order Asparagales; family Asparagaceae; genus Scilla; species Scilla litardierei. Next base: position 133,928,110 of record CM061137.1, on the reverse strand, counting down.
CCAAGCCCACCCCAAAACACCAAGTCTCTTAACTCAAACCAAACGGCAGAGCCCAACAACCAACTCTTAGGCTACTAAAATTAACTATAAGCCCAAACAATAACACTGATGATATTCATCAACATCGCCAATAAATAAAACTAATACCAAAATTGTAACAACCAATCATCAATAGTAATAATGTCATTCATTAATAACTATCTCAGCATCACCAATTGCTATACACACATACAGTTTTACCTTACATACTCACCAACTAAAATCGCCAAGCACGCTAACAAAAATATCAACTTACTATCCAACCACACGTATCCACTTATATCCAAAGCATCTCAAAGTCGCCCAATAGCCATACTTGTAGAAAATTACTATACACATAACAAAATTACTATACGCACACAGGCCAATAGTATTTTGCACATACGGGCATTACAGGCTAATCCCCATAGTCCTAATTTATTTTCATTTCTTATACATTAAATGCGTGGATGTTTATTTTCTTAAATAATTCACCTTATGAAAATGTTAAAAAGCATGCGTGTATGTTTATTTTCTTAAATAATTCACGTTATGAAAATGTTAAAAATGCATGCTTGGATGTCTATTTTACACAGTTTAATAATCCAAGCTATTTTTATATTGCTAGATCGTTTAATGGCCAGACTTACGAATGTCGATTTCTCGGTCTTGAAGGCCGATATGTCGAACTACTTTAGTTGGCAGTTGGACCTGAAGTTCCATCTGCGATCTCTTGGGTTCAGTCTGACACCCACGGAGAAGGCAACAACAAGTACTGCCACAGCTGAAAAGAATGCTTCTAAAGAAGCACCTCATACAGAAGAAGTTTCCGATATACTAAAGGCGAAAGCCATTATCTATATCTAGAAACATTTAGACTCGACCCTGAAGGACGAGTATCTTACTGTAGAGAATCCTTACGAACTGTTGGACGCACTTGTGGAAAGGTACATGCATCAGAGGGATGTCATACTCCCCCGTGCACAGTACGAGTGGACTCACCTCCGCATACAGGATTACAAATCCGTAGCGAAGTACAACTCAGCACTTTTTCCGTATCACCTCACGCCTGAAGTTGTGTGGTGAGATTGTGACTGAGAAAATGTTGCTGGAAAAGACGTTCATGTCTTTCCACGAGAAGGACATGATCCTCATGCAACAGTACCGTGAGAGGAAGTTCACGAAGTACTCTGATCTGCTTTCATGCCTGTTAATGGCTGAACAGAACAGAGATTTGTTGGTTGCCACTCACAACCTGCGCCCTCCTGGCTCCGCCCCACTGCCACCTCCTGGAGAGGCACACTCCAGTCTTCCCAGAAGAAGAAGATGGACAAGAAGTCTAAATTCCAGAAATGGAAAGAACAAAAGAAGCGGAAGAAGGCTACTCCTCAAGCCCCTCCTCAGAACCAGAAGTTCGTGGAAAAGAAGCAAAAGTGGACGTCAAAAGGTGGTACTCCAAAGAAAGACTGTGAGGATAAGTGCTCCAAATGCGGAATGACGGGCCACTGGTCCATAATCTGCCGCACCCAGAAACACCTACATGACCTCTACCAGGCAAGTCTCAAGCCTCGCGCTGAGACAAACTTGATAAAGAGCGCAGCGTTGCCAGAGACCACATGGACTTCAGAAGATTTCATGGGAGACGACACTCTCTAGTTATGGACCATATAAACAATTTTTATTTACTAGCAATGTATCTTCCCTTTTTATGCATCGTATCTAGTTTTTATTCCATGTCAAACATTTTTTGAGCATCTTAAATGAAAGTAGATTTCTTCTTTTCATATTATTTACTGCTTATATGTCTTTCTTAATATAGATATGGAATCAATTTGCCTAGTGGACAGTGCATCGACGCACTCGATCCTTCAAAACATATACTACTTTACGAGCATAGGTAGCTACTCTGATCCACTGAGAACAATCTCAGGACCAGCTAATATAATCGAAGGATCAGGGGAAGCAATCATATTGCTCCCCGGTAACACACTAATCACACTTAGAAATGCGTTATACTCCCCTAAATCTATCCGAAACCTCCTAAGCTTTAAAGATATCCGTTTAAACGAGTATCACTTAGAGACGGTCGAGGAAAATGAAAGGGAATACTTGCTTGTAACGTCTCTTACAAATGGTTCAAAAATCATTGTGGAACGTTTCAAGGGACTCCCCTCGGGACTCTACTAAACAAGTATTCAAACTCCAGAAACATTAATGGCGGAGCACCTGCAGTGCCCCCAAACACCAGAATTCCAACTCTGACATAGTAGACTGGGACACCCTGGATCTGTTATGATGTACCGCATCATAAAAAGCTCAATGGGTATAGATTTGAAGAACCTGAAGATTCTTCAAAAAGGTAAATTCCCATGTCAACTACCAGATAAAGAAACTTCGTCTGGACAATGCGGGGGAGTTTACATCACAAGTCTTCCTAGACTATTACCAAGCACATGACATTGAAGTCGAACATCCTGTAGCGCATGTTCACACCCAAAACGGGTTAGCAGAATCTCTAATTAAGAGACTGCAATGAATTACTTGTCCATTATTACTTCAACCCCAGCTGCCAGTGAATGCATGGGGCCATGCAATTTTGCATGCTGCATCTTTAATAAAATTAAGACCTTCTGGAGGTCAGTCATCTTCTCCAATGCAACTAGCACTTGGAGCCCCACCAATTGTCTCACACTTGAGAATATTTGGTTGTGCAGTATAAGTCCCCATAGCACCACCACAAAGGACAAAGATGGGTCCGCAACATCGCCTAGGCATTTATGTTGGGTTTGACACCCCCTCCATAATAAGATTCCTAAAACCCTTTACGGGAGACGTTTTCAAGGCACGTCTAGAAGACTGTGAATTTGATGAAACATCATTCACAAGACTAGGCTCACAAACAAAGAAGCCCGAAGCTTCAGATTGTATCACTTGGGATACAAAGACACTATGTCACTTTGATCCGTCCACAAGCCAGTGCGAGGAGGAGGTCATGAAGATTCTCCATATCCAAAACACTGTCCATCTCTTGCCGGACAAATTCACTGACAACCAGAAGATTGTCAGATCACACGTCCCTGCTGCTAACACTCCAGCTAGGATTGACATACCGCAACATGGATGCAATCCGCCTGCAGCAGAAATGGTTGGACCTCTTAAAAAGAGAGGACGACCATCGGGATCCAAGGACCAAGTCCCTCGAAAGAGTAGGAATCTTGGCAATGGTAAAATAATACCACCACAGGATGCTACTATCAGCCCTGCTATCCCATCTCTCCCAAACTCTCAAACAGAGGAAAAACTGGGAGAAAATGAAGTTTCGATACACTATGTACGAACTAGGGAGTATTGGGACAGAAAGAGCACAACCATAGATGACACATTTGCGTGTAATATTGCCATCAACGTCGCGTACCGCGACGATGATATTGAACCACGCTCTCTGACAGAATGTCAAAGCAGAGATAATTAGCCAAAGTGGAAAGCGGCAATAGGAGTGGAGTTGGATTCACTCACAAAACGCAAGGCCTTCGGACCTATAGTCCAGACACCAAAAGGTGTAAAACCTGTGGGTTATAAATGGGTATTTGTTATAAAACAAAATGAACAAAATGAGATTGTTCGCTACAAAGCAAGGCTTGTAGCACAGGGTTTTACCCAACGTCCAGGGGTGGATTTTGAAGCCACATACTTCCCAGTCATGGACGCGATCACCTTCCGATTCCTCATTGGCTTAACAGCCCAAGAGGGTTTAGATATGCAGCTTATGGACATCGTGACTGCATACCTATATGGCAACTTAGACCGAGACATCTATATGAGATTGCCTGACGGTTATTCCTTGCCTGCAGCACTAAAAGAGAGACAACGCGACATCTACTCAGTGAAACTGCAAAGATCATTGTATGGTCTAAAACAATCTTGAAGGATGTGGTATAACAGACTGAGCGACTTCTTTGCAAAACAAGGATTTACAGATGACCCAGTCTTGCATCTTTATAAGAGCAAAGGCAACATGATTTGTCATTATAGCCGTCTATGTGGACGACTTGAACCTCATCGAATCTCCTGAAGAGATCGCCGAGATTTCTAGAAGCTTGACAGAAACTTTCGAGATGAAAGACCTCGGAAAGTCAAAATTCTGTTTAGGTCTTCAAGTAGAGCATCTTAACGATGGGATCCTGTTACATCAATCAACTTACACATCGAACTTGTTGAAAAAGTTCCAAATGGATAAGTGCCACCCCCTCAGCACCCCAATGGTCATAAGATCATTGGATGTGCATAAAGACCCCTTCTGGCCGCTGGAAGAGGGGGAGGAAGTACTAGGCCCTGAAGTGCCTTATCTAAGTGCTATCGGTGCACTCCTTTACCTGGCTAATTGCACTCACCTTGACATAGTATTTGCAGTCAACTCACTAGCCAGATATAGTGCTGCACCTACACAACGGCACTGGGCCGGAGTTAAGCATCTTCTGCGCTACCTCCAAGGGTCCATAGACTTAGGTCTATTCTACAGGAAATGGGCATCAACTGGTTTAGTTGGTTATGCTGATGCAGGTTACAGGTCCGATCCTCATACAGAGAAGTCTCAGACCGGATACATGTTTACCTATGGCGGCACCGCCATATCCTGGAGATCTGTAAAGAAGACCATGACAACCGTCTCATCCACTCACTCAGAACTTCTAGCGATCCATGAAGCAAGCAAGGAGAGTTTCTGGCTACACTTTGTGATCCAGCACATTCTCACCTCCACCGGCCTGATGACCGGCGTCATTGCGCCTACTCCACTCCATGAAGACAATGCAACATGTATAGCCCAGCTACAGGATGGCTACATCAAAGGCGACAAGACGAAGCATATCTCCCCCAAGTTCTTCTGGACGCACGACCTTCAGAAGCAAAAGCAGATTGAGGTACAGAAGATCCAATCATGTAATAACTTGGCGGATTTGCTTACCAACTCCCTGCCTACTAGTATCTTTGAGAAACTTGTATATGGGATTGGGATGAGGATAGTGAAGAAATGTAAACTGGGTCAGGATGAGAGGACTATGAACACATAGATACATAGGAGACTGATGTATAGATTCATAGGAAATCTACATGCCTGAAGCTTGGTCAGATGAGGGGGAGTCAACTGCAGAGTTGTACTCTTTTCCCTTGGCTACTGGTTTTTTCCCACAGGGTTTTCCGTAGTCAAGGTTTTGACGAGGCAACCTCGTCGACTTTGGATCCTGAAGTATCCACCCCTAGACACATCCCTAAAACATGGGAAGTTATGGATTAACTGTTCTTTATTTAACAAGGCAGTTATTCTAACTCGGATCATGAAGAATCCACCTCTTATTCAATGTTGGTTGGATAAGGGGAAGTGTTATGAATAGGCCCATGAGGCCTATTGGGTATCCGGCCCATCATTGAAAGCTATAAATATGAGGGTAGGGGGGCTCTTAACCCCTTACACCTATTACTCTACTTTTCCCTTCACAACATGTTTGTATATGCTTAGGTCGGCTAAAATTGGTGTGTTGCTTGTTGTGTATATGTAGCCTGAAAATTACTCCGTGCACATACCAAATTACTCGATGCACACAACTGGCCAAACAAATTACTCCGAGCACATAGCAATTTACTCACCACGTACAAAAGCCAAAAATTTTTACGCACAACCGTGCCGCGTATCCTTTTGTGCTCATTGCGCACAACTTGCCAAACAAAATTACTACGCACACATACAAAATTACTCACCGCATACATCCCATCACTTTTTGCTCATCGCGAACGTCTGTGGGTTCGGGTAGAAATTTTCTCAACGTGCAAAACGCAAACAGCTCGGTTTTGCGTTTTTACAAAGAATTTCAAATATTTCTTTACATCCAACAAAGATCCAAATATTTCTTGCCAGATTTTCGTGCCCTAAAATCGTTTGTGACCTAAAATGTTTTTGCGAGATCGAAAGTTTTCGTGCCCTAAAATTGTTCATAAGAATTTTAACACAATTCGAATTATCCTTCAGTAGGTAGGTACGTATTTGCAATAATTCTTTTTGGAAATAAAATAAATTTGGTATATGCATTGAAGCATCTTTTGCTTGTTTGCACAGAATAAAACAAGAATTGGTTTAGTGTGTTGTGTCTGATGTGTATTTTAGTTATCTTTGGTAGTGCGCTGATGAAAAACTTAACTCATAATATTTAAATTAATACGTGCGTGAATTAAAAATTTAAATAGTGTGTGCGCTGCAGCGCAGATCAAAACGGTAGGTTCGCGAATCAATTCCCAAATGCTAAAAGATAATGGCAAATTTGTAAATAAATGGAATTTTAAAAGAGCAATGTCTGTAATCCAACTAATGGAATAGAGTGAAAGGTTGTATTCCCAGGATAGAGAAAATGTAGTTTTGTGTTCCTTTGGGTGGAATAGAGTATGGAATGAGGGTTTGGAATAGAAAATGAGGTTCACTTTCTATTTTTGTGTTCTTTTGGGATTGGGGAGTTTGAATGAAAAAGTGGAAAGGGAATGAGTTGGAAGGTAGAGAGAGAGATGAAAGAGTGGGGCCCACCATTCCCAATGATTCCATTGTATTCCAAGCAAAAAACTTGGAATACAAAAGTGCTCATCATTACCAGATTAGAATAGCCACGTAGGATTCTATTCCACGCCCAAAAGAACAACCGCTTGGAATACGAACTTGGAATATGATGAATAGTGCAAGAACAGTGTCCCTATTTCCACTGCCGCCCCTGTTCTTGGCAAAAGACCAGGCCCTAATGCGACTAGCAGTACTCACGACAAATCCAAAGATTTATAAAGGCAAGTTTCTACAGGAGCCACTTTCTCTTTCCAACTCTTCGGCCTCTATCCCCCACAATGTATGCCCACTAATGACCCCAATGGCACAATTCCGAGCCCGGCTATGGCGGGTCGCACTGCGGCGTCGGAGAAAGGGATAGTTGCTGACTTTTTGATGGGCGCCGCCGCCGCGGGGTGGCCAAAAGCAGGGCGGCGCCGGTGGAGATGGTGAAATTGTTGCGTCAAAATAAAGGGGAAATGATTTAAGAGAGGCTATTTGAAGAGGTACTATAAGGGGACTGGGGATTGCTTCCTTAGGGTTATTAGAGAGGATGTGTTCTTTTATTTGTGTAGATGGAATCGGGCCAATGTCACCAGATACTTCCCAGCGCAGGTCGGCTTTTTTTTTTATAAAAAAAACAGTATTTTGACTTCTTTTTATAGTTTGTTATATTTGATTGAGACATAAAATGGGTATTTTTGTTACTCTAGTGAAAATTTGATCCTTTATAGAAAATTTAAAATTTATACGGCAGGAAATTTGATTAGTCAGGGGGATGAATGTGCTTGTTGGAATGCTGATGTCAGATATTACATCATGAAGATAGCTGATTAGTCGGAAAGATACATTTATATATGGATTTAGGAGGTCATTTCGACATAATATTAAAGAAAGATGTCATAAGGTCGAGGTCTATAGCTTAAGATTGATGAGAACAGCGGCTAGGGAGTCCACAATTGGGCATGGAGATGCGGTCGGTTTATTTTGCTTTTAGGTTCGGGGAATCAGAAATATTCATTCAAACCTTGTATGTGTGCATCGATCCATGTTCAATGTAGAAGATGTCTTCGGATATGCATAGAGAAAACCATGCATGCATGTTATTTTCTCTTTTGAAACACAGAGACTCTGCTGACATAGAATGAAGTTTTGACAAATTAGGTGCATGAAAGATTGTTAGATCTCATTTGAGTTGATATATGTTGATAATCCTGATGTTACATCTTTGTAATGGTTTTCTGACTATTTGCACATGTGGGTTGAGAGATAACATCTGGTTAGACTAGACGTCACGTTTTGCTGTTACTTTACTCAAGGGGCACTTCTATACATATCAATCATCAATGTACCAAGAAGATAGATGTGTCATGATTCACACCACAAGAAACCAAGGTTTTAGGTCGCGGTTTCGGTCTTTGTATCATTCTTACCAAAATTTAGGTTTCGGTATCGGTATTACCCATTTCGGTAGTTTCAGATGGTAGTTTCGTTTCGTCGGTACCTGTAGTTTCAGATATTTAAAAACTTATCAAATACTATCAAATATTATCAAATATTAAAGCACAAATACTTTCTTTATTAGTTACAAATTTTGTTAAATATATTATGCCAAATGTATTACATTTTTTTGACCAATAGCACTAGAAATAAATGAGATTGTCAAAGCTTGTAAGTAAAGGGAAGAGTTCAGTGGCTGAGAATGACAAGTTTGTAAATATTTGGAAGAGTTTCAGTGGTCAGCTCACTCGGAGTGCTAATAAGAATGGCAAACTTCTTAATAAATGCAAGGCATTTAGCATTTGTGTTGGACAGCTGCACACGTAACCCGTTGCACAACCAAATGGAGGCATCGATGGAGGCAGTCGATGGAGGCAGTTGATGCGGTTGATGGAGGCGATCGATTGAGGCGATCCATGGAGGGATGGAGGCGGTCGATGGAGGGATGGACACGATGGATGGAGGCATGGAGGCGATCGATGGAGGCGGCGTCGACATGATTTTTTGAGGCGAGTGTTTGGCGGCATGAATTTTGAAGGCGGCATGAATTTTGAAGGCAGTAGGATCAGGTAAGTCTCTTCTCCATCTTCCTCTTCCTCTTATTATCATTATTATTATTATTCTTTCTTCTTTCTTTGAATGTTGCAGATGTTTCTGTTGCAGTTTCTGTTCTTTCTCTTCTGATTCACGGATTTTTTTTAATTTTTCCCCTCCATCTCCGACGACAGTTTCGGGTAAAACTGTTTGATACCGAGTTGAAACCCCAGTTTCGTATCGGTTCCCACTGAAACCAATAGGAAACAGCCGAAATGGTTTCGGTTGATACCTCAATCCATACAAGAAACAAGTTGCATAAGGTATGATTTGTTACACCATAAGTGAAGAGTCTTGAATGTGATGTGAGCTAGAAGGGTTTATGAAAAATAATACAATATATAAACTCAATAATTAATTGTAACTAGCACTTTTTAGTGAGAAATCATGAAAAACCTTAATAGTTAAGCGTGTTATGGTGAAAGCTATTTTAGGTTTTTAACACTTGGGAAGTTCTTGCTCAGAGTATGACAAATGACATCGGAGCCTAACACTAGACAAACATGCGCATAATTGAGGGTCATATTTAACTAAGCGCTATGTGTTGGGGATTTTGAAGATGACATGCAAACACTAGAGGGGGATGAATAATGTTATCCGAAAATAATCACAAATTAAAATTTAATCCTCTATGTTTGCCTAAGTCTCCAAAGAGTGTTACATCACTTGAGACTTAATCACAAAATCACTAAACTTGCAAATAAGAGTAAGTGCACAACAAAATTAAAACACACAATGCAAAGAGAAATATAGTCAAGAAACAACAATCACAAACATGAGAGATTTTACCATAGTTCTGCCAATCCGTGACATACTCCAGCATCCACCATCTAACTCTCAACTTAAGAGCAACTTGCTTCAACAACAATAAGAACTTCTACAACTTCTCTCTCAACTAGAGGGTCAATACAATCATCTTGCCTCTAGTAAGGATTTCCAAGTACAACAACCTCTTCAACAAGAGGACCTCACGCTTGAGGCTTTCCTCCAATACAACAATCAATACAATTCACTTACAACTACACCTTGTGTGGATTTCACTTACACTTTTGAAGAGAGAATTACAATCCACATATAGCCACCAATTGAAGTTTTGAAGAGTGCATCTACGTGGCTAAGAAAAATCTTATGATCTAAAAATAATAAAGATTAAAACTTTAGAGATTAAAAGGGGATTGATTTAATCTAAAAAATAAAGATGAAGCTCAATGAGATTTAACCAATTTGGCCAAGACAAACTTTTGCTTAAAAGCTTATGAAAGAATCTTAAAACTTTGGCCAAGAGAAAAACTTTTTAGGGCTTGAAAGAGCTAGAAAATCACTTTAAAAAGCTTAAAAATTGATTAATAAAATTCTACATAACGCTCACAACAACCCTTTATATTATGGTGCAAATCTTCTCAAAACAGATTCCCCAAAATGTCCTCCAATGGCTCTCCAACAGATAGTTGAGAGATCAAATATGACCGTTGGCGCTCAGGAAGTCGACTCTAGTACATTTACTGGTAGACTCCTAACTCATTAGTTGACATGTACATTCACTGGTCGACTCCTTGCACAACACAAGTCCACTTCCTGCACAACACAAGTACACTCCCTGCAAGGAGCCATTACTCCCGAGTGTACTGGTTGACTCCTATACATCTACTGGTCGACTAGTTTTCTGATACACAGAAATATATTAGAAAACTCAAGAAATTTCTATCTAAATGATCTTACAATATTTTTAAAACATTAAAAGCATTTTAAGTGTGTGCAATCTTCACTTTAATGACTTTAACATTCTAAGACAAGTTACAAAAAATAAATACATCATTCACACAATACTGGGAGTCTTGATGTATTCTTTGGCTCTCCAACTTGTATTGTGATGTTTTTGCACACCATGAGTACTTGAATGAGTTTCTAGTCTTCATGTCGAGCTTCAAATCCTTTGACTCTCCAATTTTCAAGCTTTAACTCTATATCTTCAATTCTTGTGAGCTTGACTAGATTGTTGACCATGTTGACTTGATTCTTATAAAATGTCTTGTGTACGTACACTCACAAATCTCATTAACAACACTTAATTGTTTAATTATTATTACAATATACCTAGGGGTGACTCAATATCTAACACTACATTGGGCAAAATGTTTCACAAGGATGTGTGGCGGGCTACCTTCAAAACCTTATATTGCCTAGAGAAGTAGTAGTGTTACAAAGGGAAACACGATAAAGGTTTTTGGCATATATTAATATTCTAAGGAACCCAAAAATTAATCGAGGTAGCACTTTTGAGGGAAGAATCGTGGAAGGTTCTATACCTTATTATTCTTTGGTCGAAGCAATTTCGAGATGGCTGACCTATTTAAAGTTCTTGCTAAGGGTCATGGGTCATGCAATACTTCGATAATTTCAAGTTTGTCTTCATCATATTCATAAATGATGTAATGCGATGCACTGCCACAGAGACTAACAATAATCAGTGTTCTAAATATCGGACCGATATCCGATATATCGGCCGCAATATCGGGTTTATCACTAGGCCGATACGATATGTGCTTATATATTGCGGTTTCCGATATTTGGGGAAATATCACTGCAATATCGGGTTGCGGCCGATATTGCGGCCGATATATCACTTTAAAATATCAGCCGCAATTCACATTTTTTTAAAAACAAAGTTAGAAGGTCGGTCCACTTAAAAAGTAGATCCGACCTGATTCATCCGACCCAATCATTTACTTAAAACGACGAGGCATCAGGATTTTTGAGAGATAATCGCTGCTTTGCCCTAATTCTAATCACACAGCTCCACTCAGCTTCGTACGACGAAAATTTCCGTCGACAATCGATTGAGCTCGGCGTCCGGCATTCACTCTTTGCATGGAAGTGTTTTCCGATCAAGGTGAGTAGTCAAGCCCAATTTTTTTCAAATTTTTTTCTGTTTTTCATTGTTTTCCTTTCAGTTTTCGGTTTTTTCTATCAATCGAGCTTTGACATCCGACGTTCGATCTTTGCAAGGGATTTTCCGATCAAGTTTAGTACTTACTACTTAGTATTCTTTACCTTTTTCATTTTTTTCTTTTTCTAAATTTTTTCAGTTTTCAGTTTTTTTCAGTCTAGTGTTTTTTGGTCTTCGCAAGTGTGTTTTTCGATCAAGATGAGTATTCTTTTCCTTTTTCACATTTTACATTGTTTTTAGTTTTTTGATTTTCATCTTCATACTGGTAATATTGATCCACATGAATAATATGTGAAGTTGTTTATTTGAGCTATTACTATGTGTCCATTAGTCCTCGTGACCACTTAAAGAAATATTCACCAAGTGGATGATCGGTATTCACGTTTAATGAAATAAGTATATCCAAAACATACTTTTATTTGAGTTTCTATAGTTTATATTTTCTTAGGCACATCTATGCTTTTATTTGACAACATTTTTTAGCCTCTGATATTACACTCCGATATTTAGTCAAATCCCCAATATTCATGTTTAACGAGAGAAGTATAACTAAAACATACTTTTATTTGAGTTAGTATAATTTATATTTTCTTAGATACATATATACTTGCATATGTCATCATTTTAAGCCTCCGATATGACATTCCGATATTTAGTCAATATCCCCAATATATCCCCGATATCCGCAATCTGATATCAAATTTCCTAGGCCGATACACGACCGATATCCGATATTTAGAACATTGACAATAATCTATATTTGATGAAGCTTTATTGGGTAAACCGAGTCACATGATGACACAAATCATAGAACAACTTCAAATGATATAGTTCAAGTTCCAATTGGATCAGTTACACGATTGCGAGAAAAAAATTCAAAGATGTACTCAACGGGTTGATTCAAGAGATTTGGGCTCAAGCAAATTCATGTAGGCCCATTGAGCATGAGCCGGGTTGATTCAAGAGATTTAGGCTCAAGCAAATTCATGTAGGCCCATTGAGCATGAGCCATGTGTTCAACAAAGATGGCTCAACATGATTCAAGTTCTAGAAGAATCCAACTACGGATAGCTTAAATTCAGCAACTAAATTGGCATGTGGAGAATTAATCTTTTTGGAAGGTTTGAATGCTAATGTACTCTTTTTGGAAGGCTTGCATGCGTAAAAATTACTTTCCTTTTTCTACTTTTGGCATGTGATCAGCCAATTAATGGGCTGATTTGTAGCCATAATTTTAGCCTAAAATTATGGAACTTTCCTTGTTATTTTGAGCCTATTAAAAGGTCTAAGCAATGAAAAAAGGAAGTTGATTTTTCGATAAAATTTCTGAGAGAATTTCTCTTTGGTTCTTTGAAGAACTATTCGTACTTATCGGTTTTCTGTGGCATTCACCATCGACTTATCAAACGGATTTCAACCACAGTTTGTGGCATCTTCCTAATACCGAGGTTCTTGTTCGCAATAAGCAACTGGTCGAGGTCATATATACCGATGTTCTTGTTTTTGTCGTAACAACGTGTCGAGGTCTCCATCCAAATTCTGATTGTAGAACGATCTTGGGTTCCTCTTCGTTGTCGGGTCTCGTCGTTCCTGGCGGGGTTCGCATCATTTGATATCAGAGCTTTGAGTCTAGTTAGGTTTGCCTATCTTTTAAATCAAAAACCTTTCTTTTCTTTATTCCGTATTCTGTCTCCAAATTCGGTTTACATACCATTGTTTAGCCGAATTTCATTTACCCTTTGTTCTTTCGTATTTTGTTTCGAAATATGGTTCCTTTACTATCAAAAATACAGCTGTTGATTATCCAAAAAAGTTCAAAAAAGAAGAAAGAAAAAACCAGACAAAAAAAGTACATCGGACTCAATAAATTTTTTTGTCATTCATTTTTGGTTCTAATTAGCACAACAAATCACATCACCCTAAAGATCTATCTTTTTGTGTGTTTGAAAAAATTCTCCCTCCAAAGCCCAAACTTTTTTGTGGAAATTTTGATAATTTTAGCCTTCTAAAAGTTTAGTCACGCGTGTTTCTTGTAATCTTACTTTCAAATCCGAAATTCCTTTATGAGTTTTTGGTGAATTGTTATTGGAAAATCTGTGTATTGTTTGTTTTAGTTCCAAAAGAACTGAAAGAGAAACTACAGAGTGAGAGAAGTAATAGTGGTGAGAACAATAGAGGGTTAGAGGCCACAAATTTTGAGTGAAAACACTAGCGTCTAGTGATTTATATTCTTGAGTGTAAACACGTAAGGGAGAGAATTGTGAGGTCCTTTTTTATCTAACTTTGTTTTGCAGCAAATATGTCTCGCAAAAGTGCTAAGAACAATGCTGAAGGTACTACAGATTTGCCTCATCAGAAATTGCTAGTGGAGGCCATAATGAGTGAGATGAAGTGTGTTATGAAGTTGGAGCTCGAGCGAGTTCATGAACGACTAGATAAGATGGAGGATAAACTTAATGAGCAGCCACAAAACGCTCCTAATATGCATAGAAGGGAAAGAGTTCAGCCAAGGGCAGTAATGGTTGAAGATGAAGAGTCTTATGGGACTTGTTATGATGAAGATGAAGATGAAGATCTATATTCAGTTATTAATCATAGGAGACGTGGAGGGCGTTTTAGTGAAGCTAGGAATATGGAAGATAACAACTTGGGTGGTATTAAGATGAATATTCCGTCATTTCAAGGTAAAACTGATCCTGAAGTATACCTTGAGTGGGAGAAGAAGATGGAGTTCATATTTGACTGCCACAACTATTCCGAAGCAAAGAAGGTACGATTAGCTGTGATTGAATTTTCTGACTATGCTATTACTTAGTGGGATCAGCTTGTTACAATAAGGAGAATAAATAGAGAACGACCAATAGAGACATGGGAGGAGATAAAAACAGTAATGAGAAAACGGTTCGTTCCTAGTTACTACTATTTAGAGTTATACAATAAGCTTCAAGGTCTTATGCAAGGAAGCCGCAACGTAAAAGATTACTACAAGGAGATGTAGATTGCTATGATCCTGGCTAATATAGAGTAAGATAGAGAGGCTACAATGGCTAGGTTCTTACATGGATTAAATTGGGAAATCCACAATAAGGTAGGGATGCAGCATTATGTGGAGTTGGAAGACATGGTGCACATGGCCATCAAAGTGGAGAAACAACTCACGAGGAGGGGTGTTTCAAGTACAACCTATAACTCTGGTTCTACATCTTGGAAACCGAGTTATACAAAGAAGATTGACAAGCCACAAATGCCTAAGCCTGAGCCAAAGTCTGAGAATATCCGTCACATTCCTCAAGGTAAGTTAGACCCTTTGATCTCTAGAAATCGTGACATTAAATGTTTTACATCTTCCTGACGATCTAGTGACCCCCTCCGGGCCCCACACGCTTGACTCTTGGTGTGCTAGAGCATATGCACATCATCAGGCCCTACGGAGCTCGTCACTGGACATATCTTGCCGGCACCCACCACATGCCACACATGGTACTTTCCGCCCTACACCTCACCCACATAGCTCCCGTCCAGCTGAGCTGGATGATCGACCGGGGTGACCCACTCCATGCGCTTCACGTACTCGAGCCCTCGAGTGCTCCCGTCGAGGCTGACGCCGATGACCGGGTGCCCCGTTTGCCCCAGTACAAAGAGCATGACATAGCAGCCCTTGTCCCCGGCCTTCCAGCACCGCCCGTACACCCACCACCCCCGGGAGCCGTCTCCTCTACCACCTTTGTATCCACCGTTTCCACCACCGTCGAGTCTTCGGGGACTGTCTCCATCTCTTGCCCCGAGACTCAGACCTCTGCCCCCACTGTTTCCGTGCCGGAGGGCACCGATATCCAGTCTGCTTCCGATCTCACAGATCTTGACTTTCCCGAGCACGACCCCGCCACCATTCTTCCGTCACTTTTGGACCTGATAGCTTCACTGCCTATCTCTTTAGGATCCCACATCCCACTCACCGCCACATCTTCGTCGCCTTCATCCGCTATCCTTACCGAGAGCGTCTCGACGTCTGTCCACACTACTATGTCGACGACTGCTCTCTCGTTTGCTGAGATCCCTTCTAGCTCACCCTCTCCCACATTTCTCCTGAGGCATCGTGTATCCTCTTCACGGGGCCGCTTTACGAGAGTGGTGTCTCCAGGCCACGTTCCTCGCCCTCCCCCCGACTCCCGTACTACAGACGATCGTCTGATGGCGTTGGAGGAGTCGACTTCTCTCCTACGGCGAGATTTCGACGCCTTCGTACGCTCGACGACGACACATCACGTGAGAGTTGAGGCGGACCAGGCATCCATATAGACCTCCTCCGGACATGTTGCCCACCACCTGTGATCCTAGCACACGCTCCACCACCCCGGCCAGCCACTGTGACTACCCTCGCACCACTCAGTGCTTCACTTTCCCAGGTTTCTGCAGAGCCTACTTCGTCGACGTTTGAGTCGGTCGTCACAGTAGATCCCACGTCTGCCTTAGTGCTATTTTCGGCTGCGCCTTCCACCACCACCACTGCTCTCCCCGCTGACCCACCTGTTGTGCCCCACCCTGATCCTCCCACATCTCCTGGTCCACAGCAGAGAGACCCATCACCACCCCTAGAGGGTGGTGCCTCTGCTTGATGTCGTCCCTACCCGTTTTGCCTCCCTCATATTATATTGAGCCCATCTGTCTGTTCGAGGCCCTGATATCAAATAGCTTGGGGGAGGACCCACGCATGCATCATTTTTTCTCATATTGCATCATGTCATGTTTTCACTTTCTTTTGCACAGTTTTTATTTTATATTACCTCCACCCACCCACCCTACTTAGCATCATCTCCCGCCTACCAGCGCTTTCTCAGCAGTGAGGACACTGCTGGGTTAAGCTTGGGGGATGAGCGCTACCGCTTTATTTTTCATTTTTTCTTTTACTTTTTCTTCCATATTTCAGTTTTTATTTTACTTTTCCACTACTTTTTTACTTCTTTATTTTTTTCCATTTTTGGCATCATGTCTTCTGTTTTTTGCCATGCATGCATCCCTCTTTTTATTTTCGTATTTTATTTTCACCGCCCTTTTTCTTTTTATGCTAAGGATGTTCCGTATGATGATATTTCTCGTAGCCTTAGTAGTTATTCACGATGCTTGCTATTTGATGACATGCTATTAGGGTAATTTCAGTTTTACTTTATATATGCACGCATATTTTTTTGCTGATCTGTCTGATTTAATGCCTGAAATGAATTGAAAATCAAATGTATGAAATAGTATCTAGTATGTGCTATGTTGGGTAATGCACCTAGGTTCACGCATCACTAGAACACTTGTAGCATCTGCTTTATATCTTATTCACTTCTGATTGCATGCCTGATATCATTGTGCCTATTACTGCATGCTATTTCAGTGTTCATCTAGATGAATGAAAATATCCGTGCTATTTATGAGTTTAGTTAGAGTATTATTTTATCGAACTGTTGTGCACCTCTTATGAGTGAACCGAGAGATCCATTATTTTCCCTCTCCACATATCTCTATAGTTCTCTACATATCAGTTGGTTTCACCCCTACAGCTACCCTTACCGCATCTCACTTCCCAGGTATCCCAAAAAGAAAATAGTATAGCTTCTAAATGAAAAAGAAAAGAAAGAAAAAAAATTTGTATATATATGTGAAAAAGAAAAGAAAGAGAAAGAAAATAAATGAATAAAATCGTTTTTATTCTTTCATTAGAAGCTATCACATATACTGGGAAAAAGAAGAAAAATTCCATATCGTATCCCTAGATGCGACGACTCAAGCTAAGCTTGGGGGTGAACCAATTGATCACATGAGTGAGTATGACATTAGAGTGGGGACGGTGCATAACGGGGAGATTTGATAATAGTTAAACTTTACGAAACACTTTAGTTTTTGGAGATTTTTCGTGAATGAAATGAAAAACTGAATAGCATGATTTTTCCATTCTCTATTGCATGCTGCGTGATTTCTATATGCTTCATGTGTATCTGTGATTGAAAAGTGCATTGCCAACTTCCTTATACTAGACTCTATGGACTGCATGAGATTGATATGCGTTGATGGCGTTACTTCAGTAGATCCCTATCTTTTGTCTGTATTGCACGCTAGGCATATGATCTGTAAAACTTGAAATTACCATTAGCATGTATTTTTTACTATTCAGAGCATCGTGATATACTGCTTAGGCCTGAGATCTGACCGAACATCGTTAGCACCCTCCATCCACTTCCATTCTCTTTTATTCTTGTTTTTATTTTTTTATTTCTTTTGTTTTTCTCCCGGCATACTTAGTATTCGTCTTCCTCGAAGACGAGTAAGATGTAAGCTTGGGGGATTTTGTTGTGTCCATATTTTACATCTTTTTTATAGCATCATGACGTCGCATTCCATACCATTTTCGCATTCAAATCCCACATTTTCCTACGATATCGTATTTCTAACGTTATATTCGAGTTTCATAGTATTTTATGAGTTTTCAGGGATTTAGAGCGATTTGGGACCCGATTTGGGTATGGACACATTTGACACGCCCGTGAGCTCGTTAGCAAAGCTCTACAGGAGTTCGCCGAGTTTTGGGAGCCATGAGAGGAGTGGAAGAGAGAGCAAGAGGAGGGGATGAGCTCCAGATGCTGCATGAGAGAGTTTCCCAAGTGACTCGACCGGACAGAGCAGCTGCTCGGTCAAGCAGATGCAAAGAAGAATGGAGCAGATACGCAGCATGCTCGGACCGAGCACTCATGGTGCTCGGTCGAGCAGCCTTTCATTCCGAAGCCCGACTAATACTTGCATGGCCCGAGCAGCTTTTTCAGCGACCGAGTCAGCTGTCTGCTCGGACCGAGCAGAGCTGACTCGGCCCGTGCAGACAGAGTAAAGATTTTGGAGGAGCGCGATTTACTGTCGTGCTCGATCGAGCAGTACATCTACTCGGACCGAGCGAACGACCGAGCAACACACTGCTCGACGAGTCACCCACTCGGTCGACGATGCTGAAGGCCATTTTTGGAAAGATTTTGAAGCGGCTGTTGCACGCTTCGAGGAGTGAACTGAGGAAAGCTACGACGGCGTGAGAGCGCTTCATTCTGAGTTTTTGAATTAGTTTTTGGAGAGGAGATTAGGGATAAAAAATACTTGTTAGATCTAGAATAATTTCGTGAAGATTATTGGATTATTTTTGGTGTTTGATTGCTACTATTGCGTATTGAGATTTTGAATCTTCTTTGGATCTATTGCTCGTTATTTTTCTCCATCTCTCGCTGCAAGTTTCTTAATCTTTATTCTATTAATTTGCCATGATGTTTTCTCTCTTAAAAATTGTATTTTTGTTCGTTAATATCGTCATGAGTGAGTAGTCCTTTCTAGGGTCGATGGGTTAGCCCTAAGACCCTAGGGGGAGACGTAGATCTGAATCCCTAGGTTAAATTGGGAATAAAATGGGAGTATTTCGGTCGATTCTATCGAATCACTGGGATAATCCGTACTGAGATCATGCCCACGGTCTGTGGAATTGATATGCTTAAGGGGTATCCCTAAGATTCGAATAGGGAAATCGATGGATCCAACCAAGGCTCGTGACCATGCTCGGCTCGCGCCTTGAGGGAATCCACCGACGAACTATACCGCTACGTTGACGGCTACCGCTATTGCGTCAACGAGAGCCGCCGAAATACCTCGCAATTCTAATCCACGAGAGTGGTACGAATTGGGAGACTAATCCTCTAATCCTAATGTAACGTAAGGACAACGTCGATCCACGATAGTCTTAGCGGTGATCTCTAACTCTCTAGTCCTTTTTATTATTAAAACAACACCACCCCAACCAATTCCCTCAACCCGATAGCTATCTCACTTCGAGATATAAAAGTAAGCCGAGGATTCAAATACACTGTCACCGTCTCTGTGGGATTCGATATCTTTTATATTACAACTTGACACCGTCCGCTTGCAGATAGAGCCCGGGATTGACACCTAGGGGCCGTACTACGCCTGGCGATCGTGACACCACCGGGTGGAATCTAGGTGTAGGTTTTGGGTGCGTCACTTACCTTAATTGAATTCATTAACTCATTCCGTGAAGCTTAACAAAATACCACACATGCTTGAAAATGTTTGATCATGACATATTTATACTGCTTAGAGAATGAGTTGTGGACATTGGTTTCATTTCTGTGGACTTAGTATATTTCATGATGAACTATGATATGATGTAGTTCTATTCTCATTTCATTATTATTGAGTTCATTACATTTATTGAAATCCACAACATGTTCATTTGAGCGAGATTTAAGTATTTTGTGTAAATGTGTGTTCTAATCATTTTTGTGTGTGTTCACGAATTCTTGCATCTATGTATGTGTTCATATATTTGCTGAGTTTAAGAATGAGCCATATGTCTCCATCACGCTTCACCACCTCACCTCTCCATTGCATTCCTTCCCCGGGTTCGCTTCTTACTAGTCTTCCTCGAGGACGAGTAAGAGGCAAGCTTGGGTGATTTTGATGTGTTATAATATTACCCATTATATCTATTTGTTTACACGTCAAAATGATCGCTTTAATTCTGATTTTATACGCTTTGATATTGATAATTTGAACTATTTGGCTTCGCAAGCGTTTTGATGCATTTCAGGGAATATCAAGCGATTTGGAGCGTGTTGGAGAGGAAAACATGATCGTCGATGCCGGAGCATCAACGGCGTCGTGTTCAAGGAGTTCATGTTGCTGGAGAGGAGCAAGAAGAGGAAGCAAAGGAGAAAGAAAGAAAGGAAGGGAATAGTGAAGGAGAGGGTAAGGGCTTTCCCAGATCGCTTGGTCGAGCGGCTACCCCTCTCGACTGAGCTATGATCCCGTAGAGCAAGGAATAGCTTCAAGGGGCCGCTCGGCCGAGCGACCCAACTCGCTCGACCGAGCGGCCACTTCGCTCGACCGAGCTAACCGTCAGGGAGCCCCAAACTTTGCCGTTAAACTCTCTGGAAAGTACGTTAATTCGCTCGGTCGAGTGGAAAACCGCTCGACCAAGCGACATCAATTCCAATCAAGCGACATTAATTCCACTGAAGCCAAAAGCTGAAGTTCCAAGAGGCACTCGACCGAGCGCTAGGGCACGCTTGGCCGAGCAACCCAAGCCGCTCGGCCACGCGGAGTAGAAATGACCAAGAGTGCAGATTTCAGGACAACCCTTCACTCTTTGAAATTCTGTAATCACTCGGGATTTTACAGTATTTTCCCCATATTTTTCCAGTTAGTAGATTTCATAACGATTCCAACGTCACCAAGAACGCGCCTATCGGAGGTCGGATGAGCCCTAGGAAATTTCTGCAAGTTGGCAAATCTGTGCTGGAATCTGTGCTAAGGCAAAATGTGCATATGCTCGGCCGAGCGCCTCTGCACAGCCAGCCCGAGCTACCTGGCAACAAGCACGGGTCCAACTCAAATTAGGGTTATTTTTGGGGGTTTTGAGAGATCTATATATGTATTGAACATCTATTGAAAGGGAGCTCGTTTTTAGGTTAGAAAACATTTCTTCGGAGGCTAGGCCATGCCCTAGGCCCCCTCCTCGCTGATTTTCTATCGGATCTAGTATGAGCTAAGTATTCTTCATTAATCTTCGTTCTCTTGCTTTTCTTATATGTTTTTATGGTTTGAATCTTTCATTGCTTCTCTTTTACATGCTTGTGATATTAATTCCTATTGTTCATATCTATTTCCCCATGATTGAGTAGATCTATTACTAGGGTTAGGGGTGAACCCTATGATTATGGGGTTAGGATGTTGGGTTACCCTTAGTTGACAACTAGGGTTGCCCTATGATAGTTTAAGTAATGGTTTTGGGGGATTAGCCCTAGGATCGGAGTATCGCAAAAGGCGGCTCCACATTTTTGGGAGGATCCCAACGAATCCGATTCGGGATTAGCGGCCATTTTCCGGCGCTCGTGCCCACGAGAGTGGCTCGAGAGCCGGGGGCAACCACTAACCCCCGATCCACTAGTCGGTGACTACGAGAATAGCTCGATTGCTACCTGATATCCAAGCCCGAAAGACCTAGCGGGGATTCCCGACACCCTAGTGATATTTCCCCTCATTCGTGTTCCTCTTTGTTTTATTTGTTCTCTTTTGTGTTTTGATGTGACCTGCTGACCGTGAAACCCTTGCATTCCACATCCACCACCATTACGACACTCCATAATCCATCTCCACCAATAAAACACATCGAAGCCTAAGTCAGCCTAGGATCGATAGGTAGTGTGACAACTGCCTCCCTGTGGATACGATACCCGCTCGTCACTGTTTACACCGTGCACTTGCGGTAAGACGACATTCGACCACCGTTCCGATTGCGAGAGAAAAAGGGACGGCCGAACACTTATCACTCCTGGTAGTATGTAGGTAAAACACTTTCCATCATTTCTGTAATTGTTCATTTCAGGGTCATGTTGAAGTACTAAACTTCCAATGCCAGCTAAAATTTTTCTTGTGCATAATATATGACGGCTTTACGATTTTATCTGTTTTATCTCCTTTTCCTAATATATATATCTATATCGCCATACATCGTCATGAACATACATCAAATTGTGCACTTTCATCATTTTCTGCATCTGATTGTAAAATTTTATGCCTAGTTTATCTTGGTATCATGTTATTCTTGTTGTTAATTACATGCTCTTCACTGTCTGGTACAATTCGATTGACAAAGCCTTGAACTCTAGTTGCCGTTTATCTGAATGTCAGTCATACACATGTACTATTTTCAGTATAATTTTACAGAATCCAGAAACCAGCCAGTCAATTTTTTTAACTCCTGACATCTGTTTATATTCCTTTTTTATTAATTCTTGTGTTCTCTCAAA